>OY728137.1:764551502-769351502 GCA_963277665.1 Viscum album
ATGTAAGAGAAATAACTAATAAATAGGATTATAAATATTCTCAGAAAAAAATATAATTTTTAGATAAATATGTTCATTATGAAAGGACCATTGAATTAAAATGTGATTTTCCCACAAAAAAGTAAGAGACCATTTTTTAACTATAAATTATTATAAATAAATGAAATTTTAATTTCAATATCCTTTTTATAGAGTTGATAAATGTTTTTATTATCAAGGCCTATTATATGAAAAAATATACTTACTTAACTTCTACAAACCCATAAATTTAATTTCATCCTTTGGTTGTGTGTTTAATAAAAAATTAACCTATATTTCATCCCATATTCCATAAAATGAATAACCATGGTGAATTTTTCCTTCATAAAGAACTAAAATTAACTATTAATTTACCATTAGATTCATAAAAGGATGAAAAGTTATTCCTCATGTCAGTAGTCAGGTAAATTATCCAAAATGGTTAAAATGGGGTAAAATAATATTCCAAAGTAATAAAACATCATACATAAATCTAAAAAACCTCAACTAATACACCCAAAGATTAATATAAATATTAAAATATTTCAAAATATTCTAGAATAAAATTTAAACCCAAAGATCATAAATATTTTTTCACTTATTCTTCTAAATTTAAACTAATATTTACCTCCAAGAAACATCAACCACTAATAATGTCACATGAAAAAAATTGTATATTCCTTAGACATAATTTTACCAAAATAGGATAATATTATCCATAAATTAAATGAAACACCATAAACCGACATAAAATAATATATTCTTACAAAATATAACTCAATATTTATTCCTTAACATAAATGATA
This sequence comes from Viscum album, assembly GCA_963277665.1. NCBI lineage: Eukaryota > Viridiplantae > Streptophyta > Magnoliopsida > Santalales > Viscaceae > Viscum > Viscum album. Next base: position 764,552,327 of record OY728137.1, read on the forward strand.
AAATTAACCTTAAAGGTTATCTTTAACATATAGATTTTTTCCCCAAAACAACAAAATTATTCAAAAATAACCTTCATAGTAAATAATATTATAAAACTAAGTATTATATATATACCTTAATAATGTATTAAAACCTAATATATTTATCCTAAAATATCATCAATCATATTTGAATACCATAACATAATACCTCAAAAGGTTATCTATCCTTTTAAACTTAATATCCTCCTAAATATTATCAATCTTTAAATAAAATACCAGTAAATTATAACATTTAAAACCCTATATATAAACACTTTAATCATTCAACTTACATAAAAAACCTTTTACCATGATTTTTTCCTTATTCATTAATACTTTCATATAATCAAAAATATAAATCATGACCCAAGATTTCATTTATCTCAATATAATAATGTTTACTACTATAAGAATAATAAAAACTATAAAAATATCTCATACCTTTGAAATATATATCACCATTCATTCTTGTATAAATTTCAAATATTAATTACCAATGATTTACCAGGTTGAGTGCACACATAGTTTAAATTCCTAAAAACCCTTCTAAGTGAATCCTCTTTATATATCCATGCACAATTGTTACATCTTAATTTAAATATATGTTTTTAGAGATTAAAATTTGTAAATAATAATCTCTATTAAATGTATAATTTTGAGTCATCATCTTGAACTTATTTTCCATGATAGATTAGGATATGGTTTGACTTGTGTTTCTTGAATAATGGTTTGTGTTTATAATAATAATAATAAATTAAAATAACTTGGTAATTATATAATCCTAAAAATTTCACCCTCCCTTATTGCTAAATAGAGGGTTTGGATTCCTTTTGATGAGAAATAAATTGTAAAAACATGATAAATACCATTGTCATATTTTAAAAGGAAAAAATGATGGGAAAGTTGTGTTTCCAAAATATGGTCTTATGTAACCAATGTCCCTCATCATAAAAAATTATAGAGGAGTATTGGGATATGTTGTAAAGTGTTTTATAGGTAATTTGAATACTGAAGAATATTTCTAAAAAACATGAGCTAGACTTTTAAATTATTATTACCATTGAATACTTTATAAAATAAAATGGTTGTATGTTTTTCATCCACCAATCCAACATGACGAATAAATTTATCCTGGTGAAGGAAATTTTTGAGTAAATAAATAATATTTTCTTAAGGAAAACCCAGAGTAAACATGTAAATAAATCTTATTAGTCTATTATTTAAATATATTTCTCTAAAAAATCCTACCCTTAGACAAGAATAATTTTGATTCACTATAGTTTCAACCTATTTTACCTTATATTTGGTTCTTTTGTACTTATTAACATAATACCTAGAAATAACCATAATTATTCCATAACATACTTACCCTTACTGTTACAGGAAACTTATAACTTATGATCACCAACGATATATTAACCTCTAAAGTTTTCATATAAAATATAATTATATCCTATAATGTTATCTTAAATATACTATGATACCAACTATAACAACTAATTCCATAACCAACCCAGAATTATAAATTTATTAAGAAATATTTCACTTTTTTACATTCCTAAAATCATCATGTTATGATATTTAGACATTTAGGATGAAATATGTCATATAAAACCCAAAGTGGAAACTTCAATTGAATGACTATTTTTATTAAAAAAATAGGATTCATAAATTTAATAAGTAAATGAACATATTTTTTTATTTGAAACAAAATAATATCCTTAAGAAAATTTACTCTTTTACATAATAAACATTGAGAAAAAATATTCATTTAATAACTCATGAAACCATTTTTATTGCCAAAGGTTTTTCATAAATAATTTTATAAAAAGAATGAATTTAAAATCACAATAATGAGTGTTTATTATAAACTAAGATAATCCTTGAAAAACTTTTTATTGAAAATAATTCATTTCACCCTTAAAAGGGACATAAACTTTCTTCAAACATAATATTGTTTTCCTAACTTCTGAAATAAAAATAAATTCATAAAGACTGTTTAACAAGTATTTTAAAGTTATATATGTTATTTGGGACATAATATTCATATAATCTTTACAATATCACTTACATGTGGGATAACCTATTCAGTTAATTCCAACATAATTATCCAGAAAAAAATCATTTCACTCTTAAAAGGGGCATAAAATTTCTTAAAACATAATCTTTTTTTCCTAATTTTTGAAATAAAAATATATCCATAAGAACTCTTTCATAAGAAAATAAAATTTATTTAGGTCATTTGGTACAGCATCTTCATATAATCCTTACAAGATCACTTATAATTTGGATAACATATTCGGTTAATTCCAACCTAATTATATGGATTACCCAGTGTATTAAAGAACTATATCGTGCTCACCCATCATTATAAACAATGTCCAAGGACCATAACATATATAAAACACATATAATATTTAATTAAAATCATAAAATCTAATAAATTATTCCATTTAACACATATATAGAACCACTTTCAAACATCATGTAAAAAGAAGGATAAAAATTATTCTTTCCTTTAAAAACTCTTTTAATGAAAAATTATGGGAAGTATAATAACAATATATTATTTAAAACCTTTTCTAAACGTTTTTATAAATATTATTAAATAATAATTTTCATTATATTGGTAAATTTTACTTATTCTGCCTATATTAAATTAAAATTTCTTTCATGTTTTCTTAAAATTTTAAAAAATAACCCGTTTAGAAAATATTTGAAAGACTTCTTTTAAAAAATTTATATTGAAATTGATAAATGGTTTAAAATGAATTTTTATACATGTATAGTTATATTAATTTTTTTATTTCATTAGAATCCTTTTTTCTATTTATTCCCTTATAATAATAACTTTCATTTCATTTATTTCCATGTTTTATATATTTACTAAATCAGTTAATTTCTTGGTGGATGTTTTGAGGATATTCAGTTCATAATCCCATGAAGACTTTAGTATGTTAAACAGGGTCAAAGGATTCAAGGTTCTATAATATTCACAATATTAATCAAGGAAAAATTTACATGTTTATACATTAAATACAATTTTTGTATCTTCTATGAATTTTATACATGAAAAATGAATCCCATCATTTCGTAGAGGTGGTAGTACATGCATACTCATGAGTGACGTTATTGTTTTCTAACATATGGAATGGTTTGGATTTAAGTAGTATATTATCTTTAAAAATTAATAATTATCTCATTAATATCATTATATTCATTAAATAAATCATAAAAATCATATATGTGATGTGGTAATTAAAAAAACACATTTCTTCATGAAGGTGGTATTCCACACATACGTGCTAGCGATGTTTTATTTCCCATAAGATGGAAAAGGAGATAAAAAAGGGTTGTGACATAAATATAGTAATATTTAATTATATTTTATATATGTATTTTTTATATAAAAAGTTATATGATTGGTTTTAAGTACGTATAAGAACAAATAACCATTAAAGAACTATTTTAGGAGTCGTACCTCTTCTTTGGAAAACCTCCTTCATATTACACATTAAGCTTTATATGTTGGTATTTTTGTGAGAATAGAACCTATAAAACATGGTAAAACAATTTTTAGATATTTTTTGTAGATATCTTTAAAGATAATTCTCTCAAATTTTGTGGATGAGTAAGGGGAGGAGGCTCCCTTTTTATATGTGAGGGGTATGCCACACTTGTAATTATTGTTAACTTTTTAATATTATAAATATATTAATCATGATCAAGTGAAACTAAATAAATAAAATTTAAAATTTAAGGTTATAAGGTTCAAAATTATCTCATCCAATAAGAATTAATAAAATATTTTCTGACCATATCATAATTTTTTAACCCTAATTATATTATTTTACCCTTTAATACGGAGATAACAATTTTTCATGGTTACTATTCATTATGAGAGAATGAAATTAAAATAACTAATAATTGAAACCACTTGATTCAAAATATAATATCCATTCTTTAATTTGTAATCTATATAAGTGGTGGAAATTAATTTTAATATCACAATGAAAGACACAAAGAAAAAGAGTTTTTTAGAAAAACATTTCAACCTAAAATACAATTTATACAAAAATAAAAAATAATACTAATTAATATGGAAATAATTGGATTAAATTTAATAATATAAAACTAATTTTTCTTTGAAACCAATTTAAAACAAAATTTTACTTTTAAAATACATTAAAAGAATTGATAATTTTTGTGAAAATCAGTACTTTCACTATTCAACCAAAAATAAATCTTTTTAGAAACATTAAAAAATATATATTAAGAATATTTTATCATGGTTATTTAAAAAATTATTTCAATTTTATAAAATAAAATTCTTAAAATTAGTATAAATTAATTATATTCTCCTCACAAAAAATAAAATAAAACCCATTATTTATGAATAAGTATGTTAGAAGTGGAAAAATAAGTTTTTACTCATTCCTTATATAATAACCACTATTATATGAATGTTAATTTAGATAATTAAATATATTATCCAAACTTTTCAATAAAATCATTCATATATATGAATATCTAAATTTACTTTGATGAAAAATACATTACAAAAACAAAACATCTTTATAAAAAAATATATCCTCTAATCTTATATAGTATAATTTAAAATTGAGTTCATACATACTAAGAATTAATAAGAAAATTTTTATTAAACAAACATTTTAAGAATATATTTAATAATATAGCTACTCTTATTCATACCACCAAAACCAACTACTTTGTTATAATGGTCATATAAAAATATTTTTATAGAATATCATCATTCATTACAATGAGCTTGTACTCGAGTGGTAAAGGATCCTACTTGGAATCTAGGAGGTCATGATTTCAAGCCCTATTAGTAATAGGTACTATTACGGTACTATACATTTGGTAACATAGATGATGATGTAGGATGGCAGTGATGAAGTCATGATGAAGGCCTGGTGACATGGCCAGGATGATGCAGGCATGATGCTACACTGCGATTTTGGGTCATGTAATGGGCTTCATTCCCACTGGTCCTATGTTCCATGTACTTAATAAATAAGGCATGGTGGGTTGGTTATCCATTTGGGGTGTTACGAACTTCCTTTATATCCTATGTGTGTTGTGTGTGTTTTTGTGTGTATTTGAATGTAATTATATCCCCAAACACCTAATATATATATAGTTGTTCATTTTAAGTATTCATATTGTTTATGGTATTGAACATTGTATTTATTAAAAATAAAAATATGATCTAAAATGTCATTTTATAAATATAATCTAACCTGAATATTAATTTGGATTATAATTTATTGGGAATGAAGATAATTATTTTCAAAATATTTGTTAAATTTACAAACTTTGTTTAAGTGTTTTGAATATATTTAATATGGGTCATAATTTATATATATAAGTCATGGAGTAATTTTATATTTCCTAGAATTTTTTTAGTATATTGTAACACTTTAAGAAAATCATATGACTTTGAGAAGGTCATATGACTTTAAAAGTCATAGTAAATAGATAATATTATAATAAGTATAGGTACCACATTTGAACATGATTTTTGGAGTATAAAATTGAATTCAGAATATGTATTTGGATCTCTGTATGACTTTGAGTTCTATTTTTAGACATTGATGGTGTTATATAATACTTTATCTCACAACAGAATTTTTTGATTCAAGCATATGAATTAGAGATTATATAAGGGTTTTGATATCTTATGAAATAATTTTAAATAATTTTTTTACTTTTAAATTCATATTAAATGGTTATTTAATGTATAATTTGAATTTTAATGTCATAAAAGATGATATTAAATTATTAATATGACTTTAGACTTAATGAGATTTGAGAATTCCTATAAGATGTAAAATAGAGTTACCATATTAAAAGTCTCAGGAATAATATCAAATTTAGAATTCTTAAACTGATTTATGTGGATTAAAACATCACAAATAAAATGTGATAAAAGATAAGAATATCTCTGAAGTTGATATTTGATCTGGGGAGATGAATATCAATGAAAGGGGAATTTTTCAAGAATTAAATTCTGAAAAGATTAGTTTATAGAATTTATAACTATAATGAAAAATGTGTCTAATGATTCTAATTTTGTACTTACATTATCCAAAAGACATTAAATGAAATTTTATCTAACTTTTATTTTATGAGGATGAATGAGATAACAGATGGAATATATCATTTTTCTATCTATTCATGACTTTCAAAATAGAATATGGGAAGGTCGTCATTTTTCATCAAAATTGAAATGATAAATATGAAGATTCATTAGAAGTTATTGAATGTTATATATATATATATAAATGATTTTGATTCAAGATAAATGGAATTATAATGAAGTGTTGAGATTTTATATAAATTGTTATACCATGTTGATGCCTATAATTATATTCACTAAATCTCTCAAGAAGTGAAGAAGGAGTCAAGACATTAATCTTAATATTTCTTAGTTTTAATATTGGCATGATAAAATATTTTTTCTGGATTTAATTAAATATATTTTAAGAATAAGATAAGAAATATCTCAATCCTAGAAGAACCATCATGAATATATTTTATCTCCAAGATAAATTTGTGAAAAAAAAGAAGAGGTATTTATGGAAATTTATAGGAGAAAATATTTGAGAGGAAAAAGTTAATATCATGATCATGAGAGAAAAACACATACAAAATATGTAAAAAAAGTTAATGAATTTCATGGGAATAGAATGTGGTTATATAATTTCAATATTCTAAATACATAAAACATATTTTTTGGGGGTATACAAATAAAAAAATATTAAAGATAGAAAGAGTTGTTCGGATCTGGGATCTTGTGTATAGTGTAGAAAAACATTAAAATTTTGAATAAAAATAATAAGTGTAAGAAAAAGAAGAGGTGAACATTGATCTTAAACTAAATTAATGATAATATATGTATAGAAGACAAATGAAGAAGATGATCATGTGATATCCATTATAATATAATCTTGAGGATGAAAAATAAAGAAGAGGCTAAGGATAGATAGACCTACTATGCATGTTTCTAAAAATTAATGTCAATCCTTCCAAAGAAATAGTATATAATAAACATGTGAATATCATAGTATCTTGATATTTATTTTAGAAATTTAGTGAAAATATTATGTATAAGAACTATGAACTAAGCTACATGTAGAGATGGAGTTACGTGTATTATTCCTGAAGAGCTTGTGGAATTCAAAGACTCTTTGTGAGAATATAAAGATCATACTTATTGATGTAGAAGCATCCTAAGAAGACATGGGGTCTATTTATAATTAATTATAAAATAATAACTTGTATATACATGTTGGGAAGCAATATAACTTATTAAACTCAAGTTATACAAGGATAACACAATTTAAATATCTGTTTTAACATTGAAGCAATGTTTTTGGAAGTCTTGTGTGATGAAGGAAAGTGCATGCATAGTGAGAATTTTTATCTAAGTTAGAAGCACCAAAACACTATATTCATAGATTTGTTAAAGTGGATAATCATTTATTAGGTTGAATATTAATCATGGAATGGAGTAAGTTTCCAATATTAAGGCCACAATTTGTAAAAAAGATTGTGTATCATCTTTTCTTTCATTAAATACATTTCATGTGGTTAATAATTTCTTGGTAGAACATAAAATTATTTAATTATGTTAATATAAACTAGAGGATTATAACCATTGTATTAAAAATGTTTAAAGAGTATGTTTAATTTTGGTAAAACATATTCAACACCTGATTCAACCACCCCAACCCCACCTTTAGTTGTTTACATCAATCCATTAGATAATTTCAATTTTTATCTGAGAAGAATTATCATATATATATATGAATTTTTCATACCATTGTATTATTATCAGAATATAATGAATTTAAATTTTTTTTTGTTTGAAGTAGATCCTTATATAGAAGAAATAGTGATTATTATTATTGTAACAAAATATGAAATCTTAGCCAATACAGTAAAAAAGTAAGAGATAATAAACATAGAAAAAATAAATAATCTCAAAAAATATATATTTAGGAAAAAAAATGAAGGTAGTCTATGTTAATGATATAGTTGAATAGTTTGATTATTATTCCACAAATGAAGAAATTTCAATTTGTAAATAATATGAGTTCAGTGATAAATCACTTCAGGGTTTTATTATAAAGTAAAGGTTTATTTAAATAAATTTCTTTATGAATATTTTGTATATATTTTAGCTAATATCAAGGTACTTCTAAAAGATAAATTTTATCTATAAAATTAATATGATGTAATGGGATAGGTAGTAGTGAAAAAGTTCAACACATAAAATACCCATACAAAATTAGTGAGAGAAAAGATTAAAACTATCTCATTTTTAAATTCTAAACACTTTAAATATTTTAAATATATGAGAAGATAATTTTTTGATAACTATGTGCTTAAATTTTTCTTTATTGAATCAATCCATGAATCAGAGATGTTACATAAAGTCATTGTGAATGTCAGGGATATATTGTTTCATGTGAAATCTAAAAGAGTAAAAGAGATTAATAGTTTACTATAAGAGATAATAATGATGCATGTTGAACAATTTCAAAAGATAAAATCTTAATGGGATGGTAGGATCAAATTAGTTGAGTCTGAGAAATATTACCTCAAAATTTAGTTCTTATATCTTGTAGAAAATTTAAAAAATATGGAAACCATTCAACCAAAATCTTCCTAGGATATTATGAAAATAATTGCTTCCATAATTAATTATGAGTAGGTTATTTATTATAATAAGACACAAATGAGTGGAATAATTATCCTCTTATATTTTAGAGACTCATCTACTTCATGATCTTAGATAAATGTATCATGAATTCATAATCAAGATGTATGCACTAAATATATTTTGAAAACAATTGCTGGGAAAAACTCAAAATCTAAAAAATATAGATGGTAAAAAATTTAGATATACTTTTAAAAAAAGTCAAAGGATTATGTGATAATTTCCAAGAAGTTAAACCTCTAAAATGGACCACAATATAGTGGTGAAACAAACCAAAAACCACTAGGGTCAAAACATTAAAATCAATATATATTATGATTATAAGAAAAAAGAAGAGGTTTGAAATCCACTATTGGAATTATTAGAGGTTTAGGAAAATGGGGATAGATTTAGAGAATAATATGTTCATCTATAAAATTCATAGAAGTAATAATTATTTAGAAAATAGTGGTTTAATAAGGGGAAACATTATTGGAATGAATTAGTATTCACTAAAAAAATATCAAACTAAAACCAATTTGATTGCTTAGAATATTTATGTGAGTTTTGAAACAAGTATGTACATACATATGATGAATTTTATTATTTTACAACCATCAATAACTATTATAATAATTTTAAAATGAGTTCATACTAATATATTCAAAATAAAAAAATTATGGTTTCCTTGTTGTGAAAATAAGGGAAGAAAGTTTCTAATAATGTTACTCTTAAGAATTTAATGATCGTAGATGATAAATATGTCACACCATAGAATATAAGATTCATCTATTGTGGAATTAAAGGCCATATAATGTAACATTTTAAAATTTTCAATTAATATCAATGTTCAATGGAGTAAGTTAAATCCAAAAGAGGAGTCAATAAAAGAAAATAACAAGAATATTGTAATGGTGGAAGACATATCAAATGAAAATTTGTATAGTATTCCTTAGAAAGGATCCACAAATTATGGTAAGATAGTGTTTGGAAGATTCAATATTTATGAAAACACTACTAAAAAGTTTATAGAATTACTACTTGGTTAGGAGTTAATAAATAACAAAGGTAAATCACTAGTGGTTTTAATTTTAAAATCTATTTTAATAAATTAGAAGTATACACAGAAGTTTAAGGAATAGAATGTACCCAAAGATTTTTTGATCATATATCATAATTAGTTGGAAAAGGCTAAACTTAACGATAAATTTGAACTGAGTTAAAATGAATTGATTTTTAAAATCAAAATTCAATTTCCTGGTATGATGAAGTCTAAAAAGGAAGAGGATTTTCTGTTTCCCAAAGAAATGAATAGAAGTTGTGGTTAATAAAATTATTGAAAATATATTTGGATAGCCCCATAGAAATTAATTTCTATTAGTGCCACATTTAGGAATGAATATAAACAACTTGGATTATATAGTAAAATCACTATTGTTTTATATAATGGGTTATCACACGTAGAATTAAATATGACTTACAAAAGACTCATTGTAAAAAAAATGTTTTTTATCCTTCTCTCAAAAATATTGAGGTATGCTATAATTTTTATTTAGAGAATATTTTTATTCTGTTGGTGATATTTTTATAAGATTAATTCCTTTTTTATGTAATGAAAAAGGGAGTCAAAGAAACTATTTTCACCATTTTATTTATTTTCATTAAGGGGGATAGGAAAAGTTAACTTCTAATAGAATATTACTATGAATCTCATGTATTTGGAAGCGGGAGATATCGATAAAAATAAAAAGGGGGATCAAGTTCCCTTTTGTGTATGATTTTATTTATTTTCAATGAAACATGATAATATGTATGTTTTTAATTATTGTTTAGTAATTGATTATTGGGTGAGATTCCTACAATGGAAATTGGAAAACATTCCCATACATTTTGTGTGTAAAGTTGAATGGTCTAGGATTTCATTGATCATCCAAAGGAGAAAAATTATTATGTTCTAAAAGGGATGTGTAATATTTATATTTTATTGGATTATCCCCTTAAAACATATGATTGATAGTTTTGATCCTCATATGAAATATATTTAATAAATAAATAAATATTTTCAAAAAAAATAAAACAAGGTTGAATTTTTGGTAGGGTAAACATCTTGCAAGAGTTTCTATTATAGAGTTAAAATAAATCCTAAATATAGAGATAAATTATTGTAGATATGGACAAGGAATCCTTTTTGTATTTCTATTAATGATAATTGAATCCGGTGTTAAACAATACTTGGATGATGGTTTGTAAATACTGAAGTGGATGTTAATGTTTAAGTGTAGTGATACTCATTAATATACTCTAACTTAATTGTTGATATACTAAATTAGTTATTAGGAAGGATGATAACAATTTTTAAAATATTTGATAAATACCCAAATTTTTCTAATTTGTTTTGAATATATTGATAAAGCCCTGGAGTTTTTATAGATAACTCTTAGAGTCATTTCAAGTTTTCATAAATTTTTTGTGTATATCATAGGACATTAAATTGATCATATGACTTTTAGAAGTGTATTACATTGATAATATCATATTAATTCACAATTTTGGTCCTAGATATATGGAAATAATGAACTAGAGGGGGTGATTAGTCAATTAAAATTTTAAAAACAAATTATCAATCAAATTTTATTACTATATGAATAAATAGTGTAATGTAGTGTTCATAATTTAATTAAGTGAAATTAAAATTTGAATACATGATTTTTATAATATTTTGGATCACCAATATCCAACCCTAATCTTCAATGTTCCCTATATGGTGAGAGGATTGGTACCCAGTAAGAAACCACACTTTTAAAGGTGTTATAATCTATTTATGGGCCCTAAATTTTATAATACCTAGAGTCACAACCAACCTGAGTTTTTATAGGATTCACAAACTATACTAACGTGAATTTTTATCTATACTCACAAACCACGGACATTACTTTTTTATGTTGAATCATTGATACTATATTTTATTTTGATTGGAAAAATCGTAAACCAATTCATAAGGACAAACAAATAAGGAAAATATTTAACAAAACAAAAAATATAAATTAGAAACAATAAATAAAAATAGATGATGAATTTGATTTAGTTCATGGATCTTTGATCACTTCATAATAAAAAAATAAAATGTTGAGGTTTCATTATTATCACACCGATGGAATAGTAGTCATAGTAATAACCCAGAACTTTGGTACCAAGTATCAAACAAGTAGTTGTTTATATACTTGTATCAAATCTCATTCCTCAGTAGTTATTTATAAAACAATTACCAATAGCAACCTCACTTACTCCTTTTATTATCATTGTATAGTAGTTTCCTAAAATCACATGGAAATAAGAAACGGTAAAATAATAAAAATGGAAACACGTTCTCATTACCTATTTAAACTTTGTGGGTATTAAAAGAATAATTTTCAATGCACTTTAATTACTATATTGAACTCATTAAAGATAATTACAATATGATTTCTAGAATATATTATTTTAAAAAATAACTACTCGCAAAAACTAGTAGTATTTTAATAATAGTAGTATATAAAAAAAGATAATAGATTAAATTATATAAACTTATTATCTCTATAAATATTTTCATGATTTTTTGTCATCAAAATATTTCCAATGTAATAATTTTGTTATAAATTTATGTTAAAAATAAACAAAACCATTTAAAATAAATTTAATAAAATTACAACTTAATATAATAAAAAAAATTCAAAAAAATAGATTATCGTAACTCTATGTATTTTTAAATAAAATATTCATTCACAAAAGAAATAATGAAACATATATTAATATTTTTCAACAAATATTATGAATTTATAAATTAAATTAACAAATTAAATAATTTTTTAAAATGTTACATCAACTAAAATAAATACTGGTTGAGATCGTTCTATTGTTTAATAGTCATTGATTTTATAACTGATGGAAGAATATTTTCTAACTGACTTTGGTAAATGGTATCATGACACAATTGTGTTACTTTAGAATATATGAGATATTCTACCATGTGATTGCATGCCTCATACTATTATGAAACTAAAATAGTGCAATGATTGAAGAAGGATCTTATATGAAGAATATTAATTGTTCTACCATGAAGTGGTTGAAGATACTTGATATCACTTCCACTGTGAAGGTCAAAAAAAGAGAATAGCTTCCTTTAATGCTACTATTAATAAACCTAATTATACTATGAGGGGGATGAGGTCCATGGTTGATGAATTATTCATTTTATAATATATAATAGGGTGATGTGGAATTATTCTAGAGTTTATTATGATACCATATTGAAGGATTCATGCTATCGTGGTTGATCACACATGGGAAAATCTCCTTCCATGGATAAGATGAACCAATCACAAAGTGACTAGTAACACACTGAGAAAGAATCAACACATGGATGAGAAGATATATGGATGCATGGTTGAATATGTATGGAGTCTAGACACACTAATGAAGTAGGATCACTAATAAAGCTTCACATATTTGAAGATTTCACTGTGTAGAGACGTACTGAAGATATAGAGAATAGAGGAGTTCTAAGTGAGATATTGATAATATGTGTGTCTGTTTATACTATATATATACAATTATATATCTTCAAAATATATATTTAACCAAATAGACACGATTAAAAATATGTTTTATAAAATTAAAACATTAAACCAAACTATATGACAATAAAATAATGACATATCATATAATTACATTTAAGTAAAACAAAACACTATTGTAATTAATTTTTTAAATGTGATATTAAAATAAAGCATTGACATATAAAACATTCTAAACATTCACACGTGGAAAATGATAAACAAATAATTGTTGGAATCAAGGCTGTTATTTTCAGGAAATTGAGTATGGTTTGTGTTTGTTGACAATCATCACATAAAAAATCAAGGAGTTTGGAAGAAGATTGATCTTACAGTATAGAATGACATTAGTATTGAAGGTAGCATAGTTTCTTACTGGTTTCCAAATTTTTGGGACGCAAAATCAGGAGTTTTTTTTTTTGAAAAATGATGATTTTCTACAAAGGAGTATGTAGATTTTTGACCATAAAGGACAGTTCTTAGACCGCATAGGATTTATGTGGAACAGTGATAAAAACCAGAAAAGGGAAGGATTCCGTATAGCAGCACTATGCAAACTACAAAGTGTGGTACACTAACTGGATAGGGAAAATAGTTTGTGGTGAGGTTTGCAGTTTATGAGAGGAAAATGTTTTAAAGAAATATTGTGGTATGCGGGGTAGCTTTTCATTTTTGGAAATGAGGTAGTGATTTGAGGATCCATGAACTAAGATAGGTAGTGTGCGGATAGCCAAGGGAAAATGGTTTGCAGGAGAAGCAGTACATGGTGAAGCCTGTATTGCATTTAATGTTCAAGTATAATTGATTAGAGAGATTTTTGGATCTATTTTCCATTATAAGGACCACTAATAATACTATTACTTAGAGATTTTTTCCATTAGAATACATCTTCACTCTGATAAGAAATTATTCTAAGTCTGAAAGAGTTTGTGGGGAGTCTACAAAGGAGAAGAGATTCGTGATGTAGATTTTGCGATAGGGGAAGGAGTTCACAGGAACAGTTTGCGAAGAGGTTTTGCGGGGCTCTGAAGCCCACTAATAAAGAAGGATCTATGGATAAGAGGTTTTTCATGGGACATAAATTGGTACATAGAAGTGGTATTAGGAAGCAGTATGAAGAAATAGTACACAAAAGTGGAACATGGAATTGGTGTGCAGAAGTGCTAGGAGAAAGCGTTATGGGAAAGTAGTACTCGAAAGCGGTATGAAGAAGAAGTATGCTGAAGTAGTACACATAGGATGTATGCTGAAATGATTTGAGGAAGAAGATAAAGTCCCTGGAGGGGGGGTAGTATGCCGAACAGGTTATCAGCGAAGCACTTGCGCTATACGGTGCAGCGCAGTTCATGGAGGAGGCAAGCTAGTTCACAGAGGAAAATTTTTAGAACTAAAACTCCATGGAAAATTTAATTACATATACAGGTGAAAATTTAACTTCAACAGATCATCTATCTATAGTTTAGGATACTTACATTCATTCAAATAAAGGTACTTAAAAGTCGATAAACTGTGTGTGGATTCCTCCCAAGGCAGTGATCTAGGGGGATTCAACGGAAGTGTCCTGAGAGACATAGTGAGCTATCCGTAAAATATTATAAAGGCTATGTTCCTAGAATAAAGTGATTCTGTATAAACATTTTTTCTCTACAACTATTGAAGTTAAGTAGATTTAGGTACAATCGAAACACTGTTGGCATATGCTCCTTTGACTCTCCCTTAGTGGTGAACCCAATAAAATTGTTGTGTGGACTCTTTTCATGTGATTTTTTATTTAATTTTCATTCTTATCAAACATGTTAAATAAGTTCCTACCAACATGGGAACAAGATCCAACACTTTTGAATAAAAATTTTGCACTCTAATTCTCCCCTCCCCTCTTAGGGTATTTCAGGGTCCTTCAAGTGGTATCAGAGGGTACAAGTTACTAGTGTTAAATATGTCCTTCATTTATGTCATGGAGAATATAGTTATTATCAGGGGAGTTCTTCGTTTTTATGGAAGTAAATTTTAGATATGAAATAATAGGATGAGATCTCATATAATATCTCTTTGAAAAGAATTACTTTTTTCCAATTCATAAGGAATATAGGTCACTGATCCAAAAGGGATGTCTATGACTGACACATATAGGAAACGTTTTGATGTAGATTATAAAGTAAAAAATTCTCCCACTACAACTCTGTCTAATAAAATATTTTTGAAGGTGATGAGCTTCACTTCATCCAAGTCTATGTGGGAGAATATGTAAAATATATACTAAGGAGATAACAATGTGAAGGAGGAAAAACTTCAAGTTTTTCATAATAGGTTGGATGATTTTAAGATGCATCCTAATGAAAATAAAGATACATTTTTCAATAAAATTACTGAAATTGTAAGATAAATTTGAGGTATTAGGAAATAAATAAAAGTCATTGAAATTTTAAAGAAAATATTTTAAGGAATTTCACCTCTTTAAAATCCAAAAGTGTCAACCATTGTGGAAATATATCTTTCAAAACTTTCTTTAGATGATCTTTTGAGCAGTTTTTTAGCATATGAATGTGTGGTAAACCAGAGGATGCAACAAGTTATGTCAATAAAGAGATGGAATTCAAAGCCATGGAAAAACATTAGATTCTAGGAGGTTATGTTAATGAATTTAATGAGTAAGATGAACTTCTTTATCACTTTTATATGAAATTAAAGTGAGGAAAATGGTGATTTGAAGGAAATATAACCTTGGCATACTTTCATTGTGGTTGAGTTGAGAACATTGCCTTTCAGTGCTCAAGAAAGTTTTATGATAAAGAATGTGAGGCAAGAAACTTACAGAATACACAGAAAAGGGTTTCTAAAAACGGAGACTTCAAATATGGAATGAAACTACAAGGAAAAGGTTTTGTCTGTGAAGAAGATGATGATGATAACAATTTATTTGGGGAAGAAGAACCAGATCTTAAATCTAGAACCCAAGAGTCTATGATGGATACTGTTGAAAAGTTATAACAATCAAAAGGTAGATCTAGAGATGATAAGTTGATTTTTTATGTTGATCTCAAGTTGTAACTTGATGATGATCTTGGTAAACTTAAGAATAAAAATTGCAGATGTAAACAATGGAGAGTATTTGTGGAGGAATCATTAGAATATGTTGATCGACTTGAATCTGAAATTGAATTACTAGAAGAAGTATTGAATGAATAGTTAATAACCCTTGAAAGCACATAATATTACATGGAACTAAAGATCATAATTTAAGAATAGGCAATGGTCGTCAATGAATTTAAATCCAGACTGCAAGAGAATTCCAAGACTGTTGAGGGTATTGAAGAATATGTTTTTACTATTAGGATAAAATTGAAGGTGAATAAATTTCAAAATAAACAAAAAAGAAAATACATTTTTAAATATTCTTAGATGTTGAGCTGTTGAAGAGAGATAAACAGGGTTTTTATGGAGTAGAAAATCTTTTGAATGATCAAAGATCCACATGCATGGGAAATAATGGAATTGTTTGTGATTCTAAAACATTAAAATTTGGAAATAAAATTAACCTAATAAAAGGGATATCAAAATTTGAAAATATCACAAAGTCAACTAATGTCATAAAAAAGAGAACCTCAAATAAAACTAAAAGAAGAACTAAATCTTGTCCACATGTTTCTTTAATTGATAGGTAGTAAACCTTTTTTCCTAAGGAAGGATACATGGGCAGGAATAGAAGTGAAAAAATATTTCCTCTTATGAAATTTCAATTTTGTGGCTATATGGGTCATACCAAGTCATATTGTGGGGAGGAAAGGAGTTATTTGAATAGGAAAGAGTTAGGAATAAAAAAATAAGAACAAATTCATATCATAATTCATATAGAAGGAATAATTTCTATGGATACTATTTAATTGTTCTAACTTTGTCCATAAATTTGTTTATTATAGGCAGAGGAAAGGCATAAACAATACATATAGAACTTAGAGACAAGATAATACTCACAATCAGATGGTTTTTCTCTTTCAAATATTTTTTCTCCTCTATAACAAGAGTATGAGTATAATGAACCTGTTCATATAGAAAATAAATTTTAATGGCCATTTTTAACCTTCATTAAAACAAATATTTCATCGATGTAAAAAAATAAAATTGAAAAAACCAACCTTCCATCAGTAACCCTCAAAGCGACAAAGAGTAGCGGCACCAAGATTCTTGATAGAGGATGCTTATCCCATATGATGGGAAGTTAAGACCTATTAATTAATGTTAAGAAAATGGTTGATGGAATAATAATATTTAGTAATTATTGTGCTTTGAAGATCAAGGTTACTAAAATTACAAATCATTATAATGGTGAGATGAAGAAAACTAAATTTCTCTATGTAGATGGTTTGTGCCACAATATCTTGAGTGTGAGTCAACTATGTGACTCGGGACTGATAGTGATATCTAATTAAAATGGATGAACTATCATAGGAAATACATGGATTTCACTTATGAAAGGATGTACAACATATGGAAACTTATATCAGGTTGATAGAAAAGATAAAATTTTCTACTTAATAGTTGATGATGAAAACAACTTGTGGCACCAAATATTGGGTCACATTAATCAAAAAGGCATATAAAAGATATCTAAGATGAACATTGTTAGGGATATCCCCATTCTAAATCAGGAATGGGAAAAGACTTTTGATTCGTGTATATGAGGGAAGTTGGTCTGCAGTTCTTATGGGCCAATGAAGAAAAGGGGACCAAATCTTATTGATATCATTATGTGGTCTAATAAATGTTGTTGGAACAAATAGAGAAAGGTACATTGTTCTTTTCATTGATGATTATAGTATAAAGTCTTGTGTTATGGTTATACACAAGAAATGACAAGTTCTCTATTTCATGAAAACAAATCACTGAATAGTCGAGAATGATATTGGGTGGACAATCAAAGTTCTAAAATCTGAAAATAGAGCGGAATACACATCCATTGAGTTTAAAAATTATCTTTAGAAACATAGAATTCAACATGAGGTATTTGTTTTGAGACCCCTACAGCAAAATGGATTTGTTGAGTGCATGAA
Organism: Viscum album; assembly: GCA_963277665.1. Classification (NCBI taxonomy): domain Eukaryota; kingdom Viridiplantae; phylum Streptophyta; class Magnoliopsida; order Santalales; family Viscaceae; genus Viscum; species Viscum album. The sequence continues at coordinate 764,570,716 of OY728137.1, forward strand.
TCGACAGGTGAACAATATGGCCAGAACAATGCTAATTGAGATTCGTATCCCTCGCTATTATTGGAAAAATTTTGTTCTAGATACAATTTATACTCACAATTTAACAAGGCTTTATATGGGAGAAACTAAGACACCATATGAATTTTGGCATGGAAGGAAGCCCTGTTTGAAGTATTTTCATGTTTTTGTAATTAAATTCTTCATTCAAAACAAATAAGTAAATCAAGGGAAGTATGGTGATGTCACAAATAAAGTAATATTCCTTGGCTATTCAATGAATAAAAAATCCTACAAATTTTTCAATAATTATCTTGGTAGAATTTTCAAAATAATTGATATTGAGATCATTTATGATAAGACCAAAAATACCTTTAGGAGATCTTATGATGATATTATTGAAGATGTTGAAAATAATGGACATGGAATATATTCAAATGAAGAAGTAGTGGAATGAGTGAAAAACATTCATAGGTGAAAAAATGATGTTGATTCAGAAGAAGAATCAAAAGAAGAAACCATGGATTATGAAAATTATTTTGAACCTAACATGATAAATTGAAGAGTATAAATTATTCAATCAAAAATCATTAGGTATTGGACTGCACCCACACAGATAAGGATAGTGAGGAATAATGCACAATCTGTCTTATGGTCAATGGTGGAACCATCGTCATTTGAAGAATACACAAAGGATGAATCCTGGGTTAAAGCCATGAATGAAGAGTTAGATCAGATCGATGATAACAAATCATGGGATCTAGTTAAGAGACCCCAAAATCACAATGTGATTAGTACGAAGTGTATTTTTAAAAATAAATTTTATAATAATGTAAATTTTATCATAAATAAAATGTGATTGGTTTGAAAATGATACTCACAAATTGAAGGAGTTGATGTTGAAGAAATATTTTCTATGGTGGATAGACTGGAGTCAATCAGACTTTTTCTTACCATGGAAATTCAAAGTGGGTTAAAATTATATAAAATGGATTTCAATACAGCTATATTAAATGGTGTTTTTGAAGAATAAGTATACATTAAACAACCAGTGGTTTTCTTACTTGGTAATAATCAAATGAAAGTTTGAATATTACATAAGTCACTCTATATTATGAGGCAGACACTATGATCATGGTATGCTCAAATAGATTCTTATCTATAGAAGCTCATGTATAAAATAGGAGGTTTGGATCACAATCTCTATGTGAATAATACTCAGAAAAATCAGTTCACGGTACTAGTGTACCTAGATGATATCATATTTGGTGGGAGAAGGCATGGATAAGTGGATCAATTTTTTAGTCACATGAAATCAGAATTTGAGATGTCTATGACTGGTGAACTCACATACTTCTTAAGACTACAAGTTATTTATAGGAAATACTACACCATTATTTCTTAGGAAAATTAAGCAAGAGATTTACTGAAGAAATTCAATATGCATGACTCTAAACCAATGTCTACTCATATTTTTGTTAGAACTAAACATGGAAATCATGAAGATGGGAATTATGTAGATCCCACCATGTACAGGAGAATAATCATAATCTTATTGTAATTTATTATAACACAGTCAGGTATTTCCTTTTCAACATTATTAGCGGCCCACTTTCAAAGTAATATGAAGGAAGAACATATTCAGTTAGTTAAACAAATCATGAGGTTAATTCAAGGGACTTAGAATTATAGATTATACTATATTATATAAATAGATAATGAACATTATGAATTTTATGATGTTAATTGGGCTAGATGTGTGGTGTATATAAAATCAAAAAAAATGAACATTCTTTATTGGTAAGAAATGTGTGGGATGGTTGAGTAAGAAACATGAAATTACTTCTCTCATTACTGCTAAAGCTAAGTATATCTCTGGTCAAAAGGCATGCACCTAGATATATTGGATGAAGCAACAACTGAATAATATCAGTGATGAGGTGAAACAACCATTGGTGAGTCACTATGATAACAAGAGCACAATTGATCTTAAAAATAATCATGTTTAGAATTATCATACAAAACACATTCAAATCGTATATCACTTCATTAAAGAAACATCTAAACATGCCATGATTAAAATGGAGCATGTTGGAACTGATGATCAAGTGGATGACATATTGACCTAGTCATTGTGATTAAATGTGTTCAAGAATCATTGATTGAACTTCATTTTTCAACCACCTCCTTGTGCATGACGAGGTTACGGTTAATCCCCTCTCCCCAATTGTATTAGTTGTTTTAATCTATTTATAGAAATGATGTAGGTTTATGGGGGAGATATGATCTAGGGGGAGTGTCTTTTTAGCTCTAAAATTAAAAATTAGATTCTTTTTGTTTATTTCCACTATGGGTGAGTGGATAAATTCAATGCGATGAGGCTGTGGGAGAATTGAGAAATGTTGAAATATTAGGAAATTCTATGGTTCAAAGTGGGAGAATGATGAATGGAAAACTTATAAATAAATTCAATGTTCTGATAAAATGTTTTCCATCATAGGATAACCCAATTCAATATTCCTCTCTTTTTTTCTACACTGAACATTTATCACGTAGACTTATAGTGTTGGATAAGATAATTTTTTTCATGCATATTAGGCTTTGATAGTGGTTGGTGCTTTATTGAAATTATCTACAGATTACCAACAAACATGAATGGGGATATTGTTGTGACCAAGGATTTTATTTTATAAAAATTTATTATGGTTTTTGTTTGTTTAAAATACTTATATATAATATCAAGGATTTTTTAAGATAAGTGATCTTATAGTACAGGATAACATCAATGTTGAAGGCGGCAGCATTTCCCAGAGTTTCCAAATTTTTGGGAGTCAAAATCATAAGTTTTTTTGGGAAAAATATTTTCCATATAGTAGTAAACATTTTTTAGACCAAAAAGGATAGTTCTCACACTTTATAATAGGATTTCAGAATATCCATGAAAATTGGAAATGATAAGGATTATGCATAGCAGCATTATGGGGACCTCAAAGAGTGGTACATGGAAAATGTAGGGAAAATAGTGTGTGGGGAGGCTTGCAGTTCATAGGAGGAAAATTGTTCATGGAAGGCTTTAACTACACATATGGATTTTAATTCTCTAGAATGAGGTGGTGATTTGAGGATCCACAATGGAAGAGAGGCAGCACACAGACCATTGAGGGAAAACAATTCATAGGAGAAGTAGTGCACGGTTAAGCCTATTCCACATCAATTGTTTAAGTAAAATTGATTAGTGATATTTTCACATCTATTTTATTATATATGGGTCATTAATCCCATCATTACTTAGTAATTTTTCCCATTTGAAAACATATTCTCTCTGAGAAGAAATTTGGTAATGTATGAAAGAGTTTGTGGCGTGTCTGCGAAAGAGAATAACATTGCGAGGTAGATTCTCTGAAAGGGGAAGAAGTTTGCAAGAATGGTTCATTGAGAGGTTTTGTTGGGATTTATATCCCATAAATGAAGAAGGATCTGAGGAGAAGGGGTAGTTCACGAGACATCAATTGGTATGCAGAAGTGGTGTGTAGAGATAGTATGTGAAAATGGTATATGGAAGCAGAGACATTTTGAGGATCAGTGGCGGTACATGGAAGAGGTTATCGGTGAAGAACTCATGCTAAATGGTGAAATGTAGTTCTCGAAGGAAGTAGGATAGTTTATGAAGGAAAATTTCATGAACTAATAGTGTGTGAAAAAATGAATTACATATATGGGTGAAAATGGGACATCACAAGAGAATATATCTACAATTTAGGATGCATAAATTCATAAAAATAAAGGGACTTAAAAGTCCACAAATTGTGTGTGGATTTATCCCAAGGTAGTGAGATAGGGAGATTTAATGGAAATATTATGAGGGACATAGTGATTTATCCATAAATATTTTAAATGCAGTGTGCCTGGAACAGAGTGATTGTGTCTAAACTTTTGTTCTCCACAACCAGTGAAGTATAGTGGATTTAGGAGTGACCGATACACTGTCAGTGTGTGCTCCTTGGACAAGACTTCAGAGGTGAACCATGTAAAATTGATGTGTTGACTCTTTACATTTCATTATTTTTTTACTGTTCATTCTCATCATACAGTTTTAATAGGTTCCTATCAAATTTCTAATAAGATCTATCACTTTTGTAGAAAAGTTGACATCCTGATTCACTCCTCCCCTCTTAGGGTGTTCTAGGGTCCTTCAATAATAAAAATGATAAAATTAAATAAAATGTACAATATGATTTGTAATTTTTACCGAATAAATGAGTGGAGTTGTAACTAACAAAGAAAATTATAAACCAAGTTCAAAAACTGACACTCTCCCCCTTTCTGTAAATTAAAAAATTGAACATTTTAGAAATTCAAAATAATTTATTTAAAAAACATTTGATACTTATCTACACATTTTTAAAATTTATCAAAACTATGTTAAAATTTTATTTTATAAATTATAAAGCATAAAAAATTCTCCATTTTTATTATATATTAAACTCACCCTGAATAAATCCATATGCTAATGAAAAGTAAATGAAATTCAGTATATTTTTTTATTACAAAACATAGGTAGGTTATAGAATCCTTTTATTAGAGTATATAAAAATACTTATCTATAACAAATATTTAACAGAATTAGTAATTTAATATGAATTATAACACAAATTATAATAATTTCATGAAAACATGAAAATTAATAAAATTATACATATGTGTATATTTATGAATCTATAAACAAATAATTGTATCTAGTTTTTAATGGTCAAGAAAATAATTAAAATAAAAATATTGTAATTTTAATATACTATGTTCAAACTTCATATTCTCAAATCTTATATAATCTAGTACTTCAGTGAATATGTATACAAGTTATTTTCAGTTGAAAAAAACTCTATAATAATATCAACTTTGTTAAAATGATCCCCCAAAAAATGAAATCTAATATCTATATGATTTTTATAGAAGTTTTATAGTGTATTTCTAGATATATAAATTGCAGTAGAATTATAACAAAAAAATTTGATTTTATCAAAACTAATATTAAAATCACATAAATTCAATTTAATAAAAATACTTTGAGAAAAAAACTAGCAGCATCAACATACTCAGCATCAGTTGTAGATAATGAAACTGATAGTTGTTTATTAGAAATCCATGAAATTAATTTATTACCAAGAAAATGACAAATGCCTATTTTTCTTTTCTAGTAAATATTATAACCATTAAAAGTGGAGTAGAATTGGATAAAAATCTGATTTGAATAAAATATCTTAGTTCTAACTGTTACTTTGATATATCTAATAATTATCTTAAAAAAATTTATAATACTTTCCTTAGGATTTGATTGAAATATATCACATAATAATATAGAAAAAATTATATCTGGTCTAGATATATTCAAATAAATAAATATTCTTATTATGCCTCTATATAGTTAAAAATAAATAATCTTTCCAAAATTATCCAAATGCAATTTGGAATTTTTTTTTCATCAGTTTTTTAATATACATTCATGAATCATGGAAAGACTTTTAACATGTATTTTATCATATTTTTATTCATTTTAGAAAATACCATTCCTTGTTTAGTAAATTTGTAAGCCAAGAAAAATTTTCAATTCACCCATTAAACTCATATCACACTCACTAGTCATCAATTTAGAAAAATCATTTTAATGTAAATCATATATAGAAAATAATATGATATCATCTACATATATCTATAAAATCAAAAAATCATTAGAAACATTCTTTATAAACAATTTTGGATAAAATGTTTCTTTAATAAAGTCAGGTCACAATAAAAATAGAATTATCCTCTCATACAATGATCTAAGAGCTTGTTTAGGACTATAAAAATATTTCTTATGTTCTAAATGAAAATTAAGAAATTTTTCATTTTTAAATGTTGGTGTTGTTTAACAAATACTTACCTATAAATTATTCCATCAAAAAAATAAATCTTGACATCCATTTAAAATAATTTGATATTTTAAAAATAATAAAATGATGATAAAATAATAATAGCTTTTATCCTAGCTACTTGAGAAAAAGAATATTCATTTTTAATTAACTCTTCCTCAGAATAACCTTGACTAACAAGTCATACTTTATTTTTTATTATGTTTCGGTCTTCATCATGTTTATTATGAAATATCATCTTATTTCCTATTATTTTATTATCATTTAGTAATTAAACAAAATTAAAAACATCATTTCATTCAAATTGGTTTAATACTTTATGCATATAATTAATTCAATTTGAATCATTTAAATCATCATCAGTATTTGCAGACACAAAAAAATAAAAAATACAATTAGAATAGTAATTCAAAATACCGTTCTTGGTTTGTATTCAAAATTCATAATTTCAAATAATTTTTTCAAGAGGATAATTTAATGAGTATTCCACTCTTTTAGATCAGTTTGAGAAGAGAATTTCTCTCCTCTAACTCATTAAATATAATTTTCTTAATCATTATCTACACCCAAATTGAACTCCCTAAATTATTTATTATATTTAATTAAATTGGAATTTTTCTTAATATTGTTATTTTCATCAAATTTAACTTACACACAATCTTCAAGAAATAAAGTTATATTATTTAAAACTATATATTACTTACTATTATTAGAATAACCTACAAATAATTCTTCATCACATTATTTAAAAAATTAAATTCTCTTATTGAAAAATCTATATTCCTTAGTAGTATTATAATAACCAAAAAATAATTCTTTATCGCAATTAGAATAAAACTTTTCAAAATTATATTTTGTATTTAAAATAATAACTTTGCAACCAAACACTTTAAAATGTACAATTTTGGGTTTAAACCCATTAAAATTTTATAATGAGTTTTATTTAAAAATAGTTTAATAAAAAATCTGTTTAAACATGAAAAGTTGTACCACCATATTTTGGATAAAAATATTTAGGCACATTAAACTCAATAAGCATTGATCTATCAATTTCTTAAATTGACCTATTATTTCTTTCAACCACGCCATTTTGTTATGGTATCCTGGGGGAATAAAATTATTCTTTTACCCATTTTCATTAAAAAAACTCAAATTCTAAATTAATAAATTCAACACCTCTATCACTTCTAATAGACAAATTTTTTATGATTTTTTAATTAATGTATAATTTTATTGGAATAAAAAAACATTATTAGAGACTCAATTTTATTATATTGGAAATAAATCTGAATTAGTATACCATAATCATCAACAATCACAAGTACATACCTGCTTCCACCTAAACTAGTAGGTTATATAGTACAAAATAAATCAAGATATAAACATTCAAGAAATCAATAATTAATAACATCATTCATATATTTAAACATTTTTTGTGTTTCTTTCCATTTAAACATAAATCACACATAAAATACTTACATAAAAATTACATTGAAAGTATTAGAGCATTTTCTTTCATTAACAACTTGTAAAATAGTCTTAATTTTTCCTAACTAGATCTTTTACACCGCAAAATTTCATCTACTTCTATAGTATTTAATCACCTGAATTTATTTTTGGATAAATAAAAAATTAAATAGTGTAAAAATTGTAATTTTTATTTGTAGAAAATAAAATTGATTTATTATTCAAAACTATAAATTTATCATTTTCATATATTATATCTAATCCATCAACACATAATTGTGATATAATTATTAATTTATTTAAACATCTAAAAATAAAATTATTAAATTATAATAGTTTCAACTTCTCTGATCCCTTTAATTTTATCTTTATAATTATCTCCAAATGTGACTTTGCCTCCATCATGTGAATCAAAAGATAAAAAATTTGTAATATCACTTTTCATGTATCAGGAACACACACTATTTATATACCTTAAATCTTTGAGACTTTAAAGGTATATTTCCTCAAATAAATCAATCAAGTGTATTTTTTTGGAACCCATTCTAATTTGGGTCTAATTAGATTACTAAATGAACATTTTTGGAACCCTATAGATTTAAAAGAATTTTTTTGGGGTTGATTTCAACACAAATATTTCACAATAAGTTTTTTATTATAACCAAATAATTATGTCAATATCAAATAGAATTCATTAGAAGAATACCTCTTTATTCAACCTTTAGATCATTTTACACACGAAATGCTCCCTTTTGATGTTTTAATAAAAGTATTCTTATTCATCCTTGGGGAAATGTTGATATAAAACAACCACCTTGATTATTTTTTGTTTCCTCATAGAAATCATTTTAACATAATTGTATTTTCCTTAAATAAAAGTATATAATTTTTATTTAATATTACCAACTTCCTTTTTCAAATCACCATTCTCATTTTGAATATCTTATAAATCAATATAGACTTTTTTATTAGAACCAAAAGATTTATTTATCAATTATTAATTTCTTTCTTAATCATGTTACACTCATTATAAAATTTATTCATTTACTTTGAGACTAAATTAAAACATAGTTCATTATCTTTTCCATTTTCATCAAAAAAATTCATTTAAGTTTTTTATTTTATTCTTTAAGTTTCAATATCTCAAAATAATAATTATTTTTATATTCCTCATTCTAGGAAACACTAATATTCATGATTTCATGTTACCTATTAAATTTCTAATTTTATTTTTCCAATTTCTTATTTTTAATTATTTATCACTATATTTTTCCATACCCCTAATACTATCATTACTTATCTCCTCATTCAATTTGTATATTTTTTTAACATTATAATTCATAGAAAAAAATCAGAACTAGAATTTGATTCAGTTTATTTTTCATTGATTACCTCATAGTAAATATTATCATGAGTTATTAATTGAGTAAATAATGAGTTGGGTACCTCCTAATGTGTATCCATAAAAAAGGATACTTATCTCATATTCACTTAATATGTCACTACTTAGATTTGAACTATATGAACAATCTCATTATCTAAGAAATTATTTCCTTTACTTTATCTTATTTTTTGTGTCTTTCTTTGAATACTTGAGTTTTAGAAAATCATAACTAAAATATCCTTTCTAAAAGAAATTATAATAGGTTAAGTTTTAAGCATCATTATTATTTATAGTATTACCCTTCTTATACTTCTTTTGTTCTTTCTTTCAAACTGTCTCTTTCTACCTTTGTTCTTCATAAATTTGTAAAAATTATTTCTAAAATGATCATTCTCTTTATATCTTTCCCATAATTTAGATTCATAAGAGATATAAGATTAATTAAATTATATTTAAATTAAATCCCTTTCTTCATTATAGATTTCTCATCAGAATTTTTTTTCAATTCAAGTTCTTACTACAGTAAATAACCGATTAGCTCATCTAAATTATACTATTTAAAATTATTAATTCACTACTCTCCACTTGCATGACAACTTTTTGGAAATTCCCTTATCACACTTTCAAAAAGAGACATATTATCCAATTCGTCACCAAGTTAACTCATTCCATTTTTAATACTTATAAAATGATGAAACATAGAGTTCTATAAATCATTTTATCCCATCTTTAAATCCTAGTATTATATATAAAGCCTTCCCAACTAGGTTCTCTTAATCTTTTATATCCCATAATGAGTAACTTTTTAGTTCTCTAAATGAAACAGGTTGTGTTACATGCTAAAACATGGATATAAAAACTTCTACTTATAGAAAAATGTAACATATACTTTACTTTATAATTCAAAATATACTTTTTCATATTGTTACCCACTTGTGTCTTAGGATCTTCTTTAGGTAATTTATATATTTTATCTATGATTCTCCAATTATCCACACTCAACTACTTCATGTATGCCTCTATTATATCATAAACATACCCATAATCACTTATATTTGAAAATGTTGGATTTTGATGCATCCATCTTTCATTTGAATTAATACCCAAAATCTTACAGAACTGATCTTATTCATTAGAACATTAGGTCTAGGATTATGTTAATAGAAAAAATATATAAAGAAAATTAAACCAATATCAAGAGAAATAGGCTATGATTCCAATTTTATAGTATCAAATTAAAGCATTTAGAGCTACTAACAAAATTTTCCTAGAAATTTCAAGAAATAATACCAATTGTTTGTCCAAGATAAATGGAAAAATGGATTATATGGGGTGACTTCCGTTAATTTTTTTTAAACAAATCAATTATATTTTATTATTGTATGAAGAAAAAATGAAGTAAATTGTTCGGAATATAATATTATAGAAATAAAATATGATCCCATGATTTTTATAGTAGTTTGGATTTCTCAGATACTACTCTACTCTTCAATCATCTCTACTCGGTCAGATCATCAGTACCCAATATGAAATTTCACATTTAATGGTGTAAAAACCTACTCACAGACCTTGGATTTTATAATACCCAGAGGTTCAACCAACCCGGCTCTTTATAGGAATCAGAACCAATAAAAACCTGACTTTTGTTCGAGTAACATAACCCAACGAACCTATTTTTTTTAAATAATTTATACCAGACGTTATTTTAATTGGAAGAAGACTAAACTAATTTTTAAGAATAAATAGATGGATAAAATATTTAATAAAGAAAAATGTGACCTAAATTTGAAATATAAAAGAGAATATGGAAGTTGATATAGCTCAAGGAAATTTTATCCCTTCATCACCAACAAATAGAATGTTGATGTTCCTTGGGGATTGAACCAATGGAATAGTAATTTCGACAAGAACTCATTACTACAATATCATTTATCATACAAGTAGTTGTGTATATCTATGTATCTCACTACATGCCTTGGTCTTTAATTATAAAAAAATTTCCAATGGTCATCATACTTCTTCCTTTGATTATCATTACATGGGAGTTTCCTAAAATCACTTGGCACTAAGAAATGGTGAAATAATAAAAAATTAAACACATTACTGTTTCCTTTTTAAACTTTACACATATTCAAAGAATTATTTTTTAGTGTTCTCTAATTATTGTATTGATATCATTAAAAAAACTTCTGTTATGATTGTTATAATATATTAGAGTTTTTAAAATAAATAAATCAATAAAATCCACTATCAAAAACTTTCATGAATTCAATGATGGTAATATATAAAAACAAAGTATAGAAAAATGATATGAAACATATTATATCCATAAATATTTTCTCAATATTTATTAATCAAAAAATTTACAATATAATATTTAGATCATAAATATATATTCCAAATCAATCTAATGATTTAAAATATTTTTAATAAATTTAATTTTAGTAAGTAAAAAATGTAACCAAAACAGAGAATCATAACTTCATGTGTTTTTATAAAAAAATATTTCATAAATTAATTAACCCAACATCTATTTATATATTTTCACAACAATAATATATATATATTAATGTAACAATTAAAATATTTTTTATAAAGTTTCATACATTAAAAAATTCTTGTTGAGCTTGTGATATTGTGTTATGATCATAAATTTTATAACTGGAGGAAGCATATTTTTTTAACTAATGATAGTAGATGCTGCCATGACACAATTTTGATACTGCTAAATAGGGTAGTTATAATACCATTTGAGAGGATTCCTTATGCTATTTTGAAGATGAAATAGGTGAAATATATATGAAGGTGATACCGTGAAGCAAGTGCATTGTTCTTCCATAAAGCAGCTAAAGAGACTTATTACTAGTACCACTACGAAGGTTGAAAGAGAAGATATATTTTGTAACTTATCCCATTAAAAATGTGATGGTACCATGAGGGGGATATAATTCCTGGTCAATTAATTCTCCATTCAATGTTGTAGAGGTTGTCGATATGTAACTGTGTTGAAGATTGCTGTGTTATTATGGAGATGGATTAATGTTTTTGTTGTTAATCTCACATTGTCCAAGATACTTCCATAGAGAAGACAAACCGAAAACAAAGAGACCAATAATGCATGGAATAAGAAGGAACACATTGATGATAAAACATATAGTTTCTTGGTTGAATACATGTGGATTATTTTTCCATGGATGATATAGGAGCTCTGATAAAGCTTCATGTTTTTAAGGATTTCACAATTCATGAATGAACTGAAGATATAGTGAACAGAGTAGGTCTAGGTGAGTGGTTGATCATATATATATACTATGTATGTGTGCGTGTGTAATGAAATATATTAATTATATATTATAAATAAATAAAAATGAGAAAACAATATGTGTTATAAATTTAAAACATTAAATCTAATCATATGGGCCTAAAATATAGTGATATAATATCATTAAATTTAAATAAAAACACTACAGAAATATATTTTTCACTTTTCATAATAACATAAAACACTAACATATAAAAAAATTAACATTAGAAAAATACAAATGATAAAAAAAATAACACATTAAATAAAATATACAATATAATTCGTAATTTTCACCAAAAAATGAGATCAGTTGTAAATAACAAAATAAAAATTATTGAACTAGTTTAAAAAATAACACCTAGGTCATAAAAGTAGAGAATAACATAATATATTAAGGTTAAACATATAATTTTGAGTTGTGGAATATGAATTTTAATTGTGTTTGAAACTTCAGAGTGTCATATGACTTTGAGTTCCAGTATCAGGTTATGGGGGTGTGGTCTATGAATTTATATTGTGTTGGACATTTTTTATCTAAGTGTATGAATTTAGGATTTGGTAATCCTTTAAAATTCTTATGAAATGGTTTTATCTACATCAAATTACTTATATATTCAAGATAAATGGCGACTCTTTAGAGTGCATGACTTTAAAATTCATATGATATGAACTCCAGTGTTGTGTATACCTTCAGGCATAAGAAATTTTTAGAATTTATACAATATGTAAAATGGGGATTTCTAATTCAGTGTATAATGAATAAAATCATTAGGATGAGGCCTAAACATATTTTCATGGATCGAATCATTGCAACTCAAATGTAATACAAGCTATTAATTTTTTAGAAGACGGTATTTGACCTGAGAAAGTGAAGATCAATGAAAGAGGAATTTTGTGAGACTTTTCATGTATTAAAATTTTTAGTTGTATAGAATTTATAATTCTAATAAAATAAAGGTTCATGTTATTGATGTTGAACTTGGATGATATATGAATCACAAAATAAAATATGATCCAAGATGGGTTTGATGATGATGAATTATATGGAAGATGTGGGATATCATTATTCTATCTATTAATGAATTTCAAAGGAGAATATTTGAAAGTGATCATTTTTTTAATTTTTGGAGTAATAATGATAAATTATTCAAAAAAAGAGTAAAATGGATAGAAAAAACAAATTTTCATGAATAATATCATAGGACACAACAATTTACATGGTTTGGGAATGAATATTATCTCTATAGAAGGAAAAAATGATTTCACTAATTCAATTTAATAATTACATGGTTGTTTTTAGAGTATACATGAACTATAGTTTTAATTTTCTCTTGATGAAGTTTTGTGAATATTAATTATCGTTTTTAAAGTTCATGCATAATATGTCCACTATTCTATATTATCCAATAGTAATAAATACATAGTGCTATAATGGCCTGGTCACCCAAGTCCATGTTATAATAGTAATATGTGCCAATATGTCCATTGAGTTATAGTATCACTATCAAATTCTTCTAAAGTATTTCAATACTGATACAGTCCCTTTTTTCATCACTGGTCAACTCTTCTATATTGACAAGAATTGCTACAATATCTCTAAAATTCAGGTACGAGACCATTATCATTGACACCCCTGAGCGGGGGAATTCTGCAATCTTCAAACCCAAAGACCTCACCTTAGAGGTAAAATCACATGATTTTTTAGCCTTATGAGTAGTATGGGCCACTAGTAATTTGGCCCAAATTCATCCAAGAGGATTGAGCTCTAGTAGTCCAACACATTTTTTATTAGAATCTAAATGATAAATGTAATGATTAATGAGTTGTTCTTAAGTATTATACATATCACAAATTACTATGATTCAAGATGAATAAAATGATAAATAATTTTTGAGACACTATATGAATTTGTATACCATCTTTAGATATGTACTAATATTCACTTTAGATCTTATTTAGTGAAGAATGATTCATGACATAAATTTTAGTTCTTTGTGGTTTTAATATAACCATGATAAATGATTGTTTATGGATTTCATTGGAGTTATTCTGAGGAAAATATAGGGAGGATCTTGATCATAGAAGAACCATCTTGAGTAGATTTTATAGCTAAAATAAATTTGATAAACAAAAAGAAGGGGTAGTCTTGGAAATGTATTGAAGATAGTCACTGAGTGGAAAAATGAATAACATAATGATGGGAGACACACATGTATGAAAAGGATAGAAAATGTGAATATAGATCATGGGAATTTAATTTTATGGGAAAATTTATATATTATAAATATCAAAAACATATTTTTTAGTGACATATATATAAATAAAATGATGAAATTGATAAATATTTTTTGATATCAGAGTGTCTATGTGTTTTGTTGAAGAAGAGATTAGAACTATCAAAGGTAAAGAAGAAGAGATTATTGATCCTATAGTGAAGTGAATATCATCTAGGTATCAAAGAGATGGGAAGAAGAGGATCTTCTGTCATTCATTGATTTAGAATATTGAGAAGAATAAACTATTAGAATATTAGAAGATACCATCCAACTATGCATGTTTCTGATCATTTTTTTGATCCTTTATAGAATAAAGAGCGGATGAATGTGAGAAGATAAAATGAGCTTGAGTTTGAGTTGAGAAAGAAAGTGGAAAATGTATGTATAAGATCTATGTACTTAGATACATGCAGATACCAAGTTGCATGAATTTTTCCTGAAAACATATAGCATTTGAAGACTCTGTGTGAGAAAAGTAAAATCATACTTGTTATTATAGAAGAATCCTATGAAGACTAAGTGATCTATTTAAAAGGTGGGTAGATAGAATCACTTTTATATACATGGTGGGAAGTTATGGAACATCTGAAACTCATGGTATGTAGGGACCACATAGTGTTATGTTATGATATCTTTATGAACTTGAGTTTATGGAAGTTCTATGAGAAGCATGAAAGTGTACACACAGTGTAAATCTGTGTAGGTTTGAGAAGCACCAAACCATTATATATAGATATTTATTATAGTGTATATTACATGATTCAATTATTTTAACTAAAAATTGTGATTCATAACCAATGGGGGTTATAGGTTTAAAGAATATTTAGAATTTTGGAAACAAAAGTAGACCACACTACTAAAAATTTATAAATATTTATCACTACATTTTACGAGAGCTAAAAACTGAAAATGGATAGAATTTTTATCAACTCTAACTAAATGTGTTGAAACTTTTACCCTTTATTAGTGCTAAAGAATCATTAACAAAATACTAAATTTTTCAGCATTTCTCTTATCACTAATAAAAGAATCCTTTATTAACACTCTAGTTAGAACTGAAAAATGGCGCTATGAATAATTTTTTTAACTATATATATTTATATATTTTTAAATATAATTTATATAATAGTATGTATATATATTTATATAAATATATATTTATATATATATATATATATTATAAAATATAAAATATAAGATATTGTGCATCTACCCCCGTGGAACGTACAAGGAAACAAATGCTCTCTAAGACTCAAACTCAGGAAAGCCAACCCACCAATCCTATATATATACATACATATATATGTGTGTGTGTGTGTGTGTGTGTGATTTATATAAAAAATAAGTAAAAATATTTATATAAATATGATTTATAACTTTATTATAAAAAAAATTATTATCAATTATTTTCATAATTTTATATTTATAAAATTATCAAATTTATAGAAATAAATAAATAATTTAATAATAGATTATATACATTAAAAGTTGTATATATAAATATATTATAAAAAACTATTTAAAAAAATTATAAATATATAAATGAATATATATTTAATTAATTATATTTATAATATATGGAAATATATATAATTTATATATAAATATTTATATATTCCTAAATTTAATTTATATATAAAAAATATATATATAACTTTTCTTATACTTTTATACTTATTTATAATTATATATAGTGAAGTTCCTAGGTCTGGGTAGATCACTAAGAGGGGTTGGGGTGAGTTAGTGATCTTTTTTCTTTTTATGAATTACTCTCATGTTACTTTAATCTCTTTATCTAGTTAATGTCTAGATCATCTCATATTTGATATCTCTGTATCACCTCATATGAATTAAATATAAACATGGTTCTGTAGAAAAGATTTATAATTTTCAGCAAAAATTTATACTCCTAACAATGTTGGTTAAAATCCACATCATGGATTTTCAACTATAATCTTATTATGATTTATAGTAGTCTCATAATTCCATGGTAGCATGATTTATTATACCCCACCCCCAATCACTTGTCTTCATTAATAACTAGATATACTCTCCATTATTTTATCCTCAAGTTGTGTTTATTTCTACACCCCAACCACTAAATCTTCTAGCACAATTGTTTAGACACCCCAACCACATTTCCTTCATGAATAGTTATATGACCCAACTAGTATTCTCTTCAAGATTTGATCCAAAAAAACAAAAGAAAACTTATTCTTCATGTGATCTTTCTCTATAAGTATGTTGGATCAACTTTTCTCGTGTACACCCTTATTATCTTCAAAATCTACTTAAACAATTTTACCAGTCTCAAAACTCACTCCATATCTTGAATGTTTGATTCTTACCAATTTTTTAGTACACTAATGTAATATGACTCCTATTGAAAACCCCTTAACATTGAATCTTCTCTCTCTTCGATACTGTGATGTATCAAGATCTCAAAATTATCACAATTTCTCTCAAGACTCTAAATCAAAAGTATTAGTCACCTATATATGAATATATATTCAGATAATATTTCATGAATATAATTTCTCATTAAATATCATTAGTATTTATCACTTCCTTTTAATTCAATTAACAAATCTATTCTTTAAAACTAATATAAATATTTAGTTTCAAATATCATTACAAACCACCCTAATATGTATTTTTCATTTGAATTGTCATGGATCTTCATATTTAAACATCTATAATGACAGTCATTCAAATAACCATAATCCTTGAGTCTCCTTCCTTATTTATGTGATTAAATAAATAACAACACTCTCTATATTTTCTTCATGTTACATAAACTTGCATGTTATTATAAATGATTCTCACTTACAATATGTTTACATTATGAAAATAGTTTTCATTTATGAAATATTATTTAATGTGTCTTCTTAAGATAATATTCACAAAACTTTACTTTTTATTCCTTTAATGTATAAATATTCACATATTTTCCCTCTCCATCCACAAAATTACAGTATAACATGTAATACATTATGTTTCACTCAATAGTGTATATTGATCGATCTCCTGTAAAACATACAAGGCATTTTTCATGTCTTTTTCATGCATCGTGCTTCTCTCAGGTGTAATATGTTTAGATAGCATATCATAAATTGGAACATATCATGAATTTTTATTCCATTAATCACTTGATCCACATGAATGGATGTGGAACTATATTCATTCATTTTTACCTAAAACTCGCATTCATCTACTCTATTATTCATGACTATATATCACATTTAAATTCTATGTTTAACAACATTGTTGTATGATTATCCATCGTATCGTACAATCGATTGTTATGGTTTATGGTGGATTGACGGAGGTTCCATTCAATCATTCAACTATGAGAATTTCATGATCAATCTATATTTCATCACGTAATTCGTTACACCTCATGGTAGCTTATCATATTAGTTCATGTTGTAGCTTCAACTTCACCCATGGTACATCGTAATGTAAAAACTCACTTAGTCAATCTAGAATCAATTCATGGAGGTCATTTGGTTCAGTAGGATCATATTTAGCTCAAAATATATCTTCACACATGTGGTTTATCACGTTAATATGAAGATTCTCATAGTATGTTGTAGTCACTCAGTCAAATTTTTTCACAATAACCATGCCCATGGTAGGAGATGATGATTGAGATAGATGACATCGTTCAACTTATACATGTGTAATATATGTAATTAAGGATAGTAACAGTGTCCTTTGTTTTTTTAATAAAGTCCCACTTTGAACTTTCATCAAAGAGTCTTTATCTTAAATACCCTTGGTTCTCCCTTAGTGGATCAATAATGTTTGGATGGGATTCAGTTCTCTATCACACCCCACTACACCTGATTGTTGTAATAGATGTTAAGAACCCACTTCCAACCTATACATATAGACTTTCCTCTAATACCATTCACATTTTATTCCCTATCTCACGCATATTCCACCAAGAAAGGTCTTATTAAGTTAGATCCTTCGTAGTTTACTTGGTTCACACATGTTTGGTTGAGTGGGTTCCTTAGTCAATTATTTTCTGGTCAATATTTTAATAATCCCACATTAAAAAACTTATCCAAATATTAAAAATAAAATTCCAATCAATAAAAAACATTTTAATTCCTCCAATAGGAAACCAAAAATATTTGAGACCTATCATAAACTCCATTCATCAAATTTAAACCTTTTTTATATTGTAAACAATGTAAAATCCCTATACATTAGCACACTTCATTGGAATTTTTAAATAGTTATCCTATCATCACATGTATATTCTTGAGGATGTAATCCATAACAATCATATAAGAATCATTTTCTCCCCAACACATACTGACATCCTATCATATTGATAATGAATATAATTCATCTAAAGGGAATAACAATCTCTCCCTTTGTGTCTCTTTTTAATGCCTTTGAAATACTATGTAAAAAATGTGAGATTATTTTTATACCCTTATAGACAATCAAATACTAAGGAATAATATAGTGGTCTATTTATCTCACATTCTTAATATAATAACTCTCATACTATTATTTATTTTCAAACTTGAATAAAAGTGTGTATCACCTTGGGAGAAGAATGATGTCTCGTTTTTTTCTTAGAAAATATACTTTATTTATTCTACTCTATGTCTATATGGGAAAACTCGATGAATAAAATAATATATAAATAGACATGTTTTTCTATGATTTCCATAAATTCACCAACATGTGACTCCATGGTCAGAAAACTCAAAAGATTTCATTTCATGGGTTGTATAAAGTAGATTATTTTAAAAGAAACATATAAACTACACACATATGAACAAAATATAAAAATAGTTCATGTATAAGTTATATAACTCCCACTTTTTATTATATTTTAATCATCCCATACTAACCTCATAAAATATGGTTTATAAAATCTAGAATAAGGATTGTGAGTTTGATTATTATACAAATTTCTTTTGATTTTAGGAAGTCTTCTAGAAATTATAGATTACATGAAATAATATGATTTTGATAGCCATATTCTATAATTTTTCTCCTCATCAACGGACACACCCAACTTCTCTTCATGGTATTTGGGAAACTCTGTGAAAGTTCATTTTTCTTTTTATATTATTAGTGATAACCTCAAGCATCTCCTTCAATTTCAAGTATGTTAGTTCCAAACCCATAAAATATTAGGTAATAAAAATGGATCTCATTGATTAATCAGAAGTAACACTTTGGATGAGAGTTTCCTCTCAACCTATTCCACTCTTTTCTTCCATCCTCATATTTCCAAGAAACTTTTTTGCTTGATTCTTGAGTTTTTCTCCTCCAAAAATATATTGAGCTGGTAAGATTTTCATTCAATATTTAGAACCATTTATATCTTTCTCACTCCTCTCATATGCCTAATTTTTAATTATTCAAATCACCACTTATGGGAAACTCCTCACTAATTCCATTATCTTCTTGTGTAATTCCTTTTTTCCTTTAACACTATATTTTTTCGCAAATTCCTCAATTTCATTGTCCTTATTCATTTGTTCTGGAAAAGTGTCAAGTACTCCTTCTTGACATGACTAGCTTATTTGAAATTATCAAATATCTTCTTATCCTCTTCAATATATCATCAATTATCTATATTAGTATTAGGAATGTTCTTTATTTTAATACTATAAAAAACCTCTCCTATAAGTCTGGTTGTGCATACTTATTCTCTTTGACCCTCAAATCCATATCTTCCACATACCTCTTCTATAGACTCTAATCTATTTTGGGTGGATATATTTGGTATAGATATGGTAATTGGATTCTTAAATTGAGTTTTTATACTCAATTGATCACTAAAAATTCATATTCTTTCTTACCCCTTCCTTGAAAAATACATATTTAATTAATAATAATAGGTTTTGTGTCCATACCTTCCAGAACACTAGTATAAACCGTGAATTTTTTGTCTTGTGATTTGATTTCAAATCTATCAAGATTTATATTAATGATTTCTTAATAAAATATAACCCTTATTTTTTCTTTTTGGGTGGTGGACTTATTGGACCATTTATTTATTCCTTTGGTATAGAATATTTACTCTCATTCTCCTTGGTCCAAAAAGGTTTAGGTATGCTATTAATACCTACATAGTTACAAATGGAATATCAATTTTTAAAAATATAAGGAACTAATTTACCAGGAATGTTAGAGTTTTTAATTTCATCGGATTATGAAGGTTCACCTTTCACCTCAGTCGCTTTGCTAAAGTCTTATCTTACCTTTCTCAAATCATTTTGTACTATGATGAATATGGATTGTGTCTCATTTACTTTCTTTTCATTTTCAATCATCTTCACTTTAAGATCACTCATCATATTTTCAATTTCATCCATTATCACTCTATTATTCATTCATTCATAAAAAGTGGTTGTTTTATTATTTTCAAACTCATTCTTTTATGTAGAAATCCTTTTTTATATTTCACCAGTTTTTTTAAGTCTTTATAGTCTCTTAATTTTCTCAAGACTATTTTCCATATTTTCTTTTATAATATATTCAATATCTATCATTTTTTCTCCATCATAAATACCAATTGATGAGTTAGATATTTTATTCAAGTGGTCAAAGATACTAAATTTCTCATCTGATTGTCTAATTAAAGATTAATCACCTTCCTTCTTTATACTCATTAGATTCCTTCTCTTTTTTATATAATATTTATTCTCATTATTTTAATATTTCTTAATTAGAGATATATTTTCTTCCTCATCAATATCAGATTTTTAAACCTTCACTCTTAAGAAGTTCTTAGTAAAATAACCTATTTGATTATATTTTTAGCACATTTGTACTCTATTTACATTTCAATTACATTTCTAAAACCCTTTTTATACATGATAAATGAATTCATTGAGATCCTAATTAGCTTCATTATTATTATAATCATTTGATTCTCCAACTTACAAATCAATGAATTTTCCATTTATTATGTATTTAAAGGGTATTTCATCTTTCAAGTTATTTTTTCAAGGATGGATCCTTTATCATTTCATATGTGATGATAATATTATGTAGTTCATCAGATTTCAAGTCCTCTCTATCATCCTAGGATAATACTTTTAGATCAAATTGATTTGGAAAATCTATCATCAATTTTTTAGCAAGGATATATTAATAAATATATTCATCAAACCCTCAGATATTTCATCCAATATAATTTAATATTGTGAATTATTATTCTATGTTCTTGTCATCATCTATTTTTTGTTTTCAAATTGACTTCTCCATACTTGTAAATTGGCTTCCTTAACATTTATGTTTCTATCATAATTACTATTTAATTTTTCCCATATTTTTTTAAAATTTTTAAGACCTATAACATTAGTGTATAAATTCTCTAAGAGATAAATGATGAAAAATATTTTTTCCTTTCCATCCATTTACATATTTATCTTATCTACATAAGCTATAGAATCATCCTCATATGTTGGTGGAAAATCCACTATAGAGGCATCTCAAATTTAAACACTAAGTAAAAATAGGTAAGGAAACATATTATTCCTTTAGTTGTGTATTTTATTTAAATTTATGTTAGGTACACCTCAAAAATCCATATAATTTAGTTTTTTAATATTTAGGAACTTATTATATCGGCATAGGGAACATGTTCTATAATCCAACTAATGTTCCCAGGTCTGGATGAATCTTTGGGAGCGGAAGGGTATGAATATGTGATCTATTTTCTTTCAATGAATTACTCCCTTATAACTTAACCATATGGGGTAGGTTAAATCATTTATTATCAATTCTTTCATCTCTTAGGATCACCTCAAATAGAGTAAATATAATGAGAGTTCGGTGCATAAAATTTACAAGGTTTAGTTTTAAATCCTACTCTTTATGTAACACCCCAAGAATTTACAAATAGATTTAATTTAGAATAAATGAAACACCGAGTCCCTACAAAACATCATATTTTATAATCTAGTAGTTAAGCACAACTTTTCCTCTTCTATGTTTTGAATTTTGAAAAATGGTAATCTAGAGTTTTGATTAGTAAGTCATTTGGATTCTGATAGAACCAACTTGATTTTTTAATGAATAGTAACATACCCTGATG
The DNA here is from genome assembly GCA_963277665.1 of Viscum album. Classification (NCBI taxonomy): domain Eukaryota; kingdom Viridiplantae; phylum Streptophyta; class Magnoliopsida; order Santalales; family Viscaceae; genus Viscum; species Viscum album. The sequence continues at coordinate 764,593,133 of OY728137.1, forward strand.
AATAGTAATATGAATAGTAATATGACTCATATGAATAGTAAAAAATAATATTATTTTATTTTCTTAAGGTAATAATATGATGAGATCTTAATTAATTTTTCAATATGATATAAAACAAATTATACCTTTAACATAGTTATTTTCTAAATTAACTATGATTTTGTTTAAAAATTAAATTAATAATATTTAGAAAATTATTTTTAAAAGATGGAGTTCATTTTTTAATTCTACACGTCTAAAAATGGTTAGGGATAATTTTTGGGATTTTTCTAAAAATCTTGAATTTTTATGAATAGTGAAATACAGTAAAATACAGTATAAAAAAATTATTAGTATAATACACTATTTGTGACTTCATAGGTGATGTAAGACCGCTTGGTAAGAACTAAAATTCCATTATTACTATTTTTGTCACGTTAATTAAAATTATTCAAAGTCTTGAGCAAAAATATTATAATAATGATTAAAATAATAAAAAATACCTCCTCTCCTCCACTGTAAATAACACCCTCATTCCACTCTTCCTCCCACACCTCTGAATCCTTGAGCCTTACCTAAGTTTATCTTAATACTCCTCCCAATTCTCTTCCCCATGTCCTATATCTTCTGGTCTCACCAAAAGGCCAAAACCAACAGCCTTAAGAAGGATCTCAAGAAGAAGAGATCAAGAGGTAAACATCTGCTTTAGTTTTATTACTTTTCTTTCATTTTATGTTATTATTTTTAATTATCCTTTGTATTATTTTAGAATATTTAATTACATATCCCCCTTAATACCCATATTATGTATGATTGATGAGATACCCCATTTCTCTCATTAAACTATTTTATGAAATTTTAAGTGACGTCGTTAGGCTACTGAATTTTTTTGACAGATTTCTCAATTTTTTTCTTCTATTTTGAGTTATTTTATACTTATTTACTCATCTCCCATCATCAAAATTCTATGATAATTCCAATACCTTAAATGAACTGAAATTATATTATGAAAATTGAATATTTCATCATCATCTATCTTTCCCCTCCTCTTATACTAAAAATGAAAACACCATCTGAGATGTGTCAATTTATCACATTCAGGGACGACAGGTTCTCAATTTCTATTAATATTTTAAAGACTGGTCATGAAACCTTTTTAAATGTTTGAACCGGATGTTAATATATTTATTTTACCTTATTAAATATACTATAATCCTTACACACTCATAATAAAAAATAATAATACAAAACAAGTTCATTATGCACAAAATGGGAAAAGTTAATCCAGAAATTTATCAATAACTTTTAACTAATGAATCATACTCAAGTATATAACCCAAAATAATTATAAGATCATTTATATCTCTTTAATGTTACTAATAATATATATTTATAATTATAAATTTTTAACTACATTTCAAATGAACATTCATTCATGAATACAAGTAAACAGATCATGAAAACCAAGGGAGAAAATGATTCCAAAACAATAAAATTGAATCCCTTAAAACCCATAAAAAAGGTCATGAATAAACCTAACAGGTTACACCATATCAATTACATGTTTATCAGGTTTTGGAATTATTATTTAATGTATCTAAATTTTATTATTCAGTTCATTAAGAACAATCAAGAACACCTTCGAGCTTAAGGTAAGCGATATCTTAACACAATTTCCATTCGTTGAGTTAAACATCAATGTCATTGGTTTTGTATTTCACAAGAATATGTTTGAATGACCTATGATTTTTTTATTCTATATATCCAATTTTATTTTGTGGTTTTTTTTCACACATAATTATGTCATTGATTTGTCCTCAATCTAATGATACGTTCTTGGTAAGTGTTTCTTCATCCCACTTCTGTCTTTGTGAGATATTCCATATTCACTACTATTACTTGTGTATGGTGTATGTATACTACCCATTGATGTTTCATATCATGAATCTATTTATTTTAATGATATTAAATGCGTCATTTTATGACTATTAATTTTGGGGCATAGGGTTTAATTGATTACAAAGTAGTAATTATTTTCTTCCCGAACCTCCATTTTCATTCGAGTTGCTCTTATTCTCTATTAACCTCAATGAAATTCTTATTTATTATTAATTACTCCTCATAAATTCTGTTTTAATTCCGTATATATTTGTACCAATAATAATTCTTCTTTATTTTGTGGGATGTTACATGTTTTAAAATAATCTTTCAAAAATTATTCCGAAATGAAAGCTTGATCCAAGGAACTTCTAAAATTATTACCTATTTTGATGTTCACTCTATAATCTGTTTTAAGCCATGTTTATCTTTTTAAATCACACATTTTGACATGAAAATTCTATTTTGTTTTATTTATGGTTTTATGAAATAATACATGCCTTTTATCTTTAAAATCTCTTTAGTGAATTCCTTAAACCGCCCTAGAATGTTTTAATTCTAAAGATTCTTTAAAATCACTTTTTACATGATTTCAGTTCAGTAGGACATCATTTATGCCTCAAATGTAATAGCAATGTCCATACCTTTTCTTTTCTAGTATATACTTGTTTAAAACAATATTTATAAAAAATAAAAATGATTTACCAAAAGAACTCTTCTTTCCAAAGTAAAATGGATTTTTCTACTCACACTTCAACTTTTTGAGATATATGACATGTTAACCACTTATTTATTTCTTGTGGTGTATATACTGCCATTTGTTATATCATATCAAGATTCTACTTATTCTCATGATATTATAAGTTATTATGATTTTAATGTTTCAATGTGGTATGGGAAACTTCTGAATGTTTAAGGATTATTTACTCGTGAATTTTTTAATGGTCTCATTTAAAAGTATCTTTATTTATGTCAATATCGTTTCATTAATCTATATCCTCAAATATATATGGATATTTAAATAGAATATTCTACTTGTATTAAATCTATGTATAGAGAATTATTTGGACATGCAGTGGCGGATGGGGCCCGCTATAGCCCCTTGATGCATCGACAGGTCTCATGAGAAAAATTAGTTGGTGACAAACCCTTCGTGTTTGTTTCCAAAAAAATCGTACAGGTTTCTACACAAAGGATTAAACTGTTTTGATGGTATTGTGGAATCATGTGCCAGATACATGACGTCCAATTAATAATAATTCTCTTTATTCATTTTCAGTTATTACTATCCATGAGGTTTTCATTATGCAAAACCTATGGATTTAGTTTCATTCTCAGTTTATTAATGGCACATGTTTTTCATTTATTCACCATGCCATATTGACTATGCCTAATTGTTTATGATTCATTTATTATTGTTTCATGCAATTTTTAAACCTTACTGAGCATTTGAGATCACCCCTTTCATTTTTTTACCTTTAACAGGTTATGAAGATGAGATTATTTATTGATTTTCTGTGGATGCAGTTTTTAGTTTTTGTTATGTATTGAATTTTGTAACCTTTTCCAATGTAATTTGAGTTACATCTATGTATCTTTCTTTCAATACTACTAAACTAGTCGGTCCTTCAGGATTTGATTCCCTCTAACCATTCCAATATAACTAGTAATGCACCGGCTCCGTTCTAGAGGGTTCGGGGTGTTACAGTTGGTATCAAAGGAAGTTTAGTAGAAACCTTGGGAATTAGATTTTGAAAATGTAGATTTGGGAACAATGACCAAATATTTTCTATGAGGATAAATAAAAAAGAACATCCTATAATTTTGGTAATGAATAGATTGTTTGGATTTTTCTAGAAAATATATCCATGTTTGGACACAAACAAGTAGTGGAGGCCCTGGCACAGATGTACCTAGGAGTAAAAACTTTGACAAAGAGTTTCAGGATTGATCTGGGGTATCCTGGTACATGACAATGGGCCTTTCTACACTCTTGTTTTGACACTCCTGGGGAATATGCTTAAGATAATTCACATTTTATTTACCCACAATTATGAAGAATTTATGCACCCAAAGTTGTAAGAATCCAAACCTTCTTTTCAGGTATGGGTTTTCTTTTCAAGTGTTTTTGCAAAAAAAGAGGAGTTTCTGTAAATTTCAGAAGTACACTTCATGTACTTATAAGTACACGTCGTGTACCTGGTTTTCGCAGGTGACCATGTACTAGTCGTGTAATGGACGAGTACGTGGTCATGTGGGGTAACCTAGAGACCACCTAAAGCGGAGGCCGGTTAAGGTAAGTACACATCATGTACCTTTGAAGAACATGATGTGTAATTTCTTTTTATTTCACTAAATGGATTGGGGTCATGTCTAGTCGATAGAACATAGTTCTTCTAGGCATGTCTCATCCAGGAGCGAATGATACCTTCATATTCTTCTCCAAGCCTCCAAATCACCATCTGTTCTCTGATTCAACCGTTGTTGATTGCATTGGAATTGTAATGGTGAGTTCTTCCTTCTTCTTGAACCTTGTTTTCTGATTTCTCCTCTTTCATGATATATCCATGGTTAAACATTTTTTTTCATTTTTGTATATTTATGATGTTCTAGGGTGATTCAAGGCCTAATTTCTGTGTATATCATCCATAAAATGTCTAGGTAGGTGGTTTGTGACTTTATATCGTTATTCATTGAGTTATATGTGAAAAAGTTCCCAATACACAAGAACGAGGTATTTATTATTTAGTTATTTTAGCCTTGTTAATTCCTTTTATTCCATGTGTGCTTGAGTAGAAGAATTATGATTACGAATAGGGTTAATTACCTTAATATGGATGTGTTTTCCCATGTTTGATTGACATTGACCATTTGGTCTAGCTTTTCCTATTAGGATTATTTTTTTTCATGCCTAGTAGTTTTAGGATGGAGTGAATTTATCTGACATGTTGTGATATGTTGTAGACTATTTATCCAATTAGTTATTGCGGTTTACTTTGGCTTCCATATATCGTAGTGCACGATTGACTTACATAGGGCTGTGAGAACCTAGTGTAGTAGACCATATGGAGAATGGACGTTGAGGGCTTCTCTAGAGTGTTTGTCTACTTTCACATTGTGATACCATAGGGGGTGGACTTTGTGCTCCCTCAGAGTGTCTGTAGTTTCCTCATTACAATACCACAAGGGGAATTGGACGTTTCTATAATTACCGATACAAGACCACATGGGGAATTGACGGTGAGTGCTTCCTTAGAGAGTCTTTACTAAAGATGAACCAGAGGGGTTAGACTGTGAGTACATCCCATAGGGTTTCTTGTGTTTGTTTTGGTAGAACTAGAGGGGTTAGGTTGTGAGTACTTCCTAGATGGTTACTTGGTCTTGATTACCTACTTACTTGATATATGAAAATGAATTCAATTGAAACTGTAGGATAGTTTACTTTAGAGTACTTCCTTGTTTATTGCTTATTTTTGCATATTGCAAGCTATATATATTCACTGACAATTAGGCACAGATCTTTGGGTGGTTTCCTACTAGTATTAGTCTCACACCCTGTTTGGGGCATGATTTTGGACCCAAACAGATTATATTGTGGTAGGTATAGATAAGAGAAAATGCCCTTCTACTTTAGGTACTTGATTGCTGAGGAGCTAGAGAGCATGGGACCAAGATGAGGCTTGCGATGCTGTGGAGATGTTTACTTTTTTTTATTTTTACTTTGGTTATTAATGTATTCCTACATTGTGACTTGTTTGGCTACTTTCCTAGACATATGTATCATGCATCATTTATATATGTGCTCCAGTTGTTTCTTACTTTCAGTCTTACATTGTTTACTTATTTCATGCTATTACGGCTTCCGTTATTGTTATCTGTTTCTTTCTGCTACATTACTCTTCCAATGAGGTCATAGTTTCCCCACTATATCACTCAAGTCCCCCACTGCTAGTCGGCAGCCTATGGTGTTTGGGGAAATTCACTTGAGGCCATGTCACTAACCGGGTACGGGGCACCTCTGGGTGGCTCTCGGAATCGGAACATTACAAAGTAGTATCAGAGGACATCTTTTCTTCTTGACTTATTGTTTGGAGCCTATATCCAAGGATAGGTATTTTTAGGTACTTGGTAATAAGTTGTGCCTGGGAGTAGCTAACCCGTGTACAAGGAAAATCTAACTTACCTTGTATATTGCAATTTTTTCTGGTTTTGCAATTATTATAGTTGTTTTGATTTCACCATTGGGTGATTCACATGTATTGTGTTGTTATCATTGATAATATTGAGTTTCTATTTCTATTTCAACCCAATGAGATGAGGTTATTCCATCTCATGCATCATATAGGCACTTACTAGAGATCACATGTCATGCATTCTTTCCATTCAATTTAGGGTGCAATGCGATTGCATGTTGTTGTGATATATTTTGTGATATATATGAATGATGTTGTGATAGATTCCTTGATAAAATACCTACTATTTGATAGGGTATTGGATTTTGTAAGGGTTTGTTTGAATTAATGTCAAACTTTGGTTCTTGAGGTGTTATCGGCCCTCAGAGATTGGAATTCGGTGGATCATTGCCTTGTTATTCCTAGTATTTGACATGTATAAGATTCCAAGCTTTGATTCACAAGGATTATGAGCCCTTAAGGATCGGAATTTGGCATTTTAATGTTTTTTTCAATGTTTTTCTGATTTCAGGAGTATTTTTTGAGGCTTACTACCCTAAAAACCCAGAATACACTGTGTGTAATGATAAATACATTCCATGTATCCTTCTGTTCGGAAATGAACTGTTTTTCTTAGGTACATGTCATGTACTGAATGTACATGTTGTGTGGTCTCTAACTGTGTAACTAGCCATGTGGGCAGAGACATGGGGTTGGGAAATATTTGGTGGAACACACCGTGTACCAGACGTACATGTTGTGTGTTTAGACCATGTGTCCAGCCGTGTGACTAACTACATGGGTGGATGATTGGTAGTTAGTACACGCTGTGTGTGGAAAAAATACACCATTTAGATTCAACCATGCGATCGTCCGTGTGACTAACAACATGGTTCAGTTAAGTTCATTCTAGTACACATTGTGTCTTTCACTAATACATTGTGTAGTCATGCTCTGGGAGAACCGTGTGCCTTATCTGTCTATGGGAACTCAGGCAGGGGAACACGATTCAAGTACCCATCGTGTCTTGGGAAAAAACTTCATGTGTGTGGGGTGTTAAATGACCTGGGTTGGAAGGGGTACACACCCATGTGAAGGCATAGAGGAATAGGCCTTATAGGGGTTATACACGTCATGTATCCATGTTTTTAAGAACTTGAATGCATTCTTTCTTTTGTTCCTTTCTTGAACTTCTATGTTTTAGTCTTTGATAATCTTGAAATAAGGTGTGTGCTTGACCTTGGAGAGTCATGCCACCGCAATGTCCTCCGATTGTATGCCAGATACAGGGCAGTGAGCAGACACCAAACATTTCTGATCATTGACTACCAGTAGACCCTCCTGTAGTGATAGTCTTGCCACCAGCCATCATTCCGGACACTGGTTTTGATGCACAATTCCAAGTGGGATTTATGAGGTTCATATAGACCTTTTGAGGAGTAGGGCATCTTTCCCCTTCTATGGCATAATTGATGTGGGTTTTCTAGTAGCATCATCCTCCCACCTTTACAGGGGACAAAGGACCTCAGGCTTTAGAGTCATGGTTAGAAGCCATGCTATCTATATTCCACCATCTAGAGATGCCTCCAGATATGAGAGTGGAGCTTGCTACGTATATTCTTTGAGATTTCTCCAAGAGATAGTGCGATGTGATCTCACAGGTAGGGCACCAGAAGGTTATAGCTTGGGATGATTTCAAGAGTGACTTCTATGATTAATTCTACCCAGATACATTTAGGGATGATTGAGCCTGAGAGTTCATGAGTCTGAAGTAGGATACTCTTTCAGTTATGGAGTATTCTTCTCGCTTCACAGAGCTGTGGTGATTCACACCCATTACAGGGGGAGATGAGTTATTCATAGCAATGAAGTATGAGGATGGTCTTAGGAATGGCATCTGATCATAGGTGAAAATATTCAGTTTTACTTCCATCACCTCTATATTCAACTAGGAGTTAATCACTGAGAGAAATTTGAGGGATTCTAGAGTTGTGAGCCAGGGAAGCTCGACATCTGGAGTTGGTACCCCTCCTACTGACAGTAGGAAACGCCACAGGGAGTCTACATGTATATATTGTAGTAGGAAGGATACTTCCTCTAGTGGTCAGGTGGTGTGCTACCAGTGAGGGAAGAGAAGGAATACGAGGACACATTTCCCAAGAGACCCAGTGGAATACCGATGTTCCAGAAAGATGGGTCATCTTCAGCATTTCTGTCAGTTCTTCTCACCAGCAGCTGGTGATATGAGTTCTTCAATGACTTCTCATTCAGGAAAAACACCACCGGTTTCTCATTAGTCTAGGAACTGGAGTTATTCCGGTCGTTCAGGCCTAGGTGGAGGTCATGGTCGTGGTAGTTAGTCAGTAGGATTTCAGCGACAATAGGGTGGAAAGGCAGGGTCACAGGTCCACGGTGCAGGTCAAACTTTTTTAGTGTATCAGACCCAGTAGGAGCAGGATCTCAGACCCTCTATTGTTATAGGTACGATCCTAGTTGCCTCAGTTTTAGATTTTTCTATTTTTGATACAGTGGCTTCCCATAGTTTCATATTTTTTACGGTTTTGGAGAGCATTGGGATTTGTATATTTTCTTCTGTTAATTTCTTAACGCTCGACACTCCGTTGGGGACAAGAATGACTAGTGTATGAAATTGAAAAGACTAACCTCTTGAGGTGGGTGGGTGTCACTTAATTTAGGACCTCTATGTCTTAGAGATGACAGGATATGATGTCATCCTTGGAATGGAATGATTAGTTCCCTTCGAGGAATTTGTTGATTGTTATCACCACAGGGTGAATTTTATGTCACCAGAGGGAAGTATGTTTCTGTATAAGGGTGATTGGGATGTCCAAGAGAGCAGAGAAGGACCCGAGAATCATGGGTTTGGAGGAGTTACAACCCGGATTGCTATTCTATATCTAGATGACCATGGGACTTCACAGTTGGACTTTCCTCTAGTGGTCGATGGCTTAAGGTATTTCTTTCTAGAGGACTTTCCAGGTTTTCCTCTAGAATGAGAGGTAGAGTTTTCTATTGATCTAGTTCGAGGAGTGGCACCGGTTTCCATTTCTCCTTATAGGATGGTTACACTAGAGTTACAAGAGCTCAAGAAGTAGTTAGAGGAGTTACAGGAAAAGGGTTTCATCTGACCCAGTACATCTCCTTGGGGTTCACCTATCCTATTTGAAAATAAGGTGGATGGTACCCTCATACTTTGTGTGGATTATCAAAAGTTGAACCAATTGACTATCAAGAACAGATATCCCTTGCCAAGAATCGATGATATCTTTGATCAACATCGAGGATCCCGGGTGTTCTCAAAGATTGACTTGAGGTCTAGTTATCATCAATTGCGCGTTAAACCATCTGATATACATCTTACAGCCTTTTGAAGCAGGTATGGTTTATACAAGTACATTTTCGTGCCATTTGGTCTCACTAATGCACCTATAGTTTTCATGGAACTAATGAACCGAGTGTTACATCCATACTTGGATTCTTTCATGGTAGTATTTGTGGATGATATCTTGGTGTACTCTCACACTCGACACGACCATGCTAGCCATCTTGAGATAATTTGGAGTACACTGAGAGATCATCATTTATATTCTAATCTCTCAAAATGCCACTTTTGGATGGACTAGATTCACTTCTTGGGTCATGTTATCTCAGAGACAGGAGTTTCAGTAGATCTCGAGAAAGTGAGAGTTGTAGTTTCTTGGGAGCACCAAAAGAACATCTTTTTGGTATGAAGTTTTCTAGGGATGGATAGTTATTAAGACATTTCATATAGGACTTTTCACGCATTGAAGCGCTACTGAAGGGACTGACTAAGATAGGTGTGAAGTTCTTATGGTCAGATTCTTGTGAGTCGGCCTTTTAGGAGATGAAAGGGAGGTTGACTTTAGCACCGATACTAGTATTCCTGGAGATGGGAAAGAGCTATATATTTTACTATGATACATCAAGTATTGGGATGGTAGTTTTTACTATTCATGGAGAAGGTGTCGTTGTGTATGGGTCTTGGCAGTAGAGGCCACATGGGAGGAATTACCCAACACACGATCTTGATTTGGTGGAAGTTGTTCATGCTTTACGCTGTTAGAGACATTATATTCTGGGAGATCATTTTGTGGTTTTTACTGACCACAAAATTCTCAAGTATATCTTCACTCCGCATGACCTGAATTTGAGATAGTAAAGGTGGGTTGAGTACCTTCAGTTTTTTTACTTTGAGCTTTCTTACATGCCTAGGAAAGGAAACGCAGTGGTTGATGCACTGAGTAGGATGGATCAAATATAGGCAGTTCAGGAGGCCAGCAGTGAGTGGCATCTTATAGCTCTGTTCTCTGAGATGGATTTCGAGGTGCACGATAGAAATAGGCAGGCGTTTCTTTCTTCTATAGTTTTTACCTCTACAATACTTGATTGATTGTGAATAAGGTATCTATCAGATTCTGAAGTCCTAGTCATATGGGAGAGTGTATCAGGAGAGGACCCTATTCCTAGATGGACCATGGGAGAGTATGAGGTCTTTTTTTCATGGGCGCATGTGGGTTCTAGAAAACATACATGAGGAGCTTATGCGGGACTTTCATTCCTTAGTTTGGGCAGTTCATCCTAGTGTCACCAAGATGTAACGTGATCCACACCGTCAGTATTGGTGTCTAGGTATGAAGAGAGATGATGCTGGTTTTGTGATGAGGTGTCCCACCTATCAGTAGGTGAAGGCTGAGCATCAGTGACCAGCATTGATTTTCCAGTAGTTACCCATTACTGAGTGGAAGTGTAATGATGTTGTGATGGATTTCGTGACAGTTTTACTGAGGTCTCCTTGAGGGAATGATGTAGTTTGGGTTGTCATTGACAGACTCACGAAGGTTGTCCACTTCTTTCCGATCAAGGAGACCTTCAGTGTTGATGGGCTGGGGAGGAAATAAATTCAAGAGATTGTACGTCTACATGAGGTTCCACACTCCATTTTTTCAGACAGGGATGTATGTTTTACTTCTCAGGTCTGGCAGGGACTATAGAGGGCTTTGGTTACACATGCACTTATGAATACATCTTACCATCCCCAGACATATGGTCAGTCCTAGCGTACAATTAAGGTGTTTAAGAACATGTTTTGATCATACATCATGTATTTTGGAGGTTCTTTTGAGAATCACAAAACTCTTGTGAAGTTTTCCTACAATAATAGTTTTCAAGAAACTATTCATATGGCACCTTATGAGGCATCGTACGGTAGGCCATGCTGATAACCCCTTTGTTGGCTAGAAGTAGGAGAAGCAGCTATGCTAGGACCTCATCTTGTCTTGGAGACCCCAGAGCAGATATAGTTGATTCAGAAGAGGATGGATATTGTACAGTCATGATAGAAGTCCTATGCTGATCGATGGAGATGACCTCTGGATTTCGGGGTTGAAGATCAGGTTTTCCTACGGGTCACACCGAGTTTGGGACACAAGAGGCTTAGGAGATAGGGTAAGCTTTCACCAAGGAATGTTGAACCATTTGAGGTTTTGGAGAGAGTCAGGACGGTTGCCTATCCGTTGTAGTTTCCTCAAATGTTTCGGGATATGCATGACGTATTCCACATTTATCAGCTATGGAGTTACTTCTCAGACCCGTCTCATGTTTTCCAACCTGAGGAGGTTGATCTAGAGGTGGAAGCATCATTCTAGGAGAATCCTATCTGAATAATTGATCGTAGTGCAAAGGTTCTTCATTACCAGTCTCTTATTCTAGTACGAGTTCTATGGCATCACGGGTGAGTACAAGATGAGACTTGGGAGAGGGAGGCCAATGAACGATCACAGTGGCCGGAGCTGTTTGAGGATTCATCTTCTACACCAATTTTCTAGGGAAATTTGGGGACAAAATTCTTTTAAGGGGGTAATTTTGTAAGAACCCAGACCTTATTTTTAGGTACATGTTTTCTTTTCTTGTGTTTTTGAGAAAAAGAGGAGTTTTTGGAAATTTCAGGAGTACACGTAGTGTACTTATAAGTACACACTGTGTACCCGGTTTTCGTGGGTGAACGTGTTCTGTCCATGTAGCGGTCGAGTACATGGTCGTGTGGGGTGACCTAGAGACCTTCTAAAGTGGAGGTCGGTTAAGGAAAGTACACGCTATGTACCCTTGAATAACATTCCATGTACTTCCTTTTAATTTCATTAAATGGACTGGGGTCACTTCCAATTGATAGAACGAACTTCTTCTCGGCCTGTCTCATCCATGAGCAAACGAGACCGCCAATTCTTCTCTGAGCCTACGACTTGCCATCCGTTCTCTAATTCAACCACAATCAATTGCATTAGAATTGTAATTGTGTGTTCTTTCTTCTTCTTGAACCTTGTTTTCTAATTTCTCTTATTTCATGAGATATCCTCGATTGAATGTTTTTAGCATTTTTTTAGATCTATAGTGTTCTAGGGAAATTCAAGGCCTGAGGTTCACATATATTGTCTGTACAATGCTGAGGTAGGTGGTTTGTGCCTTTCCATAGTTAGTCTTTGAGTTATATGTTCAAAAGTGACCAATACCCAAGAACAAGGTATTGCGTATTTAGAGATTCTAGCCATGTTAATGATTGTTATGCCATCTGTCCTTGAGTAGAGGAATTATGATTAAAAATAGGGTGAATTTCCTTACTATGGATGTCTTTTCCCATGTTTGATTGACATTGACCGTTTGGTCAATATTTTCCTGTTAGGATTCTTTGCTTTCCATGCCTAGTATTTTTAGGAAGGAGTGAATTTATCTAACATGGTGTGATATGATGTAGACTATTTAGCCAAGAATTTCTTGAGGTTTACTTTGGTTGTCATATACCTTTGTGCACTATTGACTTGCATGGGGCTGTGACAACCTGGTGTAGTAAACCATAGGGAGAATGGACAATGATGGCTTCCCTAGAGTGTCTGTTTACTTTTACGTTGTGATACCATAGGGGGATGGACTTTGTGCTCCCTAAAAGTGTATGTAGTTTCCTCATTACAAGACCACATGGGGAATTGGACATTGAGTGCTTCCCCAGAGTGTCTATAGTTACCGATACGAGACCACAGGGGGAATTGACAGTGAGTGCTTCCTCAGAGAGTCTTTGCTAAAGATGAACCAAAGGGGTTAGACTATGAGTACTTCCTTGAGGGTTGCTTGTGTTTGTTTTGGTTGAACCAAAGGGGTTAGGTTGTGAGTAATCCCCAGAGGGTTACTTGGTCTTGATTTGTTTCTTACATGATATATGAAAATGAATTCAATTTAAACTATAGGATTTTTTAATTTTGAGTAATTTCTTGTTTATTGCTTCTTTTTTTATATTGCCTTCCATATATATTAACTGACTGATAGACACAAATCTTTGGGTGGTTTCCTACTGGGATTAGTCTCACACCTTTTTTGGGTCATACTTTTGGGCCCAAATAGATTATATTTCTGCAGTTATAGATAAGGTAAAGGGCCTTTCTACTTCAGGTACTTGATTGCTGAGGAGCTAAGTAGCATGGGACCAAGCTGAGGCTTTCGATGTTGTGGAGCTATTTTATTTTTTTCTTTGTACTTTGATTTAGTACTGTATTGCAGAATTATCAATTGTTTGGATTATTTTCTAGACATGTGTATCATGAAACATTTATATATGTGCTCCATTTGTTTCTTACTTTCTTTCTTATGTTGTTTACTTATTGCATGTTATTACTGCTTCCATTATTGTTATCTGTTTCTTTCTGTTGCATTACTCTTCCAATGAGGGAATAGTTTTCCCACTATCACTCCCAAGGGCCTCGTAGGTATTTGGCATTCTCTAGAATTTAGGGAAATGTGCTTGAGTCCATGTGACCAAACTGGTACGGGGCACCTCTGGGTGGCTCCTATAACCAGGACATTACCAAAGTGACCAAATAATATGGTTCTGGGATTTACAATTCTTAAATTTATGCTATGTAATATACCATTTTTAGAGTTATATAGAGTTTATAATTTTATGAGCTAATATATAATCTGGAAATTGGTTAGAAATGGTTCTTATTATAAGGAATAAAAACTTCACCAATTCACATGATGTGAAGCTTAAGAAGAATCATATCTCCCATGGTCTTAAGCCATCTTTTCAAAGGAAGATTGTCTATCAAGTATCCTCAACATATGAGGAAATAATATCATGTGTTAACAAGGTATGTAAGGACTTCTCTAAGTCCTATGTATTTTAAGGGAAGAAAATGAATGATAGGATGGCAGAGAAATACAAGGATAAAAGGAATCAGAGAAATAAGAGTTTTCCCACATGCGAAAATTGTGGAAAGAATTACCATGGTAAATGCTTGAGGGGAATGGGAGTTTTCTATAAGTGTGGAGAAAAAGGAAACCAAGTTCATGATTTCAAGGTTAAGAAAATGGTTTCCAATGTACAATGTTTCAACTGCAAGGAGATGGGACACGATGCGAATCAATATCCCAATCATCAAAGGAATATACCCCAAATGCTGGTTTTGGATAATGATCAAGTTATGATGCTACCACAGATGAGGTAGAATGATTAATATGCCTTGTAAAGAATAATTTCATTTCAAAAATTTTCCATTAATGTACTGGTTATATGAATTATGAGATATATAAGGATTGTACTCCAATATTCTTTCATTAAGGATTTGTGTTCGTATGATGAATAGTACAAAGGAAATGTGATTCAGAAGAAATTTAAACATTTAAAAAATATGATTTAGGTAAAGAAAACCCTTAATATATATATATATATATGATGTTGAGATAATGATGATGAAATGATGGATTTGGATAAATACTGACTACCTTGGAACAAATTTTTGAATTGTTGAGAAGTGTTCTATGCTATCATCGAGGGAGTTTACAACACTTTTGGATTGATGGAATATATCCAATAACATGTATCTTACTTAATGAATATAGAAGAATGCATGTTTCCAATATGGTTTTTACAGTAATTCAAGGTATGTCCATATTTCAAGAGGATACATGATGAAGTTATTCACATGTTTGGAATGTGAATTTTAGATATTCTTCTTGTTGATTAAGGGTTATTGATAAGATCATCATGGAAATTTAAAGACATTCATTATAATGTGTTGAATCGTAATATTTTTTGTTTTTGAACAATTTACAAAATGGTTTAAGTTGATCATTGTATGGGGTTTTTAGAGTTTAATGTCACTACATAATGGTTTGATTATTCTTCTGTGACCATGTTGTCTAATTAGAACTCATTATTTTATAGTAATCGATGCACTTCCCCTTCCTCTTATTAAGAGGATATTTTAACTGTATTCCTCATGTGGGTTTCTGATGTGGCATTATTTTTACTCAGTTTGCCACATCTTTTTATTAATTTTTATACAATTTATTTAATTATTTTAACACTTTTTAATAAATAAATTCACTTTTGTATTTTTATAATTAAATTTGTTAATTATAAATTTTTTTAAAATAATTTGTATAATTTTAGTCTTTAAAATAATAAATTTATTCTTTCTTTATTTTTAATATAAGTAAGTATCAATTATTATAATTAATTTTAATATGTTCATTTAATATAAATTTTTCATTTTTATTAATTAATAAATTTGTTAAATAATTTACTTTTTAATTTAAAATTGTTCGCTATCGGTAAACAGGTTACCGTTAGTCAGGTTACCACTATATTGCTAACGGTGACCTTTGTCACCATTACCCTTTTTGTCCTAACGGTAGCCTTTAAATTCTACTAGTGAGCCTTTTAGCGGTGAGTTTTTATTTTGGTTTATTATAAATATGCTTAACTTTATAATAGTTAATATCTATTTAAACAATTATTTAATCAACATAATTCTAATTAATTAACTTAGACTTTATTTTATTAATTAATCTTTCTATTAAGTTACATTAGAATAGGTTAATTTTATTAATTTATGTGTTTAATCACCTGCTAGTCATTTAAGTAAATAATTTTTGTTTTTAATTTAATTTAACAGTTCTCTTCTTAAATTTATGTGTTTAATTAGTAAATTAATTAATTAATAAGAGTTATTAAGAATTAATTATATTATTTTATGTATGCAGATTAATTTTTAGTTTATTTAATAATTGTCTTAGTCTACCGGTGAGGTAATTTAAGAGCTTGCAGTGATTTATTTAGGTGTCCGATGTTGTTATCTTCTGCTACTTTTTAATAAATTTATTTAGTTATTTTTAATTTTAAGTATTTTATTAAGTTAGTTTAAAAATTTATTCATCTTATAATTTTGGTGTTGCTAATTAATTATTTTAATGAGTTGAAAGTTTAATAAAAATTATGCTTTAAATTAATGATGTTTAGTTGTCTTTTTAATTAATTATTTTCAATCCTTCTCTAAAAAAATAACTTATGTTTTAATTTTTAAAGTTTCACCGATAGAAAATTATACCGCTGACTTTATTTTTATCGGTAGCTTCTTTTTGTCTAACGGTGACACTTTGATCTATCGATGACCTGTCTTCTTTTTATTCTAACGGTGACCCCTGACCCTCTATTTTTAATTTCAATCGGTGAACTTCATTTAGTTTTATCGGTAGTTGCGGCCCTGCCGTCTCTTTTCATACCTCACCGGTATTTTATTTTTTCTATCGGTATCTTCAGCTACCGATACCCATTCTAAACGGTAGAAGCTACTTTGCCTCTCATCACGGTGCCTCCATTTTTCTGTTGTACCTATAATTCCAAAGTCACCGCTACCCTGCTTCTTTTCCTCTCCGTTTCCCAAACGGTGACCTTTTCTTACCATCGCCCCATCCTCACCGTTGCTGGCACGGTCTACCGTTTCGATTCTCCCTTCTCCATCTCCCCATCGCAACTTCATCACTTCTCCCCACCATCAACTTTAGTAGCTCGAACCTGAATTAATCTATACCACCGCAGATCTAAAACCTTATAGAAAATCTACTTTCATTCGAACCAGTTTTCAAAGAAACCAGATCTTCATCATTTGGACTTTCAACCCCTATTCTTCCTTCAATCTGGGAAATTCATATTTGGAGTCTGCCGTTGGTCTTGATACAGGACGTCGCGCTGCCAATGATAAAAAGCCCCGAGCCGTCGTCTATCATCATTGCGAGCAGAGGAGCCGAGGATGAACCAGAATCCACCTGCACCGCTATCCGTGAAAGCCGAGGGGAGCTGTGCTACTAGGAGTTTCCATCATCGTCCGGAGGTAGAAGGGTGCGAGCCACCGCGGGTGGAGGAAGAGGGAGCCACGTCGGGAGGAGCAGACTGGAGTTGCAGGGTTGGGGGGAAGAAGTCTCCAGAACCACCCACCCCATGCGTGTGGAAGAAGAAAGGGGGTGGGGGAGAAAGATATTTTTTAAAAAAACAAACAAAGTTTAAAAAAAAACCCCTCCCCATGTGCAGCGTGGATAAGGGGGGGAAGGGTGATTAAAAAATAATAAAGTAATAAAAGTATAATAAAATGAAAAGCAAAATCAAAAGTAAAAAAGTAAAGGAAAAGAAAAATATAATAAAAGTAATTAAGTAAAAATTAAAAGCATAAAGTAAAGTTTAGTTGACTTTAAAGTTAACTTACAAAGTCAAATTAATATAAAATAATTATTAAAATTTTAAACTAATATAATATTAAATAGATAAGTTATAAATTAAAATTATAAAACTAAATTAATAACAAGTTTTAATAATTAATTAATTTTTATTAATAGTATAAATATATAATTAAGAACAATTATAAATAAACTATAAAATATTATTATTAATTTAAAATACTTAAAACTTAAGTAATAATTTTAATTACTAAATTAAAATTAACTAATTAACTAATTAACCTAATAATTATATTTCTTTAATAGTAATAATTAAATTATTA
This sequence comes from Viscum album, assembly GCA_963277665.1. Taxonomy (NCBI): domain Eukaryota; kingdom Viridiplantae; phylum Streptophyta; class Magnoliopsida; order Santalales; family Viscaceae; genus Viscum; species Viscum album. The sequence goes on from OY728137.1 coordinate 764,611,026, forward strand.
ATGCAATATCTAAATTATTTTCTTAATTAATTATTTATTTATGTTATTAATTTTTAATAACTTAGTTTACAAAAATGGATAAAATTAATAACTTAGTAATGATATTTATAAACCTAACTAAATTAATAACTTTTTAACAAATTTATATATCACCTTAGTTTTTGAATAATTTTATAAACTATAAAAATAATTATCAATCAATTTCTATTAACCTTGTAAAAATACCTCTTAACTTAAAAATTAACTAACTTTCTTCCTTTTCACTCCCATTTATTTATTCTATTTTTCATGGCAGGTTCATTCAAGGGACTTAAACACGTCCTGGTTCATCCAACTAACTCATCCGGAGTTAGTTACGAGGGAAAAATTCGCGCGGCGTGCCTTTCGTGGGTTAAGCACATGTGTGCAGTGCGTGGGAGAAGAACTCTTAAAGTCAGTGGAAATAGAGCAGTGACATGCAATGTACGACAGTAGGGTACTGAAGCAGAGCAAGCAGCATTCTTTGAAAGTGGGGACTCTCATTCGACATTCCACGAGAACACCAATTCGAGAGCGAAGACTCCCGGGGAGTAACATGAGAGCAGATATTGATGTGAAGGAGCCCGAGAGCAAAGCATCACTAAGGGAGTTCTTTTCTCTTCTTGTACTTAATTTTTACAATACTCTATAATCGATTGTATTCCGTTGCTTAAATCAAGATGATCAAAGTATAAATTTCCTTAGCTCGAGAATTCAACCTTGCTGATAAATCTTTTAGACTTCTTCATTCGCTTTACATTTTTTTAGAGTCATGATCAATCGGCGCGGTTGATTAATGACTCTCTGTTCAGTTGTTTCACACCTTAAATGTTTTAAAATTCAAACTTCAAGAACTACTGGCAAGGTAATTCTTGAATACATTAATCGAAGCGTTTATTTCTCAAACTGTGGAAATTTACGGCGAGTTTATTTTCCATTGTTATCCTTTTCTAATTGTCAATGAGTTTGACTGATTTTGGAGTGGCGAAATCCTAAAGTCAGTCTTCTGTGTGTTGAGTTTCTTGGCGACGGAGACTTTTCACTTTTATTTCTTGAGGTGTGACTCAATAAAGTGTAGTGGGGAAGGTATCCATTAAACTAGTAGGTTTGGATTCTCGATTATTACTTTTGATCTGCTCCTTCAACCTTGCTGTTTTATTTTAGTATTTTGTTATTTGTGTAAGTTTTACTGTAGTTCTCAGTTCATCAGTATATTTGTAATCGATTTTGTCTCTGGATTAAAGAAAATTACAAAAAAATTGTAAAGTAAAAACAACTAAAAAATGTACACTCACTTCATTGCTGACAACAGTGGAGTTGCTTTTGAATAAAACCTAGAATTCTCATATGTCTTATCTATGGATCGACCCCGCACTACTATACTAGTGTAGGTTAATAAATGTAATTTTAAGGGTCGTGACGACCTCCAGCCGCATCAAAATTTGGCACCATTGCCGGGGAAGGCACGCACCGAGAGTCTAGGGTTCAAAAAAAACACAAAAAAACATAAAAAAATCATTTAAAAAAACTGATTTAAAAAAAACTGCTTTAAACTGTATCTGCTGCTTTTGTTGTTTTGAAAAGAAAAAAATGCTTCATAGAGAACTATTGTGTGTTTAATCTCATTTAATTTTGAATTAAAAATGGATGTTAATCAGAATCGGAATCAACCGGGACCTAACTATGTTTGTTGTGGTGATTATGGACATAATGCCTTACAGTGTGTCTATAACTAGCCACAACAAGATGTTTACATTGAAGAAAATTAAAACATTAAATCTAGTCCTGATACCTTAGCTAAAATAGAATTAATTGATTCCAAATTGGATGCTAGGGTGGAACAAGTTAATAATTGGTTAACTCAAACCCATGAGATTCAACTTAGAGATTCTCAAGAGCGAGATCAAAGAATGAAAAGAATAGAAACCATGCTCTTGGAATTGCAAAAAAGGGTTAAAGAACAAGAAGTATTTGGAGAAAATGTAAAAGAAAATGTTTACAAAAGATTTTAAAATCTAGTGGAAGAAGAAAGTGACAATGAAACTAGACAAGAATCCATTCACTTTGAAAAATCTGACTCTGTTGAACTAAATCTGGAAAAAACCAACTCTATAAATAAAGAACACATCATTGAAAATCCAATAAAGAACTTTAATGGAATTGAGTTGGACAATTTTAAATATGAATTGAAACAGATTGAAAAAGATCGCCCAGTTCTTTTCATAATTCCTACACTTGAGAAAAATCACTGTTTTAGAAGCATTGAGAATGAAGTCACTCGGGTTGAAGATATACTTGAAACTAAAAACTTGAATATTAAAAACTCTTCACCCGATCTTTCTGAAATTCTGAACAATGAGCCTGAAATTGAAATTGGGAACACTTTGGAAGAGAACCTTATGCTGGATAACATAGAATCTAAATTTTTTGAACCTCAACTGAAAACTTCTCTTCCATGTTTTGAAACTGTAAACCCAATTAATTCTGAAAATATGTTGGATTATGAGGAAGAGAAAATGACATTTGATGAAAATTTAACTGATAAGTTTTCATTTCCCTATTCTCATAGTGATCATTTTTCTGAGACTTTGTGTACTGAAATGGAAAGTAGTGTTGTCATTCCTAGGGAAAACTGTTTGAATTTGATCAATCTTGAAAATGACTTTATTGAAGATGAACTGAACATTAAACCCCTTGATTTGAATTTCTTGGAACACACTATAGACATTGTTTTGGAAAATGAGCCTTTTGAACTTGAACATGAAAAAGAGATTGAGCACACACTGGATTTAGGTAGAGTTCATTTCTTAGAAGCAGTATATGTTCAATGTGAGTTAACTGATGAGGAACTTTTGGAAGAGATTTAAAACTTTGTTAGACCTTATTCTATTAGTGACAAAATGAAATCTTTTCCCAGTTTGTCACTTACATCCTCAACTGTGAAGGGTGTTGAGCCTTTTCATGATACTGATAGTAGTCTAGAGGGAGAATCATTCTTGAGTTTTAATGTTCAAGATTCTGTCCAGAACTTTGTTGAATCCCCTCTTGAACCTGCTATTCAGGATTTTCCCATTTTCACCCTTGATTGTGAACCTGTTAATGTTGAGGTTAAGATAGATAGCTCTGAGAGTAATGCCACACCCTTTGAAGCACCTAATTCTATGTTGTCCCTTCATGTGTATTCAAATCTTGAAATGTATGAACTTATTCTGGAAGTGGACAACACTATATCCACTACTGTTAAAGGGTGCTACCTAGAGGTTAATTCAGGCTATGAGAGTTTGGTTTTTGTTGTGATAAGTCTTGAAGCCCACAATTTCCATTGCTCTGTTAAAAATAATTGGGCCAAACACTTGTGGTGGTTCCTATTAAGGAAACCACATCCACCTAGTGACTACGGTTAGTTTCTTTGTGAGTCCGGCTGGGGACTATAAATCTAGCGCTGCATGGGAGGCAACCCATGGTCTTATCTTGTTAATAAATAAATAAAATTTAATTAAATAAAGTCTAACTGAATACTTTAAATTCAGTGCTTCATGGGAGTCAACCCATGCTCTTTCTTGTGTTTACATTTTTTATGTTCTTATTTTACTTTGAATAAAGTGAAGCTTTTCATTCTTATATATGCTCATTTTTTGTTGGATACTTGTCCCTGGTTTATATACTTTGTGTTTCTAGGAATGCTGTTGCTATCATATAAAGAGTGGAATTTCCATGCTGGAGGTTTAATGAAGACACTTCATTTCAGGGAAGTTTTCACTTTCTACATTTATTTTCTGCTTCTGTGTGATTTAATAAATTCTGTTTGTTTTAAAAATCCAGTTGCATGTCACTGTTTTAGGAAGAAAAATTCTGCATGTACCTTATTGTTAACTGAAACTTTGATAAAATCATACCACTATTTGAATTTAAGTGTGGGGGGGTACATGTAGGCAGTCAATTTGTTCATTGAGCATGTTTGTTCTATTAGGTGTTGTAGCATGCATCATTCTGATTTATTGAAAACCCATTTGAACCCAATCTGTAACTTGCTACACCCTTGTATTTACAAGCAACTATTTGAATTGCATTGAAATTTTGTTTCACTGGACTTAGTCAATGGTGAATGTACTTATTACCTGTGAACCTACTGTTAATTTAACCTTTGTAGAAAACAACACTATCTTTGAACTCTGTTGAGACCCTTTTATACATTTCATTAATCTACTTAATTGAGAATCTATTTTGAACCTTAATTGATCAATTGTTCGTCTCCATATTTAGAAGTCAACTTTGGGGACAAAGTTGGGTTTTAAGTGTGGGGGAGGGGGGTAAATTCTTGACTGTGCTAAACTGTTTTTAATTGTAATGCTCGTCAATTCCCGCTGCTTTTAAACTTTTTGTCAAAAATGGTCAAAAATTTTCAAAACAATTCTTTCACAATTTTAGGCTTTACACTGCACTCAAATGAGTCTTGCCTTAGGATGGTGCTTGATTAGAAGTTGAGTCTTGCTTTGAGTATGAAATGAGTGTTGGTGGATGATTGCTGAGTGGAACTATTTAGTGGTTTAATGAGTTTTGGTTAGGAACTTCTTTTGAGAGTGATATGGGAAACCTTTCAATGGATTTAAGATCAAAATTTTAGGTACTGGAAGTTTGAATTTTATCCGAGGAGCCTTTTCATTCTTTTAATTTATAAAAATGATCACTTATAGTTAGTCAATGTAAATGGTTTTTATATAAATCCTTTGTAACTGGAGTAATACTGGGCATCTGGGATCCCACGGTGAATCTCTGAGACCTTAGATACTGGGTGTGTTTCTGTTTACAATAAGCCCTCTGTAAACCTTTAAAAAGTGCATTGCACAGTGCTTATCACAAATTACATGGCTTGGGGAAAATAAATAAAGTTTCTAGGGTCAAAAATGAATTCATTAAGGTGAGGGGAAGGATGAACTCCAGATGAAGAAGGGGACAACGGGTTTGTATGGGAGTCATATGGGTTGACTCAATAAAGTGGCTAAAAATTATTTATATTTATGTATTTTCTGGTACCAAGGTGATGAGTCAAAGTACAAAGTTCCTTTTGTTAAGATTTTAATTCCACATTTTTTTTATCCTATTATCCCTCTTGAATTTAGAAATTGAGCTTGAATTGAAGAGAGTCACTATGCAGAGTCATATATGAAGCAGGACACCTTCATTTATGGATGATTCATGGTTTACGTGATTTCCCTTTGAGTAGTTGTTCTAGGCGAGACATTATTTGAGGCTATGTTTTCAATAGCCTATGCACACTTTTTGAGTCCTCTGTTGAAACTTCTCTGAACATAGTTGATTTGTATAATTCACACTTTTTCAAAGATGATAAAACATGAGATTGTTGAGGACAAACAATGTTTATGTGTGGGGGAATTTGATGTGGCCTTATTTTTACTCAGTTTTCCACATCTTTTTATTAATTTTTATACAATTTATTTATTTATTTTAACACTTTTTAATAAATAAATTCACTTTTGTTTTTTTATAATTAAATTTGTTAATTATACATTTTTTTATAATAATTTGTGTAATTTTAGTTTTTAAAATAATAAATTTATTCTTTCTTTATTTTTAATATAAGTAAGTATCAATTATTATAATTAATTTTAATTTGTTCATTTAATATAAAATTTTCATTTTTATTAATTAATTAATTTTTACATAATTTACTTTTTAATTTAAAATTGTTCGCTATCGGTAACCAGGTTACCGTTAGTCAGGTTACCATTACCAATATTGCGCTAACGGTGACCTTTGTCACCATTGCCCAATTACCTTAACGGTGACCTTTTCTCCTCACTGATATAATTCTATCAGTGACCTTTTATGCTAACGGTGACCTTTGTCAGGTTACCACTATATTGCTAACGGTGACCTTTGTCACCGTTACACTTTTTGTCCTAACGGTAGCCTTTAAATTCTATCGGTGAGCCTTTTAGTGGTGAGTTTTTATTTTGGTTTATTATAAATATGCTTAACTTTATAATAGTTAATATATATTTAAACAATTATTTAATCAACATAATTCTAATTAATTAACTTAGACTTTATTTTATTAATTAATCTTTCAATTAAGTTACATTAGAATAGGTTAATTTTATTATTTTATGTGTTTAATCACCTGCTAGTCATTTAAGTAAATAATTTGTGTTTTTAATTTAATTTAATAGTTCGCTTCTTAAATTTATGTGTTCAATTAGTAAATTAATTAATTAATAAGAGTTATTAAGCATTAATTATATTATTTTATGTATGCAGATTAATTTTTAATTTATTTAATAATTGTCTTAGTCTACCGGTGAGGTAATTTAAGAGCTTGAAGTGATTTATTTAGGTGTCCAATGTTGTTATCTGCTGCTACTTTTTAATAAATTTATTTAGTTATTTTTAATTTTAAGTCTTTTATTAAGTTAGTTTAAAAATTTATTCATCTTATAATTTTGGTGTTGCTAATTAATTATTTTAATGAGTTGAAAGTTTAATAAAAATTATGCTTTAAATTAATGATGTTTAGTTATCTTTTTAATTAATTATTTTCAATCCTTATTTAAAAAAATAACTTATGTTTTAATTTTTAAAGTTTCATCGTTAGCAAATTATACGGCTGACTTTATTTTTATCGGTAGCTTCTTTTTTTCTACAGTGACACTTTGATCTATCAGTGACCTGTCTTCATTTAATTCTAATGGTGACCCCTGACCCACTATTTTTAATTTCAATCGGTGAGCTTCATTTAGTTTAATAGGTAGCCCGTCCCTTTTCATACCTCATCGATATTTTATTTTTTCTATCGGTAGCTTCAGCTACCGATACCCATTCTTAACGGTAGCGGCTGCTTTGGCTCTCATCCTCACCGTTACATCAACTTTCATCCTCACCATTATCGCACTTTTCTCAAACCTCACTGTTAGCCCCTTTTTCCTTTTCTTCCTCACCGTTACCTTTCTTCCTCACCGTTACCTTTCTTCCATTATTCTCACGGATACTGTTTCTATCTCTTCACATCACGGTGCCTCCATTTTTCTGTTTTACATGTAATTCCAAAGTCACCGCTACCCTACTTCTTTTCCTCACCGTTTCCCAAACGGTGACCTTTTCTTACCGTCGCCCAATCCTCACCGTTGCTGGCACGGTCTACCGTTTCGATTCTCCCTTCTCCATCTCCCCACCACAACTCCGTCACTTCGCCGCACCATCAACTTTAGTAGCTCGAACCTGAATTAATCTATAACACCACAGATCTAAAACCTTATAGAAAATCTACTTTCATTCGAACCAGTTTTCAAAGAAACTAGATCATCATCATTCGTACTCTCAACCCATGTTCTTCCTTCGATCTGGGAAATTCATATTTGGAGTCTGCTGCTGGTCTTGATACTGGACGTCACGCTGCCGATGATAAGGATCCACGAGCCGTCGTCCGTCGTCGTTGCGAGCAGAGGAGCTGAGGATGAACCATAATCCACCTACGCCACTGTCCGTGAAAGCTGAGGGGAGCTGCACTACTAGGAGTTTCCTTCATCGTACGGAGGTAGAAGGGTGCGAGCCACCGCGGGTGGAGGAAGAGGGAGCCGCGTCGGGAGGAGCAGACTGGAGTAGCAGGGTTTGGGGGAAGAAGTCTCCAGAACCACCCACCCCCTACGTGTGGAAGAAGAAAGGGGGTGGGGGAGAAAGATATTTTTAAGAAAAAAACAAACAAAGTTTTAAAAAAAAACCCTCCCCATGTGCAGCGTGGATAAGGGGGGAAGGGTGATTAAAAAATAATAAAGTAATAAAAGTATAATAAAATGAAAAGAAAAATCAAAAGTAAAAAAGTAAAGGAAAATAAAAATATAATAAAAGTAATTAAGTAAAAAGTAAAAGCAGAAAGTAAAGTTTAATTTACTTTAAAGTTAACTTACTAAGTCAAATTAATATAAAATAATTATTAAAATTTTAAACTAATATAATATTAAATAGATAAATTATAAATTAAAATTATAAAACTAAATTAATAACAAGTTTTAATTATTAATTAATTTCTATTAATAGTATAAATATATAATTAAGAACAATTATAAATAAACTATAAAATATTATTATTAACTTAAAATACTTAAAACTTAAGTAATAATTTTAATTACTAAATTAAAATTAACTAATTAACTAATTAACCTAACAATTAGATTTCTTTAATTGTAATAATAAAATTATTAATGCAATATCTAAATTATTTTCTTAATTAATTATTTTTTTATGTTCTTAATTTTTAATAACTTAGTTTACAAAAATGGATAAAATTAATAACTTAGTAATGATATTTATAAACCTAACTAAATTAATAACTTTATAACAAAATTATATATCACCTTAGTTTTTGAATAATTTTATAAAGTATAAAATTAATTATCAATCAATTTCTATTAACCTTGTAAAAATAACTCTTAACTTAAAAATTAACTGAATTTCTTCCTTTGCGCTCCCATTTATTTATTCTATTTTTCATGGCAGGTTCATTCAAGGGACTTAAACACATCAAGGTTCATCCAAATAACTCATCCGGTGTTAGTTATGAGGGAAAAATTTGCGCGACGTGCCTGTCGCGAGTTAAGCACACGTGTGTAGTGCGTGGGTGAAGAACTCTTAAAGTCGGTGGAAATGGAGCAGTGACATGCAATGTACGACAGCAGGGTACTTAAGCAGAGCAAGCAGCATTCTTTGAAAGTGGGGACTCTCGTTCGACATTCCACGGCAACACCAATTCAAGAGCGAAGACTCCCAGGGAGTATCATGAGAGCAGATATGGATGTGAAGGAGCCCGAGAGCAGAGTATCACTAAGGGAGTTCTTTTAACTTCTTGTACTTAATTTTTACAATACTCTATAATCGATTGTATTCCGTTTCTTAAATCAAGATGATCAAAGTATAAATTTTCTTAGCTCGAGAATTCAACCTTGCTGGTAAATCTTTTAGACTTCTTCATTCGCTTTACATTTTTTTTCAGAGTCATGATCAATCAGTGAGGTTGATTAATGACTCTCTGTTCAGTTGTTTAACACCTTAAATGTTTTAAAATAAAAACTTCAAGAACTACTGGCGATTTAATTCTTGAATACATTTATCTAAGCATTTATGTCTTAATCTGTGGAAATTTACGGCGAGTTTATTTTCCACTGTTATCCTTTTCTAACTGTCAAACAGTTTGACTGATTTTGGAGTGGCGAACTCCTAAAGTCAGTCTTCTGTGTGTTGAGTTTCCCGACGAGGGAGACTTTTCACTTTTATTTCTTGATGTGTGACTCAATAGAGTGTAGTGGGGAAGGTATCCATTAAACTAGTAGGTTTGGATTCTCGATTATTACTTTTGATCTGCTCCTTCAACCTTGCTGTTTTATTTTAGTATTTTGTTATTTGTGTAAGTTTTACTGTATTTCTCAGTTCATTAGTATATTTGTAATCGATTTTGTCTCTGGCTTAAAGAAAATTACAAAAAAATTGTAAAGTAAAAACAACTAAAAAATTCACAGTCACTTCACTGCTGACAACAGTGGAGTCTAGAATTCTCATATGTCTTATCTATGGATCAACCTCGCACTACTATACTAGTGTAGGTTAATAAATGTAATTTTGAGGGTCGTGACAACCTCTGGCCGCATCAAAATTTGAAATTAGGTAGAATTAAATTAACCTAACTAAATACACACCGTTGCTTATAAAATTAAGGTGCATATCGGTAGAAATGAGTATCGGTGGCAAGGGTCACCGATAGAGGCAGAGTCACCGATAGAGTGTACCGGTAACCTTATATCAGTAGCTAAGCTACCGGTAGTCTGGCATGACGAGCTAAGTTTTATATAACTTTAAAAATTAAAATTAAATTAATCAGCAAACTCAATGATTAATAATAATAATAAATTAAATAAAATAAACAAATAAGGATTTAATTAAACAAATTGAAAATTAGTTATATTAAAAACACATAAAGAATAAATCAATTATTTTAAGGCCCAAAATTACATAAAATGTTATAAAAAGTGAATGTTTGACAAATTTAATTATAAAAATACAAAATTACAAATATTTATCATAAAGTGATTAAATAATTAATTAAATCATTAAAAATTAAGTAAGAAGATGTGGCAAAACATGTGTTTTAGTGGGGGTCAATTCTTGACTGTGCTAAACTGTGTTTAATTGTAATGCTCGTCAATTCCCGCTGCTTTTAAACTTTTTGTCAAAAAATGGTCAAAATTTTTCAAAACAATTCTTTCACAATTTTAGGCTTTACACTGCACTCAAATGAGTCTTGCCTTAGGATGGTTCTTGATTGGAAGTTGAGTCTTGCTTTGAGTCTGAAATGAGTGTTGGTGGATGATTGCTGAGTGGAACTGTTTAGTGGTTTAATGAGGTTTGGTTAGGAACTTCTTTTGAGAGTGATATGGGAAACCATTTAGTGGATTTAAGATCATAATTTTAGGTAATGGAAGTTTGACTTTTATCCGAGGAGCCTTTTAATTCTTTTAATTTATAAAAATGATCACTTATAGTGAGTCAATGTAAATGGTTTTTATATAAATCCTTTGTAATTGGAGTAATACTGGGCATCTGGGATCCCACGGTGAATCTCTGAGACCTTAGATACTGGGTGTGTTTCTGTTTACAATAAGCCCTCTGTAAACCTTTAATAAGTGCATTGCACAGTACATAGCAAAAATTACATGGCTTGGGGAAAATAAATAAAGTGTCTAGGGTCAAAAATGAATTCATTAAGGTGAGGGGAAGGATGAAATCCAGATGAAGAAGGGGACAACGGGTTTGTATGGGAGTCATTTGGGTTGACTCAATAAAGTGGCTAAAAATTATTTATATTTATGAATTTTATGGTACCAAGGTGATGAGTCAAAGTAAAAAAGTTCCTTTTGTTAAGATTTTAATTCCACATTTTTTTATCCTACTATCCCTCTTGAATTTAGAAATTGAGCTTGAATTGAAGTGAGTCACTAGGCAGAGTCATATATGAAGCAGGACACCTTCATTTATGGATGATTCATGGTTTACATGATTTCCCTTTGAGTAGTTGTTCTAGGCGAGACATTATTTGAGGCTATGTTTTCAATAGCCTATGCACACTTTTTGAGTCCTCTGTTGAAACATCTCTGAACATAGTTGATTTGTATAATTCACACTTTTTCAAAGATGATAAAACATGAGATTGTTTGAGGACAAACAATGTTTAAGTGTTGGGAAATTTGATGTGCCCTTATTTTTACTCAGTTTTCCACATCTTTTTATTAATTTGTAAACAATTTATTTAATTATTTTAACACTTTTTAATAAATAAATGCACTTTTGTATTTTTATAATTAAATTTGTTAATTATACATTTTTTTTATAATAATTTGGGTAATTTTAGTCTTTAAAATAATAAATTTATTCTTTCTTTATTTTTAATATAAGTAATTATCAATTATTATAATTAATTTTAATCTGTTCATTTAATATAAATTTTTCATTTTTATTAATTAATTAATTTGTTAAATAATTTACTTTTTAATTTAAAATTGTTCGCTATCGGTAACCAGGTTACCGTTAGTCAGGTTAACGTTACCAATATTGCGCTAACGGTGACCTTTGTCACCGTTACCCAATTACCTTAATGGTGACCTTTTCACCTCACTAATATAATTCTATCGGTGACCTTTTAGGTTAACGGTGACCTTTGTCAGGTTACCACTATATTGCTAAAGGTGACCTTTGTCACCCTTACCCTTTTTTCGCTAACGGTAGCCTTTAAATTCTACCGGTGACCCTTTTAGCGGTGTGTTTTTATTTTGGTTTATTATAAATATGCTTAACTTTATAATAGATAATATCTATTTAAACAATTATTTAATCAACATAATTCAAATTAATTAACTTAGACTTTATTTTATTTATTAATCTTTCAATTATGTTACATTAGAATAGGTTAATTTTATTATTTTATGTGTTTAATCACCTACTAGTCATTTAAGTAAATAATTTGTGTTTTTAATTTAATTTAATAGTTCGCTTATTAAATTTATGTGTTCAATTAGTAAATTAATTAATTAATAAGAGTTATTAAGCATTAATTATATTATTTTATGTATGCAGATTAATTTTTAGTTTATTTAATAATTGTCTTAGTCTACTGGTGAGGTAATTTAAGAGCTTGCAGTGATTTATTTAGGTGTCCGATGTTGTTATCTACTGCTACTTTTTAATAAATTTATTTAGTTATTTTTAATTTTAAGTCTTTTATTACGTTAGTTTAAAAATTTATTCATCTTATAATTTTAGTGTTGCTAATTAATTATTTTAATGAGTTAAAAGTTTAATAAAACTTATGCTTTAAATTAATGATGTTTAGTTATCTTTTTAATTAATTATTTTCAATCCCTCTTTACAAAAATAACTTATGTTTTAATTTTTAAAGTTTCACCGTTAGAAAATTATACCGCTGACTTTATTTTTATCGGTGCCTTCTTTTTGTCTAACGGTGACACTTTGATCTATCGGTGACCTGTCTTCTTTTAATTCTAACGGTGACCCCTGACCATCTATTTTTAATTTTAATCGGTGACCTTCATTTAGTTTTATCGGTAGCTACGGCCCTGCCCGTCACTTTTCATACCTCATCGATATTTTATTTTTTCTATCGGTAGCTTCAGCTACCGATACCCATTCTTAAGGGTAGCAGCTTCTTTGCCTCTCATCCTCACCATTACAGAAAATTTCATCCTCACCTTTACCGCACTTTTCCCAAACCTCACTGTTAGCCCCTTTTCCTATTTCTTCCTCACCGTTACCTTTCTTCCATTATTCTCACGGATACTGTTTCTATCTCTTCACATCACGGTGCCTCCATTTTTCTGTTGTACCTGTAATTCCAAAGTCACCGCTACCCTGCTTCTTTTCCTCACCATTTCCCAAATGGTGACCTTTTCTTACCGTCGCCCCATCCTCACCGTTGCTGGCATAGTCTACCGTTTCGATTCTCCCTTCCTTCATCTCCCCACCGCAACTCCATCACTTTTCCGCACCATCAACATTAGTAGCTCGAACCTGAATTAATCTATACCACCGCAGATCTAAAACCTTATAGAAAATCAACTTTAATTCGAACCAGTTTTCAAAGAAACCAGATCTTCATCATTTGGACTCTCAACCCCTGTTCTTCCTTCGATCTAGGAAATTCATATTTGGAGTCTTCCGCTGGTCCTGATACTGGACGTCGCACTGCCGATGATAAGGAGCCACGAGCCATCGTCCGTCGTCGTTGCAAGCAGAGGAGCCGAGGATGAACTAGAATCCACCTGCGCCGCTCTCCGTGAAAGCCGAGGGGAGCTGCACTACTAGGAGTTTCCATCATCCTCCGGAGGTAGAAGGGTGTGAGCCACCGCGGGTGGAGGGAGAGGGAGTCGCGTCGGGAGGAGCAGACTGGAGTTGCAGGGTTTGGGGGAAGAAGTCTCCAGAACCACCCACCCACTACGCATGGAAGAAGAAAGGGGGTGGGGGAGAAAGATATTTTAAAACAAACAAACAATGTTTAAAAAAAAACCCTCCCCATGTGCAGCGTGGATAAGGGGGGGACGGGTGATTAAAAAATAATAAAGTAATAAAAGTATTATAAAATGAAAAGCAAAATCAAAAGTAAAAAAGTAAAGGAAAAGAAAAATATAATAAAAGTAATTAAGTAAAAATTAAAAGCAGAAAGTAAAGTTTACTTTACTTTAAAGTTAACTTAAAAAGTCAAATTAATATAAAATAATTATTAAAATTTTAAACTAATATAATATTAAATAGATAAATTATAAATTAAAATTATAAAACTAAATTAATAACAAGTTTTAATTATTAATTAATTTCTATTAATAGTATAAATATATAATTAAGAACAATTATAAATAAACTATAAAATATTATTATTAATTTAAAATACTTAAAACTTAAGTAATAATTTTAATTACTAAATTAAAATTTACTAATTAACTAATTAACCTAACAATTAGATTTCTTTAATTGTAATAATTAAATTATTAATGCAATATCTAAATTATTTTCTTAATTAATTATTTATTTATGTTTTTAATTTTTAATAACTTAGTTTACAAAAATGGATAAAATTAATAACTTAGTAATGATATTTATAAACCTAACTAAATTAATAACTTTTTAAAAAAATTATATATCACCTTAGTTTTTGAATAATTTTATAAAGTATAAAATTAATTATCAATCAATTTCTATTAACCTTGTAAAAATAACTCTTAACTTAAAAATTAACTAACTTTATTCCTTTGAGCTCCCATTTATTTATTCTATTTTTTATGGCAGGTTCATTCAAGGGACTTAAACACATCCATGATCATCCAAATAACTCATCCGGAGTTAGTTACGAGGGAAAAATTCGCGCGACGTGCCTGTCGCGGGTTAAGCACACGTGTGCAGTGCGTGGGTGAAGAACTCTTAAAGTCCGTGGAAATGGAGCAGTGACATGCAATGTACGACAGTAGGGTACTTAAGCAGAGCAATAAGCATTCTTTGAAAGTGGGGACTCTCATTCGACATTCCACGACAACATCAATTCGAGAGCGAAGACTCCCGGGGAGTAACATGAGAGCAGATATGGATGTGAAGGAGCCTGAGTGCAGAGCATCACTGAGGGAGTTCTTTTCCCTTCTTGTACTTAATTTTTACAATACTCTGTAATCGATTGTATTCCGTTTCTTAAATCAAGATGATCAAAGTATAAATTTTCTTAGCTTGAGAATTCAACCTTGCCGGTAAATCATTTATACTTCTTCATTAGCTTTACATTTTTTTCAGAGTCATGATCAATCAGAGAGTTTGATTAATGAATCTCTGTTCAGTTGTTTCACACCTTAAATGTTTTAAAATTTAAACTTCAAGAACTACTGGCGAGGTAATTCTTGAATACATTTATTGAAGCGTTTATTTCTTAAACTGTGGAAATTTACGGCGAGTTTATTTTCCACTGTTATCCTTTTATAACTGTCAAACAGTTTGACTGATTTTGGAGTGGCGAACTCCTAAAGTCAGTATTTTGTGTGTTGAGTTTGCTGGCGAGGGAGACTTTTCACTTTTATTTCTTGACGTGTGACTCAATAAAGTGTAGTGGGGAAGGTATCCATTAAACTAGTAGGTTTGGATTCTTGATTATTACTTTTGATCTGCTCCTTCAACCTTGCTCTTTTATTTTATTATTTTGTTCTTTATGTAAGTTTTACTGTAGTTCTCAGTTCATCAGTATATTTGTAATCGATTTTGTCTCTTGATTAAAGAAAATTACAAAAAAATTGTAAAGTAAAAACAACTAAAAAATGCACACTCACTTCACTGCTGACAACAGTGGAGTTACTTTTGAATAAAACCTATAATTCTCATCTGTCTTCTCTGTGGATCGACCCTGCACTACTATACTAGTGTAGGTTAATAAATTTAATTTTGAGGGTCGTGACGACCTCCGGCCGCATCAAAATTTGAAATTAAGCAGAATTAAATTAACCTAACTAAATACACACTGTTTCTTATAAAATTAAAGTGCTTACCGGTAGAAATGAGTATCGGTGGCAAGGGTCACCGATAGAGGCAGAGTCACCGATAGAGTGTACCGGTAACCTTCTATCAGTAGCTAAGCTACCGGTAGTCTGGCATGCCGAGCTAAGTTTTATATAACTTTAAAAATTGAAATTAAATTAATCAGCAAACTCAAAGATTAATAATAATAATAAATTAAATTAAAATAAACAAATAAGGATTTAATTAAACAAATTTAAAAATAGTTATATTAAAAACACACTTACGAATAAATCAATTATTTTAAGGCCCAAAATTACATAAAATGTTATAAAAAGTGAATGTTGGACAAATTTAATTATAAAAATACAAAAGTACAAATATTTAACATAAAGTGATTAAATAATTAATTAAATCATTAAATATTAAGTAAGAAGATGTGGAAAAACATGTGTTTTAGGGGGGTAAATTCTTGACTGTGCTAAACTATGTTTAATTGTAATGCTCTTCAATTCCCGCTGATTTTAAACTTTTTGTCAAAAAATGGTCAAAAATTTTCAAAACAATTCTTTCACAATTTTAGGCTTTACACTGCACTCAAATGAGTCTTGCCTTAGGATGGTGCTTTATTGGAAGTTGATTCTTGCTTTGAGTATTAAATGAGTGTTGGTGGATGATTGCTGAGTGGAACTGTTTAGTGGTTTAATGAGTTTTGGTTAGGAACTTCTTTTGAGAGTGATATGGGAAACCTTTTAGTGGATTTAGGATCAAAATTTTAGGTACTGGAAGTTTGACTTTTATCTGAGGAGCCTTTTCATTCTTTTAATTTATAAAAATGATCACTTATAGTGAGTCAATGTAAATGGTTTTTATATAACTCCTTTGTAACTGGAGTAATACTAGGCATCTGGAATCCCACGGTGAATCTCTGAGACCTTAGATACTGGGTGTGTTTCTATTTACAATAAGCCCTCTATAAACCTTTAATAAGTGCATTGCACAGTGCTTTGCACAAATTACATGGCTTGGGGAAAATAAATAAAGTGTCTAGGGTCAAAAATGAATTCATTAAGGTGAGGGGAAGGATGAACTCCAGATGAATAAGGGGACAACGGGTTTGTATGGGTGTCATTTGGGTTGACTCAATAAAGTGTCCAAAAATATTTATATTTATGTATTTTCTGGTACCAAGGTGATGAGTCAAAGTACAAAGTTCCTTTTGTTAAGATTTTAATTCCACATTTTTTTATCCTATTATCCCTCTTGAATTTAGAAATTGAGTTTGAATTGAAGTGAGTCACTAGGCAGAGTCATATATGAAGCAGGACAACTTCATTTATGGATGATTCATGGTTTACGTGATTTCCCTTTGAGTAGTTGTTCTAGGCGAGACATTATTTGAGACTATGTTTTCAATAGCCTATACACACTTTTTGAGTCCTCTGTTAAAACTTTTCAGAACAGAGTTGATTTGTATAATTCACACTTTTTCAAAGATGATAAAACATGAGATTGTTTGAGGACAAACAATGTTTAAGTGTGGGGGAATTTGATGTGGCCTTATTTTTACTCAGTTTACCACATCTTTTTATTAATTTTTATACAATTTATTTAATTATTTTAACACTTTTTAATAAATAAATGCACTTTTGTATTTTTATAATTAAATTTGTTAATTATACATTTTTTTATAATAATTTGTGTAATTTTAGTCTTTAAAATAATAAATTTATTCTTTCTTTATTTTTAATATAAGTATCCATTATTATAATTAATTTTAATCTGTTCATTTAATATAAATTTTTCATTTTTATTAATTAATTAATTTGTTAAATAATTTACTTTTTAATTTAAAATTGTTCGCTATCGGTAACCAGGTTACCGTTAGTCAGGTTACCATTACCAATATTGCGCTAACGGTGACCTTTGTCACCGTTACCCAATTACCTTAACGGTGACCTTTTCACCTCACTGATATAATTCTATCAGTGACCTTTTATGATAATAGTCACCTTTGTCAGGTTACCACTGTATTGCTAACAGTGACATTTGTCACCGTTACCCTTTTTTCCCTAATGGTAGCCTTTAAATTCTACCGGTGAGCCTTTTAGCGGTGAGTTTTTATTTTGGTTTATTATAAATATGCTTAACTTTATAATAGTTAATATCTATTTAAACAATTATTTAATCAACATAATTATAATCAATTAACTTAGACTTTTCTTTATTAATTAATCTTTCTATTAAGTTACATTAGAATAGGTTAATTTTATTATTTTATGTGTTTAATCACCTGCTAGTCATTTAAGTAAATAATTTGTGTTTTTAATTTAATTTAATAGTTTGCTTCTTAAATTTATGTGTTCAATTAGTAAATTAATTAATTAATAAAATTTATTACACATTAATTATATTATTTTATGTATGCAGATTAATTTTTAGTTTATTTAATAATTTTCTTAGTCTATCGGTGAGGTAATTTAAGAGCTTGCAGTGATTTATTTAGGTATCCGATGTTGTTATCTGCTGCTACTTTTTAATAAATTTATTTAGTTATTTTTAATTTTAAGTCTTTTATTAAGTTAGTTTAAAATTTTATTCATCTTATAATATTGGTGTTGCTAATTAATTATTTTAATGAGCTGAAAGTTTAATAAAAATTATGCTTTAAATTAATGATGTTTAGTTATCTTTTTAATTAATTATTTTCAATCCTTCTTTAAAAAATAACTTATGTTTTAATTTTTAATGTTTCACCATTATCAAATTATACCGCTGACTTTATTTTTATCGGTAGCTTCTTTTTGTCTAATGGTGACACTTTGATCTATCAGTGACCTGTCTTCTTTTAATTCTAACGGTGACCCCTGACCCTCTATTTTTAATTTCAATCGGTGACCTGTCTTCTTTTAATTCTAACGGTGATCCCTGACCCTCTATTTTTAATTTCAATCGGTGACCTTCATTTAGTTTTATCGGTAGTTGTGGCCCTGCCAGTCCCTTTTCATACCTCACCGATATTTTATTTTTTCTATCGGTAGCTGCCGATACCCATTCTTAACGGTACCACCGTTAAAGCAACTTTCATCCTCACCGTTACCGCACTTTTCCGAAACCTCACTGTTAGCCCCTTTTTCCTTTTATTCCTCATCGTTACCTTTCTTCCATTATTCTCCCAGATACTGTTTCAATCTCTTCACATCACGGTGCCTCCATTCCAAAGTCACCACTACCCTGCTTCTTTTCCTCACCATTTCCCAAACGGTGACCTTTTCTGACCGTCGCCCCATCCTCACCGTTGCTGGCATGGTCTACTGTTCCGATTCTCCCTTCTCCATCTCCCCACCGCAACTCCGTCACTTCGCCACACCATTAACTTTAGTAGCTCAAACCTGAATTAATCTATACCACCGTAGATATAAAACCTTATAGAAAATCTCCTTTCATTCGAACCTGTTTTCAAAGAAACCAGATCTTCATCATTCGGACTCTCAACCCTTGTTCTTCCTTTGATCTGGGAAATTCATATTTGGAGTTTTCCGCTGGTCTTGATACTAGACGTCACGCTACCGATGATAAGGAGCCACGAGCCATCGTCCATCATCGTTGCGAGTAGAGGAGCCGCGGATGAACCAGAATCCACCTGCGCCGCTGTCCGTGAAAGCCGAGGGGAGCTGCCCTACTAGAAGTTTCCATCGTCGTCCGGAGGTAGAAGGGTGCGAGCCACCGCGGGTGGAGGAAGAGGGAGCAGCGTCGGGAGGAGCAGATTGGAGATGCAGGGTTTGGGGGAAGAAGTCTCCAGAACCACCCACCCCCTGCGCGTGGAAGAATAAAGGGGGTGGGGGAGAAAGATATTTTAAAAAAAACAAAGTTTAAAATAAAAACCCCTCCCCATGTGCAGCGTGGATAAGGGGGGAAGGGTGATTAAAAAATAATAAAGTAATAAAAGTATAATAAAATGAAAAGCAAAATCAAAAGTAAAAAATTAAAGGAAAAAAAATATAATAAAAGTAATTAAGTAAATAGTAAAATCATAAAGTAAAGTTTACTTTACTTTAAAGTTAACCTACAAAGTCAAATTAATATAAAATAATTATTAAAATTTTAAACTAATATAATATTAAATAGATAAATTATAAATTAAAATTATAAAACTAATTTAATAACATGTTTTAATAATTAATTAATTTCTATTAATAGTATAAATATATAATTAAGAACAATTATAAATAAACTATAAAATATTATTATTAATTTAAAATACTTAAAACTTAAGTAATAATTTTAATTACTAAATTAAAATTAACTAATTAACTAATTAACCTAACAATTAGATTTCTTTAATAGTAATAATTAAATTATTAATGCAATATCTAAATTATTTTCTTAATTAATTATTTATTTATGTTCTTAATTTTTAATAACTTAGTTTACAAAAATGGATAAAATTAATAACTTAGTAATGATATTTATAAACCTAACTAAATTAATAACTTTTTAACAAATTTATATATCACCTTAGTTTTTGAATAATTTTATAAAGTATAAAAATAATTATCAATCAATTTCTATTAACCTTGTAAAAATACCTCTTAACTTAAAAATTAACTAACTTTCTTCCTTTGCGCTCCCATTTATTTATTCTATTTTTCATGGCACGTTCATTCAAGGGACTTAAGCACATCCTGGTTCATCCAACTAACTCATCCGGAGTTAGTTACGAGGGAAAAATTCGCGCGGCGTGCCTGTCGCGGGTTAAGCACATGTGTGCAGTGCGTGGGTGAAGAACTCTTAAAGTCAGTGGAAATAGAGCAGTGACATGTAATGTACGACAGTAGGGTACTGAAGCAGAGCAAGCAGCATTCTTTGAAAGTGAGGACTCTCATTCGACATTCCACGAGAACACCAATTCGAGAGCGAAGACTCCCGGGGAGTAACATGAGAGCAGATATGGATGTGAAGGAGCCCGAGAGCAGAGCATCACTAAGGGAGTTCTTTTCCCTTCTTGTACTTAATTTTTACAATACTCTATAATCGATTGTATTCCGTTGCTTAAATCAAGATGATCAAAGTATAAATTTTCTTAGCTCGAGAATTCAACCTTGCTGGTAAATCTTTTAGACTTCTTCAGTCGCTTTACATTTTTTTTAGAGTCATGATCAATCGGTGAGGTTGATTAATGACTCTATGTTCAGTTGTTTCACACCTTAAATGTTTTAAAATTCAAACTTCAAGAACTACTGGCAAGGTAATTCTTGAATACATTTATCGAAGCCTTTATGTCTCAAACTGTGGAAATTTACAGTGAGTTTATTTTCCATTGTTATCCTTTTCTAATTTTCAAATAGTTTGACTGATTTTGGAGTGGCGAACTCCTAAAGTCAGTCTTCTGTGTGTTGAGTTTCCTGCCGACGGAGACTTTTCACTTTTATTTCTTGAGGTGTGACTCAATAAAGTGTAGTGGGGAAGGTATCCATTAAACTAGTAGGTTTGGATTCTCGATTATTACTTTTGATCTGCTCCTTCAACCTTGCTGTTTTATTTTAGTATTTTGTTATTTATGTTAGTTTTACTGTAGTTCTCAGTTCATCAGTATATTTGTAATCTTTTTTGTCTCTTGCTTAAAGAAAATTACAAAAAAATTGTAAAGTAAAAACAACTAAAAAATTCACACTCACTTCACTGCTGACAACAGTGGAGTTACTTTGGAATAAAACCTAGAATTCTCATATGTCTTCTCTGTGGATCGACCCTGCACTACTATACTAGTGTAGGTTAATAAATATAATTTTGAGGGCCGTGACGACCTCCGGTCGCATCAGTTTCTCACAAGGGAATTTTCAAGTATCAACCATTAACATTCGATGTTCAATTTCAAATTTCACGGACGAAATTTTTGTAAGGAGGGAATAATGTTACACCCCAAGAATTTACAAATAGATTTAATTTAGAATGCATGAAACACTGAGTCCCTACAAAATAATACTTTTTATAATCTAGTCTTTAAGCACAACTTTTCCTCTAATATGTTTTGAATTTTGAAAAATGGTCATCTAGAGTTGTGATCATCAAGTCATTTGGAGACTGATAGAACCAACTTGATTTTTTGATGAATAGTAAAAAAATAATATTATTTTATTTTCTTAAGGTAATAAGATGATGAGATCTTAATTAATTTTTCAATGTGATATAAAACTAATTATACCTTTAACACTGTTATTTTTTGAATTAATTATGATTTTATTTAAAAATTAAATTAATAATATTTTGAAAATTATTTCTGAAAAATGGAGTTTATTTTTGAATTCTACACATTGAGAAATGTTTAGGTTTAATTTTTTGTATTTTTCTGGAATTCGTGAATTTTTTATGAATAAAGAAATACGGTAAAATACTATATATAGAAATTATTCATATAATACACTATGTGTGACATCATAAGTGATGTAATACCACTTGGTTTGAACTCACATGCCATTATTACTATTTGGGGTCACATTAATTATGATTATTCAAAGTCTTGAGCAAAAATATTATAATAATGATTAAAATAATGAAAAATACCTCCTTTCCTCCACTACAAATACCACTCTCATTCCCCTCTTCCTCCCACACCTCTCATGACTTGAGCCTTACCTAAGTTCTGACAAATACTCCTCCCAAGTCTCTTCTCCACATCCTAGAGCTTTTGGTCTCACAAAAAGGCCAAAACCAAAGGCCTTAAGAAGGATCTCAAGGAGAAGAGATCAAGAGGTAAAAAACCTCTTTAGTTTTCTTTCTTTTATTTCATTTTATGTAATTATTTTTAAATATCATTTAGATTATTTTGGAATTTGTGATTCTATATGTAAAGTCCCAGTTCTGGAAGCCTCCCAGAGGCGCCCCATACCTGGTTGGTCACATGGCCTCAAATGTATTTCCTCAAACGCCATAGGTTTCCAACTAGTAGTGAGGTCCTTGGGTGTGATAGTGGGAAAACTATGACCTCTTTGGCAGAGTAACACAACGAAAGAAAAAAAGATAGCAATATCAGAAGCAGTAATAATACAATACAATAGTAACAGCGGAAGACTGAAATTAAGATACAATAGGAGCACATATATACGGATGCATGATACATATGTCTATAAAAGGATCCAAACAAGTCACAATGCTGGTATACAATACTAAACCAAGTACAAAAGTAATAGATAAACTCCAGCAGCATCGCAAGCCGCAGCTTAGTCCCATGCTCTCTAGCTCTTCAGCAATCAAGTACCTGAAGTAGAAGGGCGGTTTCCCATGTCTATACCTGCAGTAATATAATCTATTTGGGCCCAAAAGCATGAACCAAATAGGGTGTGAGACGAACCCTAGTAGGAAACCCGAAAAAGATATGTGCTTAACAGTCAGTGAATATAT
Source organism: Viscum album (assembly GCA_963277665.1). Classification (NCBI taxonomy): domain Eukaryota; kingdom Viridiplantae; phylum Streptophyta; class Magnoliopsida; order Santalales; family Viscaceae; genus Viscum; species Viscum album. The sequence goes on from OY728137.1 coordinate 764,634,006, forward strand.
ATGGAAGGCAATAAGAAAAAAGAAGCAGTAAACAAGGAAGTACTCAAAAGAAAACATTCCTACACTTTCATTTCATTCAATTTCATATCTCATGAAAGAATCTAATCAAAAGCATGTAACCCTCTGCGAGTACTCACATTCTAACCCCTCTGTTTAAACCAAAAAAAGAACAAGAAACCCTCTAAGAAGTACACATAGTCTAACCCATCTAGTTTAGCTTAAGCATAGACTCTCTGAGGAAGCACACACCATCGATTCCCCTAGTTTCACCCAAATTGACCCTATAGGTATATGGCCGTTGTAGTACAGGTAGGGGTCTAATCCATAGGGACCGAAGAAGAAACCTAGAGACACTCTGATTTTGGAAGGATTTGGTTATGCAGTGGTCAAAAATTTAGATTGATTTGATTTTAATAACTAGTGATTTAATTTAAACGAAAAATAAAAACATACAATTACTTAGTCTAAAACAATTAATGGAGATGATTTGATCCTAAGTTGTTACTAGGGTTAGATTGAATGTATTTATTTTCTTATAACGTTTCATTTCACTAATTCAAGATGGATCCACAAAATGATATAATTCCTCAACATCATTCACTAATTTAATCCCTAAACAATTCCAAGTCTAATCACCAATGCACTTGTAGGATCAATTTAATGATCACTCCAAGTAATTGGATCACACTAGCACTCAAAATGTGTCATTGTTAAAGTTGGAGAAGACGAAGAAGAAAACAAAACATCAAATGGAAATCTTAAAATAATGAAATGATTATGAATTTAAGCACATTAAATAACATCTAATCCACCCCATGAAACTCCCTAGGATCAACCCATAAGGGTTTATCCCTCCATTTATTCTATTCAATAAATGGAAGCGGGAAGTCGACTTAAAGAAGTGTGATTGAAGAAGAAAAATAAAACAATGAAACAGTCACTCCACCGTTGTGTGAATAAATTCACAAGTGCTGGTGTGAATAAGATAACACCTTGGGGAAATGGTATCAATGTGAAAAGAATAATAATAGAAAAAAGAGAAGAAGAAGAACTTTTATTTAATACTAAGGTGATTCAAACAACTTACATGCAAAAGAAGAAAGTTAGAAAGGCAATTTGGAATAACAACATTACAATGAAAGTAAAACTCAAAAGATCCATAAATCCTATATTTATACTGCCTTAAATATCCATTTTGGAGGCCTTGGTTTGATCCACCAACAATCCCACTCTCTTTAATTAATTGTGGTGGACCTAGGTGGGTGTACGTTTAATGTAGAGGAGACCTCTCAACTCTTTCCTCGAAGTGGGTGCCAGCTTTCATCCACTAAACAAAAGCGCCAAAATCACCTTCTATAATGACAAATTGTAGTGGTCCATAGAAAACTTAAATGAATCCCTAGATTTACCCTAATATCCTGTAAATTACATCCCAAAATACTTTGTGGTTTGCGAGATATCATTTAAATGGTGGGATGTTTTTCTAGGCCGCGGAATCTAACCCAGAATTGCATCTTCAACTTTGGCCCCCTGGAACTCCCTTAAAACATTCGAATTAGCTTGCTCCACTTTTGAATTAAATTCTCCCCATGATGTATTATATGTCCATTTAAATTTTGAGACTCTTTGGTCTTGAATCATGGCCGCTACAGTACATTTATTGGGCTGTTGTCCAGCTCACTTCGCCCAGAATTTGGTTGGTTCAAAGCCCACTTGGGTGGTCTTCCAAATTTAATCTCCAAGTGCTCCAAAATAATGAACTGTTCCTTATATCATGGGATACATGAAAATAAAATATGAAAATAAAATCAAGACCATTTGGTGTTTTATGAGATGTTCATGAATGTACCATGTAATAGTGCATTTTATGAAAGAATTGTAATCATGATCTGAAATGATGTTCAAAGTGTAAAATGCACTAAAATGGTATTTATTAATAACAAGGAACATGAAAACTATATATATCAACAATGAATATTAGCCTCTTCTAGTGTCTAATCACACCCCCAACTTGATGTTTTCTAGTCCCGAGAAAAATATATCTCACAAACATGAAATTCGAATGACCTTTTCCAAATACATTTTAATACATATTGTTCACCCTAAGACCTCATACCAAAAAATTATGAAACCCATCAAAATAATTTAAAAAATCTAAGTCCAGAGGCATAACCCAAGCCCAATCTCATTTCTTTGTTCAAATTCATCTCCATATTTCATCCAATTTCAATTAAGCATGATGAAGTGTTGTGCGCCACAATAGACAAGGGGGTTCATTTTCATTTGAGGGAGAAAATATGGAAGCGCTAGGAGAAATAAAATTTTAATATTAAGATGAGTAATCTTTTTTTTTACAATTTTTCCATTATAATTGAAATTGAACTCAATCGAGTCAACCCATGTAGCAAGACTTTGCTGATGACCCCCAGGCTCAAATACCTTAGGGCACCAAGTGAATCTCACATACTAGGAAATCATCTAGAGTTAACTCAATCAAAAACAAATTCAAATTACCACAAATAGAGATAAAATTACCAACTCTGGGCCAAAAAACTATGGAGTCACGATGCCCAAGTGATGAAAGCCACGCATTAGGTCATTTCATTGCTCTACGCGCAAATTGATTTTTTTTGAATACTCATGTTAAAATTAAACTGATCACCAAACCTATTCCATTTATTATGGGACCCCAAGAACTCAAACTAAAACCCCACAATCTAGAGGATGTGCATTGTGTTTTTTTAATTAAATGGATGAAAATATAAACGGTGAAAAACCACATCGAACAACCAAACTTTCCAAAATCTGTGCACATGAACCTAAACTTCCATTAAAATCAGAATAAAGGCATGAAAAATTATTTGATATCCAATTTTATAGATTGAAATGTGTGTTATCTTGTTCAAGATTAATGAAATTTTTCCTTCCTGCATTTTTTTCCCACAAGATCAAAATTTTTATTTCATCTCCCCCAACATATAATAACACTATCCCTAGTGTTTAAAGAAAAGAAAAGTTAGAATGGGGGTAGGAGAGGAGTTCAAAGAGGAAATTGAAAATGATAAACATGGAACAAATTTACCTGGTTTTTGAAGTTGAAGTTCATGATGCTCCGGATTACTCCTTTGATATCTTGGGGGATGTAGGAACCTCCTTGATTGAACAAGTATCACCCAAAATAGTCCATGAACCATACAAAGAAAAAAACCAGACAAAAAAACAACACAACGATTTATTTAATTCCAAGTATCATCATTTTTATGGTTTTCCTTGTTTTTTTTTTGTTTTTTTAATTCAAACTAATGATACGTTGTCTTCTTTTAAATTTCTAGGTAAGGTGTTACTCAGGGATCACACCACATGACACAGATGAATATGGTGCTCCCCTTTCATACCCATCTATACTCATAAAATAAGAAAAGGTCAAAAGTCTAAAATTTTTTAAACTAAAAAAACATAAATAAAATAAAATAAATCGATGATACATTGTCTTATTTTAAATTTATGGGTAAGGTATTACTCATGGATCACACCGCGTGACACGGATGAATACAGTGCTCCCATTTCATACCCATCCATACTCATAAAAAAGAACAGGTCAAGAGTATAAGGTTTTTTTTAACCTACAAAAACATAAATAAAATAAAATAAACTTATGATACATTTTCTTCTTTTAAATTTCTAGGTATGGTATTACTTAGGGATCACACCGCGTGACATGGATTAATACGGTTCTCCCCTTTCATAACCATCCATACTCATAAAATAAGAACAGGAAAATAGTATAAGGTAGAATAAAATTATATCAAAATGATCCACTAATCCTATTTGAAATTTAAAGTTGATTAAAACAACAAAATGATTGGAAAATTGAAAACCACGGGTTGCCTCCCGTGCAGCACTTAACTTAACGTCTTTAGCTCGACTTGAACCCCCCCAACTTATCCAATTCCAACTTTAAAAATTTTAATGACCTCATATTTCTTCACTTGACCATGATTGAGAATTTTTATCCCCTGTGGTTGGTAAGAAGATTTTGAATTTGATTCATGAACAATACTATTTTCTAAAATGAATGGGAAAATCCAAGGAATATCAGAAATGGTTGATCTTTTTTCTTCTGTAGTATTTCATAATAAATAAAATATCAACACCTCTTTTGGGGTTTCATGAGATGGATGAATGAAAATCCGAAGCTCTTTCTTAACACAAATTATGGGATACTTCAGTGGGAAAGGAAGGACAATGATTTTGAGTTTGTGTTGATTGAATTTTCTTAAAGCAGATTGGCAATTTGAATCAAAATCAGTTTCTTCTACAAAATTTTTACAATGAATAGGTTCCTTATAAAAATATTATTCATCCCCAAAAGTGTCTACTTGAATTGTAGGAGTTGGTATGAGCTCAATGTTTTGGATTTATTCCAATGGTTCAGTGATCGGTGGTCCTAAAAAATCACTAAGGGAGCCATATTCTGGAAACTCAATCCATGATGTCAAGTTATTATCTTTTGAATTCTAAAAATAAATTTCCTCCTAATTTAAACACTCTTCAGCTTGACTTTAAAAATTACCTGACCAATTAAATTCATTATCTAACTCTGAATTCCCAAATTCTAAAGTGATTTCTCCACAAGTTTTAAAGTTTTTTAGTTATAACCTTAAAGATGAAACCTCAAAATTAATTATCTCCATTTGATTACAAAATTGTTCAAGAAATTATTGAGGAACAGATTGGATGGGATGTTGAACATTATGGACTTTACTAAGATTGGACTCTTCAATCATCCTTAAGAGGGCAGGAAATTGATCATTTAAACATTCATTATCTCATTGATTATACATCTCATTGAGGGCGGGGAAATCATTCAAGGGTTGATCAAAGAAATTACCTAAGTTTTTTTATTCCCAAAATTGATTTTAAATTTGATTCTAGATTGGTTCTTTGTTGGGGTATTTCTGAAGATAATCCATTATATTAGAGAAATATTTGGATTTTAGATTTTTAGGACACAAAAAAATAGAAAGGGGAAGAGAGAAGAGAAATGGAGGTGAAAAAAAAGAATTTGGGGTGAGAAAAGAAATTGAGTATCTAAGGTGACTTACTTGGGTCCCCAGTAATGGCTTCAAAATTTGGTTGCGCCCAAATTGACCCTACAGGTATGCGGTCATTATAGTACAGGTAGGGGTCGAATCCACAGGGACCGAAGAAGAAACCTAGAGACACTCTGATTTTGGAAGGATTTGGCTATGTAGTGGCCAACTATTTGGATTCATTTGATTTTAATAACTAGCGATTTAATTTAAAGAAAAAATAAAAAAAACATACAATTACTTAGTCTAAAACAATTAATTGAGATGAGTTGATCCTCATTTGTTACTTTGGTTAGATTGAATGTCTTTATTTTCTTATAACGTTTCATTTCACTAATTCAAGTTGCATCCAAAAAATGATATAATTCCTCAACATAATTCACCAATTTAATCCCTATACAATTCCCAGTCTAATAACCAATGCACTTGTAGGATCAATTTAATTATCACTACAAGGAATTGGATCTCACTAGCACTCGAAATGTGTCATTGTTAAAGTTGGAGAAGACGAAGAAGAAAATAAATCATCTAATGCAAATCCTAAAATAATGAAATGATTATGAATTTAAGCACATTAAATAACATCAAATCCACCCCATGCAACTCCCTAGGATCAAACCATAAGGGCTTATCCCTCCATTTATCCTAATCAATAAATGGAAGCCGGAAGTCGACTTAAAGAAGCGGTATTGAAGAAGAAAAATAAAACAATGAAACAATCACTCCACCATTGTGTGAATAAATTCACAAGTTCTGGTGTGAATAAGATCACACCATGGGGAAAAGATATCAATTTGAAAAGAAGAAAAATATAAAAAGAGAATAAGAATAACTTTTATTGAAAACTAAGGTGATTTGAACAACTTACATGAGAAAGAATAACGTTACAAATGCAATTTGGTATAACAACATTACAATGAAAGTAAAACTCAAAATATCCCTAAATCATCCATTTATAATGCCTTAAATATCCATTTTGGAGGCCTTGGGTTGGGACACCATCAATCCCACTCTCTTTAATTAATTTTGGTGGACCTAGGGGGGTGTACATTTAATGTAGAGGAGACCTTTCAACTCTTGCCTCGAAGTGGGAGCCAGCTTTCATCCACCGAACAGAAGCACCGAAATCACCTTCTAGAAGGCCGAATTGGAGTAGTCCATAAAATACTTAAATGAATCCCCAGATGTGACCTAATATCTTGTACAATTTCAGCCCAAAATACGTTGTGGTTTGCGAGATATCATTTAAATTGTGGTCTGTTTTTATGGGCTGTGGAATCTGGCCTATAAATGCATCTTCAATTTGGGACACCTAGAACTCCCTTAAAACATTTGAATTGGGTTAGGAAACTGTTTAATTAAATTCTCCCTGTAATTTATTCTATCTCCAGTTAAATTTTGAGACTCTTTTGGCTTGAATCATGGCTGCTACAGTACATTTATTGGGCTGTTGTCCAGCTCACTTCGCCCAGAATGTGGTTGGTTCAAAGACAACTTTGGTGGTCTTTCAAATTGAATCTCCAGGTGCTTAAAAAGAATGAATTGTTCCTTATAGAATGGGAGAAATGAAAAAAAAAATATGAAAATAAAATCAATATCATTTGGTTTTTTATGAGATGTTCATGAATGTACCGTGTAATAGTGAATTTTAAGAAAGAATTGTAATCATGATCTGAAATGATGTTCAAAGTGTACAATGCACTAAAATGGTATTTATGAATAACAAGTCACATGAAAACTATATATATTATCAATGAATATTAGCCTCTTCCAGTGGCTAATCATCCCCTTATAGTCTCGTATCAATAACTAAAAGGCGCTCTGGGGAAGCACTCAACTTCCCATTCCCCCTGTGGCCCACGTCGAGTAACTAAAAACACCATGAAGAAGCACTTACATCAATTACCCCTATAGTCTCACAACGTAACACTAAATAGAAACTCTAGAGAATAACTCAATGTCTATTATCCCTATGTTCTACTACACCAAGTTCTCACAGCCCTGTGTAAGTCAATCGAGCACAGCAATGCATATCAGACAAAGTAAACCACAAGAACTACTTGGCTATATAGTCTATAGCATAACATCATGTCAGATAAAACCACCCATTCTACAATACTAGGCATGGAAGTAAGCATCTTAACTGGAAAACTATCCCAAATGGCCAAAACAAGCAAACATGGGAAAAACATCCATAGCATAGAAAAAATTAACCTTATTCATAAACAATTATCCTCTACTAAAGCATTAAAGCATAGCAGGCAATTAATAATGCTAAAACAGTAAACACGCAATACCCTGAACAAGGGTATTGGGAAATTTTTCACATATAACTCAAAGAATAACTACAAAAAGGCACAAACCACATACCTCAGTGTTGTAGGATCGTTATACGTGAACCTCAAGCCTTGAATCTCCCAAGAATGTTATAGATCTACAAAAACACTAAAAAATTTCTACCAAGTATATCTATTAAAAGAGGAGGAATCAGAAAATGATGCTCTATAAGAAAGAATAGCATACTGCAACGATCCCAACATAATCGACGGTGGTTGATTCGGAGAATGGATGCTCGATCGGGGGCTCGGGGAATAATTGGTGTCGTACAGACGCTCTCGGTCAAGTTCGGTGGAGAAGAAGACATTTCTTCCAATTAAACGTGACCCCGGTCCATTTAATGAAAAAAAGGAATGTACACATCATTTACTATATAAGTACATGGTGTCTAATTGCCTTAAATAGTCCCCACATTAGGCAGTCTCCAGGTCACCCCCCACAGCCCTGTGCATGGCCGTTACACGGCCAGCACACAGCTACCCGTGGTAATCGAGTACACGACGTGTATTTATAAAGTACATGGCATGTACTTAAGAAATTTCCAAAAACTCATCTTTTTCTCAAAAATGCCAGAAAAAGTAAAACATACCTGACAAGAAGATTAGGGTTCTTACAAACTTCCCCCCTTAAAGAAATTCATCCCCGAATTTCCCTTGCAAGGCGGCATAGAAAAAGAATCCTTGAAAAGCTCTGGCCACTGTGATCATACATTGGCCTCCCTCTCCCAATTCTTGTCTTGTAATATCTCATAATTCTATAGAACTCATACCATAGGAACATACCGGCCATGGAGAACTTTGTACTTCGATCAACAATCTGGATAGGATGCTCCTCGAATGAGGCATCCACCTCGAGCTCAACCTCCTCAGGTTAGAAAACATAAGATGGGTCTGAGAAGTAATGTTGAAGCTGAGAAATGTGGAAGTGTCATGCATAGCCCGGTACGTCTGAGGTAAATGAAAAGGATAGTCAACCGGACCAACTTTCTCCAAAACCTCAAATGGCCCGACATACCTCAGCAAAATCTTACCCTACCTTCTAATCCTTTTGTGCCCCAACCTCGGTCTGACACACAGGAAAACCTGATCTCCAACCCCGAACTCCATAGGTCGTCTCCATCGATCAGCATAAGACTTCTATCAATATTGTGCAGTAGCTATACTCTTCGGAATCAACTCTATCTATTCTGTGGTAACCTGGACAAGACGAGGTCCCATCATAGCTGCCTCTCCTGCCTCCAGCCAATATAAGGGTGATCGGCATGGACTACTATACAAAGACTCGTAAGTTTTCATTTGAATAGTATCTTGAAAACTATTATTGTAGGAAAACTCCACAAGAGGTATGTGTTTCTCCCAAGAACCTCCAAAATCTAGGATGAAAGCTCGAAACATGTCCTCATGCACCTGAATCGTATGCTCGGACTGGCCATCTGTCTGGGGGTGGTAAGTTGTACTCAAAAGTACCTGTGTGACCGAAGCCTTCTGTAATACCTACCAGACCTGAGAAGTAAAACGTGCATCCCTATCTGAAACAATGGAGTGTGGAACTCCATGAAGACATAAAATCTCTCGGGTGTACAACCTTCCCATCTCATCATCACTAAAGGTATCCTTAATCGACATGAAGTGAGTAGCCTTCGTGAGTCTGTCAACGACAACCCAAACTGCATCATTCCCTCCAGGAGAACTTGGAAAACCTATCAGGAAATCCATCATGACAGCATTCTACTTCCACTCAGGAATTGGTAATTACTGAAAAATCCATGTTGGTCATTGATGCTTTGCCTTCACCTACCGACAGGTGGAACACCTCATGACAAAACCAGCAACATATCTCTTCATACCTGGCCACCAATATTGATGGTGTAGATCATGATACATCTTGGTGATGCCAAGATGAACTTACAAAACAGAGGAATGAAATTCCCGCATCATCCCCTCGCGTATGTCTATTGGAACCCATACACACCCCTGGAAATGCAAGATCTCATACTCACCTATGGTCTATCCAGGGATAGGCTCCTCTCCTGACACACTCTCTTGTAGTACTAGGCCTTCATAATCTAATAGTTGCCTCATTCTCCATTGATCAAGAAGAGTAGAGGTAACAGCTATAGAAGAAATAAATGTCATCCCCTGTCAGTCTTGCACCTCCAAATGCAACTTAGATAACATATCCATAAGCTTCCACTCACTACTGGCCTCCTGAACTGCATGTATCTGAGTTCTCCTGCTCATCACATCAGGTGTGTAGGAAAGCTCAAAGTTGAAGGACTGAAGGTACTTAACCCACCTTCGTTGTCTCAAGTTTAGATCACACTGAGTGAAGATATACTTGATAATTTTGTGGTTAGTGAAAAACAAAAAATGCTCTCCCAGAATATAATGTCTCCAACAGCGTAATGCATGAACAACAGCAGCCAACTCGAGGTCTTGCGTTGGGTAATTCCTCTCAAGTTTCCTCAACAGCAGAGATCTGTATGCAATGACTCCTCCCCCCTGCATAAGCATAGATCCTAGCCTGATACCTGATGCATCACGGTATATAGTATAGCCCTTCCCTAGCTCTGAAAATACTAGTATCAGTGCTGAAGTGAACCTCCCTTTCATCTCTTGAAAGGATGACTCACAAGAATCTGACCACAAGTACTTCTCACCCTTCTTAGTCTGACCCATCAGTGGTGCTTCTAAGTGCGATAAGTCCTATATGAAACATCTGTAGTATCCATCTAGTAGTAGAAAATTTTTTACCTCAAAGATGTTCTTCAGCTGCTCCCTGGAAACTACTGCTCTCACTTTCTCTAGGTCTAATGATACTCATGTCTTTGAGATAACATAACCCAAGATGTGAATCAAGTCCATCCAAAAGTAGCATTTTGAGAGCTTAGCATATAACTGATTCTCTCTTAGTGTACTCAAATGATATCAAGATGTGTAGCATGGTTGTGTCGAGTGTGAGAGTACACCAATATATCATCCACGAAGACTACCACAAAAGTATCCAAGTATGGATGGAACACTTGGTTCATCAGTTCCATGAAAACTATAGGCACGTTCGTGAGACCGAACGGCATAGCCACATACTTGTATAGACAGTACCTACTTCGGAAGGTTGTAAGAGGTATAGCGGATGGTCTAACGCACAACTGATGATAACCAGATCTCAATTCAATCTTCGACAACAATCAGTCTCTTCGAAACTGATCAAATAGATCATAAATCCTAGGCAAGGTATATCAGTTCTTGACCATCAACTGGTTCAACATCCGATAATCCACACAAAGTCTAAGGGTATTGTCCGCCTTTTTCACAAACAGGACTAGTGAACCCCAAGGAAAAGTATTGGGTCAGATGAAACCCTTTGCCTGCAACTCCTCCAACTACTTCTTGAGCTCCTACAACTCTAGTGTAGCCATCCGATAAGAAGAAATGGACACTGGTGTCGCTTCTGGCACAAGTTCAATAGAAAATTCTACCTCACACTTTGGAGGAAAACCTAAAAATTCCTTTGGAAAGATGTCCCTAAAATGATCCACCACTAGGGGAAAGTCCATCTGTGAAGTCCCTTGGTCATCCCGATATAGACAATAAATCTGGGTTGTAACTCCTTCCAACCCATGATGGTCGGGTCCCGCTCTGCTCGCCTAGACATCCCATTCACCCTTATGAAGAAACGATCCACCCTCTGGTGATGTGAAATTCACCCTACGACAATAGCAATCGACAACAGCCTAGAAGGGAACTAACCAGTCCATTCTTGATAATGAAATCATAACATGTAATCTCTATGACATAGAGGTCCCATAAGAATTGAAACCCACCAACCAGAAGAGGTCACTCCTTACACTGATGTACACTAGACGTTATAGTCCCCAACAGAGTTTCTAACGTCAAGATATCAGTAGAAGAAAAGATAAAGAGCCTAAGTCTCTCCACAATAGAAATATATATAAATCTATGGGAATCCCTGGTATCGAAAAGAGAAGATGTTAAAACTGAGGCAACTAGAATCATACCTCGAACTGTAGAGGTTCCTAGATCCTGCTCCTTCTGGTTCTGCTCTACTGTAAAACTATGACCTATACCGCGACCCTGTGACCCTTCTTGTCCACTCTGAGCTGATCCACCCTGCTATTGCTAAAAGCCTGGTGACTAACTTCCACGACCTCGACCTCCACCTCGGCCTGAATGGCTAGAAGAATTCCAGTTCCTTGACTGGTGAGAAATTGGTGGTGCTGATCCTGAACAAGGAGTCATAGAAGAACCCCTATCACCAGCTGCTAGTAAGAAAAACAAAAAAAACTCTGAAGGTGACCCATCTTTCTGCAAGATCGGCACTCTACTGGGTCTCTCGGGCAATGCAGTCTCGTATGTTTGGGCATTCCACAATGGTATCATACCACCTGGCTACCAGAATAAGTCTCTATCCTCCTTGGATCTCCGTGTGTAGACTCTATATGGCACTTCCTACTATCAGTATGAGGGATACTAACTCTAGATTTCAAGCCACCCTGGCTCACAACTCCAGAATCTCTCAGATTGCACTTCGTGATTAGTGCCTGGTTGACTATAGAAGTGATGGAAGTCAACCTGAAGATGTTCACCTGCGATTGGATGTCATTCCTAAGACCATCCTCAAACTTCCTTGCCAGGAATAACTCATCACCTCCTGTAATATGCATGAAGCTCTAAAGCTCTGTGAACCGAGAAGAATAGTCCATAACTGAAAGAGTACCCTGCTCCAGACTAATGAACTCTCGGGCTCAGTCGGCCCTCAAAGTCTCCGAATAGAAGTAGTCATAGAAGGCGTGCTGGAACTCATCCCAAGCCATACCCTGCTGGCATCCTGCCTATGAGATCATGTTCCAAAATATCTTGGCAGAGTCACATAGAATATAAATAGTGATCTTCACTGACTTCTCTGGAGGCGTCTCCAGATGCTTGAAGATAGACAACATGGATTCAAACCATGACTCTGCAGCCTTGAGGTCCTCCTTCCCCTATGAAAGTGGGACGATGCTGCTGCTGGAAAACCCACGACAACTTTGCCATAGAACGTGCAGGATGCAGTACTCCTCAAAATGGTTGCATGAACCTCATAAATCCCTCTCAGAACTGTGCATCAGCACCTCTGTCCGGAATGATGGTTGATGCCAAGACTGGCACAACTGGAGGATATGCTGGTAGTCCCTGATTAGCCATGTCTGGTGTCTGATCACTGCCCTGTAACTGGCGGACAACCGGAGGACATATCGGTGGCATGACTCTACAAGGTCGAGCGCACACCTTAGATCAAGATTAATAGGGAAATAAAACTAATGTTTAAGAAGGGAACAAGAGGAAGAAAGCATTCAAATTTTTCAAAACATGGGTACACGAAATGTATAATGACTACACGACGTGTTCCCCTAAGCCTTCACATGGGCATGTACTTCTTCCAAAACTGGTCATGTAACACCCCATACACATGGCGTTTTTTCCTAACACATGGCGTGTACTTGAATTTTCTTCCCCTGCATGATTTCTTCTACATGACTAAGACACACGGTTCTCCTAGAATAAGACTACATGGCGTGTTAGTGCTAGACATAATGTGTACGAGACAAAATTCATCGTCTCATGTTGTTAGTCACACGGCCGGTTACACGGCTCACACTATATGGCATGTTCTAGATGGATACGGCGGTGTACTACTTAGGTTTCAACAGCCCATGTTGTTAGTTACACGGGTGGACACACGGCTAAAACTACACGGCATGTTTGTACTAGAAACGACGTGTACTAGGAAGATTTTGCCGACCCGTTTTGTTCGTAACACGGCTGGATACTCGGTTACTCTACACGGTGTGTTCCAGATGGACACGTCATGTATTATAAAAGACTCTACTGACCCGTGTTATTCATCACACGGATGGTTACACGGTTCTACAATACGGAGCGTACATCCGGTACATAGCGTGTCCTACCAAAGATTTCCAAACCCTGTGTCTCTACCCACACAGTCTGTGACACTATTAGAGACTACACGGTGTCTACATATAGTACACGCTGTGTACTTAATAAAAAAAATTTCTTCACAAATAGAAGAACATGTGGCATGTATTCATCATTACACGCTGTGTATTCTGGGTTTTTCTAGACAGTAAGCCTCAAAAACTACTCTGGAACCTAGAAAAACACTGAAACGAACGTTAAAGTGCCAACTTCCAATCTGTGAGGGCCCATACTACCTCGAATCAAAGCTTGGAATCTTAAACATGTCATAAATAAGCATAACAAGGCAATGATCCACCAAATTCTTATTCATGAGGGCCCATAACACCTCAAGAACCAATGTTTGGCATTCATTCAAACAAAACCTTACACAAAACAATACTCCTATCAAATAGCAGGTATTATATCAAGTCATATATCACAACAACATGCATATATTGAACAACATCTATCACAACAACATGCTACCACGAATGCACCCTAAATTTCATAGCAAGAATGCATGGCATGTGATTTTTAACAAGTGCCTATATGATGCATGAGATGGCATACCCTCATCTCATCGAGTTGAAACATAAATGAAACCTCAATAACATAAACAATAATAGCACAAAACATGTGAATCACCCACAGTGAAAATCAAATCAACTGTAAAATTGAAAAACCAGAAAAAGTGAAATAATGAGGTAAATTGGATTTTCCCTGTACCCTTGTTAGCTACTCCCAAGCACAGCTTATTACCAAGTACCTATTCCTTCCTATACCTGGATATAGGCTCCAAACAGTTAGTCAAGAAGAAAAATAATTCCTCTGATACCACTTTGTAATGTCCCGGTTCTGGAAGCCTCGCAGAGGCGCCCTGTAACTGGTTGTTTACATGGCCTCAAGCGCATTTACCTGAATTCCAGAGGCTTCTGAATAGTAGTGTGGGACTTTGGTGTGATAGTGGGGAAACTATTCCCTCATTGGAAGAGTAACACAGTGGAAGAAAAATATATATCAATAGAAGAATCAGTAATAATACAATACAATAGTAACAGCGGAGGACTGAAAGTAAGAAACAATAGGAGCACATATATAATGATTCATGATGCATATGTCTAGAAAACCAGCCAAACAATTCAAAATGATGGAATAAAAAACTTAACCAAGTACAAAAGTAAACAGATAAACTCTAGCAGCATCGCAAGCTGTAGCTTGGTCCCATGCTCTCTAGCTCCTTAGCAATCAAGTACCTGAAGTAGAAGGGCGCTTGACCATGTCTATACCTACAGCAATATAATCTGTTTTGGGCCAAAAGCATGACCCAAACCAGGTGTGAGACGAATCCAAGTAGGCAACCACCAAAATATCTGTGCCTAATAGACAGTGAATATATATGGCACGCAATAAGAAAAAAGAAGCCGTAAAAAATGAAGTACTCAAAAGCAAACATTCCTATAGTTTCAATGCATTCAATTTCATATCTGAAGAAAGAAGCTAATAAAAATCAGGTAACCCTTTGGGATTACTCACAGCCTAACCCCTATTGTTTAACAAAACAAGAACAATAAACCCTTTGAGAAGTACACACAGTCTAACCCCTCTGGTTCAGCTAAAGTATAGACTCTCTGAGGAAGAACTCACCGTCAATTCCCCTTATAGTCTCATATTAGTAACTAAAAGGGGCTTTGGGGAAGCACTAGATGTACCATTCCCCCTGTTTCTCACGTAGAGGAACTACATACACTCTGAGGAAACACTTACATCAATTCCCCCTATGCTCTCAAAACGTAACAGTAAACAAACACTCTGGAGAAGCCCTTAATGTCTATTCTCCCTATGGTCTACTACACCAGGTTCTCACGGCCCTGTGTAAGTCAATCAAGCGCGGAAATTCATATCGGGAAAATTGAACCTCAAAAACTACTTGGCTAAAAATTCTACAGCATAACAACATGTCAAATAAAACCACCCATCCTACAATACTAGGCATGGAAGTAAGCAGCCTAACCGGAAAAATAGTCCAAACAGCCAAAACAAGAAAACATGGGCAAAACCTCCATAGAATGTCAAAAAATAACCCTATTCATAAACAGTTATCCTCTAATCAAGCATACAAGCATTGCAGGAAAATAACAGGGCTAAAACCGTAAACACGCAATACCCTGAACAAGTGTATTGGTCACTTATGCACATATAACTCAAAGAATATCTACAGAAAGGCACAAACCACCTACCTAGGTGTTGTAGTATTGTTATACATGAACCTCAAGACTTGACTCACCCAATAACACTGTATATCTACATAAATAATAAAAACAATCAACCGAGGATATACCACCTTAAATAATATTGGCAGTAATGGGAAGTACACCATATTCCCATTAATGCCTATATTATTTAAGAGTGATGATATACCACCTTTCTATAATCAAACTATTTTAGGAAATTTTAAGTGACGCTGTCGTTAGGCTGTCGAATTTTCGTGAGAGATTTCTCAATTTTTTTCTTCTATTTTGAGTTCTTTTATACTTATTTCCTCATCTACACACATCCAAATGATATGATAATTACAGTAACTTACATGAACTAGAATTATATTATGCTAATGAAATATTTCATCATCATCTCTTTTTCCCCTCCTCTTATACTAAAAATGAAAACACTGTCTGAGATGTGTTACTTTATCATATTTAAGGACAACGGGTTCTCGATTTCTATTAATATCTTCAGGAATAGTCATGAAACTTTTTTAAATGGTTGAACCAGATATTAATATATTTATTTTACCATATTCAATATTCTGGAATCCTTACACACTAATAATACAAAATAATAATACAAAACAATTTCATTATGCAGAAAATGGGCAAAGTTAATCCAAGCATTTATCAATAACTTTTAACTAATGAATCATCATCAAGTATATAACCCAAAATCATTATAAGATAATTTATATATCTTTAATGTAACTAATAATATATATTAACAATTTTTTATGTTTATCCACAATTCAAATGAACTTCCATTCATGAATACAAGTAAAGGGATCATGAAAACCAAGGAAGAAAATGCTTCCAAAACAATAAAATTGAATCTCTTAAAACCCATCAAAAAGGTCATGAATAAACCTAACATGGTTATTCCATATCAATTACATGTTTATGAGGTTCTGGAATTATTATTTAATGAAGCTAAATTTTATTATTCAGGTTTTTATGAACAATCAAAAACACCTTCGAGCTTATGGTAAGGGATATCTTAACTCAATTTCCAATTGTTGAGTTAAACATCAATGTCATCGGTTTTTTATTTTTCCATAATATGTGTAAATAACCTATTATTGTTTTATTCTATATATACACTTTTATATTGTGGGTTTATGTTTGTCACACATAATTATGTCATTGATTTTTCCTCAATCTAATGATACGTTCTTGGTAAGGGTTTCTCATTCCACTTCCATCTTTGTGAGATATTCAGTATTTACTACAATTACTTGTGTATGGTATATGTATACTTCCCATTGATGTTTTATACCATGAATCTATTTATTTTCATGATATTCAATTTATCATTTTATGACTATTAATTTTGGGGCTTAGGGTTCAATTGATTACAAAGTAGTAAGTATTTTCATCCCAAACTTTCATTTTCATTCAGGTTTCTCTTATTCTCTAGTAACCTCAATGAAATTCTTATTTATTATTATATAATCCTCATAAATTCTTCTTTAATGTCCTATATATGTTCACTAATCATAATCCTTCTTTATTTTGTGGTAATTTATTTGTTTTAAAATAATATTTCAAAAATTCTTCCAAAATGCAAGCTTGATTCAAGGAACTTCTAAAATTCATACCTATTTTGATATTCACTATATAATCTATTTTAAGCCATATATTTATTTTTAAATCACACATTTTAACATGAAAATTATATTTTGGTTCATTTTATGTTTTATGAAAGAAAACATTCCTTTGCGCTTTAAAATCTCTTTAATGAATTCCTTAAACCACTCTACAAGGTTTTAATTCTAAAGCTTCTTTAAAATCACTTTTTACATGATTTCACTTCAGTAGGAAATCATTTATGCCACAAATGTAATATCAAAGTCCTTAACTTTTATTTTATGGGATATACATATTTAAAACCACATTTATGGAAAATAAAAATGATTTACCAAAAGAACTCTTCTTTCCAAAGTAAAATGAATTTTTCTCTTAACACTTCAACTTTTTAAGATATATGACTTGTTCACCACTTATTTCTTTCTTGTGGTGTATGTACTACCATTTGGTATATCATATTGAGAGTCTCTTTATTCTCATGATATTATAAGGGATTATTATTTGAATGTTTCAATGTGGTATGGGACACTTTGGAATGATTAAGGATTATTTCATCATGAATTTTTCAATGGTCTCATTTAAAAGTATCTTTATTTATGTCAACAAGCTTTGATGAATCTCTAACCTCAAATATATATGGATATTGAGAAGTCATATTGTACTTATATTAAATCTATGTATAAATAATGATTTGGACATGTAGTGGTGGGTGGGGCCCACTATAGCCCCTCGATGCATCGATAGGTCTCATGAGACAAATCAGTTGGAGACAAACCCTTTGAGTTTGTTTCCAAAAAAATCAGATAGGTTTCTACCCAAAGACTTAAGCCATTTCTAAAGTGTTGTGGGATCATTTTCTAGATACATTACGTCCAATTAATAAGTATTATCTTTATTCATTTTCAGTTATTACTATCCCTAAGGTTTTCACTATGACAAAACCTATGGATGTAGTTTCATTCTCCATTTATTAATGGCGCATGTTTTCATTTAGTCACCATGCCATATTTACTATGCATAATTGTTTATGATTCAGTTATTATTGATTCATGCTAGTTTTAAACCTTAATGAGAATTTGAGTTCACCCCTTTCATTTTTTTACCTTCAACAGGTTATAAAGAGAAGATCATTTATTGATATTCTATGGATGCAGTTTTTAGTTTTTGTTATGTATTGAATTTTGTAACCTTGTCAAATGTAATTTGACTTACATCTATGTATCTAGTTCTCAATAATACTAAACTAATTTGTTCTTTGTGATTTGATTCCTTCTAACCATGATAATTTAACAAGTAATGCACCTTCTCCGGTCTAGAGGGGTCGGGGTGTTACACTTTACCAGGTTGGTATGACATTCAAACATGGATTATATACTTTAATCTTAGTATCAATTATAGTGGTCTCCTAAGTACATAGTATAATGGTTGTTTATACCCCACAATCACCTACTATAGACAATAAATTTTTATTCTATCTAGTATTAGATCATTTATTTTTGTCTAGTTCTACACCCCCATCCACTAACTATTCTTCCACTATTAGTTAGACACCCCAACCACCTTTTCTTCCTTGACAAGATATACACCCCATTTATTATTCTCTTTAATATTTTATCCAAAATAATTAGAATAGATACTCCTACTTCAGATGATCTTACTCCAAAAGAAAATTTGATCAAATTTGGTCACATATACCTTCAATATATTCAATATCTTATTTATAAGTTCATTAGGTCTTGAAACTCAAATCAGATATTGAATGATCTGTTTCCTCCTAATATTTAAATACTCAGTTGGGACATGTATATTTATATTGAAAACCTCCCTTATTTGAATCTTATCTATCTTAAATACTTTGATGTATCAGGGTCTTAGGATTCTCACAATTTTTCTCAAGATTCAAACTCAAAAATACTCATCACTTTCATGTAAATATATATTCACATAATATTTAAAGAATGTGATTGGTCATTATATATCACTAGAAGTTATCCCTTACTTTTAATTTAGTAAAAATTATATTATTTAAAACTAATATAAATATTCAATTTCAAATCTCATTATAAGCCTCTTTGTTCTATATTTTTCATTTGAATATCTATACATCTCATCATTCAAAAGATCCTCCATGAAAATCATTCAAATACCAAAAATACTTGGGTATCCTTTATTCTTTACATAGTTAAATAAATATCTAAATTCTCTATATTTTCTTCATGCAGCATAAACTCACATGGTATTGTAAATGATTCTCATTTACAATATGTTTTACAATGTAAAACATACTACATGTTACCACAATATAATTAAATATAGCTTCTTAATTTAATATTACTAAAACTTAGCATTGTATTTCTTTAATAGTATGTAAATATTCATGATTATCCATAACCTTCCATGAAATATAAGGTAGTGTGTGTCATTAATGATATTTCATGAAATTATAGACACAACTAAAGATCCTAGAAAACTTTCATTGAACTTTTCAAGTCATTATCATGCATCATATTTCACTCAGGCACAATATATGTGGATGGGAGATCATAATCGTGGAACATATCTCAATTCTATATTCTATTAATCACTCAATCCACATTTATGAATGAATTGATATCTAGAACACACATTCTACCACACTTTTTTTCATGCATGCATATCTCATTTAAATTATTAGTTCAAAAACATGTTGGAATGGTCAATCAACATGTCGTATAGTCAATCATCAAATCTTTTAGTTAGTATTCCAACTGTGTGAAGCTCATGGTTGGTCTATCTTTCGTCATGCAGTTGATTACACCTCATGGTTGCTTCTCGTGGTAAGTAATGTGGTGGATTCTTCTTCAATCATGGTCGATCATACTGTAAAACTCTCATGATAAATCAAGACTTTATTCTTTTGGTCAATTGGTGTCATTAGTTCATTTATTACTCATAGTCAATCTTCACACATGAATTTGATCCATCTATCGTGAAGATTCTTGTGGTTTGTTAGTTTATTTTGGTTGACTTTATACACAATAACCCTAGTTATAGGTAAGTGATAATTCTCAATATAGGTGGAAAATTTTTTCTTTGACACATGTAATATCCATAACTCATAAGTAGAGTAACAATGTCCAATGATTTTTAAAAGATCCCCACATTGAACATTCATTGGGGAGGCTTCTTATTAATTACCTTGGGCACTACTTTAGTGACTTAGTGAATTCTAGAAGTGGGCCAATTCTCTCTCATGGTCTATGTCACTGGACCACTTTAGTGAATACTAAGAACCCACAACAAAACTAATTTCCAGCCCACATCCTCTCTTGCGCTTATCCATGTGAACTTTCCTACCTATCCATATATAGGCTATGCCCTATCTTTCCCATATTTTGTCGTGGCTGGCCAAGTCAAACTAGCTTTAGTGTGTTTGATTCAGTTCCCACAATTACTTCTGAGCTAGGTCCTTCGTCAGTTATTAGGTGGAAAATTTTTTAATGAACACCAATTAAAAAACTTGTCTAAAAACAACTAAACTTCTATACAATATAATACATGGGAATTCATCTGATATCCAAAAAAACTCTTTTATCCCTCTTATAAACTTTATTCATAAAATCTCAACAAATTTTACATATTGTAAATAATTTTCATTCTCCAAACATGAGTACATGTCATTAGACATTAAGAACAATTCCCCAATCATCATATTTATATTATTTAGAAAGTAATCTATAACAATCTTCCATGCACCATCAACTCCTCAACACATATTGACATTCAACCTTATTTAAAAAAATTAAATTCATTTAATTGGAAAAAAATATAGTTATAATTACACACACACACGCACACATATATATACACATGTTTGTGTGTGTGTATTAAAATATAGTGATATGAACTATATAAATAAATATGTAAATGAATATATATATAAATTAAATAGAGTTTATATTTGAATCTATATATTTATATTCATATTAAATATTTAAAATATACACATATATTTTTATTAATGTTCATGCATGTTAATATATGTGGATGTATGTGCATGTTTGTATGTGTGTGTGCATATGTGAATATATGTATATATTTTTCAATATATGTGTGTGTGCATTTGTATGTAGATTTATGTATGAGTATGTATGTGTTTTATGTGTATGTATGTGGAGTTTATTCATTTAATATTATTTATTCATTTTTAATTTTTATCCATTATTAATATTTTCTATAATTTATTCATTTTTAATATTTATTTATTTTTAATGCTTATTAATTTCATATTTTTGTAACGTGTTAATCTTGTATAGTTATTTATACATTTTTAAATATTAATATTCAATACTTTTAATATGTTTTTAATTTATATAATTAGTATTTATTCATTTTTAATTTAATATATATGTATTCAAATATTTAAAATTTTATTATTTATTTATTATTATTTAGTATATTTTTATAAATCACTCTTTATTTAAAGAAAGTTTTTAATATTTTTTTATTTTTATTTTAATATTAATTCATTTTTAATATATCATTAATATATATAATTAAAATTATTAAATTAATTTATCATTATTTATGAAATTTCTTCATTTTTCAATTACTAAATTTTATTAGTTTTTAAAATGTAATAATTTATTATTAACTATAAATTTTTATTACTTATTCACCTATAATTTTTTGTAATTTAGTCATTTTTAATATTTATTTGTTAGTATTTCTATAATTTATTCATTTTTAATATTTATTTATACTTTTTAATTTATTAATATTTTAAATTTTTAAATTTTTATAATTTACACAATTAATTTTTATGAATTTTAATTTTAATATTTTTTTATTTAAATATGTATACAGCTATTATTCAATTATTTTTAATTACTAATTTATTATAAACCATTTTTATTTAAATGTAATTTTTAGTATTTATTCATTTTTATTTTATTATTATTTTCATTTTAAATATATTTTTAATTTACATAATTAATATTATTTATCATTTTTAATTTCTTTTTAATTGATAATATTAATAATTTTAATTTATTCAATATTAGATATTAATTTTTTTTATTTTTTAAATTTTTAAATTTTTATTTTTTGTAATTGATTGATTTTTAATTTTTTAATTTATTGATTTTTAATATATACTGCTTTTTATTATGTAATTTTTTTTTATTTTTAATGTTTATATAATTAGTAATTTTTTGTAATTTTGTAATTTTTTATAAAGTAGTATTTATCAGTGCTAAATATAAAATTTATCAGTGCTAAATTTAGCACTGATAAATCCATACATTTTCAGCATTGTATTTAGCATCAATAAAGATATAATTTATCACTGATGAAAAAGTGATTTTCATTTTAGCACTGATATACGTATCTTGCATTAGCACTTTTTACTAGAAAAGAATTAAACACGTTTTATTCATTTAAATTAACTCTAATAGAGATATCTACTTCTCATATCATTCAAGCTTGTTGTAGAATCCAAACTCAACTACGAGGAAGGGGACTGGGCAGTGCTCATTTGTTGGGTGAGTAATGTTGGTGTGGGATCATTGGTTGGAAAGGCTTCAACAACTCTTGGGCTCTCTGTCTCTCCAATCCCTATCCTTGATTCTGTTTATTTTTAGAGGAGAAGGTTTACTATGGTGGTAATTGGGGATGATGGTGGTGTTTTGATGGTGTTTGCGATAAGGGATGGTTCATGGGAAGTGAAAATGGAAATAATCGTGTGCTTTTGATAGTGTTGTGACATAATCAATAGAGAGGGAAACAGTGGCACCAGCTGGATGAATAATTTAGTGAACACCGCCGAAAATTTGGGATAGATATTGGTTGTTATTTAGTGGCTAGCATTCACTGTTATGGAATAAAAAATTAGAGTTTTTAAAATCCTTTTTCCCTTCCAAAGCCTCCAGGTCATGTATGGTTTATTTTCTTGGCCTTTGGGTCCTGTTGCTGGATAAGGATTTTTCTAGGACTTCAAGTTATATCCTTTCGGTCGCTTGACAAGTAATGGGTCCTTAACCCATCCAAATAGGGGTTCTTTTTTTTCATAAAGGGGCATGACCCCAAATCATTCCAGAACATTATTGTGTACGCATCATGTTTTTTTGTTTCTCCCAACCAGTGGTGTATGCAACTCCCCTACTAATCTTCTAGTCTCGTACCACCATTTTCCACCAATTGAGATTCTTTTTTTCATGTTTTTTGTGGTATTGATTCTTATCTTTTTTTTCTTAATTTATCATTTATTCCTTGTTTTATCACATTGGCCTCATTCCCAAATCTTTATTAGTTAAAAAATATATGTTTATTTAATTAAAAGGCATTATTTGGTTTTAATTTGGTGCATATGATGTTTTTATATGAATAAATCTGGTAATGTAAGATAATATTTTGAAAATCTATTTGAGTTACACTGTAAACAATAGGATTTTGAACTCGAGAATCTTATTTTTAGTGGTTTTTTATTGGAATTTAAATCTATAAAATTATTTTTGTGGTATGTGGGGTTATAAATTTGAATATTGTATTGATTTTTGATAACTATGATGCATGTGATCAAATTTTACATTAGTTTATTATTGTTTTCCTTTTCTTACTTCAATTATTATTTTAAATCTAGTGTTGTCTAGGATATTTAGAATGGTTTATAAATGGTTAGTTAATGAAAATTAACTTGGATGTCATACCTTATGCCTTCTTTATAATGTTCTTTTTAAAATTTTAATGTCTTTATTAAAATTGGTTGTCACTCCTTATTCTGTTAAACACTACATAAACATTGAGAAAAATAAATATTTTTTATATATGTTTTGATGATGAAGTATTAATATATATATATACCCAAATACTTATCTAATGTTATAAATTCAGATGTTTCTTGTGCACATTAAAAGTGAATAGTAGTAATTTAACTCCCTCAATGAATTCGTTCCAAAAATATAATGATTTATGATGTGTGATGTAATGACCCAAAATTTTATGAATGGAATTTTCCTTCTTATAATTATGTCATAAAACACATGCATCACATAGAGAACCCAATAAAAAATTTATTCTCATAAATGAAGAATAAAATAAGTGATATTTATAAAAATTAAGAAGCCTATATAGAGAGAATAGAAACCTGACTATTGGAATAGTAATATAACCATTAGGAATAGTAATCCAACCATTACAATACTAAATTAACCTGTTAAAGTATAAATAAAAATTAGGTATCTTATTAATGAAAATATGATATATTTATATCATGGTATAAGTAAATAAATGTTTTAAAAATAATAAATTAAGTGTTGGTATTTTTGTTAAAATTCGATGACCCTTGACGCTCGCTCTTCGACTGCCCTTGGTTATTCTCCTGATTCAACTCCCTTTTCCTACATTGGGAAAAGGGATACCATAGTTTCTACTATCAATATTATACTGTGTCTCTTTCTGTTTGTGCCAACTAGCTCTGACCAAATGTTCCGACTCCCGAAAATTGAATGGTAGGTGGGAATTATATTATAAGAATATAATATAACAATTTAAAAAAATATATTATCATTAAATATATTCATAAATTAATATTATGTTTCATTATAATTATAATACAATTTTATGAGACCTAAATTAATTTTTTAAAGGCTCAAAAAAATCAATTATAATATAAAAATTATTATTTTTTGAATAAATGATGATTTTGTATAAAAATATAATTTCTTATATTTATAAAATTATTTACAAAAAAAATCATTCCATTTTTGAAATCTAAATGTTGAAAAATGGTCCGGGTTAATTTTTTGTATTTTTCTAAAATAGTTGAAGTTTTTGTTAATAGTGAAATATGAAAATTTATGATATAAGCTAAATACATGAATTTTTTAGTCATGGATGATATATGGATGATTTAAGAACTATTATCTCTAACTATCCTTCCCTAGTTCCTTTATTTATTCATGGTAATCAACATTACTGATAATATTTCGCAAAAACAGTAAACAAAAGAATCAAAAAATACCCCTCTCCTCGACTATAAATACCACCCCTCACCACCTTTTATACTCACACATTATAAGACTTGTAGATTGTATAAATTCTGGTCAATTATATCGGAAATAATATTCCCCATGTCTAGGATCTTCTTGTCTCAAAAAAATACCAAATCCAAGTTCCATAAGGTGGTTTTCAAGGAGACAACATTCAAGAGGCAAAATCCTCAATCCTTTTCTTTTAATTTATTTTATTTTGTTATCATCTACTCTCCCCCATTATCCAAAGTGAAATGGTAACTCTAGTATCATATATATACTATAATATTATTGTGTTAATGGAATATTCATCATCAATCTATTCTCTCCTCCTTTTATTCTAAAAAATGAAAGCATCATATGTTATGTGTCGATTCACCGCCTTCATGGGTGATGAGTTTTTATTTTTCATTATCACCTTCAAGAATGGAAATAAAACCATTATTATGGATAAAAAATATTATAACATGCATATTATAACTTTTTAAATTTTCTGGAATGAATTTATAAACATAATATTTAATAAAACAATATTATTTCTTGATGGAGAGAAAAACCGCCAAAATAAACTAAAGGTTTATCATTAATGTTTTATCAAATGAATCATCCTAGTACCATAAAAATAAAATTATATATGAGACCATTTAAAATTATTTATTTTCATTAATAACACCTAATTTCAATTCTAGAGAGTTATTCTCATTTTACAAGAACTTCCATAATTATATACATGTAAACTAACTATGAAACCATGAAAATGAATGCTCCCAAAACGATAAAATTTAATGCTATAACTCATAAAAATCCCATAAATGAACTGGATAAAATTATAATAAATCAAATTCATGTTTAATAGGTTCTTAATTAAGTAATTAATTAATCTAATTTTTTTATCTTGGATATTAAGAGAAATTGTGGAATGCTTTCGGATATAAGGTAAGGAGATTATCAAACCAACTTCTTTTCTTTGGGTTTTTCCTCTTTCATGCAAAATTTTAGTGAGGATATCCTTTTAATATTCATCAAACAGAATTCCATTATTATAACCTTTTATTTTCTTTGTATATACATGTTTTCAATCTAATTTTATGACAAATATAATGATTTTTCAAAAAGAACTCTTCTTTTCAAAAGACATCTTGAATCCACTTAAGTTATTTATTCTTTTCTCAAAAATGATTATTATTATACCAAATATATTTTTCCCTTTTCTATTTGGTAACACAAAGTTTATTCATTAAATTATGACTGATTAAATTCTTATGAAACTCATTCCTTTACATGGGTTATTTCATGACTTATATTGATATATGTTCTATGTGACATGCATTATTATGTGATTGTTATCATGTGACGAGTGGGTCCAGAATTATATATCCCTCTAAGGAATTAGTTAATTTGATGTATTCATTTAAATAATGTTCATTATGCATTAACATGATGCTATATTTGTTCAAAATTATGATGTTATGATTATTCACATATGTTATGTGTGAACATGATGCTATCTTCGTTCAAAACTATGTGTGGTATTTGACCACAAAGAAGTGATGTTTCATTTTTTTGCATTACTAAATTACAAGAATTTATCCACTGTTTCCCTTATTATTTTGATAATTATCCCATGATTATGTTATGATTATGATGATTATGATCACTCATGTTATATTGTCTCATGTTCCTTATTCATCCTCTTACTGGGCTTTTAGCTCACCCCTTTTCTTGATATATATCCTCATATGACAACATGTTATAAGGATAACATTTTATTTATAAGATAAAGAATAATATTTTAAATAAATGTTTACATTTTAGTATTCACAAGTTATATATGTTCCTAATTTTCCCAATACACTAAATCTTTGGATCCTAGTTTTTTAACGATAATATATTGTTTATCTTTAAAATGATGTAATAGTCATGTAATAAAAATAAGGGTTACTATAGTTGGAATCATAGAAGTGTTTATTTGATTTTGGAATTAGGATTATATAATTTTAATGAAAACCATTAGGATAAGACTAAGTATACATAAACATCCAAGAATATTTTTTTAAGAATAATTCTAAACATAAGGATCCCATAAGATATGACTCTAGATTAGATTACATAAAATAACAAATTATTTATTCACTATTTATTTACATACCATTTTAAAACCATTTTTATTTTAGAAAATGCTAGGAACCATGACAAAATAGTTCAAAAATTCATGTGAGGGACAATGTAATGATTTCCCAAATGAAATTCCCAATTCCATGGTACATGGAGTTAAAAAAATTCATGATGATTTATACCCAGCTATCTCAGTTGATACATTATAACCTAAACCAGGTGGAACATCCTCCTTCACCTAAGAAGGAGAAACTATCCATTGATTCTTTTATGTGGCAACGACTATCGACATTTAGTGGATCTTCCTATCCTCTTGTTGTGGAAATGTGGGTTAACTCAATGGAGAAGATATTTTATATACTCTACTATTATGAGAAGGAATAGGTGACCCTTTCCACTTATCATTTAAATGGAGAGACCTATCAATGGTGGGAATTAATAAAGAACTCAAATCCAAAGGATGAAATATAATAGATTGAGTGGGAAGAATTTAACAAAATATTTCTTAACATGTATTCCCTATAACTCTTTATAAAAAGATGGAGATAGAATTTATAGAGATGAAGAAAAAGGATGGTGAATATATCATGGATTATGAAGAAAACTTCACAAGGCTAGTAAGATATGCAATAGGTTTTGTTATCAATAATGATATAAAAATATATAGATTCATTAGTATTTTAAAACCACGCCTTTGAAAGGCTCGATCTATTCAATAATTTTGGAGTTTTGAAGAATTTTTTCTATATGCTATCAAATTTGAGAAGGAGTTCATATATTGTTATCATGGTTATGGAGATTATAAGAGAAGAATGAAGTTTCATTTTTTTGGGTCAAATGAAAATATAGGAAAGAGGATCCAACATCCCACATGTTGAAATGTGGGAAGAATCATTATGGGAATTTCTTTAAGGGGGTAGGGAAATACATAAACTTTATGAGATAAGTCCATAAAGCTTGTGAATTTCTATGATATAGAAATAAGCTAGACAACATTATGGAGGGGAATCTTTTAATGTACCATCTATGGTTCAATGTTTCAAATATAAGGGAAACATGAACTATGAAATCCAGTGTACTAAACCTTGAGTCCTTGAGGGTAATCACTATCTGCAGCCACCAAATCCAAAGCAGAAATATAAAGATAATTCTTTCACTACTATTGAAGTGGTTCAATAAAATGAAGTCATAAAATTTATACTTATTAACTCAATAATGTAAAAATACTTATTTGATTCTAGTTTTATGTATTACTTTATATCCTACAT
This sequence comes from Viscum album, assembly GCA_963277665.1. Classification (NCBI taxonomy): domain Eukaryota; kingdom Viridiplantae; phylum Streptophyta; class Magnoliopsida; order Santalales; family Viscaceae; genus Viscum; species Viscum album. The sequence goes on from OY728137.1 coordinate 764,662,657, forward strand.
GTTATCTATAATTATTGAATCAAAGACCTGATACCATGATATAGAGATATCTATAAAAACACCTAGTGGTGAAATCATTGAAACCCAAGTGTTGGACTCTTCTTATATTAGTGTATGTGGGAATATTATTCTAGTGAATAATGTAATACATACATTTTTGGAATTTGATTCTATACTAGGAATTTATTGGATCTTGTTATAAATATTCATTAGTTAAATATTTATATCATTTCAAGTAAAGTGGTGATTAAAAAAGAATTACACCACTATGTGTAGATAGTATGTCAAATGTACGTACAGGCGATGATTTCACTTTTCATGGGTTGGAAAAGAGATGTAAAATGGTTATATAATAATCATAATAACATATCAGTATTTTTATTACATTGGATTTGTTAGTTTAGGATAGTTACAATAGATTTAGTGTAATTTTTAAAAGAAATAAATTTGAAAGAGTTGGCAAAGATGATTACCTATTCATCAAAATATATCTTTTAAACCTTATCTTAAGGGATCTAGGGTTGGACTTTTATGTATAAAAAACATAAATAACATGGATATGGATGTTTAAAAGAGTATTTTAAATGTTTTATTGAGCTAAGAGGCTCTATTTTTTCTATATAAGAGGGGAGAGGCGGTCCCTTTTATAGTGAACCAAAGGACACAGATGGAATTGATAAAAATATTTAAATATAACAAATTCATTTTCATGTGAAAGTGGAAAATGATGCCATAATTTAGAATTTAAGATATTATATAGTTAAAATACCTTAAAATAATAAAATTTGGATTTTTTAAGTGGTATTTTAAACTTTTTATTTGGGTTTAACCTCTTCATTATCAATTTCAACATTAACAGAAATAGCAACTTTTTCAATATTAAAGGGTTATAATTTTACTTATATGGAAATATCTGATCAGAAATGAAAATAGAAAGAAATTTTCATCTATTTCTGATCATACTTGTCCTATTTAGTGTTTTTTTATGATTTTTAAATAATTTAATAAAAAACGTTTTTTAAAACATATGAGTAATGTAATTTTGACACTATTTATTTAATTTTATTTTAAAGACATCGATACAAATATTTAATTAGAATATATACTTTTAAACCATATAAAATATGTCATATCTTTCTATAAAATTCATGGGTAATTGGAACTCATCCAAAAAATATTACTTTTAGAGTTTCGAAAATATTTTATTTTATTTTACAATTAATTTAATTATTTCTATTTTGGCATTGCATAAGAATTTAAGGTTATTATTTCATGACTAAAATTTAAAAAAAATACTTTGATAAAAAATAATCTATCCATAAAATAAAAAATTATAACCAGACATATGTCTTTTTACATTCCTTTTTCAAAATATTATAGATATTAAAAGCAAGAGAGAAACATTTTTGACTTTATATTTACTTAAAATAATATAAAAGTTATAATCAAAGGAAAGTGGCATGAAATTTATACATTTTAGAATATTTAATATTAAAGGTAAAAATAAACATATCCAAATATATAAATACAAGTGTTAGGGAGATTTTTAGTCCGTATCACATTATTTTTAAACTTAATTATCTAATATACCATTTAACAATGTGATAAATTTTACCATGGTTACAATTCATAATTCCAAAAAATGAAAGGTATTAATTCACCAAATTTGAACCTCCTAATTCCAATTACAGTGTCCATTTTTCAAGATTCAATATCTTGAAGTGGAAAAAAAATTATTATAAATGCATAAAACACATCGAAAAACTATTTTTATAAAACAAATGCATTACTAAGCATAAAACTTATCTTACACCAAAATCAAGAAGAAAATGTATTAAAATTAAATTATTATAAATCAAAATGATTTTATGTTACTTTAATTCAAAATCCCAAATATATTAGGACTTTTAAATTACATGAATAAATTAAAATAAATTACAGTATTTGAAAAATTGGTATTTTTCTCTATTCACTAAAAATATCAATATTTTAAGAAAAATACCTTAATTTCACCCTAAGTTAATTTTTATATGTTGATTTTAAGAATGAAAATAATTTAATAGAATTCATTTTATGAAATTTTAAAAATTGGGTTTTAATAAAATTATTGAATAAGACTATGTGTATTATACTATTGTTTCTTTAAAAAAATAATATCTTACTATAATTAAAGCTCAGGTGTTACATTATTCTCTCATTCATAAAAAAATTTTCCTTGAAATTTCTAGAATGTCACCTCATGAATGTATTTGGGTAGATTTTAATCATAATTTATGTAGGTTCCCACATCACCTCTTCTATAATTTTACTTCTCCAAAGTACATTTACCATCCAATTCATCTAATTTCTCAACACTTATTATTTAGTGTTCAAAATCTAGATAGACTCTTCATAATATAATAAAAAATATTCCAATTATATTTCTTCAGTGGTGAGAATGTGCATTGGATCTGAAATTTACTTCCTCAATAAATAGATATGGAACCCATAATATAATTTAGAGAGGGTAGGTGGAATTATCAAATGGTAATCTATGACTCCAATTCTTTCTAGAATTTCAAAAGGTCTTATATACATTGGGATAAGTTTTCTTTTCTTACCAGACATTATAAAACCCTTTCATGGAGATAATTTCAATAAAATGTGATCTCCCACTTAAAATTCCAAATATCTTCTTTGGTTATCATCATAGATATTTTTCCTATTTTTATTTTATTTAATATGGTTTTGAATAGTATTTAACTTTTTCATTGTCTCCTTAAAAATTTCTAGGTCCAAAAACTTTCTTTCACTAACTTTATCACAATAAGATGGAGTATGACATCTCTTTCCATATAATTCTTTATATCGTACTAGTTGAATACTTGAATGGAAGTTATTATTATAGTAAAACTTTTCCAAAGGTAGATAATGATCTCATATACCTTTAAAGTCAAGTGATCATAACCTCAACATGTCTTATAAAGTTTTCATTTTTCATTTGGTCTATTCACCGGTTTTAGGGTGATAGTTAGTGCTCAAATGAAACTATATATTCAAATCCTTCTGAAGAAATTTATTGAATTGCTTTGTAAATATTGGATTATGATTAGAAAAAATTGAAAGGGGTTCACCATAAAGTCTTACAACTTCATTAATATAGAGGCATGCAAGGTCCTAAAGGGGTAAATCATGTATTATAGTGAGTAAATATGCATATATGTTATGGTGATTAATAATAACCCATATTATATCATTCTTTCTTAGAGATGTTGGTAATCAAGTGAAAATTTCTATAGTATTATCATCTCATTTCCACATATGAATAGGTACATATTTCATGAATCCTTTAGGATGTTATCTATCTCGTTCACTTATTGACAAGAAAAACATCATGACACATAATCAGTAATCTCATGCTTCATATTATCCCAAAATAATGTTCCTTAAAATCTATATATATCTTGGTGCTTCTAGGTGTATAGATAAATTTGAACTATGAGAATCATATGATTATTCCTTTTTCATATCAGTTTTTTATGGAACACATATCCTCTTTCCAAATTTCAAAATTTCATCTTCCCATACAATGTATTCCAATTTCCCATCATTCACATCTTTAATTTTTATTTTAAATTCTAATCATCAGTCTAAGAACTTTTTATATTTTCCAATAAATATTTTTTGGAAATAATTTGAAAAAGGAGTGATGTTTCCTCTTCCCTAATAATTCCTATATACATATTCACCAAATCCATGAACATATGATCCCTTTCAATCTTTATTTTGGTCAGAACTACATGATCCTTCCTGATCAATGCATCTAATACATTTTTTTTCTTTGGTGGTAGTGTATTGAGAAATAATATTCCTTGAGTAGTTCATGCCATCACATTTAGCTCATATTGAGCTCTTCATATGAAAATAATTATTTTAGGCTCTTATGGTGTGTGTATGTCTCACATATTCCTCCATAGAGATAATACTTTCTATCTTCAAAGAAAATATTATGGTTTCCAACTCAAGATCATGAGTTGTATAGTTTTGTTCATGAGTCCTTAACTTCTTTTATGCATAGGAAATAACTTTATTCTTATATATAAGGACACAACAAAGTACCTTATTTGATTCATCACAGTATATCACAAATACATCATTTCCTAAATGTAGATTCAAAATTTATCATTCACCAATATCTTCTTAAATTCTTCAAAAAATTATTCACATTCATTTTTTCATGTAAATTTATCCTCTTTACATGTAATCATGGTTACCAGGTTAGCCAATTTGGTAAAATTTTGAACAAATCACCATTAGTAACCTTCCAATCCAATGAGGTTAAATACCTCAGTTATGTTCATTAGTATAGGCCAATATTTGAAAAAAAAATCTATACATGATCAAATGATATTCCATCCTTAGAAACAATATGGACAAGAAAAGAAACTTTCTAAAGATAGAATTCCCAATATCTAAAATATACATATATATTATTTTCTCTAAGAGTCTCAAGAATGATCGACAAGTGATTATTACAATCCTTGTAGATTTTATATTACACCAAGATATCATTAATAAATTCCAAAAAAAATATACAGATATTCGTTGAATCCTCTATTCAATGAATCTATTAAAATAGAGGGTGAATTATTCTATCCAAATGAAATTACTATAAACTGGTAATATCTATCCCTCATATGAAATGATGTCTTTGGAATAACTTTCTTCTTTTCCCTCAATTAATGATAACCAGAACAAAGGTCAATATTTAAAGATATTGATCACTTTAAAGTTGATCAAGCAAGTCATTAATACGAGGCATAGTATACTTTTTATTTATACTAATAGTATTGATTTCCTTATAATCAATGCGTAGCCTCATAGTTCTATCTTTATTCTTAACAAAAAGAACATGGTCTCCCCAAGATGAAACACAAGGGTGTGTAAATATCTTTTCACACAATTATTGTATTTGTTTCTTCAAATCCACTAATTTTAAAGGTTCATTCTATAATTAATATTTGATATAGTTATTTCATTATGGATTAGATAAATATAATACTCACCTTCACAATCTAGTGGATTTCCAGGTAATTACTTTAGAAATACCACAATGTATTCATGTATAATACATACATCCTCAATTTAAAGTTTACCCTTTCCATATATAGATTGAATCTACTTTTCTTCCCTAATAATATCATTGAGAATAGATTCTATGGGTGTATCTATATATGAATCAAATGATAATTTCTCCCCTCTAAAGATAATTAATTATACATCTTCATCATGAATCATAATTTCCTTTTCTTGGAAATAAATTTTTGCGTTATAATTTGAAATCTAATCCCTTATAAAGATTTTGTAAAATTCAACCATAGGTTCAATAATCATGTTTAAAAATAAGGCGCGTTTATGTTTCATAATTAAAACAGACTAAAACATCCATATTATGGTGATATTTCCACACTCTTGGGGTTTTATGTTTTTTGTGATGGGTCATTATCAATGGATTCTTATCATTAATGGGTATTAATAGAAAATAGTTTCATAATTATAATTTTGTTTGATGTTCCATCACAAATAATTATTATTTTCAATGGATGAACTATCCATCACAAATAATATTGGAATTTTTTTTAAATAAACAATTATGAAGGACCCGTTGTAAATAATATTATTTTCAATGATGACTTTATTTGTCATAAATAAGTCTGATAATTTTTAAGAAATCAATTATGATGGATATAAAGATCCATTTAAATTCTCAATATTTTTAAAAAAAATATTAAAATAATAATTTAATAAACAAATTAAAATAATTAAAAAACATAACATTAATACATCATTTCACACATAATATGTTTATCACCATAAAAAAATAGTCATAAAAACCTACTGATAATGAACTAGTATAATGTGGGGGAGGATCACTTGATGTTTCATGGGAAGGAAACTCCATACAAACCCACACACAAGCTATCGCATATACTCCAACATCAGCTCATTTCTTTGACATTGTTTCTCATGCTCCTCCTCCCTTACTCTCTACATTTGTTGTATCAGCTCATCCTGATCTCTAAACCACTCCTTATACTATGCAGTAAATTATGATGATTAATATCTATGATATCCCTTTAATATAACTAATTCCATCATATAAGTATAATAATAATTGGTAGGTGTCATTCTTGAACCAATACCAATCACTCGACCTTTCTCGACAGCATTAATAGTCGATCGTATCCAAGCATCATCATCAAAACATGACTCACAAGTGGAATCTTCTTCAATATCAACTTGAATATATCATTGATGATGAACCAAAATCTCATACGATTCCTTCAAATATAATTAGAAATTATAATAACAATGAAATTTATATCATTAAATTTCTAAAAAATACTAATCACAATCAGGTGTTTTCTGTCACTGATAAGTTGTCTGGTATGAGGATCAGGGTGCATCTTCTTATAAACATAGAAGTATATAATAGATTTTTTAGTGTTGGCCTATATAATATAAAAAATATTTTACATTTTAATTATATTTATAGTTATAAAAAATATTACTTTCCGTATGTCGATGTATACCAAATGTACGACTCCTAGCTTTATTTGTGACCTCTTGCCTCCCCTAGTTCTAATATCCATATGATGAACTCCTCCTAAAGTATCAATTTATCCAATAGGAGAAAGATCCATTACATACCTAGGCTCGTATATATTCAGTTTGATGGGAGAAACAAGACTAGTTGAAAATAGTTGTAGAAGATCAATTCATAACTCACTTTCTGAGGTTATGTAAAAACTGAATAAATTGTTCATGTATACAAATATCTCATGCCTATTAGATATGATATCTCAATATATCAGAAACATAGACCATGAATTAATCAATACAAATAAAATCAACATTCCACTAATTAAATAAATTTAAAATAAAATATATTATTTTATAAAATACAATTCAGTGGTCCAAAATATATTGAAAATGACAACGGAAACCTGATCCCATGACACTCGTGGATCAGAAAAATAATTTCTTAGAATCACACCAGCCTATCCAATAGATAAATAAAACTATGAAAATAAAAAAATGATAATATTGTTAGCAAAATTAATTTATAACATAATATAAAATAAATACCTTAAAATTTTGAACATACCTCCATAAATGAGGATCGAAATTAAGAGATGGTAATCTCTCAATATTAGGGTATTAAATCATTAATAGAAAAAGGTTGTTCCCCTTTTAATAGGAAAAGCATTCTGCAGATTAGATGAATCAGTGACATCATCGGGAAGACTTTTATCAATAAGAGAACAAAATAGATCGTTAAGAGAATATCCATCTCTCTAGAACAAATAATAATACATATAATAAATTCTTAATACAGATATCAAATGTAAAAAACTAATAAATACAAAAAAAAATTTACCTATAAATAATTTTTAAAACATATAACAAAAATAAAAAAACTAATAAATACTATAATATAATAATTATTTGTAAATAAATAATAGAACATAATAACCAAACCTATAAATATTTATTAATATAGATATCAAATATATAAAAACTAATAAATACCATACAGAATATATTACTCTTACCTATAAATAATTGTTAATACATATATCAAATATAAAAAAACTAATAGTTATTTTCATCAGCAAAGGAACAGAGTAGATTATTGGGTCTATCCATCTGAAATAAACACTCTTACCTATAAAATATTATAAATAAAAATATAAAATATAAAAAACTAATAAAAAACTAATTATAATACATCAATCGACATCTTCTCCATCATCTTCATCATGTTAAATTTCTTCAACTTCATCTTCAGAATCATCAACGTTCATATGAATTTTAGTTTGGTCATCTCTTATTACTTTATCTACATTATTCAAGAGCAATAGTGTTAATTTTTTTAAAAAACTTTTATCTGTTCATCATACACTCTACAGAAAAATAATGTAATTAAATTTATCTATAATAAAAAATTAAAAAACAATAATACTTATGCACAAATCATGTAATTTATTTACAATTCAGAAGAACATATGTATTAACTATGTGCAGTTCATCATCTGAAATTCATCATTCATGATAATCACTAAAACCAAGTATGGAAAGATTAAAAAATGAAAATTGATGGTATGTGACATCATTAACATTTTCTTAATTGCAAACCATATGATTATTTTTAAAATTATATTCTGATTAAAAATAATGAGAGCATAAATTTGAAATTCCCTTCTTTAATTACCATTCGATAATTGACCCTTCAGCTGATGCTTTGTTACGTACTTTCTTATATAATTTTTACATACATCTCTAAATATGGTACAACCATCATAATTGAAATATACCTCCACTTTTATCTTTATATAGAAAATATAATATCAAAGGTTCCATTTATTTAAATAAGTCTAGTAGGAATATTATCTCTAATTTAAATAAAATTAAATCAGTATTTTATAAAGCATACTCAATGTATCATAATCAATGTTTCCCTAAAAATATATTTTATTAAATTTCATATGTAAAGGCTCGGAAATTTCTAGGAATTTTTTTTTCTTAAATTCTTTGGAATTTTAGGAGTCCGCAGTTTCTAACGGCGCCTGATTCCGAGACCCGGTGTGCCCAGAATCAATTTCTAAAGTTTTATTTGGGTACGTTCAGTAAACGTACATGTGGGTTTTTCTATATTTTGAACCGATACTCGGAATTGAAATCCAAGGACAGCGATGAACTCGTAGCATTGGTATTCGCTTAAATAGACCTTTACCGCAGTTTCATTTGGTCGAGAGTAGAGGTTATAATTTGAGGATTCATAAAAAAATTGTTGTGTTTCACAATTTTATTTTTAAGTGGTGGTTATTTCCACCAAAGAGGAGTTAGAGGTGGGTCCCACACCCCACATAACCTTCCATGAGAGGATAATGTGTGGTGGGTCCCACATGAGCACCTAACCCCTTAAACTCCCCATTAACTCCCCTTAATTAATTTGACACCTCTCCTCTTTAATTTTAAACTCTCCACATTCCACCCTCTCTCATTAAGATGCCAACATTATCCCAATTAATGAACAATTAATTAATTGGCTCAACCTTTTGAATTAATTTGAAATTCATGTTAAGGATAAAATAATAGCCTAAGCTATTATTTTTGGGGTTGGCACATGTTGTGTTGGTGGAGCCTTGGAGAATAGAGAAGGCCTTCTTCCCACGAAGAACGTTTACCCTCTCCAACGAAGAACACAAGGCCTTGATCGTCTTCTTCTTCTTCATTCTTCTTTCTCCGTGTCAAGAGAGAAGACACCTCCCGAGAGGAACATCGCCAACAACAATGACCATTCCTCTGACATTGACGGAATGACACCATCTTCTGCGACACCATCATCCGCGACGCCGATTTCTGCGTCAACAACAACGTTCCTTGAATTGAGGTAGAAGGTTTTTGTATAATTTTATATATGTGTATTATACTCTCGTACTTGGGCGATTTTATGATGGATTATTGTCTGAGCCTCTAACGTGGAGGGAACGGGCTAACGAACAAGTCCGGACCCTCCACCTTATCATTCTTGATGCGCGGTTTGTTGGGAGACAGATGAAAAGAAGTGAAACGTTTATTTGAGGTCATCGAAGTGAAGGGCGGGACATGAGGAGGCCGTAGACGCAGACATAAGCTAAAACGGACCACCAGAATGACTCTGATGGCCCGCAGAAGATCGCGGCGGAGCGGGTCGCTGGCGCGGCGGTGCCGGCGACCGGAGGCGGCGGCCGGCACCGTCCGGGCCTGGGGGCAGCAGTGACCATCGCATGCCGCCAGTGGAAGACTTCCGCGACCCCAGCCGCGACGGCAGAGTGTAACCCGCATTCGTGGATTCCAGGGAGGACAGGCAGTGCTAGCTGGTGTCGCCGTTTCGTGAAACCCCCCCCCCCCCCCCACTCTGCTCGGCCAGCTAGCCGAGCCGCGATCGCCTGCGTTCAGGCCGGGCCACAGCCATCGGGCTGGACCCGGACCCGTGTCGGGTTGACCCGGTTCGGGCCGACCCCGGGCGGGTTGGGCCTGGTCGGACCAGACCCAGACCCCCCTCTTCGGACTACTTTCGGTTTTTCACCCATAACTTGAGCTATGAACCTCCGGTCGATGCACCGTCAGTTGTGTTGGATTCCTTGGATTGAGATGATTGGTTAGGTATATCACACTCCTAGTTTTGGTGAAGTTTTTGTATGGCCGGGTTGGTTCGATCCCGAAACCAACCGGGCCCTCGGAGCGGAAACACTTATAACTTAAGGATCGGGCATCTGATTGACGTGCTGTCAACTTCGTTGGATTTTTTTTGATGAGACGGTCCTTTTGGCATATTCCACACAGGATTTGGATGAGGTTGAAATATGGTCGGGTTGTATTGTACCCGAAATCCAACCGGCCCCTTGGAACAGAATTGCCAATAACTCTTAGACCGGGCATCCGATTGACACATCGTCTGTCACATTGGCTTACTTATGATGTGATGGAACTACCAGATACATAAAATCAGGACTTCGTGATAGTTGATGTATCGACACTTGACTTGAGGAGCGGACCCTCCCGGATTCGAGCGTACTGTGTGCGGGAACCCTATGGCTGGCTGCGACCAAGATGATAGGATCCTACGTGGGTTCGACAGTGACGAATTCTGTACCGGGATCCTCTGTGGGTTCTACAGTAGTGACTTCTAAACTGGGATCCTACGTGGGTTCGATAGTGACGACTTCTATACCGGGATCCTCTGTGGGTTCGACAGCAGTGACTTCTGTACCAGGATCCTACGTGGGTTCGACAGGGATGACTTCTGTACCGGGATCTTCTGTGGGTTTGACAGCTATGACTTCTATACCAAGATACTATGTGGATTCGAAAATGATGACTTCATGTACCAAGATCCTCTGTGGGTTTGACAGCAGCGACTTCTGTACCAGGATCCTACATGGGTTCGACAATGACAACTTCTGTACCAGGATCCTCCATGGGTTCGACAGCAGCGACTTCTATACTAGGATCCTATGTGGGTTCGACAGTGAAAACTTCTGTGCCAGGATCCTATGTGGGTTATATAATGATGATATTCTTCCAGGATCCTACGTGGGTTCGACAGAGGAGATGAATCAGAGGCTATATCTAATCATCTCTACCCTTCTTTCTGAGTTGTATACCTGTGTGATATGAGTCATGTCTTTCAACCATTATCATCATGGTGTTTGACTTTACTTCCTATGTGGACTGAGTTGTGCTTGGGCTTATGAGTTGGAGCCGAACTGTGATTGGTAACTTAGGTATATATATGGGCATATACCTAAGTAAGGTTGGTTGATACTCTGTGCTTGTATCTTTCTTCTTTTGATTATCCTTAGTGGATATTGTGAGACCTTGCGGGTCTCGGGGTCCCTACCGAGTATCATTATACTCACCCCTGCATGGGTTATGCCTGCACCACGTTGTGTTGGATGCAAACGACGGACATCACAGACAAAGGTTGAGAGTGCCACGACTGGACGGTACCTGGAGGTGGACCTTGCGACGAGTCGGCACACGGTGGAGACTGACGGACGTGGGTGATGAGGTGGCCATCTATACCTACCCTTCAAGTAGGAATTCCTGGAGGAAAATCCAGGATATGCTCTTACTTTCAGTTGTTTGACCCTTTACTTTTACTTGTTATTCAGTTGGGTTTGTATACTGGCCCATTTACATTCCAGCACACTCTTTTGTATTCAGTTTTACGCAGTGTTTACTTCCTGTTTCATACTATGTTGTGTTTGTATACTTTCATAAAGGAAATTATTTCCAATCTTAGGTATTTACGCCTTTGGTGCTTGTTGCCAACCCCTGGCCTATGGAAGTCAGGATTGGGGCAGTCACGACATGAACCCTAAGGACAGGTAATGACAAATTGGTATCAGAGGAGTCGGTTCTACTACTAAACTCAGGAATCTGATCATTCATTTCTGTGAAGCAATAGTGTTTAGAGTATTGAGTGTGTTTTTTAGTCTAGGGAGTCCAGTGTTGGTACGGCGGCTGACGTATCCATACACCAGGACCTTGACCTCTAATTTCTAACTAAGTGCACGAAAACACTGATTGCGTGCGTGATTCTTTTGGAAAATTTTTCTTTGCGATTACTTTGTGTCAGCTCACCATGTATTCTGTTTAACTGTGGCACACCTGTTTCTTTTCAGGATGGCCCCATGAAGGTAGCCAGCTAGGGTTCTGAGTGACGTACAAGACGGTAGCCCACCGAGTGATGAGGCTTCGGTGCAGGGACACATCACAGTGGAGGTACCAGCGGTACCATTACCCGCTGGGCCATAGATACCACCTGCTCCAGTAGTAGAGAGTGCACACCGTCTGAGTTTGTTGAATGAGTTCCAGCGCTAGAGACTGCCTAGGTTCTGGGGAGAGATGGACCCACGGGCAGTTGAGGATTGGTTGGAGGATATTGTGAGAGTTTTCATATTGTTAGGGACACCAACTGACCTCCCTGTGATCCTTGTCGCAAGTCTCATGCAGGCAGCAGCAGGTAGATGGTGGAGCCTCATGCTTCAGGTGCATGATGAGGCATCACTACTCTGGACAGACTTTGAGAACCTATTCTAGGAAGATTTTGTACCAGCCACCCTTCGTGTGGTGTGTATTTAGGAGTTACTTCAACTCCAACAGGGCAGCATGACAGTATCTCATTACTCAATGAGGTTCACTGACCTCTCGCGCTACTCTACGGATATGGTATGGGACCCATTCTTCAGGGCTCAGACCTTTTATCAGGGACTCAGGCATGATATCAGGGCTTCGATGATCTCACTCAACATTCCAATGTAGGCAGGGGTACTGGAGTGAGCCCTTATAGTGGAGAGATTTCTCGCTGAGCAGTCACCAGTAGCGAGACCCACCACAGAGCAACACGTAATGGAGTCTTCTACAGCCGGCAGTAAACAGATGATGCAGGGGTCTAAGAGGACCAGACCCATAGATGGTCGATTGCACGACTTAGGTTCGGTTGTGTGGGGAACACGAAATAAAGCTAGCCACACGAGGAGCAAGTAGTTCTATTCATGCGGCGAGTAGGGTCACATGGCTCGAGACTGCCCGACCCGTCCAGCAGATGAGCAACAGGCAATAGAGGGACCTCCCAGGCAGAGGCAGAGGTTTAACCATGGTGGTCCTCCGGGAGCAGGTGGACATGGCAGAGAAGCTGACCGAGAAGTAGGTGGTGGATGATGTTTCGATGCCCTACCACCACCACCACCAGGATGTCCACCCTGACTGCAGGGAACGGGTGGACATGGGAGAGCTCAGCTTCAGGCAGCTGAGGCCTAGGACTGTAGTTCTCTGGGAGCAGGTGGACAGGATCGGGACTAGTTCCAGGCATAGACTCCTTTGTTCATGAAGCTTATAGCTTCGTTGATGTCGTGGTTTGTGGTTGCTTTATGTCTTTGTACTTTGAGCTGTAGTAATAAAAGACACTTGTCCTTGTGAAGTTTTATTTCCTGCCTTTTGTGTGGATTATACTAAGAGAATCTGGATAAAACCATTGACTTGACCCTCACATTCGAGATTCCTACTGGAAGAGACCCAGTGACCACACACTGATGCCGAAAGTGTGACTCAACCCTTGGAGGTGAGAGTAACATTTGGATCTCTTGGTAGTAGCATAGAGTCCTTACGACGTCGTCCAAGGCATGAATTAGTACCGTTCATGTCAGGATAGACTGTATTAGGTGATGGGCATGGGTCATTCAGGGGATGAGACCGGATTTCTTTTTTTCGGCAAAGGATAAATCTTAACAGCTCTTGTAAGACATAGGCGAAGAAGGGTGTAGATGAGTTCTTTTAAATTGGGTAGTCTCACCCATAGTTCGTTGGGTGATTGCTTTGCAGTCTACTCTGACCACCATAGTCTCAAGTATATCTTCTCGCAGAAGGACCTGAACCTGAGACAGCGACGATGGCTCGAGTTCTTCTAGGACTATGACTTCAAGATAGTCTATACTTCTGGGAAGGGTAATTTTGATGCAAATACTCTCAGTAGGAGATCAGGAATTCAGCTGCTAGGAGAGGTGACGGAGCAGCTGGCCGTGTTGCAGATATCCTTTGTGTAGGAGAGGTAATATATCCATGGACTTCATGACGGGTCTTCCATGTACATCCAGGGGACATGTCTCGATTTGGGTGATCGTCGACCGACTCACAAAGTCATCCAACATCCTACTGACCAGAGATGGTACGAGCTACCATTGGAGAGATACAGGTCATTTAGGAGATGGTGACCTCTAGAATTTGAGGATGGATACCATGTCTCTTTACAGGTCTCGCCTCGGTGAGGTCTACGGAGATTTAGCATAGGCGGTGAGTTACCTCTGCGTTTTATCGGGTCGTTCCAAGTCCTTAGCAGAGTAGGTGAGGTGGCTTACCATCTGGCCCTTTCACCTCAGTTTCAGCGGGTGCATGAGGCCTTCCATGTATCTCATCTGAGGAGATATGTGCACGACCCATCCCACATCATCGACCACGGGGATCTGAACGTCGATGATGGGGCGACTTTCATAGAGGTTCCAGTGGAGACTAAGGATCGACAGAAGCGGGTCCTATGTGGATGGTTGATTCCTCTGTTGCGAGTTCGTTGGCAGCATGAGAACCTCCATGAGAGCACATGTGAGTGGGAGGCTCAGATGCATGCTCAGTACCCACCTTTGTTTCCCTAGTGTGTGTTGTAGCTTTACGGGGACGTAAATCCCTAAGGTGGGGGTAATGTAAAGACCCGGAAATTTCAAATAAATTTTTTTCTTAAATTCTTTGTAATTTTAAGAGTCCTCAGTTTCTGATGGCGCCTGATTCCGAGGCCCGGTGTGCCCGGAATCAATTTTTGAAGTTTTGTTAGAGTACGTTTAGTAAACGTACGTGTGGGTTTTTCTATCTTTTGAACCGGTACTCAGAATTGAAATCTGAGGAAACCGATGAACTCACAGCGCCAATATTTTCTTAAGGATACATTTGCCACAGTTGTGTTTGGTCGAGATTAGAAGTTATAATTTGGGGATTTATAAAAAAAATATTGTTGTGTTACACAATTTTATTTTTAAGTGGTGGTTATTTCCTCAAAAGAGAAGTTAGAGGTGGGGCCCACACCCCACATAACCTCCCATGAGAGGATAATGTGTGTTGGGGCCCACATGATCACCTAACCCCCTAAACTCCCCATTAACTCCCCTTAATTAATTTGACACCTCTCCTCTTTAATTTTAAACTCTCCACATTCCACCCTCCCTCATTAAGATGCCAACATGTTCCCAATTAATGAACAATTAATTAATCGGCTCAACCTTTTGAATTAATTTGAAATTCATGTTAAGGATAAAGTAATATCCTAAGCTATTATTTTTGGGGTTGGCACATGTTGTGTTGGTGGAGCCTTGGAGAATAGAGAAGGCCTTCTTCCCACAAAGAACGTTTACCCTCTCCAACGAAGCACACAAGGCCTCGATCGTCTTCTTCTTCTTCATTCTTCTTTCTCCGCATCAAGAGAGAATACACCGCTCGCGAGGAACATCTCCAATGACAGTGACCATTCCTCCGACGTTGACGGAACAACACCGTCTTCCGCAACACCGTCATCCGCGACGCCGATTTCCGCGTCTACGACAACGTACCTTGAATCAACGTAGGAGGTTTTTGTATAACTTTATATATGTGTATTATACCCTCATACTTGGGTGATTTTATGATGGATTATTGTTTGAGACTCTAACGTAGAGGGCGCGGGCTAACGTACAAGTCCGGACCCTCCGCCTTATCGTTCTTCATGCGTGGTTTGTTGGGAAACGGATGAACAGAAGGGAAACATTGATTTGAGGACGTCGTAGTGAATAGTGAGACCTGAGGAGCCCGTAGGTGTAGACAATAGCTAAAACGGACCAACGGAATGACTCTGGTGGCCCGCTGAAGATCGCGGCAGCACGGGTCACTGGCACCGGCCGACCGCCAGGGGGCAGCGGCGCCCCTCGCGCACCACCGGCGGAAGACCATCGCGGCAAAGGCTGCAGTGGCAGAGCGGAACCCGTGTACATGGGTTCTGGGGAGCACAGGAGGTGCCAGATGGCACTGCCATTTCTTGAAACCAGGGGGTCCACGCCCCCCCCCCCCCCCGCCCACTTCGCTCGGCCAGGTGGATGAGCCGCGGCCGGCCACCGAGCCTGGCCGCCTGCGCGCGAGCCGACCCGCCCTCGCGTGGGCCAGGCCTCCCTCGCATGGGCCGGTCCACCCTCGCACGGGCCGGGCCACAGCCATCTGGCCGGGCCGACCCAGGGCGGGTTGGGCCGGGTCGGACCGGACCCAGACCGCCCCTCTTCGGACTACATTCAGTTTTTCACCCATAACTTCAGTTGTGGACCTCCGATCGACGTACCGTAAGTTGCGTTGGATATCTTGGATCGAGACGGTAAATTAGATATATCACACTCAAGTTTTTGGCGAAGTTTTCATATGGACGGGTTGCTTCGATCCTGAAACCAACCGGGCCCTCGGAGCAGAAACCCTTATAACTTAAGGATCGAACGTCTGATTGACGTGCTGTCAACTTCATTGGATTCCTTTTGATGAGGAGGTCCTTTTGGAATATTCCACATAGGATTCAGATGAGTTTGGAATATGGTCGGGTTGGATTGTACCCGAAATCCAACTGACCCCTTGGAACGGAAATGCCAATAACTCTCAGACCGGGCGTCTGATTGACGCACCGTCTATCGTGTTGGGTTCCTTATGATGAGACAGAACTACTGGATACATCAAATCAGGAATTTGTGATAGTTGATGTATCAACACTTCACTTGAAGAGCGGACCCTCCCGGATTCGAGCGTGCTGTGTGCGGGAACCCTATGACTGGCTGCAACCGAGATGATAGGATCCTACGTGGGTTCGATAGTGACGACTTCTATACCAGGATCATCCGTGGGTTTGATAGTAGCGACTTCTATACCAGGATACTACGTGGGTTTGACAGTGATGATTTCTGTACCAGGATCCTCCGTCGATTTGATAGCAGCGACTTCTGTACCAGGATCCTGCGTGGGTTTGACAGTGACGACTTCTGTACCTGGATCCTCTGTGGGTTCGACAGCAGCGACTTCTGTACCCAGATCCTACGTGGGTTCGACAGTGATGAATTCTGTACTAGGATCCTCCATGGGTTCGACAACAGCGACTTCTGTACCAGGATCCTACATGGTTTCGACAATGACAACTTCTATATCAGGATCCTCTGTGGGTTCGACAACAGCAACTTCTGTACTAGGATCCTACGTGGGTTCGACAGTGAGGACTTCTATGCCAGGATCCTATGTGGGTTCGACAATGCTGATATTGTTCCAGGATCCTACGTGGGTTTGACAGAGGAGATGAATCAAAGGCTACATATAATCATCTCTACCCTTCTTCGTGAGTTGTATACCTGTGTGAGATGATTCATTTCTTTCAACCATTATCATCATGGTGTTTGAATTTACTTCCTGTGTGGACTGAGTTGTGCTTGGGCTCATGAGTTGGAGCCAGACAGTGACTGGTAACTTAGGTATATGTATGGGCATATACCAAAGTAGGGTTGGTTGATACTATGTGGTTGTATCTTTCTTCACTTTCTTATCCTTAGTAGATATTTTGAGACCTCACGGGTCTCGGGGTCCCTACTGAGTATCGTTATACTCACCCCTGCACGGGCTATGCTTGCACCTCGTTTTGTTGGATGCAGACGACAGACATCACTGATAGAGGCCGAGAGCCCCACGACTGGACGGTACCCAGAGATGCACCTTGCGACAAGTCGACACATAGTGGAGACTAACGGACGTGGGTGCTGAGGTGGCCATCTGTACCTACCCTTCAGGTTGGAATTCCTGGAGGATGATCCAGGAGATGCTCTTACTTTCAGCTATTTTTCCCTTTACTTTTACTTGTTGTTCAGTTGGGTTTGTATACTGACCCATTTACTTTCCAGCACACTCTTTTGTATTCAGTTTTACTTAGTGTTTACTTCTTGTTGCGTACTCTATTGTGTTTGTATACTTTCATAAAGGCAATTCCTTCCCAGCGTAGGAATTTACGCCTTTGGTGCTAGTCACCATCCCCTGGCCTATAGAAGGCGGGCTTGGGGTAGTCACGGCATGGGCCCCGAGGACGGGTCGTGACATCATATTTTGGTCAACAATTTTCATATTGAATAATTCAGTAGCCCTCTAATTCCAAAAGGTAATAATATTTCCATTATAATCTTCTATCCATAACTTTTTAACCTAGTAATATGCCCATTTCTAACACAAAATGACAAATTAGTAGCATATTCATATGGTAACCTCAAATCTCCATTCCATTTAAATAATAACAAATAACTTTATTTGGAAATTGTATAATATGATTTTGGATTCATTAAATTTTATGATATTTCAAATTTAAATAATTCATGTTTGGGACATCTGTAAATTTGGGTAAGATTTAATTATGACTTTACATTATATTTTTCTTTATTGGGTGTGTCTAACCTGGTATAAAATATGTTATAAAAAAATTATCCTCAATATGAATTAATTCTAACAAGTGATGAACCAAAAAATTAAACCAATATGGAAGGTCCCAAAAAATTCTTTTCCTTATCCAATTATAATCTCCTTCAAAATCTTTTTTTTTCATTTATGGTTAGTCCAATAGTAATAGGAGGTAATTCATAGATGATAGATTTTACCTGAATGCCTGAGAGAACTTATAGATATTCATCTCTTTCAATTCAATCTTTTGTAAAATTATTTCTATTCCTTTGAAAAGGGTGATTCGAAGGAATAAATATCTGATGATATTCAAAATAAATAGTATTTCTACCATTTCTAAGCATAAAAATTTTGATCTCATCCATGTAGTATAGAAATGATTTTATACCGTGTGTAATCTATACAAATAACATACCATACACTAAAAAGTCACTTATCATCCACATTATTGCAACATTTAGTGTAAAATTATGATTTGTACCAATATCAAATATAGTTACACTATTGTTCAATAATGAAATTAACTCATCAATTAGTGGCTTGAAATAAACATTTATATTCCTCTTTGAATGTCATGGAATTAATAGTTCCAAATATATATATGTTTTGTTCATTAACATCTAAGGAGGTAATTTATACAAAGTAATGAAAATAGACCAACAATAATATTAACTATTGTATCCACAAAATAGAAAAAAAACCATTAGTAGAAAGATACAACTATATGTTATGAGGTTATAAAGAAAACTAATGATGAATTTAATTAATGTGTTTCCATAAAACACCACCACATGGATAATTTAATCTTTTATTGATAGAAATATTTTATTAATTCCATGTTATCAATATATATGTGTTGTGAGACATAAATAAAAACTGTAAATGGGGTGTAATTTGAAAATAACTCAACTGTTTCATAGTTCATTAAGACTTTACTTGTAATGGATACCTATACATAAATTATCTACATGATAGAAAATTAACTAATGATTCATAATCACCATAATATAAGATGCAAACAATTTAACATGCATGGATCTTGTGATAACTATGACCCAAATTATGGAACAACCTATTATGTTCATATAAACTTAAAAATGATGTATTTCCATTAGGAAAAAAATTAACCAAAGATAACATTTGATCAAATAAACTATTTCAAATTAAAAAAATTTATTTAATAACCATAAATTTTCTAAAAACTTCATGTTTTATCTTCTGGAATCCGGAATATAAGTCCTCACTAGTATATTTAAAAAAAATTTAATATGAAAAGGTTCTTATTTAAGATTTCAAATATAATTTGGTGTTATTGTTTCATGAATAGATAGTCTAGTAGCCTCATTTACTAAATTCCAAAATAATGGATTCAGAACTAAATTTTTTTATTTTATATTGAATTTTTTTCACAATTTTCATACAAAAAAATACAATATTTCTGAAAACTAAAACACAGTAGATGAATTCCAACATTTTCAAACATTTCAAATCTCCTAAGAACAAATTTCTTACATTGTCATTTAATTGTTCCATCAGAAAAAGAAATTCTGTATTTGATAATACAAATGATATAAAGGTTTCAACACCCTCGATGTAGATTTATATCAGATCCATTGATATTTTTGTAATGATTTGTCTAATAATAATCGTGTAATAAAAACTGGTGTCTACTTCTTGATTTTATAGTAAAATAAAAATAATAACATAAATAAGAATATTTATTACTCATTTTGACTAATTAGAAACTATTACTGCATTTTAACACCTTCAAATATTCTATGGAATATATCTAGAGTGAGTTGCAAAGTTATCACAGGATTTCAGGGTTCGTAGAGGTTCGACATAGGTAGAGTAAAAATATTAAATATATTATATAATGAAAAATATATTTTCAAAATATTATATAATATCTCCCAAAAGTTGTCTCATATAGAAAATATGAGACCATAGTTAGGTCCAAGATGGGGGTTTTACCATAAGCATGACGAAACATTTGTGTGTTTTGGGTGCTTGGTAACAACACACTCTAGGGTAATTCATTTAATATTTTTATTATATTATTTACAAAAAAAATCAAATATCTCCCAAATAGTGTATTGTATGAGAAATTTGAGACCATTGATGGGTGCGAGATGTGGGATTTATCCTAGGTGCAACATAACTTTTGTTTGTATTGGTTGTTTGATAAAATCGCATGCGAGGGTAATTAATTTAATATTTTTATTTTATTTTGTTAAAAAAATAGAATTATATTCTCGAACAACATATTGTATGAGAAATATGATACAACCATTAGGTATGGTAAATGGGGTGTACCCTAGGAGTGACATAATATTTGTATGTGTTAGGTGTTTGGTAACAATGCACATGAGGGTAATTGATTTAATAATTTTATTATATTTTTTAAAAAAAATTGATATATCTCCTAAAAGGTTTTTCATATGAGAAATATGAGACCAAAATTAGGTCAAAGGTGTGGGGTTTAGCCTGGTAATGACGTAACTTTTGTTTCCATCTGGTGTTTTGTAATATCGTACATGACGGTAATTCATTAAATATTATTATTAATTTTTTTGAAAAACAAATAAGTATCTTCTGAAGAGTGTATCATATTTGAAATATGAGACCACTATTAATTCTGAGATGTGGGGTTTACCCTAAAAATATTAAAATATTTGTGTGCATTGGGTGTTTGGTACCATCGCACGTGAGGGTGACCTTTTTAATATTTTATTAATATTTTTTATATTTTTTATAAATTATCAAAATTTAATAATATTTACTAAATATTAATAATATTTCCTAATTATTTATTAATTATTAAAAAAATTATTTAATAATACTATTTTTAAGATTTTTACTAATTATTGTGAATTTTTAAAAATTGTTCATATTTTTTATATTTTTTTACAAGTAATTATGACTTTTTTACTGCTTATTACATATATTTATTATCTAATATTAATTATTTATTAATTATAAATAAAATTAATGAAAGAATATTTATTATTAAAATTATATTGTTCATTTTAATGAAACCCAATAAGGATTATACATTAACAAAAAATTCTCAAAACATTTATGAACCTCCATAAATTTTTTCTTGGCTAAATAGGTCCTTTATTTACCAGTAATCATTATAGATGCATTTTCTTATATATTGTTTTTTTCATTAAAATAATTTTTTTAAATAAAATTATAAAAAATATTTTTTATAAAAAAACTATTTGTTCAAACATTTTCTTTAAATTGATTTTTGCGTCATTTTCATAAAATACTCATTTACTATTTATTTCAAACGTTATATATTTTTTTGTTTTTGTGTGTATTACATTATTTTTTATCACATATATAAACATCAAATATATTTTTATACTCTTTTTTAAACAAATATGCATATCAAATATATATACATACATATATATATCAAAAACCATTGAAGTATTTTTAAAAATGTTTATATATGTATACTCACATGTTAATACATATATATATTTATATATATATTTATATATATATTAAATTATTTTCTAATCAAATATATATATATCAAATATATTTTTTCTCATTTTTCTAAACAAACATAAATATCAAATCGATATATACATAAATACATATACATATATATATAACCTTAAATGTTTTTTATGTTTATATATGTATATTCACATGTATATATATATATATATATCCAAATGTTTACAAAAATATATTCACATGTTTTAAATATATAAAAACCAATTATAATATATCAATCGAACATGGTATAACATCATGACCACAATCTAAGTATTATCATAATTCATCAAAAAATTACCATAATTATGTAATAAAATTGAAAAATTAAATAGGTTCATATAAATTATGTCAACATTTATATAATTATGAGACATCCATATAAATAATTTCTATAAAAATATTTCCAACAATAACATAAAATAATAAACTTATAGTAACCCTAAGTACCAAACAGAAAAATATATTAAATCAATTGATTAAACATTTTGGAAAATACCTCAAATCAATTTTAATCAACTCATATGGAGCCGGTGGACACCCAAATAGGGAATAATAAACTTGCAGTAACCCTAAATATTAGTTAAACTATAATAATATGGTTATTTTTTGGACTTAAGGAGTGATCAAACTAATATATACAATATTGAATAAAAAATTGTAAAAATAATGAAGTAGGAGATAAGAGGAGTCCATACCTAGTGGATTTGAACCCAAATATGTCACAAGATAACCTAGGTTGACCCCGAAATGGTCACCTGATCCAGTCCACAATAATGCTCGAGAGGTGTTCTTGATCCTCCTGGGCTAGAAACTTTCCCCTAGCATCAATAAAATCACAATGGGAATAATTTCTCCAAATAGAAATAAACCAAACAACATAAATAAATAGATCCACCCAGACATAAATAACTAATATAGCTAAGTAAAATTTATACATAACTGAAAATACAATAAAAGATGAATAACAAAACCAAAATTAACCATATGAACACTATGTCCCCATGTGACCCTGAAGGTCACTCTCTAATCCCAAAACCCAACATCACTCATATATATCCAAACAATGATGGAACCTACACTAGAAGCTAAAAACAAGAAGAAACTATAGGCGTGAGTATTAAAACTCAGTAAGTGTGCCTGAACAATCTATTCCAAATGAATTTCTTTTAAAAAATAATAATCAATTATATATTTGAAATAAAATATATAAAACTATATTTCTGAAAAAAATTCTCTTTAAGAAAATCATGTTCCATTATACTTGTTCATTCAAAACCAGATTATTTTACAAAAAGGAGACATTAGAATTTTAGAGGAGAAATATGATTTTTTTTTCACTTAAAAAGGGAGATATAAACTGTAAAACATTCTCAAACCGTTATCCATAAACACTTTTAAACCAAAACATCACTTTTAACCAAGATGTACACCGAACAAGAGTGTACAAGCAGTGATCACATAACATGGATAATGGAATATAGCACGTATGTGTAATTAACCAAACAAGGCATCTCAATCATCCACCAGAGACAAATAAGTACCAAAATACATGGGTGAACCTAGGACCTCTGAGAATAATCTAGAATATAATTACACCTAACTCATCCCATAGGTATTCCTCACATGATGACATCCATTATCCCAATCACTCATTATTACCCTACCTAGCCTAACTGAGGGGTGCAATCCCAAAGCAGATCAAGTTTCAAACTAAGAGTCACTAGAAAAAGCATAGTACTAAGCTAGTGTAGCAACAGTTCACCAAAGATCCACTATCTATGACAAGTTCCCATTTCAAGACTAAAGTTGTGTGAGCCAATAGAAACCAAACAAGCAACCAACCACATATACATGCATCACATATATAAGCATCTCGCACAAGTATCACCCAGAATCACCCTAAGAAAAAATATCTTTCCTTTCATCCAATAGTTTACAAAGGAAGTCACTTACTAAGGACATTACATCCCATTTAAAAAAAACATGTCTAGAAGATCATCAAAGAAGATGTTTTAAGAGAACTAGTTTTATAAAAGTTCCAAATAGGCCTCAGTCTTTCTTTGAGAAACCAATCACTTCCAAAATAAATAAAACAAATCATTTTAAAATTTAATAACACTTAAAAACCCATTTAGGAAACTAAATTCATCGTTTTAGAATAAAAAATCATTTACAAAGACAAAATCATGCCTTATAAATCACAAACTACTTATAAAATCCAATCGTGAAATTTATCAAACATTTGGAAGGTAAATCTTAACAAAACAATTCCATAAACCTCAAAATAAGAAGGAAAACACCTTATTTGTTATCAAAAAATTATTCTAAAAATCACACATCGCTAATTAATGTCCATAAAAGGTGTGAAAATAAAGAAACCAATTATTCTTAAATTTAAAGGACATATACAAAGGGAAACCTCACTAAAAACATAATCACTTCAATAAAATCCACCTGAAACAACCTCATAGGTGTCCAACAAGATGATAGAAACCAATAGGAACATTAAAAACATAAAAACCCTAATTTAAACTCAAATAAACATGAACTGTAGAACCACAAGACCAATTAAGAAGAAAAAATCATGAGAAAATGGAAGGAGTAAGAGGAAGAAGGGAGGAGGATATTACTTTGAATATTTATCCCCAAATCTTAAATAAATCACTTATATCCAACCTAGGTAGAGGAGGAGAGGCTTGGATAAGAAGGGAGGATCTCCCCTAGGTAGCATGCACCAGGAGATGGAGAGATGAAAATTTTGGGGTTAAAAATTAAAGAGGGTACAAAGGGAAATTTATATTTTTAAGACACCAAGGAATTTCATAGGGTTAGGACACATTGTTTCCCAAACCATTCACCAACTTTGTGCCACTTACTTCACATATAGGTCACCCACACGATTTGGATGAATGGTTTGTGAAACTGTGCGCCAATCATGTAACATGGTTCTGTCAAAAATGAAGAACCATGTACACACCTTTCACACTTTTTTCCTAACCATGCTTAGGCCATAAAACCTCGACCAAAGACCCCAAACGGGTTCTCCTAGGAGACATAAATTTTGATCCAAATCATGCATAACTTTTTAAAATCAAACTGTGCATGTTTAAAATGAACTAAAACTAGACTCATCCACAGAAGGTCGCACAATTTTCCCTTAACCATGCACCTATACAATGAAACATAAGATAAACATCCCAAAATTCAAAATTCAAATTCAAAACAACTGAAACTCAATATAGGGACCAAAAACAAAATGATAAACCAAAATAATAAGAAAATAAAAACCAAGGTGTGACAATTCTTTCCACTATTATACTTTCTTCCCCCAGAAATCCAAAAAGTTTCCAGTTGGTTAATCAAGGAAAATTTTTACACAATAACATGGTCCAATTTCTTAAACTGGAAGTACATAAAGTACCACCAAGATTAAAATAAACACATCCACTTGAAACAAGCCAACAAAAATGAACCACTTCTCAGGAAAAATTGAAAACTCAAACTGTAACTTCCACAACCTTTCCACAATGATAACCATTAAGAACACTCCGAAAATCCCAACGTCCATATATATAGAGAAGACCCATAATAAAATAACTCCAAAAGAAAACTCATCTAACTGGTCCAACATTGAAAACCAAGCTATATTGCCAACATGGGAGGAAATAGGTGACTCATGACCATTTTAGAATTCTAGTTGGGTGCCCCACCAACTGTAGGTTCCAATCAGAGCGAAAGTTCATTGGTTGGTGTACCCAAATTTAATTTTTCGGTTAACAAAGATCAATCTGAGATTCATCATGATAATAAAATACTGGATCTTTGGAATAGAATAAAGAACGAAATAATGGAAGGGTGTCCCGGAACCATAGAAAGGATCATCATATATAGGTTATAATTAATTTAATTAAAAGATAAGAATTACCTTGATGTAATTATATCTTCATTGATGTTTCTGGTCACAATCTGATGTGATCTGTCATTTCATCTTAGAACCCAAGTGTAGGCTTCCTCTAGTAGTCATCCACATGTGCTCCACGTATCTTTGGATTTCGCTGAAGGGATCTCTAGGTGATAGCATAAAAGAGCCTCTGCTTCCAATGTCTGCCTTCGATCGCCTTGAGAGCCACTTTCAAAGCACTCTCCTTGATCAGGTGGAGGATGATATCCCTCATAACTTAAGATCATTGTTTGTTGAAAAAGGATTCTCTCTTGTCTTGATGGCTTTTATAGATCCATTTTTCACAACCGCAAAGAATGGATAGGCTCGTAAGAATAATATAATTGTGATTTTAATTACTTATAATAATAAAATGAATTAATTACAAGAAATGATTTATTGATTTCATTTAATTCTTAGAAAGACCTCATGTCTAATAATAATGGTTAACTATTATTATTAGTTGACATGCGCCTCGTGAATTACACCTAATATTATTTAATTAAATAAATAATATTATTTCTCACAAATCCTCAGAAAAACAACACAGTGTGTATATTAATAGATACTGTGTGTACTTTTGGTTTTCCATCTTCTTTATTTCCTCCACCGCATTTATTAGACCTTGAATAATGGATATTTATTTCTTAAATAAATATCACTACATTACTTTCTAATAAATATATTATTTCACCCACGATATAGTCTCATGAATAACTAGTGTCAAAATAAATGTGATCAGGAATCCTAGAATAATTATTAAACCACAATCGAGAATAATATTTATTCAACTTGTTAAATGAATATTTAACTAAGATACTTGGACACATTTAGTATGTGACCCTTTAGGCCTCCTTATCAGTGGAATTAGGGGGAGCTTTCCTAACTTCCAAGGTTAGAATCTAGAAACACACCAAGGCATCCATAGAGAAATAAGTTAACACTGAAATGATGTATCACCTCTTACAAATGCTTACCATGTAATGTAATCCCTTTGTCTCTATATCTTGAATCAAGCTGGTTTCATGCAAGTTCCATCAACCCATGTTCTCGATTATTCTTTCTTTGACTTCCTGAAATTGAACTTTCCTATTCCATACCATGGTCATGGATTTATTTAGGCTATATCAATTCCATCAAAGGGCCTGAGGTATCATCTTTCATTATGGAACAAAATGGAAAAATCTTTTCTCGCATTACCTATTAATGCAGTATTACTTGTGACACACCCAACATATCCTACCTCACTGCGAATAGTGTGTTGTCATAGTTTTCTTCAGTACATATAAGTGTGTGATATATAATACCCATTAATAATAATCTTAAAGTTTAATGACCAATACACACATCCACATATAGGAACATCCAATGACACTATGAAATATGTATTTCCTACTGAAGGGTCTTGTTCTCATAATATCCTTCTGGATATTACCAAGGGAACACACCATGAGAATGTGACTCAAAGTTTTATGAGTCCTCACCCCTAATAGATTTTATTATTTTTTCCCTCAAATAACATCATCCCTTCATAAAACATATATTCCAAAATAGTGTTATGGAACATCCAAGTTCTCATCATAGCAGGGATATGCTATGACCCTTTAGTGAAACAAATATCCTTAGGACATTATCACATACATTGTAATGATGAAGAAAAATCAAGATATGGTAAGGTATTTATTGATGAATAATGTAAAAAGTAGTTGGTTCTAGGCCACCAACTCCAACAGACTCACACTTGGACTAGAGCCAACTTCTAACAACCTTTAACCCGCTAGCTCTCACATGATATTCATAGTTCTACTGAGATAGGCCTTTAGTTATGGGGTCCACCACATTCACTTCCATAGACACTCTACTCACTACAACTTTACCCCTTCGATAGAAATACCTCAAGATTTTATACTTCTGGATAATTTTCTTTTTCCATTGATGTGACCTTGGTTGTTTTGCAAGAGCCACTACTGTAGTATTATCACAATACAATGTGATAGGGTCTCTACTTCTAGGAACCACATCAAGCTCTTGGAAAAAGTTCTAAATTCAGAAGGATTCCTTGGCTACATAATAAGCCTCTATATATTCAGACTCCACTGTAGAATCAGTGACAACTAGCTTCTTTGAACTCTTCCAGCTCACAGCTCCTCCATTAAGATATAAAACATATCCAGACTGTGACTCCAGGTTTTTCTAATATGTATGAAAACTAGTATTAGCATACCCTCTGATGACAAGCTCCTTGTCTCCTCCGTACACCAAGAACATATCCTTTGTTCTTCTTAGATACTTAAGGACAGTATTAATAGAAGTCCAATTTTGTTCTCCTGGATCTTCTTGATATCCACCTACCATTCTCAGTTCATAGGCAACATCAAGTCTGGTACATAACATGGAATACATGATGGATCCTATATACGAATAGTATGGTATCTTACTCATCCTATCTTTCTTCTATTGTGTTTTAGGACACATTCTCTTAGACAGATATAGGCCATGTGACACTAGAACTAATCCCCTCTTAGATTTTTCCATACTAAATCTCTTTAGTATCTGGTCAATTTATGTACCCTGACATAGTCCAAGCAGCCTCTAGGATCTATCACAGATGATCTTGATCCCTAGAATGTAGGCTACCTCACTTAAGTCCTTCATGGAGAAACACTTGTTCAATCAGTCCTTAACTGACTATAAGACTGGAACATCATTTCCAATAAGTAATATTTTGTCAACATATACTACTAGGATAACGACCGCATTCCCATTAATCCTCTTATAAACACATGTATCATATTAATTCTTAATGAATCCACAAATCCTTTATGGATTCATAAAATGGAATGTTCCATGACCTAGATGATTTCTTTAATCCATAAATGTATTTTTGCAACTTGAAAACCTTTTTGGCTTCACCTTGTGTCACAAACATTTCGGGTTGTGTCGTATAGACATCTTCCAGAAGGTTCCCGTTAAGGAATTTTGTTTTGACATATATATTCCAAATATCATAGTCATGGTATGCTACTATGGAAAGTATGTTTATTATGGATTTAAACATGGAAACTGGCGATAAGGTTTAATCATAGTCAATTCCTTAACACTGTGTGAATCCTTTATCCACTATCCTTGCTTTATAGGTGCTAAATAGACCATCCATGTCCAGATTTCTCTTGAACACCCATTTTCATCTAACATGATTTACATCAATTGTATCATTGACCAGAACCCAAACTTGGTTTTGATGCATAGAATTCATCTCATATTTCATAGCTTATAGCCATCATACAGCTTATGATCTCTCCACTGCTTCCTTATAGGAGATAGGTTCATCGTTGTCCAACAATA
Source organism: Viscum album (assembly GCA_963277665.1). NCBI lineage: Eukaryota > Viridiplantae > Streptophyta > Magnoliopsida > Santalales > Viscaceae > Viscum > Viscum album. The sequence goes on from OY728137.1 coordinate 764,692,028, forward strand.
ATGATTCACCATCCTCAGTGACTAGGAAACCAAATCTCTCTTGTTCCCTTTCCCCTATTGAGATCCTATGCAGTACTTGTGTTTTTGGAACCTCTTCCATGGGGACTTGTGGAACTTTTTCCCATACCAACTCTTGTGTATCTTGAGAATCAACTTCTTCAAAGTCAATCTTTCTCCCACTATCCTTTTTGAGTATGTGATCCCTCTCAAGAAAGACGACTTGTCTGAAGATAGTCACTTTCTGTTATGAAGGGTTTTATAGGTAATATCCTTTTGTTTCCTTGGGATATCCTATAAAGATACACCTCGTGCCATGGGGTTCTAGATTGTTTCCTGAGAAGTTCTTAATAAATTCCCTGCATCCCCATACATGTTTGTGCAACAAAATGGTTTTCTTTCCATTCCATAACGTAGAGGTAATTATATTTTTCGCATTAGTTGTTACTCAGTTTAATTTGTATTCTTAAATTGGTAATGCATATCCCCAAAAGGAAAATAGAAAATTTGCAAGACTCATCATCGACCTCACCATGTCTAACAAGGTGTGGTTCCTCCTTTCACTAACACCATTACATTGTAGTGTATAATGAAGAGTGAGTTAAGATAGAATCTTAGACTCTCGTAAAAGGTCAATGAACTCTTGGTTTCGATATTCTCCACCTCGATCCAATCAAGCCTTATTTATCTTCTTACCAAGCTAATTCTATACTTAATTCTTGAATTCCATAAATTTCTCTAAGGACTCTAACTTATACCTCATTATGTAGATATATCCATATCTACTCAAATAATCTGTAAAAGTAATGAACTAAGAATATCCACCTCTATCTTCTATTAGATATAGTCCACCACATCCGTGTGCACTAATCCTAGAATCTCTGTGGCCATTTCACCCTATCCACTGAAAGGTGACTTGGTCATTTTACCTTGTAAACAAGTGTGACATCTATCAAGTGGTTTTAGCTTAGTAGAGTCTAAATAACCATCTTAGTTGAGCTTTGTCATGTGCTTCTCATTTACATGACCAAGACGGTGATACTACAACTGGGTGTTGTATGAGTCATGTGATTTTGTTTCTTTATCAATTTTCAACACTTGGTTTTCATAATTTAATACATACAAACCATTATATAAATTCTTTATAATATAACATACATTGTTCTTATAAAATAAACAACCCTTATTTCCAAAAAAGAAAATAAATCCATCCATATCCAAAAATGATACATAAATTATGTTCTTGGAAACACTAGGCACATAATAACAGTTATGTAAACCCAAAAGCATCCCAGTTGGCAATAAGAGATGGTAATCGCCAATGGAAAATGCAGTCAGCCTCACGACATTGGAAGCTTGAAGATCCTCCTCTCCTATGGAATTATTTATAAATATACTTGGTTCCTACATTTGAATATATACGTGAGCCCCAAAAGTTATATCTAATACCCAATGTGTAGAAATGGAAAGATTACACTTGATAACTAACGCACCTTTAGTGTCCCCACACTTTTGGGTGCAGTTCCTCTTCAAGTGTCCAGACTTTTCACATGAAAAACACACCACCTCCCATTCCTTTCCCTGCCTCTGAATCTTCTCCTTCTTGTAGGGATAGTTCTCAGGGGATTCATACCATTTATAAATCCTTAGCCCCTTTTCCTTGTCCTTTTTTTTCTTATTCACCATAAGGACTGTGTGTTTTTCACGCCCCGTTTCCTTATCTACCAGAAGAATTAAGGTTAGAAGCTCTGATAGACTCTTCTCATTTTTTCTCATGTTGTAGTTGAAAATAAAGCTAGAGAAGGTATTGGTCAGTGATGATAGTATGAGATCTGTACGCAACTCAACCGGGAACTTAATCTCTAATATGTCTAGGCATTCAATCTAGCCAATAATCTTGACTACATGAGGCCCAACAAGTGCAGACTCTCCAAGATTAGTTTTGAAAAAAGAGTTTGGGATCTCATATATCTATTTCCTTCCCTTCTCTTGATAGAGATCCTCAATGTGAGACATCATGTTATATGCGTCCATGTTTTCATGTTACTTCAAGGGATCATTAGACATGGCCAATAGCCTGAAAAATTATACATCTGTGGAATAATCCATATGTTTTATATAGAGATATAGTTCTTCATCACTGGCCTCCTTTCCAAGTGCAACTGTAACAGGTTCTTCTAGCACATACAATTTCCTCTTGTGGCAAAGGATGATTTGTAAATGCCTCTTCCAATCCTAGAAATTGGTGTCAGTGAGAAGGTTTTCCTTATAGAGAATGGTTTTCAATGATATGTTTGAATTCATTTTATTGTCATTTCTAAAAATTAATATGATAAAATATTTAGTACTTTATCATGATAAAACTGAGATAAATTAATAAATTAATGCTTATTAGTCTCCCACTATTTTATCAAAATCCTATATCCCTCACCATTGACTTCAGAATATTATGTTTCCTAGGTATTCTAGTGGAAAGGATCCATATTTCCCTTCTCATTACCCAACTAGGGTTGGTCAAGAAACTTGAAGGGTTTTAGGTAGGCATTCCAAATTCCAACTGCATTAACTCGCAGTTCCTTGATCTGCTGAGTGGACTCCCCAATCCTGAAATCCTTTTATTTTTAATTTCCCCAACCTTTGACTCTTAGTCACACCAAGTCCTATTGTGGCAGTCAACCCTTGATATGAACCAAGTCAAGTCAAACCAAAACATTGAAATAGAATTCCCTGATAATATAAAGCACCCCAACTAGGGTTGGTCAAGCACTTTGAACTACGGTTTGATTCTAACCAAGATTATCGAAGGATATACCGACTTAATATTTTTTTGAATGATTTTATCCTTATACATAAATTTACATTTTATTATATTTCATAAATACTTTCTAATATTAAGTGGGATATACTTAAGTGATTAACCATGTCTAAGATAATATTTATGCATAATATGGTCTTATTTGGGTCTATCTAGAATGATTTTTTAATTAATTAATTCTGGGATTGTGACAACACACCCACAATAAAAAAACCATGCAACTAAAAAAATAAAAATAAATGGAATAATCATGAGATTGTTCTACTGGTTAGTTTATCTAGATGTTGATAATCTAACCCGTGACCTAGGGGAGAAACACCTTTACCTTTTTTGGGTTTTTGTTTACATCTTTCCACATGTCCACCTTTGTATCTCCTTAGATTGGTTTCATCTTAGATCCAAACTTGAGTCACCCCCACTAGCTTGGGAGCTCCATCCATTACATATGCTTTTATCTCACCCATAGTTGAGGGGTAAAACAGGGTTTTACATAAAAGAAACCTTGGGCATACAGGCCCTACATATTAATGAGGAGAAGGCTCACAAGCCAACAAATTTAATTTAAATAAATTAATTAAAAGAAACCATCCACATACAATGGTCTTGGTATATCTCATGATCAACCATGCATGAAACGATATTTACGCATAAATAAAACTAGCATTAAATTCTTTAATAATTCTTGTTTAAGATAAATTATGCTCGAATAAATAAATTATATTTAATTAATCAATCCTTTTATCTTAAAAACTTTTTTGAATTTCCTTGAGATAATCATCCATCATAATTTTAAACAAATAAATTCATTTAAAATTATCTTTGTAGGTATTTTGTACCATGGAGTCAACCCAGTGAATTCCCATTCATAACTTCCCAATGAGTATAAATGAACATTATGAAGATATTAAATTAAGCACATATGTATAAAATACCTATCATGTGTAGTCCCTTAGCTTTACACCAACGCCATGGTACACGTCTCAAGGGTTTGTGTAATATAATAATAAATTTTAATAAATCTGCGTAATTTGGATGAGTACACAGTGTGTAGATCCAACTACATGGTGTGTACTACCATTCACCGTCCATATAAAGTACACACCTGGGGAAATGGCATGTAGATGTACTTCTGAAATCTTCATAGTACACGTCATGTCTAGTGGGTCACACGCTGTGTAGTTCCACGTTATACGGTCTCCGAGTGGGAAATCCATGTATGGGTTACATGGTCCAACCCTAACCCAAAGGGACTACATGTTGTTTCCAGTGGTACACACGGTGTGTAATCCAAAAACCGTGTGCCACTTGTTCCTGGTCATCACACAGAGTCATTTAAGACTTAGATAAACTTTATCACATGGCTTGGTTTGGTGAACCATTCTCAGTGCATGGAACTTAAACTACATGGAATGTACAGCCGAATACACGTTGTTTGTTCTAGTGTTGTTCGTCCAGTAAGCTTTCTCACCTTTGGATGAGATCCTCTATTTTATTTTAATCAAAATTAAAATAAAATATTTTTTTGTAAGGTGAACGAGGAACGAAAGCTGGGGAACAGATCTTGAGATTCAGATTTCTAGAATGATTAACTTGAATTGAAACAAATAAATTATTAAATGAATAAATAATCAATGAAAAACTAAATAATTATAATCAATTATATGACTACTCTGATATTAATTATAGGTTTCGGCTGCAGTGGAGGCACATCGGTGGGTGTACCCAACTTTAATTTTCCTGTTAACAATGATCAATCTGAGATAATTCATGATAATAAAAAGTTGAATCTTTGAAATTGAATGAAGAATGAAATAAATGAGGAGAGTCTAAGAACCATAGAGAGGATCAACATATGTTGGTTATAATTAATTTAATTAAAAGGCAAGAATTAACTTGATGGAATTCTCTCTTCGTTGATGTTTCCGGTCACGATCTGATGTGATCCATTTTTGCGTCATAGAAGCCAAGTGTAGGATTCCTCTAGAGGTGATCCACATGTTCTCCACATATCTTTGGACATCACCGAAGGGATCTCTGATGGATCGGATCCCTCGGCCCAGCAATATTGTCCGCTCTGGCCCAGTTGTTATCCCAGGCCTCACGGCTTTAAAACGCGTTGCTGAGGGGAAGGTAGGCACGGGAATTTCAAGCACCCACCAATCTCCCTCCACAACCGATGTGGGATTGGTTACCGGGGCACAGGCGCCAACAATCCTGGCGGGGGCTCTCAAGGCCCAGGACACAACATCCCCCCCCAAGCCCACACCGGTCCCGAGACCAACCACCCTCTGATACCAATTGATGGGCGGAGAAAAATGAGGGAATGATGGAAAGAGGGGGGTGAATTGCCTTTTTAAAAAAAAGATTAACAAATTAAAAATCAAAGTAAAGTGCAGCGGAAATAAAGAGGCAATCACACAAGAAATTGATAACGGAGTTCGGCCAAAACCCGGCCTACGTCTCCGCTCCCAACTCAACCGTTGAGAGATTCCTACCGCTTGCTTTTCAATGGTTTTAGCAAGAAACCCACTAGGCTTTGAGGTAGCACTAGGACCTATTACAGCTTGCTTTTATTGGTTTAGCAAGAACCCACTTGCTTTTGATGGTTGAGCAAGAACCCACTAGCCTTTTTAACGGGTGAAGGCTAGCTCACCGTGACACAAGCCTTTTAAAGGAAAAGCTTGAAGAAACCTCTTCACACCTTAGTGGTGGTGTGAGAACCCAAAGAAAAGGGGATGAGAAAAGAGTTTGGTTTGTAGACACAAACCCAAATAAAGCTCAAAATAAATAAAGAATGAAAAACCGTAATGGAGGAAGACTTGGGCGCCAATTGGATGATGGAGTTGATGTAGCGTGCTCTCCCAAGCTTCTTGAGGTGCTCCTTGGATTGGGAATTGGATTGGAGAACTTGAGGATCCTTGAAGGTGGAGCGCCGGAGGTTCGCCAAATGTGCAACAAAATGTCCGGGCGCTTGGTATGTGATCCGGTTGGGTTCCGGGGCTTCCTTGGCCTTTATTTATAGGCATGGAACCCATTGGGGGCCTTCGGAGCCGTTGGAGAAGTCCTCGGAGCCGTTGGAGGCCAAAAGGAGGTTGACTGGTCAAACCCAACGGCTAGTTTGACTGGGCTACCGGCTGGCCGGTGCAGGGCCACCGGCTGGCCGGTGCCTTGGATGATGGAAACTTGTTCTGCCCAGGAGCCACCGGCTGGCCGGTGCTGAGGCCACCGGCTGACCGGTGGCAAGACAGTAGCTTGCACTTGTGTCTGGGTGCCACCGGCTGGCCGCTGGTGTTCCACCGGCTGGCCGGTGGTCTGGATTTCAGTCCACTTGAGATGCTTTCTTGGGCCATTCCTTTGGCAATATCTTGCCTATCATCCACAACACTTAAAACACAATATTAGATAAATAAGAAAGGTGATTGTGATCATGAAAATCAAACAACGAGGGGAACGAGATGTACAACAATCTCCCCATATTTTGATGATCACAATCACCAAAACAATTAATGTAAAATACTGAAATTGAAAGGAAATTCTAAGCACGATGAAAAGGATTCTCCCCCAATCAATCAAGAAATTCTCCCCCTTTGTGATTATCAAAATAGAATGGGGCATAAAACTTGATTGAGGGAATGACTTTGAAAAACAAGATAGAGATTTGAAAATCAATTGAGATTTTTGAAATTGAATTGAAAGTTTTGAATCAAAAATGAATAACAGTTTGAATTGAAAGTTTTGAATCAAAATTGAAAGTTTTGAATGAAAATTGAATAGAGAATTTTGAATTGAATACTTTGAAATGAAAATTTTGATACCAAGTGTTGAAATTGTAAGTTGGAATTGAAAATTTTGAAATTCAAATTAAAAGGGCTTAAACGATCCTAACTCCCCTTAAATAAAATCAATAAATCACCGGGGAGAGGGATTTTGAAAAGAGACAATTTTAGGCCCGGAGAGACTCGCTAAGAGGGATTTTTCAATCCACACTTGCCTTGTAGCGGGTCTTCTCCTATAGAATTCATCCGAATAAAAAATCGATTTGGGCCTACCATACCGGGCGTTTTTGCAATTACATTCATATATCATGTGCCCGGGTTTTTTGCAATAGTTACAAAATTTAAAACTAGAGCTCCCCCTTACAAAAACAGTTGGTGCATCGGAGGAGGAGGCTTGGTTGGTATATCCTAGCCCTTGGGTGGTTCTTGAAATTCATTGGGAACCAAGCAATTTTGAAAGATTTTGTTCCCCTTGGGTGAACTTAGCTAGGGTCTCTCTTAGGTCTTTGATGGTTGATTCCAAAGAATCAACATTTGGAAAATTTTGGATTTTTAGGGAGAGTTCCTCCTTCTCTTTGAGAAGTTGTTCTTTTTCGAAGGAAAGTTTTTTGAAATTCTTTTTTAAAGCAACAAATTTTGACGATAATTCATGAAAACCTTTTTCTAGTTGGTCTCTAGCGTGTGAGAGTTCTTCATAAGATAGATGATTAAGAGAATTTGAAGAACTAGAGGAGGAAGAGGAAGAAGAGTCGGAAGATGATACCTCATGTTTTGCCATTAGGCATTTTTTACCTTGGTCGGTCGAGGAGAAGGAGGAGAAGGAGGAGTTATCACTCCATGTTGCCTTTGAAGCCTTCTTCTTTCCCTTCTTTTTGGCGGGTTCTTGCTTTTGATCGGATTCTTGCTTTGGAGCCTCGCTAGTACCTTCATAGGTTAGTTCTAAATATTTCCAAATATCATGTGAAGTAGAGCAAGTAGAAATGCAATTAAAAACATTACGGTCAAGACCACAATGAAGAGCGTTCATGGCTTTGCCATCAAGCTCAAAATTTGCAATGTCTACGGGGGTCCATTTAGACTCATCGGGAGAGGAGAGGGAAAATCCTTTCATAACAATTTTAAAAATAGGATAGCCAATACTTTTAAGAAATGTGGTCATGCGGGTTTTCCAAAAACAATAATCGGTTCCATCAAAAAATGGAGCACGATCCAAAGAAAAGCCTTTGGAGGCGTAAGAGGTTGAAGCGGTAGAAGCCATCAAAAAGGATCTTTAATTTGAAACCGGTTAGGGAATTATTCAAATACTTCCTCTGATACCAAATGTTGGGCGGAAGAAGCAACGAGGTAATGATGGCAAGAGGGGGGTGAATTGCCTTTTTAAAAAAAAGATTAACAAATTAAAAATCAAAGTAAAGTGCAGCGGAAATAAAGAGGCAATCACACAAGAAATTGATAACGGAGTTCGGCCAAAACCCGGCCTACGTCTCCGCTCCCAACTCAACCGTTGAGAGATTCCTACCGCTTGCTTTTCAATGGTTTTAGCAAGAAACCCACTAGGCTTTGAGGTAGCACTAGGACCTATTACAGCTTGCTTTTATTGGTTTAGCAAGAACCCACTTGCTTTTGATGGTTGAGCAAGAACCCACTAGCCTTTTTAACGGGTGAAGGCTAGCTCACCGTGACACAAGCCTTTTAAAGGAAAAGCTTGAAGAAACCTCTTCACACCTTAGTGGTGGTGTGAGAACCCAAAGAAAAGGGGATGAGAAAAGAGTTTGGTTTGTAGACACAAACCCAAATAAAGCTCAAAATAAATAAAGAATGAAAAACCGTAATGGAGGAATACTTGGGCGCCAATTGGATGATGGAGTTGATGTAGCGTGCTCTCCCAAGCTTCTTGAGGTGCTCCTTGGATTGGGAATTGGATTGGAGCACTTGAGGATCCTTGAAGGTGGAGCACCGGAGGTTCGCCAAATGTGCAACAAAATGTCCGGGCGCTTGGTATGTGATCCGGTTGGGTTCCGAGGCTTCCTTGGCCTTTATTTATAGGCATGGAACCCATTGGGGGCCTTCGGAGCCGTTGGAGAAGTCCTCGGAGCCGTTGGAGGCCAAAAGGAGGTTGACTGGTCAAACCCAACGGCTAGTTTGACTGGGCTACCGGCTGGCCGGTGCAGGGCCACCGGCTGGCCGGTGCCTTGGATGATGGAAACTTGTTCTGCCCAGGAGCCACCGGCTGGCCGGTGCTGAGGCCACCGGCTGACCGGTGGCAAGACAGTAGCTTGCACTTGTGTCTGGGTGCCACCGGCTGGCCGCTGGTGTTCCACCGGCTGGCCGGTGGTCTGGATTTCAGTCCACTTGAGATGCTTTCTTGGGCCATTCCTTTGGCAATATCTTGCCTATCATCCACAACACTTAAAACACAATATTAGATAAATAAGAAAGGTGATTGTGATCATGAAAATCAAACAACGAGGGGAACGAGATGTACAACAATCTCCCCCTATTTTGATGATCACAATCACCAAAACAATTAATGTAAAATACTGAAATTGAAAGGAAATTCTAAGCACGATGAAAAGGATTCTCCCCCAATCAATCAAGAAATTCTCCCCCTTTGTGATTATCAAAATAGAATGGGGCATAAAACTTGATTGAGGGAATGACTTTGAAAAACAAGATAGAGATTTGAAAATCAATTGAGATTTTTGAAATTGAATTGAAAGTTTTGAATCAAAAATGAATAACAGTTTGAATTGAAAGTTTTGAATCAAAATTGAAAGTTTTGAATGAAAATTGAATAGAGAATTTTGAATTGAATACTTTGAAATGAAAATTTTGATACCAAGTGTTGAAATTGTAAGTTGGAATTGAAAATTTTGAAATTCAAATTAAAAGGGCTTAAACGATCCTAACTCCCCCTAAATAAAATCAATAAATCACCGGGGAGAGGGATTTTGAAAAGAGACAATTTTAGGCCCGGAGAGACTCGCTAAGAGGGATTTTTCAATCCACACTTGCCTTGTAGCGGGTCTTCTCCTATAGAATTCATCCGAATAAAAAATCGATTTGGGCCTACCATACCGGGCGTTTTTGCAATTACATTCATATATCATGTGCCCGGGTTTTTTGCAATAGTTACAAAATTTAAAACTAGAGCTCCCCCTTACAAAAACAGTTGGTGCATCGGAGGAGGAGGCTTGGTTGGTATATCCTAGCCCTTGGGTGGTTCTTGAAATTCATTGGGAACCAAGCAATTTTGAAAGATTTTGTTCCCCTTGGGTGAACTTAGCTAGGGTCTCTCTTAGGTCTTTGATGGTTGATTCCAAAGAATCAACATTTGGAAAATTTTGGATTTTTAGGGAGAGTTCCTCCTTCTCTTTGAGAAGTTGTTCTTTTTCGAAGGAAAGTTTTTTGAAATTCTTTTTTAAAGCAACAAATTTTGACGATAATTCATGAAAACCTTTTTCTAGTTGGTCTCTAGCGTGTGAGAGTTCTTCATAAGATAGATGATTAAGAGAATTTGAAGAACTAGAGGAGGAAGAGGAAGAAGAGTCGGAAGATGATACCTCATGTTTTGCCATTAGGCATTTTTTACCTTGGTCGCTCGAGGAGAAGGAGGAGAAGGAGGAGCTATCACTCCATGTTGCCTTTGAAGCCTTCTTCTTTCCCTTCTTTTTGGCGGGTTCTTGCTTTTGATCGGATTCTTGCTTTGGAGCCTCGCTAGTACCTTCATAGGTTAGTTCTAAATATTTCCAAATATCATGTGAAGTAGAGCAAGTAGAAATGCAATTAAAAACATTACGGTCAAGACCACAATGAAGAGCGTTCATGGCTTTGCCATCAAGCTCAAAATTTGCAATGTCTACGGGGGTCCATTTAGACTCATCGGGAGAGGAGAGGGAAAATCCTTTCATAACAATTTTAAAAATAGGATAGCCAATACTTTTAAGAAATGTGGTCATGCGGGTTTTCCAAAAACAATAATCGGTTCCATCAAAAAATGGAGCACGATCCAAAGAAAAGCCTTCGGAGGCGTAAGAGGTTGAAGCGGTAGAAGCCATCAAAAAGGATCTTTAATTTGAAACCGGTTAGGGAATTATTCAAATACTTCCTCTGATACCAAATGTTGGGCGGAAGAAGCAACGAGGGAATGATGGCAAGAGGGGGGTGAATGTCCTTTTTAAAAAAAAGATTAACAAATTAAAAATCAAAGTAAAGTGCAGCGGAAATAAAGAGGCAATCACACAAGAAATTGATAACGGAGTTCGGCCAAAACCCGGCCTACGTCTCCGCTCCCAACTCAACCGTTGAGAGATTCCTACCGCTTGATTTTCAATGGTTTTAGCAAGAAACCCACTAGGCTTTGAGGTAGCACTAGGACCTATTACAGCTTGCTTTTATTGGTTTAGCAAGAACCCACTTGCTTTTGATGGTTGAGCAAGAACCCACTAGCCTTTTTAACGGGTGAAGGCTAGCTCACCGTGACACAAGCCTTTTAAAGGAAAAGCTTGAAGAAACCTCTTCACACCTTAGTGGTGGTGTGAGAACCCAAAGAAAAGGGGATGAGAAAAGAGTTTGGTTTGTAGACACAAACCCAAATAAAGCTCAAAATAAATAAAGAATGAAAAACCGTAATGGAGGAAGACTTGGGCGCCAATTGGATGATGGAGTTGATGTAGCGTGCTCTCCCAAGCTTCTTGAGGTGCTCCTTGGATTGGGAATTGGATTGGAGCACTTGAGGATCCTTGAAGGTGGAGCGCCGGAGGTTCGCCAAATGTGCAACAAAATGTCCGGGCGCTTGGTATGTGATCCGGTTGGGTTCCGGGGCTTCCTTGGCCTTTATTTATAGGCATGGAACCCATTGGGGGCCTTCAGAGCCGTTGGAGAAGTCCTCGGAGCCGTTGGAGGCCAAAAGGAGGTTGACTGGTCAAACCCAACGGCTAGTTTGACTGGGCTACCGGCTGGCCGGTGTAGGGCCACCGGCTGGCCGGTGCCTTGGATGATGGAAACTTGTTCTGCCCAGGAGCCACCGGCTGGCCGGTGCTGAGGCCACCGGCTGACCGGTGGCAAGACAGTAGCTTGCACTTGTGTCTGGGTGCCACCGGCTGGCCGCTGGTGTTCCACCGGCTGGCCGGTGGTCTGGATTTCAGTCCACTTGAGATGCTTTCTTGGGCCATTCCTTTGGCAATATCTTGCCTATCATCCACAACACTTAAAACACAATATTAGATAAATAAGAAAGGTGATTGTGATCATGAAAATCAAACAACGAGGGGAACGAGATGTACAACAATTCCCAGCAATATTGTCCGCTCTGGCCCAGTTGTTATCCCAGGCCTCACGGCTTTAAAACGCGTTGCTGAGGGGAAGGTAGGCACGGGAATTTCAAGCACCCACCAATCTCCCTCCACAACCGATGTGGGATTGGTTACCGGGGCACAGGCGCCAACAATCCTGGCGGGGGCTCTCAAGGCCCAGGACACAACATCCCCCCCCAAGCCCACACCGGTCCCGAGACCAACCACCCTCTGATACCAATTGATGGATCGGATCCCTCGGCCCAGCAATATTGTCCGCTCTGGCCCAGTTGTTATCCCAGGCCTCACGGCTTTAAAACGCGTTGCTGAGGGGAAGGTAGGCACGGGAATTTCAAGCACCCACCAATCTCCCTCCACAACCGATGTGGGATTGGTTACCGGGGCACAGGCGCCAACAATCCTGGCGGGGGCTCTCAAGGCCCAGGACACAACAATCTCTGGGAACTATCATGGAAGAGCCTCCACTTGTGATGTCTACCTTCAATCGCCTTGAGAGCTGCTTCCTAAGCGCTCTCCTTAATTCGGTGGAGGAGGATCTCTCTCATAACTTGAGAGCATTCTTGGTGGAAAAAAGGATTCTCTCTTGGCCGGAGAGCTTTTTCGAATCCATTATGCCCAACTATAAATAATGGCTAGGCTCATAATAATAATATAATTGGGATTTTAATTACTTAGAATAATAAAATGAATTAATTACATGAAAACATTTATTCTTTTAATTTAATTCTTAGTAAGACCCCATGTCTAATAATAATAGTTGATTATTTTTATTACTTGACATGTACCCAAAAAATTACACCTAATATTATTTAATTTAATAAATAATATTATTTCTCACAAATCCACAAAAAAAATAAACATCGTGTATATTAATATATAAGGCGTGTACTTTTTTTCCATATTCCTTATTTCCTCCACCACATTATTAGAACTTGAATAATGGATATTTATTTCTTAAATAAATATCACTTCATTACTCACTAATAAATATATTATTTTTCCTACAATATATTCTCTCAAATAACTACTGTCGAAATAATTATGATCAAGCGTCCTTTAATAATTATTAAACCAAGATCGAGAATAATCTTTATTCAACTTGTTAAATGAATATTTAACTGAGATAATTGGACACACTTAGTGTGTGACCCTATAGGACTCTTTCTCAGTGGAATTAGACATATCTTGCCTAAATCCCATTTTTAGCATCTAGAAACACACCATGTAATCCGTAGAGAAAGAAGTTAACGCCATAATGACATGTCACATCCTAAAAACACTTACCGTGTAATGAAATCCCTTTGTCTCGATATCTTGAATCAAGAGGGTTTCAGGCTAGTCCCATCAATCCATGTGCTCGATTACTCTTTCTTTGACTTCCCAAAATTGAACTTTCCCTTTCTTTTCAATGGCCATATATTTTTATAGGCCATATAAATTCCATCAAAGGGTCTGAGATATCAACTTCTGTTGTGGAATAGAAGGTAAAAATCCTTTCTCGCCTTATCTATTAATGTAGTATTACACGTGACGCACCCAACATATCCTACCTCGCTGTGAGTAGTGTGTCATCATAGTTTTCATCAATACATCTAAGTTCATGAGTTGTAATACCCATTAATAATAATATTAAAGTCTAAGGACTAATACACATGTGCGCATATAGGAACATCCAATGACACTATGAAATGTTGATTTCCTACTGGCAGGTCTTATTCTCATAATATCCTCCTGGATATTTCCAAGGGTGCACACCATGAGATGGTGCCTCAAAGTTTAATGAGTCCTCACCCCTAATGTCTTTTAATATTTGTGTCCCTCAAATAACATCATAATACAATAGAACATATATTCAAGAACAGTGTTATAGAACTTTTGGGTTCTCATCATAGCAGGGATCCACTATGACCCTTTAGTCCAATAGCTATCCTTAGGACATTATCACATGAATTGTCACATAAAAGAAAAATAAAGATGTGATAAGGTATTTATTAATGAATAAATTATAAAGTAGTTAGTTATATGCCACCAATATCACCTTCAAAACAGTGAAACTTTAAAATGGGATGACCACACAAAAACCCCAGAAGAAACCATACAAACTCAACACACCGAGAGACTTTCTTCACTCCAATATGGGACTTCCACTAAAATAGGGATTCAGAAGATACACACAAATTATCCTTTTTTACCCCAAATTAAAAGTACAAAAAAATAGACAACATAACTCACCTTCACTCATGATGGAAAAATTCATAATTTTCCAGAATACCTGATTTGATTGAAATAGAGGTTATTATAAGATTCACAACACAATTTTTACATGTAAAACAAAAAGGAAACACCACAAGACACCATAATTAAAATAGAGAAATTATTACATCAAAAGGGTCAATAAACTGAACCTAGATCAACACCCTACTCCTGCAAACGGGTTGGGTGTCTTCTAAAGGGGTGTATTTGGATCCATGTCACCTCTTAGAAACACCTCAAAAGAATCGTTCCAAGTGAACTAGGCATCCATATGTATGTAAGGTCTTCAGAGCACTTGGGAATGATGACTTCTTCTGACCCAGCTTGCTACATTGATGAAATGTCAGGGCCCTACGCCCAGAATTAACTAACAAAAGATCTAAAGGCCTCTTTATTCCACGACCATCACTACCAGCTTCATAACACTTTCTGGTCTCTTTACTGGGATCCACTTCACTAATTACATAGACTAAATAAATTTTTTCTACATCAATGACCCCTACCAATATAGCCTCAACCCAAACATATTTTCTCACCGCATCGGAAAAGGATGCTAGACTGAACTCTAATACCTTTAATTATAGATCAGGATGAAGCCTATTTTCAAAATTTCAATCCTTCACAAAATCTTCCTCATCCCACACCAAAAAGTGAGGGACTAAATCCTCAAAATGTCGAATGAACTCCAATATTGATCCATCACCTTGCTGAAGGAAGCACATCTCCATTTCCTTCCTCACCTTCACATCCTCATAGAAATACTACCAAACAAATAAATCCTTGAATAATTCACAGGTGAATAATTCTCAAGGCTTGGTCCAAAAGACCAAATTCCAACACTTCTAAAACTGACCTATTATAGTAAAGGTAGAAAAAATCACATTTAGATACTCATAAAACATGAGGAAACCAAATATACTTTCTATTTTATGTATCCACTCTTTCACTTATAAAGGATCCACTTGAACATAAAAAGAGAGGTGGGTTTAACTTCTAAAAATCAAGTAAAAATTCCTTAGTTTGATTAACCAGAAGATCTACTAAGAGTAAATCTACCAAAGATGCACCTCGAATATCCATCGAACCTTTGGTGGGGGTGTACACAAGACAAAATGGAAACCAATAACTCAATCAAAACCAATTCATCAATAAGATCCAAAACTCAAAAAACTACTTAAAAACATTTCCAAATCATTAGAAAACATGCTACAGAACCATCAGTTTTCAAAACATCATGATTTCCCCTCTTAAAAACACTTTTTAAGAGAAATAAAACTTGGTGGGTTACACACTCATCAATAGTATTCCATGGAGCCTCACACAAATACATTCTCATTCAAGTATAGGTATCCATCAACTCAAACCATTACTCATCCACTTTCTCATACACATCTATAAAATTGAGTGCTAATAATAATACCAAAGGTTAAAATAATATATTTCCATTTTTTGAATCAAAACATTCAACCCATGTCTTGCATTATCAACCCACTTCAAATTTCATATATTCACAAAACTTTCAAAAATTCTCCAACACATTTTTCTAAAACCGGTCTATTTAAAAATAAATTTCTATTTCCAAAACAAAATATTTTGATAAACTCTAGGTTTTTATTATAAAAATCCAATCTCAGCAAACCAATATCCCATTCTACCAAAATCATCTTATTAAAGATACTTTTTCTAAAGATTTATTTAAAATAAATTTTAAAACTCATTTCTTTATTTGAATAACCAAATCATTACTTCTTGAAATAAGGTTTTCACAATCCAAAGAGATTTTTTCAAAATGAAATTCAAAATTAAGAAGACTTGAAGAAAGATCATGAAGGGGAAAACTAGTGTTGATGGGTGACTTGCAAATATGGTTGGTGTCCATATTCTAATCACACAACCATCATGAAGAGTCTTTAAAGACCATTTCCCTTGATCCACATGGATTTCTAGGACCTGTGAGCTCATTGATACTATTATCCAGACTCTAGTTTCATTTACTAAGCACAAAACATCCAATAAGAATAAAAAAACCAAAGAAAACCCGAATTCCCATGGTAACTCAAGGTTTTCTCTAGAAATTGTTGTCCAGGAACTCCCCCAAACCCACATCCCTAGCTCAAACAATCCTAATCCATATGCCTTAACATCAAAAATATCAAAAGGTTGCTCTGAATGTTAGGTCCTCCAAAGAACCTAATCTATGATTCCATTTTTTTCATGAACCATCCTAGGTTAACCCTAAACTAGTCGCCTGAGTCAGCCCGTAATAAGGACTGAGAGGTATTCCTGGTCCTCTCAGTCTGAAACTAGTTTCGAGCATCAATAGAATCATATTGGAAATTATTTCTCCCAATATAAATGAACCAAATAATGTAATTAAATAAAGTAACCCAAATATAAATAAGTAACACAATTGAGAAACATTTATACATAACTAAAAATAGAAAAAAAAAGGTGAACAAAAAAACTAAACCAAACCAAATCAAAACTAAGTCTCCATGTGTAATAGAGGGTCACTCTTTGATCCCAAAACCCAACATTTAATATTTTTATTCAAACCAAGATGAAACCTACACCAGAAGATAAAATAATAAGAAACTATATGAATGGGTACTAAAACTCATTAAGATTACCCAGACAATCTATTCCCAGTGAGTGTTCATTAATAAAAATAATAATTGAATATAGGTTAGTAATAAAATATATAAAAATATGTTTATGCACATTTTCTCTTTAAAAAATCATGATCCATTGTCCTTTTTCATTAAAAAACCATATTTTTTCTAAAATGATACATTAGAATTTTAGAGGTGAAGGATGATATTTTTAACTAAAAAGGGATAAGGAAAGTGTAAAACTTTCTCAAATCATTTTCCATAAACATTTCTAACCAACACTTCAATTTTAACAAATAATTAAACCATACAAAAGAGAAGAATTGATGATCACATTAAAAGGGAAATGGAATATAACACGTATGCATAACCAACCAAACAAGTCATCTCAATCATCCATTTTAGAAAACTAAGTTTCTAAATATCTGGTAGAACCTAGGATATCATTGGATAATATAGAACATACTTACACCTGACTTTCCCCATTGGAATGTCATACCTGATGACATCAATTCTCCCACACGCTCAATCTTACCCTACCTGAACTAACCGACGGGCACAATCACAAAGTAGATAAAGGTCCCCACTTAGGTCCAATAGCCAGATCATAATCCTAAGCTAGTGTAGAAACCATTCACCAAATATCTACTAGATATGCTAGGTTCCCATATAAAGACTTAATTGGTGTGATCTAATCAAAACCAAAAAAACAACCAACCACATATACATGCATCACATACATAATAATCATACACAAGCATCACCTTGAATCACCACAAGGAAAAATCCCTTTCCTTTAAACCAATAATTCAAAAAGGAAGTCTCATACTAAGGACCATCAATACCATTCATAACAACCAAGGAAATAAGATCATAAAATGATAGTTTTCAAGAGGACCAATTTTATAAAAGTTACAAACAGGCCTTAAGAACTCTTTGAGAAACCACTTACTTCCAAAATAAATATAGCACATCAGTTTCAAATATAAGACCACTTATAAATCCATTTAAGAAACACTATTAATAATTTTTGAATAAAAATAAATTTAAAAATCTAAAAACATGACTTAGAAATCATAAATTATTTACAAAACCTAATTGGGAAATTGATCAAACACTTGGCATGAAAATATTTACAAAACAATTCTATATACCTTAATACAAAAAGGAAATCACCTAATTTATTATCAAATAAATTATTATAAAAATAATGAATTAATAATTAATATCCAATGAAGGTTAAAAAACAATAAATCAATGATTCTTAAATTTTAATGATAAATTCAAAGAGAAACCTACCTCAAAACATAAATGCTTAAATAGTGCCTTCCTGAAACAACTTCTCACGGGTCTAAGAAGAAAAGAGTATCAAAGAGGAACATTAAAAACACAATAACCTTAATTTAAACTCAAAGAAACATGAACCCTAGATCCAAAAGACCATGGAAGAAGAACACATCAAGAAAAATGGAAGGATGAGGAAGAGGAAGAAAACAGGAGGAGATTACCTTGAATATTTCACCTCAAATATTGAAGAAATAAAATAGATTTTACCTAGGAGGAGGAGGATTGGCATATAGAAAAAAGGATGAGCTCACCCTACGTTATAAAACTATTATAAGTAGAGAGGGATTTTAGGATTAAAAATATGTTAGCATAAAAATGAAAATTCACATTTTTAAGACATTGGGGCACTGCACATTGTTGGACCATGCAGTTTCCTAAACTGTGAGCCAACCCCACTCCCCTTACTAGACACACTAGGAACCCACTTGGTTTGAATACATGGTTTGGGAAACCATCCACCAATCACGTGACATGGTTCTATCAAAAATCCATAACCATTCACATGCCTTCTACACATTTTTTCCTAACTATGCATAGGTTGTGCACCCTTGACCAAGGACAACCAAAGGCCCCACATGGTTTCTCTTAGGAGAAGCATGGTTTGGATCAAACCATGTGCAACCCATGAAACTCAAACTATAAAAGTTCAAAATGAAATTAAAAGATACTCAACCTTATAATTCCACACAGTTACCCCTTAACTATGCACCTAAACCATGTAACAAAAGAAAAACAGCCCGAAAATAAAAAATTTGATTCGAAACACATGAAACTCAAGAGAGGGGACAAGAACAAAATGATAAACAAAAAAAATAAGAAAATAAAAACCATGATGTGACAAAATCTACAATAAATTAGGTGTGATGGAATATTTTTGGGAGGGTCTTTTGAGGGTTGTGCAAGCATGGTCTGCGTGAAGGTGGAGAAACTGGGAGGAGGGGAGGAGAGAGGAGGATGTGTGTTTTTAATAAATTAATAATTATGAAGAGTTATTTTTGATGGATTTTATTTCATCTCTAAAGGTTAATTTTCAATTATATTTTGTGATATTGTTCCTTACCTATCATAAAAGTTCATAACGGTATGACTATTGGCGATGAATATATAAATCTATTTCTATTACCCATCGCAACTAAGTTTCCAGTGGGATGGTGCACAAGATTTCCAAAGGTATTTGAAACAAAATTAATTTTTTTCATTTCAAATAGTGGTTATTTTCAATGTAAATTATTTCCATGTAAAATACCTTATTCTTAAAGACTATTTTTTGATGGTTATTTTCCCCATAACAAATAACCCATCATAATTACCTTTTTCACTAGTAGTTCCACAATATTTTTTTACTATAAACTCCCTTATTAAGGTTCTTGGAAAATATCAAATTTTCATAGAAAATATGGAAGATATGAAAGTGTGTAAAGATCAATAATAAAATAAATCCTTTGATAAATTTTAGGCTATGATTAAAGTACCTAAATCCACATATTTAGGAACTTCAGCCTCAAGTATAGTGATCACATAATCTTGGAATTCTCCCCTTGTCCTCTTCTATAGTAGGTTCCCTTGATTATTGGTTCATTTCTGTGAGTAATTCAAAATTTATATATAGTTGACACACTAGAAAACATTTTTTTCTTTCATTCCCTTTAATTTATTAACCATGTGACACTTTTTAATACACTTGTAACAAACTCTCATTCCCTTAAAACATTTTTGAGGATATTTCTTTCCACAATTTTCATATGATGGAAACTGCTTTGTTCCCATCTTCTTCTTTGTCACAATACCTTTTTTATGCTCAATTAGCCCCGCATTCTCTTAATTTTCCTTGAATATATAATATATATAAAATTCCTTCTATGTTTTAATATAACAAAATACTATTTCACTATATGATGAAAAATTATTTGAATCTAGTTCCCTTTAGAGGTTTGGCAAAGGGACTTCAAATAAATGGTTAAAATTTCTCTCTATATTTTATTTATAATATATATCATACCTGGATAGTCTTATAAAGGTAGCCTCATATTCCACAAAAATTTTATCTTTATATATCTTTAAGTTGAGGAATTTTCTCTTCATTTCATTTTATTGATCATGAGAAAAATATATATCGAATAATATTAGTTTAAAAGCTCTCTATTCTATATGTTCTATTTCATCTTCCTCCCTAGTATTCTGAATCAATATCCACTATTGATCAACATCGCCTTTAAGACAATACACATCCACTGGAACATTTTCTATTTCATCACACCCTAAGGCTAGAAATAGTTTTTTAAGATACATAATTAATTTCTCAACTACCCCAAAATTAGTAGTTACACTAAAATATAGAGGTGTTTTCCACATAAAACAATACAATATAGGTGTATCATTTCGTGGAACATCATGTTACTCCATATTTTTAAGGTAATTATTCATAACCTGGGTCATCAACCCTAATATAACTATGATATTCTAATCTTTAACACTAATTTCATTGTATTTCTCAGTAGGTAAATCCTTAAATTAACCATGGGTATTGAATCCCTTTCTTCTGTTAGGTGATATCACTAACTAATGGAACACACTAATTTATATAATAATTATAATTAATATTGAGATATAAAATAATAAACTCCCTAATGGTGAAATTATTAAACACTATAATGTATTATCATAATTATCATGTTAGCTATGTTCATTAAAAATATAGTTACCATAGTTTCTACTAAAATTAAATGGATACAAACTGTAACAACCCCAACTCTAGTGACCTAGATTCAATGTCCACTTTGTTACAACGGTAAAAATACAAGGGATATAGTCTTGAAGTATTGATCATTTTATTAGTCCTGGATAACCATATACATACATGATACCCATTATACATTAGGAATAAAATATAAAACATAATATAAGAAAATGTTTGACATCCTTGAAACTCATTCAAATATTTCCTCTTCATATCCTAGAGAAATGAAAAAAATAATTGAGAGATAAAATTCTTAGTGAGGGTTGAGTACAATGGATTCTATTATGATTTAAAAAAGCATAATCAATATTGAATGGTAAAAAATTGGAAACACGTTCCATTTGATCAATAACCTACATAGTAAATATATCTATAGATAATATCAATGTAGTAATCTCATGGATAATAATAAATTAATTCTCAATAAAGGAAATTTATGATGATAGAAATCATGATCTATTTCATCATGATATATCTACCATCAAATCCTGGTTACAAGATAGTTTAAACTATGGGTAACTGATTTAATAATTTTGGACAACTGATTTTTGCATGATACATTTCAATACATTGAGTGGCTATATAATTTTGGTCATAACACATCACTGTATTTCAAATGTATTCCTATTATATTGAACGAAAAATTTAATTCATAAAAAATATCCCTTATGAATATGTTTCTATATTGATTAAAGAATAAGAAATATCAATATTTCCAAAGTAAATCAAATAACATTCAAAATAAAATATAGTTTGTATAAATTCAATACAATTTAGAAAATAATCGTATCCATGATACAAATAATATGGATATCTAAGAGAAATGTAATGTCCAATTATCAATAGAAAGTAAAATTTTCAAGATAAATTTAGTGAACATAAAATTAATCAAGGGATGAGAGATGAATATACAAAAATTAGATTTTATAATAACATAAATTATTTTTAAATAATAGAAGAAAATGGGAATGAAAAATTTAAAATAATTTTTCATAATGATCTTCCTTTTACGAATCAATTAAATCTTATATAATAATATAAAGTTCTTAAAAAGCTTATGGTGGTGGAAAAACTCATTAATGATGTATACATTAAAAAAATTTCTTCAGAATTTTTATAAAGAAAGTTGAAAATTAATCTTTTGGGAAAAAAATTAAAATATTCCTTTGAAACCATGTAAAAAAATTAATAATAACTTAAAATGTTATTTATAAATCATTTGAGTAAAAAAATTACTTTTTAAACAAATGAAAAATGTGGTCATAGAAGAAAAATATACCTGATCAAAATGAGAAATGAGATCGGATTTTCTTTTAAATAATACTTTTCATGATTCAATTGAATAATATATGAAAAGTAGGAAGAAAAATAGAAAATATTTAAATATTTATAGGATAAAATATATATGGATTTTATGAAGGATATATTATAATATTCCTTCAACAAAAATAAAAGCAATCCCAAATAAATGATATTGTAAAATAAATTCATACCTATTTGGTAACTTTAAAATTATATCCCCTCAAAATAGTATAAATTAAATGAAACTTCAATCATAATGGATGAATATGTTTTCATGTTAAATACCTAAAATTGGTATTATATACACCACATAAAAATAAATAAGTGCATAATACCAAATATATCTCAATGGAGTGGAAATTGAGATGAAATCCCTTATAAGGATCATATCATTGATGTGAGAATTAATCAATAAAGTGATTATCTGTAACAAATGTAAATCCATTAAAAAAATTTAAACAAAACATAATAAAATCATAGGTAATTTTACACATAATCATTACATAGTCAATTAAGTAAAAGTATAACCTAATTTATGGAATTTGATTTAAAAAACCCATTACCTCGTGTTTCCCATAGTTAAACATGCTTTAAACTCCTATGTAATGTTATAAAAATGTAATTAATTTATACTATAACCATATTCATATTTATAATATCATATATGATCCTATTATAACATCAAATCACCAATTTATTAACAATATTTAATTCTTATCGTTGTTTCGGGTGTAAACTACTTTATTTTACCATATATGTTTTGTCATGAAAGTTCTAGAACCTATACTGTTATTATGGTTCCATAATATATGTAATTTTTATCATGATATAAATATAATATATTTATTTATTAAATTTATACTTATTACCTTTCATTTAAAGAGTAAATTAAAAAAGGATCACATCACTTCGTGGATGTGGTAGTCCACATGTACACATGATCGACATTATCATTTTCCAATGGATTAGAAGGTGATAAGGTATGTATGATATTATAATTATAGAATAATATTTATTCAATAACTATCATATATATTAATTAATTACATCTTCATAACCTTCTAAGTAAAGTGGGGACGAAAAACGAATTACACCACTACTTGGAGATGGTAAGTTGTACATACGCACGAGCGATATTTTCGTTATTCATATGATGGAAAAGATATGGAAATGGTTATAAAAAATAATAATAACATATCATTATATTTATGATACTAGAGTTATTATTTTATTAGGGTTAAAATATATTTATATTAAGTTTAATAAGAATGACACTTGAAAGAATCGGTAAATATGATTACCTATTCTTCAAAGAGCTCCTTTAGATCTTCCCTTAAGGGACCTAGGGTTGGTATTTATGGAAGAATATAAAATATATAACTTATATAATTATTTTAATAATATATTTTTTCATGGTTTGATCGAGATAAGAGGCTTTAGGTAGTGTACATAATAGAGGATACGTGTTGTTTTTTTATAGTGAACGAAAGGACACACATGGAATTAATCAAATGATTTAAATATAAGAAATTCATTTTCATGTTAAGGTGAATCAATGTGGACTTAATATCAAATATAATATAGGATATGGTTTAAATATATTAAACAAATAAATTTGGATAGATTTATGTGGTATTTGGAACCTTATCTTTTGGTTTAACCCCTTTGTTAAACAATTTTAACATTAACCGAACTAAAAAAATTCAACCATAAAGGGTTATAATTTTACTTATAAGGTATTAATTTGATCATAAAGGGAAACTTACTGACACTTTAGTCCATTAATGATCGTACTTTTCATCTTTAAATATATTTATGATTTTTAAATAATTTAATAAAATATAAATTTTCATAAAATATCAATAATGTCTTATTTGACCCTATTAATTTAATTTGAATTTAAAGAAATCAAGAAAAATATGAAATTAGAATATAGAATTTTAAAAGATCTCTAATATTTTACATATATGTATAGAATTTTTTGGTCACTCTAACTTGTAACGACCCAATCTTTTTGAGTAGTATATTAACTTACTCTTAATGATTTAATAAGATGTTAATGGTTAATGCAGAAAGAGGAGGCGATGGCTTCATCCAGTAGACTCGACCCTTATGAAGCCCACTTATCAGAGCTTGGGAAGGAGGTAGCATCTGTGGGCTTCGCTTTGGACCAAGCCCAAGCCGAACTCCAGCGTGTCAAGCTTGAACGGAAACGCCTACAGGAGAAGTTCAAGTTAGTAGAGATTACTACTAGGGCAATGTTATCTGAGCCTCCCTCAGATTCTCTCACCATAGCACACCTTACACTTAGGTCTTATGCCAGTGTTATAAGGGGCTATGTGACGAGACCCTAGCTTCCTTGTGTAATCCTTTCGGGTGAATAAATTGAGATATCTTCCTTTAATGATGTTTGTGAAATTTCAAATGTACAGATAATTTTAGAATGTATTTTATTGATGAATTTTGAAAAAAAAGGATATTTTAAAATATTTATGAAAACCCTAAATAACTAATGATGTGTAATGATTTTCAAAAAATGGTCTTCTACAAAAGTGTTCAGTAAGGAATTTGGAGTCTAATAAGATCAACTTAATTTTTGATGAATAGTAAATTATGAATAGTGATTTTACGCTTAGGATTAGTAATGTGACCAAATGGATTAGTAATTTCACTCAAAGAAAGTTTTAATATAATTTAGACACTAGATTAAGTAATGTGATTCAATAAAATGGGTAAATAACGGTTTCATAAATTATTAGTCAAGTATTAGTTTTTTCGGATGAATAGTGTTTTTTAATTAAAAATTTAATTAAAAATTATTAGAAAATTATTTTGATAAAAAGGACTTTATTTTTGAACTCATAGCATCGATATTATGTTAAGGTAATTTTTGGGGATTTTTTCTGAAAAAAATGAATTTTCGATGAATAGTGTTTTTATTTAAAAATTAAATTAAAAATATTTAGAAAATTATTTTTATAAAATGGATTTCATTTTTGAAATCAGAGCATTGATATTTGGTTAAGGTGAAATTTTGGGATTTTTCTGAGAAAGTTGAATTTTTAGTGAATAGTAAAAATACAGTTTTAGGGTTTCGGTATGTTTAATGACATCATAACTGTGTCATGATGATGTCATGAGATATTTCAAGGGTTGGCCGGCCAAGGGTGATGAATTATTGTTTTGGGGGCCCCATGTGGCCTAACTCCTTGATAAATGCCAAGGGAGAGCACATGGGTTTGAGAAAAGCACATGTGAGGTGTCCCTTGGCCATTATTGCCTTGTCCCCTCACTTTCCCTATAAATACCTACCCTTTCCTCCTTTAGTTTTTACTCCCAACTCTCCCCCAACGAAGTTCTGGTCTTCTTACCTTCCAAGGAGTCCTCCCAAGGTGCCCCCAAGCCCTCAAGGTCCAAACCTTTGAGTTTCAAGAGTCACGTTTTAAGGTAAGGGATCCGACCCCTCTCTTTCTTTTCATGTAATCTCTTTTATGTCATTCCTTTTATGCTCCATGTTCTTATGTGATAGGATGTTCTTTTATATTCCTATTACTTCCCTTTTCATTCTTATATGATGAGAGATCCCCTCTTACTCTCATCATTTCATTTTATGAATGTTTAAGTGATGCCGTTAGGCTGCCGAATTTTTTAAGGGATTCTTTCACCCTTCTCATTTTTCAAGTTTGATTTTCATGTCAAGTATTTCAATTTCCCTTTTTATTATGTTGGGGTATGATCTCTATATCTATCATACTGATCTCTTATGATCATATGATGAGAGACCCTATTTTATCTTGTCAATTCATTTTTATTGAAGTTTAAGTGACGCCGTTAGGCTGCCGAATTTTCATAAGAGAAAGCTAATTTTTGTCTTCCTTCCATGTTTTTCATTTCAAATGGTATGTCCTCCAAATTTCATTACCATGTCCATATATCCTTCTTATTCCATTCCCCTACTGTTTTATGGATCATTTATGAGTGGGTGACCCATGTCCCCTCTCTTTTCAATGTTTTCTAAAACCCCGAAACATAGCCGTTATGCTGCAGAATTTTTGGTCTCAAAATGCCTCTCTCTTTTCTCAAAATTATTTTATGTTATAAAGTGAATACTCAAAGATCTTATTTCTACAAGGGTATTCACATATATATCAAAATGTTCTATTTTAAATTCTGGGATTTACATACATGAGACCCGCTTTCCCTTTCCGTGGGTTTAAAGTGACGTAAAGATCATGTCCTTAAAGCAGTTTTTAAAACGTTATGATTATGAAATGAAACCCATTTATTGTATGCTATATGGGTTATTTATGAAATGTTTGATGATGATATATGTGTCTCACATGATAATAAAGTCAAATTTAAGGGTGCGCCCTGATAGCGCTCCAATTCATTGGGTAATGATGTAACCACTAGAGATTACAATTTTCATGATACCTTGGTGAATAACCTTGGTAATTTTCAAATGACACCTTGGGGATGGACCTTGGTGATATGTTCATGATTGTCTATGTTAAATTATGTAGCCACATCTTCAAGTTATGGAAAATTTTATTTTTATTATGAAATGCCTCATGATTTCTTTCTCATGCCTTAAAGTTCTTTTCATGTCCTTATTGAAGTATCTCAAGTTCACATGTAAAATGTTCCTCTTGTTTCCCTTACTGGGCCTTCTGCTCACCCTTTCTTTTGATGTATGTCCCCAGGTTATGAGATGCATTAATGAACCTAGGATGAACTTAAGGAGAATCCTTTCAAGTGTTTAAGAAGAATGTTTTATGTTGTTTTCATGTTTTATGTTCCTGGTTTCCAAGACACTAGACCTTAAAGATCCTCAGTTTTGTGTAATGTAATGAAAGTTTATGTTATAAAAAGGCGGGATGCTATAGTTGGTATCAAATGATGGTTTAGTTATTTGTGGAAATTAGGATATAAAAAATTTAGGAAGAACCCCATAGAAAAGTTTAAACATAGGAAAACTTCCTGGTATTTTGGTAAGTATTGAGTAAGTGGTTTATCAAACAAATACATCCCTGTCTGGATACGAGCAGGTAGAGGCGGCTCTGGCACAGATGTACATAGGGGTAAAACTCAAAAACACCGCTTTGAGCTATACTCGAATGGGAACTGGTGCACGATAACGGGCCTTGCTGCACTCTTGGTTACGACACTCCCGGGGGATATGTTTGGTTAATCACAAGCTTTTTATGAATCATTATGAAGGAATTATAGAAAAGTGTAATTGTATAAGAATGAAGTCTTAGTTAAAAGATCCATAAATGAAATAAGTTTCTTACTAAGGTTTTATTCTTTTAGAAAATGGCGGGCAATAGGAGGAATCATGCCGATGGTGACCGCAATGCACCATGTGCTGACGACCCTCCGATGGAAGCCGGAATGGAAACATTCATGCGAATGATGAACCAACTGACTCAAGTTATGAGTAATAACTTGAATCAAGCTGAGAGGCCGACCTCACCACGAAGGGAACAACTTTCTGTTGAGTCCTTCATGCGTCAACGACCACCAACATTCAGTGGATCTACTGACCCATTGGTTGCGGAACAATGGATAAGCTCCATTGAAAAGATCTTTTCTGTACTTCATTGTTCGGAACAAGAAAAAGTCACCCTTGCTATTTACCGCCTAGAGGGAGAAGCTGATCAGTGGTGGTCACTGATCAAAAACACGAAGCCACGAGGAGAGATGGAAGCTATGGAGTGGGAAGAGTTCCGGGGAATATTCTTTAACAAGTATTTCCCTCGTTCCATGAGAACGAAAATGGATAAAGAGTTTCTCGAGCTAAAGCAAAAGGAGAATGAATCAGTTGGAACCTACGAGATGAACTTCACAAGGCTTTCCCGTTATACCTCAAGCTTCGTCATGGACCCTAATGGGAAGGTTGATAGATTCTTCGGTGGACTACGACCTCATCTACGGAAGAATCTAGCCAACAGGGACTATGATAGCTATGAAGAAATTGTTCGAAGTGCTATGAAAGTTGAACTAGAGTTTGGGGAGACACAGTGGTCTCACAAATCTAATGAGAAGAAGAGAACTCTAGAACCAAGCCTGGGAAGAAGTTTTGATCAGGAAAGAGGTGGAAAGCATATGCAACATCCCACATGCAATAAATGTGGGAAGAAGCATTCAGGGAACTGCTTGATCGGAAGTGGTAAGTGCTATAGGTGTGGAAAAGAAAGCCATATTTCTCGGAATTGTCGTAGTGATGTGAAGCCTCAACTTCCCAACACTAACGACAGAGGAAAGATGGTTCTGGCCCTACCTGAAGTCACATGCTTCAACTGTGGACAGCTTGGGCACTTTGCTAATCAATGTCCAAATCCGAGGGCGGTGGAGGGGAATCACCATCAACCTCAGCAGAGGCCAAGGGAGCAAGGTCGTGCTTTCGCTATCACAACAACTGAAGTTGAAGTTCCGAACGATGTGGTAGTAGGTACTCTTGTTGTCCTCTCAAAACTAGCAAGTACTTTATTTGATTCTGGTTCCACGCATTCCTTTATTTCCTCCAAGTTTGCAAGGAATATAGAATCAATCCCCGAACTGCTAAAGGTAGAGTTGTCAGTCAAGACTCCAAGTGGGATTATCCTTGCATCAAAAGTATTTAGAGACTCTAGTGTTTACTTTGGTGAGAACAATCTTATCGCAAATCTAGTAGTCATTCCCATGATGGAATTCGACATTATACTAGGGATGGACTGGCTCTCAAAGTATAATGCTAAGATCAAATGCAGAAGTAAGGAAATCTCAGTAGTCTTGAATGAACGACCTACAGTTATCTTCCGAGGAGAGGTATCCCGAACTGATCCCTATCTAGAAGCACCTCCTATAGATTTCTTTATGGAGTTAATCGGTGATGAGGAAGAAGGGAAAAGGAGCATACAAATTGAAGATGTTCCGATTGTTCAGGAATACATGGATGTATTTCCTGAGGAGTTACCTGGACCTCCCCCAGAAAGAGAGGTAGAGTTCTCCATTGAACTCATACCTGGGTCCCAGCCGATA
Organism: Viscum album; assembly: GCA_963277665.1. Taxonomy (NCBI): domain Eukaryota; kingdom Viridiplantae; phylum Streptophyta; class Magnoliopsida; order Santalales; family Viscaceae; genus Viscum; species Viscum album. Next base: position 764,721,205 of record OY728137.1, read on the forward strand.
TCAAAGACTCCATATAGAATGGAAAATGTGGAGCTTGAAGAGTTAAAGAAACAACTCCAAGACTGTTTGGAGAAGGGGTTTATCCGACCGAGTGTGTCTCCTTGGGGAGCACCAGTTCTCTTTGTGAAGAAGAAGGATGGATCAATGCGGCTATGCATTGATTATAGATAACTGAACGGGATCACAGTGAAGAACATATATCCTCTTCCAAGAATTGATGATTTATTTGACCAACTTCACAGGGCTCAATTATTCTCTAAGATTGACCTTCGATCTGGTTATCATCAACTGAGGGTGAAGAAGGAAGATATTCCAAAGACTGCCTTCCGATCAAGATATGGGCATTCTGAGTTTACTGTTATGCCCTCCGGCTTGACTAATGCTCCTGCTATTTTCATGGATTTGATGAATAGAGTCTTTAAGGACTACCTTGATAACTTTGTGGTAGTTTTTATTGATGATATTTTGATATATTCAAAAAGTCGTGAGGAACATGAAGATCATCTGAGGGTTATTTTGAAAACTCTGCGGAAGGAGAGGCTCTTTGAGAAGTTCAGCAAGTGTGAGTTTTGGTTACAACAGGTGGCTTTCTTGGGGCACATTGTAACCAATGAAGGAATCTTGGTTGACCCTGCAAAGACAATGGTTGTGGAGGAGTGGCCTCAACCCACAACAGTAACTGAGATTCGTAGTTTCCTTGGTTTAGCGGGATATTATAGGAGGTTTGTGAAAAACTTTTCACAGCTTTCTAATCCACTAACCAAGTTGACTCGAAAAGGGGTTAAGTTCATCTGGACAAAGGAATGCGAGGAAAGTTTCCAAGAGCTGAAGAAGAGATTGGTTACTGCACCTGTGTTAACACTACCCTCTATCGGAGAAGGATTCGTTATTTTTAGCGATGCATCTCTGAAAGGGATTGGGTGAGTCCTCATGCAAAATGACAAGGTAATTGCTTATGCATCTCGACAATTGAAGATTCATGAGCAGAACTATCCTACGCATGATCTAGAGCTGGAGGCAGTTGTTTTTGCTCTAAAGATATGGAGGCACTATCTTTATGGGGAGAAATGTGATATATACACTGACCACCAAAGTCTAAAGTATATTTTCACTCAGAAAGAATTGAACATGAGACAAAGGAGATGGTTGGAGCTTATTAAAGACTACGACTGTTCAATTCATTATCACCCTGGAAGAGCAAACAAAGTCGCGGATGCGTTAAGCAGGAAAGATCATGTTGTTCTGGAAACAATGAGGATCCTGGGAGATCCCTTGATTAAAGATCTATTAAAACTGGACATGGGAATTATAAGTAAAGGGACATCATCAACCCTATCCCAAATGATTTATCAACCTTGATTACTAGAGAAGATCAAGAAGGCTCAAAAAGAAGATCCTTTGCTGTAGGAGAAGTTGGAGGCTGTAAAATATGGGAAGTTACCTGATTTCAATATTGATCAAGAAGGTGTATTGAAATTTCATACAAGACTATGTGTCCCATCTATTCCGGAGATAAAGAAAGAACTGATGGATGAAGCTCATAGCTCTACTTTCTCTATACATCCGGGAAGCACTAAGATGTATAGAGACCTTCGTGATCATTATTGGTGGGATAACATGAAGAGGGAGATTGCCGAATACACTACAAGGTTCCTGGTGTGTCAGCAAGTAAAGGCAGAAAGACAACTTCCTAAGGGGGTATTACAACCGCTACCCATACCAGTATGGAAGTGGGATAATATCACCATGGACTTTGTAACTGGTCTCCCAAAAACATCCAAAGGAAACAATGCGATATGGGTTATTGTGGACCGTCTCACCAAGACAGCCCATTTTATCTCTATTAGGGAAGATTTATCTCTGGATCAGCTTGCCAAGATATATGTTAAGGAAGTGGTAAGGCTGCATGGGGTACCACTATCCATCGTATCTGATCGTGACCCAAGATTCACATCAAAATTCTGGAGAAGTCTGCAACATGCTCTGAATACTGAATTGAATTTTAGTACGGCCTATCATCCTCAAACTGATGGCCAATCTGAAAGGACTATTCAGACACTCGAAGACATGTTGAGATTATGCTCAATGGAATTTAAAGGTGGATGGGATCAACACCTCCCATTAGTGAAGTTCTCCTATAACAATAGCTTCCATGCGAGTATTCAGATGGCACCCTATGAAGCTCTGTATGGAAAGCGGTGTAGAACTCCTACTTGTTGGGATGAAACTGGTGAGAGGAAGCTTCTTGGGCCTGATCTCGTGCAAGAGATGACAGAACAGGTTCATGCCATCCAACAACACATAAAGGCTGCTCAGAGTCGGCAGAAGAGCTATGCTGACAATCGTCGAAGGGACTTGGAGTTTGGTTTTGGTGACAAAGTCTTCCTTCGAATTTCTCCATGGAAGAGAGTCATGCAGTTTGGGAAGAAAGGGAAGCTCATCCCTAGGTACATTGGCCCCTATGAAATCCTTGATCGCATAGAAGCAGTGGCCTATCGTCTAGCACTTCCACCGAACCTAGCTCAAGTTCATGATGTCTTCCATGTATCTCTCTTGAGGAAGTACATACCCGACCCTTCGCATGTACTGAACCCAGAGGTGGTACAACTGGAACATGACCTCTCTTATGAGGAGCAGCCAGTGGAGATCTTGGACCATAGAGACAAGGTCCTACGAAACAAGACTACCCACCTTGTGAAAGTGTTGTGGAGGAATCACAAATATGAAGAAGCGACTTGGGAGCCTGAGGAAACGATGAAGCAAAAGTACCCTCACCTTTTCGACTAGGCCTCAAGTATAAATTTCGGAGATGAAATTTCTTAAGGGGGGAAGAATGTAACGACCCAATATTTTTGAGTAGTATATTAACTTACTCTTAATGATTTAATAAGATGTTAATGGTTAATGCAGAAAGAGGAGGCGATGGCTTCATCCAGTAGACTCGACCCTTATGAAGCCCACTTATCAGAGCTTGGGAAGGAGGTAGCATCTGTGGGCTTCGCTTTGGACCAAGCCCAAGCTGAACTCCAGCGTGTCAAGCTTGAACAGAAACTCCTACAGGAGAAGTTCAAGTTAGTAGAGATTACTACTAGGGCAATGTTATCTGAGCCTCCCTCAGATTATCTCACCATAGCACACCTTACACTTAGGTCTTATGCCGGTGTTATAAGGGGCTATGTGACGAGACCCTAGCTTCCTTGTGTAATCCTTTCGGGTGAATAAATTGAGATATCTTCCTTTAATGATGTTTGTGAAATTTCAAATGTACAGATAATTTTAGAATGTATTTTATTGATGAATTTTGAAAAAAAAGGATATTTTAAAATATTTATGAAAACCCTAAATAACTAATAATGTGTAATGATTTTCAAAAAATGGTCTTCTACAAAAGTGTTCAGTAAGGAATTTGGATTCTAATAAGATCAACTTAATTTTTGATGAATAGTAAATTATGAATAGTGATTTTACGCTTAGGATTAGTAATGTGACCAAATGGATTAGTAATTTCACTCAAAGAAAGTTTTAATATAATTTAGACACCTAGATTAAGTAATGTGATTCAATAAAATGGGTAAATAACGGTTTCATAAATTATTAGTCAAGTATTAGTTTTTTCGGATGAATAGTGTTTTTTAATTAAAAATTTAATTAAAAATAATTAGAAAATTATTTTTATAAAAAGGACATTATTTTTGAACTCAGAGCATCGATATTATGTTAAGGTAATTTTTGGGGATTTTTTCTGAAAAAAATGAATTTTCGATGAATAGTGTTTTTATTTAAAAATTAAATTAAAAATATTTAGAAAATTATTTTTATAAAATGGATTTCATTTTTGAAATCAGAGCATTGATATTTGGTTAAGGTGAAATTTTGGGATTTTTCTGAGAAAGTTGAATTTTCAGTGAATAGTAAAAATACAGTTTTAGGGTTTCGGTATGTTTAATGACATCATAACTGTGTCATGATGATGTCATGAGATATTTCAAGGTTTGGCCGGCCAAGGGTGATGAATTATTGTTTTTGGGGCCCCATGTGGCCTAACTCCTTGATAAATGCCAAGGGAGAGCACATGGGTTTGAGAAAAGCACATGTGAGGTGTCCCTTGGCCATTATTGCCTTGTCCCCTCACTTTCCCTATAAATACCCACCCTTTCCTCCTTTAGTTTTCACTCCCAACTCTCCCCCAACGAAGTTCTGGTCTTCTTACCTTCCAAGGAGTCCTCCCATGGTGCCCCCAAGCCCTCAAGGTCCAAACCTTTGAGTTTCAAGAGTCACGTTTTAAGGTAAGGGATCCGACCCCTCTCTTTCTTTTCATGTAATCTATTTTATGTCATTCCTTTTATGCTCCATGTTCTTATGTGAGAGGATGTTCTTTTATATTCCTCTTACTGCCCTTTTCATTCTTATATGATGATAGATCCCCTCTTACTCTCATCATTTCATTTTATGAATGTTTAAGTGATGCCGTTAGGCTGCCGAATTTTTTAAGGGATTCTTTCACCCTTCTCATTTTTCAAGTTTGATTTTCATGTCAAGTATTTCAAGTTCATTTTTATTATGTTGGGGTATGATCTATATATCTATCATACTGATCTCTTATGATCATATGATGAGAGACCCTATTTGATCTTGTCAACTCATTTTTATTGAAGTTTAAGTGACGCCGTTAGGCTGCCGAATTTTCATAAGAGAAATCTAATTTTTGTCTTCTTTCCATGTTTTTCATTTCAAATGGTATGTCCTCCAAATTTCATTACCATGTCCATATATCCTTCTTATTCCATTCCCCTACTGTTTTATGGATCATTTATGAGTGGGTGACCCATGTCCCCTCTCTTTTCAATGTTTTCTAAAACCCCGAAACATAGCCGTTATGCTACAGAATTTTTGGTCTCAAAATGCCTCTCTCTTTTCTCAAAATTATTTTATGTTATAAAGTGAATACTCAAAGATCTTATTTATACAAGGGTATTCACATATATATCAAAATGTTCTATTTTAAATTCTGGGATTTACATACATGAGACCCGCTTTCCCTTTCCGTGGGTTTAAAGTGACGTAAAGATCATGTCCTTAAAGCAGTTTTTAAAACGTTATGATTATGAAATGAAACCCATTTATTGTATGCTATATGGGTTATTTATGAAATGTTTGATGATGATATATGTGTCTCACATGATAATAAAGTCAAATTTAAGGGTGCGCCCTGATAGCGCTCCAATGCATTGGGTAATGATGTAACCACTAGAGATTACAATTTTCACGATACCTTGGTGAATAACCTTGGTAGTTTTCAAATGACACCTTAGGGATGGACCTTGGTGATATGTTCATGATTGTCTATGTTAAATGATGTAGCCACATCTTCAAGTTATGGAAAATGTTATTTTTATTATGAAATGCCTCATGATTTCTTTCTCATGCCTTAAAGTTCTTTTCATGTCCTTATTGAAGTATCTCAAGTTCACATGTAAAATGTTCCTCTTGTTTCCCTTACTGGGCCTTCTGCTCACCCTTTCTTTTGATGTATGTCCCCAGGTTATGAGATGCAGTAATGAACCTAGGATGAACTTAAGGAGAAGCCTTTCAAGTGTTTAAGAAGAATGTTTTATGTTGTTTTCATGTTTTATGTTCCTGGTTTCCAAGACACTAGACCTTAAAGATCCTCAGTTTTGTGTAATGTAATGAAAGTTTATGTTATAAAAAGGCGGGATGCTATATAACTCATCCAAAAAATCATAATTTTAGAGTTTTTAAAATTATTTATTTTATTTTTCTCTTAATTGAATAAATATTGTGTCGGTGTTGCATAAGAATTTATGTTAATTATTTAATAACTAAAAATTTAAAATAAATTAACATTATAAATAAAAATAATTTATAACTCAAATAAAAAATTGTAACAAAAAATAATTTATTTATATAGCTACAAAAAATTATTATAGATATTAAAATCAAGAGAGTCACATTTTTTACATTATATATTATTAAAATAATATAAATGTTATAATCAAAGGAAACTAGAAATAAATATCCATATTTTTAATATTGAATATTAATGGTTAAAAAAGAATATCTAGTAATAAGAATACAAGCTTTATTGATATTTTTAGGCCCTATAATATGATTTTTAACCTTAATTACCCGATTTACCCTTTACCTTTGTGATAAATTTTACCACCATTACTATTCATAATGCCTAAAAATAAAAGGGAATTATTTACCGTATCTGAACCTCATGATTTCATATATGGTGACCGTTTTTCAAAATTCAAATTCTTTAAGTTGAAAATCTTATTTTTACTAAAAATTCATAAAATGTAATAAAAAATTATACAATAATGGATTTTTATGCATAAAAAATAACTTATATCAAAATCATGAAAAAATTTTATTCAAATTAAATTATTCTAAATCAAAAAATTTATTATATTATGTTCATACCAAATAAAAAATAAATGGGACATTTAGATTACATGATTTAATGAAAATAAATGGCAGTATTTAAAAAATCATTATTTTTCTCTATTCACTGAAAAATCAATCATTTTATAAAAATAAAATAAATTCACCCTATGTTAGTTTTGATATGATACTTAAAATTTAAAATTAATTTAAGAAAATTCAATTTATAAAAGTTGATAATTTTGGTTTTAATCAGATTCTTGAATAAAAAAAAATTTGTTTTTGGAACCAAGTCTAGTACTTACTTTAAATGGAGTATAGTTTGTGTTTTTTGTTAATCCTTACATGGAAGATCAGAGAGTTTTCAAGAAAAGGGATCTTACAGTTCAATCTAAAAAAGTATTGAAGGTGGAATCATTTTCCAGTTTTTTCCAAATTGTTTGGTCCAAAAATTGGAGAATAGAAAAAGGTGTTTGTGGCAAAGTAATTTGCATGCAAGATTGAAGGTGGTTTGGAAACTTGCATGCAAGGCATGTTTTGGGATCATTGCATCAGAATATGGAAAAGGAAAAATGTGTGTGAAAGATGAGGTTTTGCAGAAGAGACTTACGCACCCAATGAAACGTTAAAAGGGGTTTTTCATGCTCTGAGTGAAACTTATGTGCACCAAAGAAGCCATGTCATAATCTTATGTGAATCGTCATTGAGGTCTAAAAATAGGAGGATACCCCCATGTGAGAATGAGAAATTTTCCAATGAAGACCAGGTTCCTCTGTCATGTGAAAGATTTGTGCACAGAAGAGTTTCGGAATGTAAATATTGCATGAAAAGTGTTCCTTTAGTCTAAAAATACCAAGTGAAACTTATGGTGTAGATATGTGAAAGATAAGGGTTTCGTGAAAAATAATGGTTGCGCGGAATTCATCGTGCACGACAAAACCAAATCATGTGTGCAATAGAAGGTGTTGCATGCAAGTACCAGTGTGTGATTCTAGGAAGTTTTGAATATCTGGGATTTTTTTATCAATGCTTTTAAGTGCATTAATTTGGGACATCAATTCAAGTAGAGTCTTTTGAAATATTGAGAAAAATACTTCAATGAAAATCTATTGAAGCAGCATTCAAGTTGATCAACTTAGTTAGACTTATCTCAAAGAAGTGAACTAGGGGGAGTCAACAGTAGTGTTCTGAGGGACACATTGTGTTATCCCTAAAACCTTGTAAAGGCAGTCTGCATGGAATAGAGTGAATGTGTCTAAGTTCTTGTATTCTATGACTAGTGAAAATTATTATATTTTGGTATGACCGACACATTGTCGGTGTATTCTCCTTGTACTAGCCCTTAGTGGTTAACCAAGTAAAATTATTGTGTTGTATCTTTGCATTTTAATGTTTGATTGCTGATTGATTCTATCATATAGGTTTAACTAGTTCTTACTAACATGGGAACAAGATCTGTCACTTTAAAAGAAAAAGTTTACACCCTGATTCACCTCTCCCCTCTTAGGGTGTTCTGTGGTCCTTCATGTGTATTGTGCTATTATTTATTTAAAAAAGAAAATATTAATATAATTGATTCTCTGGTCTTACAAATTCCCCTCAAATTCTTACCTTACATGAGGAAATATATTTTTTCATAATATTTCTTACTAAATTATAATTTAATAACTACTAATAGATTTCTTGTTGTTAAATTTTATAGCAGGAAATTAATTATGATTTGTATTTATTAGTACCCACCCATCACTTTATTGTGAGGGGTATAATGTACAGTATAAAAGGATATATTATACATAATAAAAAAATTATAATGATCTGATGAGACTAAGGGTTCACATCTCTCATGATCTTAGCACTGATCTATATGTTCCCCTTGATGATATTTATGTTTACACAGTCAAACTTGCAATTGTAATTTTTGTAGCATGGTAATATAATCTTGTAAAAATACATAATTATAATGAGGTATTTCATTTCTAATTTTTTAATGAAATAAAATTCAAAAATAAAAAAAAATTATTTAACTAAGGATGTTATTATAGATAGATAAAAGGAAAGGGTAATGGAAGCTCAAATCCAAATAATCTCAAGGATCAACTGATAAATTGAAAAGACCTCTTGAGAGTACCTATACTCTAATAATTAAACTACCTTGTTTACTAATATTATAACTTCATTTGTGTAAAACATTCATATATAATAATACAACCTTCATTAGTTTGGAAGAACAAATGTGAGAAGATTCCATTATATACAATATTTATCTTGATACTATAAATTAAATTATCAGGCATGGATGGTTGGGAACCTCGGTTGTAAGTATATGCATATGGTTTGCTTTCATAATTTTATTTTCAATTTTTTATCTAATTTGTTAATTATAGTTAAATTTTATTCATATTTTTATTGTTTTATATATTAGTATTATGTGAAAGGAAATCCTTGAACAAAAAATGGACTCATTAGTCCTCACGTTACTTCTACACCCAAAAAATGTTATTAAAAGAAACAACAATTTAAAGAATAGTGGAGTGATTGGCCACAACATTAAAAAAGAAACTTATAAATGAAAAACTCTTCTTAATACCCACAATTCATTGGTTAAACTCTACAATATAACCATATAAAATATATTTTTATTTATTTAAATACTTATTAATTTTTTATGAATCATCGCTTGATTATTAAAATTAATTTGGATGCACCAAAGATTTATTTTTTGTATTCAAAGCCTGGATTTCCAAAAAATGACCACACATTATGGATTTTATCAATTTTTAATACACTACACTCATCATTTTAAAAATTAAATTAAATTTATAAAATTTATATTATGTTTTAATAGAAAAAATGATAGGGAATTTTTTTAATATCTTTAAAATCATGGTATGATGATGTCCAATGAGCACAATAAATCTATCTGTTTCTATAAATGGATAATTATTAATGTATAAATAATCAGATTTTACTTTCAAAAAAATTACTTATCTTTAACAAAGTTTTTTCAGGGTCTAAAAAAATAAGGACAACAATTGTGGTTATTAATTTTGGAAATTTATAAAATATAGGAACATGAGCCTTATCTCGATTGGTAAGGACTCTGTAAGTGCATCTGGGAGACCTGGGATCAAATCCAGGTAGAGACATTATTTTTGGGAGGTACTGTAGCAGGTACTATAGCGGGACTATAGTAGGTACTGTTTGGCACTGTAGCAGTCAGGAATATGCCCCCATTTTGACCTTCCAGCCCCATTTGGACCTTCGGGCCACCAATTTGGTCCCTGAGTCCTTTAAGGCCTTCGGGCCACCCAGGCCTTCGGGTCAGTAAGGCTTTCGGGCCACTTCAAGGCATTCAGGCCACCTTAAGTGCAGATGCAAACCAGACGAACTACAAAGAACAATCTCTACAAGGAGGATGAGCAAGGAGCTTTCACCATAGTAGAAGCTAAACGGATTGCAAGAATGAGAGGGTATAGCACCTGCCATCAGGACAAGCCTGTGCATGCACAGGAATGCCTAGCTAAACAGTCATGTGAAGGTAGATATTTGATTTCATGATGAAGATGCTGGGGAGGAGAGGTTCCAAGTAGTTAGTCTGGGTTGTATGTAATGTTTGAAACCTATGGGAAAATGAATTCCTCTAAGGCCTACAGGCCAGGTAATACTTACGCCTACGGGCCTTGTAAGGGTTCCACCTCACCCCTTGAAAGGTGGATTATCAAAATTAATAAAAATAAAGGCTTTCGGGCCATTGGATTGATAAAATATAGGATATTACATAAAAAAAATAGCATCCCAAAAGAGATATTTTAGATGATAATTATAATTTAATTTAAAATATTTTTAATAATTTTTTTATATTTTTACCATAATACTAGAATTGTCAAAATTCTATTTTTTTAAAAGGGGGTATATTTTTTTATAATTAAGTGTATATACTACATAGTGTTAGAATTTTTTTAATCATCATGAAGAAGTTTTTTACTATTATTTATTTAGTTAATTTTCAAATAATTTTATCTACATATTTTTTATTTAATATTCCATACATTTTTCCTACTACATATTTAGTTAATTTTCATATAGATCATGAAGTGGAACCTTCATAGATAATTAATCATTCAAAAATCATTTTTTTCTTCATATGCACAAAATTCTTGGAGAAAAATCAATTATTGATGAAGGATTCAATAAGGATAATGAAATTAGGTACTATTTAATCTCTCTATAGAGTTATTTATTATTTCATTGATTTTTTATATTCAATAGTGACATAATAAATTCCCTTTGGGGTTTAAGACATTTTAATAACATGTTTTTGAGACAAATTCTTATTTTAAAAAAAGAAAAACATATTATTTATAATTTATAGGAATTAGTCTCATGTCAATATGATATATAGTGTGACCAGTATGACTCAAAGTATGTGTTTTCAATTTAAAAATTACAATTTAGTTAAAAAATTATGTCGTTCATTGAAAACCAATAAAACACACTTTTATTTTCTTAATACTTTAGTAAAATGACCCATAATTAATTTGTGAAATGTTGGAGATAACCACATGTCAATCAGACACATGGTGTACCCAGAATGACTAAAAGTGAAGGATTTATTTAAAATTTACATTTCAGATGAAAACACACAATGAATATTTGAAACTGACAATATGCACTATAATTTTATTGATACTTTAATAAAATGATCCCTAAATCATTTTTGACATCTATGAATCATGTTCACATCTATACGACACATGGTGTGGCTAGTATGACTTGAAATGTGTGTTTTCAGTTGAAAAATGAAATTTTACATAAATAAATGTGTATCATACTAAAAATGAGAAAAAAACTCATATTGACTTGATAAATTATGAAAATGATACATAATTAATCGTTAATATTTTGGAATTAACTGCGTGTCAATATAACACATAGTGTTCCGAGTATGACTGAAAGTGCGTGTTTTTCTTTAAAATTGACATACATGCATGACCTACTCAAAAAAAGTGAACGCACTCATTTTTTTATACATACGGAAAATGATCCATATAAAAAAATTTATATGTATGTATAAACTTCACATCAATATAACATACAATATGACATGTATAACTTGAAGTGTTTGTTTTTAGTTTAAATGTGACATTTTAGTTGAAAAACATTTCCCTCATTGAAAACCAATAAAATACACCCATTTGAGATTAATAATTTAATAAATGATCCATATTTCATTTTTGATGTGTAGGAATTAGTCACAAATCAATTTGATGCACAAAGTGACAAGTATGACTCAGTGTATGTGTTTTTAGTTTATAGAAACATTTTATTTCGAAACATTAATCACTCATTAAAAAATAAGAAAACAGATTAGATTTATTTAAATTAATTAGTAAAATGATCCAAAATTCCTTTTTTATATATATTAATTATTTTCACATCAATCTGACGCACGGTGTTCCCAGTATGACTGAAAGTGTACGTTTTTCATTAAAATTGACATTTTTGTTCTAAACATGCATGAAATACTCAAAAATGAGAAAAAAGTCTCACATTTACTTGATACATTAGTAAAAACAACCATAAATCATTTATGATGTGTAAGAATCATCCAAACATCAAGGTGACATATGGTGTTCCTGATATGACTCAAATTGTGTGTTTTCAGTTTAACATTTACATTTTAGTTAAAAACATGTGAAACTCATGGAAAACTGATAAAACATGTTCCTATTTTATTGATAGTTTAAGATAAAAATCCATAAATACTTTATGATGTTTATGAATCAGTCCCACGTTAATACGACACACGATGTGACTAGTATGACTGAAAGTGCATGTTTTAAATTTTAAAGTGTTCTTTTAGTTAAAACTTGTGTTAGTCACTGTAAATAAAAAAATACACTCATATGGTCTGGATAATTTAAAAAAATGTTGATAATTTATTTTAGAAGTTTAGGAATCATTCACACATGAAGAAGATTCATATTGTGACCGGTATGACACAAAGTGTGTGTTTTTAGTTTAAAAATGATCTTTTAGTTAAAAACCTGTGTCACTCATTGAAAAAAAAATCTAACACAATCATATTGTCTTGATACTTTAGGAAAACAATTCATAAGTCATATTTGAAGTGTTGAAATTAATAACACATCAATTTAACCTATTGTGTGGCCGGTATGAATAAAAGTGTGTGTTTTTTTAAATTTATATTTTACTTCAACACACATGTGACATACTCAAAATCAAGAAAACACACATGAATTGTCTTGATAATTTGGGTAAATGATTCATATGTTATTTTTTACCAATAAGAATTAGCTTCATGTAAAAATAATACATGGTTTTCTCAGTATGACTAAATGTAACATCTTATGAATTTATGTATTTTAATAAATGTTTATTAAATAAAACTTTTGTATAATTAAAACAATAATAAAGTATAATTTAACTTAAACATAGAATTTTTCTATAATCATTTTGTATTTTTTAAAATATTACTTTTATTTTCCAAAAAATGATGTTTTTGTTAAGGGATATTTTACTATAAATATATTAATATATCTATATTCATTAAATAAATTGATTTTCTTAAATTAATAAGAGATATATTTTAAGTCGATATTTTTAATGGATGTGACTTAATGTGTTAATTTTACATAGTAAGGCCTTATAGATTTATAAAAAGTCATTTTAATAAAAAGAATACAAGTGATTCTTAAATATTTATAAGAACACTTAATATCAAATTTCCTTTTTAAAGTATATCCTTTATTAATAAAACTGTGTTTACAATTAATATGATTTTGAATTTATTTAAAGATAAAAAAGTAATGTATTTTTATTTATATTTTTTAAAATATTATGTTAATAATATTAAATAACATACTATTTTCAAACTTATGATAATTGTAAGCTTTAACTAATTTGTTTTGAAAAATACAAACTAAAATAATATTTAAAGTGATAATATCTAATAATAATAATTTATATTAAAACCCTTAGGTTAAAATACAATAAAAATAATTTATTAATACTTGGGTTATTTATATTTTCATGTTAAAATTTTAATAAACAATTATGGTAAACAAAACAACATTATTGAAATTTTAACAATGGATAATGTAGTAATTATAATTTTGAACTTGAAATCAAGAAGCAAATATGTGTGTGTGTGTGTGTGTGTGTAAGTTCATATAAGTAATATTATTTTTACATGTGTTTAATAATTTTAAAAAAAATTAAAACTTAGTTATATAAAATAAAAAAGTGTCCAACCATAAAGGCCACGTGGCCCAATTCAATCCCACACATGTGGGAGGAATCTTCAACCATGTAAGAGAGAAGGTCCACATAGCCCTCATGGTGGCAAGGGGATATAAGTCACCTTTCATGGAGGTAGTGACATGGCTTGAGAAATATACCCACAATGATGTGTGTAATCCCATCAGTGTGGTTGGGATTAGGTGGGTCACAACCCGCATGTGTGTATGTGTGCATTTGGGAGAGTACCCTATTAATCACTTCTATCACTCAACAGTCAGTGATTATATTATATGTGATCAATAAACCCTTTATTTTTTTATGTGGGATTAATACTTGAGTTATTTTTCATGCATTTTAAAAACATTGTTTAGATCACATCTGTCTGATTAAACACATCTCAATCGTTCGATCTTCTTCCCAGACGTCATCTACCTCACAAACCCTACTATTCACTCTACTTTTCCTACATTCCAAACAAAATTCGTTATCACCATTTTCATATTCTTCCTCTCCTCCTTCCAAACGAAGACGTCATCATAGGTTTGACCAATACATAGTGCACCGAGAATTCTCATAGAAATAAACCCATGAACCTATATTTTCCTTTCATAGGTTCTCATCCCATACCCAAACCCCAAACACCAATGACACGCTTTTCTTCTCAAGGAATATTTACATGTCCAAATTTAAAAAACAAAATATAAACATCATTATTTAAGTCAATTATTTTAATTCTAAATAAATCGGTCTATTTTGATCCATTGTTTTATTGGGTTAAATTATACATGAAATAGTGGTTTCAACCCCTCCCCCCCACCCTAGTTGAGGTTCATAGTATATAGGTATATTATTTCCTCTACAAAAGAAGAAAAAAATCCCAACTTCTCTTAAAAGTGGGTATCCAAACTGATATGCATATATATATATATATGTATTTACTTATACAGGTAACTCCCTTCATCCATAAAATAAGAAGAATCCCTACCAAAGAAGAATCCCTCCCTTTATTTACCTCCCTTTCCACCTGGTTCAAACACCCAATTTGGTAAAAGGAACTATTAAATCTATGGTTCTCCAATTCATTCATAACGATAGATATATTTTATATTCAAAATTATGAGATTATTTATTTTCTAATTGGTGTTTACTTTTTTCATAACTATATTTATTCCTTTAAAAATTATTTTGATAATGTAATGGGTGAATATTATTTTTAAAGTTATAAGAATAATTCATTTTTAAACTTAAGTTTTTGTGATAGAAATATATATATATATATATATATATATATATATATATTCCACTACTGTTATATGATTTTAAATTTAAAAAAAAGTATTATTCCATTTATGAAAATTTATATTAATTTCAAATTATGATTTTACTCAAGTTTTATATTTTCAAATTATGTTTATTCAAGGATAAAATATTTAATTATGAATAGTATTATATGTAAAAAACCATTTATCGAGGAATTATAATTTTACGTGTAATATAATTTTGTTTCAAAATTATATGTAAGAGGAATAATTGATTTTATAAGAATATTAATAATGATTAATTTATGATAGAAAGAATCTATATTTTTAAAGTATTATTTTATGTAAGGTATAGTATTTTAAAATTAATATTATTTCAAGTAACTTATTTATATCTTCATACCATTATTTTATATATAAAAATGATATTTCCTGACACCAAATTTAAAATTAGGTTCTTAAAAAATGAACATCTTATTTATTTATTCAATATTGAATTTAAAATGATAACTTTTATCATTTTATGTCCTATTATTTTCATTCAAATAAATTTTATAACTTTTTGAAGGAAATGTTACTTTAAATATAAGGATTTTAATTATACTTTCATTAACATTACATGCAAGTATGAAAAGTCTATTTTTCATTATATTTGGTTTCTCCAAATTTATCTAGTTATTTCCTATATAATTATCTGTATATATTTATATAAAGGTAAGTGTATAACTATATTTATTTATTTATTTATTTAACAATTAATTTCCATGTTTTTTAAGCGAAAAACTATAGTGGAATATATATATAAGATGAAAGCTCAAAATATTTTATAAAAATTGGGAAGTTGGACTTTGAAAACATGATAAAGATATGGAGAGTGAAACCGACCCTTCAAAATGGGTAGGCCCTTGATATCCTTCAATTCTCTAAGTGGCCACATGGTTTTTCTTTCCAAGGTTGCATTATATTTTTTGAAAAATAACTATATTTTTTTATTAAGATAATTATATATAAATATTTTCAAATAATATTATATTTTGAAAATTAAAAATGTTTCAAAATTATTTTTTTAAAGTAATATGTATTTTAAAATGATTTTAACAGTACTTTCGAAACTATATTTTGAAAACCCTAGTTGAATATTTTGGAAAAAAATATTTATTATCAAATATTTTGATATGAATCAAAAAAATTCTTTACAAACTAATGACTTCAAAATCATATTTATTTTCAAATATTTTTTAGAAGTATTTTCTAAGTTATATTTTCAAACCCCTATATTTTAGTAAATAACTAAATATTAATTCAAACATTTTCCCCTAAAAAACTTTTTTAAATGTAATACCATCTAAAGGATATTTATTTTCAAATATATTTTTGAAAAGTATTTTGAAAACCCTAGAAATTATATTTTTGAAAATTATTTATCAATTCTTATATTATATATAGAAAGAAAAAATGTTTTTTAAAGAGTTTCCAAATGGTATTTAGAAAAAAAATTCACTATTGTTTTTAAAACCCCTTGCTGTGAAATTTATGTTCACCCTACATTTTAAAAAAAAATTAGGATTATTTGAAGTTTAAAGGATTTTAACTTAATTAAGGATCGATCACAAGTGAAATTAAATATTTATTTATTTAATTGTGAAAATTTTGATATAGTATAATTTTTAGTTCTTTTTTGAAATCATATACCAAAAAATATCCTCACATATATAATGGATTATATATTTCTTTTTCTTTTATAAAAAAATATACAGTATTATTGTGTATCAGATCCAGAAGTTTTAGTCTCAAGTTACTACACTTGGTATCATAGGAATGGTTTAGAGAATTTTGTAGATTATGTATTTCCATTTGAGAAAAATATAAGAATTATAAAATTTCTTCTAAGTATCTTGGTAATTTAGTGACCTTTAAGAATATTGAATTCTACCAGTTTTTTTCCAAATTTTAAAAATTAAAATTGAGAATTTCCTTAAGAAAAACAAAAAAAATTAAGGGTGAAATTCATTTTAAGGGGGTATAATGTAACATACAAAGAATTTAAGAATTTTAATAAATATTTATTAAATAAAACTATTTTATAATTAAAATAATACTAATGTATAATTTAACATAAACTTCAAATTTTTCTATAACCATTATTGATTTCGTAAAATATTAATTTTATTTTCTAAGAAATGATATTTTTTAAGGTATATTTTACTATAAATATATTAATATATATATTATTTAAATAAATTTATTTTCTTAAATCAAGATGAGATATATTTTTAAGTTGATATTTTTAATGGTTTTGATTTGATGTGTTAATTTAACATAGTAAGACCTTATAAATCTATTACAAGTCATTTTAATAAAAATAATACAATTGATTCTTAAATATTTATTAGGAGAATTAATATTTTCTCTCATTTTTAGAGTATATCCTTTATTAATATAATTGTATTTACAATTAAGATGATTATGAATTTATTTAAATAGAAATAGAAAGTATTTTTATTTATAGTTTCCAAACTATTATTTTTATAATACTAAATAACGTACTATTTTCAAACTTGTGATAATTGAAACCTTTAACCAATTTTTTCTTACAAATACACACTAAAATAATAATTTATGTGATAATATCTAAAAATAATAATTTTTATTAAAACCCTTATGTTAAAACACTATAATACAATGACATAGTACTACTTTTGGTAATTATATTTTTAAGTTAAAAGTGTAATAAAAAGTTATAATAAAAATAATAACCTAAATAAAATTTTAACAATGGATAATGTAGTAATTATAATTTTTATCTTGAAATCAGGAAACAAATATATATATATATATATAAGTGCATATAATTAATATTATTTTTACATGTGTTTAATAATATTTTTAAAAATTAAAACTTAGTTATATAAAATAAAAAATATGTCAACCATGAAGGTCGCATGGCCTAACTCAATATCACACATGTGGTAGGAATCCTCAACCATGTGGGAGAGAAGATGCATGCAACCCGCATGGAAAGAGGGGGCAATAGGTCACCTCGCATGAAGGTAGTGTCTTGGCTTGTGTTATGATCCCATAGGGCCGTGTATAGGCCCATGATCATCGTTAAAATTATGTAGTCCATGGACCATGTGTTTTTGTGTGTGTGTTCAAGAGCATACCACGTTAATCACTTCTTATGATCAATATTCGGTGTATAGCTTATATGTGATCGCTAAACCCTATCATTTTTCAATGTGCAACAAATACTTGAGTTACTATTCATGAATTTAAAAATTTTCATTTAGATCATATTCTTCTCATTGAACACATATCAATTGTTTGATCTCCCCCCAGTTTTCATCTACATTGCAATAACCATTATTCCCTCAGCTTCTCCCACATGCCAAACTGAAGTCACCATCAACATTGTCATCTTTTTTTCTCCTCCTTCTAATATAATACATCGTCATAACTGCGACCAGCACATAGTGCACTAGGACTTCCCATGGAAAAAAACCCATAGCCTAAGATCTTACTTTATTAGGTTTTCATCAAACACCCAAACCCCAAATATAATGGCATGCTTTACATCATAAGGAATCTTGAAAAGCCTGGATTTACACAACAAAACATTGAAATCAAAATTGAAGTTGAGTATTTTATTTCCAAAAAAATTAAATCTATTTTAAACTCTCATTTCATCAAGATAAATTATATACAAAATAGTTGTTTTAAACCCTCCAACTGAGGTTCTTAGTATATAGGTATAATTTTATCCCAAAAAATAAGAAAAAAAATCTCAACTTCTCTTATAAGTGGGTTTCCAAACTGATATGCATATGTGTGTGTGTGTGTATTTTTGTGTGTATTTACTTATAGAGGGAACTCCCCTCATCACTGGAAGAAGATGAATCCATACCCAAGCAGAATCCCTCCCTCTATTTCCCTCTCTTCCCACCTATTTAGAACACCCAATTTAGAATAAGGTACTTCTCATGATTTGGTTCTCTAACTCAAGTAAAAGGATAAATATATTTTACTTTCTAAATTATGAGAATATTTATTTTCTAAAGGGTATTTTATTTTAAAAAAATTATAGTTATTCCTTAAAAAATATTTTGATTATGTGAGGGATGAATATTATTTTCAAAGTTATAAGATTAATTAATTTTAAAACTTCTATTTTTTATAAGAGATATATATTTATATATTCCACTATTCCTATAGGATTTGAAATGCTTGAGAAAAAGAGTTGTATTCCATTTATGAAAATGTATCTTAATTTAAAATTATTCTTTTACTCAATTTTTATATTTTAAAATTATGTTTATGCAAGGATAAAATATTTTATTAATAATATTATTATATTAAAAAAAACCTTGATTGGGTAATTATAATTTTCAGCCTAATATAAATTTGTTTCAAAATAATATGTTAGAGGAATAATTGATTTTATAATAAAAGTTCTAATGATTATTTTTATGAAAGAAATATTATATATTTTAAATGTACTATTTTATAAAAGGAATAATAATTTAAAATTACTATTATTACACATGATGGATTTATACCTTCGTACCATTATTTTTTGTATGAAAATAATATTTTCAAACACAGAATTTTAAATTAAGTAAATCCTTCCAAAATGAGGATCTTATTTCTTTATTCAAGGATAAATTTCAATTGATAAAGTTTATCATTTTATACCCTATTGTTTTTATTCATATAGATTTTATAATTTTATGAATAAATTTTCATTTAAATATATAGATATTAATTATAACTTCATTAACATTCCATGCTTGTATGAAAAGTCTATTTGTCATAATATTTGGTTGATCTAAATTTAGATATTGATTTACTAGGGAATTACATATATATATGTATAAATATGAAATTTTATAACTATATATATATTTATTTATTTATATTTAATAATGATTTATCATATTTTTATAAAATGAAAAACTCTAATGAAATGTACATATATATAAGGTGAAAGCTCAAAGTTTTTTATAAAATTCCAGAACTTTGATTTTGTAAACATGATAGGGATCTATGGAGTGAACACAGACCTCTATGATGGGTAGGCCCTTGAAAACCTTTAATTATCCAAGTGGCCAAATGGTTTTGTTTTCGAGATTATGTTATTTTTTATGAAAAATCATTGGATTATTTTATTAATAAAAGTATTTCTAAATATTTTCAGGGGGGTTTATATTTTGAAAATTAAATATTTTTTAAATATAATGTTTTCAAAGTAATATGTATTTTGAAAGTATTTTATCAGTGTATTCCCAACTATATTTTTAGAACACTTGTTGAATATTTTGGAAAAAAAATATTTATTATCAAATGTTTTGATATGAAGAAGAAAAAATATTTTTCAAAATAATGATTTCAAAATTATATGTGTTCCTAATGGTTTTTGAAAAGTATCTTCTAAGTTATATTTTGAAAACTCTATATTTTAGAAAATAATTACTTATTATATCAAATGCCTTAATATAAAAGAAAAATATTTTCAAAATAATATTTTCTAAATGCTATGTATTTTCAAAGATATTTTTGAAAAATATTTTAATAACATCATAAATTATTTTTTTGAAAATAATTTAACAAATTTTTATATTTTATATAGAAAGAGAATTTTTTTTGAAAGAGTTTTAAAATGGTATTTACAAAAGGTTTTTCACTATTGTTTTTAAATGCCATACTGGGAAATTCATGTTCACCCTACGTTTTAAAATGATTTTCACATGATAATTAGAAGTTTCAAAGGTGTTTATCTTCATTAAGAAGACATCATGAGTAAAATCAACCAGTTGTTTATTTAATTATGTAAAATATAATATTTTTTAATTATTTAATCCTTTTTAAAATTTATAGACTGGAAAAGATCCTCCGATGTACAATGGATTGTATATTTTTGTTTCTTTTATAAAAAAATATACACATTATTTTGTATGAGATCTAGAAGTGTGGGTCTCTAGTTTCTATAATAAAAGTGTGTGTTTTCAGTTAAAAGTAACATTTTAGTTCAAAACACATGAAATACCAAAAACTAAGAAAACATGCTCACATTGTCTTGATATATTAAAATTTTTGTTTTGGAATTTGAATAAAATAATATTTATTAAAATAAAACAATATTTACTCCCCATTTAAAAATATTGATGAGAAAAAAAATAGATATATGCTTATACAAGTGAACAAAATACAACGATAAATTTTTCCTTAAATTTCTCCACCTTTATGATTTTTAAAAGAAATTTAGAAGAATAAAAAAATAAAATTACCTTATAAACTTTGAACAGTACATTCATCAATCCTGAAGTTTACAATATATACCTCATCACATAACTAACCTATGCTCATAAGTTTTTACTTAAGGCCTAACACATACAAAACATTTTAAATTAAATTTCTTCGAAGAAAAGAAACATTAATGATTTTGATGATTTCACTTTGTGAATTGTCTCTAAAAGTGACTTTCAATCCTTTCAATATATTTAAATTTTGTAAGTTGGACTAGTCTTCAATCATATTTTTAGAACAACCATTTTTCATATATCATTTATTTCTTCTAGGTATACTTAGTTTCTTTTCTTTAAAAAATATAAATTTATGTTCTTAGTAACAACACATGTTTTGATCGTGTTACGTTAGCAAAAAAAATTAGTAACCCACGCCTGTCTAACTCTTTTATTTTGTACAACTATTAATTCATATGAAATAAAATATTTTTGGAAACAATATTAATCAACTTTTATTAAAGAAAAAGAATTAATTTGTTGACCTCCTCTTTGAAATTTTGTATAAAAAGGTTCACTTTAAGGTATATAATAGTTTGATTAAAAATAATTTTCATCCAATGTAAAAATTAATCTAGTTAAAGTTATAGAGGGTTTTGTTTTATTACACATTTCATCAAAATTTTATTTACAATAAGTGGAACAAGAGAAAATTTTCTATGAATAAAAAAAATAAATTTTAATTTGAAAAATTAAATTATGATTATCTAAATCGTAATCATTAAATTTCCAATCAAAAAAATTCCAATCAAAGAAATTTGTACAAGATTTATTTTTTTAATCTTATCCAGTTAGATTTTTTAGAATTTCTAAAGTCAATTTCTAAATTCTTTTATTTTATTTAATAAGTTTTTCTTTAGTAAACTCATATGTGCTTTTTAGATAATTATTTTTATTATTCATAAGAGTTATAGATATAGACATTTCTTTTATAGTAGGTAAGTTTATTTATCTTCAAATGAATTGTCTTTTTCAACATTTGATGGATTATCTTTTTCATATTCCAATGAAGTTGAATAATATTCTACTATATTATAAGTCAATTTAGAATCTATACTTAAATTTGTATGGGATTTTGTAGTTACCTTTGTTATGAAGCATTTTTTTTCCTTGGAATATTTAAATAGAATCCATATATCTTCTCACTTTCAGTTCCACATTCTTTTGATGGACAATAAGAAGATAAGTCACTTTCACTAGCGCTTAATAAATCTAAATTCTTCAAGCGATTATTTCCATTGAAGAAAAATTTTAAAAATGTGTGTTTATTTTTTTAATAAAATAATTGTGTTTTTTTAGGAAACATGGATTGTCGAGTGCCAATTGAACTGGTGCTAGGTGGGTTTGGGTGAGAGCACCACTTAAATTGGTGCTTACCCCATTATTAAAAAATATTAATTTTTAAAATTAATTTTGTCATATAAACTTATATATATAATTATAAATATATTTATATATATATAATTATAAATATATTTATATATAAATATATATTTATATAATTACATATATCAGTTTATAAATATATATTTATAAATATATATGTCTATATATATATTAAATTTAAAATTATTACCAAATTATTAATTCGGAAGGGTTCGGATAATATTGTAAAAATCTGACTCTGCCTAAACCAGATTTCGGGGTTCCCGAACCTAAAAAATATTTAAAAATATTTATCTAATAATATATTTATACAAATTAATTCATAAATAAAAAATTATATAATTATATAAAAATATATTTATAAATATACATTTACTATAATTATAAATATATATTTATAATTATATTTGTATATAAATATATTTATGAATACATATTTAAATAATTATATATAAATAAATATAATTATAAATATATAATTATATAATTATATAAATATACATGTAATTATATAAATATACCTATAATTACATAAATAAAATTATAATTAAATATATTTATAATTATAATTATAATTATAATTATGTATAAAATTATATATAATTATATAAATATATTTATAAATATATTTTTTATAACATTATTTTGAGAAGGTAAGGTTAAAGTCTCTTTATTAAAATAAAAACATTAAAATAGATAAATGGAAAGATGGGGTCAGCCAAAGCATCACTTCCCTCATCAAACCACAATCAAAGACCAAGTTTTTTCCTAATATTTATCTCAATTCTATGTTATTTATCCCGCAAGGCTTGCCAATCTATTATTTAACCTCATTAACAGTTACAACCCCTATAATAACTCTTTGTTAAACTTTCTTCTTAATGGAGTAGACTTTCAATATCAACATCATCAGTATCATGATCCTCTAATTGTATTTCCTCCTTAGAAACCCAATATGCACGCCCACATCCTCTACCATGACTTTTATGATGGAAACCTTGTTTCCATGATTTAACATGTTTCCAAGTCCCTTCTGGTTCATTCCCATTAGCATTTGAGTTTCTCTTCTCCATTGGGGCCAGCTCCTTATTGCTAATATTCAAAATGTTCTTTGAGGATTCACTATCAAAATTTAGATTTATTGGAGTATAAACACATTTAGAAAATATCAAATTGTTTTCCCCTTCCACTGTCGCTTCTTGAGTTCAAAAAAATCGTTTATAACTACTTTTTCGTTTGAGTACTCTCTGAAAAATCTTTAGCATCATCCGCTTGTGAACATTCCATACTGACTACCCGAGGTGGGTTGATATCATCACAAAAACCCTCTCATTTCCTTGAAATCACATTTTATGATTCAATCAGTTCAATAGAATTTTATGTTTTCACCTCCACTTCATTTAATGAAATAGAAGAGACCAAGGATCCACCATCTACTGTATTTATTCCCTCCTTCATTTGTTTAAGATCCAAATCACAAGACTATCCAAAATACTCATTTTCTATTTTTTTATTTCTAACCTTCACAGGGGAGTTCACACATAACTTTATCTTACCTTTGTGATTTCAAGTAGCAATATATTGTTTATTCATGAATTTTTTATCATATTCCTCTTAAATAACCTTCTCATCTAGCATAATTTCCCATTATCCATCGTTGTTTGATGAATGTTGGAGATCACCACATGATTATGCCAAGCATCAGAAGATATATCATTTGAGATGACACCAGAATCATGTACATTTTCCTCTTCAATCAATATATCATCCCAAGTTTTATTTTTTTACCTTTAGAAGTCTTTTTCATGACCCGTCCTAGTGTGGCCCACGCCGTGACTCCCCAAGCCCGCCTCCAATAGGCCAGGGGCTGGTGACTAGCACTGAGTAGGCGTATTACTAACATGGGAGGCATTGCCTATGTACCTGTAAACACGCACACATCTCCAAGCCCAAAATGATGAAATGTAAGAAAACCTCTAAGGAACAAAAATGCATGCATACAACTAAACCCAACCAACAGAGTACGACGAAAGGTAGAGTACTAAAAAATAAACTGGGCCAGAATACAAGCCCACCAAAAACAAGAGTCTGAAAACTGCAAAACCTAACCTGTAAACACAAAAGGTACTGGGACTGCCACTCGTAGCCGTAGGAATGCCTCGTCCTATAGGGAACTCAGAAATCTCGGTCCTTTCCTAGTCCGTCCTGGACTCTGTCAAAAGGCTGCCCGTCTGCAAAAGACACCAAACATGCGGGAAAATCTTGTGCAGGGGTGAGTATAACAATACTCAGTATAGGACCCTGAAAACCACAAAGAAGTACACAAAGTAATGGTATAGTCATCTATGCATAGTATATGTCTACAGAACATATAGAACAAACCAGATATACTCAAAACCTAGACCTTTGGTCTAGAGACAAGTCACACAACCACATACCCTCATTAGGGATTCTATTTGAAGATTATGTGATACACTCGTTCAGGGAGAACACACTCCACGAGTCTTATAGTTCCAATGACGTCTATCCGAGAAGTGTTGTTCATCGGGAACCATCATGAGAGGTAGTCACACTCATTATGGGAGACACACTCTTGAGTGGGAAGATTTCCGATAGATAAAATCACTCATTATGGGAGACACACTCCTGAGTGGGAAAGATCATGATACACAGATGAGGATCACTGCCAGGGCCATGGCGGATACCGCGACTCATCTAGATTCACCAGTGAGGTGATACACCAAATAGGTAGAGGATCAACACCCGGTAGAGTTGGTCACATCGATACTTGACTCTACCTAGGGTCAGGAATGGATAGAGGATCTCGATCTGGGCCTCTCGAATGGATGCCTGACTCTATCACAGAATGTCCTGCTGAAGCGATCATACTCCTGTGTGAGGAAATGATGCCTGACCTTCAGGGGAACGAGAAGAAGAGGCACTAACCCAAATGAAATATGTCCATGATACGGTGAACAAGAGGACCATTCCGTTTTCTAAAAAGTACATGACGTGTAGAAAGGATACACGTCGTGTTGTCTGACCCCGGGTACTGCCCGTGTACAACGGCCTGTGTCATAGGCTGGTTGTGTAGAAAAACTGAGTACACGGCGTGTAGTACGATGTACATGCCATGTCCAAGTGACTGGGTTTGGCCCTATGTCACTGGCCATGTGGTCATACACGGTTATCAACTCGTGTACTCTAACCCGTGTCTATGTATCCCCGGGATACACGCCGAGTCCCGCGTAGCCGCTCCTGTCATGTTGTACACGCTGTGTTCTGAAGCTGTGTAAATCATCCCGTGTCCGTGTAATTCCCAAAATATACGCTGAGCTTTGGGGGAAAGTATAACATGTCATGTGACCAGGGTCACACGTCGTGTGATTCCTCTCTAACCCCCAAAACCCTAGATGCCACCAGTACTACACGAGGTGTTCTTCGGAAGTACACGTCGTGTATTCTGGAAATTTCCAGAAACATAGACTTCCACCATCGCGCCTCTGGTGATGATCCATTTGTCGATCTGGTCGTCCGTTCGCCATGAAACTTCCAGGTTTTGGTCGCCCCGACACCACAAAGCTGCTCCCGATGTTTTTAGACCTCTGATTGGCTCCGAAAACATGATTTGATCTTCCCGTGCGAAGAACGCTCGAAAAAATCCCTTTTCTGATCCGGTCTGATTCGTCGTCCGCCATCATCGCCGTACCTCTGCAAGGTCATTGAGGTGTCAAACCTTAAATTTGGGATCGTTGTATCGTGGAACGGATGCACAACGATCCGTTGTTCTTCGCCCCGCAAAGAACACGAAGAACGCATGAGAAAAGAAAACGGGGGGAGAAATCCAGTAAATAAAGTGAGGAACGAACCCCCACCATCACTCTTCACGGTGTTGATCTGCTTCCGTTAGTAGGCTTAAACGGAACAAGAATCAACAACAACAAACCAACAAGGATCAATTCCCCGAATCATCCAGATAAAACCCTCCGTAAAAATGAACGAATCTGCGGATCAACTTGTCTGTGGTTAATCCGCGTTCTTCATTTAAAATTAAAAAAGGGGTAAGGAATTCAAATAAAAATCCCCTAACTTTAGACGGGATTTATCGTTGATGAAGGTGTCATGCTGCCGTCATCTTCAAGATCCTTTAATTTCGTTGGCACTGCGATTCTCAATTTCGATGCGCTGTCATTCGTCGCCAAGAGTTTTTCTCCAACGCCCCGTGGATTCTGCAGAGGTTCTTCTCAATCGTCACCAATGAGCAACATTTTATTATCCCCATAAAAAGGGAAACGTGTTTGGAATTTAATTTTGTGGCAGTATTAATGAGTCCAAATTTCCATTTTTGCGTAATTATGGCCTGTCATTAATTTAGGAAACAGTTGTGCCGTTTACCGTGTTGTAGTGGATGTTTCCTTAAAAGAAAAAAAAAATAAACTTGTGAATTTATTTTATTTCATTTTACTTTAAAACATAGGAAAATCAACTTTTTCCCTCGACCTGCGCCGGTTGAGGTTAGACTCGTTCTTAGGTAAAGTCGTCATCCTGGATGCAATGGTGCCCTCAGATTTTTAATCCGGGCATCTGTTTGGAAACTTCCACAACCGCGCACAATCGCCGACTCACATAACTAAAAAAAAGTACAAACCACCATTCCGGGCTCACTCGACCTCGGAATGATGTGCCGCCTTTACGCCCAGTCTCTAAAAAATTCAATATAATATTTAAAAATACTAAACGGGAAATCTGAGACATTACATTCTCCCCACCTTGGGGATTTACGTCCTCAAAAATCCAAAACAAAGGCTACTCAAAAAGATGTGGGTATTGTGCATGAATTTGGGCCTCCTGCTCCCACGTTCTCTCCTGAAGATTCTCGTGCTACCACCGGATGCGCACCAAGGGAATAGATCACCCACGATGGATCCTCTCCTACTGATCCTCGATCTCTACCGGGTACTCAGCAAAGGTCACTCCATCCTCAATGTTCAGATCGCCCCAGTCAATGATGTGTGAGGGGTCATGCACATACCTCCTCAGCTGCGACACGTGAAAGACATCATGTACCCGATGAAATTTTGGCGGTAGAGCTAGATGGTATGCCACCTCGCCAACTCTACAAAGTATCTGGAAGGGTCTGATGAACCTCTGAGATAGCTTGTCGCCCCGGCCAAATATCTGTAACCCTCGTCGAGGTGAGACGCGAAGAAAGACGTGGTCTCCCTCTTCGAGCTCCAGAGGCCTCCGTCGTCGGTAAGCATAGGACTTCTTCCATCTTTGTGCAGTCTTTATCTGCTCTTGGATGATCTTCACCTTCTCTGTGGTAGCTCGTACTAACTCTAGACCCATGAGTGCTGAATCTCTAGGGTCGGTCCAGCAAAGCGGTGACCGAAAGGGTCTCCCATACAAGGCCTCGAACGGTGTCATACCAATGGTGGAGTGGTAGCTGTTGTTGTACGCAAACTCCACCAGTGGTAGGTGATCCTCCCAGCTACGACCAAAGTCCAAGATACAAGCTTGCAACATATCCTCCAGAACCTGAATGGTCCTCTCCGTCTGTCCATCAGTCTGGGGATGAAACGCTGTGCTCAAGCATAGTTGAGTGCCAAAATCATCCTGCAATCCCTTCCATAATCGTGATGTGAAGCAAGCATCTCGATCTGAGACTATAGTCGAGGGTACGCCATGAAGCCGAACTATCTCCTGCATGTAGAGGCATCCCATGATCTCTACGGAACTCTTCTCCCTGATAGCTAGGAAGTGGGACGACTTGGTGAGTCGGTCAACAATCACCTAGATGGAATCATGCCCCTTGGACGTTTGTGGTAAGCCTGTCACGAAGTCCATCTATGTTCCATCCCACTTCCACTCTATAAATTCCAGGGGGTGAGCTAATCCCACTGGAACCTGGTGCTTAGCCATCACCTGCTGGCATGTGAGGCATCGAGAAATGAAATCCGCTACTTCCTTCTTCATGCCTAACCCCCAGAACTATCACTGGAGATCCTCATAAATATTTTCCATCCAAGGATGTACCACCAAATGGGACGTATGAAACTCCCTCAGGACCTCCTCCTGCAATGCCACAGGTACAATAGTGCATCCTCTGAAAAGAAGTACATGCTCCCCACCTTGTGAATATCCATCTTGAGCATGTCCTATGGATAACTGAGCACGTAAAGCCACACAATCGACATCCCCAAGCTTTTCCTCCCTAACTCGTTGTAAGAGTGGAGGGGTGACAACCATCGACTGTAGGTAAGCTATATCCTCTCCATCCACGAAGGATAACTGTAACGCGACTAATTGTTGTGTCGCCTCACTCAACAGTTGTGAGCTCGACCTTCTGCTAAGAGCATCCACCACCTTGTTCCCCTTCCCAGGATTATAGATAATCTATAAATCATAGTCCTGGAGGAACTCTAGCCATCATCTCTGTCGCAGATTCAGATATTTTTGCGAGAAGATGTACTTGAGGCTCTTGTGGTCAGAGTAGATAATAAACTGCTCGCCCATAAGGTAGTGTCTCCACATCTTCAATACGAAGACTACCGCTTCCAACTCAAGATCATGGGTCGCATAGTTCTACTCATATGGCCTAAGCTGGCACGAACCATATGCAATCACTGCAAGTCGCTGCATCAGGACAAAGCCAAGCTCGGTCCCTGATGCATCACAGAAAACTACGTACTCGACGCCCTCCTCTGGAAATCTCCAAACTGGGGTACTCGTCAAACTCTGTCTCAACTGCTCAAAAGCCTATTGGCACTTCTATGTCCACACAAAGGGTTTCCTCTTCCTGGTCAAGGTCATCATCGGTGCTGATATCCGGGAGAAATCAGGAATGAATCTCTGGTAATATCCTGCCAACCCAAGGAAGCTCCACACCTCTATCACGCTCTGAGGTGGCTTCCATGCTAACACAGCCTCCACCTTGGTTGGATCTATAGATACTCTATCTACTGAGATGACATGTCCTAGAAAGTGGACCTCCTGAATCCAGAACTGGAACTTTGAGATCTTCCCATAAAGCTAGTGCTCCTGGAGTACGTCCAGAACCATCTGTAGGTGTCTCGTGTGCTCCTCCTCTGACGCTGAGTACACGAGGATGTCGCCGATGAAGACCACCACGAACCGGTCCAAGTACGGCTAGAAGATCCGGTTCATCAGCCCCATGAACACTACAGGGGTGTTTGTCATGAAAAAAGGCATCACCAAGTACTCATTGTGACCGTAGCATCATCTGAAAGTCATCTTTGGTATATCCTCGTCCCGCACTCGTAGCTGTTGATAGCCTGATCGAAGGTCAACCTTAGAGAACCACTGTGCCCCTCTTAGTTGATCGAGGAGGTCATCAATTCTCGGTAGTGGATAATTTTTCTTCACTGTCACTTGGTTCAGATGCTGGTAATCCACACACAACCTCAAACTCCCATCTTCCTTCTTGGCAAACAAGACTGGGGCTGCCCAGGGTGAGACGTTGGGTCTTACTAAACCCTTGCTCTGCAAATCCTACAACTAGAACCTCTGCTCGTGAAGCTCTGTGGGAGCCATCCGGTATTTCTATGAGGAAATCGGTGTCGTCCCAGGGCGCAAGTCGATGCAGAAGTCAATTTCTCGGTGGGGAGTTAATCCTGGAACATCTTCAGAAAAGACGTCCTCATACTCCGCCACCACTGCTGGGAACTGAGATCTCACAACATCTACTGCTATGAGGGTAAGGATAGACAACTCATGAGTGATCAGATGAACTCTCCTATACATGAGCCCATTTTTTGATGCTTGGGTTTCCTTTTCTCCAAAAAAGGAAAACCTCGTTCCATCACGGCGGACACACCACACTCTTCACCTAAAACAGTCAATCTGGGCACGGACCAAAGATAACCAATCAATACCGAGAATGACGTCAAAAGGCCTCAACCCTACCACCAAGAGGTTCTAATCGAAACTCTTGCCTCCAAGGGTAAGATCACACTATCTGCAAAGGTGCATGATCATAAAGTCTCCTCCCGTAGGTGTCTCCAAGCGTAAGGATCAAGTCAACGGTTCTACTGAAATCTCGAGGTTTTGTACAAGACATGTGGCTATAAGGGAATGATTGGCACCTGTGTCTGTGAGTACAGAAGCTAAGGTAGAAAAGACACATATCGTACCTCGAGTCACCCCTGGAGCCCCTGGGTCGTATGACTCGACCGTATGTCGCTGTCTCTACCCATATCCCCTAGCTCCCTGAGCCTGGTGTGGACCTCCTGGGGGTGGTGGTGGAAGTAAGTTGAAGCATCTGACACCACCTGTATCTCTCTCTGCTCCTCTTTCACGTCCGCCGCCTATAGGTTCTGCCTGTTCTATTATCTACCTCTGCCTCGGTGCTCCATCCATAGCTTCTTTGTCAGCAGCTCGAGGGTTCGGGAAATCTCTAGCGAGATGTCCCCTACCGTCGCATGTGTAGCATCGCTTCTACCTAGGCTGACTGGATCCATCCTGAGATCCTTGGACTGTCAATCCCCTATCCTGGGTCCTCCTCCGACGTTTCTCACATCCTGATCCCTATGTTGGACGCTGGATCCCTACCGCCGAGGTCTCCGCACCTGTCTTCCTACTGCTAATTGTCGACGGCTGTCTCTGCTTCGCCAAGAAACTCTCGATCACCAAGGCCGGCTCAAGCACTCCATCGTAAGTCGATATGCATAGAGGCATGACACTAGCTCGGATGTCACGTAGTATACCTCGCTCGAAGGTCCGAGCTCTGAAGTACTGAACCCTGACCATATCCATCGAGTACCTGGCGAGGTTGGTGAACCTCGATGAATAGTCATCTACTGTCATACTGCCCTACTGGAGCTGAAGAAGCTCTTGGATGCGTACAACTCTCAGCATAACTGGAGAGAACTCCTCTCTGAAGAGTCGCTCAAACTCCATCCATGAAAGAGTCTCCTCGTCGTGGGTCTGCGTGGTCAGACTCCACCATCATCATGCCGAACCCTGAAGAAGGCTCGCTCCTAGGATCACCATCTGGTCTATTGGTGTCCTCACTGGACGGAAAACTCTGGTCACTGCCTCAAGCCAGTCCTCAGCCGCCTGAGGGTTGGGCTCACCTCATAACCTGAGGGGTCTCTGTCTTTGGAACTCATGGATAAGGCTAAGCATGCGCTCCTCACCGATTAGTACTGCGGGTACCACTGGCTGCTCCACTGGGGGTGGTACAGCGGGTGCTCCACCCGGTGGCAACGCCTGGGGAACTGGTCCCTGTATTGAAGCCTCGTCACTGAGGGGGTAATCCTCGTGATCGTGCTGCTAAATCCTAGCGGGTATGCATTGTGGAGGCATCCTGTGAGGAAACAAGATGTATCATGGTCAAAGAGTATATCTAGATAGCTTACACACAGGACATGGAAACCACAAACCATTCATATATGATGCATGTACCTTTTATTCCCCGGCAACCCATGTTTTCAATTACCGAGTTGAAAATCAGGTTATTAGAGTCCTGGTGTATGGATACGTCAGCAACCGCACCAATATTGGGGTCCCTGGCCTGAAATCCGAACTCGAAACACTCAACACTGTTGTCCCAAACCAAACTCACAGACTCTTTGTCCAAAGGTAGAACCGACATCCTCTGATACCACTCTGTCATGACCCGTCCCAGTGGGTCCCTCATCGTGACTCCCCAAGCCCGCCTCCAATAGGACAGGAGCTGGTGACTAGCACCGAGTAAGAATATTAATAACATGGGAGGCATTTCCTATGTACCTATACACACACACACATATCCAAGCCCAAAATTCTGAAATGTAAGAAAACCTCTAAGGAACAAAAATGCATGCATACAACTAAACCCAACCAATAGAGTACGATGAAAGGTAGAGTACTAAAAAGTAAACTGGGCTAGAATACAAGCCCACCAAAAACTAGAGTCTGAAAACTGAAAAACCCAACCTGTAAACACAAAAGGTACTGGGACTTCCGCTCGTATCCGTAGGAATGCCTTGGCCTATAGGGAACTCAGAAATATCGGTCATGTCCTTGTCTGCCCTGGACTCTATCAAAAGGCTGCTCATCTGCACAAGACACCAGACGTGCAGGCAAAGCCCGTGCAGGGGTGAGTATAACAATACTCAGTAGAGGACCCTGAAAACCACAAAGTAGTACACAAAGTAAAGGTACAGTCAGCTATGCACAGTATATGTCTACAGAACATATAGAACAAACCATATATACTCAAAACCCAGACTCGTGCTCTACAGACAAGTCACACAACCGCATACACCCGTTAGGGATTCTATTCGAAGATTCCGTGATGCAATCTTTCCGAGAGAACACACTCCACGTGTCTTATAGTTCCGATGACATCCGTCCGAGAAGTGTTGTTCTTTGGGAACCGTCATGAGAGTTAGTCACACTCATTACAGGAGACACACTCTTAAGAGGGAAGATTTCTGATAGATAGAAGCACTCACTACAGGAGACACACTCCTGAGTGGGAAAGATCACGATACACAAATGAGGATCACTGCCAGGGCCATGGCGGATACCGCGACTCATTTGGATTCACCAGTGAGGTGATACACCAGCTAGGTAGAGGATCAACGCCCGGTAGAGTTGGTCACGTCGATACCTGACTCTACCTAGGGTCAGGAATGGATAGATGATCTCGATCCTGGCCTCTCGGATGGATGCCTGACTCTATCACAGAAAGTCCAGCTGAAGGGATCATACTCTTGTGTAAAGAAATGATCCCTGACCTTCAAGGGAACGAGAAGAAGGGGCACTAACCCAAACTAAATATATCCAAGATACGGTGAACAAGAGGACCATGCCGTTTTCCAAAAAAGTACACGGCGTGTAGAAAGGAAACATGCCGTGTTGTTTGACCCCAGGTACTGCCCGTGTGCAACGGCCCATGTCATAGGCTGGTCATGTTGAAAAACCGAGTACATGGCATGTATTACGATGTACACGCCATGTCCGAGTGACTGGGGTTGGCCCCGTGTCACTGTCCATGTGGTTGTACATGGTTATCAACCCGTGCACTCTAACCCGTGTCCGTGTATCCCCAGGATACACACCGAGTCCCGCGTAGCCGCTCCTGTCATGCTGTACACACCATGTTCTAAAGCCGTGTAGATCATCTCGTGTTCGTGTACTTCCCAAAATACATGCCGAGCTTCGGAGAAAGTCCAACATGCCATGTGACCAGGGTCACACGCCGTGTGATTCCTCTCTAACCCCTGAAACCCTAGATGCCGCCAGTACTACACGGCATGTTCTTCAGAGGTACACGCCGTGTATTCTGAAAATTTCCAGAAACACAGACTTCTGTCGTCGCGCCTACGGTGATGATCAATTCATCAATTCGGTCATCCAATCACCGCGAAAATTCCAGGTTTTGGTCGCCCCAACACCACGAAGTTGTTCCCAATGTTTTAGGACCTCCGATCGGCTCCAAAAACATGATTTGATCTTCTCGCACGAAGAACTCTTGAAGAATTCCCTTTTATGATCTGGTCTGATTCATCGTCCGCCATCGTTGCTGCACCTCTGCAAGGTCGTTGTGGTGTCAAAACTTCGATTGGGGATCGTTACGTCACATAATGTATGCGCAACCATCCGTTGTTCGTTGCCCCATGAAGAACACGAAGAACACGTGAGAAAAGAAAAAGGGGGGAGAAATCCAATAAACAAAGTGAGTAACGAACCCCCGCCTTCGATCGTCACGGCGTTGATCTGCTCCCATTAGCAGGCTTAAATGGAGAAAAAATCAACAATAACAAAACAACATGGAACAATTCCCCGAATCATCCCGATAAAACCCTCCCGCAAAAACGAACGAATCCGCGGATCAACTTGTTCATGGTTGATCCGCGTTCGTCATTTAAAATCAAAAACGGGGAAAAGAATTCAAATAAAAAACCCCTACCTTTATATGGGATTGATCATTGATGAAGGTGTCGCACTGCCGTCATCGTCAAGATCCTTGAATTTCATTGGCATTGCGATTCTCAACTTTGATCTGTCGTCGTTCGTTGCCAAGAGTTTTGCTCCAATGCCCCGCGGATTCTGCAGATGTTCTTCTCAATCGTTGCCAATTAGCAACATTTGATTATCCCCATAAAAAGGGAAATGTGTTTGGCATTTAATTGCGTGGCAGTAATAATGAGTCCAACTTTCCATTTTTGCGTAATTATGACGCGTCTTTAATTTAGGTAACAGTTGTGCCATTTACCACATTGCAGCGGATGTTTCCATAAAAGAAATAAAATAAACTTGTGAATTTATTTTATTTCATTTAACTTTAAAACTTCCGAAAATCTACTTTTTCGCTCAACCCGCACCGGTCAAGGTTAGACTCGATCTTAGGTAAAGTCATCATCCCGGACGCAATGGTGCCCCCATATTTTTAATTCAGGCATCTATTTGGAAACTGCCACAACCACGCGCAATCAACAACTCACTTAACTAAAAAAAGTTCAAACCACCATTCCGAGCTCACTAGACCTCAGAATGATGTGTCTTCTTCGCACCTGATCTCTAAATAATTCCATATAATATTTAAAAATACTAAACGTAAAATCTGAGACATTACAGTCTTCTCAAAATTTACCTCTACCTTCTCATCGCCATAGTCAATTTTCACCAACACTATATAAGAAGGGGATTTCAATAGTTGTTTACTTTCCTATTTAGGAGAAGTAGTCATCATTGTTGTATCTATTTGCACATTAACATTAGGAGAGGCATTCGTCCAAGAACTTACCTAACTACCAAAGAAGGACTAATCATAACCATCATCACCATCTTTGATAGCATTGTATAATCTCTCATTTTGACTGTAGAGACCCAAAGCTTGACGTACATGGACATTACATTACTTTTGCGGAATACTTAGTACATAACAAAAATAGACACACAAGGACCGTAATAGTTTAGTGTCTTTGGAAACTTGGAATATAATCTTCTAATCATGGTGAAAGATCTTCAACATCTCCCATAAAGATATTCCCCCTTTTTTTCTTACCTAAAACCTTTCTTTATATCCTGAAGAAAATAAAACATAAAAGGGGTGAGGTCAAATGCCCAGTAAGGGTAAAAATAGAGAACATAAAACAATCCATAAACATTTGAATGCAAAAACTTTAACATAAAATCTAAACATCAAAATCTTGAGCAAAGACATGAATCTTGGAAGTACGTGAGGCATATATCATAAGGGAACATAAATCATGATAAAATAGCATGGGAATAAAGCATGTAATTGTGGAAACCATTCAGCACATGTTATGATTTTCATAGTAGCCAAGGAATTGCTGCCAAGACCATCTTAATGGACAAAGTCCCTTTCTGAATCGAGTTCACTCCTCGTTTCAGTCCTATAACACTGAACCGGATTAACTTATCGTTCCATCCATGTCTATCTCATGAGATATAAATCTTTACCCAATGCATTGGAGGGAGATATAGGTCCCACCCATCTCATAATGAAATCATTCTTACTTGTGCCACAAAATAAACTTAAAGCATTCATCATAACCCAAAGAATAAAATGGGTTTCATAAACATCATCCCATCATCACATAATCCAAATAAAACAAATGGATATTTTATCATAAGAAAAGTGAAACCATGTAAATCATAGAGACATTAAACTTAAAACCTACACATATGAAATAATGTCATCTTATATGGAAAATGGTTTTGATAAAACACTTGAAATGAATTCTTGAGGAAAATATCCTTTCTTCTTTAAAATCATTTTCCTTTCACAAAATGTCATGCATTTTTAAAATAAAGAGATTTTATTGGAAATAGTCATAAAATCTTTTGGAGTAAGCTTCATGAAAATAGGGCTTTATAAAACTATAAAAATCATTTCATGTCGTATAAGTTAAAAAAACATTCTTCTCGTACTTTTCCCGGAAAAGTCAAAAAGTACCTCGTAAAAGAAAGATTCTATACATACCATGTAGTAAAAGTCAAAAATGGGTAAAAAGGACTTTAAACATACATGAAACTATTTTTAGGAAACATGGAAATGGATGAGAAAAATAACCCCAGTAAATACTTATGAATAAACAATCTCGGATAAGAATGAGATTGGAATAATTATCCCTTACCTTAGGTCTGATATGCTTCGCACGTATCTGAACCTCCTCTTCTTTGAAGCGCCTCTTTGAGACCTCCTCTTAGGGCACTAAAATTGGTCTCTGAAGAAGGCCAAGACCTCTAGGATGTTTCTAGGGAAGTGGAGAAGAGAATTTTTCAGTGTTGGCCGAGCTTGAAGGCTCAAAGTGGTGTGAGGAAGAGAGGGAGGAGGGGCCCTTTTATAAGGGAGGAGAGGGGCACCTTTGGAAAAACTAAAAATATTATTTAATTATAAAGTCATATTCGGTTTTAAATAGCTCCAAATTGATTTATTTTGAAGCTAAGGTAGGGATGGGTCGAAATCCTCTCATCCAATAGAATCTAGACAAGTTTAGGTTTCTATTTTAACCTTATCATTTATATTTAACTTTAAGTTAAATAATTTTACTTTTACCGTGTCTTCTTGTTTTCTTACACTATAAGGTTAATAAACTTACTATAACAAGCCAAACGAACCCCAAGTTGTTTATTATTAATATATATAACCTTATCTAAGTAATTTGGCCAAACCTTAGATTTTTAGGAATAAAATAACAATTAATAATATAATATTTGTTTTAAAAACCATTTTATGTCAATTTTGAAACTATTTGGTAATTGATTTTTGTGAAAATCATAATAGAAATATTAGTTAAAAAAAGTTAATTAAATCAATACTAACATGTCATATTAACATAGAAAATTATTATAATTCATAAAAAGTCTCAAATTACATTTATTTTGGTATTTATAACATCAATTATGTCAATATTTCATTAATAAGATAATTACTGCATCATCATTGTGTCATAAATAAATTAAATTATTTTTGTCTAATAATTACAAATAAAATACTATTATGTAGGAAATATTTTTATCATTATAATGAATATTTATAGTCGAATTTATCTTATGTATAACCCTATATTAAAAATGATTTACTTATTAAAATTTGATTTTAACTATTTTAGCTCTTCTTTAAATAAATTAATTATAAATGTCCTAATCTAATCCAAGTGGGCCTAAATGGTCATATTTTATTCCTAAGGTTTTTTTTGGTCGAATTACACTTATCCAATAGAATTGGGACATGTGTTAGGGTAATAATAATATCATTTTTACCCTTAATTACCCTATTTACTTTTAACCGTGGTAAAAAAAGTAAAAAGTTGCTATTCGCCAAAAATTATTTTCATCTTATTGAACCACAATTTACTTACTAACATCAATCGTGTCTCTCGGATTTTTGAAATTCCATTCACAGAAGCGGTAAAATTATGTTTTATGTAAATTTGTAAATTCTCCTAGGAGGTGGGTAAAAGACGGTCAAAAGTTCAATAAAATTTTTATATATCTAAAATTATTATAAAATGACTCCAATGAATTACATTGAACTTATATAGGTATTATGTATCAATTTTGAACTAAAATAAATTTAAATAAAATAAATAATTATTTAAATAAAAAGTCGGTTTTTAAATAGTAACCCAGTGTTTTCACTATTCATAAAAAATTGAAAGTTTTCAGAAAAATACCAAAATTTCACCCTAGGATAATTTCGATATTCTGAATCCAAAAATGAAGTCCATTTTGAAAAATAAAATTTACAAAATTTCAAAAATTGGGTATTACTATTCATAACGGCTAGTTTATATAACATATCATTGTTTAGCGAAACTCGGTATTGCGTACAACACACGCTATCGTAGAAGGTCGCGATTGCGTGTAATGCAAGCCAAGTCAGGGATGCATGTTGTGCAAGCTCCTTTTGGTGTATCTTACAACACAAGACATTAACGAAATTAAAAAGAATATTTTTCATAAAATCTCGGGGTGTTACATTGACCAATCATTTTTCCCTTGTGTCCTCCAACTTGAGGTTTCACCTAATCAGTTTCCTTCGATAAATTGTGAGAATTTGATGTTCTTATCTTCTTAATGAATTCATTTATCTCATGACCATGCATAGAAAAATGGTCACAAATAGTAGATATCCAACCATTTGAAACCTCATGTCCAATTTCCTTGCATTTCATAAAGAACTTGGGTATTTGATCATATACAATTATCAAGTCAAGTTCATCATAATCACTATAAAGTAGAACACATTCAGCTAAGGCAGAACCAAGATCTACTTCAACAAAATACTGAGCATAGTGTCCAAATCTTTCCATCTCCATTTCTTTATCAATTTTAGTCAGCATGTCAATTGACATTGCAATATCATAAAGGATTTTAAGGTTCTAAATAATCCATTTAAGTCCACATACCCTTACCCAAAGTTTCACAAGAAGATTTTACAACCTATAATGGATTAAATTTCATATCCCTTTCTTGGATTTGAATATTACCTAGCTTAAGAAAGATCGATCCAAATCCCCATGCCCGCATCTTCATTTCCTTGGAAGGAAAGAGCATGTGGTAGAAGTCCTACCCCAATAATACACATTTCCAAGATATAAACCCCAAAATATCTGATACTCACTCAATATTCTCTTCAATATTTGGTGGATTGGAACCCCTATGTAGAATGAGGTGAAGAATAATAGAATACTCACCTATTTTGAAGTGTTCCAAGACTGAAGTTGGGTCTTCCTTAACATGGGATACATTGCCGTTCTGACGGATTGTAGGAATATTCTATCCCTTATAGATAGAGAAAGAATATTTTGACACACTTTCTTCAACCATTATTCCATCACAATGAATAGGATTTTGAGACTCCAGTCTAATGCCAGAAGGCCAATGGGAGTCGAATATCCCTTGTGTGAGAAATCATTCAGCCATAAGACGAAGCATATACGGATCAATACAGAAGAAACCATATTTTCTTATGATAAATAGATAGAGGATCTCTCTCCGCCTACCCCATCCAATTTTATATATTAATTTTTTATAATTATATATTTATAATTATATTTATAAATAAATATGTAAAATAATTTAAATATATTTATAATTATATGAATATAAATATATTATCATATAAAAATATATAAATATATTTATAAATGTCTATTTATAATTATATAGTGTATATATATAGTTGTAAATATATATTTATATTTATAAATATATTTATAAAATAATTATTATTAATTATTATTTAAATATATAAATACATATACATTTATTTATAAATAAATATGATTATATATAATTAATTATATAAATATATTTATATATATTTATATGTATTTATAAATATTTTTAAAAATATAAATATATATTTAAATATAAATAAATAAATTGATGGCTATTTTCTCTCCTAACATGCTCTCTCGAGCGTGTTTCTTCCCCTCCTAGAGTTTCTTCCCTGGAAAATGTAGCACATTTTCCTGCTTGATATGAATTATACCTCATCAAATTCTTTATATTCTTATTTATCCTAGCACTCCTTGTTATCCTCATCACCCGACTTGGTTCAAGCAGATGCCTACTTCTCTGGTCGGTTTTCTCTTAGTGGAGCATTAATATCATTGTTGTGGCATGCGACATACTCAGGATTAGTTCTAGTGCATAGGGCTTCCTCCTCTCCGTATATATCTTTAAACCTGACCACCTTGCTTTTTCCTAATGAGGCTCAGTGGTCATGAGATGGTCATCTTAGGGTTTTATCAGCACTAAAAAGGCCTTTATCAGCATTAAAAAAGTGTTAATAATTGAGGAGCTATTAAAAGGGGGTCGCTTTTATCAGTGCTAAAAAACACTGATAAAGGTCAAAAAAAATAAAAAATTCTCAAAATAAGAGGGTGGATCACCCTTCTTTTATCAGTGCTCCCCTCCCCCCTTTAATAGTGCTAGCCTCCACTACACCCCCCCCTATCAGCACTAGGCACCTACTTACCCCTGCCCGCACGCCCTTGCCTTTGCTGGGTCTCGAACCTGAGACCTCCTTGTATGCTCGCAACTCTTCCACTAACCTATATTGGTTTTTCTTTCATTTAATGATATATATATATATTTATCTGTATTTCATTCCATTTTTTATCCATATATTTATATTTATATATTTATTTATTTAAATTCACATATACAATTTTTTGTGTTTGTGTGTGTTTATAAATACATAAATATATATTTATATGTGTGTGTATCTATAAATATAATTATACATATTTATCTTTATTTAAATATATTATATATTAATATTTATTTACATATATTATAATATATATATAAACATATATATATTTTTCAATATGCACAAAAATATATTTATATATATATAAACATTATATATACATTAATTGTATATGTATATGTATATAAATATTCATACATTTTTATTTTAAATAAATTAGGTATTATTTTTTATTTAGATAAGGTTAATATATTGAGAAATATATTTTATATGGAAATATTTTTAATTATTTATTTATGAAATTATATTTTTATGGGTGAATGTATAAAAAAATGTATATATTGTTATATATTTGAATATAAATAACAGTACATTGTGAAATAAAATTTCAAAACCACAATATCAATATGAATGTAATCTCTAAAAATAAATTCTGTCTCCACCAAAAAAAGGCAATAAGACCCCCTTAAAAGAGGCTTAAAATCGATCAAATATTAAAAAATTAGGATACCCTAATAAAAAACTCAGTTTTGGAGGCCTTATGGTCCTTTTTAGGCCTCAAACAATGTGACATTGGTTTACCTAAGTCACTAAAAGTGTAGATATCATTGTGGGCTTTGATTTTATATGTGGTATATCTCAAAGGGACATCCAGATCAAAATTTATGTCCATTTGAAGTTCGAGTTACGTTTTCAACTTATTTTCGATCTTTTATTAATTTTTTAGTTTTTTATATTAAAATTATTATTAAATGACTATTACTCTATAATAATTAAAAAATTATTAATTATAAATATATTTTTAATTATTTTATAATCCATTTTCAGTAATTATTTTATATATTAAGTAAAAATACCTATTTAGATTTATCTAAAACATATTTAAAAATATATATTATATTTATATCAATATAAATATATTTATATATTAATATATTATTTTTAATGAAATATAATTTTTTTGAAGTATACTTTTATCAACGGTTGCAAAAGAGCATTGATAAAGGGGGTTTTATCAGCGCTTCTAAAAAAATTTGATAAAGGGGATCCCATTAACAATGCTAAAAAATGTTGATAATGTGGATTCCTTTATCAGTGCTAAAAAATCATTGATAAAGGGGTACTTTTACAATGCTTTTTTAGCACTTCTAAAAGTTCCCTTTTTAGTGATTTTTTTTAGCATTGTTAAATGGTGGTACTGTGAAACCCCATTTTTGTGGTAGTGTTAGGTTATCATTGAGCGATGAAACTTAGAGGCCACAAAGTGTCTTAGGTGGTGTGCTAATGGGTGGTCATAGTTTTCATTCAGGAGAAGATGGAACCGGATTTCTTCGCAGGACCCGGACGATCATCATCAGTCTTGCGGTCAATTGCAATGGTGGTGGTGAAATCTGGTTGTCGATGGAACACCTTAGTATTGAATCATGTGGGATCTTGTTTTCTTGGGGCTTTGGGATTTTTGTTTTTTATGGTGTCTATTGGACCTTCAAGTCATGTATGATTTTTTTCATAGGGATGCTACTCTTTGGGTTAGGCCTTCAGGACATGGATTTTTTCATGGGACTTTAGGACACTAGTGTAAGATATTGGGTTTTTATATGAGGTATGGATCCCTTTAATTTTGGTTTAAATGTTTTTTATCCTATTGTGAATAACCTTTGAGGTTGTCAGGGTATTGAGGGTGTATGAGGCATTTTCAGAGCCCAGAACCAAGATTTTTGGGAAAATAAGGCAGGCTTAATTGTTTTTAGAAACTGTCTGGGATAGGCCGCACAGTTACTACTAACCGTGTGAGGGCTAAGTTGAGGCTAAAAGGATCCTGCAAGGTTTTTCCATCCGTACGGATAGAGGCATACGACAGTGTAATGGCCTCTGTAGTTTTTGATAGTGGGATAAGTCACAGTCGGCGCTTGTTTAGGAAAACCATGTGCACAAATTGTAGGAGGTTCCCCACCATACAATGAGGGGCATACGATTGGTGCATAGTTTGGCTAGCCA
This sequence comes from Viscum album, assembly GCA_963277665.1. Taxonomy (NCBI): domain Eukaryota; kingdom Viridiplantae; phylum Streptophyta; class Magnoliopsida; order Santalales; family Viscaceae; genus Viscum; species Viscum album. Next base: position 764,764,023 of record OY728137.1, read on the forward strand.
TGCATCAAAACAATACGGCCCATTATTTTGAGGTAGATTGAAAATTTTCCCTTAAATATTTTTTAATCATAAAACCCTCTTCTCTTTTTTTCAAACATACAAAACCTACGAAGGAGAGATCCATTGAAGATAAATCATAGGCTTCACCACCGATTCTCTATTTAAAATTGAAATTGAGCATCGTCGGTATCATTCAATTCGTGTCAGTGAGTACTCAATTCCTTTGGTGTTGTTATTCATTCTTATTGTTATCAAAGGATTCATTTAAGTGAAATATAATATTCTCTATTTCCATAATATTAATTTGTTCTTTGTTTTTCTCTTGATCTGAGTTGAATCAGAAAATTATATTGGATGACCACTCCACTACAGACCTACAGTAGGTGGTCTATATATTTCATAAGTGGTTTGGAGCTTTATAGAGACAGTTTTTATTGTTCCACTCACCAGACTTTCCAGCATGGCCTCGAAATTGAATTTAATGATTAATTTGAACAAAATGAAATATTTTAGGGATTTAATTTAGTTATTTGAGATTAGTTATAGGTTGCTTCCCCAACCTAGGCCACCCATGGGGTGTGCCCTTGACTTTCTATTTTCGAACAACCCATGGGGTGTGTTCATGAGATTACCATTTTATAGAAAGCCCAATTACAAATGAATTGAATTGAATTAATTGATTTAGAGATGGTATGTCTCCTTTTCAATGTGTGACATGATGTGAAATGTTTAATTGATTGAATGGATTTTATAGAAATTGTTAAATGAGTGGGTAAACTCATGGAATAAAATTGAATGTGAATTTTGATATGAGTCGGTAAACTCATTGAATATAAATTATTGAAATGGTAAATGAATTGAATGTTGAATGGTTACATAGGAAGTTATGAGAGTTATACACCATGGGTCATGGAAACGGTAGTGGATTCCTTGGACCTGTAATGATCCATGGATCTATATTCTACGGGATTCCATTGGGCTTACTGCCTCTTGGATCTGACTTGATTGGGATAACACTGAACATGGTCTGTTGAAATGTGCTTTGGACCTCAATTAAAGTCTAACCAAGTTTCCATCAAGATGCTTATGGGACTCGATAAGTATGCCTTGGTTATCTAAACCTTGGATACGGCCCTAAGAGGTCTGGAATTTATGATTATATGGCACACCTGTGGTAAATGTGACATGATTGATTATATGACTTAGCCATGTTAAATTTGACACTTCTGGTTATACGGCTCAGTCGTGGTTGACATGAGATACAAGTTATATAGAAAGGTCATGGGTAATGTGATATATTGTGTATATGGAATGGTCGTCGCATTTACTAACTTTTTTATTTTTTCCTTTTTCTAGGAGCTTGACACTTTTTTTGCAGGGATCCTTGTATGGTTGTACATGATCACTTTCTTAGTTACTTTTTCCTTGGGAACTTTATTTTCAGTACTTTCATAACTGTTATATTTTGTAGTCTAATTTAACTTATATTGAACAGCTAGGACATTTTATAGACACATTGGGTGGTGACCTACTGGGATTATTTCTCACACCCTGTCCAGGAAACTATTAGGTACCCAGACAGACTATATGAATGCAGCTAGGGATTGAGGAAAGTTCCCATAGTATGATGCTTGACTTTGTGCCATACTTTGGTTTAAGTGAACACGAGACCGATATGAGGATCTTTATTCTATCTAAAGATAATGCTTTTTGGTAATTTTTAGTATTTTTATACTTTTATTATAATGATAATTTTATACCTATTTTGGACACATTGTAGACACAAGACATGATCATCATTGTATATGAGATTACTTTTGGAATTTTTATATCTATACCTATCACCTGGATGTTTATCCTCTATCTGGATATTTATCTATTTTCTATATTTAAATTGTATGTTTTTACCATTTTGTTACACTATTATAATGAGGGAATATTTCCCCATAGACATGCCCTAGGGCATCATTTCTAGTCAGCAGCATCTAGAATTTGGGATGATGTTCTTGAGGCCATGTGACCAACCGATCTCAGGGCACCCTTCAGTGGAATCTAGGTTAAGGACATTACAATGTGGTATGAAAGGATTTATTTTCTAGTTTATTTGATATTTTGATACTATATATAGGGAATAGGAAGGAATTGGAATTTTATAATCATATATTCTTGGGAGTAGCTAACTCACGTATAGGAAAAACCAAATTGCTTGGAATGGAAATTGTTGTTATCAAGATTTTTCCCATTGTAGTTGAATTGATTTAACCATTGGGTGGTGCACTTGTATTGTATTGTTATCTTTAATATGATTGTGGGTTTAATTTTTTTTCAACTTGGTGAGATGAGGGTATTTCATATCATGAATCATTTTAGGCGCCTTCTAGAGTTAAAATGTTATGAATTATGTCCTACCATATAGAGTACATTTCTTGTTATCATGATGTTTTGATATGTGCCATGATAGATATAACTATTGTTGTGATAAAAAATTTGTATTGGGAATTGAGAAACATGGTTAGTACTTAGAGTGTTTTCTGAAACCTAAGTAATGTTTTCTTAATTAGGCCACAACAGACACCCTAAGTAGCCAATTATGGCACATTGAGTCATGGACCATGAGTCAATGGACTAGAATGTGTTATTATTTATATCAAGTGGAATCCATATTTCAGTTCATAGGAGTATGGACCTTATGAATTAGTAATGTTGAACCCTTGGGTTCAACCATTTAAAATGAAATGTGAAATGAATATGAAAATTAAATGGAAATTTAATTGGTAAAATAGAGAACATGACCTTGACCCTACTTTTGAGTGGGCATTAGACATACATCTAGTGAATTTTATGGCTTTTCATTTTACCCAATCCTAGATTTAGGAGTATTCTATGTGTTACGGCGTGTTTATAGAAAGGTTTTGACATTTCCTATTCTTTTAGATGTGAACATTGTTATCGATATTTTCTGAGGTGTATGTTTGGAATTGTAGAGATACGCCACCATGAAGACCTCTAGTTATATACCAAGAAGGTAACAATGACCATGATATGAAGGTAGTGGTCCATAGGATACTGGTAGATCCTACTATAGTGACAGATGAGGCACTAGTAGTTTTTCCATACATAGGTTCTAATTCATAGTTCCTTAAGGGGTTTTTCCTCTTTATGTATACTTTTCAGGGAGCACTGAGCATGCCTTGTATATGGGATGAACTGAATCATGTGTTTCAATAGTAGTATCCTTCCACTTTTTAAGTTATGGAGGTCCACATGATGTTGATATATTGATTGAGACTACTCTATTGATCTTTTAGAATCTGGAGGGACCTCTCGAGAGGAGAGTGAAGCTCACAACTTACATGTTTTGGGGGGAAGAAAAGTGCTGGTGGGATGTTATAAACTAAGTTTCTGGGCTATGAGATATGGTTTGGGTTGATTTATAAACCATGTTATATGAATAATTTTACCATGATACTCTGTGAGTAGAGCAATCTAGTGAGTTCATCCGTCTAGAGAAGGGCACCATGAAAGTTGTGGAGTATCCATCGTGATTTACAGAGATGTAGAATTTTGTACTAATATACCTTGTTGATGATCTATTGAGGGTGATATACTTCAAGGATGGTCTCTGACATGTCATTTAATCTAAATTCAATAAGTTCATGTTGATAAAGATTATTAAAATTTTGAATTATCCACAGATTATAGAGTTGAACCTGAGGGAAGATGGGAGTGAATAGTAGAGAAGTGCAGTCTCTTAACCAAGTGATTCTACATCTTTAGGCAAGAAGAAGCATTTTGAGGATTCCCGTGAAATGATTACTAGCTAGGTTGTGAGTGCTGGAAGGGAATTATTCTCTCATCAGTGTTGCATATGTGGACATATGAGTAATCAGTGAGATTAGGACCCAGTCGAGTGCCGAGCTTGTTGCAGGATAGGCCATGTGCAACGTTTCTGCAGGACCTTCCTTTCAATAGTGAGTGGTATAGGTTCAACTCCAACACCAGGTTCAAGAGTGGGTTTCAAATATCTATTTTAGGAAATAATCTGGAGTAGTACTGATAATTCAAGATGAGGCAGTGGTGGTCGGTCGAGGTATCTAGACATCAGTTGTACTGATATAGTAGAGTGGTCTTGTTATGGGTAGTGAGGATGCGTCACAAGGCCACGGTTTAGGCCAAATATATTATTTTCATCCTACCCATGAGGAGCATGTTGATGGACCATCTACAGTTAGAGGTATGATCTTAGTAGCATCTATTCTTGTATCTGATCTATTTGATATAGGTTCATCACATAGTTTAATATTTTTACCTATGGTGGAAATCTTTGGGCTTATTTTTTAGTTATGAGACAGTTTTATGATGCCAGACACTCTATTGAAGAAAATAATAGAGGATATACATCAGTGTAGAGAGTTCCACCTTGATATTGGTGGGTGTAACTTCATATGGAATATTTTTTTCCTTGAGATGACCGGGTTTGACATCATACTCAGGATTGAATTTCTAGTTTCTTATCGAGACTTTGTTGATTTCTATCACTTGAGGGTGAATTTAACATCACCATGGGGCAGAGTGTTTATTAATAGGGGTGAATGGTACATACAAAAAAATCGATTGAGACCACAACATCATGGGCTAGGAGGGATGACAGACCGGATTGATGGTTTATATATGGATAATCAGATAGCATGTTAGGAGGACTTTCCTCCAATATTCGATTATTTTAGATATGTTTTCTCATATAACTTTGTAGGTTTACCTCATGAGATAGAGGTTGAGTTCTCCATCGATCTAGTCTTAAGACCCTCATTGGTATCCATTCCTTCATACAAGATGGCTCTGATGGAGTTAGAGGATATCAGGAGGAAACTAGAGGATTTGGAGGCAAAGGATTTTATATAACCCAGTACTTCTTCATGGGGTTCTCTAGTCCTTTTTTTGAAACAGAGGATGGTACCCTCAGTTTGTGTGTGGATTATTGAAAATTGAACCAGTATATTGTTGAGAACCAGTATCATTTTCCATGGATAGATGACATTTTTTATCATCTTTGAGGATCTCGGTTGTTTTCAAAAATTTATTTGAGATATGGATATCATCATGTGCATGTTCGACCTAAAAAATACCTCATATATATCTTCCTATAATGTATGGTCTATATGAGTATCTTGTTATTTCATTCGGTCCCATGAACATGCCAATGACTTTCATAAAACATATGAAATGATTTTTCTATCCTTATATGGATTCATTTGTGGTGGTTTTCATGGATGACATCTTAGTGTATTATCATAATCGAAATGACCATGACAAACACCTTAAGATCATTTTCGATATACTAAGAGAGTAGTAATTATATGCTAAGCACACAAAGTGACACTTATAGATGGATAAGATTCACCTACTATGTCATATTATCTCATAGATATGAGTATCAATTTCCCTAGAGAAGGTGAGAGTTATAGTTTCCATAGAGAAACCCAAGAACATCTTTGATATAAAGAGTTTCTTGGAGATATCTGGATATTACAAGAATTTCATTTAGGGTTTCTCATAATTAACTGCATCATTGATGGGCTTGACTAATAAGGGTGTGAAGTTTGTATGGTCAGATATCTGTGAGACATCATTTCGGGAGCTGGATGGGAGATTGACTTCAACACCGATCTTGATCCTACTAGATCATGGTAGAAGCTACACCGAGTATTGTGATGCATCATGTATGGGGATTAGATCTATTCTAATGCATTGGGATAGAGTCATGGCATATGAGTCTCGGTAGTTGGGGATACATGAGAGTAATTATCATGACCCAACCCAATAGGGATCAAGATGTGACTCCCCAAGCTCACCTCCAATAGGCCAAGGGTTGTTGACTAGTACCATGTAGGCTACCATACACATCAGAGGCCTTATCCTATCATACCTATACATATGCACCCACATACACCTCTATGAAATAGTGTAGATATATATATATATATATAAATGGAAAAATAAAATTCATGCATACATTTATCCCAATAAGAGTATAATAGAAGGACAAAAAGGTAAAAATACACATCCACTAAAAGAAAACTGCAAAAGTGTCCAACCTGCTCAGATGGAGGGTATCATTTTAAAAATCCTGCCGGTAAGCTTTGTGGTATGACTCCGGTAAAAACCCAGGTCAGTCCAGATACTATGCTCTGCCCGCTCTAGGTCCTGTTGAGACTCTGTCGAAGGTCTTGTGGTCTTCACATGACATAACACTTGCGGGAAAATCCTATGGAAGGGTGAGTATAAAAATACTCAGTAGGAACCCTAAAACACCAAAACAAAAAGGGAGAACTGATGGGAATCAGTTAACTTAACCCAGCTAGAGGGAACCCAAATGTGAGAGAAACTCTATCTCGAGACCATCCTTGGCTATACATGGCTAGTCAGATCGACGTCCCTAGAAATTCAACAAAATGACACATACCATAGGGACTCCCAAGACATACCTAGATATACTCATATCTAACTCCATGTCTCATGGTCCCGACTATAGACCACCCAAAACAACCAAATCGAAGTTTCAATGCAACAGTCACAATGCTCTCATGAGGTTTGGACCTGATAGACAGAAAAGGGATCCTACTCAAGGCCCGAAGGTAGAAACCTGCCTCAGAGAACACACACCAAGAACCTATCCATCCCTAATAACACACCAAATGAGAGGGAACAAGCATCTACAACATTTAATTGATGATCCAATCTCATCATCCCATATGGTACTCAACCGATAGATGCCACTCCATCGGGAAAACAAACTAATGGAACAACCTGACCAACCCTCATGGTACCTATCTATGAGGGAATGCTTGACGGAGAGCCCATGGAAGCAGTCACACAGTGACTATTTAAACCTCAGGTAGGGGATCCCACCTAGGGTCTGTTGGGGGACACTAAGAACCCTAGTTGGAACACCGATCACAGAAAGGGGTATCACACAACAACCCGAATCTGGAACAACTCGCCTAGTAGGGGATTAATTCCCATGTAGAGTTAGTCACACCAATTATAAGAAATCCTCTGATTAAAACATCATGATAGATCATTGAAGGAATAATCACATCTCTATACACAGATAGAGGGTATGTGCCCAGGGCACACTGGGGGCTTCGTCCCCAACTGGAACAATCATCCTGGGTAAAGAATCATTGTGGGGTAAATATCGGTCACACCAATTCCAAGTACCCTACTAGTGAAATTTTAAGGATATGAGGGTTGCGTCGGGTGTCACGAACCAAGTCGGTTCATCATCCGACTCGACGCCCGACCCAGTCCGCAGCATGGCCCGAAAGGCGTTCCTGATCCCCACGGGCTGGCACAAGTTCATGGGTATCAATACTAACACATGATAACGATTTACCCGAAATAGTAAACACAAAACAAATGATATGATAAAAAAACCAAAACTAAAAAAATAGACAACCAAACTAAAATCAAATTTATAGGTTTACAACTAGGACCAACATACAAAAATAAATGACAACAAAAGAAACTAAAACTCCAACTCAAACTCAAACCTCCAAGCGACAAGAGTGGTGCAGCATCCATACGCCTCAACACCAACCTGCATGAGAAGACCATCAATGACCAAAACCACCATCAATGAGCACGATTCCTCGACCTGGGATACACAAAGAACAAGATCTACATACACCCAAAGTTGTATGTAGGGTGTGATCCAAATTCCCAGTAGGATGCCACCAAAAAAAAGGTTCCACGTATAAACATTAAATGACAAATAAATTTTCCAACTAAATAAATGAAAGGAGAGTAAAGATTGAACAACTTTAAAGAAATAGTTTCTATAAAGAAAACACTTTCAAAGAAAACAAATTAAATGAAAAAAACACCCTTATAGTTAAGAAAACCCAAACCTTCAAGAAAACCCAAATGCTACATCGTATGTCGATAGTTAGTGAATAGTACTCTAAGAACACCAAAAGTGGGAGAGGACCTATAGATACTAGCAAGAAGAATGGGACCCCAGAACATCATGTCTTAGTGAATAGTAGAATATGAAACACAACAAAATACGTTCTCATGCATGAGCCACTAGTAGGGCGACACATCCATAACCTAGTGGTCTCTAATCATCATCCAATGTTTAGTTAGTGTTGTAATCATCAAACCAGCTAAGTGAAACCAGGCCAGAGCCACTTCCGTACCACTAGCATGCTAGATCTAGTCCACCCACCTAGTACCCAGGCATCCCCTTTTGTTCTCAAGATATTCCAATTCCACATTTCATGTCTAAATCAAATGAACAAAAAAACAGGATGTTACCTAAACCCAACACCACACTTGCACACACAAAAAAACATTTGAAATAGTCTGCATGCAAAAGACTTTACATAACTCAATTGAACCTTTTTTTCACCGTTATTAATTATTTAATAGAACATATTAAATTTTTATAAACAAGTTATTTAAAAAGAGAAATGGCATGACTTAACACACAAAACCGACCCAACCCTCCTTCATGAGCAAACACACCCAACACCATATCGAGAACACAACATGAACCACTTACACCGATTAATAACCGAGCTGCACACTTAAAAGACATTTCCCTAATTAAACAAAACACCAAAAATTTATTAAGAAATTCTAGAAGATAAAACATGACTTTAAACACTAAATACCCACTCAAACCCTCTTTTTGGACAAAACACACATGAACGCTACACCAAAACCAAAAACCGCACACTTTGCGCATTTCCACAAAACAAACAAAAAATTTATAAAACACTAGTAGATAGTTCAATGTGGGTTTTTACAGCAACAACCCATTCAAACCACACAACGCCTTCCCTTATGACCAAACACATGCAACAACGTGTTGAAAACACACTTAACACCACTTGCACAATTGAAAAATTAAATGCACATATTATTAAACACTAACGATAGACAAAAAAAGCTTCCAAACCAAGAATGTACCCACACCACATAAACATACTACCAAACAAATATAACGCATATAAAAACTTCAAGATAACCAAATTCGCACCCAAAGGAATTAATCAAGGAATATTATAAATTAATTAAGCAAGAAAATTAACATATCAAATAATGTTTAAACGTGGAACCACCTATCGGTGTGTAGAAACTCTGAAAAATTGGTGTTAAAAGGCCACTGCACGTCAAGCGCAAGCTCAAACAACATGGGTTTGTTCTAAAAACAAAATATCAAACTCTTTTCATCAAAATTAAACCAACTAGAACTAAAAAATCTCACCCGAAAACTCCCAAAATTGAATAAACAATTAGACGAGGGTGAACACACCAGAAGCGAGGCCGCGGGAGGCTGGCTGAAGACTAGAGGAGGCCATAGGTGGTATTTCATGCCGTAAAAACCGGTTGGAAGGGATGAAGGTCATATGAGAGTGAGAAGGCTGGAGGCTTTCTGAGGGAGTTGTGGTGTGCTGTGGGAAGGCTGCTGTGATGGGGCTGGTTGGGAGAGGGAAGGCGTGCAGTGATAGGGGGAGTTGGTCAGGGAGAAAAGCACGGTGCAAGGGGGTTGTGCAGGTGCCCGAGTGGTCGGGGTGGCCGAACAGAGCAGGATCAGGGGGTGTTGGGGTTCGTCGTATAGATCAACTGAAGGGGCATGGTGTGACGACATTCAGTCGAACGGGAGGTTTGTTGGTCTAAGGGACTATGGGGACGAGGCTGGTCAGGAGTTGTGGTGAACCGCTGGTCTGGCAGACAGTGCACAGGGATACATAGGAGAAGGGGCGCAACTTGATCGTCGTACGAGAGGACTGTTGGGCAAGTGGGTGCGGCGCTAGCAGGGGAGTGCTAGGGTTTCGCACACCATCCATAGGAGGGGAAAAAATCTGACGGTAACAGGTAAGGTAAGGGAGAGGGAAAAAAATAAATAAATAAAAGGAATATAAAATAAAACAAAAGGAAATAGGGGGATAAAACCCAAAAAAAAGAGGGGAAACATACTAATAATAGTAATAATAAACTAAATCAAGAATAATAATAATAAATAAAATAACATAATTTTCATCACTGATAATAAGAATAATAATAACACTCAATAATAATTAATAATATCCTCAAATAATAATATTACTATTATCATTAAAAAAATTAATTAAATTTTCATCCGACTCTTATTATTTTATTTTATTTTTATTTTACGACCCAATTAATTTTATTTCTTAATTATTAATTCATTTAATTTAATTAATTGAACATCAGTAGGTCACCTGGTGGACCAGGCGAAGCTGCGTGGTTTTAAAATCGTGCCTCGCCTGAGTCGTGCCTCGCCCGAGGTCGCGCGGTCTCAATTTTCATTGTATTCTAATTTTATTATTCGTCACCTATTTTTCAGCTTCCTTAAACATCAGTAAGGTCGTGTGGTGAACCAGATGAGGTCGCACGATGATCCAGGAGAGGCCATACGACTTTGATCATGGTGCGCTAAACGCAACCAAGGGTGAAACCTTCATTTCTAAATAAGAGCTCAAAAATTTTAAGTCAGGCCTCGACCTGAACTATCTGATGCCCAATAAAAATAATAAGATAAATAATATAAAAATAATGGGTGTGACAATTCTCCCCACCATAAAGCTTTCCATCCCCGGAAATCCACAACTAAGTCTGAGACCCAAAGTAGGAAATGACACCCCTTTAAGGTTCGAAGAGGATCTCTATGAAAACAAGTGGAAAGAGGAAAAAACATCATACTCCGAGAAGGTGACTAAAATGACAAACTCAAGAAACTCGTGAAATTATTTTCCACTATGTGGCACCCACCCCCAAGAGTTAGGATACCTCCAGTTGATTAATCAAGGAAATAAACTCTCGTACCCGCAGAAACCACTTCTCAAACCGAAACACCTAGAGCACCAATGAACATAAACCACATCGTTTTATTGGAATGAACAAACAAGATCAACCACGTCCAAGGATCACTCTTATCACCTATCACTAAATCATCTCTTGGAACATAACTAAAAGGTCAACATGGGGAAATCCCAATGGGGCTCCCCGCTATTAGAATCCTACTGATGCCCGAGATGAGATTGGAAAACTGACACGGGGAGGTCCAAGAGGACTCCCTGCCATTATGAAGATGGAAAACACTGATTTACTCCAGAGACATTTGAGCGAGACCTATAATGGGTCTCCCCACCATTAGAGCCGACAGAAGATACAAAACCATGAAAATTTCTCGACGGCGACCAAACACCCCACCCACCACAAGTGGTGGGGAAGGAGGGGCCAACTACTGGGGCGTCAAAACCACGACCCAAGATGAACCAACATCTCCACATCCTTGGATGAGAATTATTCAAATTTGAAATCGATTTACCTAATAGACCTCATAAGGGACACTAAGAGAAATTTCATCCGGTGGGACGCAACCCCCAGGACCTTAAAGTAATGAGTCGAACACGCCTCCTCTTAGACATGGGAAACCTCACACACCCGGATGGGTCTTCAGAACATAACAACCATAGAAAACAGTTTAAACTTGTAATTTCCCGGTTCAGGGTGCCACTAAATGGGTGCCCTGAATCCGGTTCACCACGTGACCTCAAGAGAATTTTCCCAAACGAAAGAGGTTGCCGACTAGCAGCGAGGACCCAGGTCTGATAGTGGGTAAACTATGCCCTCATTTGTCAAAGTGTAGCGTAACAGAATAAAATAAAAAGCATACCACAACAGCAGAAGCAGTAAACCATGCACAGTTAAAATAAAAAACTGCATTAAAACAACTGATAATCATATATATATATATAAATATGATGCAACATGCCTCAAGTTCTAAGAAAATATCCAAAACATGTTACAAACAGTACAATACAATACAGAGTACAGCAAAACAAAACAAAACAAAACAGCTAGTAGCATCGTGAGCCTAAACCCGATCCCATGCTCCCCTACTTCTCAGCAGCAATCAAGTACCTGAATAAGGGCCCTTGCCCTTATCAACACCTGCAGAAACATAATCTGTTTGGGCTGAAAAGCATGACCCAAACAGGGTGTAAGAAATAAATCCAAGTAGGCACCCACCAAAGGCCCATGCCCAACTGTGTGAAATCATGCAACAATAGTGTGCAGTAGTAAAATGCAATAAAGTAAGCAGTACTGAGAAGTAATTAACTTAACCAGTTATATTGTCATTTTAATATCCATTTAATAATTTAATTTAAAATATCACCACAGTAAATATTCTAAGTAAACAACCAAATTTCCTTAGACACGTAAACTCCTACCCTCAGGTAAAGAAAATACAACACAAGAATCTACCCACAGGCATGCGGATATTGCCCACGGGCGTAAGAAGTGTTGCCCACAGGCACAGAATCAACTTCCCACAGGCACGGAAGAAGTTTCCCACAGGATAAATAGTACAGTGCCCACAGGCTAATCACAACACTGCCCTCAGGATAAATAGGTAACCGGGCCATACCCAACATGTAAACAAGCAGTACACAAGAAATTCCTCTCAAGGGAATTCTACAATCATTACATTAAAGGCATACCCTCAGGTATCCTGGCCAAACGGCTAAACAGAGGAACGCACCCCCAGGTGGTCCTAGATCCAAGAAATGATCCTAAAAAGTAGTTTATTATCACAATTAATTACCTATTCAATTCTAGGCATTTAAAATGGCCACAGCCTCATCCACACGACACCCCAACATGGGTTCATGGCACAAAGGTACACAAAAATGCACAACAATTGGAAAATAAATACCAAGCCACCTACCTTAAACTCCCCTGATCAGTATACTCAAACGATGTTCCATGAATCTTCCTAGAACGAGGTAGATCTGAGGTGAATGAAAACTCGCTTAAATGAAAATAACTTCCCTTAGATGAAGAATTGTCAAGAACTAGGCAAGGAGATGAGAGGGCTTACCCGTGTGGTCCCAAGGAGATCGACGGTGTAGAAAATGGATTCCCGACGTGCGTTTGGTGGATCCCCAAAGTTCTGGCCTCCTCTCATGCTCCTTCCTCCGGTTCTAAGCCTTCCCTATGAACAGGGGAGGATACTGCCCATTTTAAGAAAAAAACAGAGTACAGAGCGATTATTTCCAAGTACACGGCGTGTACTTCCCATTTTTAACTGTTCCTCTGGCAGCACCGCCAAACTGTTCACCCGTCGACATGAGTACACAATGTGGGTTCCCAACTACATGACATGTACTGTCGCCCAGCTGGCGGCTGCTTCCACTGCCTTACTGTTTCACATAATGACTGACTATATGGCATGTAGTCAGTTTTTACACCCTTCTTCACCAACACGGCTACACACCCTGTGTACTCATTCCACATGGACAAAAGTACACAGAATGTGGAAAATTACACGGCGTGTACTTCCAAAATTTAGGATTTTCCCCCATTTTCCTTATTTTCTGAAAAACATTTCAGGAAAAGAGAAAAGAATAAGATCATACCTCAAAACTAAGAACCGAGTTCTTACAAACTTCCCCCCTTAAAGAAATTCATCCCCGAATTGCCCTTCCAAGGGTGGTGAAGATGCAACCGTGAACAACTCTGGCCACTGAGCACGTACATCGGTCTCCCGCTCCTAGTTTTCTTCCTGCACTCAGCCATGTTTCCATAGCACCCGTAGGAGAGGAACTGGCTGGCCTCGAAGAACCTCCGTACTCCTATCAATGATACGAACCGGATTCTCCTCAAAGGATGCATCTATCTAAAGCTCAACCTCCTTGGGCTGAAGGACGTGAGATGGGTCTGAATGATAGTGGCGTAGCTGAGATATGTGGAAGACATCGTGCATGGATCAATACCTCTATGGTAACTGCAACCGATATGTAACTGGCCCAACTCTCTCCAGAATCTAAAATGGCCCCACATACCTCGGTGAAAGTTTACCCTGTCTCCTGATCCGCCTGTGTCCCAACCTCAGTGAAACATGCAAGAAAACCTGATCCCCGACCACAAACTCCAAAGGTCATTTGCGGCGATGATCATAAGATTTTTGACGAGACTGTGTGGTAGCCATCTGCTTCTAAATCAACTGGACCTGCTCAGAAGTCTCCTACACGAGATGTGGTCCCAGTAAAGCTGCCTCACCTGCCTCTAACCAGCACAAGTTTGATCGGCATGGCCTACCATACAAATCCTCGTAAGGTGTCATCTCAATAGTTTCCTGAAAACTTTTATTATAGGAAAACTTGACTAGGGGTATATGCTTCTCCCAAGAGCCCCCAAAGTCTAGGATTCATGTACGCAGCATGTCTTCAAGCACCTGTATCGTACACTCTGACTAGCCATCGGTCTGAGGGTGGTAAGCTGTGCTCAGAAGCACCTGTATACCTAGTGCCCTCTGAAAAATCTTCCAGAAATGAGACATAAAACGGGCGTCCCTATATGAAACGATTGAACGAGGGACCCCATGAATATGGACGATATCTCGGATATACAACTTCCCAACCTAGTCAACACCGAAGGTCTCCTTGATCGGAAAAAAGTGATCTAATTTCATGAGTCTGTCCACCACAACCCACATGGCATCATTGCCTCGAGGTGACCTCGGCAACCCAGTCACGAAATCCATCGCGACATCATCCCATTTCCACTCCAGGATGGGTAACTGCTGTAACAGTCTAGCTGGCTTCTGATGCTCTGCCTTCACCTGCTAACAGGTAGAACACCTCGTAACAAAATCAGTTATCTATCTCTTCATACCCGGCCACCAGTACTGACGTCTCAAGTCTCGGTACATCTTGGTAACCCCGGGATGAACTTCCCAAGCTGAAGTATGAAACTCACACATATTCTCCTCACGTATATCCCTTGGAACCCATAATCGTCCATGGAAATGTAGAATTTCATCATCGCCTATTGTCCAACCAGGAGGAGGGTCCTTACTTGCCACCGAATCCCGTAGAACTAGGCCTTTTGAATCAAATAGTTGTCTCATCCTCACTCTGTCTGGGAGGGTAGAATTCACATCTAAAGATGAAAGATAAGTCTACCCCTGACTGTCGTGCACCTCCAAATGCATCTCAGAGAACAAATCCATCAGCTACCACTCATCACTGGCCTCCTGCACTTCCAGTATCTGAGTCTTCCTTCTCAATGCATCAGCTACTGCATTTCCTTTACCAGGTGTATAGGCAATCTCAAAATCGAAGGATTGTTGGTATTCGACCCAACTTTGTTGTCTTAGGTTCAAGTCACGCTGAGTAAAGATGTATTTGAGGATCTTGTGGTCAGTGAAAACCACAAAACATTCTCCCAATAGATAATGTCTCCAACAGCGCAACGCATGCACAACTGCAGCCAACTCAAGATTGTGCATCGGGTAATTCCTCTCATGTGGCCTCAACTGCCGAGAACCGTACGCAAGAAATCGATCGTCCTACATTAAAACTGCTCCCAGCCCAATACCTGATGCATCACAGTAAACTGTATAGCTCTTCCCTTGCTCTGTAAGTATCAGGACTGGTTCTGATTTCAACCTTCCCTTAAGGTCCTGAAAGGCTGTCTCGCAAGCTTCTGTCCAAAAGAACTTCACACCCTTCTTAGTCAAACCCGTCAACAGCGCTGCTATGTGGGAGACGTCCTGTATGAAGCATCTGTAGTAACCATCCAGCCCTAAGAAAATTCGTATCTCAAACACGTTGTTAGGATGCTCCCAAGAAACTACTGCTCTCACCTTCTCTAGGTCTACTGCAACTCCTGCCTTTGACATGATATGGACCAGGAAGTGAATCTAGTCCATCCAAAAGTGGCACTTTGAGATCTTAGCATATATCTAGTGCTCTCTCAGTGTACTCAATACGATCTCAAGATGGTTGGCATGGTCGTGTCGAGTGTGAGAGTACACCAATATGTCGTCCATGAATACTACCACAAAATATTCCAGATAAGGATGGAACACACGATTCATCCGAGCCATGAAAACTGCTGGCGTGTTCGTGAGTTTGAACGGCATAACCAAGTACTCATAAAGACCATATCTACTTCGAAAAGATGTGAGTGGTATATCTGATGGTCTCATACGCAGCTGATGATATCTGGATCTCAAGTCAATCTTTGAGAACACTCGTGCTCCTCGGAGTTGATCAAAAAGATCATCAATCCTTGGTAAAGGATATCGATTATTAACCGTCAACTGGTTCAACTTCTGATAATCCACACAGAGTCTGAGGGTACCGTCCGCCTTCTTAGAAAATAGGATAGGCGAACCACAAGGAGAAGTACTGGGTCGGATGAAACCCTTTGCCTGTAACTCCTCTAACTACCTCTTGAGCTCCTGCAACTCTGGTGTATCCATCCTATAAGGAGGAATGTCCACCGGTGCTTCTCCTGGCACAAGATCAATAAAGAAATCTACCTCTCGCTCCGGAGGTAGACATGAAAAGTCATCAGGGAAGATATCCCTGAAACGATCAACCACTAGAGGGAAATCCGTTTGACAAGTCCCCTGATCATCCAGATATAAACTCAAAATATGGGTTTTGACTCTACCTCACCTATGATGCTCTGGTCCAGCTCGACTCACCTGAACATCCCACTCACCCTTGTATAGAACTCTTTACCCTCTGGTGACGTGAAACGCACCCTACGACGATAGAAGTCTACAAAGGCTCGAAAGGGAACCAACCAGTCCATCCTAAGAATGACGTCATAAACTGTCATCTCTAAGATATAGAGGTCCCAAAGAAAGTGACACCCACCAACCTCAGGGGGGAACTCCCTGTACTGACGCACACCGTCCATTCTAGTCCCCAACGGAGTGTCTAGTGTCATGATATCAGAAGAAGAAGAAACATAGAGCCCAATGCTCTCCACAATGGGTACAGATATGAAACTATGTATAGCACCCATATCGAAAAGGACTGAAGATAAGAAAAAAGCTACTAGAATAGTACCTCTGATAGTAGAAGGTCTGGGATCTTGCTCTTTATGGGTTTGTTGGACTGCAAATGTCTGCCCAGTGTCGCGGCCCTGCGACACAGCCTGGCTACCCTGAGCTATCCCGCCCTGCTGCCTCTGAGATCTTGGTGTCTGGCTACCACGGCCACTACCACTATCTCTGCCTGTATGCCCTGACATATTCCAGTTCCCCTACTGGTAAGAAGCCACTGGTCCTACTCCCACACACAGAGTATGCACAAAACCCCTCTCACTAGACACTAGTGGAAACGCCCTATAGAAGCATTGCAGATGACCCATCCTCCGCAAGCTCAAAACTCTACTGGGTCTCGTGGACACTGTGGCCTCTTGTTCCCCCTCTCTACCACACTGGTAGCACATGACCTGGACACCTGAAGCATTCTTCTGGCTGGTACTTCCACCCTGAGAGAATTCCATCTATCTCCTCCTCTTACCAGCAGAAATAGTACCAGAAACTGGTGTTGAACCGCCCTAGCCCACACCACTAGCTTCCCGAAGGTTCCTCTCTGTAATCAGAGCCTGATTCACAATAGCATGTACTGAAGGCAACCTGAAAACATTCACCAGTGCTTGGATGTCATATCAGAGACCATACTCGAATCGCTTGGCCCTCAATGTCACATCACCCACCAGAATGGGTGCAAAACACTAAAGCTCTGTGAAACGAGTAGAATAATCCATCACTGACATAGCGCCCTGCTGCAGATTCATGAACTCTCAAGCTCTATCTTCCCTCAGCGTCTCTGGGAAGAAGAATTCATAGAATACTGCCTGAAAATCTTCCCACACCATGTCTCGGTGATGCTCTGTCTGGGTGGTAACATCCCACCACCTCTTGGAGGAATCACGCAGCATATACGTCACGAGATTGACCCTCCGCCCTGGAGGTGTCTCCCAATGCTCGAAGATAGTCTACATAGACCCCAATGAAGACTACACAGCTTGTGGTCCACCATCCCCTGAGAACATAGGCAGATGTTGCTGCTGGAAGATATGAGTCAGCTCAGCCATAGATGTGGCAGCCGGTGGTGCTCCCTGAAAGGTTTGCATGAACCGCATAAAGCCTTCACTGAACTGCACCTCTGCGCCTATGTCTGGTATAACAATTGGCGCCGCATCTGGCTCCGCTGGAGGATCCACTGGTAGCCCATGGCCCACCATCTATAGAGTATAATTGTTTCCACTCTCCTGGAGAACAACGCGTGGTTGTCTCGGCGGCATGACACTACAAGGTCAAATGCACACCTTATAACAAGATTAACAATGACCGAAAACAGAGAAACCCAAAATGGAACAGGATGAAGAAGGCATTCAAGATTTGCAAAACAAAACTACATGGCATGTATTCTGACTACACAGCATGTACCTGACTTCTCTTCCCCTGCCCGGGTCCTTCTACATGGCTAAGCCACACGACTCCTGTTGAACAAAACTACACGGCGTGTATAATATCTACATGGAGTGTATGGTGTAATTTCCAACTGCCTGTGTTGTTTGTTACATGGTCGACTACTTGTCTTGACACCACACAGCGTGTTACACCCGCACACAGCGTGTACACCACCCCGTTTCCCTAGCAACACAGCTAACACCACACGGTCTATCCTCAGACAAGACTACACGGCGTGTCTCATAGGTACATGGCGTGTACTAGACGAGATTCGCCGGCCCGTGTTGTTAGTTACACAGTCGAACACATGGCTCACACTACAAGGCATGTTCTACACACACACGTCATGTACACGGAAGGATTACCCTGACCCGTGTTGTTAGTTACACGGCCGGCTCCCCAGGTCAGACTACATGGCGTGTTCTTCATTGACACGGCATGTTCAAGAAAAGATTACACTGGATGGTGTTTCTTAGTTACACGGCTGGGTCTTCGGGTCAACACTACATGGCGTGTACAGAAGCAACATGGCGTGTTTTCCCCAAGCTCTTCCCTTACCCATGTTGTCGCCCACACTATTTGTGACACAGGAAGAGACTACACGGCATGTACTTTGGGTACATGGCGTGTACTCAAAAAGTTTATTTTTCTTCCCGAACATAAGACCATACACGGCATGTTGAAGGTACTACACGGTGTGTATACTAGGTTTTCTGGACAGTATGCCTCATAAACTTCCCAGAACCCCGAAAATACCGAAAAACAACACCTAAGTGTCAAATTCCGACCCGTGGGGGCCCATACTCCCCACGAATCAAAGTTTTACATCTTATCTGTGTTATAAAAAAATAAACAGCTAATGATCCACCAAATTCCGATCAATGAGGGCCCATACTCCCCAAAAACCAATGTTTGGCATCCATTCTATCTACTAGCTCATACAAAAACACCCTATCACATAGCAGGAATTTCATCATGCAGCTATCACAACAACATGCTTTTCTAGCACAACAGCTATCACAACAACATGCAATTCTAATGCACCTACATGGCTTGGAAACTATGCATGACATGTGATTTCTAGTATGTTCCTAAATGATTCATGAGATGGCATACCCTCATCTCATCGGGTTGCAACTAAATAGAACCCATGGATAAAATATAAATAGCACAATCACAAGTGCGTCACCCAACAGTGAAATCAAATCAACTATAAAATTTGAAAACTCAGAAAAATTGCTAAAATACGAGGTAGACTGGATTTTCCCTGTACACGGGTTAGCTACGCCCGGGCACAGCTTATTACCAACTACCGTTCCCGTCTTATCCCTGACTAAGGCTCCAAATAGTAAGTCAAAGAAAAGAAACACCCTTTGATACCACTTTGTAACGTCCCGGTTCCAGGTGCCCCGAACCCGGTTTTCCACGTGACCTCAAGCGCATTTCCCCAAATTCCAGAGGCTGCCGACTAGCAGCGAGGGCCCAAGTCTGATAGTGGGGAAACTATGCCCTCATTTGACAAAGTGTAGCGCAGCGGAATAAAATAAAAAGCATACAACAACAGCGAAAGAAGTAAACCATGCACAGTTAAAATAAACAACTGTAGTAAAACAACCAACAATAATATATATATAAAGATGATGTAACATGCCTTAAGTTCAAAGAAAAAAGCCAGAACATGCTACAAGCAGTACAATACAATACAGAGTACAACAAAACAAAACAAAATAGAACAGCCGGTAGCATCGCAAGCCTAAGCCCGGTCCCATGCTCCCCTACTCCTCAACAGCAATCAAGTACCTGAATAAGGGCCCTTTCCCTTATCAACACCTACAGAAACATAATCTGTTTGGGCCGAAAAGCATGACCCAAACAGTGTGAGAAATAAATCCCAGTAGGCACCCACCAAAGGCTCGTGCCCAACTATGTGAAATCATGCAACAATAGTGTGTAGTAGTAAAATGCAATAAAGTAAGCAGTTCTGAGAAGTAACTAACTTAACCAGTTTTAGTGTCATTTTAATATCCATTTAATCATTTAATTTAAAATATCACCATAGTGAATATTCTAAGTAAACAGCCAAATGTCCTTAGACACGTAAACCCCTACCCTCAGGTAAAGAGAATCCAACACAAGAATCTGCCCACAGGCATGCAGATATTGCCCACAGGCGTAAGAAGTGTCACCCACAGGCACAGAATCAATTGCCCATAGGCACGAAAGAAGTTTCCCACAGGCTAAATAGTACAGTGCCCACAGGCTAATCACAACACTGCCCTCAGGCTAAACAAGTAACTGGGCCATGCCCAACATGTAAACAAGTAGTATGAATGTAATTCCTCTCAAGGAAATTCTACAATCATTACTTTAAAGGAATACCCACGGGTATCCTGGCCAAACAGCTAAAAAGAGGAACGCACCCCCCGGGTGGTCCTAAATCCAAGAAATGATCCCAAACAGCAGTTTATTATCGCAATTAATTACATATTCAATTCAAGGAATTTAAAATAGCCACGACCTCAGCCACACAACACCCCAACATGGGTTCATGGCACAATGGTACACAAAAATGCCCAACAGTTGGAAAATAAACACCAAGCCACCTACCTTAAACACCCCTGATCAGTATACTCGAACGACGTTCCATGAATCGTCCTAGAATGAGGTAGATCTGAGGTGAAAGAAAACTCGCTTAAATGCAAATAACTTCCCTTATAAAAATAATTGGCAAGAACTAGTCAAGGAGATGAGAGGGCTTACCCGTGCGGTCCCAGGGAGATTGACGGTGCAGAAAATGGATTCCCGACGTGCGCTCAGCGGATCCCCAAAGCTCCGGCCTCCTCTCATGTTCCTTCCTCTGGTTCTAAGGCTTCACTGTGAACAGGGAGGCTACTGCCCATTTTAAGCAAAAAAACCAAGTACACGGTGTGTATTTCCAAGTAGATGGCGTGTACTTCCCATTTTTAACTGTTCCTCTGGCAGCACCGCCAAACTGTTCACCCGTCAACATGAGTACACGGTGTGGGTTCCCGACTATACGGCGTGTACTGTCGCCCAGCTGGCGGCTACTTCCACCGCCTTACTATTTTCGCCTGCTGACTGACTACACGACATGTAAAGGACCACTACATGGCGTGTAGTCGGTTTTTACACCCTTCGTCGCTGACACGGCTACACACCCTGTGTACTCATTCCACATGGAAAAAAGTACACGTTGTGTGGAAAAGTACACGGTGTGTACTTCCAAAATTTAGGATTTTTCACCATTTTCCTTATTTTCTGAAAAACACTTAAGGAAAAGAGAAAAGAAGAAGCTCGTAGCTCAAAACTAAGAACCGGGTTCTTACAAAACTGCTTTTAGTTTCAACACCGGTGATAGAAATAAATTCGGGGTCTCATACACTCTCGGGGTTCTTGAACGCGCGCCAGCTTCACTCTGAGGCCTACGGCTGGAGCCCTAATGTTTGAAGCATATCATGCCTTGCAGCCTTGTATTAAAGACTCTTGAACGGAGCTTCTCCTTTTTGGTGCCACACTCAACCACACCGCAACCAAAAAAACACCAACAAACACAATGCACCACGACATCCAACTACTCCTACACAGAGCATTTACCAACACAGGGGTTTAGATGATGCACATGTATCACCTATTCACCTTAACTAAGAAACATAAGAAAGAAAGATGCACGAAAAACAATCCTATTTCGACAGAAAACTAAAAACTTCCCAAGAGGTCGACGCACTCCTATGAAAACAGGGATTCTCGAAGGGTTCTACAAAACCCACCTTTACTCATCAAGAGAACTCTTGCCGCAAGACTTCACCAAACATGACCCTTGAAGCCGATGAAAGTACTAAGAACCATTCAAACCATTAGTCAACACTGCTAATTCTGAACTACCTTAAACCTTCCCTACTAGATTTCTTTCATCGATTACAGGGGAAACTTCAAACGCAACGACATCAAACTTCATACCCGAAGACTCAGACCACTCAAAGAGACCAAAACTACTATAAATTTCCCTCACACTTTTCATCCCTCTATGAGAGGATCCACTTAACCGAAAAGTAAAAGGAATAGACATAGCATTTTCTCTCAAAAGGGAGATTCCTTTCTTCAATCAACTGGAGGTCCGGCCAACAACGAATTACTCGTGGCCACGCTTCAATCGCATGTCAGTTCTTTATGGGGGCATACACTAATCAAGAGAGAGAATCGCGGACCCAATCAAACTAGTCCAATGGCCAAGACATATCGCAATAAAACACTAAGGTTGCAGGGGGAACCACTACAAGGGCTTCCCGAAGCACTTTTTAGAAGAACACATTAACCACACTCTTGCACTCCAACTTACAAATAAAAACTCAAAATCAAGACACAAATAATTCAAAAAGGATTCTTGGCTCAAAACGCCTCACATCCAACATTTCAAAAACACCCGGACACACCACGCAGTCACCAGTTATTAAAACACTAAATCCTCATTTAACAAAACTTTGTGAAAATAAGCAAAGCTAGTGGGTTGCACAAACACCAATGGTGTCCCATGGGCCTCGCACATGCATGTTCTCATGCCACACCGGCACCCACCTCATAGTCACCCAAGAATTCATTCACTCATGTAATTGACCATTTCTTTTTCTATATACACTTGAAAGATCACTGTCGTTGGTGCCCTCAAATGATTAATGTGATTTTGGGGTACTTAGGTGCAGTAGAGTGGCTGACCAAGGTCATCTCTCAAAGGAGGAAGTGAATTTAACAACTTATTAAAGGTATTCTAAAAATAAAATAAAAACAATACTTTAAAGGATTGGGGTTTCTTTATAGTTTATGAATCTATAAAAAGTTTGCTGTAAGAAGATTGTATTTTGTTTTGTTTTTAGTTTTAAATGAAGTTCGATTAAAATGACACAACAAAAAGATGTTTTTTTAGACAATATTTAAAAGGCGTAATCAATCTAACTATACCTCTTCAATTATTTATTAATCATTATCATTTAAATTAACATTCAGTTAATTATGATCCCTTAATTTGATAAATCCCGAACCCTACGAGAATTAACTTTACCACGAAGATTGAAGTGAATTTAACCTTAGGCTAACTTCGGAACATGCAATCGCAACACCGTGCTTTGATTGATGTTCTAAAATTAGCTTATGGTCAGTGGTAAATTAAGGCACATAACCACTCTATAAATTAGGATTAATTGAGTTTAGGGATCATATTTGAACTCTACAAATTGATCCTGTGTGGTTCTGAATTATCGGTTAAGGTTGTGCTCTCACAGTTCACACAATTCCCGACCTCGCGTGTTTTGTGTTAACTATTCAATTGCTTGCTTAGTTTCATTTAAATTAAAAACTCAATTAATAGATCATAATATGTGAATTACAGTAGCTCATTTATTCAAAATAAATGAATGAATAAGGATAGAGGTTGATCGACTACTAAAAAGAACTACTCTTCCATGGGTGGCGTAATCAATGTAGAAGCATTTTGCATGTGCAAAGGTTTATAATGGGTATAACCCAATAACACTAATACTCAAGAATTACAGCACAAATAGGAAGATTAAGAGAATAAATTTAAAAAAAACAGAAGAAAATAGAAGAAATAAAAGAAGAACAACGAAGTTTATTACACAAACTAAATCATTACAACATGAAGGAGAAGAAGAAGGCTTCGTCGAAGGGATCCTTGCTTCAAGAGGAACCCTTATTGAAATGGTTGGATAATTGGAGTGGATCCACTTATCCTCTGCCCTAAACTTCTCAAAGCACGTCCCAACCCCTCCAAATGAGAAAAAATCTAATTTATAGAGGGGAGGGGAGGAGAGGTTACAAGTGGTTTCAAGTGTGAATGTGGAAATTCGGCCAAATATTTTATGACAACTTGAACCGCCGATTTTACCACCAAAACGCGTCAATTGGCCAGTATTCTAGAAGGATAAAATATGTGTATATGGGTGCTCTATCTCCTCTCCAAATTTGGGCTCAATCCAGTCCCATATGAAGGAGTTATAGCCGAAATACTGAAGCTTCTCCATTCTGGAGAGCCCATCCCAACTTTGCCTTCATGGCCCATTTTAAACAAACAAATTAACTCTTTAGCTCTAGTGTCCTGAATAAAATTTGTATATAATTAAATTAGGAACACTTTTACAAAATTTAAAATTCAAATAATAAATCTAAAATTATTTATCTTTGAAATACTACAGTGAACTATAAAGGGTAAAACATGAATTTTCATCAAATATTCAAATGAATGATCTAATCCCAAATACTTTCTAATTAAACATATTTAAAACAATGTGAGGAAATTATATCATTTATTATCAATAAAATATTTAATAAAATAGTGTTTTATTAACTCCCCCACACTTACCCTTTTGCACTCCTGGGCAAAACCTCATATCAAGTAAACATTAATATCAAATCAAAACCAATTTTAAAACACATATCCTTGAGATCAAACAATTACACCCCAAGAAAAAAAAGATATCATACCTCATAAAAAACCATTATTTCAAGTTCTTCATTTATATCATTCAATATATTTCCACTTTATTTATCATCCCACGCACAAAACACTTACCTTGCTTGAATTTTCTCTCATCACTCAAATATCAAAAAAAATTGCAATGTCTTTCTCATACAAACTCATACAAGGATCACCATAGGCTTAATAAATTCCTACATTGCTACCCGATGTGAGTGAAGGACATATGTTTATCATGAGTACTTTTCAGGGTTTTTTTGTGGCTTTCGGTAGGTAGGATTAAGATGTGAAAAATTCTGAGGCTGAATAAGGAGGGCTTGACTCTTTTTGAAGCAAGATTGCATTAGTCTAATTTTTACTTAAATATGGTCTTCTCCTCAATCCCCATAGTATCAATTCAGATCCATCATCATGAAAAGCCATGAAAAGTTTACACCATTCATCATTTCAGCAACAAAAATTTCAATCTTCTCAAACATGATTTTCGTGAAAGCTCTAGAAAAGGCACAACTTTCCACCTCAATTAGAAGATCCAGAAAAGGCACAAATTCACTTGTCATGAAAGCTCCAAAAAAGGAACAGCTTTCAATATAATGAATTTCTTCAGTAGAAAACACATCTCTTCAGAATTTAATTTTTCACCCAAAGCATCACAGAATGTGGTGGCACAACACAAGATAGATGCCCCCACACTTAAGCTCAACTATATTATGCAATTTCACTTCAAGAGTTGGTTGGATAGGGAAAATTGGCTTGTAATGTGGCTAACCTAGCAGGTTGTGCATGGATTCTAAGGGATACAAGGATTAAATATTCAAGGTATGCCATTATAAAAAAAGGATTCTTTGAAATATGGGCTTTAATACCAAACAAATGCCTCAATCATTTAAATATAAGTACCTCAAACCCTCAAGTTTTGACAGGAATAGATCAAATTCTGGTTAAATCAAGCATGGTTTGGTTCTCTCAAGAAGTGAGTTGAATGTAAATAATATGAAAATAATGGTTTAGAAGCCTCACAGGAAAGTGATTTCAAATATAAAGACAGTGAGATGTGGCATGGGATTCAAAATTCAGTGTAATTTTCTTGAAATTACTAAATATTTGAACTTGAAACAAAGTCATTTCAGCATTCATTTATGCTTAGTTTCAAGGGATAAATTGTTTCACTTACTGATATGGATTTAAAAATGGTGATGAGAATCATTTTAGCTCAAAAATTTCAAAAACACAAAGAAAATTTAAAAAAATAAACACAAAAAATTTGATAAAAAAACACAATTTTTTTTGTTTTGTTTTTTTAAGGAAAACAATTGAAATTACTAAACTAAAAGGTTCCCTCCCCCACACTTAAAATATTGCATTGTCCTCAATGTGAACCCATGATATGATATATGCACATGAAATGCAGAATTTTTAAATAGGACAAATAATATAAAAGTGAAAGGGTTAGGAACAGCCTGATGTGATCAAGTGATGATGGGGTCATGCAGTGTGATAAAATCCACTACATTAGTAGGAAGTCCCTCAATGTATCTCTTCAAACGTTGCCCATTGACTGTAAAGATCCTTCCAGTGTCCTCTTGTGTGATCTCCACTACACCATAAGGAAAAACATTAGATACAATATAAGGGCCTAACCATCTGGAACCCAACTTACCAGGCATCAGCTTCAGTCATGAACTGTAGAGAAGGACTTTCTCTCCAACATGAAACTCCCTTTGTTGGATCATTTTTTCATGAGATGCTTTTGATCTTTCCTTGTAGAGCCTTGAGTTCTCATATGATGACAATCTAATCTCCTCAAGCTCTTGAATTTGCAGCTTCCTTTGAATTCCAGCTTGGTCCAAATCCATGTTGCATTTCTTTATAGCCCAATAAGCCCGATGCTCAACTTCCACGGGGAGATAAAACGCTTTACCAAAAACAATACGAAATGGGGACATACCAATGGGGGTCTTGTATGCTGTCCAATAAGCCCACAATGCATCATCCAAGCGCTTGCTCCAATCCTTCCTATTTGGCTGCACAGTTTTCTCCAAAATTTGTTTCAACTCATGATTTGAAACCTCAGCCTGGCCATTTGTTTGTGGGTGGTATGGTGTTGATGTTTTGTGTGTCACCCCATACTTTCGAAGGAGGGAAGAAAAATTCCTATTTCAAAAGTGTGTCCCTTGGTCACTGATGATGGCCTATGGTACTCCAAACCTACAAAAAATTTGTGCTTTGACAAAGTCCACAACAACATGAGAATCATCAGTCCTAGTGGCCTTAGCCTCCACCCATTCACTCACATAATCAACAGCAACCAAAATGTACAAAAGACCATATGAACTTGGAAAAGGATCCATAAAATCAATTCCCCACACATCTAAAATCTCACAGAATAGTATGGGTTGTTGGGGCATCTCATGTCTCCTAGAAATATTCCCAGTGTGTTGGCAAGGAGAGCATGACTTACAAAACACATGGGCATCATGGAATAAACTAGGCCAATATAATCCAGAGTCCAAAACTTTCCTAGCTGTCTGTTGGGGTCAAAAGTGTCCACCACATGCAAGTGTATGACAAAATTGTAAAATAGACTCAAACTCATGATCAGGAATACACCTCCTAATAACTTGGTCACTACACATGCGCCAGAGGTAAGGATCATCCCACACATAATACCTAGACTCACTTTTTAATTTTTGGACTTGATGCTTCTTCAAATTTGCTAGGATTTTAGAGGAAACAATGTAATTAACTAAATCAGCATACCAAGGATGCGTACCTGAGATGGTATAGAGATGCTCATCGGGGAAAGTGTCCCGAAGTGGTACCTAGTCCAAGGTGTCATCCTCTAGTGTGTGAGTAAGCCTACTCCTGTGGTCTTCCACCAAATTCTCTGATCCCTTCTTGTCCTTTATCTCAATATCAAATTCCTGAATAAGGAGCATCCAACGGATAAGTCGTGGCTTTGTATCTGGCTTCTTTAAGAGGTACCTCAAAGCTGCATGGTTAGAAAAAAAACTACTATAGAGCCCAATAAATATGAACGGAATTTATCTAAAGCAAATATGACAGCAAGAAACTCCTTTTCTGTGGTAGTGTAGTTTGATTGGGCTGAATCGAATGTCCTTGATGCATAGGCAATCACATGAGAATGTCCTTCCACCCTCTAAGATAAGACAGCTCCAACCGCGAAGTTGGAGGCATCACACATAAGCTCAAAAGGAATCTACCACCGTGGGGGCTGTATGATCGGTGGAGTGGTCAGACACTTCTTTAGCTCATCAAATGATACCCTACACGAATCATCAAAATTGAAGTCAATATCTTTTTGAAGCAATCGAGATAAGGGTAGAGCGATCTTACTAAAATCTCTGATGAAGCGTCGAGAAAATCCAGCATGTCCAAGGAATGATCGAACATCACGCACACATGTAGGATATGGCAGGGATGAAATAATGTCTACCTTAGATTTATCAACTTCAATTCCATGTTGTGAGACTATATGAACTAAGAAAATTCCATGCTCTACCATAAAATGACACTTTTCAAAGTTCAGGACCATATTCTTCTCAATACAACGATTCAACACCTTTCCCAAACTACTTAGACATTCATCAAATGAGGACCCATACACTGTAAAATCATCCATAAATACCACCATGAATGTCTCAATAAAATCAGAAAAAATACTCACCATGCATCTCTGGAAGGTACCTGGGGCGTTGCAAAGTCCAAATGGCATCCTCCGGTAAGCAAAGGTACCGAATGGGCAGGTGAATGTCGTCTTCTCCTAGTCCTCCGGAGCTATAGAAACCTGAAAATATCCAGAAAATACATCCAAGAAACAATAGTGTGTCTTCCCAGCTAGTCTCTCAAGCATCTGATCAATAAATGGGAGGGGGAAATGGTCTTTGCGAGTGGAATGATTTAGTTTCATATAATCAATACACACACGCCAACTGTTTTGTACCCTCATTGGAACTAATTTATCTTTCTCATTTTTAACAACAGTAACACCAGTTTTCTTAGGTACAACCTGGACAGGGCTAACCCATTGTGAGTTAGAAATAGGGTAAATTATACCTACCTCGAGAAATTTTTCAACCTCTTTTTTAACAACCTCCAGAAGGGTTGGATTGAGTCTCCTTTGTGGTTTCCTCACCGGTTTAGCCCCATCCTCCCTGAGAATCCTATGCATGAAAATGGATGGACTAATACCTGATATGTCTGCCAATGTCCAACCAATTGCCCAAATGTTATCTCTCAAAAGATTCAAAAGTTTTTCTTCATTTTCAAAAGAGAGATTGTTAGCAATGATAACAGGTAATCTATCACCACTCAGCAGGTATGCATATTTAAGATTTGGGGGTAATGGCTTGAGTTCCAATATAGGGGGGTGACGTATAGATGGAGAAATTGATGCAACAGATATATCTTCACAATGAACATCAGTATCAAAATAAAAATCATCACAATTAGAAAATAATGCATCAAATTCATCAGCGTACTCAACAGCCATGTCATAATTAGAGTTCACATGATCAAAATCAGAATATGATTCCATTTCAAAATCAAATCTTAGAGAGTCTTGTTCCTTAGAAACGGGTGTGGAAGTACTCTTAGACATCAAACTAGAACCAATACTCATAATCTCCCTAAGCATAGGACAATCCAATTCCATGGTGTTTTACTTGGTGGTTCAAAATGGGAGATAACAAAAGCAGAATGGTCCTCTGAGGGGTACTTCATGGATTCCATGACATTAAATACCACAACTTCATCTCCAAACTCCATGGAAATTGTACCCTCATTTACAATTATGATAGTTTTCGCAGTTTTGAGGAAGGGACTACCTAAGATAATGGGGGCATGAGAACTTACCTGATCATCCTCCATGTTAAGCACATAGAAATCTGCTGGAAAGATCATGTCTCTTACCCGGAAAAGTACATTCTCAAGGACTCCCGCTGGATATTTCGTAGCTCTATTCACCAATTGCACCACTACTCTTGTCGGGTTCAACTCACCAACCTGCAAGGAAGAGAATACAGAGTGAGGCATCACATTTATTGAAGCTCCTAAATCACAAAGAGCATCAGAGAAGTGCAACTCCCCTATGGTACATGGGATGGTGAATGTCCCGTGATCCTTCCTCTTTTTTGGCATTGCTAGAGTTGGTGTAATGAGTGCTGAGACATTCCTTCCAGGGTTGATCCTCTCATTTCCCTTGAGCCCTCTTCTATTGGTGCAGAGTTCTTTTAAGTATTTGGCATACCTTGGGATTTGCTTAATGGCTTCAAGTAGAGGAATGTTGATCTCCACACGCTTGAATGTTTCCAAAACCTCCTTTTGAATTGCTTCTTCATCCATATTCTTGGTTTGAACAAACCTATTGGGAAAAGGAAGGGGTTTAGAAGGAACATCATCAATCTTTTTCTTACCTTTATCTTTCTCCTTGGATTGCTCATCAGTTGGTTTGGAATGCGGCTTCTCCAGAGTTGAGGTGAATCCCAATGGAATGGTAGGTACAGTTGTATTGTTCATTTTCTTCCCACTTCTAAATGTGATGGAACTGACATTCCCCTTTAGATTTGGAGTGGGTTGGGAAGGTAGATTTCCAGAATTCTTACTCACAAGTTCATGGAGGGCGGTGGCAATCTGGATCATTTGAGTCTTCAACTCCCTCAGCTCTGAACTTTGACTCTTCAGCTCATTCTGTTGATTAAGAACAATTTGCTTCAAAAGATCATCAGTATTAGAATCTACCTTTGGTGGAGGATTCCCTTGTTGCTGACTTGTTGATGTTTGAGCTTCAAATCTCCTTTGGGGTTGTTGGAAACCATGTTGGTAAGGTGGAGGCTACTGGAAGTTTGGTTGAAAAGGGGGCCTTTGTTGTTTTCCAGAGCCATACCTCATGTCTGGTTGATCTTTCCACCCTTGGTTGTATGTTGGAGAAAATGAATCAAACTTATTTTGGGGATATGGTTGTTGTAGCTGCTGAAATGGTCTCCCTGGGAATACTGATGTGCAATCCTCTGTCTCTTGTAGTTGTGGGAAACAGTCAGTTGGGTGGCTTGTCTTAGTGAAAATGGCACAAGGCCTTGAAAGAGGGGGTTGGGATGTCTTTTGATCCAATGCAATCTGCCTCACCATAGTGGTCAATTCTTCCAACTTTGTATCAATCAAATGACTTTCAAGAGAAGAATGACTTACCTGATGCACTCCCTTGACATGTGGTGTACCTCTATTGCCAAATTGTTGGGAGTTTTGGGTCATCTTGTCGATAAATGCACGTGCAGATACTGTTGTCTTGTCCACAAATGCCCCACCTACTGCAGAATCCACCATGCTCCTCTCCATGGGTGTGAGTCCTTCGTAGAAGTATTGGATGAGGAGTTTCTCATTGATTTGGTGATGCGGACAGCTTACTCACAACTTCTTGAATCTCTCCCAATACTCATACATTGACTCCCCTTATGCTTTCTTGATCCCCAAGATCTCCTTATGAATGGAAGTGGTCCTTGATGCTGGAAAAAATCTCTGCAAGAAAAGACGTTTCAAATCATTCCAACAAGTTACATCTTTGGCTTGTAAATAATACATCCAATCTTTCGCAGCTCCATCAAGTGAGAATGGGAATGCCCTTAATTTGATTTGGTCTTCAGATACATTTCTTGGTTTCAAGGTTGAGAAAACCACATTAATTTCTTTCAAATGTTTATTGGGATCCTCACCATAGAGGCCATGAAACTTTGGAAGTAAGTGAATTAACCCAAATTTTAGTTCAAAGTCCGATTCGAGATTTGGGTATGCAATACAATTTGGTTGATAGTTAATATTAGGTGCAACCAATTCTCGAATAGTTATATTAAGTTCATTTCTATTATTTTTAGCCATTAGTTCCTCTTTTATGTTTTAATTTGAATAACTTCCAATTCCAATGTTTCCGGAAGAGAGGAATTCACCAACTAGTTGAATATTGAAACTTCCTATGGACTAAGAGTGTCTGATTCGTGCCCTAAGGTTGTGTTCAATCTCAGGGTCAAGATCTAAGAGATATTCAGAATTAGTTCATGTCATCAATAAATGAAAGATGAAAAGAAGGAAATTGGACCATTGTAAAACAAAAATTACAAGTTTTAGTTGATGGTTCAAAAAGAAGTAGAAGGATATAAAAGAAGAAGGAAAAAATCAGATTGGGTAAAGACGGAAGAAAGAAGAGAGGAAGAGAATAAAATGTAAAAAAATACCGCTAATTGGTTGAAATTATTACTTGACTCCTCGGCAATGGTTCCAATTTGAAAGAGCGCTATCAGGGGAGCCCTCAAATGATTAATGTGATTTTGGGGTACTTAGGTACAGCAGAGTGGCTGACCAAGGTCGTCTCTCAAAGGAGGAAGTGAATTTAACAACTTATTAAAGGTATTATAAAAATAAAATAAAAGAGAATAAAATAAAAACACTACTTTAAAGGATTGGGGTTTTTTTTATAGTTTATGAATCTAGAAAAAGTTTGCTGGAAGAAGATTGTATTTTGTTTTGTTTTTAGTTTTAAATGAAGTTCGATTAAAATGACACAACAAAAAGATGTTTTTTTAGACAATATTTAAAAGGCGTAATCGATCTAACTCTACCTGTTCAATCATTTATTAATAATTATAATTTAAATTAATATTCACTTAATTATGATCCCTTAATTTGTTAAATCCCGAACCCTACAAGAATTAACTTTACCACGAAGATTGAAGTGAATTTAACCTTAGGCTTACTTCGGAACATGCAATCGCAACACCCTGCTTTGATTGATGTTCTAAAATTAGCTTATAGTCAGTGGTAAATTAAGGCACATAACCACTTTGGAAATGAGGATTAATTGGGTTTAGAGATCATATTTGAACTCTACAAATTGATCCCGTGTGGTTTTGAATTACCGGTTAAGGTTGCGCTCTCACAGTTCACACAATTCACAACCTCACGTGTTTTGTGTTAACTATTCAATTGCTTGATTAGTTTCATTTAAATTAAAAACTCAATTAATATATCATAATATGTGAATTACAGTAGCTCATTGATTCAAAATAAATTAATGAAGAAGGATAGAGGTCGATCGATTACTAAAAAGAACTACTCTTCCATGGGTGGCGTAATCATCGTAGAAGCGTTTTGCATGTGCAAAAGTTTATAATGGGTATAACCCAATAACACTTCTACTCAAGAATTACAGCCCAAATAGGAAGATTAAGAGAATAAATTTAAACAAAACAGAAGAAAAGAGAAGAAATAAAAGAAGAACAATGAAGTTTATTATACAAACAAAATCATTACAACATGAAGGAGAAGAAGAAGGCTTCGTCGAAGGGATCTTTGCTTCAAGAGCTACCCTTATTGAAATGGTTGGAGAATTGGAGTGGATACACTTATCTTCTGACCTAAACTTTTCAAATCACGTCACAACCCCTCCAAATAAGAAAAACTCCAATTTATAGAGGGGAGGGGAGGAGAGGTTACAAGTGGTTTGAAGTGTGAATGTAAAAATTCGGCCAAATATTTTATTCCAATTTGTACCGCCCATTTGTCTACCAAAACGCGTTAATTGGCCGGACTTCCAGAAGGTTCAAATGTGCGGATATGGGTCTTCTATCTCCTCTCCAAATTTAGGCTCAATTCAGGCCCATATGAATGTGTTATGGCCGAAATACAGAAGCTTCTCCATTCTGGGGAGCCCAGCCCAACTTTGACTTCATGGCCCATTTTCAACAACCAAATGAACTCTTTAGCTCTAGTGTCTTGAATAAAAGGTGTACATAATTAAGTTTGAAACATTGTTACAAAATTTCAAATTCAAATAATAAATATAAAAATATTTATCTTCGAAATACTACAGTGAACTATAAAGGGTAAAACTGAATTTTCATCAAATATTCAATTGAATGATCTAATCCCAAATACTTTCTAATTAAACATATTTAACACAATTTAAGGAAATTATATCATTTATTATCAATAAAATATTCAATAATATAGTTTTTTATCAACTCCCCCACACTTATCCTTTTGCACTCCTGGGCAAAACCTCATATCAAGTAAACATTAATATCAAATCAAAACCAATTTTAAAACACATATCCTTGAGATCAAACAATTACACCCCAAGAAACAAAAGATATCATGCCTCATAAAAAACCATTATTTCAAGTTCTTCATTTATATCATTCAATATATTTCCACTTTATTTATCCTCCTATGCACAAAACACTTACCTCGCTTGAATTTTCTCTCATCACTCAAATATCAAAAAAAATGCAATGTCTTTCTCATCCAAACTCATACAAGGGTCACCATAGGCTTGATAAATTCCTACATCGCTACCCGATGTGAGTCAAGGACATATGTTTATCATGAGGACTTTTTAGGGTTATTCTGTGACTTTCGATTGGTAGGATTAAGATGTGAAAAATTCTGAGGCTGAATAAGGAGGGCTTGACTCTTTTTGAAGCAAAATTGCATTACTCTAATTTTTAATTAAATATGGTCTTCTCCTCAATCCCCATAGTACCAATTCAGATCCATCATCATGAAAAGACATGAAAATTTTACACCATTCATCATTTCAGCATCAAAAATTTCAATCTTCTCAAACATGATTTTCTTGAAAGCTCCAGAAAAGGCACAGCTTTCCACCTCAATTAGAAGCTCCAGAAAAGGCACAACTCCACTTGTCATGAAAGCTCCAAAAAGGCACAAATTTCAATATAATGACTTTCTTCAGTAGAAAACACATCTCTTCAGAATTTAATTTTCCACCCAAAGCATCACAGAATGTGGTGGCACAACACAAGATAGATTCCCCCACACTTAATCTCAACTAGATTATGAAATTTCACATCAAGAGTTGGTTGGAAAGGGAAAATTGGATTGTAATGTGGCTAACCTAACAGGTTGTGCATGGATTATAAGGGCTACAAGGATTAAATATTTAAGGTAGGCCATTATAAAAAATGATTCTTTGAAATAGGTGCTTTAATACCAAACAAATGCCTCAATCATTTAAACATAAGTACCTCAAACCCTCAAGTTTTGACAGGAATAGATCAAATTCTGGTTAAATCAAGCATGGTTGGGTTCTCTTAAGAAGTGAGGTGAATATAAATAATATGAAAATAATGGTTTAGAAGCCTCACAGGAAATTGATTTCAAATATAAAGACAGTGAGATGTGGCATGGGATTCAAAATTCGGTGTACTTTTCATGAAATTACTAAATATTTGAACTTGAAACAAAGTCATTTCAGGATTCATTTATGCTTAGTTTAAAGGGATAAATTGTTTCACTTATTGATATGGATTTAAAAATGGTTATGAGAATCATTTTAGCTCAAAAATTCCAAAAACACAAAGAAAATTGAAAAAAATAAACACACAAAATTTGAAAAAAAAACACAATTTTTTTTTGTTTTTTTAAGGAAAACAATTGAAATTACTAAACTAAAAGGTTCCCTCCCCCACACTTAAAATATTGCATTGTCCTCAATGTGAACCCATAATATGATATATGCACATGAAATGAAGAATTTTTAAATAGGACAAATAATATAAAAGTGAAAGGGTTAGGAACAGCTTGATGTGATCAAGTGATGATGGGGTCATGCAGTGTGATAAAATCCCCTGCATCAGTAGGAAGTCCCTCAATGTATCTCTTCAAATGTTGACCATTGACTGTAAATCTCCTTCCAGTGTCCTCTTGTGTGATCTCCACTGCACCATAAGGAAAAACATTAGATACAATATAAGGGCCTAACCATCTGGAACGCAACTTACCAGGCATCAGCTTCAGTCGTGAACTGTAGAGAAGGACTTTCTCTCTAACATGAAACTCCCTTTGTTGGATCATTTTGTCATGAGCTGATTTTGATATTTCCATTTAGAGCCTTGAGTTATCATATAATGAAAATCTAATCTCCTCAGGTTCTTGAATTTGCACCTTCCTTTGAATTCCAGCTTGGGCCAAATCCATGTTGCATTTCTTTATAGCCCAATAAGCCCGATGCTCAACTTCCACGGGGAGATGAAACGCTTTCCCAAAAACAATCCGAAATGGGGACATACCAATGGGGGTCTTGTATGCTGTCCTATAAGCCCACAATGCATCATCCAAGCGCTTGCTCCAATCCTTCCTATTTGGCTGCACAGTTTTCTCCAAAATTTGTTTCAACTCACGATTTGAAACCTCAGCCTGGCCATTTGTTTGGGGGTGGTATGGTGTTGATGTTTTGTGTGTCACCCCATACTTTCGAAGGAGGGAAGCAAAATTCCTATTTCAAAAGTGTGTCCCTTGGTCACTGATGATGGCCATTGGTACTCCAAACCTGCAAAAAATCTGTTCTTTGACAAAGTCCACAACGACATGAGAATCATTAGTCCTAGTGGCATTAGCCTCCACCCATTTACTCATATAATCAACAGCAACCAAAATGTACAAAAGACCATATGAACTTGGAGAAGGACCCATAAAATCAATTCCCCACACATCAAAAATATCACAGAATAGTATGGGTTGTTGGGGCATCTCATGTCTCTTAGAAATATTCCCAGTGTGTTGGCAACGAGAGCATGACTTACAAAACACATGGGCATCATGGAATAAAGTAGGCCAATATAATCCAGAGTCCAAAACTTTTCTAGCTGTCCGTTGGGGTCCAAAGTGTCCACCACATGCAATTGTATGACAAAATTGCAAAATAGACTCAAACTCAAGATCAGGAATACACCTCCTAATAACTTGGTCACTACACATGCGTCAGAGGTAAGGATCATCCCACACATAATACCTAGACTCACTTTTTAGTTTTTGGACTTGATGCTTCTTCAAATTTGCGGGGATTTTAGAGGAAACAATGTAATTAACTAAATCAGCATACCAAGGATGCATACCTGAGATGGTATAGAGATGCTCATCGGGGAAAGTGTCCCGAAGTGGTACTTGGACCAAGGTTTCATCCTCTAGTGTGTGAGTAAGCCTACTCATGTGGTCTGCCACCAAATTCTCTGATCCCTTCTTGTCCTTTATCTCACTATCAAATTCCTGAAGAAGGAGCATTCAACGGATAAGTCGTGGCTTTGCATCTGGCTTCTTTAGGAGGTACCTCAAAGCTGCATGGTAAGAAAAACAACTACTATAGAGCCCAATAAATATGAATGGAATTTATCTAAAGAAAATATGACTGCAAGAAACTCCTTTTATGTGGTAGTGTAGTTTTATTGGGCTGAATCCAATGTCCTTGATGCATAGGCAATTACATGTGAATGTCCTCCCACCCTCTGAGATAAGGCAGCTCCAACCGCGAAGTTGGAGGCGTCACACATAAGCTCAAAAGGAATCTCCCACCGTGGGGGCTGTATGATCAGTGGGGTGGTCATACACTTCTTTAGCTCATCAAATGATACCCTACACGAATCATCAAAATTGAAGTCAATATCTTTTTTAAGCAATTGAGATAAGGGTAGAGCGATCTTACTAAAATCTATGATGAAGCGTCGATAAAATTCAGCATGTCCAAGGAATGATCGAACATCACGCACACATGTAGGATATGGCAGAGATGAAATAATGTCTACCTTAGATTTATCAACTTCAATTCCATGTTGTGAGACTATATGACCTAAGAAAATTCCATGCTCTACCCTAAAATGACACTTTTCAAAGTTGAGGACCAGATTCTTCTCAATACAATGATTCAACAACTTTCCCAAACTACTTAGACATTCATCAAATGAAGACCCATACACTGTAAAATCATCCATAAATACCTCCGTGCATGTCTCAATAAAATCAGAAAAAATACTCACCATGCATCTCTGGAAGGTACCTGGGGCATTGCAAAGTCCAAATGGCATCCTCCGGTAAGCAAAGGTACCGAATGGGCAGGTGAATGTCGTCTTCTCCTGGTCCTTCGAAGCTATAAGAACCTGAAAATATTCTGAAAATCCATCCAAGAAACAATAGTGTGTCTTCCCAGCTAGTCTCTCAAGCATCTGATCAATAAATGGGAGGGGGAAATGGTCTTTGCGAGTGGAATGATTTAGTTTCCTATAATCAATACACACACGCCAACTGTTTTCTACCCTCATGGGAACTAATTCACCTTTCTCATTTTTAACAACAGTAACACCAGTTTTCTTAGGTACAACCTGGACAGGTCTAACCCATTGTGAGTCAGAAATAGGGTAAATTATACCTACCTCGAGCAATTTTTCAACCTCTTTTTTAACAACCTCCAGAAGGGTTGGATTGAGTCTCCTTTGTGGTTACCTCACCGGTTTAGCCCCATCCTCCAAGAGAATCCTATGCTTGAAAATGGATGGGATAATACCTGATATGTCTGCCAATGTCCAACCAATTGCCCTAATGTTATCTCTCAAA
Source organism: Viscum album (assembly GCA_963277665.1). NCBI lineage: Eukaryota > Viridiplantae > Streptophyta > Magnoliopsida > Santalales > Viscaceae > Viscum > Viscum album. Next base: position 764,802,263 of record OY728137.1, read on the forward strand.
AGATTCAAAAGTTTTTCTTCATGTTCAAAAGAGAGATTGTTAGAAATGATAACAGGTAATCTATCACCACTCAGTAGGTATGCATATTTAAGATTTAGGGGCAATGTCTTGAGTTCCAATATTGGGGGGTGATGTATAGATGGAGAAATTGATGAAACGAACATATCTTCACAATGAACATCAGAATCAGAATAAAAAACATCACAATTAGAAAATAATGCATCAAATTCATCAATGTACTCAACAGCCATGTCATAATTAGAGTTCAGATGATCAAAATCAGAATATGATTCCATTTGAAAATCAAATCGTAGAGAGTCTTGTTCCTTAGAAACGGGTGTGGAAGTACTCTTAGACATCAAACTAGAACCAATACTCATAATCTCCGTAAGCATAGGACAATCGAATTCCATGGTGTTTTTACTTGGTGGTTCAAAATGGGAGATAACAAAAGCAGAATGGTCCTCTGAGGGGTACTTCATGGATTCCATGACATTAAATACCACAACTTCATCTCCAAAATCCATGGAAAGTGTACCCTCATTGACATTTATGATAGTTTTTGCAGTTTTGAGGAAGGGCCTACCTAAGATAATGGGGTCATGAGAATTTACCTGATCATCCTCCATGTTAAGCACATAGAAATCTGCTGGAAAGATCATGTCTCTTACCCGGACAAGTACATTCTCAAGGACTCCCACTGGATATGCCGTAGCTCTATTTGCCAATTGCACCACTACTCTTGTTGGATTCAACTCACCAACCTGCAAGGAAGAGAATACAGAGTGAGTCATCACATTTATTGAAGCTCCTAAATCACAAAGAGCATCAGAGAAGTGCAACTCCCCTATGGTACATGGGATGGTGAATGTCCCGGGATCCTTGCACTTTGTTTGCATTGCTAGAGTTGGTGTAATGGGTGCTGAGACAATCCTTCCAAGATTGATCCTCTCATTTCCATTGAGCCCTCTTCGATTGGTGCAGAGTTATTTTAATAATTTGGCATACCTTGGGATTTGTTTAATGGCTTCAAGTAGAGGAATGTTGATCTCTACACGCTTGAATGTATCCGAAACCTCCTTTTTCATTGCTTCTTCAGCCATCTTCTTGGTTTGAACAACCCTGTTGGGAAAAGGAAGGGGTTTAGAAGGAACATCATCAATATTTTTCTTACCTTTATCTTTCTCCTTGGATTTCTCATCAGTTGGTTTGGAATGAGGCTTCTCCGGAGTTGAGGTGAATCCCGGTGGAATGGTAGGTACAGATGTATTGTTCATTTTCTTCCCACTTCTCACAGAACTGACATTCCTCTTTGGATTTTGAGTGGGTTGGGAAGGTAGATTTCCAGAATTCTTACTCACAAGTTCATGGAGGGCGGTGGCAATCTCGCTCATTTGCGTCTTCAACTCCCTCAGCTCCGAACATTGACTCTTCAGCCCATTCTGTTGATTAATAACAATTTTCTTTAAAATATCATCAGTATTAGAATCTACCTTTGGTGGAGGATTCCCTTGTTGCTGACTTGTTGATGTTTGAGCTTCAAATATCCTTTGGGTTTGTTGGAAACCCAGTTGGTAAGGTGGAGGCTGCTGGAAGTTTGGTTGAAAAGGGGGCCTTTGTTGTTTTCCAGAGCCATACCTCATGTCTGGTTGATCTTTCCACCCTTGGTTGTATGTTGGAGCAAATTAATCAAACTTCTTTTGAGGATATGGTTGTTGTTGCTGCTGAAATGGTCTCCCTGAAAATACTACTGCGCAATCCTCTGTCTCTTGTAGTTGTGGGCAACAGTCAGTTGGGTGGCTTGTCTCAGTGCAAATGCCACAAGGCCTTGAAGGAGGGGTTTGGGATGTCTTTTGAGCCAATGCTATCTGCCTCACCATAGTGGTCAATTCTTCCAACTTGGTATCAATAAAATGACTTTCAATAGAAGAAGGACTTACCTGATGTACTTCTCTTGACAAGTGGTGTACCTCTATCTCCAAATTGTTGGGAGTTTTGGGCCATCTTGTCGATCAATGCACGTAAAGCTACTGGTGTCTTGTCCACCACTGCCCTGCCTGCTGCAGAATCCACCATGCTCCTCTCCATGGGTGTGAGTCCTTCGTAGAAGTATTGGATGAGGAGTTGCTCACTGATTTGTTGATGCGGACAGCTTGCGCACAACTTCTTGAATCTCTCCCAATACTCATACATTGACTCCACTTGTGCTTGCTTGATCCCCGAGATCTCCTTAATAATGTAAGTGGTCCTTGATTCTGGAAAAAATCTCTGCAAGAAAAGACGTTTCAAATTGTTCCAACAAGTTACATCTTCGGGTTGTAAATAATATATACAATCTTTCGCAGCTCCATCAAGTGAGAATGGGAATGCCCTTAATTTGATTTGGTCTTCAGATACATTTCTTGGTTTCAAGGTTGAGAAAACCACATTAATTTCATTCAAATTTTTATTGGGATCCTCACCAGAGAGGCCATGAAACTTTGGAAGTAATTGAATTAACCCAGATTTTAGTTCAAAGTCCGATTTGAGATTTGGGTATGCAATAAAATTTGGTTGATAGTTAATATCAGGTGCAGCCAATTCTCTAAAGGTTATATTAAGTTCATTTCCATTATTTTCAGCCATTGGTTCTTCTTTTATGTTTTAATTTGAATAACTTCCAATTCCAATGTTTTCGAAAGAGAGGAATTCACCAACTAGTTGAATATTGAAACTTCCCGTGGACTGAGAGTGTCTGATTTGTGCCCTAAGGTTGCATTCAATCTCAGGGTCAAGATCTAAGAGATATTCAGAATTAGTTCGTGTCATCAATCAATGAAAGATGTAAAGAAGGAAATTGGACCATAGTAAAAAAAAATTAGAATTTTGAGTTGATGGTTCAAAAAGAAGTAGAAGGAAATAAAAGAAGAAGGAAAAAAATCAGATTAGGTAAATATGGAAGAAAGAAGAGAGGAAGAGAATAAAATGTAAAAAAAATACCGCTAATTGGTTGAAATAATTACTTGCCTCCCCGGAAACGGTGCCAATTTGAAAGAGCATTGTCGTGGGTTCCCTCAAATGATTAATGTGATTTTGGGGTACTTAGATGCAGCAGAGTGGCTGACCAAGGTCGTCTCTCAAAGGAGGAAGTGAATTTAACAACTTATTAAAGGTATTCTAAAAATAAAATAAAAGAGAATAAAATAAAAACACTAAATTAAAGGATTGGGGTTTTTTTTATAGTTTATGAATCTAGAAAATTTTGCTGGAAGAAGATTTTATTTTGTTTTGTTTTTAGTTTTAAATGAAGTTCGATTAAAATGACACAACAAAAAGATGTTTTTTAGACAATATTTAAAAGGCGTAATCGATCTAACTCTACCTCTTCAATAATTTATTAATCATTATCATTTAAATTAATATTCACTTAATTATTATCCCTTAATTTGTTAAATCCCGAACTTGACAAGAATTAACTTTACCACGAAGATTGAAGTGAATTTAACTTTAGGCTGACTTCAGAACATGCAATCGCAACACCCTGCTTTGATTGATGTTCTAAAATTAGATTATGGTCAGTGGTAAATTAAGGCACATAACCACTTTGTAAATGAGGATTAATTGAGTTTAGGGATCATATTTGATCTCTACAAATTCATCTCGTGTGGTTTTGAATTACCGGTTAAGGTTGCGCTCTCACAGTTCACACAATTCCTGACCTCGCGTGTTTTGTGTTAACTATTCAATTGCTTGATTAGTTTCATTTAAATTAAAAACTCAATTAATAGATCATAATATGTGAATTACAGTAGCTCATTGATTCAAAATAAATGAATGAATAAGGATAGAGGTCGATCGATTACTAAAAATAACTACTCTTCCATGGGTGGCGTAATCATCGTAGAAGCGTTTTGCATGTGCAAAGGTTTATAATGGGTATAACCCAATAACACTTCTACTCAAGAATTCCAGCCAAAATAGGAAGATTAAGAGAATAAATTTAAACAAAACAGAAGAAAATAGATGAAATAAAATAATAACAACGAAGTTTATTACACAAACAAAATCATTACAACATGAAGGAGAAGAAGAAGGCTTCGTCGAAGGGATCCTTGCTTCAAGAGCTAACCTTATTGAAATGGTTGGATAATTGGATTGGATCCACTTCTCCTCTTCCCTAAACTTTTAAAAGAACGTCCCAACCCCTCCAAATGAGAAAAAATCCAATTTATTGAGGGGAGGGGAGGAGAGGTTACAAGTGGTTTCAAGTGTGAATGTGGAAATTCGGAAAAATATTTTATGCCAACTTACACTGCCCATTTGACCACAAAACACGTGAATTTTATGGCCTTCCAGCAGGATAAAATGTTAGTATATGGGTCCTCTATCTCCTCTCCAAATTTGGTCTCAATCCAGACCCATATGAAGGAGTTATGGCCGAAATACAGAAGCTTCTCCATTCTGGCGAGCCCAGCCCAACTTTGAATTAATGGCCCATTTTCAACAACCAAATGAACTCTTTAGCTCTAGTGTCCTGAATAAAAGTTTTAGATAATTAAGTTAGGAACATTTTTACAAAATTTCAAATTCAAATAATAAATATAAAAATAGTTATTTTCGAAATACTAAAGTGAACTATAAAGGGTAAAACTGGAATTTTCATCAAATATTCAAATGAATGATCTAATCCCAAATACTTTCTAATTAAAAATATTTGACACAATGTGAGGAAATTATATCATTTATTATCAATAAAATATTCAATAAAATAGTGTTTTATCAACTCCCCCACACTTAGCCATTTGCACTCCTGGGAAAAACCTCATATCAAGTAAACATTAATATCAAATCAAAACCAATTTTAAAACACATATCCTTGAGATCAAACAATTACAACCCAAGAAACAAAAGATATCATGCCTCATAAAAAACCTTTATTTCAAGTTCTTCATTTATATAATTCAATATATTTCCACTTTATTTATCCTCCCATGCACAAAACACTTACCTCGCTTGAATTTTCTCTCATCACTCAAATATCAAAAAAAAATTTGCAATATCTTTCTCATCCAAACTCATAAAAGGGTCACCATAGGCTTGATAAATTCCTACATCGCCACCTGATGTGAGTCAAGGACATATGTTTATCATGAGGACTTTTCAGGGTTGTTCTGTGGCTTTCGGTTGGTAGGATTAAGATGTGAAAAATTCTGAGGCTGAATAAGGAGGGATTGACTCTTTTTGAAGAAAAGTTGCATTAATCTAATTTTTACTTAAATATGGTCTTCTCCTCAATCCCCAAAGTATCAATTCAGCTCCATCATCATGAAAAGACATGAAAATTTTACACCATTCATCATTTCAGTATCAAAAATTTCAATCTTCTCAAACATGATTTTCTTGAAAGCTCCAGAAAAGGCACAACTTTCCACCTCAATTAGAAGCTCCAGAAAAGGCACAGCTTCACCTGTCATGAAAGCTCCAGAAAAGGAACAAGTTTCAATATAATGAATTTCTTCAGTAGAAAACACATCTCTTCAGAATATAATTTTCCACCCAAAGCATCACTGAATGTGGTGGCACAACACAAGATAGATTCCCCTACACTTAAGCTCAACTAGATTATGAAATTTCACTTCAAGAGTTGGTTGGATAGGAAAAATTGGCTTGTAATGTGGCTAACCTGACAGGTTGTGCATGGCTTCTAAGGGCTACAAGGATTAAATATTCAAGGTAGGCCATTATAAAAAACAGATTATTTGAAATAGGGGCTTTAAAACCAAACAAACGCCTCAATCATTTGAACATAAGTACCTCAAACCCTCAAGTTTTGACAGGAATAGATCAAATTCTGGTTAAATCAAACATGGTTTGGTTGTCTCAAGAAGTGAGGTGAATGTAAAGAATATGAAAATAATGGTTTAAAAGCCTCACAGGAAAGTGATTTCAAATATAAAGACAGTGAGATGTGGCATGGGATTCTAAATTCGGTGTACTTTTCATGAAATTACTAAATATTTGAACTTGAAACAAAGTTATTTCAGCATTCATTTATGCTTAGTTTCAAGGGATAAATTGTTTCACTTATTTATATGGATTTAAAAATGGTGATGAGAATAATTTTAGCTCAAAAATTTCAAAAACACAAAGAAAATTCAAAAAAATAAACACACAAAATTTGAAAAAAAAACACAGTTTTTTTTGTTTTGTTTTTTTTAAGGAAAACAATTGAAATTACTAAACTAAAAGGTTCCCTCCCCCACACTAAAAATATTGCATTGTCCTTAATGTGAACCCATGATATGATATATGCACATGAAATTCAGAATTTCTAAATAGGACAAATAATATAAAAGTGAAAGGGTTAGGAACAGCCTGATGTGATCAAGTGATGATGGGGTCATGCAGTGTGATAAAATCCACTGCATCAATAGGAAGTCCCTCAATGTATCTCTTCAAACGTTGCCCATTGACTGTAAATCTCCTTCCAGTGTCCTCTTGTGTGATCTCCACTGCACCATAAGTAAAAAAAATTAGATACAATATAAGGGCCTAACCATCTGGAATGCAACTTACCAGGCATCAGCTTCAGTCGTGAACTGTATAGAAGGACTTTCTCTCCAACATGAAACTCCCTTTGTTGGATCATTTTGTCATGAGATGCTTTTGATCTCTCCTTTTAGAGCCTTGAGTTCTCATATAATGACAATCTAATCTCCTCAAGCTCTTGAATTTTCAGCTTCCTTTGAATTCCATCTTGGGCTAAATCCATGTTGCATTTATTTATAGCCCAATAAGCCCGATGCTCAACTTCCACGGGGAGATGACACGCTTTCCCAAAAACAATCCGAAATGGGGACATACCAATGGGGGTCTTTTATGTTGTCCTATAAGCCCACAATGCATCATCCAAGCGCTTGCTCCATTCCTTCCTATTTGGCTGCACAAATTTCTCCAAAATTTGTTTCAACTCATGATTTGAAACCTCAGTCTGGCCATTTGTTTGGGGGTGGTATTGTGTTGATGTTTTGTGTGTCACCCCATACTTTCGAAGGAGGGAAGCAAAATTCCTATTGCAAAAGTGTGTCCCTTGGTCACTGATGATGGCCTTTGGTACTCCAAACCTGCAAAAAATCTATGCTTTGACAAAGTCCACAACAACTTGAGAATCATCAGTCCTAGTGGCCCTAGCCTCCACTCATTTACTCACATAATCAACAGCAACCAAAATGTACAAAAGACCATATGAACTTGGAAAAGGACCCATAAAATCAATTCCCCACACATCAAAAATCTCACAGAATAGTATGGGTTATTGGGGCATCTCATGTCTCCTAGAAATATTCCCAGTGTGTTGGCAATGAGAGCATGACTTACAAAACACATGGGCATCATGGAATAAACTAGGACAATATAATCTAGAGTCCAAAACTTTCCAAGCTGTCCGTTGGGGTCCAAAGTGTCCACCACATGCAAGTGTATGACAGAATTGCAAAATAGACTCAAACTCACGATCAGGAATACACCTCCTAATAACTTGGTCACTACACATGCGCCAGAGGTAAGGATCATCCCACACATAATACCTGGACTCACTTTTTAATTTTTGGACTTGATGCTTCTTCAAATTTTCTAGGATTTTAGAGGAAACAATGTAATTAACTAAATCAGCATACCAAGGATGCGTACCTGAGATGGTATAGAGATACCCATCGGGGAAAGTGTCCCGAAGTGGTATCTGGTCCAAGGTGTCATCCTCTAGTGTGTGAGTAAGCCTACTCATGTGTTCTTCCACCAAATTCTCTAATCTCTTCTTGTCCTTTATCTCAATATCAAATTCCTGAAGAAGGAGCATCCAACGGGTAAGTTATGGATTTGCATCTGGCTTCTTTAGGAGGTACCTCAAAGCTGCATGGTCAGAAAAAACAACTACTATAGAGCCCAATAAATATGAACGGAATTTATCTTAAGTAAATATGACAGTAAGAAACTCCTTTTCTGTGGTAGTGTAGTTTGATTGGGCTGAATCCAATGTCCTTGATGCATAGGCAATCACATGTGAATGTCCTTCCACCATCTGAGATAAGACAGCTCCAACCGCGAAGTTGGAGGCATCACAAATAAGCTCAAAAGGAATCTCCCACCGTGGGGGCTATATGATCGGTGGAGTGGTCAGACACTTCTTTAGCTCATCAAATAATACCCTGCATGAATCATCAAAATTGAAGTCAATATCTTTTTGAAGCAATTGAGATAAGGGTAGAGCGGTCTTACTAAAATCTCTGATGAAGCGTCGATAAAATCCAGCATTTCTAAGGAATGGTCGAACATCACGCACACATGTAGGATTTGGCAGGGATGAAATAATGTCTACCTTAGATTTATCAACTTCAATGCCATGTTGTGAGACTATATGACCTAAGACAATTCCATGCTCTACCATAAAATGACACTTTTCAAAGTTCAGGACCAGATTATTCTCAATACAATGATTCAACACCTTTCCCAAACTACTAAGACATTCATCAAATGAAGACCCATACACTGTAAAATCATCCATAAATACCTCCATGCATGTCTCAATAAAATCAGAAAAAACACTCACCATGCATCTCTGGAAGGTACCTGGGGCGTTGCAAAGTCCAAATGGCATCTTCTGGTAAGCAAAGGTACCGAATGGGTAGGTGAATGTCATCTTATCCTAGTCCTTCGGAGCTATAGGAACCTGAAAATATCCAAAAAATCCATCCAAGAAACAATAGTGTGTCTTCCCAGCTAGTCTCTCAAGCATCTAATCAATAAATGGGAGGGGGAAATGGTCTTTGCGAGTGGAATGATTTAGTTTCCTATAATCAATACACACACACCAACTGTTTTGTACTCTCATTGGAACTAATTCATCTTTCTCATTTTTAACAACAGTAACACCAGTTTTCTTAGGTACAACCTGGATAGGGCTAACCCATTGTGAGTCAGAAATAGGGTAAATTATACCTGCCTCGAGCAATTTTTCAACCTCTTTTTTAACAACCTCCAGAAGGGTTGGATTGAGTCTCCTTTGTGGTTGCCTCACCGGTTTAGCCCCATCCTCCAAGAGAATCCTATGCATGCAAATGGATGGGATAATACCTGATATGTCTACCAATGTCCAACCAATTGCCCTAATGTTATCTCTCAAAATATTCAAAAGTTTTTATTAATGTTCAAAAGAGATTTTGTTAGCAATGATAACATGTAATCTATCACCACTCAGCAGGTATGCATATTTAAGATTTGGGGGCAATGGCTTGAGTTCCAATATAGGGGGGTGACGTATAGATGGAGAAATTGATGCAACAAACATATCTGCACAATGAACATCAGTATCAGAATAAAAATCACCACAATTAGAAAATAATGCATCAAATTCTTCTGCGTACTCAATAGCCATAACGTAATTAGAGTTCACATGATCAAAATCAGAATATGATTCCATTTCAAAATCAAATCTTAGAGAGTCTTGTTCCTTAGAAATGGGTGTGGAAGTACTCTTAGACATCAAACTAGAACCAATACTCATAATCTCCCTAAGCATAGGACAATCCAATTCCATGGTTTTTTTACTTGGTGGTTCAAAATGGGAGATAACAAAAGCAGAATGGTCCTCTGAGGGGTACTTCATGGATTCGATGACATTAAATACCTCAACTTCATCTCCAAACTACATGGAAAGTATACCCTCATTGACTTTTATGATAGTTTTTGCAGTTTTCAGGAAGGGCATACCTAAGATAATGGAGGCTTGAGAACTTACCTGATCATCCTCCATGTTAAGCACATAAAAATCTGCTAGAAAGATCATGTCTCTTACCCGGACAAGTACATTCTCAAGGACTCCCGCTGGATATGCCGTAGCTCTATTCGCCAATTGCACCACTACTCTTGTTGGCTTCAACTCACTAACCTACAAGGGAGAGAATACAGAGTGAGGCATCACATTAATTGAAGCTCCTAAATCACAAAGATCATCAGAGAAGTGCAACTCCCCTATGGTACATGGGATGGTGAATGTCCTGGGATCCTTGCACTTTGTTGGCATTGCTAGAGTTGGTGTAATGAGTGCTGAGACATTCCTTCCAAGGTTGATCCCCTCATTTACCTTGAGCCCTCTTCGATTGGTGCAGAGTTCTTTTAAGAATTTGGCATACCTTGGGATTTGCTTAATGGCTTCAAGTAGAGGAATGTGGATCTCCACACGCTTGAATGTATCCAAAACCTCCTTTTGCATTGCTTCTTCAGCCATATTCTTGGTTTGAACAACCCTGTTGGGAAAAGGAAGGGGTTTAGAAGGAACATCATCAATCTTTTTCTTACCTTTATCTTTCTCCTTGGATTTATCATCAGTTGGTTTGGAATGCAGCTTCTCTGGAGTTGAGGTGAATCCTGGTGGAATGGTAGTTACAGATGTATTGTTCATTTTCTTCCCACTTCTCAATGTGATGGAACTGACATTCCCCTTTGGATTTGGAGTGGGTTGGGAAGGTAGATTTCAAGAATTCTTACTCACAAGTTCATGGAGGGCGGTGGCAATCTGGCTCATTTGAGTCTTAAACTCCCTCAGCTCCGAACATTGACTCTTTAGCTCATTCTGTTGATTAAGAACAATTTGCTTCAAAATATCATCAGTATTAGAATCTACCTTTGGTGGAGGATTCCCTTGTTGCTGACTTGTTGATGTTTGAGCTTCAAATCTCCTTTAGGGTTGTTGGAAACCCTGTTGGTAAGGTGGAGGCTGCTGGAAGTTTGGTTGAAACGGGGGCCTTTTTTGTTGTCGAGAGCCATACCTCATGTCTGGTTGATCTTTCCACCCTTGGTTGTATGTTGGAGAAAATGAATCAAACTTCTTTTGGGGATATGGTTGTTGTTGCTGCTGAAATGGTCTCCCTGGGAATACTGCTGCGCAATCCTCTGTCTCTTGTAGTTGTGGGAAACAGTCAGTTGGGTGGCTTGTCTCAGTGAAAATGCCATAAGGCCTTGAAGGAGGGGGTTGGGATGTCTTTTGATCCAATGCAATATGCCTCACCATAGTGGTCAATTCTTCCAACTTGGTATCAATCAAATGGCTTTCAAGAGAAGAAGGACTTACCTGACGTACTCCCCTGACATGTGGTGTACCTCTATCGCCAAATTGTTGGGAGTTTTGGGCCATCTTGTTGATCAATGCACGTGAAGCTACTGGTGTCTTGTCCACCAATGCCCCACCAGCTGCAGCATCCACCATGCTCCTCTCCTTGGTTGTGAGTCCTTCGTAGAAGTATTGGATGAGGAGTTGCTCACTGATTTGGTGATGCGGACAGCTTGCGCACAACTTCTTGAATCTCTCCCAATACTAATACATTGACTCCCCTTGTGCTTGGTTGATCCCTGAGATCTCCTTACGAATGGAATTGGTCCTTGATGCTGGAAAAAATCTCTGCAAGAAAAGGCGTTTCAAATCATTCCAACAAGTTACATCTTCGGGTTGTAAATAATACATCCAATCTTTCGCAGCTCCATCAAGTGAGAATGGGAATACCCTTAATTTGATTTGGTCTTCAGATAAATTTCTTGGTTTCAAGGTTGAGAAAACCACATTAATTTCTTTCAAATATTTATTGGGATCCTCACCAGAGAGGCCATGAAACTTTGGAAGTAAGTGAATTAACCCAGATTTTAGTTCAAAGTCTGATTCGAGATTTGGGTATGCAATACAATTTGGTTGATAGTTAATATCAGGTGCATCCAATTCTTGAATCGTTATATTAAGTTCATTTCCATTATTTTCAGCCATTGGTTCTTCTTTTATGTTTGAATTTGAATAACTTCCAATTCCAATGTTTCCGGAAGAGATGAATTCACCAACTAGTTGAATATTGAAACTTCTCGTGGACTGAGAGTGTTTGATTCGTGCCCTAAGACTGCGTTCAATCTCAGGGTCAAGATCTAAAAGATATTCGGAATTAGTTCATGTCATCAATCAATGAAATATGAAAAGAAAGAAATTGGACCATAGTAAAATAAAAATTAGAAGTTTGAGTTGATGGTTCAAAAATAAGTAGAAGGAAATAAAAGAAGGAAAAAAATCAGATTGGGTAAAGACAGAAGAAAGAAGAGAGGAAGAGAATAAAATGTAAAAAAATACCTCTAATTGGTTGAAATAATTACTTGCCTCCTTGGTAACAGCGCCAATTTGAAAGAGCACTGTCGTGGGCTCCCTCAAATGATTAATGTGATTTTGGGGTACTTAGGTGGAGCAGAGTGGCTGACCAAGGTCGTCTCTCAAATGAGGAAGTGAATTTAACAACTTATTATAGGTATTCGAAAAATAAAATAAAAGAGAATAAAATAAAAACACTACTTTAAAGGATTGGGGTTTTTTATAGTTTATGAATCTAGAAAAAGTTTGCTGGAAGAAGATTGTATTTTGTTTTGTTTTTAGTTTTAAATGAAGTTTGATTAAAATGACACAACAAAAAGATGTTTTTTAGACAATATTTAAAATGCGTAATCGATCTAACTCTACCTCTTCAATCATTTATTAATCATTATCATTTAAATTAATATTCACTTAATTATTATCCCTTAATTTGTTAAATCCCAAAACCTACGAGAATTAACTTTACCACGAAGATTGAAGTGAATTTAACCTTAGGCTAACTTCGGAACATGCAATCGCAACACCCTGCTTTGATTGATGTTCTAAAATTAGCTTATGGTCAGTGGTAAATTAAGGCACATAACCACTCTGTAAATGAGTATTAATTGAGTTTAGGGATCATATTTTAACTCTACAAATTGATCCCGTGTGGTTTTGAATTACCGGTTAAGGTTGCGCTCTCACAGTTCACACAATTCCCGACCTCGCGTGTTTTGTGTTAACTATTCAATTGCTTTCTTAGTTTCATTTAAATTAAAAACTCAATTAATAGATCATAATATGTGAATTACAGTAGCTCATTGATTCAAAATAAATGAATGAAGAAGGATAGAGGTCGATCGATTACTAAAAAGAACTACTCTTCCATGGGTGGCGTAATCATCGTAGAAGCGTTTTGCATGTGAAAAAGTTTATAATGGGTATAACCCAATAACACTTCTACTCAAAAATTAAAGCCTAAAGAGGAATATTAAGAGAAGAAATTTAAACAAAACAGAAGAAAATGGAAGAAATAAAAGAAGAACAACAAATTTTATTACACAAACAAAATCATTACAACATGAAGGAGAAGAAGAAGGCTTCGTCGAAGGGATCCTTGCTTCAAGAGCTACCCTTATTGAAATGGTTGGATAATTGGAGTGGATCCACTTCTCCTATGCCCTAAACTTCTCAAAGCACGTCTCAACCCCTCCAAATGAGAAAAACTCCAATTTATAGAGGGGAGGGGAAGAGAGGTTACAAGTGGTTTCAAGTGTGAATGTGGAAATTCGGCCAAATATTTTATTTCAACTTGAACTGCCCATTTGACCACCAAAACGCATGAATTTTCCACACTTCCAGAAGGAAAAAATGTACGGTATGGGTCCTCAATCGCCTCTCCAAATTTGGGCCCAATCCAGGCCTATATGAAGGAGTTATGGCCGAAATACAGAAGCTTATCCATTCTGGCGAGCCCAGCCCAACTTTGACTTCATGCCCCATTTTCAACAAACAAATGAACTCTTTAGCTCTAGTGTCCTGAATAAAAGTTGTAGATAATTAAGTTAGTAAGACTTTTACAAAATTTTAAATTCAAATAATAAATATAAAAATATTTATCTTTGAAATACTACAGTAAATTATAAAGGGTAAAACTGGAATTTTCATCAAATATTCAAATGAATGATCTAATCTCAAATACTTTCTAATTAAACTTATTTAACACAATGTGAGGAAATTATATCATTTATTATCAATAAAATATTGTTTTATCAACTCCCCCACACTTACCCTTTTACACTCCTGGGCAAAACCTCATATCAAGTAAACATTAATATCAAATCAAAACCAATTTTAAAACACATATCCCCGGGATCAAACAATTACACCCCAAGAAACAAAAGATATCATGCCTCATAAAAGACTATTATTTCAAGTTCTTCATTTATATCATTAAATATATTTCCACTTTATTTATCCTCCAATGCACAAAACACTTACCTCGCTTGAATTTTCTCTCATCACTCAAATATCAAATTTTTTTTGCAATGTCTTTCTCATCCAAACTCATACAAGGGTCACCATAGGCTTGATAAATTCCTACATAGCTACCCGATGTGAGTCAAGGAAATATGTTTATTATGAGGACTTTTTAGGGATGTTCTGTGGCTTTCGATTGGTAGGATTAAGATGTGAAAAATTATGAGTCTGAATAAGGAGGGCTTGACTCTTTTTGAAGAAAAATTGCATTAATCTAATTTTTACTTAAATATGGTCTTCTCCTCAATCCCCATAGTATCAATTCAGCTCCATCATCATGAAAAGACATGAAAAGTTTACACCATTCATCATTTCAGCATCAAAAATTTCAATCTTCTCAAACATGATTTTCTTGAAAGCTTCAGAAAAGGCACAACTTTCCACCTCAATTAGAAGCTCCAAAAAAGGCACAGCTTCACTTTTCATGAAAGCTACAGAAAAGGCACAAATTTCAATATAATGACTTTATTCAGTAGAAAACACATCTCTTTTGAATTTAATTTTCCACCCAAAGCATCACTGAATGTGGTGGCACAACACAAGATAGATTCCCCCACACTTAAGCTCAACTAGATTATGGAATTTCACTTCAAGAGTTGGTTGGATAGGGAAAATTGGCTTGTAATGTGGCTAACCTAATAGGATGTGCATGGCCTCTAAGGGCTACAGGAATTAAATATTCTAGGTATTCCATTATAAAAAAAAGGATTCTTTGAAATAGGGGCTTTAATACCAAACAAACGCCTCAATAATTTAAACATAAGTACCTCAAACCCTCAAGTTTTGACAAGAATAGATCAAATTCTGGTTAAATCAAACATGGTTTGGTTCTCTCAAGAAGTGAGGTGAATATAAAGAATATGAAAATAATGGTTTAGAAGCCTCACAAAAAAGTGATTTCAAATATAAATACAGTGAGATGTGGCATGGGATTCAAAATTCGGTGTACTTTTCATGAAATTACTAAATATTTGAACTTGAAACAAAGTCATTTCAGCATTCATTTATGCTTAGTTTCAAGGGATAAATTGTTTCACTTATTGATATGGATTTAAAAATGGTGATGAGAATCATTTTAGCTCAAAAATTTGAAAAACACAAAGAAAATTGAAAAAAATAAACACACAAAATTTGAAAAAAAAAACACAATTTTTTTTTGTTTTGTTTTTTTTAAAGGAAAACAATTGAAATTACTAAACTAAAAGGTTCCCTCCCCCGCACTTAAAATATTGCATTTTCCTCAATGTGAACCCATGATATGATATATGCACATGAAATATAGAATTTTTAAATAGTACAAATAATATAAAAGTGAAAGGGTTAGGAAGAGCCTGATGTGATCAAGTGATGATGTGGTCATGCAGTGTGATAAAATCCACTACATCAGAAGGAAGTACCTCAATGTATCTCTTCAAAAGTTTCCCATTGACTGTAAAGCTCCTTCTAGTGTCCTCTTCTGTGATCTCCACTGCACCATAAGGAAAAACATTAGATACAATATAAGGGCCTAACCATCTGGAACGCAACTTACCAGGCATCAGCTTCAGTCGTGAAATGTAGAGAAGGAATTTCTCTCCAACATGAAACTCCCTTTATTGGATCATTTTATCATGAGCTACTTTTTATCTTTCCTTACAGAGCCTTGATTTCTCATATGATGACAATCTAATCTCCTCAAGCTCTTGAATTTGCAGCTTCCTTTGAATTCCAGCTTGAGCCAAATCCATGTTGCATTTCTTTATAGCCCAATAAGCCCGATGCTCAACTTCCATGGGGAGATGACACGCTTTCCCAAAAACAATCTGAAATGGGTACATACCAATGGGGGTCTTGTATTCTGTCCTATAAGCCCACAATGCATCATCCAAGCGCCTGCTCCAATCCTTCCTATTTGGCTGCACAGTTTTCTCCAAAATTTGTTTCAACTCACGATTTGAAACCTCAGTCTGGCCATTTTTTTGGGGGTGGTATGGTATTGATGTTTTGTGTGTCACCCCATACTTTCGAAGGAGGGAAGAAAAATTCTTATTGCAAAAGTGTGTCCCTTGGTCACTGATGATGGCCTTTGCTACTCTAAACCTGCAAAAAAGCTGTGCTTTGACAAAGTCCACAACAACATGAGAATCATCATTCCTAGTGGCCTTAGCCTCCACCCATTTACTCACATAATCAACAGAAACCAAAATGTACAAAAGACCATATGAACTTGTAAAAGGACCCATAAAATCAATGCCCCACACATCAAAAATCTCATAGAATAGTATGGGTTGTTGGGGCATCTCAGGTCTCCTAGAAATATTCCCAGTGTGTTGGAAACGAGAGCATGACTTACAAAACACATGGGCACCATGGAATAAACTAGTCCAATATAATCCAGAGTCGAAAACTTTCCTAGCTGTCTGTTGGGGTCCAAAGTGTCCACCACATGAAAGTGTATGACAGAATTGGAAAATAGACTCAAACTCATGATCAGGAATACACCTCCTAATAACCTGTTCACTACACATGCGCCAGAGGTAAGGATCATCCCACACATAATACCTAGACTCACTTTTTAATTTTTGGACTTGATGCTTCTTCATATTTGCTGGGATTTTAGAGGAAACAATGTAATTAACTAAATCAGCATACCAAGGATGCATACATGAGATGGTATAGAGATGCTCATCGGGGAAAGTGTCTCGAAGTGGTATCTGGTCCATGGTGTCATCCTCTAGTGTGTGAGTAAGCCTACTCATGTGGTCTGCCACCAAATTCTCTGATCCCTTCTTTTCCTTTATCTCAATATCAAATTCCTGAAGAAGGAGCATCCAACGGATAAGTTGTTTCTCTGCATCTGGATTCTTTAGGAGGTACCTCAAAGCTGTATGGTCAGAAAAAACAACTACTATAGAGCCAAATAAATATGAACGGAATTTATCTAAATCAAATATGACAGCAAGAAACTTCTTTTCTGTGGTAGTGTAGTTTTATTGGGCTGAATCCAATGTCCTTGATGCATAGTCAATCACATGTGAACGTCCTTCCACCCTCTGAGATAAGACTGCTCCAACTGCGAAGTTGGAGGCATCACACATAAGCTCAAAAGGAATCTCCCACCATGGGGGCTATATGATCGGTGGAGTGGTCAGACACTTCTTTGGCTCATCAAATGATACCCTGCACGAATCATCAAAATTGAAGTCAATATCTTTTTGAAGCAATCGAGATAAGGGTAGAGCGATCTTACTAAAATCTCTAATGAAGCGTCGATAAAATCCAGCATGTCCAAGGAATGATCGAACATCACACACACATATAGGATATGGAAGGGATGAAATAATGTCTACCTTAGATTTATCAACTTCAATGCCATGTTGTGAGACTATATGACCTAAGACAATTCCATGCTCTACCATAAAATGACACTTTTCAAAGTTCAGGACCATATTCGTCTCAATACAACGATTCAACACCTTTCCCAAACTACTTAGAATTTCATCAAATGAAGACCCATACACTGTAAAATCATCCATAAATACCTCCATTCATGTCTCAATAAAATCAGAAAAAATACTCACCATGCATCTCTGGAAGGTACCTGGGGCGTTGCAAAGTCCAAATGGCATCCTCTGGTAAGAAAAGGTACCGAATGGGCAGGTGAATGTCGTCTTCTCCTGGTCCTCCAGAGCTATAGGAACCTGAAAATATCCAAAAAATCTATCCAAGAAACAATAGTGTGTCTTCCCAGCTAGTCTCTCAAGCATCTGATCAATAAATGGGAGGGGGAAATGGTCTTTGTGAGTGGAATGATTTAGTTTCTTATAATCAATACACACACGCCAACTGTTTTGTACCCTCATTGGAACTAATTCATCTTTCTCATTTTTAACAACAGTAACTCCAGTTTTCTTAGGTACAACTTGGACAGGGCTAACCCATTGTGAGTCAGAAATAGGGTAAAATATACCTACCTCGAGCAATTTTTTAACCTCTTTTTTAACAACCACCAGAAGGTTTGGATTGAGTCTCCTTTGTGGTTGCCTCACCGGTTTAGCCCCATCCTCCAAAAGAATCTTATGCATGAAAATGGATAGGCTAATACATGATATGTCTGCCAATGTCCAACCAATTGCCCTAATGTTATCTCTCAAAAGATTCAAAAGTTTTTCTTCATGTCTAGAAGAGAGATTGTTAGCAATGATAACAGGTAATCTATCACCACTCAGCAGGTATTATTATTTAAGATTTGGGGGCAATGGATTGAGATCCAATATAGGGGGGTGACATATAGATGGATAAATTGATGCAACAGACATATCTGCATAATGAACATCAGTATCAGAATAAAAATCATCACAATTAGAAAATAATGCATCAAATCCATCACCGTACTCAACAGCCATGTCATAATTAGAGTTCACATGATCAAAATCAGAATATGATTCCATTTCAAAATCAAATCTTAGAGAGACTTGTTCCTTAGAAACGGGTGTGGAAGTACTCTTAGACATCAAACTAGAACCAATACTCATAATCTCCCTAAGCATAGGACAATCCAATTACATGGTGTTTTTACTTGGTGGTTCAAAATGGGAGATAACAAAAGCAGAATGGTCCTCTGAGGGGTACTTCATGGATTCCATGACATTAAATACCACAACTTAATCTCCAAACTCCATAGAAAGTGTACCCTAATTGAAATTTATGATAGCTTTTGCAGTTTTGAGGAAGGGCCTACCTAAGATAATGGGGGAATGAGAACTTACCTGATCATCCTCCGTGTTAAGCACATAGAAATCTGCTGGAAAGATCATGTCTCTTACCCGAACAAGTACATTCTCAATGACTCCCACTGGATATTCTGTAGCTCTATTCGCCAATTGCACCACTACTCTTGTTGGCTTCAACTCACCATCCTGCAAGGAATAGAATACAGAGTGAGGCATCACATTTATTGAAGCTCCTAAATCACAAAGAGCATCAGAGAAGTGCAACTCCCCTATGGTACATGGGATGGTGAATGTCCCGGGATCCTTGCACTTTGTTGGCATTGCTAGAGTTGGTGTAATGAGTGCTGATACATTCCTTCCAAGGTTGATCCTATCATTTCGCTTGAGCCCTCTTCGATTGGTGAAGAGTTCTTTTAAGAATTTGGCATACCTTGGGATTTGCTTAATGGCTTCAAGTAGAGGAATGTTGATCTCCACAGGCTTGAATGTATCCTAAACCTCCTTTTTCATTGCTTCTTCAGCCATCTTCTTGGTTTGAACAACCCTGTTGGGAAAAGGAAGGGGTTTAGAAGGAACATCATCAATCTTTTTCTTACCTTTATCTTTCTCCTTGGATTGCTCATCAGTTGGTTTGGAATATGGCTTCTCCGGAGTTGAGGTGAATCCCAGTGGAATGGTAGGTACAGATGTATTGTTCATTTTCTTCCCACTTCTCAATGTGACAGAACTAACATTCCCCTTTGGATTTGGAGTGGGTTGGGAAGGTAGATTTCCAGAATTCTTACTCACAAGTTCATGGAGGGCGGTGGAAATATGGCTCATTTGAGTCTTCAACTCCCTCAACTCCGAACTTTGACTCTTCAGCTCATTCTATTGATTAAGAACAATTTGATTCAAAAGATCATCAGTATTAGAATATACCTTTGGTGGAGGATTCCCTTGTTGCTGACTTGTTGATGTTTGAGCTTCAAATCTCCTTTGGGGTTGTTGGAAACCCTGTTGGTAAGGTGGAGGCTGCTGGAAGTTTGGTTGAAAAGGGGGCCTTTGTTGTCATCCAGATCCATACCTCATGTCTGGTTGATCTTTCCACCCTTGGTTGTATGTTGGAGCAAATGAATCAAACTTCTTTTGGGTATATGGTTGTTGTTGCTGCTGAAATGGTCTCCCTGGGAATACTGCTGCGCAATCCTCTGTCTCTTGTAGTTGTGGGAAACAGTCAGTTGGGTGGTTTGTCTCAGTGCAAATGCCACAAGGCCTTGAAGGAGGGGGTTGGGATGTCTTTTGAGCCAATGCAATCTTCCGCACCATAGTGGTCAATTCTTCCAACTTGGTATCAATCAAATGACTTTTAAGAGAAGAAGGACTTACCTGATGTACTCCCCTGACATGTGGTGTACCTCTATCACCAAATTGTTGGGAGTTTTGGGCCATCTTGTCGATCAATTCACGTGCATCTACTAGTTTCTTGTCCACCAATTCCCCGCCTACTGCAGCATCCACCATGCTCCTCTTCATGGTGGGAGTCCTTCGTAGAAGTATTGGATGAGGAGTTTCCCACTGATTTGGTGATGCGGACAGCTTGCGCACAACTTCTTGAATCTCTCCCAATACTCATACATTGACTCCCCTTGTTCTTGCTTGATCCCCGAGATCTCCTTACGAATGGAAGTGGTCCTTGATGCTGGAAATAATCTCTGCAAGAAAAGACGTTTCAAATCGTTTCAACAAGTTACATCTTCGGGTTGTAAATAATACATCCAATCTTTCGCAGCTCCATCAAGTGAGAATGGGAATGCCCTTAATTCAATTTGGTCTTCAGATACATTTCTTGGTTTCAAGGTTGATCAAACCACACTAATTTCTTTCAAATGTTTATTGGGATCCTCACCAGAGAGGCCATGAAACTTTGGAAGTAAGTGAATTAACCCAAATTTTAGTTCAAAGTCTGATTCGAGATTTGGGTATGCAATACAATTTGGTTGATAGTTAATATCAGGTGCAGCCAATTCTTGAATGGTCATATTAAGTTCATTTCCATTATTTTCAGCCATTGGTTCTTCTTTTATGTTTTAATTTGAATAAATTCCAATTCCAATGTTTCCGGAAGAAAGGAATTCACCAACTAGTTGAATATTGAAACTTCTCGTGGACTGAGAGTGTCTGATTCATGCCCTAAGGCCGCGTTCAATCTCAGGGTCAAGATCTAAGAGATATTCAGAATTAGTTTGTGTAATCAATCAATGAAAGATGAAAGGAAGGAAATTGGACCATAGTAAAATAAAAATTAGAAGTTTGAGTTGATGGTTCAAAAATAAGTAGAAGGAAATAAAAGAAGAAGGAGAAAAAATTAGATTGGGTAAAGACAGAAGAAAGAAGAGAGGAAGAGAATAAAATGTAAAAAAAATACCGCTAATTGGTTGAAATAATTACTTGCCTCCCCGGCAATGGTGCCAATTTGAAAAAGCACTGTCGTGGGAGCCCTCAGATGATTAATGTTATTTTGGGGTACTTAGGTGCAGCAGAGTGGCTGACCAAGGTCGTCTCTCAAAAGAAGAAGTGAATTTAACAAATTATTAAAGGTATTATAAAAATATAATAAAAGAGAATAAAATAAAAACACTACTTTAAAGGATTGGGGTTTTTTTATAGTTTATTAATCTAGAAAAAGTTTGCTGGAATAAGATTTTGTTTTGTTTTGTTTTTAGTTTTAAATGAAGTTCGATTAAAATGACACAACAAAAAGATGTTTTTTTAGACAATATTTAAAAGGCGTAATCGATCTAACTCTACCTCTTCAATAATTTATTAATCATTATCATTTAAATTAATATTCACTTAATTACGATCCCTTAATTTGTTAAATCTCGAACCCTACGAGAATTAACTTTACCACGAAGATTGAAGTGAATTTAACCTTAGGCTAACTTCGGAACATGAAATCGCAACACCCTGCTTTGATTGATGTTATAAAATTAGCTTATGGTCAGTGGTAAATTAAGGCACATAACCACTCTGTAAATGAGGATTAATTGAGTTTAGGTATCATATTTGAACTCTACAAATTGCTCCCGTGTGATTTTGAATTACCGGTTAAGGTTGCGCTCTCACAGTTCACAAGATTTCCGACCTCACGTGTTTTGTGTTAACTATTCAATTTCTTGCTTAATTTAATTTAAATTAAAAAACTCAATTAATAAATCATAATATGTGAATTAAAGTAGCTCATTTATTCAAATTAAATGAATGAAGAAGGATAGAGGTCGATCGATTACTAAAGAGAACTACTCTTCCATGGGTGGCGTAATCATCGTAGAAGCGTTTTGCACGTGCAAAGGTTTATAATGGGTATAACCCAATAACAATTCGACTCAAGAATTACAGCCCAAAGATGAAGATTAATAGAATAAATTTAAACAAAACAGAAGAAAATAGAAGAAATAAAATAAGAACAACGAAGTTTATTACACAAACAAAATCATTACAACATGAAGGAAAAGAAGAAGGCTTCGTCGAAGGGATCCTTGCTTCAAGAGCTACCCTTATTGAAATGGTTGGAGAATTGGAGTAGATCCACTTCTCCTCTACCCTAAACTTCTAAAAGCACGTCCCAACCCCTACAAATGAGAAAAACTCCAATTTATAGAGGGGAGGGGAGGAGAGGTTACAAGTCGTTTCAAGTGTGAATGTGGAAATTCGGCCAAATATTTTATTCCAACTTGAACCGCCCATTTTTCCACCAAAACTCGTTAATTGTGAGGACTTCCAGAAGGATAAAATGTGAGGATATGAATCCTCTATCACCTCTCCAAATTTGGGCTCAATACAGGCCTATATGAAGGAGTGATGACCGAAATACAGAAGCTTATTCATTCTGGAAAGCCCAGCCCAACTTTGACTTCATGGCCCATTTTTAACAACCAAATGAACTCTTTAGATCTAGTGTCCTGAATAAAAGTTGTATATAATTACGTTACAAACTCTTTTAAAAAATTTCAAATTTAAATAATAAATATAAAAATATTTATCTTCGAAATACTATAGTGAAATATAAAGGGTAAAACTGAATGTTCATCAAATATTCAAATGAATGATCTAATCCCAAATACTTTCTAATTAAACATATTTAACACAATGTGAGGAAATTATATCATTTATTATCAATAAAATATTCAATAAAATAGTGTTTTATCAACTCCCCCACACTTACCCTTTTGCACTCCTGGGCAAAACCTCGTATCACGTAAACATTAATATCAAATCAAAACCAATTTTAAAACACATATCCTTGATATGAAACAATTACACCCCAAGAAACAAAAGATATCATGCCTCATAAAAAACCATTATTTCAAGTTCTTCATTTATATAATTCAATATATTTCCACTTTATTTATCCTATCATGCACAAAACACTTACCTCACTTGAATTTTCTCTCATCACTCAAATATCAAAAAAAAATTGTAATGTCTTTCTCATCCAAACTCATACAAGGGTCACCATAGGCTTGATAAATTCCTACATCTCTACCCAATGTGAGTCAAAGACATATATTTATCATGAGGACTTTTTAGGGATGTTCTGTGGCTTTCGGTTGGTAGGATTAAGATGTGAAAAATTCTGAGGCTGAATAAGGAGGGCTTGACTCTTTTTGAAGCAAAATTGCATTAATCTAATTTTTACTTAAATATGGTCTTCTCCTCAATCCCCATAGTATCAATTCAGATCCATAATCATGAAAAGACATGAAAAGGTTACACCATTCATCATTTCAGCATCAAAAATTTCAATCTTCTCAAACATGATTTTCTTGAAAGCTCCAGAAAAGGCACAGCTTTCAATATAATGACTTTCTTCAGTAGAAAAAACATCTCTTCAGAATTTAATTTTCCACCCAAAGCATCACAGAATGTGGTGGCACAGCACAAGATAGATTCCCCCACACTTAAGCTCAACTAGATTATGCAATTTCCCATTAAGAGTTGGTTGGATGGGGAAAATTGGCTTGTAATGTGGCTAACCTAACAGGTTGTGCATGGATTTTAAGGGCTACAAGGATTAAATATTTAAGGTAGGCCATTATAAAAAAGGATTCTTTGAAATAGGGGCTTTAATACCAAACAAAGGCCTCAATCATTTAAACATAAGTAACTCAAACCCTCAAGTTTTGACAGGAATAGAACAAATTCTGGTTAAATCAAGCATGGTTTGGTTCTCTAAAGAAGTGAGGTGAATGCAAAGAATATGAAAATAATAGTTTAGAAGCCTCACAGGAAAGTGATTTCAAATATAAAGACAGTGAGATGTGGCATGGGATTCAAAATTCGGTGTACTTTTCATGAAATTACTAAATATTTAAACTTGAAACAAAGTCATTTCAGCATTCATTTATGATTAGTTTAAAGGGATAAATTGTTTCACTTATTGATATGGATTTAAAAATGGTGATGAGAATCATTTTAGCTCAAAAATTTCAAAAACACAAAGAAAATTGAAAAAAATAAACACACAAAATTGGAAAAAAACACAATTTTTTTTGTTTTGTTTTTTTTAAGGAAAACAATTGAAATTACTAAACTAAAAGGTTCCCTCCCCCACACTTAAAATATTGCATTTTCATCAATGTGAACCCATGATATGATATATGAACATGGAATGCAGAATTTTTAAATAGGACAAATAATATAAAAGTGAAAGGGTTAGGAACAGCCTGATGTGATCAAGTGATAATGGGGTCATGCAGTGTGATAAAATCCACTACATCAGTAGGAAGTCCCTCAATATATCTCTTCAAACGTTGCCCATTGACTGTAAAGCTCCTTCCAATGTCCTCTTGTGTGATCTCCACTGCACCATAAGTAAAAACATTAGATACAATATAAGGGCCTAGCCATCTGGAATGCAACTTACCAGGCATCAGCTTCAGTCGTGAACTGTAGAGAAGGACTTTCTCTCAAACATGAAACTCCCTTTGTTGGATCATTTTGTCATGAGATGCTTTTGATCTTTCCTTGTAGAGCCTTGAGTTCTCATATGATGACAATCTAATCTCCTCAAGCTCTTGAATTTTCAGCTTCCTTTGAATTCCCTCTTGGGCCAAATCCATGTTGCATTTCTTTATAGCCCAATAAGCCCGATGCTCAACTTCCATGGGGAGATGACACGCTTTCCCAAAAAGAATCCGAAATGGGGACATACCAATGGCGGTCTTGTATGCTATCCTATAAGCACACAATGAATCATCCAAGCGCTTGCTCCAATCCTTCCTATTTGGCTGCACAGCTTTCTCCAAAATTTGTTTCAACTCATGATTTGAAACCTCAGTCTGGCCATTTGTTTGGGGGTGGTATGGTGTTGATGTTTTTTGTGTCACTTCATACTTTCGAAGGAGGGAAGCAAAATTCCTATTGCAAAAGTGTGTCCCTTGGTCACTGATGATGGCCTTTGGTACTCCAAACCTGAAAAAACTCTGTTCTTTGACAAAGTCCACAACAACATGAGAATCATCAGTCCTAGTGGCCTTAGCCTCCACCCATTTACTCACATAATCAATAGCAACCAAAATGTACAAAAGACCATATGAACTTGGAAAAGGACCCATAAAATCAATGCCCCATACATCAAAAATCTCACAGAATAGTATGGGTTGTTGGGGCATCTCATGTCTCCTAGAAATATTCCCAGTGTGTTGGCAATGACAGCATGACTTACAAAACACATGGGCATCATGGAATAAACTAGGCCAATATAATCCAGAGTCCAAAACTTTCCTAGCTGTCCGTTGGGGTACAAAGTATCCACCACATGCAAGTGTATGACTGAATTGCAAAATAGACTCAAACTCATGATCAGGAATACACCTCCTAATAACTTGGTCACTACACATGTGCCATAGGTAAGGATCATCCCACAAATAATACCTAGACTCACTTTTTAATTTTTGGACTTGATGCTTCTTCAAATTTGCCCGGATTTTAGAGGAAACAATGTAATTAACTAAATCAGCATACCAAGGATGCGTACCTGAGATGGTATAGAGATGCTCATCGGGGAAAGTGTCCCTAAGTGGTATCTGGTCCAAGGTGTCATCCTCTAGTATGTGAGTAATCCTACTCATGTGGTCTGCCACCAAATTCTCTGATCCCTTCTTGTCCTTTATCTCAATATCAAATTCCTGAAGAAGGAGCATCCAACGGATAAGTCGTGGCTTTGCATCTGGCTTCTTTAGGAGGTACCTCAAAGCTACATGGTCAGAAAAAACAACTATTATAGGGCCCAATAAATATGAAAGGAATTTATCTAAAGAAAATATGACTGCAAGAAACTCCTTTTCTGTGGTAGTGTAGTTTGATTGGGCTGAATCCAATGTCCTTGATGCATAGGCAATCACATGTGAACGTCCTTCCACCCTCTGAGATAAGACAACCCCAACCGCGAAGTTGGAGGCATCACACATAAGCTCAAAAGGAATCTCCCATTGTGGGGGCTCTATGATCGGTGGAGTGGTCAGACACTTCTTTAGCTCATCAAATGATACCGTGCACGAATCATCAAAATTGAAGTCAATATCTTTTTGAAGCAATCGAGATAAGGGTAGAGCGATCTTACTAAAATCTCTAATGAAGCGTCGATAAAATCCATCATGTCCAAGGAATGATGGAACATCACCCACACATGTAGGATATTGAAGGGATGAAATAATGTCTACCTTAGATTTATCAACTTCAATGCCATGTTGTGAGACTATATGACCTAAGACAATTCCATGCTCTACCATAAAATGACACTTTTCAAAGTTCAGGACCAGATTCTTCTCAATACAACGATTCAACACCTTTCCCAAACTACTTAGACATTTATCAAATGAAGACCCATACACTGTAAAATCATCCATAAATACCTCTATGCATGTCTCAATAAAATCAGAAAAAATACTCACCATGCATATCTGGAAGGTACCTGGGGCGTTGCAAAGTCCAAATGGCATCCTCTGGTAAGCAAAGGTACCGAATGGGAAGGTGAATGTCGTCTTCTCCTGGTCCTATGGAGCTATAGGATCCTGAAAATATCCAGAAAATCCATCCAAGAAACAATAGTTTGTCTTCCCAACTAGTCTCTCAAGAATCTGATCAATAAATGGGAGGGGGAAATGGTCTTTGTGAGTGGAATGATTTAGTTTCCTATAATCAATACACACACGCCAACTGTTTTGTACCCTCATTGGAACTAATTAATCTTTCTCATTTTTAACAATAGTAACACCAATTTTCTTAGGTAGAACCTGGACAGGGCTAACCCATTGTGAGTCAGAAATAGGGTAAATTATACCTACCTTGAGCAATTTTTAAACCTCTTTTTTAACAACCTCCAGAAGGTTTAGATTGAGTCTCCTTTGTGGTTGCCTCACCGGTTTAGCCCCATCCTCTAAGAGAATCCTATGCATGCAAATGGATGGGCTAATACCTGATATGTCTGCCAATGTCCATCCAATTGGCCTAATGTTATCTCTCAAAAGATTCAAAAGTTTTTCTTCATTCCCAAAAGAGAGATTGTTAGCAATGATAACAGGTAATCTATCACCACTCAGTATTTATGCATATTTAAGATTTGGGGGCAATGGATTGAGTTCCAATATAGGGGGTGACGTATAGATGGATAAATTGATGCAACAGACATATCTGCACAATGAACATCAGTATCAGAATAAAAATCATCACAATTAGAAAATAATGCATCAAATCCATCAGTGTACTCAACAGCCATGTCATAATTAGAGTTCACATGATCAAAATCAGAATATGATTCCATTTCAAAATCAAATCTTAGAGAGTCTTATTCCTTAGAAACGGGTGTGGAAGTACTCTTAGACATCAAACTAGAACCAATACTCATAATCTCCCTAAGCATAGGACAATCCAATTCCATGGTGTTTTTACTTGGTGGTTCAAAATGGGAGATAACAAGAGCAGAATGGTCCTCTAAGGGGTACTTCGTGGATTCCATGACATTAAATACCACAACTTCATCTCCAAACTCCATGGAAAGTGTACACTCATTGACATTTATGATAGTTTTTGCAGTTTTGAGGAATGACCTACCTAAGATAATGGGGGAATGAGAACTTACCTGATCATCCTCCATGTTAATCACATAAAAATCTGCTGGAAAGATCATGTCTCTTACCCAAACAAGTACATTCTCAAGGACTCCCACTGGATATGTCATAGCTCTATTCGCCAATTTCACCACTACTCTTGTTGGCTTCAACTCACCAACCTGCAAGGAATAGAATACAGAGTGAGGCATGACATTTATTGAAGCTCCTAAATCACAAAGAGCATCATAGAAGTGCAACTCCCCTATGGTACATGGGATGTTGAATGTCCCGAGATCCTTGCACTTTGTTGGCATTGCTAGAGTTGGTGTAATGAGTACTGATACATTCCTTCCAAGGTTGATCCTCTCATTTCCCTTGAGCCCTCTCGATTGGTGCAGAGTTCTTTTAAGAATTTGGCATACCTTGGGATTTTCTTAATGGCTTCAAGTAGAGTAATGTTGATCTCCACATGCTTGAATGTATCCAAAACCTCCTTTTGCATTGATTCTTTAGACATATTCTTGGTTTGAAAAACCCTGTTGGGAAAAGGAAGGGGTTTAGAAGGAAAATCATCAACTTTTTTCTTACCTTTATCTTTCTCCTTGGATGGCTCATCAGTTGGTTTGGAATGCTGCTTCTCCGGAGTTGAGGTGAATCCTGGTGGAATGGTAGGTACAGATGTATTGTTCAATTTCTTCCCACTTCTCAATGTGACGGAACTTACATTCCCATTTGGATTTGGAGTGGGTTGGGAAGGTAGATTTCCAGAATTCTTACTCACAAGTTCATGGAGGGCGGTGGCAATCTGGCTCATTTGAGTCTTCAACTCACTCAGCTCCGAACTTTGACTCTTCATCTCATTCTGTTGATTAAGAACAATCTGCTTCAAAAGATCATCAGTATTAGAATCTACCTTTGGTGGAGGATTCCCTTGTTGCTGACTTGTTGATGTTTGAGCTTCAAATCTCCTTTGGGGTTGTTGGAAACCCTGTTGGTAAGGTGGAGGCTGCTAGAAGTTTGGTTGAAAAGGGGGCCTTTGTTGTTGTCCATAGCCATACCTCATGTCCGGTTGATCTTTCCACCCTTGGATGTATGTTGGAGAAAATGAATCAAACTTCTTTTGGGGATATGGTTGTTGTTGCTGCTGAAATGTTCTCCCTGGGAATACTGCTGCGCAATCCTCGGTCTCTTGTAGTTGTGGGCAACAGTCAGTTGGGTGGCTTGTCTCAGTGCAAATGCCACAAGGCCTTGAAGAATGGGGTTGGGATGTCTTTTGAGCCAATGCAATCTGCCTCACCATAGTGGTCAATTCTTCCAACTTGGTATCAATCAAATGACTTTCAAGAGAATAAGTACTTACCTGATGTACTCCCCTGACATGTGGTGTACCTCTATCGCCAAATTGTTGGGAGTTTTGGGCCATCTTGTTGATTAATGCACGTGCATCTACTGGTGTCTTGTCCACCAATTCCCCGCCTGCTGCAGCATCCACCATGCTCCTCTTCATGGGTGTGAGTCCTTCGTAGAAGTATTGGATGAGTAGTTACTCACTGATTTGGTGATGCAGATATCTTGCGCACAACTTCTTGAATCTCTCCCAATACTAATACATTGACTCCCCTTGTGCTTGCTTGATCCCCGAGATCTCCTTACGAATGGAAGTGGTCCTTGATTCTGGAAAAAATCTCTGCATGAAAAGACGTTTCAAATCGTTTCAACAAGTTACATCTTCGGGTTGTAAATAATACATCCAATCTTTCGCAGCTCCATCAAGTGAGAATGGGAATGCCCTTAATTTGATTTGGTCTTCAGATACATTTATTGGTTTCAAGGTTGAGCAAACCACATTAATTTCTTTCAAATGTTTATTGGGATCCTCACCAGAGAGTCCATAAAACTTTGGAAGTAAGTGAATTAACCCAGATTTTAGTTCAAAGTCCGATTCTAGATTTGGGTATGCAATAAAATTTGGTTGATAGTTAATATTAGGTGTAGCCAATTCTCAAGTGGTTATATTAAGTTCATTATCATTATTTTCAGCCATTGCTTCTTTTTTTATGTTTGAATTTGAATAAATTCCAATTCCAATATTTCTGGAAGAGAGGAATTCACCAACTAGTTGAATATTGAAACTTCCCATGGACTAAGAGTGTCTGATTTGTGCCCTAAGGCTGCGTTCAATCTCAGGGTCAAGATCTAAGAGATATTCAGAATTAGTTCGTTTCATCAATCAATGAAAGATGAAAATAAGAAAATTGTACCATAGTAAAATAAAAATTAGAATTTTGAGTTGATGGTTCAAAAATAAGTAGAAGGAAATAAAAGAAGAAGGAAAAAATCAGATTGGGTAAAGACAGAAGAAAGAATAGAGGAAGAGAATAAAATGTAAAAAAAAATACCGCTAATTGGTTGAAATAATTACTTGCCTCCCCCTCAATGGCGCCAATTTGAAAGAGCACTGTCTTGGGCGCCCTCAAATGATTAATGTGATTTTGGGGTACTTAGGTGCAGCAGAGTGGTTGACCAAGGTCGTCTCTCAAAGGAGGAAGTGAATTTAACAACTTATTAAAGGTATTCTAAAAATAAAATAAAAGAGAATAAAATAAAAACACTACTTTAAAGGATTGGGGTTTTTTTTATAGTTTATGAATCTAGAAAAAGTTTGCTGGAAGAAGATTGTATTTTGTTTTGTTTTTAGTTTTAAATGAAGTTCGATTAAAATGACACAACAAAAAGATGTTTTTTTAGACAATATTTAA
Organism: Viscum album; assembly: GCA_963277665.1. Classification (NCBI taxonomy): domain Eukaryota; kingdom Viridiplantae; phylum Streptophyta; class Magnoliopsida; order Santalales; family Viscaceae; genus Viscum; species Viscum album. The sequence goes on from OY728137.1 coordinate 764,833,002, forward strand.
AAGGCGTAATCGATCTAACTCTACCTATTCAACCATTTATTAATCATTATCATTTAAATTAATATTCACTTAATTATTATCCCGTAATTTGTTAAATCCCGAAACCTACGAGAATTAACTTTACCACGAAGATTGAAGTGAATTTAACCTTAGGCTAACTTCGGAACATGCAATCGCAACACCCTGCTTTGATTGATGTTATAAAATTAGCTTATGGTCAGTGGTAAATTAAGGCACATAACCACTCTGGAAATGAGGATTAATTGAGTTTAGGGATCATATTTTAACTCTAAAAATTGATCCCGTGTGGTTTTGAATTACCGGTTAAGGTTGCGCTCTCACAGTTCACACAATTTCCGACCTCGCGTGTTTTGTGTTAACTATTCAATTGCTTTCTTAGTTTCATTTAAATTAAAAACTCAATTAATAGATCATAATATGTGAATTAAAGTAGCTCATTGATTCAAAATAAATGAATGAATAAGGATAGAGTTCGATCGATTACTAAAAAGAACTACTCTTCCATGGGTGGCATAATCATCGTAGAAGCGTTTTGCATGTGCAAAGGTTTATAATGGGTATAACCCAATAAAACTTATACTCAAGAATTAAAGCCCAAAGAGGAAGATTAAGAGAAGAAATTTAAACAAAACAGAAGAAAATAGAAGAAATAAAATAAGAACAACGAAGTTTATTACACAAACAAAATCATTACAACATGAAGGAGAAGAAGAAGGCTTCGTCGAAGGGATCCTTGCTTCAAGAGCTACCCTTATTGAAATGGTTGGAGAATTGGAGTGGATCAACTTATCCTCTTCCCTAAACTTCTCAAAGCACGTCCCAACCCCTCCAAATGAGAAAAACTCCAATTTATAGAGGGGAGGGGAGGAGAGGTTACAAGTGGTTTCAAGTTTGAATGAGGAAATTCGGCCAAATATTTTATTCCAACTTGAACCGCCCATTTGACCACGAAAACGCATGAATTGGCCAGACTTCCAGAAGGATAAAATGTGCAGATATAGGTCCTATATCTCCTATCCATATTTCGGCTCAATCAAGGCCTATATGAAGGAGTTATGGCCGAAATACATAAGATTATCCATTCTGGAGAGCCCAGCACAACTTTTACTTCATGGACCATTTTTAACAACCAAATGAACTCTTTAGCTCTAGTGTCCTGAATAAAAGTTGTAGATAATTATGTTATAAATATTGTTACAACATTTCAAATTTAAATAATAAATATAAAAATATTTATCTTCGAAATACTACAGTGAACTATAAAGGGTAAAATTGAATTTTCATCAAATATTCAAATGAATGATCTAATCCCAAATACTTTCTAATTAAACATATTTAACACAATGTGAGGAAATTATATCATTTATTATCAATAAAATATTCAATAAAATAGTGTTTTATCAACTTCCCCACACTTACCCTTTTGCACTCCTGGGCAAAACCTCATATCAGGTAAACATTAATATCAAATCAAAACCAATTTTAAAACACATATCCTTGAGATGAAACAATTACACCCCAAGAAACAAAAGATATCATGCCTCATAAAAAACCATTATTTCAAGTTCTTCATTTATAGCATTCAATATATTTTCACTTTATTTATCCTCTCATGCACAAAACACTTACCTCGCTTGAATTGTCTCTCATCACTCAAATATCAAAAAAAAATTGCAATGTCTTTCTCATCCAAACTCATACAAGGGTCACCATAGGCTTGATAAATTCCTACATCGCTACCCAATGTGAGTCAAGTACATATGTTTATCATGAGGACTTTTCAGGGTTGTTATGTGGATTTTGGTTGGTAGGATTAAGATGTGAAAAATTAGGAGGCTGAATAAGTAGGGTTTGACTCTTTTTGAAGCAAAATTGCATTAATCTAATTTTTACTTAAATATGGTATTCTCCTCAATCCCCATAGTATCAATTCAGCTCCATAATCATGAAAAGACAAGAAAAGTTTACACCATTCATCATTTTAGCATAAAAAATTTCAATCTTCTCAAACATGATTTTCTTGAAAGCTCCAGAAAAGGCACAACTTTCCACCTCAATGAGAAGCTCCAGAAAAGGCACAGCTTCACTTTTCATGAAAGCTCCAGAAAAGGCACAGCTTTCAATATAATGACTTTCTTCAGTAGAAAACACATCTCTTCAGAATTTAATTTTTCACCCAAAGCATCACAGAATGTGGTGGCACAACACAAGATAGATTCCCCCACACTTAAGCTCAACTAGATTATGAAATTTCACATCAAGAGTTGGTTGGATAGGGAAAATTGGCTTGTAATGTGGCTAACCTAACAGGTTGTGCATGGATTCTAAGGTCTACAAGGATTAAATATTTAAGGTAGTCCATTATAAAAAAAGGATTCTTTGAAATAGGGGCTTTAATACCAAACAAATGCCTCAATCATTTAAACATAAGTACCTCAAACCCTCAAGTTTTGATAGTAATAGATCAAATTCTGGTTAAATCAATCATGGTTTGGTTCTCTCAATAAGTGAGGTGAATGTAAAGAATATGAAAATAATGGTTTATAAGCCTCACAGGAAAGTGATTTCAAATATAAAGACAGTGAGATGTGGCATGGGATTCAAAATTCGGTGTACTTTTCATGAAATTACTAAATATTTGAACTTGAAACAAAGTCATTTCAGCATTCATTTATGCTTAGTTTAAAGGGATAAATTGTTTCACTTATTAATATGGATTTAAAAATGGTGATGAGAATCATTTTAGCTCAAAAATTTCAAAAACACAAAGAAAATTGAAAAAAATAAACACACAAAATTTGAAAAAAAAACACAATTTTTTTTGTTTTGTTTTTTAAGGAAAACAATTGAAATTACTAAACTAAAAGGTTCCCTCCCCCACACTTAAAATATTGCATTGTACTCAATGTGAACCCATGATATGATATATGCACATGAAATGCAGAATTTTTAAATAGGACAAATAATATAAAAGTGAAAGGGTTAGGAATAGCCTGATGTGATCAAGTGATGATGGGGTCATGCAGTGTGATAAAATCCACTCCATCAGTAGGAAGTCCCTCAATGTATCTCTTCAAATGTTGTCCATTGACTGTAAAGCTCCTTCCAGTGTCCTCTTGTGTGATCTCCACTGCACCATAAGTAAAAACATTAGATACAATATAAGGGCCTAACCATCTGGAACACAACTTACCAGGCATCAGCTTTAGTCGTGAACTGTAGAGAAGGACTTTCTCTCCAACATGAAACTCCCTTTGTTGGATCATTTTTTCATGAGCTGCTTTTGATCTTTCCTTGTAGAGCCTTGAGTTCTCATATGATGACAATCTAATCTCCTCAAGCTCTTGAATTTGCAGCTTCCTTTGAATTCCATCTTGGGCCAAATCCATGTTGCATTTCTTTATAGCCCAATAAACCCGATGCTCAACTTCCACAGAGAGATGACACGCTTTCCCAAAAACAATCTGAAATGGGGACATACCAATGGGGGTCTTGTATGCTGTCCTATAAGCCCACAATGCATCATCCAAGCGCTTGCTCCAATCCTTCCTATTTGGCTACACAGTTTTCTCCAAAATTTGTTTCAACTCACGATTTGAAACCTCATTCTGGCCATTTTTTTGGGGGTGGTATGGTGTCGATGTTTTGTGTGTCACCCCATACTTTTGAAGGAGGGAAGTAAAATTCCTATTGCAAAAGTGTGTCCCTTGGTCACTGATGATGGCTTTTGGTACTCCAAACCTGCAAAAAATCTATGCTTTGACAAAGTCCACAACCACATGATAATCATCAGTCCTAGTGGACTTAGCCTCAACTCATTTACTCACATAATCAACAACAACCAAAATGTACAAAAGACCATATGAACTTGGAAAAGGACCCATAAAATCAATGCCCCACACATCAAAAATCTCACAGAATAGTATGGGTTGTAGGGGCATCTCATGTCTCCTAGAAATATTCCCAGTGTGTTGGCAAGGAGTGCATGACTTACAAAACACATGGGCATCATGGAATAAACTAGGCCAATATAATCCAGATTCCAAAACTTTCCTAGCTGTCCGTTGGGGTCTAAAGTGTCCACCACATGCAACTGTATGACAAAATTGCAAAATAGACTCAAACTCATGATCAGGAATACACCTCCTAATAACTTGGTCACTACACATGCACCAGAGGTAAGGATCATCCCACACATAATACCTAGACTCACTTTTTAATTTTAAACTTGATGCTTCTTCAAATTTGCTGGGATTTAAGAGGAAACAATGTAATTAACTAAATCAGCATACCAAGGATGCGTACCTGAGATGGTGTAGAGATGGTCATCGGGGAAAGTGTCCCGAAGTGGTATCTGTTCCAAGGTGTCATCCTCTAGTGTGTGAGTAAGCCTACTCATGTGGTCTGCCACCAAATTATCTGATCCCTTCTTGTCCTTTATCTCAATATAAAATTCCTGAAGAAGGAGCATCCAATGAATAAGTCGTGGCTATGCATCTGGCTTCTTTAGGAGGTACCTCAAAGATGCAAAGTCAGAAAAAACAACTACTATAGAGCCCAATAAATTTGAACGGAATTTATCTAAAGCAAATATGACAGCAATAAACTCCTTTTCTGTGGTAGTATAGTTTGATTGGGCTGAATCCAATGTCCTTGATGCATAGGCAATCACATGTGAATGTCCTTCCACCCTCTGAGATAAGACAGCTCCAACCGCGAAGTTGGAGGCATCACACATAAGCTCAAAAGGAATCTCCCACTGTGGGGGCTATATGATCGGTGGAGTGGTCAGACACTTCTTTAGCTCATCAAATGATACCCTGCATGAATCATCAAAATTGAAGTCAATACCTTTTTGAAGCAATCAAGATAAGGGTAGAGCGATCTTACTAAAATCTCTGATGAAGCATCGATAAAATCCAGCATGTCCAAAGAATGATCGAACATCACGCACACATATAGGATATGGCAGGGATGAAATAATGTCTACCTTAGATTTATCAACTTCAATTCCATGTTGTGAGACTATATGACCTAAGAAAATTCCATGCTCTACCATAAAATGACACTTTTCAAAGTTCAGGACCAGATTCTTCTCAATACAATGATTCAACACCTTTCCCAAACTACTTAGACATTCATCAAATGAAGACTCATACACTTTAAAATCATCCATAAATACCTCCATGCATGTCTCAATAAAATTAGAAAAAATACTCACCATGCATCTCTGGAAGGTACCTGGGGCGTTGAAAAGTCCAAATGGCATCCTCCGGTAAGCAAAGGTACCGAATGGGCAGGTGAATGTCTTCTTCTCCTGGTCCTCCGGAGCTATAGGAACCTGAAAATATCCATAAAATCCATCCAAGAAACAATAGTGTGTCTTCCCAGCTAGTCTCTCAAGCATCTGATCAATAAATGGGATGGGGAAATGGTCTTTGTGAGTGGAATGATTTAGTTTCCTATAATCAATACACACACGCCAACTATTTTGTACCCTCATTAGAACTAATTCATCTTTCTCATTTTTAACAACAGTAAAACCAGTTTTCTTAGGTACAACCTGGACAGGGCTAACCCATTGTGAGTCAAAAATAGGGTAAATTATACATGCCTCGAGCAATTTTTCAACCTCTTTTTTAACAACCTCCAGAAGGGTTAGATTGAGTCTCCATTGTGGTTGCCTCACCGGTTTATCCCCATCCTCCAAGATAATCCTATGCATGAAAATGTATGGGCTAATACCTGATATGTCTGCCAATGTCCAACCAATTGCCCTAATGTTATCTCTCAAAAGATTCAAAAGTTTTTCTTCATGTTCAAAAGAGAGATTGTTATCAATGATAACAGGTAATCTATCACCACTCAGTAGGTATGCATATTTAAGATTTGGGGGAAATGGCTTGAGTTCCAATATAGGGGGGTGACGTATATATGGAGAAATTGATGCAACAAACATATCTCCACAATAAACATCAGTATCAGAATAAAAATCATCACAATTAGAAAATAATGCATCAAATTCATCTGTGTACTCAACAGCCATATCATAATGAGAGTTCACATGATCAAAATCAGAATATGATTCCATTTCAAAAGCAAATCTTAGAGAGTCTTGTTCCTTAGAAACGGGTGTGGAAGTACTCTTAGACATCAAACTAGAACCAATACTCATAATCTCCCTTAGCATAGGACAATCCAATTCCATGGTGTTTATACTTGGTGGTTCAAAATGGGAGATAAAAAAAAGAAGTATGGTCCTCTAAGGGGTACTTCATGGATTCCATGACATTAAATACCACAACTTCATCTCCAAACTCCATGGAAAGTGTACCCTCATTGACATTTATGATAGTTTTTGCAGTTTTGAGGAAGGTCCTACCTAAGATAATGGGGGCATGAGAACTTACCTGATCATCCTCCATGTTAAGCACATAGAAATCTGCTGAAAAGATCATGTCTCTTACCCGGACAAGTACATTCTCAAGGACTCCCGCTGGATATGTCGTAGCTCTATTCGCCAATTGCACCACTACTCTTGTTGGCTTCAACTCACCAACCTGCAAGGAAGAGAATACAGAGTGAGGCATCACATTTATTGAAGCTCCAAAATCACAAAGAGCATTAGAGAAGTGCAACTCCCCTATGGTACATGGGATGGTGAATGTCCTGGGATCCTTACACTTTGTTGGCATTGCTAGAGTTGGTGTAATGAGTGCTGAGACATTCCTTCCAAGGTTGATCCTCTCATTTCATTTGATCCCTCTTCGATTGGTGCAGAGTTCTTTTAAGAATTTGGCATACCTTGGGATTTTCTTAATGGCTTCAAGTAGAGGAATGTTGATCTCCACATGCTTGAATGTATCCAAAACCTCCTTTTGCATTGCTTCTTAAGCCATCTTCTTGGTTTGAACAACCCTGTTGGGAAAAGGAAGGGGTTTAGAAGGAACATCATCAATCTTTTTCTAACCTTTATCTTTCTCCTTGGATTGCTCATCAGTTGGTTTGGAATGCGGCTTCTCCGGAGTTGAGTTGAATCCTGGTGGAATGGTAGCTACAGATGTATTGTTCATTTTCTTACCACTTCTCAATGTGATGGAACTGACATTCCCCTTTGGATTTGGAGTGGGTTGGGAAGGTAGATTTCTAGAATTCTTACTCACAAGTTCATGGAGGGCGGTGGCAATCTGGCTCATTTGAGTCTTCAACTCCCTCAGCTCCGAAATTTGACTCTTCAGCTCATTGTGTTGATTAAGAACAATTTTCTTCAAAATATCATCAGTATTAGAATCTACCTTTGATGGAGGATTACCTTGTTGCTAACTTGTTGATGTTTGAGCTTCAAATCTCCTTTGGGGTTGTTGGAAACCCTGTTGGTAAGGTGGAGGCTGCTGGAAGTTTGGTTGAAAAGGGGGCCTTTGTTGTTGTCTAGAGCCATACCTCATGTCCGGTTGATCTTTCCACCCTTGGTTGTATGTTGTATCAAATGAATCAAACTTATTTTGGGGATATGGTTGTTGTTGCTGCTGAAATGGTCTCCGTGGGAATACTGTTGTGCAATCCTATGTCTCTTGTAGTTGTGGGCAACAGTCAGTTGGGTGGTTTGTCTCAGTGAAAATGCCACAAGGCCTTAAAGGAGGGGGTTGAGATGTCTTTTGATCCAATTCTATATACCTCACCATAGTGGTCAATTCTTCCAACTTGGTATCAATCAAATGACTTTCAAGAGAAGAAGGACTTACCTGATGTACTCCCCTGACATGTGGTGTACCTCTATCGCCAAATTGTTGGGAGTTTTGGGACATCTTGTCGATCAATGCACATGCAGCTACTGGTGTCTTGTCCACCAATGCCCCTCCTGCTGCAGCATCCACCATGCTCCTCTCCATGGGTGTGAGTCCTTCGTAGAAGTATTGGATGAGGAGTTGCTCACTGATTTGGTGATGCGGATAGCTTGCGCACAACTTCTTGAATCTCTCCCAATACTCATACATTGACTCCCCTTGTGCTTGGTTGATCCCGGAGATCTCCTTACGAATGTAAGTGGTCCTTGATGCTGGAAAAATCTCTATAAGAAAAGACGTTTCAAATCGTTCCAACAAGTTACATCTTCGGGTTGTAAATAATACATCCAATCTTTCGCAGCTCCATCAAGTGAGAATGGGAATGCCCTTAATTTGATTTGGTCTTCAGATACATTTCTTGGTTTCAATGTTGAGAAAACCACATTAATTTCTTTCAAATGTTTATTGGGATCCTCACCAGAGAGGCCATGAAACTTTGGAAGTAAGTGAATTAACCCAGATTTTAGTTCAAAGTCCGATTCGAGATTTGGGTATGCAATATAATTTGGTTGATAGTTAATATCAGGTGCAGCCAATTCTCAAATGGTTATATTAAGTTCATTTCCATTATTTTCATCCATTGGTTCTTCTTTTATGTTTTAATTTGAAGAAATTCCAATTCCAATGTTTCTGGAAGAGAGGTATTCTCCAACTAGTTGAATATTGAAACTTCTCATGGACTGAGAGTGTCTGATTCGTGCCCTAAGGCTGCGTTCAATCTCAGGGTCAAGATCTAAGAGATATTCGGAATTAGTTCATGTCATCAATCAATGAAATATGAAAAGAAGGAAATTTGACCATAGTAAAATAAAAATTAGAAGTTTGAGTTGATGGTTCAAAAATAAGTAGAAGGAAATAAAAGAAGAAGGAAAAAAATCAGATTAGGTAAAGACGGAAGAAAGAAGAGAGGAAGAGAATAAAATGTAAAAAAAATACCGCTAATTGGTTTAAATACTTACTTGCCTCCCCGGCAATGGCGCCAATTTGAAAGAGCGCTGATGTGGGCGCCCTCAAATGATTAATGTGATTTTGGGGTACTTAGGTGCAGTAGAGTGGCTGACCATGGTCGTCTCTCAAAGGAGGAAGTGAATTTAACAACTTATTAAAGGTATTATAAAAATAAAATAAAAGAGAATAAAATAAAAACACTACTTTAAAGAATTGGGTTTTTTTTATAGTTTATGAATCTAGAAAAATTTTGTTGGAAGAAGATTGTATTTTGTTTTGTTTTTAGTTTTAAATGAAGTTCGATTAAAATGACACAACAAAAAGATGTTTTTTTAGACAATATTTAAAAGGCGTAATCGATCTAACTCTACCTATTCAATAATTTATTAATCATTATCATTTAAATTAATATTCACTTAATTGTTATCCCTTAATTTGTTAAATCTCTAACCCTACAAGAATTAACTTTACCACGAAGATTGAAGTGAATTTAACCTTAGGCTAACTTCGGAACATGCAATCGCAACACCCTGCTTTGATTGATGTTATAAAATTAGATTATTGTAAGTGGTAAATTAACTCACATAACCACTCTATAAATTAGGATTAATTGAGTTTAGGGATCATATTTGAACTCTACAAATTGATCCCATGTGGTTTTGAATTACCGGTTTAGGTTGCGCTCTCACAGTTCACACAATTCCCGACCTCGCGTGTTTTGTGTTAACTATTCAATTGCTTACTTAGTTTCATTTAAATTAAAAAGTCAATTAATATATCATAATATGTTAATTACAGTAGATCATTGTTTCAAAATAAATTAATGAAGAAGGATAGAGGTTGATCGATTACTAAAAAGAACTACTCTTCCATGGGTGGCGTAATCATCGTAGAAGCGTTTTGCATCTGCAAAGGTTTATAATGGGTATAACCCAATAACACTTCTAATAAAGAATTCCAGCCCAAAGAGTAAGATTAATAGAAGAAATTTAAACAAAATAGAAGAAAAGAGAATAAATAAAATAAGAATAATGAATTTTATTACACAAACAAAATCATTACAACATGAAGGAGAAGAAGAAGGCTTCGTCGAAGGGATCATTGCTTCAAGAGCTACCCTTATTGAAATGGTTGGATAATTAGAGTGGATACACTTCTCCTCTACCCTAAACTTCTCAAATCACGTCCCAACCCCTCCAAATGAGGAAAACACCAATTTATAGAGGGGAGTGGAGTAGAGGTTACCAGTGGTTTCAAGTGTGAATATGGAAATTCGGACAAATATGTTATTCTAAATTTCACCGCCCATTTGACCACCAAAACGCGTGAATTGGCTGAAGTTTTAGAAGGTTACAATTTGCAGATATGGGTCCTCTATCTCCTATCCAAATTTGGGCTCAATCCAGGCCCATATGAAGGAGTTATGGCCGAAATACAGAAGATTATCCATTCTGGAGAGTCCGCCCCAACTTTGACTTAATGGCCCATTTTCAAACAAACAAATGAACTCTTTAGCTATAGTGTCCTGAATAAAAGTTGTAGATAATTAAGTTAGGAACACTATTAAAAAATTTCAAATTCAAATAGTAAATATAAAAATATTTATCTTCGAAATACTACAGTGAACTATAAAGGGTAAAACTAAAATTTTCATTAAATATTCAAATGAATGATCTAATCCCAAATACTTTCTTATTAAACATATTTAACACAATGTGGGGAAATTATATCATTTATTATCAATAAAATAGTGTTTTATCAACACTCATGCATGTGGTTTCCCACAAGAACACCAATGATCAAAACAAAACCTTTCCATTTTTTTCAAAACCAAAACATTCAACCCACACCTTTCAAACCTCATACATCATTTGCTTTTTAAAGTGATTCATTTCAAAAAATTTCCCAAGACCAAATAATTTTTACTTAAAAACCAAATTTTCAAAATTCCAAAATAAAGAAACGAGTAACGGTGCAAGAGAAAACTAGTGTCAGTGGGTGGCTGGAACATATGGTTGGCGGCCATACGCCAGTCACGCCACCGCCACAGAGGGTATTCTAGGACAGCATCCCCAGCTCCACATGGCTTTCCAAACCCTGCGAGCTCACTAAGACCACTGACCCTACTCATTTTTTTCATTTACCCTAAGCAAGATTAACCACACAGACCAAAGATTTAGACATAACTCAACTTACATTGGTAACTCGGGTCCCTCCATGAGGTGTGCTGGCCAGGAACCTTACTCGTATCTATAATGTCAAGTTTTGACACCCTTGACTCCATTCTACCGTGATTCTATCCCAAAGGAACATGTTCGAAGAGAGAAAACATCCTCTGATTCCATTTTGTCACGAACCAGGCCGGGTCGCCATCCGCCCCAGCGTCCGACCCGGTCCACGGCATGGCCCAAAGGGCGTTCCCGATCCTCACGGGCTGGCACAAGTGCCCGGGTATCAAAACAAACACATGATAACAATTTACCCGAAATAGTAAACACAAAACAAATGATAAGATAAACAAACGAAAACTGAAAAAAACAGAAAACCAAACTAAAATCAAATTTAAAGGTTTACAACTCGGACCAACATCCAAAAATAAACGGCAACAAAAGAAACTAAAACTCCAACTCAAACATCTAAGCGACAAGAGTGGTGCAGCATCCACACGCCTCAACACCAATCTGCACGAGAAGACCATCAATGACCAAAACCACCCTCACTGAGCATGATGCCTCGACCTAGGATACACAAAGAACAAGATCTACATACACCCAAAGGTGTATGTAGGGTGTGAGCCAAATGCCCATTAGGATGCCACCAAACAAAAAGGTTCCACGTATAAACATTAAATGACAAATACATTTTCTGACTAAATAAATGAAAGGACAGATAAGCTGGAATAACTTTAAAGAAATAGTTTCTATAAAGAAAACACTTTCAAAGATCACAAATTAAATGAAAAAAAACACCCTTATAGTTAAGAAAATCCAAACCTTCAAGAAAACCAAAATGTTACACCGTATGCCGACGGTTAGTGAATAGTAGTCCAAGAGCACCAAAAGTGGGAGAGGCCCTATAGGTACTGGCAAGAAGAATGGGACCCTAGAACATCGCATCTCAGTGAATAGTAGAATAGAAAACACAAAAATACGTTCTCGTGCATGAGCCACTAGTAGGGAAACACATCCATAACCTAGTGGTCTTCAATCATCATCTAATGTTTAGTTAGTGTAGTAATCGTCAAACCAATTAAGTGAAACTGGGCCAGAGTCGCTTTCGTATCACTAGTACACTAGATCTAGTCCACCCACCTAGTACCCAGGCTTCCCCTTTTGTGCTCAAGATGTTCCAATTCCACATTTCATGTCAAACTAAAATGAACAAAACAAACAGGATGTTACCTAAACCCAATGCCACACTTGCACACACACAAAAACCATTTGAAATAGTCTGCATGAAATAGACTTTACATAACTCAATTAAACCTTTTTTTTTGCACCGTTATTAATTATTTAATAGAACATATTAAATTTTTATAAACAAGTTCTTTAAAAAGGGACATGTAATGACTTAACACACAAAACCAACCCAACCCTCCTTCATGACTAAACACACCCAACTCCATATCAATAACACAACCCACACCACTTACACTGATTAATAACCCAAACGCACACTTAAAACACATTTCCCCGATTAAAAAAAACACCAGAAATTTTATTAAGCAATTCCAGAACATAAAACATGACTTTAAACAATAAAGACCCACTCAAACCCTCTTTTTGGACCAAATGCACATGAATGCTACACCAGAACCAAAAACAGTGCACTTTGCGCATTTTCAAAAAACAAACACAAAATTTATAAAGCACTAGCAGAAAGTTCAATGTCAGTTTTTACAGCAACAACCCATTCAAACCACACAACACCTTACCTTATAACCAAACACATGCAACAACGTGTCGAAAACACGCTTAACACCACTTTCACAACTGAAAAATTAACTGCACATATTATTAAACACTAATGATAGACAAAAAAACAAGCTTCCAAACCAGGAACGTACCCACACCACATAAAAATACTACCAAACAAATATAACTCATAGAAAAACTTCAAGATAACCAAATTTTCACCCAAAATAATTAATCAAGGAATATTATAAATTAATTAATCAAAAAAATTAACTTATCAAATAGTGTTTAAACGTGGAACCACCTACTGGTGTGTAGAAACTCTACAAAATTGGTGTGAAAAGGCCACGACATGTCAAGTGCAAGCTCAAACAACATGGGTATGTCCTAAAAACAAAATACCAAATCCTTTGCATCAAAATTAAACCAACTACAGCCGAAAAATCTAATCCAAAAACCCCCAAAATTGAAGAAACAATTAGACAAAAGTGAACACACCAGAAGCGAGGCCACGGGAAGCTGGCCGGAGACTAGAGGAGGCCATCAATGGTATTTCATGCCGGGAAAACCGGTTGGAAGGGAGGAAGGTCATACGGGAGCGAGAAGGCTAGAGGCTTTCTGGTGGAGTCGCGGTGCACAGCGGGGAGGCCGCTATGATGGGGCTGGTTGGGAGAGGGAAGGTGTGCAGCGATAGGGGGAGCTGTTCGGGGAGAAAAGAATGGCACAAGGGGGTTGTACAGGAGGCCGAGAGGTTGGGGTGGCCTAAAGAAGCAGGAGCAGGGTGCGTCGGGATTCTCCGGACAGAGAAGGAGCAGGGGGCGCGGTGCAACGACATTCAGTCGAACGGGAGGGTGGTTGGTCCAGCAGACTACGTGGATGAGGCCGGTCGGGAGTTGCGGTGTGTGGCTGGTCTGGCGGACGGCGCACAGGGCTACAGAGGATAAGGGGCACAACTCGATCTTTGGATGGGAGGACTGTTGGGCAAGGGGGTGCGGCCCTAGTAGGGGAGCGCTAGGGTTTCATGCACCATCCATGGGAGGGGGAAAATCTAACGGGAATAGGGGAGGTAATGGAGAGGGAAACAGATATATAAAGAAAAGGAACATAAAATAAAACAAAAGGAAATAGAGGGATAAAACCAAAAAAAGAGGAAAAACATACTAATAATAGTAATAATAAACTAAATCAAGAGTAATAATAATAAATAAAATAACATAATTTTCATCACTAATAATAAGAATAATAATAACACTAAAAAATAATTAACAATATCCTCCAATAATAATATTACTATTATCAGTAAAATAATTAATTAAATTTTCATCTGACTCTTATTATTTTAGTTTATTTTTATTTTACGACCCAATTAATTTTATTTCTTCATTATTAATTCATTTCATTTAATTAATTGAACATTGGTAGGTCACCCGGTGGACCAGGCGAGGCCACGTGGTTTCAAAATCGTGCCTCGCCCGAGTCGTGCCTCGCCCGAGTTGTGCCTCGCCCGAGGTCGTGCGGTCTCAATTTTCATTGTATTCTCGTTTTATTATTCGTCGCCTATTTTTCATCTTCCTTAAACATCGGGTAGGTCGTGCAGTGAACTGGACGAGGTCGCGCGATGACCCAGGTGAGGCTGCGCGGCTTTGACCGCGGTGCGCTGGACGCAACCAAGGGCGAAACCTCCGTTTCTAAATAAGAGCTCAGAAATTTTAAGTCAGGCCTCAACCCAAACTATCTAATGCCCAATAAAAATAATAAGATAAATAATATAAAAATGACGGGTGTGAAATCAGGCCTCTTAGGGTGACACATGATCTACATCCTCTAAGTATGATGTCGAAGAAGATTGAGACAACTCACACTAGAAAGTGGGGAACCACCCACATTGCATGTATGCAAAGTATCCAAAGAGGGGTCACAACCTGGTGAAGGGTACATGATACCAAAAACCATCATAGATAAAGGAACAAGGGGACTCACTCAACCCTTCCAGTCAAGGCATCACTAAACCAAAAGATGCACACAACATCACCTACACATTGTACCTCTTAGTCCCGAACCGAGGCCACCATCACGTTCTACATGGAAAACTACTTAGGATAGGCTACTTGTGGGCCTGAATGTGAGCTAAGAGGGAGGAGATACGAGAGGAATAAAATTTCAAGAAGACACTCAAGGAGTAAATGATGTGTATAGGGGTCCACACTATGTGTGATCCCACCCAAACAACTGGTCGTGTATCATTTCTAGACAGTCTTCCAACCCTTGTAGACATACACGGCATGTAAGGATGGTAAACACCATGTACTGTTTCACCCAACCTTTGGTCATGTCTCTCCTTCACATGGCTTGGCCATCCATGTCCCTTACACGCCATGCATCCCATACTATAGGGTGTGTTTAGGTTATACGTCCACCAAGACATCCCATGTTCGTGTACTTTGTCCATGTTCTTATACAAAATTGTGTACCATTACACGACTACACTAGACATTTCCCCCATATACACGAAAAGGATCCCAACATGGTGTATAACCCTTAATACATGGCATGTAGACCATTAAACGTTATCTTCCTCAAATGGGAAGAACACAAAGCATGTAGTTTGGGTTTACATGCTGTGTTGATGGGAAAATATGATGGGATTTCCCTATAAACACCCAGGATCACCCCTGTTTACCCCAAATAATGTATATCAAACATCAAGGGGTCCCTATCAAATGTATAAGGGATATAAAACCTTAAAACGATGTATAAACTAGGGTATAGAAACTTAAAAATCAAACTGCCTACCTATAGGGAGAAACGTCGAAGCTTCAGGGTTAGATCCATGCTCTGAAGATGTTGTTGCATGATCTGGGAGCGATCACCATCAAGATCCAATACCTAAAGTGCTTCATTTGCTCGATCAGGACATTGTTTCATCCATCACCAAAGGGGGATAAGGGAGGGTATTTGGCTCCCCCTGTCCTATGCACTAAGGGGTGGAGTATATGAATAGGGATTTAATTTTTATTAAATCCCCAACCTTCCATTTAACGCAATGGCCCTGAATCGCCTCTGACCCAACACCTGGCACACTCAATGTTTTTGTCACGCCTAGGGTAAAAAAACATTCTAAATCCAACCACAGTCTTAGAAATCTAATTTGAGACTCCTCCTAGGAGTTATTTATGTTTCAATAGAAAATATGCGTGGGTGGTAAAATATATTTAATATTTTTAATATCATCGCAACGAGGCTCACCGGCCCTCGGATTCCTATGCTGACTCCGTACCTGGCTTCAGAAATTTTTTCATAAATATTCCAATGTATGATAGGGAAATAACTGAGTCACTACATCCTCCCCACCTTAAGGCTTTTTGTCCCCAAAAAGAAAAATCATAGGAACATGGAAAAGGAATGGAGCTCTATTGTGGGAATTTCATGCCATCGATCTCACCATAGGTTCCTGTGTTATAACAAACATGCACCAAGAGGAACAAAAACACCACAAGACCACTTTAGAGTCAACCAAGGGTTCTTGCACTACCCAAAATCATGAACTTAGGGGAAAATTCATGAACAAATACACGCTTCCCAACTACCACTGGGTTAACATCATGCAACAAGTGGCACATGCTTCCTGAGCTATGACTGGTGGAAAAACCTCCAACTCCAACTGAACACAAGATATCATCATTGAACACTGAGGTCCAACTTCATCAGTCTAAAAATACCCTAAACAATCCCTGACATACCTCAACAAACACCAAATGGTCAGTTCCAACACCAACACGATGATAAGGGAAAGAGACCACCTCAGCACCCTATCTCGCCATTTGACTGGCACCAATGCCAAACCTCAGAAGGCTGGTGCACTCCCCACCTTAGGGAAAATCTATTGAGAACAAGCCCATTGGATATCCCGTTATGTGAGAACTCATAGAAAAATCTCAACACCTCAAAAAAACTTCTCCTACATTTAGAGAATAAATAGGGTTTCCCGAGTGTACACATTGGATCTTAAAATCCCTTAAGAAACTACCTCTAACACATGAAACTAACCTCAAACTCATAGGTCAAAGGAAATCATCCACAGAACCTCAATAATACCCACCTTGAGCAGCACTGACTCACCTTAATAGTTTTGTATCATGTCTCAAGGGCGCATATTAGTGCGGGAAGTGTCCATCCATCCTGCAAATTTGAAGCCACAATGAAACACACAACAACCCCCTTGATCATACCATGTACAAGCTGATATCAAGAATGTGAGTGTAATAATGAACTACAATGCCCTACCTAGACACTCACACTGGGTCTTACCATTTACCAACCTCCCTCACATAAACGATATGAACACCCAATTCTAAGGGACTCATTCACCACACCTTGATACTATCCTCTTTTCATGGCACTAACTCGCTTAAACGGTTTTCATCATGATGAAAAAATGTTTCATGATGGGGGAAGGATCCCTCTTCCTCATAAATGTGAAGTGAAAAAGAGAAACATACTGACATAGGGCTCCACTAATTCCCTACTCCTTTTTGAACGAAAACCACAAAAAAACAATGAAAATGAAGGATTACCTCCCAATAGTGTCTAACAATCCTACTGAAGAAAGTAGAAAGGACACAGAGTGTACCCTTATTCATATGGAGCCTTTGGGTTAAAACCCTCCAGTGCCTACAACAACATAAGTCCCTATCCACCAGACCCTTGAGCCTGGACTGGACCACCTAGGGTGGTGGTGAAAATGGATCCAAGCACCAACCACCTCCTAATACTATAGATCCAATGTCTTGTCCACTGCTCGATGAACCTCGATGAAACTACTACCACTGCCAAGGAGGTATGTCAACCAGTCATCCCTAAACAGCATGGAAAGTTGGAAAATCTCTCACAAGATGTACCCAACCATCACAGGTGTAGAAGCACCTCTCTCAATGCTAACCAGAACCCTGGTGCAACTCCTATATGAAAAACCCATGAGCTTGTGACCGGGCATGGGTATGCCTCCAAAAACGATGGTGCCTCCTACATTTCATGGGTACTAACTGAAGGTCCTGATCAACCTAAACCTCTATTGAACTTTTTCTTTGAAGCTTACGGTACATGCATGACCCTAGTGCATCTCCATCCAACACCAATAGATCCATCCACAGCTCAGTCGGATAGGATGCATCCACCCAAACTCACAGAGGTGGGTCTACGTGATTCTCAATAGGTGGTGGCTCCACTAGTTGTACCACTGGAAAAGAACCTGCCTCGTGACCAAGCCCCTACAAGGTGACCTCATCACTCATCGAGTCATAATCTGAACCCATTGGTGGAAACCTCAAAGGCTATCATCATGGAAACATCCTAAAACAAATTCAAGACACACCATGGTAAAAGATTTTATCTGGGGATCTGACTCAAGAAGGATAAAAAAAATTCAAAACTCAATCCTATATGATGTATGTACCATTTTTTCCCTACGACCAATACTCTAATGTATTGAGAAAAAAGGGAGGTTATCAGAGTCCTGGTGAATGGATATGTTGCATGCTCGTACCAATACTAGAGTCTCTGGCCTAAAATTAAAACTTGAAACATCCCAACATTGACGCAATGCAACCCAATCCAATCTTACAAAACTACAATCCCAAAGTATAACTCGCTTTGATACCACTTTTTCATGACCCTACCCAATGGGCCTCGAGCTAAAACTCCCCAAGCCTACCTCCAATAGGCCAGGGAATGGTGACTAGCACTGAGTAGGCTATCAAATACATAGGATGTCTTAACCTATCATACCTGTATGTACACACCCAAATACACCTCCATGAAATAGTGTAGAGAAATATATATAAACTGATAACTAAAATTCATTCGTCCATCTATCCCAACCAGAGTACAATAGAAGTAAAAAAATGGAAAAATACACACCCACCAAAATAAAACTAAAAAAGTGTCCAAACTACTCAGATGGAGGGGATCACTGTCAAGCTCCTATCAGTAATCTCCATGGTATGGCTCCATTAAAAACCCTGGTCAATCCAAATACTATTCTTCATCTTCTCTGGGTTCTATTGGGACTCTGTTGAAGGACTTATGGTCTGGAAAAGACACAACACGTGTGGAAAAATCCCGTGTAGGGGTGAGTATAAAAATACTCAGTAGGTGCCCCAAAACCCCAAACAAAAAAGAGAGAACTGATAGGTATCAGTTAACTCAAACCATCCAGAGGTAACCCAAATGAGAGAGAAAATCTATCTAGATTCCATCCTCAGATATACATGGCTCATCATCTCAACATCCCTAGCATGTCAATAAAACAACACATACCACAGGGACTCCCAGAACCTACCTAGATATACTCAGCTCCGACTCCAAGTCTTATGGTCCCAACCATAGACCATCCACAAAAACCAACTCGAATTTCCAATGCAACACTCACAACGATCTATTGAGGATCTGACCTCATAGATAGAAAATGGATCTTACTCAAGGCATGAAGGTAGAAACCTACCTCGGAGAACACAAACCAAGAACCTGTCCATCCTTGATGGCATTCCAAACAAGTGGGGACAAGCATTGACAACTCATATTTGATGATCCAATCTCATTATCCCAGATGGAACTCAAACGAGAGATGCTGCTCCATCAGAAAAACAAACAACACAAACTTGACAACCCTCATAGTACCTATTTGTGAGCTCACACTCAATGGAGATTCCATAGAAGTATTCACCTAGTGAATATCTAAACCTCAGGTAAGGGATCCCACCTATTGTCTTCTAGGGGACATTAAGAATCCAAGATTAAACACCGATCCTAGAAAGTGGTATTGCGCAACAACCTGAATCATAAACAACATTCATAGAAGAGGATCAATACCCATGTAGAGTTGGTCACTCAAATTCCGAGAACTCTGCCGAGGTAAATGTCACGGTATATCATAGATGAAATAATCACATATCGATACATAGATAGAGGGTTTGTTCCTAGGTCTCATTGGGGGCTCTGTTCCCTATTGTAACAATCTTTCTAGGTAAAGGATCGATGCCCATGTAAATATTGGTCACACCGATTCCAAGTACCTTACCAGGGAAAACCTAAGGATGTGAGGGTCGTGATGGGGCTCTTGGGGAGACACATGTTCCAAATCCACTGAGTCTACTATTGAGTAATATTGAGAAAAATCACTTAATAAAGTGATGAACCACCCACGCTGCACATATGTAAAGTAGTCAAAGAGGTGTCATAGTCTGATGAAGGGGAAGTGATACCGAAAACCCTAATAATGAAATGATAAGGGGGACTCACTCAACACTACCATTCAAGGAGTTGCTAACCCAAACAAAACACACAATTTCACCTACACATTGTACCTCATATGCCCTAATTGGGGCCACTATCGTGTTCTACGCAGAAAAATACTTAGGATAGGCTACTCACATGCCTGAATCCAAGATATGAAGGAGGAGATACGAGAGAAATAAGATCTCAAGAATACCCTCAAGGAGTACAAGAAATGTAAAGGGGGCCACACGGAATGTGATCGCACCTGAAAACCTAGGTGTGTATCCTTTCTACATGATCTTCCAACCCATATAGACATACATTGTGTGTAGAGATGGTACACGTCGTGTACCATTTCACTCAGCCTCGGGGCATGTTTATTTTTCACACGGCCTAGCCAGTCATGTCCCTTACACTCTATGCATCCCATACTATAGGGCGTGTTTGTGTTATATGGCCACTTGGACATCCCGTGTCTATGTACTTTGGTTGTATTCTTTTCTACGGTCATGTACCATTACATGACTACACTTGTTGTTTCCACCGGCCACACGACAAGGATCCTAACATGGCGTGTAACCCCCAATACACTGTGTTTTGACCCTACAACTTCACTTTCCACAAACATGAAGAACCCACAGAGCATAGTAATAGTTTACATGTCATATTAATAGGAAAATCCAATGGATTTTCCTTAAAAATGGCTGGGATCACCCCCATTTACCCCAAAGCACACAGATCAACCCTCAAGGGGCCCCTAGCAAGCATCTAAGGACTCTGCAACCTTAAAACGATGCATAAACAAGGGGATCAGGACTTAAAACTCAAACCGCCTACCTCGAGGTTGAAACGTTGAAGTTTTGGGGTTAGATTTGTGCTATGGATCTTATTTTTCATGATTTGGGAGCGATTTCCATCAAGATCCAAGACCGATGGCACTTCATTTTCTCGATACATCCTTCGAGTAATCTGTCACCAAAGGGGGAGAAAGGAGGGGCTTCAGCTCCTTCTATTTTTCACACCAAGGGGTGGGGGAGAGGAAGATGGATTTAATTTTTATTAAATCTCCAACCCTCCATTTAACACCCCGACCCCAACTCGCCTCCGACCCGACACCCAACACTAACAAATTTTATGTCATGCCTAGGGTAAATGCAACATTCTGAACCCAACCACATTATCATAAATCCAATTTTAGACTCAATCTAGGAGTTATTAACATTTCAATAGAAACCAAACATGGGTGATAAAATATATTTAATATTTTTAATATCACTGTGTCGAGGCTCACTGGCCCTCAGATTCCTGCACCGACTCAGCGTCGGGCTTCTAAAATATTTTTAAAAATATTCCAAAGTCTGATAGGGAAAAATCTGAATCCCTACATCCTTCCAACCTTATGTATTTTCATCTTGGAAAATCAAAATCCTAGTAACATAGGAAGGGACCAAAGCACTGCATTGGGACTCCCGTGCTAGCGAGCTCACTAGAGGTTATTATGCTGTAAAAAACACACACCAAGAAGAACCATAGCACTGAAAGACCACCACAGATGCCACCAAGGGTTACCATTATTCCCACAATCATGAACTCAAGGTCACCTTCAAGTGTAACCACAGACCTTCTAGATACCACTAGGTTAAAATCATTCAACAAGCGGCACATTCTTCCTCAGGTCCGTGATGCACCCGATTGTGTATACATTTCCATATATATATAATTGAAAATAAAAACATGTTTTTAGAAAATATCTGTTGTTTTATGAATATATTCTTTGATTTTGGTGAATTTGTTTACTTTCAGGAGCTTTCTGAAAAAATACACGGATCAAGGGAAGTTTGTGAAAATTTTGAAACTACACGGCGTGTACTTTTATACACACCGTGTACATCCAGACAAGGACACAGACCAAAGCAGGGAGTACATGCCCATGTCACCAGGAAGAGATACACGCCATGTGGGGTGGTGTTACACACCGTGTACCACTTTCTATAAGTGGTGGTTGCTGAGAAAAGTCTACACGCCCATGTGTCCATTGAAGGAGACACGACATGTTTGTATTTCTACACGCCGTGTCTACCATTATAGAAGGGGCTGGCGGAAAAAATTATGACACTACACACCATGTATCGCGGGGCTACACGCTGTGTACACCCAACCACCAGGAGGCGCCATGTTCAAAAGTCAAAGACGGCGTGTTAGGCTGCCTACCCGTGGAGAAATTGGCGCCAAAGCGCGTTGAAGAAAAGTACACGGCGTGTACTTTCTATACACACTGTGTACTTTATTTTTCTATAAAAAGAGGCCTTGGCCTATGGATTTTGGAGTTGAGAACCATTAGAGGAGAGAAGAAGCTCTGTTGCTACCATTCCCGAGCCACCGTGGTGCCATAGTTCTACTATTCCACCTTCTGACACCCTACCTCAACGCCTACACGATGAATCTGTCAGGTATCACGTGTGTCGTTTCTCTACCACTTTCTATGTGTAACTAAACCCCTCATGTTGGGGCTATGGATGATGGGATCATAACTTGTATGTTGTTTTATATAGTTGTGTCTGAATCGTTGTAATTCATCTTACTCTTCTTAAACCACTGTCTAATATAACTGAAGATTTTAAGCCAGACCAAGGGAAGAATTCTCAACGATACAAAAGAAAAGTGATGGTGAAATCATCCATGACCATTGGAAGGATTTCACCGATTCAAATAATGGACCGAACTTAATAAAGAATTAAGAACACTGACCACCGGACCAAGGAGTCAACTACTCTAATTCCAAACAAGAGGAACCGGACCAAGGAAATCTTGTTACAAAAAGAAATCCATAATGATTGAATTATTATGAACAACACAACCATTTAAACAACCTGCAAAAATACTCCTTAATCACCACAGCCCCGACACGTCTTTTTCTTCCTATTTTAAACTCTTTAAATTTAACAGTTGTTTTATTTAAAACTGTTAATCATTTCCTCAAATTAAGACAATTTAGTTTCAATTAAAAACCAAAATCAACTCAATCAACTCTAAATTCTGCATACTTCACCTAATTAAGTATTAACTCAATTGAATTTATGTACGCCATTATTCCCTGTGGATCGACCCTGAACTTATGCTATACTAAATTTTAAGAATGAGTAATTAATTTAGGACGCATATAACTTCAATCAACGACAAGAGAAGACCAAATTTTGGCGCCATTATTGGGGAACGTCTTTGGTTTTAGTGCTAAGATTTTAATTGTGTTAATAATTGATTTAAGTGAAAATAAAAATAAAAAATTCTCAAAAATATCTTATCTAATCCCATTTCAAATTTTCTCTTGTTTTTCCATTTTACGCCTGGTTTTCGTTTTTGTGTTGTGCAGAGCTTAAAGTGTATGTTTAGATGTCTTACACGATCTAGAAGCACTGAATCTTCGGAATTAGTTCTGCTTGACCCGGAAATCGAACAGACCTTGCTTCATCGTCGGCGTACACGGACAGAAACTCACAACCATCAACCACAACCCCTGGAGAACAAGGAAGAGGGATCACCAGCTGTAGATATTGCGACTGAGCATCAGTACCAGGATCAGCAGCCTCCTACTACTGGTCTACCGGAGAAACCTCCTAGAGCATTCATTGAATTCCTCCCAAGGGATTACCAAAGACCACCGCAGCAACTCTTCCCACGGCCATACTTCTCCCCTCAGGAGAAATTCATGCAAGCTCCACCCCTTCAGTAGCAACCTCCAAGACGTACCCTTATGGAGTACGGTCTTCCTTCGATCCATGGAGCTGATACGGGCATCGTTCGTCCCCCGATCCAGGCTCCACACTTCGAGATCAAGCCTGTTATCATGCAGCTGATCCAGAACACAGTTCAATTTGGAGGACTGGCCAGCGAGGACCTGAACGCTCATCTCTCCAACTTTTTAGAGATCTGCGACACCTTTCGGTACACCGGTGTGTCCGAAGATTCCATCCGTCTTCGCCTATTCCCCTTTTCTCTACGGGACAAGGTGAAAGACTGGATCAAGGGTCTACCACAACGATATATCCTCACTTGGGAGGAGCTATCCCAGGCGTTCCTGTCCAAGTACTTTCCACCATCAAAGATGGTGACACTTCGGAATGAGATACGTAATTTCCAGCAGCATGACTCTGAGTCGTTGTATGAGTCCTGGGAACGTTTCAAAGAAATGTTACGAAAATTCCCCCACCACAGACTCCCACTCTGGATGCAAGTCCAGACCTTCTACGGGGGACTTACCACAAATACCAAATCTGTGGTGGACGCTGCTTCTGGAGGCATGGTGATGCGGAAATCCCCCGAAGAACTATTTGAACTACTGGAAGACATGTCCGCCAACAGCTTTCAGTGGCACTCCAAGTGGGGGACTCAAAAGCGAGGAGCATCTCAAGTTCATGCGGCGCACCATCCAGCATGCAGCGATTGTGGTGATAACCACATCATGGGAGAATCCCCAGGTTCGACTGGAGGCCCTTCGAAGAGCGAGGTGAGTTATGTTGCCCAAAATCGAGGGCCCAACCAGTACCAGCAGTACCAGAACCCAGCATGGTGAGATCAACAGAACACAGGCTGGGGCCAACAACAATAGAATCCTCTACCCCAGACACCGCCCAACTACAACCAGCCTCCATACCAGAACCAATACCAAAGGCCACAACAACCCCAGCAGGGTCCTTATCAACAACAAGGGTATCAAAACCCTCATCCACAGCAGCCACGGTAGCCACCTCCTCCACCGGCTCAACAACCACCTCAGCAGGAGAAAACCTCAAGGTTAGAAGATCTAATGACTAAATTAATATCTACTGCTGAGACTCGGTTCCAAAATCAAGAAGCTTCGATTCAAGTCTTGAAGAATCAGATTGGCCAGCTGGTAAACCAACTTTCAGGGAGACAGCCCGGTACACTACCGGGGAACACCGAAAAGAACCCAAGGGAGGCGGCTAATGCTATCATGCTCCGGAGTGGAAAATAGATCCAACAGAACCAATCAGCATAGCAAGGTGCATCTGCACCCACTGTTGATGAAAAAGGTACCAATACCAACCCCTCATCATCTAAAAGCTCGCAGAAGGAGGCTTTGCAGAATAAAGAAAAAGAAGTAATCCAACCATTCAAGCCAGCCTTACCTTTTCTGGAAAGATTGAAGCAGAGGAAGCTGGACCACCAGTTCAGCAAATTCATGGATGTGTTCAGGAAGCTCCACATCAGCATACCATTTGTAGAAGCCCTGACTCAGATGCCCACCTACGCCAAATTTATGAAGGAAATCCTCTCTAATAAGAGGAAGATGGAGGATTTGGGTGTTATTGCACTAACAAAGGAGTGCTCTGCGGTGGTTCAACACTCTATTCCTCCCAAACTCCAAGATCCAGGAAGTTTCACCATTCCTTGTACTATTGAATCTTGCGAGTTTGGGAAGGCCCTCTGCGACTTAGGGGCTAGCATGAACCTCATGCCCCTCGGAGTTTTCAAGAAGCTGGGACTCAACGAGCTCAAGCCTACCCGCGTATCCCTTCAACTTGCTGATCGATCCATCAAACACCCGAAGGGACTATTAGAGGACGTACTAGTCAAAGTGGGTAGGCTGATTATCCCTACTAATTTCATCATCCTCGACATGGGGGATGACCAGGAAGCACCTATTATACTTGTAAGACCTTTCTTGGAAACTGGGAAGGTACTGATCGATGTGCCCCAAGGGGAGCTTATTTTTCAGGTAGGTGATGAAAGAGTTTCCTATAACGTCCTCAAAGCCGTCAAACATGCTTCTTTATCAGAGCATGAGGACTGTTATACAGTTTCCACCATGGTTAATAATTTTAGCGAACAAGGGGATGATCTGGGATGTTCTTTTATTTCAAATAATTTAACTATTCCATATATTCTATTAGAAGAAGCGCCAGAAGACTTGCAATTCATAGAAGGCCAGGGCAGCCATTATTGGCAGCGTGCAGTTGTTCCTGATAGTTTGGAATGGGACAAGGCACAACCACTTGTGCCTTCGTTTTTAAAGGCACCTGAACTCAAACTAAAACCTCTTACATCTTCTCTCAAGTATGGGTATTTAGGACCCAATCAAACTTTTCCTGTTATAATAAATGCAGAACTATCACAAGAGCAGGAAGATGCACTTCCGCAGGTTCTCAAACAGCAGAAGCATGCTATTGGGTGGATAGTCGTTGATCTGAAGGGCATCAGCCCTACCATTTGCACTCACAAGGTGTTACTTGAAGAAGGTGCCAAGAAATCTCGGAAACAACAACGAATCTTGAATCCTCCCATGAAGGAAGTTGTCAAAAAGGAGGTGATCAAACTATTGGATGCAGGCATCATCTATCCCATCTCGGATAGTCCATGGGGGAGTCCTCTCCAAGTGGTACCCAAAAAGGGGGGTATCACTATGATTTCAAATGAAAAGAACGAGCTCATCCCTACACGCACTATCACGGGCTGGCGAGTCTGTGTGGATTACCGGAAGTTAAATGATGCCACAAGGAAGGATCACTTCCCCTTTCCATTCATGGATCAAATGCTAGAGAGACTAGCAGGGCACAACTTCTATTGCTTCCTCGATGGTTTTTCCGGCTATAACCAAATCTCCATTGCTCCAGAGGATCAGGAAAAGAGCACATTCACTTGCCCCTATGGCACATTTTCTTATTGAAGGATGTCCTTCGGCATGTGTAATGCCCCCGCCACCTTCCAGCGTTGTATGCTGTCCATCTTCCACGACATGGAGGAATGAATCCTGGAGGTATTCATGGATGATTTTTCCATTTAAGGAAAATCATTTACCATTTGTTTACGACACCTAGAGATTGTTTTGGAATGATGTGAGCACACTAACCTAGTCTTGAACTGGAAAAAGTGTCATTTCATGGTGCAAAGTGGCATAGTCCTTGGCCACAGAATTTTAGCGAAGGGGATAGAGGTGGACCCGACGAAGATCGAGGCCATTTCACGACTACCTATACCGACTTTTGTCCGAGCCATCTGCAGTTTCCTCAGGCATGCAGGTTTTTACCGGCGGTTTGTCCGAGACTTCTCCAAAATAGCCCAGCCCCTCACCAATCTTTTAACCAAGGATGCCATTTTTGAGTTCGATGAGACTTGTATCAGATCTTTTGAGCATCTAAAGCAGCGCCTTGAGGAAGATCCAGTTATGATTTCTCCCAACTAGGAGGAACAATTTGAGGTGATGTGCGATGCGAGCGACTATGCTGTGGGAGCAGTCTTGGGACAGCGACTTGACTGGATTTTTAGACTTATATATTATGCTAGAAAGACACTCAATGAGGCACAAATCAACTACACTACCACAAAAAGGAGATTCTTGCAGTGGTTTTCGCATTTGACAGGTTTCGTTCTTACTTAGTGTTGTCTAATGTTATTGTCTATACTGACCACGCAGCACTAAAGTACCTACTCAACAAGAAAGATGTGAAGCCCTGATTGATCTGATGGGTACTCCTCTTACAAGAATTAGATCTCGAGATATGAGATAAGAAAGGGAGTGAGAACTTCATTGCTGACCATATCTCCCGCCTTGAGCTGCCTCATTTGGAGAAGGAAGAAGATCTGGAGATCAGGGAGGATTTCCCTGATGAGCACCTCTTTTCGATCAACGAAACACCTAGGCCATGGTATGCTGATATTGATAATTTTCTGGTTACAGGTGTCGTTCACCCCGACCTCTCCTTCCAGCAAAGGAAAATATTTTTCTATGATGTGAAAAGGTACTTCTAGGAGGATTTTCTGCTATTCTGATCCTGTGCAAATGGAGTGATCCACCGTTGCATCCCGGAGAATGAATTTCACGGTGTCCTGGAGTTCTCTCACGCCTCACCAGTAGGAGGACATCATGGGCCAGACCGTACCATAGTTAAGATCATACAGTCTGGATTTTTCTGGCCCACCATGCACAAAGATGCACGGGCCTTTGTTTCATGTTGCGATCGGTGCCAGAGGACCGGTAATATGGGACGTAGAGCTGAGATGCCCCAGCACCCCATCCTGGAGGTCGAGATTTTCGATGTCTGGGGCATAGATTTCATGGGTCCCTTTCCCCCATATTTTGGTAACATTTACATCCTGGTCTTCGTCGACTACGTCTCCAAATGGGTGGAAACCACTAATACAGCTCACGACACAACCAAGGTAGTCATAAATTTATTAAAGAAAAATATTTTTAGAAAGTTTGGAGTTCCATGAGTACTGATCAGTGATAGAGGGACCCACTTCGACAACACACTGATGAGAGTAATACTGTCGAAGTATGGAGTAAAGCATCAGATGGGGACACCATATCATCCCTAGTCCAGTGGACAGGTAGAGCTCTCCAATCGTGAGCTCAAGCAGATCCTGGAGAAAACACTGAACACTTCGCGGAAGGACTAGTCCAAGAAGTTATATGATGCCTTTTGGGCCTATCGGACTGCTTTCAAAACACCACTGGGAATGTCCCCGTTCCGCCTCGTCTATGGAAAACCCTGCCATTTTCCAGTTGAATTGGAACACAAAGCCTACTGGGCCGTAAAAGCCCTATATTATGATCTAAAGGCAGCTGAAGAAAAACGGAAGTTCCAACTGTCAGAACTAGATGAGATATGATTAGAGGCATATGAGAATGCCAAGTTGTACAATGAGAAGACAAGATCCATTCACGACTAGATGATTTCATGAAAATCTTTCCAACCCGGTGATCAGGTACTTCTCTTTAATTCTCATCTTCGCTTATTCCCAGGGAAGTTAAAGTCACGATGGTCGGGACCATTCCACATTGTACGCATATTCCATCATGGAGCGGTAGAAATTTCTAGAGAAGATGGTCAACCATTCAAGGTAAACGGGCAATGGTTGAAAGCTTACCATCCTACAGACAACATTGTGGGAATGTTGTCGACCATACTCCTCAGGTAAGCAAGGTAAGTAGGTCGAGCCAAGGACCTAAAACAAAGGCTCTTCCTAGGAGGCAACCCAGAGGTTACACGTCGTGTCCCACTTATATACATAGCGTGTACTTATCTTTTTAATTTGTAATCTTAATAATATAAATCTCTAGAATAACAGATAAATAACCAGGGATGATGCCGGTGCCGATGGCAAAGTCACTGGAGTTTATTCGAGCCGTTCTCAGTTTGAATCCTCCTGGCCTACCTTCGGCATGGGGTTCCTCCTTTTATTTACACGGCATGTGTGGTATTTTCCATATATGTATCTATATAAATGTGTTTAATAAAACCCATTATGGGGATGGACTGGTTGGCTAGAATCGTAATCCGGTTTCACAAGACCCGGGTAAAAATCCAGACAACCGTCCCATTTCCATCATTTGTTCTTTTAATAAAACCTCATGAAGTATATCCCGATATATGCCGTGTGCACCATAATTTTTCAAATATAAATTAAAAATGTTTTAAAAATAAGAAATTTCATGTGGGTGAAGTTGGCGGATTGGAAGAGTCTCAGAACCAGGTTCAAAAAGCCCGATTTCGAATCGGGCTAATCTCCCCGCTTCACCCCCATCCTTTCCTAAATAAAAACCACATGTCGTGCTTTTCTTTCTTTCGGTGTGTATAGGCCATATAGAATAAATAAATATATAAAATAAATATGGATAGTAGAACAACCTTTTCTCCAGTGGGTGAGGGCGTTCGTTCGAATCGGCCGATCGCCGGTTCGAATCCCGCCCCAAGCACCGGACCAAAGGTTGTACTACTCTTTTTCTCAATTTAAAATACACGGCGTGTATTTCCCAATATATGTCGTGTATCGATTTATTTATAATAGAATTTTTAGATATATCCATTGTATTTTAATAATTAATAATTTTTATATAGTTTACTATAATAATTATATTTATTTATATGTTTAAAAAAATCAGGATACACGGCGTGTACCATACATACACGTCGTGTACCTCAGCTATATAAGCCGCGGTCCACCCGGCTTGAGGCCGTGTCGCGTGGTCTCCCTATTTCCTCCCCTCTTCCTGTTTTCTTCTCCCAAACCCCACCCAAACCCCCTTCTCCAGATCCATCAATTTGGGGCGTTTCAAGTTCTGATTCTTCTTATATTGTGATCTTCGATCCAGGTACACCATTCTACACCCTCTGTTTCAAGTTTTTAGACTTGTTTAGGATGTTTTCCGGATTGGCCGACTGTTCGGATTCCGCCAGTACACGTCCACGAAATGAAGAACACACGCCGTGTACTTTTGTACACAGCCACACACAAAATATTTTGAAATTTGAATATACACGGTGTGTCTGTTCGGTACACACTGTGTAGACCATTTCCCTTGGCCTCTCCGTGTGTGGCACATAACACAGCCTGTCACCCCATGTTCCAGTACACGGCGTGTGTGTTCGGTACACGCTGTGTCCTTTATTTCTGTAGCTGGCCCGTGTTTCCCCTCTACACAGCCTCTCACCCTATATTCCTCTACATGACGTGTGTGTTCGGTACACGCCGTGTCTGTGTGATGTTTGACCAGCCTGTGTCTCATCCTCTACACAGCCATGTTCTTCATGTGCAGTCCATGCCGTGTCCAGTACCAACACGGCGTGTATTGTTTTCTATGAACTGATAAAAACATGGCCGTGTCATTTGTTCCACATGACCACCAACACTTTGAGTGAACACGGAGTGTATGTTCGGTACACGCCATGTACTTTTCCATGGTCAGTTTTCCAACCTCAGCGTGTCTGTCCAGAGAACATGGGATACTATCCATTTTTGATTACACGCCATGTACTTTGGAGTACATGCCGTGTACTTTTATTTTTCAGTTTTCTCACATTTTCTTTGTTTTGTTTTCTTTCCTTTTTATTTTTCTTTTGTTTTGTTTTCTATTTCTTTCTATTTCAGGATATATAAGATCACGATCATTCATGCGGGAAGCGGCCAGCCTCCGCTACTGAGGGCGAGGAGTCCAGTTATCGTCGGATCCGACTCTGACCACCTACGCAGCCGGACCCCGACGCTCCAGTCTTTGAGCTCCCTCCATTGGCCATTCTGCCGCTACTCACTCCCTCAGATGAGGTCTGGCCTACTTCTGCTGCACCAGCTGCCACTTTCCCTATACTATCATACTCAGCAGCTGGTCCCTCTTCGAGCACACCTTCCACCGAGCCACCTTCTACTTCGGCAGATCCACCTTCAGAGCCAGATGTTTCTGCTGCACCGGCACCTGGGTCGGGACCTGCAGGTGCTCCCTATCCCTGCACGGTTTTACCGATCACTGACCTCGCATACGATAGGTTTCGATGCTTCTCTCATCGGCCGATACCATTGAGTGGCCGGTACCTCGACAACAGCATTCCACAGCGGCTTGGTATTTGGGAGGAGTTGGAGGTGCTTCTCGGGCACACCGCACTCCTCGATATTTTCCAGGTCAGTACTCCTATGTTCCATGATTTATTTTTGTAGTTTGCGGCTTCGTTTGAGTTCGATGGAGCGGTGTACCGAGAGACACCTGGCGATGTGGTGCAAGTAGTTCAATTTCGGCTAGGCGGCTGGCGTTTTTCTCTAACGATGACAGAGTTTGGCCAAGGGTGCAGCTTCTACCCCCATCCTATCACCCCACCCCACGTTTCTGACTTGACCCGGCCCGAGCACTCTGACCTCGTTGCCATGTGGCGGGAGATCATTGGGCCTGACCACTGGTACTCCCCCACTTCTCAGAAGAGCACTCTTATAGCTGACCCCATCCTTCGCTTCACCCACCAGTGCTTCAACACCATCCTCTTCCCCCGCCATGAGGATATGGGGGTCGTGACCGGCCGTGACATGGAGCTTCTTACCTGTGTCATCCGGCATGACTACCCGGACCTCCCATATCTTGCCTCCTCCTATTTCCACTCCATGTTTACCGGTCGTCAGGGCAACCTGAACGGTGGGTTTTACACCATCCGTCTTGCCAACCACTTAGGGTTATTCGATCCCTCATTGCCTCATAACTTGATAGGTTCACCCCAGTGGATGGACTTCCTCATGCTCATTCGCATGGGATTGGTCTGGAAGCATGGGGTGCCTACATCCTTGCTCAGGCTCGAGCTCCGCCACCTGCTGACCCCCTTACCCCAGCTGCTGACCCCGCTCCTCCCTCCCCACCCCCTCCAGCTTCTCCACCTCACCCACCTCCTACTGAACCCACTTCTTCTGACCTTCCTTCTTTTATCCCATACCCCATCCCACCTACCCCCACACCCTCGGTCGATCCGGCCCTTTCCCTCTGCCTAGCCATGATGGAGAAGAATTTAGTTTGTATCATCAGCCGTGAGGACACCATTGCACGCCATTTGATTCGTCTGGATGGCCACCAGGACCGGATGGAGCATCTGTTGGTGCATATTGCTTATCATCTTGGTGTTCCACTGCCTCAGCCACCAGCATCTGCCTCCGTTCCTGGCCCTTTTGCTGCTGCTCTACCATCTCCTATGCTGGCCACTGATTCTGTTCTGCTGGCTATAGTGAGACCTGCTGCTACCACTTCTACCAGGCCAGGGCCTGCTGCTGAGCTATCTTCACCGAGTCCAGCACCTGCGACTCCTACTTCTTCAGCTCCCCTTCCCGATGCAGAGTCTAGGCCTCCCACTTCCACGCCTTCTGAGCCTTCTTTACCGGCCGATTCTGTACAGGATGATGCCTCCCCTGAGGTGACCCCATGATAGTGACATTTTTCTTTATCTTATATATCTCTTCTGTCATTTTTTGTGTTGTGATGTTGTGCATGTTTGTAGTTTTCTTTTTCCTCACCAGTCACAGGTATCATGGAGCACCTTGGGCATCACTTTTTCATGAGGGGAGTATTTTTCCATTTCTATTTTCTTTCTTTTTGGATTTACTTCCACTGCTTTCCCTCATTTTTCCCCCATTTCTCCCTGTTTCCCACCCTTTACCTTAATATTTCACTTGGTGGACCATGTGCAGTATTAAGTGTGGGGGATCATCTATATCTTTCCCCTTAGTCTTTTCCCTTAAACTAATCTAGGAGAAATAATTTTTAGACTCTATATTTGAAAATGTAAAGCAATTTTGGTTAATCATTCTAATAAATGCTAGAGTTATCAGTAGGAACTTTTGGAAATGTTGCATGCTTATTTTAGTTATTACGTATTTTAAAATGATTGCTGATATAGTTTCAATTGCAAATTTTCATCCTTGATTAAATTATATTGATTAGGATAATCATTTATATGCATGTCATGACCTGATTGTCCCTTTATTTTTCCACTCCTGAGAGGTATTCTAAACCCTTTTTCGTATTTCTTTTCTAATACCCTCTTTCTTGATAGATTCTTAAGATATGCATAACTACCAGAATTTGCAAGTTTTCTTTTCAAAACATGAAGAAATTTATTGAATTACATTAAAATGATTGAGGCATTATCTTGTTTCAACCCCTTTATCTTGAGACCTACCCTACATTTAATCTTCGTTAAGCCCATAGAAGCCATGAAGAGCCTTTATAGGAAGCCACATTACATGCCTATTTCCCTTCCTACCCTATTTCTTTTTAAACTTTGCATGATTATTCGTTTGAGATTTAAAGAGGGAGTTGGCAATACATGGTATATTTTGTGCACAACCATGAAATAAAGTGTGGGGGAGTGCCTCTTGATTATTTGGGGCAGAATGGGTCACAACCATCTACTCATTGTATTCATAAGTGTTTCCCTTGTGTTTTGTAATTAAAAAACGAACAAACAACAAGGGAACCTTATGCTTATTTGCCCATGAACCCTAATTACCTAATGAAGATGGTGACGATTACAAAAGCATTTGACTGAGCTTTTGAAGGATGTATTTTCAGTGAGCTTTACTTTTAATATCATGCAATGTTGTTTAAAGGAATTAGCCTTACTTTTTCACGCCTCAGAATTTATTTTCACATCTGAACCTACCAACCCTTAGCCACAGAAACATCTGAACCTTATTGATAAAGCCCTCATGATTTTTGTAATTCAATTTTTTCTGAAGTAGAGAACAAG
This sequence comes from Viscum album, assembly GCA_963277665.1. Classification (NCBI taxonomy): domain Eukaryota; kingdom Viridiplantae; phylum Streptophyta; class Magnoliopsida; order Santalales; family Viscaceae; genus Viscum; species Viscum album. The sequence continues at coordinate 764,867,016 of OY728137.1, forward strand.
ATATCTTTCAAACCTATGGATAGAGTGTATATACCTTAGATTGAGCATAACTATAAATAAAAATATCTTGAGTGTGGAGTGTGATTTTTACTGGTAAGGTAAATCATCAAATGACATGCTTATTTTTTAAAGGTTAAAAAATGTGTTGAAAGAAGATGAGAGTAGTTAATTGGATTATATATGAGGCATGATTTTAATATCTTATGAATTGAATTTGTTTGTGCCTTTTAGAATTTTTCCTCAGTAATTTTATCAGTTATTCGTTTGATTAATTTAATGCCTTCCTTTTAAAGTATAGGCTCTCTTAATTAGATGTTGAGATTTTTCTTGAGGGCAAGCAAATGACTAAGTGTGGGGGAATTTGATGTACCCGATTTGTGTATACATTTCCATATATATAATTGACAATAAAAACATGTTTTCAGCAAATATCTGTTGTTTTATGAACATATTCTTTGATTTTGGTGAATCTGTTTACTTTTAGGAGCTTTCTGGCTAAATACACGGATCAAGGGAAGTTTGTGAAAATTTTGAAACTACACGGCGTGTGCTTTTATACACGCTGTGTACATCCAGACAAGGACACGGACCAAAGCAAGGAGTACATGACCATGTCACCAGGCAGAGATACACGCCGTGTGGGGTGGCGTTACATGCCATGTACCACTTTCTAGAAGCAATGGTTGCTGAGAAAAGTCTACACGCCCATGTGGCCGTTGAATGAGACATGGCGTGTTTGTATTTCTACACACCGTGTCTACCATTCTAGAAGGGGATGGCGGCCAAAATTATGACACTACAAGTCATGTATGGCGGCACTACAGGCCGTGTACACCCAACCACCAGGCGGCACCGTGTTCAAAAGTCAAAGACGGCGTGTTAGGCCGCCTACCCATGGAGAAATTGGCGCCAAAGCGTGTTGAAGAAAAGTACACGGTGTGTACTTTCTATACACGCTGTGTACTTTATTTTTCTATAAAAAGAGGCCTTGGCCTATGGATTTTGGAGTTTAGAACCATTAGAGGAGAGAAGAAGCTTTGTTGCTACCATTCCCAAGCCACTGTGGTGTAATAGTTCCACTATTCCACCTTCCGACACCCTACCTCAATGCCTACACGATGAATCTGTCAGGTATCACGTGTTTCATTTCTCTACCACTTTCTATGTGTAACTAAACCCCTCGTGTTGGGGATGTGGATGATGGGATCATAACTTGTATGTTGTTTTATATAGTTGTGTTTGAATCGTTGTAATTCATCTTACTCTTCTTAAACCACTGTCTAATATAACTGAGGATTCTGAGCCGGACCAAGGGAATAATTCTCAGCGATACAAAAGAAAAGTAACGGTGAAATCATCCATGACCATTGGAAGGATTTCACTAATTCAAATAATGTACTGAACTTAATAAAGAATTAAGAACACTGACCACCAGACCAAGGAGTCAACTGCTCTAATTCCAAACAAGAGGAACCGGACCAAGGAAATCTTGTAACAAAACGAAATCCAGAATGATTGAATTATTATGAACAACACAACCATTTAAACAACCTGCAAAAATACTCCTTAATCACCACAGCCCTAACACATCTTTTTCTTCCTATTTTAAACTCTTTAAATTTACTAGTTGTTTTATTTAAAACTGTTAATCATTTCCTCAAAGTAAGACAATTTAGTTTCAATTAAAAACCAAAATCAACTCAATCAACTCTAAATTCTGCATACTTCACCTAATTAAGTATTAACTCAATTGAATTTATGCACGCCGTTGTTCCCTGTGGATCGACCCCGAACTTATGCAATACTAAAGTTTAAGAACGGGTAATTAATTTGGGACGCATATAACTTCAATCAACAAAAAGCGAAGACCAGTGCAATAGTTGGAAAACCCTCCAACTAAAACTAAACACAAGACATCATCTTAGAAAACCTAGTTCTACCTTCATCGGTCTAAAAATACCCCTAATAAGCCCCAACAGACCTCATAAAACACCAAATGGTCGGTTCCAACACCAAAATTATGCTAAGGGAAAGAGACCACCTCATCACCCCATCTCTCCATGTGGTTGGCGCCAATGCCAAACCTCAGAAGCTTGACACAATCCCCACCTTAGGGAAAATCCATCAAGAAAAAACCCATTGGATATCCCATCACATGATACCTTGCAACAAAATCTCAACACCTCAAGGAAACATCTCTATCATTCTGAGAACAAATAGGGCTTCTTGAGTGTACACATTAGGTCTTACAAGCCCTTACAAAACTACTTCCAACACATGAAACTGACCTCAAAATCATATTTCTAAGGAACTCAACCACCACACCTCGATAATATCAACTTTGGGCAGCACTTACTCACCCACACTGTTATTTATTTTGTCTCAAGGACGCATCTTAGTGGGGGTAGTGTCCATCGTTTCTGATAATTGGAAGCCACGATGAAACACACAAGAAACTCCTGAAGTTTCCCACATACAAGTTGACATCAAGCATGCGAGGGTACTAAAAAACAACAAAGGCCTACCCAGACACTCACACTGGGTCTTACTGGGCACTCTAGCTACCAAACTCCCTCACATAAACACTCCAAACACACAAGTCTAAGGGACTCATCCACCAAACCATGATATCATCTACATTGGGTGGAACTGGCTCTCCCACATGGTTTTTGTCATTTCACAAAAACATATCTCAGTGGGGGAAGGATACCTCTTCCTCATTCATTCAAAGTGGTAAAGAGAAAGACCGACATAGGGATCCACAGATGCACTATGTTTTCCCGAATGAAAACCACAAGCAAGGAATGAAAAGAAAAGAGTACCTCCCAATAGTGCCTAACAATCCTACTATAGAAAGTAGAAAGGACACAGACTGTATCTCTATTAATCTATATCCTCTGGGTAAAAACCCTCCAGTGCATATAACTACCCAATTACCTATCCACCAGCCCCCTAATCCTAGACCGGACCACCTAGGGGTGGTGGTGGTAATGGATCAAATCACTAACCACCTACTAAAACACCAACTCTGATGTCTCTTCCACAAATCGATGAAACTCAATGAAACTGTTGATAATTGTAAGGTGTTCCATTGACCAGTCCTCCCTCAGTAGCATGACGGGTAGTAAAATATCTCACAAGATGTCCCTAGTTTTTACAACTGTAGCAGTTCCTCTCTTGCTGCTGACCATATCCCTATATAGGCTCATACACGACAAACCCATGCACCTGTGACTAGGCATGGGTATTCCTCCAAAAAAAGATGCATCCTACATTTCACGGGTGCTAACTGCGTGTCCTGCTTGATCTGGAACTCAGGTGAACTCTATCTCTGAATCTCGTGGTACACGTGCAACCCTATCACATCACCTTCCAACACCAACTGATCCATACACGACTCAGTTTGATAGGCTGCATCCACCCGAACTCTTAGAGGTGGGTCTATGTGCTGCTCAATGGGTGATGGTTCCACTATTTATACAATTGGGGAATAAATATCCTCATGACCAGGCCCCTTCAAGGTGACTTCGTCACTCAATGGGTCGTAATCCGAACCCATCAGTGGAAACCTCAAAGTATATCATCGTGGAAAAATATTGAAACAAAGTCAAGACGCACCACATTCAAAGATTATATCTGGGGAGATGACTCAAGAAGGATAGAAAAAAACCCAAAACCTAGCCCTATATGATGTAAGTACCATTATTTCTTTGTGACCATTTACCAAATGTATCAAGTAAAAAAGGCATGTTATTATATTTCTAGTGAATGGATATGTCGGTTTCCCGTACCGACACTAGATTCCATGTCCCGAAATCCAAACTCAAAATATCCCAAAAGTGATGCAATGCAACCCAATCCAAGCTCACAACATTGTGGTACCAAAGTGAAACCTGCTCTAATACCACTCTATCATGACTCAACCCAATGGGGCTCAATTCGTGACTCCCCAAGCCTGCCTCCAATAGGCTAGGGGATAGAGACTAGCACAGAGTAGGCTACCACAAACATGGGAGGCCTTAGCATGTCGTACATGATTGCACGCACCCACATAAACATCCATGAAACAGTTCAGAGGTATTGATATATATTTAAACTAAAATCTAAAATTCATTCATACATATATCCCAACCAGAGTATAAAAAAAGTTTAAAAAGGGAAAAATACACACCTATAAAAAGAAAATTTCAAAAGCATCCAATCTTGTTAGATAGAGGGGATCGCTGTCAAAATCCCACTGGTAAGCTCTATGGTACAGCTCCAAAAAAAACCTCGGTCAGTCCAACTACTACACTCTGCCTGCTCCAGGTCCTACTGGGACTCTGTTGAAAGACCTATGGTCTACACAAGACAAAACATGTGTGGGAAATCCCTTGTAGGGGTGAGTATAAAAATACTCAGTAGGCGCCCCAAAAACCCAAATTAAAAGGGGAGAACTGATAGGCATCAATTAAATAAACCTGGCCTAGGGGAACCCAAATAAGAGATAAACTCTATCTAAATACCATACTCAGTTATGCATGGCTAGTCATTTCTACATCTCTATCATGTCAAAAAAATGACACAAAAAATGTGGACTCTCAAAACATACCCAGTTATATTCACCTCTAACTATAAATCTCATTTTCCTGACCATAGAATATCCACAAAAACCAAATCGAAGTTACAACATAACACTCAAAATGGTATCATGAGGTTAAAACCTCATAGATAGAAAATGGATCCTACTCAAGGCACAATGGTAGAAACTTTCTTGGAAGAACACACACCAAGAACCTAGACATCCCTGATGGCACGCTGAACAAGAGGGAATAAGGATCAATAACTCCTAGTCAATGATCCAATCTCGTCATCCTATATGGAAATCAACCAATAGATGCCACTACATTGGTAAAATGAATTGACGGTACAACCCAGACAACCCTCATGTACCTATCTGTGAGGGAACGCTTGACGAAGAGCCCATAGAAGCAGTCACCCAGTGACTATTTAATCCTCAGGTAGGGTATCCCAACCAGGGTCCCCTGGGGGACACTAAGAACCCTAGTAGAAACACTGATCACATAAAGTGGTATCGTATAGAAACTCGAATCGAAAACAACTCTCATAGTATAGGATCAATGCTTGTGTAGAGTTGGTCACACCAATTCCGAGAACTCCACCAAGGAAAACGTCATAATATATCTTAGAATGAATAAACGCATATCGATACACAGATAGAGGGTATATGCCCAGGCCTCACTGGGGGCTATGTTCCCTACTGGAACAATCATCCTGGGTAGAGGATCGATGCTTGATAATAACACATGGCATGATTCACAAGTTTACAAACTCTTTTGATGGGAAAATTCGATTGGATTTTCCTACCAATGGAAGAAATCACCCCCGTTTACCCCAAAGTACACAGATCGACTCTCAAGGGGTCCCTAGAAAGAATATAAGGGATTTAAAACCTTAAAATGATGCATAAATAAGAGGATCATGACTTAAAACTCAATCCTCCTACCTCGAGGGAGAAACCCTGAAGCTTTGGGGTCAGATCCACACTCTGGAGTTGTTGTTTCACGATCCAGGAGCAATTTTCGTCAAGATCCAAGACCAGTGGTGCTTTTTTTGCTCAATCAAACCTTCGGGCCATCTGTTTCCAAAGGGGGAGAATGGAGGGACTTTAGATCTTCATGTAATGCACACCAAGGGGTGGGGGATAGAAAGAGGGATTTAATTTTTATTAAATCACCAACCCTAAATTTAATACCCCAGCCCCGACTCTCCTCTGACCCGACACCTGGTGTTGACAAAGTTTACGTCGTGCCTAGGGTAAACTTGATGTTATGAACCCAACCACGATCTCATAAATCCAATATAATACTCCTATATAGATTTATTAATGTTTCAATAAAAACTGAACTTTGGTGATAAAATATTTTTAATATTTTTAATATCATCGCACTAAGGCATAGCATCCCTCAGATTCTTGCGCTGACTCGGTTCCTGGATTTGTAAATATTTTTAAAAATATTCCAAAGTTTGAAAGGAAAAAAACCCGAGTGGCTATAGTAATTACCCAACACATGATCTCTAGTTAGTTGTATTTGTTCATTTTTTTCATTGTTAGAGACATTAATTATTTGGAGAGTGTTTTGTGGTGTATACGAACCACAAAAACATCAATTAAATATTTACACAGTGTGATCTGAATATGAGGTAATGAAGGTGGGTTGAGTACATATAGTCCTTTGACTTTGATATTTCCTATATGAATAGAAAAGGAAATGAAGTGGCAAATTCACTAAGTAGGAGGACTCAGATATAGGTAGTTAAGGAGGCCAGTAGCAAGTGGAAACTTATGGATTTTTTATCTGAGATACAATTGAAGTGCAGGATAGATAGGTGAAGACTTATCTTACGTCCTTAGCTATGACCTATAACCTATTAGATAGAGTGATGATGAGGATTCTATTACATTTAGAGGGTCTATTCCTATGAGAGAGTGTGTCATGTGAGGACCCACCACCTAGTTAGATTGTAGGTGAGGATGGGATATTACGTATTCATGGTCGCATTTGGGTTCCAATGAACATGCATGAGAAGATGATGTGGGAGTTTCATTACTCAGTTTGGAAAATATATCCTGACATTACCAAGATGTATCATGTCTTGTACCATCAATACTGGTGGTCGGGTATGAAATGTGAGGTAGATGGTTTTGTTACGAGGTGTTTCATATTTTAGTAGATGAAGTCGGTACATCAATGACTAGTTGGAATTTTACAATAGTTTCATATTCCCAAGTGGAAATGGGATGATGTCACAATGGATTTCATGACTAGTTTTTTGAGGTTTCCTCAAGTTAGTGATGTTGTGTGGGTTTTTTTTGACATGATCACAAGTGTTTCTCATTTTCTACTGATCAGGGAGACCATTAGTGTAGATGAGATTGAGAATTTTTACATCTGTGAGATCATAAGACTTCATGAGGTCCCTTGTACAATCATTTTAGATATGGAAACTTGGTTTACATCTCATTTCTATAAAATTTTATAGATTTAATTGTTTAAACATGTGATTCTAAGCACAACCCACCACCCTTAAACTGATGTCTAGTCAGAGCATATGATACATGTTCTTGAGGACATGTTGCGAGCATGTGTCCTGAATTTTGGGGGCTCTTGGGAGAGGCATATACCCCTAGTTGAGTTTGCCTACAATAATAGATATCATGTGACTATATAGATTTCACCTTATGAGGCTTTGTACGGTATGCCATGTTGATCACCCTTGTGCTGTTTAGAGGAAGGTGAGGGAGCTTTACTGGGACCATGCCTCATGCAGGATACTTTTGAGTAGGTCTAGTTGATTACAAAGAAGATAGATACTTCACATCCTCAAAATAAATATTACATCAATCACTATAGACTACCTTTAGAGTTTGGGGTTGGGGATTGGGTCTTTTTACATATCTCACTGAAGCTAGGACACAAATAGATCTGGAGACAGGGTAAGTTTTCATAGTGACATGTCAGTCTATTTGAGATTCTAGAGAGAGTTGGGCTGGTAGACTCTCATTTGTAGTAACCTCAGAGGTAATGATCCATGCATGACATCTTTCATGCATCTCATCTGTTCCATTATTGTTTAGTACTTTCTCATACTCTATAGCCTGAGGATATGGAGTTACAATTAGATGTGTCCTTTGAGGAGCATCTAATTCATATCGTTGATAAGATAATGAATATTCTTTGTGGTTAGTTAGTTACTCTAGTATGGGTTCTTTGGAATCAAAATCATTTATAGGACAATACTTGGGATTGGGAGGTTAGAATGCGTACTTAGTGGCTGGATTTATTCTCTAGAGATTCTTGAACACTCTTGAGAGGGTAATTCTATGATGAATTGTTTTAAGGGGGGAGATTCTAAGATCTCATATTTTTTTTATGTGCTGCATATCCCTTTAATTTTAGTTTGAATGTTTTTTTATTTCCTAATTTGAATACCCTTTGAGGTTATGGTGCTATCAGGGGTGTCTGGAGCTTATTCAAAGCCTGTAACCATGATTTTTCCAAAAAATTTGTAGGCCATATGTTTAGTAGAAACCATGTGGGATAGGTTTCATCATTACTACTAATCTTGTGAGACCTAGGTAGAGAGAAAGAGGATCCCGTATAGTTTTCCAAACCATGTGGATGGAGATGGACTCTTTAGTTTTTGATAGTGGGATGAGAGATGGTTTATTCACGGTTAGGTAAACTGTGTGAACTAAATATGTGAGGTTCCCCTCTATATAATGAAGGGAGCATGGTTGGCACACAGTTTGGAAAACTGTTTGACCTAGTAATTTGAGGAAAAATTAAAATTTTTCATTAAATGATTTTTAAACCTAGAACTCTCTTCCCTTCTGTTTCCAGCAGATAACACCTATGAAGGAGTTCTCCTTTGTGGCTAAATTTTAGTATTTTACATTGATTCTCCATCTGAACTCAAAAATCGATCATCGTCGGTCTCGTTGGATTCACATCATGAATAAAAAATCTCTTTTATGTCATTATTCACTCTTATTGGTATCAATAGGGTTATTTAGATGCAAGATAATATGCCCTATTTCTAGGAACTTTGTCCATTCTTTGTTTTTATCTCAATCTAAGTTGAATCTGAAGCTGATATTATATGATCACTCCACTAAGAACCTACATTAGCTGGTCTATAATTTTCTTGAGTGGTTTGGTGATTTATAGAGCTATTTGTTACTATTCCACCCACCATAAATTCCAGTGTGGCCCCAAAATTGAATTTAATGTTTAAATTGAACATATGGGAACATGTTAGGGATTCCCTTTATTTCCTTGATATTATTTGAAGGTTGTTTCCCCAATCTAGGCCACCCATGGGGTGTACCCTTTCCATTCCATTATTGAACCACCAAGGGTGTGGGCATGATCTTTCCTTTTTAAAGGAAACCCAATTGAAAATGAATTGAATTGAATTGATTGATTTTTAGATATTATGACTCATTTTACATGTGTGAAATGATTTTAAATGATTAATTGATTGAATGAATTTTATATAAAGTCTTATATGAGTGGTTAAACTCATGGAATAAAATTGAATATGAATTTCGATATGAGTGGGTAAAATCATTGAGGGTAAATTTTTGAAATGGTAAATGAATTGATTGTTGAATGGTTACATAAGATTCCATGAGTGTGTTACACCAAGGGTCATGAAAATGGTAGTGGATTCCTTGGACCTATAATGCTCCTTAGATCTTGAATCTCTGGGATGACTTGGGCCTTTCTACCCATTATATTTAATTTTATTAGGATTGTAGTGTACATGGTATGTTGACATGCTCCTTGGACCCCAATTCAAGTCTAATCAAGTTTCTATCAAGATGGTCATGAGACTCGACAAATATTCCTTGGTTCTCGGCACTTTGGATCCATCCTTGAGGGGTATAACATTTCTGATTATATGTAATGGTCCTGGTAAATGTGACATGATTGATTATACATGTAACATCCCAGGTATTTGGAGTGGATCAAAATCCTCACCCATTTTGAATTTTTGGAGTTTGGTGGGTATGATAACTCTTCCCTCATTTACTGGAACTTAATTTCAAATTTATTATTAACCCAAAAAAATTAGAGGGTTTTAGTGGTTTGGGAAATGACTCGGGTGTTCAGATGTTTTTTGGGTTTGTTAGAGGCCTGAAGGACCTATTTTTTAGGAAGTGTAAGCTGAGGTGCACAGTTAGATTTAGCCATGAGGACTCTTTTTAGAAACCATGCAACCCCATTTTTTATTGAGAATAGTTTTGGAAACTATGCAGGATGGGGTGCACGATCATGCGATACCTCTACAGTTTTTAGTAGAGGGCATTCGCATGGTCTACATATTGTTAGACAAACTGTGCATATTCCTACCCGCTTAATGCCAAATTGGCAGTACTCTATCACTATAGAACGCATGGTGTTTTCATTGTTAGGACCAACTATGAAGTCTAACCATACAAGGCTTAGATCCTAAGTATAAGGATATATACGGTTGCCACACAATTTGTAAAACCGTGCGAGCTTACAGTGCGGCCCATTAAAGAGGTGAATTTACATTTTTTTCTCCTCCCTAGTTTTATTTATTTTCCTTCTTTCTTCCACTTATGTGTGGTATATCTCTCCAACAGTTATGGGTTCTCCTCATCCTCATCTAGGGTGTGAGATATCTCTTTCTTCTAAGCTCCGAATCACTTTTCGTCGATGTCATTGGATCTGTATCGGTAAGTCTCTCCATCATCTTGCTTCAATTCTTCTTTTCCCTCAAAATATGGTGTTCTAAATCTGTGTGAGTGGTTTTACCCTATTTCTAGGGTGTTCATATAAAACATTTCTTTAGACCAAATAGGTTTTAGTTAGAGTCTAATATCGGATGTGCCTATGTTTACGACTATGAGTTATGTGTTTCATACTTTTCTTTTTTATTTCACGAGTGTATTGGGGGAGCAACTTTTAGCATAGAATTTTGTTGACTAATAGAGACCATTTCAAATTGATGTTTTTCTTTAATAAATTATTTGATCCCTTATAATATTCATGTGTTCATGATTACCCAATTCTATAAATGTTTCAATCTATGTGAGGGTCGTTGGACCTTAGGTAGCTAGGCCAAGGGTGTTTATTTAATCAATTTGAGCTGTTTTAATTGTCTAAATTGTTTTTATTAATGTGAATTGATATTTATATATTTATTACATGAGATAAGATCCATGGGATCATGGTAGGATCCGCCTAAGGATTGAGGTGGCTTTTTCCATCTGGTATGAGGAGATGTAATCGTCAGGTTGCACGAGGCCTAAATTATATGAGTGATTTTGATCTCAGGTTGGGTTACTTAGTCATTGGATTAAGGCAGTAAGGTCTAAAGGTTATTGGAAAGGCCCATTTAACTTTGGTTGATTTTGACCATCAGTTTGAGTTTCATGGTCATAGGGGAATGAGGTACCTAAATGGTGTGTATTAAGTACTATTTTGTGATTTCTTCTCACCTATATTGGCAAATACGCCATTTGGAGTCGTTATCACATAGGTTAAATTAGATGTTTGAGGTTTCATTGATCACTCGTATGGGTAGAGGCATCTTGTAGTTGAATCTTAGGAATTATGGTTCGAGGTTCTTATCGTAGAAAGCCATAGGGATGGTGAGGATCCTTCGGGTGACAATGTTGAGGCTGTCAGTTGGGGGTTGAGGCTCTCCATGCTTAAGGTTGATTCTCATGGCATGTTTGGGAGGATGGATATCTCTATTCCCTAGGATGTTGGTTATGAGCCGATGATGATATTAATTTTGAGGATAGATATTGTTGTGTCTTCAGAAATTGGGCTTCAAGATGATGGGTGCTTTAGATCAGGGGTCTGAGGGATCAGATTCTTTTGATTGGGTGTTCCTTTAGGATGTAGATTACTTGGTTGATGACACAAAGTGACGAGTGACATTTGGAGGTGGAATATATGGGTTCACCTAGGGCTATTTGACATCAAGGTATGCCTTGGTCTATGAGCTAAGGGTCCTATCATCCTTGGTTATTCTAAAGATGGCCGAATCATGTGATATCTTCCTGGTAGTTTTTGAGCACCAGGGAAGCTTGTGTTTATTTTAATGCATGTGCTGCAATTTCTTTATTTTTATTTATACACCTTATTAATCAAAAATCTAAGGTAGGAAAACATTGGTGGTGTCCTACTGATACTTGTCATTACACCCTACATGGTCCCTTTGGGACATGTTTCAATTTCATGCTTTTTCATTTAGATAAGGGTTTGGGTTTCAGAGTTTGATCCTAGTGGTTGAGTTGGTATAGAGGGAAAACAAGGGACCATGGTTCCTTGCCTTAGCTGGATACTTTTGAGTTTTCCTTTTTGTATCATCATGATACTTGTATATTTATATACCGATGGTCAGCCATGGGTGACCCTTTTCTATTATTGTATATGTATTACTTGTATTATATTCATGATATACAAATGTTATGTTTAGCTAGTTCATTTTATTCTTCTACTATTGTTTAGTTATGCTTCCACTATTGTATGATATTGTTGTTCTTCATCCAGGGGCGGGTTACTAGTTTGAGTCTTTATGGTCTTTCTTTCTACTAATTTATATCTGTATATACCATTATAATATCATCTCCAGAGGGTATAGTCTCCCCACTATCACCTCTTTAGACCCTCACTTCTATTTGGAAGCCTTTGGCATATAGGGAGTCATGCTTAAGTCTTAGTGGCACTCGGCCCATTACACTATTTGGGTGGCTAAAGAGGTCAGGGCACTAAAAATGGTATTAGAGGATATTTTTTTTACCTTTTTATTGGTTTTAATATTTGTGATATGGTATACTATAGATTATGATGTTATCGTAATTAGGGTTATATCTCATGTTTGGGGGCCTGTAGCCCCATGCATGAGGGACGGACCAGTTACCATGGTTTGGAATTGATGTTATTATTTTCTCATTTTTATAGTTGATTTGATTTCTACCTTGAGTGGTATACATGGAATGTGATTTTTATCTATTATGACCTATAGTCCTTTTCCTGATATGATAAGGAATGAGGTTTTGACACTTGGTCAAGTATAAAAATGGGTGTTTTCTTGTTTATTCTTTGATAGGCACATAGTATTTGATTATATATGCATTTTTCATGGTAAAAAATTACATGTGATGTATATATATATATATATATATATATATGGGTCTGCCTCTTAATGGAGTAGGCAGTTACTATGATTTAGGGTGATGATGATCACTAGGTTGGGTGATGTGGCTGTCATTTTGAGATAGTGTGGTTCTTCAGGATGGTCATGGACCAAAGAATACTTGATACTTGGATATAATATGGGTGGGTAAGGATTTTATGAGTCCATGATGTCTTGTGATAGGGTTTTGATGGGGGAGGGTTAGGGTAGTGAGTTGACACTTCCTATTACTACTTTCCCTATCTGTGATATTTATATATTATATGGGTTTTCTGACCACGTATTACTAATACACAGGGTTCCACCTACACAGGCTCCAATAGAGCATCAGGTGAGAAGTGATGTGGTACCACTAGAGTACGCACAGTTTGAGACCCTTGAGGGTTAAAATGAGGCCCCGAAGAGTCAGAAAAATTATGAGCCATTAGTATAGGCTTGGGTACGGGCTCCAGTGAAGGTGGGGAAGCCGCCAGATTTAAAAAAATTTGGGTCGTGTCTTGATGAGCAGCTCAAAGTGAGTATGGTATTTTTCGTCCAGGGGATTTACTGGGGAGCTCAGGGAGTAGATCCTTCCAAGGAATATATGATGTGGGAGTTCCATTTGCATCACCCACCCCTGTTTTAGGGTGAGGGTGGTGCACAGGTGGCTAAGATCTAGATCGAGTCGATGAAGATGATCTTCAAGAAACTAGAGATGCCTCCAAGGTGGAGGATGAAACTAGAAACCTACATGATCAGAGGACCGACTAAGTGTTGGTGGGATGTGTAGGTCTAGGAAGGAAGACGAGAGGTATTGTCTTGGAAGGACTTTGAGGCTAGGTTCCTTGTTCACTTCATCCCAAATATGTTGAGGGAATAAAGGGATCGTGAGTTATTAAGCCTTCATCAAGGTGACATGTCCATCATTGAAAATGTAGCGACATTCACCGAATTGTTTTTCTTTACGCCCATCATGGTGAGAGATGACACCTTAAGGGTAAGGTATTTTGAAGATGGATTACGACATTCCATTTGGGTGTAGGTGAACATATTTAGGTTGGAAACATTCTCATAGGTAGTGAATTAGTCACTCATAGCCAAGGGAAATTTGACAGATTGGTCTTACTCGATCCAAGTGATTGTGTTAGGTGATATCGGCAGCAACACATTATATATAAGGAAGTGAGGTCGAGATGAGTTCCAGTAGAGAATTTGGTCCAAGGACTCAATAAGACCACCTCAAAGTGAATCTTCAATGGTGTGGTTTCATTTTGGGTAGCTAGGACATGTCTGAACTCAATTCAAGTGGCCTCCAAATGAGTTTTTGGAGTATAGACCAGTCGAGTATCTCGAGAGGTTCTACAGGAAGCCTTCTCAGATAGCTGGTAGTCAGGGTTCTGATATTAGACTGAGAGTGATACCAACTGATAGTAGCTGAGTTTAAACTAGACATGGTAGTCATTATAGAGATAGAGGGACCCATATGTGGGGTTATTGTCGGGTGGTTGGTGCACCATCGTAGGTAGGTCAGGCTTCGAGTAGTCGGTATTTAGGCCAAGTGTATGTTGTGGAGATTTTAGGGTTAGTGCAGGCTGGTGAGCTGATGACTGTTAGAGGTACTCCATGCATTTAGTCATGTTTTTGTTTCATTTTGACATGGAATTTTTAGAAGCATGTCCATTTTGGATACATGGGGTATATCCTTGGACTAACCAGATAATGGTTAGTAGTTTGGCATTAGTTCAAATGCATTATATATATATATATGATGTGTGTGAAACCAGGACTTATATGTGAGCATTGTTGGATGCATGATTATTGAGGTGCGTTGGAATCGGGGCATTGAGGAGATAAAAGATTACTTGATGTGCATAGGCATCTAGTCATCAGTGAGTTGTATGACCTGATTGATTTGTGACGCACCAAGATTTTTATTGGGAATCTGTTGAGATGTAGTACCTCGTAGGTTTCATGTGTGACATGGTAACAAGGTGGGAAATGATGTGATTCATGATTTTGATGGGTGATGGATATGAAATTTGAGAACCTAATGAGGATTAGGAGTGATGATGCATTATGAGTGGGCCTTGAGTCTGGCGATGGTTGGTTGACAGTTGGTTTATCTGTGTTTTGGGTCAGGAAGCAACTAGGGTAGGTAACTCCTAATGTGGGGAGCACCTTGAGGTAGTTGAGTTGTTCCCTTTTGACTAGGGTATTCCAAGTCTAGTTCAAGGTGATGGGTTTGTTCAGTACCATTTTCGGGTTGTGTTTAATACCTCGATGATGATCTATGTTAAGGTGGTGAGATTGTAACATCTCGGGTATTTTGAGCGGGTTCAAATCCTCACCTGTTTTGAATTTTTGGAGTTTGGTGGGTATTAAAAATCTTCCATCATTGATCAAAACTTAATTATGAGTTTTTCATTAACCAAAAACCTTTTTTTAGATGGTCTTAGTGGTGTGGAAAATTCCTTGGGTTATTGGATGTGTTTTAGGTGCGTCGGAGGCCCGAATTCCATTTTTTTTAAGGAAGTGGAGGCTGAGGCACATAGTTAGATTTAACCATGTTGACTCTTGGTAGAAACCATGTAGCCCCATTTTTTACTGAGGATGGTTTGGAAAACTATGTAGGATGGGTCACATTTCCATAAGATACCTCTATAGTTTTTAGCAGAGGGAATCTGCATGGTATGTGCACAATTAGATAAACCATTCTTATGCCCACATTCTTAGTACCAAATTTACTATAACCTCACACTATAGCACACACAGTTTTTTCATGGTTAGGCCTAACCATTGAAGCTAACCATATGGGGCTTGGATCCTAAGAAACAAGAGTTTCATGGTTTCTGCATGGTTTGGAAAACTGTGTGAGTTAATCATGCGACCCATTAAAGAGATGGATTTATATTTTTAATCATCCCTCTATTTCTTTATTTTTATTCTTTCTTCATCCTATGTGTGGGATTCCTCTCTAGTTGTTTTGGGTTCTCCTCCTCCTCCTCTAGGGTGTGAGCTATCTCCTTTTTTGAGATCTGAATCACCTGTTTTCAGTTATTTTGGATCTATATCAGTAAGGCTATACATCCTCTTACTTTAATTTTTTTTCCCATACCATAGGGTGTGCTTAATCTGTATGAGTGGTTTTATCCTATTTTCAGGGTGTTCTTCTAAAATGTTGTTTTCTTCCAAATAGGTCTGAGTTAAAGGCTAATATCATGCGTTCTTACATTTATGATTATGAGGTTAGTGGTGCATGCTTTTCTGTTTGATTTTGTGATTGTTTTGGGGATGTATCTTTTATAATGACATTGTGTTGACAGAGAGAGGCCATTTCAAATTGATTTTTTTCTTTAATAAATTAATTGAACCCTTGTGGGATTCCTTTGGGAATGCTTTCCCAATTATATAAATGGTTTGAGTCGTGTGAGGGTATTAAGGCCTTGGGAGGCTAGATTAGGGGTGTTTATTTAGTTAATTTGGGTTGTTTTAATTATCTGAATTATTTTTATTAAATCAAATTTATATGTATATATGAATTTCATGAGATGAGATCCATGGGATCATGATGGCTTGGACTAAGTATTGAGATGGAATTCTCCATCTGGTATGAGGTGATGTAATTTTTAGGTTGGGTGAGTCTCAGATTATATGTGTGATATTGATCACATGTTGGGTGACTTGGTCATCATATTGAGGTGTAAAGGCCACCAAGTTACGAGAAAGGCCCATGTGACTTTGGGTGGTTTTGACCATCAGTTTGAGAAACATGGTTATAGGGGAACAAGGTGCTATAATTTTGTATATTATGTTCTATTTGGGGATTTCCTATCACCCATATTAGATAATTATCTATTATGAGTCATGTGCACACAGTTTGACTCACATGTTTGAGGTGGTATTGACCACTTTTGTGGGTAGAGGTCTCTGGTAGTTGCAACTTATAAATTATGGATGGAGGTACTTACCTTAAAATTCCACAAGGATGGTAAGAATACATTAAGTGATAGCATTGAGGTTGTCGGTTAGGGGTTAAGGCTTCTCATGCTTGAGGCCATTGGGCCAAGACATGTCTAGGAGGTCAGACATGGCCATTACATGGGACATCAGTTGTGAGTTGACAATGATATTAATTTTGATGATAGATATCTTTGTTCTTATGAACATTAGGCTTTAAGCCAATGGGTGCTTTTAGGCAGGGGTCTTAGGGACTAGATTATTTTTATTGGGATTGCCTTTGATATTTTGGTTACTTGGTTGATAGAATGAGGTGTTAGATGAAATTTGTAGGTGGAACCTGAGGGTTCACCTAGGGCTATTTGACATCAGGGGATGCCTTGGCCTATTAGCCAAGGATCTTATCCTCTTCAGTTATTCTGGTGATGAAAAAAGAAGATGATGGCTTCCTGGTGGTTTTTGAGCACCAAGGAAGCTTCTATTTATTTTAATTCTTATGATTCCATTTATTTATTTCTATTTATACACCTGCTTAATCACAAATATAATGTAGGAACACATTGGTGGTGTTCTACTGAGACTCATTCTCACACCCTACACAGGCCCTTAGAGGTGTGTGTAGATTTCATGATTTTTCATTTAGGTAATGGTTAGGGCTTTGGAGCTGGATCCTAGTGGTTGATTTGGTATTAGGGAAGGTAAGGGACCATGGTTCCTTGTCTCATCTAGAGTTACTTTTGAGTTTTTGTTTTTCTATCAGCATGCTAGTTGTGTATGTATATACTGATTGTCTTCCACGAGCGACCCTTTTTCTGTTATTGTATATATATGACTTGTATTGGATGAATTATCTATTGATGGTATGTTTGTATGGTTCATTTTATTCTACTATTGTTTTTTAGTTTTTCTTCCACTATTGTATGATATTGTTGTCCTTATGCCATGGGCGGGTTACTATTTTGAGTATGTATGGTCATTCTTTCCATCGCTTTATATTTTTATAGACTATTATAATATCATCACTTAAGAGTATAGTATCCCCACTATCACCTATTTATACCCTCACTTCTAGTAGGAATCCATTGGCATATGGGGAGGTTCACTTAAGGCATAGGGGTACTTATCCTTTTATACTGTTTTGGTGGCTAAACTGGTTGGGGCACTGTAATATGGCTCGACCATGGTTAATATTACACTTTTAGTTTTATAGCTTGGACATGGTTGACATAAGATATAGGTTATATGAAATTTTCATGGGTGATGTAATATATTGTGTATATGGCATGGATGGGGTGTTTACATCCTTTTTTAATACTACCTTGTTATAGGAGCTTGATCGTTATTTTCTAGGGATCCATGTATGGATGTACAGAATCACTTGCTTGGTTACTTTTGACTTGGGCACTTTACTTTCAGTACTTCCATACATGTTATATTTTTTCACTATGAATTAGATTTTATTGAACAACCATGAATTGTTATAGACACCTTGGGTGGTGAACTATTAGGATTTCATCTCACACCCTACTCGGGCCACTATTGGGTACTTGGACAGACTATATGGATATAGGTATGGACTGAGGAAAGTGACAACAATATGATGCTTGACTTTGTACCATGCTTAGAAGTAGGGGACACATGACCGATCTGAGGCTCATGATTCCATCTGGAGATAGTGATTTTTTTCATTTTGGTATTTTTGATATATGTATTATATTGATTCTTGTATACCTATTTTTTCTGATTTGTAGACACATGACATGATCATCATTGTATATGGAATGACTTTTGGAATTGTTTAATATATACCTTTCACTTGTATGTTTATCTTCTATCTCGATATATATATACTTATTATATTTTATTTTTATGATTAATACTATTATGTTACACTCTGGTAATGATGGCATAGTCTCCCCACAGACACACCCAAGGCCCTCACTGTTAGTCAGCAGCCTCTAGTGTTCGAAGAGATGTGCTTAAGGCCATGTGACCAACCAGGATCAAGGAACCGTTTAGTGGCATCCAATTCTAGGAAATTACAAATGGGACTTATGGTAACCATTATGTGTTGCATGTGACATGGTGAGACCAAAAAAATGAATTGGTGCATTTGGTGGGTTGTACAACACAATTTGTGCAAGTGTCATTGGGTGGGAGACCTCGAAAGTAGGATAAGTGTGTCGACAACCATTATTCAACCATATTCCCTCATACTAATGAAGGATATATGGGTTCCCAACCAATTTTATTTTTTCATAATGTTTCAGTCAATATTTTGTGAAGAAATAGGTTGATGATGCAGTGTGGGCCACACAAACATCATCGGGCGGGCGACTCAAAAAAATAGATGGGTGTTCTAGAACCTATCATATGGTCCTCCCCCACAAGACAATGTGGGGCAGATGGGTGCACTTCCATGTTGTGTCGATTTATCATGGTGTTGCTACTCAAGAGGGGGGTGACACAACATCTTTGACAGGAAGCACATGTACAGTTTCTCTGGCGGGGGTGGTGAAACGTTTGACTCGTCCATGCCATGAATCTTTCTTCTTCTTGGATCTTAGGTCCATATTGGGTTTATGGATTATTGGGTCCTTTGGACCATTTATGTGCCTTCAATCAATGTTTTCATAGGTCTATGTGCCTCTGGATCATCGTGTTCTGTATTGGGTTCCCTCTTAACCCAATTTAAAAGGGATTTTCCTTTCTTGTTTTCATAATAGAGGGTTATTCCCTCAACTAGTTTAAAATATATATATATGAGTATATATATATATATTATATAAATTTATTTTTAATTTATTTGGAACTATATATTTATAATTATGTAATTATATAAATATATATTTTTTATAAATATATAAATATATATATTTGTATTTATATATTTATAAATAATTTTAAATAATTGTAGATATGTATTTATAAATATAATTATAAATATATATTTATAACTATAATTGTAAATAAATTTATATATATAATTATAAATATATATATATATATATAATTACATATATATTTATATATTTATATATTTATTTATAAATATATTAAGTTTTATATAATTATATAAATATGTATTCATAAATATATTTATATATAAATATAATTATAATTTTTTTTGATAAGGTAAGTATATATTTATAAATATATTCATAAATAAATATTTTCAAATATATTTCGGGTTTGGGAACCCCAAAATTGGGTTCAGGAACCACAAAATCAGGTTCCGGAAGGGTTCATGTTTTAAAAATATTACCCAAAAGCACCTGGATTAATAATCAGATAATAATTTTACATTTAATTTATATATATATTTATTTATATATATTTATATATATTTATATTTATATTTATTTATATTTATTTATATTTATTTATTTATTTATTTATTTATTTATTTATAAATATATTTATTTTATTTTATTTTATTTTATTTAATAAGGGGGTGAGTACAAATTGAAGTGGCACTCACACCGTAACCCTCCCAGCACCAATTCAATTAGCACTAGGTAATTCCAATTTCATAAAAACCCTACACTTATTTTATTAATAAATAAATAAAAATATGCATTTTATAATGTTGTCTTCCTTTACTTTTAAAATACCTTTTCGACTTTCTATTTTTTTCTTCAGTTTTGGACATTCGGGTCTAATTGACCTTACTTTATACATTCATAGCATATAAATTCTAAATATTCTTTCTTTTCTTTTCTAACATTCCTTCCTTTCCAAAGAACATTCTGGAAATTTGAATTATCGATAATATTATTCATCTTTCTTGTAATTTGAGCATGTTCACTATTACATCCATCTAAATCACATTGATCTTAATAGTTACATTTCCTCTTTAAAACAAGAGATTTATAAGTGTTGGCATAAGTATTAAAGGTAATGGGATTAGGGTTACCTAATGTATAAGTGAATGTCATTCCATTCTTCCATTTCTCTTTTTCAACATCTTGTCGAAGTCTTCCCTCATATTGGATTAATGTTTCAATTAAGTCATTCAAACTTAACTTTTTCAAATATTTACTATCATCGATAGCCTCCCTCTTAGACTCACATTATTTTGGCATAATATTAATAATATTTTTAATGAGTTGAACTCCTGATAACTCTTTTTCACCCAAATATTGTAAATTTTTTACTATAGTTATAAACCATTGATGCATTTGATTTTCTTTTTCTTTAGGGTAAAATTAAAAGACATGATAGTCAGTTCTTAGTATAAATTTGAAAGATTCTAAAAATTTGGTAGTTCCAAAATATGTTATCCCAAACTTCATTCAAATTCCATTTACCATTTCACATGAAGATATATGGATATATATTTTTATGATCATAGAACACAATAGTGTATTATAAAATTTATGGTTTACCTAATATTCATGTTTTTTCCTTTAGATAATTAAATGACCTCCTTCTTGGGAACTTTATTGTTTCATGTAATCAAGATAAAACTTCCAAATCTGGTATTAATGACATAGGGTTTTGTACAATATTTCTAATAATCATAATCAGTTCCATCAAAAATAGGTGGTCTGGTCAGATTTATGTTTTTGAGTGTTCTAGATGGAACTCCTACCATCAAAAAATATTTTATTAACCAAACAATTAGTGTAGGTAAACTGAGTTGAAATTCCAATAAACTAATGAAAATTAAAGATGAAGTAAACTCTAAAAAGTTAGTCTCAAAATCATGCTAAAGTACTCCTTTGATACCAAATGTTATCCAGAGGTATAATGAATAATAAAATACAATATAGGGTATTTTTTTTGTTTTAAAACAAACTTATAATTTTCATCATATTGAAGTATTATGTTGATTAGTTTTTCAAATTACTGATCAAATCAATGATTAGATTAACATGAATATAAATTGTGTGAAATAGAATTGTCATGACAGAAATAAATTATCAGTGTTTTATATTGATGATCAGAGATTTCTGTAAATAGAAATTAAAAAACAAAATCCAATGTAATGATAAGGTAACCCCGATTTTATACCTATCAAAAGATCTTTCTTCCTATCCCCAAAATCCCTATAATAAACCTATCAGTAAAAACTCTCTTCCACACACCATAAGTACTTGAGCTTTGTCTTCCTAACCATTGAATCCCTCAATCAGATAATCTATAATTTCCTTTTTCTTCATGTCCCCAAAAGCCATTGATCATGAAATATTGACAGAAAAATTATTACAATGGAAATTTATAAAATATTTTTAATAAAAACCTTAAAAAAGTATCTCTTTATAGAAATACTCATAAAGAAAAGGATTTCATTGATCAGAAGGTATCTCGACAACAAGAAATTGTAAATCTTCAAAACAAATGACAACATTCAAAATGTAAAATTCAGATGATTGTTCTTTTATGTATATGTAATTATGATTCTTGAGGTGTGTCTCTATTTATATGTCTCATTATAACAAACTCTAATGTTTAAATTTTTCAAAACCCGTAATCAGTTCTAACTGAATCGACAACAACTTCTTCATCTACTGATGAACTAAGTATGTTACTTTATCTTCTAATGTGTTAAATTAGCATGGATGTGGAGATTTTAAATCCTATGGATGTAATCTGGCATGAAACTTCATATTACCAGATTTTTATAAAATAGTTTTTGTTCTTCCATATTTTAGTTACCAGAAGTTTATTCTATATAATCATAATAACTCAAACAAAAACTTCAAATGATATTATTTAATATAAAGTGCATTGTGATTTCTTAAATAAAAATATAATTGATTCATTAAATTAATAAGTACAACAATTAATAAATCATTTATGATGTGTAGAAATAAACTACACATTAATATGATATATTATGTGTCTAATATGACACAAAGTGTGTGTTTTTAGTTTAAAATTGAAATTTCATTTAAAAACATGTATCACTCACTGAAAATCAATAAAAGTCATTTAGAGTTTCTTAATAATCTAGGATAGTGATACATAATTTATTTTAGATGTGTAGTAATCAATCATACCTCAATCTGATACATGATGTGGTCAGTATGACTCAAAGCGCGCATTATCAGTTTAAAATGAATTTTTAGTTAAAAACTTGCATCACTCATAGAAAACTGATAAAAAATTTAGGTATTCTTGATATATACTTTAGTATAATTGTCCATAAATCATTTTAACCATGTAGTAATAAGCCTCATTTCAATCTAATACACAGTGTGACCAGTAAGACTCAAAGATCCTTTTTTAGTTTAAAAATGATATTTTAGTTAAAAATGTGTTTCACTCATTGAAAAAAGAAAGAAAACACATTCATATTGTATTTATATTTTACAAAAAAACTCCATAATTTTTTTATTTGTAGGAATCATTCATACATCAATCAGAAACACAGTGTGGCTGGTATGAATCCTAGTGTTTTTTATTTAAAATTGATATTTTAGATCAAAACTTGTGTCACATACTCAAAACTGAGAAAATACACTTAGATAGTCTTTATAATTTATGACAATGATCCATAAATCATTTGTCAAATATAGTGATCAACTACATGTTAATCTAACCAACAGTTTGCTCAATATAACTTGAAGTGTGTGTTTTCTGTTTAAATGTGACATTTTATTAATGTATTATATCATATTTATTTTATTTATTCCATTATAGTATTACTAACATAAGAATCATATTTTAATACAAGTACTCTATTCTTTTCTTTGAGTTGTACTGGTCTTTTTGGTAACTTGTAGCATGATTCAACTCCTTCTGAAGGAGGTTCAAAGACAACAGAACATTGTTTTTGAATTTTTTGGGATAATGTTTGTAATAAATTATAAAGACCAATGTAATTGTACATGCGAATGTTTTAATTGTAATGTTTTTAAGAATTGTAGAGTGTTTTTCTATTATATTGTGATTTAAATTTATTTAAAATTAAATTGTATATTTGTTGATGGTGTGTTCTATAAATTAGAGTAGCACACTAGTTTAATAGGGATTTTATCAGTGAAATTTCTAGAACTAATAAAAGTATCTTTTATCAACACTATAAATAGTTATGATAAAAGTGTCATTCATTAGTCACGGCAACATATTTGGGTTTATCCAGCACTAACTTTTATCATCTATAACTAAAAGCATTGATAAATTCCACCTTTATCGGTTCTAGAAAAAAGTGCAGATAAAGGGTACCTTTTATCATTAGTAAAAAATTGTAGATAAATCACCCTCTTTATCTATGGTTTTTTTTAGCATTGATACGGTTTTCCTTTATCAGTACTGAAAAAGTGCTGATAAAATGTACATTTATCTGTGCTCCAAAAAAGCACTGATAAAATGTACCTTTTATCACCATTAAAAAAACCTGATAATAGTACCCAGAATTAGCACTTTTTCTTATCTCTTATAAAGGGTGCCTTTTATCAGTGCTAAAAAATGTTGATAAAAGCCACCCATTATCAGTACTTTTATTTTAGTACTGATAAAATTCACCCTTTATCAACACTTTTTTAGTCCTAATTAAAGGTATATTTCGTAAATATATACATATTATTAAAAATCATACATTAATATATAAATATAATGATATTGATATAAATATAATATATTTTATTAAATATGATATATAGAAGACTAAATATAAATTTACCCTTAATATATAATATATTTAGTTGGAATGGGTTATAAAATAATTAAAAATAATATTAATTACTAATTCTCTAATTCTTATCTAGTAATAGTCATTTAATAATAATTGGATGACATAAAAATTCAATAAACTAATGAAAGATCTAAGATAAGTTAAAAATATGACTTGAACTTCAAACGGGCATAACTTTTTGATCTGAGTGTCTATTTGGGCTCTACATTGTATCAAATTGAAGTCTGTGAAGAGATCTAGGACTAGTTCATCAGGAGGACCATGGATACTATTTTTTCAAGGTAAAAAGGCCTATAAGGCCTCCAAAATAAGTTTTTAGTGGGAATACCCTAATATTTTGATATTCTATGGAATTTTAGATTCTTTTAAGAGGGTATCTATATATTTACTAAAGAAGGATTTTTTTCCACCACGTGTCACCACCACGGTAACTCCTACCATTTTCCCATCTCTTTCTTCCATTTCTCCCTCACCTCTCATAGTCTCAGCATCACGACTATCCTCCTCTCCTACTATTGTTTCAAACCCTCCGCAAATATTCCATCCTCTTCATCCAGCAATTAATCCAAAATCAACCACTATTTCCTATAATCTTTGTTGTATCTCGGTACTCCATCTTCGACGCATCCTAAATCCATCATGTCACGACATCTCTACTTGATATTAACCTCTACTAAATTCGTCTCCATATCGAGTTTACTATTCTAAATCATTTGTTTCTAAAATTTGATCGTTTTCTCTTCCTCCTCATCCGATGATTTCACCAACTCTGGCCTCCCAAAACTACCATCATCATTTCATCTCGACACTTCTTCGTCACTTATTCTGAAATCTACATTCTAGGGTTTTTTAAAATACTCCATTCAGTCTCCCTAATCTAGGGTTTGAAGTACTTTGTGCTCAACTACCAGCGCTCCATCACCTTCAACTATCATCAATTCGTTCGTGTATATCTGCTAGCGGGAGATCCTCTCCATTTGACTAATACCGTCATAAGGTTTTTGTATTAGAAGGATGGTGTCGAGATATGTATGTCTACTCCAACCTATTCACCTCAACAACTGAAGATTTCACAAAACATCAATACATTCCTTGGAGACAGCTTCGGCTCGTGAATTGGGTCACCTATATTTGAGGTAACCGTATATTTATGTTGTCGTAACCTAGACGCACTGAAAAACTACATTCGTCTCCTGATTAATTTTGACTCTAACTATGGATAAATTTTATCTTATGTGTTGTTATCCCCACATCTTTCAACCATTACATGAATTCCTTCCCACACAAGTATCAACATTGGTTGTCTATTTCAGGTATAACTTCTTCAACCCTACGTACCGGCCTCCAAGTTATAGATTCTAGGTGGTCATCTGCACTTGTGACGACTTTAGTTTGCTTCACCATTACATATACCTATTAATTCATGAATCTTGAACATGTATGCTAATATTAATTTATTTTTGCTTCAATAAATATGTGTTTTTTCAGTGTTAGGAAATTCTAAACAATTTTCTTAAATTTTGTACTAAATACCCCCTATTCTGATTTAGTACAAACATCTAAACAGCTATTGGTCATTAATATTGCATATCTACCATAATTGGCATCTTTATCTTACACCACATCATATAGTAAACCACCAGTAAATGTAATTTATTTTTAAAAATACCTTACATTCTCTTTTCTTATGTTTCATGCTTTATCTACCAGTTAATGGAATTACAAAAAAAATTGTTACCTTAAATGGTTAGGGAGTTATCATTTTTCTTCCCAATATATATTTTATTCAATGTTCCCACACATACAAATAGTATGGTTTCCTTTAAAAACATGACAATTCAAGAAAAATAAAACCAATACGAAGATTCAATCTCCGAAAACATCTTGGGATGCAAGGTTTTAAAGAAGACTGCATACGAGAGAATGAAGAAAAGGTTTTGAGTACTAAATTATGTTTACCATAAATTATTATACCATTTTTGAATCTTCTACTAAATTTTTTTATTATTTTATTACAACAAAAGTTTCTACATGTACATGAAATTATATTATGACTATACTCACCAGTGTTCTACAATAGTTGATGCACTACAAACAAATTGAATCATCAAGAGAGGAGGATGCATAACATTTTTACAATTATCTACAAGCATTATATTAAATTTCTATTTACCAGTACATT
This sequence comes from Viscum album, assembly GCA_963277665.1. NCBI lineage: Eukaryota > Viridiplantae > Streptophyta > Magnoliopsida > Santalales > Viscaceae > Viscum > Viscum album. Next base: position 764,893,520 of record OY728137.1, read on the forward strand.
CAATTAGATTTCTTAATTTTCATCTAACTACCACTAATTAATTAAATTAATCTCCTATTTAAATGATAGTGTCTCATGAATGTGCAACTTCATCAATAATATCTGTTAGAACAACCTCTCTATAATAGGTATGTTATCTTATTATCCTTCAAAACCTATCCTTTTTGTGCATCATCGATTCATTGAAGGTTATAAAAAGGTAATGACACATTCATACTACTTTTTCCTATTCAAATACTCCCATTACACATGTTTAATCTGCTCATCCTTTATTTATTAACCATTCCTTATTAGTAGGGTTTACATTAGATTCATCAAAATAATAACTATAATTGGTAGCATACATCCCAACCAGTGACTACATGCACATTCTAATGATTATTTTTTTAGAATATACATTGTCAAAACTCTCATAACAGTATTGGTAACATGTTCAATTATACTAGACTTTGTGATTCATTTTTTCTCTGATGTAAACATACGGTTATTTTTTTCATTGTATGGTTTTCACTGTGTTGCTTTTATTAATTTCAGAAGATGGTTTCGCATCGAAGAATAGGTTTTTGCTTGGTAAAGTGTCAGTTGTGATAAATTTGGTTCCCCATTATGATGTTAATGTAACAAATTTATTCATTTTAATACTGCTTTTATGTGTAAATGCATACTATATGTTTTTATTTGTTTATTGTCTGATGACGGCTTAATGGTATTTTTTTCCTTTCTATGGTTTTTAACGTTTGAATTCTATTGATTTCAAGATATGGGTCTGCATTAAAGAACATGTTTTTTCATGGAAAAATGATGTTTTAGTTGGAGTTGGTACCAGGAAATCCTATACTACATCATATGTAAGATTATTCAATTTTCTAGACTGATTTTCTGTTTGATATTTTTCACCTCTCAATGTGATGGATTTAACCATTCTGTTCATGATTGGAAAAATAGGATGGATCTATGCATATATTTTTGAATTCAGGACTGGTAATCTTGTCCTTTTAATGTATTCTCTTTATTATTGGTTGATGATAACATCATGTATCACTTTATTTATCATATTGGATCTATAAGAGTCTTCTGGTATTTTAGAATCACCCTAAAGTCTATTAGCATCCACTATATATTGTTTTTCATGCACTAAAAACCTTCTTCAGATACCCTACATATCCAGATCTACACAATAGGTATGTTTTCCTAAAATTTTGGAATTAAACTCCCTTTCGTCCAACATTTTTTAGTTGCGGTTACACACTATATGTATGTAGGTTATTTTTCCTAAAATCGTGGAGTAAACCTCCCTTCTGTCCAACATATGACTGTATGTAATTTTTTTTAACTATTTAATCCACTATATATTTTTTTATGAACTAAAAACATATGAATTTGATTCATGTGAGATAATAAACATAAACCAATATTTTAGGATAATTGCATGCATCTACCATTTATACATGACTATAGGAACATGTAGGAGACTTTCACTCAGCTTGTCCTTGGTTCACCTCCCACAATCCCTTACATTACCAGATACAGTGACAACTATTGTTTATGACACCTGAAAACCACCTTGTAAACCACCTTACCATCACCCATACATTCTTCAAACATCTTATAGACCAAACTCTCTGTAACAGATATGTTATCATACTATCCTTCAATACCTATCCCTTTTGTGCATCTAGGATTCTTTGTAGTTTATTAAAAGGTAATGATACATTCATACAAATTTTTACTATTCAGATACTCAAAGTACACATGTTTGATAAACTCGGACTTTATTTATTAACCATTCATTATTAGCATGGTTTACATTCGATTCATCATATACAACCCTAGTAGTGACCGCATGCACAAAGATTATTTTTCTTAAGAGTATACATTGTCTATACTCTAATCACAGTACTAGAAACAGGTTCAATTATACTGGATTTTGTGATTAATTTTTTCACTAATGTAAACTTACTAGGATTTTTTTGTATAGTTTTCATTGTGTTGATTCTATTAATTTCAAAAGATGGTTTTTCATTGAAGAAAGGGTTTTTTCTTGGGAAAGTGTCAATTTTGATCAAGTTGGTACCAAATTGTGTTGGAACTATCAAAATATTCTTCACTTTACTAATGCTTTTATGTGTAAATGCATACTATATTTTTTTATTCAGTTATTTTTTGATGAAGGATAACTGGTGTTATTTACTTCTATGGTTTTTGATGTGTGAATTCTATTGATTTCAGGATATGGGTTCACATTGAAGAAAATGTTTTTGCGTAGAAAAAGTGATGGTTCAGTTGAAGTTTGTACTAGGAAATCCAACACTACATCATATGTAAGCTTATTCAATTTTCCAGACTGATTATCTGTTTGATATTTTTATCTCTCAATGTGATGAATTTAATCATGTTTTTCATGTTTGAAAAACTTTGATAGATCTCAGCTTAGATTTTTTAATTCATCACTGGGAATCTTATCCTTTTAATGTTTTCTTTTCATTATTGGTTAATGAAAACATCATGTTTCACTTTATTTAGCCTAATAGATCCATTAGAGTCTTCTGTTTTATTAGCATCACCTTCAAGTCTGCATGGATTTTAATGGATTGTTTTCACTTTTTTATAAAACAAATAGTGATTTAAGAGAACTGTAGGATGCCTTGCTTTATTAAGGGAAATTAAAATATCTTTATCTGAAAAACAATTTTTTCCTCCCCTGATACCCCTCCCTATACTCTATATACTTACATACATACATACATATGTATGTTTTCATGAAAGCAGGTATTTATTCAAACCTTCCATCCCAATACATTTGAATTTTTAGTGCAGATAGAGAAGCATGAAGAGGAATTCAAGGAATAAAAATTGGATAACTTGGAAAATAAGAACATTGAAGTCCCAATCCTAGAGGTATCCACTATCTTTATCTACTCTTTACTAATGAATATTCCTCCAATTCAAATGCACAAAAATATTTATGTTTTTTGGAGTTTCTCTCATTTCTCTAAGACAACTATCACTACCACTTTAGCATGAAAAACATTTTCACTCATATAGGAAGATTTATCTTTCCTACTTAATATTAATTCATTATAAATTCACACAACTTCTTCTTTTGCAAAAATACATACAGTATATTATATAATCATTAAAAGATCATTTAAAATAGAAATTTAATTTCTCTAATGAAGTTTTTTTTTCGGGTTGGTATTCTCATGTTTCTTTGTAACATGTGAGAGAGCTGTTTGCTTCATAAAATGTTGAATACCTATTTTAACTAGAGATCATGTTTAAATATGCAAGTTTAAGTAAGTACACTAGGCTTAGACTTCGTATTTTGTGAGTTAAAACACATCTAATAAATTATATCATAAACCATTCCATCAAGGATTTATGTGGAAAAAATCACATCTTATATTTTCAAAGATTAAAAATTAAAATTTTCATGAATATCATGGTGTATGCACTATTGACATTATCTTATTTTATTTTGATTTCTAATTAATTGTTTTAGGTTAACATTCATTTTTTGATTCTGCAAATTCAGGTGTTCTTATTTTAAATTTTTTTTCTATGCAGAAAAGTCTTCCAAGAAATTGAAGTTGGATATTTGTACAGTGTGACATATTTTCTCAGTGACATTAATACTTATGCTGTATATTTTGAAATTTAAATTTCCATTTGAATGTTCTTTTCATTCATGTCCATTTGAATACTATGTTATATATACTTATGATGTTTTATTCATGTCCATTTGAATGTTATTTTCAGTTGGATATTTCATTCATGTTTATTTCTCAGTGACAGAAATACTTATTCTGTATATTTAGGTATTCTTATATTGTATACTTATATTGTATATACATATGTTGTATAACAATTATTTCATGTTCTTTTCATAATTTCTCAGTGACATTATTACTTATGATATTTCATTCATATTTATTTTTTAATGTACTTTTCTAATTAATGTCTATTTTTTATTTTCATTCATGTATTTGAAGTTGGATACTTATATTGTTTTCTACAGTGTGAATTATTTTATTTTCCGTATTCTTTTATATTTTCATTCACGTTCTTTTCATTTTTTTTCCAAAATGTTTTTTTTTCTTTTCATTTGAATGTTATCTACTATATTATAATGTCCATTTTAATATATGTTTTATTTTCCTTATATATTCTATGTAACGCCCCGACCCTAGTTACCCAAAGTCGGTGCATTATTATATAACATTGGCATGATCACAAGAAAGATCAAATCTCGAAAGACCGATAGGTTTAGTAGCCTTGGAAACACTAGATATATTCATAAGTCTTACATTACATCATAAAAATGAAAACTACAACAACATATTTTCTTAATAGTCCACACTCATATCCCCACATACTATCCCTGCAGGTCATTCATAAATTACTTCTTCACATCCAGGGAAAAATAAAACATTGAAAGGGGTGATCTCAGATGCTCAGTAAGATTAACAATATAGCGGAAACTATCATAAATAAGTATAAACATTTAAGGCAATGTATAACTAAAACAAAATTCTTTTAAACTTGGAATTCAATATAGCATGGAAAAAATAAAATGAAATAATTCCATTTACTTATTCACATGGATATTCTACTAATCGAATAATCACATGAAATATCAATAACCACTTTCATAATGATGGAATTCATAATGCCAGACTATCATAACCACATAGCCAAGGCCTCGTGCCAAGACTACAAATAAGATTTTGCCAAGGCCTTGTGCCAAGACACTAGTTTGTCTCATGAGACCTACCGATGCATAGAGGATCTATAGCAGGCTCCACCTGTCACATATTAAGTCCAATGCATTCCTCATATGAACAGGTTTAAACATAACATAAACATTCGTATTAAAACTAGAATACGAAATGTAAATAATTCATCCATAAACCATGAATGGAATAAAAATAACACGTCCACATTCAAACATATCACAAAACCTTCAATAAAATATAGAAGTTTTGTATCATAATAAATCAACTTCAAATAAGCGTAAAATCCATCAAAGGATGTTGACATAGATGAAATCAAAACTCTTTTTAGAGTAATATCTCTTTTTATTTTGAAATCATTTAAGAGTCATATATTTATAAAATATAACATTTTATTTGAATATATTATTATAATCTTGTAAGGTAAGCTTTGAAGATTTTATAATGGCGGAAAATAGCCACACCCACCATATAAGTTAAAAAAACATTCTTACCTAAATTCTGTCGAAAAGGTTAAAAAGCACCTTGTTTGGAAAACGACGGAAATATTCTTTTATAAACCTCTTATAAAAAGTCAAAAAAGGGTATAAATGACATTAACCCATATTCTTTTAAATAGTAAAAATAAATTTGAAATACATTTTTAAGAAACATGGATGTGGATGATAAAGAAATCCCAGTAGATTATTACGTATAAACAACCTCAGATAAAGAAGAGATTGCGAAATAAACCCGTACCTTGTACTTTTCCTTGGTTGAGGGTAGTTAAACCTCCTGTATAATGGTTAAATAATTGTTATTAAATTATTCAATAATCGTATACATTAACATGATATCATATATGATCTTTTAACATTTCTTTGTTAATAATATCTTAGAATTATCGTCATTTCGGGTGTTAACTTACTCGTTTTCTTTTATATGTTTTGTTACATAATCCATGTTTATCATGGATAGGTTGTATATTATTCATATCCAGAATGATATCATGTCCTTAAAAATTATTTTTAAATCATCAAATGATAATTATACTTGAATGGATACGATGGAGAATGAATCTCATCGCATTCGTGGAGACGGTAGTCCATACGTATGCACGAGTGATAATATCATTCTTTTGATATTAAAATAACATATAATTGGATGGTATATCATTTATACAGAATCATTATCATGTTATATTTATTATTTACATTAATTAAAAATCATTATTATACCCATCCAAAGAATAATATATTGAATAACAATTACACCACAACTTGGAGACGGTAAGCCGTACGTACGCACGTATGGTGACATGTCATTCAAAGGATGGATAGAATACTGAATATGGTTATACCATATTTATAATAATATTAAATTATATAGGAGATACTGGATTCATTATTTTAGAATGGGAATAATAAAGAAAGAACAAGTGGAAGAAGAAATGAATTTGAAAAAAAGGGTTGTGAAAACATTACCTCTTCTTCGGGTTCTTCCTTTTGATTTGATCAAAAGGGCTCCTTAGGTTGGCTTTCTGATCAAAATAATGCCTCTAGGTTGTAGTGAGGTAATTTGAGAGAGTATTTGGGCAGGGTTATGCCGAACCAAAAGGCTTTGAATGTGTGAATTAGTGAGAAGGGGGAGTGCCCTTTTATACGAGGGGTGAGGGGCACCTTGGGAAAAGCTAGAAATATTATTTTATAATAAATTCATATTCAGTTTCTAATGGCTTCAAAGTGGATTATTGAAATTTTAAGGTGGGTATGGGTCGAAAACCACTCAAACAATATAATTTAGACAGTTTTGGGTTACTATATTAACCTTATCTTTAAGTATTAACTCTTAGTTAATTAGTTTCACTTTTACGATGTCTCTTTGTATTTTTATATTATATGGTTCATAAACTTACAATATAAATCCAAGAGACCCCCCAAGTGGTCCATTAATGATATAACTATCATGATATAAGTCTCTTGGCCAAACCTTAGATTTTTAAAATTTTAATATCAATTAATAATATAATATTTGTTTTAAAAACTCTTTTATGTCAATTTTGACACTATTCAATAATTGATTTTTGTAAAAATCATAACATAATTATTACTTCAAAAAAAGTTAATTAAATCAATACTAACATGTCATATTATCTTATAAATTTATTGGTATTTATAAAAAGTCTCAAATTACATTTATTTGGGTATTTATAATATCAATTATTCTAATTTGTTATTAATTTAGTAATTATTGTATCACCATTGTGTCATAAATAAATTAAATTATATAATGTCTAAAAATTATAAATAAAATACCATTATGTAGAAAATATTTTAATCTTTATAATTAATATTTATAATCGAAAATCCAACATATATAACCCTATGTAAAAAATGGTTTTCTAAAAGATATATGCTTAAGTCATTTTTGTATTTATTTTAACTTAATTAATATAAAGTGTCATTATCACTTACAAGTGGCTCCATGGGGTCCAAAAATCTACCCAAATATGCCCATGGTCGGACATGTATCCACCAATAAGTTTAGGACACGTTTTAGGGTAATTTAGTATTATTATAATATTATCTTTTAAAACTTATTTACCGGATTTACCCTTAACCATGGTAAATAAAATATTTACCGAAGTAATTATTCAAAATGTATAAAAATAAAAGTTACCTATTTACACAATATGAACATCCTAATTCCAAATATGGAATCCATTTTTCCAAATTCAAAACACAGAAGTGCCAGAAATTAATTTAAAATTAGTTCTCGTTGTTAAAACAAAAAATGTGTTTTTAAGAGATAATAACTATCAAAAGATTGACACTTGTTTATGTCTGGTTTAATTGTAAAATTATGTACAATGACCAAAATTGTATTAAATGGTAAAAATATATTCTAAATATACTTTAAAACCACTCAAATTCATAATTTATAAATATAAATTATTTCTATTAAAAAAGTTGTTTTTAATTAAAATTTCGTAATTTTCACTATTCATCAAAATATAAATGTTATCTGAAAAGTTCCAAAATTTCACCCTAGGCTAAATTTGATATTAATAATCCAAAAATGAAGTCCATTTTGAGATATAAAATTTATAAAATTTCAAAAACTAGGTATTACTATTCATAACGGCTAGTTTGATTGGTTGTGGTGTGTTAGAACTCGATGTTGCGTACAACACACGCTATCGCATTATTCAAAGAGTAGCGTACCGTAGAAGCTTGGGGTGTTACATTCTCCCCTCCTTCAAATAATTTCATCCTCAAAATTTATATAATACTACCGCATGAAAAGACTCGGGTGGTTCTTCATCATAAGTTCCTCAGGTTTCCACGTTGCCTCTTCCATCTTATGGTTTCTCCACAAAACTTTTATCAGACGCGTCATCCTGTTTCTCAGTACTTGTTCTCTCATATCAAGAATCCTGACGGGCTCTTCGCAATAAGAAAGATCGGGTTCCAGTTCTAATTCCTCATAGGTGAGTACATGCGTTGGGTCAGGCATGTATTTCCTCAATAGAGATACGTGGAACACATCGTGAACTTTGGAGAGACTTGGCGGCATTGCCAATCGGTAAGCTACAACCCCAATTTGTTCTAGAATTTCGAAATTTCCAATGTACCTGAGACTCAATTTACCTTTCTTACCAAAATGTATGACTCCCTTCCATGGATATACCTTCAAGAAAATATGATCACCGACTTGAAATTCCAAATCCTTTCTTCGATTATCGGTATAGCTCTTCTGCCTACTTTGAGCTGCTTTGATGTGATTTTGGATTACCTTCACCTTTTCCATCGTTTCCTCCACCAGTTCTAGACCTACAAGTTTTATTTCACCAACGTCATCCCAACAGGTTGGTGTGCGACATCTCCTTCTGTATAACTCTTCATATGGTGCCATCTGAATACTCGAATGGAAGCTATTATTATAGAAAAATTCTACCAGATGTAAATATTGATCCCACATACCCTTAAAGTCGAGTGAGCAGGATCTCAACATGTCTTCTAAGGTTTGAATAGTTCATTCTGATTGTCCATCTGTTTGAGGGTGGTAGGCAGTGCTCAAATGAAGTTCAATATCCAAGGCTTTCTGAAGACTTTTCCAGAATCTTGAAGTAAAATGAGGATCACGATCAGAAACAATCGATAGGGGTACTCCATGTAGTCTCACAACTTCATCAATATAATTTCTTGCTAGACGTTCCAGTGGTAGATCTTCTCTTATAGTAAGAAAATGTGCTGACTTGGTAAAACGATCAACAATAACCCATATTGCATCGTTACTTCTAGGAGTCTTTGGTAGCCCCATGAAAAAGTCCATCATAATATTGTCCCATTTCCACTCAGGTATGGGAAGAGGTTGCATGACTCCTCCAAGTTGTTGCCTTCCAGCTTTCACTTGTTGACAAACCATACATCTTGACACAAAATCGGCAATCTCCCTCTTCATGTTGTCCCACCAAAAATGTTCCTTCAAATCTCTATACATTTTGGTTCTCCCAGGGTGTATAGAGAAATTGGAACTATGAGCATCATCTAGCAATTCCCTTTTTAGATCAGGTATATCGGGAGCACAAAGTCTCTTTCCAAATTTCAAAATTCCTTCTTCATACACAAAGTCTCTCAATCTCCCATCATTTGCAACTTTAATCTTCTTTTGAAATTCTTCATCATCGGTCTGAGAACTCTTAATCCTTTCTAGTAAAGATGGTTTGGAAACCATTTGAAAAAGCATTGATGTTTCACCTTCCCTGGTTATTCCCATGTCCATCTTTACTAGATCCATGAATATTGGATCCCTTTCAATTCTCATATTGTTCAAAACCCCCATTATCTTTTCTGTTCAAAGCATCTGCCACCTTGTTTTCTTTCCCCAGGTGGTAGTGTATCGTACAATCATAATACTTGAGTAATTCAAGTCATCTCCTTTGCCTCATGTTGAGTTCTTTTTGTGAGAAAATATACTTCAAACTCTTGTGATCAGTATAAATCTCACATTTTTCACCATAGAGGTAGTGCCTCCATATCTTCAAAGCAAAGATCACAGCTGCTAACTCGAGATCATGAGTAGGATAGTTTTGTTCATGAATTTTCAATTATCGTGATGCATAGGCAATAACCCTATAATTCTGCATAAGGACACAACCAAGTCCTTTCTTCGATTCATCACTATAAATAACGAACCCATAATTCCCCGATGGTAGAGTCAAAATAGAAGCATTGACTAATCTTCTCTTCAGTTATTTGAAACATTCTTCACACTCTTTTGTCCAAACAAATTTAACCCCTTTACGTGTGATCTTTGTTAATGGGTTAGCCAACCGGGCAAAATTCTGGACAAAGCGTTGATAATAACCTGCAAAACCAATAAAACTGCATACCTCAGTTATACTCGTAGGTGCTGGCCATTCTTGGATTGCCTTGGTCTTAGAAGGGTCAACAAAGATTCCATCTTTAGAGACAATATGTCCAAGAAAAGAAATCTCATAAAGCCAGAATTCACACTTTCTAAACTTCCCATATAATTCATATCTTCTCAGAGTCTTCAGGATAATGCGCAAGTGATTTTCATGATCTTCATAGCTTTTTTAGTATACCAAGATATCATCAATAAATACCACCACAAATTCACCAAGATATTCTTTGAAAACTCTATTCATCAGATCCATGAATACAGAGGGTGCATTAGTCAATCCAAAAGGCATTACAATAAACTCATAATGCCCGTACCTAGTTTGAAATTCTGTCTTCGGAATGTCTTCCTTCTTCACACACAACTGATGGTATCCGGATCGAAGGTCAATCTTCGAAAAGTATTGAGCTCCATGCAGTTGTTCAAATAAATCATCAATGCAAGGTAGGGGATACTTGTTCTTTATTTTTATAGCATTGATCTCCCTGTAGTCGATACATAACCTCATAGATACATATTTCTTTTTAACAAAAAGAACAGGGGCTCCCCATGGAGAAACACTAGGGAGAATAAATCCCTTATTACTCAATTCCTCTGGTTGTTTCTTTAGTTCAACTAATTCTACAGTGGCCATTCTATAAGGGGTCTTTGATATAGGCCTTGATCCAGGAATTAAATCAATGGAAAACTCAACTTCTCGTTCTGGAGGATGTCCAGGTAAATCGTCCGGAAACACATCTACATATTCTTTCATAATAGGTACATCCTCTATTTGAACATTCCTTTCCTCACCCATAGTCATTTCATTCTCTTCCTCCCAATAATTGAATTTAGTTGAGCTACTAGGGAGGATATAGATAAGAATTAGGTGGTGACGATTCTTCTCTAAAGATAAGATGTTCCTTATCATCATCATCAAAAATTGTAACCTCCTTCTTCTTACAATAAATATTTGCATCATGGTCCGAAAGCCAATCCATACCAAGGATTACATCACACTGAATCATAGTTATGATGATGAGATCAGTGGATAAAGAACATTTATGTGCACTAATGAGGACTGATTCACAAAACTTTGTTGCAATGATACTTCCCTTAGGAGTTTTAACTGACAACTCCTTTGTTAAATAAAATTGGAAATATCTAATTTTCTTAGCAAACTGGGAAGATATGAAACAATGCGATGATCCAGAATCAAATAATGCATTTGCTAAACTTGAGGAAACCATTAAATTACCTGCCACCACATCTTTCGGAGCTTCTACCTCAGCAGTAGTGATAGCATAAGCTTGGCCTTGATCCCTTGGCCTTTTCTGAGGTAAGTTCCTCTGATGCTTAGGACATTCATTTGCATAATGTCCCATCTCCCTAAAATTGTAGCACTGAACATTGGTAGCTTCCTTATTCCCTTTGCAATCACGAGCTTGGTGGCCTTTTTCACCACACTTGTAACAGACACTCATTCCCTTCAAGCAAGTACCAGGGTGTTTCTTCCCACATTTACCACAGGATGGATATTCAACCTTTCCCTTATTCCCCTTATTTCCATTCCCAGATTGATCAGCAGATCTCTTCTTCTCTTACTTTGCTTTAAAGTCATAAGACTTAGAGAATTCCTTTTCTGTCTTGATAGCACATGAGACAATGTCTTCGTACGATGAGAAGGATTGTGAGACTAATGCTTGACAGAGAAATGGTTTTAACCCATAAAAGAAACGATCAATCTTACTTCTTGGGTTATGTATATAATCTCCAGCATACCTTGCTAACCTTGTAAAGTTAGCCTCATACTTTGCGACATTCTCATCCTCCTTTTTTCTCAGACTCAGAAATTGCCTTTCCATATCTGCTTGATGGTCGCGAGAAAAGTATTTTTCTAAAAACAGATCTTTAAACTCCCTCCATTCCATATTTGATACTTCATCATCTTCCTTCATGTTTTGAATCAATGACCACTATTGATCAGTATCTCCAGTGAGGTGGTAAACTACCATGATAACTTTTTCCCTTTCACTACTCCCCAAAGCCTGAAATATTTTCTCTAGGGAATTTATCCATTGCTCAGCTACTAAGGGATTTTTACTCCCATTTAATGTTGGTGTTTGTTGCCTCATGAAGTGATCTAACATTGATCCTCCACTCTGCGGATCAGGGTGCTCCGTACGGGTAAGGTTATTATTCATAACCTGAGTGAGTTGTCCCAGTATGGTGATTAGCTGATCGGCACCAGTTTCATCACCAGCTCCACTATAATTATCTTGATTAGGAGGGAAATCCCTACATGGAGTGAATTCATTGATATGGTTTCCATTTCTTCCACTAGGCGCCATTTCTAAACAATGGCATAAACTAGATCAGTTTATGAATCAAAATACATAATTCCATACTTATAAAACACTTAACATAAATTGAACTATTTATGGATATAATCCATAATCATAAAAAAAAAATCTTTAAGGAAGTATATACTCATAAACCCTTCATATTGATTTGTAAAGAAAATGAGAGTTATCCTAAGCATATCCCCCAGGAGTGTCGTAACCAAGAGTACAGCAAGGCCCGTTGTCGTGCACCAGTTCTCATTCGAGTCTAGCTCAAAGAGGTGTTTTCGGGTTTTACCCCTAGGTACATCTGTGCTAGAGCCACCTCTACCTACTCATATCCAGACAGGGATGTATTTCTCGGAAAACTAACAAAATCTCTACAATACCAATATTCTAGTAAGTTATTCTATACTAATCCTCAAAGTCCATCTTAAGTCTATGTGCTCTAATTATAGTTTATCTAAATCTAGCTTCCAAGGTTTGTACTAAACTTCCTCTGATACCAACTGTAATGCCCCGACCCTAGTTACCCAGAGTCAGTGCATTATTACATAACATTGGCATGATCATAAGAAAGATCAAATCTCGAAAGACCGGTTGGTTTAGTAGCCTTGGAAACACTAGATATATTCATAAGTCTTACATTACATCATAAAAATGAAAACTACAATAACATATTTTCTTCATAGTCCACACTCATATCCCCACATACTATCCCTGCAGTTCATTCATAAATTACTTCTTCACATCCTGGGAAAAATAAAAATTGAAAGGGGTGAGCTCAGATGCTCAGTAAGGATAACAATATAGCGGAAACTATCATAAATAAGCATAAACATTTAAGGCAATGTATAACTAAAACAAAAGCCTTTTAAACATGGACTTCAACATAGCATGGAAAAAATAAAATGAAATAATGTCATTTACTTATTCACATGGATATTCTACTAATCGAATAATCACATGCAATATCAATAACCACTTTCATAATGATGGAATGCGTAATGCCAGACTATCATAACCACATAGCCAAGGCCTCGTTCCAAGACTACAAATAAGATTTTGTCAAGGCCTTATGCCAAGACACTAGTTTTCTCATGAGACCTACCGATGCATCGAGGATCTATAGTGGGCTCCACCCGTCACTTATTAAGTCCAATGCATTCCTCATATGAACAGGTTTAAACATAACATAAACATTTGTATTAAAATTAGCATACGAAATGTAAATACTTCATCCATAAACCATGAATGGAATAAAAATAACACATCCACATTCAAACATATTACAAAACCTTCAATACAATATAGAAGTTTTGTATCATAATAAATCAACTTTAAATAAGCGTAAAATTCATCAAAGCATGTTGACATAGATGAAATCAAAACTCTTTTTAGAGTAATATCTCTTTTTATTTTGAAATCATTTAAGAGTCATATATTTATAAAATATAACATTTTATTTGAAAATATTCTTATAAGCTTGTAAGGTAAGCTTCGAAGATTTTATAATGGCGGAAAATAGCCGCACCCGCCATATAAGTTAAAAAAACATTCTTACCTTAATTATGTCGAAAAGGTTAAAAAGCACCTTGTTTGGAAAACGACGGAAAGATTCCTTTATAAACCTATTATAAAAAGTAAAACAAGGGTATAAATGACTTTAATCCATATTCTTGTAAATAGTAAACAAATGTTTTGAAATACATTTTTAAGAAACATGGATGTGGATGATAAAGAAATCCCAGTAGATTATTACGTATAAACAACCTCGGATAAAGAAGAGATTGTGAAATAAACCCTTACCTTGTACTTTTCCTTGGTTGAGGGTAGGTTAGCCTCCTTTATAATGGTGAAATAATTGTTATTAAATTATTCAAGAATCATATACATTAATATGATATCATATATTATCTTTTAACATTGCTTTGTTAATAATATCTTAGAATTATCGTCGTTTCGGGTGTTAACTTACTCGTTTTATTTTATATGTTTGGTTACATAAGCCATGTTTATCATGGATAGGTTGTATCTTATTCATATCCAGAATGATATAAATTCCTTAAAAATTATTTTTAAATCATCAAATGATAATTATACTTGAATGGATACGATGGAGAATGAATCTCATCGCGTTCGTGGAGACGGTAGTCCGTACGTACGCACGAGCGATAATATCATTATTTTGATATTAAAATAACATATAATTGGATGGTATATCATATATAAAGAATAATTATCATGTTTTATTTATTATTTACATGAATTACAAATCATTATTATGCCCATCCAAATAATAATATTTTAAATAACAATTACACCACGACGTGGAGATGGTAAGCCGTACGTACGCACGTATGGTGACATGTCATTCAAAGGATGGATAGAATACTGAATATGGTTGTACCATATTTATAATAATATTATAGTATATAAAAGATACTGGATTCATTATTTTATAATATGAATAACAAAGAAAGAATAAGTGGAAGAAGAAATGAATTTGAAAAAAAAGGGTGGTGAAAACATTACCTCTTCTTCAGGTTCTTCCTTTTGATTTGATAAAAAGGGATCCTTAGGTTGGCTTTCTAATCAAACTAAGGCCTCTAGGTTGTATTGAGGGAAGTTGAGAGAGTATTTGGGCAGGGTTTGGCTGAACCAAAAGTTTTTGAATGTGTGAATTAGTGAGAAGGGGGGGTGCCCTTTTACAAGAGGGGTGAGGGTCACCTTTGGAAAAGCTAGAAATATTATTTTATAATAAATTCATATTCAGTTTCTAATGTATCAAAAGTGGATTATTTAAATTTTAAGGTGGTTATGGGTAGAACACCACTCAAACAATATAATTTAGATAGGTTTGTGTTACTATATTAACCTAATCATTAAGTATTAACTCTTAGTTAATTAGTTTCACTTTTACAATGTCTCTTTGTATTTTTATATTATATGATTAATAAACTTACTATATACATCCAAGAGACCCCCCAAGTGGTCCATTAATGATATACCTATCATTATATAAGTCTCTTGGCCAAACCTTATATTTTTAGGAATTTAATATCAACTAATAATATAATATTTGTTTTAAAAACTCTTTTATGTCAATTTTGACACTATTCAATAATTGATTTTTGTAAAAATCATAACATAGTGAGTACTTCGAAAAAAGTTAATTAAATCAATCCTAACATGTCATAGTATCCTATAAAATTATTGGTATTTATAAATAGTCTCAAATTACATTTATTTGGGTATTTATAATATCAATTATTCTAATTTGTTATTAATTTAGTAATTATTGTATCACCATTGTGTCATAAATAAATTAAATTATATAATGTCTAAAAATTATAAATAAAATACCATTATGTAGAAAATATTTTAATCTTTATAATTAATATTTATAATCTAAAATCCAACATATATAACCCTATGTAAAAAATTGTTTTCTAAAAGATATATGCTTAAGTCATTTTTGTATTTATTTTAACTTAATTAATATAAAGTGTCATTATCACTTACAAGTGGCTCCACGGGGTCCAAAAATGGACCCAAAGATTCCCATGGTCGGACATGTATCCACCAATATTGTTAGGACACGTTTTAGGGTAATTTATTATTATTATAAGTTTATTTTTTAACCCTTATTTACCGAATTTACCCTTAACCATGGTAAATAAAATATTTACCGAAGTAATTATTCAAAATGTCTAAAAATAAAAGTTACCTATTTACACAATATGAACATCCTGATTCCAAATATGGAATCCATTTTTCCAAATTCAAAACACATAAGTGGAAGAAATTAATTTTAAATTAATTCCCGTTGTTAAAACAAAAAACGTGTTTTTAAGAGATAATAACGATCAAAAGATTGACACTTTTTTATGTCCGGTTTAATTATAAAATTATGTACAATGACCAAAATTGTATTAAATGGTAAAAATATATTCTAAATATACTTTAAAACCACTCAAATTCATAATTTATCAATATAAATTATTTCAATTAAAAAAGTTGTTTTTAATTAAAATTTAGTAATTTTCACTATTCATCAAAATATAAATGTTATCCGAAAAGTTCCAAAATTTCACCCTAGGCTAAATTCGATATTCCGAATCCAAAAATGAAGTACATTTTGAGAGATAAAATTTATAAAATTTCAAAAATTAGGTATTACTATTCATAATGGCTAGTTTGATTGGTTGTGGTGTGTTAGAACTCGATGTTGCGTACAACACAGGCTATCGCATTATTGAAAGAGAAGCGTACCGTAGAAGCTTGGGGTGTTACATTCTCCTATATGTTTTCTATGTTTTCAAATAATTTTTTTTCCTTATATATTCTCCTATATGTTTTCCTTATATTCTCCATCATGCATTTTTATGTTTTATTTTGTACAGTGTTGGTAAACTTATATTTTTTTCCTTATATATTCTCATATATTCTCCAATATGTTTTTAATAATATCCTACATATTCTCCTATGTTATTTTATTTTCCTTATTTTTCTTATATTTTTTCAATTCTCTATATTTTTTCCAATTGTATTCCAATATTAAGTATCACTAATTTTTTCAATATATTCAATATTCATGTTCATTATTAACTTTGAAATATAGTATTTTCTTCTTCAAAATAAGAATTAAATGTATAGTCATTCGAATGCACGGGTGAGTACTAGTTATTATAATTTTTAAGTCGAGACTTAATTTATTCTCAATCTTACATTCATATATATATTATGGTTTTGAAAGTATATTATTTTTCATATTTTAGTTTTATTTAAAAATAAATATATGCATGTTTTCTTATATTTACATAGAATAAATCAATTTTACAAATAAATATTTTAAAAAAATTACATAAAAATAATTTTTAAATATATAAACCATATGAAAATAAATATTAATTATTCATTTTATTTAAAATAAAAAATTATCTATTCAATTTACCTTATAAAAATGCATTAGTTTATATATATATACTTATAAAAGTAATGTTTATATATAAATAGGTGTGTGTAAATAAAAATATATATAGTTATGTGTATAATATAATATATTTTAATAAATTTAACACCCATATATTTTAAAATAATGCTATGTTTTATAACTTACGCTGCAAGGAACACTGAGCTTAAACAAACTCCAAAATATCATTATTTAACACGAACGTTACAGACTATCCATTAAATTGGTTGGTGTGAATAGTATTAACCATATTACGAAATAAATATGATTTTCATATTCAATACAAATTTAATTATTCTTAGGAAATGAACACATAATTTTTAGTAAAGTCATTTTATTCTTGAAATAAATTTTTTATTCAAAAAGTGATTTTTATAGCTTTTTATGAGAAAATAAATATAATTAATTTTTAAATCTTTTTGAAACTATATTTTACAAAATGAACTTTTTTTCTAATAATCACTCCAAAATTATCTTAGGGTATTTTTTGGGAATTTTATAAAAAAATGATTTTTGGGTTAAAAATTAAAAATATTTGTTTTACGAAATACCATAACTCTTATAAAATAATTACTCTATGGTAATGATTTAAAATTTATTAACCCCTATTCTTGATAAAAAATTATTTAATTAATAACATAATATATAAGGTGTTTCATTTAGAAACACATGCTTAGCAATTTTGAAAACCATGATTTTTACATTAAAATTTAACTTTTATGAGTTATACGCATAACATATGTAAGATTTATTTTCATCCATTTTATAAATTAAATCAAGTAAAATAGATTCCATGTTTTTAATTAGGATATCCAAATTAGGTTATAATTTTATTTTCATTTTTAGTCATAAAAAAGATACCACGGTAAAAGAAACAACTACTGCAGTATAGGTAAAATATTGTAGCTAGTTAATGTTAAAAGGTAAGAGCTTAAAATGCCTAAAAATATAAAATTAAAATTGTGTTTTATGTGTTGATATAACTTAAACATCATTTAATTCATTAATTATCAACCAAATTTGTTGGAATTAATTCCACCAAAATGTGGTTGGCTTTAAAAATAGAATAATCATTATTTAATCACTTAAAACCACTCTTCCTCATGTATAAATACCACCCCCTTTCCCCTAAAAATACATGAAGCTCTTAAAATATATATAAAAACTTGTAGTAACCACTCTCCCCACATCCTTTCATTATTGTTCTCACCCAAATAACAATTCCAAGTTCCTTAATGGGTCCTTCAAGGAGTTGATATTCAAGAGGTGACTTTCTCAAACCGCCTCCCTTAATTTCCTTTCTTCTTCTACCTTATACTCACATCATTAATCCATAAAATATTAATAAATAAATTATAATTTATATAATATAATTTTATATATCTAATTTAATATCTTATATCCATCCATTTTCTTATCTCCTCTTATTCAAAGAAACAAAACCATTGTCCAAATTATGGCAGTTAACCATCTCTGTGAATAATGATTTTGTTTTTTTTTCATTACCACCTTAAAAAATGTTCATAAACATATTATTATGGTTAAATAATATTTTAATAGGTATATTATAACTTATTTCATATTCTGAAACTAATATATAGACATAATATTAAATAAAACAAAACTAGTTTTTGACGGTTAAAAAACCACTGAAATAAACTAAATAGTTATCACTAACTTTTAATCAAATGAATCAACCTCATGTTAGAAATAAAAATGATATATAGTAAAATTTAAACTTATTGATGTGAATTAATACAACTTCATTTAACATCTGGGTTTTTATTTCCATTTTACAAGAACATCCATAATTATACACAAGTGAACTGACCATGAAACGAACGCACCCAAAACAATGAAAATAATGAAATGTTATTAATGAATGGATGGTAAGATTTGTAAAAGGATAATATAAGGTATTATAAATATGAATATAGTTATTTAATAAATTAATTTCATTATTTATACCATTATATATGAGGTTGAAGTTTGAAAAACTAATGGGAAGTGTGAGGTAAGCGATTTCTTAACTCAATTTCTATTCATTGGGTTAAACTCCAACTTCATTGATTATGACATGTTAAGATTATGTATGGAATGACTTTTTATTATTGATTATCCACTAGAAGAGGCTAATATTAATTTTTTATATTATAATATTCATGTGATTCAATGTTAACAAACATTTTTACTAGTGAATTATACAATTTGAACTTCTTTTCATAACATATTTGTAATTTCTTCTGAAAATTCACTATTACATGGTACATTTTTTAACACATCCTAAAACACCAAATTCTATTGATTTTATTTTCATATTTAATTTTAATATTTACCATTCCATTGGTAATATTTTATTCTTCTATATCACTTGAGGAATCACATTTGAAGATGACCGAAGTGGGCTTTCATGCCAACACATTATGGGCGAAGTGAACTGGACAAAAGCCCAATAAAATGAATGTATTAGAAAATATAGAATACCAATGTTGATAAAATATTAACTATGTATGTAATAAATAATTAGGAACATTTAATTAAATAAAGGAAAGAAAAAATTCTTATTTTTTAATGGATTTCCAGGCATCCCAAGTTAAAGATGAAATTATGGGCCAGATTTTGTGGCCAAGGAAAAAATTCCACCATTTTGATAATATATCAATAAAAGAACATCCATTTGGGATTAAATTTTTTGGTATATCAAGTTAAGTCCAGATATTCATTTAATTATTCTATGTACCACCCCAATTCGGCCATCTAAAATCTTGTTTTTCATGTCTATTTGGTGGATGCAAGCAGGCTCATATTTTTGTCAAGTGTGGAAAAGTCTTCTATCCATTAACATTCCACCTACCTAGGCCTACCACCATTAATTGGGGTGAATTTCACTATTTTAGGATCTAAAAAATTCTTACAAAATTATTATTCAATTCATTGGAGTTGGATTGTTTAGAGATCTTTGATTTTTGTTTCATTGTAATTTTATGCTACCTCTTTGTCTTTGTAACATTATTCTTTCATTTTTAAGTTTTTAAAATCAACTTAGTCTCTTGATAAAACATATTCTTAAACGTTTTCTTTATTATTCTTGTTAAAAAAATTGATACCATTCCATAAAGGTGTGAATTTATTCACACAGTGAAGATATAAATCCTTCACAAAATGGTGGAGTGTTCATTATTTCATTGTTTTTTACTTCTACAATTCCTCCCTAATGAGTCTACTTCCCACTTACATTGAAATCATAAAATAAATGGAGGTATAATCCTCTTTTGGGTTTATCCAAGTGAGTATAAAGGTTTTATATTTGATGTTATTTCTCACTCTATTAATGTTTAATCGCTTATTTTAATTTAGAATTTCATTTGAATATCTTGATGCTTCTTTGTCCTTGTTGAATTTTAAGACCACACACTTCAAGTTCTAATAAGAACCTTTAACTTGGAGTTCTCATAAAAATGATCCTCCAAATGTATAGGTGATTACAGTTATATTTTTTTTATTAAACCAAGATGTGATGAAGTTTTTTTATCTCTTTAAATGAATCACTCTTGAGTCTTTGAAATTTAAATCATTAAAAAGAAATTTCATCCAATCCATACCTTATAATAACCTATGATCAATCCATTATCATAATTTTAATTCACACATATCTCCTAGTGATAATTTAAAGACATGTAAAATCAACCCCAACTTGGCCACTTCATAGCCAAAATAAGCCTTATAATGTATGTTTCTGTAGGTTTATTATTAGTTCTCTGAGGATTCAATAGCCTAATCTACACTATAGGCGACCACTTAAACCCTAAAAACTTGGGTAATTTTTTTTTGAGACCAAATTTTGGAACCCTTGTTGGGGAATCAAGTAATTTATCTTGACACTCATTATATTCTCCCCCATTTCTCTTTTCTTGCCTCAATTTATCTATCACGACCTGTCCCCTAGGGCCCGTACCGTGACTACCCCAAGCCCGCCTTCCATAGGCTAGGGGATGGCGACTAGCACCGAAGGCGTATTCCCTAAAACTGGGAAGACATTTCCTTTATAACCTGTAAGCACACGCAACCAAGCACACAGCAAGATAAGAACTCAAGTAAACTGAATAGTAAACAGAGTGAGTGCAATAAGTAAAAGGTTCCAGAATACAAGACCAACTGGAAAGTCCAAGAAACTAAAAGTAAAAGTAAATTGGAACAGCACCTGTGAACACCCGCCAAGGATCCTACCTGAAGGGTAGGTACATCTCTCGATTTTTTGTCTCTGTGGTTCACCTCGCCGAAGTTCCACCTATGAGCTACCTCCAGTCCGGGTACTCTCGTCCTCAGTCAGCGTTGTCTGTCGTCTGCACCAAACACAACGAAGTGTGGGCATATTCCATGCAGGGGTGAGTATAAGGATACTAAATAGGTACCCCGAGACCCTCAAGGTCTCACAAAATCCACAAAAGATAAACCACAAAGCATGAAATCAACTGAAAACCCTACTTAGGTATATGCTCATACATATACCTAAGTTATCATGTATACTCATCTCAATCATGAGGAAAGACAAAGTCCAAATCAAAAGCCCAAAGCTCAACTATTCCAAAAAGTAAGGAACACCACTAAGGTAAGTACCACATAGGTACGCCAC
Source organism: Viscum album (assembly GCA_963277665.1). Lineage (NCBI taxonomy): Eukaryota > Viridiplantae > Streptophyta > Magnoliopsida > Santalales > Viscaceae > Viscum > Viscum album. Next base: position 764,915,588 of record OY728137.1, read on the forward strand.
ACAGAAGAATACCACAAAGGTACTGACTCAGCTCACACTAGGTATTTCTTAGGTACAGTAGTAGAGATGATTAGATGTAACTACTGAATCATCTTACTCTGTTAAGAGTCAGACCCACGAAGGATCCCTAATCATCATCAGACCCGTGGAGGATTGTAGTACATCATTAGACCCACACAGGATCCTATTACCTTGTCAGTACGTCGTCAGAACCACATAGGATCTCTAGGTGTTGACCCACACAGGATCGCTCGGTGCTGACCCACACAGGATCGCTTGGTGCTGACCCACATAGGATCGATCGGTGCTGACCCACACAGGATCGCTAGATGCTTACCCACACAGGATCGCTCAGTGATGACCCACATAGGATCTCTTGGTGCTGACCCACACAGGATCACTATTCATTCTTCACGTCACAGCCAGCTACTGGGTTCCCGCACTAAGCTTGCTCATCTCCGGGAGGGTCTGCTCCTCAAACCACTGGTCAATACTTCAACTTCCATGAAGTCCAACGAAAAATTATCCCAAAGGACCATCACGTCATAAGGGTCTCAACGCAACAGACGGTGCATCAATCGGACGCCCGGTCTGTAAGTTATTAGCCTTTTAGTCCTGAGGGCCCGGTTGGATTCATGCTCGATCCAACCCGACCGTATCCCAAATTTATCCAAATATCAAGTGGGGTATACCAAAGGGACCGTCTCACTCCAAGGTTTACAGCACCATTGACGGTTTTTCATTTTGACACCGTATGAGGGAGATATGTCGAATACAAGATCTCGCAATAATAATATTATTATTATTGGGTGTTTTGTGAACCTGAGCTACGAACCATAATTTAGTATCCAACATTAAACTTGAATCGACTGTATTAATGATAATATCACATCGCCACTGACGGCTAGTAAATTGGACATCGCATGAAGGAGTTATGGTGTGTCGAAGATTTAATAATAATATTAAATATATTATTTTCCGAGCGCTTCGGTCACCCAATCTGAAAACCTGAAAAGACATCCAATATTGGACTCATAATTTTCGTCTCGAAGTTAGGGTCACACTGCTGCTGACGGTTCGTGAAATCGAGGTCGCACGGATAAGTTACGGATGAAATAGGGTTTTGACAACCATAAATAATAATAATAATATTATTATTATTATTATTTCATTTCATTGAAAGTTTCTCTCTCCAATCTCATTTTAGATTCATGCACAAGAGGGGGTATCCCATTTTGGTGTGCACAGGTCCAAATAGCACCTCTATCTCTTTTTTTATTCATTTTTCTTTTAATTTTATTTCCTATCTATTCCTTCCTCTCTCGAATCTAATTTTCTTCTTCCACGATTTTGCACCCCTGTACACGAACCGGGAATCCGTTGTGCCTCCGCCTCGCACACAGCCTGCCTCCGCCGCGCCGCCAACTCGCGCTGCCGCCTGATCTGTCTCGTCATCAGCCGAATCCACCTGGCCCCGCTTACTGTGCACGCACTGCATACCTCACTTGAAGTCGTACCCTAAAGACTCAACAGAATCTCACCGTCACGTTTCCCCTTCCGCGGGCCACTTCATCTTTGTTCTAAACTCAAAAAATAAAATGATTGCATATTCTTGATCCTCGGGTCGAGGGATCCACGTCCATTTGTCACGCTTAACATAATATTTTGTTTTCAGTGCCAATAAATATTTGGTTGCCTCCTTCCGCAAGCCATTGTGGTTTCTTTCCGAGCCCGAAAAATTAAACAATCGCATATTTGTGATCCTTGTGTCTAGGGATTCACGTCCATATATCACGCTCAGCAAAACTCCGTGTTTCCAATTCCAATAAATATTTGGTGTTGAAGAACACATGAAGAACGCACGAAGAACGAAATAAAAATATCATGGTATATGTGTGGATCAATGGCCGTTTTTGTTTCGCCATTATCGTTGAGAATCGAGAATATGAGGAATCAACAAATAGATATTTATCATACTTCAAAATAAACTCCCTACCTTGATGTTCGTTGGAGATGTCGCGAGGAAGGAGATGAAGACGTCGACGTTCATTGCTCCCGCACCACAGTCCCGATCCGAGCTCATGTGTCGTCCTCATTATCCAATTCTGGAGGATGATCTTCGTTGTAGTGAATATTCTTCGTTGAAGAATCTCCTTCCAAGTTCTCTAGAGCTCTCCCTTTTTCCAAAAATCCTCCAACCAAATGGTGAAGTGACAAATAAGTTTATTAAATTAACTAATTGAGTTGTCACATCAATGGGAGGAAAACCATGAGTTATCTCCCATTAAAGGGGGATTTCAAGGGTATGGTGGTCCCCAGATTTGAATTTAAATTTGGGGGTTTTAGTTCGGGTGGTCCCCACTGCTAAACATCAAATGGGAGGTTTTAAAAATAAAATAAAAGTTGTTCTTTATTTTATTTTTATTCTTTTAATTCTCTCACGAAATTCACAAAAACTAACTTTCACCCTCAACCTACTATGGTCAAATTGAAGGTCTTCGTAAGAGAATATTGGTGCTGCGAGTTCAACGGTTCCCTTAGATTTTAATTCTAAGCACCGGTTCAAAAGTTAGAAAACACCGCTCATGCGTTTACTAAACGTACCCGAAAAAAAGTTCGGAAAATTATTATCAGTCACCCTCGACCCGCACTGGTCGAGGTTAGGCTCTGCCTAGGTGAAAAAAAACCTAAAGAACCCAAAAGTACTCTCAGATTTCCAATCTGAATTATTGTTTAAAAGTTGTGGATTTTACAATAAAATAATTTTCACCTAATTATTTTATTTATGGCCAAAAACTAACTTTCACTGGTGGCCCCCACCAGCCAATGTTATTATCTTCCTAAATAAATAATACCCTCCTGAGTTCAGTGGTTGTCTCGGATTTTCAATCTGAGTTACCGTTTGTGAGTTATAAACATTTGAAAAATAAAATATTTTATTTAATTATTTTATTTACGATTATTCCATTTTGGGTTTTCTCACAGGAGGCCCGTGCTGACCAAACTTTAGTCATGCCTAGGGTAAACCTGCCATTCTGAACACAACGGTTCCCTCATATGTTTGATCTGGGCAACAGTTTAAGAGTTATTTTACTTTTTCAGGAAAACTGCTTAGGCGCGCTAATTTAAGTGTAACAAAAATTTGGACAGATCATTTTGGGCACTCCGGGCCTCGGAATCACGCGCCGTCAGATTTTTTGGTCTCTTAATAATTCCATATAATTAAAAAAAATTATATGGATTTTTTGGTACATTACATTCTCCCCACCTTCGATCTTTACGTCCTCGAAAGCAACATTACCAAAACTAGGAAATAAAGTGGGGGTACTAAACATGAATCTGAGCCTCACACTCCCATGTGCTCTTCTGGAGGTTACTGTGCTACCAACGCACATGAACCAAAGGTATCTATTGCCTATGAAGGACTCTCTCCTGTTTATCGTCAATCTTCACCGAAACCTCCAAAAACGTCACCTCATCCTCGATGTCTAGCTCGCCATGGTCGATGACGTGAGATGAGTCATGCACGTATCTCCTCAGCTAGAATACGTGGAAGACGTCATGCACCTAGTGCAACTGAGGGGGAATTTCTAGGCGGTAATCCACCTCACCAACTCTGCTGAGGACCTGGAAGGGTCCAATGAACCTCGGAGATAACTTTCTGCCCCGGCCAAATCTCTGCAAACCTCATTGAGGTGAGACCTGTAGAAAGACATGGTCACCATCCTCAAACTCCAGAGCTCTCCGTCTCCTGTCAGTATAAGACTTCTACCAGCTCTGAGCAGTTTTCACTTGCTAAAAAATGAGGCATCGTGATACAAAATTTTTCATCCCTGGACACCAGTACTGACGCTGAAGGTCCTGGTACCATGGTACGTCCTTTGAAGAGGTCGACGTTCTCCCCACCTTCAGAAAATCCATCATGTGTCTTCCTTCAGGATATCTGAACATGTTGAGCCTCGCAGTCAATGTCCCCACGATGCGCCTCCCTGACTTGCTGAAGAAGTGGGGGAGTGACTATGAGAGACTGAAGAAAAACTGCTCCATCTCGGTCCATAAAGGATATTCGTAAAGCAGCCAGCTACTCTGTCGCCTCACCTAGAATTTGTATACCAGATCTCCTACTGGGTGCATCTGCTACAATGTTCCCCTTACTAGGAGTATAAACTATCTCGAAGTCATAGTCCTAAAGGAACTCGAGCCAACGTCGTTTGTCTCAAGTTCAGGTCCCACTGAGAGAAGATATACTCGAGACTCTTGTGGTCTGATTAGACTATAAAACGTTCACCCATAAAGTAATACCACCACACCATCAGTGAAAAGACCACTACTGCTAACTCCAGGTCATGTTTAGAGTAGTTCTACATGTCAGTCTCTGTCTCAGCTTCTGAAATCTTTGCTGACACTTCTTCGTCCACAAGAAAGGCTCCCCCTTTTTCATCAAAGCTGACAAGGGTGTCTCTACCCTGTGGAAGTCGGGTACAAATCTCTGGTAGTAGCTAGACAAAGCAGACATCCCTCTCCCTTTGGGGAGGTAATCCTGGAAACATCTTTTGAAAAGATGTCCCCATGCTCTACCACTCTCGTTTGGAATGGAAAACTCAAAACACATGCTACCACAAGGGTAAGTCTGGCTAACTCATGAGTGATCAACTGCACCCACCTATGCATGATTTAATCCTGTGCTGCATGGGTTTCCTTTTCACCGACCAAGGAAAACCCCATTCCAACATTTTATAGAAACCACAACCTTTTTTCCTAATACAGTCAATATGAGTATGAACTGTGGATGTCCAGTCCATACCAAAACTAACTTCGTAAGGCCTCGACACTACCACCAAGAGGTTCCAACCAAAACTCTCACCTCTAGGGTCATATCACACCATCGGTGTAAGTGTGATTATCGAGTCTCCTCCCAAATGTATCTCCAGATGTGAGGGTCAAGTCAACGGCTTAACCGGAAACTCTAGGTCTTTAATAGGATTTGTGGAAAGAAGAAATGATTGGTACCTATGTCTATTGATACGGCAGCTAGTAGTAGAAATATACCGTACCTCGAATCATTCCTAGAGCCCTTGGGCCGCACTCCTTGACCGCATATAGCTACTCCCTTCCCCTATCCTCCAGCTCCCTGAGCCTGGTGAGGACCACATAGGGGGGTGGTTGTAACATGTTGAAATGTAATCCACATCATGATACTCTCCTAGATCTACTTCCACGTCTTCAACCCTACATATTCATCTATCCCTAACACTTCTTCTTCCTGAAACATTTTTACACACCCAAGTCTCTGAGACTGGCGCCAGTTTCCTGTTTTCCCACTACTAACATTCACTGGCTATATCCGCTCATCCAAAGAACATTAAACCAAAAAGGTAATCTCTAGCACCCCAATATAAGTAGGAATGAAAATAGGAATGGTGTTGGCTCGAACATCCTTAAACACACTGCACTCGAAAGTCCGAGCCATGAAGCACTGATCATATCGTATTCATCGAGTACCATGAATGATTGGTATGCCTCGATGAATACTAAGATACTGACATGTTATCCTTCCGAAGATGTAGAAACTCTAGAGAACTCTCATCCACCTCCTCAAGCCAGTCCTCATCTGCCTGTGAGTTGGGCTCACCTCATAACCTGAGGGTTATCTGATGTTGAATCATGCGTAAGGCACTAAGCCTATATGTGTCCTTTATTGGTACCGCCGGTTGTAACTACTGACCAACGAGTAGTGATATAGCTGACACACTACCCGAAGGTACTATCTAGGTTGATAGTCCATGCACCAAAGCCTCATCACTATGTGGACCATCCTTATGGTCACTCACTGAAAAAAAACGAGTAGTTAAGATCACCATCTGCTCTACGGTTTTCTCAACTAGGCGGAAAACTCTAACAACCGCCTACAGCCAGCCCTCAACTGCGAGGGAATTTATCTCACCTCAAAACCTCAGAGGCCTCTGCTAATAGAACTCGTACAATGTGCTCAGTCAGCGTGCACCGTCCGCTAGTGTGGCTGGTGGTATATGCTTTCCAATGGGTGGTGGTGGTGTTGGTACACCACTCAAAGTTGCCAACATAGTAAGAGGGACTTGAACTAGAGCCTCGTCGCTCGGTGTTCCATCATCATGTACTCTCTCGGGAATCCTATATGGCTATCTACGCAGTGTCATCCTAATAAGAAACAGGTGCTCCATAGTCATTAAGTTATATCTGGTGAGTTGACTAAAAGAAAACACAAGAAAAATTTTCAAAACACACACGCAATTAGTGTTTTCGTGCACTGAGTCAGAAATCAGAAGTCAGGGTCCTGGTGTATGGATACGTCGGCTGCCGCACCAACATTGGACTCCTCGAATTGAAAACCACACTCATAACACATAACATTATTACTTCATAGAAAATATTGGAGTCCTAGTTATTTGGTAGAACCGAACTCCTCTTATACAAATTTTTCACGACCCGTCCCCCAGGTCCCGTGTCGTGACTACCCCAAGCCCGCCTTCCATAGGCTAGGGGCTGGTGACTTGCACAGAAGGCGTATTCCCTAAAACTGGGAAGGCATTACCTTTATAACCTGTAAGCTCACGCAAAAAATAACATAGAAAGATACGAATTCAAGTAAACTGAATAGTAAATAGAGTGAGTGAAGTAAGTAAAAGGGGCCAGAATATAATCCCAACTGGAAAGTACAAGAAATTGAAAGTACAAGTAAACTGGAACCGCTCCTGTGAAGAGCCACCAAGGATCCTACCTGAAGGGTAGGTACATCTCTCGGTCAATCATCTCTGCGGTTCGCCTCATCTAAGGTCCACCTCTGAGCTACCTCCAGTCTGGTTACTCTCATCCGTAGCCAGTGATGTCCGTCGTCTGCACCAAACAAAAAGAAGTGCAGGCATAGCCAGTGCAGGGGTGAGTATAATGATACTCAGTAGGGACCCTGAGACCCTTGAGGTCTCATAACATCTACAAAGGATAAACCACAAAGCATGAAATCAATTGACAACCCTACTTAGGTATATGCCCATACATATACCTAAGTTATCATGTATACTCATCTCAATCATGAGGAAACACAGAGTCGAACTCAAAATACCAAAGCTCAACTGTTCAACAAATTAAGGAACACCATGAAGTTAAGTACCACACAGGTACTCCACATAGAAGAATACCACAAAGGTTCTGACTCAGCTCACACCAGATATTTTTTAGGCACAGTAGTAGAGATGATTAGATATAACTACTAAATCATCTTACTCTGTTAATAGGAAGGCCCACGAAGTATCCCTAATAATCATCAGACCCACTGAGGATCATAGTACATCATCATACCAACACAGGATCCTAGTACCTCGTCAGTACGTCGTCAGACCCACATAGGATCTCTAGGTTCTGACCCACACAGGATTGCTCGGTGCTGACCCACACAGGATTGATCGGTGCTGACCCACACAGGATCGCTCGATGCTGACCCACACAGGATCTCTCCATGATGACCCACACAGGATCTCTCGGTTCTGACCCACACAGGATCGTTCGGTGCTGACCCACACAGGATCGTTATTCATTCTTCACACCACAGTCATCTATTGGGTTACCACACTAAGCTTGATCATCTCCGGGAGGGTCCACTCCTCAAGCCACTGGTCGATACTTTAACTGCCATGAATTCCCACAAAAAAGTATCCCAAAGGACCGCCATGTTATAGAGGTCTCAACGCAATAGACAGTGCGTCAATCGGACACTCGGTCTGTAAGTTATCAGCCTTTTAGTCTCAAGGGCTCAGTTGGATCCGTGCTCGATCCAACACTGTATCCCAACTTTATCCAAATCTAAAGTGGGCTATACCAAAGGGACCGTCTCACTCCAAGTTTTACAGCATCGTTGACGGTTAGAAATTTTGACACCGTATGAGGGAGATGTGTCGAATACAAGATCTCGCAATAATAATAATATTATTATTGGGTGTTTCATGAACCCAAACCACGAAATAGAATTTAGTATCCAAAATTAGACTTGAATTGTCCATATTAATGACAGATCACATTTCCACTGACAGTAAGTCAATTGGACGTCGCACGCAGGAGTTATGGCGGGTCTAAGATTTAATAATAATATTAAATCTATTATTTTCTGATCGCTTCGGGTACCCGATCAAAAAACTGGAAAAAGACACCCAATATGGGACTCATAATTTTCGTCTCGAAGTCAGGGTCGCACTTCCACTGACGGTTCGTGAAACCAAGGTCGCACGGATAAGTTACGGATGAAATAGGGTTTTGACAACCATAAATAATAATATTATTATAATATTATTATTATTTCATTTCATTGAAAGTTTCTCTCTCCAATCTCATTTGAGATTTACGCACAATAGGGGGTATCCCATTTTAGTGTGCACGGGTCCAAATAGCCCCTCTATTTCTTTTTTTTATTCATTTTTATTTTAATTTTATTTCCTATCTATTTTTTCCTCTCTCCAATCTAATTTTCTTCTTCCACGATTTTTCACCCCTGTACACGAACCGGGAATCCGCTGCACCTCTGCCTCACACACGGCCTACCTCCGCCACACCGCCTACTCATGCCGCTGCCTAATCTACCTCGTCGTCGACTGAAGCCACCTGGCCCTTCTTACTACGCACGCACCGCCTACCTCGCCTGGAGCCGTGCCCTGAAGACTCACCAGAATCGCACCGTCATGTTGCCCCTTCCGCGGCCCACGATATCTTCTTTCTAAACTTGAAAAATAAATTGATCACATATTTGTGATCCTCGGGTCGAGGGATCTACGTCCACGTGTCACGCTCAACAGAATATTGTGTTTCCAGCACCAATAAATATTTGGCCGCCTCCTTCCGTGAGCCATTGCAGTTTCGTTCCTAGCCCGAAAAATTAAATGATCACATATTTTCGATCTTTACGTCAATGGCTTCATGTCCACATATTGCGCTCAGCAAAACTCCATGTTTCCAGCACCAATAAATTTTGGCATTGAAGAACGCATTAAGAACGCGCGAAGAACGAAATAAAAAGATCATGGTATATGTGTGGATCGATGGTCGTGTTTGTTTGGCCATCATTTTTTAGAATCAAGAATATGGGGAATCAACAAATAGATATTTATCATACTTCAAAATAAACCCCCTACCTTGAAGTTCGTTGGAGATGTCGTGAGGAAGGAGATGAAGACGTCGACGTTTGTTGCTCCCGCACCACGCTCCCGATCCGAGCTCGTGTGTCATCCTCGTTCTTTGATTCTGGAGGATGCTCTTCGTTGTAGTGGATGTTCTTCATTAAAGAATCTCTTTCCATGTTCTCCAGAGCTCTCCCTTTTTCCAACAATCCTCCAACCAAATGGTGAAGTGCCAAATAATTTTATTAAATAAACTAATTGAGTTGGATCATAAATGGGAGGAAAACCAAGATTTATCTCCCATTAAATGGGGAGTTCAAGGTTTTGGTGGTCCCCACCTTTGAATTTAAATTGAGGGTTTTTAGTTCAGGTGGTCCCCACCACTAAACATCAAATGGGAGGTTTTAAAAATAAAATAAAAGATGTTTTTTATTTTATTTTTATTCTTTTAACTCTCCCACAAAATTCAAAAAAACTAACTTTCACCCTTGACCTACTGTGGTCAAGGTGAAGGTCTTCTTAAGTGAATATCCATGTTGTGAGTTCAATGGTGCTCTCATATTTTAATTCTGATCACTGGTTCAAAAGTTAGAAAATTCCGCTCACGTGTTTACTGAACGTACCCGAAATAAAGTTCAGAAAATTATTATCAGTCACCCTCAACTCGTGCCAGTTGAGGTTAGACTTTGCCTAGGTGAAAAATGCCCCAAATTACACAGCAGTACTCTCGGATTTCCAATCCTAGTTACCATTTAAAAGTTATGGATTTTACAATAAAATAATTGTTACTTAATTATTTTATTTACGTCAAAAAACTCACTTTCACTAGTGGCCCCCGCCAGCCAAAGTTAGTATCTACTTAATTAAATCATACCCTCATGAGTTCAGAAATTTTCTCAGATTTTCAATCTGAGTTACCATTTTTGAGTTATAAGAATTTGAAAAATAAAATGATTTATTTAATTATTTTATTTACGATTATGCCATTTTTGGGTTTTCTCACAGGAGGCCCCGCGCCGACCAAACTTAAGTCGCACCTAGGGTAAACCCGCCATTCTGAACGCAACGGTTCCCTCAGATTTCTAATCTGGGCAACCATTTAAGATTTGTTCCACTTTTTCAAGAAAACTGCTTAAGCGCGCTAATTTAAGCGTAACAAAAATTTGGACTGATCATTTCGGGCACTCCGGGCCTCAGAATCACGCGTTGTCAAATTTTGTGGTCCTGTAATAATTCCATTTAATTAAAAAAATTATATTCAATTTCTAGGATATTAAATTATCTTATCTTTTCCCCTTTCTTTTTTTAATTTTTTGGGCACATATACGCATATACCCATGACCAATAAAATTATCCAATTTGGGTGGATTGTCCAAGGGTTTGGGATTCAAGAACACCTAGGAGTCTCTTTCCATTAGATATAAATATTCCTAATAATCTAGATTCAAAAATTTCTCCCATTTCACTATATGGTATTCAAATAAACCAACTCTCAAACCCAAGAGGAAACCAAAATGGAAATCCAAATGAGGCATCCCTAAACTTGGGGAATGCGTTTCATAAAACCATGAATGAATACCTCACACCTATCTTGACCAATGCACCTTCATGCATTATAAATTCTACCCTATTATAATCCCACTATTTCTTCAAAACTCATGTCCTAAACCACCTTCCAACATTCCACGGGATGGATTCATAAATTTTGTACCTTCATGTCAAAGAGTTAAACGAAATTTTTGAAACCATGTGCCAACTACATCAACTTTATTCATCTAATATGATGATATTTACTTTCTCAATGAAGTATCGAGAAAATAATTGGTTAAAAAATCTTATACTTGCATCAATCCACTCTTGCGACCAATTACAAAGATAATTCTACAAAAAAATATTATTCCCATCACAAAACAATTTCACTTAAAAAGACCGTCCCAAACATTTTTTTAAAAAGAATGGGGGTCATTTTATGAAACATGGGAAAGGTACAAAGACACACTCAACATGGTACCTCAACATGGATTTTCAATCTTAGAGCAAGTTAAAATATTCTATGAAGGGTTGGGTTTGGGAAAAAACAATTCATTGACATGATGTGTAATAGAACCATGAACAAAAAATCCCTAAATGATTCTTATGAGTATCTAGAAGGACTGGACAAACAAAACCAAACATGTGGAACATCACCTTACTATGAGAAGACACCCAAATCTAGTGGAATGAAATCTATTATGGATAAAGAAATTCTTAGGTAAAAACTTACCACACTCACCATGAAGTTATAGGAGATCAATCTTAGGAAAGTCTGGGAAATCTAAACTGTTTACCCTGTTTCGACAATTTGTGAAAAAACATGACCATAAGACCGATAACTGCCCAACCATCCCTTCCATTAAGGATGTTATTTTAAAAGTACCACTAGAGGAGTTAAAATATTTTAAATTTTAAAATACACAGTACCAAAACACTTTCAATCCAAATTATAATGATCATACATGATTCTGTTGGAAAGATAACCAACAACCCATGCAACAACCTAGTCATCCATATGGACCAAACCCCTACCCTCTAAAAAATTTCCAAACCCATAAATAGTTATAACCAAAACCATTACAATACCAACATCATCATGTTCAATACCAAAAACCCATCTAGTCACCAATTTAACAACTAGTCCAATAACAAAAGTATCCTCCTAGGATAAAACTACAAGCACAATCCCCTACCCAATTTTTCCCTCTCCCATTCCTTGAATAGTTGTGTAAATAAATGGATAAAATAAACTCAAAATTATCATCCCTTAAACAAGAAATAAAATGCATTAAAACTATAAAGGAACCCATTCCTACTCAGACGGTAACATCCTCAAACTTAATGGGAGAATCCAGTTACATACAGACCTATCACGTACAACGAAAAGGAGTGAATGCCTTAATAATTAGAAAATACATTGAAAATACTAAATGAACCATTCCAAAACCATTAAAAGATTCAACATCACATGAAAATGATGAAGAAACAAACTTAGATTTTGAAAAAAAAAACAATGATAACGTGAAAGAACCATAGCCTCACCAAACACTTAAACATCCCACTCCCTTCCCTCAATGCATGAGAGAAAAATATAAACCAAAACTGAATGAGACTTTTAGGGAAATATTCTCCTAGGTTAAGATGATAATTTCAATTTCTGATAAAGTCAAAACCATTACTTCATACTCAATGTACCTTAAGGACTTTCTCACTTTTAAAAGGAAATTTTCACATCAAAATCATTTCCTTTTGGCTGCTAATGTGATTACCACCATTCAAGGTACCATTCCTCCTAAGTTGAAAGATCCAGGATGCCCATACATCAATGTTAACATATGAGAAAAAAAAATTCAAAAACCTTTGTGATCTAGGAGCTAGTGTGAACCTCATTCCATATGATATGTATTGTTAGTTAGGGCTCAAGTTACTCCAACCCACATCTGTCACTCTTCAACTTGATGATCATACTGTTCGAGTACCTAAGGGTATCTTAAAGGATTTTGGTGAAAGTTGAAAATTTCATTTACCATTTTGACTTAATTGTTCTTTAAAATCATCCAAGATTAGGTATTGGGGGTAAAACCTTAATCATACTTGGTAGTCCCTTATTAGAAACAATCAACTCAGTAATATGAGTTTGGAATGGGAACATGATAATAACCTTTGGAAACGTGAGCCTCTATCTGAACATTAATAATGAAAACTCTTAAATTAGGGATAATGAAGAGATATATGAGGTCAATTGGATAAGTAGTGTTGATAGTAAATCATAGGAAAATTATGGAATTGTTGAAGGATTTTTAATTCAAGATGACATTGAATTCCTTTTCTCACATGAGGGAATCTTATCTCCTTGGATTGAATCTCTTTCAGATGACTCCTTTGATGATTTTTGAGGATCACCAATCAATTATACCATTGGAGAAATACAAAACATCTATTCCATACCCATTCCTTACACTAATCTAGCTAATGTGGTGACTAAAACTTCTATTTAAAAGGAATAAATCTTGATAATAAATTTGGAAAAAGAAACTGAGATCGATACAAAGTACCACCCTTCTTTTGAAAGTGTTAACCAATCTGATCTTGAATTTTAAGTCCTACCTTAACCAATAAAATATGAATTATTAGGGGATGATTGAACCTTTTCTATTTTCATTTATTCATCTCTTGAATCCAATCAAGAGAGGATTATTTTTTATGTCCCAATAAAGCATAAGAATGAAATTGGATGGACCATTTCTTATATTCCAAGGATTATCCCACTCATTAAAACTCATAGGATTGTTCTAGAATCTGACTCCAAACCATGTCATCAACCTCAGATGAGATTAAATCATAATATTATGAATTTGGTAAGGAAATAACTTCTTAAGTTATTGAAAGTGGGAATCATCTACTCCATTGCTGGGAATGAGTGGGTAAGCCTAATTCAAGATGTTCCAAAGAAGGATGGAATCACTATTATCACCAATGAGGATGGTGATATTCTCCCCCAAAAGGGTTAGTAGTGGATGAAGAGTGTGAATTGACTATAGGAAGTTAAATTCATGCACTAAGAAAGACCATCTCTCATTTCCCTTCATTGATAAAGTCATCAAGCAAGTGGTGTGTCGTCATTTCTACTACTTCAAATATGAATTATAAGGGTAAAATCAAATTGAGGTCTCCTTAGAAGATCAAGGAAAAATAACCTTCACCTTTCTATTTGGAACTTTTTTCCTTCAAGAGCATGCCCTTTGGGTTCCATAATTCCCCTGGTACCTTCCAATGGTGCATGATGGGAATCTTCTTTCACATGGTGGGGGATTGTTTATAGTTATTTATGGATGAATTATGCATATGATGGGATAAATTTGAGGGATGGATTCTAAATTTTCAAATGTTTTTGTCTATATGTGAGGATAATAATCTCATCCTAAACTAGGAAAATTTTAATTTCATCATAAAATGAGGAATAGTTCTAGGACATATGGTCTCTAGTATAGTAATTGAAGTTGATAATGATAAGGTTGAAATCATTCATCACCTTCCCTCTCCAAAAAAAATTCAATTAAGTGAAGTCTTGTCATGACCCGCCTTCACCAAAAGGAGGGAAGGATCAATAGATTGCCAGACCCTTCCTTATTTAAGTTGAAGGAGAGATAATGACCCCCGAAACCCGCCTTCAATAGGTCCCGAAGTGGCAACCAGTACCAAGGGTAGGAAATCACACACTAAATGGAAGGCATTACCCTTTTTCTTTTAATAGGATCAAGATATAAGATAGTGAATCCCACAACACAAAAACTGAAAGTAAAAGTAAAGCTAAGAACCATTCCCAATGCATGTTACAAAAGTAAAATCCACAATTTATAAGGAGACTACAAGGAAAATTACCAAAAGAAAGAACAATAGCAACTGCAATGATCGGTCACAAGGTTTGAGCTAGTATGGCCCAGCATGATCCCCGAAGTCCACCTGGAAACCTAAAAACAGTTTTATATACGTAGGGTGAGCATACAAGTATACTCAGTAGGGAAAAACCAAAGACTCTTGTGCACAAGTGGGGAGGCATACTAATTCCCTGTGAGAAAAGAGATAACCAAGCACCTTGAAAGGGAACTAACCACCCAAGCCTCACCAAGGAACACTCCCCAAATAACACAAGTCAAGTAATGTATAGTAATAGCACATCGATGCTTGGGTACCTAGCGCCACTTTCCCACTAGTTATTGAAGACATCCTATGCATCGGACCAATCCCGTCATTCTCATCGCAGTCCCACTACCATACCCTGCCCGCACACACCTGGGCCACAACCGTTATCCCGCCTGAACACACCTGGGCCACAACCACCACACACAACCACGCCTGCAAACACCTAGGCCGGAACAACCACCGCCACGCCTGAAGACACCTGGGCTAGAAGAACTACTGCCATGCCCGAAGACACCTGGGCCTCATCCCGAAGATACTTGGGAAACCACCTGCCCGTAAACACCTGGGCCAACCACCACAACCACCCCGCCTGAAGATTCTCAGGCTAATAATGGACCTTAGGCTATCACAGCCTGCCCGAATATACTTGAGATATCCGAGAAAGGGAGTAGAAAGGAGTTAATAACCAGCCACTAATAGAAGTGTTGGGAAAAACACCCTCCCCCATGAAATGGGGGTGTTCGTCACTAAGTTCTCAACTTGGGTGGGGCGCGAATAAGAAACACAAAAACTAAAAGTATATGTATAGGTAACAAACCCTCACCCAAATCTAGTTTTTTCTTCATCCAACCTAAAGAACACTATCCTTACTATTCATTCATAAGAGAAGAGAACAGTACCCATGCCCAAGTCACAACTCACACCAAACTAAATCCCCATTTGTCCCATCCTTTTTTTCATGTTCAGTAATAATGTTTAAACAAGTTTCTGCACCTACTTGGGAAACTAGTAAGCATAAGCACAAGCCAAGTAAAGAGTACACCCAACAACAATTTAAACATTCACACCTGGTTCTCTAGTAAAAGCACATCAAGTGAGACCCCTCCAAGTGTTGGAACCAAAGCAGGTCAAAGTGAGATACAGTCCCAAGTTCCTAGAACTATGAATAATAAGGTTTCACGACAGAAGAGGATCCCACCCCAATTCGTGATACAAACAGAGGATCCCATCCTCACCCACATAACCCCCAGCAATCTAAGCCCCTATCCAAGAAAACTATAAGGTTACCCATTCTCGGACCGTGGAGGAAACAACCAAACCAATTCTACCAAAACAAGGTAGACTCAACAAGTATTTTTAGATTTAAAAAATTTAACACACTCCGTGATTTCAATTCCACTGGGCTTAAACCGGGGTTATCATCAAAAAGGAGTTGATCCTGGTGCTTTCAATTTATTTAGTCGAAAATACATATTTAACCAATTTCCTTTACACAGCACAAGGTTCACAACCAAAATACAAGCCATTTAAACATAAAAAGAGGTAAGGGTTTATTAGTGCACAGAGAAAGACCACCAACGGCCATGATTTTCAGTAGGAGTAAGCCTGCACAATTTAGAAATCATTAATCATGAAAGAGGATAAAAACATAGCAGCATCATCGATCACACCCCTCCCCTTCATTCTTTAGATTCCGTTTATTATCTTCATTAAATTTTGGTTCATCCAATTCTACAGAAGCAGTAGCCTACCCACCCTGCAAGATACACAGAAAGGAGAGACGAAGGTGAAACCCCTACCCGACTGATCAAGGATCGATGTTAAGTCCCTGTGTGAGTAGCTGGAGGTCCACGGAACACGATCAAGGAAAACTTTTTCGGGTGAGGTACGACTCGCCAGGAGGAAGGGTATTCCGAGCGCAGGGTAATCGAGAAAAAGAAATGTATGGAGAAGCCTTTAGGTTATAAAGGATGATAAGGGCTGAGATACAGCATGCCCGGGATGGTTAAGATATGAAGAGAAAAACTCAAAACTGCATAAGGAGAGGGATCGTGGGTTGACCACATGGTTGGTCCACCCCACACGCAACTTAAAATATCCTCACCCTTCGGAGCGGTTAAAATAGACGCACACCCCCCCCCCCACCCTTAACCAAGGACTTCTAAAAACGCGGTTAAATTCATGACGAAAATGCATTGTTTTTCATTTAATGAGGGTATCTTACCAAACATTTAATTTAAAAATCATTAATGGGCTTTAAGGGGGTCAAAACAGGGTTTAAAAAAACATTTTGTGCAAAAGGAGGCGCTACTGGAAAAACCTGTGGGGTTCACCAGTAGGCTAGGTCTACCGGTTAGCCGAGGCTACCGGTAGGCTAAGCTACCGGTAGGCCAAGGTACCGGTAGGCCGAGCTACAGGTAGGCTGCGGCTACCGGTAGACCAAGCAACTGGTAGGCCACGGCTACCGGTAGGCTGCGGCTACCAGTAGACCGAGCTACTGGTAGACCGAGTTACCGGTAGGCCGCCGCTACCGGTAGGTTGCGGCTACCGGTAGACCGAGCTACCGACAGGTCGCGGCTACCGATAGGTTGCGGCTACTGGTAGGCTGAGCTACTGGTAGGATGAGCTACCGGTAGGCCAAGATACCGGTAGGCTGCGGCTACCAGTAGTACGAGCTACAGGTAGGTCGAGCTATCGGTAGGTTGCGGCTACCGATAGGCCGAGCTACCGGTAGGCTAAGGCTATCGTTAGTCTTAATCTTCACCGAGAAGCCTCGATAACTTTCCCAAAACTCCCAACATCATATTTTCACCAAGTAATGGACCCCAAAACCCCGTGCCATTACATCAGATACTTCTCAAACTATTATCATCCCCAAGAATATAAGAATAAACCAGAAAGGAGAAGAGTCGGGTCCGAACAACCACCCTCTTAAGATACTTCTCAGGGGAAAACCCCTGACTTGTTCCAAAGCTGGAACATAACCCTCCCCCTACATCCAGGAATACCCACCCAAGAGTTATTAACCACAATATTCACAACAAGGACAAGGATCACACTGTCCAACACATGAGTTAGGGAGTCCCCCCCTACATGTCAAGATATTATCTGCTTTGGGCGGCACTGACTCGCCCGCACGGGTTTAATCGTATACACATTAATGTGTCCTGATTAGCAGTCAGGTTTTCCCATCATCACACATTCGTACACACACACACATAGAACATGGAATAGGTCATATAATAGCTAAGAAAAACAATCATTTCATATATTAAAGCACAAGGTAAAATATCTCAAGGATTAGAACAAAAACAACAAGGAAGTTAAAACAGCTCTGGGTACTGTACGCGTAACTGGGCCTCCCGCTCCCAAGTGCTCTCTTCCAGGCCACCATGCCTCCACAAAACACGAACCAAGGGGATGGTTCGTCCACGAATTACTTTCTCTTTATGATCCTCGATCTTGATTGGTCGTTCTATGAAGGTCGCATCCTCTTCCACATATAACTATCCCCAATCGATGACGTGGGAGTCATCGTGTAGATATCGATGAAGCTGGTAGACGTGAAATACGTTGTGAACTTTCTCCAACTGAGTTGAAAGCTCCAGCTATTATGTCACCTCACCAACTCGTCCCAACACCTTGAAAGTTCTGATGAACCTGAGAGAAAGCTTAATTCCCTTGTCGAACCTCCGTTGTCCATGCTAAGGGGAGACCTTTGAGAACACGTGGTCCCCGACCTCAAACTCCAAGGGTCTCCTCTTATTATCGGCATATGACTTCTGTCGGTCCTGTGCCACCTTCATCCTTTCTCGTATAAGCTGAACCTTCTTTGTCGTGCTCTGCACTACCTCCAGGCCAAGAACACTTACTTCCCCAACCTCAGTCCAACACACGGGTGAGCAACACGGCCTTCCATATAGGGCTTTGAATGGAGCCATGCCAATGGTAGAGTGATGGTTATTATTGTAGGTGGACTCTAACAGAGGCAAGTGTCACACCCATGATCCCCCAAAGTCTAGAATATATGCCCACAGCATGTCCTACAAGGTCTGGATGGTGCGCTCTGTCTGCCCATCTGTCTGGGGGTGGAAAATAGTGCTAAGACATATCTGGGTGCCAAAATCATGCTGCAATCCCCTCCATAATCGTAAGGTAAAACATGTATCCCTGTCTGAGACTATAGAACTCGGAACTCCATGCAACCGCACTACCTCATCCATATACTTCTGTGCTAGAGCGTCCACTTCACTCGACTCCTTAATTGCCAGAAAGTGAGCCGACTTCGTCAAGTGGTCCACCACTACCCAGATGGCGTCGCAACCCCCTTGTACCTTGGGTAGTCCCGTGACGAAATCCATCGAGATGTCATCCCACTTCCACTCAGGGGAATCTAAAGGTTGCAACAACCCGCCTGGAACATAGTGTTCAGCCTTTACCTACTGACACACTAAGCACTTGGCCACAAACTCTGCCACTGCTCGCTTTACTCCAGGACACTAAAGCTATCTCCTCAGACCATGGTACATCTTGGAAACTCCTGGGTGTACTGCTAGGGGTGAGTTGTGGAACTCACTAAGAACCTTGCCACGCATCGCCTCTGGAACAAACAACTTTCCTCAGAAAAGCATCTGATTCTGACCATCCTCCATCCACCCTTCCGAAGCATCGCCCTGGTCAACTCGGTCGCGCATCACTTCGCACTCTGGGTCTCCCCACTGAGACTCCTCTACTTTCTGCAAAAGAGAATATTGTACTGTCATCTAATATAGGAAACCTCCACCGCTATCCATCCTCGCATCCAGGTGCAAGGCGGCCAACTCCTCCATTGCCTTCCAGGCATCTGTCGACTCTCGGACTGCATCCTTCTGTGACCTCCTACTCAGATCATCGGCCACTACATTCCATTTTCCCAAAGTGTAGGAAATCTTGAATTCGTAATCCTGGAGGAACTCCATCCACCTTTGCTATCGTAAGTTTAGGTCCTGTTGGGAGAAGACATACCTCAATCTTTTGTGATCCGTGAAGACCACAAAGCGTTCTCCGATGACGTAATGACGCCAAAACTTTAGTGCGAAAATGACCGCTGCAAGTTCCAGATCGTGGGTGGAGTAATTACGCTCATGAGGGCATAGCTGCCTAGACCCATAAGAGATCACCCCTTGTCGCTGCATCAACACACATCCGAGGCCTTGCCCTGAAGCATCACAGAACACCTCATATGATGCCCCTTCTTCTAGTAGTATTAGCACTGGGGCACTAACCAACTTCTCCTACAGATAGTTGAAGGCTTCCTCGCACTGCTCACTCCACATGAAAACCTTGTCCTTCTTGGTCAAGGCTTTCAAAGGGGCTGTAACTCGGGAGAATTTGGGTATGAACCTCTAATAGTAACCTGCCAGCCCAAGGAAACTACGAACCTCTGCCATGTTCTTGGGTGCTGTCCAAGAAACAACCGCCTCAACCTTTGATGGGTCCACTGCTACCCCCTTCTCGGACACTACGTTCCCAAGGAAGTGCACTTCTCGCATCCAGAACTTGCACTTCGACAACTTCCCATAGAGTTGGTGCTATCGGAGGACCTCCAAAACTATCCTCAGGTGCTCAGTGTGGTCCTCCTCTAATCTTGAGTAGATCAGGAAGTCGTCAATGAACACGACCATGAACCGATCCAGGTACTCCCGGAAGACGGAGTTTATAAGCCCCATAAACACAGCTGGTGTGTTCATAACACCGAAAGTCATGACTATAAACTCGAAGTGCCCATATCTTCACCTGAATGCCATATTCGGGATGTCGCCCTCCTTCACCCTCAACTGGTGATATCCAGACCATAGGTCGATCTTTGAGAACCATCCTGCCCCTTTCAGCTGGTCGAAAAGATCGTCTATCCTTGGAAGAGGGTAGCGATTCTTGATCATTACCTGATTCAGCCTCCTGTACTCTATGAACAACCTGAGACCACCATATTCCTTCTTTGAGAACAAGACTGGAGAACCCCATGGTGATGCACTCGGTCGAACAAAACCCTTCTTCATCAGATCGTCGATCGGAATCCGCAACTCCCGTAGCTCTGAAGGCTCCATCCGGTAGGGAGCCATCAAAATCGAACGAGCACAAGGCTGCAAGTCTATCCCAAACTCGACATCAAGTCGAGGGGGTAGAGTCATCACCTCCTCAGGGAAGACGTCCATAAACTCACTGACGATCCCTGGTACTTCCACCATCTCAGCATCTACTGACTCTACTGACAGCTCGGCTAACAAGGAGAGGAGGGTTTCTTCTCGCCTGCTGCCCTTCTGACCACTCTGCTCATCGGTGAAAGTAACACGTCATCCTCCCAAGTCTGAGAACACAACCCTTCCTTAGAAACAGTCGATGATGGCACACATAGAGAACAGCCATTCGATGCCTAGGATGACATCGTATGGCTGTATCTGTAGCAGTAGCAGATCCCTGACCGACTAATGTGGCTCTATCATCAGTATGCATCCTCTACAAACATATAACAAGTCGGTCTGACCTCCGACTGGTGTGATCATCACCAGGGTCACTGGAAGTCTCTCGGCATCTAGACCCAGAGCACGGGGCAGACCGGGTGCAACAAAGGAGTGCAAAGCTCCAGTATCGAACAAGGTGTAAGCAAGGGTGCTGAACAAACTGATCATACCTCGAACAACCTCCGGTCCCACTGGAACTGCTGCCCCCGCAGTGTGAAACTGTCCACATCCAGCTCCTCTGCCCCTCGGCTATCGGCCACCTCCTCTGCCATGCCCTGGTCAAGGTACCTGAGGAGCGCCCTGAGGTCAGCCTCCCCCTGCAACGTCTTCCCTCGGAGGAGTGGGAGCTCGCTGCCCTTGCTGTTGCTGCTGAAAGGGCCTAGGTGGAAGCTATTGCTGAGGCGGGTGCTGGGCATGTCCGCCACCGCCGTACTGTACTCGGTCCAGGCACTGATTATAGATATGTCCATGGCTCCCACAGACAAAGTACCTCGGTCCTAGGCCCGAAGGGAAAGGGCAAGGACCGGGGGACCGGAACTGGAACTGCTGCGGCCAGCTCCATACTGGTCGGAACCTAGAGGGTCCCGATGCTGGAGGTCTGGTGCTGACGGCCTTTCCCTTTGACGGGCCTAGTTGAATCCCCTCCTGTGACACACCGCCCAGCATTTTCATCCTCTCCACCACCTCTTCCTTCATTGTAGAAGAGAGGAATTCCACCCGGAACTCCTTCTCAAAATCATCCCATGCCACCTCAGCCTCTCTCCCCTCCCCCATGTAGAGCGTCCACCACTAACGCATTGCTCCCCACATCTGGATGACGGCTAGAGGAACTCAGTACTCGGTTGGATCCTGGATCAAGCCGAAGGCTATCACCAGCTCCTCTAGCCAGCCCTCTGTCTTCATGTCAGAGGTGATGCCCTCGTACTTCTTAAGGGTCTGTCACTGGAAGGCTCGAAGCGTCTTCTACCACTGTCCATCTTCCTCCTCTCGATCAGCCCTCTGCTGATCATCCAAGTCAACCTCATGGGCATCGATCGCTCGTACAACTCATGGTCGTCTCCCGGGTTCCATAGCTGCAAGGTAAACAAAGAATGTTTAATCCCAAGTAGTGCAGAATATTGTTCTTAAAACTCCTTAAATTTTTATTTATTTCAAATTCCCCAAAACACCGCAAAAACACGAGAACACAAGTCATTTATGATGCATTTACCTTTCCTAGGGTCTCTACCCTGCAATCAGCGTGGCCTCACTTGGTTGTTCAGTAGGTCTAGAGTCCTTGCATCAGATCATGGGGGGGCCTAAAATCCCATGTCCTAGCTGGTCTTCCGTGGCCTAATTCACGCACCAAGGTCAACCAACATTGTTTCCCTACCGTCCCATGAAATCCTCACTATGCCTAACTCTATACTCCATCCTATCTCTCAACCTCAGTCCTCTGATACCATTTTGTCACGACCCGCCTTCACCAAAAGGAGGGAAGGGCCAGCAGATTTCCAGTCCCTTCCTTCTTTAAGTTGAAGGAGAGATAATGACCCCCAAAACCCGCCTTCAATAGGTCCCGGAGTGGCGACCAGCACCAAGGGTACGAAATCACACACTAAATGGAAGGCATTACCCTTTTTCTTTTAATAGGATCGGGTGATAAGATAGTGAATCCCACAACACCAAAACTGAAAGTAAAAGTAAATCCAAGAACCATTCCTAATTCATGTTACAAAAGTAAAATCCACAATGTATAAGGAGACTACAAGGAAAAGTACCAAAAGAAAGAACAACAACAACTACAATGATCTGCCACAAGGTCTGAGCTATTACAGCCCAACACGATCCTCGAAGTCCTCCTAGAAACCTGAAAATAGTTTTATATATGTAGGGTGAGCATACAAGTATACTCAGTAGGGAAAACCCAAAGACTCTCATGCACAAGTGGGTAGGCATACTAATGCCCTGTGAGAAAAGAGATAACCAAGCACCTAGCAAGGGAACTAACCACCCCAAGCCTCACCAAGGCACACTCCCCAAATAACGCAAGTCAAGTAATGTATAGTAATAGCACATCGATGTTTGGGTACCCCGCACCACTTTCACACTGGTTATTGAAGACATCCTATGCATCAGACCAATCCCACCATTCTCATCGCAGTCCCACTGCCATACCCCGCTAGTACACACCTGGGCCACAACCGCTATCCCGCTCGCAGATACCTGGGACACAACCACCACACACTACCATGCCTAGAAACACCTAGGACAGAACAACCACTGCCACTCCCGAAGACAACTGGGCTAGAAGAACTACTACCACGCCCGAAGACACCTGGGCCTCATCCTGAAGATACTTGGGAAACCACCTGCAAAACACCTGGGCCAACCACTGCAACCACCCCGCCCAAATATTCTCGGGCTAATAATGGACCTCAGGCCATCACAGCCTGCCCGAAGAAACTTGGGCTATCCGGTAAAGGGAGCAGAAAGGAGATAATAACCAGCCACTAATAGAAGTGTTGGGAAAAACACCCTCCACCGTGAAATGGGGGTGTTCTGCACTAAGTGCTCAACTTGGGTGGGGCACGAATAAGAAACACAAAAACTACAAGTATATGAATAGGTAACAAGCGCTCACCCAAATCTAGGTTTTTCTTCAGCCAGCCTAAAGAACGCTATCCTTACTATTCATTCATAAGAGAAGAGAACATCACCCATGCCCAAGTCACAACTCACACCAAACTAAATCCCCATTTTTCCCATTCCTGTTTTCATGTTCAGTAATAATGTTTAAACAAGTTTCTGCACCTACTTGGGCAACTAGTAAGCATAAGCACAAGCCAAGGAAAGAGTACACCCAAAAGCAATTTAAACATTCACACCCGGTTCTCTTGTAAAATCACATCAAGTGAGTCCCCTCCAAGTATTGGAACCAATGCAGGTCAAAGTGAGATATAGTCCCTAGTTCCCAGAACTACGAATAAGAAGGTTTCACAACAGAAGAGGATCCCACACAAATTCGTGATACAAACAGAGGATCTTATCCTCACCCACATCACCCCCAGCAATATAAGCCCCTATCCAAGAAAACTATAAGGTCACCCGTACTCGAACCGTGGAGGAAACAACTAAACCAATTATACCAACACAGGGTAGACTCAACAGGTATTTTCAGATTTAAAAGATTTAACACACTCTGTGATTTCAATTCCACTGGGCTTAAACCGGGGTTATCATCAAAACGGAGTTGATCCTGGTGCTTTCAATTTATTTCACCGAATATACATATTTAACCAATTTCTTTTACAATACAAGGTTCAAAACCAAAATACAATCCATTCAAACATCACAAGAGGTAAGGGCTTATTAGTGCACAGAGAAAGACCACCAACGACCATGATTTTTTGTAGGCATAATCCCGCACAATTCAGAAATCATTAATCATGAAAGAGGATAAAAACATAGCAGCATCATCGATCACACCCCTCCCCTTAATTCTTTAGATTCCATTTATTATCTTCATTAAAGTTTGTTTTATCCAATTCTACAAAAGCAGTAGCGTACCCACCCCACAAGATACACAGAAAAGAGAGACGAAGGTGAAACCCCTACCTGACTAATCAAGGATCGACGTTAAGTCCCCGTGTGAGTAGATGGAGGTCCACGGAACACAATCAAGGAAAACTTCACCGGGTGGGGTACGACTCCCTAGGAGGAAGGGAATTCCGAACACTGGGTAATCGAGGAAAAGAAACATAGGGAGAATCCTTTAGGTTATAAAGGCTGATAAGGGCTGAGATAGAGCATGCCAGGGATGGTTAATATATGGAGAGAAAAACTCAAAACTGCTTAAGGAGTGGGATCGTGGGTTGACCACGTGGTTGGGCCACCCCACACACAACTTAAAATATCCCCTCCCTTCGGAGCGGTTAAAACAGACGCACACCCCCCTTAACCAAGGACTCCTAAAAATGCGGTTAAAGGCATGACAAAAATGCATGGTTTTTCATTTAAGGAGGGTATCTTACCAAACATTTAATTTAAAAACCATTAATGGGCTTTAAGGGGGTCAAAACATGGTTTAAAAAAACATTTTGCACAAAAGGAGGCGCTACTAGAAAACCTGTGGGGGTCACCAGTAGGCAGAGCTACCGGTAGGCCGAGCTACCAGTAGGTTGTAGCTACCGGTAGACCGAGCTACTGGTAGGTCATGGATACCGGTAGGTTGCGGCTACTAGTAGATCGAGATACCGGTAGGCCGCAGCTACTGGTAGGCCGCGGCTACCGGTAGGCTACGGCTACCGGTAGGTCGAGCTACCGGTAGGCTGAGCTACCGGTAGGCTGCAGCTACCGGTAGGCCGAGCTACCGGTAGGCCGAGCTACCGGTAGGCTGAGCTACCAGTAGGCAGCGGCTACCGGTAGGCCGAACTACCAATAGGCTAAGGCTACCATTAGTCTTAAGCATCACCAAGAAGCCTTGATAACTTTTACGAGAACACCCAACATCAGATTTTCACCAAGTAATGGACCCCAAAACCCCAGGCCATTATAGGTCCTACTTAGGACATGTTGGTTTCTATATAAAGTTCATTAGGAATTTTAACTCCATTTCTCAACCACTTTGTGCTCTTTTAGTGAAAGATTCTCCATTTTATAGATATAGAGCTGTGAGGAATTTTTATAGACACTCAATTCATATCTTATATCTCCACCTATCATGCATAATCCCAATTGGAAACATTTTTTTGAACTCATGTGTGATGTAAGTGACTTTATTGTAGGAGTTGTCTTATGAAAACATTTTAAGAAAACTCCATGTGTCATTTATTATGAAAATAAATCATTAAATGATTCACAAATAAATTATAACAACACTGATAAAGAGTTTATTTCTATTGTATTTACCTTAGAAAAATTTTGGTCTGATCTCTTAGGGTCCCCCATTATTGTCTTCACTAATCATTCGGCTCTAAAATACCTTTCCCAAAAACAATATACCAAGGATAGATTGGTTAGGTGTGTCCTTCTTCTCCAATATTTTGATTTAACCATTAAGGATAAAAATACTGTTGAAAATATTTTAGTCTATCACCTCTTTAGGATGGAATTAAAATACAAATCACATCACCTTTCTATGTTTGTTTCATTTCTTAATGAGAATCTTTATTTTGTAAGTGATTTCTCATGGTATGATGACATAGAAAACCATTTGGTTATGTGTGACATTCCAAAATTCCTCAGGACCCAATCTAGGAGTAAATACATTTTTGATGTCAAAAACCACATGTTTCATGATCCATACCTCTTCAATTCCTATCCTTTTCAAATGATTAGTAGATGTGTTCTCGAGTCCGAGAAAGAGTCTATTCTAAAATTCTTATATGGAAAGGTATGTAGAGACCACTTTTACATAAATAAAACCACTAAAAATGTCTTATAAAGTGGTTTCTACTGGCCTAAACTCACTAAGGATTCCTTCAAATTCTACCAAATTTTTTATCACTATTATCAATTAGGATCCATAATCAAAATGAATCAAATACCCCTTACTCCCATTCTAGTCATCGAAATATTTGATTGTTGGGAAATTGGTTTCATTCATCCCTTCAAAAACTCTATGGGATATATCTACATCCTCTTAGCTATTGATTATGTCTCAAAATGGGTTGAGTCTATTCCCACCAAATCTAATGACCTTCATGTTGTGATCTAATTCTTGAAAGAGCAAATATTTTTAAGATTTTGAATTTCTAGGCCTATCATTAGTGATTGTGAAACCCATTTCTACAATTGTCCCTTCTCAAAACTCATGTATATGTATGGGATTTCTCAAAACGTTTCCACTACCTACCATCCTTAAACCAATGTTCAAAATAATTTATAAAATAGGGAAATTAATAAAATTCTTGAAAAAACTTTCAATCCCTCTAGGAAATACTTGTCTGAGAAACTCTTGGATTCCCTTTGGGAATATCATACTTCATTCAAAAACATCCTAGGCATGACAAAATATAGGTTGGTTTATGGAAATTTATTTCATTTACCTGTTGAAATTGAACCTGTGGCCTTTTCAGTAATCAAGAAAATGAATGATGACCTTTATTTGGTAGAAACAAAGAGGAAATTATATCTTAATGAACTTGAGTAAATTAGGATGGAGGCTTATTAAAATTCAAGGATCAATAAAGCTAGATTTTGATCCTACCAATCTTGTAATATCAAAGTCAAACATATTGAATTGGGATAATTCATGCTCTTGTATAGTTCCAAACTTCACTTACACCCAGGAAAGTTAAGGTATATATGGTCATGTCCCTACATGGTTCATCATGTGTACCCTCATAGGGTAGTATAGATTTGGGATCCCAATAGTGGTCATGTCTTCAAATTCAATGGTTTTAGGGTAAAAACATTCATTTAATCATTAAATAAACAAGAAACAGAGGAGGAGTTAACTGATCCAGCCTACGAATGTGAAAAAAGTTGATAGATTTATGTTCTATATTGGGCAAACAACATTAAACAAAGCGCTTTCTGGGAGGCAATCCGGCTATTACCTATACATTTACTCAAGTTTTTTAGTTTCAAAATAAATAGGTACTTTTTTCTTTTCCTTTTTTTATTGTTTTTATTTAGGGGAACCTCTCAGGGTTTCCAGGGTTTTTAATTTGGTTTTTCTGTGAGAAACAAGGGCTATTGAGTTTGATTTGTTTTAGGGAAATCACTTATATCTAGAAATTATACTCCATTCTAACATCCACTACAAGGATTCCATGAGTTAAATAGAGATAAAAGGATCAATTGGTTATAGCATGACCTTCATCAGTATACAACTAGGTGACATTGTTCAATAAATTATTTTCAAATTTTAATTTTGTAACTCCTCTCCTCTACCTCTCCCCCCTTATAAATTTTCTTTTCTTTTCTTTAAAAACTAGGGATAATTTCATTTTATGTTAGGGGTGAAAAGAAAGAAAAAAAATTGTTCATGATAAATAAAAAAATGGTTTTTGTGTCTATAAAAAACAAATAAAAAATTATTTAAAATGAAAAAAATGTGTGTTAATGGAAGGAAAATTTTCTTTATCCTTGAACATGATAATACAAATTATAAACTTTGAAACTGAACATCAGATAATTTTTCATGCCTTGATTCTAATTTTAATCCATGTTTAAGTTCATGAGCATAAATTTTGGAAAGTGTGGTTGTTTAATGTGATTATTCACTATTTATATTTTCATCTAAAAAAATCGCAACACACATCCTTTAGATTATGGGGTATTAGTTTGAGTTCTTGGATCCCTATAATAAATGGAATAGGTTTGTTGATTGTTTTAATTTTAACATGAGTATTCAAAAAACAATAAAAAAAACTCAAAAAAATGAAATTATGTGTAGAGCAATGGATTGACCTAATGTGTGGATTTTGGAACTTAAGGGTCGTGATTCCATAGTTTTTTGGCCCAAAGTTGGAAATTTTATCTCTATTTTTTGGTAATTTTAATTTTTTTATTGATTGATTTAACTCGGGATTATGTCCAAGTTTGCGAGCTTCACTTAGTGCCCTAAGGTCTTTTATCATGGGATTCATCGACAAAGTCTTTTTACAGGGGTTAAATTGATTGAGTTCAATTTAAATTACCATGGAAATTTTGAAAAAAGAATCAGAATAAAAAAATAAAAATGAATAATCATCTTAATATTAAAATTTGATTCCACTTATATCTTCCATCTTTTATCCCCATGAATAAAAATGAACCCCTCATGTCTATTGTGATGCACAACACATCACTATACTTAATTGAAATTCGATGAAGTGTGGTGATGAATTTTAACAAAGGAATGGGCTTGGGATTGAGTTATGATTATGAACCAATCTTGTGTTAAAATATTTTGATTGATTTCATAATTTTTTTTATAAGTTCTTTTGGTGAGAATTGTATATTAAAATATTTTTGGAAAAGAGAATTTGAATTTCATATTTTTAAGATGCATTTTTCTTGGGACTAGAAAAAATCAACTTGGGGGTGTGATTATCCACTAAAAGAGGCTAATATTCATTTTTTATATTATAATATTCATGCAATTCAATGTTAACAAACATTTTTACTAGTTCATTTTAAAATTTTAACTTCTTTTATTAACATGTTTGTAACTCCTTAAAATGAACTATTATACAGTACATTTTTGAACACCTCCTAAAACACCCAATTATATGATTTTATTTTCATATATCATTTTTCATATTTCCCATTACATTTGGAATATTTCATTCTTATGGAGCCCTTGAATAATCTCATTGGAAGATGAAAAAATTGGGCTTCATGCCAACACATTCTGAGTGAAGTGAACTGGACATTATCCCAATAAAATGAATGTATCGATCAAGATCCAAGACCAATGTTGCTGAAATTTTAACTATATATAAAATAAATTATGGGGAAATTTTCATTTAAATGTGTGCAGGGATAATTCTGATTTTATTAATGGAGTTCCAAGCGGCCCAAATTGTTGTTAAAATTCTTGGCTGGATTATGTGTCCCAAGAAAACAGCCCACCATTTCGATCATATCTAGAAAAAATAATCCATTTGGGATTAAATTTTATAGAATATTAGTGTAAATCTGGAGCTTCATTTTATTCTTCTATGCCCCCCCCCCCCCAATTCATCCATTAAGAAGATCATTTTAGTACATCTGTTTAGTGGATGTAAGATGGATTGTATTTTTATCAAGGGTGGAAAAGTCTTATCTCCATTAACTTTCCACCCACCTAGGCCTACCAACATTATGTGGGGTGACTTTAAATATTTGAGGCTCAACCCAAGGCTTCTAAAATTCCTATTTAATTCAGTGGTTCTAGAGTATTTAGAGATCTTTGAGTTTTCTTTCATTGTAATGTTATGTTATTTCTTTGTCTTTATAGTGGTCTTATTTTAATTTTAAGTTATTCAAATCACCAAGGTCTCTTAATAAAAACAAAATATTATTCTCATTTTTTGTTATTATTGTTAAGAATTTGATACAGTTTCATCAAGTTGTTAATTCATTCACACAATTAAGAGATAAACCCTTCACAAAATGGTGGACTGGTTCTTATTTCATTGTTTTTCACTTATTCAGTTCCTCCCTCATGAGTCTATTTCCCACTTCCATTGAGATAATAGAATAAATGGTGGGATAACACTATTATGGATTGATCCAAGGGAGTATAAAGTGTCTATATTGGATATTATTTCTCACTCTATTAATGTTTAATCACTTCTTTTAATTGATAATTTTGTTTGATGATCTTAACACTTTGTCATTTTTGAATTTTAAGGCCACACACTTCAAGTGATAATAAGAACCTTTACCTTGGAGTTCTCATAAAAATGATCCTCCAAGTATATAGGTGATTGTCATTAGGTTTTTTTTATTAAACTAAAAATTGATGAATTTGTTTTGATCGCTTTAAATAAATCACTCTTGAGTCTAAGAAATTGAAATCCTTAAAAAGAAATTTCATCCAATCCATCCCTTGTGATAACATAGGATCAATACATTCTAATTAATTTGAATTCACATAGGTATCCTAGTTATTATTTAAATCCATCTAAAATCATCCCAAATTTGGCCACTTCATAGCCAAAAACAATCCATAGAATGTACATGTCTGTAGGTTTCTTCTTAGGTCTCTAAGGATTCAACAACCAAAGCTACACTATAAGAGACCACTTCAACCCTAAAAACTTGGGTAAATTTGGGCAAGACCAATTATCATATGTTGAATTTAAAATTTTCTTACATGTATTTATAATGGATACAAATAATTGATTCATGTGATTAACGCTCACTTCAATGATATGATATTTTCAAATTACTTTGTCTCAATTTCCTTTCATTGGGGAATATTTTGATGTTATGAACCTACATTATTTTATAAGGTGTATATAACACCAATTTTAAATGTTATATATTGAATTTTTTTATTATTGTGATATTTAATGTTTTTTTAAATGTTATTATTTCATGGGGCATATGATTTGACTGATTACAAAGTGGTAAGAGTTTATTTCAAAATCTCATTCAGGATGGTTTATAGTTATATACCTACTGGGGAATATTTATCTTCCATGTACATGTGTTAAAAAAATTAAAAAAGGTTTTTAACATTCTCCTATAATTGGTTAAAATTTATTTTTACCCATGTTTGACTTTTTGTAAAATGTTTTGATAGGAATCTGGATGTCATTTACTAAACAATGCTCATTTTTATTTTACTGAAAAAGTGAAAGGAATATTTGTTTTCATGTGTACAAAATGAATGGAATTTCTATACTTTATGACCACTCAAACGTTTTAAAGCTTATTTTATAAGTTTCAAAGGTTATTTTCAAAGGAAAGTAATTTCAAAATGTTTTGTGAACATTTTTTTAAATGTGATTTTCAAAATGCAAAGGATAATTTCCTTAAAATTGTTTTAAGGATATTTTTATGGTATTTATATTCATAAATGAAATAAACCCTTTATTTTACTTATAATCAATTGGGGATATGTTTTTTCAATATCATTATTATTCTGTCTTTGTATTTTTTATGATTAGTTTGACTGTGGATGAGTAATTTTGATATCATTTTCCATATTACTCTAGATGGTTTATGGTTATTTATTAAGGAAAGTATTCACAATTCATATGTTAGTTTTTAATTCAAATTTGTATGTTTATTATATTTCACCCAATTTATATGAGGAATTCATTGGACTTAGTAAGTGATGGTTGGGGCCCACTATAGCTCCTTGATGCATCGGTAAGTCTCATGTGACAAACTAGTTTGGGTATTGGTTGATGTCTTACCCATTTATGCATGGTGTCTTGGCTAAATCCTTGAAAATATGATTATGATGTATGGAATTATTCATCCCCTCATTATGGGATTATTTATTGATTTTCATGTGATTATTCAATTAGTATAATATCCATGTTTAAGTTTTCTAGCTCAGGTGATTATTTATATATCATTATTTGATCATATTTTATTTTGGTCATATAATGATCAATTTATTGATTAAATGACATGTGTTTTAGTTATTTTCCTCTTCATAGTTGTTATTGCTTATTTATGACATCTTATTCTATATACATACCTTTACCGAACATCCAATCTCACCCATTTCTTATGTTTTATTTTTTCCCAAGATGCTAAGAAGTTTATTACGATTGATTTGAAGGGTTAAAATAGAAGAATAATGGTGTTATAAAATGTTTCACTATGTTGTATTTTATATTTTCAATTGTAATGTAAGGTTCAAGAATGTATCTAGTTTTCCAAAAATACTAAATGGTTTAGTCCTTCAAGATACGATTCCATGTATATTATGTTAATGCAATTAGGTAACCACTGACTTTGGGCTATTAGGGTTGGGGTAATTGCAGTAAATATGTATATGTAAATATTTATGCATGTATATGTGACATATAAATGTGAATGCATGTTTATAAATATATATGTGAGATCATGTAGAAGGGGACGTAATCCGAAAAGTTGTGGGTGTGGGCGGGGATGAGGAAGAATTGATTGGAATTCCATATAGGAAGAGGAATGAAAAATAGGTATTATAATTAGAGAAAAGTTAGGCTTATGACATGGGATTTTAGCCAAACTTGATCTCATCCCTTATTCACCCAGTTCTCTTTAATTTCTATTTTTTCTAATAAAAGCGGTATGCCTCCACCTTTTAAAGAAAAATATAAAAATCATATGGAATTCATTAATATCCATTTTATTTAAAATAGTATCTAATCATTTTATTTACATTATAAAAATATATACATGTATATATACATATATACTTATAAAAATGTATATATAATGTTTATATACACATATGTGTGTGCGTTAATAAATAAATAAATATTTATATTTATATTATAATATATGAAAATTAATATACACTACCACAGATCGGCACAAGGGCAGTGTCGTCTTTTATCTGTGCTAAGAAAAAAGCGCTGATAAAAGGAGGACCATTTTCATCTCTACTACTAGCGTTGATAAAAGTTTTTAATAAAAAAATTATTATTTTATATAAAATTTTTATTTTTATATTAAAAAATAATGTTTATTTATATACATTAAATAAAAAACGCATGTTTATAATTAATATATATTTTTTAATAATTCAAATATATATACAGTGTTTTTTTTAAAAAGTATTTATAATATTATAATTAAATAATTGTATATTTAAATAATTATAATATTATAGTAAATTTTATTAAATAATAAATATATTTATTGTATTTATAATTATATATTTATAATTATATATTTATAACTATTTATTTATAATTATATATTTATAATTATATATTTATAATTATATATATATTAGGTGTTTGGGGATATAATTGAATTAAACACACACACATCACACACACAAACTAGAAAGGGATGTCATAGCCCCCCTCAAGGGATAGCCCACCCATCAAGCCTTATTTATTAATTACATGGCCTGAAGGCCCAATAGGCATGAAACTCATTACATGGCCCAAAGGCCCTGTGCAGCATCATGCCTACATCATACTGACTGCATCATCAGGCCTATGTCATGTCTTGTGTCATGGTCTATCTACATCATGTCTGCATCACCACTTGCCTGGGGAAATTCACTCATGCACAGATTTTAACTCGGGTCTAATGCAGGATTACGGGGAGCCTTTACCACTCAAGTAAGCCCCAAATTTCTATTTATAATTATATATTTATAATTATATATAAATACTTTTAAAATATATATATGTATAATTATAAATATAAATAAATATATGTTTCCAATGAATTTGGTCAATAAAAATATTGATTCGTGAGTATAATTGACTTGCATATGTTATATATTCATCATGAGTGTTCATTTATACATTACACCATTATTATTATTCATGTTTTCTATATATGTGATGACTCATTTTTTATGATCTATAATTTATTAGGTATATGAATCATTCATATTATACCCATTAATCAATTATGTTCTCATGAATACTTATAAAATTACAATAAATATATTTACATAATAAATATATTTATTATATATATAGTTATAAATTTTTAATTATATATAAATACTTTTTAAATATATTTATTTATAATTACAATTTTAACTTATTATATATATATATATATATAATGATATGATTTGAGAATGGATGAATGGTAGGGACAAGAGGAATGGATGAAAAAACTCCTGACGACCATAGAAGATATGCCCAACCTTACTCATCCAAGGAGTTTGAATCTCTATTCCTACTCTTTGAATCTTTAAGATGCTTGACTAATTTCTTCTCATGCAAAGAAAAATGTGTGAGGTGAGGATGCATCAAGTTTTCCCTCTTTTACTGATTTTATGGGAGGCTCTTTTGTCTTTCCAAACAATCATATCACGTAATGGATCTTCAAGAAGGGAACCATCATGCATGTTTCAACTTCAAATGGGGAAATTTTGTAATATTTAGTTCTTTGCAAACACTCTTTCATCGGTTGAGTTTCATTATCAAAAGGTATGCAACCCTAAAAATTGACGGATATTGTCTCATGATTAGCTTTGATTTGGGGTTTTGTTGATTTTAAATGTGTATCTTTGGGTTAAGGGTTCTTCTATATACTTTCCCTTCTACAAATTTGAAAGGTCATTCCTGGAGTTATGGTTCAGTTAACCTATGATTGGGAACCCTTCTGGTTCATGAATGGACCTTAGGTATCAACCTCAATGAATTAAAAGATACCTTTTCTCATGTATGGATAAAATTTTATGGATAAAATTTGGCGTTGTGGCATTCATAGATACTATTTGACATTGCTTCTATAATCGTCATCCGAATTTTTATGGATATGGGAACTGAAAAAGTGATTTTTGGTCATTTTTCTAGAGTATTAGTAGATGTTGACTTAAGTTATTCATTGGTTGATAAGGTAATCCTTTCCACTCCTCGGTATAAGATTAGTTTGTGAATAGTCTATGAAAAAATGACACTTTTCTATGAGGATTGTTATCTAGTTGGGAACTCGAGGTCCAATTGTAAAAGGATCCTTGTTTGTGCTAGATGTCAACAAAAGGGTCAAGATATTTCACATTGAAAAAAGAAGAAAGAAATTGAAGCTACCAAAGATGTTACAACCTAGGATAAAAATTAGTCCTCTAAGAATGATACCCAGGATATGATGCCTAATACATTTGAAGAAACTTTTATATGAATGCCACTGCATGGTGTTGGAGATGTTCTACAAAATATGAGAAGTACAGTTATCCCCAATCGTGGGTCTTCTCCCTATATTGCTACTGAATTTCTCTCTACTACGCTAGTAAATGATAGGCCGTCATGGGAAGATTTTTCAAATGATAATGAGTTAGCTATTGTGGGAACCTCATATATTGACAACTTAATCAAAATTAGAAATTAAGAAAATAATGGGGATGAATTAGATGATATCTAACTGGACAGGGAAGTTACTGGATAGGCATAGGTAGATGAAATGCTTTCGCAAGAGAAAATTGAAGTCTCCTCAAAATTTCAAAAAGGAAAATATAAGATTGTTGTTGTTACCGCAAATAAATCTAAAGAAAGGGTATTCATACCAAGGACAACTCTTCTACTCTAATTTCTAGTGTGGGTGAGTTGGACTTTCCTAGTGATCCTAACATGTCAAAATATATGGATTCCTTGATGATGGATGGAGTTTACAGTGGTGTAGGTGAGCACTATGATCTCACCTAAACTCTTGTAAATGCACAGCAGGTCCCAGCAATTTACTTGACTATAAAGGTTGGCCCTATTAAGGCACTTTGTGAGAAGAATATTGTCTCACCTCCTAGCCTTCATGTAGCTGCAGCAAGTGTTGATCATGTTCAAGCACATGAAATGGATACATCCTACAAACAGAAGGTTGGATTGGATAGTGGCTCTACTGCAAAACTCGTACTTAAGAAAGTATCTCCTACTCTACACTCTAGCAGCATTAATTGTCATGATGGTAACTCTACATGGGATTTGTTCTCTCAATCCCCTAAAAATATATCCAAACATATGCATGTTACTTATTCTATGGTGGTAGGACACAAGTAGGGGCCCCATGCTCCATATTCTGATTTTTTCATCACTAAAACACATTGTACTCCAGATATAACTACAGGGGCGCAAAGCAAGTTTGGTTCACCCCCTAAAACTCCACTAATGGTGAGACCTGATATTTCCAACCCAAATACAATTATGGACCCAGTCAGAGGAACACAATCTCAAATGGGGAAGGTAAAGAATAATTTTATTTTATCCAACTCATTTGACATGTTTGCTGCTGCGAACAGTGATGATGACTGGAAAAAGAGCGATGTTCTTGGGGTTGAAAGCATGAATACTGGTGTTGTGGCTGAGCTTTTGGATGATAGTGATGGACCATGGATGCAAGCCAAGACTTAGAGAAGGGGAAGGCATCCTCGTGGTAGAGGTGGATGACTTCCTCATCACAACATGAGCACCCGATCTCGGGCCATCTAGAGACTTTGTTCTCGTTTTGGGGATCCTTTCTGGTTTTGTCTCTATGTGTTACTTTTTAATATTTTAATAAATATGCCTTTTGCGCCTCAACCTTTAAAAAACGTATTATATATATAATTAAATAATTATAAAATTATAAATATATTAAATATATATATTTAAATATATATATATATTTAAATAATTATAAAATTATATTAATTATATTAATTGTATATATTTATAAAATTATAAATATAATAAATATATTTGTTATAATTTTTATAATTATATATATATATTTATTTATTTATTTATTTATTTATAATTATAACTTTAAATAACTATATATTTATTATAATTTTTTTATAATTCTAGATAAATATATATATTTAAATAAATATAAAATTATATTAATTTTATTAATTGTATATATTTATAAAATTAAAAATATAATAAATATATTTTTTATAATTTTATAATTATATATATATTTATTTATTTATAATTATAACTATAAATAACTATATATTTAAATATATATATATTTATTTAAATAATTATAAAATTATAATAATTGTATTAATTGTATATATTTATAAAATTATAAATATAATAAATATATTTGTAATAATTTTATATATATATATAATTATAACTATATATATATATTTATTTATTTATAATTATAACTATAAATAACTATAAATAACTATATATATATACTTATAATAATAACTATATATATATATATTTATAATTATAACTATATATATATTTAAATATATATATATATATTTAATATATTTAATATTATTTTTATAATTTTTTAATTATTTAAATATATAGTTATTTATAGTTATTTATAGTTATAATTATAAATATATTTATATTTATATTTATATTTATAACTATAAATAAATATAAATAACTATATATATTTATTTATTTATTTATAATAATGACTATATATATATATATATATTTATAATTATAACTATAAATAAATATATATTTAAATATATATATATATATTTAAATAATTATAAAATTATGTTAATTATATTAATTATATACATTTATAAAATTATAAATATAATAAATATATTTGTTATAATTTTATAATTATATATATATATATATAATTATAATTATAATTATAAATAACTATATATTTATTATAATTTTTTAATAATTCTAAATATATATATATATATAATTATATCTATAAATAACTATATATTTATTATAATTTTTTTATAATTCTAAATAAATATATATATATTTAAATAATTATAAAATTATAATAATTGTATTAATTGTATATATTTATAAAATTATAAATATAATAAATATATTCGTTATAATTTTATAATTATATATATATATAATTATAACTATAAATATCTATATATTTATTATAATTTTTTAATTAAAAATAAATATATATTTATTTTTTGTTATAATTATAAATAAATATTTATTTATTTAAATAATTATAAAATTTTAAAAAAAATATTTATTATACTTACAATATATATATTTATTATACTTATAGTGTTATAAATATATATAATTAATTAAATATATTTATAAATATATAAAAATATTTATAAATAAATACAAATATTTATAATCATAATAATAAATAAATATAGATATATTTAAATAATTGTAAAATTATAATAAATATATTAATTATATATATTAATAAAATTATAAATATAATAAATATATTTCTTATAATTTTATAGTTAATTAAATATATATATATAACTATAAATAAATATTTATTTATTTTAATTTTTTAGTTATAAATAAATATATATTTTTTATATTTTTTATTATAAATATATTTATTTATATTTATATTTAAATAATTATAAAATTATAATAAATATATTTATTATACTTACAATGTTATAAATACATATAATTAAAAAAATATTTATAAATATATATAAATATTGATAAATAAATAAAAATATTTGTAATTATAATTATGAAAAAATATAGATATATTTAAATAATTATAAAATTATAATAAATATTTTAATTAAATATATTTATAAAACTATATCTAACAGGTGCAGGAGCCAGGAGAAACCCTATTCCCATCAAATTTATTCAGAAAAATGAAAAGTTACAGCAGGAAAGAGAATAAAGGAGTCAAGAAAAGGGAAAACCCTAATCCATAAACATGACTATATATCAACAAGGTAATGTCCATCTCCATAATCATGATCAAATTCATTATCATCATCATCGTCGTCGTCAGTTTCCCATTCAGACTGTGAGTGCTTTTGATTGAAGAGCACCAAATATTTCTCCTTAATCTTTTCCTACTCCGAAGTGAGCTTTCTAGAAGAGGACCAGGTATATATACATTGACCATGTCCTTGTACATCATACCCACACCCTTGGCCTTGATTTTTTGGGCACCGACCTTTTCTCTAGGTTTTGGTATGGTGCCAACACTCTTGAGGTTCATAAACCTTCTCCATGGTATTACCATTTAAATTAACAATGTAAAAAGACTAATCATTATCAGGATCCAACTGCTCATTAGAAAGTGAAGCATTAAAGGCTGAGACCTCATATAAATCACCATTCCTGGATGGAGGAGGGATCACAACATGTGGAGAGCCCTCAGAGGTTGGCATCAGGGCAATAGCAGTAGAATTACCTTGTGCAGGATGAGAATTGTTGATTTCTTATACATGACCAGATGAAAACCCTCATTATCCACAATCTTAGACTTACCTTTCCATTTAGAAAGATAAAGAGAGTCATGCCTCGAATTAAGATCAACATCCTTTTGTATGGCAGCTTCAAGAGAAAATTGTTCATCATTTTCATATTTGTTTTCCTCCCCATAAATAACCTCATCCCATGAGGTATTCAAACCACCTATAAACTATATAGAAATAGATTCCAATCCTAATCCTTGATGATACCTGTCCAAATGTCCCTGCTTGGTAATCTAGACAACAGTAGTGTTAGACATGTCTCCAATACAAGGTTCAATGCATCCAATGGTAGGAGTGGTCGTACCCTGTTTGACAGCCTCATCAAATGAGGGTTTCCTTGCATTGGGGGAATCCTTCTTCCTAAAAACATGCCTATTCTTATTGATCAACCTCTTCTTAAATTGATCAAAAACATGTCCAGAGATCTTGCAATGAATGCAATGTAAATTCCTCTTGCACTGTTGATCTTAGTGCCCAATGCATGAACAGGTGCCAAAATAGTTGGGATGCCACTCAAATTAAATGGTCAATTCCAATTTGAGATCACCAGTAACCAAAATTTTTACTAAGTGATTATTTTCATTTAATGAAAATTTTAGAAAAAGGGTTTTAACACACTTTTCTGTGTTACTACTTATTTAGTAAAACATGGTATAAAATATTTGTTTTTCTTATGTATTTCAAGCTATATTTTTTAGGGTGTAACAACAAATTGATCTCTTATATTTGGTAGGTTGAGGTGACCTACTGGACTTTTAGATCACACCTATATTTAATAGGTTCAAATTTTTTCTAGCCTGTTTAACTTCCTTTGGATCTTATGAGAGGGATAAATAGTTGGATAATGACCCTTTCTGAACATCTTTTGTGTATTTATTTTGTTAAATATTAATATTAACAAATCAAATAGGATGGGTATGAATAAATATTGCATATATTCCAATCATATGACAAAAGAGTATGAATATGGAGTGAAAGAGTTCATCAAGTTTGAAAAATATCATGCATATGAACCTTATTCTAATGACTCAGAATTTCCCAGTTTTATTTTTAGAAATTTCTAGGAAAATTATGAGACCATGCGCTGAGACGGCATTCCATTCCAAGGCCCGATGTGCCCAAAATGTTTCGAAGAAAAATATTAAGTTTTTAATAGTGCACGTGAATGGTTTTCATAGAAAAAAAGTGAAATAACTATTAAACGGGTGCTAGGATTATAAATATGAGTGCACTGTTTTGTTTAGGATGGCGGGTTTATCCTAACCATGACTTAACTTTACTCTTCGTGGGACTCCAATGAGAAAACCCAATAATGGAATAACTATAAATAAAATAATTAAATTAAATTTTTTTATTTTTCAAATCCTTATAACTCATGAATGTTGAATTAGATTGAAAATCGGAGACCACCGTTGATTTTGTAATGAGGTGTTTCCTTAAGTTAAGCCTAACATCGGACGGTGTGGGTCAACTATGGAAAGTATTTTTTGGGATGTAACCGTAAATAAAATGATTAAACAAAAAATATTTTATTTTCAAATCCTATAACTCATAAACGTTAACTTGGATTTGAAATCCAAGAGTACCATTGATCTCATGATGGTGTGATTTCCTTAGGACGGTCCTAACCTTGACCTGTGCGGTTTGAGGGTAAAAGTTAATTTTTGGGCGTTTTAAAAAAATAAAATAAACTTAAAAAGTTTATTTTATTCAAAAATGTTTTGCTTCAATGCAACTTCAAGCTGGCTATTTCATTTCATAAATGAAATAGCATAACAATGTGGAGACTCAGTGCTACCGAAATGTTGAAATGTGTTTCCTCCATTTATTAGATTAACATAGATACGGGATTGGGGAAGGATCCTGGTGTTTGCTCTAAATCATGGAAGGAATTTCATTGGAAAACAATGAATATTGAAGAATGGTTAATCACCAACGAAGATGAACATCACCCTCTTCTTTAAAGGATTTCTCCAATGATGATAGAATGTGGACTGAGGATCGACGAACGATGGCATTGCGGCTCCATTCTTCACCAGTGATCGATCTAATCCTCATGGTAGAGGTTGTTATTTAAATATTTTATTTCCTAATTCTTAAATTTAAATGGCGAATGTGGATCAAACCATGAATAGGTTGACACGCGGTTTGATTGTTCTTGTTGGAGGGTTCGACTTGTGGATTTTAATTTGGGGGAAATTATTCTGCTTAAGTTCATTTTCTTGATCCTTCTAATGGGAATGGATCAAGGCCATAATGAACAATGATAGAGGCTTGTTCTTTGGTTTTCCTTTTCATGTATCTTCCCCCAATCATGTTCTTCATGTTCTTCAATGAATAACGAGAATATGATCATTGTGCACATGTTTCTTGGTGCAATGATCCCAAATAAGAGATCCATCCTCATGATGACCTATCGGAGGTGCAACAACAACAGTGATTGATAGATCGAAGAAACACATGAGATACCTCCATTCGAGCGTTTTCTAGTGAAGTGGTCCGTAATGTATATTTGAACCCACGACAGTGAGGATGGAGACCCAAGGATTCTGGAACGTCTTCTAGATCAGATATCGGAGCATCAGAGCGCGTCTGGTGGCCCGCAGAGGGGGCCACTGGGGTGCAGGCACCGGTGGCCACGTGCTGGTGCAGAAGAAGATGTCCCCCACGGTGGCGGCTGGAGAAGCCTGCGGTGGATCGACCGTGGGTGGCAATGGTGTATGTGGCCAGGGTGGGTTGTGGCAGAGTGGGCGCCATGTCAGACCGGTGGCAAGCAATCAACAGACCACATGCGGGATCAGCGGCCAGCCGAGCCGGCCACGTGACACGGTGGATAACCCATAGCTACAGCCACAGGTGGGAGGCGGGATGTTATGTTGTCCACGTCTGGTGTACTAAATCAATCTGCACCCTGCAAAAAAGGTTGGATGGGCTGGGCTTTCACATCGGGCCAGGTCCAGCTGGTTCGGGCCGGGCCTAGTCTGTCCAGGTCGACCCGGCGGGTTGGGTCAGCAGACCCCGGGTCAGGTTGGGTTGGGTCGACCTGATCGGGTTGGACCGGACCTAGACCCAACCAGCCCCTTTTCACTAAAAGGCTCATAACTTCCAAACCATATGTCTGATTGACAAGTTTTTTGTGGCGTTGGGACCCTCATGGTGATCCATTCCTTTTGATATAATCTAAGTGGGTTTTAGTATAAGTTGAGATATGATCTATGGATTAAAGAGTTGATT
The DNA here is from genome assembly GCA_963277665.1 of Viscum album. Classification (NCBI taxonomy): domain Eukaryota; kingdom Viridiplantae; phylum Streptophyta; class Magnoliopsida; order Santalales; family Viscaceae; genus Viscum; species Viscum album. Next base: position 764,958,166 of record OY728137.1, read on the forward strand.
CTACTGAAATCAAGTGTGCCATAAGTAGGAGTCCTACAATAGGCTATGACAAGAAGACTATGACGAGCAAGTCTAGGTGACCCAGCAGAGCTAAGTGATGAGCGGGTTTAGGTGACCAAGTAGACCTAAATGATGAACGAGTTTATGTGACCCAATAGGCCTAAGTGACGAGCGGGTTTAGGTGACCCAGAAGGCCTAAGTGACGAGCGGGTTTAGGTGACCCAGTAGGCCTAAGTTATGAGTGGGTGTAGGTGTCCTATCAAGCCTAAGTGAAAATCGGGTTTAGGTGACCCAACTAGCCTAAGTGATGAATGGGTCTAGGTGACCTAGCATGTAATGACCCAAACTTTCATTAATGAAAATTAATCTTGATCTAATTAAATGTATTATTATGTAAAATGGTTATATAACTTATGCACTACCTTGGTTTTTTGTTTTTGGATTTTGAAATACCGTTAAGAATTGTGACTATTGCTAATATAGTCGTTGAATATTGATCACATGATTAGTATAAATATAGGGCTTTAACAAATCCAATTTACTCAGAAAAAGGAAGAAAAGGCCTCATCCAGTATAATTTCTCCATACGAAACCCATTTTTTGGAGTGCATAAAGGGGGTGGTGTCACTGGGCTTCACTCTTGACCAAGCCCAAGCCGAGATTCAACACGTTAAGTTGGAGCAGAACTGCCTACGAGATAAGTGGAAGTTAATAGAGATTACCACCCAAGCGATGTTATCTGAGCCTCCCCAAGAGTATGCCACCATCACACACCTTACCCTTAGGTCTTATGCGGGTGTTTTAAGGGGTTATGTAACAACACCCCATCACTATGATTATGTGCATTATTTTTTCATAGAGAATATACATTCATTTTATTATTGTTACTTTGTAAATAGTTTTAAAGAAAAAATAGTATTTTTAGTTAATATTCAATTAAGAAATCTATTTTGATGAATTAATGGATTTTTGAATTAAATATTATTTTAATTAAATATTATTAATAAATTACTTTTTATTAAATATAAATGATCGTATAATTTTTATTAATACAATTGTAATTTTTATTAAGGTTTGAAATTTGTTTTTGTCAAAACCCATGAATTTTCGATAAATGCCAGTTATCTTAAAAGTAAAAATTCACAAATTTAGAAAATTATTTAGATAAAATGAATATCATTTTTGGATTCAGGACATCAAAATTATTTAACGGTTAATTTTTCATAATTTTCTGAGATATTCGAATTTTTGGGGAAAAATTAAATATCGTTTAATTATATAATGTGTTTTATGACGTCATAATGACCCAATAGTGATGTAATAAAATACTATAAATGGGATGTTCGACCAATATATTCTTTACCTTTAAAATAATGTGATTTTATATTTGTTTGATTAATTTTATGGTGCCTCAGTGGACCATCCAAGACTTATAAAACATTTTAACTTTTAAAATGATTTCATTGAGAGTGTGACTCGTCTCCACATAATCAAGCCTAATATTTTAATAATTTAGGCCATTTGTTTATAAAATAATATTTTCCACTCCCCTTTGGAAAAAACCATGGGCAAAACCATGGTTTGGTTTGTGTTTTTTATTAGTTTAATGTGTGGTGTCCAAAAACTAAATAATAAAGAGTCCCCTCTATTTTCCTATATAAACCCACCCAGGATCTAACTTCTCTTAACTCAAAACCCTTGAACCACGTCCCTACTCTACCCTCCTCTCTCTAGTATCCTCCCAAGTTTACCTAAGCTCCCAATAATCCTCTCTCAATCCCCTCCCAAGCCTTTGGGATCACACTTCCAAGTAAGGGATTTCTTCCTTTCTCATTTTTTGTCCAAATTTATTTATGTTGTTATACCCTTTTATTTTCAATTAAAAAAGTTGGGGTATGAATTCTAACCTCCCGAATATTTCCCTTACTTATGTTTTAATGATGAGATACCTCTTTCTCTCTCATTAATTCCTCCCATGTACACCCATTACCATGCTGAAATTCCGTAAGGAATTTCTCTCTTCTCATTTACATTCAAGAAATTATTTTATATTATTCATATAAATTCCATTAAATATGTTGGTATATTATGTTAAATTACCCCCTTACTATCCATTTCATGTATAAATGATTATAAACCTCTTTCTCTCTCATCAACGCATTTTATGATTTCTATTTTACATCGTTATGCTGCCGAAGTTACACCAAAATTCCATGCCAAAATCATCTTGTAAGTGAATAACATACCCATTTCTCTATCAAGGGTATTCACCTTTATGAACATGTAATTTTTGATTGAGGACTTAAATTTATTTATTCCACATCTCTTATTCATGGAATAAATTATGATGTTTAATGAATCCAAGTTGTATGGTCTATGTGGCACACTTATGAATGAAATGAAATGATTAAGAAGGGTGCACCCTAATAGCGCTCAAATGCATTGGGTAAAGATTAGTATCAAGATACTTCAAGTGAAATGGGGGTTTTCTAATTCTAATTCAAGTGAAATGAGGGTTTACTCATGATCCATGTTCAATGATCCTTGAATCATGCTAATATCATGTTAAATGTTGATGCCACATTTCCATGTTACGATAATCATGTTATATCATGCCTTTATGTTCATGTTTCTCTTATGCTCCATTGATATGCCTATTGCCTAACATGCATTGTATTCTTCATGTTATGCCTTGTTTACTCCCTTACTAGTCTTTATATCTCACCCTTTTCTTATGCATGTCCTCAGCTTATCTCATGCAATGCTAAGTACAAAATAATGTGTGTGGTCATGTAAAAGAAGTTTTCAATAAAGATGTGTTTTTCATGTTTTAAGTTGTTATGTAATGTTCCTAACCCCCAAAGACACTAGACCTATCTATATTATATGTTGTATCAAGTAAATATTTTATGTAATAAAATATGTTTAAATGTGAAATAAATAGCAGGGTTGTTATACAGTAGGCCTAAGTGACTCATCGAGGATGAGTGCCTCAGAAGTACAAGGTGTTCAGTGTTTACAAATGATAGTATTACTTTTCATACTTGAGTTTAAACATCTGTTATCTGACTCTAGTGACTCTCTTGACTATACTTATTAGAGTTTACACATTTCTTACCTCTTTGGTAGTCTTATTTTTGTATTTATTTATGTTATACCTTTGTGGTTTAAGGTCCCTATTGAGTATTGCTTTACTCACCCCTGCATGGGCTTCACTCGCACATGTTGTCTCTTGTTCAGACGATCGATGCTTTAATGTAATCCTTGGTGGACCAGGTCTAGGTGGTGCTTAGAGTAACCTGATAGATGAGATGTGCTTCTGTGGCTTTAGATAGCTATTTCTATACCTACCCTTCAGGTAGGGTTTTCTGCCGAAGAGTCTCAGAGACTTGTACTTTTACTTTTCTATTTCTGTTGGGCTTGTATTCTAGCCCCATTTACCTTTATTTTTCTACTATCATAACTTGTGTGTTTACTTGGTGTTTTCACCTTCTAGCATCTATGTATTGGATTTGTGTACTTGTGTATAGGTACTTAGGAAAATGACTCTCATTTGTTTGGGATATGCCTACTCAGCGATAGTCGTCAACCCCTGACCTATAGGAGACAAGCATGGGGTAGTCACAGCATGGGACTCAGGGGGACGGGTCATGATAGAGAGGTATCATATGAGGTAATTTATACCTTAAGAATCCAAATTCTATGAGTTTGGTGTGGGGAAACAGTGTTAAGTGTTTCAAGTTCGGATTTCAGGCTAGGGAATCTAGTGTTGGTTCAACGGTAGATGTATCCATACACCAGGACACTGAATTCTTCTTTTCAACTTGGTACATGAAAACACTAGTTGCAGGGGAAAACTATGTAACATGAATCATATTGGAATGGGTTTATTTTTCCATGTATTTCTTGAGTCATCTCACCAGGTATACTCTATTGATCATGGTACATCTTGTTTTGTTTCAAGATGTTTCCACATAGACAGCCATCTAGGATTCCACCATGTGATCATAAGGATGATCTATGGGGTGATGAGATGGATATAAGGTTTTTTACAAGAGACAGAACCTCCGGGTGGTATACCATGTATACCACCACCTATGGAGTAGCACATGGTACTCGTAGTACCTGTGGATGAGATGCATAAGCTGAGTTAACTTCATAAGTTTTAGCGATACAGACCCCTCAAGTTCCGTGGAAAATCTGACTCATAGGCTGTTGAGGACTGGTTTTAGGTGGTGACTGAGTTTTACATCCATTTGGGACATCATTATATTATATGGTGGTCCTAGTATTGATCCCTATACATGGCTCAGTAGGGCGATGGAGGGGTTTATATTACCCGATATTATGATGAGATGACTCTTTTGTGGATAGAGTTTAAGAAACTTTCTCAAATAAGGGATCCTAGCCATAAAATCTAAGGGTTATGTGTACCCAATAGATTCTATAGTTCCAGAAGGACGACGTGTTAGTAGATGAGTATTCATCGAGGCATACCGACCTTTTCAGGTACTCGATGAATATGATACAACCAATAATTTGGGGATCGTAACTTTTAGCAAGGTGTTCCTTAGGACATCAGATCGAACATTATTCCTATGTGAATTCTTACTTATACTAGGGTTCTAGAGAGAACCTTTGTGGTTGAAATTCCTTGGGCTGAGCAGATATAGCCAGTGGATGTCAGTAGTAGGTAAGTTGGAGCAGAGACCTCGAGAGCAGGAGGCTGATGTCAGTCTCAGAGACTTGGATGTGTGAGATGTTCCAAGAAGAGATCTCAGGATAGGGGGTTTATAGCTCATGGCTCATAGGGTGAGTCCATTCAGCCTAGGGAGAGGTAATTCTTTTCATGATACGACAGGGGACATCTCACAAGAGATTGACCAGCCTGTCATGATGTTGAAAGGGAAATGGTGGATGGGCCACTGAGGAATAGGGAGTGACAAGAACATATGGATCTGCAGGGCGGAATAAAGGGCAGAGGATCTATGAGAGAAGAAAAAGGTGGTATAAATTTTAACATGTTACCACCACCACCCCAATGTGTTCCACACAAGGCTCGAGGAGTTGGGGTAAGGGGAAGGGGCAGTTGCATGTGGTCAAGGTATATGAACCAAGGCTCTAAGAATGATTTGAGGTGTGGTATGTGTCTACTCTTAGCTTCCATATTAACATACATAGGTGCTAATTGTATTTCCTTGTCACAGATCTTGTTCAAGACCTAGAGTTTTTTATTAAACCATTGACTTGGACCTTATGTCTGGAGATGCCTTTGGGAGGAGACTTGATAATCATACATATGATGAAATGTGATATGACCCTTATGGTGAGAGTTTTGGTTGGAACCTCTTGGTGGCAGTGTCTAAGCCTTACGACATCATTCTTGGTATGGATTGGTTATCGATATTCCATGCTCAGATAGACTGTTTTAGGAAAAAAGGGTGAGATATGTCTACAGCAATGGAATGGGGTTTTCCTTGGTTGCAGAAAAAGGAAATCCAGGTAGCACGGGATAGACTCATGCATAGGAGGGTGTAACCAATCACTCTTGAGTCAACTATCCTTACCCTTGGGGTAGTGGATGTTATGAGTTTTTAGTTCCCAGAATTAGTGGCGGAGTATGAGGACATCTTCCCAGAAGATGTTCCGGATTTACCTTCTCATAGGGAGATAGACTTATAAATTGTTCTACACCCCGATATGGAACTGATAGTAGCATCAGTTTATCAGATGTTTTTCACAGATCTTCGCGAGTTGAGGGTGTAGGTGGAGGACTTATAGAGGAAGGTCTTAGTAAGACCTAGTGTTCAAGGTTATGTGTGGATTATTGACACTTTAACCAAGTGACCTAGTATAATGAGTATCCACTACCAAATGGTTGATGAACAATTTGATTAGTTGAAAGGGGCAGCCTTTCGCATGGATAGAAAGGTGCCTGTAGGATTTTCAGTAGTTAAGAAAGAGTTTGACGAGTGCCCCGATCTTGAGTTTTCTAGAGGAGGGAGTCGAGTACGTAGTGTTCTACGATGCATCAGGGATTGGACTTGGTTGTGTCCTGATGCAATGGAAAGTGATTATTTCCTATGGTTAGAATCAGTTGAGACCACATGAGAAAAACTATGCGACCCATGATCATGTATTGGAAATGGTAGTCTTCACATTGAAGACGTGGTGACACCACCTGATGGGTAGGTGGTTTGTCATCTACTCAGACCACAGGATTATAAAGTATATCTTCTCTAAAAAGGTTATGAATTTGAGATATAGGCATTGGTTAGAATTTCCTCTCATACTATTACTTGGATAGATTCTATACTCCTGGTAAGGGAAACGTAGAAATGGATGATCTTAGAAAGAGATCTAGTTCGTAGTTGCTAAAAGATGTAACATATCAGTTGGTATCATTATAGTTATCCTTCGTGGATAGAGATGATGCAGCCCACCTCCAATAGGTGGTTGTTACCCCTCCACTATTAAAGAGAGTCAGGGAGGCACAACTTGATGATACTAATAGTGATAATTTATGTTCTCATTTGTCCACGAGGAATGCCCCTGATGGATATTCGAAAGGTGGGGAGCACATATTTTATTTTTTGAGGACACACAGTAGTATCAGTGGACACCTGGAGTGGTGAGATGCATTAAGATATTCATGTGGGTGTAAATTCATATTTCAAGGATGAAGGAACAGGTTAAAATTGGGCTTACCTATTGATATAAAAGTTGAGTGCTTGTTTGATCCAGTTTTGTGTTTGTAAACTCACCATGTAGAGCCCTTATGCTTGGAAAGGGTTGATTTTTCCTTCCTTGGGGTGCCAGAAAGTGAGTGAGAAAGGATATCGACAGACTTCATGACAGGTTTACCACATACGTCTAGGGGACACGATACCATCTGTGTGATAGTGTACTGACTCACAATGCCGTCCACTTCTTAGCTTTTCAGGAGTAGAGTATAGGAGAGAGTTTGGGATGCCTCTACGTGCAAGAGATATCTCAACTCTATAAAATCTCATAGACGATAGTTTCTGATCGGGATGCTCACTTTTCATCCTGGACGTTGTGATCGAGGATCGATAGTAGAGGACCCTTTGTGGGTAGTCGATTCCTTTAGTGCATGCTCAGTGGTAGTACAAAAATATCTAGAAAAGCACATTAGAGTGGGAGGCTCAGGTTCGTGCTTGTACCGTCATCTATTTGGGTATCCCTTGGGTTGGATTTTCAAGATGTAAAGCCTTATGGTGGGGATAACGTAATGAATCAGATTTTCCTAGTTTTATTTTTAGAAAATTTCTGGGAAAATTCTAAGACCAGGTGCTGAGACGGTGTGCGATTCTGAGGCTCGATGTGCCCGAAATGGTTCGATGAAAAATGTTAAGTTTTTAATAGTGCACGTGAGTGTTTTTCGTGAAAAAAATTGTAATAAATCTTTAATGGGTTCCCAGATCATAAATATGAGGGCACTATTGAATTCATGATGGTGGGTTTACCCTAGGTGCGACATAAATTTAGTGAGCGTGGGTCTCCAATGAGAAAACCCAAAATGGGACAACCGTAAATAAAATTATTAAATAAAATTATTTTATTTTTCAAATCCATATAACTCATTAACATTGACTTGGATTTAAAATCTAAGACCACCATTGAGTTCTTAAAGGGGTTTTTTCCCTAGGTAGAGCCTAACATTGGCCGGCATGGGTCAATTATGGAAAGTAGTTTTTGGGACGTAATTGTAAATAAAATAATTAAATAAAAAGTATTTTATTTTCAAATCCTATAAATCATAAACAGTAACTCTGATTGAAAATATGAGAGTACCGTTGAGCTCATGAGGGTGTTCTTTCTTTAGGCAGGGCCTAACCTCAACCAGTGTGGGTTGAGGGTAATAGTTAATTTTTGGGCATTTTAAAGAAAATAAAATAAACGTAAGAAATATTGTTTTATTCAAAAAATGTTTTGCTGCAACGCAACATCAAGATTGCTATTTCATTTCATAAATGAAATAGCGTAATGATGCGGTGGCTCAGTATAACAGAAATATTGAAATATGTTTCCTCCATTTATTGGATTAATAGAGATACGGAATCAGGTAAGGATCATGGAGTTTTCTCTAAAGCATGGAAGGGGTTCTGTTGGTGAATGATGAACGACGGCGAATGCAGAATTTCCAACGACAAAGAATGTACCCCTCCACTTGAAAGTATTTTTCCAATGATGACGGATTGAGGACCGAGGATCGACAAATGATGGCAGTGTGGTTCCGTTATTCATCATTGATCGATCCAATACTCGAGGGATGGGTTGTTATTTAAATCTTGTTTTCCCTATTCTTGAATTTAAATGATGAACACAGATCAACCCACGAACAGTCTGACCTGTGTTTCGATCATTCTTGCAGGAGAGTTTGACTTGAGGGTTTTAATTTGGAGGAAATTGGTCTACTTAAGTTTGTTTTCTTGATCCTTCTAATGGGATCGGATCAAGGATTTAATGAAAAATAGATGAGGATCGTTCTTCGGTTTTCTTTTTTTTGTATCTTCCTCCAATCACATTCTTCGCATTATTCATGGAATAACAAACGTATGATCATTACGTGCACATTTCTTGGTGCAATGATCCCAAATAAGAAATAATTCAGGCTCCTGACGACCTAGAGGAGGTGTGACAGTGACGACGACGGATGGATCAAAGTGACACGGGATATACCACCTTTCGATAATTTTCTAGAAAAGTGGTTTTTAATTTGGATTCAAACACATGGCAGTGAATATGTAAACCTGAGGATTCCAAAACATCTTTTGGATCAAATATCAGAGCACCAAAGCACGTCTGGTGGCCCACAGAAGGGGCCACTGAGGCACCGGTGGTGGCACATGGAAGCAGTCATGTGCTAGTGTGGAAAAACCCAGCTATCCATGGCAGCAGCCGGAGGAGCCAACGACAACTCGAATGCGGGCGATGATGGGGGTCGCGGGGGAGCGGGTGCCTCATTAGACCGGTGGAACGCATTTAGCAGACCACGTGAGGGATCAGCGGTCGGCGAGCTGGCCACGTGATGTAGAGGATAACCCATGAATACAACCATAGGTGGGAGGTAGGACATGGCGATGACCACGTCTGGGGGACCAAATTGGTCTACACCATGCAGACCGGGTTAGCTGGGCTAGGCCAGGCGCATTGGGCTAGGCCCAGCCAGTTCATGTCAGGCCCAGTATGTCTGGGTTGACCCGGTGGGTCAGGTCAGAGGACCCCGAGCTAGGTCGGGTCAGAGGACCCTGATCCGGGTCGGGTCAGTCCGCCTGGGTTGGACCGGACCTGGACCCAACTGGACCCTTTTCACTAAAATCCTCATAACTTCCAAACTGTGGGTCTGATTGATGATCCATTTGCGGCATTGGGAACTTCACAAAGAGGCAGCCATTTTGATATATTCTAAGTGGGTTTTAGTGGATATTGAGATATGACTGAAGGATTGAGGAGTAGATTATCCTGGAATCAAGCACGCTACGAGCGGGAATCCTGAGATTGATTTGACAAGAAGGCTATGAAGAGTAGGTCTAGGTGACCCAGCAAGGCTAAGTGATGAATGGGTTTAGGTGGCCCAGTAGGCCTAAGTGAAGAAGGGTTTTAGGTGACCCAACAAGACTAAGTGAAGAGTGGGTTAGATGACCCATAAGGCCTAAGTGATGAGCAGTTTTAGGTGACCCAACAAACCTAAGTGACAAGAAGGTTTAGGTGACCCAGTAGGCCTAAGTGACAAGCAGGTGTAGGTGAACTGGAAAGCCTAAGTGATGAGCAGTTCTAAGTGACCCAGTAGGCCTATTTGACTCATTGAGGATGAGTGCCTCAATAGTACAATGTTTTTAGTGTTTACAACTGATAATATTTATTTTCATACTTTATTTTATAACTATGTGAGCTGACTCTATTGAATCTATTGATTGTTCTTCTTAGAGGCTAAACTTCACATACCTCTTTGGTAATCTACTTTGTGTATTTATTTGTGGTATGCCTTTGTGGTTTTGGGTCCCTACTGAGTATTGTTTTACTCACCCCTATACGGGCTTCGCCCGCACGTGTCATGTCTTGTGCAGATGATCGATACTTTGATAGAGTCCTTGGTGGACTAGGTATAGGTGGTGCTTAGAGTGACCTGACAGACAAGATGTTCTTCTGAAGCTTCTAACATATATTTCTATACCTACCCTTTAGGTAGGTTTTTCTATGGAGGAGTTTCAAATACTTTTACTTTTAATTTTTTGTTTCAGTTGGTCTTATATTCTTTCCCCATTTACCTTCAGTTTTCTATTGTCATACCTTGTGTGTTTAATTAATGTTTTCACCTTCCATCATCTATGGCTTGGATTTTTGTGTGTGTGTACTGGTACTTAGGCAAATTCCTCCCATTTTTTTGGGATATGCCTACTTGGTGCTAGTCACCAGCCCCTGGCCTATGGAAGGCGGGCTTGGGGTAGTCACAGAATGGGCCCCGGGGGATGATTCGTGACACTTATCAAATCCTTTTTTCATGTTTACGCTATTTTTATTCAATACAAATTAGTTCAGAGGAGTTATAAAAACACTTGATCTATCACAGAATAGATCGATGTTATAAATGTTGGAATAAAATGGGGGAAAAGTGAATGTTTCTAGTTACTGGTATAACACTGCGCTTTATGGATCATCTTATATGATTAAAAGATTGAAGAATGAAGAAGACCGTATCAGGGATGTGATTACATATGTGAATAATGATTAATATCATATTGAGGAAATGACAAGGATAGTTGAATATAAACTTCATGATTACCCAATATTGTTTGAGAAGTGAAAGAGTTGTGAAAAGATTCTATTGTATGCTAGTTGTACTAAATATATGTCATTTTTATCCATATTGAACATGTATAATTTGAAATCAGGAAATAGATCGAGTGACACCAGTTGTACAGAACTACTCGCTCTCTTGAATGTCATGCTCCCAGAATATAATGAGTTATTGAGCCAAACATAAAACACCAAATGAATGCTACATTCGATGGGTTTGATCTCTGAAAGAATACATTTCTACTCAAATGAATGTATAATATTTTACAAGGAACAAAAATCACTTACAAAATGCCAAGTGTGGTTCTTCTTGGTACAAGAAAGATGAATCTAGTCCATTTAAAGTTTTATGATACTTTCCAATCATTCTATGGTTTAGGCACCTATATGGAAGTGAGGTGACTACATGGAAATTGATGTGGCACATAGATACATGAAATAAATATGGGAAACTATTTCACCCAATAGAATATCCTCAGTAGAAGAGAATTGATCATGAGTATCCTGAATTTGGAAATAATCCAAAAATTATTCATCTTGTGTTATCTAAAAATGGAGTGAATCTTTTTGGTTTTCAAAGAAGAAATCATAGTACAAGTCCAATTATGTTGGTAAACTATAACTTTCCACTGTGTTTATGCATGAAACAAAAATATATCATGTCATCTATGCTTATATCAGGACCAAAACAACTGGGTAATGATATTTATGTTTATTTGGATCCACTGATGAAAGATTTAAAATTATTGTGGGATTATAGTGTTACATTGTATGATGCTTATAGAAATGAAGATTTCACATTTAGGTCCATCTTGTACAGATGATAAATGAATTTTCTTCTTATGTAAATTTTTCCGGATATAGAATTAAAGTAACTCAAGGGTGTCTGATTTTCAAACAGGGTATATAGTCAAATAGGTTGAAACATTCATTGAAAACTATGAATCTAGAATATCACAAATTTTTATCCAGACGATATAAGTTCCAATATTGGATGACATCATTGGATGGAAGTTTAGAAGAAAATACAACACCATCTCCACTAATAGGTGATCAACTGTTTGATAAAGTAAAAGATGTAGACACTTCTTTTGGTAATTTTTTTTTGAAAAACCTTAGAAAAAATAGTTGGAAAAAGATGTCAGTTTTTTTTTAATTACCATAATGTAATTATCTATATGTCATAAATTCTTTTGATTTTATTCATGTTGAAAAAAAAATTATGTGATAATTTCATTGACACGTTGCTAAATGCACTCGAAAAAACAAATTATGGAATTAAGGCTAGGCCAGACATGGTTGACATGGAGATATGAGAAGAGTTTGCACCAATAAAGTGTGAAAAATTAACTTTTATTCCTCTAGTTTTTTACACTCTTTCTAGGTAATACGGATATTAGTTTTTTAACTTCTTTGAAGATGTAAAGGTTCTATAGGGGTATTCATCTATTATCAATATTGTTGTGTCAATGGACAATTTAAAGTTAAAGGGTCTAAAATCCCATGAATTCTATATTTTGATGAAAGATATAATTACTATAGCTTTATATTGATTTGTTTTCAAGAATTTATTTCATATATTAACCATGATCTGTTTCTTCTTCAAAGCTATATGCAGCAAATCTATTGACCTGGTGAAATTTTTGACTATGGAAAAAGAAATTATCGTCATATTATATGAATTGGAAATGTTTTTCCCACCAAAATTATTTAATATGATGGTTCATTTGATGTTTTACTTGGTGAGAGATATTTGACTATGTGGTCTTGTACACTATAGATGGATGTAGCACATTGTACGATATGTGAATATTTTAAAAGGGTATGTCAAAAATAGAAGTCGGCCATAGAGTTGTATTGCGGAGTGATATATTGTTTAGGGAACCATTGAATTCTATATAGAATACATGTCCTATGTGGAAAGATTTGGTATACTGAATTATCATCACATAGGTAATCCTATGAGTAAAGGAATTTATGGAAGAGATGTTGTCACAATCAATATTACAAATCGAGAGCAATCCCACCTTTATGTTTTTTATAACATTTTAGAGGTTTCCCCAGATGTTGAAAACCACAAAGAAATTCTTAGTCATTTGAATCCATAAAAGGCTAAAATATAGATATAAAATACACATAATAAAAAATTTATAGGAAGGTTTCAGGACCATATTTTTAAGGAGTCAGGTGAAAATCTATATTAAATTTTAGAATTAATTTGATAGCCGCTAGAGGAACATGTGTATATGTATTATCTTACAATGGTTATTTAATTAACAGTTATACATTCTATAAAAATGAACATGATTAATAGAGTGCCATTAAAAATAGTGGAGTTACACTTTTGGTTGAAGTGATGCATGTTTCTGGTACTAAGGATAAAAAATCAAATTTATGTGAATAAGTCATACTTTGGCATCATCAAACAAATGTCTGAGTTGGATTATACAACATTCCAAGTTATGATTTTTTAATGAAAGTGGGTTGATAACAGGAGTGTAGTTAAAATAGATTAATTAGGGTTTGTGAAAGTTTATTTTAGTAAGGATGGGTACAAAGACAAACCGTTTATAATGACATCACATGAGGTGCGTGTTTTTTATGTTCTAGATCCTACAAACTGAAAGTGTTAAATTATTCTGCTATCGACCAAAAACACTGAAGTGTCAGATGAAAATTCCACTGAGGTTGACCATTTCATTGAGACATCGTAATCATTTCATAGTGTTCCCAATGTAGATGGTGTTTTTATGTCATATGAGACCATAATTAAGGGATTTGGATAGTCGATAGAGGGTCCAAATCCCTTCATCCTTTAAAAAAAGAGATTTCAATAATCATGTTATTTTATTTGTAATATTCATGGTGTTACCTCAAGTTATTATATGTTCACTACTGCATTTATATAATATAAATTAATAATTAAACCATCTCTATAGATAATGACTTCTCCACATGCTAATGCTCTCAATACTGAGGAACAATAGGTCTCATAACCTACTATTGCTCGCAGTACAGAGCAACAATGACCTTCTACATGTGTTGGTGATCCTATTATTGGGGAATAATAGGTTTTTCAACCTATTGTTGCTCCCTATACAAAGGTACAACAACCATATGCACATTTCGATGTTACAGATCTAGAGAAATAACATATTGACGATGTTGAATCCGATTAAATGGTAAGCGATGAAGGACCGACAATGCAAAAAAAAACAAGAGCGCAGTAATTTGATGGTGTTAGAAAAAATCATTAAGGTGAAAATAAAAGGCATCAAATGTGAGGTCATATGGAATGTGCGGGGCCGGCATGTTAACCCCAGCAAGGACATGTTTAGTAGTCACATTGAAATCTTCACTTAGACACACATGCCAATTAATGTAGATTCGTGGTATGATGTTTTCTCCACACTTAATACACTAATGTGGGAATATATTATGGCAAAATTATGATATCATTTCTTTATTTTACTAAAAAAATAAAATAATGAAACATTGAATGACTCTTTATCATCACTTGAAATTTTTATTTATAGTAGATGAATCCCACAAGAAATATGTATTAATGCTTTCTGGAAGGATTCACATAGGATTTCACACAATTCTAATGATACAACATCTTAAAGATGCTAAAGGGAAAATAAAATTGTTCCCATATCTTATCTATTCACACCTGATAACCCCAGAAGTGTGGGATGTGTTTACTATTCATCGTGTAGATGTATCTTTTTAGGTACATTGTGTATAGTAATACATTGTTTGATGATTTGTGTATTCATCACTTTGATTGAAAATTTTTTATTTATGGAACAAAAATTGATTGCTGAAAATAATAAACAGGTATAAAAACCAACGTACCCCTACTATAAAGAAAGCATGGGGTAAACTTCACTTGAAAAAAAAATTGGTATGTATTTTAAATCTATTGTAATACTTTTATGTGGCATGAAACAACATCATAACTATGTTCCTCTGTTTATATGAAGATTTATGACTCCAAATCCAAATCCACTTCCATCCCACACCATGTGCTATAGGAGGAACATGTAAATATATATGAGATACTAATAGATGAAAATACGCAAAAAAGTGTGGGAAACAAGTATAAGTATTACATAATAAAAATTTATTTTTCTTTAAATCGCTATTACATAACTTTGATTACTTATTTTCCTATATTTTTTATCTGACATAGTCACAGGAATCAATAACACCAGTACTGGATTAACACCTACTATTGGTGGCCTTAAAATAGCCAGAATTGTATGACTACATCAGTGGTGTGGGTTTTAGGGTGACACATCAAATATTTTTTGATAAAAAACAAGAGGAGGATCAATATAAAGAAATAAAATAGATGAAAGAAAGACTATATACCCATGAAGAAAAATTCTAATGGCAAATAGAGATACTAGTAACTTTTATGGGGTAAAGTAAAGAGAAGAAACAACTCGAGAACAAAAATTTCGTGAAGATCACACCCCACCCCCACCAGCTTTGAGATTGTCATTCCCCTCAAAGAGTTGTCTTAGTCATGGTAATCAGTATTCTAATAATTGTTTCTATGAAATTTGAATCAGACATACATCGATACCTCCCTTTTACTGATATTATACTGGTTGAAAATGATTGTGATTTATATCTATGAGCACACACCCATCGCCTTGTAGTGAGGGATTAAATGTTCAATATCCAAGATAATAGTCTACACAACAGACCACTTCCAACAGGTCATATGAAAGTGGTGATTAGTATAGCTCATGAGTCGCACACTGAGCTACATGTTCAACTTGATGACGAAGATATTCATACTATTGACCGAGTTGTTGGAATATTCATCACATTACTGTTGCATCTTGTAAAAAAACATGTCAACAAGGAGGTATTCATTTCCAATTTATTTTTCAATTTAAACCATTAACAATTAATGAAAAAGGTCTAAACTAATGAATTTTATTAAAAAAGGAAAAAAGGGAAGGTGGTTAAATGAAAGACTGATTCAAGACCATCTAAAGGATTGACCAACCAATCAAAAAGATATTCTGAAATCACCTTCACCCTGCCTATTCCATGTCTGAATTTACTAACATTGAAGGTTCATGTTGATACAAAGTTAAAAAATGTTAGTAGTTACATAGTTTATTTTGAATAAAATATGTACATAGAGGAATGTGAAGACTACAATGATGTTGATAATGTAAATGGAATCCTTGAATTTGATTGGCTAGGTGCATCAATTGTAAATGTATACATGAGGTATTTTTTCATGATTTGATTTTCCAAAAGATGATATACTATGTGAATTATAACTAAATACATTTCATATTTCTGGGAGGAATATATATCAAAAACAATTGAAGGGATTTCCCCATGAAAAAAAATTGACTCATTAGTTCTCACACCACCTATTCAGAATAAACAAAAATAAAATCCAAAAAAATGGATGAAATAGTGGTAGGCCTGGTCAAATCATTTGAAAGTAAACTTTTAGATGACATACACTTCTTAATTCCAACATGGTAGGGATAAAAATATTCAATTTAATCATGTTAAATATATTTTTATTTATTTCATTACTTATTCCTTTTTTTAGGAAATGTTGGATGCTCATTGCGGTAAATTTGGATGCTCCAAAGATTTATTTCTTCGCTATATGGATACCCAAAAAACCGACCAAACATGATAGAATTTGTCAATTTTTAATATGATACATACAACCTTTTAGAACTAAAATTCAAGTTATATAATTTAGATTATGTTTTAATTAGGCTTTTGTTTTGATAGGGCGATGCATGAATATCTTGAAAAACAAGGAATGCGACCATGGGCTAAGCACAAGGATGCTGACAAGCTCTACAACTGGAAAATTATCAGGGTATATATAATAATATTTCACTATCCAAATACATATCAAAACAAATTAATTATTCTCCTCAATGTTTCTATAGTGTTTGAAATAAACAAACAGAATAGATTGTGGTTATTATGTTTGTAAATGTATGACAAAGATCATATTCCATGAAAAAACTAGCATCCCTGAAGAGGTATTTTTGAAGTTAATTACTATTTAATTTAAAATATTTATTAATACTTTGGGTATTTATATTTTTATATTACAACTATGACTTTTGAAAAGACTCATATTCACAAAATGATATAGATTTTCTTAGAAACGAATGGGCAATATTCCTGATGGAATAATGTACACAAATAGCATGAAGATGTGACTTCCATATAAGTAGTGGATTGTTTTATATTTTTGTTTAATTTAATTATTTTTATTATTACTCACATAAAAAAAAATCTTATATAGGTGGGTTAATTTTATATTTAGGGGTCAATAATGTATACAACGATCATGAAAAGGTGAATTCCTATTACTTTTTAATTAATTTTGTAATGATTTTATCTACAATTTGTAACTTATTTTCCCTATCATATTTATCTAATAACTTTTTAATTGTTTTCATAGAAATTTTTGGAATATATAACATGTTCCTTTATATAAATTTTACCACACTTTCCATTTATTTTATTTTTTGAACTAGCAACGTCGCAGATTGATTTTTATGTTTTTAGCCGAAAAACCTTTCTTGAATCAATATGAAGTGTTGGTAGTTCGATAGAGAAATAAACTAGTAATTGTTGTAACATTGGAATTTAGAATTTTTTTTGATACTTTAGGATGTTTAGGAATCATTGACACCTCAATTAGACACACAGTGTGACTGATATGACTCATGGAGCATCTTTTTATTTTAATTGACATTAATTTTAGTAAAATAGACAACTGACATACTCAAAACTGAAAAAACACATTCATATAGTTTTTATACTTTATTAAAAGGATAAATAAGTTATTTATTATGTGTATGAATTATTTTCACCTCAATCTGATGCATGATGTGACCAATATGACTCAAAGTGTTTGTTATCAGTTTAAAATCAACATTTTATTTCAAAATGTGTCACTCACTGAAAACCAAAAAAAACATGATCAAATTGTCTTGATAATTTAGTTCATTGATTTATAAATAATTTTACATGCATATGAATAGGTCTCATAGAAAACTAATATATTATGTCACTGGTATGAGTCAATGTGCGTGTTTCCAATTTAAAATGAAATTTTAGTAAAAAAGACAAGTGACGTACTAAAAACAGAGAATGTGTATTCATATTGTTTTGGTACATTAGAAAATTTATCTATGAGTCTCTTGGGATGTGTATAAATTAGTATCACCTTAATCCAATGCACGGTGTGACCTGTATGACTCCAATTTCATCTTTTTATTTAAAATTGACAACAATTTTAGTCAAAAGGAACAAATGACGTACTAAAAAATGATCAAATGCATTCATATTATTTTGATACATTAGAGAAACAATCCATGAGTCATTTTAGATGTGTATGACTCATCCTCACCTCAATCTGAGGTACATTGTTTCCGGTATGACTCTAAGTACATCTTTTTTATTTCAAATTTACATTAATTTTAGTAAAAAGGACAACTAACCTACTCAAAACTGAGAAAACACATTTTTGATTGTTTTTATACTTTATGAAAATAATACATGGGTAATTTGAGACATTTATAAATCATATTCACCTCAATCTAATACATGTTGTGACTGGTATGACTCCTAGGGTGTCTTATTATTTAAAATTGACATCAATTTTAACAAAAGGAACGAGTGACATACTAAAAACTAAGAAAATGAATTCATATTGTTTTGATACTTTAGTTCAACAATATATGAGTCATTTGGGATGTGTAAGAATCATAAAAACCTCAATACTAGGAATGGCAAGACCATTATGACTCTAAGTGTATCTATTTTATTTAAAGTTGACATCAATTTTAGTAAAAAGGACAATTGACTTACTCAAAACCGAAAAAATGCATTCATATTGTTTTGATACTTTAGGAAAGAAATTATTAAGTCATTTTTTATGTGTATAAATCAACCACACCTCAATCTGACACACGGTTTGACCGATATGACTCCATGTATGTCTTTTTATTTAAAATTGACATTAATTTTACCAAAAGGAACAAGTGTCATACTGAAAACTATGAAGAAGCATTAAAATTGTTTTTAAACTTTAGGAAAATGATACATGAGTCATTTGGGATGTTTAAGAATCAGTCACACCTCAATATGATGCACGGTGTGACCGGTATGACTCCAAGTACATCTTTTTATATAAAATTGACATTAATTTTAGTAAAAAGGACAACTGACCTCCTCAAAACATAGAAAACACATTCATATTGTTTTGATACTTTAGAAAAACGATCCATCAGTCATTTGATATGTGTAGGAATCAACCTCACCTCAATCTAATGCACAGTGTGACTGGTATGACTCAAAGGGCATCTTTTTATTTTAAAATTGACATCAATTTTAGTGAAAAGAATAACTAAACTACTAAAAACCGAGGAAGGGCATTCAGATTGTTTTCATACATTAGGAAAATGATACCTAATTAATTTTTGATGTGTATGAATCAACCATACCTAAATATGATGCACTGTAATATCTCAGATTTTCCATGTATTATTTTTAAATATTATATGGTTTTATTTTGAGATCAAGCGCTGAGATGACATGTGATTCTGAGACCCGTCGTGCCTGAAACAAATGTTTAAAAAATATTCAAATATCAAATATCATGAGTGCATGGTTTTCTTGAAAATTTGTAATAACTCATAAATTGGTGCCCAAATCATAAATTTTATGGCACCATTGAATCCAAAATAAAGGCTTTACCTTAGGTGTGACCTAACATTGGTTGGCATGGGTCGTTTTTGAAAAAAAAATCAGGGCCATGAAATAGATAAAATAAATTAAACAAAAAAAATATTTTATTTTTCTTCAGTGTAGTGACATGCTTCCTCTATAAGTTTACAACTAAGGAAATTGTCTCAGAGTTTTTCTCTAAACCCTATAGACCTAGACGTTGTTGCAGGAGTGTGTTATTGGCGGATGAAAACAGATCGGTATTGGATCATGGATCATCGCACCAACTGAGTTGGAGGATATCATCAATGGAAGAAACAAAACTATTCCTCATCAATGATTGATCAAAAATCCAGGTAGGTCATGTGTTTCAATTGCTTAATTCCTCATTCTTAATTTCTACAATGATCGCAAATCAATCGACGAATGGATTGGTTAGAGGATCGATCACCTTATGGGATGGGTTTATTGTGGGGTTTATTTGGGAAAATCTAATTGAATCTCTTCATTATTTATCTCATGGAATGAATCAAGATTGACATGAACATAGATCAAGGTTCATTCCTATTGTTTTATTTTGTTATTTTCTCCCCTGATTCATCGTTCATCGCAAGTATTCTTTGTTTGTCCCATGACTCGACTATTCTCAATCAATCGATCACTGCGCACCCATTTCTAGGTGCAATGATATTATATTGTAGATTTGGGATTAGCATGGAATGATAGAGGTGAGACAATGAAGATAGAGAGAATCCTATGAATGATGACTCTCAAAATATCATTCTTCGGTGTTCTTCAGTGCATGATGAATAACGATGATTTGATCCATTTTGTTAGCAGATATAATGATGGTATGTATTTTTCAGCGACGACAAGTCATGGAAAACCATGATTCTTCGATTTCATGGTGAATTGATCATCGGATCGAAGGCAGAGTACCAGCCCGGACACGCAGAAGAAGAACAGTGGTTTTTGAAAATCCCAATGAACATGGCGTGTAATATGGGATTACACGGTGTGTGGGGACCCCGGGCTATGGCGCTAGGGTTTGGTCAAAGTTAAATATCACATGACATGTGACACTATCATACGTCATGTGACCTTCCCCAGTTGACTAAGCATGTACTCTGGAGAGTACATAGACATGAGTAATAGTACAAAGCCAGATGGCATGCCATGTACTTATACATGAACACATCTTGGAATTCATGGATCAGTGCACAGACATGAATTTGGTACATGGACACGGCCAGGAGAAATAGGTGGGGAACCGTGTGTCTCTACACATTGTGTACTCATCCTACACACAATATATATGGAGACTATATGTTGTGTGATAATTTACACATTGGAAAGAAATTGGGATAAGTGAACACATCGTGTACCCCCAAGGGCATGCCGTGTACTCCCAATAAGAGTGCTTGAGGCTCTTTATTTTCCTAGTTTGTATGAGTATTGGTTTAGTGAATTCCCTTGGTCCTTTCCTCAAGGGTACAGTGTGGCATTACATCCACATCACTGAATTGTAATCCCCTCTAAAGATCGAGTATCAAATAGAGTTGTGGTGTCCCACCATGATACTAGAGTGCGATCCTCTGTCATCCCTAGTGGAGTTTTTGGAATCAGCATAACCTCCCTAAGTAGGGCATTGATCCTCTTTCTAGCAGGCTGCATCAATAGGGTTTGTGGAATCATTGGAATGTAATCCCCTGCATAATAGGTTGATCCAGATTGGGTTCACAGTGTCTCCCAATGGTACTATGTGTGACCCCCTATCTGTGTATCAAGGTTTATCTAGATCGATTTCACGGTGTCCCCCAGTGGTCCTGGGAGTGACCCCCTATCTATGTATTATATTATTCTTAGACCAACACATTCTCTTTAAGTAGGTCCCAAATTAGCTATACCTCTTCGTCGAGTGCCTCTGATGATAGCATGGATCGTGGAGTGGGATCTCTCAGAACAAATGATGCTTCGAGTAGGATCATGTGCCTGGTAGTTGGTTATGACCTCTTGATGGCGTGGTGTCTCTCTTGAGTATATTTGGGTTCTTTTTGTGTTTCTTGTGTTTGTGATACATTGTTACATCTTGTATTTATATGACTATATTTTGTG
Source organism: Viscum album (assembly GCA_963277665.1). Classification (NCBI taxonomy): domain Eukaryota; kingdom Viridiplantae; phylum Streptophyta; class Magnoliopsida; order Santalales; family Viscaceae; genus Viscum; species Viscum album. Next base: position 764,979,847 of record OY728137.1, read on the forward strand.
ATTCTTTTTTAGTGTTTTCAATTTTTCCTACTGAGTATTGTTATACTCAACCCTACATGGGATTTTCCCGCATGTGTCGTGTCTTGTGGAGATGAAGACCCTTTTTGACAGTGTCTTGGGAGGACAGCGATTGGGTGGAGCATAGATGGATATTGATAGACCAAGGTGTTTACCAGGATCATACTTTTTACCTATTACTCACCCTTGGAGTAGGTTGGACTCTTTATAGTTTTGGTTGGTCTTGTTTTTTCCCTTGTTCTATTTATAGTATATTCAATGTTATGCTCAGTTGTGGGATCCTATATGTATGAATGCATTCTTTCAGTTTTTTTACATTTCAGTATTTTGTGGGTTGGAGATGTGTGTGTGTGTGTGTGTACAGGTACATTAGGCTAATGCCTCCCATTTTTGGGATATGCCTGCTCTGCACTGGTCACCAGCCCCTGGCCTATTAGAGGCGGGCTTGGGGTAGTCATGGGTCAGTCCCAGGCAGGTCGGGTTGTGACAGAGTGGTATCAGAGGTAGCGACCTCCCAGATTTTAGGGTGAGATAGACCCACATATGGATAAGTATTGGTTATAGGTAGTCACTCATGTTTTACACCTTATGAGGATGTCTACTGACCAGATGGAATTCCTTGTCGTGAGTCTTCTTCAGGGCTCTACAGGGCAATGGTGGAGCTTGGTGACTTAGTCACACACTAAGACAACTCTCTCCTAGACAGCCTTCAAGCATCTATTTAGGGAAGAAATTTATCTAGACACATTATGATCGGTACGTATATAAGAGATTCTGCATTTACAGTATAGCATTATGATCATGGAGGAGTATTCAATGAAGTTTACTGATATTTCACGCTACTCCTTGGATATGGTATGAGACTAGTTCTTCATGGATCTGAACTTTGAGAAGGGCTTACATAGATACATTAAAGAATCAGTGGTCTCCATTAGCATTTTCACTTATGTGGGGGTACTTGAGTGGGAACTGTTAGTGGAAAGTAATCTGACAGAGCAGACACTAGTAGTGGATGCTAGCAGTGGGCACCCAATAGATGAAAACTTGGTTGCAGGTATCTGATGATAGTCATAGGGATCCATGTTGGTCAGGCACTTCAGTAGGTGATCCTAGGACTCAAAGTCAGTAATGGAGGGCTCCCAGGGTGGCTCAAATCATCCAAGGTACCGCTGGTGTTTCTTATGTGACGGGTAGGGACATATGGCATGAGATTACCCACCCATTGTACAGCTGATCAGGAGTTAGTCGAGGGAATGCCTAGATAGAGATATAGATAGGATTAGGTTGGTATGTAGGTTAGAGGACATGGAAGAGTGGTTGGAAAGGCATCAGGAGGTGGTCGGAGGTTCATCCTATTATAACCACCACCCCCAGATGTTCCACGCCAGGCTCAAAGATCTAGTGGATAGGGATGAGGCCAGCTGCATGCTATAGAGTATTATGACCATGAGGCTCTAGGGATGATTTGAGGTACTATCTATTTATTTTACAACTTAGCTATAGTTTTTATAGACACATGTTCTAGTCATTATTTTCTCTCCAATAATCTTTTTCAAGACTCAGAGATTCTGGTTGAACCGTTGACTCAACCCTTGCGCTTGGAGACTCCTATTGGAGGAGACTTTATGATCACACATTAGTGATAATAGTTTGACCTAAATCATAGAGGTGATAGTTTCAGTTGGGATCTCTTAGTAGCGGCATCGAGGCCTTAGGACGTCATTCTTGATATGGACTGGTTATCCATATTTCATGCTTAGATTGACAGTTTTAGGCAAAGAGTACAATGTTTCTGTAGTGATAGAACCAAGTATTCCTTCTTCAATGAATGGGAAATCAAGGCAGCATAGGACGGACTCACACATAGGAGGGTTCATCCAATTACTCATCATTTGGCTAGTCTCGCCCTCAGTGCAGTGGATGATATGATTCCTCAGTTTCCTACAGTGGTGGCGGAGTATGAGGACATCTTTCCCAAAGATGTTCCAAGTTTACCTCCCCATTGGGAGATAGACTTATTCATTAATCTACACCCTATTATGGAACTGATATCTACACCTTCATATCTAATGGCTCCCACAGAGTTTTGTGAGATGAGGATATAGTTAGAGGGATTACAAGAGAATGGATTTGTGAGACCCAGTGTTTCACCCTGGGCAGCCCCAGCTTTATTTTCCAAGAAGGAATATGGGAGCTTGAGGTTATGTATAGATTACCAGTGCTTAAATCAGGTGACTATGAAGAACAAGTATCCACTACTAAGGATTGAAGAACTATTTGATCAGTTGAAATGGGCGCGATGGTTCTCAAAGATTCACCTCAGATTAGGATATCACCAGTTGTGAGTACGGGATGAGGATATCCTAAAGACGGAATTCATATGTCATTATGGTCACTATGAGTACTTGTTGATTCCATTTGGAATGAATACTTCCATAGTAGTGATCATGGGACTCATGAACCAGATATTTTAGTCTTACGTAGAGATGTTCATGGTGGTCTCAAGTTCATCTTCTCTCAGAATGATATTAACTTGAGATAGAGGCAATGGCTAGAGTTCATCCATGACTATTACTTTGTGATTTTTTATACTCCTGGGAAGGGGAACGTGGTGGCAGATACTCTTAGTAGGATATCTAGTTCACAATTGCTGAATGAGTCATTAGAGAAGTTTGCCTCATTGTAGTTATCCTTTGTGGATAGATATGGATCAGCTTACCTCTAGTAGATGGTTATCACTCTTCCATGCTTATAGCGAGTTAGGGATGCACATATTGGGGATACCAACTTTGATACCCTAAATGCTCAAATATCCATTGGGCATGCTCCATATGGATATTCAAAAGTTGGGTATCATGTCATTATTTTCATAGGATGCTTAATGGTATTAGTGACGTTGAGGGAAGAGTTTCTAAGGGAGTTTCATACATCCCATTTGGTGGTAAATATAGGCATGGAGAAGATGTACCAGGACCTCTGGCATTAGTTTTGGTGACCACGGATGAATAAAGGAGTTGTAGCATTTGTTTCTCGATGACTTACTTGTCAGCAAGTGAAGACTGGGCACCAGGTTCCAGCAGGTTTAACTCAACCCCTTGAGGTTCCAGAATGGAAGTGGGTTGGGGTATCTATGGACTTTGTTATGGTCTTACCATGTACTTCTATGGGACACTATTCCATATGGGTGATCTTTGACCTACTCACTAATTCAACCAACTTCCTAGCTATCTAATGTTTGAGTTTATTAGAGATTTTGGGATGTCTCTATGTTTAAAAGATAATTCGACTCCATAAAGTCTCGTCGATGATTGTTTCTGATCGTGATGCTAACTTTACATCTCGGTTGTGAAAGGGATTATAGGAGGTGTTTGGGACCCAGTTTCAAATGAGAAAAACGTTTCATCCAAAAATGAATGGCCAAACTGAGCATAACATTCAGGTTCTGGAGGACATGTTGCGGGCTTGCATGTTAGACTTTGGCCGTAGTTAAGAGGATCACTTTCCACTGGTGGATTTTGCGTACAAAAACATCTACCATTACACCATTGGAAAGGATCCATTAGAGGCTTTATATGGGAAACCCTACAGGTCACCACATTGCTGGACTGACCTAGGAGATTTATCACTCATGGGCCCAAAGTTGGTGTGAGCTACTACAGAGAAGGTGTAGATCATCTAGGAGAAGATGAAGACTAAACAGATCCATTATAAGTATTATGATGATAGGAAATGGAGGCCTTTATAGTTCAAGTATAGAGACCATGTGTTCCTTCGGGTTTCACCTTGATAGGGATTACATAGGTTTATTCAGGGTGGAAATCTATCTTTGAGGTTCATCATCCCTTTCCAAATACTACATAGAGTTAGAGAGGTGGTGTACCACTTAGCTCTACCTCTGTAATTAGATCTGGTATACGATGTCTTCCACATGTCGCATCTGAGGAGGTACATGCATGACCCATCGCACATCATCAACTGGGATGAGTTGGACATCGAGGATGGAGAAACTTTTGTTGAGTACCTAGTGGAGATTTAGTATTGGAAAGAGAGAATCCTTAATGGGAGATGGATTACCTTTATTCATGTTTGGTGGAAGCATAGGAATCTCTAGGAGAGCACATGGGAGCGGGAGTCTCAAATTCATACTTAGTACCCTCATCTGTTTGAGTAACCCTTGTTTTGAATTTTCAGGGACGTAAAGACTCAAGGTGAGGAGAATTTAATGTCTCATTTTTTCCTTGTATTATTTTTAAATATTATATGGTTTGATTTTGAGACTAGGAACTGAGATAGTGTGCAATTCTGAGGCCCGGTGTGCCCAGAAAAAATGTTTAAAAATATTAAAATATTAAATAGCATGTGTGCATGGTTTTCCTAAAAATGTTTAATAAATCCTGAATGGATGCCCAAATCAGAAATATGAGGGCACCGTTGAATCCAAAATAGTGGTTTTACCTTAGGCATGACCTAGCATTGGTTGGCGCGGGATGTTTGTGAAAAAGTTATTAGGATCATGAAATAGATGAAATAAATTAAAAGAAAATTTTATTTTATTTTTCTTCAGCATACCAAATTTCTTCCTCTATAAGATTACAGATAATAAAATTGTCTCAGGGTTGGTCGCTAAACCTTGGATACCTAGACTCTATTAAAGGAGAGCGTTCTTGGCAGATGACAATGGATCAGGATCGAATCATGGATCGTCACGCCAGTGGATTTTGAGGATCTTGTTAATAGTGGTAAGACAACTATTCCTCATCAATAATCAATCCAAAATCCAAGAATGGTGTGTTTTTTGATTGTTTAATTCCATGTTCTTAATTTCTACGATGATCACAAATCAATTGATGAACATATTGATTTGTGGATCGACCGCCTTGTGGGGTGAGTTTATTATAGGGTTTATTTAGGAGATTCTAATTGAATCTATTCATTGTTTATCTTATGGAATGGATTGAGATTAACATTAAAATTGATCGAGATTAATTCCTTTCAGTTTATTTTGTGCTTTTCTTCCTCAACTCATCGTTCTTCACAGGCATTCTTCCTTTGGCCCGTGACTCGACTATTACCAATAAATCGATCGTTTCACACCTGTTTCTTGGTTCAATGATCTGATATCATATATATAGGATTGACATGGAATGAAGGAGGTGTGATAATGGAGATGAAGAAAATTGAATGATAGATGATTCCCAAATTCTTGTTCTTTGACGTTCTTTATCGTATGATGAAGAACAATGAATTTATTCGTTTTGTGATCAGATCTGATGATGAGATGTGTTTTTCAGTGACATCAAGGCATGGAAAACTGTGGATATTCGATTTCATGGAAAATCGATCGCCGAATAGAAGGCGGAGTACCGACCAAGATGCATGGTGTAAGAATAAAGATTTTATAAAATCCTGAAGAACATGACGTGTAATTTGGGATTACACAGCGTGTGGGCCCCCTGGTCATGGCGCTAGGGTTTGGCTGAAGTTAAATATCACACGACGTGTGACCCCAATCACATGGCAAGTGACCCTCCTCGTTTTACTCAGAATTTACTCCAGAGATTACATGGACATAGGTAACAGTACACAACCAAATGGTATGTCGTGTACTTAGACACAAACACGGCTTGGCATACACAGACTGGTACACAGACACAGATTCGGTACACGAACATGGCCAGGTGACACAGGCAGGGAACCATGTGTCTCTACACACTGTGTACTCATCCTAAAGGTCATGTATATAGAGACTACATATCATGTGAGTATTTTCACATAGGTAAGAGATTAGGATAGTTGAACACATCGTGTACCCCCTGGGACACGATGTGTACTCCCAAAAAGAGTGCTTGAGGCTCTTTGTTTTCCTAGTTTGGACCAATATAGGTCGACTGTGTTCCCTTGGTCCTTTACTCAAGGGTACAATGTGAAATTACATCCACATCACTAGATTATAATCCCCTCTAGAGATTGAGTCTCAAATAGAGTTATGGTGTCCCTTCGTGAGGCTGGAGTGCGATCCTCTATCATCTCTAGTGGAGTTTATGGAATCGGTGTAACCTTCTTGAGGTGGGTTTTGATCCTATATCTAGCAGGATACATTTGCACGGTTTGTAAAATCATTTTCATGTGATCCCCTACATAGTGGGTTGATCTGATTTGGGTTTGTGGTGTCCCCTTGCGGTTCTGGGCATGATCACCTATATGTGTATCAAGGTTGATCCAGGTCGGGTTTGTGGTATCCCCCAACAGTCCTAGACGTGACCCCCTATATGTGTATCATAGTATTCGTAGACCAACACTTTAACTTTGGTGGGGACCAAATGAGTTAGACCTTTTCGTCAAGTGTATCTGATGATAGCATGGCTCGTAGAGTGGGATCTCTCAAAACGAGCAATGTTTCAAGAAGAATCATGTGGTTGGCAGTTGGTTATGTATGCCTAATGGTGTGGTGTCTCTCTTAAGTATACATGGGTTCTTGCCACTTCAGCGGTGGCATAGTGGTGTAGGGTCAAGGGCCAAAGACATGGTTTTCGGTGAGGTCAGGGGTTCGATCCATGCTTTCGGGGGAATTTCTGCCTCCCATGTACCACTCGTCTTGCCGGGTCACCCGGTGTCTCACCGAGTGGGCAGAATGGGCGCACTTCACCTGGCTGACGGTTTGTTGTGACCAACCATCACTGATCGAGGTGTTACCCCGTGGGACGCAATTTCATCTCGGCTGACAATGGCTCCTCCCTGGCTGGGGCATCTCCGGATGACCTCTTCATGGGGAGGGGGATTCTTGAGTGTGGAGGATTCGAAAAGGCCACTCTCGGGAATTCCCTTTTTCTAATATGCTATACATGGGTTCTTTTTGTGTTGCTTGTATTTGTAATACATTGTTAAATATTTTATTTCATTGACTATATTTCGTGCTTCGTTTTTAGTGTTTTCAGGGTGTCCTACTGAGTATTGTTATACTCACTCATGCACGGGATTTTCCTGCACATGTCATGTCTTGTATAGATGGTGATCCTTTTTATGGTGTCTTGGGAGGATAAGGAGCGTGAGGAGCATAGGTGGAAATTGACAGGATGAGGTGTTTATCGGGAGGGTACTTTTGACCTATTCCTCTCCCTTGGAGTAGGTTAAACTCTTTACAGTTCTGGTTGGGCTTGTTTTTTGCCCCTTTTCTATTTACATTACTTTCACTATCATACTTTGTTGTGGGATCTTAAAATGTATACATGCATTCTTTTCGTTGTTTTACATTTCAGCATTGTGTGGCTTGGAGATGTGTTTGTGTGTACAGGTACTTGAGGCTAATGCCTCCCATTTTTGAGAAATGCCTACTTAGCATTGGTCACCAACCCCTTGCCTATTGGGGGTGGGCTTGGAGTTATCATGGGTCGAACCCTGGCAGGTTGGGTCATGACACACACAGTGTGATTGGTATGACTCTAAGTGTGTTTTTTTATTTTAAATTGACACTAATTTTAGAAAAAGAAACAAGTGATGTACTTAAAACCATGAAAATACATTTGTATTATTTTGATAATTTAGGGAAACGTTTCATGAGTCATTTATGACGTATAAGAATCACATGCACCTTAATCTGACGCATGGTGTGACCGGTTGACTCAAAGTTCCCGTTATCAGTTTAAAATTGACATTTTAGTTCAAAACATGTGTTACTCACTAAAAACCAAGAAAATGCTCTCTGAATATCTTGATAATTTAGAACAATAATTCATAAGTCATTTGTGACATGTATGAAGAAATATCACATCAAACTGACACATGATATGACTCGTATGACTCAAAGTGTGTGTTTCTAGTTTGAAATGGATTTTTAGTAGAAAAAAATGGCATATTGAAAAGGTGAGAAAATGCATTCAGATTGAATTTATACTTTATCAAAATGATCCTTAAGTAATTTTTGACTTATAGGAATCATCTGCACCTCAATATCACACACAGTGTGACCGGTATAACTCCAAATATGTCTTTTTTTTAAATTGACATTAATTTCATTAAAAAGAACTAGTGACATACTCAAAACCGAGCAAACACGTTTGAATTTTTTTGATACTTTAAGACAACTATCCATACCTGATTTGTGATGTGTAGAAATCAACCACACCCCAATACAACATAGGGTGAGACCGGTATAACTCTAAGTGTCTTTTTATTTAAAGTTGACATTTTTTTAATGTATTTGTTCATATTAATGTTTAATTTATTTCTTTATAATATTACTAACATAAGATTTGTTTTCTTATATAGGTGAATTGTTTTTTTCAGATTGAGGTGATTTGTTTGCCAGTGGATACCATGGGTGGACCATCTTGATAGGGGATCATGGGTGCCAATAACAAACATTAATGTTTTAAATTGTTTGTGGATATTAATTGTAAATGTAATTGTATAAAACATTGTTTAAAATGTATATATTAGTCTTTTTTGGTATTTGTGATGTAAAATTTATTCCAATTAAATTTTATATTTTGTTCATGGGAGGTTGTGGTGTGCTGTTTTTGTTTACATGAGCTTCTAGTGCTGATAAATACCATTATTTATCAGTGTTATAAATAGTGCTGATAAAGGATCCCCTTTATCTACACTGTGATTAACAGTGTTTTTTTAGTGGTGTTAAAATCCTTTTTGCGTGCTCTTAAAGGACATTTTTATAGTAGAGATATAATATATAATATATGATATGTAATATATAATATATTTAAATAAATACAAGTATATATATATATATCACACACACATTTATTTTGTAAATTTATTTAAAAATAATTATATAAATATATGAATAAAGTGATATATGTATATATATATAATAAAACAGGTTTGGTGGAGTGATAAAGGTGTTGAAATTGACAAAGGGAGATCCAAGGCTTGAATCTAGGCATGCGCGGGGGTGAACATGATGATGGGCATTGGAAATGTGCTGAAAAAGGGCCCTCCCAAGCGCTGACAGTGGGGGTAGTGTGGGAACAAGTCAGGGGTTGAGGGAAAGTGGCTGAAAAGCAGTGACAAAGGCTTAGAGCGCTCTAAAAAAATTATTATTTTTCAAATTTTATAAGTGCTAAAAAGAAACACTGATAAAGGTTGCACTCGTGAATATTTTTAATGACGATTAGATTAACAACTTTTTTGAGTTGATAAACCCATATTCTAGTGGTTTAATAAAAGCTTATCCTCTAGTGGTGAGTGTTAAATCAAAGGCTAATAAACCATCCCCCAACTTTGAGTTTTTTTATACGTTCTCTGAAGAAGAAAAAATTAAACGGTATAGGTTAAATTTTTTAAAAAAAATATGCTACAAAGGTGGAATCGATGATGCTGTCTTTGCTCCCTCGTGTTGCCTTTGGCCCGGATCGATGACATGGAAAAGGCAGCGGGGGGGGGTGCCACCTTTGCCTCAACTCCCAATAAAAGGGCAGCCCCCCCCCCCCTTTCCTCACTCAATTCTTGCCTTTATATCTCCTAAATTCTCTCTGTCTCTCTCTAAAAAATTAATCTTCTGTGAGGGTTTTTGTGAAGCATCATTTAGAGGTATTTTTATTTATTTAATTTAATGTTTTTAATTTATTTAATTAAATTATTTTTAGTTTTAAATATTTATTTTTTTAAGTAGTTTAGGTAGTTCTTAACATTTTTTTATTATTTTGTGTAATTAGTTATATATAGTTTGAAATAATTATTGTTAGTAGTATAGATTAAGTATAGATTAAGTAAAGATAAATTATATATTAACATAGGATTAACTTAGGATTAAGTATTGTGAAATTTTGGTAGCATAAAGATTATGTGGTTGTCTAAGGAATAAAATCTTTGTCTGGATACAAACAAGTGGATGTGGCTCTGGAAAAGATGTACCTAGGAGTGAAAACTCTAACAAGGAGTTTCAGGCTTGACCCGGGGTATCCTAGTACACGACAACGGGCCTTTCTGCACTCCTGGTTTGACACTCCTGGGGTATATGCTTAATATGATTCATATTTTCTTTATAAACTACTAAAGTATCTAAGAAAAAAAATTAAATTAGTATATTTATCGATTATAAAACGATAATTATGATGTTTTAGAATGAAATAAGGACAAAAGCATTAACGACTGAAAGTTATTATTAGTAATTAAATCAGTTTAAGTAGTTTAATTAGTTATATATAGTTTAGAAATAATACTTATTATTAGTAACAACTAATTATAGACTAATTAATTATAACTTAGGATTAAAAATGAATACATATGATTAGTTAATTATAAATAACTAATGAATATAATATGATTAAGTATTAAAGAATAAATAATTAAAGAATAACTTAATAATGATTAACTAGTGATTAAATAATGTGTGATTAGTTAAAATAGTTATTATTAGTAATTAAAGATGTTATGTATTAAGTAGTTTAGTTAGTTATATATAGTTTAGAAATAATAATTACTATTAGTAATGATTAATTATAGATTAATTAATGATAACTTAGGATTAAAAATGAATATATATGATTAGTTAATTATAATTAACTATTAATATTTGTTACAGTATCATAATTCTAATGAAAGAAACATTTTTGACATAGTGAGTCATGTTTGCATGTGTGTGTTGCTATGGATAGGTTATTCAAACTGAGCAAGGAGCTTCTTATAGTACACAACAAATAATGGTGGTTAGTATATATAATTGTGTAACCATAAGTAACCTTCAAGAGAGAATTCATGGTTCCTTAAATCTGGGATCCGATCAAGAGATTAATTCTATGAGTTATAGACATTTGCAATTCCCAACAACAATGTGGCATCTAGCTTGTCAATTGGTTGCTGATGCGCAGTGGGTCCAAGCAATTAATTTATTTTCTCAACGATCAGATGGTACCATGATGGAGTTATACGTTGATGTTTCTACTGTACAAAAACAATGTCTAGTTGTATGAAAGACGTATAATTACAAGAGTGGTTGAAGACAGTCCACCCCATGAAATTGAGCCTATTCCAAATGATGCAGCAGAAGAGGAAAACCTAGATGATCTATCAGATATACATGTCAATCCAACTTCTGATGAGGACTTTCGTAATTATGATGGTGACAAAGGTGCTGATGAGGAGGGATTAGCTAAAGTTAGGAAGGAGGATTCGAGAAATGCATTAGTTGTACATCAACCTCGAACTACAATAAATCATCCACCACTCCTTTCATCTTGGTCAAAAGCAATGACACGTGTGCCTGAATTTGACAATAATGTTCTCACACCGGCAACTGAGTTCCCCGGAGTTGTACCATATAGTTTTAGTGAGTTGGACAAAACCTTATATATTGGAATGAATTTTCCAAGTAAAGATGCATTAAAAATCATGCTAAAGAGATTTCATATTAAGAGGCACTGCAAATATATAGTTCACAAATAATGTCATAGTAAATATGTCATATGGTGTGAGAAGTATGGGGATGATTATAGATTTCGCTTGAGGGTGATTCCAGACATTACATTTGGAGGTTGGAGAATCTCGAGGATTGAGGTGGCTCATACTTGCGTTCAGAAAATCCTCACACAAGAGCATACCTCATTGGATGCATAATTTGTGTCAACTATTGTTGTTGAGATGATTAGGACATTTCAAGATGTTCCAATAGCCCTTGTGCATGATATGATTCAATAGACATTCGGTTATAAGATTTCCTATAATAAGGCATGGATTGAGAAACAGAAGGAAATTTTGAAGGTTTATGGTGATTGGGATGACTCATATCAGGTGTTTCCGTAATTTCTAGACATATTGAGGCATCATAACCAAGTTCTCTCCCATCTATATACAAACGAACATGTGTCTCACAATAACCGACTTGATCTATCTCGTGTTCAATTTCATCAGTTGTTCTGGGCATTCCTTCCCTGTATCTCAGCATTTCATTTCAGCAAACAATTTATACATATTGAAGGAACATTTCTATATGAAAAATACAAGGGCGTATTGTTGATTGTGGAAACCCAAGATGGAATATTTTCACCTCTTCTGCTTTCCTTTTCCATTGTAGAGAAAGAAAACTACGAATCATGGAGTTGGTTTCTGGCATGTATCAGCAATCATTTCACCAACATTCGGGGTGTTTATTTGATATATGATCGCCATTGGGAAATTAATAAGGCAATCAATATAGATCCTGATACATGGAGATACCCAAATTTACATCATCGGTTCTTGTCACGAACCAAGTCGGGTCGCCATCCAAACCGACGCCCGACCCGACCCGCGGTAAGGCCCGAAGGGCGTTCCTGACCCCACGGGCTGGCACAAGTGCCCGGGTATCAAAATAAACTTTGGGAATGATTTACCTGAATAAAAAAATATGAAGCAGCCAACAAAATAAACCAAAAAAAAGTAAAATTTGCAGCCAAACATGTCTTTAACCAAAAACAGGTTTTTGAGTCACATGTATCCAAAACCCAAATAATACTAAAAACAAGGTGACCAAAAACCAACCTAAGAATTGTCGCCTGGCATGAGGAAACCACCCTCAAGCTTCCACCAAAACGCCACGTAGAGAGGCCTGCTAACAACCTAAACCACTGCTCCCAAATGCTGGACCCTTACCTGTATCAGACGTAAACAAATCTACTTACACCCAAGGGTGTAAGTAGGATGTGAGAAATCGCCTAGCAGGATATCACCAAGAAAATATTCCACACACAAATATCAAAATACAATACATTTGAAATGATAAATAAAATAAATAAAGAAGTGCTTAACAACGTTAGTGAAAAATAGTTTTCATAAAATGACTTTAAAGAAAAAAAGTTTAAGGTAAACACATGTTTGGGCAGTAACTCAAGTGACATATCACGTATCATTGTGTGTGAAAATTAACCAGTAGAACCAAAGGATGGGAGAGGCCCTATGGGTACTAGAAACAGGTGGGACCCTAGAACGTCATGTCTTGGTGAAACATGGCTTAGATGGCCACGACCCTCAGATAACGTGGCTTAGAAGGCCATGACCCTTAGAACATGTGGCTTAGAAGGCCACGACCCTCATATATCATATGTTTAGTTAGTGTTTCAATCGTCAATCTTGCTAGTGAGACCAGGCCAAGTCATCTCTGGAACACTATCTCACCAGTCCTAGTTCCCCCACCTATTACCCCAGCTTCCCTCCTTGTGCTCACCAAAATTCAAAGTTCACATGTCATGTCACTCGCACACTGATATCTTTTTTTTTGAAAACCACACGCACACCAAAACATTTTAAAAACTTATACTGTGCCTCTACCACATTAAATTAAACTAGATGTATAGTTTTATGAAAACACTTTTTATATCCAGGCAAACCATTAAAATAATTAAGCAGTTTTGAAACATGTTGAAAAATATTTAAGGGGAAAAAAGTCACTCAAGATATTTTCCAAGACAACCACATTTTTAATACTATTCCAAAACATAACTACACCAACCACATTTCCCAAACACACATTCTGCACATTTTACAAACAATAATAAACAGTCCAAAGTGAGTTTTCACAATAAAAATTGACCATCATCACATAAGTATACTTTTAGAAGGTTATATGCACATTTAAAATGTAATTAAAACTAATTTTCATCATGGAAACTAAATAGAAAGGGGCTAAAAAAAGGTTAAACCAACACGCAAATGATCACCAGATAATAATTGAGTGTGGAATCACCTACCAACGTGTCACAAGCTTCGCACAATTGGTGCGAAAAAGCCACCACACCTAATGCACTTCAAAAAAAATCAAATGCACCCTAAAACAATGCATAGAACAACCACATCAGAATTGAATCACACACAAACTAAATTATATTTACAACATCACCACAACATAATAAAAATAAACCAAAGTGTTTCGCACCTCCGGCAAGGGTTCGAAGGACTGGGCAGATGAAATTGGGGGGTGCCGGAGGGCTGTCCAATGTGGGGAGGAGTATCTGTATGATTGGAAAAGCAGGAGAAGGGGTGAAATTCGCTCATTTATTGGGAAGGAGAAGAGGGACGGACTTCCGGTTCAAGGTAGTAAGAGGAGGCCAGCACTGGAAAAAAAATGGGAGATTCCTGAAGTTTGGATGGGGAGAAGAAAAAAAGGACAAGGGAGGAGGCAGAAGGGGGTGCGGTTTCAACTGAAGGGGAAGGCAGCAGGGGGGGGCAGGGTAGTCGGCTGAGCGAGGGTAGCAGGGGGGTAAGGCACGTCCTGGGTGTATGGGAGGCATTAGGCGGAGAGGGTGAGGGCACAAGGCAGTTCGGGGCGTGGCAGGGGAGGCCGGGTCGAGCGGGAGGCAGCCGGTGGAGGGGTCGCAGCCTGGTTGAGCGGAAGAAGGGAGGAGCGCCGCCTATGGTTAGGGAGGGGAGTCGCAGCGTGCCAGGAGGAAGGGGATTATAGTGAATAGTTCACCTGATTCTCTCTCAAATTTACCCAAGAGATGAAGGTAAAACGGTCCTTGTAGTTTAGCTTGGGTTATCGAATCCTCGGAGACCTAAGAAGAAACCTATAGACTCGTACATTCTATGGACTGTTTTTGGCTATGAAGTGGCCAACTTGGATTGATTTTAGATGATTTTATAGGATATCTAACAGATTTAAGTGAATTCAATTTAAAAGAATGAGTTGATCCTAGGTTATCGCTCGGGGTGGATTGGACGTATTTCCTTTTCAAAGATTTCAATTTCTTATATTTGAGATGGGTTCATTTAAGAAGACAAAACAACATCATCACTTACCGGTTCAATGCCTACACCCTTTAATGCTAATCACCTATACACTTGAAGGATCAAAGTTTTGAGCACTTCAAGGTAAAGGTTCGTATTAGCACATGAATTGTGTGGCCTTAAATTCAACAAGGACGATGGAGTTTAAAAATCATCAAATAAAAATCTCAATTTAAGAAGTGATTATACATTAATGGGGTGATAAATAACATCAAATCCAGACCCTTGCTACTCTCTTGGATCAACCCATAAGTGGGTTATCCCTCCATTGATTCTATGGTTTCAATGGAAACGGAAAGTAGACTCATGAGGGAGGACATGGAGAAGTAAAGAAAACAACAAAAATAAAATGATCACTCCACCGTTGTGTGAATAATTTCACAAGATTTGGTGTGAATAAATTCACACCTTGAGGAAACGGTATCAAAGTGAGATTTAGAACAACAGAATAAGAGGATAAGAAGAACTTTTATTAAGAAACTAAAGTGAATTGAACAACTTACAAGTGAAAGACAAATTTGAGACAACAAAATCGCAGCATAACATTACAATTGAACCAAGCACCAAAAATTCTTTAATCCTCCAACACCACTGCCTTAAATAGGAATTTTTGAGCCCTTGGGTTGATCCTCCAATAGTACAAGTCTCCTCAATTAATTGTGGTAGGCCATAGGTGGGTGGAAAGTAAGGGAGAGAAGACTTTCCACCCTTGACCCGAAAAGGCATCCAGCTTGCATCTACCAAACAGAGGTGCATGAAACACCTTTTAGATGACCGAAATTTAGTGAGCCATAGTAGACTTAAATTAAGATAAGGATGTCCCCTAATATACTGTAAAATTGTAGCACAAAAGGAGTTATGTTTTTCTAGATATGGTTTAATTGGTGGGCTGTTTTTCTGGGACGCAGAATCTGGTCCAGAATTTTATTTCTAACTTGGGCCGCCTAAATGGAAACCATGGAGGCCGAATTAGCAATGGATCCTGCGGAGTTATTTGTTACTATACATGACTTATATCATACCATGAAATTTAGGATTCATTGGGCCTGTATGTTGGGCCCCACCGTCTCATCAGTGGGATGGTGTCCAATCTGCCTTCTCTAAAATTGCTTCCTTTCATCACAAAATATCCCCATATTCTTCCATGAATTCTCCATTGATCCCTGAATAAAACATGTTCATATTGGAGTGTAGATCAATTTACAAAATTATCAAATTAAAATATTTATAATCAAATGAATCATTGGGTACTTCAAATGATGTTCAAAAATGTACCACATAATAGTGCATTTTAAGAAGGTATTACAATCATAATGTGAAATGATGTTCAAAGTGTAAAATTCACTAAAATGGTGTTTATGAATAATAAAGAACATGAATATTATATAAATTAACAATGAATATTAGCCTCATTTAGTGGCTAATAACACCCCCCAACTTGAGTTTTTCTAGTCCCGAGAAAAATATATCTCAATAATATGAAATTCGAATTCCCTTTTCCAAAAAACATTTTAATACACAATGATCACCAAAAAACCTTATACCAAACAATCATGAAACCCATCAAAATATTTTAATACAAGATAGTTTCATAAGAAGATCCCAATCCCAAGCTCATTCCTTTGTTCAAATTCATTTCCATATTTCATCCAATATCAGTTAAGTATGAGGATGTGTTGTGCATCATAATAGACATGGGGGTTCAACTTTATTCAAGGGGGAAATGACGGAAGAGCTAGGTAGAATCACATTTCAGTATTAATATGAGTATTCAATTTTTTTATTGTATTATTTTTTTTTTGTTTTTTTTTTGCAATGTTTCCATGGTAATTGAAATTGCACTCAAAAGAGTCAACCCCTGTAGTGAGACTTTGTCGATGACTCCCAGGCTCAAAGACCTTAGGGAACCAAGTGAATCCCACATACTCGGGCATCATCTTGAGTTAACTCAATCAAAAACAAATTCAAATTACCAAAAATAGAGATAAAATTACTAACTCTGGGCCAGACAACTATGGAGTCACGATCCCCAAGTGCCGAAAGCCACGCATTAGGTCATTTCATTGCTCTACGCGCAAATTTTTTTTTTTAATAATTTTTTTTTGAATACTCATATTAAACTAAAATGATCACCAAACCTATGATATATATTTAGGGGATCCCATGAACTCAAACTAATACCCCACTATCCAAAGGACGTGCATTGTGATTTTTTTTATTTGGATGAAAATATAAACGATGAAATATCACATTAGATAGCCACACTTTCCAAAATCTATGCTCATGAAATTATACAAGGATTAAAATTAGAATCAGGGCATGCTAAATTATTTGATATTCAGTTTCAAAGTGTACAATGTTTAATACCATGTTCAAAGTTAAATGAATTTTTCCTTCCATTTACACTTGTTTTTTTTCTAATCATTCATTTTTGTTTTGACACAAAAGCATTTTTTATTTTATCTCCCCCCCCCAACATAAAATAACACTATCCCCAGTGTTTAAAGAAAAGAAAATTTATAAGGGGGTAGAGGTATATAATTAAAGTTCAAAAAGGAAATTGAAAATAAGGATCATTGAATGAAGTCACCTGGTGGTTGAAGTTGAAATTCTTATTTCTCCCTTTTAATCCTTTGATATCCATGTCACTTGCAGAGTTCCCTAGTAGAAAAAGGAAAAACAAAACAAACAAAACAAATATATATATATATATATATATATATATATTTATATAATAAAGAAAGTAAAATATAAGTATATATATAAAAATTATAGAATAAGGAATCACAAGAAACCGTAGGTCAGTAGTAAGCGTGCGCCCCTGTCTCCCTTCGGTCCCAGGTTCGAATCCACGCGGCTTCGCCAGTTGTGACGGGGTTTGCCCCACGACCTACGATGTGAACTTTTTTTATTATTATATATTTATTAATTTTTTTGTATTTTTATTTTTTTAACCTAAAAACACATAAAAATAAAGTAAATTAAACTGATGATACATTGTCTTCTTTTTAAATTTCTGGGTAAGGTATTACTCAAGGATCACAAAATGTGACACGGATTAATATGGTGCTCCCCTTTCATACCCATCCATAATCATTATAGAAGAATAGGTCAACAGTTTATTTTTTTTTATTTCGAAATATCAAAATGTCTCATTAACCCTATTTAAAATATAAAGTTGATTAAAACAATGAAATTACTGGAAACTTGAAAAACATGGGTTGCCTCCCATTCAGCGCTTTGTTTAATGTCGTTAGCTCGACATGAACCCCCCAACTTACCCAATACCAACTTTAAAAATTTTAAGTACCACATGTTTCACCAATTAAACTAGGTTTAGATTGATTACATGTTTATAATTTGTTTCATTAACAAACCTATGTTCTAAAATGAGTTGGTAAATCCAAGGAATATCAGAAATGGTGGATCTAGTTACTTCTATAGTCTTGCCTAATACATCAAGGGTCATTCCAATTTTATTTATATCAAGAGAAGAAACAATGAAAACATGATGGTTTTGGATATAATCAATGAATTAAAACGTTAGGAAGTATGGAAAGGACGCATGTTCGAGTTCAGTCAGACTAACATTTTTAGACATAGGTTGGGAATTTGGATCGATCTCAATTTTATTTTCAAAATTTATCAATAGAATTGGTTCCTTTGGAATAGAAGATTCAACCACAAAATTGGAAATATCAGTGTTAGAAATGAGTATGGACTCAAAGTTTGTGATTTCTCTTAATGGTTCAATGATTGGTGTTTTTGAAAAATCATCAACAGAGTTATATTCATGAGACTCAATCCATGATGTCAAATTCTCCTCTTTTGAATCCAAAAAGTCAATTTCCTCTTGATTTAAAGACCCATCAACAATTACTTGATCCTCTTCATCTTCCACATATCCAAAGGTTTTCTCTTCAGTAAATTCATGAGAGGTTTGTGGGAAACTAGACACTTCACATAAGGTTATGGAAGGGATAGTTTGTGTAGGGATGGGTTACTCACAATTTTTAATGCTTTGTAGTTCTAACCTCAATGATGAAACCTCAAAATTCATTATCTCCATTTGTTGACACAATTTTTCAAGTAATGTTTGTGGATCATGATGGGCAAGGGGTTGAGAAATATGGTATATTCTAGGTGGATAATCAAGTTGTTGGAATTGCACAGGAGGGTGTTCACATTGGCTTTGTGGGGATTGAAACTCGTTATATGTTGGAATTTTTTGTGGATAATAGGAGTTAAAACATTGTGTCTCAATTAGTTGTTGGTTATCCCACCATTAGAAATTAGGATGGTCATTGTACATCACACATGGGGTTGGGTGATCAAAGTAGGGATAGGTTTCCCATGTTTGGACTTGTTCAAAATTGATTTCCATAGGAGTGAGGGGGTGAGAATAAAGAATAGGGATGAAAAAAAAGGATGATAGTGTCTAAGATAATTTACTTAGGTCCCCGGAAATAGTGCCAAAATTTGATTCTCGCTCAAATTTACCCAAGAGATGAAGGTAAAACGGTCCTTGTAGTTTAGCTTGGGTTATCGAATCCTCAGAGACCTAAGAAGAAACCTATAGACACGTACATTATATGGACTGTTTTCGGCTATGAAGTGTCCAACTTGGATTGATTTTAGATGAGTTTAGAGGATATCTAACAGATTTAAGTGAATTCAATTTAAAAGAATGAGTTGGTCCTAGGTTATCACTCGGGGTGGATTGGACGTATTTCCTTTTCAAAGATTTCAATTTCTTATATTTGAGATGGGTTCATTTAAGAAGACAAAAAAACATCATCACTTACTGGTTCAATGCCTACACCCTTTAATACTAATCACCTATACACTTTAAGGATCAAAGTTTTGATCACTTCAAGGTAAAGGTTCGTATTAGCACATGAAGTGTGTGGCCTTAAATTCAAGAAGGACGATGGAGTTTAAAAATCATCAAATAAAAATCTCAATTTAAGAAGTGATTATACATTAATGGGGTGATAAATAAAATCCAATCCATCCCTTTTATACTCCCTTGGATCAACCCATAAGTGGTTTATCCCTCCATTGATTCTATGGTTTCAATGGAAGCGGAAAGTAGACTCATGAGGGAGGACATGGAGAAGTAAAGAAAACAACAAAAATAAAATGATCACTCCACTGTTGTGTGAATAATTTCAAAAGATTTGGTGTGAATAAATTCACATATTAAGGCAACGGTATCAAAGTCAGATGTAGAATAGAATAATAATAAGAGAAGAAGAACTTTTATTAAGAAACTAAAGTGAATTGAACAACTTACAAGTGAAAGGAAAATTTGAGACAACAAAATCGCAACATAACATTACAATTGAACCAAGCACCAAAAATTCTTTAATCCTCCAACACCACTACCTTAAATAGGAATTGTTAAGCCCTTGGGTAGAGACTCAAATAGTCCAAGTCTCCTAAATTAATTATGGTAGGCCATAGGTGGGTGGAAAGTAAGGGAGAGAAGACTTTCCACCCTTGACCCGAAAAGGCATCCAGCTTACATCTACCAAACAGAGGCGCATGAAACATCTTCTAGATGACCGAATTTTGGTGGTCCATAAAATACTTAAATTAATCTTCGGATGTTCCCTAACAACCTGTAAAATTTCATCCCAAAAGGAGTTAGTTTTTTCGATAAATGGTTTAATTGGTGGGTTGTTTTTATGGGCCGCAGAATCTGGCCAAGAATTTTATCTCTAACTTGAGATGCCTAAATAGACACTATTGAGGCCGAATTAGCATTGGATCCTGAAGAGTTATTTGTTCCCCTACATGTCTTCTAGGATACCACTAAATTTATGATTCATTGGACATGTATGTTGGGACCCACCGTCTCATCAGTGGGATGGTATCCAATATGCCTTCTCTAGAATTGCTTCCTTTCATCACAAAATATCCTCATCTTCTTCCATGAATTTTCCATTGATCCCTGAATGAAACATGTTCATATTGGAGTGTAGATCAATTTCCAAAAATATCAAATTAAAATATGTATAATCAGATGAATCATTGGGTTCTTCAAATGATGTTCAAAAAATGTACCACATAATAGTGCATTTTAAGAAGGTATTACAATCATAATGTGAAATGATGTTCAAAGTGTAAAATGCACTAAAATAGTGTTTATGAATAATAAAGCACATGAATATTATATAAATTAACAATGAATATTAGCCTCATTTAGTGGCTAATCAGCACCCCGGGGAGAGAGGGAGAGGAGAGAATAAAAGGGAAAAAAGAAAATAAAAGGTAGAATAAAATAAAAGAAAATAAAGAGAAGGGGAAATAAAAATAAAATAAAACCTAAAAAAAGAAAAAAATACATTCTAACCTAAACTAATAATAATAATAATAATAATAACAATTAAAAATAAAAATAATATTAATATTAACAATAATAATAACGACAAAATAATTATAATTTATAATGAATTTTATTCTTATTTGGTTATTTAACAATTCTCACACCGAGCCGACTGCACGTTAATCTGGCGAAGCCAAACGGCTTTGCCCATGCCCTGCCTGCATGTCGGGCGATGTCAAGATGACGCTTATTTATCAGTACAAAAGCGCAGAACTCAAGTCAGATTGACCCACATTTCAACCAAACAATTATAAAAAGGAAACTAAACTTATAGGGTAAAAGTAAAAATTAAAAACATACCTCGATGCGAAGTCCGAGTGTGACAATTCTCCCCACCAAGAAAACTTTTCGCCCTCGAAAATTCAATTCGAAGCCTGATCAAAGAATAGAAATGGGTACTCCTCAACCCAAGACTTCCACTCCTAGGTCTCATGCTCGTCATTCCCATGCTACTAGAGAATACAAACCAAAGGAATGGACTTTCCACGAAGCACCTTCTCCTGAGAATCCACTATCCTCACTGGCCGTTCAAACACTGATAAGTCTGGCTCAATCTCCAACTCTTCCCAATTCAACACATGCGACGGATCAGGGTTATACTTCTTCAGTTAGGAGACATGAAATATATCGTGAATCGATGTCAACTGAGAAGGCAAAGCTAACCTGTAAGCCACCTTGCCAATCCACTCATTAATCTGGAAAGGCCCAACATACCTTGGTGTCAGCTTTCCCTGCTTCCCCAAGTGGCGGTGACCCAAACGAGGGGCCACCTTCAAGAACACTCTGTCCCCCACTGAAAACTCAAGATCCCGATGCCTCTGGTCTGAATAAGATTTGTGGTGACTCTGAGTTGTCAACAACCGCTACCTAATCAGCTTAACCTTCTCAGATGTCTCCTGAACAAGGCTCGGTCCCAAGAGTGAGGTCTCGCCTACCTCATCCCAACACGAAGGAGACCGACAAGGCTGGCCATAGAGCGCTTCAAAGGGTTCCATTCGATGGAAGACTGGTAACTGTTATTATAAGCAAACTTGACCAATCCCAAATGGCTATCCCATGAGCCTCCAAAATCTAACACACGGGCTCAGAGCATGTCTTCCAAAATATGATTCACCCACTCCATCTGGCCATTTATCTGAGGGTGGTATGCCGTACTCATCTTAATCTGCGACCCCAAAGCCTTCTGGAGGCCTCCCCAAAACCGAGAGGTAAAGCGGGGGTCTCTATCAGAAACAATTTCCGACGGCACACCATGAAGTCTGACCACCTTCTGAACATACAAGTGGCCCATCTCATATACCTTCGATGTATCTTTAATCAGGATAAAGTGAGCTGACTTGGTCAAATGATCAATCACTACCCAAATCGCATTCCTCCCTCGAGGTGTCTGAGGCAAGCCAATGATGAAGTCCATGGCGACCTCGTCCCACTTCTATGTAGGAATGGGTAGTGATTGAAGCAACCCAGATGGCCTCTGATGCTCTTCTTTTATCTGCTAACAAGTGTAGCACCTCGACACAAAGTCGGCTGTGTCACGTCTCATACCTAGCCACCAGAACCGACGACGAACATTGTAATACATCTTGGTGGTACCAGGATGGATGGCCCACTAAGACTGGTGGCTATCCTGTATCACCACCTTCCGCAGAGACAACAGCACCACAGCATGGCCCTTGAAGCACAAGATCCTATCAAGAGACAAAGACCAATCAGAAGGTGTCTCCCCACCATAAAGAAACCACATGGATCGCTGACACAGCTCATCACCGGGCTGCTCCCGCTGAATCAACTCCAGAAGAGCAGGAGTCAACTGAATTCTAGCCAAGAAAGTACCTCCATTGTGCTCCCTACTCTCTAAGTGCATCTGGGCGAAGAGCCCCATAAAAGTCCACTCATCACTGGACTTTCTAAATGCCTATACGGGTACCTTCCTACTCAAAGCATCGGCCACCACATTACCCTTGCCCGGAGTATAGACAATGTCAAAGTCAAAACCCTGCAGGTACTCGATCCAGCGGCGCTGCCTCAGATTGAGATCCTTCTGAGAGAAAATGTAGACTAGGCTCTTATGGTCAGAATAGACCACAAATTTCTCCCCAAAGAGGTAGTGGCGCCAAGTCTTTAAGTCGTGCATAACTGCTTCCAACTCCAAGTTGTGATTCGGATAATTCTTCTCATGCGATTGGAGCTGGCGAGAACCATAAGCCACCACATGGTCATCCTGCATGAGCACAGACCCAAGGCATGTTCCTGAAGCATCACAATAAACCATATAGCCCTTTCCAGATTCCAGTAAGTCCAACACAGGTTTGGTGGTCAACCGCCGCTTCAACTCCTCAAAGGACGCCTGACACTATGGGGTCCACTCAAACTTCACCCCTTTCCGGGTGAGTGCATTCATGGGGGAGGTGAGCCACGAGAAGTCCTGAACAAAATGCCCGTAATAGCCTGCCAGGCCCAGAAAACTCTTGATCTCAAACACATTCCTCGGCTACTCCCACGACATAAATGCCCTGATATTCTCAGGATCCACTAAAACCCCTTGTTTTGAGATGACATGTCCTAGAAACCTCACTTCCCTAATCCAGAATGTGCACTTTGAGAGTTTTCTATATAGGCGATGGTCCCTCAAAGTTCCCAAATCAATCCACAGGTGATGCTCATGCTCCTCCTCAGATCCAGAATAAACCAAGATGTCATCCACAAATACCACAACAAAGGAGTCAAGATATTGGTGGAACACCCTATTCATGAGTGCCATAAAAACTACTGGAGCATTCGTCAATCCAAAAGGCATGGACAAGTACTCGAAGTGACCATACCTGCTTCGGAAAGCCATCTTCGGGATATCTGCTTCTCTCACCCTGAGCTGGTGGTATCCCGAATGCAAATCGATCTTGGAGAACCACTTTTCCCCCTTCATCTGGTCGAAAAAATCGTCAATCCGGGGAAAAGGGTATTTATTCTTGATGGTCACCTTAATCAATTTCTGGTAATCGATGCACAACTGGAGGGTTCCATCAGCCTTCTTTGTGAATAAAACTGGGGCGGCCCAAGAAGAGACGCTCGAGAGAATGAATCCTTTGGATTACAAAACATCCAACTGTATCTTTAATTACCTCAATTCGGTGGGGGCCATGCGATATGAGGGAATAGATATAGGTTGTGTTCCCGGCGCCAACTCAATCAAGAACTCCACGTCCCGCTCTGGAGGTAAACCCTAAAAATCATCTGGGAAGACCTCTGGGAACTCATCCACTACACGAGGTAACCCACCCTAAGAAACACCACCATCGTCCTCCAGTGTGAGCGACGACAACTGATAAGAAAGATTCCCCCACTCAAGTAGTGGAGGTCCCGCATGACCTGACCGAGGATCCCATTCTCCATGAAATAACTGAGGACTCCCATCTGGTGCCATAAAGCTGACTCGGCATCGATAGTAGTCAATATGCGCTTAAAATCGCACCAGTCAGTCCATGCTGAGGATCACATCAAACAGGTCCATATCAAGGACCAAGAAATCCCACTCCATCTCGACTTCTGACACAGAGAGTGCGCACGATGGGCACCTAAGGCCCTGCTCCTTTTTCTTACCCAGCGGTGCTACTAACTCCATTGCAATAGATAAAAGCTTGGTAGGAAGGCTCAACAAGTTCACAAGACGGGCAGATATAAAAAAACTGAAGCACCAATATCAAATAAAACTGCAGCTATAGAAGATTCAACCAGAATGGTACCTCGAATAGTCGAAGGTCCTGCATCGAATCCTTCCGGTGCCTGATCCACAACATGTAAATGTATGTTCCCTACCTGAGAATGACCGATCGCCTGAGGCACTGCCCTGATCTGGCTCTACCCTGAAGATGACTTGGTCCTACCACCACAGCCACCGAACTGAGATCCTGTCGTCCTGGTCAGCTCTGACTAAACTGATACCCCTCTGGAAGCCATAGATCCAGCCCCACTCTGGTAAGGGCGTGCAGTCCTGCAGAAGCGCTGTAAATGTCCCACAACTCCACACCCATGGCATGGTCTGGGAGGGTATGGACGAGCAGGTCAGATGTGCCCTACCCTTCCGCACTGATGGCACACTACAGGCCCTGCACCAGAAGCCCCAGATGAAGTATTCCTGGGAGGATGACCTGAGCTGCCACCAATCTTCTTCCATTTCTCATCATGCTTCCTCTTCTTCTCGAATGAACTGCCACTGCCAAACCCTGATACTGATCCAAAAAATCCGGACTTTCCTCTCTGGTCAATCTCGACCATGCAGGAACGATCGACCACCTAAGCATAGGTTCCCAGCTTGGACAAGAAGACCTGAGAGTGTATTTCTATTCGAAGGCCCTTCTCGAACTTCTGAGCTTTCAAATATTCACTTGAAACAATTTCAGGTGCATACCACACTATCTCAGCAAAGCGGTTTGCATATTCCATCAATGTCTGATCCCCTTTTTAGAGATCCATGAACTCCCGGGATCTGGCGTAGTCCAGGAACTCAGGACAGTACTGCTCATTGAATATGGCTTTGAACTCCTTCCAACTTATCTGCTCATGCTTCCCAGCCTGGATCACTGATTCACACCACTTACGACTGGAGCCCTCTAGCTGGAAAGAGGCACACTTTACCCTGACTTCCTCTGGCGTGTCAAGGAACTTGAACATGTGTTCTATCTTTTCAAGACACTCCTCTACCTCCTGAGGTTCTGAACTACCTTGAAAATAAGGAGGTTTATTCTTCAAAAACTCCTAAGCTCTATCCTTCTTAGAGCTAGATTCTTCCCCTCTAGCTGGAAAAGGAGCAGGGGAAAAAGTCGCCCCCTGTCCTAAAGTCTAAACAGCTCGAACCATGGCTTCTACCAATCTCTGATCAAGCGGCGAGGGAGAACTCTCCCCAGCTACCTCTCGTGGGTGCGTATAAGCCCTCTGGGGAGGCATCTTGCTGCAAAGATCAATAGTCATAAAAGAACATCATCAATACATCATATCCAAAGAAAAGTCAAATTTTTCAACAAAATAAGTAATCCTTAGTAAACAAAATATGAAAAAATAACATCATGACCAAACTCTTCTTCCCTGCCTGATGTCCACGCACAGTCTACAGCCTGCACATCCCACCTGGAAGAGAAGTCAAACAAGCATCCCGACATCCCATGGCGACTCGGGGTCTATCACGAGGTGTGCTGGCCAAGCACCCTACTCGCAACCAGAATTCTGAGCCCCAACAATCCTAAATCTTGTCTAGCTAGACTCATCCCTAATAAAAAAAACCCAGACAACAAAAGAAACCGGGCTCTGATACCATTTTGTCACGAATCAAGTCGGGTCGCCATCCGAACCGACGCCCGACCCGACCCGCGGCAAGGCCCGAAGGGCGTTCCCGATCCCCACGGGCTGGCACAAGTGCCCGGGTATCAAAATAAACTTTGAGAACGATTTACCTGAGTAAACAAATATAAAACAGCCAACAAAATAAACCAAACAAAAGTAAAAGTTGCATCCAAACATGTATTTAACCAAAAATAGGTTTTTGAGTCACATGTATCCAAAACCCAAATAATACTAAAAACAAGGTGACCAAAAACCAACCTAAGAACTGTCGCTCGCCATGAGGACACCACCCTCATGCCGCCACCAAAACACCACATAGAGAGGCCTGCTAACAACCTGAACCACTGCTCCCAAATGCTAGACCCTTACCTATATCAGACGTAAACAAATCTACTTATACCCAAGGGTGTAAGTAGGGTGTGAGCAATCGCCCAGCAAGATATCACCAAGAAAAGATTCCACACACAAATATCAAAAGACAATACATTTGGAATGATAAATAAAAGAAAGAAAGAAGTGCTTAACAATGTTAGTGAAAAATGGTTTTCATAAAATGACTTTAAAGAAAAACGGTTTAAGGTAAACACATGTTTGGTCAGTAACTCAAGTGACATATCACGTATCATTGTGCGCGCAAAGTAACTGGTAGCACCAAAGGATGGGAGAGGCCCTATGGGTACTAGAAAGAGGTGGGACCCTAGAATGTCGTGTCTCGGTGAAACATGGATTAGATGGCCACGACCCTCAGATATCATATGTTTAGTTAGTGTTGCAATCGTCAATCCTGCTAGTGAGACCGGGCCAAGTCATCTCCGGATCACTAGTCCTAGTTCCCCCACATATTACCCTGACTTCCCTCCTTGTGATCACCTAAATTCAAAGTTCACAAGTCATGTCACTCGCACACTGATATTTTTTTTTTTAAACCACACGCACACCAAAACATTTTAAAAACTTAGCCTGCACCTCTAGAACATTAAATTAAACCAGCTGCATAGTTTTATGAAAACACTTTTTATAGCCAGGAAAACCTTTAAAATAATTAAGCAGTTTCGAAACATGTTGCAAAATATTTAAGGGGAAAAAAGTCACTCAAGATATTTTCCAAGACAACCACATTTTTAATACTACACCAAAACATAACTACACCAACCACATTTCCCAAACACACATGTTGCACAGTTTGCAAACAATAATAAATAGTCCAAAGTGAGTTTTCACAATAAAAATGGACCAGAATCACATAATTATACTTTTAGAAGGTTAGATGCACATTTAAAATGTAATTAAAACTAATTTTCAGCATGGAAACAAAATAGCAAGGGGCTAAAAAAAGTTAAACCAACATGAAAATGATCTCCAGATAATAATTGAGTGTGGAATGACCTACCAAAGTGTCACAAGCTTCGCACAAATGGTGTGAAAAAGC
Organism: Viscum album; assembly: GCA_963277665.1. NCBI lineage: Eukaryota > Viridiplantae > Streptophyta > Magnoliopsida > Santalales > Viscaceae > Viscum > Viscum album. Next base: position 765,007,734 of record OY728137.1, read on the forward strand.
CACCGCACCTAATGCACTTCAAACAAAATCAAATGCACCCTAAAACAAGGCATAGCACAACCACATCAGAATTGAATCACACACAAACTAAATTATATTTTCAACATCACCACAACATAATAAAAATCAACCAAAGTGTTCTACACCTCCGGCAAGGGTTCGAAGGATTGGGCAGATGAAATTGGGGGGTTCCGGAGGGCTGTCCGATGGGGGGAGGAGTATCTGTCCGGTTGGCAAAGCAGGAGAAGGGGTGTAAGTCGCTGGTTTACTGGGCAGGAGAAGAGGGATGGACCGCCAGTTCAAGGTAGTAGGAGGAGGCCGATGCTAAAAAAAAATGGGAGCCGCCGGAAGTTTGGCTAGGGAGAAGGAAAAAAAGGAGAAGGGAGGAGGCAGAAGGGGGGTGCGGTTTCGGCTGAAGGGGAAGGCAGTAGGGGGGCAGGGTGGTCGGCTGAGCGGGGGTAGTAGGGGGGGTAAGGCGTGGCCTGGGTGTGTGGGAGGCAGCAGGCGGAGAGGGTGAGGGTGTGAGGCAGGTCGGGGCGCGACAGGGGAGGCCGGGTCGAGCGAGAGGCAACCGGCGGAGGGGTCGCGGCCTGGTTGAGCGGAAGAAGGGAGGAGCGTCGCCTAGGGTTAAGGAGGGGAGCCGCGGCGTGCCAGGAGGAAGGGTATTAGAGTGAAAAATGCACCCCGGGGAGAGAGGGAGAGGAGAGAATAAAAGGGAAAAAATAAAATAAAAGGTAGAATAAAATAAAAGAAAATAAAGAGAAGGGGAAATAAAAATAAAATAAAACCTAAAAAAAAGAAAAAAATACATTCTAACCTAAACAAATAATAATAATAATAATAATAGCAATAACATTTAACAATAAAAATAAAAATAATATTAACAATAATAATAACGACAAAATAATTATAATTTATAATGAATTTTATTCTTATTTGGTTATTTAACAATTCGCACACCGAGATGAACGCACGTTAATCTGGCGAAGCCACACGACTTCGCCCGTGCCCTGCCCACGTGTCGGTCGATGTCAAGATGATGCTTATTTATCAGCGCAAAAGCACAGAACTCAAGTCAGCTCGACCCACATTTCAACCAAACAATTATAAAAAGGAAACTAAACTTATATGGTAAAAATAAAAATTAAAAACATACCTCGATGCGAAGTCCGGGTGTGACAGTTCTATATTAGACACATTTCTAGAAATGTGCATAAAAAATTCCACAACGAACCGGTGAAGAAGGCAATCATGAGGCTTGGTACGCATTGTATTTGTTATTTTTTACTATTTCAACATAATGATAAAATCAAATTATGTGAAATATCATCTATTAGGTGTAGCATATGAGTCAGACCAACGGTGGTTTGAAGAATGTTTTGAACAAATCTTTCATGCTAATCAAGAAGTTTATGACTATATGATGTGGATTTTAGAAGAGAAATGGACATTGGCATATGACGGGGGGAAGAGGTACGAACACATGAAGACAAACATTGTAGACTGAATCAATGGTGTCTTCAAAGGGCTTTGCAAGCTATATATAACTGCCCTAGTTCAAGAGAAATTATATCGATGTGTGAAGTACTTTGTTGATAGACAAAAACTAGCATCAGACGGAATACAACAGGGGCTAAGATACAGAAGACACTTTCAACGAGAGATTGAAAAGAATATTGAAGAAGCTTCTGGTTATCATGTCTACCTTTTTCGACTAGAAGAATCCTGATTTGAAGTTCAAGAGCGTTCAGACCCAATCACAAATCGCATCGGTGAAAAAATGGTGGTATTACTGGAAACAAGGCAATGTCAATGTGGAAACATTCAGACCTTACAGTTTCCATGCACACACACCATCGCATCATGTGCCTCTGTGAACATATCATGGGAAGCATATGTAGATCTAGTGTATTAGAATGATACCATTGCTAACTGTTATGCAGCACCATGGACACCTATTGGGGAGTATCGTTATTTCTCAATGCCCGAAGGCCAGCTGATAGTGATACCTGACATAAATCGGTTGCGTCCTCATGGGAGACCGAAGGCCAGTAGGATGCGTAATGAGATGGACTGGCCTCAAGAACATGAACAGAGTCTGAGATGCATGATATGTCATAAAGAAGGTCATAACCAGAAACGATGTCATCACGTTGTTGGGTCGAGTTCACAGTCTCATCCAGAATAATGTATTGTCTTCATTGTGACATTCTCATATTGTAAATTAAATGTTATTATCTCTTCTTTTATTCTCATTTTTCTAAACCCCAAAACCCAAAAGCAGAACACTTAACCCAGAGACATGTTTTCTAAACCTTAATATTAAAATTTGAAACCCTAAACCCTCAAACCTAAACCCCAACCCAAAAACATCTTCCCTTTACCATGGTTTTTGATAACATTATGTGTGATATTTTAATAAACTATTCTATAACGAAATAATAGTATCATAATGATTAGCATAAGTTATTCAATACAGATAATTAGATAAATTCCTAAGACATCATTAGTAATTGACATGGTTTATCTTAATCCAATCCATAATTAGTTAATTATAAAGCTCCTCCAAAATATGTCTAACCAAATTTAAGACCCAATAATTTAAATAATAGAATTTATTTCATAAAAACATTCATGCTTTCAAGAAATAACTTTCTCTGTATTCCTTAAATTAAATCTTAGATAATATAATTTAATTCATAAATCCAAAATCAGAACACTTAACCCATATTGTAAAGTAAATGTTATTATCTCTTCTTTTTTTCACAGTTTTCTAAACCCCAAAATCCAAAAGCATAACACTTAACCCATAAACATGTTTCCTAAACCTTAATATCAAAATTCAAAACCCTAAACCCTCAAACCTAAACTCCAACCCAAAAACATCTTCCCTTTACCATGGTTTTTGATAACATTATGTGCGATAATTTAATAAAATATTCTATAACGAAATAATATTATCATAATGATTAGCATAAGTTATTCAATACATATAATTATTGAAATTTTTAAAACATAATTAGTAATTGACATGGTTTATCTTAATCCAATCCATAATTAGTTAATCATAAAGCTCCTCCAAAACATTTCTAACCAAATTCAAGACCCAATAATTTAGATAATAGAATTTATTTCATAAAAACATTCATACTTTCAAGAAATAACTTTATTCTTATTCCTTAAATAAAATCATAGATAATAGAATTTATTTCTTAAATCCAAAATCAGAACACTTAACCCATATTGTAAATTAAATGTTATTATCTCTTATTTTTTTCTCGATTTTCTAAACCCCAAAACCCAAAACCATAACACTTAACCCAGAAACATGTTTCCTAAACCTTAATATCAAAATTCAAGACCCTAAACCCTCAAACCTAGACCCCAACCCAAAAACATCTTCCCTTTACCATGGTTTTTGGAAACATTATTTGGGATATTTTAATAAACTTTTATATAACGAAATAATAGTATCATAATCATTAGCATAAGTTATTCAATACAGAAAATTAGATAAATTCATAAAACATCATTAGTAATTGACATGGTTTATCTTAATCCAATCCATAATTAGTTAATAATAAATCTCCTCCAAAATATGCCAAACCAAATTCAAGACCCAATAATTTATATAATAGAATTTATTTCATAAAAACATTCATGCATTCAAGAGATAACTTTCTTCTTATTCCTGAAATAAAATCTTAGATAATAGAATTTATTTCATAAATCCAAAATCAGAACACTTAACCCATATTGTAAAGTAAATTTTATTATCCCTTCTTTTTTTCTCAGTTTTCTAAACCCAAAAACCCAAAAGCAAAACAATTAACCCAAAAACATGTTTCCTAAACCTTAATATCAAAATTTGAAACCCTAAACCCTCAAACCTAAACCCCAACCCAAAAAAATCTTCCCTTTACAATGGTTTTTGATAACATTATGTGTGATATTTTAATAAACTATTCTATAACAAAATAATAGTATCATAATGATTAGAATAAGTTATTGAATACAGATGAGTAGATAAATTCCTATAATTTCATTATTAATTGACATGGTTTATCTTAATCCAATCCATAATTAGTTTATCATAAAGCTCCTCCAAAATATGTCTAACCAAATTCAAGACCCAATAATTTAGATAATAGAATTTATTTTATAAAAACATTCATGCTTTCAAGAAATAACTTTCTCATTATTCTTTAAATAAAATCTTAGATAATAGATTTTATTTCATAAATCCAAAAGCAGAACACTTAACCCATATTGTAAATTAAATGTTATTATCTCTTCTTTTTTTTCTCGGTTTTATAAACCCCAAGACCCAATAGCATAACACTTAACTAAGAAACCTGTTTCTTAAACCTTAATATCAAAATTTGAAACCCTAAACCCTCAAACCTAAACCCCAACCCAAAGAATCATAAACCTAAACCCTAAAACCTTACAAAAATTCCAAAAACCTAGATATATTCTCTTAAAGCATGTATCAATTAATAAAATTCTTACAAAGATATTTTCATTAATAAAATTATTTCACAACATAATTTTTTCCATCTATTTTTTCTCTTCTTTCCTCTTGTTATCTTTATTTCATTCAGAAACAAAAGAAATGGAGAATTTTATTTCTTTTGGTAAAAATAACTTCATAGAACAATGTGAATAAACATGTCATGTCTTCCATTCTACAAGTCATAACATTATGCTAACCATAACGTTATATTTACATTTTACACGTATGACTCATTTCATTAGTTTATATACAGATGGATGGTACCATACTACTCACTCAGTAGTCTACCCATATTTTGCGAGTCGTGTTAGAGGGTCGTCCAGATCGATTGATCAGGGTGCATCAAGCGCACCATTTTCATCATAGGGAGCCTCCACATGTCATTAGACCATACTTGTGTCGTGCTGGCTTTTATGGCCTTGTCGTATCTGATTTCACATTTGTAGATCATTACCTACTTGCTGCACTCATTGAGAGGTGGAGACCAGAGACACACACATTCCACCTGCCTGGGGGAAAGATGATCATTACCCTCGAGGATGTGTTAGTGCTTCTCGGTCTTCCTATCTAGGGGAGACCCGTTATTGGACTCACTCGTGTAGCTTGGCTAGACCTTGCTCAGCACTTGTTAGGTGTTGATATTTTTTCTGACCGTAGGGCTACAGATGAAGCGTCCATATCTATGTCTTGGTTGGAGTCGTAGATTCCACATTTACAGAATGATGATGACGAGCAAACTTTCATGTGTTACGCTCATGCATATATATTACGGCTCATTGGCGGGACCATGTGTACTGATCACTCAGGGATGCACGTGCACATGATGTATCTACCCCTACTAGAAGACTTTGATCGGGCTGGGACGTATGATTGGGGATCAGCCTACTTAGCATACACGTACAGAGCATTATGCAGGCTATTCCACAGGGACCGCACAGGTCTCGGGGGATGCGTCATCATTATTCAGATGTGGGTATGGGAGTGCATCCCAACATTCTGCCCTGACCTTGTTGGTCCGCCGGTCGAGATGGAGGTGTTTCATGACGCTCTGTGTGGACGCTGGTATGATCACTCATTTCTATTGGTTTCTGATTCTACTATGAGTTATTGACTATAATTATCATTATTTTTCTCCATCGATGATGTATTTTACAGGTGGTGTCAGCGACACAATTTTGACGCGGTTCCGAGACAGCATTTGGGCGTATATCGACTACAGTTGGACTGTCTCTCACCTGATCAGGTGTGTATATACAATCTATCATTGTCTAGCATATTTAATAATAGCATCAATTTTGGTTTTTAGTTTGGTGTTTTTTTGAAAAAATCACTTGTCATTTCAGATTTCATGGCTTCCATATTGGAGTATTACGGCCCAGCTGCCAGCATATTGCACTGATGGGATTGGGGATGCTACGGTTGTAGCACCCCTCATTCACTTCCATATTATTGAGTGGCAGCAGCCTGACCGAGTTAGGCACCAGTTTTATCGTATTCAGTTGATTCCATTACTATCGAGACAGACAGACCGGCTTCATGGGATGAAGTTGACAAGGAGGCAGGATGATGACTGGTCCCGGGTACATGTCACCTTTATCGACTGCTGGCACAGATGTGCAGAGTTTCGTATTTAGGGTGTTCTTACGAATCGAATCTCTCTTTCGGAGCAGGTTGTGTATGCACCATGGTATAGACTGAAGTCTATACTATATCTTACTGAACCCGGCATAGAGATGCAAAGGATGGTAAGTCAATAAATTTCCATTAGTTTGTTTATTGAACTATTTTCCAATTCAATTTGAATCTCTCTATAGGGCAGTCACACAGAGCAGCTTGTTCGCATGAGTGATGAAGAGGAGGAGGGGGTATTTAGCTGGGTAGTCATCCATGCTACAACGCTGGAGACGAGGGCATCTTTTTGTGCGCTTTTGGTAGCATCTTCGCATGTCTGGCCCGGAGAGAGGAGGTTCCGGCCCTAGAGGAACATCTTGCAGCTACTTCTGGTGCTGAGGAGCCATGACCACGACGACGTAGACAGCATCGTGGTACACGTGAGGCCTCACCTCTTCCATAGGCAAAAGTTGGTCCTCTAGTAGTCCAGGATTAACTGATTCAGGATGTGCCTCAGGTGGCATGGGATCCGTCTTTCCAGACAGGATATCCGCAGTTCTCTCCACCGTGGGTTCTTGATCCATTGCAGCCTTGGGATCCATCGCAGCCTTGGATTTCAGATCCATCGCTGTCTTGGGGTATAGCTCCGTCACAGGCTTGGTTCCCCACTGCGATGGAGGCAGGTCCTTCTACCACCCTAGTGGGAGAAGGATCTGGAGGGCAGTACGAGATGCAGTTGACAACTCCTCCCCCTGAAACACAGATGGAGGATGTGACAGTCGACGTTCCAGTACCCGAGGATCAGCCTTCTCCAGGTCATCAGACTCCACTGCACACTCGACGCGGACATCATATTCGCAGACCACCATGTGGGACAGAATCTCCTCGCCACAGATATAGACATTGATTGTACATGTTTGTTTACATGTTTTATGTCTACTAAAATCAAAATACTATTATTACAATTAACTCATCTTATATGTTTATCCAGTATTTCAGTTTTCATTTATATTTTAGGCACAATTTATATTTGACAGCTTTCAAAGTCAACTACTTGAAATATAGAAATAATTAGTAAATTTCAAGTAAATAACTTTAAAAGATTAAAAATTATACAATATAAAAACAATGTAAATAAAATTTAAATGATATTCTAATCATTTAAAAAGTTTTTGAAAATAAAGAGTTTCATAAATAAAATAAATAAATTATAATGAAAGGAATGTAAGAAATGTAACTCAGAAGTGAGAATGAAAAGAATGAATGTTGAGGGGGGTCCTAAGCCACCTACTTGACTTTGAAAGCCTATAAAATATAAACTATAAGACCCATATAAATAAAAATTAAAAATTAAACTAGTAGTTTTATGTGTAAGCAATGTTTAAAATTTTATTCATATCGGTCTTATAGTTTATATTATATAGTCCAGCAAAGTCACGTACTTGAAATTTTTTTAAGATTCAAGTAGGTGGATTAGAAATATTATAAATAATTTTTCACCAACATTTTTTAAGAATTTATTTTTTATTTTGGACTACTTGTTATATGTTTAATCAATGTTTAAAATTCCATTCATATTGTCTTACAGTTTATATAATATAGGCTAGAAAAGTCACGTACTTGAAACATTTTTAAGTTTCAAGTAGGTGGATTAGAAAGTTTATAAATAAATTTTCACCAAAATTTTTTAATGATTTATTTTTATTTTGGACTACTTGTTATATGTTTAATCAATGTTTAAAATATCATTCATATTGTATTACAGTTTATATAATATAGGCTAGCAAAGCCACGTACTTGAAACATTTTTAAGTTTCAAATGGGTGGATTAGAAAGCTTATAAATAATTTTTCACCAACATTTTTTAAGAAATTATTTTCATTTAGGATGACTAGTTATATGTTTAATCAATGTTTAAAATTTCATTCATATCGGTCTTATAGTTTATATTTTATAGGTTATCAAAGTCGCGTACTTGAATAAAAGATAAATTATGTTGAAACATTAAGTTTTATTTATTTATATATATATATATATATAACCATACGAACATAATAATAAAACATTAAAATTTTAAATATATAAAAAACATAATTAAAATAGAAAAAAAAACGTAGTGTTTTAAGGCAAAAGTGGCATCACAGATTCCGCATTTAAGTTGTATTTTAAAAAAAAATTAACTTAAGATGTTTTAAAAAAAATTCAGAAAGAGTATAAAAAAAACTCCCAAACTTCACGCCGTGAGACCACTTATTAAAACAATATAATAACCCTTGAATAACATGGATGTTGTGAACAGGATTATTGAATAGATCTCAACATAGTTGAAAAATAGTCAATATCAACACACTACATTTTTCAACATTAAATATGAACTCTGTTTTTTTTTTTTTTAAGTTGGGTTAAAATGATAACCACGCTAGGGGACTCCACCCCGCGACCGGAGCTCGACTCCCCATCCCCATGCCACACTAACCGCGGGGCAAAATATGAACCCTGTTTATTAGTGAATTACTCATTGATTTATTGATCATTTTCATTTTGGATCTACTCATTGCATCATTACTTTAGTCCTCCAAAACAATTTCCCCTTGATTTTTTTTTTTAACCAGCTCGTCCCTTCCCTTAAAACTAAGAGCAATGCGATCGCCGTAAGTGCAATAGCTACAGAACAAGGCTACTGGGATCAAACAAAATTGAGATTGATGCATCCAGAAAGAGTTGTGTCAATAGAACGTTTAACCGATGAGCTCTCGATTTTCATGATCTTGTTGTTCGTCTGCAGATGTTGAAGGCGGTTCGCCAATTCTATAGTTCTCTGTTTCTTTCGAGCTGCAGACCTGCGATCTGAGTCCAAAACCGCACCTTTTTGGAAAAATGCCCCAGCTTTTCCTGCCCTTTGTCATCGTCTTCATCTCTCCTCCCTCATGCTGGAGCACTCATTTTCAAGCTCCGAAACACGCAGCCGCATGTCACCGAGCGTGGAGCCTTGATCATGCGCAGCTTCCTCCGCGTTCAGGCCCCGCGGGCTCTGGAGGTTTTCAGAGACGAAGAACCAGCCGGAAATGGTTGTGCGGAGGCACGGCTGTTCGAAGAAGAGGACTTGAACGATGAGGCGGAGGGGGAGCCTTTCGTTCTGGGCCGCGTGGGTGCTGGCCTCCATTGACAGTACGGCAGTTCAGCAGCCTGCAAATCTGCTCTCTCTCGGGATCCGTGAGCCAGGGATGTCCCTGTAATGAAAAACAGAGGAATGAGGCGCCGGGGGGTAAAGCTCTGTAATGCCGAGGCCAGTCGTACCTTGAGGTATACGTCGATTGCATGTTAAATGCCGTCGCCGGTGGGCCTGGCGTAATCGGGAACCGCCGCACAAAGCGACTGGAACTTGGGGAGCTTCAGATTGACGTCCCTCGCGATTTCAGAGAGATAGTCATCCACCCCGCCGCCGCCGCCGCCTCCGCCTCCCAATATACATAACCCAACCCACATCTAATAATACACGCCAAATAGAATTCACAACATGTAAAAGCACATACAACGCAAAAAGTAGAAATACCAAAGTGGCCGATACAGAAAAAGTCCAAAGCAAACCATAAGCCCCTGCCACAACTCAATCAACTATATGTAACCCCCGTTCACCTCCAAAACCCAAAACATCCGCAAGCTACCAATAAGAGATCACAACCCGGTCACATGCATGAAAACATAATAGCTACATACTGTTGGGAAAGATGGGAAAGCGATGAACGTGCAAACAAAAGAAAAAGCGAACGCAGGAAATTGAATCTTTCCCCCCAAATAGAAGCGGATGTGCAGCGACAAAATTAAATGTGCAGAAAAATAAATTTGACACCGGAAGTTTTTACGTGGAAAACCCGAAAGGGAAAAACCAAGGGACCTAGTCCAAAAAGAGGGATCCACTAAAATCAAGTACACGGTAGAGACTCCCCAAAATGGAAGGGATCTCAAAAGTAATACTCAAGAATAAAAGTATGGATCAAAAGGTGGAGAGCAAGAAAGATGATCGTCAAAGAAATGCGATCACCAAATGGGATTTGCTCTCGGTGTTGTTGCTGCCGGTGATGTTGAAATGCCTTGTCTCTGCCTCCTTATATAGGAAAAGAAACAGCGTCAAAATAATGTCGCTGCGTCAAAAAAGTGTCACCGCGTGAATTAATTCACGCGGTCTTGGCCCGCATTAAAACAGATACCGCATGAGCACCAATTGAGGAGGTGTTACCCAGTGCGCCAACCAGGAAGGCGCCCAACAATCTCCCCCTCCGACTCAAGTGGGGATCACCGCCAACCCTACAATCTGTCGGCAAGTCTCAAATTTTCCTCTGGGTAAACTCTTGGTCAACATGTCTGACCCGTTGTCATCAGTGTGGATCTTCTCAAGCTCTAACTGTCTCGAATCTAGGACGTTGCGAATCCAATGATATCGAACATCGATATGTTTCGACCTACCATGAAAAGTAGAATTCTTTCCCAAACAAATAGCACTCTGACTATCACAAAATAAAACATACCTGTCCTGATTTAAATTGAGCTCTCGAATAAACGTTTTCATCCACAACAATTCTTTGCACGCCTCAGTAGCTGCAATAAAATCTGACTCTGTGGTAGATAAAGCAACACATCTCTGCAATCTAAACTGCCAAGATACAGCTCCCCCTGCAAAAGTGATCAAATAGCCTGAAGTAGACTTCCTCGAATTGATATCTCCTGCCATATCTGAATCTGTAAAGCCACAAAGCATAGGTTCCTATTTTCCAAAACACAATCTCAGATCAGAAGTACCACGAAGATAACGAAAAATGTACTTCAATGCTCTCCAATGCTCTCTACCTGGATTTGATAGAAAACGACTAACCACACCAACTGCATGAGCTATATCAGGTCTAGTACATACCATTGCATACATCAAACATCCAACAGTAGATGAATAAGGTATGTGTTGCATCTCCTCTCTCTCTTCATCAGTAGAAGGTGACTGACTGGAAATGAGCTTAAAATGTAAAGCAAGAGGAGTACTAACCACTTTCGCTCTATCCATAGAAAATCTCTGAAGAACCTTCTCAATGTATCTCTCCTGAGATAACCACAACTTCTTGACCTTCCTGTCACGGGAGATCGTCATGCCAAGAATCTGTCGTGCTGGCCCCAAGTCTTTCATCGCAAAAGACTGACAAAGATCCTTCTTCAATCTGTCAATTCTAGAAGTATCATGGCCAACAATGAGCATATCATCAACATAAAGCAACAGTATAATAAAATCATCATCAGTAAATCTCTGAACAAAAACACAATGATCAGAAGATGTCTTCCTGAAACCCTGATGAGAAATGACAGATTCAAACTTCTTATACCACTGCCTCGGAGCTTGCTTCAAACCATACAAGCTCTTCTTCAACTTGCAGACATGATTTTCTTTACCTGTTTCAACAAAACCCTCTGGTTGCTCCATATAAATCTTCTCCTCTAAATCTCCATGGAGGAAAGTTGTCTTCACATCCATCTGCTCAATCTGCAGATCTAAACTGGCAGCCAAACCAAGAACAACCCGAATGGAATACATTTTGACAACAGGTGAGAAAATCTCATCAAAATCAATACATTTCTTCTGATGGAAGCCTTTGACAACTAACCTTGCCTTGTATCGTGGAACAGAACTGGATTCTTCATTCTTAATCTGATAAATCCACCGATTTTGCAAAGCTCTCTTCCCTATCGATAACTTCACCAGTTCAAAAGTGTGGTTGTCGTGCAGTGATTTCATCTCGTCATCCATTGCCGCAACCCATCTGTCCTTCTGTTCACTCTCCATTGCCTCATCAAACGATTCTGGTTCTCCCCCTTCAGTGAGGAGCACATACTCATCAGGTGAATATTGAGTAGAAACGGTGCGATGCCGAGATGACCTCCAGAGTGGAACTGCGGGTTCATTAATAACCCCTGCAACCGGATCATCAGAAACAAAAGGTGCATCAGAAACTTCAACTCCAACCTGTTCACCTTGAGCATCATTATGTACATCAACATGATCATCAGAATCAACAACATGAGGTAAATGTGAATTAGAACCTGGCTCAAGACTGACAAAACCATCAGAAGTTGGGGAAGCATCTTTTTCTCCCTTATCAATGTCTGCAACAGTCTGATCCTCCTTAAACACTGCATCGCGGCTTCTGACAAGTTTCTTCAAAACATGATCATAGAACCTGTACCCAAACTCATCGTGTCCATAGCCAATAAAAATACACTGGCGTGTCTTACCATCCAGCTTGGATCTCTCATCTCTAGGCACATGAACAAAAGCCTGGCAACCAAAAACATGCAAGTGATCGTACCTGATCTCTTTGTCATACCAAAATTTGTCGGGAGTGTCTGTCTGCAAAGCAACCGCAGGTGATAAATTGATTATATAAGCAGTAGTAAGTAAAGTCTCACCCCAAAAATGTCCAGGAAACTTTGCTTCTGAAAGCAAACAACGAACTCTTTCCAGCAAAGTTCTGTTCATCCGCTCAGCTACACCATTCAGCTGAGGTTTCTTGGGCGGCGTCTTATGATGCCGAATACCTTCCTGCCTGCAATACTGATCAAATGGACCACAATACTCTCCTCCATTGTCAGTACGAATACATTTCAATTTCTTTCCTGATTCTCTCTCAGCAGAAACATGAAATTGCTTAAAAACACTGAGCACCTGACTTTTGGATTTCAAGACATAAACCCAGAGCTTCCGTGAGTAGTCATCAATAAATGTAACAAAATAAAGACCGCCACTAAAGGTCTTCGATTTCAAAGGACCACAAACGTCAGAATGTACCAATTCAAGTACCTGTGACTTCCTGTGTGGAGGATGACTGCTGAAACTCACTCTGCTCTGTTTTCCAGCCATGCAATGATCACATGTGTCTAACTTGACACTCTTCAAATCTGGAAGAAGATTTCTCTTGGCCAAACAACCGAGACCTTTCTCACTGATGTGACTGAGCCTCTTATGCCACAACTTGGACGAAACACTGCACTCAACAACGCAAGCAGTATCACAAGAAATAGAAGCTCTAGTCCAGTACAAACCTGGTTGCTTCTTCCCTCGAGCCACAATCAAAGAGCCCTTGGAAATCTTCCATTGGCAATCACCAAAAGTGCTAATAAACCCTTCATCATCAAGAACACTGGTAGAGATAAGATTCAAACGAACCTCAGGTGCATGTCGGACATTCTTCAAAATTAGCTTACTTCCTGTACTGGTCTTTAAAAAAATAGTCCCAATGCCTACAACGTCAGCATGTCCATAGTTTCCCATCTTCAAAATCCCAAAATTACCCGGGCTGTAAATGTAAAGAACTCCTTCTTCGATGTCACGTGAAAACAGGCACCACTGTCAACAACGCAGCAAGAATCATCAGAAGCAATGTTAATGGAATCATAAACAATAACAAGATCACCCCCTGTAGCAGCGGCAACATGATCATCTCCATCGCCATTTTTCTTCTGTTGATTTTCCTTCAATCTGTTCTCTCTTTTCAGCTAATAACAAAACTTCTTAACATGCCCCTTCTTACCACAATGATGACATTCAAAATCTCTCTGCTTTAGTCTGGATTTTCTTCTGCCTCTTCTCTTATCTCGACTGCTCTGCCCCCGGTCCTGGCTTCTCCCCCTATTCTCTGTGACCAAAACCTCGGAAGAAGATTTCTCCTGAGTACGTCTCCTGACCTCTTCATTTAAAATAGCAGACTTGACAAAACTAAATGTCACAGCACCATTAGGAGCAGAACCAGTTAGAGTAACACGTAAATTTTCTCATGAATCGGGTAAAGTGTTAAGCAGCAAAAGAGCTAAAACCTCATCTTCAAAATTGATACCCATGCCAGACAACTGATCAAAACATCCTTGATATTCACTTAAATAATCAGAAATAGATGTACCTTCTATGTACCTCAAGTTCATCATTTTTTTGAGAAGAAACAGTTTATTGTTTCCCGTCTTCGAAGCGTAGGTCATCTCAAGCTTCTCCCACAAAGTTCTGGCATGAGAGATGTTGACAATGTGGTTCATCACGTTGTCTTCGAACCATTGACGAATGAAGCCGCAAACCATCTCATGCTCGAACGCCCATTCTTCATCTGACATTCTCTCTGGCTTCTGGGTACTAAACACTGGAAGATGCATTTGCTTGACAAAAAGCAGATCCTTCATTTTAAGTCGCCACATATGGTAGTTGGTACCATTTAACAAAATCATCCGACTGTAGTTGGCCTCCATAATAAATATGAAAAGAAAAGAACCAAACCCTCTGATACCAGATGTTGGGAAAGACGGGAAAGCGATGAACGCGCAAACAAAAGAAAAAGCGAACGCACATCAGAAATTGAATCTTTCTCCCCAAATAGAAGCGGATGTGCAGTGACAAAATTAAATGTGCAAAAAAATAAATTTGACACCGGAAATTTTTACATGGAAAAACCGAAAGGGAAAAACCACGGAACCTAGTCCAGAAAGAGGGATCCACTAAAATCAAGAAGTACACGGTAGAGACTCCCTAAAATGGAAGGGATCTCAAAAGTAATACTCAAGAATACAAGTATGGTTCAAAAGGTAGAGAGCAAGAAAGATGATCGTCAAAGAAAGACGATCACCAAATGGGATTTTCTCTCGATTTTGTTGCTGCCGGTGATGTTGAAATTTCTTGCCTCTGCCTCCTTATATAGGAAAAGAAACAATGTCAGAATAATGTCACCGCGTCAAAAAAGTGTCACCGCGTGAATTAATTCACGTGGTCTTGGCCCGCATTAAAACTGATACCGCATGAGCACCAATTGAGGAAGCGTTACCCAGTGCGCCAACCAGGAAGGCACCCAACACATACACACCGGGGTGTGTATGTAGGATGTGAGTTACACATTCCCAATAGGATTTTACTAGGAGTTTACGAAATCCATTAATAATACATCCAAAAAATGCTATTTTTAATTACAATTTAAGAAAATAATCTTTTAAATAATTTTGAGAAACAAACAACACGTACACATCTCATCATTCCTTTCTATAAAACTCGGACACTACATTTAAAAGCAAGATGCTTAGTTCTTTACAATCCATTTGAAACACTACTATAAATCCCCCATTTACCAACATTAGAATTTATGTTTATCAGTGCTACAAAAACATTGATTTTATAACCACTCTTAAAAGCTGGTTGTTTTTATCAGCGCTGAAAAATCACTGATAAACACACATTTGATCATTGCTAAAAAACCATCGATAAAATACCACATTTACAAGTGTTTTTTAGCACTTAAAAGATGTATTTTATCATCACATTTTTTAGTGTAGACAAAATCACTCTTCATATATGCTAAAAAAGCAATGATAAAATTATTATTTTTAAATTATTTTTCCACCTCTAGAGACCCACTTATCAGCACTAGCCTGTCCCACCACCCCCTGATAAATAGATAAATTTTTAGTTTAAATAAAACATGTAATTATTTTTTATTTAAATATGGATTATATACTTAAGAATACATTTTATATTTAAATATATTTAAATATTTATTTATATAATTAAATTTGTTTGATGTAAATATATGAAAATATGTATACATTTATTTATAAATAACACTACGATATGAAAAATATTAAAATTCCAACCCCATAATATCCATATGAGTTAAAGGTCTAGGAATAAATTCATTCTCCACTAAAAAAAAGACAAGAAGACTAAGCTAAACAAAGTTGAAATTCCATCGAATCTCCAAAAATTAATGTATCCCAATAAAAAAAACTCAGTTTTAGAGGCCTTTCGCCCCCCTCATATCTAAATGACAAAGTTATTTTCATAGGTTTCGATTTGATATCTCATGGATCCCAAATGGGACACTAGATGAAAATTTATGACCATTTAAAGTTCAATTCATCTTTTCAACTTATCTTACAATATTAAGTAATTTGTTAATTTTTCCTATCACCAAATTGTCATTAAATATCTATTAATTTTAGGTTTTGGGCTCAACGGAAGTGTGGTTGGGACATAACCCAACTTTAATTTTTACCATGATCAATGATTATTCCGGGATCAATACGACGATGAATGCCAGTCTCCACAAAATAGAATCAAAGATTAAGATAAAGAAGAAAGAGGCCTGAAACCTTTAGAGAGGATCTTGAACATCATGTTTATAATTAATTTAATTAATTTTATAAAGAAAATAATACCTGGATCTTCGGTATTTTCTTCATTAATGATGTTGATCTTCTGGAATGACTCTTCCATATTATCTCGTTGCACTTGTAAGGATCCAAACTAGAATCCCTCTAGCGGTGATCAACACGTGCTCTGATGGCCTCCGATCAACACTGCTCGTTCTCCGGGTGCTAGCGCGATGAAGCAAGTGTCTTGTGCCGGTCATTCTTGATTGCTTGTTCTTCGGATTTGAAGAACGTCTCTCATTCTTGAGTGGGGGAAGAAGAGGATTCGAGAGAGAAATTTTTTGGCTCAATAATTCTCAATTCACCAAGCTTGTGGTGTCGTGTGGTGTCTGTCACAATAGTCGTACTTGTCTATTTATATGCATGGAACTTCAGTTACAATATTTAATTGCATAACAGCAATTAAATACATTCATGAACTTAGATAAAACTCATACTCATAATAATAATACCGCGTCATTATTTATGGTGCACCAACTTACACACAAAAAATTATAAATAAAATTCTGCGTCACAAAAATAATAGCAGTGTCATTATTATTTTAATTCGTGCCAACTAGTTAAATAATTATTTATCATCTTGCAAGTAATTATTTTACTACCAGACCAGCCTTGGTCCGCTCGAACTCCACTTTCATTTATTGAAAACCCGAATAAATAAATAAATAATTTATTCTCTTAAATAAATATTTTATTTAAAAACTAGTAAATAAATATTTATTAAATGTTCAATAAAATAAATAAATATATTTTATTTAATTTATGCGATCATTTTAACTTGAATAAAATTATTCCATGGTCTTGAGAATAATATTTATTTCATTAATTAAATTCAAATATAATTTAACCGAGACCACCAAAAACACTTAGTGTGTGACCCTCTATGATTTTTTCTCATTGATATTAGGCGGGTTTGTCAAAAGTCTAAGAGTACTGTCTAGCAACGGGTCAAGGCACCCAAGAGAAATAACATAAAGTCGAAACAACGACATCCACATATGAACGCTCACTGTGTAGTATAATCCCTTTGTCTGAATATCTCATCAAGCAGGTTTCATGATAGTGTCATCAACCTTTATACTTGATACATTGTTCTTTGACTTCTGAAATAAACTCGTCGTTACACAATGGCCATGGAATTTTATGTGATGGTTATATTTCAATCAAAGGGCCAAGATATCAACTTTCATAAATGGAAGGTAAAAATCTTTCCTCAACTTATCCATTAATATCATGTCACTCGTGACGCACCCAACGTACCCTACTTCCCGTCAACTGTCTGCGTGAAGGTTTTCGTCAGTGAATCAAAGTGCGCAAGCCGTGACACGTATTAATGATAATATTAAAGTCTAAGGATCATTACACACACTCGCAGATAGAAATATTCAATAACACAAAAAACATGCAGAATTCCTACTGGCGGGTCTGTCCTCATAATCTTCTGTCTTGAAGATTACCAAGTGAGAACATCATAAGAGGAAATCTCATATGCTTACGAGTACTCGCACCTGATGGTCTACATGCTATGTGTACCTTCATAGTTTTTCATCCAACTGTAGAACTATATTTAAGAATATTGTTATAGCATTTCATGGTTCTCATCATAACAGGAAACTGCCATGACATTATCAATACAACAAATACTCTAGGATATTATTACATCATAGTGATGCAGAACAATGAAAAATATGTAATAAGATGTTAAATATTTAAATACATTAAATATACATGTGATCAAAGTACAACCAGTTGGTTCTAGGACACAAACTCTTACAAACTCCCACTTGGACTAGAGCCAAATTCCTATGACTTTCAGTCCGCTAGACCTCACATGATGATCATGTTTCTGCTGAGTCAAGTCTTTAGTCAAGGGGTCCGCCACGTTGTATTCCATGAAAATACTGATCACTACAACTTCTCTTATCTAAGAAAAATCCCCCAAGATATGATACTTATGAAGTATGTGCTTCGTCCGCTGATGTGATCTTGGCTCTTTCGCAAGAGTCACCGCTGCAGTATTATCACAATATAATGTGATGAGATCTTTACTGCTAGGTATCACATCCATCTCCTCGACAAAACTTCACATCCAAATTTCTTCTTTATCTGCCTCATAAGCTGTGATATACTTGGACTCTACTGTAGAATATGCGACCACACTCTGCTTTGAGCTCTTCCAGCTCACTGCACCTCCATTCAATGTGAAGATGTATCCTGTTTGCGACTTCATGTCATCTTGATCAGTCTGGAAACTTGCATATGCATATCCTATGATAACTAGTTCCTCATCTTCTCCATAAACTAGGAACCTATCCTTAATACGCCTCAGATACTTTAGGATAGTCTTGACTGTCATCCAATGGTGGTCACCTGGGTCAACTTGATATCTTCCAACCACACTCAATGCGTAGGCGACATCCAGCCTAGTACATAGCATGACATACATGACTCACCCAATCGCTAATGCGTATGGAGTCCTTTCCATTATATTTCTTTCCTCATGTGTCTGAGGACACATTTTCTTGGAAAGATGAATGTCAAGTGATGTTGGCAACAATCCCCTCTTGGATTGTTCCATACTGAATCTCTTCAATATCTTATCAATGTATGTACTTTGACTTAGTCCCAACAATCACTTGGATCTATCACGATGAATCTTGATCCCAAGAATATATGTTGCATTGCCCAAGTCCTTCATGGAGAAGCATTGATTCAACCATACCTTAACATACTATAATACTGGTATCTCATTTCCAATAAGTAATATGTCATCAACATATACTATTAGGAAAACGATCACACTCCCACTAAACTATTTGTAGACACAAGGATCACATTCATTCTTGATAAAACCAAATTATGTTATGGCTTCATCAAAACGAATATTCCATGACTTGGATGCTTTCTTTAATCTATAAATGGATTTCTGCAACTTGAATACCTTATTGGCATCCTTTGGAGTCACAAACCCGTCAGGGTTTGTCATGTAGACATCTTCCTGAAGGTTCCCGTTGATGAATACTGTTTTGACATCCATTTTCCAAATCTCATAGTCATAGTAAGGTGCAATGGAAAGTAGATTTATGATGGATTTCAGCATTGCAATTGGGGAAAAGGTTTCATCATAGTCAATTCCTTGACGTTGTTTAAACCCTTTTGCAAGAGGGTTCAATTCATTGATGAAGAACGAAGATTCATTGAGGAAGAACGATGAGGGTTAGGTTTCATGAGGGTTTAGTTCCAAGAGGGTTCAGTTTCTTCAGGGTTAGGTTATGTGAGAGTTTTAAGGTGCGCAGAGGAGACGAATCTGTTTGGGTTCTTTTTATAAGAACCCGTACGACTTTTATCAATGATTTTTAAAAAGTGCTGATAAAAAGTAGTTTTATCATCGCTAAAATAAAATGTGCTGATAAATCTACTCTTTATTAGTTCTTTTTAGTACTAATAAAGATAGCTCTTTACTAGCCCTAAAAAATCACTAATAAAAGGATTATTTATCAGTGCTAAAATTCTAGTATTGATAAAGAGTTGTTTTATTAGTTCTTTTTGAGCGTTGATAAAGATCTAATATTAATAATTTATTTATTTAATTATAATTATAAATATAAATAAATTTAATTAAAAATAGTTCAATATATTTATATATATTTATATTATTGGGCCTTCAAGCCAGTTTGTGGGCCTTTGGGTCATGTAATGGGCTACATGCCCACTAGGCCTTTGGGCCATGTACTGAATAAATAAGGTTTGATGAGTGAGCTATCCTTTGGGGGGCTATGATCTACTTTTTTAGTCTGTGTGTGTGGTGTGTGAATGTTTAATGTATTTGTATCCCCAAGCATCTAATATATATATATATATATATTATTTATAATATTTATATATTTATATTACATTATTATTATTAACCCATGGTTTGCACCATCTTGATATATTTATAAAATTATAAAGATAATAAATATATTATTTATTTAGATATATTTATTATAATTTTATAATTATTTAAATAAATAATTATATTTATATTTATAATTATTTATAAATAGTTTTATAAATAATTTTATATAATTAGAAATATATTTATATATTTATATATACATATATTTATATAATTATATATATATTTATTAATATATATATATATATATTTATAAAATTAAAATAAATATATTTATCATTTAAATACATTTAATGTAATTTTATAATTATTTAAACATTTATTTATTTATTTCTAATTATAATTAAAAAAATAAAAAATATTAAAATATTTCTACATAATTATAAATTTATTTATATAATTATATATATATATATATAATTATAGCTCATGGTCCGCACCACTTTGGTATATTTATATATTTTTATATATTTTTATCAATATATAAATAAATATAAATATAAATATGATAACTATATTTATTATAATTTTATAATTATTTAAATATATATTTATTTATTTACACTTAAGACGGCTCAATCATGGATTTGGAGACCAAACTCATGAGTCAAATTTTATTATAGAAAGTAAACATACAAGGAAAGGAAAGGAGTAGATCAAACAAGGCATAAAATTCTCATATCAAAGAAGAGAATCCAATTATAAAAAATTCAATCCCTGCAATTCACTATAGATCCCAAGTTCTTAGGATTTCTTCCTATGCCCTTTGGATGTCGACCTCTTTTCCATGTCCTGGGCCTTTGTGGGGGATCATATTCCTCATCTGGTTATGATTTAGAGAAGTCCTTCAGAGTGAAGAAAATCCTAAATTTCCAAGATAGATCCTGAACATCCATCTATGGATTGGATGAAAATCCATCTTCAATGTTTATGGATAACAACTTCTGAATAGTTAAATAATAATTAAACACGAAAACATCTAACTCCATCATAGAATAAATAATTTCAAGTTGTGAAAAAAAACCATTCTGTCACTTCCTTACTAAGGCCTTCAGTGATCCTTTCACCTTCTTGGTCCTCTAAAGGTATGATACTAGAGTTTTTTCCCGTGTAATATCACATTCCTCAAATGAGGCCATACCAAAAGAGGCATATGAATTTTTCATTGGATTGGTAAAATGAGATGGATAATCCCACTCCACATTCTCAAAACCATCAATGCTCGTATTTGAGGGAATAATAATTGGAAGCAAAACCTGCGGGTCAGTCTGCATTTGGGATGGAATAGACTGATATTGAGACTCATGTATTTTTGATTTATTAGGGATGGTTAATTGGAAACTCTCTTTATCCTCTAGTATTTTCTTACCCTTAACAAGAGACTCTTTCTTAACCATTACGCCCAGTGTGCCTAGTCCCTCACACATCTTTGATTGAGCCATGGGAATATATCACAAAGGAGGATCAACATATATTATTTTTTTACCCTTTTTAGTTATTGAAGAAATCCTATGTTCATGAATGATATTTCAATCAAGAATCTATTATGTAGTTTCCCCATCATATGATTTGGCCTCATTTACAAACCCCTACCCAACTGCATCCAGATCAATCCCATGTGAGAATTGCCCAAGATGTGAGGCAGCCACATGAGATACATCCTTGTCAGTATCAAAGACCTGCAGACTCTGATCAGAATAGGAACCTTCAAACTTAATGCCCTTGAAAACACCCCTGGATGAAACTGTTGGATTGGGTTATACCAAACATACATAAGAGGGGGGTGAATTGTGTCTTTTACAATTTCTTCATCAGATCGTGATCTGTCCTTTCAACTTTATCATAATGATTAAGCAGTGGAAAATAAATAGAAAAGGACGCATGATGAATAGTGGTTTGGGGAACAGAAGGCCCCTAGTCCACTCCAGCAATGCTCTACTCCACGAGCTTGGTGATTTTCACTATCTGGTCCTCTTATCAATAGACCATTCCACAACTGAGTGTAGGCAATTGACACCTTTACAAGTTTAAGGCTAAAAAAGATCCTTCTGGGTCATACACTGAACCGAATACACATCTTAGTACGAGAAGTAGGTCAATCAAAGTAAAAGAGTGTTTGTTATTTAAATACTTTCCAGTTGTTCTTCACAATTGCAACAACATGCAACTGACAGTCGATGAATCGTAGTCTTCAGAAAGAATGATCTTCAGGTAGAAGTAGATCTAATTCGATTCAGTTGCAGTAGATCTTGAAATATAATTCCTAACTTTAACAATAGTCGATTCAAAAAAGATATTTGATTTAGAATTGGTGGATCTTCAATCGTGTTTCTTCTTCTTCAGAAAACAGAGCTTTTTCGTTCTTCGTAACAACATATCTGTAAGTCTCGAATGTCTTTGTAAAAAGTTGTAGTCAAAAACTCAACAGCTTGATATATATTTTTCTTCTTTTCGATGATTTTCCTCTATATCTTTAATAAAAAATAATGTAGGTATATATATAATAAAGACGAGTGTTCTCTTTTTAAATTTAGATCCAAAAAAGTCACCTTTAGAATCACGATATTTAAAATTTTGAATAACAGAACAGTCGTAACTCCCCTGAAAATTCGGCATGAAAAGCTCCTCTAAAATTGATCCTTTAATCACAAATAAACAACTTTGAATCAGTCAAATACGCGCTTTAAATTCGGGATTTTAATCTAGATGGAAATAGGCCTAATAATCTGCATTAATATCGTTGCTTTAATAAAGTCGTAATTTAAATATCTGACATCAAACGTAGGGTTGAACTGCATAGTATACATTCTATGAACGTAAGGTTCACAATGTAAGGTTGATCTCAAATGTAAGGTTGATCTCAAAAGTAAGGTTGATCTCAAACGTAAGGTTGATATCAAATGTAAGGTTGATCTCAAAGGTAAGGTTGATCTCAAATGTAAGGTTGATCTCAAATGTAAGGTTGATCTTCCATAATTTTCTCTTCAACTCTAAAACGTACAGTATATAATCCATACTTTTCTCAGCATCAGAACGTAATGTTCATGATCCATACTTTTCAATCAAACATACGGTTTTTTCACAAAAGTAAGGTTGGTGAACCATACATTTGAGAAATAAACATGATGTTTCATACTAACATAGGATTATTCTTTCATACTTTCCTGATATTCCAAACATAAGGTTCCTTCCAAACATATGATTCTTCTTTCATACTTTCCTAATAACGTATGGTTTCTTAACAATACTTTTCTGAAAACCTGTAAAGTAAATGACAGATTCCATCCTTACGCTATGCTCCTCAACATAGGGTATAAACAGTGCTTCTAGAAGACGCTAAAGTGATTTCCAAACAAGTAGCACATGAACAGTGTTTCCGGAACATGCTAAAACGATTTCCAAACACTTTGTCGAATATGCCACATGGATTAAATGCTTTAATATTTCTACAGAAATAAAAATATAAAGAATATAAATTTCCTGAAATATACTTAAAGTAAAATCATTAGAATAACAAATAAGGTTATTTTTGAGCATCAAAATCATCATAAAGAGATAGAGTATTGTTCTCAACAATATACCCTTAATAATAAAATAAAGTATTATTAAAAACAATACATGCTCAACAATATCCCCCTTTTTGATGATCACAAAACCCATGAAATAACCAATGAAATTAACTTACAAAATTAATTGCATATAGTTTAGAATTTTGAAAAGATAAAACAATATTTAATTTTAACAAAATTATTTCCTAATTTTTCTCCCCCTTTATAAATTAAAATAATATCTCCTCCTTTATAAATAAATAATTTTGTGTTTATCCAAATTTATCCAAAAATTTCTCCCCCAATAAAAGATTTAAATAAAAAACATTGTGTTTATCCATATTTCTCCCCCTTTTTGTGATATAAAAAAGAATGATAGAATAATTAATTTAACACATTTTAATGTAGTAGTGAACTTAAGTAAATTTTATGATAATCTATTTATCAATATCTAAATCCAAATTACTAACATTCTAGCAGAGACAGGACAGTAAAACAAATTAATAACAGAAACACATGGGATGCAAATATATTTTATTGAAAATATAATTACAAGTATAGTAAAGACAACAAGAATCAAGGTTGGGATAAAAAGGTTTTGGGAAATAGGTTTTAGAGCCTCTGAATGACACCCTTGATCTCTGAAAACTGTAGTCTCATCCTTTTCATCAATCCATCACCTAACTGGATTATTAGATCTCATCATTCTTGAGTCATATGAATGTCTTCAATCAAGTTCACTCTAAAGAACTCTTGTAGACACTCTTCCTTCTCCAAAAAAAATAGTTAACTTATCAGTGAACTGATTCAGCAAAGATCAAATTCCAGGTTCATTTGATTTCAACTGGTCAAAAAGAAACTTCTGATTGTCCAAAAACACAGATAAAGGAGTACTATTGCATTGCAATCTATCATTTATATTGTTTATAGCTGCTGTAATGTCCTGAAATCATCTGATCAGATCAGGTGAAGCACTTGATGTACTGGCTTCACTATTTCTGACAGCTGCGAATTGTTTCTCCATGAAATATTTAAACTCTAGTAAATTTGACTTTATCACCATTTCATATTTTAGATTTGAAACTTCATCCAACATTTCCTTCTTGAAATTTTCAACTTCTTGCTTAGAAACAGAACTGGCTTTCAGAATCTGAAACTTCTGCCTCTCTTTTTCTAATGCAATTCGCAAAGATAAATTTTCATCTTGAGATTTATTAAACTTTATAATGAAATCCTCCACATGATAATTATCATAATCATAGGCACCTTGGTCTTGATTCTCAGTTTGAGCTTCAACTGGATTTTTCAGTGCCAGAGGTAGAGTTTCAGCATCTAACTTCTCTTCAACATTCCTCTGTTCTAGATTTTCTACTGATTTTTTCTCAGAGCCATGAAGGGAATCATCCACAGAAAAATTATTATTAGGTACTTCAGTATTAATCTCAAAAGGGTTCTCTACTGGATCCATATGAACTTGTTCTTGGTCCTCCTGATCATCTTCTTCATTGATCTCTTCCAAGACAAGTTTCTCTAAAACTGGTTCCTCTTGATCAAATTCCTTTTGAAGATCAGTTTTAGGTGTAGCCTCTTCCACTACTTCTGCCTGAGGCACAATTTCCTATTCTACTTGAGGAGTCACCTCAATCTGAGAAACTGTTGGATTTGCAATGTCCTACACTGCAGATTCTCCAAGAAATCTATTGCTTATAATAGGTTTAGTATTATCTACATTTTTGTGAGTAGGCTCCTCTTCAGCTTGAGCCACTCTATGATTTTTCCTTTGAAGTCCTTCTTGAATTTCCTCATCTAAAGGTTGATCAACTACTTCATACCATATCCTCTTTGAAACTCCACTGGTTCTATATTCAGCTACTCCTTTGATTTTGTAGGTAGCTCCTGAGCACTCTCTTGCTCTTCTTCTGCTCCAATAGGCATGAGTTTTCCTTTTATTGTGCTCCAAAAGAAACCAATTTTTCTCAGAATTCCATCATTGAAAATGTTTCTATGGTGGCATCTCACTCGAGCATCCACTAGCCTTATCATATCTTTCTTAAACAAAATCTTCGAAACAAATCTTCCAAAGGGATAGAAGTTCATCCTCACTTCTGGTTGGCAATAGTAATTGAGAAATCTCACCATATATCTTAGAAAGTTTAACTTGATATCACTCATCAAGAGAAACATGATATACATGTCAGGATATAAAATTTTCTCTATTTCTAACATACTAGGTGCAATCCCTGTTTGCACAAACATAACCAAAATCTTTTGGTCCGACTCCAGATCTTTCACTAGAATTTTCCTTACATTCGTTGATCCAAACAAAAAGAAACATAATATCCTCTGACTTATGAACACTATCACCTATATTCTTCAAATCAAAGTGAAATACTCCCTCATGATGGCAGTTAAGAATTCAAGCAATTTTCACAGAGGAAATCAAAAAGTCCCTTTCCTCGATCTTTGTTATCACAGTATCTTCCTCCTTTCTCAGGCTAAACTGAACAGATTTAAAGAAGTGATGAAGTTCTACCTCATATTGAAACTCTATGTTCTATCCATTAAACGTTTTTTCTAGGTTCTGAAAATCTAGGGCTTGTCGTAGCATCAGATCTGTTTGATATATCCATTCTAAATTGATTACCTTTCCTTGCAAAATATTCCTTCCTAACATGCGCTGATGCTTAGTAGTGATGGTATCTGGCTCATTAGTCCTCTTGGTCTTTTCCATTTCTGATGTAGATCTCTAAAGATTCAAAAGGTTATGGATTCGAAGGTTCAGGTGCAGGTAGAGAAGATCGGTATAAGTTTTCAAGTTTTCAAAGGGTTTTGAGAGAATGAACGGGTTTTGAAGTGGAATAGGTTTCTGATATCCTTGATTCCCGTGTCATTATGCACATAGTAATTATTAAATTATTTAAAATTAAAAGCTTACACGGAAAAAATTTAAAACTGTACCAATTTTTTTTTTAAATTATTAAAAATAAGTAATCAATAAAAAAAATAAAAAAAATATAAATAATTATTTAAAAATAAATAAACCCAACTCCCCCTTAATAAAATCAAACCTTTCAGTGGAAAGTGGTTTAGTAAAAATATCAGCTAATTGAATTTCAGTGCTTACAAACACTAAGAATATATCCTTTTTAAGAACATGATCTCTTAGAAAATGATGTCTGATATCAATATGCTTAGTCCTAGAATGATTAATAGAGTTTTTTGAAATATTTATAGTGCTAGTATTATCACATAAAATAGGTGTATTATTAAAATTTAGTCCAAAGTCCATAAGACTGTTTTTCATCCACAAAACATGTGCACAACAACTGCCTACAGATACATATTCTACTTCAGCTATTGACATGGAAACTGAGTGTTGTTTCTTACTAAACCATGATACTAATGATTTTCCTAAAAAGTGACAAGTCCCTGAGGTGATTTTTCTATCTAATCTACAACTTCCAAAGTCTGCATCTGAATATGAAATTAAATTAAAATCAGAAGTTTTTGGGTAGATAAGAGATTGAAAACAGTTCCCTTTAAATATCTAAAAATTCTTTTGACAGCACTTAGGTGTGATTCTTTAGGATCAGATTGAAATATAGCACAAAGACATACTGAGTAAATTATATTTGGCCTGATAGCAGTAAGATATAATAAACTACCAATCATACCTCTATATAACTTGTTGTCAACTAATTTTCCAGTTTCATCCAAATCAAGTTTTATATTAGTACACATAGGAGTTGAATATGTCTTACTGTTTTCAAGTCTGAATTTCTTTAGAAAATCAGTAATGTATTTTCTTTGATTTAAAAAATTTCCAAAATCTTTTTGAAAAATTTGAAGTCATAAAAAGAAATTTAATTCTCCCATCATACTCATTTCAAACTCATTTTGCATTAAATTTGAAAACTTGTGACAATGTTTTTTGTTTGTTGAACCAAAAATTACATCATCAACATAAATTTGAACTAATAAAATATTAGAGTTGACAGTTTTATTAAATAGTGTTGGATCTGCCATTCAAATAGTAAAATCATTTTTTAAAAGAAAAGAAATTAATCTTTCATACCAAGCTCTAGGTGTTTGTTTAAGGCCATAAAGAGTTTTATTATGTTTAAAAACATAATCTGGTTTTTGTGAATTTTCAAAACCAGGAGGTTTCTTAACATAAACTTCCTTCAATAAGTAACCATTTAAAAAGGCAGACTTAACATCCATCTAAAATAATTTAAAGTTCATATGATATGCATAGGCTAAAAGGATCCTAATGGCTTCTAATCTTACTACAAGTACAAAGGTCTCATCATAATCTATACCTTCTACCTGATTATAACCTTTAGCTACGAGTATTTATTTATTTCTAGTTATTATTCCTTGATCATCTTATTTATTTCTAAAGACTCATTTGGTTCTTAAAACTGGATAGTTATGAGGTCTTTCAACTAAATTCCAAACTTCATTTCTTTTGAATTGGTTTAGTTCTTCTTGCATTTATATCATCCAACTTTCATCGACTAAGGCTTCTTCTAATGTCTTAGGTTCTAATTAGGATAGAAAGGCAGAGAATTCAATAAGATTTTCTAAATTTATTCTAGTTTTTATTCCAGTGTCTAGGTTTCCTATAAGAGTTTCTAAAGGGTGATTCTTTAGGGTTATAGACTGTCTAGGTAGTAAACTATTAGGTTCTTTAATGTCATGTTCTTCTAAACTAGACTGAATTTCATTTATATCTTTTCTAAAATCATCTTTCATGTTTTCAAGTCTCATGTTATCATTAGAGTCAGATTCATCAATTTGGTCTTTCCTTTTCTCAAATAGATCAGATTCATCAAAATTTCACATGAACTGATTTTTCAACAATCCTTGAATTTTTATTAAAAACTCTAGAAGCTTTGGAAGTAGCAGAATATCCTAAGAAAATACCTTCATCATATTTTGGATCAAACTTACCAATATTGTCCTTGGTGTTTAAGGTGTAAACCTTGCATCCAAAAACTTTAACGTAATTTACTTTAGGTTTTTTGTTATTCCAGAGTTCATAGGGTATCTTTTTGAAAATTGGTCTGATTAAAACTCTATTCATTTTATAATAGGTTGTTCTTACAGCTTCTGCCCTGAAATAGGTAGGAAGACTATATTCATTTAGCATAGTCCTAGCCATTTCTTGAATAATCCTATTTCTTCTTTCAAAAATTCTATTTTGTTGAGGTTTTCTTGGTGTATAGAATGTGTGTTTAATACCAATATTTGAGAAAAAGGAATTAAATTCCAGATTCTCAAATTCTCTACCATGGTCACATCTTAATGAAATTATTTTATAATCTTTTTCATTTTGAACAGCTTTGCAAAAAAATTCAAATATAGTAAAAGTTTCATTTTTATATTTTAGAAAATAAATCAAAGTAAATCTAGAATAGTCATCAACTGAAAAACAGACATATGATTTACCACCCAATCTTGCTACCCTTGAGGGTCCAAAAAGATCCCTATGGATAAATTCTAGAGGTTTAGTTGTAGAAATTTTGTTAATAGATTTGAAGGATGATTTTTGTTTCTTTCCAAGTTGTCATGCATCACAGAATCTATCACTTTCAAATTTTAGACTAGGAAAATCAAAAACTAATTGTTTCTTAGATAACTTATGTAGATAATATATATTGCAATGTCCAGGTCTCCTATTCCAAATCCATGATTCATTTATCTCAGCAGTTAAGAATTTTACTTTTTGTTTACACAAGGAATTTAAGTCCAAGGTATAAATATTATCAGTTCTAGGTGATCTAAATTTAAGCGATTTATCTTTGAAAACAGAACGCCAATTGTTAGAAAAATCAACAATATAACCATCATCATAGAGTTTAGAGATACTTATCAGGTTGTGTTTCAATCCTTTTACATAGAGTACTTTATTAATTGAGAAAGCTTCTGGATCTCCAACAGTTATAATGCCAACAATCTTGCCTTTGACATTATCACCAAATGTGACTAGACCACCATCCTTTTGAGTTAGAGTTCTGAAATTTGATGAGTTTCCACTCATATGCCTAGAGCAGCCACTGTACATGTACCATATTTCAGTTTGTCTTCTGTGACCTGATTCCTACAATGGAATTTAAACAAGGATTTTTTGGTACCCATATTCTATTGGGTCCAGTTGTGTTAGCTAACAAAGACCTCAGAATCCAGACTTTCTTTGTTTTTCTATAATCAATATAATCATATAAACTGCTTGCAAAAAAGGATTTCATAATCCCACTTATTTGTGGTTGCCTTAAATATTAGTTTTTAGATATGTGACCTTTTGTTCCATAATAATTATAGATTTTACCTTTTGTACTTAGGACAAAATAGTTCTTATATAGTTTAGGTTTCTCACCTTTACTGCCTATTCCATATCTTTCTTTTTTAATCACATTATTTCTAAATATTTCATGAAGTGTATTTTCTCATTTTGTAAAAATAAGAGTTGCACTTTTGTATGTTTCTACTTCTGTTTGCAGTGTTTTTATTTTAGTTTCATTATCTGTACAGTTTGTGTTTGATGAGTTATATTTTTCCAGTAATTCCTGATGTTGCTTTAGTAGAGTATCTCTCTCTCCTAAAATAACATTATCAATATTCTTTAATGATTTTTGTTTCTTAAATAAAGAATCATATTTCTTTTCAAGCATATTGCAGTAAGCTTCAAGTTTATCATTTGAGCAGCTTGAATTAGAGTCAGATGAGTAATAGGATTGTACCTCATCAGTTTCTGCCATAAATCACATATTGGCTTTCAAATTTGATTCCTATTTTTTTGAGTCAGATCTTGATGAGATGCTAGAGTTTTCAGATTCACTCCAAGTAACTTTCATTGCATTCTTCTCTTTCTGCTCATAGTAAATTCTCTTGAAGAGTTTCTTTTTCTTGTCTTCTTTTAATCGAGTACAGTCAGGTCTAATATGTCTCATCTTCTTGCATTCATAGCATCTGAATTATTTGTCATTCTTTTTGAAAAACTTTTTAAAACCTTTCTTCTTTCGATAAAACTTACTGAATTTTCTGGCTAGCTGATCCAGTTCCACATTTGAATTGGATGAATCAGAACATTATGATTTAACTTTTATTTCCTTCTTCTTCAGATTTCTGCTTTTATTTTGAGATGTTACTTTTAAAGCAGTGTCTTCTTTCTTGATCGGAATCTTATGCTCATTTGCTTCATCCTTCATATTAACCCCATACATCATAAGAGTTCTAATTAACTCTCTCATTGTTAAATCTCTGATAGGAGATGGTTTTCTAATAGCAGCAGAAATTACAATCCATCTAGGTGGTAGTACTCTTAGTACTTTCAGGGATTGATCAGCTTGTTTGATTAGATCTCCCAAAGCAGTGATATTGTTGACAGTTTCTGTCAACCTTCCATTCATTTGGGTGATGCTTTCTCCTCATCTGTCTGCCACATTTCATAAGCCTTCGGGCACTGAGATACTCTATTGAATTCATCTGGTCTAAGACCACAGATGATAGCATTCAAAGATTTTGAGTATATGCTGTACTATGCTTCTGTATCAGCACTCTAAGTTTCAGGTTTCTCTGGAATCACATAGGGAGTTCAATTTTCGAGTAGAATTTGTATCCAAGATTTTTTAAATAAATGATCATTCTTGATTTCCAACATCCAAAATTTTCACCATTGAAGTAAGGAGCTCGAACCATTGGCATACCCTCTCGTGTATACGCCATTTAGTTCTGTATAATCCAAAGACTTTCATCTTGTTATATCTATGAAAAAATCTCCAACCTCTGATACCAATTGTTGGATCAGGTTATACCAAATATACACAAGAGGGGGGGGGGTGAATTGTGTCTTTCACAATTTCTTCACAAGATCGTGATCCGTCCTTTCAACTTTATCAGAATGATTAAGCAGCGGAAAATAAATAGCAAAGGACACACGATGTATAGTGGTTCGGGGAACAAAAGACCCCTAGTCCATTCCACCAACGCTCTACTCCACGAGTTTAGTGATTTTCACTATCTGGTCCTCTTATCAATAGATTGTTCCACAACAGAGTGCAGGCAGTTGACACCTTTAAAAGTTTAAGGCTAAAACAGAGCCTTCTGGTTCATACACAGAACCGAATACATAGCTTAGTATGAGAATATAGTCACTCAAAGTAAAAGAGTGTTTTTTCTTTAAATACTTTCCAGATGTTCTTCACAATTGCAACATCATGCAACTGACAGTCGATGAATTGTAGTCTTTAGAAAGAATGATCTTCATGTAAAATTAGATCTGAGTCGATCCGGTTGCAGTAGATCTTGAAATATAATTCTCAACATTAACAATAGTCGATTCACAAAATATATTCGATGTCGAATCAATGAATCTTCAATCGTGTTTCTTCTTCTTTAGAAAACAGAGCTTTATCATTCTTTATAACAGAAGATCTGTAAGTCTTGAATGTCTCTGTAAAAAGTTGCAGTGAAAAAATCAAGAGCTTGATATATATTTTTCTTCTTTTCAATGATTCGCCTCTATATCTGTAATAAAAAATAATATAGGTATATATATATAATAAAGATGAGCGTTCTAATTTTAAATTTAGATCCATAAAAGTCACCTTTAGAATCGCGATATTCAAAATTTTGAATAACAGAGCAGTCGTAACTCCCCTGAAAATTCAGCATGAAAAGATCCTCTTAAATTGATCCTTTGAATCACAAATAAATAGCTTTGAATCAGTGAAATATGTGCTTTAAATTCAGGCTTTTAATCTGGCTTGAAATTAGCCTAATAATCTGCATAAATACTGTTGCTTTAATAAAGTCGTAATTTAAATATCCAATGTCAAACTTAGGGTTGAACTGCATAGCATACATTCTCTGAACGTAAGGTTCAAAACGTAAGGTTGATATCAAACGTAAGGTTGATCTCAAAAGTAAGGTTGATCTCAAACGTAAGGTTGATCTCAAAGGTAAGGTTGATCTCAAAGGTAAATTTGATCTCAAACGTAAGGTTGATCTCAAACGTAAGGTTGATCTCAAACGTAAGGTTGATCTTCCATAATTTTCTCTTCAACTCTCAAACGTACGATATATAATCCATAGTTTTATCAGCTTTAGAACGTAACGTTCATGATTCATACTTTTCAATCAAACGTATGGTTGTTCACAAAAGTAAGGTTGGTGAACCATACTTTTGAGAAATAAACATGACGTTTCATACTAACGTAAGATTCTTCTTTCATATTTTCATGATATTCCAAATGTAAGGTTCCTTCCAAAAGTAGGATTCTTCTTTCATACTTTCTTGATAATGTATGGTTTCTTAACCATACTTTTCTGATAACCTGTAACGTAAACGAAGGATTCCATCTTTACACTACGCTCCTCAACGTAGGGTATGAACAGTGTTTCCAGAACATTCCAAAATGATTTTCGTACACTTTGTCGAATATGCCATGTGGATTAAACTCTTTAATACTTCTCCAAAAATAAAAATATAAAGAATATAAATTTCCTAAAATATACTTAAAGTAAAATCATTTGAATAACAAATAAGGGTATTTGTGAGCATCACAGTCATCATAAAGTGATAGAGTATTGTTCTCAATAATCTACCCTTAATAATAAAATAAAGTATTATTGAAAACAATACTTTCTCAACAGAAACCTCCATAGATTGCCTCTCCTCTTTATCTGCAATGTCTGCCCAAGAGCCTTCAGCATGACCCTGCTAAGGAGGGGTTGATTCAGTGCCTTGCATGCTAGTAGAACACCAAAATTTTACTCCATAAAAGGCAGTCAAACAATGCTCCCCTTGGGATGGTTTGTTCTTCAGAGTAGAATCTCCCACCAATTTGAGAGCCTCAATGGGCTGACTCACCCCTTGCATAAGCCTATAATTAATATAAGCATCCACAAAGTTAAGAAACCCACCATCAATAATTACATCAAAAGAAAGACCTTGTGATCCAATGCTGCAGTTCCCAAAAACCTGACCAACTCCAATAGGGGCGTTCCAAGATGAATCTACTTGCCCTACCATGAAAGAGGTGTCCTCTACCAGAATTGGCTTCTTAAACTGATAGTGGTCAAACAGTTGACCCATTTTCTTACAATTTGTGCATTTCATATTCCCGTGAAAATTATTAATGTGATGCCCAATATTTCATCACATGGAACATAAATCTGGAAGCTTCTCAAGAACAATTAAAATCTCAATTCTAAACTCACCAGCCACAAAAATAACCATCTCACTGGGGGGAAAGAATATCAACCTCAATAAGGATCCTAGAAAAATGACTGAACCATTATCAGTTCTTTTTTAGTGTTGATGAAATATAACTTTATCATCACTTTTAGCTAGCATTGATAAAGGTATCCATTTTATTAGTGTTTTTTGTTTAGCGCTGATAAAAGAAGGTGTTGTATGTGTGTCGATCTATGGTAGTGATTTAGACATAACTTTTCCGAATATTTAGAATCATTGATAGGTGTCCTCTTGGACTCCCGTTATTTAGGCATAATATCAAAAATATTTTCAATGATTTGATCTTTTGATAACTCCCATTCATCCAAATACTGTAAACTATTTACTATAGTCATAAACTATTGATGCATTTGAGTTACTATTACTGTAGGAATAAAGTCAAAGGCTTGATAGTCAACTCTTACCCTAGCTCAGTGAGTTTCTAAAAATTTTATAGTTTCAAAATGTGTTATCTCCAACTTCTTTAAATTCCATTTACCATTTCACATGATGATATATGGCTATAGATGTTTCTGGTCATAGAACACAATAAAGTATTAATAAATATATTATCTACCTGATAGTCAATTTTTTTCCCGGGATAATTGAATGATCTCCTTCTTTGAAACTTTATAGTATCCTATAAGAATGATAAAATTTCCAAATTTGGTATTAATGATATAAGATTTCATATGATCACACCAGTAATCATAATCAGCTCCATCAAAAATAGGTGGTTTGGTGGGATTTATGTTTTCCAACTGGTACTCCTGCCATCAAAAAAAATATTTCCTCAACCAACACAACTAGTGTAGGAAAACTGATTTGAAAACCTGATAAACTAATGAAAATACAAGATGAAGTAAAATCTTACAAGATAGTATCAGAATCATGGTAAATAGGTCCTTTGGTTCCAAATTTTGTCCTAATGTATAATGACTAATAAAATTCAAGAGGGGATCAAATTTTCATTTTAAAACAAACTAATAATTTTAATCCTATTCAAGTATTAAGTTGATTAGTTTTTCGAATTACTGATCAAATCAATGATTAGAGTAACATGAATATAAACTGTATGAAATACAATTGACACAATGAAAATAAATTATTCTGCATAAGCATAACAACTTAAACAAAAACTTAAAGTTAGATTATTTTATATAAAGTGCATTGTAATTTCTGAAATAAAGGTAGAAGTGAATCATTGACTTAATAAATACAACAATCCATAAATCATTTATGAAGTGTAGAAATCAACCACACGTCAATCTGATATACGACGTGTCTGATAAGACTCATTGTGTGTGTTTTCAATTTAAAATCGTCATTTTAGTCAAATACATCTGTCACTCACTAAAAATAAAGCAAATGCATTTAGAGTGTTTTGATACTTTAGGATAGGGATCCATAAGTCATTTTGATGTGTATGAATCAATCGCACATCAATATGGCACACAATGTGATTGGTGTGACTCGAAGTGTGCGTTTGTAGTTTAAAAGTGACATTTTAGTTAAAAATGTGCATCACTAACAGAAAACTGAGAAAACACATTCGGATAGTCTTGTTATATACTTTAGGACAAGGATCCATAAGTCATTTGTGATGTGTAGGAATAAGCTGCATATTAATTTGATACATAGTGTGATCAGTATGACTTAAAGTATCTATTGCTAGTTTAAAAATGATATTTTAGTTAAAAATGTGCCACTCACTAAAAACAGAGCAAACAAATTTGGATTGTCTTCATATTTTATGAAAAATGATCCATAAATCATTTTTAATGTGTAGGAATCAGTTGTACATCAATCTGACACACGGGTTGGATGGTATGAATCATAATGTGCTTTTATTTTAAATTGACATTTTAGTTCGAAACACACGTCACATACTTGAAATTGAGAAAATACACTCCGATAGTCTTTATACTTTATGACAACGATCTATAAATCATTTGTGACATGCATGAATCAACCACACGACGTGCTTGATATGGCTCGATGTGCGTGTTTTCAATTTAAAAGTTGCATTTTATTAATGCATTTTATCGTATTTATGTTTAATTTATTTCATTATATTATTGCTAACATAATCATTGCTCTTTTAATACAAGTACACTTCTCTTTTTTTTTTTGGATTGTGGTGGTTTGTTTGGTTATTGGTACCATGATCATACTCTTTTAGAAAGAGGTTCAAAGAAAACAGGACATTGTTTTTTAATTTGTTGGAATAATGTTTTTAATAAATTGTATAAACCAATGTAATTGTACATACCAATCTTTGAATTATAATGTTTGTAAGCATTGTACAATGTTTTTTGTTATATTGTGATGTAAATTATTCAAAATTAAATTGTATATTTGTTGATGTAGTGTTATATAAATTGGAGTATAGCACATTGATACCATAGGGCTTTTTCACCATTATTTCTAAAATCGATAAAATTATCTTTCATCAACGCTACAAATAGTGGTGATAAAAAAGTCATTCATCCGTGTTGAAAAAAATTGTGTTAAAAGGGCGACATTAACCTCATTGTTATACTCCAGCTTCACACATTGAGACCAATTCTTAAAAGAATATAATAACTCCTAAATAACATGGACGGTGTGAACGGGATTATTGCACACTTGAAAAATATCCAAATATCAACACAATACATTCTTCAACATTAAATATGAACCCTGTTTATGAGTGAATTACTTTTTATTGATCATTTTGATTTTGGAGATACTCATTGCATCATTACTTAGTCCTTCATCACAATTTTCCCTTGATTTTTTTATTTTAAACCAGCTCGTCCCATCCCATAAAACTAAGAGCAATGCGATCGTGGTAAGTGCAACAGGTACAGAACCAGTCTACAGGGATCAAACAAAACTTAGATTGATGCATCCAGAAAGAGTTGTGTCAATAGAACGTTTAACCGACGAGCTCTCGATTTTCACGATCTTGTTGTTCGTCTGCAGATGTTGAAGGCGGTTCGCCAATTCTGTAGTTCTCTGTTTCTTTCGCGCTGCAGACCTGCGATCGGAGTCCAAAACCGCACCTTTTCGGAAAAAATCCCCAGCTTTTCCTGCCCTTCGTCATCATCTTCATCTCTTCCCTCATGCTGGAACACTCATTTTCAAGCTCCGAAACACGCCGCCGCATGTCACCGAGCGTGGAGCCTTGATCATGCGCAGCTTCCTCCGCGTTCAGACCCCGCGGGCTCTGGAGGTTTTCAGAGACGAAGAACCAGCCGGAAATGGTTGTGCGGAGGCGCAGCTGTTCGAAGAAGAGGACTTGAACGATGAGCCGGAGGGGGAGCCTTTCGTTCTGGGCCGCGTGGGTGCTGGCCTCCATTGACAGCTTACGGCAGTTCAGCAGCCTGCAAATCTGCTCCCTCTCGGGATCCGTGAGCCAGGGATGTCCCTGTAATTAAAAACAGAGGAATGAGGCGCCGGGGGGTAAAGCTCTGTAATGCCGAGGCCAGTCTTACCTTGAGGTATACGTCGATTGCATGGTAAATGCCGTCGCCGGTGGGCCTGGCGTAATCGGGAACCGCCGCACAAAGCGACTGGAACTTGGGGAGCTTCAGATTGACATCCGTCGCGACTTCAGAGAGATATTCATCCACCAGGCCGGCCACCACAGTCATCGGGGCGAGGTAATGGGAGCCATCCCCTGCCTCCGCCTCCGCGGCCGGGGCCGGAGAAGCGGCGGCGGCCTGCTCCCCCGGCATGAAGTATGCCACAATCCTCTGGACGCAGTCCACGTCATGCAGCGTCTCCACCGAGTACCCGATGCTGGGTATCAGAAGATCCTCCAGACACGCCTGCTCCAGCTGCGCCCCCACCCTCTTCTCCAAATTCTCCCGGCACGACGGGCTGGCGTGCAGCAACATGGCGGCCCGCAGCAGCCGGAGAAGGAATTTGGTGGGGGTGACTCCCTTGCGGCGGGGGAGCAGCCCGGCGATCTCCTCCAGGAGGGTCCTCTGGTCGGCCTCCGACGGGGTGGAGATGGCCGCCGCGGCGGTGTCCTTGAAGCTCGATTGCCGGTTCATCAGGGGGAGATACCTCCTGGAATACAACATGAGGGAGCCCGCCACCTTCTCCGGCGCCAACCCCTTCGTCTCGATGGCCTGGATCAGGCGTTTGTACAGAGATAAATTGAGGAAGCACACGTCATCATGCCACCAATCCTCCGTCGGGGGAGCGGCGGCGGATGTTATCCCGTTCCACAGCGCGGATTTCCCGGTGCCATTTCCGCTCTCCGGCGCCCCGAACCGGCGGGGGTCCGCGCAGGCCTTGGTCGCCAGCGAATCGATGCACCTGGAAACCAAATGCAGGTCCTCCGCGTATGGAAGAAGCACGTCGGACGACTCCAAGGCCTTGATCGTGTCCGGCCAGTTGCCGAGCACTTCGTTGAGGAAGGCCTCCGTCTGAGCGATCAGGTTCCCCTCGCCGTACTCCTCGCCCATCCGGAGGTACTGCGCCGCGCAGCGGAGGCTGATCACGCTCATGGCCGTCACCTCTATACGGACGTCGTAGCAGAACTTGGCCACCAGCTCGAAGGCTTTGGCTCCGCCGGGTACGCCCTGGAGCTGCAAAACGCAACCCGCTTCGTCCTTTGGCGATTCCCCGACGAGCTTCTCCATCAGCCCGCTCCGTAACAGCAATGGAAACTGCCATGAAAGACATTACGCCACGGTCTCGAAGCGCCAATGAATGGAATAACAAAAAGCGCACCTTGTGAAGATGAAAAGACATTTCGCCGATTTCAACTGTGACATCGCTGGGAAGGCCAGTTGTGCTGTACCTACAGGAAAAGGAGGAGCACGTTTGTGTAGGCTAAAACAGGAGACCAAGAAACCCAAAAAATAACAATCTTCCGGAACATGATCTGTTCAATAAAAGGAACAATTAGATATTAAGAAGTGCGTGGCTTGTGTAAGCAAAATGAATATAAATCATATGGGATTTTTTGTCCCATTCGAAAAATTTTGTTGTCAAGAAATATAAGCGAACCAGTCATGGGCTTGAAGATGGAAGAGCTCGGATTTAGAACCCAGCTGCATGCATGCCATGACAACGTGATGTTTATTATGGAACAGACAGCATTAGAACTTTGAGAACCATCGAAAAGAAGATCACAGGAGAATGGATACGGGCAGTGTGAAGCGTTGCCCGAGCTGCCCGAGAGAGAGATGGGGCATAGGATATACCGAGTCCAAAGGGAGAGAGGCATGAGATATACCGAGTCGGAAGGGGGATGTGATAGACAAAAGGAAACGGTTGCGGGGTTACGTGATTAACTGCTGGTATCATGCCACAGCCGTGGGGTGGACGGCGACCATGTTGGAAATTGCAAACCAAAATTAAAAGCTGTCCGTTGAGTTCCGGATCTTCCCCATGCAACCCCTATTTTCTATGTGCCTCTTCATTTATCCATGCATTTGTTTAATTCCAAGAAAGCATTAATTATTGCCTTGTTTTTTGTTCCTTTTATTAAATGCATGGGCTGTCCATTTTTAGTGTATTTTTCATACCCTATAAATATGGGTGCATATGTAATCCGTTGGAAGAGTTGTGTGCAATACAAAAAGGTTGCTTCTTTGTGTGAAGTTTTTCTCCTCCGCTTCTTTTTTTCTCCCGTGAATTATTTGTCTCGGCTTTGTAAAGCCATCTCCTACCAACAAACTGGTATCAGAGGCGGTTCGAAGGCATCCTCCAAATTCCAAAGATGGCCACCGCGATCCAGCCGCAAGTTCCGACCTTGTCTAAGGACAACTATGAGAGGTGGTGCATTCAAATGAAGGCATTGTTCGGGTCACAAGAATTATGGGAGATCATCACCGACGGGTATGTAGTACCCACTGCGGAGGAAGAAGCGGCCTTCACGAATGAAGAAAAGACGACCGTCAAAAATCAAAGGAAGAAAGACAACAAGGCGTTGTTCCTTCTCTATCAAGGGTTGGATGAATCGACGTTCGAAAAAATTGCCGAAGCAACATCGAGCAAGCAAGCTTGGGATACACTTGCCACCATTTTCAAAGGAGTTGATCGTGTGAAGCGGGTCCGTCTTCAAACATTACGAGCGGAGTTCGAAGCGACACGAATGAAGGAAGGTGAGAGTATCTCGGATTACTTCTCACGCTTAATTCTCATTATTAACAATTTGAAAAGAAATGGTGAAAAAATAGAGGATATTCGAGTTATTGAGAAAGCACTTCGATCGCTCACAACCAAGTTCGAGCATGTGGTTGTGGCAATCGAAGAATCGAAAGATTTGGAAAAATTATCTATTGAAGAGTTGATGGGGTCGTTGCAAGTACATGAGCAGCGAATGCAGAAAAATGCGGGTTCAACAATAGAGCATGCCTTAGAGTCCAAGCTGACTCTGCAAGAACCCAAGAATGGCCAAGCACAACGAGGCGGTTATCGTGCAAGAGGTAGAGGACGTGGATACCATCCAATCTATCCGCAAAAGCAACAAAACTTCAGTAGCTTCCGTGGAAGAGGATACGGTGGAGGCCGATTCACGCGTGGTCGTGGAAATGCAAAAAATATTCAATGCCATAACTGTAAAAAATTCGGCCACTATGCCTCTGATTGTTGGAGCAAGGTGAATCATGATGAACGATCCAACTATGCCGAAGCGTCACGCCATGAAGAAGAAGGTACGACACTCCTCCTCGCACAAGAAAAAGCATCTGAACACCCCGATGTATGGTATCTTGACACGGGTGCGAGCAACCACATGAGTGGTAACAAAGAACTTTTTGAAGAACTTACTGAAGAAGTTCGTGGCGACGTGACCTTCGGCGACTCATCAAAGGTACCAGTGATTGGCAAAGGTAAAATCAAAATCTATCTGAAGAATGGTGAGTCGAATTACATTTCCAATGTGTATTACGTACCAAGTATGAAAAACAACATCATAAGTCTCGGCCAACTCCTTGAAAAGGGGTATGTTATACACTTAGAGAATTCTTCTTTGTCAGTAAGAGATGCTCACAGGAGGTTGATTGCTCAAGTCCAAATGGCGAAGAATCGCATGTTTCCACTGCACATCAAAACAAAGGCCGAGGAGTGCCTATTTGGGCTCATGAAGAATGATTCGTGGAGATGGCATCTACGTTTTGGGCATCTCCATT
Source organism: Viscum album (assembly GCA_963277665.1). Classification (NCBI taxonomy): domain Eukaryota; kingdom Viridiplantae; phylum Streptophyta; class Magnoliopsida; order Santalales; family Viscaceae; genus Viscum; species Viscum album. The sequence goes on from OY728137.1 coordinate 765,048,904, forward strand.
TTAGCGGGCTTAAACTTCTATCCTCCTCAAGAATGGTGCGTGGTTTGCCGACGATTGAATCAACAAATCATGTGTGTGAGGCATGCACACTCGGCAAACAACAAAGGAACTCCTTCCCAAGTGGAGTGTCCAGAAGAGCAACAGAACCACTTCAGTTGGTTCACACCGACATCTGCGGACCACTTGAAACACCCTCACTTGGAGGTAATAGGTACTTCATTACCCTTATTGATGATTTCAGTAGAAGACTCTGGGTGTATTGCATCAAGGAGAAATCTTCCGCCTTTTCTATCTTTAAAATTTTCAAAGCTCGTGTTGAAGCTGAGAGTGGTCACAAAATCAAAGTGCTGAGATCTGATAGAGGTGGAGAATACACCTCAAATGCATTTCAAGAATTTTGCAGGGAGCATGGCATCAAGCAGCAATACACTGCTGCTTACACCCCACAGCAGAACGGCATTGCAGAAAGGAAGAACCGTACCATCCTCGACATGACGAGGACCATGCTGAAGGAGAAAGGGCTGCCAAAGAGTTTTTGGGCAGAGGCTGTGGCGTGTACTGCCTACTTGCTCAATCGGTGTCTAACGAAGAGTGTCAAGAACTTTACACCACAAGAGGCGTGGAGCGGCTACAAACCGAGCGTGGCGCACTTAAGAATCTTCGGGTGTGTCGCCTATGCTCAAGTTCCAGAAGCAAGAAGAAGGAAGTTGGATGATCGTGGCGAGAAATGCATTTTCATCGGCTATTGTGAAGCCTCTAAAGCCTACAAGCTTTACAATCCACTAACCAATAAATTAGTGGTTAGTAGAGATGTGGTCTTTAGTGAGGAAGAAGCGTGGAAATGGGATAATGAAGAACCAAACAAGGATGTTGTAGTCGAAACTGAAGATTTTGAAGAAAGACATGATCATCAGGAGCAGACGCCCACAACACCTTCCTCGGGTGCATCATCAGTTGGAAGAAGTCCAGGAGTACATTTCCTCACTCCTCAAAGCACTCCATCAAATCAAAATTTGGCCAGCTCATCCTCGCCTATGGCTCCTATGAAGATGAAAAATTTGAGTGACATTTATGAGCAGACTGAAGAGGTAAATCTTTTTTGCTTGTATGCAGATCATGAGCCTTTGACCTTTCAGGAAGCCATGAGGGAAGAAAGCTGGAGAATGGCTATGGAAGAAGAAATTCGTGCCATAGAGAGAAATGACACGTGGGAGTTGACTACACTCCCAAAAAGACAGAAGAGCATTAGTGTCAAATGGGTGTACAAAATAAAGAGAAATGTTGATGGCGAGATCGATCGATACAAGGCAAGGCTTGTAGCAAAGGGGTACAAACAGAAATACGGGGTGGACTACGAAGAAGTCTTTGCTCCTGTTGCTCGCCTTGACACTGTAAGAATGATTATATCCCTTGCTGTCCATCACAGTTGGATGATCTACCAACTGGATGTGAAGTCTGCGTTCTTAAATGGATTTTTGGAAGAAGAGGTCTATGTTGACCAGCCTGAAGGCTTTGTCATGCAAGGGGAGGAAGACAAAGTGTATCGATTAAATAAAGCACTTTATGGGTTGAAGCAGGCTCCTCGCGCATGGAATGCACGCATTGACAGTTATCTCCGAGAGAATGGCTTCGCCCAATGTCCATATGAGCATGCGGTTTACATCAAGCAGAATGATCGTGGCGATATTCTTATTGCATGCTTGTATGTTGATGATTTGTTGTTTACAGGGAATTGTCGACCAATGTTCGATGATTTCAAGGAGGCCATGTTCAAAGAGTTCGAGATGACCGATGGGGGTCTCATGTCCTTCTTTCTGGGCATAGAAGTGAAGCAACAACATGGCGGCATTTATATATCTCAGAAGAGATATGCCAAGGAGTTGCTTGAAAAATTCAAGATGGCCGATTGTAATGCTGTAAACACACCGGTTGCAACGAGCTTGAAACTGACAAAAGATGGAGAAGGAAGAAGCGTTGACTCGACTCTGTTCAAGAGTCTGATTGGAAGCCTGAGATATCTCACAATCACAAGGCCAGATATTGTCTATTGTGTTGGACTTCTAAGCAGGTATATGGAGACACCGAAGGAGTCACACTGGCTAGCTGCAAAACGTATCCTCAGGTACATTAAAGGAACAATAGATTTTGGTCTCTTTTATCCATACAACGAAGAAGCAGAGCTGTATGGATACTCAGACAGTGATTGGGGAGGTGACCAAGATGAAAGAAAAAGCACTACTGGGTACGTATTTTTTCTTGGATCGACTGCTTTTACATGGAATTCAAGAAAGCAAAGTGTGGTTGCTTTATCCACATGTGAAGCAGAGTATGTGGCAGCATCCTCTACTGTTTGTGAGGGAATATGGCTGAGAAATTTTTTGAAGGAAATGAAGCATCCACAGGATGGATCTACGGTGATATATGTGGATAACAAGTCGGCTATTGAACTAGCCAAAAATCCGGTGCAGCATGGGAGAAGCAAACACATTGATACTCGTTTTCATTTCCTCAGGGATCATGTGAAACAAAAAACTATTAAATTGGAATATTGCCATACTACGGAACAGGTGGCAGATATTTTCACAAAGGCACTACCAACAGATGTATTCAAACGGCTTAGAATGATGCTCGGAATGAAGTCAGTTTTGGTTTGAAGGGGAGTGTTGGAAATTGCAAACCAAAATTAAAAGCTGTCCGTTGAGTTCCGGATCTTCCCCATGCAACCCCTATTTTCTATGTGCCTCTTCATTTATCCATGCATTTGTTTAATTCCAAGAAAGCATTAATTATTGCCTTGTTTTTTGTTCCTTTTATTAAATGCATGGGCTGTCCATTTTTAGTGTATTTTTCATACCCTATAAATATGGGTGCATATGTAATCCGTTGGAAGAGTTGTGTGCAATACAAAAAGGTTGCTTCTTTGTGTGAAGTTTTTCTCCTCCGCTTCTTTTTTTCTCCCGTGAATTATTTGTCTCGGCTTTGTAAAGCCATCTCCTACCAACAGACCAGGTGTCTCTAGCCTGAGGTGTACATAACAGGCCGAATTTTTAATTTGATGACAAGTGAAAATTCATGATACCAGTAAGCCCGCTTATTGATTGGGCTTCAAAAATATGGATTCCCAGCCCACAATGATATTATCTACTTTGACACTTTGGGCCATACGGATTTAAAATGCACCACGTATGGAGGGGGCATTTCAAGCCCAGTTAAAGGTGTCACGGTGTTCCGTACAGGAACGATTTGAGACTTCAAATCACAACATATATTAAATAAAAAAATAATCATAAGTCCGGTCACCGAGTCGGGTCATATACATCTCCTTGCAAATCCTCTGATGTCAGCCAAGAAGAGTATTTTAGGAGAACAAGTGTTTTTTTTTTTTAGTTTTTTGGGTTTAGGGTATATATAATTAGGATATTGGGTTTGTTGAGCGCCACATGAAGTGGCGCTCAACACCACAGGTGGCTAGCGCCACTTCAAGTGGCGCTTTGCCACCCGGATTTTTCTTTTTCTTTTTTGTTTTCTCGTTTATTTTGGTTTTTTTTCTTGTTTTTTGTTTTGTGGTTTTTTTTTCTTTTCTGGTATTGTTTTCTTTTTTTTTTGTTTTGCACCCCTCCCTTTTATTGTTTTTTTTGTTTTGTTTTTTTTGCACCTCATCCCTTTATAATAAATAATTTCAAAATAAATAAATAAAAATTTTAAAAAAAAACTTATAAATATGTATTTAAAAATGTTAAATTAATTATTATTATATATATAAATATATTTATAATTATATAATTATACAATTATATTTATATAGTTATAAACCTTATTTAATTATTTAATAAAATAATGAAATAAAACTTATATATAATTATTTATATAAATTTATATATAATTTTGTAAATAAAAAATATGTATTAAATTAAAAATATGTGGTTTATTTATATTTATATAGTTATATTATATAAAATATAAGGGTTTTTTTTTTCCGATTTGTGTGTTTTATTTATATATTTACATATAATTATTATAAATATTATAATTATAAATAGTTATATATATGTGTGTGTATAAAAATAATTATGTATATATATAATTAAAAATAAATATTTATAAATATAAATCTATTTATATATATTTTTTAAATTAAAAATATATTTGTAATTATATAATTATAAACTAATCTTTATAAATAAATAGTTATAATTATATAAATATGAATATATTTATAAATATATAAATATGAAAATATTGTTACATATATATTTAAAATTTATTTATAAATATATTTAATATTCATATATAAATATAAATATATATATATATGTAGAATTATATTTAGAATTATATTGTAATTGTAGTTATACTTATATATTTATAATTATATATTTGTACATATATATATATAATTTTAAATCTATAATTACTATTCTATGTTTACATAGCTATAAGTAATTATTTATAAAAAAAAATTCAAATATTGTTAAACATATAGTCTTTCAATACCACATACTTGAAACTTAAAAATGTTTCAAGTATGTGACTTTAAAAGCCTATAAAATATAATCTATATAACCAATATGAATGAAACTTAAAACATGTATTAAAAATATACTAAATAGATGAAAATAAAAAAATTACATAAAAAATGTCGATAGAAAATATTTTATAGGCTTTCAAAACCACCTAGTTGTAACTTAAAAATGTTTCAAGTATGTGACTTTGAACGCCTATAAAATATAATCTATATGACCAATATGAATGAAACTTAAAACATGGATTAAAAATATACTAAATAGATGAAAATAAAAAAATTACGTAAAAAATGTCGATAAAAAATATTTTATAGGCTTTCAAAACCACCTAGTTGAAACCTAAAAATGTTTCAACTATGTGACTTTGAACGCCTATAAAATATAATCTATATGACCAATATGAATGAAACCTAAAACATGGATTAAACATATACTCAATAGATGAAAATAAAAAAATTACGTAAAAAATGTCGATAGAAAATATTTTATAGGCTTTCAAAACTATCTAGTTGTAACTTAAATTTTTTTCAAGTATGTGACTTCGAAAGCCTATAAAATATAATCTATATGACCAATATGAATGAAAATTAAAACATGGATAAAACATATACTAAATAGATGAAAATGAAAAAATTACGTAAAAAATGTCGATAAAAAATATTTTATATTCTTTCAAAACCAACTACTTGAAACTTAAAAATGTTTCAAGTATGTGACTTTGAAATTCTATAAAATATTATTATTTAATATACAATAATTAATTAGTTAGTAATATAATTATTAATTATTATTCGTCATTATTATTATTAATTATTAATGGTTAATTATTAATTAATTAATTACAAATTAGTAATTTACATTTATAAATATATTTATTATTATAAAATTATAAATTTAATGTTTTTAAATATTTAAGTAGTCATGTAAAATATTTTTTGTTTACTATATGTATGTTTTTCCTTTCATTTTTCAAGAAATTATCAGATATTTAGTCGGTGTGACAAATTTTTTTTATATTGTACTTGTACTTTATAATTTAATAGTTTATTTAAATCAGTTTGTATTTATTATATTTTTGATTTTCTTGTTATTTGACTTAAACAACAAATACTTATCATAGTGAATAAGTTTTTTAATATATACAACATTACATCCAAAAACATCAACGACGATGCCCCCCGGTACCACAACGCGGCGTCTGAATCTCACGTCCTCGCCACGTTCGACGTCCGTGTCACTCTGGTGTCCTCTCTGCAGGTTCCTCCTCTTCCGGTGCTTCTGGTGCCTCCCCATGGTGCTGTGTAGAGGACTGACCAAAACCATGTGAGGAGGATGCCCCAAAATCATATGGGGTGCCATATGACTCTGAAGCTCCTATAAATGGTAGAAATGGGGTACTGAAGAAGGCCTCGTCGGGAGGAGAGGGGGCCGCCATAAGCTGTGTCACTGCACCCAGATCGAAGTCCATAGTAGTCTGCGGAGACGCTATATGTGGTATATAAGCGTCTCCCTGCTGTGCAAAATCATCAGTCGGCTGGGCTGGATCGTCTCTCTGTGGTGCGACGACATCTGCAGGAGCTGCTCTCGGATGTCGATGTCGTCGCCTCTGCCCCTCCAGATGTGCTCGTCTCTGTCGTCCAGCTGGCGGCGGCGGTGGCGGTGCATCCTCCTCAGCAGGCATAGCAGGGACATCGTCATCCTCAGGTGCTTCTGCCTGAAGATATGGATCAGGATATATCTGTGGCTCCTCATCAAAAAAACTGTCACGTATCAACCGGAGATGATCCAATAGAGCCACCACATCCTGATGAACTACCTCCCGCAGAATATATGCATGCTCCTGAGGCTGTGTGGAATGTGCAAGCTGACCAATGGCGTCTGCCTGCAAATGAAATAACAATCAAATTAATATCATAAATATAAATGAGTTAAACAAAATTAATAAATCTTAGTAAACATACCAATCGCTGAATGCCAATCCCCTGACGTGTAAGGTGCTTGATGGTGTGACGTCGATACCAGTGTGCATAATCCCCCTGATCAGATAAATGAGAGTGTGATGTGGTATATCCATGTGGAAAGATACTGGATCGAGCACGCCTGTCCCAAAGCTGGATATAAGATGCATGATGTCGCCGCCAGTCTATCGTCTGTCTACCTATAAGCACAATTGAATGTAACTCGGTAGACTGTCGTGGTGCCAAGGGGATATGGTGTATAAAACCAAACTGACGCATGACCCGGTCTGGCTGGTGCCACTCAAAGATATGGAAGTGAATGAGTGACACCACTGCAGCATGATCTCCAGCCATAGCTGTGCAGTATAGTGGAAGTGATGCGTAAACATAACCTGTATAAGGAGTCCATGAAACCTGAAATGTAAACTCAAAAAATTAGTCATATAGTAGCATGACAATTTTACTGAGATTATATTGAAATAACTTAAAATAGTGATAACAAAATAAATTTTCCTACAAAAAAGTATTGTTTAACTTACATCAGCCGGTACTATAGCATCGAATATCTCTCTGAAGCTGTGCACACTATGTCTCGGAGTATGTGCAAACTTCTGAGACTGACTCCACCTGGTGAAAAAAGAGTAATCTACGATAAGTTTATAAAAAAAAATAACAAAAGTACTAAATAACCGAAAGTAATGACGTAGACATACTATCGTCCCCGAGGACAGTCCTGAAGTAGCTCCAGTGCAAGCGGTGCAACAACTCGAGGAGCGATGCGTGGAAAACGCTCCCAGGCCTACATCTATACTAACACTATGCAACCTGCAATCTGATGTGAATCGGCCTGACAACTAGTGCAGAGAGATCTGTACAGATGTGCTAATACAGCAGACCCCCAACTGTATGTAGCCGTCTGATCCAGATCCTCAAGTAATGGGAGGTACATCATGTGTACCAAAGCGGTGGAGTAGTCGACGCACAACATACCTCCGAGCAGTCGCAAAATGTATGCACGTGTGTGCTGAAGAAGCGTCTCCTCGTCTGCATCATCTGGAATGACGTCGAAATGCTGATCAAGCCACTTCATGCGCAAACGCGAACCCTGGAGGACACCCCGTGCGCCGATGACGTTAATGCCTAGAAGCCTCTGTATGACTGCAGCCCAATCGCCAGTACTAGCACCCGTAACTGCATCTCCATGGATAGGTAACCCCAGCATGTAGGCAACGTCCTCTAATGTAATAGTCATCTCCCCCTCTAGGAGATGAAACGTGTGTGTCTCTGGTTGCCATCTCTCAACCAACGCAGCTATCAAATGATGGTCGATGGTCTTGAAGTCACACATAGCGACTCCGTAAAAGCTTGCATGTCTAAGGTATGGACAAATAGCCATCGGCGGTGCCTCATGATGGAAACGATGCGCTCTCTGAACATGAAGATGTCTAACAGGTCGCCGTGCCAACACATCGCGTGACACGTGCGTCCCCTGGCCGGATAAAAGTGGTTGCTCCATCTGAATGTGCAAACAGCAAAACATTAATTTCATGTAAGATATGACATTTATCATGTAAGATATGAAATTTATCATTTAATATTGAAAGACGCATAAACACATTGGGTTAGTTGTTGTCTCCCATGTTGGGGTGTTGGGGTGAAGACGTTCGGAGTTTCCTCGTTTTTGTTTTGTGGTTATTGTAAGTTCATCTTTCATTATAAAAAACTGATGACATTTTCATTTAATAGTTCAACTGGTTTTGTTTTCTTATACAGGTACATTCCTTTTTTTGAGTTGGTGTTGTCTGTTTAAAGCTACTCATGTAATGTTGACCGTTCGACAAAAAATATCACGTGAAATCGTGGTACATTTTCCAAAAGTTACCCTATATACAAGTAAGACGAATATGATTAAAAATGAAGATAATGATAAAAATGATTACATGTACAAAGTTTTACAGTAACTGATAGAGTATGTGATTCATTTTAACCATTAGATGATTGCCCTATGTGTCTAGGGCAACGTGTCTTCGTATGACCTTCCTGGCAGCATATGCTGCACCGCCGTCCAGCTGGATGTTCACTAGGCCAATCCATCTCATTCCGAATACGAGTCGACTTTGGTATCCCTTTAGGTCGAAGTCTATTGTTGTTCGGTAGAAGCGTGGGTGCTCCATCAGGCAGCCGAAAATTCTGATATTCCCCGATTGGCATCCACGGAGTACTGTAGCAGGAGTTGATGCTCTCTAGTCGATAAGCCGGATCAACGAACTGCTCCCAAGATACGTGTACGTAAGCACATGCAGCAATCACATGGCCACATGGATATCTCAATGCCTGAAAGTTGCCACAATCATAGTAATGCTTCTCCAATAAAACAACTCGCACATGACCATTACTACATGCCACAACATCACCGGGCTCAGCGACCTCAAATCGTTGCTCTGGACGATTAAATGCAGTTACACGGTAAGTTGCGGCCTCCTGAAGAACTGTATCTAGCTCGCGTTGGAAATGGTGTCCATAGTGCATCCCTCTATTCAAGCCCTCTTCAGCCTGCTTTCCTCGTTCCAGAAAGTACTTTACACTACGATAGAAGGTCTCTTGTACCAACCCTGAAATTTAGATTTACGACATTATACAAATATTATATTATAATAGTAACTCTTCTGAGTAACATATATTCAAATATTAGTATTTACCTGTGATAGGTAGTTTTTGAACTCCCTTGAAAACTCCATTTATACATTCTACGATATTTTTCGTCATATGACCATATCTCCTCCCATCATCATATGCCAACGACCATTTCTGCTTTGGAATTTGCATCATGTAATCATACACTTCCGGATTCACTCTGTGAATATCTTGAAGACGCCCCTCCATCTTTTGTTGTTGAGGCTCATATGCTATCATACAAGCAGTAATCTGAACAGTTATGAAAATAACTATGACAAAAACATTTTAAACAGAAAAAGGATGTTCATACCAATTTTTAAGATTGCCTTTTTCATCGACTCATTCTTGAACTTCTTTCGCAAATTGCTGGGAATGTGTCGAATACAGTATCGATTATGGGCATAGGGTGGTCTCCACGAAAGACCCTCAGACTGTATCTCCTCCTTGATTGCACGGTGGCGATCAGAAATAAGACAAATCCCTTGTGCATCCGTAACAAACTCTCAGAGACATGCCAGAAACCAGCTCCATGATGAGAAGTTCTCTTTCTCCACAATTGCAAATGCTATAGGCAGAGGGTCTCGATTTCCATCTTGTGTGGCGGCAATCAATAAAGTTCCTGTATACTTTCCATACAGAAATGTGCCATCAATTTGTATGAACTGCTTTCAATGTCTAAAAGCCGCCACACATGGTAAAAATGCCCAAAATAATCTATCAAACACAACCATTGAGCGGTCAAGTTGGTTATGTTGGTTAACATATTCAACAGTATATAACCGATAGACTATTTTATTATTGTGGCGTAGAAGCTCCAACAGTTGTGGTAAAATTCGATAAGAGTCATCCCAATCACCATACACTTTCACAATAGCCTTTTGTCGTGCTGCCCATGCCTTCCAGTAAGAGATTTGGTACCCAAAAAGCTGTTTGACTCGCTCAATGACCAGAACCACAGGGACGTCTTGACATGCTCTAATCATTTCAACAATAATAGTTGAAACAAACTCAACATCTAATGAAGAATGTTCCTGTGCCAATCTTGGGTTCACACAAGTGTGTGGAGTAAATCTAGTGATGCGCCAGCTATGAAAAGTGTTATCAATAATAGCTCGCAGACGCATTTGACAGTTCGATTCATATTTGTCACAACGGATCAAATAGTAAGATCTCTTTGACTCTTCTACAACATATGAGTAATGTATTTCAATGTGATATTGTTTTATCACATTTTTCATTACTTCTTTGCTCTCAAACTCTCTACCAATATACAGGACACCATTATCTGACACTCGATTTGTGCCACCAATGATTCCTGGAAATTCTGAAGTGGGAGTAATAACTGAATAATCAAATTCTGGCAAGCGATTCATGCCTTCAGTCGACCATGAAGCCAATAGTGGAGGATGGTTCAATGGTCGGTTGAACCTCACATGAGTTGGTATAGACTGATCTTCCACATTCTCTTCTTCTTCTTCAACTTCCTCTTCATCTTCTTCTTCAAAATTGTCATCATCCTCAAATTCATCAACCAATGCATCTAAAGTATGTGGAGGACTATCCATTCAAACTGTGGCCGATGGAAATGATGGAACAACTACCGATGCTGATGGAACTTCTTGATGTGAAGGAGCATATGACATAGTCTCATGAATTTGAGATGGGTCAACTTCCAATGTTGATGGAACCTCCATTGTAGCTATAGTGACATACAAATCCATCATTTGATTCTCAGGTATATACTTAACCAATGAAAGTATATATTCCCAATCATCATCATCATTTACCGGATAGGGCACATGCCAAAACCTATCTATAAATTGGAGATGTCTGAATTTGATGGACTCTATCACTTGATTCCTCGCCAGTTTTAACTTCCGATGAATTTTCATTTTCATAGCTTCCAAAGTAGTACATCCTCCAAGCATCACAACAGCTTCTGGATGTATATTATAACTACATCCTTGTTCTGTCTCAATTATTTGACCGTTGCAATAAATATAGGCAGAGACCATCTTTTTTATCTAAAAGAAACCATTTTTATTAATTAAATCTGATTAAAGAATCATTTTATGTATTATGTATGCATGCTTCTGGTAATTTAGGTTGGAATCCTAATCCCTCCACCAAATCAATATGTTCAAACCATATTGATGTGTAACTATTTACACAACCCACAAGTTTGTGTTACTTACCCAAAAATAGAAGTCAAACATATTTATACATATCCACATGCATTATATGCATGAGGTACACGAACACGTTATGTAAAAGCATAGAGTTATATGAAATTGAAAATCTCCACATGAGTAAGCCCAGAGCGACAGATAGCCAACCCCATTCACTTTCCTAGACAAGGCAAGCCTCCAGGAAAGTAGGTGGTCTGACCCAAAGCCCCTCTACCCGGGGATACTTTACTCAAGAGAGCAATCATTTCATGACAACTCTAACACTTAATATGCAAAAAATATATTGAACTACTAAATTCAAGTTCATAACTTCAATTACAAACCGAGGTCAAGGTAGATTGGAAACTAAATTCATTATCATACCTAGAATGTAATGCAAAGGTATATTCCAGAAGCAATTTACTACTACTTCGCTAATTAATATAACTACTTCGCTGATTAATATAACTTCTTCGCTGATTAATGTAACTCCTTCGCTAATTAATGTAACTCCTTCGCTAATTAATATAACTACTTTGCTAATTAATATAACTACTTCGCTAATTAATATAACTACTTCGCTAATTAATATAACTACTTCACTAATAACCTGTTAATAATTAATTAATAACCTAATAATAATTAATTAATAACCTAATTACAATTAATTAATAACCTAATTACAATTAGTTAAGAACCTAATTACAATTAATTAATAACCTAATTACAATTAATTAACAACCTAATTACAATTAATTAACAACCTAATTACAATTAATTAACAACCTAATTACAATTAATTAATAACCTCATAATAATGAATTAATAACCTAATTATAATTAATTAATTACCTAATTATAATTAATTAATTACCTGATTATAATTATTTAATTACATAATATTTATTAATCAATAAATTATTAATTATTAATTAATAACCTAATTATAATTAATTAATTAGCTAATTATGATTAATTATTTACCTAATTATGACTGATTAATTACGTAATTATGATTAATTAATTACCTAATTGTGATTAATTAATAACCTAATTATGAATAATTAATAACCTAATTAAAATTATTTAATTACATAATATTTATTAATTAATAAATTATTAATTATTAATTATTAATTAATAACCTAATTATAATTAATTAATTACCTAATTATGATTGATTAATTACCTAATTATGATTGATTAATTACCTAATTATGATTAATTAATAACCTAATTATAATTAATTAATAACCTAATTATAATTAATTAATAACCTAATTATAATTAATTATTTACCTAATTATGATTGATTATTTACCTAATTATGATTGATTAATTACCTAATTATGATTGATTAATTACATAATTATGATTGATTAATTACATAATTATGATTGATTAATTACCTAATTATGATTGATTAATTACCTAATTATGATTAATTAATTACTTAATTATGATTCATTAATTACCTAATTATGATTCATTAATTACCTAATTATGATTCATTAATTACCTAATTATGATTCATTAATTACCAAATTATGATTCATTAATTACCTAATTATGATTCATTAATTACCTAATTATGATTCATTAATTACCTAATTATGATTAATCAATTACCTAATTATGATTAATCAATTACCTAATTATGATTATTTAATAACCTAATTAATTAATAAATTATTAATTATTAATTAATAACCTAATTATAATTAATTAATTAGCTAATTATGATTCATTAATTACCTAATAATGATTAATTAATTACCTAATTATGATTAATTAATAACCTAATTATGATTAATTAATAACCTAATTATAATTAATTAATAACCTAATTATAATTAATTAATAACCTAATTATGATTAATTAATTAGCTAATTATGATTGATTAATTACCTAATTATGATTGATTATTTACCTAATTATGATTGATTATTTACCTAATTATGATTGATTAATTAGCTAATTATGATTCATTAATTACCTAATTATGATTGATTAATTACCTAATTATGATTCATTAATTACCTAATTATGATTCATTAATTACCTAATTATGATTAATTAATTACCTAATTATGATTCTTTAATAACCTAATTATGATTATTTAGTAACCTAATTATGATTAATTCATTACCTAATTATGATTAATTGATTACCTAATTATGATTCTTTAATAACCTAATTATGATTAATTAATAACCTAATAAGAATTAATTAATAACCTAATAAGAATTAATTAATAACCTAATTACAATTAATTAATAACCTAATTACATTTAATTAATAAGATAATTACAATTCATTAATTACCTAATTACAATTAATTAATAACCTCATAATAATTAATTAATTACCTAATTATGATTATTTAATAACCTAATTATGATTAATTAATAACCTAATTATGATTAATTAATTACCTAATTACAATTAATTAATTACCTAATTCCAATTAATTAATTACCTAATTACAATTAATTATTAATGTAATTATAATTATTTATTAACCTAATTAGAATTAACAATTAACCTAATTATGATTAATTAATTACCTAATTAGAATTAAATAGTTACCTAATTATAATTCATTAATTACCTAATTATAATTACCTAATTATAATTACCTAATTATAATTACTTAATTAATTAAATAACTATAATCATTTCATAACCTATTTATATTTAAAAAAAATTATACTATTTATATAATACAAATATTATAAACTAATTCTATAAATTAAACAACTAAATTATTAAATCAAAATATTAAATAAATTTAAAGAAAGATTTACCTCAAATTTGTGGAGACGTAGCTACGTAGATAGAGCGACCAGAGAGGCAAGGCAGAGCAACCGGAGAGGCAAGGTGCAGAGCATAGATTTTTAGAGAGATAACTCTGAGAGAGAGAGGAGGGGAAGTGAGGGGAAGATGAGAAATGGGGTGGGCGAGGGGCCTATTTATAGGCGGTGGGTATCTTTCGGCGCCACTTCAAGTAGCGCTGACTATACAGGGAGTAAGGGGGCAGCGCCACTTCAAGTGGCGCTGAAGGTTTCCTCCGTCGAAATGGCCGAGCGCCAAATGAAGTGGCGCTCGGCCTCCCGTTTCTTTGAGCGCCACCTCATGTGGCGCTCAATAACCCCATTTCCCTATATATTTCAACCATTAACCCATTAAAATAAAAAATAAAATAAAAACACCCGTATCACCAAGTTCGCCCAGCCAAGAGCCACCTTGTTTTTTTATTGAACCTATTTTTTTTAAAAAAAATCGTTAATTAACTATCAATTAAGTTGATTTTTAGACATTTTTTTTGAGAACATCCGATGGAAAGATATAAAAATGGAACTGTTTGATTTATTAGTATACATGGTAAAAAAAATAGATTTTTCAATAACCAATTAAAAATATATATAATTTAAAATTTAACACCCTCAAATACAATTATAATTTGAAATCTAAAACTATGTGAAAGCCTCAAATATCTTATCTAAATAAGCAATTTGGTTGTCAGAAACCAACCCGGGTAAACATAACACGTCACTAGGGTCGGGCCACAACAAGGCTTGGAACACATTCCTGATTGCCACGGGGTGACGACATGCGCCAAAAGTACCAATTGTATGACCAAGTGGAAACAATTTCAACTTCAAGATATCAATAAACAAGTAGTGGATCTATATCAAAAATCTGGCATGATGCACCTATACACTGGACTCCCATGCATATGAAATAAGCAATTTTTAAAAATCAATCAAACCAAACAAGGCACAAACTGATATACATAACCCAACCCACATCTAATAATAAGCGCCCAATAGAATACACAACAGGTAAAAGCACAAACAAGGCAAAAAGTAAGATAAACACCAAAGTGGTCGATACATAAAAAGTCCAAAGCAAACCATAAGCCCGAGCCACAACTCGATCAACTCTATGTAACCCCCATTCACCTCCAAAACCCAAAACATCTACAAGCTACCAGTAAGAGATCACAACCCGAGCACATGCATGAAAACATAGTAGTTACATACACACCGGGCTGTGTATGTAGGATGTGAGCTACACGTGCCCAATAGGATTTTACCCAAGAGTTTATGAAATCCTTTAATAAGACATCCCAAAAAATGCTAGTTTTAATTGCAATTTAAGAAAATAATCTTTTAAACAATTTTGAGAAATAAATAACACGTACACATCTCATCACGTCTTTCTATAAAATTGGGACACCACATTTAAAAGCAAGATGTTTAGTTCTCGACAATCCATTTGAAACACTACTATAAATCCCCCATTTACCAACACTAGAATTTGTGTTTATCAATGATACAAAAACGTTGATGTTCTAACCACTCTTAATAGCTGATTGTTTTTATCAGCTCTAAAAAATCACTGATAAAAACACATTTGATCATCGCTAAAAAAATAATTGATAAAATACCACATTTACCGATGTTTTTATCACCAAAAAGATGTATTTTATCATCACATTTTTTAGTGAAAATAAAAATACTCTTCATCTATGCTAAAAAAAGTGCTGATAAAATCAATTTTTTTTAAATTATTTTTCCACCTCCAAAGACCCACTTATCCACACTAGCTTTCCCCACCACCCCCTCATAAATAGATAAATTTTTATTTTAAATAAAACATGTAATTATTTTTTATTGACATATGGTTTATATACTTAAGAATACATTTTATATTTAAATATATTTAAATATATATTTATATAATTAATTTATTTAATGTAAATATATGAAAATATGTATACATTTATTTATAAATAACACTACGATATGAAAAATATTAAAATTCCAACCCAATAATATCCATTTGAGTGCAAGGTCTAGGAATAAATTCATCCTCCACTAAAAAAGACAAGAAGACTCGGCTAAACAAAGTTGAAATTCCATCGAATGTCCAAAAATTAAGGTATCCCAACAAAAAAACTCAGTTTTAGAGGCCTTTTGGCCCCACTCAGGTCTAAATGATGCAGTTCTTTTCCTAGGTTTCGATTTGATATCTCATGGAGCCCAAATGAGACACCAGATGAAAAGTTATGACCATTTGAAGTTCAATTCAGGTTTTCAACCTTTCTTACAATATTAATTAATTTGTTAATTTTTTCTGTCACCAAATTGTCATTAAATACTAATTTGAAAATTATTACAGGGGGGGTAGCCTTTTCTTTCCCCCAAACCACATTATTTATCCCCTCTCTTCTCCACCAACCTCATTCGAACTAGATGACGAAGGGGGTTCCCTTCTTGGCAATTTTGGATTCTCCAAGCTCATTTTTCGAGAGTTTCAAATTCTGTTTGATGTTATTGATTCCTAAGGGTAAGTCTAAGCCTATCGTTGCCTTAAATATTAGTTTCTCTTCATTTTCTCTCATTGTAACCCTAATTCAATGAATTTAGGGAAACCATCATGGAATTGTTGCATCCGGATTGATTCAAGTAACGATTCTTGGTGATTCAAATTCACCATGATCAAGGTAGGAAGTCCTTACCATGTTACAACTTTCATATAAAATTGTATGCCTTGAATTGCATGTGTCTGTGTGCTTATCCCTGTGATACCTCTACTTTTAATGTTAGTGTGAGCGAGTGAGGTCCGTATCGATGTAGGATGCTCGATAGAGGGGGAACACAGATTGTGTGCCTTAGAATTGGTGTAAACAACCCGTGTACTGGGAATGAATATAGGGATATCCTCTTAGATTTTTGAGCATAGAATGATCCATTTAGGCACTATTGAGGCTAGGGTGGCTGAGGCAGATGACACAGGGGTTCATGTAGTGAATCTCTTGAGCGTTCACATTTGAAACGATGGATAATGGTTGTGTGCTAGCGATAATGATGGGTCTTTTTGTTCTGGAAAACAAATTTGGGAGGTTTTGTTTTAGTTTGGAAAGAGATATAATGACAGGGATAATTGGTATATGGGTTTGGGTGGTGAATTCCCTTGGTCATGTGACATAAACTACTGAGCGGGAGGTTTGTATTAGGATATACGGATTGGGATGTTCACTTGGGTAAACAGGCTTGAAAAGTGTCATTTGGTATTGGTATGAGCTAGAGTGACTTAGGCGAATGATGTAAGGGATTACGTTATTTTCCCATTGATTTTCATGTGATGTGAGGACAACTGCAATTGAGGTGGTTTGGTCCAGTGGCGATGAAGACCTTCATGAGTGAGATGTTGGGTTTGGGTTATAACATGAGGTTTCACCTTCCTTATTTTTATTGACACTAATATTTATGTAGGTGTGAGGCATTCCTTGACTGAACGAGGATGGGACAGTGTGAATGTTTAGCCTCTCAAGAACCCTTCAGATGGGTCAATGTGTATGTTGTCCTCCCAATAATCCTCATGATGGTTTGGTGGGATGATGGGCCTCCCAAGAACCTTCGGGAGGGGTCAGTGAGATGGTTATCCTCCTTCGTGACTTCAGAGAGATACTCATCCACCAGACTGGCCACCATAGTCATCGAGGTGTGGTAATGGGAGCCATCCTCCACCTCCCCCTCCACTATCATGAATGACGAAGCAACGACTTCCTGCTCCCTCAACATGAAGTATTCCACAATCTTTTGGATGTAGTCCATATCATGTTGCATCTCCATCGAGTACCTGCTGCTGGGTATCAAAAGATTCTTCAGACATGCATGCTCCAGCTATGCACCCACCCTCTTCTCTAAATTCTCCCAATGTGATGGGATCACATGTAACACCATGTAAACCCTTAGTAGCTGGAGAAGGAATTTGGTGGGGGTGACTCCCTTTTGGCAGGGGAGCAGCCTGGCTATCTCCTCTAGGAGGCTCCTCTGGTCAGCCTCCAATTAGGTGCATAAGGTCTCCATGACGGTGTCCTTAAAGCTTGACTGCCGGTTCATGAGGGGGAGATATGTTGGGGAGAATCCCGATTCCAAGCTGAAAATTTCTTGCCAAAAATATCATGAGAAACTCGTCGAAATATGGAAGTGATATAAGCAGAATAAATAAATCACCACGCATGATTTTTTAACATGGAAAAACCATCCCATGCGAAGGATTAAAAAACCATGGGTCAATTCCCAAAAAAATATCAACTATGAATCAGAGAATACAAAGAATCCAAGTAATGTCCAAACTTGAATTACAAATGATAGAGCATACAAAACCTGTGTGAAAACCAAACCCCAATACGCCTATGTCTTCTCTATGATAAAAATCCCACCAAAGCCATGTATTGAAAGTTCAATATGTGACAAAACGTTACCCTTCTATCGATGAAATTTCACTACCTCGGAGATCTTTATCTGAATATGTGTTAGCCTCGCACCATCTTATGACACCTAAAAGATTTCTCTCTCATAATCTCTCCATCACAATGTACCGTTGATCATGAACCGGGACACGCAACCTGGTCACCACTATCAGGAAGACTTTCGATACATGGCACCGTCATCATCACATTCCATCTTCAATGCTTTAAATCATCATTGTCGACACGCCATCATTGACGTAATCACTATCTTCTCTTCCCACCAGTTACTATAAATGATGCAACCCCTTCCAGGTTTGCTCTTTCCGGTTACATCGTGCTGGCACACCTTTATAGTTCTCTCTCTCCGACTACATCTTTGCTGACCCACATTCCAAAACATGCTACCACATCCTCTTATATATACACCCAATCCATATCTCTAATAAATGAAGTCAACATTAAGTATTCCATAAATTAATACTGAGAATAACTCTCCATTAATATTGGGAGAAAATCCTCCATTAATGTTGTGATAAATCCCTCCATCAATAATTTTCTCTCTCCTCAATATTCAAATTTTAAATAAAAAATCCTAACAATATCCACATCGATTTAAAATTCAAATAATCCACATTCATCCCCACCATCTAGGTCAATGTGATTGTCAGCTCCACCAAGATCCAAATGTCACCCAATGAATGAAACACACCACATGACACCCGTGACCAAGAAGACTTTTGATATTCCAGAAACACTACAGATAACGCCATCATGTGTTGTTGACATTCTTCAGGATGCCTGATAGACCACCTAACCAGAGGAAATTCAGCAGTCTTCCACCAAACTCTGAGTGTCACCATCAACGGAACACGCCTCATGACTCTAGTGTTGGAGTTAGTGGCCTAGAACCAACTACTTTGTACTTTATTCATTAATAAATACCTTATCACATATTGATTGTTCTTCTGTGTGACAATGCATGTGATAATGTCCTAAGGATAGCTGTTGCATTAAAGGGTCATAGAGGATCCCTACTATGATGAGAACCCGGAAGTGCCATAACACTGTTCTTAAATATATGTTCTATGGCCGGATGATGTTATTTGAGGGACACAAATAATACAGACCATTAGGGGTGAGGACTCATAAAACTTTGAGGCACCTTCTCATGGTGTGCGCCCTTGGTAATATCCATGAGGATATTATGAGAACGAGACCCGCCAGTAGGAAATCCACATTTCATAGTGTCATTGGATGTTCCTATCTACGGACGTATGTATTGGTCCTTAGACTTTAAGATTATTATTAATGGGTATTAAAACTCACGCACTTAGATGTATTGACAAAAACTGTGACGACACACTGTTCGCAGCGAGGTAGGATACATTGGGTGCGTCACGAGTAATACTGCATTAATAGATAATGCGAGAAAGGATTTGTCCTTTCTGTTCCATAGTGTAAGTAGATATCTCAGGTCTTTTGATGGAATTTATATAGCCTAAATAAATCCATGGCCATGGTAATGTATAGGCGAGTTTAATTCCAGAAATTCAAAGAAAGAATAATCGAGCACATGGGTTGATGGAACTAGCATGCAACCCTCTTGATTCGAGATATCATGACAAAGAGATTATATTACAAGGTAAGCATTCGTATGAGGTGACACGTCAATGCGGTGTCAACTTCTTTCTCTTGGGTGCCTTGACCCATTGCTAGACAATAATCTTGGACTTTAGGCAAGTCCGCCTAATGCCAACGAGAAAGAGGCCTAGAGGGTCACACACTAAGTGTGTCCATGTATCTTAGTTAAATATTAATTTAATAAGTTAAATAAATATTATTCCTGACTGTGGTTTAATAATTATTTAAGGATGCTAGATCGCATTTATTTCAACACTAGTTGTTCGAGAGAATATATTGTGGGTGAAATAATATATATTTATTAACAAGTAATTTAGTTACATTTATTTAAGAAATAAATAGTCATTACTCAAGAACTAATAAATGTGGTGGAGAAAATAAGGAAAAATGGAAAATAAAAGTACACGCCGTTTATATTGAATATACATGCCGTGTAGTATTATGGAAAACGAGTACACGCCATGTATTAATGATTACACAGCGTGTAGTTTTTCCAGTCAGGATTCTGAGGAAATAATATTGTTTTATTAAATGATATTTATTATAATCAGCATGGGCGCATGTCAAGGAATTAATCATTCGACATGGGGGGTTTTCAATAAGAGTTAATGAAATAAATAAAACACGTAACACATTTATTTATTGTCATAAATCTATAAACTCAAACCCGATTATAAATATCCTCACAACCCCAACACTTTCCCAAATCGTTGTGCACAACAATTCTGGAGATTTCTCTTAAGGCCGAAAGAACTCCTTCCTCGAAGAACGCTCTCAAGACCGAGAGAGATCCACCACCACCGTGTCAAGGCAATCGGAGGCGAACATCGTAAGTGAAGGTTCTTCTACACTAGCACCCGGATATCCCTTCGGTGACGTCTAGAGATATGTGGATCACGTTTGGATCACCGCTAGAGGAATCCTACACTTGGATTCTTTGACACAATGACAGATCACACCAGATCGTGACCATAAACATCAACGAAGAAAGAATTACATCAAGGTAATTCTTGTTAATTAATTAAATTAATTATAACCAACAAATGATGATACTATCTCTATGGTTCCGGGACTCCCTATTTTGTTTTTCATTCTTCATTCTATTTTGAAGATCCAGTGTTTTACATCGTGATGGATCTTGGATTGATCGTTGTTAACGCTAAAATTAAAGTCGAGCACTCCTACCAATGCACTTCCGCTGCGCCCAGAACCTACAAGTGGTATCATAGGGGTCATATCATTGATTATAATTATTTAGTTTTTTGTTGGTGATTTATGCACTTAATAATTTAGCTGTTTCAATTCAAGTTAATTGTTCTATAAAATCTGAATCTTGAGATCTGTTCCTCCCCTCTCGTTTCGCATTCACCTTACAAAAAAAATTTTTTCTTTTAATTTTGATTAAAATAAAATAGAGGAACTCATCTAGAGGTGCCAAACGTTCCTGGCCGTACAATACCAAAATACACGACGTGTATTCGGAAGTATACGTCGTGTATTCAGGTTCAATGTAATGGACTAGTATGCCAAATCAAGCCATGTATTGGATCCTATCTAAGTCATTTATGACACCATATGTTTACCAGGAACAGGTGGAACATAGTTTCCGGATTACACGCCGTGTGGTCCACTGAACACGGCGTGTAGTCCCTTTGGGCTGGGATTGGACCGTGTACCCCGTACATGACTTGCCCGGCTGAAAACCGTGTAACACGGATACTACACTGCATGTGTCCAACTGAACACGCCGTGTACTCCAAAAATTTCTGAAGTACATCAACACGCCATGTCCCCGGGTGTGTACTTAGGATGGAAGATGAAGAAAAGTACATGTTGTGTAGTCGGAACTACACATCGTGTACTTACCCAAATTATGTAGATTTATTAAAATTTATTATTATATTATACAAACCCTTGATACATATACCATGGTGTAGGCGTAAAGCTGAGGCACACCATGTGATAGGTGTTTTATATATATGTGTTTAATTTAACATCTGCATAATGAATGGAAATCCAATGGGTTGCCTCCAAGATACAAGTTACATACAAGGATAATTTTAATTTATTTAAAATTATGATGGATGAGAATCTCAAGGAAATTCAGAAAAGGGTTTAAGATAAAAGGATTGATTAATTAAATATAATTAATTGATTTGAGCATGATTTATCTTAAATAAGAACGATTAATGAATTGAATGATAGTTTTATTTATGTTTAACTATCGTTGGATGTATGGATGATAATGAGCTAGACCAAGACCTTTGTATGTGAATGGTTTCTTTAATTTATTTATTTAAATTAAATTTGTTGGCCTACGATCCTTCTCCTCATTAATCTGTAGGGCTTGCACACCCAAGTATTCTTTTATGTAAAAACCCCTTTTTACCCCTCACCTGCGTGTGAGATAAATGCATATGTAATGGATGGAGCTCCCAAGCTAGTGGAGGCAGCTCAAGTCAGGAGCCAAGGTGAAACCAATCCGAGGAGATACAAAGGTGAACAGGTGGAAAGCTATAAACACGAATCTAAAAGGTTCAAGGTGTTTCTCCCCTAGGTCTTGGGTTAGTTTATCAACCGCTAGATAAACTAACCAATAGAACAAGATCATGATCATACCATTTATTTTATTTCTGTCAGTTGCATGGTTTATTTATTATGGGTGTGTTGTCACGATCACACAATTAATGAATTAAACAAGCATGCAATATGGAACTAAAATAATGACTGGATTATGCGTAAATATTATCTTAGACATGGTTAATCACTTAAGTATATCCCACTTAATATTAACAAGCATGTAATCAAAGATAATAAAATGACAATTTATGTATAAGGATAAAATCCATCAAAGAAATATTAAGTCGGTATAGCCTTCCATAATCTTGGTTAGAATCAAACCATAGTTCAAAGTGCTTGACCAACCCTAGTTGGGGTGATTTCAATTATCGGGGAATTATAATTCAAGGTTTTGGGTTGACTTGACTTGGTTTGCATCAAGGGTTGACTGCCACAGTAGGACTTGGTGTGACCAAGAGGCAAAGGTTGAGGAAATCCAAAATAAAAGAATTTTAGGATTGGGGAGTCCACTCAGTGGATCAAGGAGCTGCGAGTTAATGCAGTTGGAATTTGGAATACCTACCTAAAAACCTTCAAGTATCTTGACCAACCCTAGTTGGGGTAATGTGAAGGGAAATATGGATCCTTTTCACTAGAATATTTAGGCAATATAATATTCCAAAGTCAATGGTGAGGGCTATTGGATTTCGATAAAATAGTGGGAGACTAATAAGTATTAATTTATTTCTTTGTCTCAGTTTTTATAATAAAGTACTAAACCTTTTCTCATTTTAATTTGTAGAAACGACAAGAAAAATGACTTCAAACATATCACTGTGAACCATACTTGAGAAGGGAAAACTTCTCACCGGCACCAATTTCCAAGAGTGACAGAGGCGTTTACACATCATCCTTTGCCACGAGAGGAAATTGTATGTGCTGTAAGAGCCTATTCTAGTTGTGCCTAGAAATGAGGCCAGTGATGAGGAACTATCTCTTTATATGAAACATATGGATGATTCCACAGATGTCCAATGTTTCATGCTATCGTCCATGTCTAATGAGCTCTTGAAGAAACATGAAAACATGGACACGTATAGCATGATGTCACACCTTAAGGATATCTACTAAGAGAAGGTGAGACAAGAGAGATATGAGATCTATAATGATTTGTTTACAACTAAGCTTGGAGAGTCTGAGCCAGATGGGCCTCATGTAGTCAAGCTTATTGGCTACATCGAACACCTAGACATCTTAGGGATTAAATTCCCAGATGAGTTGCATACAGATCTCATCCTATCATCACTGCCCAAGACCTTCTCAATATTTATTGTCAAATACAACATGAGAAATAATGAGAAGAGTCTATTGGAACTTTTGAACTTGATTCTCCAGGTAGATAAGGACATGGGGCATGACAAAACCGCAGTCCTTATGGTGAATAAGAAAAGGAAGGACAAGGAAAAGGGGCTAAAGACTTATAAACGGTCTGAAGCCCCTGAGCGCCATCCCTCTAAGAAGGGGAAGATCCAGAGGTAGGGAAAGGAATGGGAGGTGGTGTGTTTTTCATGTGGAAAGCAAGGAAAATGGAAGAGGAACTGCACCCAAAAGTATGGGGATGCTAAAGGTGCGTTCGTTATCGAGTGTAATCTTTCTATTTCTACTAATTGGGTATTAGATATAGATTATGGGGATCACATCTGTATTCAAATGTAGGAACCAAGTATATTTAGAAAGATTACCAGAGGAGAGGTGGATCTTCGAGCTGCCAATGGTGCAAGGATGGTTGCATTGGCTATTAGAGATTACCACCTCTCATTGCTGACTGGGATGATTTTGGTTTTACATAACTGTTATTATGTGCCTAGTGTTACCAAGAACATAATTTCTGTATATTGTTTGGATATAGATGGATTTATTTTCAAGTTTGGAAATAAGGATTGTCACTTTTATAAGAACAACTTATGTTATGGTATGACACATTTAAATAATGGTTTGTATGTATTAAATTACAAAAACCAAGTGTTGGAAATCGATAACGAAACAAACTCACATGACTCATACATCACCCAGTTGTGGAATCACCTTCTCGGTCATGTAAATGAGAAGTGCTTGACAAAGCTCTACTAAGATGGTTATTTGGACTCTACTAAGCTAAAACCACTTGATAGATGTCACACTTGTTTACAAGAAAAAATGACTAAGCCACCCTTCTTTGGACAAGGTGAAAGGGCCACAGAGCTTCTAGGATTAGTGCACACAGATGTGTATATACCATTTCTAGTAGAAGCTAGAGGTGGATATTCTTACTTCATTACTTTTACTGATGATTTGAGTAGATATGGATATGTATAATTAATGATGTATAAGTCAGAATCCTTAGAGAAATTTAAGGAATTCAAGAATGAAGTTGAGAATCATCTTGGTAAGAAGATAAAGAAACTTCGATCGGATCGAGGTGGAGAATATCTGAACCAAGAGTTCATCGATCTTCTACGGGAGTCTGGGATTCTATCTCAGCTCACTCCTCCTTATACACCATAGTGGAATGGTGTTAGTGAAAGGAGGAACCACATCTTTTTGGACACAGTGAGGTCGATGATGAGTTATGTAGATCTTCCATTATCCTTTTGGGGATATGCATTGCAAACTGCAACATACACATTAAACCGAGTACCAACTAAGGTGGAAAATAGAATTCCATCCGAGTTATGGAATGTAAAGAAACCCATTTTGTCGCACACACGTGTATGGGGATGCAAGGCATTTGTTAAGGCCTTCTCAGGCAACAAACTAGCACCCCAGGGCATGAAGTGTATCTTTATAGGATATCCCAAGGAAACGAAAGGATATTACCTATATAACCTTTCAGACAAGAAAGCAACTGTCGTCAGACAAGCTGTTTTTCTTGAGAGGGAGCACATCCTCAAAAAGGATAGTGGGAGAAAGATTGACTTCGATGAAGTTGATGCTCAAGATACACAGGAGTTGGTATAGGAACAAGTTCCACAGGTCTCCGTGGAAGAGGTTCTAGAAACACAAGTACTACGTAGGAGCTCAAGAGAGGTAAGGGAACCAGAGAGATTTGGTTTCCTAGTCATCGAGGATGGTGAATCATTATTGTTGGAAAATGATGAACCTCTATCCTACAAGGAAGTAGTAGAAATCTCAGAACCTGCAAGATGGATAGAAGCTATGAATTATGAGATAGATTCCATGTATCAGAACCAAGTCTGGGTTCTGGTCGATGAGCCAGTTGATGTAAAGCCTATTGGATGCAAATGGGTATTCAAGAGAAAACTGGACATAGAAGGTCAAGTTGTCACTTATAAAGCAAGGCTAGTAGTTAAAGGATTAAGACATCATCAAGGAATTGACTATGATGAAACCTTATCTCCATTTTCCATATTTAAATCCATAAAAATCACAGTTTCCATAGTAGATTACCAAGACCATGAGATTTGGAAAATGGATGTCAAAACAACATTCCTTAATGGGAACCTTCAGGAAGATGTCTATATGACACAACCAAAAGGTTTTGTGACACCAGGTGAAGCCAAATGGGTTTTCAAGTTGCAGAAATCCATTTATGGATTAAAGAAAGCATCCAGGTCACGGAACATTTGATTTGATGAAGCCATAAAGGAATTTGGGTTCATTAAGAACGAATGTGAGCCATGTGTTTATAAGTGGTTTAATGGGAATGCAATCGTTATCCTAGTAGTATATGTTGACGGTATATTTCTTATTGGAAACGATGTACCAGTCTTACAGTCAGTTAAGGACTGGTTGAACAAGTGTTTCTCCATGAAGGACTTGGGTGAAGCAGCCTAAATTATAGGGATCAAGATCATTCATGATAGATCCAAGAAGCTTCTTGGACTAAGTCAGGGTATATACATTTACTAGATACTAAAGAGATTTTGTATGGAACAATCCAAGAGGGGATTGGTTTCAGTGTCACATAGCCTACATCTTTGTAAGAAAACGTGTCCTCAGACACAACAAGAGAAAGATAGAATGAGTAAGATCCCATACGCTTCGGCTATAGGATCCATCATGTATGCCGTGTTATGTACTAGGCTTGATGTTGCCTATGCACTGAGCATGGTAGGTAGATATCAAGAAGATCTAGGAGAAAAACATTGGACCGTTGTTAAGACTATCCTTAAGTATTTGAGAAGAACTAAGGAAATGTTCCTGGCGTATGGAGGAGACAAGGAGCTTGTCATCAGAGGGTATGCTGATGCTAGTTTTCAGATAGATCAGAACGATCTGAAGTCGCAATCTGGATATGTTTTCTGTATTAATGGAGGATTTGTGAGCTGTAAGAGTTCAAAGCAGCCAGTTTTCACCGATTCTACACCAGAGTCTGAATATATAGCGGTTTCTGATGCATCCAAGGAAGCTGTCTAGATTCAAAACTTTGTCCAGGAGCTTGATGTGGTGCCGAGTAGTAAAGATACTATCACATTGTATTGTGATAATACTGCAGTGGTGGATCTTGAGAAAGAACCAAGGTCACATCAATAGACAAAGAACATACTCCGAAAGTATCACCTATTGAGGTATTTATATCAAAGGGGTGAAGTTTTAGTGAGCAGAGTGTCCATGGAAGAGAACATGGCAGACCCCATGACTAAAGGCCTATCTCAGTAGAAGCATGAATATCATGTGAGATCTAGTGGGTTAAAGGTTGTTAGAAGTTAGCTCTAGTCCAAGTGGGAGTCTGTTGGAGTTGGTGACCTATAACCAACTACTTTTTACTTTATTCATTAATAAATACCTTATCACATCTTGATTTTTATTCTGTGTGACAATGCATGTGATAATGTCCTAAGGACAACTATTTCATTAAAGGATCATAGAGGATCCCTACTATGATGAGAACCCAGAAGTGCCATAACACTATTCTTAAATATATGTTCTATGGCCAAATGATGTTATTTGAGGGACATAAATAATACAATCCATTAGGGGTGAGGACTCATAAAAATTTGAGGCACCTTCTCATGGTGTGCGCCCTTGGTAATATCCAGGAGGATATTATGAGAACGAGACCCGCCTGTAGGAAATCCACATTTCATAGTGTCATTGGATGTTCCTATTTTCGGACATGTGTATTGGTCCTTAGACTTTAAGATTATTATTAATGGGTATTACAACTCGTGCACTTAGATGTATTGACGAAAACTATGACGACACACTGTTCGCAGCGAGGTAGGATATGTTGGGTGCGTCACGAGTAATACTACATTAATAGATAATGCGAGAAAGGATTTGTCCCTTTTGTTCTATAACTAAAGTAGATATCTCATGGCCTTTGATAGAATTGATATAGCCTAAATAAATCAATGGCCATGGTATGGTATGGGTGAGTTCAATTATGGAAAGTCAAAGAAAGAATAATCGAGCACATGGGTTGATGGCACTAGCATGCAACCTGCTTGATTTAAGATATCGTGAGAAAGGGATTATATTACATGGTAAGAATTCATATGAGGTGACCCGTCAATGCGGCATCAACTTCTTTCTCTTGGGTGCCTTGACCCGTTGCTAGATAGTAATCTTGAACTTTAGGCAAGCCCGCCTAATACCATTGAGAAAGAGGCCTAGAGGGTCACACACTAAGTGTGTCCATGTATCTCAGTTAAATATTAATTTAACAATTTAAATAAATATTATTCTCTACTGTGGTTTAATAATTATTTAAGGATGCCTGATCGCATTTATTTCAACACTACTTATTCAAGAGAATATATTGTGGATGAAATAATATATATTTATTAGCGATTAATGCAGTTACATTTATTTAAGAAATAAATATCCATTACTCAAGGACTAATAAATGTTGTGGAGGAAATAAAGAAAAATGGAAAATAAAAGTACACGCCGTTTATATTGAATATACACGCTGTGTAGTTTTATGGAAAATGAGTACAGGCCGTGTATTAATGATTACATGGTGTGTAGTTTTTCTAGTCGGGATTCTGATGAAATAATATTGTTTTATTAAATAATATTTATTATAATCATCATGGGTTCATGTCAAGGAATTAATCATTAGACATGGGGGGTTTTCAATAAGTGTTAATGAAATAAATAAAATGCATAAAGCGTTTATTTATTGTCATAACTCTATAACCTCAAACCCGATTATAAATATCCTCACAACCCCAACACTTTTCCCAATCATTGTGAACAACAATTCTAGAGAGTTCTCTCAAGGCCAAAAGAACTCCTTCCTCCAATAATGCTCTCAAGACTGAGAGAGATCCACCACCACCGGATCAAGGCGATCGAAATCAGACATCGCAAGCGAAGGTTCTTCCATGCTAGCACCCGAATATCCCTTCGACGATGTCTAGAGATATGTGGAGCACGTGTGGATCACTTCTAGAGGAATCCTACACTTGGATTCTACGATGCAATGATATATCACACCGGATCGTGAATAGAGACATCAACAAAGAAAGAATTCCATCAAGGTAATTCTTGTCAATTAATTAAATTAACTATAACCAATATATGATGATCCTATCTCTATGGTTCCGGGACTCCCTATTTTGTTTTTCGTTCTTCATTCTATTCTGAAGATCTGGCATTTTAAATCATGATGGATCTCAGATTGATCATTGTTAACACTAAAATTAATGTTGGGCACTCCTACCAACGCACTTCTGCTGCACCCGGAACCTACACCTAGCTGGCCAATCAGAATTTTGATATCCCAGAAACACCACTGGTACTGCCACTGTCTTCCAGTAACATACTTTGAGCTCTTGATAAACTACTCCACCAAATGTCTACCACTGTGTTCTGCAACCACACACTTCAACCTCCCTTTGATACCACTATTGGGGAACAGATCTTGATACCACGACAGAAGTAGTAAAAAAAACATGGAAGAGAAGATTCACCCGAATTCCTTTCATCACCTGAAAGAATTTTATCACTCGAAGGAAATTTACATCACCTCAGCCTTCTCTATAATAAATATCCCACTAACTCCACGTATCAAAAGATCAATATGTGTCAAAACGTCACCCTTTTGTCGATAAAACATCACTACCTCAGAGATATTCATCTGAACCTGCATCAATATCACACCATCTTGTGAAACCCGAAGGATTTATCTCTCATGATCTCGCCATCATGATGTACCACCAATCATGAACTGGGACAGACCACCTGATCACCGCTATCATGAAGGATTTTGGTACGTGGCCTTGATCATCAATTGTGTCACCACTACTCCGCAACTATTAAATGCTGACATGTCGCACATGCTACTACTGACGCAGTTGCCCCTTCTTGCTCTCAGTGGATGAAAACTTAAACATATTTTCAAGAACCCATTGACACATACAAGATAATTGCATCACCGTCGTTATGTCACATGGGCCACCACAAACACAGTTACCCCTTCCCAGGTCTCCCTTTCCAGATACATCTTGCTGGCACACCCTTTTGGTTCTCTCTTACCAACTACATCTTTGCCAACCCACATTCCAAAACATGCTACCACATCCTCTTATATAGACACCCAGTCCATATCTCTAATAAATGAAGTCAATATTCATTATTATATAAATTAATATTGAGAATAACTATCCATTAATGTTGGGAGAAAATCCTCCATTAATGTTGAGATAAATCCCTCCATTAATAATTTTCTCTCTCCTTAATATTCAAATTTTAAATAAAAAATCCCAACAAGATACCTCCTGGAATAAAACATGAGGGAACCCGCCACCTCCTTCGACCTCATCCCCTTCATCTCTATTGCCTGGATCATGTGTTTTTATAAATATAAATTGAGGAAGTACACATACTCATGCCACTAATCCACCATCACCTACTGGGGGCCGGTGGCGGATGTTATACCATTCCACAACACGGACTTCCTGATGCCATTTCCGCTCCCTAACACTGGCACCGACTCCCTGAATCAGGGGTCCATGCAGGCCTTAGCCATTAGAGAATCGATGCACCTGGAAATCAAATATATATATATATATATATATATATATATATATATATATATATATATAAAATACAAGTGAAAACATGCAATGTCACCCAAGTGAAAAATTGCAATGCCATACAGTACTAGAAAACTGAAAGGAAAACTACAGGTACAAATAGGTAAAGACGACAACAACCAAAAATCCCAAACAGCTACTATAAAACCACAAGATAATAATATCCATCCCAATCACTAACCTTCTCTAGATGGCCTGAAAAATAGTATATATATACGTCAGGTGAGTATAACAGTATACTTTGTAGGATCTTCCCCAGAGCCTCTCATGAAA
This sequence comes from Viscum album, assembly GCA_963277665.1. Lineage (NCBI taxonomy): Eukaryota > Viridiplantae > Streptophyta > Magnoliopsida > Santalales > Viscaceae > Viscum > Viscum album. The sequence goes on from OY728137.1 coordinate 765,080,016, forward strand.
ACATAAAGAAAGCAAGCTAAATCATAGAGAAAAATAATGAAACTAAATCGTCACCTAAATAGGTATACTAAGTTCCCAGCCTCAATGGCTAACTATCACCAAGTATCACATAAAAGAGAGAATATAATATAATAATTAAACATCAAGGGTTCCCCACTCCCATTTCCCCATTGATTTTCTGCTCTTCCCCAACGTCACACATCATCAGTATCTCTCTCTAAAAGTAAGACGACCCTAAAAAACTTGGGCAAGGCATCAAAATATGCACCACATGCATCCCATAACCACAAAATCTCATCCCCATATCCATATATAGTAAAAAAATAGTTTCTAGGAGCCACTATATCCCATATAATGTATATCAAACATCAAGTATTATACCTCAAGACATTATAGTCCATACACCGAGTAAGTGCCTCAAGACATCACAACCTATACACGTAATACCTATAATAATCCTTTGGATACTATATATGGTAATATATATGTGTGAAATAACCATAATCAATCACATCCCTATACGCATAAATATGAAAAAACTAAATGTTGTTTATACCAGTACAAGTAACTACCAAGAGAAGAGATTATTGCAAGATGGGATAGTCAATCATCCATCCTCCCATTGAGATGTTGGGTAAAACACCCTCCCAGAGTCCATTGGGTTTCAGTTTACCTAACTGAAATGGGTGGGGAAATGTATAAAATCACACAATATAGATGATATAATATATCTCACAACCATACTATAGGCATAACATAGTCTTAGAATCAATTGTATCTAATGTCACCTGGACTCATGGCTTACAATGATAAGAATAGATATCCTATAAGAACACAAGAATATAAACAAGAAACTCATCCATCAACCATTTAACATATTCATAAGTGATCATACCTGATATCAATATCACATCAATGGGTAAACCTAGTTTTAACCCATTTCATCATCATCGGTTCCATCCATGACACCCATATGCATATACCAATGCATCTCACTATCACCAGCGTCAACTGATGCTACATCTTCCAGGCCTCCCAAACCTATATCAAAACAACCATCCTAGTCTCACATCACATCTGGGTCTCCCCTCCCTATATCACATCAGGCATCCCAGACTCATCTGTATTAGGATCACATCACAAGGTTTGTATCCAGAGCACATCACAAATAAGTAGGAATAAATAAGAAACCAACAAGGAAATTGGCCCTCAAAATAATGAATTCAGGCTTCTCATGAAAACAAGCTATCACGACTCCAAAACAAGGCACTCGACCATATCAAGAAATGGAAAACTTAGGCCCCATATAAATATCTTTATTACAAAACCGGTTCTTATTCAATTTTGAATTAACTGATTCATTTATTAACATGTTCCAACCATGAGAAACCTAATGCATCAATCTATAACAATATATCAAAGGAAATACATTCTCTTAGAATTTATTTTGGTTTCAAAAACCCTAAAGAAGTACCATTATCAAATAACATTCCTTTTAATTATTTCTAACAACTAGAATCAACATGATTTACATTATTTATCAATTCCATTAATCATACGGAAGATCAAATTACAATTACACATTCCATAAACATCAATTTGATTATCGTCAAGAATAAACAACTACTGGATTACAAACATACCTCTTCTTTAATTTCTCAAGCCAATTAATTATCAATTAATTCTGGATTTATGTTATTTATCAATTTATATCAATAATAAAATGTTAATCCATATAATAAAAAAAATCTAACAAAGAAATACATATATATCATATTATCTAGAAAAACAAGAGGTTATCCTCTTTCATGGTATAAATAAAAAACATAATCATCTTGTGATCACAACCAATTTATTTAATCCAGTTTAATATTATTAGTTTATTACATTTCCATAAAAAGGATTAAAGCATGATCAATTTACAATTTCATGTAAATAAAATAAGAGAAGAAACAAATCCCATAACTCAAAGGTGTCAATATTCTTCACATGAGAACAAACCATGCTATGAACCCCCGATTACCTCTCCTGTAGGAATTGCATCCATCCAAGGATTCCACGGCACAAGAAAACCATCAAAAAACTAATAAAAACCTATTATAAATATGGGAGATCAACTACCATTTCATAGAGAGAATTTATTGGAGAAAATAGGATCAAACTAGGATAAACCTCTAGAAAACAAAGAAGGAACGTACCTTGGATCACCACAGATCAAATATGGAATCCCAAGGATTGATCCCCATTGAAGGAATCTCAAAACTAAAATTAAGGAAGCCACCGGCCACTAGAAAATGAGAGGGAACATAGGGTTTGAGAAACCTCAAGCATCTGGAACATTTATAAAAGTGTTGCACAAGAGATTTATATGGTGTGTGAACCATTTACATGTTGTATAAATGTTAGGGGTTAGATCTTTCTGAAAAATGAATCACTTTTTATTATTTAACCTTGAAAATATACACACTATGTAGAATCCCGTGAACATCCCTTAACAAGTCATGAATTTTTTATGTATGGTGTGTAAGCTTTACATGTCGTGTATTCACCCTGTTTCCATCATTTAACAACCAAAATCCTCCAAACCACTTCCAAGCACCACGATCCTTGAAAAAACACAAGGGTTAGACTACATGGATTTGTTACCTTACATGAGATACCGCTCAAGAAATTATCATCCTTGAGAATCCAAAACAAAACCAGAGAGAAAATGAATAGGGGTTGTCTAAGAATCCACCCCATGAGATACCTCTCAAAAGTCTAGCCCCCCATAGGATCTCAACCACATCACTCAGAAAAAAATAGTGAAAAACCACAAAATAATAAAATCCAACTCCTAAACACTCTCCTGGGGGAGATACCTCTCAAACAAGAGTAAATCCACAATAGGAAACAAGAGGAAACCTTCTCATAAACTAGAAAGGTGAACATATATAAGGGAATCACCATTACAAGATAAGAGATAAAAATAAAAAATTTAAGGATACTGAATGTTAATATACTAATCAAATTCCTAGGTACTCTCCTCCACACCATCATGCCAACATAATACATGAACTAAGGGAATAAAATGCCCGTATAACACCTTCTCCTAGTGGTTCTGGATCTCCACATGACGCTCCTAGAAGGTTGCATCATCACCATCATCAATATAACCCCAATCGATGAAATGATAGTTGGTATGAAGATAAGGGCAAAGATGTGACATGTGAAAAACATCATGCATCCTACTCATTTTTTGGGTAAGTGCTATCTGATACACCACAACTCTGACATGAGCCAATACCTCAAAGGCCCAACAAAATAGGGATAAATATTACTCCCATGACCAAACCTTCACTGCCCACAATGAGGAGTCACCTTCAGGAACATGTGATCTTTAACATTGAACTACAGAGGTCTCCTCCTATGATCAGAATAGATTTTTTGATGATATTGTGCCACTTTCATACTCTTGTGAATTACCTGAACCATCTCTGTCATATTTGACACCATTTTTTGACCCGATAATTACTGCATCTCTGACCGCAGTCTCAAACAACAAATAATGTGAAGGTAATCCATACAAATCTTCAAATGGTTCCATACCAATGTTGAAGTGGAAACTATTGTTGTAATAAAACTCTACCAGAGGTAGGTGGATTATCCATGAACCTCTAAAATCTAGGATATAAGAGTGCAATATGTCTTCAAGATTCTGTATGGATTTCTCTATTTGATTGTTTGTATGTGGATGAAAATTAGTGTTAAGGAATAACTAAGAGCCAAAAGAATAATGGCGACCTCTCCACACCCTGGAGGTACAATTAGGATCCCAATCAAAATGATTATCGTCGGGACCCCATCGAGTCGCACCACCTCCTCCAGATACTTCCTTGATAAAACCTCTACTGATTTCGACCCCCTGATCGCTATAAAGTGGTATGATTTCATATCCAAAATCAACCATATAACTTCATATATTCTATGATCTTGAGGTAAAATGGTGAAAAAGTCCATCAAAATTTCATCACACCTACACTAGGGAACATATAATGTCTAGAGAAAATCATCAGGAATACAGTGCTCTACCTTTACCTTCCGGGAGACCAAACATCGAGAAACAATCTTTGCAACTACACATTTTAACCTTGTACACCAAAACTGACCTCTAAAATCTCATTACATATTTTTCATGCTAGTATATACCACAACATTAAACTATGAAAATCATAGAGAACTATCTCATGCATCATCAAAGGAATGAAAATCCATCCCTAAAATAACACTCGGTGATGTCTATCCTCAGACCAACCATTAGAGGAATAAAAAAACAACTCGATCTCTCTAGAAATCCACCTCAGAATATGACTACACTGTCATTTTGAAAAGATAACCTCTGCCTCCAACCTCTCCCATATCTAGATGCACCATTGAGAGCTCTTCCAATACTCTTCATAAATCCCCATATTCATGCACTGCATCACTATGTGACTTCCTACTTAGCGCATCAGCTACAAAATTTCCCTTTACTACCATATATGAAATCTCAAATTCATAATCTTACAAGAATTCCATCCACCAAAATTGACATAAGTAAAAGCCGTGCTGGTAGAAGACATACCTTAGGCTCTTATGGTCGATAAAAACCATAAAATGATAACCGATGAGGTAATGTTGCCACAACTTCAAAGAAAACATCACTAATAAAAACTAAAGATCATGGGTGTAATAGTTAGTCACATGGGTATATAACTACTAAGATCCATAAAAAACAACCGATATTTATTGCATCAGAATGCAACCCAATCCAAGATGAAAATCATCATAGAAAACCTCCAAATCCTCTATTAGAAAACCAAGGATTGGAGTGCCGATTGACTTCTAATTTAAGTACTCAAAAAGATTATTAACACTATTAATTCAATAATAATTCCTGATCCTTTATGGTTAAAGCTATCAGAGGAGTCACAACCCAAGATAAATTAGCTATGAACCACTTTTAATAGCCTGAAAGACTAGTTAAACTATACACCTCTTCCACCGTATTGGGGAATACCCAAGACACCACTAACTTTATCTTAGAAGTATCCACAACTAATCCCTAATGGGATACCACATTCTCTATGAAATAGACTTCATGAGACCATAAATCACACTTTAAAAACTTCCCAAACAACTGCTCATGATGAAGAACTACCAAAATGGCACACAGATGCACTGTATGATCCTCCTCAGATACAAAGTACAAAAGGATGTGATAAATGAAAACTAAAATAAACTTATCCAAGAACTCTTTAAAAACCACATTCAAGAACCCCATGAACACAACTAGATCATTCTTTATATCAAATGACATCACAAAGAACTCATAATTCCCATGAAAACAACAGAAAGTGGTCTTCTAAATATCCTCATCCTTCACCAGAATCTAATGATATCAAGATCAAAAATCGATATTCAAGAACCCACTTTATCCTTTAATCAGATCAAATAAATCACCAATCCATGGAAGATAATAGAGGTTCTTCAATGTCACTTGGTTCAAGTGATGATAATCGATACAAAGCCACAAACTTCCATCAACCTTATTCATGAAAAAACCCGGTGCACCCCAAGGTGACACACTCAGCCGAACACAACTTCACTGCAATAGATAATTGATCTATAATCATAACTTTAGAAACTTATAAGGTTCCATACTATATGGAGACATCAATATAGGAGAAATTTTTGGATGTATCTTGATCCTAAACTCGATCTCCCATCAAGGGGTAACACTCCAACTTCCTTTGGAAATACATCAGGGTACTCTTTGAAAACCTTGGGAAACACCAAATGTTGAGCCTCTTATGATATTATTATCAACTTTTCCATAAAAGATGAAAAATATGGAACATGACTTTGGCCCATCCAAGGGTCTCTCTCACCAAAAGAAACTCTTGGATCTCCATTAGTAGCTTATAACACAACATTCCTCCTGAAACAATCCACAATAGCCTACACTAAACACAAAAAATACATGACGAGGATGGCGCCATTTGGATATATTCTTAAATATATGAAATATCCCCAATATTGGTGCTTCTCTAGAATTATCTCACAACCTCTACATACTTCATACAAGTTAGCTCAACCTCCAACTGGCATAGTCAACACCAAGGCACTAGGAACCTCTCTACCTCAATTACCAAATCATGGAAAAGGGTAAGTGGTATAAATAGTGCATCACTCATGACTCAAAAAGCATGCATCCAAGTAGAAAAAAAGAAAAGGATACATCAAAAGATGTTTGGATCACCCAGTTCTAGCAACGCTAAAGCATGAAGCTAACCAAAACCTAGTCAATGACCTCTCTGACCCTACTGATGACAACCTCCATGACTGTGCTCTACTATTTCAGGATGAGGAGAATCTCGAGGTTGTCCTCAACTTGAACCATCTCCTCTCTACTGATCCCAAACTGGAGCACCATGCTGCTGCTACCTCAGCTAAAATTGCCTCAATGGTGGAACTTGAAGCATAACACCTAACACACAATGACTTCTTAGAAATATTGGTTTCTCTCATCACTGATGACCTCATCCTCTAGAAGAAAAATATGCATATGATCCCTTGGAATAGGTTTGAGAGCCATTGACCCCAGATAAATGAGATGATGAGGGATGAGACCTACCCCCAGCTAACCGAAAACACTTTTTTCATAACAATTGGGAACCCCAGACCATAGCTCTTCTTCATGAGGAATCTTGATGACTCCCCTCTCATGATGACCTGGTTCTGGATAATTTTCTCTTGAGGACCTATTCTCTCTCCATCAACTTGAGATACATCTTCAGTATAAACAGGGTGACCTAGTTATAGATATTTGGATGCAAAACCTCATCAAAGTGCCTCACCCCAACCTACTCATATGGAAAAAAGTCTAAAGAATATCTCCAAAGGGTTTAGAAATGGATCCCAAACTCTTGAACATTGGAGCTCCCCTATCGAAGGGTAAGAATATCCTAATGACTGGTCACCTTTACTGTCGAAGAAAGAAACTATACTCTGAACTGGTCTCAGAACTTCTCCCATAAGACTTACAACTTATAATGATCCTTGAAGAACAAAAACCACCACTACCATTCTTTTATAAGAAACATCATCATAGCCAACGGAACCCAGAACTCTTTCTGAGCACAAATCGAACTAAAAGTTATCTCAACCTCCTCCAACCTATCTTCTATGACTAAATCTAAAACAAAGACCTCATACTTTTTCATTATATAGTGATGAAACTCTCAAAGTTTCATCCTCTATGTTTTTTCATCATTGACCTCCACTCTACGGTGATATGCTGACACATCATGCTGAACACATTTAGTGCAAACCTGACGAGGACTTTGATCTAGACCCATACCTTTAAAAATAAAAAATTGTTGGAGCTCCAAAACCTGAAATATGAAAAACTTAAAATTAATTAATTAATTATCTTATTAAGGTTCTAACCTATCCCAAGGTCTACCCATTACAAACACAGATTCAAAGAAGAATGATACATGATCATTTCCTAGGTCTCTACACTGCAACCAATATCAGTTCATTTTGTAGGCTTAGTAAACATAAAGGTCCATGCATTAGATCACAAGGGGACCTAAATACCCTTGTATAAGTTGGTATCCTATGCTTACATTTCTTACTAAACTCATCTAACATTATTTTCTTACTAATCCATGCAACCACACATGTACCTAACACCAAACCCCATCCCATCCCTTAAAACTGAACCTCTAATACAACTTTTTCATGACACACTCCCCACAAAGATACCAAAATTAGGGGATAAATATGGTGTCTGCCCAAGTCCCATCTCTAGTAGGCCTTGGGTTGGAGACTAGCATTGAGGGTATGATAAACATGCATATGGGAGGCATTATCCTCTAAGAGAAACATGTGGAAGAGAGAGATAATACTGATACAACAACCAAAACCTACTCAGATATATATATATATATGTATATAAAAATAAAACCCAAGTGAAAACATACAATTTCATATAGTACTAGGCAAATGAAAGGAAGACTACATGTACCAAAAAGGTATTGACAACAATAACCAAGAATCCCAAACGACTCTTGAAAAACCATGAGCTAGTAATTTCTATCTCGATCACCAACCTGCTCTAGTTGACCTGAAAAACTATTTATATATATATAGGGTGAGAATAAAAATATACTCATTAGGATCCTCCCTAGATACTCTCTTTCAAAAGTTAAAGAAAGCATACTAAAGCACAATGAATAACAGTGAAACTAACACATCACCTAAACAAGTATACTAAGTTTACAACCTCACCATGGATAACTCTCAGCAAGTATCACATAAAAGATAGAATATAATATAATAAATAAAGATCAAGGGTACCCCACTCCCTCTTCTCCACTAGTTTTCCAGTTTAACCCAACATCGCACATCCTGAACATCCCTCACCAAAAGTAATCCTACCTAAAAACACCTTTAAAAGGCATCACAACATGCACCACATGCATCACATAACCACAACATCCTATCCACATATCCACACATAGTAACTAATTAGTTTCTAGGAGCCACCATATCTTGTATGACATATATCCAACATCAAGTATTATACCTCAAGACATTACATCCCATACATCAAGTAAGTACCTTAATCCATTAAAGCCTATACATGTCATACTATTAATAGTCCTTTGGATACTATATATGGTAATACATGTGTGTGAAATTACCACAATCCATTACAACCCTCTACATATATATATGAGAGAACTAACCATGGTGCATACCAACACAAGTAACTACCAAGAGAAGAGAGCGGGGATAGAGGGGGTAGTCATCCATCCATCCTCCCACCAGGATGTTGGGTAAAACACCCTCCCAGATTCCACTAGGTTTCATTTTCCCTAATTGACATGGGTGGGTTAGTGTATGAAATAACAGATTATACATGATATAATATAGCTCACAACCACACTATTGTTATAACCTAGTCTTAGAATCAACTGCAACTAACATCGCTCAAACACCCAACTTCCAATGCTAAGACCATATATCCTATAATCACACAAGAATATAAGAGCTATATTAATTACTTCATTCCTTTTTATCATTTCATATCCTTAATTAATTAATTATCTATTAATTAACTATTAAAATTATCCCAGATTACATTGCATTAATAATTAGAGTAAATTAAATGCCCTCCAAGAATAATCCAAACAAAGTCCATGTCTTATCAATATTAACATCTTTTAAGGATTTTTATTCCATTAATAATCAAACCCATGGGTTAAGAATTATTCATTCATTAATAGCATCATTCCATCTCTAGGTACTCTATGAAAACCATCCTAAGATACCACAAAGAGGAAATATGCAACCAATCACATCCAACTTCCTCAAGCAGTGGGGAATAGAATGTAGATAAACAAGAAACCGATCCATCATCCAGTTAATAGATTCATAAGTGAGCATATCATCTCTCAACATCACATCAATGGGTAAGAATATATTTATCCCTTTTTATAATCTTTGATGTACTCTCTGATACCCACATTCATAAACTGATGTATCTTACCATCATAGGAATCAATTATTGACACATCATCCGGGCCTCCCTACCCCATATCACAACATCCATCCTAGGCTCATCCATCCCAAACTCACATCACATCCGAGCCTCCCTACCCTATATCACATCATCTATACCAGGATCATACTTATCAGTCTCACATCACAAGGATCATATCCATATCACATCGCAAAGTAGAAAGAAAAAACAATAAACTAATAGGGATACTAGGCCCTCAAAACAAGGCATTCAACCATCCCATCAAAATGATCTCTCACAACTCCAAAAAAGGTACTCGACTAACTTAATCAATAGGAAAATCTATCCCCCTAAAATTATATTTATTATACAACAAGTTATTATTTAATGTTTAATTAACCAATTCATTTATTAATTGGTTCAAACTATGGGTAACATAAGGCATCTAGCTATAACAAATTATCAAAGAAAAAACAAGATCTTAGTATTTATTCCTCTTTCACAAACCCTAGAGAAGTACCATTCTCAATTAACATGACATTTATTTATTTTTAAAAACTATAATCAACATGATTTACATTATTTATCAATTCCATTAATCACAGGGAAGATAAAATTACAATTACACATGCTGTCAACATAAATTTGATTATCATCAAGCATAAACAACCATCTGATTACAAACATGCCTCTTCTTTAATTTAGCATGACAATTAAATATCAATTAATTCTTTATTTATGTTATTTATCAATTTTTATCAATAAAAATATGATAATACATAACATAAAAAAACGCGCTTAGAAAGAAATTCATAAAGATCACACTATCTAGAAAAACAATAGGCAAGCTACTATCACGATATAAAAAAAACATCTTCAACTTGAAATCACAACTAATTTATTTAATCCGGTTAAATATTATTAGGTCAATTCCATTTCAATCCAAAGGGATAAATAAAGATCAATTTATCATTTCACATAAATAAAATTAGAGAAGCAAAATATCCCCTACCTTAAAGGTTTCAATGTTCTTTACATGAGAACATACTATGTTATGGATCCTTGATCACCTCTACTATAAGAACTACATCCATATGAGGATGTCATGGAACAAACAAACCATAAAAAACAATAAAACCATTTTAGAAACATGGGATATAAACTGATCTCACATGGTGAGAAGGTACATGAGGAAATGGGGTTAAACCAGGATAAATTGCTAGAAAACAAAGAAGGAATGCACCTTGGATCAGCACAGATAAAAGAAAGAAGCCCAGGACCAGACCCCATTGAAGGAATCTCAAAAATATAAGGAAGGTATCCACTGGATGCTAGAAAATGAGAGGGATAATAGGGTTTGAGAAACCCTGAGTGGATGAAACATTTATAAAATCATTTCATAGTATATTTACATTGAGTGTAAACCATTTAAGCATTGTGTAAATACCAGGGGTCAGATATCACCAAAAAACTTCTTGTTTTTTATTATTTAACCCTAAAAATATACATGTTATATAACATCTCATTTAATTACCTTAACAAGTTGTGAACTACACATACATGGCTTTTAATCTTTACACATCATGTATTCACCCTGCTTCAAGCATTTAATATCCAAACTTCTCCAGGCACTTCCAATACTCCTCCAAGAATGAAAAGTCTTGAAAACATGAAAACGGTTGGACTACAAGGATCTAGGTTCTTATATTGATGTACAAATAAATTACACGCATCTGATGAAAAAATAAAGAAATCATAAAATAAAATTTATTGAACATAACAATTATAGACATTAATCCCCCACTCAATCTCTAGTATCTTATAAAATATAAATGCATATACATCCCTATGGTTCAATGATACTAATTGTTATGTGGCGCATTAAAATATTTGATTTTTCACCATGTTTTGACCAAAATCAAGATGAAAATGGGTCACTATGTATTGAATGAAAAAATATCATTTTGATATCTCGAGTATACCAAAAATCCTAATATGATCTTGTGATATTATTTTCAAAATTTTACCCAGCTTTGAAGCACCTCCGAATTGACCATGATGTAGGATAGGTGATACAACATAGAGGTTATGTAACCCAAAATTTGTGGTCTTTCCATTTTGTAAACCTATTTTTCATGGTTGATAAACTACAACTTGAAATTCACTAATCCCCATTATGTTTACCAAATGTATCTTTTTTTGTGGCATAGTTCTACTAAGTTGTGGTGGAACATATCCATATATTCAATTCTGATTATTCCTATATGAAACTATCTATAGTGTAGGGAGTTAGGTTTTTGAATCAAATGGTTCCTCAAATCATTCTCATAAAGGATAAATTTGTTCTAATTTAATCTGACATAATCATGAAGGATGTTGAGTTTATCTGAATCCACATTTCTTTAATTTTCCAAAAATTTATTATGGAATAAGGAAATGCATCACAATGAAAATTATATAACATTTTGTTGAATTAATTTAACATTTCATAAAATAGATCTTATATAAGGAGAAATTATTTTTTGTTTCTTCAGATTATATATTAGTTCCTTCTCCAGTATAGATCCTCAAATTCCTCACATCTTTAATGAAGCCATGATTCAAGTCCTGTGGATTTATTTGGTTCACATTCTTTAAAAAATCTCCAAACACCTCAAATACTTCTTTAATATGAAATTTTCCACAAATCATTAAAAACATGAGGAACTATTTGATCAGTAAATACCCTAAAATTATGGCCAAATTTTTTGCATATTTTTGAATCATTAATATCATATTTACTATATATACTAATGAGTATTGTTTATAACTAAGTAGAGACTCATGCTTCTATCACATTCATTCATTTTATTATTTATCCCCTTATCCATTACATTTTTTAATAGTATACCTGGATTAGTTATATCCCACATATTATATAATTCCATAAATTTTATACTATAACATCTTCCTATAATTTCCAAAATCAATTATTTTAGATTTCACCCAAACTCATTCTCAACTATATTTTTATATAAAAACATCTTGTACTTGTATGATTACTTTTTAGAATGTAAACTCATACATTATTGATTCACCAATAAACGAAATATAATACACTTACCCTTTCATATCTCTCTCCCTCCAAAGGTACCCTTTATAGGACAACATGAAATAAAGGATCATAATTACCCCCAAATCCCACCTCCCATATGCCACATGTTAGAAACACTCACTGAGGGTATATAAACCACAAAATGGGATGATTTCCCTCAATAAGAATTTAAAGAACAATAGATAAGAAGAGAATCAAATAACTAACTTTATATTAGAAATAAATAGTACATTCACATAATAAAAATTCATGATATGTCATAAAATGAGAAAGAAAAAAAAATGAAAATAAAGTAGTGACCCATTCCCATGGAAGTAACCTCAAAATTCAATAGATTATAAACAACCTCATGATCTAGTATCACCCAACTTGATCAACAAATACATCCCTATAACTAGAAATATATTTTACATATATGTTGGGTGAGAAAGTATACTCATTAGGATCCTCCGTAAAACCTCTTGTGAAAATGTGGAATAATCATACTCAAACCCCAATAAAAAAGGGGGTTATTAAAAAATTAATAAAATAATTCAAGTCCTTTGGCCTTCGAAGCCCTAATAAGGCATACTATGTTCCCATACCCACAAAGGACATCTCACTAAGTAACACATATAATATGGAAACATCATATTTATAATATATATATATATATATTAGGGTACCTCGCTACCACAATCCCACTGAATTAGTCTCCCTGGCCCCAATGGATCATGTCTTAACACTCCCATCTCATTCTGAGTCATCCTCTAATATGGATTGGGACTTAGCCTAAAATACTTAACCCCCACATGGGTTTAAGTATATCATGCTGACATCTATCCATATATACATTTCTTCAACAAATCTTGAAACCTGTGTAGCTCATCATATATATATTATCATCACATCCCGTAACTAGGAAGTATATTAAAAAACCATCACAAATTTCATACCCTTCACTTCACCTAAGACCATTAAAACACACCCATGAGTACGTCTGAAATAATTGAATCTTTTATAGTTAGAATACAATTATATTCTATAACCTCAAGCTTCTAGAAGTTACATAATGAAATATAGTGGAATTGAGAGCCATCAATGCTCATATGAGCACATACCCTATAGATATAGTCCATCGAATCCCAGAAAAGAATACATAGATAGTTTTCCTAGTGGATAGACTGGGGTAGGGGGAGTAGTTATGCATCTATTCCCTTAACAAAAACAGATTTTGGAAAACACCTATAACTAAAGGACACTATAGACATCAGCTACCCCAACAGACATAGGTGGTGGAGCATAAATCACAAAACATAATAATATAAGTGTCACATTTCCATACTAGGGGTAACTACTTATCCTAGACTAAAGCTATAACTACCATTCCACATGAAATCCTCAATGCTACTAATAGGACTAAACCACTAATGCTCTAAACACCCAATCATCAAAGGTTCCTCATCATATTCATTATGTAATTTATCAATTACTAGTTCTTTTAATTTACTATCACAAATTCCAGTCCAATCATTTCATAATCATTCAATACAAAGATATTTATGGTTGACCTAATTTAAATCCTATATTTTATTCTCATTATCTTAAGATAACCTAATCTAAATAACTATTTCCATTTATCGTGCCATTTAAATTATCAACACCCAATCCCATATGTTCAATTATAATTTATTTATATTTCATAACCATTCAATATATTAGGTATTATAATATTCAACTCGCTAAATATTAATTTGAGATATACCAGAAGGATATAAACAATAACATCAAGTAGAAATAAACATAGATGAAATCATCAATCCTATAAGAAAATAGTTATTACCAACTCTCAACCCATATTATCTATCTTGATATCACCTCAGTTGATCAAATTTAATAGATAAGACCCACTCTCAACCTACAATATCAATCATGGTGTCATCCCTAGAACCCAAATCATTTTCATGACCTAGTAAATCTAACTATTCTCTCACCAAACAAAAAAACCATACCAGGTTCCACAAAAAACCACTACAAGGAAAATATCATATAAATACCTTACAAAATCACAACATCAACCCACCAATTTCAATGGGAAACTAAGTATATATAAAAAAACACTCAAGAATATCGCAATAAATGTTGGGTATAAAAATATACTCAATCAATTCATTCCTATAACAATCATCATTTTTCATATACCATCTTCGATAACTCATTCATTAATATAGGTTTCAAAAAACAATTATCCAATTGAATAGTGTCTCATAATGGATAAATAAATGAAATTAACATACTTAAGCAATTATTAATCTTTATTTATAATTCCAGGGAAGATATGATTCAATTACATCAATTATTTCATTCAAAATATTCCTTAATTTACCAATATGATGACATAATTCTATTTTAAACAATTTTTGTAATTTATATCAGGTTTAAACATTCAATAAACATTCTGACATCAATTGTTATCATAAAAATTAGTTACACGGAATAATTATATGGTTCTTGAATTTCCCCATTATATATCATACTTTATATAACTTCTTTTTCATGTCATTCAATTACGACAAAATTTCAACATCAAGAAACACCATTTAATTTACTATAATTATTATTCCATTTTATAAAATAAGGTTAAAAAATCATAAACAATTTTTATAGTTTTAATGTAGTAAAAAAATACTATAATAATATGTGAAAATTTCCTTATCATCTTTAATAATCCATGATTTAAAATTACATTATTCTATAAAAATTATTCCATATTTTGTTACCCTTAAATCAATTAACTGATCATAATGAAAAATTAAACAATTAATATTGAATGAAAAATATGAAAGAAAATATTACATAAAATATAAATAAAATTTTCAATATATAACAATATGTGTGTTCATATCCATTCCCATTTCAAATTCATTATTAAATATTTTATCTTTTTATTTACAATCCCAATAATTTATTCAGCACATACCCAAGAATGATAATTAAACACTCTAATAAATAAAAAGATAGGATTATGGATCCCCTACCTAGAAATTGTGTTGGTCACTCACTAAAAATAGGAGGATAATGAGATAGAATGAATTTACCATACATGTATTCATAAGAGTACAGTTGTGAGTGACCTCTTGATGTTGAGGGATGAAACTTGATAAAAAAACCATAAAATCCAAGGGTGTATCTTTGGTAACACATCACTTAAAGGAGAGATAGGAGGAATAAATAAATAGAAGACATAATAAAGGGAGTTCACATATAAAATGAAAACATTAGAGAGGATAAAAAACTCCTCTTAATTTGATACAAACATAGGGAGGGAAGTGGTGATTCAAATATCCATGCCACATCATTAATTCAACAATAGGTAATACAATAACCAAAATGAAAAATAGAATATTTAGGTTGTTGAATATTTTTCCAGTCACATATATGTATATATTCCAATGTTCTAAAAGTTCTAAATTCTTGAACCTGCTATTTAAATTAATGAATTTCAATTGTTTTAATAATAAAAATATTATTAAATGTTTTTAATATATTTATTCTTATTGATTTTATATTGAAACACCCATCTTTCCCCTTAAAATCGAGTTATAGGTGAGAATGAGGAAGAAATGGTGTTTCTGGAAAAAAATTTAATACCCATACATGAGAGGTGCTTGTAGCGTAAGGGTAAATTGATTGACCCTTAAATAACATGGGTTTAGGATACCGTATATGTATAATCAAGTCTCACATAATGGTAATACACTTTACCCTTAAATAGGCTTAAAAAATATGGACTTACCATTATCCAAGCAAGTTAGGTCAGTAATAATTTTACACTAGATAACCCTAACATGAGATGGACCTTACGCTATAAGGATAACTTTACATAGCTGTAAGACCCTAACTCAAGTAACATAGAGCTGATAATTATCTTAATACATTGGAAAAAAATACAATAAATCTCATCCTGAAGTATGAAATAGTTTATTAGTTTTGGGAGTGTATATATATAAATTATTCACACATTACATTTGAAAACATAAAATACAACTAAAAATTCTTGTGAGAAATTTTATTTATTTATTATGGTATATCCCTAAAATAATTAATAGATTTATTCTTGGATTATTATGGAAAGAAAAACATAATAAATTATGATCTCAGATTCTTATTAAGAGAAATCATACACCAGAAGATATCATAGAATAAATAAATCATGAATAATATTACAAATATAAACAATAATCAATTTTTTCATACAGTTAAAATAATAAAAGGGTAACATATACATGGATTAAATAATAATATAAATAATCAAATGGATAATAATAAATAGTTTCATAAATATATAATGCATAATGCTAGATATTATAATATTACTATCAAGGATTTTATCCAAGACATCATACATAAGTAGGTAAGGTATATACCAAATAACCAAAATAGTTTGTCTCATGAGACCTACTGATGCATCTATTTGCTATAACCGGTCCCTCCTATCACTTACTAAGTCCAATTTATTCATCATATGAAATAAATGAATAAAAATTCAATTAATATTCAATTGAAACATTTGTATTGAAAACTAAAATACGAAATGTTAATATCTTCCACATGAAATAACTAGATAAATATGATCATAATCCATCTAGAGTAATATACCAGATGGTATCATCATATTATATCCCTGATAAAGGATAAAATTCATCAAAGGTTTCTAAAATGGATGGAAATAAATTTAAAATATCACAATAATATTTCTTAAAAAAATACCCTTTTCATTTTTAAATCACTTATTTAAAATAGAATTTTTTTAATAATATTATGAAAAGAAATTATTTGAAAAGAAAATTGAAAAATTGAAAAGTAATATTTAAGTGTAATGACCATCATCATTATGGGATGGAAATTTTTTAAGGGAATTTTAGTTTTTGGTTAGTGGATAGTCCATTTTTAGGACCAAGGCTCAGACTGGGGGTTCGACCCTTTAGATGTCCAAAAGAGGAGTTCATGGATAAGAATAAAGGATCCAAGGGTGATCTGAGGTTTTGAGAGAATTAGTGGATGTAGGAAAATGTGGTTGGGTTTCTACAGTAGCCGCCCACCAGCTGGTGAGGGCCACTGGCTTGCCGGTGGTCTACTCAGTATCCTGGGTACAGTGCTGAGACCCATCGACTAGTCTGTGTGGATACTGGGTGTTTTTAGGTGGAGGATAACATTTTCTTTTCCCCCAAACCACCTTTTTATGCCTATCTTCTCAACTAACCCCGTTCAAACTGGGTGATTAATGGGGTTCCATTCTCAGAAATTTTGGATTTTTCAAATTCATTTCTTGGGAGTTTACAATATCGTTTGATGTCGTTGATTCTTAAGGGTAATTCTAACCCCATCCTTTCCTCAAATATTAGTTTCTATTAGTTTACTCTCAATGGAACCCTAATTCACTTAATTTAGGGAAACTATAATAGAAATTTTTCATTAGGATGAATTCTAGTGGTGATTCTTGGTGATTTAGATTCACCACGATCAAGGTAGAAGGCCTTACCAAGTTACAACTTTCATATAAAATTATATGCCTTGAATTTAATGTGTGTGTGTGTATCCCTATTATACCTCTATTTTTAATGTTAGTTAAAGTGAGTGAGATTCGTATCAGTTTTGGATGATCGATAAAGGGGGATAACATATTATGTACCTTAGAATTGGTGAAAACAAGCTTTGTACCGAGAATGCATGTAGGGTTGTCCACTTAAATGTTTGAGCATATAATGAGACATTTGAGCTCTATTAAGGCTAGTGTGGTTGAGGTAGATAACATAGGGGTTCAGGTAGTGAATCTACTTGAGTGTCTTCCTTTGAAACAATAGACGATGTATTTGTTCTGCTGATAATGACGGGGTTGTATGTTCTTGAAAGTAGACTTGGTAGGTGTCGTTTTGGTCTGGAAAGAGATATGATGACTGGGATAATTGTTATATGGGTTTGGGTGGTGAATTAACTTGGTTATGTGACTTGAAATAGTGAGTGGGAGGTTTGTATCAGGATATATGGGTTAGGTTATCCACTTGGTTAAATAGGTTTTGAATGTTTTTTGGGCTTGGTATGATCTAGAGAGACTTAGGTGAATGATGCAAGGGATTATGTGATTTTCACATTACTTTTCATGTGAGGCGAGGATGACTACAAATGAGATGGTTCAGTCTAGTGGAAATGATGGACTTCATGAGTGAGATGTTCTATTGGGGTTATGAAGAGATGTTTCCCCTTCCTTATTTTTATCGACACATATATTTTTTAGGTGTGAGGAATTCCTTGATCATATAGGTATGGAATAATATGAGTGTTTAGCCTCCCAAGAACCCTCGGTATGGGTTAGTGTGTATGTTGGACTCCCATAAACCCTCAGGATGGTCTCGTGGGATGATGGGCCTCCCAAGAACCTTTGGGAGGGGTTATAAATATGGCTATCCTCCTAATAACCTGTGGGATGGGTTGGCATAATTTGGTTGGCCTCCCAAAAACCTATGGGGATAGGCTGGTGTGCATGATTAAACTCCTCATAGTCTTTGAGGATTGGTTGGGTTAATTGATAAAGTCATGACCTATGATTAAGTTCAATTTATAGGTTTCATGTTCTATGGGTTCTGAATGGCCATTCCTTTCAGTGATGAGATGATGTAGGTAGATCTAGGGTTCATGGTGGCCTGGTTAGCACACAAATACTTGAAGAGTTATATGTGTATTTATTTCCCATAACTACATTAAATTTTTTTATGACCAACTATATTTGTTATAAGGAATCATTGGTGGTGTTATATTGGGGTTATTATCACACCCTACACAAGCATCTAAGTGAAAGTTCATCCTTTGTTAGTCAGGTATTCAAATGAGGTATGAGACCCTAGTAAGGCAGTTGTGAGGGAGGAGTAGGTTAGTTAAGGTGATATCGAGGTAAACTCCATGATCCTTATGGAAATGTATTTTAATTACCTTGTTTATTTATATAGAACAACCTCATTTGGGGGATTTCTTAGATATTTTATGACTTTTATGCCCTCTATTATAGCATGTGTTTTTGTTATTACCATTCCATCATTTTATTTCAACTGATTACTCTGCTTATTTTTATGCGATTGAATACTCTAATTTTTACTACCTATTACTGAGGGCATAGTCTCTCCATGTCCTCTATTAGGCCCTTTACACTAGTCAACAACATCTTTTGTATGGGGAGGTGCACATAAGGTCATGTGATTCTAAAGTATAGATTGAGTGATTCAGGTCAGGGTGTTCTAAAATGGTATCAAAGTTATCTTTTCCTTTGTCTTACTATTTGGGAAAGGTAGTTGTGAGATAATATATTTTTAAGAATTAGTAAATAACTTTTTCTTGGGATTATATAACCCATATATGAGGTAAATGATAAGTCTCTAAGGATAATATTGATGCTCTTTCTATTCACTATTACCGTTGACTGATTCCACCTCAAGTGATTCATATGATTTTTGGGTCCTGATGATTTCATGTTTATGATTTACGAGGTTTTATATTTTCTTATTTGGCAAGAGTTGATGCTTTCATGCATCATGGATAATCACATAGGTTTATATTTCATGCGCTTGGTTCACTATAGATAAAATAGGTTCTAATTAATTAAATATTGGAAAAAATATATTCATCATTTTACCAAATATATTGTTAGTGATATCTAATTATTTTATGACGAGCATGTTATATTTTTATGTACACGACTATGAATAGAGTTCAAGTGATGATGATATATACTTGATCCTTGAGTGGGAAGGAAAGATTTTTTTTTCTATTTTATTTCCCTTAGCATGATGTGTATTTTTTTAGTTTTCAAATGTTTTTGTAAATGTGAAATTCACTTGGCATATGAGGTTTTAAATTGATTTCAATATATTTTGGTTAAGAGAGGGGATTTCCTATATTCCAAGTGGTTATGTAAATTTTTTATTAGCTTGTTTGAAATGGAAAATGGGATTTTAAAGGGTTTTTGTCTTGTTGTTCCATTACTAAGGTAACATGTTGGATTTATATAAAATGGATTAAAATGGTAAAAAAGTTGGTTTTTATCTAGTGGTTTTTAATGAAAAGACATTTGGATATTGTTCCGATGCTTTCGTCGGGGCGCGCGCCTCCGTCACGCAGAGGATGCACGACTGTTGCCCCGCATTCCCGCTTTCCAAAGGCGGGCAACATCCGCTCCTTATTCAGGGACGTCTGATCCTTGATCGAAATGGGATGACAGGATGTGGGTTCTTTCTTTTGTGGATTCCTCCTTGGAACTCGTCACCTAGTCTGGGTCTCTCTCATAGATTTAAAATGTGTTTCGTGAAGCTCTTCCTGGCACCATATCTTCATGGACACCAGTTAATTAAACCTCTTCTGTCAGGACCTTCCAAGGGGTCTGGTCAGGGCAGCAACCTTCAGTTAGGAGAGTATTCACATTGGGGCATCACTGGCGTGTCTTGACGCTGGGGAATTGGCATGTCTATCTTTTTTCCCTTATCATAGGGATTCTCGAGGGCACGGAAGACTGAGGCATCCCACATCGAACGCAGGGAATTGTATTCCATAGGCATGTATCTGAGGTATTCCTCAGCTTCCCATGTTTAACACGGGGCATGCTACAAGTTTAACGTCCAGCAGAGACGGATTGGACTGATCAGAACACTAGATAGAGTGGATCAGATTGAAGAACCCTTTGGAGGGAACACCTATGTTGGGGCCAGCACATGGGTGGATTCCCGAATGCTGTGGAAAGGAATGGAGTGGCATGATCTCACCGGGATGTGGAGGTCCAGGTAAGAATCAAGATGAATGATGGCTTCTGGCTTGGGTCTCGAGGAGACTTCCTACGTATCCTCGTGGCAGGAAATCAAAGTCCGTATAGTTCAGCAATACGCTGGGACACCTGAATAGGTGACCCATGAGGATGGATGCATGGGTAGGACCCAGAGGAAGTAGAACCTTCGGGTTGGGGAATGAGCTTCCCGAGACACGTGGACTTGAGGGAGAAATCAGGATGAGACACGGGTGTCGGGCTTGAACCTCATGTAGGTTTCCCACGTATCACCATGGCGGGGAATCAAAGTCATCGTAGTTTAGGTGGCTGATACAGTTTAACGTCATGTGGGACGAGAATGGGGATTACACCCTGAGGCGGCCCACAGTGATGGCGAACCGATGTGAATGGGGACCTGAGGTCCAGATGGATTGGGGCTTACACTCAAAGGCATCCCAAGGTGGAAATGGGGCCCGATACACCATCAAGGAGACGGTTGGGGCCGGTGGTCTGTCGGGCTTGAACCTCGTGGAGGCTTCCTACGTACCATGCCTTAGCACGGATCAAAGTCCCAATAGTTCGGGATGGATGGGGCTTACGCTCTAAGATGGCCCATGGTAGTGGGGATTGAACCTCGTGGAGTCTTCCTACGTACCATGCCTTAGCATGGATCAAAGTCCCCATAGTTTGGGTTGGATGGGGCTTACGCTCTAAGACAACCCATGGTGGTGGGGCTTGAACCTTGTGGGGGCTTCCTACGTACCATGCCTTAGCACAGATCAAAGTCCCCGTAGTTCGGGATGGATGGGGCTTACACTCTAAGAAGGACCATGGTGGTGGGGCTTGAACCTCATGGAGGCTTCCTATGTACCATGCCTTAGCACGGATCAAAGTCCCCATAGTTCAGGTTAGATGGGGCTTACGCTCTGAGACGGCCCATGGCGGTGGGGCTTGAACCTCGTGGAGGCTTCCTACGTACCATGCCTTAGCACGGATCAAAGTCCCTGTATTTCAGGTTGGATGGGGCTTACGCTCTAAGATGGACCATGGTGGTGGGGCTTGGACCTCATGGAGGCTTCCAACGTACCATGCCTTAGCATGGATCAAAGTCCCCGTAGTTCGGGATGGATGTGGATTATGCTCTGAGACGGCCCATGGTGGTGGGGTTTGAACCTCATGGAGGCTTCCTACGTACCATGCCTTAGCACGGATCAAAGACCTTGTAGTTTGGGATGGATGGGGCTTACGCTCTGAGATGACCCATGGTGGTGGGGCTTGAACCTCATGGAGGCTTCCTACGTACCATGCCTAACCACGGATCAAAGTCCCCATAGTTCGGGTAGGATAGGGCTTACGTTCTGAGACGACCCATGGTGGTGGGGCTTGAACCTCATGGAGGCTTCCTATGTACCATGCCTTAGCATGGATCAAAGTCCCCGTAGTTCGGGTTGGATGGGGCTTACACTCTAAGACGACCCATGGTGGTGGGGCTTGAACCTAATGGAGGCTTCCTACATACCATGCCTTAGCACATATCAAAGTCACCATAGTTCGGGTTGGATGGGGCTTACATTCTGAGACGACCCATGGTGGTGGGGCTAGAACCTCGTGGAGGCTTCCTACGTACCATGCCTTAGCATAGATCAAAGTCCCCGTAGTTCGGGTTGGATGGGGCTTACGATCTGAGACGGCCCATGGTGGTGGGGCTTGAACCTCGTGGAGGCTTCCTACGTACCATGCCTTACCACGGATCAAAGTCCCCATAGTTCAGGATGGATGGGGATTACACTTTGAGACGACCCATGGTGGCGGGGCTTGAACCTCATGGATGCTTCCAATGTACCATGCCATAGCACGAATCAAAGTCCCCATAGTTCAAGATGGATTGGGCTTACGCTCTGAGAGGGCCCATGGTGGTGGGGCTTGAACCTCGTGGAAGCTTCCTACATACCATGCCTTAGCACGGATCAAAGTCCTCGTAGTTCGGGTTGGATGGGGCTTACGCTCTAAGATGGCCCATGGTGGT
This sequence comes from Viscum album, assembly GCA_963277665.1. Taxonomy (NCBI): domain Eukaryota; kingdom Viridiplantae; phylum Streptophyta; class Magnoliopsida; order Santalales; family Viscaceae; genus Viscum; species Viscum album. Next base: position 765,103,474 of record OY728137.1, read on the forward strand.
GGGGCTTGAACCTCGTGGAGGCTTCCTACATACCATACCTTATCACTGATCAAAGTCCCCGTAGTTAAGGTTGGATGGGGCTTACGCTCTGAGACAGCCCATGGTGGTGGGGCTTGAACCTCGTGGAGGCTTCCTACGTACCATGCCTTAGCATGGATCAAAGTCCCCGTAGTTTGGGTATACAGTTTAACGTCATGTTGGATGGGTGTATTTGGGGATTATGCTCTGAGGTGTCCCATGGTGTGTCATGGTCGGTGCTCACTCTAAGTCATGGGAGTCATGCTCAGTGTGAGAAACAAGAGGTTGCAGGGACCTGACAATCACATCGCGAAAGGGTGCATCTGTGGGAAGCGAAGAGGGGATTACACGTTGAGCGGCCCATGGTGCCAGGACTTACTCCAGGATGGAGGCCCGTGGAGCGACAATGCGCAGCGGGAGTGTGATTTGGCACCCATAAAGAGAGGAGGGGCCCCCTTCCCTATCATGATCTCCGCTGGCCTTGGCACTGAGGAAGTGAGGAGGAGCAGGGGTATTCCCTCCTGCAAGGAAGGCTAGGGGTTTACACCAAGGTGTCTATCCTTCCCCATGGACAAACGCCACTCCAATAAATCACCCCCTGTGAGGGATGACCCCACCATCCTTGTGGATACGAGCGAGCGTGGGGAATATTTGAGGCGGGGGGACCCTGCATGCGAGGTAGAGGGCCAGGTCACAGTTTAACGTCATGTGTTGAGGATGAGGTGCTTAGTAGTTTAATGTCCTGTAGCTCGGATGAGGTGGGATTGCTCCACACCCCTCAGACTTATATAACCGGTGCCCTCTGCCCCTGGTGGATGGGAAGGCATCAGCAAGGCCGTACTGAGGGGGTGTCGTGGAGTGAACCATCAAGGGGTCCACGTTAGGGTGGATATGCAAAGAAGCAATAGCCGTTAGCGTGCCTATGAGAAGAAGAATGAGGCGAAGCAACTCAATGGGAAGGATTTTCCAAGGGACCCTGAAGTTACTTCGTATGATCCAAGAAGGCTGTACGGGAAAACCATGTATGATACGAATGCCCGGGGTGCATGGGACACCTGCAGGTGGCACCCGAAAGGAGGGCATCGGGTGCTCACGTACGAGGGGGGGGGGGGGTGCCCGGGGAGCACCAATATGAAGGGAACCAAAGGATTGCGCGCGGCCCTGGGGGAGAGTGAAATAAGGGGATCCTGGCACGGAAAGCCCCGGGTTGGTGTGAAATAGATGTTTCCTGTGCGAGAAAAGGGGGCTGAGGCTTTGCTCGACTTGAATGGATTGTGCGCAAGGGGGGAAGAATGACACGCAGGTAGCGAGGGCCGCACGTAAGGACAGGGAGCACACAAATATTGAGTGCAACTGATGGGCCTGCGTGCAATGGATGGAATTGCGCACAGGGGGGAAGACCCTGAGGGGTTGGAGTTTAGTCTAAACTAGGGGGTATTTCACACGAAGGCGGATCCCAGAGTGACTTGGCACAAAAAAGAACCCTACCTGAAGGCCATATTGCACACGCACAGAATAGAAATTACACGCATGAGAGGCGGTTCAAATTCTTTAGCCCCGAAAAAAAGGGTGTCGCCTTCTATTTATAGGCACCCGGCGATGCAGAATTCAAGGTTGCGCGCAATATTTGCGCGACTGATGCAACAACGCAAAATATCAATAGCGTGGGGCGCGAGCGCAAAATTATTTCGCACTGGCGCCAGGATGTTTCGTGAATCCCGATACCTTCTGCACGAGACATGTTTTTTTTCGCGCACTTCTCCCTTTTTTTTCGCGCACCACTTCCGGGCCCTCCGGACTAGGCCTCCGGGTCTGAATATGACTTCGCTTTTTTGTTTCGGAACTTTCTTCGGCACTTACGCACTTTTTGGCATCTACAAATGCCCCCCCTTGGAATTAGATCAGCAAAAGGTCGCAACGATCAGGTTCCGCGGGAAACGCCGAAATGCAGGGCCCGTGGACCACTGACGCACAAAAACTGTAGCGGCGTGAAAAACCCCGGTCTGGCACGGAATCCTCGGTACGCATGGGTGCAGAACCCCGACATAGCCTATAAAAGCCTCTGCGGGCCCCATGCTCCATACGGTGTTTCTCGCACGACAAGCTTAGAGCACTCGTGCGTGAAATTGCTTCTGTTTTGGTGCGAAAACCGCTTTGCTATGCATAATACCACCGAGGTTTAGTGACCTTTTACACGCAAACCTAGGATTTTCTATGCCACATTATGAGATTTTGCGCAAACTGCTGATTTTGTACGCCCGACTCCCAGACTCCGCGCCAAAGTCTTAGATTTCAAGCAACGCTTACGAAAATTTAGTTTGAAGAAGATGGCTGCAAACCAGGTCGATGAGGGGGAGACCGCTGCTCGCAGAGCTGAGATGGCTACGAACCCAGAGGTTTACGGTGAAAAGAGGATGGTCTCCGATAACCACACCCTCTTCAGCATGCTAACTCCTGCTCAGAAAGAATACGATTTATCTGATAATCTGCCGTTGTGGAACTTCGGCATTCTGGAGGAAGTTCCCCTACCGGGCTTCGAGGTTGATACCCCACGGTCATGGGAGACCCGCGAAGATGACCTTCCTAGATACAATATCACCAACAATGGTCGTCCTTCCAGAGAAACCAGGCACATGGATGTTTATGTCCTGAATCCCAGGACCAGGACCATTTCCGGGGGTCACCCCGTTGCGGAGAGATCACTATCCCTCTACACGAGCACTTTCTGTCAGAGCATCACTGACGAGACCAAAGGCTGGCTACAGGACTAGGATCTGTGGTCCGGAGGAAACTTTACTAGCGAGTGGGCTTGGGCGTATTGGGTTCGCCACACATGCAACCAATTTGGGGCTGAGATGCGGCACATTGGTCTATTCGAGGTGGTGTGGACATCGCAGTTCCACTTCTATCGGCAGCCTGATCTTGGACCGGAGCTGTTCACTCGGTGGTCCCCTAATACCAACACATTCCATATTCACAATGGGGAAGTCAACATCAGTATCTGGGACATCCAATGAATCAGAGGCACCCCTTTGGAGGGTCATCAATACGATGAGTTCCTCCCGCCGATGAATATCTGGGGTAACAGGTCTCGAACCCCCATACTGATGTGGCACCTGCTGGAGTTGGCCAAGGAGAGGCTGAAGGTCAAGGACTTCCTGAAGGACATTGCCTACAAGGACTGGTTTAGCCTATTCTTGGAGAAGGACCCATAGGTCAAGATGCCAGGGCGGGGAAAGCGGTGTCCAACCGCGGTTCAGAGGAGAAAGAGTGGATCCTACTGGAGGATCATGGAGGTGGGGAAATACCAATCATGGGGACACAACATCAATGAAGCCCGAGACCCAAATGTTCGGTACGCCAGATTCCTCGCCACGTTCCTGAGTGGGTGGCTCTTGCCGGTACGGGACGCAAGGATGGGTGTCCGCCCCGCGTCCCTGGTGATGGCGGGCATCATGGCTGCCAACAAGAGGTTCAACCTCGGGGTCCCCATGCTGGCTCAGCTGTACGCCATCTTAGGGCGAATCTTGAGAGGGGGATCACCTAGGAGAGTTTGCAGCCCTTTCCAGATCTTCCATGGCTAGGTAGTGGCTCACTGTGGCGGCTAAACCTTCCCAAATGCCATTCACCCCCGGGCAAAGGCCTGTGACCCTCTCTGCTGAATATCGCAGAGGTCATGCCAATGATGCTCAATGAGGAGGGGGTACAGATTAGGATTGATAACCATGACAACTTCGCCTTTAGCCCATTACCTACCCCAATCGGTCAGCTGGTAGACGACGGTCAAGGCTCGCTGAAGCATAAGGAATACTTCCAAAGCATCAGAGGCAGGGTACTCGTGGCCCAGATTGATGGGAAGATTTGCTGTGAGCCTTATGCATCGTCCTAGTTCACTAGGTAGTTTGGATGCCTCCAGCGAATGCCGAAGAGGGTATACACTGATTTTTGAGAGGAGAGGCATCCTTGTGTTATTCTCCAGCTGTGGATGACGTTCACAACCTACGGTTCCGGTGACATCATTAATTTTACTCCCACCGAAGACGACGCGGTCCTCTCAACTGAGTATGCTGATCATTGGACATAGCATACCCTGAGTGGATTCTACGGAAGTGAGTTCGGTAGCTTAAGGTTGTCAGTGCAGAACCTCGACGGTGAGAGAGCTGGCGGGGTGCTGCTAGGAGAGGAGAACCAGAAGCGCCCCAGGCAGCGGGTCCTGCACAGGCCGGGAACTCAGCGGCGGGGGCGTTGCATGGCGCGAACGCACCTTTGTTTCTTGGATAAGGAGGGCCCCACATAGAGGCCATAGAAATTACTAGGAATAAAATAAGATATTTGCTTCAACCTTCCCAGGACGCCATCTTCCCTATGTTCTGGTCATCCTGGATAACCCTGTGGCAGTCAATGAGTACTGAATCCCTTTGGCAGAAAATAATTAGAGAAGGGATCTAGCTTCCGGAAGTTGGGCTTGTCCGGATCACTGATAAAGTGGACTTCCATCGGCGGCATGCATACTTGATGACCATGGACACATACGCACGCCAACGAGGTCGGCATGTGGAGCCACCTCTCTTGGTAAGGGTGCTGCTCGGCCAAGATCATGATCCGGATAGGATGCCGCCAAGGGAAGATGACGATGATGAATCAGAGGGTGACAAAACAGGAGAGTGGGCCGAAGGTGAAGGAGAGGGAGAAGGAGAGGGAGAAGGGGTGTCCGAAGGTGAAGGTTCTCAAGGGGCGTCCCACCAAGGGAGTCTCCGGGAAAGCGACGAGATTGTCGGCTCCGACATGGATGTGACTAAACTGCTCGAGGTAATCTTCGTCCCTTATCTTCTCCTATGTTCTCTTTCCTTTAAAATCCCTTAATCCACTTTTTCTCTCTTACGCAGGAGCACATAGGCATTGACCAAGCTTCTACAGCCGAAATAGGGGAGGAAGCGTCAATAGGGCAAGGCGGGGCACCGATGCTCATTATTGAGCTGACAAGTGCTGAGGGATCCCCTGCTATGACAGATCCTACAGCGGCTAGAGCACCAGAGGATAATGACTTGGGTTCCTGTGAGCTCATTTCTTTGACACCGATACTCACTCTTAGAGGAATCAACTGATTAGGGTGCTCATTATCTGTATAGTGATCACGGCACTGGAGGCTCGTCAGGCTGCTGAGCCCAGGACATATGTCACCATGCCAATGGAAAACGTGCCGCCCCTTCCAGAACATGTCTCCCAAACCTAGTTGGCTTTGGCAATTGGTGGGCTGGGAGTAGAAGACACTGGCAGTGCTGCCGGTGGGGTAGGGCCAGAAATCGACGCAAGCACTACCATGATCGAGGGGAGAGAGGAGGGTCACCTAGATTCTGAGGAGCCTATTCCCCTGGGAAGACTCTCTAAGGAAGACCCTGCTGCTGCCCTGTTGGATATCTTCCCTACCTACCGGCCCACTGATCCCGAAGAATTTGGTGATTCAGATTTGGAAGCGGCCAAGGAGAGTCGGATGACACGACGCAAGGGATGGAAGTGCATCCGGCGTTTTCTCAATCAACCCCAGGGGGAATGGCTGAAGTGGATGGGGTCCCTCCAAACCTGGCTGTGCTTCCTATGTGCTGGAGGGGAGGATGCTCAACGTCTTCATCTGACGGTCCGCGAGTAGATGGCCGAGAAGATGTGTGAGAGCAGCTGGCGCACCGACATCATCCGGTGCCAGGAGGAGTTGGGGAGTACCCGGGCATTTATGAGGGCGGAGCAGGAGGTCTGACGCCTCGAAGAATAGGCGAAGAAGCAGGAGGTGTTCATTGCAACCTACTTTGAGCTTGTGGAGCAGTTGAGGGCCCAGCTGGAAGATGCTCAAGATCAAATCATAGAAGCGAGTCATCAGGTGACCGAGCTCTAAGCTGAATAGGCGCGGTCACAGGCCAGGGCCAACGAACTGCGCTTTGTAGCTGCTGATGAAGAAAGAGTTCTCAGGGGATGAGAGGTAGTCATGGAGGTCACCAGCCAAAAGGTGGCAGCGTTGGAGAGTTCTATCCTGGAAGTTGACCCTTAGGGCCCCTGTTTTGTCCACACCCATACGCTTGTCCCATTTTACTGCTTTCTGTTCTTTCAAACTGTATGTATAGACAAACTTACCTACTTTCCACTTTGTTTAGAATACTCGTCCCTCTGGCTTAACATGATCAACCATAATCCCGAAATAAATATCAATCCATCCCTAAGCTCACGTGGGCCATGAGAATTAAAGGAGGATCGTACTATCACTTCGTTCGATTGTGGGAGCGTCAACCAGGCTTCGGGCATTCGAGATTGGAACCCGGATTCCCAAGGAGACGAGGGAGGCCCAACCGAAAACAGAGGACCTCAAAGCAATCTATGTATCATCTTCCCAACATGATCTAGTGCACGAGCGAGGAAATGACAGAGTCATTGGAATCAATCTGAACATAGGGAGATGAAAAAGGTGAATCACGTTACCCAAATTAGAAACACTATGGGAGGGGCATGGCAATGTAGGATGGCTGTTGACTGTGGAGGAAATGCAACATCCATATCACATTAGCCTGAAATGGGGACAACAAATGAGGGATGACCACTGACCATGTTCGCAACACGGAGCCTAACTCAAATATTTTCGATTAGTCTTCCAGAACGTTGGCCCAGGACAGCAGGCGGACCATAGGTCGAGCATCCATACTGTTAGGGGGTCCCTCAAAATATGGCCAGTCTTCCGGAATGTTGGCCCAGGATAGCAGGCGGACCATAGGTCAAGAATCCATACTGTTAGGGGGTCCCATCAAACATGAAATAGGATGAAGATCCAAATAATGGGGCATGAGAAGCGTGGAAAGCGAAGTGATGGTTTGTTTTCATGGAATCCAACACTCCAAAGATTACGCCACCATGGTGGAGGCACATTAGGTGGATGCATTAATCTGGGCATGGATCATCCCTACTTTCAGACAGGACCTCTCTGGTGAGGGAACTATCACTTCCCAACGTCATTATGGGGAATCCCAAACTTATTCGGGGAAAATGATATGGTTACACAATTCCCCGAGAAGTCAGGCCAAAGGGCCGATAGTAAGGGGGGGGGGATGGACTTGTGATTTTCGGGGCTGGACCCGAGACGAAGTGTCTGGGCGTTCCTACGTATCCCATACGGATGGGAATCAAGCCGTACGTAGTTCTAGAAAGGGTCTTAGTTTAAGGTATTAGAACTCGGACCAAGGATGGGTAAAGAGAGAAGGAGACACATGGTAAGGTGGTTACGAAACTCGACGTGAATGAGGAAACAAACCCTACTTACCATGTGTTCCCTGGGGAAGTGTTCTGGTCAAGGGACCAAACCCGAAAGCTAGGTTGGGCCCACGGGGAAGTGCCTGAGCACTCCTATGTATCTCATAAGGATGAGAATCAATACATACATAGTTTTTGAAAAGTGGTATAACACGGTAAGGTTCCATTGCAAAGGATGAAAGGGGCGTGCGGGTCTAGCCCTCGCACCAAAAGAAGTGGCATTTGATGTATCTTGTTTGTCCTTTATGGTGAATGGTTTTTCTTTTTTGGAGCGACCGACCTAGGATAGAAATTCCTGGCATTTCCATAATAATCAAGCCATACACGGGCATTGAAAAATGGTATGGTAAATGACCAATACCCAACGTGATGCCCCCTATGATGAGGTCATCAAAATGCAGTGCTTTTTTTTCGTCGTGCGACCGGGATGATATCATCACAGTTTATGGTCATGTGGTAGGACCAACCAACACAGTTTAAGGTCATATGGATTGGACCTGGGGGAATGCCATGACGTGACAAAGCATACCCGACGTGGATGAGGACATAATCCCACACCATCACCGTGCACAATTCTGGGAGAGAAGCCTTGGGCCAAGGGGCCGGCAAGGGTCAGAGGATAAGGGGTAGGAGACACTAGCCTCCAGCTGAGCTGGGACCGAAATTCCATGTCCGTGTGACCCCACATATCTCATGGGGATGAGGGTCAAGCTGCACATGGCTCTTAGAGAAGATCCCAGCCTTTAGTCTTAGCGCTCGGATCACAGGATCCCCGAGAGACGCCGTATTGCAGCTTTGTCTGCCTGACGTGTGGAGGTGCACTGAGGGTTAGTGCAAAGAGTGTCAAAATTACACCTAGAAACGATGGGGTGGAACATAATGTGAATCATGCAACCAACATTCAGGGCCTGAAAGGGCTAGCGTGGCGAAAAAGGATTACTGCTGACCATGTTCGCAACATAGCATCCTGTTGTGTTAGTCTGAAATGGGGACAAACAAATGAGCATTGACCGCTGACCATGTTTGAAACGTGGGATTTGTATCATTTTTTTGTCCGAGACCCTTGGGGGTGTTGGCCCGTAACGGTAGGAGAGACCTTAGGCGTTGTATCTAGGCTGTTTTTTGGGGGTTCCTATTGGTGTGAAAGATAACAGGGGCCCAAATGAAGGGGAACACAAAGCTTGAAAGGTGGACGGAACTTGCCTAAGTTGAATCTAACACTCCTGGTCCTAGACCAGAGTACTTTGAACACATTAGCAGACCACTGAAAAGGGTTAAGGGCTCAATTTGAGAGCGGCCAGAAGTTGGAGAATTTCTGGGAGAAGGGGGGAATGGCGCCAAAAACCCTGGACCACACCTATATATCTTCCTCATGGAGAGGGATAGGCCAAGAGGCAGAGGTGACCGGGAGATCGTGGGATCTCTTAAGAGATGGGGCTTAACCTGAAATCTAGGTGTTAAGGAGGTCCTACGTATCCCATAAGGATGGGAATCAAGCCACACGTAGTTCTAGAAGCACAGTTTAACATCATGTAGGATGATGATAGGTATCTCATCCGGGGATGTGTCTGGCGCGGTGAGAAATCTGGCATAAATGAGGACATAATCCCACACCACACCAGAAAATCTGGAGAGGATTGGGGCTAGAGCCTAAGAAGGCCAAAGAGCCTAAGGTTGGGCCTTGGTCAGGAATTCCTGACTAGCTTGCAGTTTAAGGTCATGCGGGATGAGCGTGCAGTTTAAGGTCATGCAGAACCATAGGGGCCCAAATGTAGGACCAAACACAGTTTAAGGTAATGCAAGACCAAATGTAGTTTAGGGTTATGCAGGACCAGATGCAGTTTAGGGTCACGAGGGACCAAATACAATTTAGGGTCATGCGGGACCAGATGCAGTTTAGGTCCATGTGGGACCAGATGCAGTTTAGGGTCATGTGGGACCACATGCAGTTTAGGGTCATGTAGGACCAAATACAGTTTAGGGTCATGCGGGACCAGATGCACTTTAGGGTCATGCGGGACCAAATGCAGTTTAGGGTCATGTGAGACCATATGCAGTTTAGGGTCATGCATGACCAAATGCTCAGGCAAAGTACTGCTTGAGGAACTTGGCATTGGTGGGAGGAGTTATATGCTCACCATCCATAGTCACCAGGGAGTATGCTCCATTGGGATAAACCTTATGAACAATGAAAGGCCCTTCCCATTTGGGCTCCAACTTGGGTGGTTTCCTGCCAGGGATCATTGGCGCTCTGAGGGCCAATACCAAGTCACCTTGTAGGAAAGAGTGGAGGAAAACCTTCTTGTTGAAAGCTCAAGCCATCCTACTCTGGTGCCTCTTTAGGTTGTGCGAGGCACAAAGCCTATTCTCGTCCAGTGCTTCCAACTCTACTAGACAGATTTCGGCCACCCTATCTGGCACTTGCTGGTCATAGACCACTGTGCGCAATGAGGGAAATTGAATCTCAATGGGCAGGACGACCTCTGTATCGTACACCAGGGAATATGGGGTCACCTGGGTGGAATTACGGGTCGTTGTCCAATAAGCCCAGAGGGCGTTGGGGAGCTTATCTGGAAAACTTTTCTTGTTCTGACCAACCATTTTCTACAAAATGTTAGAGAGGGTTTTATTAAACACCTCAATCTAGCCATTTTCCCACACATGATAGTGAGAGGTATGGTTGGAGCGAATGTTGTATGTGGCGTACAATTTCTTCAGCTCAGTTTCTCGGAAGTTTGTGCCATTATCGGTGAGGATAGCATGAGGTACCCCAAATCGATAGATGATATTGGAACTCACGAAGTCAACGATAGAACGAGCCTTGACTTACTTGAGCAAAATTACCTCCACCCACTTGGAAAAGAAATCTGCAGCGGTCAGGATAAATCGGCATTGGCGAGCTGTTGCCGGCGGGTACACCCCCACGACATCTAACCCCCAGACTGCAAAGGGCAAAGATTACTTGGTGGTATGGAGAGGCTCCAATGGATGATGCACAAAGTTAGAATGAAATTGGCATGCATGGCACCTCTTGGCGAACTCGATGCAGTCGTGGATCATGGAGGGCCAAAAATACCCTAGTCTCCGAATCTGGTGAGACAGTTTTGACCCGGCCTGATGGGAACTACAGGAACCGACATGAACCTCTTGCATGACCTGTGTAATCTTGACTCCTTGAAGGAAACGGAGGAGAACACCATAAAATCTACATTTATAGAGGACCTGCTCAAGGCTGGGGCCGCTCTGAAGAGTAAACTTTAGTGCGTGACATAGGATTCGATCGCGCTCGGCCCGGTCTGACGGGAGATTACTGTATTGGAGGTATTCAACCAAGGGTTTCCTCCAATCGATAACTACTTTGATCACCACATCCGAAGAACCCGGGGTTCCTGATGTAGGGGAACCAGTGGTAAGATGGTTTACATGTGGGCCGTCATCATCCTCTGGGGTGATGGGAGAAATGACTCTCTAGTGTGCCGCGTGGATAATCAAATCATCCTATTCGGGCTCTGCAAGTGATGCGTCCAGGATGGCCAAAGCATCTGCACGACTGTTCTGTGACCGAGGGACATGGATAACCTCTAGTCGAGAAGAGAACTGGGCCATTAGCCGGAGAATGCATTCTAAAAATAGTACGAGATCTGGATTCCTGGAAACATAGTCTCCATTGACCTGCTTGATGACCAACTCGGAATCCCTTTTCACATGAAAATGGGGCACGTCGATCTCAAGGGCCAGCTCGAGACCAGTAATGAGGGCCTGATACTTTGCCTCATTGTTAGTGCAGCCTTCGGACAACAAGAATGAGTATGGAGGAACGTCTTGCTCTGGGGTGATGAAGATGATACCCAGGACCACTCTGTTGAGCCTAGGATTGTTGAGTCTCCTACTGGTGGGGATCCGGGAGGCATCGTCAAAGTGCATCTGCCAACATGGGACGACTTGATCGACTGAGAGAACTGTCTTGTCAGGAAAATCCAGATCCAAGGATTGGACCGTAGAGGTTGGATGGGCAGCTAGAAAGTCTGCCAATGCCTGCCCTTTGATGGCCTTCTGGGACATGAACCTGATGTCAAACTGCTGGAGGATCACCACCCACCATGCTAGTCAGCCAGTCTACATGGGGAAATTCAGAATATACTTTAGTGGGTCTACTCGAGAGACCAACTATACCTCATGGTGCTGTAGGTAATGCCGCAGCTTCTGCACAGCAAATACGAGCGCGAGGCAGCTTTTCTCAATGCTGGAGTACCTGGTCTCCGTATCGAGGAACATGTGGCTAAGGTAGTAGAGGATATTCTCTATCCCCTCATTGTTCTTCTGGGCAAGAAGGGCACCGAGAGATAGATCCAGGGCGGTGAAATAGAGAATTAGTGGCTTCCCAAAGACAGGTGGCATCAAGACTAGAGGTTAGAGCAGATATTGCTTGATTTCCTCAAAGGCGGTCTGGCACTCTTCATCCCATTCATAGGCAGATCCTTTCTTCATGATATGAGAAAAGGGATTACACTTTCCAGACAGATTCGTAATGAATCGGCGTATGTAGGCTAAGTGGCCTTGGAGACCTCGAAGCTCCCGAATATTGCTCGGGGGAGGAATCTGGATGATTGACTTGATCTTCTTCGGGTCGATCTCGATGCCTCGTTACTTGACAACAAAACCAAGAAACTTCCCAGAGGTGACCCTGAAGGCACACTTCAACGGGTTCATCTTCAGGTGGCGGGAATGGAGGAAGTAGAACACTTTCTCAAGATCCTTGAGATGGTCCTGGAGTTGACGAGATTTGACCACCAGATCATCCACATAAAACTCCACCAGCGTCCTGAGGATCGGTTTGAATATGCGATGCATGGCCCGCTGATAGGTGGCGCCTACATTCTTCAGGCCGAAGGGCATAACCTGGTAACATAAAGTACCTTGATGAGCCTTGAAAGCAGTAGACTCCTCATCCTCGGGGGCCATCCATATCTGATTATATCTAGGGTAACCATCCATGAAGAAGAGGGCTTGGAACCCCGCCATAGCATCAATCAACAATTTTGTCATTGGAAGGGGAAAATCATCCTTCGGACAATGGCAGTTGAGATCCCAGAAGTCGATACAGACTCTGATCTGCCTGTTTTCTTCATGACTGGCACGATGTTGTCTAGACACTTAGGGTACTGAACCTCCTTGAAGAAGTTGGCTTTGATAAGCTTGTAAACTTCAGCCTCGACCATGACACCGTGAGATGGATGCATCTTTCTGGGAGGCTGCTTAAACCCGTGATGGTTTGCAGGGAGACCGAGGTGGTGTACGACTACCTGAGGATCCAGTCCTGGCATCTCATCGTAACTCCAAGAAAACACATCATGGTGCTGTTTGAGAAATTCTACGTTCTGATACTGCTCCTTGAGGGACATAACGGCACTGATCAATGTGGGTCTTGGATTGGCATCGCCTCCGAGGTTCACCTGTACCAACTCGTCGACCGTGGCAGAGACACCTTCCTCATAGGTAGGGGGAGCGTCCTCTATATCTTCTTCTCCACTTATGGAGGGATCCTCCACAGGGGGAACTGCTTCTGAGCTATCAAACCCTGATGAGCGGTTACTACCCGCTTGTGCAGCCGTGGTCATTGCATCAAGGCACTCTGGCACCACTGAGACCATGGCTATGAAGGCTGTCGACCCAATACCATCTGGTCTTCGGCCCAAGGGGCCACGCTTGATAATATCAAAGCAGTAGTGGCACGTCGGTCGGAGCCGACTTATCCCAGCCTGGCGAAACAGACAAGTGTGATGGACTGCCGTTGCCATGAGCCGGACGTCTCGATACCTGATGGGAGTGGGAGGCTCCGGGATCACTGGATCCTGATTTGTATAAGAATATTAAGTGATCCTTCAACGCTGCCTGGACCTGGGGGCGCGATTCCCCCTTATCCCGGAAATGAAAAAACAATGCCCCATATCAGGGGTTGTGGCCTCCAACTGATAGATCCGGAAGACGTAGGTGTCATCCAGGACTGTCCAAGGGTCAGTTATAGCAGCAACGGGATCAACCTCACTTTCCTGGAATTGCTTATCCTAGATATTGTAATAATCGACATCAAAGTAGCAGGCTTCGCAAGAGGTGAAAGGAGCTGCAATACCTGGAGTACACCTAATCAGCCATTAAGGGAGTACTTGAGGCATTGGTGATATGATGAGGGGACGGCTGCGTGCAGATGGAGCCATGAACTACCCATCAATGCATTGTACGCGGTGACCTAGGAGACAACCATGAATTCAGTTATGGAAACTAGGCCACCAAAATGGGTCTTTAGGTGGATTTTGCCGACTAGGGTCTGTTCTGTCCTGTCATATCCCTAGATCCTTAAATCATAGGGAGTCAGATCATCCTCGGGCAACCCTAGATTCCGCAGTGTCTGTGTAGAGATAAGGTTGATATCGGAGCCAGTGTCAACGAGACAGTGGAAAACCTCCACGCCATTGAACTGGCCAGTGATATACAGCGGGCGGATGTGCCCCGGTATGGGAGGGTCTTCATCTTCACCAGAGAACGAGATGACGACTTGGCACTCAGCATTCACAACTGCTTCAGCATGGAAGGCTTCTACCATTGCTACCTCCGTCTCAAACTGGTGTGGGCTTCTTAAAGCCTCAGCAAGTGCTTCGCGCATATCTGGCGACAGGCGAAGGGATTCAAGGATGGAGAGCCTTGCTGGGATACTGGCGAGGTGCTTCAGAACATCATAATTCTACACTAAGTGCGAACTTCTGCTTACAGGAGGCCACTCTGCGACTGGAGGCATGGAGGACCCTGCCGACTGGACCAGCAACTGATTGGTACTAGGGACATCCCGCTGCTCATTAGTTGGAGCTCAGAGGGTAGCTGCCAGATGAGGACCCTGTGACTGAGATTAGCCTGTGGAAGGGAAAAACTGGCCGCGATATGGCTGAAGTGGATTTTCCTGATCCAGTAACACAAACGGTGGTGGAGGAGGGCCTGTCGACACCGGATGAAGAGGCTGCGCGTGCTGAGTTCTACGATGGACCTGCTATCTGGTCTCAGCGGCATGCACGGCCTGACTGGAGGTGCCAACTGACGTGCCCCGATGACCCATATGGACGCGGTTCCGCCGACGTTGGTGTCGGCTAGGGACATTGGGGAGGTTCGTCTGGTGCTCTCCCTTGTCGGGAGTCATATATGGATTTACCAACTCAATGGTGTTAACCGAAGCATATCCCTGACTGTCACTTGAAGAATCATCCACCACTGGGTGGATTCTGGGAGGGATTCCCATCTCCAGGGGCATGAAGTCACCAAGAGTGTGGGACGACGACGACATTGGAGGGGCGTGCTGCTTCTTCTTGCACCGCCGATGCTTTCTTTTCTGGGAAGAGGCCGGCTGAGATGATGATGTAGAAGTGGTGGCCGCAACTTCTGAAAGCTCCGAATGATTCAGGAATTCACGGATAATGCCATGGGTGTGGGCGACAGTCCTGCGAGCCATCCAGTTGTTATACTTCAGGGACCCGCGGTTAGGGACCCGCTGCCACACGCCTCCTTCGTCGCTACTGCTATCTGATCTCCCAAAGACACCCGCCACTTGTGCCGGGGCTGGGCCCAACATGACTATGTTGTTGTTAATATGGTATTGGAGCCAGTTCTTGAACACATATCATTGCTTGATGGTGTGCCCCAAAATCCAGTGATAAGGGCAGTAGTTGGGGTGATCAGTGAGATGCGCCTCTTTCGGCTTCCGGCACTCGGGAAGTCGCACGATTCTCTGCTCCAAGGCACTATGGAAGTAGTCCGGGACCTGAGCCTCATCGAATGAGTAGGTCTGATTCCTTCTGTCCAGAAAGGGGGCTCTAGGAGCCTGACCCTGACGGGGGGATGGAGGAGCCTCCCGAGGGGGTGGAACTTGGTTATCTTGCCTAGGCGGCGGCGGCGCGTTACGCGGAGGTGCCTACTGATTTTGGGGCGAGCGCTACTGGGCTGGAAACTATGCCCGCGGTGAAGGGCCTCTACGAAACTGCGGAGCGGGCTCTACTGGCAGCAATTCTAGCCGCCTGGGGGCCTCTATCTGGGCCACGATGGCGAGTTCGGTTCTGGAAGCTCTCCTTACTGGAATTGTAGTGGACAGCGGGCGTGCCTGGCCAACCTGTTGTAGGGATTCCTCGAGGCGCTAAGCCTTATCTGAGAAGTCTCGGAACCCTCCGAGATAATTCTGAGTGATCAGGGAGGGAACCGGTTCTATCTTGGCATTCCCCACACACATCGTCAGTAGTTGCTTCTAATTCAGCGGCATGTCAAGGGAGTATATGAGCCCCTTACACTGGGCGATAAAGTCCGCGACTCACTCGTCAGGCCTTTGCTTTCACCTGAAGAGGTCTATGATGTTCTTCTTCCAGGTGGTAGAGCTGAAATGGTAAAGGAACTACCTGCGGAGGTCTTCCCAGCTTGTCACAGATCCAACGGGGAGCTGGCTGTACCAAACGAAAGCCGACCCCTCCAGCGTCTGAAAAAATCAATGGAGCTTGGCATCCTCCTACTGCGCTGGAGTCCCTAACATAGGCCCACACCTCGAGTTAAAGTGGGCCAGGTGCTACGGCGGGTCCCTCGTCCCGTTAAAGGGGAAGAAAGTGGGATTTGCAAATCCCAGGGGCGCCGACATGTCATCCACCCATACCGAGTATGGCTTTCCATCAGGTGGGACAACCACTTGTCGTGTTTAGAAAGCTTCCAGGTGGGCAATGAGTGCCGCCATCAGATCTTCCAGACGGGGGTCCTGGTCCTGACGAGGATCCCAAACCACGAGCGCATTTCCAGGCTCTTCAATGCGGTAGCCGAGCTCAGCGGCTCGTGGAGCGGTAGGTGGGGAGACCCTTGGGGTGGCTGGAGGAGCCCAAACGGGATTCCCTGGGTGGTCCCATCGTTTTTGAGGGTTTGGCGAGACATACCACGCCCTCTTGCCGTGGGATCAAACTTCTGCCCTATCAACGAATACGGCATGATCAGGGTTGCCTAGGAGAATCTCGTCGAGGGGTAGCTGTTCCTGCCCCTACTTCCCCGACCTAGGGTCACCTTAGTCGGGTTGCCACTCTGCAATGAGTTCAGCCAGAAGTTCATCGACTAACTTCTTTTTCTCAGCAAGTTGCTGGTGTAGCGCGGCCTTCTCAGGGTCCTCTTCTATCTTCTACGCCGAGGCCGACGGGTCAGAGTGTTTGAAAGCTACAACATGATCTTTTCCTTTACTGACATTTCAGCTTAGTAACAGTGACTCGGTAGGCGCAGGGAGACCTAGGAGGTTCCTCTACTAGTGAGTAATCCTTCCTGATGGGTCCAGTGGTAGCACGTCCTTAGGGGGGACATTCCCATTGAGAATTTCCCGCTCGTTCGACTCTCCTGTCAGGTCGGTCATGTTGACTTCCACTCTTCTTGGGGGCATGACCTCACTACCGCCAAGTGAGTCAGGTTTCCGGTGAATTTTATTGAAGAGGAGTGAAAAATACTATCCCCAGCCACAGAATTTCACGTGGGGGGCATCCTCCTTGACAACTTTGCGGAGTAATTGAAAACTCTGAACGCACTGTTGTTGGAGGGTCCTGTGGTGGCCAGGTGAATCGGGGTGTCAGACTGCAGGGAGTGTGGCCAGGTCCACCAGGCGGCATTGTTCACCGATGCCTTCGAGGTTCTCTTGGCTCCTGAGATAAGTCACCTGCCGGTGGCGAAGATGAAGGTGAGTCGCCCAGAGGGTTTGGTAGAAACATTCAAACTCCTCCGGGGTGAGTGATTCTGGCATACCAAAATTCGATCCTGCGACCAGCCAAAACTTCTCAGAGAAGTGGCCCGCTACAAGGACAGTCTAGAAGTTACCCGGCTCAGATCCAGGGTCTAGACTTTGATTTCCCCACTCATCAACTGAGGTTATCCGAGTAACTGGCGGTGACACTGAGGCAGACCGTTGGGACGGAAGGCTGGCCGGTGGAGAATACGACGAATGAGCTGACTAGCCGCCGAATCTTGGACTATCCCCCGAGGATTGCAGCGACCTGGCCGCCATGTCATGATAGGATGGACCAGCGAACAGAACCCCTAACACAGCAGCAGTGTCTATCGGGGGTGGGTTACATCCTGGATCTTCCGTTACTAACCCCCAAAATAGCTCCGAGGTAGAGGGTTCTTCCGGAGATGATGGTGGTGACTGCGCGGTCATCCCCAGGAAGCATTCCAGGGTCTCTTCCTCCTAGATATATCTCTAGAGGGAAGTAGGGATCCTGCAGGCTTCGTATTCTGGGAGCATGAGGCTGATGCGCCTCATTCCTGCCCCAAACCTTGACTTAGAGGACTGAGGGGAGGGCTCCTGCGCTGGATCATACTCTGCCTCAGAGTCTGAGAAGCAGACTGACCTGATTCCCATCCGGCCTTTCCCAGGATTCCTCTTGTGGTGAAGGCGGCCTGCTCTCCTACCCCTGGATGGTTCTTCAGGGCAGGGCTGATTTCTGACATGGGGTCCTCCGGCTGTACCAGTGCTAGGGCGGAGAAAGTCTCCACCCGAGGAGGCTAGGGTGCAAGGGGCAACGGGACAAATGTCGAAACAGACACGGGGAGGACCTCCATGCTGGCGAGTGACCGGACATGCAATGCCACTATGCTCGCTATTCGTGGCAGGGGGAGTGACCCCGTACCTAGTGTAGTGGGCACGGAAGAGACCCCCATACGGAGTGTTGCTGTCATAGGAAAGACCCTATCCAGTGTTGAAGGTGGCACGGGGCAGACCTCCAAGCTGAGATTGGGAGCAGGGAGGGCCCACACCTTCTGTGGTGGTGGTGCGGAGTGAGCCTCCACGCTGGGCGGAACTGCTACGGATTGGTCCGTGACAGCCATCACCTGTACCGGTGACCGGGAGAGTCGAAAAAACCTGCCCATGGGGTGGTTGGGGCCTCGATCCGGGTAGGGCGTACTGCTTTCCCTACTCAACATATGTAGGGATTCAAAGAGATGAGTCAGCGGTGGCTTGGGCCATAGTAGTTGCTGATGTTGACGCCCCACGATGAGCGTATTCTTCTACTCGTGCCCGACGCTGTATTCGGGTCAGGTGGACTAGATCTAGTGGTGCAGGTGCATGGACTACCTTCTCCTCATCTCGGGGAACCGGGTGGCGGTGCTGACACGGCCTGGTGGGGGCCCTCGCCGGGAGTCCTTGTAGCGGGACTCCGATCGGGTCGGCCTGGATACCTCCTACTTCATCGGCGTAGGGGAGGGAGCTGTCGAGGCACTCTAGGGACAAGCTACCAAAATGATTGAATGTTGGGGTGGGGAGCAGTGGCTCCCTACGTAGCCCTCGGGCGCAACGTGGACGGTGAGGCGTAGCTGCCTCAAGATTTAGGTGGGCCATATCCCTGGTGGGGATGACCCCCTCCTCCTCGTACCTGCGTACAAGGTCATTGATTACCCTTCACTGGATGATCTATGACGGGGAGAGGGGGCGTGGGCACCAAGTAGTTGTGGCAGTCGTGGCCTTCATGGAAGAGGTCGAACCGCACGGGGTATCCGCGTTGATATTACCCCTTCCCCTGCGTCGGTGGGCAGGTGATCGAGCTCCAGAGGAAACGACTTGATTCCTGAAGTAGAGAGAGGAACTCATTAATACTGCTAGGAAAAGGAATCAACTAACTATGCCCCAACACCGTTCCATCTTCCATGGTTGGAAAGAGGGATCCACGCTAACAACATCGCAGAACGGAATGCTCAACGTCCTGACTGTCACAACTTCTGGAGAGTTTCATGTCAGGCCTGATCGATGGGACCTGGTACCAGATGACGAGGTTAAACGACATGCTTATCCCCTGATGCCCCGAATGCTACTATCCTCTAAGCTGAGGAGAGGAGCTTCACGTTGGGTTCACCATTTTTCTGTTTCTGACGCTTTCGTCGGGGCACGCGCCTCCGTCACGTAGAGGAAACGCGACTGTTGCCCCGTATTCCCACTTTCCAAAGGTGGGCGACATCTGCTCCTTATTCAGGGACGTATGCTCCTTGATCGAAATAGGATTGCGGGATGTGGGTTCTTCCTTCCCTGGATTCCTCCTTGGAACTCGTCACCTAGTCTGGGTCTCCCTCATATATTTAAAACATGGTTCGTGAAGCTCTTTCTGGTGCCATATCTTCATGGACACCAGTTAATTACACCGCTTCTGTCAGGACCTTCGAAGGGGTCCGGTCAGGGAAGCAACCTTCGGTTAGGAGATTAGTCACGTTGGGGCATCACTGGCATGTCTTGAAGTTGGGGAATTGGAATCTCTGTCTTCTGTCCCTTATCATAAGGCTTCTCAAGGGCGTGGAAGCCCGAGGCATCCCACATCAAACGCGGGGAATCGTATGCCCTAAGCATGTATCTGAGGTTTTCCTCAGCTTCCTATGTTTAACACGGGGCTTGTTGCAAGTTTAACATCTAGCGGATACAGATCAGATAGATCAAGACACTAGATAGAGTGGATCAGATTGAAGAACCATCTAGAGGGAACACCGATGTTGGGGCCAGCATGTGGGCGGCTTCCTGGATTCTTTGGAAAGGAATGAAGTGGCATGATCCCACTGGGATGTGGTGACCCGGGTAAGAATCAGGATGAATGATGTCTTTGGTGTTGGGTCTCGATGAGACTTCCTACGTATCCCTGTGGTAGGGAATCAAAGTCCGCATAGTTCATCGATACAGTGGGACACCTGAAGAGGTGACCCATGAGGATGGACGTATGGGTAGGACCTAGAGGAAGTAGAACCTTCAAGTTAGGGCATGAGCTTCCCGAGACACGTGGTCTTGAGGGATAAATCAGGATGAGACATGGGTTTCGGGATTGAAACTCATGGAGAATTTTTACGTATCCCTGTGGTGGGGAATCAAAGTCCTCATAGTTTAGGTGGCCAATACAGTTTAACGTCATGCGGGACGAGAACGGGGCTTACACCCTGAGGCGGATCATGGTGATAGCGAACCAACGTGAATGGGGACATGAGGTCTAGATGGATTGGGGCTTACACTCTGAGGCGGCCCAAGGTGGAAATGGGGCCTGGAACACTGTCACAGAGAGAGTTAGGGCCGGTGGTCTGTCGAGATTAAAACTCATGGAGGCTTCCTACATACCATGCCTTAGCATAGATCAAAGTCCCCGTAGTTTGGGATGGATGGGGCTTACGCTCTGAGACGACCCATGGTGGTGGGGCTTAAACCTCGTGGAGGCTTCCTACATACCATTCCTTAGTACAGATCAAAGTCCCCGTAGTTCAGGTTGGATGGGGATTATGCTCTGATACAACCCATGGTGGTGGGGCTTGAACCTTGTGGAGGCTTTCTACATACCATGCCTTAGCACAGATCAAAGTCCCCGTAGTTCAGGATGGATGTGGCTTAGGCTCTGAGACAGCCCATGGTGGTGGGGCTTGAACCTCATGGAGGCTTCCTATGTACCATTCCTTAGCACAGATCATAGTTCCCGTAGTTCAGGTTGGATGGGGATTATGCTCTAAGATGACCCATGGTGGTGGGTCTTGAACCTCGTGGAGGCTTCTTACGTACCATGCCTTAGCACGGATCAAAGTCCCTGTAGTTCGGGTTGGATGGGGCTTACGCTCTGAGATGGCCCATGGTGGTGGGGCTTGAACCTCGTGGAGGCTTCCTACTTACCATACCTTAGCACAAATCAAAGTCCCCATAGTTCGGGATGGATGAGGCTTACACTCTGAGATGGCCCATGGTAGTGGGGCTTGAACCTCGTGGAGGATTCCTACGTACCATGCTATAGCACGGATCAAAGTCCCCGTAGTTCAGGATGGATGGGGCTTACGCTTTGAGACGACCCATGGTGGTGGGGCTTGAACCTCATGGAGGCTTCCTACGTACCATGCCTTAGCACGGATCAAAGTCACCATAGTTCGGGTTGGATTACGCTCTGAGAGGGCCCATGGTTGTGGGGCTTGAACCTCATGGAGGGTTCCTACGCATGATGCCTTAGCACGGATCAAAGTCCCCGTAGTTTGGGTTGGATGGGGCTTACGCTCTAAGATGACCCATGGTGGTTGGGCTTGAACCTCATGGAGGCTTCCTAAGTACCATGACTTAGCACAGATCAATGTCCCCGTAGTTCGGGATGGATGGGGCTTATGCTCTAGGACGACCCATTGTGGTAGGGATTGAACCTCGTGGAGGCTTCTTACATACCATTCCTTATCACTGATCAAAGTCCCCGTAGTTCGGGTTGGATGGGGCTTATGCTCTGAGATGGACCATGGTGGTGGGGATTGGACCTCGTGGAGGCTTCCTATTTACCATGCCTTAGCACGGACCCATAGTTCGGGATGGATGGGGCTTACGCTCTGAGACGACCCATGGTGGTGGGGCTTGAATCTCATAGAGGATTCCAACGTACCATGTCTTAACACGGATCAAATTCCCCGTAGTTCGGGATGGATGGGGCTTACGCTCTAAGATGGCCCATGGTGGTGGGGCTTGAACCTCGTTGTGGCTTCCTACGTACAATGCATTAGAACTGATCAAAGTCCCTATAGTTCGGGTTGGATGGGGCTTACGCTTTGAGATGGCCCATGGTGGTGGGGCTTGAACCTCATGGAGGCTTCCTACGTACCATGCCTTAGCATGGATCAAAGTCCCCGTAGTTCAGGTTGGATGGGGCTTACACTCTGAGACGACCCATGGTGGTGGGGCTTGAACCTCATGGAGGGTTCCTACGTACCATGCCTTAGCACGGATCAAAGTACCCGTAGTTCGGGTATACAGTTTAATGTCATGCTGGACGGGCGTATTTGGGGCTTACGCTCTGAGGCGGCCCATGGTGTTTCATGGTCGATGCTCACTCAAAGCTCACGGGAGTCATGCTTAGTGTGAGAAACAAGAGGTTGCAGGGACTTGATGATCACGTCGTGAAAGGGTGCATCCATGGGAAGCGAAGAGGGTCTTACGCATTGAGCGTTCCATGGTGTCGGGACTTACTTCAGTATGGAGGCCCGTGGAGTGACAAAGCACAACGGGAGAGGGATTTGGCACCCAAGAAGAGAGGAGGGGCCCCGTTCCCTATCATGCTCTCTGCTGGCCTTGGCACCGAGGAAGTGAGGAGGAGCAGGGGTGCTCCCTCCTGCAAGGAAGGCTAGGAGCTTACACCAAGGTGGCTTCCATTCCCATTGTACAAACACCACTCCAATAAATCACCCCTTTTAGGGATGAACCCACCATCCCCGTGGAGACGAGCGGGAGTGGAGAATATCCAAGGTGGGGGGACCCTGCGTGCGAGGCATGGGGCCAAGTCACAGTTTAACGTCATGTGTTGAGGATGAGGTTCTTGGTAGTTTAACATCCTGTAGCTCAGATGAGGTGGGATTGCTCCGCACCCCTACGACTTATATAAACGGTGCCCTATGCCCCTTGTGGAAGGGAAGGCATCAGCAAAGCCGTACTGAGGGGGTGTCACAGAGCGAACCCTCGAGGGGTCCACGTTAGCGTGGCTATGCGAAGAAGCAATAGCCGTTAGTGTGCCTATGCGAAGAAGCATGAGGTGAAGCAACTCAACGAGAAGGATTGTCCAAGGGACCCTGAAGGTACTTCGTACGAGATGAGAAGGCTGTATGGGAAAACCATGTAATATATGAATGCTCGGGGTGCATGGGACACCTGTAGGTGGCACCTGGAAGGAGGGCATCGGGAGCTCGCACACAGGGGTGGGGGGTGCCCAGGGAGTGCCGATATGAAGGGCACCGAAGGATTGCACGCGACCCTAGGGAAGTGAGAAATAAGGGGATCCTGGTGCGGAAAGCCACGGGTTGGCGCAAAATAGATGTTGCCTGTGTGAGACAAAGGGGCTGAGGCTTTGCACGACTTGAATGGATTGTGCGCAAGGGGGGAAGAATGACGCGCAGGCAGCGAGGGCCGCACGTAAGTATAGGGAGCACGCAAATATTATGTGCAACTGATGGGCCTACGCGCAATGGAAGGAGTTGCACGCAGGGGGGGCAGACCCTTAGGGGTTTGAGTTTAGTCTAAACCAGGGGGGATCTCGTGTGAAGGCGGATCCTAGGGCGACTTTGCGCGAAAAAGAACCCTACCTGAAGGCCATATTGCACGCGCGTGGAATGGCAATTACGTGCATGAGGGGCAGTTCAAATTCTTCATCCCTGAAAAGGAAAGGGGTTGCCTTCTATTTATAGGCACCCGACGACACAAAATTCAGAGTTGTGCGCAATATTTGTGCGACTAATGCGGCGTCGTGAAATATCAATCGCGCGGGGCATGAGTGCGAAATTATTTCACACCAGCACCGGGACGTTTCTCGAATCCTGGTACCATCCGTGCGTGACGTGTTTTTTTTTTCACGCACTTCTCCCTTTTTTTCACGCACCAGTTCCGGGCCCTCCGAACCGAGCCTCCGGGTCCGAATATGACTTCGCTTTTTCGTTTCGGAACTTTCTTCGGAACTTACTCACTTTTCGGCGTCTACATATATTAATGGTTTTCAAATGAGTTAGAAATGGTTTCCAAAACATTTGGTTAAAATTTAGTCTAAAATAGGATTTTAAAATGCATAAATGGTTTGGCTCACTGAGATTGGATTTTTGTGAGGCCCATTTGGCACTTTTAAACTAGGTTCTTATAAAATGCATGTGAGGCCCCTTGGGTTCCTTTCTTACCATGATTAATGTGGATCATGGCCCGAGGGGAATTATTATTTTTTATTGTCCCGAGTAATGGTGTTCCAAATGTGTGGCTTGATGAATAGCCCCCTGAGGGGATGAGATCAAAGGTGTTGGGATGGTTTAAGCCCATTGTTCTTGGTTATATATGTACCCTTATGAGGGTTGGGTTGAAATTTAATGTGCCATGTGAAATTTTTTTTGGATCTCTTTAGATTTATCAGAGTAGGGTTTTTGAAAGAGGTGGTTGCATAAGCCCCAAGATAGATGGGGGACCCTCTAGTGGTTGGGCTAGTGGGGTGTTATTTTGGGAAGAGACCCATGAGTTATATGGGTATTTTGGTAATGTATCCTTGGTTGGATAAGACATGGATCTCTATGTGTGATATTTGTGCAAGTAATGAAATGTGGAAATGATTGTGAATGGAGATAATTTGTTTTGTACAAGTTAGTGGCATGACCGACCTTATAGGCCTCATGAGAGGTGTGAGTAGGTTGATCTCCTCTCCTTAGGTTTAAATTGAGTGTGACATTTATGATTATAGGTGTGTAGAGTGCACAACCTAGGTTTCAAGACCTTAAATAGTGGCGATAGATCAATATGGGATCAATCAATGATTTTTTCAGGCGATTATTTGGTTTTATGAAGCATGAACACCATGATTGTTCCAGTTCATTGGGAGTATCTTAGGAGCGGGTTTTGAGAAATTGGATTGGCCAGTAGCTAAGATGTTGCTACCTGTAGTGGTTCATGACATGATCTAGGTGTTGAGTATGGGGAAGGGATGATGATCAGATTATTAAGAGGGTTGGTATGGATGGTGGAAGGTTTAGTTTGTGGTTTTGGTTTGGGAAACAAGGATGATCCTTAGAGCGAGGTGAGGTCATTATTATTCCTTGGAGCAACAAACACTATACGAAATGTGGTAGTATTGGATTATGATACAAGGTGGAATGATTGGAAAATAATTCTAGAAATACTTTGGGGATTAGAGTGTAAGGTTCAAGGAACCTTTAATTTTTGGGAAGGTCTTTGGAAAATATACTTTGGGTTAATAGTTTTCATTTACATGCAATGATGGTGGGTAGTTTCTTCAAGAGCATAGGGTTCAGTTGGACTTGTCTCCAATGGGGAGTTCCCTGGTGAGATAGACTGGGAGATAGCGTGTCATGAATTATTGGACCTTGATATGGTTTATTCTCATGGAGGAGGGAGGAGACATGATTTATGGGTGTGTCAAATCAGAGATTCATTAGCACTCATGAGTGGAGCATAGAGACTAAATGGGTCAGGAGAGTATATGATAATGTATTTTAACTGAGAGTTATATTCCAACATCAATATTTGCGTTGAGTGTTTTTGTGATGTCTAGGTGTTAAGGAATTGTGGTTGGGAGGTTATATCATATTGAAAGGTGAGGTCAAGATCCATTAAGTAAAGTCATCTAGATAAGGACCGATAAGTTATTTTTCATAGAAATGGATGTTGTGAGGTGAATAACTCATCATGAATGTCATATTGGATGTGGATGACGTGGTTCAAGAACTGAATTAGGGTTTTGGGAGAAAATACTATATATCTGGGCATGGTGTTTGGAGTTTTACAACGGTAGAGTGTCGTGAATTTGAAGATTAATCATAGGGTTTAGTAGAGTGTTGGTGTAGGAATCCTATGATGGGAAGTAGTTTGGTGGATGGAGACCCTTGTATAAGATGGAAAAAGATCCAAATCTAGATATGTGATATTGAGGATGGATAAAACACTGGTTCTTGTAGTTGGTTTCCAGAGTAGTCAATGGTTTATGGTCTAAGTGATACAAGTGGAGACGAGTAGCGAGTCAAGTGGCTAGTGGATTTTGGGGAACTATCAAGGGATTGTTATCTGAACATGGAAGTTAAAAAGGGTGAGAAACTTGAAATAAATCCATTAAGATTTAGGAATGTGATCATATGTCTGAATTTTTAGTAGTGTATGTGGGTTCCAGTGTTCAGAAGATATTGAGGTGAGTTGTGATTGCAGTCTAGTGATGATGGAGTTTCCTAGTACATGTTGAGAGTGACATGTAGGCAAACCAAACCCATGTATAGAGGTGATTTGTGGTAGTTTTTATGTGTAAGTGGATGATTTGCGAAAATAAATGAAATATTACCTTGTTTGGGCATTAGAAGTAGAGATGGTTGTGAACCAGTGGTGTTGGAAAGTGGAGTGAGACTCAGACCATTCGACGAGCTTGATGATAAGAGCCAGTAATGTTGTTATGAATCTTATAAGTAAGTGGTACCCATGTTTGGGGTCCTTATAAAGATACTTGATTTAAGGTGGGTGTGTCTGGTGGGGAGTATATAGAGTATATTGTGGGATGGAATGAGGAAGGGGCTATATGGAAAGGAAATGCCTCTCATTTGAAGGCATGATTGCATGGATGTCTCCAATGAGAGGGACTGATGTGGGAGTTGGATGTTGAGTTGAGTGGATGAATTGATAGAGGTAGACTACTAAAGGTACTTCTAAAGGATGATAAGTCATTATAGGTGGATTTTTTAATGACCGGTGTAAATAAAAGTTTCCAAATTACCAAGGGAATTTGAGTTTTAGGTTGGTGGATGGTCCATTTTGAGGATCAAGGGTCAGACTAAGGGTCTGAACCTTTGGATGTAAAAAAGAGGATTTTATGGATGAGACTCAAGGATCAGGTGGTGACCCAAGTATTTGAGAGAACCAAAAAAGGTAGTTCAAGTTGGATGGGCTATTTTAGTAGCCACCAACTAGCTCGTGAGGGTTACCGACTCACCGTTGGTTTTCCCAGTAGCCTGAGCACATTGTTTAGATGCACGGGCTAGTAAGTGGGGATACTGGTTGATTTTAAGTGGGGAAGGTGGATCCTTGTCTTTTACATCAAACCCCCTTATCTCCTACACTCTCTTCTCCGCAAACCTCTTTCAAAATAGTTGATGAAGTGGGATCCCTTCTTGGTGATTTTGGCCATTCTATGCTCATTTCTTGGTTATTTCAAGTGTCGTTAAATGAGGTTGATTACTATAGTTAAGTATAAACCATACTTGCCTTAAATATATATATTTATCTCCATTTCCTCTCATTGAAACCCTAATTCATGAATTTAGGGATTCCATCATGGAATTGGTACATTAGGCTCTATTCAAGCTGAGATTCTTGGTGATTCATCTTCACCATGATCATGGTAGGAAGTCCTTACCATGTCATGGATTTTGTATAAAATTTCATTCCTTGAATTGCATGTGCCTATGTATGTAGCCCTGTAAGACCTCTTATTTTGATGTTAGTGTGAGTGGGTGAGGTTTTTATCAGTGTAGGGGGATTGTTATAGGGAGAGAATGAGTTGGGTGTGTTGGAATTGGTGAAAACAATCTTTATACTAGAATTGCTTATAGTGCTGTCTGCTTAGACTTTTTGTCTTGGAATATGATTTTTGGGCTTGGTTGAGGCTAGGGTGGTTGGGATAGATGAAATAGGGGTTCAAGTAGTGAATCAATTGATCAAAAACCTTATAAATAACTGATAAGGGCTGCGTGTTAATGATAATGACATGGCTGTCCATTTTGGCAAAGGGGCCTTAGAGGTACCCTTTTGGTTTGGAAAGTTCTCTTTGGATGGACAAGGCACCTTGAATGATGTTTTTATTTTATAATGAAAATAATTAAAAGAAAATAAACAATATTTTATCATTATAGAATCATAATTAAATAATAAATATCATATATATTTATTAAATCCATCATTATATCTATCAATGTGAGGTAGTGATGGAAAATGAATCATATCACTATGTGGATGTGGTAGTCCACACCTACGCACGAGAGATACCTTAATTTCCCATTTGATGGAAATGAGGTGAAAAATTATTGACCCATAGTATTAAAATCATATAAATATATTTATAATAATAAATTCATTTACTAGTATGGATAAAATAGAGTTAGTGGATTTATAAGAAGAAATAAGCTTTTAAAGAGTTGGATAAGACAATTTTATCTTCTTTGAGAGACCTCATTTGGCATACACCTTACAAATTTTTAGGATGGTATTAGGTTAAGAAAATAAGTTCAAGAATGAATTTAAGGAATATAAGATGGTTTTAGGTAGGTCTTGGCTAAGATAGTGGGGTCAAAGTTACTAAATAAGGGTAGATAAGAGGTTCCCTTTTATAAGTGAGGCGAGGGACACACATGTAATTACTTTCAACATTTAAATAATATAAAGTCATTTTCCAATGAAAGTGGCACCAAATGGATTGTAATTAAAAGGAAGAATAATATATGGTCTAAATATATTCAATAAATAATTTTTAGATAATTTTACATGTCATTTTTACCCTAATCCCATAGTTTAATCCCTAGTAAACTCTTTTAACCTTAACCACACTAATAATTTTTCACTGTTTTTACTACACATTATGACCAAAATTAAGTTAAACATATTACCTAATGTTAAATATGATAATTGTAAATATGGATCCATTTTACAAGATTAAATTTCTAGAATTGTTAATCATTACTTTTAATATACATTCATAAATTGCAACGACAACCATTTTTAGATAAATGATTCTTTTAAGAATAAAATCATTTTACAGAAAAATAAAGTACAATGATGATTAAAATGAAATTAATTTTATTATTTTTTATAAAATTATACCTATTTTTCTTTAAAACAAAACAAAAAATGAATGCAACATTTCAATAAATTGATTAAAAAAGAATAACTAAAAACTCTTTTTATTTGAACAAAAGTATTACATAGATTTCCAAAATGTTAAGTATATATTTCTAAATTAAACATTATATTTATAAATTAATTATATTAATTATTAAATAAATATTTTTATAAAAAAAAGGTTTCAAAAACTTTAATGTTATTATTATATAATTATATTTTCATAAATGTGACATTTTTTTGTAAAATTGATATTTTTCACTATTTATCCAAAAACCAACCATTTATGAAAACTCTCAGAACATCACCCTAAGATAATTTTGAAATGATAATTAAAAAAATTAATTTAATTTTTTAAAATAAAATTTATAAAAATGTAATAAATTAATTCTATTTATTCTCACATTAAACACCTAAAAACCATTTTTATAAATAATTTATTCATATGGTGTAAAACGAGTTAATTCGTATAATTTTCCTAGAAAAACAATTAGATGAAAGAAAGATTAATTTTTATTGAATTTATTTTTTGTATTAAGAAAATAATTTATATATATATTTAATAATTCAATTATTCCTATTCAAACTTGCCAACACAATGACTAAGTTATAAAAGTCTTATTTAAATAATATTATTTTTTGGTTCATTTAAGATAAGGGTTGTTTGTGGTGCATGTTATCAAATTTAGTATTCATTTAAAGGAAACTAAAATCTTGGTGTGGTACATTCTCCCCTCCTTATATAAATTTTATCCTCAAAATTTTAATTTATGTTGTGCATCTTGTGACATTTTAATATATTTTATCATGAATTTTAATTTCTAGGTTAATACTGTGGAACTTATTTTTTCATAAAAAAAATATATATACCTTTATAATATTTACACTTATAAATGTGTTTACAAAAGAGTAACTTAAAAATTAATTTATAGTTTAAAAAAATCATGATAGATTTATCTCCCATTTATTGAGATTGAGGAATTATAAAAAAATACTTACATGATTCCTTTCAACTTCCTAAGTTAAAATCATTTTTTCCTTTGATTGATTATTTTGATTAGTTTCCACTTCTGATTCTATAAATGAATGACTAAGAAAAATTTTTTATTCCCAAAGAATGAAAATCAACTTTTAATGGATCATAATATCCATAAAATAATGAAAAGTTATTTCACTCATCTAAAAAAATGATTATAACAAGTTAATATAATAATCAATATGAATAATTTTTTTTATGAATCAGTAATACATTAATTTCTAAAAACACAATAATGAAATCCAAAGAAATTATATAATTCATTAACCATTAAATTATAATGACAATAGGTTAATATATATTATTTTATGCTTTACCTACTAATTCCTAGATCCTAAAATATAATTAAAGCTCAAAAATTAAGATTATGTCAATGAAAAACAAAGGAATAACAATAATGTTTGTAACTATGAAATAATTTCTCATATTAATAAAAACAAATAAATATATTCTCATTATAACCAGATTCCCACCATGTTTCTTGATTAACAATTCCTTCCTCATAGTGTTAATGGATGATTCGATATACTTTAAAAATATAAAAGAGTTTGTAGATTCAGAATCAAATAATGCATGGTTTTATGATCAAAATAACTGAAATAAAAACTCAAGATATTTCAACATCATATGTAGTAATTTCATAATATTATCCTTTCCCACTTATCCATTTTTAGGTAAAACCCCTCAATGATTGAGGCATTCTTTTGAGTAGTGACCCAACTTCTTATAGTTGAAACACAAGACATTGGAAGATTATTTATTTCGCTTGCATTCACATGTCTGATTTCATTTCTCTCCACACTTGAATCAAACACCCATTCCCTTTAATAAAGTACCAATGTGTATCTTTCCATAATTATCACATATGGGAAGTTTTATCCTTCCCTTATTTTACTTCACCTCATTTATTTTTTCTTGGTGTTTAGTGTTACACTTATTCTATTGATTTAATTTGAATATGTATGACTTGGATATTTATCTCTACATCATGATGGAACTTGATACTATATCATCACATGATGAAAATTATTGATACACTAGTTACCTTCAGAAGTTTGGATTAATCCCATTAAAGAAACAATCAATATTTCCTTCCAGATTATGTATACATTCCATAACATGCCTTTCTAATCTTATAAATTTTTCCTTACATCCAACAAAACAATCATTTTCCTTTTGTCTTATATTGAAGAATTATCTTTCCATATTAGCTCATTGATCATGAGGGAGGTATTTTTAAAAGAATATATATTTAAATTATAATATTACATTCTATCTATCTCCTTATTATTATTTAAATTTTGAATCCATGACACCATTGATCAATATATTCCTTTAAACAATAAACTGTTAGAATAACCTTCTCCCTTTCATTACTTCTCGAAGCCAAAAATGTCTTTTCAAGGGAATCGATCTTCTGTTCAGCTATCAATGGATTAATAGTTTTATTAGTGGATAGAGTTTTTTGTCACCTGAAGTGGCCCAACATCAATGAATCAAGATGTGAATAAATAGGTTGTTCTGTAACACCCTAGGATTTCATAGTACGTTATCTCTTTAAATTAATTCAATACCTTGCGCCACATGCAACACCGAGTTCGAGCGCATAACGACTTACCAAACTGGCCGTTCAAAAAGCGGTTATGAATAGTATTAACTGAATCTTGAATTTTATATACTCCATATAATTTTAAAATCCATATTATGTGTTTCTTAGACATAATAAAAGAACAAATTCAAATTTTCAGATAAAAGAAGTATTTTTCAAAAAATACAATTTTAACGCCTTTTAATGGAGAACCCTTTTTAAATAAAATATTTGACACTTTTATATATTCAATTTAATGAAATTAAATTCTTATTTAGAATCTGGACACAAAAATTTAGTTTGGATAAATTTTTGGTACTTTTCTGATAACTTTTATATTTGGATGAATAGTAAAAAATACTAAATTTTAATTGAAAACAACTTTTTTAATATAAATAATTAAAAATGTTAAATTATCCATTTGAATGGTTTTGATGTATAATTATATTATATTTTTATCATTTATTCCAATATTGGTCATTATAAGTAATTTTACATTTAAATTGAATATAAACACATGTCAATCTTTTGATAGTTTTTACTTCTTAAAAACTCGCTTTCTCGTTTTGACAATGGGAATTAATTTTTAATTAATTAATGAAACTTCTATGTTTTTAATTTAGTTAAATAGACATTATTTTTGAACTTGGAACATCAAAATTATATTTGGGTGATTTTTTGGTATTTTTCTGAAAACAATCAATTTTTGACGAATAGTGAAAAACACAACGTTATAGATAAAAACTGACATTTTCATTTAAATTATTATTTTTAATTAAAAATTTATCTTAAAGTAAAAATAGATACTTAATACATATATTAGTCCAATGTAATTCATTGGAGTCATTTTATAATAAGATTAGACATATAAAATTTTATTGGAATTTCTTTAACGTCTTTTACCCACCTTCTAGGCACATTTGCAAATTTACATAAAACATAATTTTACCACTTATGTGAATTTAATTTCAAAAATCCAAGAGACACAGTTTAAATTAGTAAATAAAATTTGGTTCAATGGGATGAAAATAATTTTTGGTGAATAGTAACTTTTGAATTTTATTTACCACGATAAAAAGTAAATAAGGTAATTAAAGGTAAAAATAATATCAAAATTACCCCCACACATGTCCTAATTCTATTGGATATGTCTATTTCAACCAAAATCAATCTTATGAAAAAATAAGATCCTTTAGATCAATTTGGGTTAGATTAGGACATTTATTATATTTTATTTAAAGAAGAGTTAAAAGTGTAAACTTCAAAGTTTAATAACTAAACCATTTTTAATATAGGTTTACACATAAGATAAATTAGACTATAAATATTCATTAGAAATATAAAAATATTTCCTAAATCATGGTATTTTATTTATAATTTTTAGATCTCAAATAATTAATTTTATTTATGACACAATGATGATGCAACAATTAACTTCTTAATGAAATATTAAAATAATTGATATTAAAAATATTAAAATAAATGTAAATTGAAACTTTTTAAGCCATAAAATAATTTTATAGGTGAATATGAAATTTTAGGGATGATTCAATGTATTTTTTTTCGAATTCATCAAGTTGTTATGACTTTAAAAAAATCAATTACTAAATATTTTCAAAATTGACATAAATGAGTTTTTTAAACAAATACTATATTATTAAATGATATAATATTCCTAAAAATATATGGTTCAGCCAAAGGACTTATATAATGATATATATGTTATTTATGAACCCCTTGAGGTTCTCTTGGCATTTTATAGTAAGTTTATTAACCATGTATTATAATAATACAAGAAGACATAGTAAAAGTTAAACTATTTAACTAAGGGTTAATCTAAAAAATAAGATTAATATGGTGACATATACTTGTCTAAAACCTATTGTTTGAGTGGATTTAGACCCATACCCACCTTATCATAAAAATAAAACCATTTTGAGCCATTAGAAACCCAAAATTATTTTATAATAAAATAATATTTCATGCTTTTCCTAAAGTGACCCTCACCTCTCTTATAAAAGGGTACTTCCCCTTCTCTTAATTTGACACCTCCAAATCCATTTGTATCGGCCAAACCCTGCTCAAATATTCTCCCAACTATCCTAAATTAAACCTAGAGGCATTACTTTGATCAAAAAGCCATCCTATGGAGCCCTTTTGTTCAAATCAAAAGGAAACACCCGAAAAAGATGTAATTATTTCATCACCTATTTCAAAGTTATTTTCTTCTTCAACTTCCTATTTCTTATTTGTTTCCATACCAAAATAATAACTCTAGTAACTTATACATAATATGATGTTATTATAAATATGGTACAACCATATTCATTATTCTATCCATCCTATGATTGACAAAGTTACCATACGTGCGTACATACGACTTATCGTCTCCACGTCGTGGTGTAGTTTGTTATTCAACACTTCATTATTTGGATGGGTATAATAATGAGTATAATTGATGTAAATAAAAAATATAAAATGTTAATTATTATTTATATATAATATAACATCCAATTACATACGATTTCACCATCAATATAATGATATCATCGCTCGTGCGTATGTACGGCTTACCGTCTCCACAACGCGATGAGATTCATTTTCACGTTCACCATTCAACAATGATTATAAATATATATATATATTATTAATAATTATGTAATATATGAAATAATAATTCTACTGTATATATATATATATATATCTTATGCACTTACTTATGTTCAATACGATATGAAAACGAAAACGGCGTTTATGCGTACGTATGGCCTACCGTCTCCATAAATAGTGTTTTACTTTTCATATATCTATCTATTATAAATAGTTATATTCTGAATATATATTATACATAAATAATGTTTTATATTCTGGAATCAATTAAATCATGATATAAGTTATACGATCCAGAATAACAAGTTAAAACACGTATGATAAAGAAAGTGATTATTACCCGAAATGTTATTTAAACATAGAAATAATTATTAAATGGGTAGTATAAATCCATAAATTAATTAAGTATGATATAATAAATATTAATATGGTTATGTTATAATTTAATAACATACTATGGTCATTATATAGGAGGTTAAACGTACCCTCGACTAAAGGAAAGTACAAGGTAAGGGTTAATTCCCCAATCTCATTATTATCTAAGATTGCTTATGTGTAAGTATTTACTAGGATATATTTATTATCCATGTCCATGTTTCATAAAAGAGTTTTAAAAAAGATTCTATTTAAGGTAATCTTTAACTAAAACATCATTTTAAATGTTTTAAATATTTATTCTTCTAAATCTTTCTCATTAATGTCCATGTTTTCAAAATGGTTTTAAGGATTTATTTATATGGACATGAATGTTTTAAAATGTTAATTCCTTTAAAAAGTTTCAAAGTGGTATGGGACACTTTGATTCATAAATATCTTTTAAATTACTTCCTTTATAAATGCGTGACTTTAAATGATTTTACAAAAATGATATTTCTCTAAAAGAGTTTTACTGATCATTTTCAACTATGTCAACATCCTTTAAGAGATATTATTCTTGATTGAGGTTGATTTATTATAGTAAAATATTTCATATTGTATTGAATGAGTTATGATATGTTTGTCTGTGGATGTGCTATTTTTATACCATTCATGATTTATGGTTAAAGTAGTGACATTTAGTATGCAAGTTTTAATACGAATGTTTATGTTATGTTTCAAAATTTTCATAGAGGAATGAATTGGATTTAGTAAGTGACAGGTGGAGCTCGCTATAGCTCCTCGATGCATCAGTAGGTCTCATGAGAAAAATTAGTGTCTCAGAATAAGGCCTTAACAATTTTTTTTTGTATTCTTGGCACGAGGCCTTGACTATATGGTTATGAAGTCTGACATTATACATTCCCTCATTATGAAATTAGTTATTACATGTGATTATTCAACTAGTAGAATATCCATGTGCATGTTTATATGATAATTTCTGATTTATTTTTTCCATATTATATTCAAGTTTATGTTTAAAAGGCTGTTATTTTTATTACACATCTTTCCATAAAAGTTTATAGCTTTCGGTAAATTATTTACCCTTACTAAGCATCTGAGCTCACCCATTTCTTATGTTTTGTTTTCCCAGGATTCCAAGAAGTGTATTATGATTGATATGTAGAGTTAAGATAGGGGAATAATGTCATTCTCAAAGGATTATTTTTGTTGTGTTTTATGTTTGAATGTGTAATGTAATATCCATGTATGTAATCTATTTTACAAGACTTCTAAACTGATCAGTCCTTCGGGACTTGATTCCTTGTAATCATGCCAATGTATTAAAATAATGCACCGGCTTCAGGCTTATGGGGTCGTGGCATTACAGTTGGTTTCATAGGAATTTTAGAAACAAACTTGGAAATATATTTAGATAAACTCTGATTATAGAACATTACCCTAAGATAAACTTTGAGGATTAGTATAGAAGAACTTCCTAGAATTTTGGTAATGTAGAGATTTTGTGAATTTTCCAAACAATACATCCCTATCTGGATAAGATCATGTAAAGGCATATATGGAAAAGATTTATCTAGGTGTAAAACCCAAAAACACCACTTTGAGCTAGACTCAAACAGGAATTGGTGCACGACAACAGGCCTTGCTGCACTCTTGGTTATGACACTCTCAGGGGATATGATTAGGATAATTCACATTTTCTTTATAAACCATTATGAAAGATTTATGAGTAAATATGTCATTCAAGAAACCATTTTTATGATTATGAGACTAGATGTGTGAAAATATTCAATTAATGTTGAGTATTTTTCTTTTTTTTGGATTATACATTATGATATGATCTAACCTAGTGTATTTTGTCATTTAGAAATGTCACCCAGTAGAAGGAATGCGAACTCCATCAATACGCATGATCCAAAGAGTAAGAAGGATCATATCTTTAAAAGTATTAAGCCAACATTTAGAAGGGAAATAGTATCCCACGTATTATCATCATATAAAGAAATAGTATCATGTGTTAATAAGATAAGTAAAGAATTCTATGAGCTGTATGGCTTTGAAGGGAAGCTAGAGAAGAATAGTATGGTAGAGAGAAATATGGATAAATGGAAGAAGGGAAAGAAGGATTTTCCCATATATGATAACTGTGGAAAAAATCACCCTGGGAAGTTCTCGAAATGAATGGGAGTTTGTTATAAGTGTGGAGAAAAAAGAAACCAATTTCATGATCACAAGGGTAAGAAAAAGGTTTCAAATGTACAATGATTCATCTACAAGAAGTTGGGACACTATGCGAATCAATGTACCAATAATTAGAGTATACCCTAAATGATGCTATTGGATAATAATCATGTTATGATACTACTGCAAATGAAGAGGAATGATTAGTCTTCTTAATTTGTTATTAAAGAATTGTGTCATTTGAGTATTGGATTAATGATTTACAATTTATAATAATTATAAAGTATATAAGGATTGTACTAAAACATGTTTTCATCAAGGATTTGAGATTTTATGGTACCAAGTAAAGTGACATAGTTTCAAGTTAAACATTTTGGAAAATATTTGGTTGAGAGAAAGATAAAACTTAAAATAGTCCTAAGGATGAGGTAATTATTTTAGAATAAGAGGTAATTGAGTTGGGTAAAGTATATTGGATATTATTGAATACCCTGGAACTAATTGATGGTTTTCTTATTCCATCATTTTTGGAGATTACAACATTTTTGAATTTAAAGAGTATATCCAGTATTCTATGTTTTACAGAAGGAATAAGGAAGTACATACTTATTAAAATAAGGTTTTACAGTAATTCAGGGTGTTACCATGTTTTAAGAGAATACATGATGAAGGTATTCACATGTTGTTATGTGACAAAATAGATATTCATTATGTTTACCTTCCTTATAAATTTTGGACTATGAGTTTGGACAGAAGTATTTTGGATTAGTATAAAGGTTGGAATGGATTAAGTTGGACATTGGATACTATTGTTTAAGGTTAAAACATTTTTTAATATTATTTTTGTATTTTTATGAAAAGGACAACCTAGAGGTTGGGTGAAAACCCATCGCGTCCGGCAAGGCCGCGAGACTTGAACCCACAACCAAAGGGCGACAAGGGTGCATCACCTACCACTAGCCTACGTGATGTCCTGGTTTGTATAATGTAGTTTTTTTAAAATTGTCTGACAGATGAATTATAAATTCATTATTTTTAAAACCCTATACGGTTAGGATAAATAGAATATTTTTTAATTCTATTATCTTTTTAAGTGAAAGATGGGTTTGTGGTAGAAGTTAGTTGAGGGATAGAACTACACTTGTCAAGTATTTTTTTTCTCTTATTCTATGAAAAAAATAATTCTTAAATATTAGGGAAAGGATCTTAAAACCAAAAATGTGTTATCCTAATACCTTATATTTTTTTGAACCAATGATATTTAAATCATCATATATTGATGGCTTTGAGGCCCCCAATATCCCATTTATTGTTCACTTGTTTGTGATTGATGAGCTCAATCACTCCCTATAAATATTTACGTTTTCCTCCAATTATGTGTCTATAATTTTCACCAATGTTCTTATATTCGAGATCATAATTTTGTGGTGACTTTTTCATTTCCCTTTCCGTCTTATTAAGACTAAATCTTATTAACCCAATTTCTGATGTGGGTTTTCCACAAAGGTATTTTCTATTTTTAACCTTTTAATTTAGAAGAACAATTTAAAATTGAGAGGACACAATTTATTAAATGAGGGGAGAATGTAACACCCCAGTATTTTATAGTACATTATCTCTTTAAATTAATTTAATACCTTGTGCTACACGCAACATTGAGTTCGAGCACACCACGACTTACCAAACTAGCTGTTCAAAAAGCGGTTATGAATAGTATTAACTGCATTTTGAATTTTATATACTTTATATAATTTTAACATCCATATTATGTGTTTCTTAGACATAATATAAGAACAAATTCAATTTTTTAGACAAAAGAAGTATTTTTCAAAAAATGCAATTTTACCGCCTTTTAATGGCGAACCCTTTTTAAATCCAATATTTGAAACTTTTATATATTAAATTTAATGAAATTAAATTATTATTTAGAATTGGAACATAAAAATTTAGTTTGGATAAATTTTTGGTACTTTTCTGATAACTTTCATATTTTGATGAATAGTAAAAAAATACTAAATTTTAATTGAAAACAACTTTTTTAATTAAAATAATTAAAAGTGTTAAATTACTAATTTGAATTTTTTTGATGTATAAATAGATTATATTTTTATATTTTAATCCAATTATGGTCATTATAAGTAATTTTACATTTAAATTGGATATAAACACATGTCAATCTTTTGATAGTTTTTACTTCTTAAAAACCCGCTTTCTCGTTTTGACAACGGAAATTAATTTTAAATTAATTAATGAAACTTCTATGTTTTGAATTTGGTAAAATAAACATCATTTTTTAATTTGGAATATCAAAATTATATTTGGGTGAATTTTTGGTATTTTTCTGAAAACATTCAATTTTTGATGAATAGTGAAAAACACAATGTTATAGATAAAAACCAACATTTTCATTTAAATAATTATTTTTAATGAAAAATTTATCTTAAATTAAAAATATATACATAATACATATATTAGCCCAATGTAATCCATTGGAGTGATTTTATAATAATATTAGACATATAAACTTTTATTTGAACTTTTTTTACTTCTTTTACCACCTTCTAGGCACGTTTGCAAATTAGCATAAAACATAATTTTACCACTTCTGTAAATTGAATTTAAAAAATCAGAGAGACATGGTTGACATCAGTAAATAAAATTTAGTTTAATGAGATGAAAATAATTTTTGGTGAAGAGTAACTTTTGAATTTTATTTACCACGGTAAAAAGTAAATAAGGTAATTGAAGGTAAAAATAATATTAAAATTACCCCAAAACCTGTCATAATTCTACTGGATAAGTCTATTTATACCAAAACCAATCTTAGACAAAAAAATAAGATTCTTTTGATCCATTTGTGTTAGATTAGGACATTTATTATATTTTATTTACAGAAGAGTTAAAAGTGTAAAATTCAAAGTTTAATAAATAAACCATTTTTAATATAGATTTAAACATAAGATAAATTCGAATATAAATATTCATTATAATGATAAAAAGATTTTATAAATCATGGTATTTTATTTATAATTTTTAGATCTCAAATAATTAAATTTATTTATGACATAATGATGATGCAGTAATTACATTATTAATGAAATATTAAAATAATTGATATTATAAATATTAAAATAAATGTAAATTGAGACTTTTTAAGATCCAAAATAATTTTCTAGGTGAATATGACATTTTAGGGTTTATTTAATGTATTTTTTTCGAATTAATCAAGTTTTTATGACTTTAACAAAAATCAATTAATAAATAGTGTCAAAATTGACATAAATGAGTTTTTAAAACAAATACTATATTATTAAATGATATAATATTCCTAAAAATATAAGGCATGAAAAAAGGAATTATATAATGATATATATGTTATTAATTAACCAGTTTAGGTTCTCTTGGAATTTTATAGTAAGTTTATTAACCATGTATTATAATAATATAAGAAGACATAGTAAAAGTTAAACTATTTAACTAAGGGTTAAATCTAAAAGATAAGGTTAATATGGTGACCTAAACTTGTATAAAACCTATTGGTTGAGAGGATTTTGACCTATTACCACCTTAACATATAAATAAATCCATTTGGAGCCCTTAGAAATGGAAAATGATTTTATAATAAAATAATATTTCAATATTTTTCTAAAGTTACCCTCACCTCTCTTATAAAAGGGTACTTCCACTTCTCTTAATTTCACACCTCCAAAGCCATTTGGATTGGCCAAAACCTACTAAAATATTCTCCCAACTATCCTAAATTCAACCTAGAGGCCTTAATTTGATCATAAATCCAGCCTATGGAGCCCTTTTGTTCAAATCAAAAGGAAACACCCGAAGAAGAGGTAATTATTTCATCACCTCTTTCAAAGTTCTTTTCTTCTTCCACTTCCTCTTTCTTTGTTGTTTCCATACCAATATAATAACTCTTGTACCATCTATGTAAAGTTATGTTATTATAAATATGGTATAACCATATTCATTATTCTATCCATCCTATGAACAACAAAGTCACCATACTTGCGTACATACGACTTACCATCTCCACACCGTGCTGTAGTTTGTTATTCAACACTTTATTATTTGGATGGGTATAATAATGAGTATAATTGATATAAATAATAAATATAAAATTTTAATGATTATTTATATATAATATATCATCCAATTACATATTATTTCAGCATCAATAGAATGATATCATCGCTCGTGCGCACGTACGACTTACCGTCTCCACGACGTGATGAGATTCATTTCCACGTTCACCATTCAACGATGATTATAAATATATATATTATTAATAAGTATGTAATATATGACATAATAATGCTAATGGATATATATATATATATTTATTTATTTACATATATCTCATTCACTTACTTCCATTCAATACGATATAAAAACGGAAACGACGTTTATGCGTACGTACGACCTACCGTCTCCATAAATGGTGTTTTCCATTTCATATATCTTTATATTATACATACTTATATTCTGAATATATGATAAATAAATAATTTTTTATATTCTAGAATCAATTAAATCATGAAATAAGTTATATGATCAAGAATAACAAGTTAAAACACGTATGATAAAGAAAGCGATTATTACCCGAAATGTTATTTTAACATAGAAATTATTATTAAATGGGTAGTATAAATCCATAAATGAATCAAGTATGATATCATAAATATGAATATGGTTATGTTATAATTTAATAACATACTATGGTCATTATACCATAGGTTAAACGTACCCTCGACTAAAAGAAAGTACAAGGTAAGGGTTCATTCCTCAGTCTCGTTATTATCCGAGATTGTTTATGTGTAAGTATTTACTGAGACATATTTATTATCCATATCTAAATTTCATAAAAGAGTTTTAAAAAGGATTATTTTTCAGGGAATATTTAACTAAAAAATCATTTTAAATGATTTAAATATTTATTCTTCTAAATTTTTCTCATTAATGTCCAGAAAAGGGGGATTATTCTGGCCTCTCGCTACTACTGCTGTAATACCCCTATGGCCGAGTCTACAGCCCACCTGTTCTTCTAGAGTGAGTGGGATATCTTTCTTTAGTACTTCTTCAGACATCAGCTTCACCTCTCCGAGGGCCAGTTCTCCATGCAGGCCTTCACTGCGACTTGGTTCCATGGCACGGAGAATGGCATGTAGATCAAGGTGCGGCCGATCATCTTCACCTCCATCTGTTGGACACTCTAGGAAGCCTGAAACCAGGTTTGA
Organism: Viscum album; assembly: GCA_963277665.1. Classification (NCBI taxonomy): domain Eukaryota; kingdom Viridiplantae; phylum Streptophyta; class Magnoliopsida; order Santalales; family Viscaceae; genus Viscum; species Viscum album. The sequence goes on from OY728137.1 coordinate 765,145,200, forward strand.
ATGGGCCATGTTCGATCTGAGAGATACCTCAATTTGAGAGTGAGATATCTACTGGATTAATTGGGGTCTCTCTTTAAGGGGGTGTGTAACCCGTTTCCCCTTCCATTGTGATGAGTAGATCCCCTATGGTTGAACGACCTAGTGGATGGTGGGTTCGATGGTCACCTCCATCAAATGGCCTGAAACTTAACATGGATGGATCATTTATGAATGAGTATATGAGAGGTGGGGGTATTCTCAGGGATGAAAGGGGTTCTGTTTGGTTCGGTTTTAGTGCATTCTATGGACCTGGATGCTCATTGGGTGTGGAAGCTAGGGTCCTTCATACGAGTCTCAAGTTATGTAAAAGATTGGATATTCAGGCACTAGAGGTCGAGTATGACTTAGAGGTTTTGGTTAGAATCCTGTAGGGGAAATGTGTCGCTCTATGGTAGTTTCTTTACATCGCCATGAGTTTCTCATTAGATACTAATGGTAGATAGATGGTGAGGCATATTTGGCGTCAAGCCAACTTCTCAGCAGATGCTCTTGCATGGGTTGGTAATCCAGAGGACCCTCTTATCCTCTTTGATAGTGTGGGTTCCATTCCTTCTGAATGTAAAATTTTTATCCAAGGGTATTCCCTTGGTCTTTTTCACTTTAGACCACCTTGATATTCCTTTGTTGTCAATGGGTCTTTACCCTCTTTTCTAATAAAAAATTCAATTTTCAGTCAGTCAAAATGGTTTTAAGGATTTATTTATATGGACATGAATATTTTAAAATTTTAATTCCTTCCAAAAGTTTCAAAGTGGTATGGGACACGTTGATTCAAAAATATATTTTAAATGAATTCCTTTTTAAATGTGTGACTTTTAAATGATTTCAAAAAAATGGATATTTCTCTCAAAGAGTTTTACTAATAATTTTCAACTATGTCAACATACTTTATTGGATATTATTCTTGATTGAGGTTGAATTATTATAATACAATATTCTATATTGTATTGAATGAGTTATGATATTTTTGTCTATGGATGTTCTATTTTAATACGATTCAGGGTTTATGGTTAAAGTATTGACATTTTTTATGCTAGTTTTAATAAGAATGTTTATGTTATGTTTCAACATTTTCATATGAGGAATGAATTGGACTTAGTATGTGACGGGTAGAGCCTGCTATAGCTCCTTGATGCATTGGTAGTTCTCATGAGACAAATTAGTGTCTTGGCACAAGGACTCAACAAAATTTTTATTTTTAGTCTTGGCATGAGTCCTTGACTATGTGGTTATGATGTTTGGCATTATGAATTCCCTCATTATGAAATTAGTTATTAAATGTGATTATTAGATAAGTATAATATCCATGTTCATGTTTATATGATAATTTTTGATTTATTTTTTCCATATTATGTTCAAGTTTATGTTTAAAAGGATGTTGTTTTTATTACACATCTTTCCTTAAAAGTTTATAGCTTCCGCTAAATTATTTACTCCTACTGATCATTTGAGCTAACATATTTATTATGTTTTGTTTTCCCAGGATTCAAAGAAGTGTATTATGATTGATATGAAGGGTCAATCTAGGGAAATAATGACGTTCTTAAAGGATTTTTTTGTGTTTCATGTTTGAATGTGTAATGTAACGTTCATGTATGTAATCTATTTTCAAAGACTACTAAATTGATTGGTCCTTAGGGACTTGATTCCTTATAAGCATGAAAATGTATTAAAATAATGCACCGACTTTAGGATTCTGGGGTCAGGGCATTACATGTTCTATACATGCAAGGTTATTGGTCATAATCTGAGTGAACTATCCAAATATAGTCATAATTTTCTCATCTCCAACACCATCCATGTTGAATTGATCACAAGGGAAATCCCTATATTGATTACATGTGTTGAAATGTATTCTATTCCTTCCATTAGTCACCATTTCTAAATAATATCATACACTATATTAGCTGTATAATCCGAAATCTATCATAATACATAACATAAATTAAAAATTCATTCATAGATAATCTCAAAATCATAATAATATTATCTTGGAGAATACTATCAAATCATAAAAACATTTCCAAATATTTCATAATAGTTTGAAAAAAGTGTGTGAATAAACCAATGAATTTCTCCCAAGAGTGTCTATCCTAGTTCACATTCTTAGACCCACTCATCATGTATCGAGTAAAGATCTATTTGATATTAAACTACCATTTTCAGGGTGTTTACCACTAGAAGAATTTATGCCACAACCAAATCCACTTTATAGTATCCAAACATGGATGTTAATGCTAGGAAACCACACATTCTTTACTTAAACAAAAAACTATGATTTTATCCTATACCTAAACATATCTTTAGAGTATATCATTATGTTATTATCTCTAATCTATGTTTGCCTAAATCTAGTTACCATGGTTTTTATTAAATATTATCCGATACCAATTATAAAACCTCAACTATTATCTTACTACATTGTCACAAGAAACAAGATATCACATATCAATGGATCAAATAGTATCCCAGTATTGGGGGAGTAGATACATACATTATTCTCACATTATATTTTTAAGAAATGAAAAAAAACTTAAAATTAAAGTGAGGAAATTATTATTTCTTCTAATATATCCCTAAAAAGATTCATAGATCAATTTATGGAATCTTAGGGAAAGGAAAAAATAATAAAGGGTGACATCAGATGCTCAATAAGGGAAAATGTACAACAGAATCAATAATATAATAAATAAAGAATGAATAATATGACATAGTTAATAAATAATAAAATATTCTATATAACTAAAATTTTAAAAGGGTAATATATCCATGGATGACATAAAAATATAAATAATCACATGGAAAAAAACAACTAGTTTCACAATGATATAATGCATAATTTCGAATATCATAATCTTACCATCAAGTGCTTGAGCCCAAAAAACATACATAAGTAGGTAGGATGCAAGCCAAATACCCTAACCTATTTGTCCCATTAGATATTTTGATGAATCAAGGGGCTATAAAATCCCCTTATCATCACTTACTAATTCTAACTGATTCATCATTTGAATTAATTGAATAACAAATAAATACAAATTGATCCTAAACATTTGTATTAAAAAACTAGCATAAAAATGTTAATATTTTCTCCATTAAATCACTAGATCAACATAATCATAAGACATCCATACTAATATGATGGATGATATCATTATAGTACCCTAATAAATCATATGATTCATCAAGGGATATTGACCAATATGAAAATACTTTTAAAAGTTCACTCAAAAATTTCTTGAGAAAAATACCCTTTAAATTTTAAAACCACGTATTTAAAATATAAAAATTTCTAGAATATCAAGATTTTTTTATTATAAAATAAAAATTGAAACATTTAAATTAATATTCAAGGAAAATAATAGTCATTATATTGGGAAAATTAATTCGTGTGGTAAATGTTAAAACAAATATTTCGTTCACATCATTGGTAAAAAGTAACTCATTCAAAAAATGATAGGAATATTCCTTTTAAAACTTTTTTATATAAATTAAAATATGGGAAAAAATTGATTTAATTCATCAGTGTAGAATTTTAAAAACATTATTGAAAAAATTTTAAATAAAATATATATATGGATGAAAAATATTTCTAAATGAATAAAAAAATGACCATTTTTCTTAAAAACATTCCTTCATACCTTTGAGTTTTCAGTGAGAAGAGAATGGAATTAAACATGAAATGTAAAAAAATAATTATAGGATAAGAAAATAAAAATGTTTTTTGACAGATATATTATACAATTTCATCATTAAAAATTTAATCATAAATAATCCCGGTAAAAAGTTATATTGTAACATAAAACCCTTACATTAGGTCTGACTTTCTTCATAAGTGATTTCAACCTTCTATTTAATAAATTTAACTTTGTTAAATTTATATAATTGAATCATATGAAAACCTATAAAAAATTAATGGTTTACTTATAACATCTTACCAACCATTCATTAACAATCATTCATTATTATCATCATTTTAGTTTTAAATGCTTCGTTTTTCATGTATGTTTTGATTTAGAAGTTATTGTCCTTTAAAATTGACCATAGTTCTATAATATTCAGTATGTTATTCATGATATAAATATCATATATATTAATTAAATACCTATTTATAATGACCCATAAAAGGAATGGATAGAAAAATGAATTACACCATTCATGGAGATGGTAATTCGTAGGTACGCATGAACATTGTTTTCAGTTTCTAAAGAAAAGAAGGAAAAAATATAAATAATATTTTATCATTAAAAAGTTATAATTATATCATAAATATGATATATATTTATTAAATCTATCATTATATCCATCAATGTGAGATATTAATGAAAAAATAATAATATCGCTATGTGGAGGCGATAGTCCACACGTACGCACGATCAGTACTTTCATTTACTATTTGAAGAAAAAAAAGGTAGAAAATAGTTTTAAAATAATCATAATAAGATATATGTATATTTATTATACTCTAATATTTATTTTAGGATGTATTAAATTTATTTATATGGATTATAATTATAAATAAACTTTGAAAAATTTGGGTAAGACGATTACCACTTATTTGATATACCTCCTATGGATTACACCTTAATCCTTCATAGGATAGTCTTAGGGTAGAAAAATAATCTCAATAATTAAGGTAAGGAAGTCAGTAGTTTTTTTGGGTATGTCTTAGCTGATCTTAAGGGACCAATATTTGTGAGTATGTGTGGAGAATATGTTACATTTTATAATTGAGGGGAGGGACATAGAAGGAATTGCATAAAATATTTAAATAATATAAAGTCAATTTCCTGAGAAGGTGGAATAAAATATCTAGAAATTAAAATTTAAGATAATATAGGCTATAAATATATTCAAAAAATAATATTTAGGCAATTTTATGTGGCATTTTACCCTTATCTCATAGTTTAACCCCCAATAATCCCTTTTAACTTTAATCGTGGTAACAAATTTTTATGGTTTTTACTATTCATTATGAATAAAAAATAAGTTGAACTTATTACCTAATATTAATTATTCTAATTCAGAATATGGAATCCATTTTACAAGATTCAATTTATATAATAGTAAAAAATTACTTTTAACATATGTTCGTAAAATGCAATGAAACCTGTTTTTAGAAAAATGTTTGTTCTAAGAAAAAAAATGATTTTACTAATAAATATAGTATAATATTGATTATAGTGGAATTAATTATATTATATTAAATCAAAGGAAACTTATTTCTATTTAAAACTAAACCAAAACCTAAATTATCCCTATAAATTCTTGATTAAAAGAGAATAACTAAAATTAGTTTTTACTTGAACACAAACATTACATAGATTTCCAAAATGTTAAGCACAGATTTTTAAGATCAAACTTATATTTTTATATGTATTATATTACTTAATAAATATTTATTTTCTATAAAAATAATGGTTTATAAACATTCAAGTTATTCTTATTTCATTATATTATCATAAAAGTGATAGTTTGTAAAATCAGTATTTTTCACTATTCCCCCCAAAAAACTGTTTATAAAAAATATCAAAAATTAAACCTTAGATGATTTTGAATTTATAATTTAAATGATGAAATTATTATTTTTTAAATAAACTTTCTGAAAATGGAATGTATCAAATCTATTTATTCGCACATAAAACACCTACAAACTATTTTTACAAAGAATGTGTTCATTTGGCATAAAATGATTTAAAAACAACCATTAGATGAATGTAAACTTTTTTTGATTGAATTAATTATTTATTTTAAGGAAATAATTTATAAATATAGTTTATAATTTAGTTATTCATATTCATTTCCTCCAAACTAGTTTCTAGGTTATAACAGTCATATTAAAATTGTATTATTTCGTAGTTTTTTTATGATCATGGTTGCATGTGGTACATGCTATCAATCATAGTATTAATTTAAATGGAACTAAAATTTTGGGGTGTTACAAAAACAGTAATAAATCAAGTGTTATCAATACGTTATGTTCAAACTTCCATTATGAAAATAATATAAATCTTGTATGAACCTTATATAGTGATGAGAAATACCTTAATGCGACAACTGAAATTACCCACATACAGGTGGACTGACTTACATTTATATGAATGAAGGGTACTAACCATATGCGGGGATGGGGTATTGCATAAGGGTAAAAATTATTTTTGTAAAAAATATATTATCAATTAAATACACTTATAATTATTAATGATTAGACTTTTAAAACTACTCTAACACTTATAAAATCATTTTAAGAGAATTTATATTATAAAACATGTGGATAATTTTATACTTTAACAAATTATTGATTAAACTCAAAAACATAGTATCTCATTAAAAACATAATATTATACCCTATATCAAAATTACTTTTAAATTTAATAAAAAAACTCTAAAATTACATCTAAAATTTTGAATTAAATTAAAAATAATTGAATCACTGTAAAATTTCCCAAAAAAAATTCACAATAAATTTAATAACATTTCAATTGATCTTACAAATTATAAAGTCCATTTTAAGGAAACAATTTAAATTTTGAAAAATACCTTGATCCACCATACACCCCAGAATGAAAAGGGAGAGGATTAGGGAGAATATGGGTCTTTTATCAGATACATCTCAAACAATTTTCTTCCCAGAGAATAAAAATAAGACCCAACAAGAAAAGTGGAGGGGTCCTAAAAATACCATGGGAGATAAATCTCAAGGAACTCCCCACATCTAGAACACATCCATCATACTATAAAATTAAGGAATATAAAAATGCAACATTAATATCCAGAAATACATTCCTAAGGGAGATACCTCTAAAATAGAGAACATTATCTAAATGGACTAAAAGGAATGGGGAGAACTAAATAATCTCATAAAAACATAAAACTATAATTAAATAAATAAATAATTCAAAATAATTAATGAGAGAAAATATCCGGATACTAGGAGAACATCTACGACCCACTTACACAATTGATTCTATAAAAATAACTTCAAAGGTGACACAAATGGCCATAGAAAATCCCAAAAAAAATCATATAATTTAATTATTTTGGTGATATAAACAATATATCATGAAAAACTATAAAGAATAAATGAATATACACTTTTTATTATCTATTTAGTACTACCATTTATGGTTCACAAAAGGGTTTTTCAGTAACATAACAACACTTCATGGAAATCATTAATCAAATTGTACATCACTTTTCAATTTAAATCATATTGTAACAACCATCTCATAATTCTTACATGAATTAAACCATAATTAACATGGAACATTTCTTATTATGTTTACTAAACTAGAAACTAATAATCTTATAAATTATATTTATGATGATTTTACTTGTACACTATAACACCTTTTCATTTTTTATTTCACTGTAAAAATTTTATTTAATTGATAAACATGCATCAAAACATTTCATCTTGTCATGAAGGTCAAATAGTTCAAAAAATATAGCATGATTTTCAAATTATTTCTTAATTATAATGAATTTATCAGGTTTTATACATTTATAATTATTTTATCACTTCAATCAAATTTTCAAATTGTTTAGAATTTTATATCATGATACTAAAGAGTTTTTATTGAGAATTTTTCATTTAAAAATCTACCGGGTTGGAAAACCATTAAATGATTTTTTATCCTTACTCAAATTAAGTTTTCATAAAAATACTTTTATAAAAACAATCCCTATTCATTTTTCAAAAAATGATTTTAAAATAATGCATGTTTCATTAAATAATTGTCATCATTTATTTAAGAAAACTAATTACCATAAATAATTTTTCTTAGGTGAATCTCATAGAATATTACTACAGGTGGATTTCATTAGTTTCATGAGTTTTAATTTAATACCAAATTATATTTCTATAATTATAAAATAACCTAAATCATCATAAATAGAGTTGTTGAAAGCATACAAATCATGGAATCCCATCCACTACACCATGATATTATCCGCTTTGGGTGGCCCTGACTCCTCTATAAGGCTATAAAACACATCATGAAAAATAACACATCACAATGAGTAAATAGTCTCCCTTATTCATATATTTGAGTCCATAACATAATTTATTGGTATAAGAGATACCCTTTTATAAATAAAAGCATATAAAATCACTGAAACATTGTAACTAACTGGACCAAGGTGACACTAGAATAGGTGCTCGAACTAATCTTCCATTGGCCCGAAGGGCGTTCCTGATCCCTACGGGATGGTGAGAAGTGCTAGGGAATTAGATATACACAATGGGAATGATCACACCCATAAAGTAGATTTAACACATAACAAGAATTTTTTCCCAAAAATCCAATATGAAGCATCCATAATTCAGACATCCACACAAAAAATAGATAAGATAAAATAAAAAAAGAGTAAATAACACAATATATATAAAGAAGTAATATAAAGTAAACAAAAAATCCCACCACTCAACTCAACAAACCTCCCATAAAAAATATATAAATCTACATGTACAATTTCTATGATTCAACTATATGTAGACATAGTGAACAACCAATTATTTAAAGAAAGCAATAAAGTCCTAATTGTCCAAAGTAAATCATTTAAAGAGACACACACCCGAAATTATATGAAAGTAAATATAAAATATCTATTTTTTTCATCAATATCTATGTAATATATCTAATAATATTTTTAGATCTAGGAACTCATACAGTGCGAGATTTCTATACCCATAGAGGCTTAGTGTTGATATTATATAATTATTAAATATATTATATCATATGTGTGTGGATTTACTAAAATAGTGGAATAAAACCTGAACAGAGTTTTAAATCAAGTCTTTGAGACCACCATTGAGTTCAGAATATAAGTTTTACTCTAGGTATGAAATAACATTTGTTTGCGATAGATGTTTTGATAAAGTGTTTTCATGGGAAAAAATAATAAAATAAATAAATAATAAAATAAATAAATAAATAAATAAATAAATAAATTTTTTTCATCACAATGACCTAAACCTATCCCCAATTAAATAATTTTATACCAAATACCTAAGGTTATCCACATGACCCTGATATTGTGAGAGGGGACCATTGGAGGAGAGTTTGGCGAATGATAGTGGATCGAAGAACATGATCGATTGTCTTAGGACCATTTTGCTAGCGGAGTTCAAGGATCTCACCAAAGAGAAAGAAACAATTTTTTTCTTCATCAAAAACTGATCTAAACTAGTGGTAGGTTATTTTTCCATGGTTTCTTTCCATATATATTATTACATGATGAACACAAATCAAATCAACCAACATATTGATTTTTGGGTCAATCATGTTGCGGGTACAGATTTACTTTACTTGGGATTTGGGGATTTTTTATTATTTATTTTTTTAATCTTCATTTTTCATTCTAAAAAAAACAAATTGAGTACAAACTAAATAAAGGTTGAGATTTGTTCCTCATTTTTTTCGTACATTTCTACCCCAGTTCATTACACATCCATCACCAAAAATCCATTTGGATGATAGTTCTAAGAATAACCTATATCTAATTGTTGCATGACCATTATTCGGTGTAATAGATTGATACCATGTGAATTTTTTTTTAATTTAGGGAGAAATTGAGATTCAGGGTGAAAATAATGGATCAGGATCAGATCAGGGGTTTTTGTTTCACCGTTTTGCATATGACGACAACATGCAATGCGATAGTGGATGATTTTTGAGCGGATAAAAGGATGAATTCTGACCACCAATGATGTAAAGTATGGTTTCCCCAAATTTGTGATTTCTAGTCATGATTGGTGGAAGAGACAGTGGTGGTAGTATCACCGAAGAACGCATTGAACTATCTATAATTTCTAGAAATTCTTGACTACACGACATGTAGTCCCATGAACACACATAGTGTGGTCCCCCTTTTGTGACACTAGGGTTTACACATAGATAAAATATCAGACATCATGTGAAATGTTCCACACACCATGTACCCCCATGGTTAGGACCATATTGTGTATCTTGGAGGATACATGGTTACATACACGATTGGGCACACAGGGATGGGTAGAGTACATAGGGATGACCCGATACTCAGACACAACCATGTACATGGGCACAAACATATGTACATGGGAACATCTAGGTGCACATGAGTATTGGTAGATGGAAAATGTATGGTTCTATCCTACCTATAAACATCATGTGTCCAGAGAGGACATGCCTTGTAAGTGGAGGATTACATGTTGTGTGGAACGGTGAGACACAAACATACTAAGGGTGGGAAAGTCACGCTGTGTACCCCAAGTACACAATGTGTACCTTTTCAAAGGTAGTGTGGGGACCTCCATTTTATCACTATAGAATAGGTTCAGTCGAGTGTGATTCTTCAATCCATTCCTATGATGGTATAGTGTGGAATTATATCCTTGTCATAGGATTGTGATCCCCTATATGGGTTTTTCCTTGGATGGAGTTCATGCCATCCTTCCATGAGGCCTCGGGTAGGATCCTCTACCATACTATATCCCTAGATGGGGTTCATAGTATCGGCATGACCAACATGAATAGGGTGTCAATAACCTATCTAGTGGATTGATCCATTAGGTTTGTTGGGATCCCTCAGCTGTCCTGTATGTGATCCCCTATCTAGACAGTATAATCTTTAGAGATCCAGTGATTAATTCTTTGAAAATAAAAATGAGAATGAACTCATGGATGAATGTTGATAGTGAAAACATGGATCATAGAGTGAGTTCTCCTAGATTAGTGTTAACTTGAATCCTCAAGAAGAATCTTATAGCTGGAGGTGTTGGTTGATACCTATTGAGACTGAATGTCTATTATGAGTATATCTGGGTTTAATTCTTAGTTAATGTTATGTCTCATATCTTGATTGAAATACCTATGTATTGATGACATCAATACTCTTGATGATTTATGTTTACTGATTTTGGGGTGTCCTACTAGGTATTGTTATACTCATCCCTCTATGGACTCTTCCCACACATGTCATGTCTTATGTGGATGATAGGCCTTATGATAGTGTCATAGGAGGATCAAGAGAAGGTGGGGAATAGTATTGAGATAGACTAACCATGATTCTTACCAGTGCTTCATTTGATAATAGTCCCCTCCTTCTAAGTAAGTTGGACTCTTTTTCACTTTTAGGTGGGATTGTATTTGTCCATTTTTTTGTATTCAGTACTTATGTCATACTCTGATTATGGGATTTATATTTATGTATGAATTGGTATCATTTTTAATTTATTATTACCATTATATGGGTTTGGGGATGTGTTCATGTGTATAAGTACTGAGGCTAATGCTTCCCATATGTTGCATATGCCTACTCATCACTGGTATCCAGTCCTTGGCCAATTGGAGGTGGGATAGGGGTTGTCACACCTAACTTATCACTGACCAGGACAACCTTGGTGGTTCCGGTCATAAAAGTAAAAATAGGTTCTACAAAATAATTTAATAAGAACCATAATATGAATGTGATAAAATTAAACTTACAGAAAATGCCCAAAATACTCAACACCACATGAGCAGCCAAGAGTTGTACTAAGGTACTGAAACTTAAATGTAAAATAAGCATGAGTATAAAAATTCCTATTGTCCCACCTCTATCCTTTAAAAATGAAAAATAATAATCAATGATAAATTTTCAAGAATATTTGAAATAAAATAATTTAAAATAAGGTTTTTACTAATTTTAGGAAAATAATTGGAAACCTTTCATAGGGTCAACTTTATTAAAATCAACCAACTATTCTCATTTGAAAAAACGCATGGCATGGTGATCATTTTTTTTAGTTTAAAGGAAATAATAAAAATAAATTATTTCATAGATATTTTATAAATATATCATGAATAAAACAATTATAAAAATTTAATAAAAAGTAAATCATGAAATGAAGTACTTTCACAATTTGATATAAAACATGGAAATCCATCCTTTTTAAATAGTTTATGAATCATTTACATAGTAAATAATTTTCAATTCATAGATGAAAAACCATTTCATTGAGTATTAACATGGAAATTGTTCATAGAGTAGATTAGGAACAAGTTAATTAGTATTCTCACATATTCTTAGTGATCAAAGGTCACCAGGTGTGCACTTTACCCTAGGAATCTTGGCCTAGGGGGTCAGAGTCCACTCTCAGAGGTGTCTCTCTACTTAAAAAATTATTAGTTAGTGTCATAATCATAATACCATACAATTTATTGTACCAATTCTTACCACCTTAGTAACTTAGGTTTCCATGTGCCATAGTACCCACACTTATGGGATTACCATTTCACAAGCATCCCATAAGTAGAGGCTTACTATTTCTTTACACAAAAATTAAATAAAGATCCTGTTTTATTATAGAAATAATTTTTTTGAAATTAATTTAAATCCATAATGTCAAGGGGATATCCATTTAATATAAAGAATCAAATCTAACACATTTTATAAAAAACATAGATCAATCCTTCAACTAATTTTATAAACCAATTTAAAATGGAAAGCATTTTAGGTTCAAAGAAAAAAATGATTTTCATGAAACCACATAATTGAAATCCATTTAGGTGTTTATTATAATTCTATAAAATACCTTAAAAGATGAAAACATGGCTTCTTAATTTATCTCATGACCTAAATAGGGTTAAATAATTTATAAATTTCAAATTTTAGTCAAAAAAACTTTAAGAAATTTATCAAGACTTAGCGTTACAAGTTTCAATTTAAATGGAAATAAATATCTTTGAAAATTTAACATAGAAACTCAAAGAATCATTGATAATCATATATACCATGTTATAGGTCCAATTATGAAATTTGATAGGCAATCAACTTGAAACCAGATTCAATATATTCATTGAAAACTAATAAAAACCATTTTCTATCCCTAAAAACCACAATTAAATACAAATTTATTTTAATAAAAGTAATGAACATATTTAAAAACACTATTAAATAATTAAAAAAATAATTTAACACCCCATAAATCAATAGTTCTTGGACTAAAAGTTAGGAAAATAGTAAAACCTACCAAGAATCATTGGCAGATTGTCTAGGATGTGTTTCCTTTAATAAAAGTCTCTCAATCCATTATGAATGAATTTGCATGAGCCATATGATCAAAAGTTGAAACCAAAATTAGAACAAAACCCTATACATGGTTTAACCAATTCATGTGTAGTAATAGAGGAGGGAGAAAACCAAGAGATGATGGAGAGTAAAGTTAAGAAGAGCCTCTACCATGTTGGTCTATTCTCAAACTGGGAAGATCATGAGAGAAATCATGAAAAATGGAGGAGATCAATGAGGGAGGAACATAATGTAGGGAGGGATTGTCCAAGGGGGCCACACGACATAAGGGAGATACATCTTGGGCTCTGCATCATGGAAAGTCAGAGTGAGGGGGAGATTAGAAGAGATATTAAGGAAGGATAATGAGGTGGGTTACATGATCCATAAGGAGAGGGGAAAAGTTTTTACATGAGGGTTTCCTCCCTGGGGATAGTGTATGATGCAAGAAGAAGAGTGGGATGGAGAGACCCAATTTTGGGTCATCTTTCTATGATTATTATTATTTAAAAACATTAATTATAAAACAATTATAATCAATATCATTCAAAATTAAAAACATCATTATTATCATCTATCTATATTATAAAAAAATTAAAAGAGAAATAAAAATTATAAAAACAGAAAATAAATAATTTATATAAAAAGGGGAGCTTAGTATGTGAAAATTATTTTGGGTTATGAAGTATTGTTCTTAGTATCAGAAGATTAAATCATCATAAGTTTATAGTAATGGATGTTTAGGCATTAGAATCACATTCATAATAATTTTGATCAGGGACTAAATTTTGGACTTGATGTGAAGGTAAAAATATCAGATCTTCTCTAATGTTAATAGGCCCATCAAAAGTTTTCATCAATCAATAATTATACAGTGAAGCAATAGGAGTTTAAAAATTTCAGTAAACATAATGGGTTACCAAGTTTGTAAATTTTTTCAACGGTTATGTCTCTTAATATGAGTTTTTAGAAGATAAATTCTAACTTACTTGACTGGTTGTTCTTAGTATTTAAGCACATGGGACCTTCAATGTAAAGTGTAGATTATCAGTGTGAAAATAATGGTTCAAATGGGAATTTATTAGAGAGCTAAGAAGTTATCAAGTCTTACATGACTTTGTAATATACTTTTTACATATAATATTTAGATTATAATAAATTAATAAGTATCGTGTTTTCCCCCATGCATGTAAGAAAAAATTTTGAAGCATGTTAAAACATTGTGTTCTTTATTTTTTTCCCTATATTTCCATTTCATGTTTTACCATTTCTGTTTCAGTTCTTTGTATTCTTGTACTGAGGTGTGCATGTGAGGAAAACTTTGTGTGATGACAAGGGTGTAGCAACTACCTACATCTAGAAAACTCAATTGAGGGGAGGAATCTAAATTTCAGTGATTCATTTGTCTACGACACTACTACATCATGTGAATTTATAGTGGATATGTTGATCATACTTCTAGTGGTATTCTAATAGTACAGGCGATCAATATTTCTTAGTTTAGTTCATAAATTTCTTCCCCCAATAAGTGGTATCAAAGGGATAGCTCTGAAACTAATTATTCAACACACTAGTAGATGAAGGTATGGAATAATATGAAGTAAATATCTGAATTTAGAATTTCAATGGAATGGATTTTGGTTTCTTATAAATGTAGATAGAAGTATATATTATTACTAAATACTTAGAGGTTCTCTTATATAGATTAAAGCTGGTGTTGATGGAGAATGAATAATAGGAGAGATTGTATAGTAAAAACTTATACTAGTGATATTTTAACTTTAAAGGAATGTTATGTTCAACATTCAGGAGTAGAAGACTACAATGAATTTTCTAAAGGAATTTTCGGACATGAATGAAAAACTGATGGCCCTAAAAAATGTTTTCATAATATGATGGTAGTTCAGCTTGATGTTATTAGAAGAAAGATCAATGGTAGATCATGTAAGTGAATGTGGGTTCCAGTGTTCAGAAGATATTGATGTGAGTTGTGATTGCAGTCTAGTGATGATGGAGTTTCTTAGTACATGTTGAGAGTGACATGTAGGAAAACCAAACCCATGTATAGAGGTGAGTTGTGGCAGTTTTTATGTGTAAGTGGATGATTTGCTCAAATAAATGAAATATTACCTTTTTTGGGCATTATAAGTAGAGATGGTTGTGAACCAGTGGTGTTGGAAAGTGGAGTGAGACTCAGACCATTCGACGGGCTTGATGATAAGAGCCAGTAATGTTTTTATGACTCTTATAAGTAAGTGGTACCCATGTTTGGGGTCCTTATAAAGATACTTGATTTAAGGTGGGTGTGTCTGGTGGGTATTATACAATGTATATTGTGGGATGTAAGGAGGAAGGGGATATATGGAAAGGAAATGCCTCTCATTTGAAGGTATGATTGCATGGATGTCTCCAATGAGAGGGACTAATGTGGGAGTTGGATGTTGAGTTGAGTGGATGAATTGACAGAGGGAGACTACTAAAGGTACTTTTAAATGATGATAAGTCATTAGAGGTGGATTTTGTAATGACCGGTGTAAATACAAGTTTCCAAATTACCAAGGGAATTTGAGTTTTAGGTTGGTCGATGGTCCATTTTGAGGATCAAGGGTCAGACTAAGGGTCTGAACCTTTGGATGTAAAAAAGAGGATTTTATAGATGGGACTCAAGGATCAGGTGGTGACCCAAGTATTTGAGAGAACCAACAAAGGTAGTTCAAGTTGGATGGGATATTGTAGTAGCCACCAACTAGCTCGTGAGGGTTACTGACTCACCGTTTGTTTTCCCAGTAGTCTGAGCACACTGTTTAGATGCACAGGCTAGTAAGTAGGGATACTGGTTGATTTTAAGTGGGGAAGGGGGATCCTTGTATTTTACCTCAAACCCCCTTATCTCCTACGCTCTCTTATCACCTGACCTCTTTCAAACTAGGTGATGAAGTGGGATCCATTCTTGGTGATTTTGGCTCTTCTATGTTCATTTCTTGGTTATTTCAAGTGTCTTTAAATGAGGTTGATTACTATAGGTAAGTATAACCCCATACTTGCCTTAAATATATATATTTATCTTCATTTCCTCTCATTGAAACCCTAATTCATGAATTTAGGGATTACATAATGGAATTGGTACATTAGGCTCTATTCAAGATGAGATTCTTGGTGATTCATCTTCACTATGATCATGGTAGGAAGTCCTTACCATGTCGTGGATTTTGTATAAAATTTCATTCCTTGAATTGCATGTGCCTATGCATGTAGCCTTGTAAAACCTCTTATTTTGATGTTAGTGTGAGTGGGTGAGGTTTTTATCAGTGTATGGGGCTTGTTACAGGGAGAGAATGAGTTGGGTGTGTTGGAATTGGTGAAAACTAGCTTTATACTAGAATTTCTTATAGTGTTTTCTGCCTAGACTTTTTGTCTTGGAATATGATTTTTGGGATTAGTTGAGGCTAGGGTGGTTGGGATAGATGAAATAGGGGTTCAAGTAGTGAATCACTTGATCAAAAACCTTGTAAATAACTGATAAGGGCTACTTGTTAATGATAATGACATGGCTGTCCATTTTGGCAAAGGGGCCTTGGAGGTGCCCTTTTGGTTTGGAAAGTTCCCTTTGGATGGACAAGGCACCTTGAATGATGTTTTTATTTTATAATGAAAATAATTAAAAGAAAATAAAAAATATTTTATTATTATAGAATCATAATTAAATAACAAATATCATATATATTTATTAAATCCATCATTATATCTATCAATGTGAGGTAGTGATGGAAAATGAATCATATCACTACGTGGAGGTGGTAGTCCACACCTACGCACGAGAGATACCTTAATTTCCCATTTGATGGAAATTAGGTGAAAATTTATTGACCCATAGTATTAAAATCATATAAATATATTTATAATACTGAATTCATTTACTAGTATGGATAAAATAGAGTTAGTGGATTTATAAGAAGAAATAAACTTTTAAAGAGTTGGGTAAGACAATTTTATCTTCTTTTATAGACCTCATTTGGATTACACCTTAAATTTTTTAGGATGGTATTAGGTTAAGAAAAGAAGCTCAAGAATGAATTTTAGGAATATAATATGGTTTTAGGTAGGTCTTGGCTAAGATAGTGAGGTTAAAGTTACTAAATAAGGGTAGATAAGAGGTTCCCTTTTATAAGTGAGGTGAGGGACACACATGTAATTACTTTCAACATTTAAATAATATAAAGTCATTTTCTAATTAAGGTGGCCCCAAATGGACTATAATTAAAAGTAAGTATAATATATGGTCTAAATATATTCAATAAATAATTTTTAGATAATTTTACATGTCATTTTTACCCTAATCCCTTAGTTTAATTCCTGGTAAACTCTTTTAACCTTAACCACACTAATAATTTTTCATTGTTTTTACTACTCATTATGACAGAAATTAAGTTAAACATATTACCTAATGTTAATTATGATAATTATAAATATGGAATCCATTTTACAAGATTAAATTTATAGAGTTGTTAATCATTACTTTTAATATACATTCATAAACTGCAATGACAACCATTTTTAGATAAATGATTCTTTTAAGAATAAAAATCATTTTACAGAAAAATAAAGTATAATGATGATTAAAATGAAATTAATTGTATTATTTTTCATAAAATTATACCTATTTTTCTTTAAAACAAAACCAAAAATGAATGTAACATTTCAAAAACTTGATTAAAAAAGAATAACTAAAAACACTTTTTATTTGAACAAAAGTATTACATAGATTTCCAAAATGTTAAGTATATATTTCTAAATTAAACTTTATATTTTTAAATTAATTATATTAATTATTAAATAAATATTTTTATATAAAAAAGGTTTCATAAACTTTAATGTTATTATTATATAATTATATTTTCATAAATGTGACACTTTTTGTAAAATCGATATTTTTCACTATTTATCCAAAATCCAACCATTTATGAAAACTCTCAGAACATCACCCTAAGATAACTTTGAAATCATAATTTAAAAAATTAATTTAATTTTTTAAAATAAAATTTATTAAAATTTAAGAAATTAATTATATTTATTCTCACATTAATCACCTAAAAACCATTTTTATAAATAATTCATTCATATGGTGTAAAACGAGTTAATTCATATAATTTTCCTAGAAAAACAATTTGATGAAAGAAAGATTAATTTTTATTGAATTTATTATTTGTATTAAGGAAATAATTTCTATATATATTTCATAATTCAATTATTCCTATTCAAACATTCCAACAAAATGACTAAGTTATAAGAGTCATATTTAAATAATATTATTTTTTGGTTCATTTAAGATAAGGGTTGTTTGTGGTGCATGTTATCAAATGTAGTTTTCATTTAATGGAAACTAAAATCTTGGTGTGCTACATTCTCCCCTCCTTATATAAATTTTATCCTCATAATTTTAATTTATGTTGTGCATCTTGTGATATTTTAATATATTTTAATGTGAATTTTAATTTCTAGGTTAATACTGTGGAAATTATTTTTTCATAAATAATATATATATATACCTTTATAATACTTACACTTATGAATGTATTTATAAAAGAGTAACTTAACAATTAATTTATAGTTTAAAAAAATCATGATAGATTTATCTCCCATTTCTTGAGATTGAGGAATTATAAAAAAAAATACTTACATGATTCCTTTAAAATTACTAAGTTAAAATCATTTTTTCCTTTGATTGATTATTTTGATTAGTTTCCACTTCTGATTCTATAAATGAATGACTAAGAAATTTTTTTTTATTCCCAAAGAATGAAAATCAACATTTAATGGATCATAATATCCATAAAATAATGAAAAGTTATTTCACTCATCTAAAAAAATGATTATAACAAGTTAATATAATAATCAATATGAATAATGTTTTTATGAATAAGTAATACATTAATTTCTAAAAACTCAATAATGACATCCATATAAATTCTATAATACTTTAACCATTAAATTATAATGCCAATAGTTTAATATATATTATTTTATGCTTCACTTACTAATTCCTAGATCCTAAAATCTAATTAAAGCTCAAAAATTAAGATTATGTCAATGAAAAACAAAGGAATAAAAACAATGTTTGTAACTATGAAATAGTTTCTCATATTAGTAAAAACATATCAATATATTCTCATTATAACCATATTCCCACTATTTTTCTTGATTAACTATTCCTTCCCCACAATGTTAATGGATGATTAGATAGCCTTTAAAAATATAAAAGAGTTTGTATATTCAGAATCAAATAATGCACGATTTTATGATCAAAATACCTTAAATAAAAAATCAAGATATTTCAACATCATATGTAGTAATTTCATAATATTATCCTTTCTCACTTATCCATTTTTAGGTAAAACCCCTCGATGATTGAGGCATTCATTTGAGTAGTTCCCCAAATTCTTATAGTTGAAACACAAGACATTGGAAGATTATTTATTTCCCTTGCATTCACATGTCTGATTTCATTTCTCTCTACACTTGAATCAAACACCCATTCCCTTTAATAAAGTACCAATGTGTATCTTTCCATAATTATCACATATGGGAAGTTTTATCCTTACCTTATTTTACTTCACCTCATTTATTTTTTCTTGGTGTTTAGTGTTACAATTATTCTATTGATTTAATTTTAATATGTATGACTTGGATATTTATCTCTACATCATGATGGAACTTGATACTATATCATCACATGATGAAAATTATTGATACACTAGTTACCTTCAGAAGTTTGGATTAATCCCATTAAAGAAACAATCAATATTTCCTTCCAGATTATGTATACATTCCATAACATGCCTTTATAATCTTATAAATTTTTCCTTACATCCAACAAAACATTCATTTTCCTTTTGTCTTAGATTTAAGAATTATCTTTCCATATTAGCTCATTGATCATGCGAGAGGTTTTTTTAAAAGAATTTATCTTTAAATTATAATATTACATTCTATCTATCTCCTTATTATTCTTTAAATTTTGAATCCATGACACCATTGATCAATAAATTCCTTTAAACAATAAACTGTTAGAATAACCTTCTCCCTTTCATTACTTCTCAAAGCCAAAAATGTCTTTTCAAGGGAATCGATCTTCTGTTCAGCTATCAATTGATTAGTAGTTTTATTAGTGGATAGAGTTTTTTGTCACATGAAGTGGACCAACATCAATGAATCAATATGTGAATAATTAGGTTGTTCTGTAACACCCTAGGATTTCATAGTACATTATCTCTTTAAATTAATTTAATACATTGTGCCATACGCAACACCGAGTTCGAGTGCACAACTATTTACCAAACCAGCCGCTCAAAAAGCGTTTATGAATAGTATTAACTGAATTTTAAATTTTATATACTCCATATAATTTTAAAATCCATATTATGTGTTTCTTAGACATAATATAAGAACAAATTCAAATTTTCAGATAAAAGAAGTATTTTTCAAAAAATGAAATTTTAACGCCTTTTAATGGAGAACCCTTTTTAAATACAATATTTGAAACTTTTATATGTTTGATTTAATGAAATTAAATTATTATTTAGAATCGGGACACAAAATTTTAGTCTGGATAAAGTTTTGGTACTTTTCTGATAACTTTTATATTTTGATGAATAGTAAAAAAATAATAAATTTTAATTGAAAACAAATTTTTTAATATAAATAATTTAAAATGTTAAATTATTAATTTTAATGGTTTTTAAGTATAATTATATTATATTTTTATCATTTATTCCAATGTTGGTCATTAGAAGTAATTTTACATTTAAATTGAATATAAACACATGTCAATCTTTTGATAGTTTTTACTTCTTAAAAACTCGTTTTCTCGTTTTGAGAATGAGAATTAATTTTTAATTAATTAATACAACTTCTATGTTTTGAATTTAGTCAAATAGACATTATTTTTTAACTTGGAACATCAAAATTATATTTGGGTGATTTTTTGGTATTTTTCTGAAAACAATCAATTTTTGACAAATAGTAAAAAACACAGCGTTATAGATAAAAACTGACATTTTCATTTAAATAGTTATTTTTAATTAAAAATTTATCTTAAAGTAAAAATAGATACATAATACATATATTAGTCCAATGTAATTCATTGGAGTCATTTTATAATAATATTAGACATATAAAATTTTATTTGAACTTTTTTAACGTCTTTTACCCACCTTTTAGGCACATTTGTAAATTTGCATAAAAAGAAATTTTACCACTTATGTGAATTGAATTTCAAAAATCCAAGAGGCAAAGTTTAAATTACTAAATAAAATGTGGTTCAATGGGATGAAAATAATTTTTGGTGAATAGTAACTTTTGAATTTTATTTACCACGGTAAAAAGTAAATAAGGTAATTAAAGGTAAAAATAATATCAAAATTACCCTACCACATGTCCTAATTCTATTGGATAAGTCTATTTCAACCAAAATAAATCTTATGCAAAAAATAATATCCTTTTGATCAATTTGGGTTAGATTAGGACATTTATTATATTTTATTTAAAGAAGAGTTAAAAGTGTAAAATTCAAAGTTTAATAACTAAACCATTTTTAATATAGGTTTAAACATTAGATAAATTCTACTATACATATTCATTAGAAATATAAAATAATTTCCTAAATCATGGTATTTTATTTATAATTTTTAGATCTCAAATAATTAATTTTATTTATGACACAATGATGATGCAACAATTAACTTCTTAATGAAATATTAAAATAATTGATATTACAAATATTAAAATAAATGTAAATTGAAACTTTTTAATCCATAAAAAAAATTTATAGGTGAATATTAAATTTTAGGGATGATTAAATGTATTTTTTTTGAAGTC
The DNA here is from genome assembly GCA_963277665.1 of Viscum album. Lineage (NCBI taxonomy): Eukaryota > Viridiplantae > Streptophyta > Magnoliopsida > Santalales > Viscaceae > Viscum > Viscum album. Next base: position 765,167,148 of record OY728137.1, read on the forward strand.
ATCAAGTTGTTATGACTTTAACAAAAATCAATGACTAAATATTTTCAAAATTGACATAAATGTGTTTTTAAAAAAAATACTACATTATTAAATGATATAATATTCCGAAAAATATATGGTTCGGCCAAAGGACTTATATAATGATATATATGTTATTTATGAACCACTTGAGGTTCTATTGGCATTTTATAGTAAGTTTATTAACCAAGTATTATAATAATACAAGAAGACATAGTAAAAGTTAAACTATTTAACTAAGGTTTAATCTAAAAGATAAGATTAATATGGTGACCTATACTTGTCTAAAACCTATTTTTTGAGTTTATTTAGACCCATACCCACCTTATCCTAGAAATAAAACCATTTGGAGCCATTAGAAACCGAAAATGATTTTATAATAAAATAATATTTCAAGATTTTCCTAAAGTGACCCTCACCTCTCTTATAAAGGGTACTTCCCACTCTCTTAATTTCACACCTCCAAATCCATTTGGATCGGCCAAAACCTGCTCAAATATTCTCCTAACTTTACTAAATTAAACCTAGAGGAATTAATTTTATCAAAAAGCCATCCTATGGAGCCATTTTTTTCAAATCAAAAGGAAACAAACGAAAAAGAGGTAATTATTTCATCACCTCTTTCAAAGTTATTTTCTTCTTCAACTTCATCTTTATTTGTTGTTTCCATACCAAAATAATAACTCTAGTACCTTATACATAATATGATGTTATTATAAAATTTTTACAAGCATATTATAAATCCCCAGCCTTAATCCTTACTTAATCTTGAGTTGTTACAATATTACACATTGAGGATCTTTTCAGGTTTAGAGTTTTAGAGAATTAGATCATAAAACTTGCATTACATTCCACATTTAAACAAAGTGGTAACATAAAAAAATTGTATTAATTTTTTCCCATCAACGGAAACATATTTAAAAATAAAGCATGGATTCTTTCTTGACACTTCCTTGACACTATCATCATATCATGTACCTTTCCCTTGACCTGTGAAAAACATTTCAAAAAAAATTGGGATGAGCATAAAAAGATCAGTAAGGGTTATAAAAATATGGAAAGGAAACATGAGTTCATATATACATAAGAATGAAATCATAATTTACCCATAAAACATAAGCACTTTAACATACCTCATCAAACCATGAATAAATCATAGAAATCATAAGACATAAAAGGTAACTTGAGGCATTCATAACATTCTTACGTAGGGAGTAACCCTCTTGGTTACGTTTGGAATACCCACCACAGTATATTCCCTAAATCTCTTCGGAGAAACCATAACGTTTCACTCCTTTTCATTACCCAATGCATTGGAGAGCTATATCAGGCTCACCTACCCTTAGTTTATCACAGAACCACCCGTCTTTATAATAATGCCCAAGAACCATAACATAATCGTATCACTTAAAACATGCATAAAGGAAACATAACATTTCCACTTTTAAATCACAAGATATCAATACAACACATTGATATAAAAACATTATGAAGACCATTTTTAATACCATAATAAAAGAAAAGTAAAAAATGGTATTTATTTTTCTTTAAAAAAAAAGGTATGGCTTGTAGAGGAAGCCGAAACTCAAATAATGGTCACATCGGCGGAGAAGTCGTTGTCGCCGCATACGTACAACAAAAACATTCCCTTTTGTCGTTTAGTAAAACGATTTGTATAAAAAATATTCCTTTCGGATAAACGTAAAAGTCAAAGGGGTTTATACACCGTATAAAAGAAGGTTGTGTATAAAACAAAATATGCCTCAATGAAAGGAGATTGAGACGAAGTCCCATACAAAGACGGTATCCTTGGATTAAGGATAAATCAATTACATAATTATGTGTGACAAACTAATACACCAAATATAAGTGGATATTAAGTGTAAAACAATCAGAGGTTATTCACACATATTCATAGAACTACATATTCAAGGAGTACAAGCTTATCCCAAAGAATCAAAATTGGGTTAAGAAGTTCCCTTGCAAAAATTTGACAGCCTAACGGCGTCACTACAAAATTTAGAAAATGAGTTAATGAGAGATAAAAAGGGTATCTCATCACTTGGACATAAAATTTAAATCACTAAGGATATAGAAGAACATATCCCAACATAATGTTATGTGAATTAAAAGACATAACAAAATAAGTCTTTTAAAAAGAGGAGGGTGAAAGGTTCCCTTACCGACATGGGTATCTTTCGAAACATACACCCCGTGAAAGAAGGAAAATACAACATTGATGTAAATACTAATAAATGAAAGTATATTACACAATGAGTAAAATAATGGTCAGTACATACACCAATCAAAGGAAATTGTGGCAAATGTAGCATAAATCTCACGGGAATAAAAGTGAGATGAAAAATCCCTTACGAAAACTCGGCAGCCTAACGGCACCGCATAAAACTTCCAAAAATGGATTGATGAGATCAAATAGGATCTCTCATCATATTACAATAAAATTTACAGCAAGAGGAATATAAAATAACATCCCCCATCATAACAAAGAGGATCTTAAAAGAAGTGACATAAAGGAGAGTACATAAAAAGAAAGAGAGAGGTTAGATCTCTTACAAAAATTCGGCAGTCTAACAGCGCCACTCAAAACTTCCAAAATGGATTGATGAGAGAGAATAGGGTCTCTCATCAAATTAACATAAAAATTAAAGTAAGAGTAATATAAAAGAACATCCCAATCACAAGAAATATTAGCTTAAAAGGAATGACATAAAAGAGTGTACTTAAAAAGAAAGAGAGGAGTAGGATCCCTTACCTCAGGTCCGACTTGACTCGATCGTTCTTTAATCTCCTGAATAATAAACTTGAGTTAATTTATACTTCCTTAAGAACATTTTTCAAGTTAATTATTCCTTTTATATCACTTATTACCATGTCATTAACACTATGTTATTATTTAAGTTAATAACGGTCATTTTAACGATCATTGGTACTTGAGTTAAAAATACTCTTTATAATTACAAGTTGTTCATGTGGTAAAATATCCATTATATCAAAAATTGTATTCATGATGTAGATATAATATATATCATATATATCCAGTATATTCATGCATTTATAATATTACATAACATTTAGAGTTAAGAAATGAAATGCACCGTTCATGGAGACGGTAAGCCGTACGTACGCATGAACGCTACTTCCATTTCTATTTCATATTTAATGGAATTAAAACATAATTATACATAATATTATTTTAATTACAGTATGGTATCATATATAATATCATTAAATATATCCTTTATACATACCACATATGGTATTAACGAATCAAATCACTTTGAGGGGGCGGTAGTCCGCACTTCCTAAAATGAAGATATCGCGTATACCCATAATGGAAGCCATAAAGGTATGCCATAAATGAAAAATACAGAAGCTTAAGGAAAACATAAAAATATTATATATCATATATAAATGTAGTGACATCATAATGTCCACCATGAAAGGTGTTAAGTGAAGATTGAACAATCATCGTTTCGTGAGGCAGTAATTCGCCATCCACAGAAACAGTATGTTCTTTAACCATTAGACGAAGGTGTGTGTAAGTTTATCTCGAATACTTAACATAAAAACATCCTAGTATATTGAATATACTGGTGTTGTTACAAAATAAAGGAATAAAAAGAGTTTAGGGGGGTGGAGAAGAAAAATAAAACAAAAGGACTCAAGTAAAGACATTACCTTAAAATCGGGTAACTCCCTTTGGTTTGAGCTCAAAGGCTTCCTTGGGAAGACTTCTGACCAAAGTGAGGCATCTAAGAGTTAGAGAGGGATGTGGAGAGAAACAATGGGCAGGGGTTGATGAGTCAAAGTCTTTGGAAGTATGGGTAAGGAGGTAGAGGTGGTGGCCTTTTATAAGAGGAGAGGAGGGGCATTCTTGGAAAGTAAAGAAATGTTACTTTATTTTAGAATGAGTTTCGGATTTTAATGGTCCCAAATTGATGTGTTTCTAGTATAAGGTGATAAGGGTTCTAAATACACCCATCCAATAGGTTTTGGACATGTTTAGGTCTTAGATTTTACATTATCTTCCCATTTTATTTAAATCGTTAAATAATGAGGTCATCGCTGCATCATCATGATGTCATAAATAATTTAATTTATTTAATGTATAAAAATTATAAAAAAATACTATGATGTAGGAAATCTTTTTATCTTTCCAATGACTATTTATAGTAAAAAATATGACTTGTATAACCCATTTAAAAATTGTTTTAGTAAAACAACTCATGTTTGTGTCTTTTTAATTTTAACATTAAATAAAAAGGTATTTATGTCATTTTCCAACCAAAGTGGCTCCATGGGGTCCCCAAGTTGACCCATGGATTGTCTTGTTCAGAAATTACTCATCCAATGAGGGTAGGAGATGTGTCTAGGTCATTTCATATTATTAAAACATTATTTTTACCTTAAACTACACTAATTACCTCTAATCACGATTAAAACTTAATAAGTTACTATTCACCAAAAAAAATATTTTAATCCCATTGAACCACATTTTACTTCTTAATGACAACCATGTATGTCAGATTTTTGAAATTCAAAACACAAAGGTGGAAAAATTTCATTTAAACGGAAAATCAGTTTTTTATAAGTACCACTTAGTGGTTTCACTATTCATCAAAAATTAAAGTTTTTCAGAAAATTACCAAAAATTCACCCTAAGATATATTTGATATTCCGAATTCAAAAATGATGCCTATTTTAAAAAATTCATAACATATAAGTTGCACTAATTAATTTAATAATTAATTCCCGCTGTCAGAACAAATATCGTGTTTTTATGAAACAATATATGTCAAAAGATTGACGCTAGTTTAAGTCAAATTTCAAAGTGAAATTAATTCCAATGACCACTATTTGATTAAATGGTAAAAATATATTCTAATTTAACTTTAAAACCAATTCAAAAGATAATATAATCATATAAATAAATTATATTAAAAAGAGGTTTTGAATTAAAATACAACATTTGTCACTATTCATTAAAAATTGAACTTTTTCGGAAAAATACCAAAAATTTACACAAAGTAAATTTTGATGTCCCGATTCTAAAGAAGAATTTTATTTTGTCAAATATAACACATAAAATTGTCAAAAAGTGTATTTAAAAGAGGTTCTCCATCAAAAGGCGGTTAATCGACCTTTTAAAGAATATTAGAATGTTTACACTTAAAATTGGATTCATTCGCATTTTTAATCCTCTAACATTTATTGTAAAAAGTAAAAATATTTGACAAACATATATAATTATTTTGTAGTTAGTTCTATTCTTTCCCGCCGTCACAACAGCTAGGTGTTAACTACCATTTAAAATAATATTATTTTATTATTAGAGTGCAACGTAAGATTCCCAAGAAACTCGTTGTTGCGTGTTGGGTACGCCATCGAGAATAGCATCCCCTTTAAAGTTATATTAATATTTTATTCACAAATATGGATAAATGTGAAAATTTTATACTCTTTATTTACCTGGGGTGTTACATCCTTCCCCCCTTTTGGGAATTGCGTCCTCGCAATTTTAAAATTGGGCTTGGAAACTTCATTGAAAATCCCACATCGGAACAAGAGTCAGTAAAACAATCACTTTAAAATAAAGAAAGATAAGTACAAAGGTCACCCGAGTTAACCCATACTAGGATTCCAATTATGAAAATATGGACATGGAGGAAAAAACAAACGGTTATGTTCTGATGGAGAGTGATAGTAAACATGTCTAAAATAAAGTTAACCATAAGAGAATCACAAACTTATGATGGGTTAAACGGTATTCGATTCCCCAGTAGGAAAAGTTAACAGACAACATTTTTTTTAAGTTACTTTTCATTGAGGAATTTATTTTTGAGCTTAACTAAATCATAATGAAACATATTTACTTGTCATGTAGACTTTCAACTTTTACTAGATTCCTTAATCAAACTCATATTTCTACAAAAGACGAGTATTTAGGAAGACTTGTTCGCATTAAGAGTACTATAATAAATTTCTAGAGAATCACCTAATCCACAAAAGATAACTATATACTTCTCATGTCTTTAGACTCTTAAAAAAACCAAAACCAAAAAGGTTAGTACAAGATCAGATAATCCAGAAAAGGATAACCCTTTATAAAATGAAAATCTATTCTTAATCTCCAAAATTTGTCCAATAAAACCCAAAGATCAATGAGGACCATTCGATAAACAATTTTTCCATAAAATTCTTCAAAGTAAACCAAACTAAGATTGAAAACCATATATTTGAAGGATTTAGTCACATAGTCTTCCAAGTTAAATCGTAACATTTATCTCCAAACAATATCAGTTGCTCCTAAAGTCTCGTATTGAAAAGTAATTAACCTAATCACATATCCTCCATGATAGGTTAATCATTTTCATAAATAACCCAAAATCAACTTAATCTTAATTCATAAAGTCACCTAACTAAAAAAAATAAGTTATACTAACCAGGGACTTCACGTAGTCCAGTGGTAGGTGATAAATACCAGTTGCACTTTGGTTGTGGGTTCAATTCCCACAGCTTTGTCCGACACGATGGGTTGTCACACGGTCTGCGTGTTGTCCTTTTCCAAACTATATAATTCTCAAATCATTCCCCAAAAAAGAGATAAAATTATCAAAAATAACCATAACATAATTTAACCTCAATTTTATCTCATGCCTTTCACTTCCATCATAACATATAGTAACCCATAATTACCTCAAAAGTAAGGATCATATAAACCCAAATGGTTCTTTATAACTATGTCCACAAAAAAATAGATAACTATTCCTTAAATAAAATTTTCATATATTAAACATCAGGGTTACACATACTATAAAATGTCTTCTAATGTAACCCCATCATCAAAAGAGACTTAATAATCTTAAGAATTTCACCATAACTCTTGAAGCCCTTAAATGTTGACTTCTTACTCATTCAACATTCTTCATGATTCATTAACGATTCCTTTACAACTTATTCTGAAATACTTCTTTCCTACAAACAAAATCATGAATCATATCCTAAGATTCCAAAATAGGAAAACAAAAGTTATGAAATAATCCATACCTTTGATTGGTCATTGTCAGTTTCTTCATCCTCAATCGGAATGGCATTAGGTATTGGTAAACGAATATTTGTACGATCTTGGTGATCCCATTCACGAAACTTCTTCATAGGACATGTGTTTGCATAATGACCATGCACACCACATTTAAAACATTCTATTGATCCCTCAGAAAGAACTTCTTTCCCTTTCCTCGAGTAAACTGGATGCTTCCTTTTTCCATGGAAGGTTCTTGCTTTGTGACCTTCATTTCCACATCTATAGCATATTTCTGTCCCTTTGAAACATTTTCCTAGGTGTTTCTTTCCACATCTTTGACACATAGGTTTTTGAACACACTTACCTTTATGATTGTTACCTGTAGTTATGTAGGGATTTGTTTCTCGCATATATGATGCCTTAGAGAAATCACTAAGGTTTAGGTGGTCAATCATGACTCCAGATAGTTGGTTGAGGATAAACACAAGAGTTCTCATTGTAGCTCCCATATCATTCAGTTGCTTGCTCAAAAGACTGTCACAGTTTCCTTCAAATCCACTGTTACTTTGGTGCCTGCTAGATCCAGCCATTTACTAAAACCAAAAAGGTCAGTGTGAGTATATAAACAAAACCATCATGCACTAATGAGGAAGAAAAACACTAAGATATACTTACTCATTCACTTTATCTAAAACTAGGACTCTTTCTGAAATCCTAAACATTATGGTAATGTCACTTATGATTAAAGAATACCCTAACCTCTAAAGTTATCTAAAGTGACCTTTGATACCAAATATAAATCCCCAACCTTAATCCTTACTTAATCTTGAGTTATTACAAGATTACACATTGAGGATATTTTCAGGTTTAGAGTTTTAGAGAATTAGATCATAAAACTTGCATTACATTCCACATTTAAACAAGGTGGTGACATAAAAAAATTGTATTCATTTTTTCCCATCAACGGAAACATATTTAAAAATAAAGCGTGGATTCTTTCTTGACACTTCCTTGACACTATCATCATATCATGTACCTTTCCCTTGACCTGTGAAAAACATTTCAAAAAAAACTTGGGATGAGCATAAAAAGCTCAGTAAGGGTTATAAAAATATGGAAAGGAAACATGAGTTCATATATACATAAGAATGAAATCATACTTTACCCATAAAACATAAGCACTTTAACATACCTCATCAAACCATGAATAAATCATAGAAATCATAAGACATAAAAGGTAACTTGAGGCATTCATAACATTCTTACATAGGGAGTAACCCTCTTGTTTACGTTTGGAATACCCACCACAGTATAATCCCTAAATCTCTTCGGAGAAACCATAACGTTTCACTCCTTCGCATTACCCAATGCATTGGAGAGCTATATCGGGCTCACCTACCCTTAGTTTATCACAGAACCACCCGTCTTTATAATAATGCCCAAGAACCATAACATAATCGTATCACATAAAACATGCATAAAGGAAACATAACATTTCCACTTTTAAATCACAAGATATCAATACAACACATTGATATAAAAACATTATGAAGACCATTTTCAATACCAAAATAAAAGAAAAGTAAAAAATGGTATTTATTTTTCTTTAAAAAAAAGGTATGGCTTGTAGAGGAAGCCGAAACTCAAATAATGGTCACATCGGCGGAGAAGTCGTTGTCGCCGCATACGTACAACAAAAACATTCCCTTTTGTCGTTTAGTAAAACGCTTTTTATAAAAAATATTCCTTTCAGATAAACGTAAAAGTCAAAGGGATTTATACACCGTATAAAAGAAGGTTGTGTATAAAACAAAATATGCCTCAATGAAAGGATATTGAGACGAAGTCCCATACAAAGACGGTATCCTTGGATTAAGGATAAATCAATTACATAATTATGTGTGAAAAACTAATACACCAAATATAAGTGGATATTAAGTGTAAAACAATCAGAGGTTATTCACACATATTCATAGAACTACATATTCAAGGAGTACAAGCTTATCCCAAAGAATCAAAATTGGGTTAAGAAGTTCCCTTGCAAAAATTTGACAGCCTAACGGCGTCACTACAAAATTTAGAAAATGAGTTGATGAGAGATAAAAAGGGTATCTCATCACTTGGGAATAAAATTTAAATCACTAAGGATATAGAATAACATATCCCAACATAATGTTATGTGAATTAAAAGACATAACAAAATAAGTCTTTTAAAAAGAGGAGGGTGAAAGGTTCCCTTACCGACATGGTTATCTTTCGAAACATACACCCCGTGAAACAAGGACAATACAACATTGATGTAAATACTCATAAATGAAAGTATATTACCCAATGAGTAAAATAATGGTCAGTACATACACCACTCAAAGGAAATTGTGGCAAATGTAGCATAAATCTCACGGGAATAAAAGTGAGATGAAAAATCCCTTACGAAAACTCGGCAGCCTAACGGCGCCACATAAAACTTCCAAAAATGGATTGATGATATCAAATAGGGTCTCTAATCATATTAAAATAAAATTTACAGCAAGAGGAATATAAAATAACATCCCCCATCATAACAAATAGGATCTTAAAAGAAGTGACATAAAGGAGAGTACTTAAAAAGAAAGAGAGAGGTTAGATCTCTTACGAAAATTCGGCAGTCTAACGGCGCCACTCAAAACTTCCAAAATGGATTGATGAGAGAGAATAGAGTCTCTCATCATATGAACATAAAAATTACAGTAATAGTAATATAAAAGAACATCCCAATCACAAGAAATATGAGATTAAAAGGAATGACATAAAAGAGTGTACTTAAAAAGAAAGAGAGGAGTAGGATCCCTTACCTCGGGTCCAACTTGACTCGATCATTCTTTAATCTCCTGAATAATAAACTTGAGTTAATTTATACTTCCTTAAGAACATTTTTCAAGTTAATTATTCCTTTTATATCACTTATTACCATGTCATGAACACTATGTTATTATTTAAGTTAATAACGGTCGTTTTAACGATCATTGGTACTTGAGTTAAAAATAATCTTTATAATTACAAGTTGTTCATGTGGTAAAATATCCATTATATCCAGAATTTTATTCATAATTTAGATATCCTATATATCATATATATCCAGTATATTCATGCATTTATAATATTACATAACATTTAGAGTTAAGAAATGAAATGCACCGTTCATGGAGACGGTAAGCCGTACGTATGCATGAACGCTACTTCCATTTCTATTTCATATTTAATGGAATTAAAACATAATTATACATAATAGTATTTTAATTACAGTATAGTATCATATATAATATCATTAAATATATCCTTTATACATACCACATATGGTATTAACGAATCAAATCACTTTGAGGGGGCGGTAGTCTAAAATGAAGATATCGCGTATACCCATAATGGAAGCCATAAAGGTATGCCATAAATGAAAAATACAGAAGATTAAGGAAAACATAAACATATTATATATCATATATAAATGTAGTGACATCATAATGGCCACCATGAAAGGTGTTAAGAGAATATTGAACAATCATCGTTTCGTGAGGCAGTAATTCACCATCCACAGAAACAGTATGTTCTTTAACCATTAGACGAAGGTGTGTGTAAGTGTAGCTATAATAATTAACATAAAAACATCCTAGTATATTGAAGATACTGGGGTTGTTACAAAATAAAGGAATAAAAAGATTTTAGGGGGGTGGAGAAGCAAAATAAAACAAAAGGACTCAAGTGAAGACATTACCTTAAAATCGGGTAACTCCCTTTGGTTTGAGCTCAAAGGCTTCCTTGGGAAGACTTATGACCAAAGTGAGGCATATAAGAGTTATAGAGGGATGTGGAGAGACAAAATGGACAGGTTTTGGCCGAGCCAAAGACTTTGGAAGTGTGGGTAAGGAGGTAGAGGTGGGGGCCTTTTATAAGAGGAGAGGAGGGGCACTCTTGGAAAGTAAAGAAATGTTACTTTATTTTAGAATGAGTTTCGGCTTTTAATGGTCCCACATTAATTTTTTTCGAGGATAAGGTGATAAGGGTTCGAAATACACCCTTACAATAGGTTTTGGACATGTTTAGGTCTTATATTTTACATTATCTTTCCATTTTATTTAAATCGTTAAATAATGAGGTCATCGCTGCATCATCATGATGTCATAAATAATTTAATTTATTTAATGTCTAAAAATTATAAAAAAAATACTATGATGTAGGAAATAGTTTTAGCTTTCCAATTACTATTTATAGTCAAAAATATGACTTGTATAACCCCATTTAAAAATTGTTTTAGTAAAAAAACTCTTGTTTGTGTCATTTTAATTTTAACATTAAATAAAAAGGTATTTATGACATTTTCCAACCAAAGTGGCTCCATGGGGTCCCCAAGTTGACCCATGGATTGTCTTGGTCGGCCATGACTCATCCAATGAGGTTAGGACATGTTTATAGGCCATTTCATATTATTAAAACATTATTTTTACCTTAAACTACACTAATTACCTCTAATCGCGATTAAAACTTAATAAGTTACTATTCACCAAAAAAAAATATTTTAATCCCATTGAACCACATTTTACTTCTTAATTACAACCATGTATGTCGGATTTTTGAAATTAAAAACACAAAGGTGGCAAAATTTCATTTAAACAAAAAATCAGTTTTTTATAAGTACCACTTAGTGGTTTCACTATTCATCAAAAATTAAAGTTTTTCAGAAAATTACCAAAAATTTACCTTAAGATATATTTGATATTATGAATTCAAAAATGATTTCTATTTTACAAAATTCATAACATATAAGTTTCATTAATTAATTTAATAATTAATTCCCGCTGTCAGAACAAATAGCGTGTTTTTATAAAACAATATATATCAAAAGATTGACGCTAGTTTAAGTCAAATTTCAAAGTGAAATTAATTCCAATGACCACTATTTTATTAAATGGTAAAAATATATTCTAATTTCACTTTAAAACCAAATAAAAAGATAATCTAATCATATAAATAAATTAGATTAAAAATAGGTTTTGAATTAAAATACAACATTTGTCACTATTCATTAAAAATTGAACTTTTTCTGAAAAATACCAAAAATTTACACAAAGTAAATTTTGATGTCCCGATTCTAGAGAAGAATTTTATTTTGTCAAATATAACACATAAAATTGTCAAAAAGTGGATTTAAAAGTGGTTCGCCATCAAAAGGCGGTTAATCGAACTTTTAAAGAATATTAGAATGTTTACGTTTAAAATTGGATTCATTCGCATTTTTAATCCTCTAACATTTATTGTAAAAAGTAAAAATATTTGACAAACATATATAATCATTTTGTAGTTAGTTCTATTATTTCCCACCATCACGACAGCTAGGTGTTAACTACCATTTAAAATAATATTATTTTATTATTAGAGTGCAACGTAAGATTCCCAAGAAACTCATTGTTACGTGTTGGGTACGCCATCAAGCATAACATCCCCTTTAAAGTTATATTAATATTTTATTCACAAATATGGATAAATGTGAAAATGTCATACTCTTTATTTACCTGGGGTGTTACACATATTCATTATTCTATCCATCCTATGATTGACAAAGTTACCATACGTGCGTACGTACGACTTACCGTCTCCACGTCTTAGTGTAGTTTGTTATTAAACAATTCATTATTTGGATGAGTATAATAATGAGTATAATTGATGTAAATAATAAATATAAAATTTTAATTATTATTTATATATAATATACCATCCAATTACATACGATTTCACCATCAATAGAATGATATAATCGCTCGTGCGTACGTATGACTTACCGTCTCCACAACGCGATGAAATTCATTTTCACGTTCACCATTCAACAATGATTATAAATAAATATATATTATTAATAATTATGTAATATATAAAATAATAATGCTACTGTAAATATATATATATATATATATATATATATATATATTTATATATATCTTATTCACTTATTTCTATTCAATACGATATGAAAACGGAAACGGCGTTTATGCATACGTATGGCCTACCGTCTCCATAAACGGTGTTTTACATTTCATATATATATATCTATTATACATATTTATATTCTGAATATATATTATACATAAATAATGTTTTATATTCTATAATCAATTAAATAATGATATAAGTTATACGATCCAGAATAACAAGTTAAAACACGTATGATAAAGAAAGTGATTATTACCCGAAATGTAATTTTAACATAGAAATTATTATTAAATGGGTAGTATAAAGCAATAAATTAATTAAGTATGATATCATAAATATTAATATGGTTATGTTATAATTTAATAACATACTATAGTCATTATACAGGAGGTGAAATGTACCCTCGACTAAAGGAAAGTACAAGGTAAGGGTTAATTCCCCAATCTCATTATTATCTGAGATTGTTTATGTGTAAGTATTTACTGGGATATATTTATTACCCATGTCCATGTTTCATAAAAGAGTTTTAAAAAGGATTCTTTTTAAGGGACTTTTTAACTAAAACATCATTTTAAATGTTTTAAATATTTATTCTTCTAAATCTTTCTCATTAATGTCCATGTTTTCAAAATGGTTTTAAGGATTTATTTATATGGACATGAATGTTTTAAAATGTTAATTCCTCTAAAAAGTTTCAAATTGGTATGGGAAACTTTGATTCAAAAATCTCTTTTAAATGACTTCCTTTATAAATGCGTGACTTTTAAATGATTTCACAAAAAATGATATTTCTTTAAAAGAGTTTTACTGATCATTTTCAACTATGTCATCATCCTTTAAGAGATATTATTCTTGATTGAGGTTGATTTATTATAGTACAATCTTTCATATTGTATTTAATGAGTTATGATATGTTTGTCTGTGGATGTGCTATTTTTATACCATTAATGGTTTATGGTTAAAGTAGTGACATTTTGTATGCAAGTTTTAATACGAATGTTTATGTTATGTTTCAACATTTTCATAGAGGAATGAATTGGACTTAGTAAGTGACAGGTGGAGCTCGCTATAGCTCCTCGATGCATTAGTAGGTCTCATGAGACAAATTAGTGTCTTAGAAAAAGGCCTTGACAAATTTTTTATTTGTAGTCTTGGCACGAGGCCTTGACTATGTGGTTATGAAGTATGGCATTATGCATTCCCTCATTATGAAATTAGTTAATACATGTGATTATTCGACTAGTAGAATATCCATGTTCATGTTTATATGATAATTAATGATTTATTTTTGCCATATTATATTCAATTTTATGTTTAAAAGACTGTTGTTTTTATTAAACATCTTTCCATAAAAGTTTATAGCTTTCGCTAAATTATTTACCCTTACTAAGCATCTGAGCTCACCCATTTATTGTGTTTTGTTTTCCAAGGATTCCAAGAAGTGTATTATGATTGATATGTAGAGTTAAGCTAGGGGAATAATGTCATTCTCAAAGGATTTTTTTTTGTGTTTTATGTTTGAATATGTAATGTAAAATTCATGTATGTAATCTATTTTCCAAGAATTCTAAACTGATCAGTCCTTCGGGACTTGATTCCTTGTAATCATGCCAATGTATTAAAATAATGCACTGGCTCCAGGATTATGGGGTCAGGGTGTTACAGTTGGTTTCATAGGAATTTTAGAAAAAAACTTGGAAATAGATTTAGATAAACTTTGATTAGAGAACATTACCCTAAGATAAACTTTGATGATTAGTATAGAAGAACTTCCTAGAATTTTGGTAATGTAGAGATTTTGTGAATTTTCCAAATAATACATCCCTATCTGGATACGAGCATGTAGAGGCATCTATGGAAAAGATATATCTAGGGGTAAAACCCAAAAACAAAACTTTTAGCTAAACTCGAACGAGAATTGGTGCACGACAACAGGACTTGCTGCACTCTTGGTTATGACACTCTCGGGGGATATGATTAAGATAATTTACATTTTCTTTATAAACCATTATGAAGGATTTATGGGTAAATATGTCATTAAGGAAACCATTTTTATGATTATGGGACTATATGTGTGAAAATATTCAATTAATGTTGAGTATTTTTCTTGTTTTTGGATTATACATTATGATATGATCTAGCCTAGTGTATTTTGTCATTTAGAAATGTAACCCAGTAGAAGGAATGAGAAATCAATAAATATGCAAGATCCAAAGAGTAAAAAGGATCATATATTTAATATTATTAAGCTGATATTTAGAAGGGAAATAATCTCCCACATATTATCATCATATAAAGAAATAGTATCATGTGTTAATAAGATAAGTAAAGAATTTTATGAGCCATATGGATTTGAAGGGAAGTCAGAGCATAATAGTGTGGTAGAGAGAAATATGGATAAAGGGAAGAAAGGAAAGAAGGATTTTCCCATATATGATAACTGTGGAAAGAATCACCCTGGGAAGTTCTTGAAATGAATGGGAGTTTGTTATAAGTGTGGAGAAAAAGGAAACCAATTTCACGATCACAAGGGTAACAAAAAGGTTTCAAATGTACAATGATTCATCTACAAGAAGTTGGGACACTACGCGAATCAATGTACCAATCATTAGAGTAT
The DNA here is from genome assembly GCA_963277665.1 of Viscum album. Classification (NCBI taxonomy): domain Eukaryota; kingdom Viridiplantae; phylum Streptophyta; class Magnoliopsida; order Santalales; family Viscaceae; genus Viscum; species Viscum album. The sequence continues at coordinate 765,182,786 of OY728137.1, forward strand.
ACCCTAAATGATGCTATTGGATAATAATCAAGTTATGATACTACTGCAAATGAAGGGGAATGATTTGTCTTCTTAATTTGTAATTAAAGAATTGTGTCATTTGAGTATTAGATTAATGATTTACAATTTATAATAATTATAAAGTATATAAGGATTGTACTACAACATGTTTTCATCAAGGATTTGAGATTTTGTGGTACCAAGTAAAGTGACATAGTTTCAAGTTAAACATTTTGGAAAATATTTGGTTGAGAGAAAGATAAAACTTAAAACAATCTTGAGGATGAGGTAATTATTTTAGAATAAGAGGTAATTGATTTGGGTAAAGTATATTGGATATTATTGACTACCTTGGAACTAATTGATGGGTTTTTTATTCCATCATTTTTGGAGATTACAACATTTTTGAACTTAAGGAGTATATCCAGTATTCTATGTTTTACAGAAGGAATAAGGAAGTACATACCTATTAAAATAAGGTTTTACGGTAATTCAGGGTGTTACCATGTTTTAATAGAATACATGATGAAGGTATTCACATGTTGTTATGTGACAAAATAGATATTCATTATGTTTACCTTATAAATTTTGGACTGTGAGTTTGGACAGAAGTATTTTGGATTAGTATAAGGGTTGGAATGGATTAAGTTGGACATTGGATACTATTTTTTAAGGTTAATTTTTTTTAATATTAATTTTGGATTTTTATAAAAAGTATAACATAGAGGTTGGGTGACAACCCGTTACGTCCGGCAAGGCCGTGAGACTTGAACCCACAACCGAAGGGCGATAAGGGTGCATCATCTACAACTGGTCTACGTGATGTCCTGGTTTGTATAATGTAGTTTTTTTAAAATGGTATGACAGATGAATTATAAATTCATTATTTTTGGAACCCTATATGGTTAGGATAAATTGAATATTTTTTAATTCTATTATCTTTTGAAGTGAAAGATGGGTTTGTGGTAGAAGTTAGTTGAGGGATAGAACTATACTTGTTAAGTATTTTTTTCTCTTATTCTATGAAAAAATTAATTCTTAAATATTAGGGAAAGGATCTTAAAACCAAAAATGTGTTATCCTAATACCTTATGTTTTTTTGAACCAATAATATTTAAATCATCATATATTGATGGGTTTGAGGCCCTCAATATCCCATTTATTGTTCACTTGTTTGTGATTGATGACCCCAATCACTCCCTATAAATATTTACGTTTTCCTCCAATTATGTGTCTATAATTTTTACCAATGTTCTCCTATTTGAGATCATAAATTGGTGGTGACTTTTTCATTTCCCTTTCCCTCTTATTAAGACTAAATCTTATTAACCCAATTTTTGATGTGGGTTTTCCACAAAGGTATTTTCTATTTTTAACCTTTTATTTTCGAAGAACAATTTCAAATTGTGAGGAAAAAATTTATTAAAGGAGGGGAGAATGTAACACACTATTATTTTATAGTACATTATCTCTTTAAATTAATTTAATACCTTACACGACACGCAACACTGAGTTCGAGCGCACCACGACTTACCAAACTACCTGTTCAAAAAGCGGTTATGAATAGTATTAACTGAATTTTGAATTTTATATACTCCATATAATTTTAACATACATATTATGTGTTTCTTAGACATAATATAAGAACAATTTCAATTTTTTAGATAAAAGAAGTATTTTCAAAAAATGCAATTTTACCACCTTTTAATGGAGAACCCTTTTTAAATCCAATATTTGATACTTTTATATATTAAATTTAATGAATTTAAATTCTTCTTTATAACTGGAACATAAAAATTTATTTTGGATAATTTTTTGGTACTTTTCTGATAACTTTCATATTTTGATGAATAGTAAAAAAAATACTTAATTTTAATTGAAAACAACTTTTTTAATCAAAATAATTAAAAGTGTTAAATTACTAATTTGAATTTTTTTGGTGTATAAATAGATTATATTTTAATCTTTTAATCCAATTTTTTTCATTATAAGTAATTTTAAATTTAAATTGGATATAAACACATGTCAATCTTTTGATAGTTTTTACTTCTTAAAAACCCGCTTTCGCGTTTTGACAACGGAAATTAATTATAAATTAATTAATGAAACTTATATGTTTTGAATTCGGTAAAATAAACATCATTTTTGAATTTGTAATATAAAAATTATATTTGGGTGAATTTTTGGTATTTTTCTGAAAACATTCAATTTTTGATGAATAGTGAAAAACACGATGTTATAAATAAAAACCAACATTTTCATTTAAATAATTATTTTTAATTAAAAATTTATCTTAAAGTAAAAATAGATACATAATACATATATTATCCCAATGTAATTAATTAGAGTGATTTTATAATAAGATTAGACATATAAAATTTTATTTGAACTTTTTTTTACGTCTTTTACCTCCATCTAGGCACGTTTGCAAATTAGCATAAAACATAATTTTACCACTTCTGTGAATTGAATTAAAAAAAATCCAAGAGACATGGTTGACATCAGTAGATAAAATTTCATTTAATGGGATGAAAATAATTTTTGGTGAATAGTAACTTTTGAATTTTATTTACCACGTTAAAAAGTAAATAAGGTAATTGAAGGTAAAAGTAATATTAAAATTACCCCAAAACCTATCATAATTCTACTGGATAAGTATATTTCGACCAAAACCAACCTTAGGGAAAAAAATAAGATCCTTTTGATCCATTTGGGTTAGATTAGGACATTTATTATATTTTATTTACAGAAGAGTTAAAAGTGTAAAATTCAAAGTTTAATAAATAAACCTTTTTTAATATAGGTTTAAACATAAGAGGTTTTGTTTAGAATCCTGTTGGGGAAATGTGTCGCTCTATGGTAGTATCTTTATATCACCATAAGTTTCTCATTGGATTCTAATGGTAGACAAATGGTGAGGCATATTTGGATTCAAGACAACTTCTCAGTAGATGCTCTTAAATGGGTTGGTAATCCAGAGGACCCTCTTATCCTCTTTGATAGTGTGGGTTCCATTGCTTCTGAATGTAAATTTTTTGTCCAAGGGTATTACCTTGGCCTTTGTCACTTTAGACCCCCTTGATATTCCTTTTTTGTCGATGGGTCTTTACCCTATTTTCTAATAAAAAATTCAATTTTTAGTCTGTCAAAATGGTTTTAAGGATTTATTTATATGGATATGAATGTTTTAAAATGTTAATTAATTTCAAAAGTTTCGAAGTGGTATGGGAAACTTTGATTCAAATATATATTTTAAATGACTTCCTTTATAAATGCGCGACTTTTAAATGATTTCACAAAAAATGGATATTTCTCTCAAAGAGTTTTACTAATAATTTTCAACTATGTCAACATCCTTTATTGGATATTATTCTTGATTGAGGTTGAATTATTATAATAAAATATTAGATATTGTATTGAATTAGTTATGATATTTTTGTCTGTGGATATGCTATTTTTATACCATTCCTGGTTTATGGTTAAATTACTGACATTTTTTATGCTAGTTTTAATGTGAATGTTTATGTTATGTTTCAATATTTTCATATGAGGAATACATTGGACTTAGTAAGTGACAGGTAGAGCCTACTATAGCTCCTCGATACATGGTAGGTCTCATGAGACAAATTAGTGTCTTGGCACAAGGACTTAAGAAAATTTTTATTTTTAGTCTTGGCATGAGTCCTTGACTATGTGGTTATGATGTTTGGAATTATGAATTCCCTCATTATGAAATTAGTTATTAAATGTGATTATTAGACTAGTATAATATCCATGTGCATGTTTATATGATATTTTGTGATTTATTTTTTCCATATTATGTTCAAGTTTATGTTTAAAAGGATGTTGTTTTTATTACACATATTTACTTAAATGTTTATAGCTTCCACTAAATTATTAACCCTTACTGAGCATCTGAGCTCACCTCTTTCTTATGTTTTGTTTTCCTAGGATTCAAAGAAGTGTATTATGAATGATATGAAGGGTCAATCTAGGGGAATAATGGCATTCTCAAAGGATTTTTTTTGTGTTTCATGTTTGAATGTGTAATGTAACGTTCATGTATGTAATCTATTTTCCAAGACTGATAAATTGATTGGCCCTTCGGGACTTGATTCCTTGTAAGCATGCTGATGTATTAAAATAATGTACCGACTTCAGGATTCTGGGGTCAGGGCATTACATGTTCTATACATGCAAGGTTATTGGTTATAATCTAAGTGAACTATCCAAATATAGTCATAATTTTCTCATCTCCAACACCATCTATGTTGAATTGATCATAAAGGAAATCTCTATATTGATTACATGTGTTGAAATGTGTTCTATTTCTTCTATTAGCCACCATTTATAAATAATATCATACACTATATTAGCTGTATAATCTGAAATATATCATAATACATAACATAAATTAAAAATTCATGCATAGATAATCTCAAAATCATAATATTATTATCTTTGAGAATACTATAAAATCATAAAAAAATTTCCAAATATTTCATAATAGTTTGAAAAAGTGTGTGAATAAACCAATGAATATCTCCCAAGAGTTTCTATCCTAGTTCACATTCTTAGACCCACTCATCATGTATCGAGTAAAGATCTATTTGATATTAAACTAGCATTTTTCAGGGTGTTTACCACTGGAAGCATTTATGCCACAACCAAATCCACTTTATAGTATCCAAACATTGATGTCAATTCTAGGAAACCACACATTCTTTACTTAAACAAAATACTATGATATTATCCTATACCTAACATATCTTTAGAGTATATCATTAGGTTATTATCTCTAATCTATGTTTTCCTTAATCTAGTTACCATGGTTTTTATTAAACATTATCTGATACAAACTATAAAACCTCAACTATTATCTTACTACATTGTCACAAGAAACAAGAGATCACATATCAATGGATCAAATAGTTTCACAGTATTGGGGGAGTATATACATACATGATTCTCACATTATATTTTGAAAAAATGAAATAAGACATAAAATTCAATTGAGGAAATTATTATTTCTTCTAATACATCCCTAAAAAGATTCATAGATCAATTTATGGAATCTTAGGGAAATGAAAAAATAATAAAGGGTGACATCAGATGCTCAATAAGGGAAAACATACAACAGAAGAAATAATATAATAGATAAAGAATGAATAATATGACATAGTTAATAAATAATAAAATATTCTATATAACTAAAATTTTAAAAGGGTAATATATCCATGGATGACATAAAAATATAAATAATCACATGGAAAAAACAACTAGTTTCATTATGATATAATGCATAATATCGAACATCATAATCTTACCATCAAGTGTTTGAGCCCAAAAAACATACATAATTAGGTAGGATGCAGGCCAAATACCCTAACCAGTTTGTCTCATTAGATATTTTGATGAATCAAGGGGCTATAAAATCCCCTTATAATCACTTACTAAGTCCAACTGATTCATCATTTGAATTAATTGAATAATAAATAAATACAAATTTATCCAAAATATTTGTATTAAAAAACTAGCATAAAAATGTTAATATTTTCTCCAGTCAATCACTAGATCAACATAATCATAAGAAATCCATACCAATATGATGGATGATATCATTAGAGTACCCTGATAAATCATATGATTCATCAAGGGTCGTTGACCAATATGAAAAAACTTTTAAAAGTTCACTCAAACATTTCTTGAGAAAAATACCCTTTAAATTTTAAAACCACTTATTTAAAATATAAAAATTTCTATAATATCAAGATTTTTTTATTATAAAATAAAAATTGAAACATTTGAATGAATATTCAAGGAAAATAATAGTCATTATATTGGGAAAATTCATTCGTGTGGTAAATGTTAAAATAGACATTTCATTCACATCATTGGTAAAAAGTAACTCATTCAGAAAATGATAGGAATATTCCTTTTAAACCTTTTTTATATAAATTAAAATATGTGTAAAAATTAATTTAATTCATCAATGTATAATTTTAAAAACATTAATGAAAACATTTTAAATAAAATATAGATATGGATGAAAAATATTTCTAAATGAATAAAAAAATGAAAATTTTTCTTAAAAACATTCCTTCACACCTTTAAGTAATTAGTGAGAATAAAATGGAATAAAACATGAAATTTACAAAAATAACCAGAGGATAAGAAAATAAAAATGTTTTTTGATAGATATATTATATAATTTCATCATTAAAAATCTAAGTATAAACAATCCTGGTAAAAAGTTAGATTGTAACATAAAACCCTTACATTAGGTCTGACTTTCTTCATAAGTGATTTCAACCTCCTATTTAATAAATTTAACTTTATTAAATTTATATAATTAAATCATATTCAAACCTATAAAAAAATAAATGGTTTACTTATAACATCTTATCACCCATTCATTAACAATCATTCATTATCATCATCATTTTAGTTTTAAATGCTTCGTTTTTCATGTATGTTTTGATTTAGAAGTTATTGTCCTTTAAAATTGACAATAGTTCCATAATATTTAGTATGTTATTCATGATATAAATATCATATATATTAATTACGTACCTATTTATAATGACCCATAAAAGGAATGGATAGAAAAATTAATTACACCATTCATGGAGACGGTAGTTCGTAGGTACGCATGAACATTGTTTTCAGTTTCTAACAAAAAGAAGGAAAAAATATAAATAATATTTTATAATTAAAAAGTTTTAATTATATCATAAATTTCATATATATTTATTAAATCTATCATTATATCCATCAATGTGAGACATTAATGAAAAAATAATAATATCTCTATGTGGAGGCGATAGTCCACACATACGTACGATCGGTACTTTCATTTACTATTTGAAGAAAAAGAAGGTAGAAAATGGTTTTAAAATAATCATAATAAGATATATGTATATTTATTATACTATAATATTAATTTTAGGATGTATTAAATTTATTTATAGTGATTATAAGTATAAATAAACTATGAAAAATTTGGGTAAGACAATTACCACTTATTTGATATACCTCCTCTGGATTACACCTTAATCCTTCATAGGATAGTGTTAGGGTACAAAAATCATCTCAATAATTAAGGTAAGGAAGTAAGTAGTTTTTTGGGTATGTCTTAGCTGATCTTAAGGGACCAATATTTGTGATTAAGGGCGGAGAAGATGTTACATTTTATAATTGAGGGGAGGGACATAGAAGGAATTGCATAAAATATTTAAATAATATAAAGTCAATTTCTTGAGAAAGTGGAAGAAAATATCTAAAAATTAAAATTTAAGATAATATAGGGTATAAATATCTTCAAAAAATAATATTTAGGCAATTTTATGTGGCATTTTACCCTTATCTCTTAGTTTAACCCCCAATAAACCCTTTTAACTTTAACCGTGGTAACAAATTTTTATGGTTTTTACTATTAATTATGAATAAAAAATAAGTTGACCTTATTACCTAATATTAATTATTCTAATTCAGAATATGGAATCCATTTTACAAGATTCAATTTATATAATAGTAAAAAATGACTTTTAACACATGTTCATAAAATGCAATGAAACCCGTTTTTAGAAAAATGTTTGTTCTAAGAAAAAAAATGATTTTACTAAAACATATAGTATAAAATTGATTATAGTGGAATTAATTATATTATATTAAATCAAAGGAGAATTATTTCTATTTAAAACTAAACCAAAACCTAAATTGTCCCTATAAATTCTTGATTAAAAGAGAATAACTAAAATTAGTTTTTACTTGAACAAAAACATTACATAGATTTCCAAAATGTTAAGAACATATTTTTAAGATCAAACTTATATTTTTATATGTATTATATTACTTAATAAATATTTATTTTCTATAAAAATAAGGGTTTATAAAAATTCAAGTTATTCTTATTTCATTATATTATCATAAAAGTGATAGTTTGTAAAATCAGTATTTTTCACTATTCCCCCAAAACAACTGTTTATAAAAAATATCGAAAATTAAACCTTAAATGATTTTGAATTTATAATTTAAATTATGAAGTTATTTTTTTTCAAATAAAATTTCTGAAAATGGAATGAATCAAATCTATTTATTCCCACATAAAACACCTACAAACTATTTTTACGAAGAATGTGTTCTTATGGCATAAAATGATTTAAAAACAACCATTAGATGAATGTAATTTTTTTTTGATTGAATTAATTATTTATTTTAAGGAAATAATTTATAAATATAGTTTATAATTCAGTTATTCATATTCATTCCCTCCAACCTAGTTTCTAGGTTATAACAGTCATATTAAAATAATATTATTTCGTAGTTTGTTTATGATCATGGTTGCATGTGGTATATGGTATCAATCATAGTATTAATTTAAATGGAACTAAAATTTTGGGGTGTTACAAAAACAGTAATAAATGAGGTGTTATAAATACGTTATGTTCAAACTACCATTATGAAAATAATATAAATCTTGTATGAACCTTATATAGTGATGAGAAATACCTTAATGTGACAACTGAAATTACCCACATACAGGTGGACTGACTTACCTTTATATGAATGAAGGGTACTAACCATATGCGGGGATGGGGTATTTCATAAGGGTAAAAATTATTTTTGTAAAAAATATATTATCAATTAAATACACTTATAATTAATAATGATTAGACTTTTAAAACTACTCTAACACTTATAAAATCATTTTAAGAGAATTTATATTATAAAACATGTGGATAATTTCATACTTTAACAAATTACTGATTAAACTCAAAAACAAAGTATCTAATTAAAAACATAATATTATACCCTATATCAAAATTACTTTTAAATTTAATAAAAATACTCTAAAATTACATCTAAAATTTAGAATTACATTAAAAATAATTGAATCACTGTAAAATTTCCCAAAAACATTTCATAATAAATTTAATAACATTTTAATTTATCTTACAAATTATAAAATCCATTTTAAGGAAACAATTTAAAGTTTGAAAAATACCTTGATCTACCATACACCCCAGAACAAAAAGGGAGAGGATTAGGGAGAATCTGGGTCTTTTATCAGATACATCTCAAACAATTTTCTTCCTAGAGAATCAAAATAAAACCCAACAAGAAAAGTGGAGGGGTCCTAAAAAATACCATGGGAGATAAATCTCAAGGAACTCCCCACATCTAGAACACACCCATCATACTATAAAAATAATGAATATAAAAATGCAACATTAATATCCGGAAATACACTCCTAAGGAAGATACCTATAAAATAGAGAAAATTATCTAAATGGACTAAAAGGAATGGGGAGAACTAAATAATCTCATTAAAACATCAAACTATCATAAAATAAATAAATAATATGAAATAATTAATCAGAGAAAATATCTGGATACAAGGAGAACATCTACAACCCACTTACACAATTGATTCCATAAAAATCACTTCAAAGGTGACAGAAATGGCCATAGAAAATCGAAAAATTCATATAATTTAATTATTGTGGTGAAATAAAAAATATATCATGAAACACTATAATGAATAAATGAATACATAATTTTTATTATCTATTTAGTACTACCATTTATGGTTCAGAAAAGGGGTTTTCAGTAACATAACAACACTTCTTGGAAATCATTAACCAAACTGTACATCACTTTTCAATTTAAATCATATAGTAACAACCATCTCATAATTCTTAAATGAATTAAACCATAATTAACATGGAACATTTATTATCATGTTTACTAAACTAGATACTAATAATCTTAGAAATTCTATTTACGATGATTTTAATTGTACACTACAACACCTTTTCATTTTTGATTTCACTATAAAAATTTTATTTAATTGCTAAATATGCATCAAAACATTTTATCTTGTCATGCAGGTCAAATAGTTCAAAAAATTTAGAATGATTTTAAAATGATTTTTTAATTACAATGAATTTAACAGGTTTTCTAAATTTCTAATTATTTTATCACTTCAATTGAATTTTCAAATTGTTTAGAATTTTATATCATGCTACTAAAGAGTTTTTATTGAGAATTTTTCATTTAAAAATCTACCCGGTTGGAAAAACTTTAAATTATTTTTTATCCTTACTCAAAATAAGTTTTCATAAAAATACTTTTTATAAAAACAATCCCTATTCATTTTTCAAAAAATGATTTTAAAATAATGCATGTTTCATTAAAGAACTATCATCATTTATTTAAGAAAAATAATTACCATAAATAATTTTTTCTCTGGTGAATCTCATAGAATATTACTACAGGTGGATTTCATTAGTTTCATGAGTTTTAATTTAATACCAAATTATATTTCTATAATGATAAAATAACCTAAATCGTCATAAATAGAGTTGTTGAAAGCATACAAATCAAGTAATCCCATCCACTACACCATGATATTATCTGCTTTGTGTGGCCCTGACTCCTCCATAAGGCTATAAAACACATCATGAAAAATAAAACATCACAATGGCTAAATAGTCCCCCTTATTCATATGTTTGAGTCCATAACATAAGTTAATGGTATAAGAGATACCCTTTTATAAATAAAGTCATATAAAATCACTGAAACATTGTAACTAACTAGCCCGAGGTGACACTAGAATAGGTGCTCGAACTAATATTCCATTGGCCTGAAGGGCATTTCAGATCCCTACGGGATGGGGAGAAGTGCTAGGGAATTAGATACACACAACAGGAATGATCTCACCCATAAAGTAGATTTAACACATAATAAGAAATTTTTCCCAAAAATCCAATATGAACCATCCATAATTCAGACATCCACACAAAAAATAGATAATAGGAAATAAAAAAATAGTAAATAACACAATATATATAAAGAAGTAATGTATAGTAGACAAAAAATGCCACCACTCACCTCAATAAACCTCCCATAAAAAATATATAAATCTATATGTATAATTTCTATGATTCAACTATATGTAGACATAGTGCACAACTGACTATTGAAAGAAAATAGTAAAGGCCTAATTGTCCAAAGTAAATCATTTAAAGAGACACACACCTGAAATTATATGAAAGTAAATATAAAATATGTATTTTTTTCATCTATATCTATCTAATATATCTAATAATATTTTTAGATCTAGGAACTCATAAAGTGTGAGATTTCTATACCCATAGAGTCTTAGTGTTGATATTATATAATTATTATATATATTATATCATATGTGTATAGATTTACTAAAATAGTGGAATATAACCTGAACAGAGTTTTGAATCAAGTCTTTGAGACCACCATTGAGTTCATAATACAAGTTTTACTCTTGGTATGAAATAACCTTTGTTTGTGATAGATGTTTTGATAAAGTGTTTTCATGGGCACAAATAATAAAATAAATAAATAAATAAATAAATAAATAATTTTTGTTTCATCACAATGACCTAACCCTATCCCCAATTAAATAATTTTATTCCAAATACCTAAGGTTATCCACATGACCCTGATATTGTGACAAGGGACCATTGGAGGAGAGTTTGGCGAATGATAGTGGATCGAAGAACGTGATCGATTGTATTAGGACCATTTTGCTAGCGGAGTTCGAGGATCTCACCAATGAGAAAGAAACAAATTTGTTCTTCATCAATAATTGATCCAAACTAGTGGTAGGTTATTTTTCCACGGTTTCTTTCCATATATATTATCGCATGATGAAAACAAATCAAATCAACCAACATATTGATTTTTGGGTCAATCATGTGGCGGGTACATATTTAATTTACTTGGGATTTGAGGATTTTCTATTATTTATTTTTTTAATCCTCATTTTTCATTCTAACAAAAACAAATTGAGTACAAACTGAATAAAGGTTGAGGTTTGTTCCTCATTTTTTTGTACATTTTTACCCTAGTTCATCACACATCCATCACCAAAAATCCATTTCACTGATAGTTCTAAGAATAACCTATATCTAATTGTTTCATGACCATTATTCGGTGTAATAGATTGATACCATGGAATTTTTTTTGATTTATGGAGCAATTGAGATTTAGGGTGAAAATAATGGATCAGGATCAGATCAGGGGTTTTTGTATCACCATTTTTCATATGACGACAACATGCGATGTGATAGTGGATGATTTTTGAGCGGATAAAAGGACGAATTCTGACCACCAATGATTTAAATTATGGTTTCCCCAAATTTGTGATTTCTAGGCATGATTGGTGGAAGAGACAATGGTGGTAGTATCACCGAAGAACACATTGAACTATCTGTAATTTCTAGAAATTCTTGACTACACGACATGTAGTCCCATGAACACACATAGTGTGGTCCCCCTTTTTTGAATTTAGGGTTTACACATAGAGAAAAGTATCAGACATCATGTGAAATTTTCCACAGACCATGTACCCCCATGGTTAGAACCATATTGTGTATCTCGGAGGATGCATGGTCACATACACGATTGGGCACACAGGGATGGGTAGAGTACATAGGGATGACCCGATACTCAGACACAACCATGTACATGGGCACAAACATATGTACATGGGAAAATCTAGGTGAACATGAGTATTGGTAGATGGAAAATGTATGGTTCTAGCCTACCTATAAACATCGTGTGTCTAGAGAGGACATGTCGTGTATGTGAAGGATTACATGTTGTGTGGAATGGTGAGACACAAACATACCAAGGTTGGGAAAGTCACGCTGTGTACCCCAAGTACACAAGGTGTAATTTTTCAAAGGTAGTGTGGGGCCCTCCATTTTATCACTATAGAATAGGTTCAGTCGAGTGTGATTCTCCGATCCATTCCTATGATGGTATAGTTTGGAATCATATCCTTGTCATAGGATTGTGATCCCCTCTATGGGTTTTTCCTTGGATAGAGTTCATGCTATCCTTTCATGAGGCCTCGGGTAGGATCCCCTATCATACTATATCCCTAGATGGGGTTCATAGTATCAGCATGACCAACATTCATAGGGTGTCAATAATCTATCTAGTGGATTGATCCATTAGGTTTGTTGGGATCCCTCAGCTGTCCTGTGTGTGATCCCCTATCTAGACAGTCTGATCTTTGGAGATTCAGTGAGTAATTCTTCGAAAATCAAAATGATAACGAACTCATGGATGCATTTTGAAAGTGAAAACATGGATCATAGAGTGAGTTCTCCTAGATTAGTGTTAACTTGAATCCTCAAGAAGAATCTTATAGCTAGAGGTGTTGGTTGATACCTCTTGAGACTGAAGGTCTATTATGAGTATATCTGGGTTTTATTCTTAGTTAATGTTATGTCTCATATCTTGATTGAAATACCTATGTATTGATGACATGAATACTCTTGATGATTTATGTTTACTGATTTTGGGGTGTCCTACTAGGTATTGTTATACTCATCCCTCTATGGACTCTTCCCACACATGTCATGTCTTATGTAGATGATAGGCCTTATGATAGTGTTATAGGAGGATCAGGAGAAGGTGGGGAATAATATTGGGCTAGAATAACCATGATTCTTACCAGTGATTCATTTGATAACATTCCCCTCCTTCTAAGTAAGTTGGACTCTTTTTCACTTTTAGGTGGGATTGTATTTGTCCATTTTATTGTATTCAGTACTTATGTCATACTATGATTATAGGATTTATATTTATGTATGAATTGATATCTTTTTTAATTTATTCTTACCATTATATGGTTTTGGGGATGTGTTCATGTGTATAAGTAATGAGGCGAATTCTTCCCATATGTTGTATATGCCTACTCATCACTGGTATCCAGTCCTTGGCCTATTGGAGGTGGGATAGGGGTTGTCACACCTAACTTATCACTGACCAGGACAACCTTGGTGGGTCCAGTCATAAAAGTAAAAATAGGTTCTACAAAATAATTTAATAAGAACCATAATACGAATGTGATAAAATTAAAATTTAAGAAAATCCCCAAAATATTCAACACCACATGAGAAACCAAGAGTTGAACTAAGGTACTGAAACTTAATTGTAAAATAAGCATGAGAATAAAAATTCCTAGTATCCCACCACTATCCTTTAAATATGAAATATAATAATCAATGATCAATTTTCAAGAATCTTTGAAATACAATACTTTAAAATAAGGTTTTTACTAATTTTAGTAAAATAATTGGAAACCTTTCATAGGTCAACTTTATTAAAATAATCCAACTATTATCATTTGAAGAAACACATGGCATGATGATCATTTTATTTAGTTTAAAGAAAATAATAAAAATAAATTATTTCATAGATATTTTATAAATATATCATGAATAAACCAATTATAAAAATTTAATAAAATGTAAAGCATGAAATGAAGTACTTACAGTTTGATATAAAACATGGAAATCCATCCTTTTTAAATAGTTTATGAATCATTTACATAGTAAATAATTTTCAATTCATAGATGAAAAACCTTTTAAATGACTATTAACATGGAAATTGTTCATAGAGTAGATTAGGAACAAGTTAATTAGGATTCTCACATTGTCTTAGTGATCAAAGGTCACCAGGTGTGCACTTTACCATAGGAATATTGGCCTAGGGGGTCAGAGTCCACACTCAAAGGTGTCTCTCTACTTAAAAAATTATTAGTTAGTGTCATAATCATAATACCATACAATTTATCATACCAATTCTTACCACATTAGTAACTTAGGTTTCCATGTGCCATAGTACCCACACTTATGGGCTTACCATTTCACAAGCATCCCATACGTATAGGCTTACTATTTCTTTACACAAAAATTAAATAAAGATCCCGTTTTATTATAGAAATAAATCATTTTAAATCCATTTAAATCCATAATGTCAAGGGGATATCCATTTCATATAAAGAATCAAATCTAACACATTTTCTAGAAAACATAGATCATTCCTTCAACTAATTTTATAAACCAATTTAAAATGGAAATCATTTTAGGTTTAAATAAAAAAATATTTTCATGAAACCACAGAATTGAAATCCATTTAGGTGTTTATTATAATTCTATAAAATACCTTAAAATATGAAAACATGGCTTCTTAATTTATCTCATAACCTAAACAGGGTTAAATAATTTATAAATTTCAAATTTTAGTCAAAAGAAACTTTAAGAAATTTATCAATACTTAGCATTACAAGTTTCACTTTAAATGAAATGTAAATATCTTTGAAAATTTAATATAGAAACTCAAAGAATCATTGATAATTATATATACCATTTTAAAGGTCCAAGTATGAAATTTGATAGGCAATCAACTTGAAACCAGATTCGATCTTTTCATTGAAAAATAATAAAAACCATTTTCTATCCCTAAAAACCACAATTAAATACAAATTTATTTTAATAAAAGTAATGAACATATTTAACAACACTATTAAATAATTAAAAAAATAATTTAATACCCCATAAATCAATTGTTCTAGGACAAAAAGTTAGGAAAATAGTAAAACCTACCAAGAATCTTTGGCAGATAGTCTAGGATTTGTTTCCTTTAATAAAAGACTTCCAATCCATTATGAATGAATTTGCATGATCCATATGATCAAAAGTTGAAACAAACATCAGAAAAAAACCCTATACAGGGTTCAACCAATTCATGTGCAGTAATAGAGGAGGGAGAAAACCAAGAGATGATGGAGAGTAAAGTGAAGCAGAGCCTCTACCATGAGGGTATATTATCAAACTGGGAAGATCATGAGAGAAATCATACAAAATGGAGGAGGATCAAGGAGGGAGGAACATAATGTAGGTAGGGCTTGTCCAAGGGGGACACACGACATAATAGAGATACATCTTGGACTCTACTTCATGGAAAGTCAGAGCGACGAGGAGATTAGAAGAGATATTAAGGAAGGATAATGAGGTGGGTTTCATGATCCAGAAGGAGAGGGGAAAAGTTTTTACATGAGGGTTTCCTCCCTAGGGATACTGTATGATGCAAGAAGAAGTGTGGGATGGAGAGACCCAATTTTTAGGTCATCTTTATATGATTATTATTATTTAAAAACATTAATTATAAAACTATTATAATCAATATCATTCAAAATTAAAAACATCATTATTATCATTTATTATCATCTATCTATATTATAAAAAAATTAAAATAGAAATAAAAATTATAAAAACAAAAAATAAATAATTTAAATAAAAAGGGGAGCTTAGTATGTGAAAATTATTTTGGGTTGTGAAGTATTTTTCTTAGTATCAGAAGATTAAATCATCATAAGTTTATAGTAATAGATGTTTAGGCATTAGAATCACATTCATAAGAATTTTTATCAGCGACTAAATTTTGGACTTGTTGTGAAGGTAAAAACATCAGATCTTCTCTAATGTTAATAAGCCCATCAAAAGTATTCATCAATCAATAATTATATAGTGAAGCAATAGGAGTTTACAAATTTTAGTAAATCTAATGGGTTACCAAGTTTGTAAATTTTTTCAATGGTCATGTCTCTTAATATGAGTTTTTAGAAGATAAATTTTAACTTACTTGACTGGTTGTTCTTAGTATTTAAGTACATGGGACCTTCAGTGTAAAGTGTAGATTTTCAGTGTGAAAATAATGGTTCAAATGGGAATTTATTGGAGAGCTAAGAAGTTAGAAAGTCTTACATGCCTTTGTAATATACTTTTCACATTTAATATTTATATTATAATAAATTAATAAGTACTGTGGTTTCCCCTATGTATGTAAGAAATTTTTTTGAATCATTTTAAAACAATTTTTTCTTTATTTTTTTCCCTATATTTCCATTTCATGTTTTACCATTTCTATTTCAGTTCTTTGTATTCTTGTACTGAGGTGTGCGTGTGAGGAATACTTTGTGTGATGGCTAGGGTTTAGTGACTACCTACATCTAGAAAACTCAATTGAGGGGAGGAATCTAATTTCCAGTGATTCATTTGTCTACAACACTACTACATCATGTGAATTTATAGTGGATATGTTGATCATACTTATAGTGGCATTCTAATAGTATAGGAGATCAATATTTCTTAGTTTGGTTCATAAATGTCTTCCCCCAACAATTGGTATCAAAGGGATAACTCTGAAACTAATGATTCAACACACTAGTAGATGAAGGTATGGAATCATATAAAGTAAATATCTGAATTGAGAAATTAAATGGAATTGATTTTGGTTTCTTATGAATGTAGATAGAAGTATATATTATTACTAAATACTTAGTGGTTCTCTTATCTAGATTAGAGCTGGTGTTGATGGAGAATGAATAATAGGAGATATTGTATAGGAAAAACTTATACTAGTGATATTTTCACTTTCAAGGAATGTTATGTTCAACATTCAGGAGTAAAAGACTACAATGAATATTCTAAAGGAATTTTCGGACATGTATGAAAAACTGATGGCCCTGAAAAAGGTTTTCATAATATGATGGTAGTTCAGCTTGATGTTATTAGAAGGAAGATCAATGGTAGATCATGTAAGTGAATTCAACATGATTCGTGGGCATCTTAAATCGGTAAATGTAACTTTTTATGATGATGTGTGGGAATTACTTTTATTTTCTTCTCTTTTGGAGAGTTGGGATAAAATGGTTACTAAAATTAGTAACTCTAATGGAAGAATTGATCGAGTGTTTGATGATATAATTAATTTGAAACTCGATGAAGAAATTTGGATAAGGGAAGTTCAATAACCTTCTAGTAGTGTGCTCAATATTGATGAAATGGCCTGGTCACCCCATTAGAAGAATCTTTATTTTAATAATACATTGATAGATAAATCACAAAAAAGGTAATTGGAGAAGATTTGAGGAAAGTTGGCTGGTCCTGGTCTAACTTGATAGAAGTGTGGGAAGAAACAACATTTCAAGGACTAAAAAATTCAAAAGTAGAACACTAGAATCCTTTCAACCATCATATGTTTAGATTCCATCAATGAAAATGAAGTTCAAAATGATTGGTTTTTGAGTGATAACACATCGATAGAATCTTTGGTGATTGAATTTGGTGCATATTTCACCTCAAATGGTGATAAAGTATGTATGAATAACTATATATCTAGTAAGTTTGAGAGAGTCCATCTGGTGATGGTGAATCCCTAGAATTTTTTTGAAAAGGATATTTCAAAATCTGAATAAAAAATGAATCATTATATAATCCATTTGAAGTTCATAACATCTTTGGCCTCATGAGGAATCTTATTTTTTTTGGAAAATTATATGATGTTGGATATGTAAATATCTTTGAAAATGGGGTATGGATGGTTACTTGAGTATCCACGGTGATAGAAAAATTTGTAATGTATGGGGACCTTTACATGTCCATAAATTCAAATGAGAGTGTAGTGATCATAAGTTTAACTTCCAATGATTAAAAAATATGGAACTGTAGGTTCAGTCACCTTAGTGGAAAGAACTTGAAAGTTATAAAGGCTAAGGTCATACTAACTATCGATCACATGGTAATTGGAAAGTGTGAAAGTTGTGTGCTCGAAAAGTAGAATAAAGTGTCTTTCAACTAAGATAGTCAGAAGATTAAGGAATGAATGTTGGATCTTGTACACTGAGATTATTGGGGACCTACCCTTGATCAATCTTATAGTGGTGACCTTTAATTTCTCACTTTCATTCATGATGCTATAAGGAATGTATGGCTTTACTTCTTGAATAAAAAATATGATGTATTCTAGGTTTTTTTGTTTAAATAATTTGAAGAAAGAAATATGAATGGAAGTTGAAGTGCATAATAACTAAGAATAATAGGGACTACACCAGATGATAATTTTTTATTCTCATCAAGAAGGAAAGGATAAAGCATGAGAAGATGGTTCTCACAAATCCATAGTAAAATAGAGTATCTAAAAGGATAAATCCAACTTTGATTGAGAAATCTAGGAGTATGAGGCTAAACTTGATAATTCCAAAGTTGATTTTTTCTAAGGCACTCAACATGGTAGATTGTATCACCAATATAAGTAAAACATTGGTAGTAGAGAAGGATCTTATAGAGGAGTTTTTGTTATAAAAAAATAGGAAATTCATTATCTTAAAGTTTTTGGAAGTTTAACAAATGTACTTGTAATTTCCGAGTACTGTTTTGACCATGAATGTAAATACAAAATATGTTTTTTAAATGGATATAAAAATGAAAATTTTGGATATACTTTGTGGAATTTTGAAAGAAAATAAATTATCAGAAGCATGAACATTGTTTTTCATGAGAAGGTCCTATGGAAGGATCAAATGTTGGTGGAGCAGGAAGTTGAAGGGGAATCAACTGTAGAAATCTAGGTTGATAAAAGTACCAATAGTTCATAAAAATCAGATAATTCAATTATAGATGTAAATCCATCAGAAGTACCAGAAATTTAAAGAGAATATGTATCTCTAATGGGAGCACTAGAAGTATGTTCTCTATAAGTTCATGTACTAAAAGTTTAGGTGCCAAAAAAACCAAGAAGATAAAATACACTAATTTAGTTACAAATATCAATGACAATATGAAGACCATTATAGAGGTTTGGGAATGATTTTAAATCTCTAATCCTAACAGATGCAGGAGAACCTGAAAATATGGATGAGGCATATTTTATCAGTGAATTTGAGTAGTGTGAGCTATCCGAGAATAAATAGATGGATTTATTAAAGTTCAAACAAACTTGGGAGATGCCTAAAATACTAGAGGGTAAAAGGGAACTTGATAATAAGTGGGTTTACTATATCAAGGATGTGGTTGATGGAAAGAAGAGATACAAATAATGGCTACTGATAAAGGGGTACCAATAGAAGGAAGTAATATATTTCATGGAAAAATTCTCAGTGATAGTTAAAAATTATACTATTATAACAACGCTAAGAATAAAGGAATAATAAAATATGTATCTTGAGTAGATGGATGACAAGATGAATTTCTTTCATGGTGAGTTAAAGTATGATACTTACATGAAAGAAAAATAGGTGAACCTAAAATTGGGAATCATAATTTGTTATGCAAATTGAAGAAGAACATTTATGGACTTAAGCAAGAATCGTGATATTGGAATTAGAAATTTGATTCACTCATGGTAGAGGAAGGGTTCAATAGGTGAAATGAAGTTCACTTATATTGACCTCATTATTTTAATAATAAAAAATCATGCTTCTTATAATCTTAATGATTTTTATGTTTTATGTCATCATTGTATATTATAAATCAGATGGGTGAAATTATGGTCAATTTTGGAAAGACTCATCATTAGGGTTGAGTCACCACCAAGGAAGACTCACCACCAAATAAGTATCACCACCAAAGAAGTCTCACTACCAAAGAAATATCATAGATAAGATGGAAATTTGAAAAATTATGAGATGCCTCTAGACTTTGTCTCACCGTCAGTACTGAATTTCAGATAAGTGTTGAAGTCACCTAACATTGAGAAGAGTCAGTGCTAACTTGATATACTTCCAGAGTTTGACTCACCACCATATGTTCTTACAATTAAAAAGTCTCACCACTAGACTCTATGTCACCACCATAGTATCTCACCCCCATATCAAGACACCACTAGCATGTCACACTACCAGACTCTATGTCACCACTAGATTGTCTCATCATAAGATCAAGACACCACCAACGTGTCACATCGCCAGACTCAGACACCTACAAAGAGTCACCATTCTAAATTCTCACTACTACTATATTATTATTTTTAATTAAATGTTTCTAACAAATATTTTATGGAAGTTAATACCCAAACTAATTTTAATGATAGTTCCTTCATTACTTGATAGGGATGAATTAAATAATGTGTCATCCATGATTACGAGGATGCAGAATATGGAGATTGCTTCTCATGTGGATGTATTTGATACTACCACTAATAAAAGAGGAATCATACTCCCTTGTATGTATGTGAAGTGAATTTTTCAACAATTGATACATAAACATAACCTCACATGTGAAGAGAGATGAAATTTATTGTAAGAAAAATAAGATCCTAAATGATGTATTTTTCTTACACTCAATTGAGGAAGCTAAAGAAAAAGATACATCTAATGCATTATTGAATTCAAGAATAAATAGTTTATAACACTATTTTGATGCAAATTATGAAACATGACTTGAGCCTCAGTTCAAATCACTTTCAAGGAGTCACTAGCTATAGAGAATATCAGACCGAGAAAATCTATCCCTTATTATCATTTATTTCTCAGTATGTTTATTTTTCATTTACATTACATGTAGTGTGTGTTAATCTACTTATTATACACACTGTCTCCTACTTTAAACTGGAAGATACTCAGATATATTCTTAACAATATCTTTACCTGCTTTCCCAGGTGTTGTGTTAGAGGTCCGGTTGTGACTTGTTATCATTTTTATTTCCATATAAACTATTTAAGAGGTCTATGTGTGGCCTGTATAGTTTTTATATTGTTTTAATACCCGATCCAGGTTGTGGATAAAATTTTATTCTATATAAAATTCTTGGAAGTAGGTTATTTCCAAGTAGAGAGGACTAACTCTCAGTTAGAGACTGAACCTATTGTATTCAATTCAATTATGTGTGTTTTTTGTTTTTGTTTTACTTTATCTTTAATATTTGAAAATAAATCTATTTTAAAATATAAAAAAACCAATAATTTGATATTTAACCTTAATTAGTGTTTTTATAAGGTTTTAATTAAGTAAATTGATTTGAAAAGTAAAATTGTTTTTCATAATCAGTTTTTTGAGACCAAATAAATCTTTTAAGAAATATTTTAAAATATTAAAACTTATAATGATCTGATCCTTTGGTTAACTGGGATGTATTTAAATTAATTAGGGGATTCTATTTAAATCCTGTTAATTTTTTTTATTGGGTACTCAATTAAACCCCATCTTTAGACACTCACTCCAAACAACATTTTTTTATCAAAGGAGATAAACTTTGGTATCAAAGTTTTTCAAAAAAATTTCAACTATGATTTTATTTATAATTTAAGATCCTAAAGTTCTGTTAGTTCTAAATTTAATTATTTAAATGGATAATAGAAAATAATGTTTTTATACCAAAAGACCTCATTTTTTCAATGGTAATAATTATGCTCAGTGGAAGATCAAAATGGAAATACATACATAAATCATGGGTTTTGAGATTTGGTATGCTATTTAGGATAAATATGAGTTACCTAATGATACTAGAAGTAATTTGGATGATTATACTAAGCTATACTATAATAACAATTTCAATTCCTTGAATTAATTTTATTGTACTTTAAGAGATGAGTAATTTAATATATTTTTTCTAGTAAAGCTACTTATGAGATTTGGTACACATTAGCTATCTATCAAGAAGGAACAACCAATGTTAAAGTGACGAGATTGAATAAAAATGATATTAAGTATGATAATTTTAATATGAAGCATGATGAATTAATTTCTAACATGTATCATAGGTTCAAAAAAATTGTGAACACCATGATCTTGTTGGGATATCTAGTATTTGATAAAGATCAAATCATGATATTGTTAAAATTATTTATATAATAATGGAGAGGAACAACTATTACAATTAGAGAATCATGTGACAATCATAAAATACCATTAAATAAGCTGATTGGTAAACTGATGATGTATGAAGAAGAGTTTAAATTCAAATGAGAGGATGATGATGAGATAAAAATAAATTCAATATCTTTTAAGTGTACTGGATCCAAAGAAAAGGAAAAGGGAAAAGAAAAGATACAATTTGAAAGTTTAAGTGACAATGAGTCACCTCTGGACAGTGATTAGAAGATGACACATCTGGCTAAGAGATTTAATAAGTTTTATATAAATAATAAAATTTTCAGAAATAATAACTATAAAGGAAAGTAATAAACTAAAATAAACTTGAAAAAGGATTGGAATAAGGATAATAATGAAATTACCTATTATGAATGAAAAAGAAAAAGACATGTTAAGGAAAATTTTCCAAATATGAAATACAAAAAGAAATATGATAAAAAATACCAAGGGTATAAGAAATACATGAAATCAACATGGAGTGACTCGGAGGAAATCCCTAGTGACTCAGACTCTAATCCTGAAGAAAAGTCAGACTGAGCCAACATGTGCTTCATGAATAATGTCTCTGAGGTATCTACTATATCTTCTATACATATTTCTAATAACTCTAAGAATTAACATAATGATGATGATATGTCTCAAGAAGAGATGTTCTAATACTGAAAAATTATATAAGTCAATTTCAATGAACTTAAGGGTAAATATAATGTTCTTAAAAAACAACATGCTTTATCTGCCAATATTAAATCTAATTTATCTATTGAAAAAGAAAATAATGATCAGTTATTAAGAGAGAAAACATAACTTAAATTGTATAATGAGAAACTTAATAAGTATTTAGAAATATTTTCAAATGTTAGAGAAACACTTACTCAGATTCTAGGAAAATAGGTCACTCCTAAGCATGTTACAGGTTTATGATACCAACATAGACAAAGAATAATTACAAATAGAACTTTTGTACATAAGTCTAAATATGACAGCGCAACAACTAGATATTTTTCTAAGGAAAAAAGAATGTGTTTATTTAAATAATATTATGGTCAATTTATAAGAAATATGTTAAAAAAATTTGCGTTCCTTAATCCCTAATTACTAACACTTCTAGACCCAAGCAAATCTGGGTACCAAAATTATTTCATGTATAAATTTTTCTTTGTAGGAAAACTGCTTGAAGACCTCCTACAAAATCCTATGGTACTTGGGAAATAGATATTTAAGGAATATAATAAGATACTAATAAATTTTCAAAATCCTAATAAAGGTTGATGCAGGTTATGTCACCTTTGGTGAAAATGCTAAAGGAAAAAATACAGGCCTTAGCCAAATTGGTAACATCAATTATATTTTTTTTCTAATGTACTATTTGTTAATGGTTTAAAGTATAACCTACTTAGCATCTAAAAATTATTTTATGATGGTTTTAATGTTAAATTTGAGAATAATTCATGAATTTTTTTTATTCTAAATATGATTCACTTTTTTACTTCATTAAGTAGTGAAAATGTCAATGTTTTTGATATCAATTCATTAATTTATAAAAATGTTTCCTACTTGAGTGTCTTTCATAAAGAATCATGGATTTTAAATAGGAGACTATGGAAATATATTATTCTCTCACTTAGTAAGAATACTAGGAAAGAGTTAGTCAAGGATCTACCCCAACTAGATTTTATAAACGAAAAATTATATAACCCCTGTCAAAAAGGAAAACAAAACAATTTTTCTTTCAAATCAAAGAAATAAGTTTCAACTTCTCAACCTATTGAGTTGGTTCATATGTATATATTTGGACCATATATAGTTTCTAGTCTAAATGGGAATAAATATGTCTATATAATAGTAGATTAATTTTCTAGGTATACCAGGGTGTTCTTTTTTAGGTCATAAAAGTGAATCATTTTCTTAATTTACCAAGCATGATTGATATATAGAAAATTTAAGTGGAATTAGGATTAAGACACTAAGAAGTGGCCATGACCATGAGATTGAAAATAAAGTCTTTGAATAATTTTTCTCAAAAAATGGATATAGTCATAACTTCTCTACTCCTTGGACCCCTCAACAAAACT
This sequence comes from Viscum album, assembly GCA_963277665.1. Lineage (NCBI taxonomy): Eukaryota > Viridiplantae > Streptophyta > Magnoliopsida > Santalales > Viscaceae > Viscum > Viscum album. The sequence continues at coordinate 765,207,350 of OY728137.1, forward strand.
AAGTTATAGAAACAAGGAATAGAACACTTCAAGAGATAGCCTAGACTATTCTAAAAGAATATGACTTACCTATCTAATTTTGGAAAGAGGCCGTGAACACAACCTATTATATAATCAATAGACTTTTAATAAGACCTATATTAAATAAGAACACTTATGAGAATTGGAAAATTATAAAGCCTAAGGTAAATTAATTTAGAGTTTTTGGTTTCAAAGTATTAATTTTTCACACTAAGGATAATCTGGAAAAAGTTTCCCCCAAAAGTGTTGAAGGGATTTTCTTGGATTTTTATACCTACATCTAATCTTATAAAGTTTTTAATAAAAGAACCAAAATCGTGGAAGAGTATTTTTATGTCAAATTTGATGATACATATCCACATGAGCCCAATAAATTTTTTGAAAACCATGAGGTCAATCTATATTTTCTAAACTTAAATTCCAAACCTATTGATTCTACTGTGAAACTAGAAGAAAAATCACCCTTTTCTAAGGAATTTCTAGAACTTATCAAACCCAAACCTATAAAAGAACATGAAGTGACCAACACTAATTTTTTTAGATATATCAGGACCCATAAGTACCATCCTTTATATGTTTTAGTTATAGACTTAAATAGAGGTACACAGACTATAACTTCTTTGAGAAATCAGGTTGAACATCAAAAATTCTTGTCATAGCTAGAAAAAAAGAACATAAATGATGAAATTAATGATGAATTATGGGTAATGGAAATAAAATAATGATTAAATCAATTTGAAATAAAAAAAATATGGTAACTTTTTGATAGACCCAATGACACCTTGACTATAGGAACTAAATGGGTGTTTAGAAACTAGGTAGATGAATCAAGAACCATAGTAAGAAACAAGGATAGACTAGTTACATACAGATATAGTTAATAATAATGAATATACTATAAATAATTTTTTTTACTAGTATCCATACTTGAATCCATTAGAATACTAATTTCCTATACAACTCATCTTGATTTCAAACTTTATTAAATGAGTCTCAAGTGTGGATTCATAAATGGGTATATAATTGTGGATGTTTTTGTTTAATTACCCCCTGGTTTTAAAAATCCCCATTTTACAAATAATTTTTTTAAATTAGCAAAAGAATTATAATATTTTAAATAAGCTCCAAGAGATTGGTATGATAGGTTCAACAATTTTCTTATTTCAAAAGGGATTTTAAAAGGTATAGACGATCCTACCCTTTTTATAAAAATAATTTCAAAAGATTTTTTATTTATAAAAATTTATGTAGATGATATTATTTTTGGATATTCAAGAAATTATTTATGTACTGAGTTTTAAAAAATAATGCAATATAAATTTGAAATGAGTTTGATGGGTGAACTCAAATTCATTCTTGGTTTTCAAAAATTTCAAAATAAAGAAGGAATAATTATAATTAAAATTAAATATAAAAAGGATCACTTATTTTTTTTAATTTGTATATCACTAAGAGTAGTGATATTCCTATGAGTTCCACTTGTAAATTGGATCTCGATGAAGCTGAGAAACTAGTGGATCAAACCAGTTACAGAGGTATGATTAGAAGTCTTCTCTACCTTATAGCCAGCTGACCTGATATTATGTTTAATGTGTGTATGTGTATCCATATTCAAGATAACCCAAAATAGTCACAATTAAATGTTGTAAAAATAATTTTCAAATTCCTCAAATATATAGCCAATTTAGGATTATTATATCATATAGGAAAAAAATTAACTTGGTTAGTTATTCAGATGCTAATTTTGGTGGATATAAGTTAGATAGAAAAAGAACTTCTAGAACATGTCACCTTTTTGGAAAGTATCTAGTATATTTGTGCAGTATGAAACAAAAGTTATGTTGCATTATATATTGGTAAAGTTGAATACATAGCTGCAGGTAGCTACTATGCACAAATTTTGTGGATGAAACACACATTACTAGACTATAGATATCAATTCTGACATGTACCTATAAAATGTGACAATGAAAGTGATATAAATATATCAAAGAATCCTATATCACGTTCTAGAAAAAAATATTGATATAAGATATCAATTATTGAGAGATCATTTTCAAAAAGGTGATACAAATCTTTAATAAATTGGTACAAAACACCAACTTACTGATATATTTACTAAAGATTTGAATTATGAGAGAATTAATTACATAAAATATAATTTAGGAATGATAAATTTTGGTTATGTTTAATTTTCTGGGACTCACCATTGAATAATTCTCACCAATGAAGTTTTATCATTGTTGTGATTCTCACCGTTGAATATTTCTCACCATTGATGTTTTTTCACCATTGTGATTTATCACCATTGATGTTTTCTCACTGTTGTGAATGTATCACCATTGTTAATTTCTCAACATTGAAACTTCTCACCATTGATACTTCTCACTATTAAAGTTATCATTCCTTTTTCAATTTTTGTTTCACCTCTATGTTTTTAAACCACCAGTTTTATTTTTTATTTTTATAGTTTACTTAATTTATGATTCAACTCATTTTTTTGCTAATATCTAGTTCCAATGTTCACCCTTTCCTCATGTCTTTTTCTCTCAACCCATGTGCACTCTTTTCCTCCCTACCTACTGACCTTCCTTTCATCTTCGACCGAGCCAACCGAGATGACCTTTTTATCTATAGAGAAGTTCCCTTATGAATCTTCTCTATTCAAGTCACATCCCTCAAAGAAGAAAAAAGAGGAACTGATTTTTCTTTCTCTAGTTGAACTAGTGAACCCTGAGCTCACAAAAAGAGTTGCAGTATCTAAGAAGGAAGTACAAGATGAATGGCTACTTCCAAGTCATTAGTGATAAGAGTTATAAAGAACCAAGGATATATGGAATGGTTATATTCATATGAGAGACCTTTTTATCCTAGGTTGGTATATTGGTTTTATTAGTATGTAGAATTTTGTTTTGAAGAAGAAGAAGAACACTGGGTGCAAACTCAGATTAATGGTCACAAAATTGCCTTTTCTTTAAAGTAATGGGATGAATGTTTAAAATTTACACATGAAGGTTTGTTTACTGATTATCTAGGGAAATTTCTTAAATCTAGTGAATATTTCATTAATGTAGTGGCTCTTTTTAAGTTAATAGGTGATAAAATTTTAATGATATTAGTTTCCTCAGATTTAAATGGAGAATGCTGGTTGCTGTTTAAATTCATCCAGTATATGTTGTACCCAAGAAAGGGTGAATTTGATACTTTATGGTATCAAGATGTCTATTTTTTATATATTATGAAAAGAGGACATAAAATAAGACTTTTCTGATATCTTATGTATCACATTATAGAAATGTGTAAGCCAACTTTGAGGTCTAATTATTGAATCTATCCCAAGTTGATTTCTGCCATGTGAAAAGCCAAAGGTTTAGTTTATGAAGATAAAGAATCAGTTATGGATTTTTGTGGTTACTGCATCACTAGAATAATTTATAGAAGGATGAAAATAAATTGGAACTCATGGAAAAAGAAATGGGAAGGTTATAATGAAAGGTTATATGATGATTTCAAATTGGTTTAACACCCATATAGAAAGAGATATCTTTTTTACCCTGGTCCAGATCCTGATAAGATTGTTGAGTATTCTGATTCTAATGAGAAAGAAGAAGTCACTTATTCTAAAATTAGGATAAGAAATAATTATCTGTTGATCAGGGAAGTGACCCTAACCATACTCCTAGATCTCCTTATATCACATATAGAGCTCTTAACCCTCATAGGACATAACCTAAATGAGAGAAACTTTTGAAAGAAGATAGTGAAGGAGAAGAGACTGAAGTATCTGGTGAAGATCAATCCAAGATATATTCAAAATTGTCTAAGGAGAATGGAGATGGTGATGATGGAAAAGATAAAGAAGAGAATGATGAAAATAAAGATGATAATGGAAAAGGAAGTGGAGATGAAAATAAGGATAGAAAATAGAGATTCTAATGATGATGATGATGATGGAGGATCAGATCTTGATGGTTCTAGTAGGAAAATTAGAAGAGATGATGTTGATATTCCTCAAGTTCTACTTACTTCTCCAAGAATTTATATTTCCAAATTATAGAAGAGGCCCATATTTTTTAGTGAAGTGGATATTTTTTCCAAATAAGAAGGAGATTCATCAATTGAGGGGGAGAAATACCTAATTTTGGAGAGACCTTAAATTTTTTATACTACAGTTGCATATGAACAGACTATGTCAGATCAAGTTTTCATTGAGAATATGAGAGTTTTTTCTGTCATTGATAAATGTATGGCTGAGAAAATGGATTTTGAGAATGTTGATAAAGTTGTTGATGAAAATATTCCATTGATACCTCTGTTGGTGTACCTACTATATTGGTATCTACAGTTACTACTTCAGTTTTTGGGATTCTTAATAAGCCTTCTGATAGTTAGATAGACCGTATGTATGAAGAATGGGAAAAGTTTTTCAGTAGAGTTGGGAGTCCACAAAATAATGGTGAACCTGATCTTCATGTAGAAAATTATCCTGAGGGATAAATGATTTATCAGATTGATGTTTTTGAAAAGTTAGAGCAGTTTGATTCAAATCCAACTTAAAATGTACCCACTCCTGCTATCCCACCAGTTCCCATTGATGTAGTCACCAAGGTTTATCTGGATGATTTCGGTGAAAGGATGTTGTCTGATTTTGATGTGATTTTGAGAAACCAACCTATTTTTTCTAAAAAATTAAGTGAAACAGATGAAATATATCTATTTGAATTTGTGATACACCATATTCAACCGAATATGATTCAACATATTTAGGAAGTATAAATTAAGAATAGAATGTTTGAAAGTGATTTGGAATCCTTAAAATCTGTATAGTAAGAGATGTATAAATCCTTTTCATCCGGTTTATATGCCATGTTATAGAGGGTGAAAGACCTTACTTCAGTAGATTCTAGTTTCTTTGATCCTCCTCCTCCTCTTTTTTTTGATGCTGAGAGGATCTGATCTATCCTAAGGGAATAAATTCATGCTTCTTCTACATCAAGTGTTGTGGAAAACTAACCTCAAGAGACCTTGAGCAAGATAAGACATAACAATGGTCATGTACTCATATTGTTTAAATATTATTCGAAGGAAATGAAGTCTGAAAGAGATAATTTCACAAAATCCATCAAGTACTATCTCTCTATAATTTTCACCAAGCATGACATAGATGCACATTCTATTTTCTTAGTAGAAAATATAAATATTCCTAGAGTTTCTCAATCATTCAAGGATCAAGTCAACCAGTTAAAGGTTAAGACTCAAATGCTAAATATTTTTATGGAAGAGAATAAAGGATTCTTCAGTGAACTATAAATGGGTGGAAATATCATAATGGACTTTGTCAATTTGATGAAACCTTTTATTCATGTTCATTATAATGCAGTTGTAGCTCATAAGACCATACTTGTTACTACCCTTATAACTCCTCTTTCTACAACTCCAAAGTTCTTCAGGCCTAATGTAACTAGAGATCCTCTTACACCCTTACCGGCTAGATTTCAACAATTTTATCTATATCCTAGAGAGGTTGTACAACATCTCATATCCATCATCATCAAAGAGACTCTTGATCTAACTGGGGTTCCTTCATCTATCCCTCATGATCCCTCAGTTCTTACTATACCTTATGCCTCAGTCATGGATAAGGGAAAATCTATTATGTTTCCTTATACCTAGCCTAAGAGGAAGCCTTGATAATTAAACTGTGTTTTTATGGGATTTTTTTGTAATTGTTTTTGTTGTCCATTTTGGTTGTACTCTCAATCACTTTTTCTAAATGGACATCTTTCTAGTTATTCATCTTTTTCTTTTCTATGAATTTTATATTTTATTTATACCATTTTGATATTCCAAAAAAGGGGAGAAATTCTCTATGCTATTTATTACTGTTTACATTTATTTTGTACCATGTATCATTCTTTACCTTTAATGAATTCATTTTTATTTCATATAATATGTGCATAAAATGACATGATTTGTGATTATAAAAAAGGTAGATATTGTTTACCTCCTTGTTTTAATGATCACAAAATCACGATTCTTATGATAATAATTAGTTTTATGTTTTCTTTTATCATTTTACATTATAAATAAGATAGGTGAAATTATGGATAAGTCTAGAAAGAATGACTATTGGGGTTGAGTCACCACCAAGGAAGTATCATATCCAAAGAAGTCTCACCGCTAAAGAAGTATCATCTCCATATAAGTCTCACTACTGAGAGGGAAATTTGACAAAGTATGAGACACTGCTAGAGTATGTATCAACTTAACCACTAAATTATGGCTAAGTGTTGAAGTAAACTACCACTGAGAAGAGTCACCGCTAGCCTAACATACCACCAGAGCCCAACCAACTAATAGAAATTCTCAACATTAAAAAGTCTCACTACCAGACTCTGTGTCACCACTAGAGTGTCTCACCACCAGATCAAGACACCACCAGTTTGTCACACTGCCAGACTCTATGTCACTGCTAAAGTGTCTCACCGCCAGATCAAGACACCACCATTGTGTCACACCTCTAGACTTAGACACCTCCAGAGAGTCACCGTTCTAAATACTCTCTATAATATCTTATTTATTATTTTCAATTAAATGTTTTTTTGCAGATATTTGATGGAATTTAATACCCAATATTATTCTAATGATTATTCCTTTATTTCTCAATAGGGATTAATTAAAGAATGTTTCATTCCTGAGTATGAGGATGCACAATATCTAGATTACTTCTCACATGGATGTATTTACTACCTCGGCTGATAAAAGAGGAAGTATACTCCCTTGTGAATATGTGAACCGAACTACTGAACAACTAAGACATACACATAACTGCATACATGAAAAGAGATGAACCTTATTTCAATAACAAGAAGAGTCTTTATGTTGTATATTTCCTACACTTGATTGAGGAAGACAATGAAAAACATACATCCAATTCCTTCCTATAGTCAAGAACAAATATTTAACAACACTCTATTTTCTACAAATTATGAAACATGACCTAATCCCCAATTCAAATCACTTTTAAGAAGCCACGAGCTATAGATCATACCAAACTAAGAAACTATATCCCTTATCATCCTTTATTTATTCAGTTTTTTTTTATTTTACATTTAAATTATGAGAAGTGTGTGTTACTTTATTTATTATACACACTATCTCCTTCTTCAAATTGGAAGATACTCATATATCTTCTCAATACTATCTTTACCTGCTTTCCCACATGTTGTGGTAGAGGTCTGGTTGTGGCCTGTTATCTTTTGAATTCCCACTTAATCTGTGGAAGTGGTCCTTGTATGTCTTGGATAGTTGTCATACTATTGTAATACCTGATCCAAGTTATGGATCAATGTTTATTCTATATAGAATATTTGGCATCAGGTGATTTTTAAGTGGAGAGGACTAAGTCTCAAATTGATACTGAACCTCTTGTATTTAATTTTGCTGTGTGTTTTGGGTTTTTACTTTATCTTTAATATTTGAAACTAAATCTATTTTAAATTCTAAACAAAACCACTATTTTGATAGTTAAAATTAATTAGTGTTTTTATAAGATTTTATTTTTTTAAATTGATTTCAAAAGTAAAATTATTTTTTTATAATTATTTGTACAAAGACCTAATCAATATTTTGAGAAATCATTTAGAAGATTAAAAATTATAACAATATTCTATTTTGGTTAACTAGGACATATTTAAATTAATCAATGGATTATATTTAAATCCTTTTTAACATAAATGTTTATCGGGTACTAAATTAACCCCCTCTTGAGATACACACTCCAGCCAAAAAATTATATTATTAGAAGTAATGGGAAGATGAGACTTTTATCATATTGATTTTATATATTTATGGAATATAGATTTCAAGATTAGAAATTAGAAAAACCTGAATGTTGAAGTGCGATTTGTCTATAATATTCCTTATAGAAGATCTTGGATAGGAAATGAAGATCTTAGGGATGAATATCAATAGAGATAGGAAAACTGGGAATTTGGATCTATCTTAGAAAGATTATATCCGAAAGATCATGGAAATGTTTAGGAATATTATAAGTAAGACAATATCAAACCCTCTTTATTATCACTCCAAGTTTTCCAAGTATTAGGTATGAGAAAATTAATTTAATGCCAAGTATATAAATAAAGCTCTATATTCATCAGGATATGAAATTTATATATATGAAATGGTTTTCACTCAGATGTAAATTTCCCAAGAAGTTGGTGTTATGAGTCTGTATAAGGTGAATCCAAGGAGTGTTCACTAGGTGGTTGTGAAGTGGATACTACATTATTTGAAAGTATTAGAAGATCAAGCCCTTTACTTTATATAGGAAGATGTTCTATATAACGAACCATCCTAGAGTACTATGTAAGTTGGTATCTGAACCATTTCACAACTAGCCCAAAGGGAATTATTGATCCCCATGGGCTATCTAAAAGAACCCATTCATCAAGAATCAAACTTTTTGAATTATTTCACCAAAAAAAGACCATATAAATTAAATAATAGTACAAAAACAACATCAAATAAATAAAACATTACAAACTTAACTGGATACAAGGAGACAATGAAAAAACATGAATGAATATAAAGTGAAAAAAACTACCACAAACCATCTCTTGGTGGTCCATGACCACCCACTATGTCCCAAGTTACCCACCCTGACCAACCTATCTTGAACCCACAATAATAAGGTGAAGAGAACATGAGCATCTACAATAGTAACATAAAGTATGCAAACACCAAATGGTACAAGTAGGGTGTGAGTTAATAAATCGTAGTTGGATTTCACTAATGAGTTTATGTAGTTACTTCATAAGGTAATAAAAATATTCTAAAAGGGAGTATAAGGCTTTAATTTTCTGAATAGGAAATCATAGAAATGAAAATCATATTATACCAAGGATAGGTTTAAAATGAAATTCTAAACATTTCAAAACCATTTTAGAACCAAAGATAAAAGAAATACTTTCTTTCATTTAAAAACTAAATTGTTTCTTAAAAATCTTGAAAAACCATATCATAAGATAAAGTTAGATAAATCAAGAGATAGGTCCATCACCAAATATCAATGAGTTATATGATATTCAATACAATAGAATGAAGGTTCATCTTATTAATAAGAAGATCAATCAAAAAAGGTAATAAATCAAGAAAGGAAACTCTAGTTCCAAGTAGTGATAATGAATGCTATCATATATTGATTAACAAGTATCAATATATCATGTATATGATCTAGATACAATAGTTATTCCCCCATAGTCTATCTAATTCTCAAAACATGACTGATCTCTAGGCTTACATCAAGTATAAATGAGTCATAAGAAAAATAAATCCACATAAACTCTATTTCCTAGTCGGATGTCTATATCCTGAACCTCTCATGTTATATACAAATCCACTAGACGGGGTGTGATTCTTCTAGAAAATCATAAATATATGTAATATCATCTAACTACCCTGGTTTATATAACTATTCAAAGTATGAGAGTGAGAAAAATAAGTCACATGGATCATAATAGGGATCCTCATTAGTATCAAAATGGGACCATGACCTCAATAGTTCATCTCATCCCCAGTTCACATCTCAATATCACCCCAAACTACTTCAAAGTGATTAATACCTTTATCATAACCCATCAATGGGAAACACAAGAGTCATGTAATTCACATCATAGGATTATAACAAGAGAGGATCATCACATGGTTCAAACTGGGATATCAAGCATCATCAATTTAAAATAAAATCCTATATTTCAAATCAACATTCAAAAGGGTAATCATAACCACTTACATTCACAAGTCATCATCGACATGAAAAATATGCATTTAAATAAATAATGACCTTCCAAATAGACCTAAGGTATTCAAGAAGGAATTTTAACAATCATAAGTCTTGAAGTCATTTCAAAACATGGGTTTATACCCTTTTTCATATGAAAAAATCACCCATGCCAAATATCTTAAGAACACCCAATTATAAATAAGGATAAAATCATTAAAAAAGGTAATTTGGTCATTTAATAAACCAAATAACTAAAATCCATGAGGAAAACATTAAATGAATCAACCCTTTTCATTTAAATTAGTAAATTTCACTTTAGAAATCAAAACTAGGTCAAAGCCCTCACTTTCACCAAAACAACATTTAAAATATATTTAAAAATAAATCTAAGAAAATATGGAATTAAACAATTATAAAATAGTTAGAGGGATCAAGACCATAATAAATTTTATTCATTCAATGTTCAAATAATAAATAAAAGAATGAAAGATTATTTTGAGAGGAGATTCAAGATTTACTTTCATAGACCATATATTAAGGAGAAGAAACGCATCTATATGAATTATAAAGCAACAAAAAATCCCAAGATATATGAAAATCATAGAAACACCTACTTATGAATTCTAGGATCAAGCCACAATGAATCTGAAATGAGTTACCTTTGATAGTGAACACCGAATCAAGGAAGAGGGATATCTAAATAGGAGAGAAGATATTCTAAAACTATAATTACATATCATATATTATAGGTCCAAAAATCACCAAGTATTCCATGATCCCTAGGAAGAAATGATTAAGAGAAGAAGAAACATAGAAGAATAAGAGGAGGAAAACATACCAGAAGAGGATCGCCACATCAAACAACACTTTAATTTTCTAAGATATGAGTTCAAGAGAGACAAAACATTCTAAGAGGATCCCAAGGATTGAGTGGTTTGAATTGGGTTAAATAGAGGAGGGAAAATAAAATAAACATGCGTTTTATAGTGAATTTAAAAGGCTAACCTAACACTAACCTGCACCCAGTGATACCACCGACTAGTCAGTGGTTAGTACCGAAATACTATAACCCTGAGCTAGCTCACCAGACGGTCAGTGGATACAACATAAATTTGTGGCCAATTTCCAGCCCATTTTCCAAATGGTGGACCACCTAAAGATTCACTAGCTATAGGTTTATGTCCACACATTCCTCAAGGATTTAGGTCAACCGCTCACCTATTAATGCACCTAAAAATAAACTAAATAGTGGTGTAATAGAGGTCCATCAATGAAAAAAAAGGAATGTTACAATTCTCACCACCATATCTCTTTCTATCCCTAGAAATATTACATTATGAAAGATAGAAAACATTGAGACAAAATAACTTCCACACTCAACCTATGAGGTGGGTGTTCCACAAAACAAAGGAAGACTAATATGAGGAAAATTCATCCGACACAAACTCTAGAAGAATTAATAAAAAACATTCCAAATAACCCTTTAAGTTGATCCTCTAAGATCATCCAATGTCTCCAAATGAAACACCAATAACACTAACAAGGAAGAAAAATGAAGACCTAGAATAGGTCATCCCACCATTTAAATATTTCCAAAATATTGGAACATGAGAAGGAAATCTGAAAATAATATGTACCTTTAACTAAAGAAGATATCTCAATCACTCACTAAAGAGAACAATCAAGAGAAAAAACTAAAGCCGAAAATAAAAGGCACATAAAAAATGTATCAATTATTCCAAAAGACACAAATATCTGAATATCCATAAAAAATACCACTATAAAAAATAAATTCATAGAAATTATAATGATTTCTTCCTCAGATAAGTACTTGATGATAACTTAGGATTTATAACATAGAGCCTCACTCCTCGATGAGATAAATGTAACAACTGTTAGCACATCTGGATGTCTTGTCAAAAAATAATATACATCATCCTAGTTACCCAAGTATAACCCCTTGGACTATCCAAATATATTTTTAAAGAACTCAAAACAACAAGTCTAATGCACAACACTGTACAAAAAAGATTCCAAAAAGAGAGATCACCAATCACATAAAGATTAAACTCTAAAAAAGGGAAAAAAATGAGAGTATACCAATGAATAACAACCAACCCAAATGGTATCCATAAAAACACTTAGGAAGACATCCATAAAAATAAATATAATGAATTTTGAAGGCCAATAGTCGAAAACATCTAGATGTTTTTACATAAGATTCCATACCATCCCCAAGAGAATAATAAACCTCAAGAGACTAAAATCCATTCAGGTAAGCACATTGAAAAAGAGAAACTAAAGGCATCACAAGGAAAAAGGTCCATATGAGGACAGTAAAAAATATCCCAAAACAAAACACAAGATATACCCAAATAAATATAGACTAATATAAGGAAAACTCAAATGGTCTTCCCACTATCATTAAAAACCACAAGCTAGACCATTATCAACTACAATTGATAACCCCTTCCTTGTTTGAAAAAGCTTCACTCCAAGGCATATGGATGGAGCCTTGTTATCTTGAAGCCTCTACTACATCATAGTTAGGAGTAGATACTCCATGATTGAAACTTCCCCTTTTAGTAACCCAACTTACAAAACCTCTTAAGGTGACCCAATCATCCACACCGATCAAAAACACTTGGAGATTTCAAACACGACTTATTATAATGACTAGGTTATCCACAATAAAACTACACAATATGATGATTATTTTTTAATTAAGATTTTCCCAACTCAAGAAACATATTAGATTCACTGGATAGGACATATTCACCTAAGAAAACCATGAATGCGGCATTAATTTATTTCTATAAATTTCCTAGCTCCACTTCAATAGAAAAATCACTTTCAAGAACTATTGAATAATGGATCATATAGACTACTGGTATAATAGTTCAATGTTCTAGTTGAATACCACCTTTAAAATATATATCATTAATTGATTCATCACAAAAAATATTAGGTGATAAATATTCCAAAATGGAAAATTTCTTGGAATAATCCTTAATTGAATGATCACCTTGACTAAGATCTAAGTGATCATAAACTTTCTCCTTCTTCACTTCCTCAAGATTTTTACACTGAATGAAGACTAAATTGAAGTATTCCTAAAAACATCATTCACATAGGTTAGAAGGAATCAGAAATCTCCACAACTCCCAACCAGGTCCCTCAAACAAGGTGTTGATAGACTTGACCATTAGAGTATCAGGAGTATTGAGAGAATAAAAGATCCATTAAAATTTTTCAATCCACCTCACTACCTATAGAAAACATATTTAACACTAGTAATAAGGTATTAAATGATTAAAAAATACATATATGGGGTCCAAAGGCTAGAAAGTCTTTGGATCCACCACTCGATACAATGTATGGGTATATTCGTTAATGGGAACCACAACTTATGGAAAACATGAAGGACTAATTTGATTAAAAAACCGATGAAAAAAATTTATATCTTTATTGGAAAAATTTGTGGGGGACATTTATGGACATAAAGAAACTCATTCTCATCAACTCAAGAATAAGAGAAAACCCAAAAAGAGAACATAAAAAATCATACAAATGAATCCTGAACCACATTTATCAAAACGTCACTATTTTAAAACCCATAGGATTTCCCCAATTATAAAACATTTCCCTCTACTTTAAATATATGAAATCTTAATTTATATATGTCACAAGTCAAAAATACTTTATAGATCATAGAAATTATTCCATAGTTCCAAAAAAATGAATCCAAAATTCGAATTCCAAAACCATTTTCCATTTCTAAATTCATTACAAAACCAAAATTCATTCTTAAAAAATTCCTTTTAAAACACCACATATGAGTCTTTAAAAATAATTTTTACAAACTAAACGTCCCATAAACACACTTCTTGGTTATTGGAAACATTTTAAAATAACTCAAAAAACATATTTTAAGTTAAAAATTTGGATTTCCCAATGGATTTAAAATCATAAACTAAGGTATTAAACCAAAACAACCAAACGATAACATGAATAAACTATACTCTTTAATTTCTATTAAAAAACAAGAACCCTCTAAACTATCCTCACAGAGGTGAAGTCATTTTAAAAGACAATGTAAAAGATGTCACATTTGGGATATGAGTGGTACTATAAATGTATTTGTCACATGGGATGGTAAAACACACACCAAACTTATAACCTTTCCTAGATTGATTCCAAGATTAGCTACACCATTTTATCATGGTTTTCCAAACCATGAAGAAAATTTTCATCTCTGGTCATCTTTCCATTCCAACCCAAACTCTAAATATATTTCCTAAAATCCAAGATAGTATCATATGGAATCCAAATATCATCAACATTAGGAGACTAATAACTCAAAATAAAACTCAAATCTCAAATTTCCTTGGAAACTCAAGCCTTATCATGAAAAGGTGGTGATCAATAACCCATTCACAAACTACCTCTTGATTCCCAACACATTCCTAATCTCTATTCTACTATGAATCACCCTAAATAACATAATGGATTTAAAAAGGGTTAATTTTTAATAACAAGAGATCTCATTTGATACCAATTATAACAAACTATCCCAGAGTACTATCTAAACAGGTATATATACCATTTATCCACTATCTCAAAGGGTGTTCCTAATCCCTACACACTGACGAAAAGCACTTGGGCATCAATAATTATCCTTTGGGAATTATTTCACCCCAAAAGACAATATAAATCAAATAAAACTATATAAACTCCAAAAAATAAATAAAAATAGTACAACATCAACTGGATATAAGGAGAAAATATAAAACCATTCAAGAAAAAGAAAGTGAAAAAAAACTACCACAACCACTATCCTAGTGGTCCATGACCACCCAACATATCCCAATGAACCTATCCCGATCCAACCTTGCTCAAAACCACAATTAAAAGGTGAAGATATTGTGATCACTTACTATAGTAAAATAGAGGCTGAAAACACTAAATGGTACAATAAGGGTGTGATATAATAAATACGAATAATATTCTAACAAATATTCTATGTAGTTACTTCATAAGGTATTCCAAATATTATAAAAGGGATTACAAGGGTTTACATTTAAAAGTAGGAAATTAAATCCATAAAAACAAGATTACAAAAAGATTGAGTTTAAAACAAAATTTTAAAAATTTAAAAATAGTTATGGAACCAAAACTAAAAGTAAGCCATTATTTCATTTAAAAAAAAATATTTTCTTAAAAATATATCTCACAAGCTAAATTTTGATAAATCAAGTGATAAGTCCATGCACCAAATATCAATGAGATATACGAGAGTCAATATAATATAATCATGGTGCATCTTATCAATTAAAAGATCAATCAATAAAGGTAATCAATCAATAAAGGAAACTCAAGTTCCAAGTAGTTATGATGAACACTATCATATATCGAGTAAGAAGTATGAGAATGTCATGGGTAAAACCTAGATATAATAGTGATTCCACTATAGTCTATCCAATCAACAAAACATGACTGATCTCGTGGATTATATCAAGTTTAAAAGGGTTACAAACAAACCAAGTCCATGTGAACCCTCTTTACAGGTTTATTGTTTATATCATGAACCTTTCATGTTCTCTATGGATCTAATAGTCAAGGAGTGAGTACACTAGTAAAGCATACATCTCAATCATCTTATTTAACTACCTAGATTCCCATGACTAGTCAAAGGAGATGATTGATGAAAACAAGTAATATGGATCATAATGAGGATGCTCATCAGTATAAAAATGGGCTCATGCCCTTCTCATTTCATCCCATACTCATCTTATATACCACTCTCACCCCAAATCCCTAAAAGTGAATAGTAACTTCATCAACACCCATTAATGGGAAGAATAAGAGTCAATTAAGTCACATAAATGTATTATCTCAAGATAAGATCATTACAAGGTGCCAACTGGGCCATAAAGCATTATGAATTTAAAATCAAAGGATTTATTTCAAATCAACATTCAAATGGGTAATCATAACTTATTCCTTTCACAAGTCACTATTGAAATTACAAATGAGAATTTAATAAAATAAATACTTTCAAAACATCCCTAAGGAGTTCAAGAAAGAAGTTTTACAATTATAAGTTTTGAATTAATTTTAAAACATGAGTCTATATGATTTTTACATGAACAAATCACCCATTTCAGATCTCCTAATAAAACAAATTTATAAACAAGTAGAAAATCATTTAAAAAGTATTTTGTTCATTTCATGAATCAAATAATTCCAAAACTTTTAGAAAACATTAAATGAATCAACCCATTTCATTCAAATCAAGAAATTTCACTTTAAAAATAAAAACTAGGAATAATCCCTCACTTTCAAAAAATAGACTTTAATATATATTTGAAATAAAATCTAAAAAAACATGGAATTTAATAATTATGAAATAGTGAGAGTGATCAAGACCAAAATCAAATCTATCCATTCCATGTTCAAATCATAAAAAATATGAACAAAGATGTTTTCAAGAGAAAATTAAAGATTTAATTTCATATAACTTATATTAATAAGAATAAATATATGTATATAAATTATCAAGAAATAACAAATCACAAGATAAATTAAAATCATAGAAACAACTACTTGTAAATCATGGGATTATACAACAAAGAATCTAAGATGATTTACCTCAAATAGAGAACACTGAATCAAGGAGGAGGGATCCTTATACAGGTAAGAAGAGATCCTAGAACTAGAATAATACATCAACCATTGAATTTCCAATAATTAAAAAGTATTACATAGACCCTAGGAATAAAGTAGCAAGATAATAAGGGATATCAAAAAACAGGAAGAGAAAAACATATTGGAAGATGATTGCTTCTTTAAATGGAACTTAAATCTAAAAATAGATGAGTTTGGGAGATACAAGATCACCTAAGAGGATAATAAGGTTTTAGTTGGTCTAATTGGGGTTGAGGGTGGAGAGAAAATAAAATAAAAGGATATTTTGAGGTGCATTAACAATGATACCTTGATGTTAACCCTCATCTAGCGACGCCACTGAATGGATGGTGGCCCTCACTGGCCAGCCAATGAACCACATACAGCTTCACTAGCTACATGTTTAGTTCCAAACATGACTCAAATATTTAGTTCAACCTTCAACCACTCAATATTATTGAATAAACTCAAGATTGGTCTAATTTTTTTTCCATTTATGAATGAAAAAATTGAGATGTTACATGTTACAATTCTTTGGGGACTCATACTTCACTGGAGATTCAGATACCCAAAAGAGTAAAAAAAGTTTTGTGTTTACATATAGAGGAGATATTTTTTTTGTATGTTAAAAATTCTAAATATCGTTACATTAAACATAATGGAACTAGAGTATGTAGTATAAATAAAATATGGGAAGGAGATGGTATGGTTTAAGATATTACTAAAGGAGCTTAGGAGTCATGAAGGTTAAATACTTTATTTTGATATCTAAAGTATAATAAACCTGGTTAATATTATAGTGTTCTATACTAGGACAATGTATATCAATCTAAAGTATCACATCATCTTGAATATATTGGAGGAAAAGGAGTCAAATATATAAAATATATATGAAATCCAAGATCCGATATACATATTCACCAAGGTAGTTGTTCAGGAAAGTCTGAGACATAATCAAGCAACATTGGGACTTGGGTGAAGGAAATAAAGGAAATTATTAGAGGGTTTCCAATGTTTTACCCAGAAAAAGTCTTCAAGTGTAAGATTATTGGTATGTGAAACCTTGTTCTTAGCATCAAAAGTTTCAATCATTAGATGGTTAGAGAACGTGATGTTTGGGCATTAGAATTACATTAATCAAAATTTTGGTCAGTTGTTGGAATATAGACTCAATGTTAAGGAAACAATAATGGATCTTCTTTAATGGTGGTAGGTCCATAAAAAGTTAAAATATGATAATTGTTATATATTGTATCATTTGTAGGTTCAAAAATTTAGCAAAGATTATGGGTCACCGGGTTGGTAAACTTTCTCTGGTGGTCATGTCTCTTGATCTGGGTTTTCAAGAGAGAAAGTTTGACTTATTTAAATATTTTTGATTAGTAATTAATTATGTGTGACCTTTATTGAAAATTGTGAATTATTTAGGTACTAATAGTGGTTCAAATGTGAATTTATTGGAGAGTTGAGAGCTTGGTGAGTATTACTTTCCTTTATAATTTGTTTTTTACCGATAATCTTCTAGTTATAATAAAGAAATAAATATCTTTATTTCCCCTATGTACATATGAAATAGTCCAAATCATGTTTGAACTTTGTTTTATTTATTTTCTTTTCTGTATCACCATTTCATGTTTTAAAATTGTTTTTTGGAACTTTGTATACTTCTACTTTGGTGTGTGTGTGGGGAAAACTTTATACTATGAGTAGGGTGCAATGAATACATACTTATGAAACACTCATCCGAGGGGAGGAAGTGAAATTCAAGAGATTCACTTTTCTGATATGCTACTACTAAGTGTGAATTTCTAATGGATTATTGATCATACTTTTTATGGTCTTCTTACAACATAGGCAATCGATATTCCCATCAAAATCACCTCAAATCCACAAATACTCCCAAACTCATCAAACAAAAATCACTATATATTTTCACCCAATAAACACTTATCTCAATAAGGAAACAAAATATCACCCCTAGAATACCTCAAAAAAAGGCCAACACAAAAATCTCAATCATCTCTGTGCTTGATCGATTAAGATCCCAATGATAAAAAATATCTCAAGCAATAAGACATCCAAGAGAGAAAATCAAAGATAGATCACCTCTAAGATTTTAAATACTGTAAACTTCATGAATCCCCATCTATAAGACTAACAAAAATTATTCATAAAATATCTTAAAGAACCATGAAATGACCAAAGAAATACTCACACTTGGGCTTACTCCTAGGGATATAATTCTTTACTTTCATTAATAATTTTCTAGGGAACACTCTAAATAGCATAACATAGAATCCCAAACAATTCATATATTCCAAAAATAAATAAAATTATTCATACACAAAACGTAGAACAAACCAACACCCACAATCCCATGAAAAAAATTAATTACAAAGAGAACTCCATTTTTCTTTAAAACCAACAATACCTAATTAAATGTTTTGAAACTACCTTCATGGAAGAAGGTACACTTTGAAAAACTATTCACTTCATTTAAAAACACCTCAAATATTTAAAAAAATATTAAGTCATTATATATAAAATTCATTTTCATTTTCAAAACACACCCAAAATGGTTTTAAAACCAAAATGATTTCCAAAATTAAATAATGGAATCAACCAATTTTGATTTTTTTTTTCATGTAAAAAAAATTTTATTTTGAAAACATTCCATAAGGGGACGTTTCAATGCAATGAAAATTTTCATAAAATCCCATTTATTCACTTTCATAAAATCAGTTTTCATAATGACCACATAATCAAACATACCAAAAAACAAAGGCACACCATAAAAAATAAAATAAAAAATGATTTTATATAACAAACCTTGACTAAAATATGGTCTAACAATATCAACACATCACAAGAAACCACCTTATTTTAAAATCATTTTCTAGGCTCCTTTATTCAATAACCCCTTAATTTTTTTAACATCAAACCCATTTTTAAAACATTTTATAAATTACTAATTGACAAAAACCTATTTAATAAATTTTGTTCAATAGAACAACCCTTTTAAAATTCCCAAATTTTAATTTAAAATTTGAAATATTGTTTCAAAACTAGTTTCAAAATTCTAATGGCCTTTTTTTTCAAAATTAAAAATATACTAGAAATTAATTTTAAAATTCTACATTAAAACTGATCATTTTTCAAAAAATTTAATGATATAGAGAACCATTTTTCTCCCAAAACCATTAGCATCTAGTCAAAAATCAAAAAAACATTTCTGAATACCATGATCATTAAATCAAAATTTTAAAACTGTTTACATGAAAAAACTTCCACTTTGAAATCTTTAAAACACTTCAAGTTCACTTTGAAATCACTTCATGAGTTTCAAAACACTAAATCCATTTCTATTCATTTTAAGGGGAAAAATCATTATTAATTTTAAAACCCACTTTACCATTTAAAACAATGTTTCCTTTTCCAAATATCAATTATTTACTTTAAATACCCACATAGATTTTACAACTCAAATCATTTCTTTTATTGAAACCTATTGTTTCTTATCCTAAAAAACCCAAAAAATAAAATAAAATAAATAGTACCATATAAAAAAATTATCCAAATAAGGTTTAAATTGTAACAACCCAAGTACTTATAAAATAATTTGGTTTCATTATAAAATTAAATAGTAAAATTCATTATAAATTTATAATGAAATATGTGGTATTTATAAAAATTAAGGAATATATACTAATAGAATAGTAAAATCTCCTATTAAATTATAATTAAAATTCAATTATCTTAAAATTATAAATATTATGTATTTATATTATGGAATAAGTAAATAAATGTTTTGAAAATGGTTATTTAATTGTTGGTATTTTTTTTATGACACATATTTTTTTTACAATTTTATAATTAATATAATGATTTAATTTTTTTTATCTTCATCAAATAGATTCATAAATTAATATTTTAATTTATTATGATTATAATATAATTTTATGAGACCTTAATTAATTTTTCAAAGTGTTATAAAATCAATTATAATTTTAAATTGGAATTTTTCAAATAAATGATGATTTTAATTAAAAATTAAAAATTTCATATTTATAAAATTAATTTCATAAAATGGATTTAATTTTTCAATTATATTCATTGAAAAACTGTTAGAGTGAATTTTTGGTATTTATCTAAATAAGTTGAATTTTTGTTGAATAGTAAAATACCGTAATTTACAGTATTTAACAAATACATGATTTATTGAGTCATAGATGATGCATGGATGATGTAAGACCATAATATCAAACACTCATTCAATATTTTAATATAATTATTGACAATTATAAAGCTATTCATGGTATTGTTCCAAAATAATAAACTAATGAATAAAATAATAAAAAACACCCCTCTCCTCCACTATAAATACCACCCCTCACCACCTCTTCTCCTATAACCTCATAGCCTTTTAGATTGTTTAATTTATACCCAATTACATTCCCAAGCCTTTTAATATGTCCAATACCAACTAGTCTCACCAAAAGGACAAAACCAAGTTCCTTAAGGAGGTTCTCAAGGAGGAGAATTGAAGAGGTAAAATCCTCTATCATTTTCTTTTATTTTATTTTCAATTTTTTTTAAATTTTATCCTCATATTACCTATGAAAAGTGGCATGGTAACTCTATTATCTTAAATATATGATAATTTTTTTTATTTTAATTTAATATCCATCATCAAACCTCTCATCTTCTCCTCTTATTGTAAAAAATGAAAACATTGTCCGTGATGTGTTGATTTACCATCATCGTGGCTAATGTGTTTTAATTTAATGCTACCTCCTTCCAAAATGGTCATAAAAAAATTATTATGGTTAAATAATATTTTATTATACATATTATAATTTATATAATGTTCCGGAACAAATATATAAACATGATATTAAATCAAATGATATGAGTTCGTGATGGCCGTAAAAAACGCCAAAATCACATAAATCATTTCACTAACATTTTATCTGATAAATCATACTCATATCATAAAAATAAAATTATATACAGTATAATTTAAAATTATGGAAGCATATTAACACCATTTCATTCCACTTTTGGAGTTTTTCTTCCATTCGATAAGAAAATACATAAAAAACCAACCATAGAAACCATGAAATAAAGGCACTCAAAAAAATGAAAATAAACAAATATTATTAATAAATAGCTGGAAATATGATATAAAAGTATCATATAAGGTATTATAAATATTAATACAGTTCTTTAATAAATTAATAATACTCTTCAAACCATTATATAAGATGTTTGAACAAGTTTTAAGGAAGTCAAACCTAAGGTAAGGAGCTTTTCTTTAAAAATCCTATTTATTTTTTTTAAATTTAAAAGGAATGTTTTTAAGATGTAAGTGTTCATATTTTATGATTATGTTATATTTATTGTGAATTTATTATGAATAAGGGTGAGACCTATATTTCCCTTCAATTCATTTGGTAGGTTTATGTTGGAAGTTGACTATAATGGTTATTCCATGTGTAACCGCGATGGTTACACCATAAGGTAACCATAAGGGTTACATCATAAGGTATCCATGAAGGTTAAATTATAAGGTATATATGAGGGTTAAAAATCATATGGTATCCATGAGGGTTACAATATTAAGTAAGAAATTCCAAAAGTTATATAAATGTTTTATTTATGTTTTATATGTTTTATAGAAATCTCTTGTTTTCAAAATTTAATTATATGATACTTTATGGGTGAGAAGTATGGCTTTATGAAAATGATTTCATATGTTTATAACTATTCATAGACTAATGAATTACTTTATTTTATATCCCTTAATGAGTTTTTTTTCTCATCCTAAGTTTTTAATTTTTTTTCATAGGGTTTAAGGATGGGTAAGAGAAAAGGAGAATCCAAGATGAATGTTGTGATGATTTTTCATGGAAGATTTCATGTTTTATTAAAAAAAATTATTATAAAAGAAATGTATACTAGTTTAGTAGTACCCACATTTTAATCTTTTGGGTTAACATGAATGATTTATTTCCTAACTCAATAAAACTCTAAACTGAAAAGATCTTTTGGAATGTAAAAAAGCGACTTCTAAAATAATTTAACAGATTATGTAATGTTTAAGGCTAAGTCCTTATATAGATACTATCCAGGACATGGAAAAATTAGTGTACATGCCATGATTCATTATGTAAACTACCACTTGAATCTATATCAAACCATATGCTCAAGATCTACATGGCCTATTAGGCTGTGTGAGCTCACCACATGGCATTGATTCATTTACCATTATTATCAACAAAAATAGCTAAAAAATCACAAAAATCAATAAAATATTAATTCAAATCACAATACCTCAAAATAATTCAATAATAATATCAAATTAAAAATTTAAAATCGGTCTTCCCATGGTAACTAAGGTTTATTCATAGGTTGTGGGGATCAGGAACCAACCCATAAACTACCTCCCAAGTCCCTGACACTTATTGCCAACTGGTAGAGATTGAGAAAAACCTTTACTATAGTAGATGATTAGTTTAGGATCCAGTTACCATGGAGCTCTAGGCCTTATTCATTACACACATCATAAATAGAGTCAGATGTAAAAATTAAAAGTTTCAAAATTTAACTGAAAATGTAGTGAAAATAATTTAATACCAACTAGAAAATATATGAAAGTAGAAAAAATACTAAGGCCCCTTTCTATAAATCAAACCTCAACCACATTATACCCAAGGGAATATTTATAGAATTATATGATAATGGGAACTCCCCCCAAACCATTTATCAATAACATCGATCCTAAGGAGAGAGATATTGAATTAAATAAACATGGTTAGAGAAAACCTTTCAACAAAATCTATCTTCAACTTAACACCAGGACATCGTAAAAAGTTATATGTAATGACTCTGAAGGGAATTCTAGTATAGGTTAGGAACCAAAGGTTCTTATGGTACAAGTAATTGAATTATAGGATATAAAAGTGGGTTTATATAAAAAAAGAATATTTGGAACTCTATTTATTCATGTGATGGGTCCAAAAATTAAATAATGATGATTATCCAGGTCATTCACTTTATGAGGTTTATAATCACAGGGTTCCAAGTTTAACAATGTAACTCAGAGGTATCACAACATAAATAGAGTAGAACTCAGAAAATACCCAATGTAAGAAAAGTATCTTCTACTATAATACCACCTTTATGGTTGAATAAATATAATTAACATGAAAGTGATCAAAAAACATCTCCCATAAAACTTCTAGATCCTCCTGATCCCCAAGGAACAAACACCACTATTTATGAGATGCCTAACACATCATAATCATAGACAAAAAAAATCTGTTATCCTTCCTATAATGAAAAAACTAGATGGAAACACTATATCCTCTAACCAATGCATGGTATCGTGATAAAAAATGTACCCTCATACCTTTACATGATCAGGTGATAAAACTTTTAGAGCGTACTCCTCCAAGTGTTGTTATCTTCTTCCTCCACTCTATAGAGATCTAATAAAACATATTGCTGAGCATTTTTGATACAAAAATGATGTGGTCATAGACTTAGATACATTCCTATATAATAAAAAATATTATAGAATTATAACCCTGAAAAAAAATTATTCAAGGTTAATTAATAAATTCAATTTTACATAATTCCTATTTTCTACACAATTCAAAAACTGAAACAGACATACATGGTCCATGATCCATTTCTAGTTCTCTCCCCCACAAGACACCTCACATTCACATAATATGTTAAGTAAAATCGAATTTCTGTATGATGGATTATAGAGTGATATGAATACATATTACCTAACCGGTCTCTATTTCTTACATCAATTGTGTCATGAACCAAACCGGGCACCCTGGTATCCTGATAAATAATACGGATCTAACATGGACCAAAGGGAATTCCGGATCCCCATGAGTTGGCGATAAGAACATGGAATCATAAAATATGAAATTGGGAATTAATTTTCCACAAAAACAACAAAATAAAGATAAAAAAGTCAGTATGAACACAAGAAAAACTCCATTGGTAGAAGTGTACCAAAATTCAAACACACATAAACATCCAAACATACTAGATAATCGAGAAAAAACCTACATCCAAACAAACTCAACAACACCAAACCCAAGGATAAAAAAAAAAGAAACACCTCTAAGTGGTGCTTTCCCCTTGGTCGAACCTAGAAGGATATAATCTACAAACACCCAAAGGCACATGTAGGGTGTGAGCTAAAATCCCAGTAGGGTCCCACAAAGGATTCCATAATAAGATTCCAACATTTAATTAACCAAATAAAGAATTAAATTTTAAATAAATAGGAATGGAATTTCAAAATAATACATAAAACCAATCATGATTTAAATTTAAAATGATGCAAATACTTACAAATGTCTTAATATTTTTTTATATAAAACAGATTATATAAATTTAGAAGGCATGGTAAACAGTTTACAAACATTGGAATATATTTCAAATATAAACAATGAGCAACATGGTCATCTCGAAATAAGTATGATAGTTCTAGGTTATGGGATCCTCACACACTTATATAATGATAATGGAAATGTTAACACATGTCTCTATAACATTGGAAAAAGATGACTAACCAACATCCCCCTAGGGATAAGATCTTCCAATAAGTTTTTGTTAGAGTTGTAAAGCATCAACCCAGTGCTAGGTCATTCCCATAATAGAGTGTTTTCCCTAATAAATCACAATATACTTAGGGTTTAATTTTTTCAAACAATAATAAATGATGGGAAATTTGTTTTAAAACTATTTCAAATACAATTTGTCCCATTGTCCCTTTTTAAGTATTCTAATTTCCAATTAAAACCCAAAATTGATTTTTAATAAATCATGACTTTTTACATGATAAAACCAATGGGTTTCTATCAAAACCATTTAAGACATTTTTATTAAATGAAAATTTGAAATCAATTTCATTAAATCAATATCACAATTTAAATCTAACAATTCAAATTTCACAAATTTCCATCAATTTCACAAACACACCCCAATTCAATGGAATTATGGGTTTTCCCCAATTTAATGCCAAATCAAATCCAAATCCCCAAGTTACTATAATTGGGTTTTTAATCAACCAATTTAAAGGAATTTAATTGAAATCAAAAAATTTAATTTAAATCAAAAAATTGAATTTAAATCAAGTAATTTAAGGTTAATCAAAAATGGCCATCATAACAAAACCAACTACCCTTTTCACAGAAACACAATGCTTAAAAGAAAATTTTCGAACAAGAATGATGGAACATAAGATTTGGAAACTCAACCTAGAAACACGATTCAATTACATGAAGTTTAAATTCATCAATCCCAAGATAATAGAAAAAAAATCATAGGAGAGAAAGAAAAAGAGATGGGGAGACATGGAGACCACTTACTTGGAGAGTTACACTGCAACTGAAACAATGATCAATTGTTGAATGAAATGACCTATATGGGTTGGAGGGCTCCAAAATCACCTGGGGATGGATCTTATTTCAAGATCAAGGAAGTTTGGAGAAGTGGAAATATATTTTTCATCCAACCATCCTATTTAAAAACCATACTTGGGACTTTACACGATGTGTAGCCTAATTACATGATTTTTAATTGATATATCCCATAAATGATGAAAAACCCACCACCTTTTGTTAAAAATAGATTTATTATTATTATAATTTACATTTCATATAACCATATTACATGACATGTAAATCCCTATTAGACTACATAATAAGTAGGTTTTATGCTTGAAATTATAAAAAAACTTTGGCTTCACCATTACAGGTATCCTACCAACTCCTTCTCGACCCTACCCAGACAACAAAAAAGGAAAACCATGAAAATGATTAAAAATTTACCAGATATAAAGGTAATAATATGTTACAAACACCCCACCTTAAAAACATTATGTCCCCAAAATCCAATAATGAAGCTTCCATATCAAAAAGGTGAGGCCAATGCTCACTCATCTGGGTCTCATGCTCCCATGTCTCATGAGAATCAGAACCATGCTACCACAGTACTCGAACCAAATGTATCATCCTCCCAAGAAGCATATTGGTTTCAAAATCAGCCATCCTGATTGGATTTTTAGTCATAAATAAAATAGGTTCAACCTCATGATCTCTCCAACTTAGAACATGAGATGGATTAGATAGATACTTTTATAGATGAGATACATGGAACATGTTATGTATCAACTTCTGTTGAAGTGGAAGTGATAAATGGTAATCCACCTTTCCAACCTTCTCAACAACCTCAAAAGGTCCCATAAAATGAGGAGCAATCTTCCCTGGCCTCCCAAGACATTGACGACCCAAACAGGGAGAAAATTTCAAGAACAACTGGCCACCAATTAAAAATTCAAAAGGTCTGTGATGACGACCAACATTGGATTTATACCCTCTCTGTGTCATCAACATTATCTGATGAATCAAATGAATCTTTTCTATTGTATCTTGAAGAGGATCGGTCCAACCAAGGAACATTCACCAATATTTGACCAACAAAATAGATATTTACAATATCATACATATAAGGCCTGAAATGGATCCATTCTAATCGTATACTAGTAAATATTGTTATAAGAAAACTCGAACAGCCCTAGATGGTCATCCCAAGCCCCACAAAAATTGAGAACAGAAATTCAGAGCATATCTTTAAGAATATGTATATCTCCTTCTATCTAGCCATCTAACTATAGATAGTATGCCATACTCAAATTGACCTAGGGTCTCAGTTCCTCTTGAGGCAACTCCAAAAGTGAGAAGTGAACAGAGGATCTCAGTTAGAAACTATAGTAGATGGAACTCCATGAAAAATAATAATCTATTTCAAATATATATTTCTCAACTCCAAAACTTTGGTTGAATCACAAATGGGTATAAAGTGATCCAATTTAATCAGATGATCATTCACAAACCATATCACATTATTCATTATTTGGGTACATGACAACCCAACCCTAAAGTCCATTGAGACATCATCTCACATCCAAGTAGGAACTGGAAGTGGATGAAGAAAACCTGATGGTTTCTGGTGCTCATCCTTGACCTTATGGAACGTATAATAATGAGAGAAAAAATCAACAATGTCTCCTATCATACCTGTCCACCTGAATTTTCGATGCATTTCATAGAACATCTTCATGGTTTCTTGGTGTTCTACCCACTAGGAACTATAAAAATCCCCTATCATAGCCTTCCTTAACATTAATGGAAAAAGAAAATTATTATGATAACATAGAATTCCCTCAGTATTGAATGGCCAATCAGGAATAGTATCCCCACCATTAAAAGAGTTTCTAATTCTGTAGAACTCATCATCAATCTACTTATTCTAAAGGACCATCTCAAGAAGAGAAGATGTGAACTAAAAACTATCCAAAGAAACCTTGAACCATGTTTCTCAAACTTCAATATGCAACTGTGAAAAAAGATCCATCTAGTTCCACTCTTCCAATGATTCTTTCACTACCTCAGTCATAAGTTTCCTGGTCAGAGCATCTGTAATTAAATTCCCTTTCCCCGAGGTATAAAATATGTCAAAATCAAAATATTTTAAGTATTCAACCCAATTATTATAGTGGAGATTCAAATATTCTTTATAGAATATATAACTCAAGATTTTGTGTCGATAATACACAGTAAACCTTTCTCCATAAAGGTAGTGCTGCCAACTCTTAAGTGCATGCATCACAGCTGCAAGTTCAATGTCATGGGGAATATAATTATTCTCATGTGTCCTAAGTTGATGAGATCCATAAACTATGACATGATCACCTTTAATAATAATGTATCCCAAACCTGAACTCAATACATCAAAGAGGGCCACATATCCCTACATGGACTCTTGGAGAGTCAACACCAACATAATAATCAAAAGACTCTTTATCTCAACCAAAGAATTATGAAATTTATCATCCCAAGAAAACTTTACTCCCTTAAAAGTTAGTGCAGTCATAAGAGAATACAACTTTGTGAAGTCATTTCAAATAAAAGATAATACTTAGCTAGACCCAAGAAGCTCTGAATCTTGAAAACATTTCATGGTTTCTCCCATGTCATAACAACTTTCACCTTCTTAGGATCAAATGAGATATAATGTTTCGACACCACGTGTCCCAATAATTTTACTTCTAGAATCCCTAAATCACATTTTGAAAGTTTGGAATAATGTAGGTGATTTTTTAACAATCCCAGAATTGATCTCATATGATGCACATGATCCTCCTCATATTCAGAGTAAACAAGGATTTCATCAACAAATACCACCATTAAGGTATTAAGGTACTCATGGAAAATCATATTCAGTAAATCCATAAAAACTAAATTATCATTAGTTAGACCAAAAGGCATGAAAAGATTATCATAATATTTATACTTACTCTGAAAAGCAGTTTTTTGAATGTCAGATTCTTTTATTCTCAACTTATGGTAACCATAATGAAGATCAATCTTCAAAGACCACTAGTACCAATTCAAATTTTCAAATTGATCACCAATATATGGCAACAGATACTTATTATTTACCATAACTCGATTCATTTTTTGGTAATCTATACATAGATGAAGTGAACTATTACCTTTCTTAGTGAAGAGAATCAGTGCCGCCCAAGGTGACACACTCAGGCGTATAAATATTTTATCAATAAGATTATCCAACTAAGTCTTTTACTCTATCATTTTATCTAGTTCCATGTGGTAATAAGGAACACATACTAATTTAGTACCATGAACTAAATCAATTGAAAACTCTACCTCCCTTACTGATGTAAAACTAGAGAAGTCAGAAGGAAAAATGTTAAGAAAATTGATGGAAAACTGAGGGTGATCACCACCCAAATATTCTCTCTCTAGATCAAAATAAATCACCAATATTAAATTCCAAAAATTTTGGATAATAAGTTTTGGATCAACTCGAACTCAGGTCCCATTATCCTTGGAAGACACGATAAACCCTATCAGGTGTGGTAAAGGAGACCCTTCAGAGATAACATTCAATCTAGGATTTATTGGAAATTATCCAATCCATCCTAAAAATTATGTCAATTGGTTTCATGTTAAGAAGTAGAAAACTACAAGAAATATTGACATTTTATAGAGAGGAAACACAAGTGGGACTATAGAGACCCTGATCTGTCTTCGTTCTAAGGGGTGTAGTTATATCCATCACATAAGGAAAAATATCCATAGAAAGATTTAACATATTAATAATATAGGTAGAAATAAATGAATGAGATTTACCAATTTCAAATAAATAATTCATTAATGATGAAGCTATAGTGATGGTACATATGACATTCGTTGGACCCATATCTACTTCCTTTAGAGAATCTTCCACTACGTAAAGAAGCTTCATTCCAGATGCCTGTGGATAAAACCCTTTTTTCTTGAAGCATATGATTTCCCCACAGTTTTAGAAGGTTTTTATGATCCTATTCCAACACACAGAGTGGAATAAGTATATCATATCTTTAACAAGTGACCTAAGTGTCCACATGAACCACATACTTTGGGTGCCTGGGTGTGAAACCTCTTTGTGTGCCACAGATTGCCACACTGGTAACAAATCAAAGTGCCTCTTCCAAGAAATATAGTATGTATAAAAAAATCCTAATTTCGAGAGTCACTATGAAAATCATCATGCTTTCTATTTACTTTTGAGTAATTCACACTTCCATTGAGAGAAAAGAAAAATCCCATCAAACCTGACTTTCTAACCAGGTCCATTTCGACCATCAACACTCTATCCATCAAATTTTCATAAGAATGAAGCTTCAGAAAGAAAAATTGGGACTGAATATCAGATTGGAGTCCCAAATTGAATTTTCAAGTATTCATATTCTCATTTGATATGATTTTAGGTGAAAAATTCACAAGACCAGCAAAACGGTTTTCATATTCTTTCACATTCTTTTCAACCTAATCAAGTTTGAAAAACTCAATATCCTTGTCCAAAACCATCAAATCTAGATATAACTGGTCGGTAAAAAGAGCCTTGAAGTATTTCCACTCTAATAACTCATGCTTCTTCACTTTCACCATCATGTCCAACCATATTCTACTCAGTCCCTCCACCACGAAAGTAGAAAACATCACCTAGATTTCATCTGGTGTCTCCAAGAACTAAAAAAATGTTTCATACTTCTCAACCATTATTTAGACTATTGAGGATAACAAGAGCCTTTGAATGCTGGTGGCTTCTAGAGAAGGAACTCCTGAGTATGCTTCTGGTTAACAATTTTCTGAAGTTCCACAGATGGAGCCTAAACAAGAACTGGTGGTGGTTTCTATCTTATAGCTTGGATAGTATGCACAATCTCCTCAACCAGAATCGAGTCCATGGGAGGATTTTCTCATTGAACCTTATAGCTTGGATAGTATGCACAATCTCCTCAATATGTCTTACCCAAACCAACCCTGGTGACTTAAGGATCATTGTAGTAAGAGCTGGACATCCACTCAATAACAACTACCTCCTAAGTTCTGACAGGATTACTCAACTGTATACTGAAATCAAGGTAAGATGAAAAATATATAGCTCTGATACTATTATTTCATGAACCAGCCTAGGAATCCTGGTAACCAGATAACTAATCTAGATCTAACATGGACTGTAGGGAATTCCTGATACCCCAGGGTTGACAACAAGCATCTGACATCATATAATATGAAATTGAGAAAGAATTTTCCACAAACACAACAAAATAAAGATAAAAATGTTAGTATGCATACAATAAAAACTCCATTGGGAAAAGTGTACCAAAATTCAAATAAGCATAAAAATCCCAAAGTACCAAAAAAATGGGAAAGCTGTTGGGACCACTCTGTGTATGAAGATTGTATTTGTTGTCAATAGTTGTCAATGCTGGTCAAAATGAAGATGGAGATAAAGAAGGACTCCAAAGTTAATGGAGATCGACTGAAGTGAGGTTGTCCGGAGAATTGTTATGGAATCATATCATTGGATTTCATACTTGATCAATTCACTAAGAAGATAAATTCAGACGATTGTTGAATTGATCCTAAGTTCAAAGAACTTGTGTCAAAGGTGACACATTGTTTACAACAATGAAGAATGGTGAAGTGTCATCCATCTAAGGATGATTGAAGAAGAATGAGGATGAAAGAAGTACTTTGGAATTCATATTCCAAAAAGAATAGACAAACCCAGATGATGCCTTTCTGATTTGTATTTCACAAATATCATAAGTTTGGAGAACTTGTGATGCAAGCCTTATGAAAAAAAGGGAGAGAAAAATAAGTGTTTTTGGAAAAGTCATATCACAAATATCATCAGATCAAAAATATGGAAAAGGAAAGAAGTAGGTGTGCAAGTATGAAGTAGGCGTGAAAGTATGAAGTAGGCACACAAGTATGCAATAGGCGCACAAGTATTTGGCGCGCAAGTATTGGTGTGCAAGTGTGGCGCGCAAGTATTGGCGTGCAAGTATGTAGAGGCGCACAAGTAATATTTCAAATAGAATTATTTTAGAAATATGGCAAAGGAAAGAAATTGGCACACAATTCAAGAATGGCGCGCAAGTATTTTGCGCGCAAGTATTGGCGCGCAAGTGTGGCGCGCAAGTATTGGTGCGCAAGTGTGTCGCGCAAGTCATATTTCAAAGATTATGATATCAAAATATGACAAAGGAAAGAAGAAGGCATGCAAGTGTGTTGCGCAAGTATTGGCACGCAAGTGTGTCGCGCAAGTGTGTCGCGCAAGTCATATTTTAAAGATCATGATATCAAAATATGACAAAAGAAGGAAGGAGGTGCACAAGTGTGTCGCACAAGTATTGGCGCGCAAGTGTGTCACGCAAGTCATATTTTAAAGATCATGATATCAAAATATGACAAAGTAAAGAAGGTGGCGCGTAAGTGTTGGAGCGGCGCGCAAGTTGTGGTGCGCAAGTATGGGCCGCACAGGTCACCAAAATGCCTATAAATAGGCAGCTTCCCTCCTCATTCCTTAAGGCTCGAGACTTAGAGAAAAATTTTAGCTCTGAATTCGCAAGTGTAGAAAGTGGCGCGCAAGCTGAAGTGGCGCGCAAGCTGAGGGTTATTTATACGGAGCGCAAGTGTTGTCGCGCAAGTCTGCCATGCAAGTGTTGCCGCACAAGTGTTGCCGTGCAAGTGTTGCCACGGAAGTGTTGCCACGCGAGTTGTGGCACACAAGTAGCTGCGTGCACGAAGAGGAGAACAAGTTGTAGGCATGCAAGTATAGGGCGCACAAGTGGAAGTGGGTGTGCAACCTATTTTACTCCAGGGGTTCCTGCCAGCTTCTGGATAGGAAAGAAGAAGAAGAAGAGATCGGTGCAGATGGTTTCACACTGAAAGAAAATGTGTGAAGAAGAGTAGGTTTTAGTGCAGCTGGTTTTGCATTGAAGAACCAGAAGAAGAAGAAGGAAAAGAGTTCAACTACATTCCATATGCATGATCACATGAATTTATGAACAAGAGAATAACTCACTATGATGATGC
Organism: Viscum album; assembly: GCA_963277665.1. Classification (NCBI taxonomy): domain Eukaryota; kingdom Viridiplantae; phylum Streptophyta; class Magnoliopsida; order Santalales; family Viscaceae; genus Viscum; species Viscum album. The sequence continues at coordinate 765,240,332 of OY728137.1, forward strand.
CAAGTAAGCTGGTCTTCATTGCCTGATTAATCACATTGGTATAGGTGATTCTTGATAAGGAAGAGGAATGAGTCCTAGTGCATTATGTTATTTCACTAAACAAGAAGAAGAAGTCCTAGTGCAACTTGTTTTACACTAGTGAAGAAGAAAAGAAGAAGACACGAAGAATTTCTTGCTTACTGCTTTGAAAGTAATCAAGTGAAGAGCACTGAAGAAGATCAAGAGAGGAACCTACCTTACTGAAGAAGGAAGAAGACTGTCTCCCTAGGCAGTATAAAGAACTAGCTAGAGGCTGGAAGTTGGACTAGGCTTTCACCCGTCCAGGTAAGAGGATTGTTTCCCACCCCCCTCCGAAGTGTAGGGACTCACATGAGCTGGAGGATTGTTTTCCTAGCCACTCCATTGTAAAAGCATATCACATTATAATGGAGAATCCATGAAGTGGTCATACCCATGCATGGCAAGGACGTAGCTCCTCTTATTGAGTGGTGAACCTTGTAAAAATATCATGTGCATATTTTTACTACTTTCTATTATTTCATGCGACAGGGAAAAGAGAATAAGAGAATCAAGATCCTAATAGGTCATGAGGTACAAGGATAAAAGTTTTAGTTGGTTTAAAAAGTCCCCAACACTGATTCACCCCCCTCTCAGTGTTAGACATATCCCAAACTGGTCCTCTAAATTGGTATCAGAACCAGGTTCACCTCTGTTGGATTCTCCACAGTGAAGTTATTCTCTTTTGAAAACTTGAGTTCCGTTCCTGAGTCAACAATGAATAGAAGTTTTTGTAAACATTCAGCTATCTCTGAGCAGAAAGATATATCTACCAATACCATGATGAACAAGAAAAAGAAAGAGAAAAGAAAATTGAAGAAGAATTCCCTCTTATCTAAAGAAGAGGAAGCATCTGGTTCTCCATATCTGGCTGACATTGAAGACACACCAGATTTGGAAAGTAATGAGAAGGTGGCTCAAGTACCCACCAAGAAGATGGAAAACCTTCCTACCTCAACTGATGAAGAGGTATGTGTTAGTACATTTGGAAATTACCCTCATGATGAAAATGCTAGCACAAGTGGTGATGAACAATCTACAACATCTCAAGAAATATCAGTTGATAGATTAAGAATGATTCTGCATGGTATTTCTGAAGAGAGCGCATCCCTAGTTTCTGGGGTATTTCAATGCATGCAAGAAAATATCACTCAGCTGGAAGAAGAAACTGATGTTTTGGAGAAAGGCTTACAAGCAAAAATAGTCAAATGTTTAAAGCTCTCTAGACAGGTTGGAGCCTTTGAAGCAACAAAGAGGGGATTTGAAGAAAGTTCTTCAAAGTGGCTCAAAGATGTTGAAGAAAAGGAGGGAGTCAACAAGACTCTAGAAGAGAAGATCCATGCACTAGAAGATGAGTTGAAAAGGGGAAATGAAGTCAAGAAGTTATATTTGGAAGATAACTCTAAGAAGATCAATGAACTTGACTCTTTGTTACAAAACTAAGTAAATATTCATGAAGATGAAGTTGAAAGATTAAAGAAGGCTTGTGAAGAGAATATGACTATGATTGAAAACCAAGAAGTCATCCTCAATATGAGATGTCTAGAATTGGAAGATGAACTGACCTATCTTGAAAAGACACATATTGAGTCTCCACAAAATAAGGAAATAGTTGCTGCCAGTACTCAATGCTCACTGAAGGATTCTACTGAAAAAGACCTCCAACATGTGATTAAAAGATCATGGCTTCACTCATTGATCTATCACAAGCAGCTGAGAAAGTAAAGGTATCATCCATACCAACTTGTATTAATGTTTCTAAAACTGCTCCTACAAAAAGTGCAGGTTTGAAGAAAAACTCTAAACAAGTTTGGATGAAGAAAAGTGAGATGAAACCTATCACCATGGATAGGGTGGATAGGGGAAAGAGTTTGGAAGATAAATCCCCACAGAAAGCACAACATACCAAGAAGAAGACTTAGCAAACTTTTCAAGAAGATGACAAGAAGTTAAGGTTTGTTGGTCAATGCTGGTGCTGCAACAGGTTTGGGCATTGTGCACCGGATTGTTGGTATAATCCCTTAAATTTTAAAGCACAGAGAAAGCCCATATCAAGTGGGAGAAATCCAGAGAAGAAGAAGCAACATCCATAGATCCAGAAACATCTGTATACTGCAAATAGATTTGGAATGCTGGACAACATCTGTGATGTATGCAATGGGAGTGGTCACAAGAATGGTGGATGCCTATCTCAGAATGTAAACAAAGCTAATAAGAACAGAAGACCACCAAAGCTAGAGAAGGATTAAGAAGCTATCTTGGGAAGTAATCTGAAATATGTTTCAGAAGAAAATGCTCCCAAGAAGATTTCAATAAGGAAATATGAGAAGTCCTTGGATTCTAAATCCAAGAAGGTGAAGGGTGGTGCATCCAAAAGAATTACTAAGAAGGAAGCCACTGAGAAGAATCCATGTAGAAGATCCAATCTTGATGCCTCAGTCCCTAATGATATTTTTGTGATTTGGCTAGAAGATTTGGAAAGAATGAGAAAGATGGAAGATGCACAGGCTAAGACTTGTTCTAAAAGAAAAAAACAATATTATACATAAAGAAAAGGAAGTTCTGTGTGTGAGGTGCAACAAGTATGGTCACACTATTAGAAAGTGCTTTGAATTTATTCCATCCCAACAAGAATTCATAAAGAGGATGAATGTTGAAATGGGAGATTCAAGTGTTTGGAATTATCCTAAAGAAATAAGATTCAAACACAAAGAGATAAAAGAAGTATTGAGATCCACACAACTACATTCAAAATTATAGATCAAATGTGAAAGTATGAGGAGTGGAGAAAATGGAGCATCCTGGTTGAGAAAATCATCTCAGCCCTCCTTAAATCTTTGTTTATTGTATTTGTTATTTAAATGCAGGGAATTGAAGGTGAAGCAATATCTTAGGGGGATAACCTGGGAATCAATGATTAGAAGTGTTCCCTTAAGGGGGAGACACATGAAGAAGATGCCAGAGTTATTATCACAATTAGTATCAACATGAATTGGTATAAAATTCAATTACTTTGAAGATTTTCTGAAAATCATGTCATTGGAAAAGGTATGTTATTTCGAAATATCTCATCCTTGGTTACTCAAAATAAACACCATTCTACAAAGGGGGAGTAACAAAGATAATAAATGATATAAAAAGAGTGAAAGTGACCCAAGACCATTTATCTTGCCTCTTACAGCTGAATGTTTTTGATCCGTTTATTGAAGTGAATATAGAATTTCAGGTTGATTATTTCTTTTACATTCAATATCTTTATCCTGGAATTAAAGTGGAAAACCCTTTAAGACAATTGTATGAGTTCTCATCTCATGAGGTGTCATGTTCTGTGGGTAATGGACAACATTGTTGTCTAAATAAAATCCTCTTGTTTTCTACAACGAGCATTGCTCAAGTAGACTTAGAGTAAAATGATTGATGGCACACTGCCTAAGTATAGAATGATACCCTCTCTACCAAGAACATTGTATTTCTTGTCAATAAGGGAGAGAGAAATGAAATGAATGTCTATGGGAGAGACATAAGTAAAGGGGAACGACAAGATTCTCATTTTGACATTGACACATTCATTTGAGGAGACTTTAAGGTATTGACAAAAAAATACAAAGGGGGAGATTGTTGGGACCACTCTATGTATAAAGATTGTATTTGTTGTCAAAAGTTGTCAATGCTGGTCAAAATGAAGATGGAGATAAATAAGGACTCCAAAGTTAATGGAGATCTGCTGAAGTGAGGTTGTCTGGAGAATTGTTATGGAATCATAGCATTGAATGTCATACTTGAGAAATTCACAAAGAAGATAAATTCAGACGATTGTTGAACTGATCCTAAGTTCAAAGAACTTGTGTCAAAGGTGACACATTTTTTACAACAATGAAGAATGGTGAAGTTTCATCCATCTATGGATGATTGAAGAAGAATGAGGATGAAAGAAGTACTTTGGAATTCATATTCCAAAAAGAATGGACAAACCCAGAAGATGCTTTGCTGATTTTTATTTCACAAATATCATAAGTTTGGAGAACTTGTGATGCAAGCCTTATGAAGGAAAGAGAGAGAAAAAGAAGTGTTTTTGGAAAATTCATATCACAAATATCATCAGATCAAAAATATGGCAAAGGAAAGAAGTAGGCACACAAGTATGAAGTAGGCGCACAAGTATGAAGTAGGCGCACAAGTATGCAGTAGGCGCACAAGTATTTGGCGTGCATGTATTGGCGCGCAAGTGTGGCACACAAGTATTGGAGTGAAAGTATGTAGAGGCATGCAAGTAATATTTCAAATAGCATTATTTTAGAAATATGACAAAGGAAAGAAAGTGGCGCGCAAGTCAAGAATGGCACGCAAGTATTTGGCGCGCAAGTATTGGCGCGCAAGTGTGACGCACAAGTATTGGCGCGCAAGTGTGTCGCACAAGTCATATTTCAAAGATCATGATATCAAAATATGACAAAGGAAAGAAGGAGGCACACAAGTGTGTCACGCAAGTATTGGCACGCAAGTGTGTCGTTTAAGTCATATTTCAAAGATCATGATATCAAAATATGACAAAGGAAAGAAGGTGGTGCGCATGTGCTGGAGCGGCGTGCAAGTTGTGGCACGCAAGTATGGGGTGCATAAGTCACCAAAATGCCTATAAATAGGCGACTGACCTCCCTATTCCTTAAGGCTCGAGACTTAAAGAAAAATTTGATCTCTGAACGCACAAGTGTAGAAAGCGGAGCGCAAGATGAAGTGGCGCGCAAGCTGAGGGTTATTTATAAGACGCAAAAGTGTTGTAGCGCAAGTCTGCCATGCAAGTGTTGCCGCGCAAGTGTTGCCGCGCAAGTGTTTCTGCGCAAGTCTTGCCATGAAAGTTGTGGCGTGCAAGTAGCTGCGTGCACGAAGAGGCACGCAAGTTGTAGGCGCCCAAGTATAGGGCGCGCAAGTGGAAGTGGGTGTGCAAGCTGTTTTGCTCCAGGGGTTCCTGCCAGCTTCTGGATAGGAAAGAAGAAGAAGAAGAGCTCAGTGTAGATGGTTTTTCACTAAAATAAAGTGTGTGAAGAAGAGTAGGTTTCAGTGTAGCTGGTTTTGCATTGAAGAAGTAGAAGAAGGAAAAGAGTTCAACTACATTCCATATGCATGATCACATGCATTTATGAACGAGAGAAGAACTCACTATGATGATGCCAAGTAAGATGGCCTTCATTTCCTGATTAATCACATTGGTATAGGTGATTCTTGCTAAGGAAGAAGAAGGAGTCCTAGTTCATTTTGTTATTTCACTAAAGAAGAAGAATAAGTCCTAGTGCAGCTGGTTTTGCACTAGTGAAGAAGAAATGAAGAAGACATGAAGAATTACTTGCCTACTGCTTCGCAAGTAATCAAGTGAAGAGCACTGAAGAAGATCAAGAGAAGAACCTACTTACTGAAGAATGAAGAATACTGTCTCCCCAGGCAGTATAAAGAACCAGCTAGAGTCTGGAAGTTGGACTAGGATTTCACCTGTCCAGGGAAGATGATTGTTTCCCACCCCCTCTAAAGTGTAGGGACTCACACAGGCTAGAGGATTGTTTTCCTAGCCACTCCACTGTAAAAACATATCAAATTATAATGGAGAATCCATGCAGTGGTCATACCCATGCATGAAAAAGACGTAGCTACTCTTATTGAGTGGTGAACCTTGTAAAGATATCGTGTGCATATTTTTACTGCTTTCTATTATTGCATGCGACGGGGAAAAGAGAATAAGAGAATCAAGATCCTAACAGGTCACGAGGTACAGGGATAAAAGATATAATCGGTTTAAAAATTCCCCAACACTGATTCAACCCCCCTCTCAGTGTTAGACATATCCCAAACTGGTCCTCTCAAAAGCAACCCACATACCAATAGACCCAGCAACACCAAACCGAAAGATCAGCAACAAGAACCACCTCCAAGTGGAACTTTTACCTTGCTCAAACTTGGAAGGAGATAGTGTATTTACACTCGAAGGCATAGGTATGGTTTGAGCTAAATTCATATTAGGGTCTCACCAAGGATTCCATAATAAGATGCCAACATTTAATTAACCAAATAAAGAATTCAATTAAAAAAAAGAGCTTGGAATTTCAAAAGAATATTTAAATCAATTCATGATTTACATTTCAGATGACGGAAATAAATTTAAAAATGGATTAATAAAAAATTTATATAAAATAGTTTATATAAATTCAAAAATCATGGTAAACAGTATGAAAACATTTTCATATATTTCAAATATAAAGTACGAGAAACATGGTCATCTACCAAGAGCTACGATAGTTCCAGGTTATGTGATCCTCACACAATTATATAATGATATTTTATATTTTCCCACACATCTCTTTGACACAAGCCAAATAAGACTAACCAACATCCCTCTAGGGATAAGATCTTATATTAAGATTTTGTTAGAGTATTAAAGTGTCAATACAGTGCTTGGGAATTCCAATCCTAGCATGTTTGTCCCTAATAAATCGCAAAATACATGGGCTTTCATGTTCTCAAATAGAAATCAATGATGGAAAATTTATTTTAAAACTATTTAAAATAAAATTCATCCCATTCACCCATTTCAAATATACTAATTTCCATTTAATAACAAAAATGAGGTCTTAATCAAATCATGAATTTTTCCAAGATAAAACCACATGGTTTATATAAAAATAATTTTAATCCATTTTTCTCAAATACCAATTTGAAATAAATTTCATAAAATTAATTTCACAATTTAAAATCAATAATTTAAATTTCCCAATTTTCTATCAATTTTACAAACACACCTCAATTTAATAGAATTGGGGTTTTTTCCCAATTTCATCCCAAATCAAATCCAAATCCCCAATTCAATGGAATTGGGATTTTAATCAATGAATTGAAATAAATTTAATTGAAATAAATAAATTTAATTTAAATCAACCAATTTAATTTAAATCAAGAAATTTAGGGTTAATCAAAATTTTGCATCTTAATCAAACCACCTAACTTTTTCACTAAAACAAAATGCTCGTAAAGAAACCCACTAACAAGAAAGAAGGTGCAGAAGATCTTGGAACTCAACCTAGAAACAAGATTCAACAAAATTGAGTTTAGATTCATCAATCCAAATATGATGTAACAAAATTTGAGGAGGGAAAGAGAAATAGATAAAGAGGTAGGGAGACCGCTTACCCAAAGAGTCACACCGCAACCACAACAATGATCAATTACTAAAAGAAATGACCCATAAGGGTTAGGGGGATCCAAAATCACCTGGGGATGGATCTTAGGTCAAGATTATGGAAGTATAGAGAAGATAAAAAATTATTTTTCATCTAAGACTCTTATTTATAAACAATACATTGGACTTTACACAATGTGTAACCCAATTACACGTTGTGTAATTGAAAAGTCACATAAAAACTGAAAAACTCATCAAATTTTATTAAAAATGGATATATTATTATTATAATTTACATGTCATTTAACTATATTAAATGGAATGTTAATTTCTAGTAGAATACAGAACAAGAAGGTTTTATGCTGGAAATTCCAATAAAACTCTGACTTCACCATTACAAGTATCCTCTCAACTCCTTCTCGGCCCTACCCAGACAACAGAAAAGGAAAACCATGGAATGGTTTTAAAAAATACCTGACAGAAAGATAACATGATATTAAAAATTTCTAAAATCACATGAAATTATTTTATTAACAACCTAGGTATTTATCATTGGTGCCTGTCTTTTAACTTTGACTTATCTCTAAAGTATTAGCTTTGATATAAATTTTTCACGACCCCTCCCTCTGAAGGCATCCTTTTAGGGAAAATAGTGAAGAGAGGAGGATAATAAACCTTTATTCCCACATCTAATAGGCCAAGAGTTGGTGGCTAGCACTAAGGGTATACAAGCCACCAAAATTGGAGGTATTTACCCTAGGGATAATTTATGGAACTATAGATAACATGAGAATACACCAACCAACTATAAATTATTATACCTTTAACAACCCATAATTATGATTTTAATAGAAAGGAATGACTTTGTTTTTCATTACCATGATATTATAGGTTTATATTTTTATATAATTATTAAAAAATATTAAAAATCAAAACCTTAAAAGACAATGTGTACATTTCCATAAAATTTCCACTTTTCCTACAAAACACGTTATTTATAAATGCACACATGTTTTGTTCAAGGTAACTCTCATAACTAGGACTCTGACTTTATTAATGTTCTTACTCATCCTCAATCATTGTAAAAACATTTGAAAACATGGGATGAGAAAAAAAAATCATTAAGTGACATAAATGAAAATAAAATTGTTAGTCCATTTGTATTCTTAAAAATTCCATAAGAAAGTTTTCCATTTTATAATAAATATTTGACATCAAATATCCATTTATTTTTCCAGGAAAACAATATAAATGATCAATAGATTCTATAAAACATTTCACATGAAATCATAAAGGAAATATCATATTAATTAGGGTTTCTTAGAACACATGAAAACTCATGAATACCTTTCCTCAAAAAAAATTTGTTCACCTTTATTTTAGAAGGTTATAAAATTTTCTTAAAAACATAATCTAATTTTCCTAACTTTTTAAATCAAAATATTACCTTTATGAAATCATTACAAGCATATCATGTAGTTACCTTGGCATATTATCCTTACATTCACCCTTATAATGGAATCACCTAACTGGATAATTCACACATCTCTTATGAGTAACTTATCACTGGTAAACTCCATCACTTTACCCAATGAATTGGATAAATATACCAGGATCACCTATTATTAATGCTATATTAGGCTCACCCATAATTATTATAAAATTTACAAGAATGATAGAATGAATGAAGAAAATATACCTTGAAAAGTAACCATAAAAATAATTTAAATTGGAATTCAAGACTATAAGTAATAAAAATTTAAGTTATCTTATAAAAATTAGAAGAAATATTTGTTTACATAGGAAAACATTAGAAAACTTCAAATTTCTTAAATATTTAGAAAAATATTTTCTTTGAAAAAATCAATGTGAATTTTAAAGGAATATTTAAAGAAAAGAATGAACATGATGGTGGGAAAATCCATTCTTTCAATAATAATTAAAATATAATTCTCTTCACACTTTGGTATATAATATCAAAAATGATTTATATATAAAAAATTAAAAATATTAATTTTTAATACATTGAATAAACAGTAAAAAATAAAATTAAAACAACCTTTAAAAAACTTTTAATCATAAATGATAAAATTATTCAAAACATCTAAAATAACATTGAAATTGAATAAAAATAGTTGCAATGAAAATATGTTTAAAATAAAATCCCTTACATTGAGAACCAATTCGTTTCGTTCGTATGTCTACTATCTCATGTAAAAAAATTATATCAATTTTATAATTTATTAAGACACTTTTTTCAAGATATTTAATTTATTATTTTTATTTTTATTTAATTTTTTACCATGAATTTTATTATTACTAAATATATTAATTTCATGTTAGATGTTTTGAGGATGTTCATTTCATAAAACCAAAATAAAATTGGTAGGTAGACGACAGTCCAAAGTATCATAGTTACATCATCTCAAAAATATTAATAATGAAATAATTATTATTTTTATTCATTATAAACATTTTTATAACCATTCATGTAAGGTGTACAAGAAAAATGAATCACATCACATCGTGGAGGCGGTAGTCTACACGAACGCACAAACAACATTATAATTTTTCAATGGAAGTAAAGGTAAGAATATAGGAAATATATTATCTTTATAGAATAAAAATTATTTAATAAATAATATATATATTCATTTTATCTATAATTTTATCCTTCCATATGATCCAGTGATGAAAAATGAAACACAATGCTTCGTGGAAGTAGTAGTCTACAAACATGCACGTGTGATGTTTCCATTTTCCACAGAATTGAAAAGAAGATGATAAAGGGTTGTTTCATTAACCTAATTAAATTTAATTATATTTAAGATATTTATTTTATCATATCATCATGGTTCTGTAATATTTGAAGGTATTGGAAGAAGAAATAACATAAAAACACTAGGTTAAGAGTTATACCTATTCTTTGGAAAACATACATTGGCTTACACCTAAAACCTTATAGATTGGTAATTTGATGATTCTAAGACCTATAAGAAATGATTAAGGATTTTTTAAATGTATTTTGGTAGATCTTGATCAATATAAATGTATCGAGACAAGCAAGGAATATAGGATAGAAGGTTCCCTTTAATAAGTGAGGTGGCTGAAAATATTGAAAATACATGAAATATTAATATATAATATGTGACTTAATATTGTAAAATGGATTTAAATTTAAATAGAATAAAATATTAGGGTAATAATGTATAATTAAATTCAACTAATAATATTTTTACAAGGTTAAGTTTCATTTTGAATATTATATTTTGGTTTAACCCCCTCGTTATCCTTGTTTAACATTAACTATTGTACCAAAATTTTCCATCATTAAGGTCCATGAATGTAATTTTAAAAATTCCAAGTGTCCCATAAATGAACCATTAATTAAATGATATAAAATTTCCCATAAATTGGTGTTAAAATAGGATTTTTATTCTTTTATAACGATTTATAAAAAAAAATTAAACAATAAATACCATTTGACCTCATTTCAGGACTATTAAAAAAACTTGACTTTATAGTAATCAATAAAATAATAAAATTATAATATAAAAACCTTCACCATCAACTATAAATTATAATTATCTAAAAAATTCTTATAACACCAAAATTAAACCAAAAAATATTACTTTTAAAGTTTTTAAAACAATTTCATTTATTTTTCTACTCATTGCACAAGCGTTGTGTTAGTGTTGTGTAAGCATTCAAGGTAATTATGCCGTCAATAAAAATTAAAAATAAATGTATTTTTTTAATAATATTCATTTTTATAATCTATATTAATTCATATATAATTTTCATCTATATCCATCGTATGAAAACATAATTAGCGAGAGTGAGTGACATTTTGTAAATACTCTTATCTTAAAATAGTATAAAGGTTGTAATCAAAGTAAAGTGGCACTAAAATACCATATTTTAGAATATAAAATAATAAGGTTATAAATAATCCAATAAAATAATAATTAATATGATATTTTGTGGCCTTATCACAAAACATTAACCTCAGTTAACATTTTTCCCCCTTTACCACAGTGATAACTTTTTACCTTGGTTATTATTCATTATGTACTAAATTAAAATCAAACTCAATAATAAATTTTAAAATATTGATTAGAAATATGAAATATATTTTTCAAGATTAAATTTATATAATTGACCGAAATTAATTTTATTATATGTTCAAAAATGCAATTAAAAGTTGTTTTTATAAAAATACATGTTTTAAGCATAAAAATGATTTCATACCAAAGTCATGTGTAATGTTATATCCTTATAATTAGTTGAATTATTTTTAATAACATAAATCTTATGGGACTTTAAAAAAAATCTTAAACTAAGTGGAATATTTAAATTACTTTGATTAAATGATAGAATTGATACTTTTCTCAAAATTAGTATTTTTCACTGTTCACCCAAAAATCAGTCTTTTTATAAAAATCACAAAGAATTATATTAAGAATATTTTGAAAAAATAATTTAAAAAATTATATCCATTTGTTCAAATAAAAATTCTAAAAGTAGCATAAAATAACCATAACATTCCCGTACAAAAAATAATAATAACTATTTTTTGAAGAAAATGTATTTTTGAAGTATAAAATGAATTTTTACTCATTAGTTATATTGTAAGAACCATTATATGAATGTTAATTTATTTAATTAAATATATTATCTATAAATTTTATTAAAATCATTCCTCTATAGTGATTAACTTAATTTACTTTGATAAAAATTCTCTATGGACAAAAAATATTTTTCTAAAAAAATATATGATTTAATATTATATAATTTTTTTAAAAAATTAAAATATATTTTACTAGGAATTATTCAATACATTTTTAATGAATAATAAATTCCTATATATATTTCATAATGTAGTTACTCTTGTTCATACCCGCTATACCAACAATAAGGCTATAACGATCATATTTAAATAATAATATTTTAATAGTATATCAAAGTACTTTTTAAGCTGGGTATTTTGTGTGGTACACACAATAAAACATAGTATTCATTTTAGACTAGAATATCTGGGTTCTAAATTCTCCTCCTCTAAAATAAATTACATCCTTATAATTCTAATTTTATTCTCTTAAAATGAATTTATCATAACTTTGTAATTAAATTTGATATAGATTTCATCATGGAATTTAATTTATTAGTCAATTATTGAAAACTTATTATTTCATAAAATAATGTACCTTTATAAGTCTCATACTTTTGGATGAGTTTCTAAATTATATCATGATATTTTAGTGTTACCTTCCACATAATACTCGACTGATAAGAGAAATTATTTTCCCATCAAGAATACAAGATTTCATCCCACTACATAATATTAATTTCATCCTTCATTTTTTTATTAAATCAATTTTCCTTGTATATCATATATTACTCCTTAAGATGAATAATTAAGATGTTTTTTCATGCATGAATCACTAAAATTAACTTTCAATGGATCATAATGTCCCTAAAATAATGAAAATTTATTCCTCTTATTTTTATCCATTAACCAAAAAAAGGTACGCATAAGTTTAGATGATATCTAATATGAATAAATACTAATTTAATCTTAAAAGACTAAAAAATAACACCCAAAGTTCTAATTAATCATTCCATAAATATCTAACCTTAAAACTCTTCTAAATATTCAAAAAAAAACTAAATCACAAAGATTAAGATTATTTAATCACATTTTTTCCAAGATAAACATTTGTCTCTAAATAACATCAATCAATCATAAAGTCACATTAGAGAAATGTATATTCCCCAATCATATAATATCCAAAATATGTTAATATTTTCTATAAATAAAACAAATCACTGTAAATCCATAATAGAATCATATATGATTCTAAAAGGTATTTCAACTTTTATTTCTAAAATAAAATCCTATATTATCCAATAATATTTCAAATTGCATTAATCATATAATGATACAAATATGGTGAAATTATTTAAAGATAACATTAATTACCTAGTTACCAAATCGCTTTTCAATCCCATGGTTTTATATATGATAAATCACATGTTTCCAAAATGTAATAACCCTTTTTCCACATTAACCATAATAACCTCAATATAAACTATCATCTTAACCCTAAAGTTTATCAATACAATTCATATTATGTACAAAAATATAAAATAATTATTCCTCAAATAACTTTTCCACTATAACTCAATTTAAACATAAGGGATAAATATACCTCAAACATTTATTAAATCTCATTTAATGTTTCCCAAAGTAATCCCATCACATAAAACCAAATAAGTGGTATCAATACTTTAAAAAATATGATAAAACAAAGACTTATTAACTGATTATGGTATCTAAAAATATTAAATTATCCATACATTATTACTTCTTATCATCTAAAATTATCTAAACCATTCTCTGATACTAATAATAAAAACCCATAATATTAATAACCCATTCCATTAACAACCCATAATTATGAGTTTAATAGCAAGGAATAATTTTTTTTAAATTCCCATGATATTTTAGGTTTAAAATTTTAGATTATTAGAAAAAAAATTATATATTAAATACTTACAAAATAAATTTTACATTCTAATATAGTTTCCATTTCAAAAAAAAACATGTTCATTATAAATACACACTTTCTACGTCCAAGGTAACTCCCATTACTGGGAATATGACATTATTAACATTCCCACTCATCCTTAATCCCTGTGTAAAACATTTGAAAATTTGGCATGAGAAAAGAAATCTCAGAAAGGTATATAAAAGAAAAGAAACCTATTATTCCATTTGTAAACCTAAAATAACCTTAAGAATGTTTTCATTTTCATAATAAATATTTGAGCTAAAATATTCATTTACTTTTATACGAAAACAACATAATTTATCAATAGATTCATAAAACATATCATATGAAATTATAGAAGAAAAATAATAATAATAAAGGTTTATTGGAATACATGAAAACTCATTATTAAATTTCTTTAAAAAATGATCCTTTCACATTTCTATTAAAATATATTAAAGTTTTCTTAAAAACATAAGCTCAATTTATAACCTTTTAAATCAAAAGGTTTACTTTAAAAAAATGTTGCAAAAATATTCTGTAGGTACCTTGGGAAAGAATAATTACATTTAACCTTATCATAAACCTTATAATTGAGTCACCTAACTAGATAATTTAATCATCTCATAAGAGTAATATATCAATGGTAAACTCAGTCAATTTACCAAATGCATTGGAGATCTATGCTAGGACAACCCATCATTAGAGCTCTATCAATATCACCCATCATTGATATAAAATATCAAAGAACCATAGAATGAATAATAAACATATATCTTTCACTTTGACTATAAAACTCTTTTGAATCATTATTTATGCCTATAAACAATTACACTTTTTTTTATCTCATAAAAACGGTAAGAAATATCCATTTCTTTAGAAAAACATTTTAAAACTAAAAATTTCAGGAATATTGATAAAACAATATTTAAAAATAACAATATAATAATTTAAAGGAATATTTAATGAAATTAATATTCATTATGGGAGGAAAATTTATTCACTTTACAACCATGAAAATAATGACGGTTTGAAAACTTTGGTATGGAAATCCCATAATGACTTGTATAGTAAACATTGAAAAGATTCATTTTTAATATAGTGAAAATAAAGTAAAAATTATTCTAAAATTAACTTTATTAAAATTTTAAGAATATATAATAACATTCTTGAAAACATTTAAAATAACCTTAACATGGAATATGAATAGTTGGAATAAAAACTTTAAAATGTGATTTTTAAAAGAATTCCTCTTACCTCGAGACCTGACTCGTTTCATTAATATTCCTAAACTTCTGATTAGTAAAATTATTTTATTTGTATATTGGATTAAAAAACGTTATTTTTCATCCAATTAACATTATTTCCTTTATTTCATTTTTACCATGTCTTATATAGTAACTAAATCTATTAAGTTCATGTAGGATGTTTTGTGGACATTTGGTTCATAAGTCCAAAATAACAATTATAGGATGAATATGGTCAAAGGAATAATGGAACCATAATATAAAGAGTATTAATCATGAAAAGATTATTATTTTTAAAAATTATTTATTTTTATAACCATCCATGGATGGTGTACATGCAAAATGAAAAACATTTCTTCGTGGAGGTGGTTTTCCACATGTACACATGACGAATGTTATTATTTTTCAAAGGATGGATGGGTAAGAAGGTGAGTAATATATTATCATTATAGAATCATAATTATTTAATTATTATCATATATATTAATTTTATTATTCATTTTAAATATTCGTATGGGCTGGTTATGAAAAACAAAACACATCGCTTAGTGATGGTAGTAGTCTACACGTACGCACGATCGATGTTTTCATTTCACATAATACCTAAAAATAGATGTAAAAGGGTTTTTCCATAAACATAATAAAATTTAAGTATATTTAAGATTCTTATTTTATAATATCATAATTTTTATAGATGATTTGAAGGAGGTGGAAGAATAAATACACATAAAAGCACCCGGTTAATAATTATACCTCTTATTTGGAAAACCTCCTTTGGTTATACCTTAAGCCTTCTAAGTTGTAATTTTGGTGAAACAAAGAAATTTTTAAGGTTTTTAAAGGGATTTAAAAAGATATTGTTTGATATAAATTAATGAAGAGGTGTGAGGAAAAGGGAAGAGGTGGTTCCATTTTATAAGCGAAGTGGGTGGCAATCTTGTAAATATATGAAATATTAATATTTAATATGTGTCTAATGCATGTAAAATGGATATGAAGTTCAATATATTATAATATAAATATTATAATATTGAAATAAATTTAAATAAAAAATTAGGAAAATTTAAGTGTCATTTTAAACATTATCTATTTGTTTAGTCCCCTTGTTATCCCTATTTAACCTTAATAGTTATAACAATTTTTTCAATCATTAAGGGTCATGAAAGTAATTTTAAAATTTAAAATGGAAAATATATGATCCATTAATTATAGTGTTGATAATTTCCCATAAATTTTAATTAATATAGTATTTTTATACTTTTATACAAATTTAAAAAATAATTTTTAAATAATAAATACTATTTAATGTCATTTTTGCGGCTATTTACAAAATTTGATATCGAAGACATTAATAAAAAAATGGAATTAGAATATAAAATATTTAATCATAAATTATAAATTATAATTATAAAATAAATTCATGGAACACCTAAATTCGTCCAAAAACATATTACTTTTAATGTTTCTAAAACAATTTACTTTCTCTTTCTACTGCTTGCAAAAGCATCGTGTCGACATTGCGTAAGCATAAAAGGTAATTATACATTACAAAAAATTAAAATTAAATAATATAATAAAAATAATGTATTAATATTCAATTTTATCTTCAAAATTCATTCATATGTCACTTTTATCTTTATCCATATTATGACATCATAATAAGGGAGAAAGAGTGACACTTCATAATTACCCTTAACTTAAAAATAATATAATGGTTGTAATCAAAGTAAAGTGGAACCAAAATTTCATATTTATAATATGATATGATAATTTTATAAATAATATAATACAATAATAATTAATATGATGTTTTTTATCTTAACACAATGTTTTAACCTTAATTAACATGTTTCACCTTTACCATGGTGACAACATTTTACAATGGTTACTATTTACTGTGACTAAAAATGAAATTACCATATTTACTAAATTTTAACCTCCTAAATAAAAACAATAGATTTATATTTCAACATTAAATTTCCAAAATTCTTAGGAATTAATTTTATTATATTTTTACACAATGCAAAAAAATACTATTTTTATAAAAATACTCATTTTAAGCTTAGAAATGATTTTATACCAAAATAAGGTATAATGTTGATTCTTTTAGAATTATTTGAATTATTTTTATAAAAATTAAACTTATGTGACTTTTAAAAAATCCAAAACAAAATATAATATTTAAATTAATTTTTTTAAATGATAAGAGATGATTTTTTTAAAAATCGGTATTTTTTACTATTCACTAAAAAATCAACCTTCTTAGAAAAATCCAAAATAACTATATAAAGAACATTTTTACATGATAATTTAAAAAATTTGAACTTTTTATCAATTTTTTTTCTAAATGTGATAGAAATTGACCATAAAATCTTGCAAAAATTTAAATAAAATCTATTTTTGAGGAAATTGTATTTTTAAAGTTTAAAATATATTAATACTCATTCCTTATATAAGGGAAACTATTATATGAGTGTTAAATTATTTAATTAAATATATGATCTATAAATTTAATTAAAATCATTCATATATAATGATTAACTTAATTTACTTTGAGGAATATGCTTTACTAACATGAAATAATTTTCTGAAAAAATATCCCCTTTAATCATATATGATATGTTTTTTAAAATTAAGTTCATATTTACTAGGAATTAATTATTAAATTTATGTTAAATAAAACTTCTCTAATTATATTTCATAATGTGAT
Organism: Viscum album; assembly: GCA_963277665.1. Taxonomy (NCBI): domain Eukaryota; kingdom Viridiplantae; phylum Streptophyta; class Magnoliopsida; order Santalales; family Viscaceae; genus Viscum; species Viscum album. The sequence goes on from OY728137.1 coordinate 765,258,062, forward strand.
TACTCCGGTTCATACCCATCAAACCAACTGTTATGTTACAACAGTCATATTTAAATATAATATTTTAATAAAAAATCGTAGTTCATTTAAATCTCAGTATTTCATATGGTACGTTCAATTATAAATAATATTATTTTTAAACTAAAATCTATGGGTGTTAATTTATCCCCCTATTAGAGAAACTGAATCATCGTATTTTTTATTTGATTCTATCAAAATTATTTTTTATTAACAAAGTAATAAAATCATATATAGATAATATCATGAAATTTAATTTTAGTTCAAGATTGTGAAAGCTATAATTTACCAAAATAATTCACTTATATAAGACTCATACTTGTAGGCGAGTTTCTAAAATAATTTCTTCAAAGTTGATGGTTAATTTCCACATAAGAGTTGATATATTAGAAAAATTATTTTACCACCAAGGTAGAGATTTTAGTTAAATACAAATAATTTATTTATTTCCACTACATAAGTATACTTTCATCCTTATTTTGTGCTTTGATCACTTTCCAGTTATATATCTTCTTACTCTAAGTAATGAATATTCTAGATTAATTTTTCATTCTTAAAGTTCTAAAATTAACTTTTAAAGGATCATAAGATCCACAAAATGATGATAAGTTATTCTTCCTATTTATATCTATTAACTAAAACAAATGGTTAGAATATGTTAAGATAATATCTAATATGAATAAATACTACTTTAACATCTAAATCCATAGAAATAGTACCCAAAGTTCAACTTAAACCATCCCATAAATAAGTAACCATAAATATATTTAAAATATTCCATACCAAAATTTTATCCCAAATATTAGAATGATTTTACCACATATTCTTCCAAAATTAACACTTATCTATAAATAACTCCAATCATTGTTTAATTCAAATTAAAATAATGCATATTCCCTAATAAAAAAATCTCCAAAATTTGCTAATCATCTTCATTAATAACTTGAATCACCATAAATCCATAATAAAATCACATATTATTATAAAAAATAATTGAAATTTTATTTCTAAAATAAAATAACATAATTTAAAATAGTATTTATATTTATATTAATCATATAATGTTCCCAATATAGTTAAATTCTCCTATAATAAATTTAATTAGTTATTCACCAAATCCATTTTCATTCTCTTGGTCATTTATATGATAAATCCTATGTTCCTAAAATTTAATAACACTTTTTCCCAATTCACCATATTTATCCCAGCATAAAAGACCATCTTAACTCTAAAGGTTATTAATACCTTTCAAATTATGTCCAAAAAATAGAAAATAATTATTCCTCAAATAACATTTTCATTGTAACACAATTTAAATACAATGGTTAAATATAACTTGAACATTTATTAAAACTCAATAAATGTCTCCCAAAGTTCCCCCATCACATAAAACATAAAATGGGAATCTATGTGGTATATAAATAACTTAAATTATGCATTTGTTTTAACTTCTAAACCTCTAAAATTATCTGAACCCTTACTCTAATACCAACTATAATTGATCATACCTTTAACAACCCATAATTATGAGTTTAATAGAAAGGATTTATTTTTTTAACATTACCATGATCTTTTAGGTTTATATTTTTATATAATTATGAAAAAATATTATATATAAAACCCTAATAAAACAAATTATACATTTATACACATTGTAATTTTTCCCCAAAACAAGTTGTTTTTAATGAAAACTTTCTTCATTAAAGGTAACTTCTATAATTAGGAATATGAATTTTTTAATGTTCCAACTAATCTTTAAGACCAGTTCAAAGAATTTGGAAACATGGGATGATAAAAAAAATCTCAATAATGGAAAGAAAATAAAATAAACACATTATTCCATTAATAAACCTAAAAAATCCATTTGAAAGTTTTCATATTCATAATAAACATTTGAACTCAAATATATTTTTTAATTTCCCATGAAAACCAATTAATTTCTTAGTTTATTTTATAATGAATTTCATTTGAAATAATAAAGGGAAAATAATAATCATAATGGATTATTGGACAACATAAAAACTTAAAAATACCTTTCATTGAAAAACAATCCTTTCATCTTTCTTTTAAAAGGTCATAATATTTTCCTAAAAAATTAGCTCATTTTCTTACCATTTGAAATAAAAATATTTTCTTAACAAACATTACCAACATATAATTTAAACATATTAGGAAATTATCCTTAAATTCACCCTACAAGAAACCTTATAATGGAATCACCTACTAGATAATTCCCATATCTTTTAGGAGTAACCTATCACTGGTAAAATCTTTCACTTTACCCAATTCATTGGAAAGATATACTAGTATAACCCATAATCAAAGCCATATTAGGATAATCGATCATTATTATAAACTGAAAAATAACTATAGAATGAATAACAAAATTTCTTTAAATTTAACCATAAAATTTAGTTGAATTTTCATTCAATCCCATAAGAAAAAAAACTTTTAGTTATGTCACCTTTTCTTTAGATTTTTTTAAATTAATAGTTATATAGAATATAGATAAAAATATTTTCATTTAAAATAACCATGTAAAATTGTAAAGGAATATTTAATTTAAATAATTATAATTACAATGGGGAAATATTTTTATTCTATAATCATTAAAACAATGATTATTTTTAAACTTTGGTATATAAAGTTAAAAAATACTCCTATAGAAAATGCTAACAAGGCTCATATTAAATACTTTATAAAGATAGTAAAAAATAGTTAAAAATGAACATAAGTAAAATTTTAATAACTAATAAGGATATTCTATAAACTTTTCAAAATAACCATGACAAGGATGAAAAATAGTTAGAAGGAAAACATTAAAACACGATTTTTAAATGAAAGTACCTTTCCTAGAGTCTCGACTCATTTCATTCGTATGTATACCCTCCTGAGTAATAAAATTATATTAAAGTTATAATTTATAAAGAAATGTTTTCATTTTCATTAAATTATAATTATTACCAATATTTAATTTGTTACCATTTATTATATGGTTACTAATTTGATTAAGTTCAAGTCAAAAATATTGAGGATATTCAGTTTATAAGTCCAAAATGCCATTGGTAGGTTGATTATGGTTAAAAGGATCAAGGTTACCTAATATAAAGAATATTAATCAGGAAAAAATTATTATTTTTACATATAAAAATAAATTTTATAACCAATAATGGATGGTGTACATGAAAAACAAATCACATCACTTCACAGAGGTGGTAGTCCCCTGCACACACAAGCGACATTATCTTTTTTCAACTGATGGAAGGGTAATAAGGTAAGTAACATATTATATTCCTAGTATAAAAATTATTTCATTAATATTATATATACATATATATATTCTTTTCATATATCATTTTAATGATCTATATGAACTGATGATGAAAAAAGAAACACATGTGTTCGTGGAGGTTCTAGGTAACACATACACACGAGCAATGTTTTCATTTCCCATATGATGATAAATGAGGTAGAAAAGGGTTTTTACATAAACATAATTAAATTTATGTATATTTATGATAATTATTTTGTCATATCATCATGTTTAAAGATTATTTTAATGAGGTGGAAGAATAAATAAACATAAAAACACTCACTTAAGAGTTATACCTCTTCTTTGAAAAACCTCCTTTGGCTTACACCTTAAGCCATATAAGTTGGTATTTTGATGAAACACATACCTAAAGTATGTGGTGAGGGATTTTGGGAAGGTATTTTGGAAGATATTTGTTGAGATTAATTTCTCAATAGGCATGATTAAGGGAGAAGAGGAGGTTCCCTTTTATAAGCAAGGTAGGTGGCGATCTTGTTAATATATGAAACATTAATATATAATATTTTTATAACTAAATTAATATGGTCCCAAACATCCAAAAATTAAAATATAAGTATTATAAGTTATAAATAAATTCAAATAATTAAAATTTATACATGTTTAAATTATATTTTAATCCTTATCTTTTGGTTTTACACCCTCATTATTAATGTTTAACCTTAACCATTATAACAATGTTTTCAATCTTTAAGGGTCGTGAAAGAAATTTTAAAAATTATAGGTGTAAAATAAATGAACTATTCATGATAACATATATAATTTTACATCTATTTTAGTTAATACATATTTTTTTATTACTTTTAATGGTTTAAAAAATATTTGTTGAACATTAAATTCCATTTAAAGTGATTTTTAGGACTATTCAAAAATGTTTCCTTAAAAGGCATTATGAAAATAATGGAATTAGAATCTACAATATTTAAAAGTTACATATAAATTATAATTATACAATATATTCATGTAAAACCAAAATAAATCCAAAACATATCACTTTTAAAGTAGTTAAAACAATTTGGTTTCTTTTCTTACTTTTTGCACAAGCTTCATCATTATTGATTAAGCATTCAAAGCACTTATACCATCAAGAGAAATTAAAAATAAATTACATTAATAAAAATAATTTATGAAAAATAAATTTATTCATATAAATTAGTTCATATATCAATTTAATCTATATCCATATTATGACAACATAATATGTGGGAGAGAGTGACATTTTGTAATTACTCTTACCATAAAATAATGTAAAGGTTGTAATCAAATGAATGTTGCATAAAAATTACATAGTTTTAAATCTATGATGACAATTTTAGAAAAAATATAATACAATAATAGTTATGATGATAATTTTAGAACTTATGATAATTTTTTAACCTTAATTAATCTATTTTACACTTTACCATGTAATAACTTTTTACCATACTTACTATTCATTACTTCTAAAAATAAAATAAAAATCATCAATAAATTTTAAAATTCAATTAAAAATATTAAATATATTTTTTAAGATTAAAATTTTGAAAGTGTAAGAAATTAATTGTATTATAAGTTCGCAAAACACAATGAAAAACTATTTTTTGAAGAATACATGTTTTAAGTGTAAAAATTATTTTATACCAAAATTATTTATAATTATGATTCTCATATAATTATTTGAATTATGTTTTAAAAAATGGATAATATGTGAATATAAAACAAATATATGACCAAAATAAGCATTGAAATTTCTTTAATTAAAATATAAGAAATGGAAGTCTTTTAATAATCATTATTATTCACTATTAATAAAAAATAATCCTTTTCAAAAATATTAAAATGATATATATAAAAATCATATTTACATTGCAACTTAGTAAACGATGTCCATTTTATCTAAAAAAATCTAAAATTTTTAGATATTAAACATAATATTCATGCACAAAATGCAATAAAAACATTTTTTAAGAAAATGCATTTTTGAAGTATAAAATGAATTTTTAATAATTATTTATTTAGTAATTACCGTTAAATTAATGGTTTTTTTAATTATATTTATTATCTAAAAAATTAATTTAAAAAATTAATCAATAGTGATTATATTAATTTACTTTGATAAAAATAATTTATATATATATAATTGTTTCTCAAAAAAATTTATCCTTTATTCTTATATGATCATTTTTTAAAATTTATTTAACTTTTCATAGGAATTAATCATTAAAATTTTCTTAAATAAAAATTACCAACATATAATTCACAATATGGTTACTCTTTTTCATACTCGCAAAACCCACAATTATTTTATAATGTCTATATTTAAATAATAATATTTTAATAGAATATCACAATTTTTTTAAGCTTGGTATTGTGTGTGGGGAACCTAATAAAACAGAATATTATTTTTAAACTAAAATTTTACGATTTTACACCAAATTAATATAATAAATATGGATTACATTCCTAAAATCTTGATACAAAATATGTCATTCAATGTGAAAAAAATATAGAACCAATCTTGCGATAGTATCCTCAAACACCAATAGTTTATAAATGGCCTCATGATCTAGTATCACCTAGTTTGATAAACAAATCCTTCCTAAGAACATGAATAACTATTTATATATATGTAGTGTGAGCATATGTGTATAATTAGTATGATCCTTCCTAAAACCTCACACACCAATGTTGAAGAAGTATACTAAATCCCCAATAAAAAAATTATGAAACCAAATCATCTCTTAATCAGGTATACTATGTTCCCATCCTCACCAAGCCTCACTCACTAAGTAATGTATAGAATATTGTAACATCATATAAAAAGAATATATATATATATATATATATGAGAGTATCCCACTATAAATTTCCCACTATACCAACTAACTAAAATTTAACACTCAAATATTTTAGTTTCCTTTACATGAATACAATGTTTTATAACATTCACTACACGCAACAACAACCTTAAATGAACTGTGAAATAATATTATTTAAATATGAATTTTATAACCTAGTCCTTGAGTTGGCGGGTATAAATAGGAATAAATGAATTATGAAATATACATAGAAAGTATTTCCTTAATACTAATAATGAATTAAATAAAAAATGTAAACATTCATATAATTGTTGTCACTAGAAATACTACAAGAATAAATTCATTATATGCCATAAGAATACATTATTTATAAAAAAGGGTCTTAAATGTTTTATGTGTGAGTAATTAGAAATAATTTCTACCATATTTAGAAAATTTAATTGAAAAAAATAAATTGAAATTTTAAATTATCATGTAAACATTATCTTGAGAATATTTTTTTTGATTTTTCAGAAGTAGTGGATTTTTGGATGAATAGTGAAAAATAACGATTTAAAAAAAACCACCACTTTTATTCCAATATAATGATATAAGAAAAAATTTAAAGTTTATGAAATATTATTTATATGAAAAAATATATTTATGAAGTAATATAATCAATATTAAAATATTTTTTTGAACTTAGAAATATATGCTCCACATTTTGGGAATCCAAGGAATGTTTTCGATCAAATAAGAACTATTTTTAGTTCGTATCATTTAATAAATTATTGAAAAGGTTAATTTAAGTTTTATTTTGGTTTTAAGGTAAAATAAGTCTCATTTTATTTAACGTAATTTGATTAATTCAATTGGAATAATCATTATACATGATTTTTTTGTAAATTAATTTTATATATAAAACAAAAGATTTTATAAAAATGAATTTTGTTGTATTTTACAAACATATGTTAAATGAATTTTTTTCCATATATGTAAATTTATTCTTATAATATGTATTACATATTTGTATCGAAATTAATAAATATTAGGTAAACATAATTTTTAGTCATATTGAATAATAAAAATAGTAATAATTTGTTACCACATTTAAGGTTAAAAGGGATTACTTTGTGGGGTGGGGGGGGGGGGGGGTTAAATAAGAGATAAGGGTAAAAATTACACTTAAAATTTTATAAATATTATTTATTTAATACATTTAGAACTTATCATATCTTAACTTTGCTTTCCTGGTCATTTGGTGCCACTTTTGACAATTAAATGACATTATATTATTTAAATATTTAAGTAATTCCATGTGTGTCCCTCCATTGACTTATAAAAGGGAACCTATTATCCATCCTTGTTCACAAACTTTGATCCCTATATATTGTATATAACCTACCCAAAAACCTTCAAAGATTCCTTTATATCATTCTTGGGCTTCTATTCATACTATAAGGCCATTCTACAAAGGCTTAAGTTCTAAACAAAACAATGTCACTCAAATAAGAGGTAATCATATTACCTACCACTTTCAAACCTTATTTATTATTCTAATTATTATAAATATATTGTATCCATACTAATATAATTACTCTTTAATTATCAATATATTGAGATGTTATTATGATTTTGTGACGACCATCTTCCACATCCTTTCTCTCACCGACTCACATTGATGGATATAATAATGGTTTTAAAAAATAAATATAATATTTATGATATAATTATGATATAATTATTATTTTGAAATGATAAAATGTTATTTATCATTATTTCCTTCTTTTAATTAGAAAATTAAAACAATGTTTATGCGTACTTTGGGACTACCATCTCCATGAACAGTGTGATTCATTTTCCTATATCTTCCTTTTATATAAAGTTATAAATATATATATAATGAATATATATTATATTTATATCATGAATAAAATTATTTATATGGTATAACCATGATTAATATGTAAGGACCATAATTGATAAATTTAAATATACTTGAAAAATGATGCAGTTAATAACCAAAATGACGATGATCATGAAAGATTGTTAATGAACAAGTGATGAGATATTATAATTAAACCATTTATGGTATTATAGGTATGAATATGATTATGAAATATAAATAAAAAGAATTTAAGTTTATTATAAAATATACTAAAAGAACTTATGTAGAAAATCGAGATCAACGTAAGGTTTTTAGATTATAATATCTATTTTTATCAGAACTGTTTATACATAAATTTATAATGATGAAATTATATGATCCATATTTCAAAAAAAATATTCCATTTATTATCCTTTGGTTATTTATAGAAATTAAACATTTCCTTCAATTTTATACTCATAAAGTACTCAAAATCCTAAAATAATGTTTTCAAGGGAAACTGATTTTTTTTATTTTATCAAGTGTATTTTTCTTTCATGTACATATTTTATTTAAAATGTTTTCAATAATGTTCTAATATTCCCCAATTATTGATCAATACCATTTTTAACCATGTTTCAATTTTTATGAAATATATTAAATGGAATATTATTATCATTTTCTAAATGATGTAATTTTTACCAAAGGTGTGAATGGAATATTTTTTTTACTGTTTACCACATGAATGAATTTTCCAACCATCATGACTATTATTTTCCTTGAAGCTCACTTTAAAACTTTCCATAGTTCTTTTTATTATATTTTTTCCTAATATTTATGATTTTTTAGATTTTAAATATGTGATATCAATATTAAAAGGGTATTTTTATCAAGAAATGTTTGAGTGATCTTTCAAAAATATTTTCATCAATGAACACATACTTTGAAGATAGTTATGCTTTATTGGGTATATAATCTAATGATACAATCCATTATATTACTCTTGAGGTCTTATGATAATGTTGCTCTGGTGAATAACTGGAGAAAATATTAACATTTCATATGACGGGTTTTTAATATAATTGTTTATATTGATTACATATTGAATTTTTATTTAGTTCTTTTATATGATAAATTAATTGGACTTAATAAGTGATATAAAGGTCCCTTTATATCCCCTTATATTATTTATAGGTTTCATAAGAGAAAATAGTTTGGGTATTTAGTGTATATAATACTTATTTTTATATGATGTATTTTTTGTGGCCTTTATGGTAATATTATGATGGTAATATTATGATGTCTAACATTATTCATTTTATCATTATGAAAATAGTTATTATTATCCATGAGATTATTTATGTTTTTCTATCATCAATGGATATTTTACCATTTTATGATTTTAGTTATATTTCATATTTGATTATTTTTTATCTATATCATATTATTCATGAATTATTTATTCTATATTAAATTATGTTACATGCTTTACCTTACTGAGCATCTGAGATCACTATGATATCTTGCCTTTTTATTACATAACTTTACGTAGTATTTTACATAAAAAGATCTTATAAAGTTTTGTGTCTTGGAAAAATGGTACACAATACATGAAAACTTAAAACGTTATTCTACTCAACTTGAAAGTATTATTCAAGGTTCATCCAAGGAACATTTATTTCATCTCATAAACTGGGGATATACATCAACATAAAATGGAGAGATTAAGTCCCAGTAAGGGATAATAAGTTAAACAATTTACTTTGTAATCTAGAAGAATATCAATAAGAACTTAAGGAATTACATAAAGGAATGTGAAATAGAAAAATAGGAATATAATAATAAAATAAACATGATTAATAACATATAAATGCAGATAAAATATTTAATTTAGTCATTCATAAACATATCACTAAGGTTTATCACTGAGGTTTCATAAAAATTACCATGGTTATTCACCAAGGTATCGTAAAACTTTCCATCTTTAGAGACTGAATTCATTACCCAATTCATTGAATCATTATCTGGGAACACCATTCATATGTCTTAATTCATTTTATCCACATATATAATAATAAAACATTTCATAACTAACCCATGTAGAATAAAAGAAATGGGTTTCATATCCAAATCATGGTATTTTAGAAAGTGCTTCAAAACAAGATACTTTTTTCATTTTTAACCCACAAAAATGGAAGGCATGTTTCATTTATGTTAATCATAGAATTAAAATAGATAATTGTGACATTAATTTGAATATAATTTGAGAATATAGTGGTTTGGGTATTCAAAAAATAAAATAAAATAATTTCTTGATAAAAAGAGAAATTTTGAGATGAAAATACGACAACATAACGGGTATGAAACATAGTTGTAGAAAACATTAAAAAGAGAGGGAGAAAGGGTCTATAATTACTAAATTAATCTTAATAAATTAAAAGGATATAATAAAATGGAAATAAGAACATGATTTATAAATTTTAAATACATACCACTTAAAATAGAACTTGAAAGGAAAAGAGATGTTTGAGATTTACCTTACCTTGAATAGTGGCTCCTAAAACTCAAATATCAGGACCTTTGGGGCTAGAGGGAACGTTAGGAGGACTCCTTGGGAGGTAATAATATTATAACTTATATTATAATAAATTTATAATTAAATCTAATGGAGAAATTGGTGGGTATTTATAACAAAAGTGAGGGAGTTTTAATTAATTTTTGAGGACACCTCAATAGTGGTATTGGAAATACCATGGGCTTTACCAAGGTATTTTCCCATGGTATTAACCAATTTGGACACCTAATATCATATTTTAATCCACAAGAGTCTACCAAAATCTTATCTCACTCATAATATCATTAATTATTTCATTAAATATACCAAAAACTGAAAAGTGTATTTTTACTATTCACAAAAAAACAATGAATTTTATAAAATTATCATAAATTCACCCTAATAATTTTTAGAAATTTATAATTCAAAAATGAACTCCATTTTATAAAAATTATTTTATTAATATGATAAATTTAAATTTAATTAAAATCATTATTTACTCAAAAAATATTAAAACTTAAATAATAGTTTCTAAAACATTTATTTACTTATTCTATGATATAATTATATCACATTGCTGTTTAAGATGACTAAATTATATTTATACTTCCTTAGGTGAGGTTAATATTCCATTATTAATTACTATTCCAAAGGGTCAAGTTACTGTTCACAAAAAATTTAAGTCGATCCTATTAGACTCTAAAAATCTTACTGATTACAATTGTGTATATCCATTTTTGGAAAATCATTTCAAAAAAAAATTATTTAAAGTATAATAATTATTTAAAAAATATTGTATTTTTACTATTTATAAAAAATATAAAACTTCTTATAAAAATACTAAAAATTAACCCTAGATTAATTTTTAAATTTGAAATTCAAAAAATATGTTCATTTTACCATAATAATTCACTAAGTATGATAAATCTCTGAAAAGTAAAATTTTTACCAATAAAATAAATTTATCAAATTTGTCTCAATAAAAAATTTATTAAGAAAAACTATTCTTAAAATGGAATTGATGAAATAAAATTTTTATTAAAACAAAGGGATTACAATTTATGTGACTAAGGCATTGACACATAGCCCCTTATAACACCCATATACGACCTAAGGGTATGGTGTGCAATGGTGATAGACTCTTGGGGTGGCTCAGATAACATCTCCCGATTGGTAATCTCCACTAAATTGAACATCCCTCATAGGCGATTTCATTTAGGCTTAACACGTTGAATCCCAACTTAGGTTTGGTCAAGAGAGAATCCCAATGAAACTACCTCATTCCTAATCTTTGAAAAATATGCTTCATACTTCCTGATTATACTAGATGATGCTATCAAATATTCTTTCTACATTAATCAACCATTATCATTTCTATTTCTAAACAATAATCATAAAATTTAGAGTATAGTTTCCAATAGTCATATTGACTAATGATCATATTGACTAATAGTCATAATAGACCAATAATCATATAATGGTCAAAACACAATGATTAAATTTAAATTATAATCACTTAATTAATAAATGTATATAGTTTTTTTGAGTATAAAATAATATAACACATATTTTTGGGAAATAATTATTATTCAAAAATTTCAGGTAGTTACATTCTTCCCCCCCTAATAAATTTCTTCCCTGAAATTTTAACTCATTCTCTTAGTTGTGAAAAAGTGAGGGTACTTTTTACTCATTGTTTCCTCTAGTTCCCACATCATTTCTTCATATTTATGGTTCCTCCATAACAATTTAACAAGTTGGGTAGTCTTTTTTCATAGAATATTTTCTCTACGGTCCAAGATCTCCACCAAATGCTCCTTATAAGAGAGGTCATATTCTAGTTGTACCACCTCAAGATTCAATACTTGTGAAGGGTTAGGTATCTAATTACTCAAGAGAGATACATAGAAAACAACATGAACTTGTGCTTGATTTGGAGGAAGTGAAAGATGAGAGGCCACTTCTCCTATACGATCAAGGATTTCATAGGGGCCAATGTAACTAGGGTTGAGATTCCCTTTCTTTTCAAACCTCATGAATATATTTCAAGGTGAAATTATAAGGAAGGTTTTGTCACAAAGATCAAAATACAAGTCCATTTTATGGTTTTCAACATTACTCTTTTTCAATCTTTGAGAATCCTTTATGTGTGGTTGGATGACAGGAACCTTTTTTTCATCTCTTGCACAAGATCAGGCCTCAAAAGATTTCTCTCATTAGCTTCATCCAAAAAAGTACGAGTTATACATAGCTTCCCATATAGAGATTCATAAGGAACCATTTGAATTCTTTAATGAAAGATGTTGTTGTTCTATAACTCAACTAATTGGATATGTTGATCCCATCCATCTATAAATTCCATTGATCATGTTCTTAGCATGTCCTCGAGTGTCTGAATAGTCTTGTAATGACCCAAACATTTATTAACAAAAATTCCTATTGATATTATTTAATGTCTTATTATGTAAAATGGTTATATAACATATAAAATTCCTTGGTTTTATGTTTTTTGATTTTAAAAAACTTTTAAGAATTGTTACTGTTGCTAATATAGCTATTGAACAGTGATCACATGACTAATATAAATATAGGGCTTTAAAAAGTCCAATTTACTCAGATAAAGGAAGAAATGACCTCATATAGTTGAATTGATCCATACAAATCCCATTTATCGGAGCTTGGAAAGAAGTTAGCATCATTGGGCTTCGCCCTTGACAAAGCACATGCCGAGCTTCAACACGTTAAGATTGAACAGAATTGCCTATGGGAGAAATGAAATTTAATAGAGATTACCACCCGAGAAATGTTATCCGAGCCACCCCAAAAGTCTATTACCATCTCTCACCTTACTCTTAAGTATTATGTGGGTGTTATAAGGGGTTATATAACAAGACCCTAGCACTATGATTATGTGCTTTATTTTTTGAATATACATTCATTTTATTATTGTTACTTTGTAAATGGTTTTTAAAGAACAAATATTATCTTTAGTTAATATTCAATTAAGAAATACATTTTCATGAATTAATGGATTTTTAAATTAAATAATATTTGAATAAAATATTTTTACCAAATTAATTTTTATTAAATATAATTTGTCATATAATTTTTATGAATACAATTGTAATTTTTATTAAGGTTTGAAAGCTGTTTTTGTCAAAACCCAATATTTTTTGATAAATGTCAGTTTTTATTTTAAAAGTAAAAATTCAAGTATTTATAAAATTATTTAGATAAAATTAATCTTATTTTTGGAATCAGGACGTCAAAATTATCCAATGGAGAATTTTTCATAATTTTCTGAGACAGTCGAATTTTTGGGTAAAAATTAAATACCGTTTAAATATATAATGTGTTTTATGACATCCTAATGACCCAATAGTGATGTAATAACATAATATAAAAGAGTTTTTCGGCCAATATATGTTTTAAATTTAAAATAATGTTATTTTTTATTTGTTTGATTTATTTTACAAAGCCTTAGTTGACCCTCCATGACTTATAAAACATTTTAACATTTTAAAATGATTTCATTGAGAGTGTGAATCAACTCCACATAAGCAAGCCTAATATTCTAATAAGTTCGGCCATTAGCCTTATAAAATAATGTTTTTTACTCCCCTTTTGAAAAAACCATTGGCAAAAACCATGGTGTGGTTTGTGGTTTTGATTAGTTTAATATGTAGTGTCCAAAACCTAAATAATAAATAATTCCCCCTCCTTTCCTATATAAACCCACTCCACATCCTATTAATCTTCACTCAAACCATTTTTAGCTAGACCAAACACTTACCTCCTCTATATAGAATCCTCCCAAGGTGCCCAAGCCTTTGGGATCAGACTTCCAAGTAAGGGATTTCTTCCTTTCTCATTTTTGTCCAAATTTCATTATATTGTTATACCATTTTGTTTTCAATTAAAAATGATGGGGTATGATTTTGAAACTCCCCATACTTACCTCATTATGTTTTAATTATGAGAGAAATATTTCTCTCTCATTAATTCCTCCCATGTACACCCATTACCATGCCGAAATTACGTAAGGAATTTCTCTCTTCTCATTTATATTCAAGAAATTATTTTGTATTATGAATCTAAATTCCATTATATATATTGAGAGATGTATCTATATGACTCCTTACTTTAAATTTTATGTACATATGATGATACACCCCTTTCTATGTCATCAACCATTATTATGAATTCTTATGTCACGACGTTATGGTGCTAAAATTGCACCGTGATTCTCCAAGCCAAAGTCATTGTGTAGTGAATACCATGACCATTTATCTATCAAGGGTATTAACCTTTATGCACATTTACTTATTGATTATATAGTTTCATGTATGAATTCCACATTCCTTTATCGTGGAATAAATGATGATGTTTAATGAATCTGTGTTGTATAAACTATGTGGCACACTTATACATGAAATGAAATGATTAAGAATGGTGCACCCTGATAGCGCTTCAAAGCATTGGGTAAAAATTAGTATCATTATAATTCATGTGAAATGAAGGTTTAATCATGATAATTCAAGTTCAATGAGGGTTTACTCATGCTCCATGTGCAATGAGCCTTGTCTTATGCTAATATCATGTTAAATGTTGATGCCATATTTCCATGTTATGATAATCATGTTGTAGCATGACTTTATGTTCATGTTTCTCTTATGCTCTATTGATATGACTATTTCCTAACATGTACTATATTCTTCATTTTATGCTTTGTTTACTCCCTTATTAGGCTTTATATCTCACTCTTTTCTTATGTATGTCCTTAGGTTATCCCATGCAATGCTAAGTACAAGGAATGTGTGTGGTCATGCAAATGAAGTTTTAAATAAAGATGTGTATTTCATGTTTTAAGTTGTTATGTAATGTTCCTAAGACCCAGAGACACAAGACCTATTGATCTTATATGTTGTATCAAGTGAATATTTTATGTAATAAATTATTTTTAATTGTGAAATAAAGAGAAGAGTTGTTATAGTTGGTATCAAAGGATTGGTTTAGTTATTTTTGGGTTTAGGATTAGAAAACCCTAGTTAAATCCTTAAGGATAAGAATAAGTATAATAAAAACATCCCTAAATTTTGGTGATTATTAATTAAGTTGTTTATCATGAAAATACATCCCTGTCTGGATACGGTCAGGCAGAGGCGGATCTAGCATATATGTATCTAAGGGTAAAAACCGAATACACCGCTTTGATCTAGACTCGAATGGGAATTGGTGAACGACAATGGGCCTTAATACACTCTTGGTTATGAAACTCAAGGGGGATATGATTTGGTAAATTCATAAGCTTAGTATAAACCATAATTAACGAAATTAAAAAAATGCCTCTAAGAATATATGTTGCGAAGTAGATCATAGATAACATAGATAAGTTAAAGAAATAAATTTAATTTATAAATTATACCTTTTTATCATTGGATTACCCTTTATGTGTTACCCCTAACTTTCCTTTAGTTCTGTCCAATGGATGGTAATAGGAGGAATCAGTCTAAAAACCGATGCGAAGATCAATGTGATGACTGTTCTAATGAGATTCCCAATCTGATGGGAGCATGAATCACAAACTTTGTCACGATACTCTCTCAGTTAACTCAATTTTTGAATAGAAAAACGAGTCATGAGAAATGTTTAACCCCCCTAAGAAAGAACAAGACACAATCAAGAGCTTCATGTGACAAAGGCCTCTTACTTTTAATGGATCATCTAATCCCCCAATCATCGAACAATGGATCAAATCAATTGAGAATATCTTCTCTATCCTTTAATGTTCTGAACCAGAGAAGGTACTTATGGATACTTATCGTATGGAGGGTTAATCTGATCAATTATGGACATTGATTAAAAATACGAAGCCTGAGGAGGATATCAAGGGCATTAGAATGGAAGGATTTTCGATTTTTTTTCAATAAATATTTTCCTCACACCCTCCAACTTAAGATAGAAAGGGGCTTCCTTTACCTCAATAAAAAAGATGACTAATCCATCAGAGTGTACAAGGAAAACTTCACAAGGCGTGCATGATACACCTCTAGCTTTGTCATTACCCCCTAATTCAATGTTTATCACTTCTTTGGTGGGCTAAAACCTAGCCTAAAAAAATCCCTAGCAATCCGTGACTTCGAGAACTATGAGGAAATTGTCTGATGTGACCTCATGGTCGAAATAGAGATCGAAAAATCTTAGGGGTATCATGAGGATAAGAAGAGTAAGGCAGACTTCAATTCTAGAAGTCTGATTGATAAATCTAATGGTGCTAAGAAAATATAGCACCCCATTTTCCAAAGGTGCAGAAAGTAGCACCCCAGAAATTTATTAAAGGGGAAGAGTAAATTCTTTAGGTGTGGAAGAGAAGGGATCCTGGCCATTTACTACTGAAAATAAAAACCTACGGTTGTGATAGAGGAGAGGAATTATCTGTTTGACCCTCAATGCATTGTTCACTACTTCAACTACAAATAACTGAGACACTTTGCAAACCAGTGCCCTAATACAAGGGTTTTCGGAGGAAACCAACAACTGCCAAGGTAGAAAGGGAAATCTTTTTCCATAACTACCGCTAAAGTGAACCCCGACAGTAAAGTGGTGACATGTATGATAGTTATTCATTCAATAATAGAGAATTTACTTTTTGATTATGGTTTTACACATTCTTTTATATCCCAAAAGTTTAGTAGAACAATCCCAATACCACCACAAATCATGTAAGTAAAGATGTTGGTGAGAATGGAAAATGGGGAAATCATTGAATCCCATGAATATAACTCCCCCTATCATAATTTGTGGATTTAACTTCTTGGAAAACCTTTTCATACTCTCTCTGGTGAAATTTGATGCAATTCATGGCATGGAATGGATTTACTTTTATAGAGCCAATATAAATTGCCATGAGAGGGAAATCAATCTCCATATGTTAAATCAACCCCTGATTCTGTACAAGTGTAAGAAGGAGGATGAATCTTCTTTAGAACCATCATATCAAGTTTGGATATTACTTCCCTATGATCACGTGTATCTTGCTCAGATGATTGAGTCTAAGGAAGAAAATATCCTTAAATACATGCCTATTGTGAGAGAATTTGCTAAAGTGTTTCCTGAGGAGTTGTCTGGTATTCCTCCTAGAAGAGATGTTGAATTATCAATTAATCTTATATATGGGGCATTGAAAATATCCAAGACTCCGTATAGAATGGATTTTTTTGGAGCTTGGGGAGATGAAGAAACAACTATAGGAGAATCTGGATAAAGGGTTTATACGCCCATGTGCTTCACCATGGGGTGAACTAGTCCTCTTTGTGAAGAACAAGGATGGGCCAGTGTGACTTTGCATTTATTATTGTGATCTCAAAAAAATCATGATAAAGAAAAATTATCCTCTTCCAAGAATTGATGAATTGTTTGATCAGCTATATGGGGAATAATATTTCTCCAAGGTGGATTTGTGACCGGGATACTACCAAGTAAGGGTGAAGAAGGAGGATGTCTCCAAGACTGCTATTCGTACAAGATACAGGCACTATGAATTCATATTAATTCCTTTTAGACTCACTAATCCTCCAAAAATCTTCATGGACTTGATAAATATAGTCTTTATAGATTACCTTGAAAAAATTTTGGTAGCCTTTATAGACGATATTCTAATATACTACAAAACCAAGGAGGAGAATGAGGAGAATCTAAGAACTATACCCAAGACCTTGCAAAAGGAGAATATCTATGCAAAGTAAAAACAAGTGTGTGTTCTGGTTGAAGGAGGTCTCATTATTGGGTCATATCATCACAAGCAATGGGATATCTATGGATCCATCTAAGAGAGATGCAATTTAGGGATGGAAAATGCCAACATTGGTAATAGATATCCATAGATTCCTGGGGTTAGCTAGATATTATCTCTGATTTGTGAGAAATTTACCATGGTTGTCCAACCCTCTAGCCAAGCTAACTTAGAAGGGATAAAAGTTTTCTTGTAGTTATGAATGTGAAGATTGATTCAAGGAGTTGAAAAGGAGGCTTATCACTACACCCATGCTCACACTACCCACAAGTGGACAACTTTTTTTTGGTATTCAGTGATTCTTAGAAAAAGGTCCTAGGATGTGTGTTGATGCAAAATGACAAAGTCATTGCCTATTCTTCAAGGAAATTGAAAGTTCATGAGAAAAAATATCCGACACATGATATGGAGTTGGCTGCAGTAATCTGCAGTTTAATAATTTGGCAACATTGCCTCTTTGGGGAGAAGTGTGAAATATATATGGTCACAAAATAATCAAGTATATATTCACACATAAAGAGTTGAAAATGTTCCAACCAAGATGGTTAGAGCTGATCAAAGACTATGACTTCCCAATTCATTACCACCATGGGAAAGTGAAAAAGGTGGCAGATGCTCTAAGTAGAAAGGACCCAGTGGTTCTATCATTGATGAGAATTTAAAAGGATCCTATCTTCTTATATTTGATGAATATGGACATGGAAATTATAAAGAAGGAAAGATCATCAATCCTTTAACAAATGATTGCTCAAACATCCCTTTTGGAAATGTTAAAGGATGCTAAACAATATGATGTGGGAATTCAGAAGAAAGTGGAAACTATCAGAAAAGGGAAATCCTTAGAGTTTAGTGTTAATGAAGAAGGAATTGTGAGATTTGGGACAAGACTATGTGTTCCATAAAATTCGAAGTTAAAGAATGAACTTTTAGATGATGCACATAGTTTGAATTTATCTATTCACACAAGAAACACAATGATGTATCGAGATATCTGAGAGCATTATTGGTGGGATAACATAAAGAAGGAGATCACTGAGTATACATCAAAGTGCCTAGTTTGTCAGCAAGTGAAGGCTGAGAGGTAGAAGTATAAGGGATGATGCAACCATTACCCATACCAGCATAGAAATGGGAGAACATCACCATAGACTTTGTCACAGGACTTCGGAATACATCCAAAGGAAACAATGCTATCTAGGTTGTTGAGGATCGTCTTACAAAGACTGCACAATTCATTGTAATTTGAGAGGATTTATCATTGGATAAACTAGAACATATATATATATATATATATATATATATATATATATATATATATATATATATATATATTAGAGAGGTGGTAAGGATTCATAGAGTACCACTATCTATTATATCTGATCGAGATCCAAGATTCACCTTTATGTTCTGGAAGAGTCTTCAATATGCTCTGAATACTGTTCTAAACTTTAGTACGACTTATCTTCCTCAAACTGATGGCCAATATGAGTGGCCTATCCAAACAACTGAGGACATGTTGATAACATGCTCAATGGACTTTTGAGGAGGATAGGATCAGCATCTTACTCTGGTTAAGTTCTCCTTCAATAACTGCTTCTACTCAAGCATCCAAATAGCTCCTTATGAAGCCCTTTATGGGAATAGGTGTAGAATACTGACATGTTGGGATGAAGTTGGGGAGAAAAAACACCAAGGTCCATAAATGGTCAAAGAAATGGTGGATAAGGTTAATACCATATAGATTCACATTGAAGATGCTCAGAGTCAACAAAAGAGCTATGCTGATAATCATCAACGAGACCTAGAGTTTGATGTCAGAGACATAGTATTCCACCACATATCACTGTGGAAGAAAATTATGAGATTTTGGAAGAATGTAAATCTTAGTCCAAGGTACATCCTCCATTTTGAGATCCTTGATCGCATTGGAGTAGTGGCCTATCGACTTTCACTCCCACCAAACCTATCTCAAGTACATGATGTATTCCATTTATCAATCTTGAGGAAGTAAATACCTGACCCATCACATGTACTCAATCTAGAGGTGGTACCATTGAAGAATGACCTATCCTATGAATAAAATATAGTAAAGATCTTAGATTGTAAGGAAAATGTTATATGAAATAAGACAGTGCCCCTTTTAAAGTGCTGTGGTGAAACCACTAGTTTGAAGAAGCAACATGGGAATCCGAGGAAGTGACGAAGCAGAGTTACCCTCATCTTCTTTAGTGTGGGAAAATGAAATTTTGAGGGTGAAATTTTTAAGGGGGGAAGATTGTAATGGCCCAAACTTTTATTAATGAAAAATCCTCTTGATCTAATTAAATTTCATATTATGTAAAATGGTTATATAACATATAAAATTCCTTGGTTTTATGTTTTTGAATTTTAAAATACTGTTAATATTTTTACCATTTCTAATATAGCCGTTGAATAGTGATCACATGAATAGTATAAATATTGGACTTTAACAAGTCCAATTTACTTAGACAAAGGAGGCGATGACCTCAACTAGTAGAATTGATTCATATGAATCCCATTTGTCAGAGCTCGGAAAGGAGGTAGCATCATTAGGTTTCACACTTGACCGATCCCAATCCGAGCTTCAACACGTTAATCTTGAACAAAAGCGCCTATAGGAGAAATGGAAGTTAATAGAGATTACCACCTGAGAAATGTTATTCGAGACACCCTAAGAGTCTATCACTATCGAGCACCTTACCCTTAGGTATTATGTGGGTGTTATAAGGGGTTATGTAATAAGACCCTAGCACTATGATAGTTTGCTTTATTTTTTGAATATAAATTCATTTTATTATTGTTACTTTGTAAATGGGTTCTAAAGCACAAATAATATTTTTAGTTAATATTCAATTAAGAAATGTATTTTGATGAATTAATGGTTTTTTGAATTAAATATTATTCTATTAAAAAATT
Organism: Viscum album; assembly: GCA_963277665.1. Taxonomy (NCBI): domain Eukaryota; kingdom Viridiplantae; phylum Streptophyta; class Magnoliopsida; order Santalales; family Viscaceae; genus Viscum; species Viscum album. Next base: position 765,279,338 of record OY728137.1, read on the forward strand.
ATTAATAAATTAATTTTTATTAAATATCAATGATCTTATAATTTTTATGAATACAATTTTAATTTTTATTAATGTTTGAAAGCTATTTTTGTCAAAACCCATGATTTTTCCGATAAATGTCGGTTTTTATTTTAAACGTAATAATTCACATATTTAGAAAATTATTTAGATAAAATGAATATTATTTTCGGAATCAAGAAGACAAAATTATCCAACTGTGAATTTTTCACAATTTTCTGAGACAGTGGAATGTTTGGGTAAAAATTAAATACCGTTTAAATATATAATGTGTTTTATGACATCATAATGATGCAATAGAGATGTAATAAAATACTATAATAGGGAGGTTCGGACAATAAATGTTTTACCATTAAAATAATGTGATTTTATATTTGTTTTATTTATTTTAAAAATCCTTAGTGGACCCTCCAAGACTTATAAAACATTTTAACATTTTAAAATGATTTCCTTGAGAGTGTGACTCACCTCCACATAAGAAAGCCTAATATTTTAATATGTTTGTCCATTGTTATTATGAACTATGTTTTTTCACTCCCCTTTGGAAAAAACCATGGTATGGTTTGTGGTTTTGATTAGTTTAATGTGTAGTGTCAAAAACCTAAATAATAAAGAATTGCTTCTCCCTTCCTATATAAACCCACTCATCCTCCCATTCCTATTCACCTAAACCATTTGGAGATCAAAAAAAACCTTCCATACTCTCAATATAATCCTCCTAAGGTTCCCCAAGCTCCCAAGATGCCTCTCTCAAGCCTCTACCAAGAATTTGGGATCACACATCCAAGTAAGGGATTTCTTCCTTTCTCATTTTTGTCCAAATTTAATTATGTTGTTATACCATATTGTTTTCAATTAAAAATTTTGGGGGTATGATTTAAAAAATCCTCAATAATTAAATCCTTATTTTTTAATTATTATATACCTCTTTCTGTCTCATTAATTTCTCCCATGTACACCCGTTACCATGCCGAAATTCCGTAAGGAATTTCTATCTTCTCATTTACATTTAAGAAATTATTTTGTATTATGAATTTAAATTCCATTACATATGTTGGTACATGTATCTATATTACCCCCTTACTGTCCATTTCATGTAAACATGATGATACACCACTTTATCTCTCATCAACCATTTTTATGAATTCTTATGTCACGCTATTATGCTGCCGAAATTGCACTACGATTCTCCAAGACAAAGTCATTGTGTAGTGAATACCATGCCCATTTCTCTGTCAAGAATATTAACCTTTATAAACATTTACTTATTTATTATAGAGTTTCATGTATTAATTCCACATTACTTTATCATGGAATAAATGATGATGTTTAATGAATCCAGGTTGTATGAACTATGTGGCACACTTATGCATGAAATGAAATGATTAAGAAGGGTGCACCCTGATAGCGCTCCAATGCATTGGGTAAAGATTATTATCATGATAAATCAAGTGCAATGATGGTTTAATCATGATAATTCAAGTGAAATGCGGTTTTATTCATTCTCCGTGTGTAATGAGCCTTCGATCATGCTAATATCATGTGAAATGTGGATGCCACATTTCCATGTTATGATAATCATGCTATATCATGACTTTATGTTCATGTTTCTCTTATGATCCATTGATATGACTTTTGCCTAACATGTACTATATTCTTATATTATTCCTTGTTTACACCCTTACTGGGCTTTATAGATAAACCTTTTCTTATTCATGTCCCCAGGTTATCCCATGCAATGATAAGTACGAAGGAATGCGTGTGGTTATGTAAAAGAAGTGTTCAATAAAGATGTGTATTTCATGTTTTAAGTTGTTATATAATGTTACTAAGACCCAAAGACACTAGACCTCTCGATATTATATGTTATATTATGTGAATATTTTATGTAATAAATTATGTTTAAGTTTGAAATAATGAGTAGGGTTGTTATAGCCCTTTCAGATTGTCCATCAGTTTGGGGATGATTGGCTATACTGAAATTTAATTTGGTACTAAGAGAATTTGAATAATTCTCCATAATTTTGATGTGAACCTTGGACCAAAATAAGATACAATAGAAATTGGAACTCTATGCAGCCTTACCATTTCCTTCACGTATGTCTTGGTGAGTTGGTCAAGAGATAAATCTTCCCAAATTGAGATAAAATGGTCAGTCTTGGTGAGACGGTCCCCTATAACCTATATCTCATTATTTCTATTGGATCTTCTCGGGAGACTAGTGAAAAAGTCCATAGTGATATTTTCCAACTTCCATGATAGTATGGGAAGTGATTGTAGTACACATTTAGGATTTTTTTTCTCTCTACCTTCACTTGTTGGCACACCAGGAACCTTGTAGTGTAGTCAACAATCTCCTTTTTCATGTTATCCCACCAATAATGATCATGAATATCCCTATACATTTTCATGATTCCAAGATATGTAGAGAAAGTAGATCTATGATCTTCCTACATCAGTTCCTTCATTATTTATAAAATATATGGAACACATAATATTGTATAAATTTTCGATACACATTCTTGATCAATATTGCACTCCAAAAACATTCCATTCTTCACAACCTCTAACTTCTTCTATAACAAAGGATCCTCCTTGTGAGTTATCTCGATCTTCTCTAGTAATGATGGCTGATAAATCATTTGGGATAGGGTTGAGGATGTACCTTCCCTTACAATTACCATTTCCAGTTTTACTAGTTCTTTGATCAAATGATCTCTTTGAATCCTTATCATTGTCATCACAACAGGGTCTTTCGTACATAATTCATCAGTGACTATTTTTCTCTTCTATTATGATAATTAATTGAACAATTATAGTCTTTAAGAAGTTCCAACCATCTCATTTTCCTCATGTTCAATTCCTTTTGTGTGAAAATACACTTCAAACTTTGAGGGTCTGTGTATATATCACATTTCTACCCATAAGGATAGTGCCTCCATATTTTTATAGAAAAAACAACTATATCCAGCTTCATACCATGCACATTATAGATTTTCACATGAGGGTTCAACTGTCAAGATGAAAAAGTAATCACCTTTTCATTTTGAATGAGGACACACCTGATCCCTTTCAAAGATGCATCGCTAAAAATAATGAATCCTTCTTTGATAGAGGGTAGAGTTAACATGGGTGAAATAACCAATATCTTCTTTAGATCTTATAAAAATTCCTCACACTTCTTTGTATAGATGGACTTTACCCCTTTTCGAGTTAACATGGTTATTGGATTAGAAATTTATGAAAATAATTTTAAAAACCTCCTATAATAGCCTTACAGACCAAGAAAAATAAGAATATTAGTTATTTTTGTAGGCTAAGGCCACTCCTACAAACCCATATCTCAGCAGGATCAACTGAGATTCCTTCATTGGTGACAATGTTCCCCAAGAAAGCAAATTGATGTAACCAAAACATTTCACTTACTGAACTTTCCAAATAACATATCCTTCTTACAAATTTTTAGCATAACCATTATATAATCCTCATTCTCTAGAATTTTTTTGAAATATATCATAATATCATCAATAGAAACTAAAAAAATGTTATCAAGGTAGTCCTTAAAGACTCTATTCATAAAATCCATAAAAATAGAAGGTGAATTTTTCAATCAGAAGGGAATAAAAACATACTCATAATGCCCATATCTTGATCATAAGGTGGTCTTTGGAATATATTCTTTCTTCACCCTCATTTGATGATAACCAGATTGAAGATCAATCTTGGAGAAGAATTGAGTCCCATGAATCTAGTGAAATAAATCATCAATTCTTCGAAGATGGTACATGTTCTTCACTGTGATCCTACTAAGGTCTATGTAATCAGTTCATAACTTAATTGATCCATATTTATTATTCACAAAGAGAAAACTTTCTCCCCAAAGATACAAAATTATATGGATAAACCTCTTCTCAAAAATATCTTTATGTTTCTTCTTTAATTCCTACAACTCCACATTTTACATTCTATATAATATTTTTTATTTCACCTTGTAACCAGTAATGAGTTAAATAGAGAAATCTACCTCTCTTTATGGGGAGGTCAAGGAAACTCCTTAGGAAATACGTAAATGTATTCCTAAATGATAGGGAAATTCTCTATTTGTACACTTTCATTTCCTTCTTTATCTTCACCAGGAATATCTATGAAGAAGGCTATAGGTGGTGCTTCTAGAAAAAACTCAAGTTGAGATATCTCTCATTTGAAAGAAATATAGGTTGTCCATTCAAGACTGTCTATATTTCCTTGATTATTTATTTAATATTAGTATTATACTTTGAGAGTCAGTCCATCCCATGTATAAAGTCAAATTCCAACATATGATTGACTATTAGATTTGCAATGAGATTATGCTCAACAAATTGAATACTAATATTTCTAAACATTGTTGATTCTTGGATAATCCATTCAATATTATTAACTGATAAATCTACTTATAGAAGTTTAGGGATTGATTATATATTATTTTCAAACATGGAGTAAATAAATTAATGCATAAAACCATAATAAAACAAAGTAATTGATATATTTTAAAGAACACCGAGAGTACCTTCCACCACATCATTTGGAGCTTCAACTTCAGTTTTAGTGATAGAAAAAGCATTAACTTACTCCCTTGGTCTATGATGAGGTTGATGGTGATTCCCATCCACTTCCCTAGGATTTGGAAAGTGATTGGAAAAGTGAGAAACCTATCCACACTTGAATCATTGGACTTCAGGTAGGACCTGTGCTATCTTACATTTTTCCTTAGTGTTGGTAAGTATAGGCTTCACCTCACTATGAAAACTCTGATCAATATGGCCTTATCTTCCACACTTGTAACATTTCCTGACCCCGAGTAGGCATTTCCCTGAATGCTTCTTCCCACATTTGTTTTATGTAAAAAGTTTCACTTTCTTTCCTACTATTCCTTAGTCAAAGATCCTACCTAAGTCTGGATCCAAGGATATCTTCTTTTCATTCAACTTTTGAGACCACTGTGTCTCACCAAACTCTATCTCAACTTTCATATCACTCATCATGATCTTCTTATAGTTTTTATAGTCTTGGTTGGAAATATTATTCTATAGATTAGGTCTAAGTCCACCAAATAATCTATCAACCTTCCCATTAGGATCCATAAAAAATCTTGAGGTGTAATAGGAAATCCTTGTGAAATTAATCTCATAGAATCCCACAAATTCATTTTCCTTCTGTTCCAACTCTAATAATTCCTTCTATATTTTTGTTCACATTGAATAGGTGAAATATTTTTTGAAAAAAGTTCCCCTAAACTCATCCCACTCCATAGATCAATCTCCCCTCTTGGATTTGTATTTTTAACCAGTTTCCACCATCGATCAGCTTCTCTCTCTAAGTGGTAAACAACCTGGGAAACTTTCTCTTGTTTTGAACATCGGAGTACAGAAAAGATCATTTTGATAGAGCTTATCCACTATTTAGTGATTAATGGGTTTGTAGATCCATTGAAAGTTGGTGGATGTTGATGCATAAAGGACTCAATAGAATGATATTACATTCATGGAGAATCCAATCTCTCATATTTATTCAAGTTATTTCACATAACATGAGTTAGTTGCTTTATCATTATCATGAATTTTTTCATTCTAGATTCCATCAGAAGGATGGCAATTCCTGGTCCACTGTGCTCACCATTTACACAATTTCTCCTATTTACATCAATTTTATAAAATAATAAAACCTTAGTGAGATTTTTTTTTCATTTAATAATCTTATAGTCCCAAGAGAAAATATAAAATCACGATTAAACATGTTATTCATTAAAAATAATTAAATTATCTATAAATCATTCATAAAAATTCATAAAAATCTTGTGATGAACCAAATATATCCCCCAAGAGTGTTAAACCATGAGTGTAGTAAGGCTTGTTTTCATGCACCAGTTCCTATTTGATTCTAGATCAAAGTAGTGATTTTGGTTTTTACCCCTAGATACATTTGTTTCAGAGCCACGTCCATTTGTTCATATCCAGATAGGGACTTATTTGTTCAGAAACCACATACTTAATATTTCAATAAAAAACCAGGATTTTTTATTATATTTAAAATTTTTTATAGGGTTATTACTATATTTTTCATATCCTAATTTACATAAATAACTAAAACTTCATTTTATACTGACTATGGAATCCCCCCTTTTTATTACATAACTTTACATATCATTTTACAAACAGAGGATCTTCTAAAGTTTAGTGTCTTGAAAAAAGGAACATAATACATGAAAAATTAAATAATTATTATATTACACTTTAAAGGATTTTTCAATTTTCATCCTAATTAAATTTATTTCATCTCATAACCTGGGGGAATAATTCAAAGTAAAAGTGTGATCTTAAGTCCTAGTAATGGATAACAAGTGAAACAATTTACTTTTTGATATTGAGGAATATCAATACGAAATTGAGGAAATACATAAAGGCACGAGAAATAGAAAAATAGGTATATAATAATAAAAATAAAATTATTCATCACATAGAAATGTGGTTACAACATTTAATTGAGTTAATAATAAACATATCACTAAGTTTCACCACCAAGGTGTCAAAAAAATTACCATCGTTCTTCACCAAAGTATCATAAAACTTGTCATCTCTAGAGATTGAATTCTTTAAACAATGCATTGGAGTGCTATTAGGGAACACCCTTAAAATTTATTAATTGATATGAGACACATATATCATAATAAAACATTTCATGACTAACCTTTTTAGAATAAAATAAATGGGTTTCATATCAAAATAATGGTGTTTTAGAAAGTGATTAAAAACAAGATCCTTTTGTCATTTTAAACACATGAAAAAAGAAGGCAGGTTTAATGTATGTTAATCCTAGAATTAAAATAGATCTTTTTTTTAAATATTGGTGAATACCCCTATACAATATATAGTGTTTTTTTATTCACAAAACAAAATAAAATAATTTCTTGATAAAAAGAGAGAAAATTTGAGATGAAAATCTGGCAAAATACCAGATATGAAACATGGTATTAGAAAACATTAAAAAGAGAGGGGGAAAGAGTCACACATAAATTAATGACTCCTAATATAGTAAATAGATATAATAAAACTGATATATGAACATGATATGGAAATTTGAAAGATATAACACATAAAAGAGAACTTGAAAGGAAAAGGGAAGATTGAGATTTCCCTTACCTGAATAGTGACTCCTAAAACTTGAATATCAGGACCTTGGGGGCTTGATGGAAACTTGGGAGGACTCATTAGGAGGTAATAATATTAAAAATTTTAGGATATTGAATTCAGAATGAAATCTAATGGATAAATGGGTGGGTATTTATATCAAAAGTGAGATATTTTTTAATTAATTTCCTAGGAAACCTCAGTATTGGTATTTGCAAAACCATGGGCCTAACCATGGTATTTGAGACTTGGACACCTCATATAATATTTTAATCCAAAATAGTATACTAACATCATATATTACTCATTACATCATTAATTATGTCATTAAACATAATGAAAGCTCAAAACTATATTTTTACTATTCACCGAGAAACAAAGTATTTTATAAAATTCTCATAAATTCACACTAACCATTTTTTGATGTGTATAATTAAAAACAATACATTTTATGATAATGGTTTTCTAAATATGAGAAATTTAATATTTAAGTAAAATCATTATTTACTCAAAAAATACTAATACTTAACTAAAAATTCCTAAAATATTTATTTACTTATACTAGGGTATAATTATATCACATTCCCATTTAAGTTTTCTAAATTATATTTATACTTCCTTAGGTGAGGTTACAATTACATTATTCATATTACTATTCACATTACTATTCTATAGGGTCAAGTTACTATTAACCAAAAAATTAAGTTGATCCTATCAGACTCTACAAATATTACTAATATCAACCATGTATGTATGTTTTTCGAAAACCATTTCACAAAATCAATTATTTAAAGTTTAATAAATATTTAAAAAATATAGTATTTTTCACTATTCATAAAAAATATGAAACTTAGAAAAATATTAAAAATTTACCCTAGATTAATTTTGAAATTTTAAATTAAAAAATGATATTTATTTTACCATAATAATTCTCCAGGTATGAGAAATCTCTGGAAAGTACATTTTTTACCTGAAAAATCAATTTATCAATTTTTTATCAATCAAACATTTATTAAGAAAAAATGTTCTTAAAATGGATGTTTTGAAATAAATTTTTTATTTAAACAGATAGATTACAATTTAAGTGTCTAAGGACTTAACACGTAATACATTATAACACCCACATACAACCTAAGGTAAATGTGTGCGATGGTGATAGAATCTTGTAATGACTCGAATAACATCGCCTGAGTGGTAATCTCTACTATCTTGAACTTCTCTCACATGTGATTTCGTTCAAGATTAACATGTTGAAGCTTAGCTTGGGCTTGGTCAAGAGAAAAAACCAATAATGCTAACTCCTTCCCAAGATCTAACAAATGGGCTTCGTACAGATCGATTCTACTAGATGATGCCATTAACTCTTATTTCGACATCAATTAACCATTATCAATTCTATTTATAAACAATAATCATTATGTTAATAGTATAGTTTCCAATGGTCATATTGACCAACAATCATATAACGGTCGAAACCCAATAGTCATATTTCAATTATAATCACTTCATAAATAAATGGAAATAGTTTTTTTGAGTACAAAATAATATAATATACATTTTTAAGAAATAATTATTATTCAAAAAGTTTGGGTCATTACAATCACCCTTCATTTTGTTTTCCATTCCCCATAACACGGAGAAAGGATTATGAATAATTTTGAGGATATAATAGAAGAAATAATAATTCTCTCACTATAATTTTAAGTTATATTTAATGTCTTAAAATATAAGGAGAGAATAATGTATGTATATTTTATTTTTGGACTGTTAAACTATTCAATCCTTCAGGATGTGATCACACTACGATTCACTATTTCATTTTCACCCTTACACCATTGTGCAAAACTAGTTCTGTATTGAAAATTATAAAAATAATAAAAAATTTAAATTCATATTTGATTCAATTATTATGTTTTTATAACTGTTAAAAATTTAAATTTTACTTGTTTTGATAATTTCATTGAAGGTGGATGAAATTTGGAGGGCCCATGACGAAGTTCAAGAAAAATGGGCCAAACTGCGCAGAATCCAAGCACACCAGTGGACTCAACGACATAATTATACTAATATGTGCATTAAAGTGGTATTATATTTTGTTATATGGTCAAAAATTCAATTGGTTACATTTCATATGCAGAAACCCAAGCCTAATTCGACCATCTGGTGGCCCATTCAAACTGATTTGTCCAAGCCACCGAATCTGCACAAAATCAATAGTGGTGTGATGTGTTATATCAATATATCGATATTTATGTGTATAAAAGAAGCCAAAAAATTCATAGGAGATATTAAAGATGTGGGTAAATAACTGTTTATTTTTTTTCCAAAGTGATATAAGGCTTTCTACCCACCGAAAACAATGGGCTATGTGGTTTTACAGAATCACTGTTCCCAAAACCACATTCCACTTTGCCTATAAAATGATACCTTGGGAACCTCATTTAGGAGATCGACCATGGAGTGAAGTGATACCAATTTTGAGATCCATATTAATCCTATATTCATCAGAGAAGTTTTGTAGGCCCCTATACTCATTGGGGGATCAAGGATGAAGAAAGAGTTCAACCTGACTTGCCTCCTCCTCTAGATGTTGGGCTAGACGGTGGGTGTTCATTGTGAGAGAGCTATACACATGTAAATGGAGTTCTGATGCATCTATTAGATACTTGTTTTGAGTAATTTGGGTGTTAAAACATTTTATTTCAAGTATCTTACATGATTTCATTTTGAACGCTTGTTTTTATGCATGTGAATGTTATGCTCTTAATTTCTAGCCGATCAGTGGGAGGTTTTGATTACATGACTTGTGTTTTTCTGATTGGATGACAGAAGAATCATTTTCTTACCCAATTTCTTGATATTTAAATCTTATTTTGAATATCTTATACCATACATAAGTTATTTACCTTGTCAATATGATTTTTTATGTCAATTTTTGGTTCTTCAAGCAATGAAATAAAGACTTAGGAATTAATCGGGATTTCAATTAATTTCAACGAAAGAAATACTCCAAACCTAAATGAATATATAAGAAAAATTAAATTGAAATGTATTTAGGGAAATCCCAACAACCCATTCATCTTATATTTCTCAAAATAAAATTGGGTTTTCAACTATTAAACTCTTTAAGTTAAATTATTTTCTTAAAACCATTTTTAAAATCACCCCACTCTTTAGTAATTTTTATTAAAAACGCTCTCTAAACTTATCAACTCTCCTTGATAGACTACCTAGAGTCTTCCATATACTATAAATAAACCTTAAAATCATAGTAAATTTTACATTTCATGACATTGCATTCAAATTTTGGCACCTTTTATGGGGAGCGCTTTTATTCTTATTGTGTATTTTTTAGAAAATTACTATGTATTTTTGTAATTATTTGTTCATTTTATTCTTACTTCATTTTTAGTTGATTTATAAAAAAATTATTTTCCTGTACATTTGTATGATGTGATGTTAATTGGAGGAAATACATCGATTTTAACAAAAATTGGAGAGGATATTATGTCGGCAACAATGAGATACACTAGAGAACCCTTTGAAAGAGGACACACAAAAAATCGACACAATTCTTGATCATTCTTTTTCTTCTTCTGAAACCCACATTAAAATTGAATTAAACTTGTATAACATGAAAAAAACCTAACATTAAAATAAATAACCTCACCTAATGTTGATATCCAACCCAATTATATTCAAATTCAAGGCGAGGTACCCAATTTTGAACTTAAATCCAGTTTAATTCATTTATTACCAAGATTCCATAGAATCATGGGAGAAGATCCACAAAATAATTTAAAATAATTTCATACTTTGCGTTCGACATTAAAATCTGATAATGTTGATGGAGAAGAAGTTAAGCTTAGGAAATTCCCATTTTCATTAGAATACATTGAGAAATATTGGTTGAATTATGTTAATTCACTGATTAGAGGTTGGGGAGACATGAAACACCTTTTTCTTGAAAATTACTTCCCCTCTTATAGAACCACAACAATAAGGAAAGAAATATGTGTGATAAGAAAATCTGAAGGGGAAACACTTCATGAATAATGGAAAATATTTAAAAGTATTTTTTCATGTTTCCTACACCACCAAATATGTGGTCAAATTTTTAATTCATTATTTTTATTACGTTTTAATTCCTATTGATCGAAATATGATTAATGCTACTGCAGGAGGTGTGCTAGTTAATAAAACCCCAATTACTGCAAGAACCCTAATGGAGAACATGGCGCAAAACACTCAACAATTTGGTTCAAGACCAAATTTACCCATTTATGGTGTCCATGAGGTGCAAAGTACTGAATTCAAGATGATGGTGGACATGAAGTTTGAAGATGTAAGTACCCTTCTTCAACAACTTTCTCTTTCCCAAGGGAAATACCAATCTTATCACCTATCCACTATGAAATATATTCTTCTAACACCCATTATTCCGAAGAATTCCCCTAACTAAGGGAAACTTCTGAGAGTTGTGAGGAAATCTTTCTAGGCTTCCCCTATAAGCAACCCTTTAGGCAAGAACCTTACTATTCATCCAACCATGGGTGGAAAGAAATCCAATCTTATAGGAAACGGGGTATTAAAACCAACCTAAACAACAATGGAACCAACCAAGGTAGAGTAGTCATCCACCACCACCACCCAGAAATACCCAACCACCATAAAGGCCTTTCCAACCACCCCTCCAAAACCTGAGCATAACTTAGAAGATATAATAAAAAAATGGCTTCGAGTAATCTTGAATTCCAAAAAACCAACAAAGTATCCATACAATACCTAAAAACCCAATTAATCCAACTCGCTAACTCCATTGGGGGAATTCATAATCATGGGTCTGGTAAACAACCCTATCAACCAATAGTTAACCATAAGGTGAAGGGTAATGTTAGTTCCATCACCCTTAGGAGTAGGAAATAACATAAAACCCAAATGATCTGTACATTAGAGTAATCCCCTCCTGAGGAAACCACCATACCAACTATTGAAAATGGTACAAGGGTAGAAAATCCTTGTCTTAAGAGAATCCCTTCCAAAGGAAAGAGTGTGTCTGTTGGTGAGTCCTCTATCCCAACCCTTCCTCTTCTATTTCCCCAAAGGGCCACCAAACCAATAAAAAAGGAAACTAAACCTGATAAGGAAATATCGTAAACTTTCAAAAAAGTTTAGGTTTTCATCCCCTTGATTGATTTCATGAAGAAAATTCCAAGATATTCCAAGTTTCTGAAGGAGATGTGTACACACTGAAGAAGACTTCTAGGTGATGAGAAGGTGAGCTTCGGGAGGAATGTCTCAACATTTATAAAGCCATTACTTCCCACCAAATGCAAAAATCCTAGAATATTCTCGATTCCATACACTATAGGGGAGTATTAGTTTTCCAATGCTATGCTCGATTTGGGTGCCTTTATAAATGTGACGCCTCACTCCATTTACTTTACATTGTAGGTTAGATGACTAAATCCCATAGGAATTTTTTTAAACTCAAAAATTGATGTACAACACACCCCACTAGTGTGTTAGATGATGTTCTTGCGAGGGTGAAAAATTGAAATTTTTCTACTGATTTTTATGTGATTAAAATGGAATATGATATGATGAAAAGAAATTACCTAATTACATTGGGAAGAACATTCTTGAGAACTTCCAAAACCATAATTATTTTCAACAATGGTACATTATCTATGGAGTTTTTTGGTGAAATTGTCCACTTAAACATCCTTGATTCCATGAAGCACCCCTCAGAATAATATTCCTCTCTCTCTCTCTATTAATTCAATTGATGTACTTCCTTACCTTGAAAAAACATATTTTATTTCCCTTTACCCCCTTTCCAAGTTTTCATTATTGATTGAAATTTTGGGAAATAAATCATGCATAGAATGTTAAAGTGGTCTAGAAAAATGTCATGCATGTTTGTTAATTGATGATTTCTTGAACAATGAGAACCACATGACCATCAATGATACTACTAAGATTATAAAAGATGATTCCTCATCTTAGGATGATACCATTAAGCAATTATATGAGACTAGTGACCTGTCACTTTCACACACACTCCCATAAATCCAAAATCGACCTGAATTGGAACTAAAAAACTGTATCAAGATTTAAAATATTCCTATCTTGACAATGGAAACAAGTTACATGTCATCATTTCTAGTTCACTCCCTCATGAGCATGAATTGTGACTGATTGAAGTTTTGAGGGAGTATAAAAGATCTTTGACATGGACACTTTTGGACATTCCTTGTATTAGTCCATCAATTTTAACACATCATATATTGTTAAATGATGAAGTAAAACCAGTGAGGCAGTCACAACATCAATGGAACCCTAGATGTTGTTAAAAAGAAGGTAAAATTATTACTGGATACTAGAATCATTTACCCAATATCTGAAATCCAATGGGTTAGTCCAGTACATGTGTCTTGTAAAAAACTGGTCTTATAGTAATAAAAAATGAGAACAATGAATTGGTTTTATATCGTGTGCAGAATAGTTGGTGTGTCTGTATAGACTATCACCGATTTAAACCAACACACTAGGAAAGACCATTTCCCATTTCCATTCATTGACCAAATGCTAGAGAGGATAAAAGGGACTACCCATTACCATTTTTTGATGGGTATTCTGGATACTTTTAGGTCCCACTACTGTAAATCAGGCTTATACCAATGGTTTCAAACTTTTGGTAAAAACCCCAAAACCATTTGGAATTTCTTTCCCAATGGTTCACTAAACTGTTGGGATGTGAGGCGTGGGGATAGTAATATCCGAACGGTTCAAGCTGAACCATTGGGATATGTCATATGAATTTTCAAAATACCAACAGTTTAGTATTAATAGTTTGTAAATTTATATCCCAACGGTTAATAACCATGGGTTTATAAAACTAAACCAACGGTTTTTAGCCATTGGTATACACCAATTACAAAAGTTCAAAGTGAAACATTTCCATAATCTAGGATGTATGGATCTTTATACCAATGGTTCGAAGAACCATTGGTATTTAGTCATCAGTACAAAAAAAAACATTGGGCACCTCTTCCTACCAACCCCTCTTCCATCCAGCTAGAACCAACAAACAATAGCATCCCCTCCTATGCAATTCCAGCAGCCTCCCCTCTCCAATTCTAGTACTACAATTCCAAAAAGTAGTAGGTAGTTGGCTCCACTCTGGAATTACAGTTCAAACCTACTGAATAATGATGAATACAAAAAAAAAACACTCATGCAGACAATATAAAATGATGAATAAAACACCTGAAAATACAGAATTTTTAAAAACACTCATGTAGACAATACAATGTACATAATAAAAAAAACCCCCATATCCCCCCTTGAACACCCCCTGCATCACCACCCCCCTGGAAAACCCCCTTACACCCCCATTCCCCCCCTGGACAACCCCTTGCACCCCCTTGGACAACCCCAATGCACCCCCTTGAACACCCCCTACACCCCATGCCCCCTGGACAACCCCCTTTCACCCCCTGGACAACACCTTGCACCCCCACTGAACAATAGCTCCCCCACAAACACCCCCTGGACACCCCCTTTGGACACCCCTCCCCTGTAGACAACCCCCCCAAGACACCCCCCTAGACACCCCCTGCTCCCCATGCCCCCCTGGATAGCCCCCTTACACCTCCCTTGAACACCCCCATGCCCCCTGGACAGCCCCTGCACCCCCTGTACAGACCCCTTGCACCCCCAATGGACACCCCCTCCCCCTAGACACCCCTTCTAGACATACCCCTAGACCCCCCTAGACACCCCCATGATAGACCCTTGAAACCCCCTCCTAGACACCCCACCTTCACCCTCCCCCTGCCCTACAGACCCCCCCGGACCACCCTTGGACACCCCCTGATAGCCCTTAGACACCCCCTAGACACCCCACCTACACCCTTCCCCCTGCCCTACAGACCCCCCAGGACCCCCCAGGACCCCCAAACCACCCTTGGACCCCCCTGGACAGCCCCTCCTAGACGCCCCACCTTCACCCTCCCCCTGCCCTACAGACCCCCCAACACCCCCCAACACCCCCCTGGACAACCCTTGGACACCCCCCTGGACAACCCCTCCTAGACACCCCACACGAACCCTCCCCCGACCCTATAAACCCTCCGACACCCCCAAACAGCCCTAGGACACCCCCCTGGACAACCCCTCCTAGACACCCCACATGCACCCTCCCCCCTTCCCTGCAGACCCCCCGGCCTGCCCGGGCATCCCTTGGAAACCCCACCTGGACAACCCCTCCTAGACAACCCATCTACACCCTGCCCTACAGACCCCCTAGACAGCCCTTGGACACCCCCCTAGACAGCCCCTCCTAGACACCCCACCTGTACCCCCCTGGCACCCCCAGACAACCCTTGGACCCCCCATGGACAACCCCTCCTAGACACCCCACCTATACCCTACCCCCTACCCTGCAGAACCCCCCTGATAGCCTTTGGACACCCCCCTAGATAGACCCTCCTAGACACCCCACCTGCACCCTTCCCTACCCTGCAGACCCCCCCTACACCCCCAGTCTTCCAGCCACTACACAGTAGCCTTCATGCTTTCCCAGTACAGCCAAAATTTTATTCTATATAGTTATGATGTTAACAAATATAAAAAAACAAATATGAATCAACTAAATGGATCCAGTATCCCAAAGACTCCATCTGGTAGTCTAAATTGATTCATTTAACCCAATATATTCACATTGTTTAGACTTCATCTGGTAGTCTAAATTGATTCATGTAACCTAATATATTAACATTGTTTAGACTTCATCTTTTAGTCTAACAAAAAATACCTCTGATGATCCTAAAAACAAAGTTTATTATGTACCACTTTTTGGAACTGATATAAAACCATGTATTTTATCCTAGAAGAAATTGGTGAGAAAAAAATATAGCTTTTAAACCACCACTTATAGGGTCTGACATAGCACTTCCTTTTTCCCTTATTGGAGATTCCTCCACCACACCCAGGAATAGAAGAAATAGGAATAAAAAAAATGAAATACTTGTTGTAGAATCTCCAGGAGTCGCAATGACAGAAACGAGAAATAAAAGAAAATGCAAAAGGAAAGAAAGCACACAGAACAAACAAATTTACGTGGTTTGGGAATAATCCCCACATCCACAGAGAGGCAGAATTATCACTAAAAATCGGGAGCACAAATTAGAGAGTTTTGTAGGTTAGAAACCTTATCCCGAAAATGGGCTACATATGGTAAAGACGATCCACTATTCCGAACAGGAAGTTATCTCGCTATAGTGAAGGATGACCACCTTTGTCAAAAGTGCTACAATGGCTGCCGGCTGGAATTCAAAGGTGAAACAGTATAGTTGACCCTACTAATCTTGTATTAACATTAATAGCTTATCTCACAATCACTCTATAGAAGTGGATTCCAAAGGAAGAAACAGCCAGTGACAAGTCATCAAAGACTTTACTCAAACACCAAGCCATTAAGGAATCTTCCAAGTCTAGATTAGGAATGCATGGAACCAATTGGATAAAATGATTTCTATACTCAAACACTATTTCATCTCTTTACTAGAGCCTATAAAATTCTATAGCCATCAGTAACTTCACTTCATTGTGAAATAATTCTAAATTAACCATGCCTTGAAACTTTTCCAAGAATAGTATTTGTCTGGCTTAGTTTGAATAGTATACTTCCACCACTTATAACTCGGACCCTCTAGTAGGATTGTTACAAAAATAACCATAAGAGACTCATAAATCTAAAGCTGGATAAAAATATCCTCAACCATTAGTACCAAAACCAATTCATCCTAAGAATCTTGTTACCCAAGAATTATTGTGGGGATACCATCTTGATTCCAGGGTTCCTAGGTGTGCCTTCAAGATCAATTTATTCAAGGCTTTTGATTTGGTCTGGTGGGACTTCTTATGGGATGCTTTTGATATGCTCAACTTTCCATCTAGGTTCTCGTCTTGGGTTAAAAGATGCGTCTCTACCCCAATGTTCTCGGTGAACATTAATGGCAGTTTACATGGCTACTTTTCGGGGAAAAGAGGGCTCATGCAAGGGGATCCACTTTCGCCTTTCCTTTTTGGGATTTGTAGGGAGTTTTTCTCATGCATCCTGGACTCCCTTATTTCATCTTCAGATTCTTACAAGTTTCATTAGCGATGTGGTAAAACCTTTATTTATCACCTTTTTTTTGCAGATGACCTTATCTACTTTTCTTATGGTGATTTCGATTCAGTTTTTGTCTTGAAGCATGATTTGGATCTTTTTTCCATGTCTGGATTGAATGTTAATCTTTCAAAGTCCCTAATGTTTGTGGCTAGTATATCCCGTAATTTTTGTGATTCTATTGAGGTTATTATGGGGGTTATTAAGGGGTCTCTTCCTCTTTGTTATTTGGGAGTTCAGCTCACCACTTCCAAGCATAGAGCTTCTGATTGTGTGGTCTTGGAAGAGAAAATTATTCAAAGTGTTAAAGTTTGGACTAATAACTCTCTCTTCTATGCTGGGCGGTTACAGCTTGTTCAATGAGTTCTTTTTAGTATGCAAGCTTATTGGTGTTATCACTTCATTTTAACCAAGAGAGTGTTCAAATCCATTGAAGCCACCCTTAGGAATTTTCTTTGGAAGGGTCATTCGTAGGCTTCCTCTAGGGGTGGGCTACTGTTTTTTCTGTGATGGAGGTGTGGTTTGGATGGGGGGTAGAGTACTGGTTTTGCAGGATAGTTGTTTTGGATGTATGTAGTGGCGGTGGTTTTTTGGTGGATGGGGTTCTGGTTTGTTGTGGAGCTGGGTGTGGGCTGGTGGTGTGCAGGGGATGGGTTTTTTTGGCTATTGTGGTTGGTGTTTGTGGCTGGTTTGGGCTGGAGTGGCCGGTGCGGGTTGGAATATAGGTGGAAAGGGGTTGGAAGGGGGATGGTGCAAGTTGGAACAGGTGGTATGGGGTTGTTTTTTAGGTGTAAGGGGGTTGGTGCGGGTTGCAATGCAGGGGGATGGGGGCTGGTGTGGTGGCTGGTGCGGGCTGGAGTGGCTGGTGCGGGCAGGAAGGCAGGTGGCATGAGGATTGAAGGGGGATGGTGTGAGTTGGAATAGGTGGCAGGGGGCGGGTCTGGGATGGATTGTAGGTGGATGGGGGTTGTTGGGCATGTGGCAGGGGCTAGTGTGGGATGAGATGTTGGAGGCCAGGGGCTGGTGAGGGCTGGAACTGGTGGCTGGGGATGTTTTGCAGGTGGAAGAGGGCTGACATGAGTGTTTTTTAGGAGGATAGGGGGTGGTGGCTAGTGTGGTGGATAGTGTGGTGGCTGGTACGGGCTGGATTGAAGGTGGATGGGGCTGGTGCGGGCTCAAATGCAGGTGGAAGGGGGTTGGAATGCTGGTGGAAGGGGGCTGGTTGCAGGTGGTGGGGGGATGGTGCGTGCTGATTTGAAGGTGGCAGGGGGGGCTACTGTGTGTTGGAATGCTAGTGGCAGCAGGATGAAGTGAAGGTGGAAGGGGGATGGTGTGGGCTAGATGTGGCTGGTGCAGGCTGGATTTTGGTGGTTGTGGTGGTTGATGGTTCGTAGGTGGACTGTGGAGACCTCCTTTTGTTGGTGGTTGGGAGCGTGCGTTCATGTGGTTGGGTGCGTGCGTGTGTTTTTGAGTGTGGGAGTGTGTGCTCTCCATGGGGTGGGTGTGTGGGTTTGTGTGGGTGGGTGCGTGCATTTTCCTCTTGGTCATCGCTAGCATCAGGTGGACCTTGGTGCTTTCATGATGGCGGGGAAGTTTTGTGTGATTATCGGGTCTCTAGTTGGATGTTCGTTTGATGTTCACGTGTTTCTTCTGCATCTCTTCATGTGGAGGCTTCTTCTTTTCTACTGGTGGTGGGATGATGGTGGTTGTTGGGGTCTCTTTTTTTGGGTGCTTCTTTCTGTGCTTAGGATTCTTGTTGGCCGCGTGCTCTTGATGGTTCTTGCTTCCTCTCTCTGGGTTGCGAACTCCATATGGATTGGAATTTTGGGCGGTTGGCTTGCTTTTATAGCCTTGGTTCTCCCTGGGGGATGTTTCTTTTCTTGGATTCTTGGCCTTGTTCCTGGGGCTTGGTCACCTTGTTCCACCCATTGGTTGAGTGGTTTTTTATTCATTTTAATTAATCTTACACCTTTTATATATGTTTTACTAGTGACTAAATATTTTCATGAGAGACTCAATACCGATATTTTCTACTTGAGGGCCTCCCTCTCCATTAACTATGGGTGGGTAATGTATCTAATACTATATCTAGGTATCATACATTGAATTCTGACAGGACTACAAACCGCCGTGGTGTGTCGTCCTAAAGCAGGGCCAAATCATGGCATTACCGCGATGTGACCACGGTGTGACCGCAACATGACCGCAGCATGTTGGCCCAATCCAGCGACATCCGTGGGGCAACATCTTGCGGCCAGGAGTGAAGGGAGCGGGAGGAGGCAGAGCAACATTCCGTCCATTTCCCCACTGACATAAATTGTGATTAGTCAGTCTCAACATTGATCACAAGACTCATGGAATACTATCATAGAGCTGATCATCCATCAGATTCCCCATTGTTGTAGAAAACTCTAACTACACTATATGAGGTGTGTGTTGTTTACTGTTCTCACACATAAAAAAATATAATGTAGAAGCATTTTCTCTACAAGGGTCAAAACACTCATCATATCACTGGGATCATAAAAATATCAAACTCTGAAGGACAAGGACAAGTACAAAACAGAAAACCATATATAAATGGTTTCATCAACTATGTTGAGAAAGTTCATTAATCATATTTTTGTATAAAATATTTTATTCTTATTTTTATCTATCATGTCATATAATTTCATATGCAATTAATGAATCCCTAGAATAGAAAAATCAGGATAGGACTCCACTCTTATAGAACATGGAACCAAGTGGTCATGGCATGAAGTGGGGAGGACTAGTGATTATATAGAGTTTTTAAGTATTATTGAAATTTTATTCTAATTACTAATTTCTATACGAGATATCAAAATTTCTATTACTCTTTATACAGGATTCCAAATAAATCCTATGTAGTTGTCTATCACATTACAGAAACCAATCTTATGTTATAAAAAACAGACTCTTGATTCGGGATTGTGGTATGATAAAGATATATATTTTATATTGGTTGTTTTTAAAAGTGGTACTAGGTAGTTGAAACTACTGATTGAAAGTAAAATTATGTAGGTGTATTACTTATCAATGGTATATGAATTTCTTGGAACTCTAATAATAAAACTTCATTCACCTTGAGAACAATAGAATTTGAGTATGTTTTAACATCTCAGGATGCAACACAAATCTTATGGGAGAATTCATATATGTAAAAAATTAGATGTGCATCGAGGCCAGGCAAACACCCCAAATGGTGTTAAAATGAAGCTTATGGTGGGGATCACTATAATCTTGACATGTGTTAAATAATGACACTATCAGTGTTTTTAGATATATAGGCTCAGGTAAAAACCCAAAGGGGTGGCCTGGAGGCCAGGAAAATACACGAAATGGGTTTCTCCATAAGATAAGGTCACAACGGACATGATAGAACAAATCAACTATTTAATATGTTATAACAAGGGATCGTCAGAAGTTTGTAGTGATCGGTATAATGACACAATGTCTAAAGGGAAACGAAATGATGGAAAAGAATCATACACCCTAAACAAACCATTTTCAAATTAATTCACTTCGCCTAAACATGGTAATTTCATTTATAATATTCAAAGGGTGAAAAGGAAAGTGTCATGGTTAAGACATATGCCTACTCAGGAAATGTCATTTGATCTAAACAAGCATGATAAACCAATTTATATTATTCAAAGAAAACAAAAACTAACATGCCACAAAACAAACACCAACAAGTGACTTATGGAAAACTCAAACCAAATCTAAACATGATACAAATAACCATCACTACACTTTGGTTTAGAAAACAACGCACCTCCTTTGGAGGGATTTTATTATAAAATCATGGCATGGATTTATCACACAATTCATTTAATTATATTTAAAATTTATTCTAAAACTCATTCAGCACAAATCAAATGCAATAACTTAAGCTACTAGATCACCATACCTATCACTGTGAGTTGTCACAGACATCGCACCTCCGTTGGAGGGTTTTTATTATAAAAACATGAATTTATTTATCAAATGAAACAATTATATTAAAGAACAGTTATTCAAGTTATGAAATTCAATATTATTAACTAGAATTAAGAAAGAAGTTAAATTCAATTTAAAGCATTCTTGAATTAAAGAGTCTAGGAGAGGGACCCTACCTCAAGGTGGAACCAAGACATCCACTTCGGCTCTTGAAGCTTTCTAACTAAAATCTTCTACTCTCCCACTGGGTATAAACACCTTTACACACATGCAAGGACACCTAGCCCATATGCACACACCCACATGACCATTAGAATATACAAGGGGATCCTTTCATATATGATTATATGAATATACCAGTCTCCACTCACCTGCGTATGCATTTATGTATATATATATATAAATATACACATACACACACAAGGGAACACCTATCTTCATACGTTCATAATCACTACCATGGATGACTATACATGTAATAGGGGAACCCACATACATATACTTACTTACCTATTCACACGCATGCGAGTCACCATTGACTTGGTGACTTGAAACTAATGAGCTGGGATCAACGCACTACACAAAGGATATTAGGAACCTTAAAACACATAAAGGATGCTAAAGAACCAGTGAGAAACCAAACAACGACATTAAAGCCTTACCTCGATTGGAAGAAGATAACCAAATCCACCCAAACCAACATGAAACAATCCAACTCCCTACTAAAACCATAATATTGAGACAAAAACACTGAAATCCACAAATACATGAGGTGCGAGACAAGTAGTAACCATAAAATCTTACCTCGGATCAAAGCTGGCGGACTAAATCAATATGAACCCCTTCGCTGAATAGAACTACCCTCTATCTATAGAAAGTAGTAAAAGACCTAAGTGTCCAATGCGATAAAGAAAATAAAATAAAAACTAAACTAAAACATACCGGTCTCCTGTGACTATACACATCGCTGCCCAACATATAAGAACCACAATTCCCCATGGGGCAAATCATGTTTCTGCAAGAAAAGGGGAAACAGATCCATGTTTCAAAATGATACTATAAAATAGTACATTCCTATTAATTAACAATTACTCTTCCTATTAATGGTATATAATCAGTTTGGCTCAAGTTTGAGCTTATTTTTGTTTTGTTTGATACAAGTTTGTTTGGGACATTTCCATTAGATTTAGTTTGCCTTGTTTTTGTTTATATTATCTTGGAAAATTTCATTCATTTGGGTTCTCATCGATCATGAAATTAAAAATAATAAGTCAATCCATATTAATAATTATATCCATTAGTTCCATATATGGAGTAAAAAATACATAGAAATGAATGATATCATATAAGGAAAATCATAAGTGGGGAAAGATGTAAAGTAGTATTATTCATGAAATTTATACCTAATATAGATTTGTCATGGACACATAAATCACCAAAATCCCCAAATTAAATTCGGCTAAACAAAGAGGGCAGAATAATCCAACCTCAAATGGTGTAAGATGAGCCAAGATGATCCAAAATACTTTACCTTCAGCAGCAGATGCCAAATCACGTCTGAGGTGGACCCGAAAGAACCATGATATGACCTAGAAACAAGGATCAAAGTTAGATAAGGGGAAATTATACAAATAAATATCTACAAAATTTATGATAGAAAATTTGAACTAAAAATGGAAACCATCCAAGAAAGAGACAATATAATTGTATTAATATTTGACATTTCTAAAGAAGATCCTAAGATATTTCCTAAGGAAAATCAAAAGCAGTTGAAGATGTTTTTTGAAGGTATAATTATGTTGGTTATAGAGCTATCATATATATGACTTTGATTCTAGTGTCAAAAGAATTTGATTAGTGGTAAGGTAAAAGATCCAATGTTATCATATTCTAAATCAGTTGCTACAAATGGATCCACACCTATGAAGAAGGTTGAACATGATTGGAAAGAATGTTTGATCATATGCTCTGATGAGTTATAAAAAGATAAACTAAAAAATGAAAAACATTGAAAGTTCTGTAATTTTCAAGTGAATATGAAATTTTCAAAAAATAATAAACAAGTGAAAGAAGTTAAAACCATGTTTCCTCAACAAAAACATGTTTAGAATGTGAGAAGTAAGAAAGTGAAAAGAAAATCAAACACTTTTGAGCTACAAAAAAGTGCTCCAGTGTTGAGAAAAAAGCCTCAGTCAGTGTTATAACTTAGATGTTGATAAACCCACCTTATTAGCATACTTTTTGATATAAAAAACAATCGAATGGAAATGTCACATAACCCGAAATTCACATATATAAATTTTTTTTTGTAAAGGAAAATAATTTTAAAAAATGAATCCTTCATATAGTGTTGTTATTCTTCTATGTCACTCTCAATGCATCCATGAATCTTAGCTGTACAAATCCCCAATTGAAAATGCCTATTCAATAACTAATAAAATTGATTTTGGGAAAAACCCCTTGGAAGAATATGAAAAAGTTAATACCTTAATGGATCGATGTGAAAAAACAGGAAGGGATGAATAACCCTTCCCAATTATAGAAAAATTGATGAATAACCCTTCATAATTCTAATTATAGGAAAAACAAAATATGAAACATTGAATAATCCAAAACAAGAATATGAAACATTGATTTAGGGTTCCCCTATTCCTAATTATAGAAAAATATCTATCATGAATGATTAATTTCACCATACTTTAGTGAAATCGATGAATAACCCTAAAACAGACCCTTCTGAAATCAGAAATGCTACCTATGTGCACATTCCAGATGACACGCGGAGTGAAGAATTTGTCGGGAAGGGGCGAGCGACGGTTACTAGGGGTCGATATTGGAGGGAGGGGCGAGGCGGGAGGTGATGAGCAGGGAGTGGGGAGTGGCGAGCAGGGAGTAGGGAACAGGGAGCGGCGAGCGGGGAGCAGTGAGCGGCGAGCGGCGAGGGGGAGTTGGAAAGGAAGGAAGGGAGTGCAAGGGGAATGAGACAAGCGGCGAGGGGAGGACGGAATGGGAGTGGCGACACGGGGAGGTCAGGCAGTGAGGTAAGGTAAACCAGTGAGGGGAGGTTGGGAGGAGTAGTGTTGTGCTGTAGGGATGGAGAAGTGGGGCATGCTTGGATGAGAGAAGGAGCCCGATGGTTGGGTTTTTTCTGGTGTCTCTATCCCAATGGTTCATATGAACCGTTGGTATTGGGATTCATTTTTCCAACAGTTTACTATAACCATTAGGAAAACCCAACATATATTAGTCTATGCCAATAGTTTCATAGAACTGTTGGTATTGATTATTTTTCCCAATGGTTTTTCGAAATCATTGGGAAAGAAGTGTTGGTATAGGTGGGATTTCCACCAGTGTCCATATTTTCCACAAGGATCAGGAAAATACAACCTTCACTTTCCCCTTTGGAACATTTTCATATAGAAGGATTCCATTTGGTCTGTGCAATGCGCCATGTACTTTTCAATGATGATGTTTATTATTATTTCAAATTTCTAGGATAATTGAATAGAAGTATTCATGGATGATTTCACTATTTATGGATCCTTTTTTGATGAATGTTTGAGTAGTCTTGGTTTAGTCTTACATCATTGTATTGAAAATACTCTCATATTAAATTATGAGAAATGCCATTTTATGGTGTGAAAAGGTTTAATTTTGGGAAAGGTCATTTTTAGGGATGGTATTGAAGTAGATAAATCAAAATTGAATTTCATTTATTCCCTACAATTCCTCAAAAATATATGGGATGTGCAGTATTTCAAAGGTCATGCTAGATTTTATCATCATTTCATTCATGAATTTAGTAAAATTGCACTGCCCTCTCCCAATTTATCCAAAAAGAAAAGGATTTTTTTGATAAATAATGTTAGGAATATTTAAATAAGTTAAAATAGAGTTTCAAATTACCCCTGACAATCCAACCAACTCAATGGGATTTCCAATTTGAGATCATGTGTGATGCTTCTAACTATGAAATTGGGGCAGTCTTATCATAAAGGGTAGATAAAGCTCCATATGTCATTGCTTGTTCCTCACATACACTAGACCCTACCTAAGAAAAATATACCACAATTGAAAAATAATTTCCTTACATTGTGTTTTCCTTGGATAAATTTAGGCCATAACTCTTAGGGTCCAAATACATTGTGTTATCAAACCATGAACCCTTTGGTATCTCCTTAAGAAACCAGAAGCCAAACCATGTCTCTTTCATTGGATGTTCCTCCTTCAGAAATTCAATTTAGAAATTAGAGATAAAATAGGAGAAGAGAATGTGGTGGATGACTATATTAGTAGGATCCACCCATCCTCAAACATCGACTCATCCCCCTGTATTCCCATAAATGACGTGTTTCTAGATGAGAAATTGTACCGATTTCAAGATTCTATTCTTTGGTATGCCGAAATTGTAAATGATTTGGTAGTATCTTGCATTCCTACTGATTTCAATGAAAACCAGGCCAACCATCTAAAACATGAGTTTCGTTGGTACATTTGGGATGACCCCTACCTTTGGAACACATGTAGTGATAAAGTCCTCAAGAATTTTATTCTTGATAGCGAGTTCCAGTCCATTCGTAGGTTATGTTAAACTCTTGCTTGTGGGGGCCACTTTGGTCCCCAACAGACTGCTTGCAAGGTCCTTGATTTTGGTCTCTTTTGTCCAACACGTTTTTAGGATGCCCATGATTTCTGTAAATCTTGTCATCGCTATCAAATAATGGGGAATGTATCTAATAGAAATGAAACAACACAACAACCTTTTCTCTTCCATAGATTTTTTGATGTTTGGGGCATTGAATTTATGGGACCATTACCTAATTCATTTGGGAACCTTTACATTCTTCTAGAAGTGAATTATGTTTGCAAATCGGTAGAGGCATGAGCCATAAGGACTGATGATTCTAAGATAGTTGTAGAATTTTTGAGAAGCCAATTTTTTTGTTGCTTTCGATTACCTAGGTTTATCATTAATGAACATGGTTCTCATTTTTGTAACTAAACAATGAAATCAATTTTGCATCAGTATGGGGTCAGAAATCGAGTGTCTACTACTTATCATCCACAAACCAATGGTCAAGATGGGGTGTCAAATAGAGAGGTTAAACAAATTCTTGAAATAATGGTTCAACCCAATAGAAAATATTGGAGTCTTAGACTCGAAGATTCATTATGGACCTACCATAATACTTCCAAAACTCCCATTGGAATTTCACTCTACCATCTTTTTTTTGGAAAGAGTTGTCACATACCTATTGAGATTGAGCATCAAGTCTACTGAACCATCAAACAATGAAATTCTAATCTTTCTGGTGTAGGTTCTCAAAGGAAGTTTCATATTCAGAAGATAGATTAAATGAGAAGAGATTAATATGATAACTCCCAGATTAATAAGGAGTTAACCAAGGCTACCCATGACAGTCTCATCCTTCATCGTCAATTCTGCATTGGGAAGATGGTCCTCCTTTACAATGCAAGGCTAAAGTTTCATCCAGGTATGCTTCATTCCCATTTTTTGGACCATACAATCTTACTAATGTTTATACATTTGGGTTTATAGGTTCAAAATGAAGAAACCAAACAAAAATTTACTATCAATGGGTAGCAGCTTAAGCACTTTCATGAAGCCCTTCCGGAGTCCTTGATGGAGGAACTCTAAGTTTAAGAATAATCCTACCAGTGACACCCACTTATTTTTATCCTTCCTTCCCAAATTATTTTTTATTATATTGAGAACACTGCACACTTAAGGTGGGGGGGGGGTATATTCATGGGATAGTTAGGTTTTTTCATCTTCTTTTTTCCTTTTTCTCTTTTCCACTTCCTGTATAGTATTATCACTTTCCCCCCTCGTTTCCCCATTCACTTTTGTGCCAAAATGTTAATTTATTATGCCCACTTTATCATGGAAAATAATTCCATCTTAATCATAAAATTTATTGGAAATGCATTAGGAATTTCTGTATTTCATATTGTTTTGACATTAATTTTTTTTATAAAATGTGCATTTTATCAAGAATTCAATATTATGGTGTGATTTTCTTTTGAAATTTGGTTCTTTGTAGATGATGTAAATGATTGTATCATTTTGAAAACTTAGAGAAGAATGGTACCCTTTTTGTGAGTAGTTCAAGAGAAAATTTTGTCACTTAATTTCTCTATAAACCTTGACACCCAACCATTAAGTGTGGAAATATCTTACTTAATAGAAGGTAAATATAAGTTAGGGTAATTTTTCTCTACTTTCCAAAAATTATTTTTCTATATGTTCATTATTTATATGATCTATTTTATTACTGTACCAGATTGAACTATGTGTGTGTACATGATATCCAACTATTTTACACCCTACAAAAATGGGTTGTGTCTTGGCTAGGTCAAAAACCACCCTTCCTCAACTTTTAATCTTGTTGTAACTATTACAATTAGTGTTGTGGGGAGATCAAACATGGGTTGGGAGAAGTGCGTGATATTTTTTCCAAGTTCATCTTATGAAAAAAATAATAAATTAGGAGAGTGATGAAATGTACAAAAAATGGGGATATCTAGGTTAGGAGCTTATGGTTTGACTTATGGTAATTCTTAAGTAAGTGGTTTTTGAAATTTAATTGCAAAGGATGTAGGGAAGATTCGGTGGAAAGGATCATGTTAGTATATAATTTTTAAAATAACTTATATTTAATCAATAGAAAGTGGAAAGAATTTAATGAAATGGTTGTCACAAACACATATGGAAAAGTAATGACATGATTAAATTTTTAATTATTATTATTTTGATGGGTATCATGCATCTCTTGGAATTTTATTCTAATATAATTTTTGATACATCTTTTTCCATGATCACTGAGAATAACTCCTCAGTGTGATTTTTTTCTTTGATCACAATTCTATTAGAAATTAAATTTTCCTTAAATGTTAAATATTTATTAATTTGTAAATATATACATGCATAATTATTGGAAATATGACTTTTCCCAGGAGTTCAAATGTTTAGGGGTTGGGGTGTGATCGCACAATGATTCACTGTTTCATTTTCACTCATATACCACTATGCTAAACTAGTTTTGTATTGAAAATAATAAAAATAATAAAAAATTGTAATTCATATTTGATTCAATTATTTTGTGTTTATCACTGATAAAAAGGGAAATGTTACTTGTTTTCATAATTGCATTGAAGGTGGAGGAGATTTGGAGGGCCCATGACGAAGTTCAAGAAAAATCGGCCAAACTCAGCCAGATCCACGCACACCAGTAGAATCAACCACACACTGCTACTAAAAAGTGCATCCAAATGGGATTATATTTTTGGGGATCTTCCAAAATTCAACAAGATAGATTTCATATGAAAAAACCCAAGACTCATTCATCTATCTGGTGTCCCATCTAAACTGAGATGTCCAAGCCACCAAATCTTCACAAAGTCAAAAAGTGGCGTATTTTGTTCTGTCAATATCTCAAGTTGTAGGTATCCAAATGAATTAAAACTTTCAATGGAAATAGTAAATAGGTGGTTAAACAACTTTTTAGTTTTTATCAAATTAATATAAGGCTTTCTACCCACCTAAAACAATGGTACATTTTTTTACACAATCTGTGTGTCCAAAACCACCTTCCACTTTGCCTATAAAATGATACATTGGGAATATAATTTTGGAGTTCAAACAAGGAGTTAAGTGCTTCTAATTTGGAGTTACATAGGATTACTCTCTTCATCCTAGAAGTTCTAGAGTTCCCTATACTCATAGGGGGATCATGGATGAAGAAGGAGTTCCACTTGACTTTCCTCCTCCGTTCGAAGTTGGGATAAACAGTGGGTGTTCATTGTGAGAGAGCTACACACATGTCAGAGAGTTCTGGTGAATCTATTAGCTATTAGATTTGATTAATTTGGGTGTTAAAACATTTCATTCCATTTATCTTACATGATTTAATTTTGAATTCTTTTTTATGCATGTGAATGTTATGCCCCTAATTTTTAATAGATTGGTGTGAGGTTTTGAGTGTGTGATTTGTGTTGTTCCTATTTGAAAACACAAGAATAATTTTCTTACCCAATTTATTGAGATTTAAAATTTTTTTGGAAGCTATTATTCCATGAATATGTTCTAGACATTTGAAATATGATTGTTATGTCAAGGTTTGGTTCTTCAAGTAATGAAATAAAGGCTTAGGAATTAATCAGGATTCCAATTAATTTTAACCAAAGAATTACTCCAAAACTAAATGAATATATAAGAAAAATAAACTTGAAATGTATGTAGTAAAATTAAAATAACCCCTTCATCTCATATTTTTCAAAATCCACTTGGTTTTTCATCTATTAAACTCTTTAAGTTAAATTATTTTCTTAAAACTGTTTTCAAAATCACCCCCTTTTTTAGTACTTTTTAATAAAAATACATACTCTAAACCTATTAACACTCCTTGAGAAATGACATAGGGTCTACCCTATTTTATAAATCAACCTTAAACTCATAATCAATTTTACGTGTCATAAAAACGCGTTCAGGATGAAATATCTTGTATATTATACCAAGGAACTAAGATAACCACTTGCTCTGGGTTACTGGAGTTGAGGTGATACAGTTGGTATCCAAGCAAGTTTATTATAAACCATAGGAACTAGATTCAGGAAAACAAATATTAGAGAAAATAACCCAATGATATAATATATGGATAAGTTTATGTATAGGATAATATTATAATGTTTTTTTTAAGATGCAGAATGTGTTGGTTCCTGTCAATTAAACCCCTATATAGATACTGGAAACTAGATACAATTGTGGAATATATTCATCTCAGGGTAAACACCCTGATAAATTCTAGTTGAGTATTAACTCAATCATCATTTGGTGCATGATATATGGACCCAAGACTACACAATTGACAAAAACCTCCCAGGGATATGATTTAGTTCACTCATACTCTCTTTATGATCCATTTTGAATGATTAAAAAATATTTTTATAATTGTAAGACATTATAAAATATACAAATCTTATGACTCTATTATTAATTATGCATAAATTATCAATTTATGTTAGGTACTGCACCGGATTTGGAATTATAACCTATTATTCATAATTTTATGAACTAATATATTGTATTCTATTATTTATAAATGGAAGCTAATAGAAGGAATGGAAAAAATTTCAACAATTGTAATAAAATTATGTATTTACCTTATGAGTATGTCAAATCCGATATCATTGGATTTGAGAAGATTATGGCTATATTAGGATAATTGACTCAAGTTATGACCAATAACCATGCCTATATGGAATAAACTATTGCTTCAAATATTGACTCATTTATGTTGGACCACATAATTTGGAATAAACCTACATCCTTTAACGTAACTACTAATCCATTTATAGCCGAATAATGTATCAAGTTCATTGAAAAGATATTTTTGGCATTGAGAAGTAACTAAAGGAAGATAGTTATTTTTTAAGTGTATTATTTAAAGGAAGATAATGATCAATGGTGTTAATTGAATGAAAATAAAAAGTTGGAAGAGGAGATAAAGAGAATGGAATAGAATAATTTCATGGAAATATTATTCATAAGATAATTTATTCATATAAAAAGAGATAACATGGAAAGAAAATTCCTCAATCTAAGACTGTAGGAATATGAAAGTGTTTCTTAGTATGAGGAAAACCTTATAGAATTATTAAGTCATGCTATGGGAAATTTATGTTAACCAAAAGGAAATATCGTTAGATTTTTTAATAGGACTAAGGTAATACTATGAAGGGAACTCGTATATCAACTATTTTCATCATATGATGATATAGTAACAAGTTCCATTAAGACATTGAAATAATTTTCCAAGTTATATATTTTCAAAGGAAATCAAGAGAAGAGGAGGTTAATTGAGAACCATGAAAAAAGAAATGAGGGAAAGGAAAAGAATTTAAGGATGGCGATTACTACATGTGATAATTGAATAAAAAAACATTGGTACTTTCTTGAAGATAATGATAGTTTTCTTCAAAAATGGAGAGAAAATTCATTAGGTATATGAATGCAAGGGAAATAAAGAAGCTTCCAATGTCCAGTTTTTCAACTATAAGGAGATGGGGAACTAAAAAAATGATCACACCAAAAATCAAGGGAATTTACTTTAGAAATGGATATGAGAGAAAGGAAAAGATTATGAAATTACTATAACTAAAGTTGAAATCCACTAAGTTGTGATAGAAGGCACTTTGATTGTAAAATCAGGATTTATTTGATTCTAAATATATACACACTTTTATATTTTTCATAGATATCAAATGATCCCTTGAAACTATGAGGAAGGAATTTTCAATCAATACACTTGGTGGATATATTGTTATAATGAGAATATATAAATTTATTTCTATTAAGATGAAAAACTCTACCCTAGTTTCAAACATCATTGTTATACCTATGTTTGAATTTGACACAATCCTACTTTTTTGATTTTAATTAGTTTTAAGGATTTAAGAATTAATAGATGAAGAATAAAATGATATATGATGAATATTAAGTATTATAATTTAATGGTTATATTATGGTATTATTTTTTATGGATGTTATCAGTGATGTTTTGGGAATTAATGTATTACTTCTTCATAATAAAGTTAGTTTATATTGAGTATTATCTTAACTTCTAATTATTTTTTATCCCAAATGGCCTGAAGGCCTTCATTTTTATTGATTTTTGATAACCCCCCTTTCAAGGTATGAGGGGGAACCCTTACAAGGTCCATAGGCTCAGAGATTACATGGCTCATAGGCTTAGGAGATTAAATGACCTGAAGGTCTTAGGGAATTAAACCAGACTATCTACAAGGAACTGCCCCTCCCCAGCATCTGCATCATGATAGTAGCTCTCCACCTTCGCATGGCCGTCTGGCTATGCTTCCCGTGCAATCATAGGCTAGTACCGATGGCATATCCATACCCTTTCATTATGAAAAATCCATTTGGATTTGCTCTGGTGAGTGAACCTACTCCGAATCCCCTTATAGGGCTACTCCTTTTTTTTGTAGTGTGTCTAGGGCAACTGCATGTGGCCCGAAGGCCTTGAGGTGGCCCTAAGGCCTTAAAGGTGGCCCGAAAACCCTACTGACCCGAAGGCCTGGGTGGCCCGAAATCCTTAAGGACTCCAAGACCAAACCGGTGGCCCAAGGTGAATAGTTTTAGCTTCTACAGTACCAAACATCACCTGCTACAGTACCTGCTACAGTACCACATGATGAACAGTTCTGCTACAGTACCTGTACAGTGTACAGTTCTGCTACAGTACCACACAGTGTACAATACTGCTACAGTACTTCTACAATGCATACTACATTACCCTGCTACAGTACTGCTACAGCCCCAAAAAAATATGCCTCTACCTAGTTTTGAACCAAGGTCTTGTGGATGCACTTAAGGATACCTCACCAACTGGGCTAAGGCTAATGTGCCTAATTATTTTTTAGATAAGTGAAATAGACTTCCATTATTTTATGGATATTATTAACCATTAGAGGCTGATTTTCATTATTTAGGAATAAAAAAATTCATCTTGTTCATTCATCATTATAATCAGAACTGAAAATTGATTAAAATACTCAATAAAAGGAAAAGACAATTTTCACATAGAATGTTTGAAGGAATCAAATAATTTTATTCTCTTATAATTCCTAAAACATAAGAAATTGAAGAAAATTTATTCATGTTTTTTGTGGAAAGTATCAATTAATTATCATTTTATTCCTATGGAAAAAAATTCACAAGTGTATGTCTTATAATGGTACACATATTTTTTATTTATGAAATAATAAGTTCCTTAATATTAACCTAGAAATTAAAATTCATGATAAAATCTATTAAAATGTCACAAGATTCCCAAAATGAAGAAACACTATGAGGATAAAAATTATGTAATGTAGGGAAAATGTAACAAAATAAAATTTTAGTTTCCTTTAAATTAATACTATGTTTTATAGCATAAACAACTCACAACCCGAAGCTTAAAAAAACCACGAAATAATATTAATTAAATATGACTGTTATAAGCTTTGCATTGGATTGGTGGGTATGAATATGAATAAACAAATTATAAAATATGTATAAAAATTATTTATTTAATAAAAATAAAGAATTTAATCAAAAAAATTTACATTCATCTAATTTTTTTACTATGAAAAGTATAAGAATACTTTCATTTTATGTCATAAGAATATATTTTTCTTAAAAATGGTTTTTAGATTATTTATGTGTAAGTAATTAGAAATATTTGTTTATATTTATAGAAATTTTATTTCTAAAAAACTAACATCATTTTTTAAATTATTAGTTCAAAACTATCATAGGGTAGATTTTTGAGATTTTTCAGAAATAGTTGTTTTTTAGTTGAATAGTGAAAAACATAGATTTTAAAAAAAATGTCACTTTTATGCAAGTATAATGAAATAATAATAACTTGAAAGTTCATGAAACCTTTATAATATTAATATATATATATATATATATACCCACACATAAGAATTACTATAATTAATATTAAAATATAAGGTTGAATGTAAAAATTTATGCTAGACATTTGGGAAATATAAGTAATGTTTTTGTTCAAATATAAACTAGTTTTGGTTCTTCACTTTTAATCTTTTATTTAAAGGGATCATCTCAGTTTTGGTATATTTTTAATGAAAAATTATTCAATTTTTTTTTTAAAATTTCCCAATTAATTCTTTTATAATAAACATTATACTTTCTTTTTATGCAAAATAATTTTCATGGTTAATTTTGTTTTTCTAAAAACAGTTTTCATTGCATTTTACAAACATATGTTAAAATTAAATTTTACCACTTATAGAAATTGAATCTTTTAAAATTGATTGCATATTTGGAATAAATATAATTAATATTAGGTAATAAGTCTAACATATTTTTTTCCAATAATGAATAGAAAAAACAATAAGTTTTTTCCATGGTTAAGGTTAAAAGGGTTTATTAGGAGGGGGATTAAAGAAGAAGATAAGTGTAAAAATTTCACTTAAAATTATTTAAATATTATTATATTAATAGATTTAGAACTTATATTATCTTAAATTAGATATAATGGCCATTTGGTCCCACTTACCAACTTACTTACCTTCATTATTGAGCTTTTTTTCTCACTCTAAGACCATCCTAAGAAGGCTTAAGGGTTAAGACAAAACAGGCTTATCAACGAAGTGGTACTCATGTTACCTGAATCTTTAAAAGTTTATTTATTCCTCTAATTCCTCTAAATATGATGTATCCATTATAAAAAAATTATTCTAGTTTCATCAATATACTAATACTTTATTATAATAGAACCATTTCCACCTTCTTTCCATCAAATTAGAAATGAAAGTATCGCTCATACGTATGTGTGGACTGCCTCCTACATATAGTTATTAGATTAATTTTACATCACCACCTCAAATTGATGGATATATTAATTTATTTAATAAATATATATGATATTTAAGATATAATTCTGTTTTTTTAATAATAAAATTTTAATTATATTTATTTCTTACTTTTTCTAGAAAATAAAAACAAAGTTCATGTGTACGTATAGACTACCATCACCATAAACAATGTAATTATTTTTTATCTATATATTTTATGTACATTTATACATATGTATATAATGAATATATATGATATTTATATCATTATTAAAATTTTGGAGTGTTAGTTCATAAAGCATAATGTTATATGGTCTAGAGGGGGTAAATAGATCAAATTAAAAAAATTTCATAAAAAAATAAATTTATAATGTAAATTAATTATGAAATTTATTTTTAAGAGATAATCATAAGAAAAAATAAAATAATTAACCTAATGATGTTTTTTATAGTATGATATAAATTGGACCTAGTCTACTCTTATATCCCTCTACTTTTCGAGATATATATTGTGTGGTAGTATGATTTTTGAAGGGGAAATCATAACTTAATTTTAAAATCCTTTTATACAAAGTGGAGGGATAACCACAATGACACATTGAATTTTTATGGGGATTCATAACCCAAATAGAACACTAACTCTAGAATATGGTATTCATGACCCAAACTATCCTGAATTTCGAATCCAGGAGTCACAACTTGAGAAGATAAAAGAATAATTTTGCTTTTGTATGTGAAATCATTAATAAAAAAGTGAAAGAAGGCATGAGATTGGATGTAGTGTTACAAAATCAAAAAAAAAATGAAATAGTTAGAAGAATAAATAACACGTACTGGTTCTTGAGTAAGGTATTGGGTCATATCATTAAGGAAGTAGTAGTCATAGAAGCTTTAATTTAGTTTTATAGAGACCGTCTAACTAATGAAAACTTGATCACACATGAACTGGTCTGTGCAACACTTCAAATTTAGCATAAATCTATTTTTATTCTCTAATGTTTTTTGTTCTCATAAATTTTCTATATATAACCTTTTCAATTTTTTTTATGACTTTAAATAGAATATTTAGAAACTAATAAATAAATATCAACCTTGGTAAAACAATTAAAATCAAAACTACAAAAATTTTCTAGGAGAGAGAAGATTATCACCCATAATATTCATAACAAAAATAATTATAATTAAAAATATAAATACTGATTCAAAAAAATTTTAATTACCCATTAAATGATTCAAATATAATCTATAATAGCTATTCAATGGTAATCCCATGAATATAATCAAACAAATTGACTATTTAATTTGAATTTCAAATTCAGTTTTATTTAACATAGTGTGTTCAAATTAAAATATTTAATTATATTAAATTAAATAAAAAAATAAGTTTGACTAAGTTTTTCAACACTAAATATTAATTTATAAAATAACAATACTAAGAAATCAATTCAAAATATAAAAACATGAATAATAGAAATATATGATGTATGTGTACGCAAGATCAAAGAGTAAATTAATAAATATTTTAAAAGAGTTTAAAATATTTTAAAATCAGATCACATGGATTCTATATAATATATATTGATTTTGGAAATAAAAAAACACTTAAAATAATTAATATAAGTATGTAGTAAATCATATTATAAAAAATGATTAAAAATAGAGCATGCTGAAAAATTCAGATTTAAGAAACATGTAATTAAAGTAATGTACTAACTGTGTCTATCAAGTGATATCATAGTTTTTATAATGACTATGATATTACAATATGTGCACAATTAAATAATTCATGAAGTCATTATACTGACTATGTGAAGAATATAACATTCAGTCACATGAAAAAATTTATGGTCACTATAATGACCATGTGAACAAGGTTCAGTCACATAAAATATATCTTGTGGTAGGTATGCTAAACATGAATTTATGGTTGGTATACTAACTATGAGAAAATAAAATGTGAGGTAGGTTGATATATCATGTAGTAGGTATACTGACCATGAATACATGGTTGGTATACTAACCGTAAATAAATAAAGTATAATAACTCTACTTACCCATCACAGTATCTTATCACAATAGGCTTTCCCGACTCATGATAAATTTTCATAACCACATGGTGGGTTGGGATACCCATGTCAATAGATTTACTAGTGAATATGATACACTGTAAAACTGGACTGTGTTGAAACTGTTGTGATTATGTGATGCTTGCATGGATGGTTTTGAGGTGCTTCCATGGCGGCGTCGAAACCAGCATATTATGCTAAAGAAACATGTGTAACCATGTGAAGGAGAATTTTTTCTTCTACTAGAGGTTCCTGGATGATGTATAAGGTATATCCACTAACTTTTATTAATGAAAAAGGAGATGCGGGTGGACAGAAGGTTCACAGTAGATTGAGTATGAAGTTTTGGTCACTACCACAATGCATGATAGGTATGAAAGATAGTTCATAGTAGGTTTATAATAGCGTTCATGATAGGTCCATAAAACCCATGGTCGTATGATAAAGTGTGTTCAAAATAGGATTATAAAACCCATGGTATTTTGATAAAGGGTGTTTAGAAAACCTATGACAACATGAAATCTCAAACTTCGACCAATTTTTAGAGCCACTAAATAGAAACATTAGTGAACATTATGATTGAAATAAAGGTATATAAAATAAATATATTTCTAATTGATCAAATAATTCTTCAATATGACATATATAGAGAAAGATATAATAAAAAAATAGTGAAATATATAAACTAAAAACTGTAGAAAAAATGACTGTAAAGTTTCAGAATTAGGAAAATTTACAGTATCTAAAAGGCATTTTTAAACATTCAGACAATTTAATGATATGTATAAAAAACTCTTATATTTAAATTACAAAAAATGGTGTGAGATTAATAGATATATAATGAGAGTTATCAAAACAAAATAGAATAAAATATATTCAGGATATTATATAATTCTTGAACCATTGAAGAGTATTTTAGAAATTTTTAGATCACTCAAACATCGATTTTAGGCTCATATTTATTTTAATGAAATATAAATAAATAAATTTGATATCCAATGGGAATTTTTTCATAAATATCCAATATATATAACTCATGTTATAATAGAATAACTAATGAAAACATGAAAACAAAATAAATAGAAAAACATTATAGAAACCATTTGCATGCAGCATGTTTGAACCAAAATAAGAATATTATAGACATTTATTTTGACTTCTTCATATTTGAATAAAATTTATATAATCATAAAATATTTCATTTGAAATATGATTTATAAAAATCCAAGTAATAGAGATGAATATATTATAAAAATAATGTGAGTTAATAAAAAAAATTTCAATATAAAATATTGATAGGGTTTGAAATATTGAAAACATAAAATATTAACCAAGAACAACAAAATCCAAAAAAACACCCTTTTTTTAAATTAATAATCCAAAAAAATATTTTTAAAATTCTTCGAAATTTAATTTTTTTTTTCAAAAAAAGGAAATATTAATAAATATAAAATAATAAAATAAGATTAAATTTAGAAAAACTCCCCCTTAATAAATACATATTAAGGAAAGTTACAAAAAAATAAAATAAAAATTTCAAACTAAATTTCTAACATAACAAGTTAAAATATTTGTATTTTAAACATTGAAAAATAAAATAGTTTGGTAAAAATATATTTCAGTTGATTTTCAATTAGACTATATTTGAGAATAATATCACCTTTATTAATATAATATTGAAGAAAATGAAAGTACATGTCTATATGATATGTTTTAGAATTCATTAATGGGTTATTTGAAATGGAAATAACATAAGAATTATCAAAATAAATATGATTTTTTTTCAAAATTCAAAGCATATATAGACAAAGTTTTCTTTATCTAGAAATATTTTCAGCAACAAGATGCAATAGATATATACTCACTTTTAGAATTTGATAAATATATTGAGTTTCATTTTCATTAACTCCAATAAACTAAATTATTATTGTGAAAGTGACACATACCTGAGTATATTTTTCTAAAAATTCAACATCCTCTTAAATAAGATTCATAGTAACTAATAAAATCAAAATAATTTTTTCAAGAATAAAATAATCCACAACTAACACTTATTTTGATATATCGAAAAATAAATTTTATAAACTTTAAGTGATATTACTTAGGATCAGATTAAAATACAGTGGATAAATAACAATAAACATTATATCATGTATATAAGTAGTTAAATATAAAAAGATTCTTATCATGTATCTAAATTATTTATAATAAAAATATTTTCCAAAAACATCAGAATCTAATTTACAACTAACATTCATAGGGGTTTTAAATATTTTACAAGAATCAATACCTAAACACTTGTCTAAATCTTTATCATATTTTTATTGATTAAAATATATTACTTCATTTTATTGAAAATTTTGAAGTCCCAAAAGAAATTATAATTCTCTCTAAGAATCATGTTAAAATAAATTTCCATTAAATTTGAAAAATCTTTACCAATAAAATATTTTTATGATAAGATAACAATATCATCAACATAAACTTGAATAATTAAATTATTATTTGAAATTCTTTTGATAATAAAAGTATGTTCTACTTTACCTTTTTTAAAATCATTTTTCAATAAAGATATTGTAATTATATCATACTAATCATCATTTTATTTCTTAAGACCATATAAATATTTTTATAAATTAAAAACATGATTAGAAAACCCCACATTTTCAAAACTAGGGGGTTGGGAAACATAAAATTATTTAGAAATAAAACCATCTAAAAATACAGTTTTCACATCCTTTTTAAATAACATAAAACCATTAAAAAAATAAAAATATTACAAAATTATAATAGAATAAATTCTAGAAATAGGTAAAAAATATTCATCAAAATATATACCTTCTTATTTATAATAACCTTGATAAAAAATATGAGATTTATTCTTATAAACTTGTCCACTTATATCTATCTCATTTCTAAAAAACCACTTACTTCCTATAAAATTCATATAAAAAGGTTGTTCCACTAAATACCAAAAATTATTCTATAAAATTAACTAAGATCATCATGCATAGAAATAATCCAAATAGAATATTTTAAATTATCAATAACATTATTAGGAAAAAATCATAAATATAAGCAGAATTAAAACAAAAATTTAAAACTGAGTTTCTAATTTCAATAAGAGAATCAATGTTACCAATAACATTGTAAGAAAGATGATCAATATGAATATTAATTTATATTATATAAATTCTAGAAGGGGTATTCTCCCCCTTAATTTATTTATCCTCATCCTAAGGTTTTTTCTCACAAAAGTTAAAATCTCTAAACTCATCATAAAAAAATTAGAATCAATAATTATTTTTACATTATTTTCATTAAACATAACATGAACATATTCTGAAATAACAATATTTATTTTATTACAAATTCTATATTAATTATTATTAATATAATATCCAAGAAAAACACCTTCATCACTTTTGGAATCAAATTTATCTAAGTTATCATTCAAATTTAAAATAAAAACTATAAAACCATAGACACTAAAATAACAAAATTTATCATTTTTTATTTTAACCAATTCATAAGAAATTTATTTAAAAAAGTATAAAAATAATTCTATTTGAAATATAAAAGCTAAAAAATGGATTCATCCCAAAATTAACTAAGAAAATATTATTCACTTAACATAGTTATGGTAATTTTAATAAGAGTTATATTTTTCTATTATGAAACACTATTTTTATGTGGTGTTGTAGGAGAATAAAAATTATGAAAATAGCCATTATTTTCCCAATTTTTTGTTCAAATTATAAATAATGAAGTTCACCTCATTTATCACTGTGAATATAAATAATAAATAAACCTTTTTAATTTGGAAATATACTAAAACAAATCAATAAATCTTGATAAAGTATCATTTTTATGTGCAAGAAAGTAAACCTATGTAAATCTACTATAATCATCAATGATAAAAATATTACATTTCTTTCCTCCAAGGATAGAAATATGTGTAGGTCCAAATAGATCAAGATGAATTAATTGTAAAGGTATTTTAGTAATTATCTAATTGATATGTCTGAAAAAAGTTTTATGTTGTTTCCCTTTGATGAAAGAGTAGAAAACATGAATATGCTCTTTATTTATAGTAGGTAACTATAAAAAATTCACGTATTTAGTGAGATTATTTAATATTTTGAAATTAACATAGAGTAATAATATATTCCAATAAATGCTATCACTATTCAAAACATTTAAACAGGTAACATGTCGAAAAGTTCATCAAAATAAACAGTATAAATATTTTCTTTTTGATTATCATATAATAATAATGAATCATCTTTAAAAACTAAACACTTATAATTTTCAAATTTCACTTCTATTACAACATCACATAATTGATAAATACTAATTAAATTTCATTTTAGAACTTTAAAATATAAAATTTTATAAATAAAAGTATAATTATAATTACCCACTTATTCAAATCAATTTACTTGGCCTTTGGAATTATATCCAAATGTAACAGTGCCTTCATCAAATTTATTGCAAGTGATAAAATTTGATGGTTTTCTATTCATATCCCCAGAGAATCTACTTTCCATGTACCATATGTCATTATTGAGATATCCAAATCAGTTTTCCAAAAAAAATCAATTACTTAACAATTTTAGTATCCAAGTTACTTTGGGTCCAATCAGAGTAGTAATAAAATTTTTAGGTACCCACACTAAATTTAAAGAAGTATTTTATGGTACAATAGATAAAAAAGATTTAGAAATATGAGTATTTATAAATACCAAATACTATTTGAATATAAGTGATCAATCATTTTCATAGTGACCTTTCATTCCACATTAAAAACATGTAACCGTAGAAGTACAACCATTTTTACTTTTTAAAAAATTATTTTAATACATTTTAGGTAATCTATTATCATATATAATACAATAATTATTTTTATTTATTTTTTCAAAAGACATCAACTTTTGATAATTTTCATGACCTTGAATAAAAGTAGAAAAATATTCTTAATACTTTCAACTTACTTTTTCAAAATTTCATTCAATGCTTGAGCATATTTCAAATCAACATAAAATTTAAATGAGAATAAGAAGAAATATTCCTTAATTTTTCATTCTCTTGTAAAATCACTTTATTTATAGTATAAAATTATTATTATTTCATTTAATTTTATTATATAAATCAAAAAATTTAAAAACATATTTTAACAATCATTCAATTTATTTATTTAATTCAGAAATAATTTTTTTTAGAATCATAGTCAGAATCAAAACACCCAGAAAAAAAATATGAATCACTAACATCATTCAGATATTCCATAAAGAAGAATTTAGAAAATTATTTTTCATGTCCATATTCTTCACTAGAATATGATTCTTTGGTAAAATTACTACTAGTTGTCAAATTATTTTTTCATTATTTTTTATTTGTTTTTTCTATTTTATTCTGGGCAGTCTAGATTGATATTCCCTTTCTTTCTATACTAAAAAAAAGTTACATCTTAGGTATTATAATTAGCACATCCTTTTTTATTTCCCTTTATTTTTTCCTTTTGAGGGTTTCTTCTAAATTGGTTCTTGAATCCTTTATTTTTCATTTATTTATAGATTTGAGTTATAATCTAAGCCATATCTTATTTTTAATATCATGTAGTTCAGAATTTGAAGAGTCAAAATAAATAAAATTCATATATTAAAATGTTATGCCTTTTATTTTCGTTGTGTCCTCTTTAGTGATATTATTCAATTCCAGTTCATACTAAAGTCGTGATCCAATAAATTCATCGAGTGTTTACTCTTTAAAG
The DNA here is from genome assembly GCA_963277665.1 of Viscum album. Classification (NCBI taxonomy): domain Eukaryota; kingdom Viridiplantae; phylum Streptophyta; class Magnoliopsida; order Santalales; family Viscaceae; genus Viscum; species Viscum album. The sequence goes on from OY728137.1 coordinate 765,321,905, forward strand.
TTATTTATTTTTTCAATGGTGACATTATTTTCATTCCATTTATTGAGTATTTCTTGTAGGACTCATTCTATAAGTATATGAATTTATAATATTTCTCTAAGGGATCTCATTTCATTCACAATGCTTGTGAATCAACAGAACATTTGGATTATAGTTTCATCTTCACCCATCTTTAAGTCTTGGTGCTCATGTAAAATCATTTCATGATTTGATCATATAAATTTTTATGAGCCCAGGTGAGTAACTTATAGAATCTTCTAAATCTCATGAGCTGTCTAACATGCGGACACATGACTACACACAATTCTGCTAATAATAAAATATAAAATATGCACAAATTTTTAATTTAAAAAAAATATAGAAGAATAATTTCCAAAAGATTTTCTGGGTCAAAATATGGTAGTTTGTATGAATTATCATTGATTTAACAGTGTTATGTGATTAATTAATTTAGGATTCCTCTTTTCTGTATTACCATTAGTCATAATAATTTCTATCAAAGTGAGGTGGATTTTGAGGAATCAAAGAATCATTTATATTTATTATTTCCATATTAAAGATATATCCCTTAGTATGTGAGGTGTAGTGAAGGTTTTGAATGATAAAATATAAAGTAATAAACTCCTAATAGATCCAATGATCTGATACCAATTGTTGATATCGATAAATAGACAATATAAAGGCAAAATGAAAATTTCTAAAAGGTTTAAGATCTGATACCAACTATTGGTATTAGTAAATAGAAAATATATGTAGAATGAAATTTCCTAAAAGGGTACAGATATAATACCAATTGTTATGTACCAAAGGGTAAGGACAGATGGTCAAGATGGGGGTGAATGGAACAGATTAAAAAATATTCTTGAAGAAATGGATTAATTATGTAAATTAATTTTAAAAGACAATAATGAGAGTTAATTTGTATCAGTCACAAAAGAATGAACACAAGTGTGTTTTTATAGTAACTCAGTCTAAATTGGACCTAATATACTCTTATACATCTATGATCAATGAGGGATACATTGTTCACTAATCTGATTTTTTATCAGATAATCATATCCCTATTACAAATTTTTTTCTATAAAGTAGATGGATAACCACCTCAAAACACTGAATTTTGTATAGAGAGTCACATCCCAAATATATAAATGAATTAATACTATAAGAATAAAAACCAAAATGGTCCTAAATTTATAATTAGGGAGTCACAAATTGAGGAATAAAAACAATAATAATTCTTTTGTATGTAAATGAATAAACATAAAAGTGAATGAAGGTGTGAGATGATAATTAGTTTTACAGACTCAAGAAACTAGAAAAGATAGATAGATCAAGTATGGATAGGTATTGATTCTTTAGTAAGGTATCAGTTCATCTTGTATAGGCATTAGTAGTTGTTGAATTTTTTGTTCATCCCTTGAGAGATCATCTAACCAATAAAAACATGATCGGTCAGGCACTAGTCTATGTAGTACTTTAAAGTTTAGCGTAAGGATATTTCGATTCCCTAAATATTGTGTTCTCCTAAATCATCTATATGTTACATTTGAATGTGTCTTAATTCCTTTAAATAGTATCTACAGAAACTAATAAACCAATATCCAATCAGGTCAAACAATTCAAATTTAAACTGAAAAATTATTGAGGAGAGAGAATAATATCATCCAGAACATTCTTAAAAAATATCAATGGAATTCAAAATATAAAAAAAATTCAAACCATTTTTAATTATCCACTAAATGATTCAAATATACCACATAAAAAATTGGTCAAATTTAATCCCATAAATATCATAGAACAAATTTCCTATTAAATTCACATTTCAAGTACATTCTAATTTGATGCTGAACATAAAAATTAAAAGATTTAATTATAATTCATTAAATACAAAAAAATAATTTTGAATATGTTTGTCGATAAAAAATATTAATTTAAAAAGAATAAGAACAAGAAATAAATTCAAAATTTTAAAAAATGAATATTTTAAATATACGATGTATGTGTATCTAATAATAAAGAGTAAATTAATAAAGATTTTAAAACTACTTGAAATTTTTTTAAAAATAATTTTCATGGATTTTATGTAATATATATTAATTTTAGAAGTCAATAAACCACTTAAAATAACTAATATATGTATATAGTTAATCATATTATCCAAAATGATGAAAAACAGAGCATGCTAAAAAATTTATATTTAAGAAAAAATAAATCAAGTAATGTACTAACCATGTGTTCCATGTGATCTAACAGTTAATATAATGAAATTGAGTTTACAAGATACGGTCAATTTAAGAATTCATTAGATCAGTATATTGATTGTGTGAATAATATAAATTTTAGTCACTTGATAAATTGTATGGCCACTATACTGACCAAGAAAACAAGGTGCAGTCACTTAAGAAATATCATGTGGTCGATATAATAACTCTGAATTCATGGTTAGTATACTAACCATGAGAAAATATAATGTGTAGTATTTTAACATACCCTGTGGTATGTATAATGATTGTGAATGCACTATCGGTATACTGACCATAAAAAAAATAAAGCGTGGTAACTATACTTACCCTTCAGAGTAGGTTCTCATGATAGGTTTTCTTGGCTTAGTGCCACTTTAAATAAAATCATGATAGGTTGATATAAATTCATAAATGGATGTACTAGTGAATATTATACATCGTATAACCATAACATGATGAAACTACTGTGATCAGGCAATGCTTGCATGGATGGATGTGAGGTGCTTCCATGGTGGTGTAAAAATTAGGAGCTTATGCTAAAGTAGCATGCATGACCATATAAAGGAGAAAAACCACTTATATTGGATTTACCTGGATACTATATAAGGTGTATCCACTACCATTCATGAATGAATAAGGATATTCAAGAAGACAACATGATCATGGTAGATTTAGATTTCACTTGCAGTCACTACCATAATGCATGATAGGTTTAAAAGATGGTTTATGGTAGGTTGATAAGGGTGTTCATGGTATTTTCATAAATTAAATTGTATTTTGATCAAGGATATTCATGTTAGGTAAATAAAACCCATGTTATGTTGACAAAGGGTGTTCAGAAAACCTGTAGAAACAAGATATCTCAAAATTCAACCTATTTTTAGAGCCACTAAATAGAAAAACGAGAGAATAGTCCTGTAACACCCCTAGTTTTTATGATGTATTATTTTTTAATAAATTAAATTTCATTAAAATATTTCATTACATGTATCAACAAGTTAATCTTACGATACATGCAAAACTTGGTTAGCTTCGTTACATGTGACATGGAGTTTTAACAAAACCATGATATATTATCAATATTGTTATTTAAATGCAACCATTATATCCTAACCATTGAAATTAGTGACATGAATAGTAATAAATACTTTTTAAATATTAATTGTAATGATTTTATATAAATAAAGCATCTTGATAATAAAATATTTAATTTTTGGTAAAGTCTTTATATGTTTTAAAAATACTATTTTATCAAATAAAATGCTTTTTATGTATTTTTTTTGAATAATAATAAAATTAATTTCTGAAAATTTTAGAATATTAATTTGAGAAAATAAAATTATTATTTGAAATCATAATTTCAGAATTATATTAGGGTAAATTTTTGGGATTTTTTGGAAAATTTCATTTTTTTGATAAATAGTGAAAAATACTGAAGTTTAATTGAAAACTACATTTTCATTTAATTTATTTATAAAGTAAAATATTATTTTAATTTTTTAACATAAAATTAGTTAAATTATATATCTATTAATCTAACTAAGTTTATTTTAATCAATTTTATATTTAATTTTTATATAATTTTTTTAAACTTTTGAACAGTTTTTCTTAAAAACCCACTTTCTCATCTCATCTATAAGATTAATTTAAATTTAAATTTTCTAATTCTTTGAATTTAAATTATAAAAATGGAATAAATATTTTTATTAATCATAATATATATTATCTAATAAGTTTGTATTAATTTTTTACAAAAATGAATATTAAAAATAGTAGTAATTGTTTACTGTGGTTAAGGTAAAAATGAATTTATCGAGGGTTAATCTAAAATGATAAGGTTAAATTAAAACACAAAAACATTAAAAAATCCATATTATTCCCATAAATTTAACTTATTCTTTATATTATTTATAATAATATATTTTTAGACTTGTGACAAGAACCAAATATGGGTGGAATTCATTCTTTTCAAAAAATTACACGTGTGCCACTCACCTCACTTATAAAGGCCACCCATTATACTCTATTACTCACACTGTAAAACCACTTTTTGGAAAATAAATACCCAAATAACCTCAGAAATTACCTCATATCATCCTATAATCCTTATCTTTTTTATAGAAATACAACATAGAAAGGCTTTCAGTACAAACTTAAGGAGTATAACTGAAGAAGAGGCAATATTCATCAACGAGCATTCTGTTATATTTATTCCTACACATATATGAATTATTATTATACTATGATGATATAATAACATTATTAAATTAAATATACTAATATATTTTTTATTTTACGTTCATAACCTACAACCATCTCCACTTCCATCAACTGGTTTATGAAATCATCATTCATGTGAATGGCAGACTATTGCCTTGCAAACCAATGTCATTTTCTTTTCCGTTACCACCTATCAAGGTTTCACATAATGATAGATTTATAATTTATATATGATATTTTTGAAATTATTATTCTTCTTGAATTATTATATCACACATACCTTTATACTCTCCTTTTTGTGAGAATATGATAACGTCACTCATGTGTACGACAGACTACCACCTCGTAAAACAATTTTATTCATTCATGCTTTAAATGGAATATATTAAAGATGAGTCTAATAAAAATATATTTTATATATGACATAAAAATTATTCTGTAATGATAATATATATATCAATTACTTTTATTTTATAACGACCCATACTTTAGATACATGGTTATTACTTTAGAATTGAATCATACTTATTACAACATATAACAAAACCATGAAAGGACCATATAGGTATAGTGTCTTTAGAAACTGGGAATCATAAACAACTGGTTCATAAATCATCTACACTGTCTCCCATTTATTTCATCATATCTAGAGTCCCTTTTGGCAGATCCTACTTAATACCCTTCTTCCAGACCCGGGGAAAAGAAAACATACAAAAGGGTGAGCTAAAATGCCTAGTAAGGGCAAACAAAAGAAATATCAATCATATCATATTCATAAGAACATAAAATTTTGAAAATCTTAACATGAAAAAGAGATCATAATATCATAACATGGGATAGATCACAGTAGTGAGATGTAATCCCAATAATCATAACTTAGAACATGAAATTTTGTGGCATACACACATAATCATAGAAAATCATTTCATATTAGTCAAGACTCATTTCCAAGACTATCATAGTGGACAATGTCCATTACTAAACCGAGTTCACTCCTCGTTCCAATCTTGTGTCACTGAACCGGATTAACTTGCCGTTCCAACCATGTCTATCTCATGAGATATAAATCTTTACCCAATGCATTGGAGGGAGATATTGGTCTCACCCATCTCATAATGAAACCATTATTATGTGTTCCACAAAATCATAAATCATACATCATATCATAACCCATGTAATAAAAATGGGATTCTTAAACATCATGTCATCATAACATAATCCATATAAGATAAAAAGACATCATAAAATTAATTCCATCATAACTTAATCAAATAAATGTAAAAATAGGGATATAAATATAACCCTATAATATCTTAGATGGAAAATAATTTTGATAAAACACTTGAACTCCATTCTTGAGGAAAATATCCTTTCTACTTCAAAAATATTCTTTCCTTTCTTAACATGTCATACAATTTTAAAAGAAAATAATTTGATTAAAAATAAACTTGAAAACTTGTAAATTAAGCTTCATGGAAATAATGTTCTATGAAATCATAAAAATCCATTCATGTCTTCTAAGTTAAAAAAAACATTCTTCTCGTACTTTGGCCAGAAAAGTCAAAAAGTACCTCATACTAAAAACGACAAAAGATTCCTTTCATATCTTTTACTAAAAACTCAACAATGGGTAAAATTGGATTTAAACAATTGTAGGAGGATATAAATAATATTAAATATTGAGGAAACATGGATGTGGATGATAAATATGCCCCAGTAAATTCTAAATTATAAACATTCTCGGATAAAAATGAGATTGTGAGATTTTCCCTTACCTTAGGTCTGATATTATTTGTACGTATTTGAACATGCTTTATAATGATTTAAACAATGTAATATAATTATTACAGAATCATATTCATTATTATGATATCATATATGGTCATATTCTTATCTTCTTATTAGTAATATTTCATTTCTTCTTGTTATTTGGGTGTTTATTGCTTTATGTTCTTATGCGTATTTTGTCGAATAAATTCATATTACTATTTTTAGTTTATAGATAAATCATTTAAATAATAGTATTAGCATAATATATATCATATTTATTCATTCAATTCATTTATATAATCTTGGTTTAATGAAGATCATGTAGAACGAATCACATCGCACCGTGGAGACGGTAAGCCGTACGTACGTACGAGCGACGATATCGTTCCAATAATTATTGAATGGTATTGGAGTGTATAATAGAATATATTAGAGTTAGTATCATGTTATAATAATCATATATAGTTATTATTTACACCATAATACCCATCCAAGTAAGGTGGTGGTGGAAAACAGATTACACCACGACGTGGAGACGGTATCTCGTACGTACGCATGCGCGGTGATTTCATTTTCCGTAGGATGGATAAATGGTGAAATAGCATTGTTTAATATTTATAATAAAATGTCAGTATATGAGTGATACTGATGTTATTACTTTATAATGAAACAAATAAAGAAGAGGAAGTATAAGAAGAAGGAAATTTGAAAGAATCGGTAACCGATATTACCTCTTCTTCGACACGCCTCTTTGAAACCTCCTTTTAGGGCACTAAAATTTGAATTTGAAGAAGACCAGGACCTTTAGTATGTTTCTAGGGAAGTTGATAAGGTAAATTTTCAGGGTTTGGCCGAGCTTTAAGGATCAAAATTGTGTGATGAGGAGAGGGAGGAGGTGCCCTTTTATAAGGGAGGAGAGGGGCACCTTAGAAAAAACATAAAATATTATTTTATAATAAAGTCATATTCGGTTTATAATAGCTCCAAATTGATTTATTTAGAATCTAAAGTGGGTATGGGTCTAAATAAGCTCATAAAATAGGTTTTAGACAAGTTTAGGATACTATTTTGACCTTATCATTTATATTTAACTCTAAGTTAAATAATTTAACTTTTACCCTATCTTCTTGTTTTCTTACACTATATGGTTAATAAACCTACTATAACAAGCCCAAAGAACCCCAAGTGGTTCATTATTAAAATATATAACCTTATATAAGTCATTTGGATTAACCTTAGATTTTTAAAAATAGAATAACAATTAATAATATAATATTTGTTTTAAAAACTATTTTATGTCAATTTTGAATCTATTTGGTAATTGATTTTTGTGAAAATTATAACAGAATGATTATTTCTAAAAAAGTTAATTAAATCAACACTAACATGTAATATTAACCTATAAAATTAGTTTAATTCATAAAGAGTCTCAAATTACATTTATTTGGGTATTTATAACATCAATTATTTTAATATTTCATAAATAAGGTAATTACTGCATCATTATTGTGTCATAAATAAATTAAATTATTTAATGTTTAAAAATTATAAATAAAATACCATTATGTAGTAAAATTTTTTATATTTCTAATGAATATTTATAGTCGAATTTATCTTATGTATAACCCTATATTAATTTTTTTTTAGTTATTAAACTTTGATTTTAACTCTTTTAACTCTTCTTGAAATAAAATAATAATAAATGTCCTAATCTAATCCAAGTGGACCTAAAGGGTAATATTTTATTCCTAAGGTTGTTTTTGGTCGAATTAAACTTATCCAATAGAATTAGGATATGTGTTAGGGTAATAATAATATCATTTTTACCTTTAATTACCCTATTTACTTTTGACCGTGGTAAATAAAAGTAAAAAGTTACTATTCACAAAAAATTATTTTTATCATATTGAACCGCATTTTACTCCTTGATATTAACTGTGTCTCTCAGATTTTCAAAATTCAACTCACAGAAGCGATAAAATTATGTTTTTTTTGTATAATTTCAAATGCTCCTAGGAGGTCGGTAAAAGACGGTGAAAAGTTCAATAAAATTTTTATATATCTAAAAATATTATAAAATGACTCCAATGAATTAAATTGAACTTATATAAGTATTATGTATCTATTTTGACCTAAAATAAATTTAAATAAAATAAATTATTATTTAAATAAAAAGCTAGTTTTAACCAATAACTCAGTGTTTTCACTATTCATTAAAAATTGAAAGTTTTCAGAAAAATACCAAAATTTCACCCTAGGATAATTTCGATATTACGAATCCAAAAATGAAGTCCATTTTAAAAGATAAAATTTATAAAATTTCAAAAAGTGAGTATTAGTATTCATAGAAGCTAGTTTATATAATATTTTAATAGCATATTGTTGTTTAGTGAAACTCGATATTGCGTACAACACACGCTATCGAGGAAGGTTTCTCTTGCGTATAACGGAAGCCAAGCTAGTGTTGTGTGTAGTGAAAGACTCCTTTGATGTTTTGTATAACATAAGACATAAAAAATATACTTCTCATAAAATATTAGGGTGTTACATTCTACCCCCCTTAAAATGAATTTCTCACTCGAAATTCGTCACTTCGTAATAAATAGATTAAGATACCTCTCCCTCATCATATCCTCAAGTTACCATGTAGCTTCTTCTAATTGGTGGTTCTTCCATAAAAGTTTCACCAAGCGAGTGGTCTTGTTCCATAGAACTTTTTCGCTATGATCCAGAATCTCTATCGGTTATTCTTCATAAGAAAGATCTTGCTCCAGTGTTACAAATAATGAGCTTAGTACATGTGAAGGATCATGTATGTACTTTCTCAGGAGAGATACATGGACACATCGTGAACTTGATAGATATTCGGTGGAAGCACCAATCGGTAAGCTACCTTCTCAACACGATCCAATATTTCGAAAGGACCGATATACATAGGGCTCAACTTGCCCTTCTTTCCAAATCTCATTACTCTCTTCCAAGGAGATATTCATAAGAACACTTTATCACCCACTTCAAACTATAGGTCTTTTCTTTGGTTATCGGCATAGCTTTTTTGTCGACTCTGATCTTCTCTTATGTGTTGTTTAATAGATCAGACCTTTTCTGCCATCTCATCAACAACATCAGGTCCTAATAGCTTTCTTTCCCCAACTTCATCCCAACAAGTTGGAGTTCGGTATTTATTTCCATAGAGAGCTTCATAAGGAGCCATCTAAATACTGAAGTGAAAGATATTATTATAAGAAAATTCCACCAAAGGTAGGTGTTGATCCCAACTACCTTTGAAATCCATAGAGAAAGCTCTCAATATGTCTTCTAGAGTTTGAATTTTCCTCTCAGACTGACCGTCTGTCTGAGGATGATAAGCAGTGATGAAACTCAACTCTGTATCTAGAGTATGCTGAAGACTACACCAAAAATTCGAGGTAAACCTCAGATCCTGATCAGATGTAATGGAAAGTGGTACTCCATGCAATCTTACCACTTCCTTCACATATATCCTGGAAAGCTGATCCAGAGAGAAATCTTCTCTAATAGCAATGAAGTGTGCCGACTTTGTAAGACGGTCAACTATGAACCAGATAGAATTATTGCCTTTGGATGTTTTAGGAAGTCCGGTGACAAAGTCCATAGGGATGTTTTCCCATTTCAATTCGGGTATGGGTAATGGTTGTAACATCCCCTTAGACTTCTGTCTCTCAGCTTTAACTTGCTGACAAACCAAGAATCGAGAGACATATTCAGAAACATCTCTTTTCATTCCATCCCACCAGAAGTACTATTTTAGATCCCTATACATCTTCGTGCTTCCAGGATGAATAGGGAATGAAGAAATATGAGCCTCATCCAGCAGCTCCTTCTTTAATTCTGGGATGGGAGGAATACAAACATGGTACATGAAACTTATTATTTCATCACAATAAAGGTTGAATTCAGGAACATTTCTTACCTTCTTTTGTAACTCTACATCTTCTTTTTGTGCTTCTTTAATCTTCACATGTATATATGGTTGAACATTCATTTGAGAAAGATAGGATTTTACCCTTCCATTATAATTCCAAGATCTATACTTTGTAAATCCACAAATATTGGATTTTTTGTGATCCTCATCATGGATAAACTAGCATGGTCTTGTTGACTTAATGCTTCTTCCACCTTGTTTGCTTTCCCAGGGTGATAATGAATTGAGAAGTCATAATCCTTAATCAAATACAATCATATTATTTGGCGCATATTTATCTCCTTTTGTGTGAAAATATTATTTAAACTTTTATGATTAGTATAAATATCACACCTTTCACCATAAAGGTAATGCCTCCAAATATTTAATGCAAAGATTAGAGAAGCTAACTCCAAATCATGAGTTGGGTAATTTTTATCATGGATTTTCAACTGTCGTGAGGCATAATCTATCACCATATCATTTTTCATGATAACACACCCCAATACCTTCTTGGATACATCACTGTAGATCACAAACCTCTCTCCACTACAAGGCAGTGTGAGCACAGGTGCACTGGATAACCTTCGTTTTAACTCCTTGAAATTTTCTTCACACTCCTCTGTCCAAACGAACTTAACTCCTTTTTGAGTCAACCTGGTGAGTGGATTAGATAACCTTAAAAAATCTTTCACAAAACGTCGATAATATCCTTCCAGACCAAGAAAACTTCGGATCTTAGTTACCGTAGTTAGTCTCGACCATCTTTCGATAACCTCTATTTTTGTTGGATCCACAGATATCCCCTCTTTTGAGATTATGTGACCCAAAAATGAAACTTTTTGAAGCCAAAATTCACACTTGGTAAATTTGACATAAAGATCATCCTTTCTCAGGGTCTTTAATACAATTCTCAAGTGATCTTCATGTTATTACTTTCTCTTTGATTAGAAAAGAATATCGTCTATAAAGACTACCACAAACTAATCAAGATAGTCTCTAAAGACTCTATTCATCCGATCCATGATGATAGTAGGAGAATTAGTAAGACCAAAAGACAACACTATAAATTCGTAGTGTCTATACCTTGTATGGAAATCCGTCTTTGGTATATCCTCTATTTTGACCCTTAATTGATGATACCCTGAACGAAGATCAATCTTGGAAAAGTATTGAGCTCCGTGTAGTTGGTCAAATAAGTCATCAATGCATGGGAGATGATATTTGTTCTTGATAGTGATCTTTTTAAGTTCTCGATAATCAATGCAGAGGCTTTTTGATCCATCTTTCTTCTTAACAAACAGAATAGGTGCTCCCTAAGGTGACGCACTGGGGTGTATGAATCCTTTATCAAGAATCTCTTAGAGTTGCTTCTCCAATTCCTGCAACTCAATTGGGGCCATTCTATAAGGTGTATTTGAAATAGGCATAGCACCTGGTATGATTTCTATTGAAAACTCAACTTCACGATTTGGTGGAAGACCTAGAAATTCCTCTGGAAAGACATCATCAAACTCCTATAAAATGGGTGTATTCTTAATCGTGAGTTTCTCACCAACCATTTGAGATAAATAACCTTCATTTAGTGGAATCAAGACCCATAAGATGGAAGAAATTTCCACTGGAAGGTCATGTTCATCCTTGCATCGATAGATGATCATAGATTGATATGGAATATGAAATGTGACTTCCCTTATTTGGAAATTGATATGATATCCATATAAAGAAAGCCAATCCATGTCAAGAATCACATCCAATTCCACTATAGGAAGGATCACAAGATTTGTAGGAAGTAATTTCCCAAAAACTTCAATTGGATAAGAATTGTAAACTTTTGATGCGACCATTGTACCATTAAGAGTTGTCACAGCTAACTCAACATCTAATTATTGAGGTAATACGGCGATACCCTTAGAAAATTGTTCAAAAATAAAAGAGTGGGTGGATCCAGAATCAAATAAAACATTTGCTACTTTAGAGTGGATGGTAAGTGTACCTTTCACCACTTCGTTATCATACTCCACATCATCGATAGTAATTGCATGTGACTTTCGTTTGGCTTTGGCCTTAAGAGTTTGTTGATATCGATCATCATCAACAACCCTTAGATTCGGGAAATGATTGGCATTATGCCCCATCTCCTTGCACTTGAAACATTGAAGTGTTGGAGGTGCATTATGTGTATCCCTTTCTTTGTTATCATCACTAGACATCTTATTCCCATTATTTCGACATTAAATTTCCCGATGAACTTCTTTTCCACACTTAAAACATTTTCTTGTCCCTTTAAGACAATTCCCTCCATGTTTATTTCCACAATTTGAGCATAAAAAAACTCATCTTCTTTTTAGCGTGGTCTTTATATTTTCCATTGAATCCCATTTTCCTATTCTAATCAAACCCATATGATTGATGGGTTACTCCAATCTCCATCTCAAACATGAGAGCACATTGAACAATTTCCTCATAGCTATTGAATTCCCTTATGTCTAACGCCCTTCGAAGACTTGGTTTTAAGCCACTAAATAATCAATCGATCTTACTCTCAAGTTGGATAATAATTCTAGAAGCGTACCTTGCAAGTCTTGTAAAATTTGCTTCGTAGGTACCAACAGATTCATCACCCATTTGCTTCAGTTCAAGAAACTCCTTCTCCATCTTTGTTCAACGAATACGAGGGAAGTACTTATTGAAAAAATAAGTTCTTGAACTCGTCCCATTCCATGGACTCAATTTCATCCCTTTGCCTCGTATTCTTGATAATATTCCACCATTGATCAACATCACCTTCCAAACGATATACTGCTAAGATGAATTTATCATGTTTAGAACATTGAAGAACTAAAAATATCCTTTAAGTGGTATTGATCCATTTTTCAGCCACCAATGGATCAAAAAACCCACTGAATGAAGGTGGACGATGCCTCATGAAGGATTCAACAGAATGTTTCTCCTTCCTTTGCTTGTTTGGAAGTCCTGCATGATTTATATCTTGAGAAAGTTGTGTGAGCATGGCTACAAGATTTTTCATTCCGGCTCCCATAACGTTTGGTTAATCAGGAGGACAATCATTGCATTGTCCATCACATTCAGCATTTACACGGTTCCATCGGGTTCCAGCCATTGACTAAAACCAAGAAGCATAGTGTGAGAAACACTAATTAAAATAGGAAAACCACATAGTCAGTAATAAAATTTCACACTTTAGGTCTTATCATAGGTTATTCATGTCCATTTCTAAAACACTAAGATTATGTTCTATGCTTAGACATATCCTTAGGGTTCCTACTAAGGTTTTCAAATCCGAGTTTCCAAAGGTTGACTATACCTTTCCTCTGATACTAACTATAATGACCCGTACTTTAGATACATGGTTATTACTTCAGAATTGAAGAATACTTATTACAACATATAACAAAACCATGAATGGACCGTATAGGTATAGTGTCTTTTGAATCTAGGAAACATAAACAACTGGTTCATAAATTATATACATTGTCTCTCATTTATTTCATCACATCTAGAGTCCCTTTTGGAATATCCTACTTAATACCCTTCTTCCAGACCTGGGGAAAATAAAACATACAAAAGTTTGAGCTTAAATGCTCAGTAAGGGTAAAAAAAAAGAAATATCAATCATATCATATTCATAATAACATAACACTTTAAAAATCCTAACCTGCAAAAGAGAGCATAATATCATAACATGGGATGAATCATAGTAATGAGATGTAATCCCAATAATCATAACTTAGAATAGAAAATTTTTGTGTCATACACACATAATCATAGAAAATCATTTCATATTAGCCAAGACACATTGCCAAGACTATCATAGAGAACAAAGTCCATTACTGAACCGAGTTCACTCCTTGTTCCAGTCCTGTGTCACTAAACCAGATTAACTTTCCATTCCATCCATGTGTATCTCATGAGATATAAATCATTACCCAATGCATTGGAGGGAGATATAGGTCCCACCCATCTCATAATGAAACCATTCTTATGTGTGCCACAAAATCATAAATCATACATCATATCATAACCCATGTAATAAAAATGGGATTCTTAAACATCATGCCATCATAACATAATCCATACAAGATAAAAGGACATCATAAAATTAATTCCATCATAACATAATCAAATCAATGTAAAAATAGGTATAGAAACAGAATCCTATATTATCTTATATGGAAAATAATTTTGATAAAACACTTGAACTCCATTCTTGAGGAAAATATCCTTTCTACTTCAAAAACATTTTTTCTTTACTAACATGTCATACAGTTTTAAACTAAAAGAAGTTGATTAAAAATAAACTTGAATTTTTTTAAAGTAAGCTTCATGGAAATAATGTTCTATGAAATCATAAAAATCCATTCATGTCGTATAAGTTAAAAAAACAATCTTCTCGTACTTTGGCCAGAAAAGTCAAAAAGTACATCATACTAAAAAAAAGGATTCCTTTCATATCTTTCACTAAAAACTCACCAATAGGTAAAATTGGATTTAAAAAATTGTAGGATGATAGAAATAAGATTACATATTGAGGAAACATGGATGTGGATGATAAATATTTCCCAGTAAATTCTAATGTATAAACAATATCGGATAAAAATGAGATTGTGAAATTTTCCCTTATCTTAGGTCCGATATGCTTTGTACGTATCCAAACCTCCTGTATAATGATTTAGACAATGTCATTGACTTATTAAAGAATCATATTCATTGTTATGATATCATACATGGTCATATTCTTATCTTTTTATTAGTAATATTTCATTGCTTCTTGTTATTCGGGTGTTTATTGCTTTATGTTCTTATGCGTGTTTTGTCGAATAAATTCATATTACTATTTTTAGGTTATAGATACATCATTTAAATATTGGTATTGGCATAATATATATCATATTTATTCATTAAATTCTTTTATATAATCGTGGTTTAATTAAGATCATGTAGAACGAATCACATCACACCGTGGAGACGATAAGCCGTACGTACGCACGAGCGACGATATGGTTCCCCTAATAATTGAATGGTATTGGAGTTTATAATAGAATATATAAGAGTTAGTATCATGTTATAATAATCATATATAGTTATTCTTTACACCATTATACCCATCCAAGTAAGGTGGTGGTGGAAAATAGATTACACCATTGCGTGGAGACAGTATTCCGTACGTACGCACGCGCGGTTATTTCGTTTTTCGTAGGATGGATAAAAGGTGAAATATGGTTGATTAATATTTATAATAACATATAATTATATTAGTTATACTGATGTTATTACTTTATAATGAAACAAATAAATAAGAGGAAGTATAAGAAGAAGGAAATTTGAAAGAATCGGTAACAGATATTACCTCTTCTTCGACATGCCTCTTTGAAACCTCCTTTTAGGGCACTAAAATTGGTATTTGAAGAATACCAGTACCTATATTATGTTTCTAGGGATGTTTAGAAGGGAAATTATCAGGGGTTGGATGAGATTTAAGGCTCAGAATTGTGTGAGGAGGAGAGGGAGGAGGTGCCCTTTTATAAGGGTGGAGAGGGGCACCTTAAAATATTATTTTATAATAAAGTAATATTCAGTTTATAATATCTCCAAATTGATTTATTTCGAAGATAAAGTGAGTATGGGTCGAAATAATCTCATCCAATAGGTTTTATACATGTTTAGGTTACTATTTTAACCTTATCATTTAGATTTAACTCTAAGTTAAATAATTTAACTTTTACCATATCTTCTTGTTCTCTTACACTATATGGTTAATAAACTTACTATAACAAGCCAAACGAACCCCAAGTGGTTCATTATTAATATATATAACCTTATATAAGTCATTTGGCCGAACCTTATATTTTTAGGAATAGAATAACAATTAATAATATAATATTTGTTTTAAAAACTATTTTATGTCAATTTTGAAACTATTTGAAAATTGATTTTTTTGAAAATTATAACATAATTATTAGTTAGAAAAAAGTCAATTAAAGAAATTATAACATGTCATATTAACCTATAAAATTAGTGGAATTTATAAAAAGTCTCAAATTACATTTATTTGGGTATTTATAACATCAATTATGTTAATATTTCATTAATAAGGTAATTACTGCATCATCATTGTGTAATAAATACATTACATTATTTAATGTCTAAAAATTATAAATAAAATACCATTATTTATTAAATATTTTTATCTTTATAATTAATATTTATTGTTGAATTTATATTATGTATAACCCTATATTTAAAATGTTTTAGTTATTAAACTTTGATTTTAACTCTTTTAACTCTTCTTTAAATAAAATAATAATAAATGTCATAATCTAATCCAAGTGGACCTAAAGGGTAATATTTTATTCATAAGGTTGTTTTTGGTCTAATTACACATATAAAATAGAATTAGGACATGTGTTAGGGTAATAATGATATCATTTTTACCCTTAATTACCCTAATTACTTTTAACCGTGGTAAATAAAAGTAAAAAGTTACTATTCACCAAAAATTATTTTTATCTTATTGAACCATATTTTACTCATTGATATTAACCGTGTCTCTAGGATTTTCAAAATTCAACTCACAGAAGTGGTAAAATTAAGTTTTATGCACAATTGCAAATGCTCTTAGGAGGTGGGTAAAAGACGGTGAAAAGTTCAATAAAATTTTTATATATCTAAAATTATTATAAAATGACTCCAATGAATTACATTGAACTTATATAAGTATTATGTATCTATTTTGACCTAAAATAAATTTAAATAAAATAAATGATTATTTAAATAAAAATTTGGTTTTAATCAATAACTCAGTGTTTTCACTATTCATTAAAAATTGAAAGTTTTCAGAAAAATACCAAAATTTCACCCTTGGATAATTTCAATATTCCGAATCCAAAAATGTAGTCCATTTTGAAAGATAAAATTTATAAAATTTTAAAAAGTGGGTATTACTATTCATAACGGCTAGTTTATATAATATTTTAATAGCATATCGTTGTTTAGTGAAACTCGATATTGCGTACAACACACGCTATCGAGGAAGGTTGCTCTTGCGTAAAACACAAGACAAGATAGTGTTGTGTGTAGTGAAAGATTAATTTGATGTTTCATATAACATAAGACATAAAAAAATATACTTCTCATAAAATATCAGGGTGTTACATATTTATTTCAATCTGATAAGAAAATCGAAACAATGTTTATGCGTACGTACGACCAACCATCTCCATGAACAATGTATTTCATTTTTATCACTAAAAATTATGAATTACTCTAAATAAATACATAATGAATATATATTATATTTATATAATGGTTAATTTTTTTGATATAATTAAATCACAATGAAATTAAGAGAACCAAAAAATAACCAATCAAGACATATATGAAAAACAAAGCAGTTATTTCCCAAAACGAGACTTTAACACGGAATTGTTAATAAAAGGGAAATAAAAGGACATTTTAAATAATATATGGTATGATATATATGAATATATTTCTATAATACATGTATAATAATCTTATATTTATTATAAATGAGGTTTGAATGATTACAGTGAAATTCAAGACTTTAGGTAATGGATTTTTGTCTCAATTTGCTTTCTTTGAGACATTTGTTATGTTATGCACATATATTGTTTTATGATGCGTATATAAAAACCCTTTGACATGTAATCTCATGAATTTACTTATCTTTAGTATATTTGAAGTTTCTTTTAATTTTATTCCTTTATGGGGATTAAAATTCTAAGTTACCAAAGTGGTAAAGATTTTATTTTAAAATCTCATCATTTATTGAGATTGTTTTTGATTATGTTTCCATTGATAAATTATTATGATCCATATCTCAAAAAACTCATGAATTTTATTATCCTCTGGTTATTCATGATTTATTCATATAATACTACAATTCCCACTCTTTTTTACTTAAAATAATTGAGAATTTTTTTTAATAAAATTCAAAATTATTTATATTTTCGATTGGAAATCCATTTTATTACAAAACCATGTTTTCTAAACTTTTTTCAAAATTGTTTTACAATTATTTTAAAAGATAATTTTACCATGCTTTATTTTTAATTTTTTTTTTCAATGTAATCTTCACGTTGTTTTCCAAAAATTCCTGTTCGCCCTTTACCAAAAATGTGAATTGAATATTTGTTTTAATGTTTATGACATGAAAAGTATTTTTTGATGTCCTGAAAAATAATTTCATTGATCATTACTTTATAATTTTTCAATTTAATTTTCAAATAATTTTTTTTTCAAAATTTTTTATGTTTTAAAAATTATTTTTTCAAATAATAATGGATATTTTTCTCAATAAATGATTTAAATAACCGTTCAAAAACATTTTCCATATAAGATGGAATCCATTTATGTTACCTATGCCTCACAAGTGATATGATCTAAGGAAACAATTCTTATCATTTCTCTAAATATTTTATATTTATGAAACCCATTTCACTTCCATGGGTTATACCATGATAAAATACTTATGAAAACTACTTCTTTTCATGGGTTATGCTATGATGAAATGATGAAATGATTATTAAACTTGTCTATTTTCCATAGGTTATGATATGATGAACTATTTATTAAACCCATTTAATTTCATGTTTTATGACCATGTAAATGTTTTATGATCTTATGAAAAATATACATATGGTTTTAATTATGAAACATGTGGGAACTTTATCTCTCTACAATTCATTAGGTAATGATTTATATCTTATGACATAGAAAAGATTGTAAGAGGGAGTAAAACCAATTTAGTAAGAGACTTTTTATATTATGATGGTATTGGGAGTAATCCTTGAATTCCATGATGGTTTTTGGAGTGGAACCATTCCACTATAATAGCCTTGGAAGTGATCCTTGGATAATATGGAAATAATTTTCTATATTTATATGTATTCCACAAATTCCATGTCTTATGCCAATGTTATTCTTCTATAGATCATGTTATTTGACTGCCTTATGATTCATTTCTTATGAACTATCAATATTTATACCGTGATTCAACATTATTATCTTTGATATACAAGCTATGGTTTTCAAGTGTTATGCTCATGTTCTCATACCCTTATGCTATTGTTATGATAACATATCTCCCTTTTTTTACCCTTAATGATCATTTAAGAACACCCTTTCTTATGTTTCCTTTACCCAAGTTATAAATAAATGTATTAATATTTATATTTCTAAGAAGTATTCAAGTTATTAATAACCCAGTGGGATATGATGTAGTTTCCATATGAAAAAGTTGTTTGTGTTTCCAAGCTTCTTGAGACACTAAACTATTATGGTCCTCAGAAAAACTTTCGTGTAATGTAATGAATATCCATAAAAAATGATGTAATATCTATGTATGATAATATTGGTTCACTATTGTTGGTATAAAATTATAGGGTTAGTTAACCTTTAGAAACCAATATGAGAAAACTTTCATGAGTTCCGTTAGGATATTTCTAAGGATAAGTCATAGGATAAGCCAAAGTATATGAAAATGTCCTAGAATTGTGGTAAAGGATATAGAGAGGGGTTTCTATGAAATTTCATAACTTTTGGGATACTATATGTATATGTTGATCTAGAATAGAGGCACATATGGGTAATAACTCTAAAAAGGGAACATTTAGGTAGACTCAATCATTACCAGATGCATGAAAATGGGCCTTCTACACACCTGGTTTGACACTACCAGGGGATATGCTTTAGAAATTCACAAACTATTTAAAAACCATCATGAAGGATTTAAATAGATTATGAATATGAATGAACTTATATGAAATTAAGTTGTCTTATATTAAAAAATAATGTGTCTTAATTTTGAAATACTATAAATGGGTTTTCATAATTATTTAGTTCCCCACTATTATTATTGTTTTCTATACTTTTTTTTTGTTTTTAGTCAATGGATGGAATCCAATGGAGCCTTTTTAATGTAGAGTTTGATGGAAAATACAATTATTTTCCTCCTGAGCATCCAAAACTTGTGGGAGATTGATTGAAAAATCTCATTGATATGATCACAAAACATTATCAAGTTATGAATCATTCTTTACATCCAAACAAACAAAGGTGAGAATAATATTCTGTTGAGTCCTTAATGAGGCAATGCCCAACTTCATTTAGTAGGAATTTTAATTCACTTGTTTCTGAAAAATGGATCATCACCACTAAAAATATATTTTCCATTATCCAGTGTTTAGAAAATGAAAAATTAATTTTGGATGTATACCATTTGGATGATGAAAATGATCAATGGTGGGCTCTTATCAAGAATAAGAGGTAATAAAATGAAATTGAATCCATATATTGGGTTGAGTTTAAGCACTAAATTACTTTCCGCATATTATTCATGAGAAGATAGATAAGGATGTCATTGAGATAGAACAAAGAATGGTGAATATATTTGTATATATGAGGAAAATTTTACAATATTTACAAGTTATGCTTCTAGTATTGTCATCCTTCCTAAAAGTAAGGTTCATCAATTATTTAGTGTCTTAAAACTAAGTCTTAAAAGGGTGTTATCCATATGAGACTTCTATAGCTATGAAGATATTATTAAATGTGCTATGAAGGTTGAAATGGAGGTTGGAGTTATGTATCAATCTCATGGTTTTGATAAGATAATGAAAATTTAATTAAATGAAAATCTAAAAACCGTTGAGAGAAGAAGACGATATTCCCTTAATGAAAAAAGTTTGGGAAGAATAATGGAGGAAATTATATTAAGGGTAATATTAAATGTTTTAAATATATAAGGGAAGGTCATCAAGAAATTTATTTCCAAAGTGATGTGAAAGAGTTGGCTAATAATGTGAATAGAGAGAAGGCTTCACAGAATGCACCACCTACACTCCAGTGTTTCAAATGCAAAGAGTATGGGAACTATGCTAACCATCGACGGAATATTAAGGTTAATGATAATTATTGACATAAGAAACCTCTTAATCCAAGGTAAAATGGGAAATCTCAAGTTATCTCTATTTATTTTAAGTGGTGTGATAACGATGTGGTGAAAGGTACACTTACCATCCACTATAGATCTATTATTGTCTTATTTGAATCTATATATACCCATTCATTCCTATATGAAGAAATTTCTTAAGGGTATAAATATTCCACCCAAATGATTAGACATATAATTATAAGTGAAAACCTTAATGGTATGATTATCTCATCTTAATTATTTGATCTTTTTCGGTTTATGTCTATGGGAATGTGCTTACTACAAATCTTATCATTCTTCTTTTTGTTGAATTAGATGTCATCTTAGGGATGGATTTATTTCTATGCATAAATACCACATCAATTGTCATGAAAGGGGAGTGATATTATATATTACAAACCAACCTATGATTTTATATCAATGTGATGATAAGTATGAACTTTCGATGGAGATGAAATCCATTTTATGAGACTTAATTCCCAATTAGAAGGGATTTTTATCTCAAATGGTTGGGGTGAAACTTGACATAAATGATATTCCTATTATGTAGGATTTTTTTATGTCTTTCCAAAATAGTTTCTTATAATTTTACTAAAACGTGATGTTGAGTTCTTAATAGAACTCATACCCGATTCCAAACCCATTTAAAAGACTCACTATTGAATTTCCCAGATTGAGTTGCAAGAATTAATGAAGCAACTCTAGGAGAACCTTGACAAGGGTTTCATTTGGCCAAGTGTGTTACATTGGGGTGAACCTATTATTTTTTGTTAAAAATAAATATGGTTCAATGCGAATCATCATTGATTATCATGATATGAACAATATCACAATTAAGAACAAGTATCCTCTACCCCATATTGATGATATATTTCATCAACTACATGGATCTCAATACTTTTCCAAGATTGAAATTCATTATGGATATCATTAATTAAAGGTTAAGAGGGAGGATATAACCAATAAAACATTCCGTATAAGGTATGAACACTACGAATATATAGTAATTCCATTTGGTCTTACTAATTCTCATACTATCTTCATGGATTTAATGAATAGAGTCTTTAGAGATTACCTTGATCACCTTTTCATAGTATTTATAGATGAAATTATAATCTATTAAAGAGCAAGGAAGATCATGGAGACCAATTTATAATTTTACTAAAGACCATAAGGAAGTAGAAACAATATGAAAAATTTACAATGTGTGAATTTTGGCTATAAAGGTTTCATTTTTGGGTTATATAATCTCAAGAGAGGTAATATAAGTAAAACAATCAATGAAAGAGGCTATTGAATTTTGGCCCAGACCAACCATGGTGAGTTATATCCAAAGTTTTCTTGGTTTATATAGATATTATTGATGGTTTGTAGAGAGTTTCTCATTACTATATAATCAACTCACCATGTTAACTCAAAAGGAAGCCAAGTTCCCCTCGATAGATGAATGTGAGGAAACTTTCATGGAATTGAAGAGAAGATTAGTCAGCACACTTGTGATTATATTACCCTATATTAGAGAAGGGTTTATAATATATAGTGATGCATCCAAGAAGGTATTGAGATATTTTCTTATGTATAATGACAATGTTATAGATTATGCCTTATGAAAATTAAATATTCATGAGAAAAATTATCAAACTCAATATTTTGAGTAAGTTGTGGTAAGTTTTTTATTAAAGATATGGAGGAATTATATTTATGGATAAAAGTTTGATTTATATACCAATAAAAAAATATTAAAGAATATATTCAAACAGAAGGAGTTGAAAATGTGCCAAATAAGATAGTTAGAGATGATTAAATATTATGACTACTCAATACATTACCACCCTAGAAAAGAAAACAAGGTGGTTTATTTTTGTGTTGAAAATATCATGCTAACTTATCCATGAAGAGTACCACAAAATATCCAATATTTATTAATTTTAAAAGGATAAATTTGGAAATCCTAAATGAAGGGGAGAAAAATTATCTTTCTCAATCAAATTCTCAACCATCTATCCAAGTGAAGATTAAAGAGGAACAATAGGAAGATGTAGAGATGAAAAATAATGTTAGAAATTTTATAGAGATTATTCTTGATCATGATGGAATGATAAGGTTATGTGTTCAATCCATAATAGATTTTAAGGAGTTTTTAGAGGAATCTCATAGTTTTTCATTCTCTATTCATCTAGGAAGTATAAAGATGTATAGAGATTTATCGAGTACTTATGTTGGGATTTAATGAAGAGATATATTGTAGAGATTGTATCTTGGTGCTTTGTATGTCGGGAAGTTATGGATGATATGAAAAAATTCTAAGGGGATGTTACATCCATTACCTATATCAGGATGTAAATGGGAAAAAATCCCCATTTTTTTCATTTTAATACCCAAAATGTATAAAGGGGAAAGTACTATATGGGTTGTAGTTGATCACCTTACTTAGTCAACACAATTCATCGCTATCAAAGAATGTTTCTTTATAGATCATATTTATATGATATGCATTAATGGAGTGGTAAGGTTTCATAGAATACCACATTCCATTGTGTCTGATCTAGATCTAAGGTTTACCTCAAAGTTTTGGAGAAGTCTATAGCAAGCTCTTGATACAAAGTTGAGTTTTAGTACTGTGTATCATCCCTATATAGATGGTAAGTCTAAAAGAAAAATTTAAACCCTAGAGGTTATTTTTAGATCTTGGTCTTTTGATTTAAAAGGTGGTTGGAAAAAACACCTTTATCTAGTTGAGTTTTTTTTACAACAATAAATTTCACACAAGAATTCATATGTATCCTTATGAATCCATATATGGAAAGAAGTGTAGAGATCCAATGTGATGGAATGAATCTAGAGAAATAAAGATATTTGGGACTTAAGATTACTAATTAAATGGAATATATGGCTAGACTCATTAAAAAAAACATTAAGGAATCTCAAATTCAGTAGAAAAGTTATGATGACAATCAATGGCATGATCTAGAATTTGAATTTGGTGATAAGGTGTTTTAAGAATTACTCTATGGAATAAAGTTAAGAGATTCAAGAATGGAAACTCATAACAATGTATATTAGTAACTATTAAGTTTTTGATCTCATTGTGATGGTATCATATCACTTGGTGCATCCACCAAACCAATATTAACTCTATGATTTTTCCATGTATCTCTCCCTAGGAAGTACATACATGATACTTTACATGTAATGAACTAAGAGGAAATACCACTAAAGTTGGATATTTCTTATAAGAAAATACCAATGGAGATTTTGGATCAGAATGAGAATGTTATATGACTTAAAACCACTCACTTGGTCAAAGTTTTGTGGTGAAACCAGTAGTTTGAAGAAGCTATATGGAAACTTGAGGATTCTATGAGGCAGAAGTATCCTCATTTGTTTGTATCAGATTGAGGAATTTTGAGATAGAAATTCATTTCAAGGGGGTAGAATGTAACAACCCACTTTTTTATGAATTATTATTTTTCAAAGAACATAAATTTCTTTTATTTTTTGTGTTACACGCAACACCATGATAAGCTTATGCGACATTCACCACTATGTTAGTTTATGTTACAAATGACATTATGTTTTAACAAAACAACAACTTACTATAAATATATTCATTTAAGAGTGACCGTTATAACCTATCCATTGAACATATAAATACGAATAGTAATAACTACTTTTAAAATATTAATTATAATATTTTTATATAACAAAAACATATTGATAATAAAAATAATAATTTTATGAAAAGTCTTTATATGTTTTAAAAATACTATTTTCTTAAACAAATGTTTTTTTGTATTTTTGTGAAAAATAATAAATTTATTCTTTGAAACCATTAAAAAATTAATTTTATAAAATAGTAATTATTTTTGAAATAAGAATTTCAAAATTAGCTTAGGGTGAATATTTGGGATTTTTAAAAGATTCAATTTTTGATAAATATACAAAAATAATAAATTTTAATTAAAATATGTATTTTTATTTAATTTATTTATAAAGTAAAATTATATTTAAAATTCATATTAAAGTAAAATTATTTCAATTATATATTAATTAATCCAATTTAGATCATTTTAATCAATATTATATTGAATTTTGATATAAAAAAATTCAATATTTTGAAACTTTTCTTTTTAAAAACCCTCTTTCTCATCACATCTACATAATTAATTTCATATTATATTTTACCAATTATTGGATTGGAATTATGAAAAATGGGAACCATATTTGGAGTCATCATAATTTATATTATATAATAAGTTTAACTAAATTATTGACATAATTTTATAGTAAAAAATTAAAAATTATTTACATCAGTTAATGTAAAAATGGATTTATCGGGGTTTAAACTAAAAATATAAGGGTAAAAAATATCCTAAAACTTTTCTAACACCCATTGGATGGACATATTTAGACCTTAACACTTATAGGGTTGATAACACTCAATTTCTTAGCCTTATGACATGAAAAAAACATGGGTATAATTCTTTCTTTTAAAAAATTAATATGTTTTCCACTCACCTCACTTATAAATGGACACCTTTTATCCTCTCTTCCTCACACCTTAATACACTTTTGATTTGATAAATACCCACCCAGGAAACTTTCCAAATTCTATTCTATCATCCTATAATCCTTATTTTAGATATAAATCCAACCTAGAAAGTATTTTGGTTCCATCCTAAGGAGGATGATCTAAGAAGAGGTAATGTTCTTCAATGATCGTTTTTATTTTATTTCTTCCTCTTTTATTTCATCCAATCCAATTAGAAAATGGAAACGACGTTCATGAATTCGTACGACCTACTATCTCCATGAATGGTGTATTTCATTATCTATCATTAAATTTTATGAAATAATCTAGATACATTATATAATATTTATATAATGGTTAACATTATAGAGATGGTGAAACCATTATCGAAGTATGAGGAAAAAAATAAACAATCAAAATATACCTGAAAAAAAAAAGAATTTATTAATCGAAACATTAATTTAACATGGAATTATTAATAAATAGGTAATAAAATCATATGTGATATGATATATATGAATATGGGTCTGTAATAGATGTATAATAAACTTATATTTATTATACAAGAGGTTTGAATGAGTTCGAAGGAAGTCAAGACTTAAGGTAATGAATTTTTGTCTCAATTTGACTTATTTGATATGTATGTTTTTATATAAACCTATATTCTTTCATGAGGTGTATATATAGACCCTTTGACATGTAATATAATGAATTTATTTATCCTCATGATATTTGAAGTTTCTTTTAATGATATTTCTTCATGGGAATTACGATTCAAACTTACCAATGTGGTAATGATTTTATATTTCAATATCATTATTTATCAAGATTGTTTATGATTATGTTTTTGATGATAAAATTTTATGATCCATCTCTCAAGAAACTCATAAATTTTATTCTCCTTTTGTTGTTAATGATTCTTTGTGTAATAGTATCATTTTTACAATCTCTGGTACTCGAAATAACTAAGAAAATGTTTTAAGAATAGCTTAATTTATTTATATCTTGGGTTGGGAATCTATTTTCTTCCAAAACCATGTTTTCTAAATATGTTTTCAGAAATGTTTTACTCCTATTTTGAAAGGAATTTTTTCCCATGTTTGACTTTTTTTACAACTTTTTTTGAAAGGAATCCTCATGTCATTCTGCAAATAATGTCTATTTTGATTTTACTGAAAATGTTAAAGTAATAATAATTTTAACATGTATGACCTGAATGGTATTTTATAACATAATGACCTAACATTTCTTAAAACATTCCTTTATATTTTTTAAAGGTTATTTTCAATGAAAATGATTTTCAAAATATTTTATGTTTTAAAAAGTGTTTTTTAGAAGATTAAAAGATATTTTCCTCAAGAAAAGTTTTAAATGATCGTTTAAAATAATTTTCCATCTAAGATTTCATCTAATGATAGAACCGATGTATTATTGGGGATATAATCCAATTATATATTTTCATTATTAATCTTAATGGTTTATGTTTTTGGTGGAATAATTTTTATGAAACCCATTTCACTTCTAGGAGTTATACCAAGATAAAATATTTATGAAACCCACTTATTTTTAAGTGTTATGAGATGATTAAATGAAGATATGATTACGAAACCTATATCTTTTCCATATTTTATGATAGAATGAAACATTTATGAAACCTATTTCATTTCATGGGTTGTTATGTGATGAATGTTTTATGATCTTGGGGAATACCTAGATAGGGTTTTCATTAAGATATGGATTGGACTTATATCTCCCTCTAATGAATTGGGTAAATATTTTTATCTCATGAGAAAGATAGGACTAGAATGAGGAGTGAAACCATTTTAGTAAGTGTATTTGTCCATTATGATGGTCTTGGGAGTGAAACTGAACTACTTTGATGGTTTGGGGAGTGAATCCATTACACTATTATATAATTGTAAGTGATACTTGGATAATATGGAAATGATTTTATATTATTATGTGTATGAAACAAATTCCATGTCCTATGACAATGTCATTCTCCCATGGATCATGTTATTTGATTTACATGTGATTAATTTCTTATGAAATTACAATCCTTATTCTATGATTTAAGATTATTATCATTCATTTATAGGGTATTATTTTCAAATGTTGATCTCATGTTCTCAAACCATTATTATTCAAGTTATGTGTATGTATCTACCTTGTTTTCCCTTACTTAGTATCTTATTCGGCTCTTTATTATGTTACATTTTATCAGGTCATGAAGAAATTTATTATGTTTGATATGTATAATAAGGGTTACAGTTATGGAGAACATAGTGGGATATGATTTAGTTTACTTATGGACTAGTTTTTTTGTGTTTCCAACTTTCTAGAGACACTAAACTATTATGGTCCTCAGGTGTATGTTTGTATAATATAATGAAAACTCATAAAAAATGTTGTAATATATATGTATGATAATCCTAGGTCACTATAGTTACAGTTGAATAAAATGTAGACAAAATAAATATATTTTCAATGGATTAAATAGTGATTTAATCAGACATCAATAAGGTAAGATATAATAATAAAACAAAATATATAAACTAAAATTTGTAGAAAAAATTATAGGAAAGTTTTTGAACTTAAACAATTTTTAAGGTATATAAATGGATGTTTCACCCTTTAATTTAGTTAAATTAAATCTAGAAATAATTCTTATCTTTTAATATCAATGAAAAGTGTTAAATTTTCATGTATATCATGATATTTACCATAAAAAAATAGAAGAAAATATATTCTATAAATGTTACAATTCCAAAACTATTGATGTGAATTTGAGAAATTTTTAGAGCACTCAAGCACCAATTTCAGGCTTCTATATATTTTAAAGAAATTTAAACGAATGAATTTCATATTCAATGAAATACATTTTCTGAAGATCTGAGCTATATCATTATTATTATAATAAATAACTAAATAAAAATTTATAATGCAATAAAATTAAAATCATTTTTGAAACCAAAAGCATGCAACACCTTCAGACCAAAATCATAAAATTATAGAGAATTTTTTAGATTTTGTTATATTTGAATAAAATTTAGATAATATAATTATATTTAATATAAAATAGGATTTATAAAAATCCATGCACTATATAACATGATATTATAAAAATATAGTGAGCTTGTAAAAATATATTTCCAAATAAAATATCTAGAGGGTTTAGAATATTAAAAAACATAAAACATAAACCAAGAAAAACAAACTCCCAACATGAAGATGATAGAACCATGATCAATATGCAAGTACCATAATTTTAGAATCAAGATGTACATGAAAAAAGTAGTTAACAACCAAAATGATGATGATAATAAAATATTATTAAAGAATAGATGATAAGATGTTATAAGAAAACCATGTATGGTATTATAAGTATGAATATGATCTTGGCATTGAATTATAATAAATATAAATTTATTATACATGAGGTTAAATGCACTTACAAGGAAAGTACGATATGGGGAAGTGGTTTTATGTTAAAATATCACTTTTTATCAAGATTTTTTATGCTTAAATTTATAATGACTAAATATTTTGATATATCTATAAAAAGATTATATTTTTCTTTTTCTCTGGTTATTTCTAGAAATTACTAGCTTTCCTTAAATTTCCCTATCTTTAGGTACTCAAAAGAATGAAATATTTTATTAAGGAGAACTACCTTTATTTTTCAATTTGGTCGCGAATATTTTTTATTCCGCATCTATATTTTCATTAAAAAAATTCAAGAATAGTTTTAATAATATCTAATGATTTATTAAATTCAATTTTTCCATTTTATTAATTTCTATAAAAAGGCTTAAAAGGAATATTCTTATCACTTTTCAAAAGTGGTATTTTTACCAATGATGTCAATTGAATATTTGTTTTAATGTTTACCCCAAAAATGGGTTTTCCTACTGTCATGACTATTCATTTACTTAAAGATTCCATTTCCCATTTCCATGGTTCTTTTCAAAGAAAATGTTTTTCCTAAAATTCTGGATTTTTTTAGATTTTATATATGTGATTTCAAAATGAAAAGGGTTTTTTCCTCAAGAAATGTTCAAGTAATCTTTTAAAAGTATTTTCATCTATGTAAAAATCCTTTAATAAATCTTATTATTTTTTGGGGATAAAATCTGATGATACTATCCCCCATATTACTCTGTATGTATTATGATGATGTTTATATAGTGATTGATTGAGAAGATTTTACCATTTAGTATGCTATTTTTTCAATATGAATTCTTATATTGATTATGTATTGAATTGTTATTCATATTTTCACATTATGAATATATTTGACATAATAATTGATGGGATAGGCCTATTATATCCCCTTTTTGCATAATTAGGTCTCATGAGACAAACTAGTTTGGATATTTGGTGTATTCCATACCTACTTATATATATAATGTCTTGTATCAATGCCTTCATGAAAAGACTATGTTTTCCGATACATGAATTCTATCATTACCAAACTAGTTATTGGTATCCATGTGATTATTTCTGTTCTTATGTCATCAATGGACATATTTCCCTTTTATGATATCATTTATATGGTATATTTGGTTATTGTTAATATCTTCCACATTATTCATGATTTATTTATTCTAAGATAGTTTCTATTTTACACTTTCTCTTACTGAGCATCTGAGATCACCCTTTATTATGTTTTACTTCCCCTAGGACACTAATAAGGGATCAATGAATGATTTCAAGGAAATAATAGAATAAATAATAATGTTCTCACTATAATTTTATATTTTATTTCATGTTTTCATATATATTTTGAGAATCATGTATGTATATACTATCCTAAGACTGCTAAATTATTCAATCCTTCGGGATTTGATCTCTTCTATCTTATTCCAATGTAGTAATATAACCACTAGCACCATGTTACATGATTTTGGGTGTTACATTAAACCCCAATGACTCATGTCTTTGTTCTAATATCTCATATTAAGTTATCCTATGATGTATGTATGTCCTTGACCGTACCTACCCCTTCCTCACACAGGGTCTAATATCTCGTGTTGGAATAAATTCATATATCCATGATGTCATCACATCTAACACCCCATGTAGCTCGTCGCATCCATATCATCATCACATCATGTAATCAAGTAGTATGTTATGAACCCACCACAACTTGTATACACTCTACTTCACCTTTAACCAATACATCCTGTGAAAGATTATGACTATAATAATAATAGATGTTACATCTAGAATACAATTATATTCTACAACGTTAGACAACCACTACATGTATATACACGTAAAGTGTAAATGAGATATATTATATCTCATATAAGAATATATCCTATTATAATAAGTTATCGTAACCCGAACATGTCTACATAAATATTCTTCCCAGAGGAGATAGATGGATAGTGGGAGTAGTTATCTATATATTCCCTTGAAAACCTCAATATTTGGAAACACCCATAACATAGGGCCACTTTGTATATCAGATTACCTCACCAACATAGGTGGTGGAACATAATAAATCATAGAACATAATGATATAGGAATCAGACAACCAAAATAGGGGAAACTTCTTATCCTAGACTCAATCTACAATTACCATCCCACATGAAATCTCAAATTCCATCACTAGGACTAATCAGTTATAGCTCTTGGAACACAATCATAAATAGTTTCTTGTCTTATGAATTTTTTAATTTATACATCACCAGTTCCTTCTTAAGGCCATAAAAAATGTTGGTAAATTCAATTCATAATCATACAAGCCAAAGGGTTTTATATTCCACACCATTTCAACTCCATATTTCATTATCATGATCTCTAACATTCTTAATCCATTTCAAGGTTTCAATTTATCATTCCATTAAAATTATAAACATCCAATCCCATGGGTTCAAGTATAATATATTTATATTTTATAATCATTATATTTACTTGGTATTCTAATACTCAACCCAATCACACTGAAGGGGAGATATACTCGAAGGATACCAATAATTACGTCATGAAAAAATCAATGTAGTAGAAAACATTAAACCAGAGAATTAACTGCGTAAGCTTAGTTATCAACCCAAACAATATATCATGGAATCACATAAAGACATAAAAGGAATTAGACAGTACCTGATCTCAAAATAGAACCATAACCTCAAAGTTATCCCCAATACCCTAATCATGGTTATAAATTGGGCTTTCCAACCATCCCCTCACTAAAAACACCTATACCAGGTTCCATATCAAATAAAAAAATGGCCAATATCAAATATATACATGGAAATAAGAATAATTTCAACACAAAAATTTCAAGGGGAATATAAGACAAAATCATACATACTCTAAAAAATATCACAACAAAGGATATTATGGAAAATAGTTCCAATTCATTAATTCTAGAAACAAGAATCATTTTTCATTTACATTAATTGATATTTGATTTATTAATAAAGGTTTATAAAATCAAGAATATAAGGGACCAATATCCTACATCAGTTAAATAAGTCAAATTAAAATACATAATTATGTATTCATCTTTTTTAATAATTCAAAGGAAGATATAAATACATTACATCAATTATTTAAATTTTCATCTTCCTTAATTTACTAATCTGATTATATCATTCCAATTTAAAAAAGTTCCAAAAATTAATATCTGATTTAAACATTGAATAGAAATTGTCACATCAAATTTTATCAGGAAAATCAGTTACAATGAAGAATTTTATTGTTCATGAATTACCCCATTCATTATCTTCATTTATATAACATATTTATTATTTCATTAAATTATGATAATGTTTCAGAATCAAGAAACCTAATATAATTTTTTATAATAATTATTGAATTTAATAAAATAATCTCAAAAAATATTTTCAAAGTGATAAAGTAACACTAATTATTCTGATAATTTATGAAATTTTTCCTATCATCTTTAATAATACATGATGTAGAATTATTCATTTAATAAAAAATCATCTTTATTTTTTATCCTTAAATAAATTATATTGGATTAATCAAAATTTGAACCATTATTATCAATAGAAAATATGGAATCAAATGTCCCCAAAAATATTAATAACTACTTCAACATATAGTAGGATGTGAGTTCACCTCCCTTCCCATTTCAAATTAATTTTTCCATATTTTTTCTTATTATAGAATATCATAGAAATTTATTCAGTATAGAATTATGCATGATAATTCCCAACTCAGATTAATAAAAATGAAATCTAATAGATCCTATATCTAGAAATGGGATTGGTCACTCACTATACATTGGTGTAGGAGGAGATAGAAGAGTATTCACATATCTTGATCTTCATAGGAGAACTACAATGTGTGATATATTGAGTTCAAGGAATAAAAATTGATAAAAATTGCACACGAACTCCAAGAATGAAGCTCTAGTTGAATGACACTTTAAGGAGATATAGAAGGAATAAGTAAATGTAAGTGAGAAAAAAGGGAGTTCACATATAAGCATTAAAAAATAAAGAGGCTCAACAACCCCTCCTAATTTGATATAAACAAATGGAGGGAATCATTGATTCAAAGTTCCACGATGATATAGTTATTCAATAGTAGGTTTTACACTAATTGACATGAAAAAATAAAATATTCAGGTCACTATATAAGTTTTCAGTTGCAGATATGTATATATTTCAAAGTTCCCACAGTTTTCAAATCTTGATATTTTAATTTAAATTCATTCATTTTAATTGTTCAAATATTAACAATAATATGAAACTATTTTAAGATATAATTATCTCATAATTTTTAGCTTGAGTCCACTTTATTTTCCCTTAAAATAGAGTTATATGTGAGAAGGAGGAAGAAACCTAGTTTCTATACAAAATTTGATACCCATACATGGGAGGTTCTTTCCATGTAATGGTAAACAAATTTACTCTTAAGAAACTTTGGTTTGAGATAATCCATGTATAGAATCAGTTATTTTATAAGGGTAATATGCTTTAACCTTTCCCGACAATTGAAATTTCAAACATACCTTTATTTGATCCAATTAGGTCAGTTTTACCTTTATGTGAGATTACAATAATATAAGCCAACCCTTACGCAAGATGGATACCTTTGTGTAGCTTTAAGAAATATG
Source organism: Viscum album (assembly GCA_963277665.1). NCBI lineage: Eukaryota > Viridiplantae > Streptophyta > Magnoliopsida > Santalales > Viscaceae > Viscum > Viscum album. Next base: position 765,355,685 of record OY728137.1, read on the forward strand.
GTGTAACCATTATATGAAGTTCAAACTACCGTTACACAAATGATAGAAATTTATTTTGACCCTTAAACAATGATAAAAAAGGACCTTTATGTAGAAACATAAATTACATACACATTTTTCGAATGACATACCTTTATGTGAATGAAATGGACTACCCTTATGTAGGTATGGGGCCCTGTGTAATTTTAAAAATTATTTAAAAAATATATATTTTCAATTAAATAAACTTATAAAAAATAACAATAAGTCTTTTAAAATTATTTTAACACTTATAAAATCTTTCTTAAATGAATTATAGTATAAATAATTAGTATGAATTCAAGAAAAGCTAAATTATTGAGTAAAGAGAAAAACATTAGATCTATTTAAAAACATAATATTTGTAAATACCTATACCCTAGTAGAATAGCATCGATAGTCCCTTTATTACATTGGAATAAAATATAAATAATCACATCATGATGTACAAAATATTTTAATAGTCTTGGTAAATTGGATATATACTTTAAATTCACTGTATGTTATAGAAATCAAATGCACAAATTGTTTTCTTTGATAATTCCATTCTTCCCCTTTTATATCCCTTCATTTCAATAATAACATACTTCCTGGTATCCCATGAGAGAAAAAGAGTGGATGAACTTAGATACTCAATAAGGGTAAGAATACAGTGGAATCTATCATAAATATTAAATCATAATCAATACGACAATGTAAACAACTAAATCACATACTATTTAATCAATAAACTGAGTGCAATATGGTAGAAATAAATGATGATAAAATAAATCTATATAAATAATCACATGAGTTTGAAATTGATACATTGATATTATAAGTAATAAAATAATCACATAGACATCAACGACTAATTTGATGATGATCGAATGCATAATGTCAGACAAATAAAACATAATAAAAAGACCTTTCACAAGATAGTTTAAATTTTTGGGTAGAAACTCATCTAATTTGGCCAACTGATTTGTCTCATGTGACCAATATATGCATCAAGGAGTTATTTATAATCGGTCCCCACCCATCAATTACTATATTTAATTCATTCCTTATATTAAAGGGTCAAAACATAATCAATATAAAAATTCACATTAAAAAAAGTAACAAATGAAATTTTAATACTTATCACAGTCATATAAACATAATCATAAACCATCAAGAGTAATATAGTGAATGATAATAAAATTGTACATCCTCAGTAAAATTAATAATAAACCATCCAAATAAAGAAAAATGATGATATAAATAAACATATCCCCTTTGGATCATAAGTAAAATAATGGTTTGATGTCATTAAAGAATATAAATACCATAAAATGAAACTAAAAACATTTTTGAGGAAAAAAAATTTTCACATTAAAAACAATTTTTTAAAACAAAAGATTAAAAATATATATTAAAAATATGTTTCATTAAAAATAACATTGTAAAAAATGTAAAATAATCTTTAAAAAATTAATTGGTCATGAATATAGAAAATTCCATTTGTGTTGTACACATTAAAAAAAGATTCCTTTCACATTTTCAATAAAGGCTAAAAGGGCCTTGTTTTAAAAACAACTTGAATATTACTTTCAAAACATTTTTTAAATATCTAAAATGGGTAAAAAATTATTTAATAAATCATATGAAAAATTTTAATAAAAATTTTATTTTTTAAACATGGAATTTGATAAAAAAATATTTTCAACCGAGGAGAGAAATGAAATAAGATTTTCATAAAAACATTTTCTCTATCATTTTAAGTACCAAATATTAGAAAAATTATACTATTATATGAATAATTTCATGAATAAATAGATTATAATAATATATATTTAGTAATTTATAGAAATATAAATTCATTCTACCAAGGGATACTTAAACAAAATCAATCCCAAATAATGATGAGATTGTGATATAAACCTTACCACTTTGTTAACATTTGAATAATATGCCCCATGAAAGAAATAACTTCAGATGATACTTTAAATTAAGTGAACATAAATATATTCATGATATATCATATCAAAATACATAGTATATACACCATGTAAAGGAATAATTGGTGAATATTGTGTATGTCTAATGAAAGTAAAAATGAGACGAGAAACCCTTACATCAGGTTTGAATTCCTTTATATTTGTCCAAACCTCTTGTATAATAAATACAAGTTTATCAAAAAACATTCATAGAATATATTTATGGTAAAAAATTAAGTTAAATTATTAGATAATATAAATTATTCTAATTATAAATATGGAATCCATTTTTTCAAATTCAATTGATATAATTTTCAGAATTCAATTTATAATTAAACCACAGACGTGACAAATGCAAGATTTTCTAAAGATAAAATTATCATAAATACAAAATGTTTTAATATCAAAATTCAATATGAAATTGTTTTAAATTAACTAAATTATTTAAGTTATAATATAATTGGACTAATTTATCTTTAAAACTAATTTAAAATATAATATAACTTTGTAAAAAGTTTAAATGAAAATGGAAGTTTTCAATCATAATAAATATTTCTCACTATTCTTCAAAAAACTAATCTTTTATGAAAATAATCAAAAATTAAAACAAAGATAATTTTGAAATTTGAATTTAAAAAATTAATTTTATTTTTTAAAATATATTTTCTAAAATTGGTAAAAAATTAATTTTAAATTATGTGCACAATGCGCGACTAATATGTATTTTAGAAAAGTACAGTTTTTCAAAAAACATTTTTTTCTCTTTAAAATGATTATTATTTTATTTATAAATAATAGATAACCATTAAATTTATTTTATATATGTTTGATCAATATAATTTCTATAATTTAGTTATTAATAATCATTCCTTCTATCTTAACGTCTATGTTATGATGTTCTTGTTTAAATTATAATATTTCAATAGAGTATGATGTTTTGTTTAAGCTTGGCCTCACATGCATCACAAGCTATCAAAGAGATTGAATTTAAATAAATATATCATAAAGTTTTACAGTGTTATATTCTATTTTAATCGTGGTGTTTTACTTCATATATTCTATTGAGCATGATGTTACTTTTTTAAAATATTGGGGTATTACATTTTACCCCTTTAAATGAATTGCATCCTTGTAATTTAATCTTGATCTTGGTAATCAAGGGTTGGAAAATTGAAAATACATTTTTTTGAAATAAACATCATAAAAATGGGTTAATAAAACTTTCTCGTGATAAGATAGAAAGGTAAGTGTGAAGGGAATCTAGAATAACATATTACTAGGTTTCCATGTAGAAAAAAATTAGTGTGAAATGAGAATATAGACATGAAAGAAAATCAAAAATAAATATAGAGAGTGATAGAGATAATCGATAATAAGAAAGTGGGTTATCTACAGAAGTATAACTAACAAAAAAAAATATTTAGAGGAAGAAAATACCATTGGTTCATTATAAATGAAGGTATTAGGGTATCATATTTGTATCAAGATTCTTTTCCAAGAGTTGAATAATTATTTTACTATCTACGAATAAGGAAATATAATTACTTGATATATTTATATTTCATAAGAATAATTTCATTATTTGGTTGGGATTAGATCAATTTCTAGTTTAACTCTTAATCTAAGAAATGGATATCCAAAAATAAATTTTTGTGGATGAATAACTGGAATTAACTCTTAATGGATCTTAAGATCTATAAAAGAGTAACAAGTTATTCTGATTGTATTTACTAAAACCAGAATGGTTAAAAAAAGTTATCCAATAAAATTTATTAATCTATAATACCTCAATATTAACTCCAAAAATTAAACTTAATCTATTTCATTAATTTTTAACCTTAATACTCATCCAAAATATGTCTGACCAAATTCAAACTCCCAAAATCTTGAAGTAAGGTCACTAAATCATCATTATATTCCCAAAAAAATATAAAGTTTCTTTTAATGTCACATTGTAAATACGTGAATACCATTATCACCATAAAACTTTAATGAAAACATGCATGCTTCTAAAAATAAAATATCATGTTTTCAAGTATATTCCAGAATAAAAACATACAGTAAAATCTAGTAAATATAATATAAACCAGTAAATCACTAAACAATTTTAAGGTCACCAAAACTATCCCATAAACATCTATTCATCATTATTATCTTAACACAGATCACATATTAATGGTTATATTTCCTCAATCATATGTTTTTTAAAAAGATAAAATTTACATTGAATCACTTTTCAAGGTCATCAGTACCATTCAACATATTCTCCCCAATCATTAAAGAAAATGTACTACAATACAATCCTTATATGTCTTATGATGATTATAATGAGCAAAGAATTGATAAAATACTTATTAAAAAAATTATTGAATCAAAATATAATCAAATAAAATCATTATACATCACCTGTAGTAATAGAATTAGCAGAACCTTGATACCATATCTTCTTTTAAGATATATTCCCATGATTATTGGGGCATTTGTTTTCGTAGTGACCCATCTTATCACAGTTGAAACATCGAACATTGGAAAATTATTTCTTTCCCTTACAACCATGACCATGATGGACTTTCTCTCCAAAATTATAGCAAAATCCCATTCCATTCAATAATTTTACAAGGTGTTTCTTTTCACAATTACCACTTGTGGGAAAACCCTTCCATCCCTTCTCCCCATTATTAGTTTTTTATCTATCATCCTATCCCTATCTCTCTTAACTTGAAAGCCATAATACTTAGGTAATTATTTCTATTTATTGATTTAACATGAAATTATGTCATCATATTTTGAGAATGTTTGGAAAAATATTTCCCTTAGAATAACTAGCTTAATCCCATCAAAGAAATTTTCATTATTACTCTTTATATTACATGTATTGTTATGATTACCATTCCTTCCACTAAGAACCATTTATAAATAATGGAATACACTAGATTAGATCACAAAATTATGAAACATAATGTATAATCCCAAGACTAGTAAAACACTAAACATAAATTAAAAAAAAATTCATGGATTATCTCATAATCATAAACATGGTTTCATCAAGAAATTTTTCAAATCATAATTTTTTTTCAAACCCTACATAATGGTTTGTAAATAAAATGTGAATCAACCTCATATAAAATAAGTGTGTCAAACCAGGTACAGATTAAAGTTCATTTTCATGTACTGGTTAATATTTGACTTAATCCCTATGTGACCTTTTTAGAGTTATTACCCCTAGGTACATTTGTGCCAGAACCACACCCACTTGTAGTATCCAGACAAGGATTTATTTATAGTTAAAAAACATAATCTATAACTTACTAAAAAATTAGTTTGTTATTTTATACATTTAATAAATATATATCATGGGGTAATGATCACTAATCCATGTTTTCCTAAATTTAATTCCCACAATTTCTATTAAACACCCCTCTGATACCAACTATAAGGACCCTGATCCCAGTAGCCCAAAGTTAGTGATTATATTATTACATTGACTTAAGATACAAGGAAGTGAACCCCGAAGGAACAACATTTTAGTAGTATTGTTAAATTCAATACATACTTGAAATTTAAATTTCTTTTTAAAACCTAAAATATAAAGAATGTTTTATTTGAGAATTATTTCATTCCACTTTGAATATCCCTTCATATCAATCATAAAACACTTCCTGACATCGAGGGGGGAAATAAATCACAAGAAAGGTGTGAGATTAGATTCTCAGTAAAGGTAAGTTTACCAAAGAATCTATCATGAATTAATAATAATAATCAATAAGGATAGGAAAATAAATATAACACATGCCAATTGATCAATAAAAAATGTATAATATTAAAAAAATAAATGATGATAAAATAAAAACATATAAATAATCACATGGGATTGAAACTTATTAATAAATATTATAAATCATAGAATAATCTCATGAAAATTATAAATGATCCCATAATGAGGGAATTTAAAATTTCAGACATATAAAATATAATGTCAAGACCTTTTATAAGACATTTTAATTGGCATATAGATCCTTTCTAATTTGGTTGACTGATTTGTCTCATGAGACCTGTTGATGTATTGAGCAGTATCAATAACTGGGTACCACCCCTCAATTACTAAGTTCAATTCATTCCTCATATGTAAGGGGTGAAATCTAATCAATATAAACATTCTTATTAAAAAAACTAACAAATGAAATGTTAATACTTACCCCACACAAATGAAAATAATCATAAAATGTCTAGTGTAATATGGTGAATAGTAAAACAATTGTACATCCACAGTAGAAATAATAATAAAAAATCAAAATAAATATCATGGATGTTATAAATAAAAAATATCCAAATGGATTATAATTTCAAAAAATGTTTTATTCCATTTGTAAATATAAATACCATAAAAATGTCAATAAAAATATTTTTTTAGGAAAATAACACTTTCACTTTGAAAATGATTTTTTTAAAAAAAAATATATTTTTTAAAATAATTTTCATTGAAAGTAACCATTTTAAATTTGTAAAATAATATTTAAAACATTATGTGGTTATGATGGAAAAAAATCTATTTATTCTAAACATGTTAAAAAAAATATTTATTATACATTTTTGTTAAAGGCCAAACAAGACTTGTTTTGAAAAAAAAGAACATTCCTTTCATTTTTATAAAAAAGTAATAATGGGTAAACATTTAATTAATAAAAAATTTATAAAAGGTTAAAAAATTTAATTTTTATTTATAAAAGATGGATTTTTATGAAAAAGGAATTTTGACCGATAAGAGAAATATAGTCATATTTTTGTTAAAATATTTTCTAAATATTTTAAGTACCAAATAATGTAAAAATGGTAATATTAAATGAATAAGTTATTGATTAAAAAGTGGATAAGAATATATATTGAGTTTAATATATAAATATAAAATAATTCTCCCATGGGAGACTTAAATAAAAATAATTCTGAATAATGATGAGATTGTGAAATAAACCCTTACCCCTTTGTAACTTTTGAAACATAATCCAAATGAATTAAATAAATTAAAATGAAATTTTAAATTCCATGGAGTAAAATAAATTCCTGAAATAACATATAAAATGGGGTATAATATACACCACCTAAAAAAATAAGTTGTGAATATGGCTTATGTATCATGAAAGTAAAATTGAGACGAGAAACCCTTACCTATGGTTCAACTTCTTTCATATGTGTATGAACCTACTATATAATAAGTATAGGTTTATTATAAATATATTATAGAAAAATAGTCATATATATATATATAATACCACAAATTATGTACTTATAGTCTTTTTTCACCTTTTTATTAAAAACTATTTGTTTAAATCACTATTTCAGGTGATAATTGCTTCGTTTTTCATGTATATTTAAGTACAGTAATTTTGATCCTTTTAATTTGATCATGGTTACATAAAATAAAGAATTTTAAAAATTATATAAATATCATATATATTCATTATATATTTATTTATAGTAATCTATAAAATGTATAGATAGAAAATTGATTACATTGTTCATGGAGATGATAGGCCATACGTAGGCATGAATGTAGTTTCCATTTTTTGAATGATAGAATGAAAGGAAAATAAATATTAATTAAACTTTATATAATAATTATTATGTTATATATATAATTTATATAAATAAAATTCTTCTCTTTTACCATCCATATGAAAATATAATGAAAAATACTTTACATTGCTATGTAAAAGCGGTAGTCCAAACGTACGCACGAGAGACATTATTACTTTCCAAATAATTTTAAGGTAAGAGGTTATATGTGATATTATATTTCCATAATTATGGTTATATAATAAATATCACAAATACAAATTAAATTTATCTTTACTACCTTCCATGTAAAGCGTAAGAAAAAATGAATCACATCGCCTCGCGAGGCGGTAGTCTGTCGTACACACGAGCGTCGATATCGTATCCTGCATGGAAAAAAAATTAAGAAGGTATATGTGATATAAAAATTAAATAAGTATAATAAGTTCATAAATATCATATAATTTTTTTTAAATCCATCATTATATACAGCCTTTAAATGTTTTCATGGAAAATAAATTACATATGTTTGCGAGGCGGTTGTTTTTCACACACAATATCGACAGTTTTGTTTCCCATTTGACAGAAGGGGAGATTTTTATGGGTTATTCCATTAAAATAAAAAAATATAATTATATAATATATACTTTTGTTATTATATTATCATAGTTAAAAAGTTTTTAAGGAGTTGGAAGAACAAATAAAACAAATATGCACTTTTATTAATTTTACCTCTTCTTCGAAGAGCCTCTTTAGGTTTATACCTAAAGCCTTTTTAAGAGGGTTTAATAATAAAAACAAGGTATCTTAGATGTGGTTATGGAATTACGAAGGTATTTGGGTATGTGTTGGCTGAACCAAATGGATTTTTAAGTGTGAGTAGGGGAGGATAGGGGGTTGCCTTTTATAAGTGGGGGAGATGACACACTTAAAATTTATGACAAGATAATGTGATACCCATGTTTTGTGACACCAAAATCCTAAAAAGTAGGTCTTTATAAAAATTTAGAGGATATAAGGTCTTAATATTTCCATACAATAGGTTTAATATAATTTTAGGTCATTTTTGACCCTTATCTTCTCAGTTTAACCCCCAATAAACCCATTTTACCTTAACCATAGTAATTAATTTATACTATTTTACAATTTATTATGGTAAAAAATTAAGTTGAAATTATTAGATAATATAAATTATTGTTATTCCAAATATTTAATCCATTTTTTTAAATTAAATTCACATAATTGGAATAATTCAATTTAAAATTTAACTATAAACATGACGAAAGAGTTTATTTCTGAAGAGAAAATTTTCATAAGTATAAAATGTTTTAGTATCAAAATTTAAAATGAAATGTATTTTATTGAACTAAATTATATGAATTGTAATATTTTTTTAAGTAATTTTTTATTAAATAAAAATAAAAATATATCTTATCTTTGTAAATAGTTTAAATAAAAAAGTTACTTTTCAATAAAAATTAGTATTTTCACAATTCAGAAAAAGTTTAATCTTTTTATAAAATTATAAAAAATTCACCAAAAGATAATTTTAACATGTAAATCTCAAAAATTAAGTTTATTTTTTCATATATATTTTCTAAAATTGGTAAAAATTATTTTTTAATTATGTGTGCAAAGCGCAACTACTCCACCTTTTAGGAAAATATAGTTTTCAGAAAAAATTTCTTTATTTTTAAAATTGTTATTATTTTATTTATAATAAATATATAACCATTGAATTTATTTAATGCATGTGTAAACCGTATAATTTTTATAATTTAGTTATTACAATTCATACCCTCTATCTTAACGGAAGGTTTAAAATGGTCATGTTTAAATAATTGAATTTTAATAGAGTATAATATTTCATTTAAACTCGGCATTGTATGTATCACAAGGTGTCAAAGAGATTTAATTTATAGAAGTATATCGTAAAGTATTGGGTTGTTATATTCTATTATAATTTTGGTTTTTTTATTTTATACTCACTATCAAACATGATGTTCCTATTTTAAAATGTCAGGGTGTTACAATATTATTTTCAATTTCCAAATTACTTTAAAAAACAATAATAAAACACTTAAATCACTTCCAAAATTCCATATTATCATTAAAATAATCAAATCATTATAAAAATTTCAGATTTTTTTCATAATAAATATTTATAACATTTAAATCACTCTTATAAATTATAAGAACTATTTTAAAGCAACTCTTTAAATTATGAAAACTCAGTCGAGTGACTGAACAACCCTAAATGTAAAAGGAAAGGAGAGAGTATAATATGAACCATTAAAAAATAATATGGATATATATTGGTTTGATTCCCCCACGTGTCAATGAATAGTAATTCCAACTTCCTAACCTTTAGTTTTATAAAGCATTTTATGAAAATGAATACTTTTTTTTAACTCCAAATACTCAATGTTCATGGTAGTAAACTTTGACCAACTTTCTCTCCAATTACATTACATTTATATCTATATCCATTATCCCCTTATCACTCATTAAACCAAGAAAATAAATCTATAGTTTTGAATCCATAACTTTTTTTGTTATTGAAACCATTCCCATGATTTTATTTATCACATTATAAAGTATTTTAATTTTCACATCACAAGATATGACCATATACTTATTAGTAATTTTCCAAGGACATCTTATGAATGTATTACTAAGGATTATATAATCATGTTTTAGTGCTATAATATTATTTCTCAACCTTGGAATATACCCCACATTATTTAGAATGAGAAAACTCCCATAATTAGTATTAATATTTTTATTTTCTTTCCTCGAAATCTACAACGATTCACTATCTATATGGTTTACCCTTATAAAATTCACAAAAACATAATTTTATAAAAAATACATATCTTACAGGTAATTGAAAAATATTTCTAAGTTTGGAATTTATAATTCTAAGATAAAATACACATAAAAACATAAAACATCATCATAAGAGTCAATAGTTATATTTTTCGATATTTAATATGCCATTTATTTTTACCTACACTATATATTAACATGTAAATTCTTATAAAAATTCTATTAGGTTGGACTAATCCACATTGCCTTATATTGAAACTTTATTCTTTATTTAGATATTCCTCTTTTATTTTCCCACTATATATAAATTCTACCAACTTTATGTGTTCTGATAATGAAAAAAAAATCTAGATAAATATCTTCTATAGATATTGCAACTAATCATAATATCTCACAAATCTTTAAAATTAATTTATTTTATTTCAAGATGAATAAATCATTAATAAATTATTTCCTTACCGACTATTATAAAATGATATGATTTTTTTGACTTTTTACTGCATTTTCAAAGGTAATATTTACTAAGGTCAACTAGCTTATGATTTTGTAAAACTTGATAAAATGACTATTAATGAATCTTTCGTAAATCATAAATGGTTTAAAAAACAATTTTAGAAGATATACATTGTTTCACACCACAAGAATATCTTATATATCCTTTATTTATTTCCTCAAGTTATTCATTTCCATCAAACCACTAATATTTAATGTCACATTCTTCACCAAAGTCAAGTATGTAATGACCAATGTATATTGATCAAGAAACTCTAACATGGTTTGATCCATCATATCTAGTTTCATACCTATAATTTTAAGGAATATCGTTTTCATAAAATAAAGTCCTTGATATGAATTCCATTACATCTGAGATCCAATCCATCAAATTATTTGATCTTCACCTTCCCTTTTTTCATAGACATCATTTAACTTTGGAAATATTACCTCAATATTCCAAAATTAATAATTTATTCCAATTTTTATAAATATGGAAGTATTAAAAACACAAAATTAAATAATAGAAAATAAAATAATAAAAATTAAAGAAAATAGATATATAATTTAATTTGGTACATGAATATTCCCTTTATTCAAAGAGACAACAAATGATTTAAAATATTCAAGATCATAAATTAAAATGAAAAGAAAAATTATAAAAACACTATTTTGAAATGAAAATATAATGGAAACATGGTTCTATCATACCCTATTTTCTTATTATACATTTAAATTCTATATGTCTCTAACAAAAATTGGGGTATATGGTTGTATAATAACTCAACGTGGTGAACTTAGTCAACATTTCGATAGTAGTAAGGCCAATTATCATTTTGGGAATCTAGAAATCGGACAAACACGATCCAAAGTATAAATCCCAATAACTTAAAAAATAGAATCATGTAATATCTATTTTATTAAAAATATATTTTTTAATATTTTTACATAATGAAATCTATTAATAAAAATACTATTTGTACCACTACAGACATAATTTATAATTTCATTTATAGTAGTACAATAATAAAGTATGTCTTAACCTTAGATAGATAATTTACATAAAAAATATTAAATACAGTTTCATCCATAATCATTAGTTAAATTTTAATATAATATTTCATATGCATGATTATTATTTTTCATTATTTTTTTATATAAAATACAATTAATATTTCATGGGTTTTTATAAAATCTTTAATTAATAATTAATTTAATTGATTTATGGTGATCTAACATCATTATATTATATATTTATATTTTTATTACTAAAAATGATGATCTAGTGAAAATGAAAAAGTGTATTGATTGTGATTTACATAAAGGAAAATATTTTCATAAAATTTATATGAATCTAGTCACCTTATTTATCTACTAAATTTATTATGTGATAATTCCAAGAAGTTTTGATTTTAAATTTATGTGAACATTGGAGAATTCATTTTTCTTGAGCCATTGAATGAAAAAACATGATTAATATAACCAATAAATAATTTAAGTATATCACTTGAGTTCTCCACCTTCTTTAAAAATTTCTTTCCATTTATTGAAAAATAATCCTTCATTTTTCCAAAAAACCACAAGAAATATTTATAAAAATCAATAAACACAAATTTTTAGCAAAATAATATGATATATTTAAAGGGTTGTTAAATGTGATAAGATAGTTTTATTTTTATTATTCATCATATTCTATAGAATGTGTCAAATTTATTTCTTTTAGGATCAAAGTTTTACGCCTTGGAAAATTTTATACATTGGTCCTCCAGATAGTGTTTGTATGAGATAGTGGACCTTTGTGGTGGTTCGATTAATATTTTTAATTGGGTAATTTATTATGACCCACTATCAAATAAAAAATATACAGGGATACCTTTTTGGTTACTCTAATGATATGGTAGTTAATATTCTATCATCCTTCTAATAGTTTGAGGATTGGGTGTTACCTAGTTGTTGAGGCACACTCCAAAAAATAATAAATGTTTCCTAGATACATTGGGGATTATTGTTAAAAAATTAAAGGATATATAATTTTGTTATATATTTATTTTATATTTCTATTAGAGATATTGTGGTTATTTTCCTTCTATATGGATGTCAGTACTGAGAACATGTTGCATGTATATTCTCAAACACCATATATAATTTTCAATTGGTTATATCTTAGATCCTGTAGAGGTAATTATAGTATTCTAGTATATGTTTTTATTGTTATATTCTCATCTTCTCATTTATTTAGTTTTGGTTTCATGGGGTTTTCACTATAGTCTAATTATATTACGCGCATAAAAATTTAATGGGACATTTCTAGTATTTTTTATATTTTTATTTTATATAATATAATATAATATTATATTTTGTAAATTATATAGAAAATGATTTTTTTACTATTTTATCTGTATTATGTGCATAACATTATATAGATGGTTTGGGTTGGTCTTTCATGGTATGGTTTTTCACATACATTAATAATTAAAAATATTTTTTCTTTTCCTAGGTATATGGGTTTGGATAAATATCCTGAGTGACCAACCTTTTCATTTGTAAATATATATATACATTTATAGTAATTTTTTTTATTATGCACCTTAAGATAATTTATAACACATTTCAATATGATATAGTTATGGATAATTCATGGATGAGTCATAAAATCCATTTTGGTTGTATTAGTTTTTATGGGTTGTCATCCATATTTTTATTCAGATTCCATGAAACTTTTTATTTGAGAATAATATTTTAATGAGTTAATACATGGATATTTAAATTTTATTTCATAAAATACATATATATTTATTATTTTCATCACTATTTGTGGACAGTTTCTATTCTAATATATTTTCATGAGTGTTTTTGGAAAGTGTTATAGGTATTTTACAGGTTATTCCATGGATCTTATGGATATATAATTAGGTTTTTTCTAAAAGAAGGTCTATAAGATGTATTATTAGTGAGGAAACACAATAACTTATATATTTTAGTTAATTTTTTAAATTATTTATTTATTTCAATATTTAAATATGTGTGTTTTTTTACTTTCCAATTATTAATAAAAATTAAAATGGTCAAAAATTATAAAATATGAAAAATAATGTTTTTTTAGAAATTATAGACCCCACTAGAAAAATAGAAATTTTTCCTTATAATTTTAGTGGGACAACTAAACATATTACCTGGTGAAATTATTAAATAAAATATTAGGTAGTGGGAGCCAAAACTTCAGTGTTTGTTTCTGGTTACACCGAGGGCCATAATGTTTATATAATAGTCTAACCCCCAATTTCCAAGAGGTTTATTTTTTATATTTACAGGTAAATATTTTGAAATACAATAGTGATATTATAATTTGAGAAATGTAGCTATAAAGGGCCACATACCATTTATTTTTCTCCACTTCAATATTGTATTAGTCCAAACATTCTCTTTGTGGGTAGAATCATGATCCATTAATGGAACAGAGTTACTAGTATTGAGGATAAGGTTTTATTTTTGATATTTATAGGATTATCTTTATATTTATAAGTAACATGATGTAAATATTATTTTTTATTATTGTATTTCATTTTTTAAATTTTCATTGAATTATATGATCATATTTTTCATCATTTTTTTCATAGGAAAATATTTATTTAGGACTTGGGTAGGTGACCTCTAATATATATAGTAATTTATTATTTTCCTCATGTTTACACATGAACATGATTTGGTAACCAAAATCTGGTGAAAAAAGGGGAAACCTAAGTTATCTGAATTTTATAAGTAATTTTATATAACTTTATAAGGATGCAATTATAATTTTTCTAAGGTAAACTCAGTATTTTGGTATCTCTATGAAATGATCATTATATAAACCATAAGTTAAAATAAAATATAAGTAAAAAATTTTACCAATAAACTAGCTATAAATAGTAAATGGTAAGCTATGGGAATTTTAATATAATATGGGTTGTATAAATGGTTTATAAATATTTTTTATATGTAAATAGATTACCTAAATTTAATTATTAGTGTAATTGGATATATTATTTTTATTTATAATTTATATTACTAAATATTGGAGAAAATATTATCAAGGGGGATAACGTTTGTGTACACTAGTGGATCGGTGAAAATATTATATAGGGGTTAATGTATCTGGTGGACCAAGGATTCAATGAAACTAAGAATAAAAATCCTAATTTATTTTATCGATCAAGTGGTTAGTATATATGTGGAAAATGGAGATAATGAATTTTTTTTTCATAGAGGCAAATTTTTGTTATAGACTATATGGTCTATGTGTTTATGGATAACATCGGTGTAAATGTCAACCAAGAATCTTCATTTTATAGAATAATGTGGTAAGTTATTTCATATCCTATTAGGGTCAGTTATATCATGACCAATTGAAATAATTATATTATATAAATTTCAATATTGGATGAAGAAGCTAGGGAAAGTTATTACTATGACTTGGTAAGCACATGATGACCTAAAAACCCGGTCAGTTCTTCTATTCTCCATTGGGGGGGGGGGAATATATCAAACCCAATTGATTTTTTTTTTTATATAAATAAAAAAATTAGGTCATGTAGAGATAACTATAATGTTGTCTTAATAAGCACTTATTGACTTTTCATGGTTGTTTAATTTATTAATGAATTATATAATTTCATCAAAAGATATTGATGTATACTGCAAGATATTCTATAGGTAAAAAATTAAAATTACTCAAACCATATAAAAAATAGTATGTATATACATGAAACATTTAGATTAAATGATTATGATTAGGAAATATTCCTTCTAATGGGTGACAATAGTTATTGATGGTGACAATATAAATATGAGGAATGGTTAGTTAGGGGAAATTCACACAATGAATTTTGTTTATTTTAGGCTATCAACTATAAATAAATACTCTTAGGAATATTATATATATTTTAATATTTTATATGAATAGTATGACATCACATAATAATTCTATAAATATACATCATATATTTGGAAGATTTCAATGACTGTATTAGTACTCTATCTATTGTACTATTATTTACGACTGTTATTATTTTTTCATAGTGGGTTATAATATTGAGGATAAATATATACCCAATAAATAATTTTTAAACCCCTCATTATAGTCTATAAATCCTATTTATTAGGTTAAATTTATAGGCCATGTGGTGATCTATATTGGATATTATTTTAGCTATGAATATTTGGATGTAAAAAACATATATCAAAGATTTTTTAATTTTTAGATTTTGGGATATTTGTATATTTAATATAGGACTAGTTGATACATGTATGAAAGATGTAGTTATATATATCTGATATCCCTATAGTGAAATTCATATTTAATAGGGTATTATGGGACATGGTTTTAATATTTACACCTTGTATGCTATTTTGGTGATATTGGTTAAATTACGGTATTTATAAATTTTAACTTAGTCAGGATGGTGAGAGTCCGTAAGTTTATGCATCATTCTTGGAATATATATTCATACAACTACTACATTCTTATATATAATATATATTCAATTAATTGATTATGTAAATGGTTTATGTTAATTAAAATTTCACTAATAAATTATCTAATGTTTTCTTAACTAAGTTATTAGAGGTGATTTAGTTAACTTAAATTGGGATAGTTGTATAACAAAGTTTATATATTTATGTGTTTTCCATAAATGGATGGAAAATGGCATAGGTTTTTTTAAAATATGATATAAAATATAAAATTTTTGGAATATTTATTTGATAAGTTAATAAAAAATGTATATAATTTTGTGTATTGATTATGATGATTATAAAATTGATTAATATTAATTTTAAATAGTTAATTTGTATTATATAAACATGAAATTTAAATATAGGAAATATGAATTATAGAAGGGTGTTGTGGTTAATGTTTCACCATAAATATTATATTAACCTCCATTGTATAGGAATATCCATTGTTTAGGAATCTCAAAGAGACATTGCTTTTCATTATTCAGTTATCAATGAGAATATTTATCATGAAAAATTATATAACATCTTATATAATATATGATTTTTAAAAACAAAATATTCCCATTTGAAAAGGAAATAGTATACCAAATGGCCTATATTAATGGATGAAATTTTTTTGTTGAATTATTGAGATTATAATAACCCCTAATGAAGGGAAGATTAAATTAATTTTGATTAAGTAAAAGGGACCTATTCATAACTGATGGGATGTATTAGTGAAGAATATAAAGGACATGGGGTGTTCTTGGGAGGATTTACAAGAATTTTTAGATGATAAATTATATTCAGAGACATTTAATATGGAATAACCTATGTGTTTATATATATATACAAAGGATACATGTTTATAATAGATTACACACCAACATTCAAAGACAAGTTGAAATTTACACTAACTCTAGGAAGAAACAATACTAATATGGATACTTTGTTTTAAATTATATTGATGTTTTTGATTTGATCTATAATGGTTATTTTATACATTACTACTTAGGAAAATGTTTTATGTAAAGAAATGATGGTAGAAAGAGACCTAAGCGGAGGATAGAAAACCAATTTTACTTCATTAATATGAGGATATGGTAGTGGTTAATTGGGATGAAATAGAGTATGTTTGAGGAGATTTATTGGTATATTAGATGATTGAGTGGTAAGAGTATAGTATATCCATTTCCACCTCTATATAAAATTTTTCTTCAAATATATTCTCCTTGTGAAAGGTTGAAGAATTTTTGAGTGAACTATTCAAGAAAGATGTGAAAGTGATTGTTTTATGGGAAATGTGATATGTTTTTTAATATCTATTAGGATGTATATGAAAAAGAAATTGGATTCATTTTAGCATAGATACAAGGGCTTCAAGGACACAAGGGAGGAAAACTATGAATTCACAAGAAATAATTATTATGTAAATTTATAGATGATGGTAGTAAGATTTTATAGATGTCTATATAGTAGAGTTTGACTTTTTAGGGAAGTTAAGGCCATGGGGTAGGTTTAATCAAGTTATATGATATTGAATAGGAACTGGAAGATATTTTTAAGGGCTCTTAAATAGTATGATATTTTTTTTTTGTAATTTATACATTGGATAGAACCTAATATGATACAGGTTCATAACATTCATTCATTTACAATTATGTGAAATAATATTTAGCCTTTGATATAAATTACACTTTTGGAGTGTTATCTATTGAAACACATTTGGGTAAGAAGGATAAGTAAATAAGGAGGTTTCTATTGTAATTCCTCAACCCCAAAATCCTGAAGCCAGTGCATTATTTTAATACATTGGCATTATTACAAGGAATAAATTCCCGAAGTACTGATTCGTTTAGTAGTGTTGGAAAATAGGCGACATACATGAACTTTACATTACAATTTATATCATAAAACAAAACTTAAATAATCCTTTGATTGAACTATTATTCCTCTATCTTATCCCTTCATATCAATCATAATACACTTCTTGGAATCCTGGGAAAACAAAACATAAGAAAGGGGTGAGCTTAGATGCTCAGTAAGGGTAAATAATTTTGATGAAGCTTTAAACTTTTAAGGAAAGATGTGTAATAAAAAAACATACTGTTAAATATAAACTTGTACATAATACAAATAAAACAAATCCAACATTACCACATAAACATGCACATGGATATTCTACTAGTCGAATAATCACATGTAATAACAAATTTCATAATGGGGGAATGCATAATGCCAGGCATCATAACTACATAGTCAAGGCCTCATGCCAAGACTAAAAATAATTTTTTTTCAAGGCCTTATGCCAAGACACTAGTTTTTCTCTTGATACCTACTGATGGATCAAGGAGCTATAGAGGACACCACCCGTCACTTATTAAGTCCAATGCATTCCTCATATGAAAATGTTGAAACATAACATAAACATTCGTATTAAAACTAGTATATGAAATTTCAATAATTCAACCATAAACCATGAATGGTATAAAAATAGCATATCCACAGTTAAGCATATCAAAACTCATTCAATACAATATGAAATATTTTATTATAATAAATCAAACTCAATCAAGATTAATATCTAGTAAAGGATGTAGACATAGTTGAAAATGATCAGTAAAACTGTTTGAGAGAAATATAATTTTTGTGAAATCATTTAAAAGGCATGCATTTATAAAGGAAGTAATTTAAAAGATATTTTTGAATGAAAGTGTCCCATACCAATTTGAAACTTTTTAAAGGAATTAACATTTTAAAGCAATCATGTCTATATAAATAAATCCTTAAAATTATTTTTAAAACATGGACATTAATTAAAAATATTTATAAAAATAAATAATTAAAAAATTTAAAATGATGATATTGATAAAGAGTCCCTTAAAAAAACTTAAAATATCAATTTTGAATTTTTTTTATGAACCATGGACATGGATGATAAAATTTCCCAGTAAATACTTACACACAAAAAATCTCGGATAATAATGAGTTTGAGGAATTATCCCTTACCTTGTACTTTCCTTTGGACAAGGGTATGTTTACCCTTCTATATAATGACCATAGTATTTTATTAAATTACAACAGAACCATATTAGTATTTTTGATATCATACTTGATCCATTTATGGCTTTATACTACCCATTTAATAACAATTTCTTCATTAAAATAACATTTCAGGTAATAATCACTTTCTTTATCATACGTGTTTTAACTTGTTATTATTGATCATATAACATATATCATGATTTAATTTATTCCATAATATAAATCATTATTTTTGTATCATATATATTCAGAATATAATTATGTATAACAGATAGATATATGTAATGGAAAACAACGTTTATGGAGACGGTAGACCGTAGGTATGCATAAACGATGTTTCTGTTTTCATATCATATTGAACGAAAGTAAGTGAATGAGGCATATGTAAATAAAAACACAAAAATACACAGATATATATATATATTTAAATTATAATTATTATGTCATGTACTACATAATTATTAATAATATATATATATTTATAGTCATTATTGAATGGTGAACGTAGAAATGAATATCCTCGCGTCGTGGAGACAGTAAGCCGTACGTATGCACGAGTGATGATATCATTATATTGATAGAGAAATAATATGTAATTGGATGGTATATTATATATTAAGAATCATTAACATGTTATATCTATTATTTAAATCAATAATACTTATTATTATACTCATCCAAAAAATGAAGTGTTGAATAACAAACTACACCACGACGTGGAGACGGTAAGCCGTACGTACGTACGTATGGTGAATTTGTCATTCATAGGACGAATAAGATAATGAATATGGTTGTACAATATTTATAATAATATCACAGTATGTAGAAGTTACTAGATTTATTATTTTGGTATGGAAACAACAAAGAAATGGGAAGTGGAAGAAGAAAAGAACTTTGAAAGAGGTGATGAAATAATTACCTCTTCGTTGGGTTCTTCATTTTTATTTGAACAAAAGCGATCCATAGGTTGAATTTATGATCAAATTAAGGACTCTATGTTGATGTGAGGGTAGTTGGGAGGATATTTGAGTAGGGTTTGGCTGAGACAAATGGATTTGGAGGTCTGAAATTAAGAGAAGGGGAAAGACCCTTTTATAAGAGAGGTAAGGGGCATATTAGGAAAAGTTTGAAATATTATTTTATTATAAAATCCATTTTGGTTAATAATTTCTCAAAATTTATTTATTTAGAGGATAAGGTGGGTATGGGTCGAAAAACTCTCAACCAATAGATTTTAGACAAGTTTAGCACACCATTTTAACCTTATCTTTTAGATTTAACTCTTGGTTAAATAGTTTAACATTTTCAATGTCTTCTTGTATTTTTATATTACATGGTTAGTAAACTTAATATAAAATGCCAAGAGAACAAAAATTGGTTCCTTAATGACATATTTATCATTATATAAGTCCTTTGGATGATGCTTATATTTTTTGTAATATTATATCATTTAATAATATAGAATTGTTTTAAAAAAACACATTTATGTGAATTTGAAACTATTTGGTATTTGGTATTCATGAAAGTAAAAAGAACTTGATTAATTCAAAAAAATACATTAAATTAACCCTAGAATATTATATTAACTTATAAAATTTGTGGAAAGAATCAAAAGTCTCAATTTACATTTATTTTTATATTTATAATATCAATTATTTTAGTCTTTCATTAATTAGGTAATTAATGCATCATTATTGTGTCATAAATAAATTTAATTATATAATGTATAAAAATTATAAATAAAATATCATGATGTATGAAATATTTTTATCTTTCTAATGAATATTTATAGTAAAATTTATTTAGGTATAATTATATATTAATAATGGTTTAGTTATTAATCTTTGAATTTAACACTTTTAACTCTTCTTTAAATAAAATCTAATAAATGTCATAATCTAACCCAAATGGATAAAAAGGATCTTATTTTTATCATAAGGCTGATTTTTGTCGAAATACACTCATAAAATAGAATTAGGACATGTTTTTGGGTAATTTTAATCTTATTTTTACCTTTAATTACTTTATTTACTTTTAACCGTGGTACATAAAATTCAAAAGTTACTATTCACAAAAAATTATTTTCATCATATTGAACAAAATTTTATTTAATAATGTCAACCGTGTCTCTCGGATTTTTGAAATTCAATTCACAGAAGTGGTAAAATTACATTTTAGGAATATTTATAAATGTTCCTAGAAGGTGGGTAAATATGCCTAGAAAGTGTGTAAAAAGACGTTAAAAAGTTTCAATAAAATTTTATATATCTATTCTTATTATAAAATGACCAAAATGACATAAAGTTTACTAATATATGTATTATGTATCTATTTTTAAATTAAGATAAAATTAAAAATAATTATTTAAATGAAAAAATCGGTTTTTATCTATAACACAATGTTTTTCACTATTCATCAAAAATTGAATGCTTTCAGAAAAATACCATAAACTCACCTAAAGATAATTTTGATATTCAAAATTCAAAAATGATGTCTATTTTACCAAATTCAAAATATAGAATTATCATTAATTAATTTAAAATAAATTCTTGTTGTGAAAACAAGAAAGCGAGTTTTTAAGAAGTATAAACTATCAAAATATTGAAATGTGTTTATGTAAAATTTTAATGTGAAATTACATCCAATGAAAAAAATTATATTAAATGATAAAAATATAATCTAATTATACTTTAAAACCACTCAAATTCATAATTTAGCACTATAAATTATTTTGATTAAAAAAGTTGTTTTCAATTAAAATTTAGTATTTTTCAATATTCATAAATATATGAAAGTTATCAGAAAAGTACCAAAAATTTATCCAAACTAAATTTTTATATACCGATTCTAAAGGAAAATTTAATTTCAATAAATTGAATTTATAAAAGTTTCAAATATTGAATTTAAAAAGGGTTCTCCATTAAAAGGCCGTAAAATTGTATTTTTTTTGAAAAATACTTCTTTTATTTGAAAAAAGGAATTTGTTCTTTTATTATGTCTAAGAAACAGATAATATAGATTCAAAAATTATAATAAGTATATTAAATTTAAAATTCAGTTATTGCTATTCATAACCACTTTTTTAATGGCTAGTTTGGTTAGTCGTGGTACGCTCGAACTCAATGGTGCTTGTAACACAAGCTATTGAATTAACCATTTATAACATTATTATTATTTACCAATTATGAAATGAAAGTTTTAGTATTCATTGATTTTCTTCTAGTGCATGATTGAAGTTAATATAGTTATGATAGACACCATAATATTATTTTGGACACTTTTCATGTGAATCAGTTATATGAAAAGATGTTATAGTGAAATTATTATATTTGGAAAGTATGGTGTAATGAATCTAGTTTTTTTGTTTATACCCTTTAAATGTTATTGGGAATGTCAGTGAATTGAATTTCATAATTGGTATGGATTTCAGGTATCATAGTAAAATAGATATTTTATTTTAAAAAATATTTTATTATTCTATGAGTATGTTTTTAAAAAATGAAATTGTATCTTATAAATTAGGGTTTTGATGGAAAATTTGAGACTTCAATTTGGTCTAGAATGTGGGTTTTACCCTAGGCGAGACATAAAATTTCTTTACATCGAGCCCCATGATAGTGTTCAGTGCTGTTTGGATTAATATGAATAAATTAAATATGTAATTAAAACTATCTAAATATTAACTTGAAATAAAATATCCCTTTTTAATCCCTACATAAGATAATAATAGTGGTTAGACACATAATCCTAAGAGACTTGAGAGTATTCAACAGAGAGGTCTGGGTATAAGAATCTAAATATCTGAGGAACTAGGACAAACATTGTGGGATAACCAATGAAGTCAACAAAAATTCAATCCCCACCAACAATTGATCCAGGTATGAGGTGGAGCATCAATATTTTTTTTTTGTAATTTCTCAGTTTTTGGTTTTTATTTAGCATATTCTATTAATTTTTTCTATCTATTCAAATTGAGTATGAATTTTTTGACTAATATATTTTCTAATTATGGTTTAGAGTTTTTTGATAATGAATATCATTTTTCTTACAATGGTCAATAGACTAGTTTGTAATAGTAACCAAATTTATTCACTTTATTTGTTTCATGGATTTAACCCAATTTTCAGCATGTAATCATCACCAACCATGATTTGAATGGTGATTTGAATGATACTAGTTTAATTTGAATTGATATAGAATCATATACTTATGTTTCTGTGTTTTGATCAGTGATGTAAACCTTGGTGTGCGAGAACATGAGATGATGGTGAAAAAATTGCCAGCTGATGATGATTGAACTTGGTTTTATGAGAGTAGAAGCATAGAGGTGATGGGATTCAACATGAATTTCCATTTCCAATGATTTATGGCCCAAAATTGAGACTTGGTGGTGGTTATTCCCTGAATTATGTGGTTAAAAAAGATCTGAGTAGGTTTTGGTGTGAGATCAAAAGTTCCATTAACAGTCTCAGGGTAAGAGTTGAATATGGTTTTAAAAACTCAACTACATAGTGTATAGATCAAAAGACCACACATCATGTGCTTCCAATATAGGAAGAGTAGGTTTTAAAACTAAGTTAAATATCAAACTCTGTTATTTACTCACACTCTATGGATCCCTAAGCATACTTATTCATGTGTAAAGAGAGTATATTCCCACAAGGCAGTGTTCCCCTACATCCCTTGTGGAATACTACCACATGTTGTGTAACTAGAATCAAATAAACATAGAGACACAAGTACATGAAAAATAAAACCTTAAGGCCAACAATCCATGTATTATAACCATAATTACATATATTTCCATCCTTACATGCTATGTGGGGGACTAGTTTATGACCAATATGCTTTCTAGGGATACTAACTATATATCCAAGGCCCACATAGTGTACTCATTACAAACGAACCTACTGGTTGTATCACCCTATCTGAATATGTTTTTAGACATTATAATATTCTATCTTGAGTGTTTATTTGTAGATAATGATAGTGTACTTATATTCTATATCTAAGAAGAGTCACACTGCTAGAAACTGGACATATAATAATGGTTTTATCCAAACTATTGGTATAGGTACCATAAAATGACCCTATACCAACGGTTTTGGAAGAATTGTTGGTACAGATTCAAATAAATTACCCTATACTAATAGTTTTTCTAGAACCATTGTAATAGGTAATGTTTATACCAACAGTTGGGCAAATACCATTGGTATAGCCTCCATTAAATGAACTTGTAATATTTATTCTTCCAAAACTGTTGGTATAGGTGCCAAAATTCAAAATACCAATACCAACGGTTTGGAAAACTGTTGGTATAGACCTATACCAACAATATTCTAAACCGTTGGTATATGAACTTTTATTTTTAATGAATTATTTTTTCAAATAACATTGAAAAAATAATGAATTATTTTACTTATAAATATACATATACATATTTATAAAATTATGTTTCAAAAAAGCAGTGTAGCTTAGTGGTAAGGTCGTTGAGTTATAAGTCGGAGGTCCAGGGATCAAAACATGACGATTTTTTTGAATTAGTTATACCAATGGTTTTAAAAACCATTGGTATAGGTAATTCATATAACATATAACCATATTTTTGAAAATATTGGTATATCCACCTCTGCCAACAGTTTCCCAAAACCATTGGTGGAGGACTATACCGACACCATAGTATCCCACAATCACCCAAATTGTTGGTATAACCTATACCAAGGGTCTTGAGACCAATACCAATTTTTCGAAACCATTGGTATAGGTTCGGTTTCCAGTAGTGACACAAGGTACTATGACTTGGAGGTTCTATTTATCATTGGTTAGTTGATGAAATGGTTTAGGTGGGAATTTTCAGAGTGTTTATAGGGCCAGTACTCCTCCGAATAGTGAATTTAGGTCAACGTGTAGTCTCCCATTTCCTATACATAGATAGTGTTGTTTCTCACCCCCAAAAAACTAGGTAACATTCCTCTATCTAATGAGTCATTACTCCCCCATCATAGAGATCAGAGTGAGGGTGGGGTGGAGGACAATCCTCCACCTCTGGTTAGTAATCGCTTAAACGGGTGTGCATGCATCGATAATGTGTGGTCTCTAAAATATTATCTAAGGAGGTTACACCAAGTTACCAATTATTAATGTTTCAGTGTAAAGTGATTTATAGATTTTCACTAATGGATGATTGTGTATATGTATAATTTTCCATTATCTCGGGTTCTGTCATAATCATATCAGGGTCCCTTTTATCCTTCCTCCTTGATTTATGTTTATAGAATGACTAGTCTTTTAGTGTTTCATTATTTTTTGTGGTTCCTTACAATGTATGTACATACTCACCAATTTATAGGAATTATTTTGGTATATTTTGTTTCTTATCCAAATTCTAGGCAATTTAGGGGTGATTTTGGTGGACCAGGTGTTGGAGAAGCATATAAGTACTTGATGGCGGTTTTAGAAACTGTTTATTAGAGAATGGGAGCATGTGGAGGGACCTTTATTCTATTATATTCTAGTTTGAGTAATTTATTTTGGCCAATTATTTTCCATTTTTAAAATTTTATTTATGTTTTACTATTTATCTATAGATCCAAGAGGTTTTTAAAAGTAATTACTATGTTTATCAGTTGATTTTAATTATAGATTTCATCATTTTTGGATGTTAGGTGGTGTGAATTGAGTATAAGTACTTTAAGTTAAGTTCTCCTATATGAGAGTTCTAACTACTCGATGCTTGTCACTAGCCCCTAGCCTATAGGATGTAGGATTGGGGTGGAACACTTGGTCTATCACTACAAAGGAGGGGCTCGATGGGTTAGGTCTCATCCAAGTGGTATCTAAGATAGGTTTTCATAAAGATGTAATTTTTAGGAGAGATATCTATTGTTATTTTTGGTTTTTAGATATTGGTAAAGGATGTTAAGGACTATTGAGTTTATATTTCGTCCCAAGATACATAGTGATGGTGTAATAAAAAACATATTTATTCACTATGACTCTGATAACCTACTTGGTTTGATGTTACTATGAGACATAAGATTCAAGTAAATAATGGTACATGCATAATAAAATAATGGGTTGTTAATTTTTCCATATCCTAGTTGGGTTATATCCCATAGTATTCTCTTTTGGATGTGGTTCATCTTGTTAAGTTATTTGATTATATTACATATATAACCATCCATGATTCTGAGGTAGAAATGTGATGATGAATAGTTGAGGTATGAGTCCTCTGTGTACAATCTGATTCATGAGGTATTCTATATAAGCAGGAGGATAGTGGTGTAACCTACCATTTAGTGATGGGAGATCCACCTTTTTTGAATCAGGAAAATATTTCTCATCATGTCAAGTATCTAATTGTTACATAATCCTAGGATGGAGATGCACATAGTTTGGGTATGCTTCAAGGGTTTCATCGATATAGGCAACCCATGTTCCAAGGTGATTCAGACCAAAAAATGACATATTACTAGCTAGAGTTAGTGGTATAAGTGTTTTATATCATTCATACCCCTTCTAATTAGATGGTGTAATTGGATGATAGTTTTATTCAAGGTGTATAGGTACACTAGAAGATCTTAGTCACATAGACTCATAATGTGAATATTCCTCCCTTAGTCAATTTTGAGAACTCATTTAAGAATTAGTATGATTATGGGACTCTAAGATCTATATGTATTAGGAATATTTTAGGGATATAGAAGGGAAGCATGACCATTGTTGAGTATGATTAGAGATTCACTAATCTCATGATCTCTTGAGATTATCTATGTTGGGGTTATTTTGGGAATGAAAGTTCTAGAGGGTGTTGTTCTGATATATTCAGGGAGGTTTATTTCTTCAATAAATTCCAACAGAGGATGGGTTTATAGAGATAGAATAAGTGATAGATAATTTATTTGTCCGAGGAGTAGAATATATCTAGTGATAGTAGTGAAAATTCTGGGGTAGTGTTATTAGGCTCATCTGGTAGGAGTTGAGCATCAAATTCTCTATAGAATAAGCATTTGTTCTCATAGTCTCAAACAGGAGGATCAAAAACTCAGGGCTTATTGAGGGGATTAAATTAGTTGTGTAACACCCCAAGCTTCCATGGTATGCTTCTCTTTGAATAATACAGTAGTGTGTGTTTTACGCAACTTCGAGTTCTAACACACCATAACTAATCAAAGTAGCCATTATGAATAGTAATACCCACTTTTTGAAATTTTATAAATTTTATCTTTTAAAATGGACTTCATTTTTGGATTTGGAATATCGAAATTAGCATAGGGTGAATTTTTGGTATTTTTCTGAAAGCGTTCAATTTTTGATGAAGTGTAAAAAACACAGAGTTAGTTTAAAACCGAATTTTTATTTAAATAATTATTTATTGTATT
This sequence comes from Viscum album, assembly GCA_963277665.1. Classification (NCBI taxonomy): domain Eukaryota; kingdom Viridiplantae; phylum Streptophyta; class Magnoliopsida; order Santalales; family Viscaceae; genus Viscum; species Viscum album. The sequence goes on from OY728137.1 coordinate 765,383,433, forward strand.
TAAATTTACTTTAGGTCAAAATAGAAACATAATACCTATATAAGTTCAATTTAATTCATTGGAGTCAATTTATAATAATTTTAGATATATAAAAAGTTTATAGAACTTTTCACCGTCTTTTACCCACCTCTTAGGAGAATTTTCAAATTCACATAAAACTTAATTTTACCACTTATTTGAGTGGAATTTAAAAAATCCGAGAGACACGGTTAATATCAAGGAGTAAAATGTGTTTCAATAAGATAAAAATAATTTTTGGTGAATAGTAAATTTTTACTTTTATTTACCACGGTTAAAAGTAAATAGGGTAATTAAGGATAAAAATGATTTTATAATTACCCTAATACATGTCCTAATTCTATTGGATAAGTATAATTAGACAAAAAAAACTTTAGGAATAGAATATTATCCTTTAGGTCTACTTATATTATATTAGGACATTTATTATTATTTTATTTAAAGAAGAGTTAAAAGAGTTAAAATCAAAGTTTAATATCTAAAACATTTTTAATATAGGGTTATACATAAGATAAATTAGACTATAAATATTCATTATAAAACTAAAAATATTTTCTACATAATGGTATTTAATTTATACTTTTTATGCATTAAATAATTTAATTTATTTATGACACAATGATGAAGAAGTAATTACCTAATTAATGGAATATTAAAATAATTGATATTATAAATATCTAAATAAATTTAATTTGAGATTTTTTATGAATTAAACTAATTTTCTAGGTTATTATGATATTTTAGGGTTGGTTAGATGAATTTTTTTCTAAGTAATAATGTTGTTATGAGTTTAAGAAAAAAAACCAAATATTGTCAAAATTGACATAAAATAGTTTTTAAAATAAATATTATATTATTAATTTATATAATGGTATTAAAAATCAAAGGTGAGTCCAAAGGACTTATATAATAATATATATTACATTAATTAACCAATTGGGATTCTATTGGAAGTTTATAGTAATTTTATTAACCATATAGTGTATGAATGAAAGAAGACACGGTAAAAGTTAAATTATTTAACTTAGAGTTAAATGTAAATGACAAGGTTAAAATGGTAACCTAAACTTGTCTAAATAATATTGGTTGAGATTATTTCGACCCATCCCCACCCTAGCCTCAAAATAAGTCACTTTGGATTCATTATAAACCGAATATGAATTTATTATAAAATAATATTTTAAGTTTTTCTTAAGGTGCCCCTCACCCATCCTATAAAAGGGAACTCCCCCGTCTCTCAAATTCACACCATCAAAGCCTTTTGGCTCGGCCAAAACCTGCCCAAGTATCCTCTAAACTTCCCTCACTTCATCCTAGAGTACTTACTTTAGTCAGAAAGCCAACTTATGAAGCCCTTTTGATCAAATCAAAAAGAAGAACCCGAAGAAGAGGTAATAATTTCACCACCCTCTTTCAAGTTCTCTTCTTCTTAAAATTATTCTTTATTTGTTATTTCCATTCTAAAATAATAACACCAGTATCTTATATATACTCTGATGTTATTATAAATATGGTACAACCATATTCATTATTCTATCCATCCTTTGAATGACATGTCCCCATACGTGCATATGTACGAATTACTGTCTCCACATCGTGGTGTAATTGTTATTCAATACATTATTATTTGTATGGGTATAATAATGATGTTTAATTCATGTAAATAATAAATATAATATGATAATGACTCTATATATATGATATAACATCCAATTATATATTATTTTAATATCAAAAAATTATATTGTCACTCGTGTGTACGTACGGATTACCGTCTCCATGTACATGATGAGATTCATTCCCCATCGTATCCATTCAAGACTAATTTTCATTAGATGATTAAAAATAATGTTTAAAAACTTGATATCATTCTGGATATGAATAAGATACATCCCATCCATAAAAAATATGACTCACATAACAAATAATATAAAGGAAAACGAATCCGTTAACACCCGAAACGACGATAATACTAAGATATTATTTGCAAAACAATGTTAAAATATCATATATGATATCATATTAATGTATATTATTCTTTTATAATTTAATAACAATTATTTTACCATTATAAAAGAGGTTAACCTACCCTCTACCAAGTAAAATTACAAGGTAAGGGTTAATTTCACAATCTCTTTATTATCCGAGGTTGTTTTTACATAAGTATCTACTGGGACCTCTTTATCATCCACATCCATGTTTCTTAAAAATTAATTTCAAAACATTATTACTATTTTATAGAATATGGGTTAAAGTCATTTATACCCTTGTTTGAATTTTTATAAGATTTTTATAAAGGAATCTTTCGATCATTTTCCAAACAAGGTCCTTTTTAACCTTTTTGACAAAATTAAGGTAAGAATGTCTTTTTTTAACTCATAAAGTGGGTGCGACTATTTTACACATTTATAAAATTGTATAAGATTACCTTAAAATCTTATAAGAATATTTTCAAAGTAAATGTTTTCTTTTATAACTATGTGACTTGTAAATGATTTCAAAAAAGAGATATTTCTCTCAAATAGTTTTGATTTCATCTATGTCAACATCCTTTGATGGATTATAAGCTTATTTGAAGTTGATTTATTATGATACAAAACATCCATATTGTATTGAAGTTTTTGTGATATGTTTGACTGTGTATGTGTTATTTTTATACCATTCATGGTTTATGGAGAAATTATTGACATTTCGTATGCTTGTTTTAATATGAATATTTATGTTATGTTTAAACTTGTTCATATGAGGAATTCATTGGACTTAGTAAGTGATGGGTGGAGCCCGCTATAGCTCCTCGATGGATCAGTAGGTATCATGAGACAATATAGTGTCTTGACATAAGGCCTTGACAAAATCTTATTTGTATTCTTAGCACAAGGCCTTGACTATGTGGTTATGATAGTCTATCATTATGAATTTCATCATTATGAAAGTGGTTATTGATATTGCATGTGATTACGAATAGTAGAATATCCATGTGAATAAGTAAATGGAATTATTTCATTTTATTTTTTCCATGTTATTTTGATGTTCATGTTTAAAAGGCTTTTCTTTTAGTTATACACTGGCTTAAATGTTTATGCTTATTTATAAAAGTTTTTACAATATTGTTATCCTTACTGAGCATCTGAGCTCACCCCTTTCTATATTTTATTTTTCCCAGGATGTGAAGAAGTATTTTATGACTGTCCTATAGGAATAGTCTGAGGGGATATGAGTGTGGACTATGAAGACTATGTTGTTTTAGTTATTCACTTTATGATGTAATGTAAGACTTCTGGGGTCGGGGTGTTACAAGTTTGAGGAAAGTTATTAGTTTGAATGTTACCAATGGGGTCATATTAAAAATGACTAACTAAAATTTATTGTTGTAGAGGGAGGATATACTATGAACATACTACTATATTAGAGGTAGCAATGTAACTAGGATACTCCCATGGGTGTTCGGTACGAACCTCATAGAGATACTTTAGATAGAGGGGATGAAGGTTTCCCTATGACAATGGTAGATGGGGGTCATAGTTATGAACCAATTGTTATATTTTCACTCCCTAGAGGCCCATTATAGGTTTTGTGGGCTAAACATCAAGGTTTTAGATAGTTCCATATATTTTAGGGATATGATGCATAGGTTCTCAACCTGGATTGATGTACAATTTGTGTCTTTTCAACCTTAGAATATGCATTTCTAAACACAACCACAATCCATTATTTCCCTGATATATACCTTGTTAAATAAATATATATCTCGATATAGACTGTATCCCGAACCTTGTGTCTAGAGAGTCTTACCAAGAGTGATCCTACAATGATACTCATCTGTGGAAAGTGTGAAATCTCACTTAGTAGAGAGTGGTTAACAAGGGATATACTTATGGATTATATGAAGCCATATGACATAATTCATGTTGTGGATTGGATATGTGAAGTTCATTCATAGATATGATTTTTTCATCTAAGTGTCATGTTACTTTTTCTAGACAGTATGAGGTTTTCCTTCATGAGAAAGAGGGATTTTTAGTTGAGACAAGTAGGGATAATTCATGGGAAATTTTAGGTGATCACTCATCTAGTGACCGTGACCACAATATCCTAATACTAATGTCAAATTTATAAAATTTTCATAAGATACAAGGAATTTCATACTGAAGTAAAAAATAGTTTAGTACTCTTGATAAACTAGATACATACTCGAGTCCTATATTACATTTGAAATAACAATTAAATCAATTTTTTTAGTATAAAATTATTCCCACTATCATATCCTTTCATGTTGATCATAGTACACTTCATGGAACCTTAGTTAAAGGACACAAAATAAGGGTGGGATCAAATTATAGTAAGGGTTAAGTGAAGCAAAAAATATCAGTAATCAATAATCATAATCAGTATGGAATGTTAAATAAATGAACACACATGTCATTTAAAAAACATGAATATAATGATAAGATAAATCAGAATCACTATGGCAAGGTAAATAACTGAACACACATGTTATTTGATCATTAAAATAAGAATAAAAATCATCCACAGATAATATCATTTTGAAAATATCATGGATAATAATAACTGAATTCTTAATGAAGTAAATTATTAATTATTTGATGTCATGAATTAAGGACATGATACATCTACCATCAATATCCATCCACAAGACTATTAAAAAATGATGGGTAGGTATACACCAAAAAACCATTTAGCTAAGGATATACAAAAGATTCATCTCATGATACCTATCTATGATTCTAGTGGATATCTATAACTGGGGCCCACTCCTTTCTACTTATCCAAACATTCATCATATATCAAATAATTAATTTTGTTTATAAACAATGCTGATTATCATTAAATATTTGTATTGAGTAAATAATACGAATTTATCAATATTTCCCTAGATAAACAAATAAATTTCAATGTCGAACACCTTATGTATAAGTGATATAAGGTTTATAAAATAAACACATCCATAATAAATAATATGGATATTTAGGGGAAATTTAATGTTCAATGATCACAAGTAAATGAACATTTGAAGGTAAAGTTAATGATAACAACAATGAATCAAGTAAGTGAGGGTCAATACTTTACATGGTTAAAAACTTTATAAACCATCCATAGAAAGGATAAGTATTGTATCAATACAATATATACCCATTAGAATAAAAATAAAAGTTTTTTTCATTTATGGATTTAAATATCGTAAAAATATCTTTAAATTTTTTGAGTAAAATAACTTTTTAATTTTGAAATTATCCTTTTAACACTAAAAGATAACAAAACATTTTGTAAATAATTTTATTTAAAAATAATATTTTAAAACTATAAAATATTCATTAAAATATTAAGTGGTTATGAAGGCTATAAATTCAGTTCATTCCATACACATTAAAATAAATATTCCTTTCCTTTTTTTAGAAAAAGCCAAATGAGCATTGTTTTGAAAAAAAAACATGATGGTTCCATGAAAAACATCTTGTAAAAATTAAAAATGGAAAAAAATTTATTTAATAAATCATTCTGAAACGTTTAAAAACATTTTTTGAAATCAATTTTTGAATTTTTTTAAAACAAGGCTTTATAAGAAAATATATTTCTCACCAAAGTGAGAAATAAAATCAGATTTTATTTATTAAAAATTATCAAACATTTTAAGAACCAGAGATTATAAAATCGTACTATTAATTAAAAATATCATGAATAACCAGATGTGAATAAAATTAAATGGGCTTATTAGGAAATTTTCAAATAATTTCCTTCAACTAAAATTCAAGGATAAACAATCTATATTAGAATGAGATTGTGAAAATAATCCCATTACAATGATCATAACATTAAAGTGAGAATTAATAAATGAAAAGATTATATGTATCAAATATAAATCCACATAAAACAAGTTTAAATAAAACATAATATAATAAAAATCCATTTCACACATAATATTATCATGACATAATCAATGAAGTATAAGTTTAACCCAATAAATGACATATGATTTAAGAAATCCTTTACCTTATGCTTCTTTTTGGTTGAACCTAATTTAAAATCATATATATTAGTTTTGATAATGTTATTATATTATTATAGAACCATATTCGTTTTTATAATATCATATATGATCCTTTTATAACATCTTATACACCATTTGTTAATAATGTACCATTATTTTCATTTTTTTGGGTGTTAATTGCCTGGTTTTCTCATACGTATTTCATCATGAAAAATCCAGTTCTTTCACATATTATATAGTTACATAATATATAGAATAATAATAATGACATAGTTATCATATTTATACATTTATTACACTTGTAATTCCAATTATAATATATGGTTATGAGAAATGAAGTATGTGATGATCATAGAGACGGTAGACCGTACGTACGCATGGGTAATGTTACCATTTTCTAATTATCATTATGAAAATAAGGTAAGTAATATTTAATCTTTAAATAATTATAATAATGTCATATATAACATATTAATTCTTTAAATATACTTATATATATCATCAATTTGGTTTGGTGATGAAAAGAGACCCACATCACTTCATGACGGTGATAGTCCACACATACATGAATGATGTTATCATTTTTTAGTTTAAGAAAGAAAATGATATTTTTTTATAATGATAAATATGTCACAAATAATATAATTATTTCATTCATATCACATAAATTTATTAGAATTGTCTTTATTACCTTTAATGTAATGTGTTATTGAAAAACAAATCACATCGCTTCGTGAGGTGGTAGTCTTCCGTACACACGAGTGAATTTATCGTACCCCCTACAGAATGGAATGTATATATATATATAGATCATATAATGAATAAAAAGGTATAATAATTTTATAAATATAATATTTATAATTTATATCCATCATCATACCTAACCGTGATAGGTGGTAATGGAAAAATGAATGACATTGGTTCGTGAGGTAGTAGTCTTCCATACACACGAATGATGATTTCGTAACCCATTTGATGAAAGTGTAGGTGGTTGTAGATAATGTACTTAACATAAAAAAATATAAGTATATTAAATATAATTATTATATTGGAATAATTTAATAATAATTTATGGAGTATGATGAAGAAATAAAATAAATATGCTTGTTGAAGAACGTTACTTCTTATACGGGTAACCTCCTTAGGTTTTCACTAAGAGCCTTCCAAGGATTTATTTATACCAAAAATAAGGATTTTATAATGTGGGAATAAATGTTTTTAAGTTATTTTGGTACGAATTAGCTGAACCAATAGAGTTTTAAGGAGTAAATAAGTGAGAAGATGGGGTGTCCTTTTATAAGTGAGGTAAGTGGCACACTTGTACTTTTTTAAAAGAAAAAAATGTACCCTCGTTTTAACATGAAAAAAGGGTCATAAATGAATTAATATAAATATTTATACATCATATGGTCTATATATGTCCATGAAATGGATTTTATACATGTTCTTAGGTCATTTTAACCATTATATTTTAAGTTTAACCCATGGTAAATCGATTTTTACCTTACCCGTGATATTTTTTTTATTGTTTTCACTTTTCAATTTGGTCAAAAATTAAGTTGAAATTATTAGATAATAAATAATATTAAAATTAAAAACATTCAACCTATTTTAAAAAATTCAATTCACATAAGTGGAAAATCTTGATTTAGAATTAATATTATAGAAAATACGAGAAAGAGGGTTTTTAAAGAGAAAGTGTTAAAAAATTTGCAATGTTTTATATCAAAATTCAATATGAAAATTATTACAATGATGTTAATAGGATTAATAGATATATAATTAAACTTATTTTACTTTAAAAAAATTCAAAAAATAGTTTAAATTTATATATAATTTAAATGAAATGATTGTTTTTAATTAAAATGTTGTATTTTTAACTATTTATCAAAAAATGAAATATTTTAGAAAAATAAAAAAGATTAACCTCAAGATAATATTGAAATTATGATTTTAAAAATTAATTTTATTTTTTAAAATGAATTTTATTAAAAAAGTTATATATTTTTTAAATTATGTGTGTAAAACACAACTAAACCACCATTTAAAAGGAAATACAGTTTTTCATAAAATATTTATTTTTTTAAATGAATCTTATTTTAATTTTAATAAATAGATGACCATAATTTTCATAATAAAGTTATTAATATTTATACCCAACAATTTAATGGCTATTTTATAATGGTGTGCTATATTATGGTTCATTTTGACTCGGGGTTTCATGTTCTGTAAGATATCGGAAAGATTTTATTTAAATAGAAATATTTTTTAAATTTTTGGGTATTATATTTCATTATAAGTTTTGTTTTTTTTCATACATGCTATTGAAAAAATAATAATATTTTAATATCTTGGGGTGTTATATTTTACCCACCTTAAATAAATTGTGTCCTCACAATTTAATCCTGATCTCAGTAATCAAGTGTTTGAAATTTAGAAATACTATTGTTGTAAAACTCACATTATAAAAGGGTTAATAAAAAATCCTCTAAATTAGAGAGAAACTAAGTAAAAAGGTCATCTAGAATAAAAAATAACTAGTTTTAAAAGTACAATAAAATAGGTTGGAAATAAAAAAATAGAGATGGATTAAAATTATAAATAATTACAGAGAGTGATAGAGGTCATTGATTACAAGAAAGTGAAAGATAAATGGAAAGTTAAGGACCTCAATACCATAAATATGCGATAATTTAAAATACCATTTGAATCATTAGATGTGAAGGTAATATGGTAACACATTTTTCTTAAGATACTTTTCTGAATGTTGAGGAATTATTTTAATATAAAATATTATAGGGAAATATACTTACTTGATACATATCTATTTCATAAGAACATTTCATCCTTTGATTGTGCTTCAATTAATTTCTGATTCATATCTTTCTCTAATAAAGTTATTTCCAGAAATAAAAGTTTTTATTCCTAAAGAACTAAAATTAACTTTTAAGGGATTATAGTATACATAATATAATGATAAGTTATTACTTAAATATCTAGTTATTATTATAAAAAAATGGTTATAATAGGTTATCCAATATTATTGAATCTCTATATGGTGAAGTAATACATTAATCTCTAAAACCTCATCCAAAGTTCATCTTAAACCATATCATAAATAGTTAACCTTATGGAGCTTCCAAAAGATTACGATCTATAACTTTAAAGATATGGTCAATGAATTTCCAAAAATGATGTTATCATTAATCCCATAAGAGGTATAAATTAGTTCTTAATATTAAATTTCAAAACATGTGAATACCTTCATGATTTATTTTATTGAAATATGATAATAACATTAATTACCATAAAACATTATTAAAAACAACCACGATTCCTTATTTCTTATGTAAAACACATATTATTGGATATATTACTTAAATAAATAGACATTATAAAATGTATCAATGATAATATAAACCACTTTGTGAACAAATCATTAATTCATCCCAATGTATTAAATACTATTTAATTTACATTATCCATATCAATCATTATTTTTTCCAAACATCATTATCCCAACATCAAGAAAATATTAAAAATTACCATTCTATCAAACATGTTTTTCCATGAATTTAAACTTTCAACTAAGTAATTTTTCTTGGTAATTGGTACTATTCAACATAAGCTTTCAAATCCTTAATGAAAAATTACTTCATAGAATCTTTATATTTTCCATAATTTTTAGAACCAGGATATCATTGATAAAATAACAAAACAAAATAATTCTTGAATCCAAACACAAGAAAAATTAATCACTCCATTATATTTTTGGTAATAACATAAGCTTGACCATGATCCATTATCTTATTTTTATGTATATTTTTTTGATGCCTGAGACATTGATTTTCATAGTTCCCCATCTCCTTACAGATAAATCATTATACATTGGAAAAAAATTATTCCCTTTTGATCACAAGAATAATTTAATTTCTCTCCACACTTGTACAAACTCTCATTCCTTTTAATAATGTATCAAGGTGTTTCTTTCCATAATTATCACATGTGGGATAATCTTTCTTTGCCTTATATGATTTATCCCCCATTTCCCTACCATCCTCTTCTTTTTGTGATTCCATTTAAATACATAATACATAGAGAATTATCTCTATCTTGTTAGCATATGTTACTTTGTCCTTATATGATGATAATGTTTGGGAGACAAGTTCCCTTCAAAATATTTGCTTAGTCCCATCAAATAAATGATTATTCTTACTCTTTGGATTAATTACATTGATGTAGTTGTCATTCCTTCTACTAGGCCCAATTTCTAAATGATGACATACACTAGATTAGATCATATCATTATGAAACCTAATTTATAATCCCAAAACTTGTAAAATATTTTATATAAATTGAAAACTGTATGCATATCTGATATCATAATAAAAAACATGGATTCTTTGGGTATATATCTATTTTAAATCCTTTATAATTGTTTGTAAGTATAATGTGAATTATCTTAAGAATATCCCTTGATAGTGTCAAAAAGGTGTGTACGGGGGCCCATTTTTGTGAACTAGTTAATGATCAGGTCAATAATGATTCCCCCGTTTTGGATTTATTACCCCTAGGCACATCTATGATAGAACCAAATACAATTGTAGTGTCCAGACATAGATGTATTTCCAAGGAAAACCACATGATCTACAACTTAAAAAACATTAGTGTGTTCTTATATACTTATCCTCAAATATTATCCTAGGGTTTTGATCCTTATTATATGTTTTCCAAAATATTGTTCTCAAGGCCTCTATTAAACCTCCCTCTCATACCGGCTGTAGTTACCCCAACCACACTATCTTAGAGCTAGTGCTTTCTTTATTACATTGGAATAAGATACAAGGAATTTCAACCCTAAGGACCAAATAGTTTAGTTGTATTGGTAAACTATATACATACTTGAGTCTGATATTAAATTTGAAAACATGAATTAGAACATAATTTCTATTTAGAATAACATTATTACCTATAAAATATCCTTACATATCAATCATAGTACACTTAATGGAATCCTTGGGAATGAAAATAAAATAAGGGTGAGATCAAATGATCAATAAGGGTTAAGTACAACAAAAGGTATCATGAATCAATAAGCATAATCAACATGGAAAGGTTAATAACTAGACACACATTACATTTAAACAACTTAAGTTTCATGATAATAAAATGAATAATTAATATGAAAATTTAAATAACTGAACATGCATTCCATTTATTGAATAAACTAAGAATGAAATTCATCAAGAGATAATATCAATGTGAAAATATCAAGGATAATTATAAGGACCCATCCTTAAAACATTACTTAATCTTGAATTAAATGAATAATTCACATTGAGGATCTTTCCAGGTTTATAGTTTTAGAGAATTAGGACATAACTATTACATCTCAAAAGATTACAAAGTAGAAACTTATACTCAGTTTCCATTTTTTTTTCATAAAATAAAAAACTCTTAAAAAGAAACATGTATAGTTCCATGTTTTAGATAGAATGTCTTTCCTTGATCCCATCCTTGACCCTATTCATCTTTATGTCCTGTGGAAAATATTTCAAAAACTTAGTATGAACATAAAAAGCTCAGTAAGGGATACAGAAAGAAGGAAACTATTAGTTTTTCAAAACTACAAGTAAACCATGAATACTTTAACATAAGTAAAACCATTGACCTTTATGGAATAGTAAATACTCTTCACTGAATAAAAGATCACTACTTACCCTTTTGTAACCAAAATATTACCCATATAAAGAACACATAACATATAAAGGTAACTTGGAACATAAACATACTTAAATGGAATAACCATACGGTTGACTTCCACACATGTCACTAAATGGAATAGCCATACGGTCGACTTCCATACCGAATGCATTGTAGGTTATAACGTAACCACCCATCCTAGTTTTCACGGAACCACCTATCATTTTTTTATCACATAAACACCTGTCAAATGTCCAAGTACCATTATAAAATCATAACATATACAACAAATATAAAGGAAAGAAAACATTTACACATTTCAATCACAACATATCACTTAAATATATTGACATAATAATCCATTATCAAAACCATTTTCAATACCAAAATACATAATAGAGTATATGGTATTTATTTTTCCTTTTAAAAAGATTATGGCTTATTAAGGAATCTAAAGATCAAATAATACTCACGGTGGCGGAAAGGTCGTCGTCACTGCGTACGTAAAAAAACATAGTTTTTGTCATTTAGTAAAACACTTCGTAGAGAAAAGATTTCTTTTGAATAAAAGTAAAAGTCAAAGGTGTTTATACACCGTATAATATAAAGTTTTGTATAAAACAAAATATTCCTCAATGAAAGGAGATTGAGACGAATTCCCTTACAAAGACGGTATCCTTAGATTAAGGATAAATCAATTACATAATTATGTGTTTACAATATAAAGACACCCAATGTAAGTGGATATTATGTGTAAAAAAATCATAGGTCATCCACACATATTCATTGTACAACATAATCAATAATTAGAGGTTTAACCCAAAGAATTGAAATTGGGTTAAGAATTTCCCTTATAGAAATTCAACAGCCTAATGACGTCTCTTTAAAATTCAGAAAATGAGTTGATGAGAGATAGAAAGGGTATCTCATCACTTGGACATAAAATTTACAGCAATAAGGATATATATAAGGACATATCCCAACATTATGAAGTTTTAAATTAAAATACCTAACAAAATAAGTCTTTTAAAAAGAGGAGGGTGAAAGGTTCCCTTACCGAGTTGGGTAACTTTCGAAACGTACACACCATAAAATAAAAACTATACAATGTTGATGTAAATACCCATAAACGAAATTATATTACACAAATATTAGAATAATGGGAAGTACATACACCACTCAAAGGAGATAGTGACATATATAGCCTGAATCTCACGGGAATAAATAGTGAGATAAAAACCCATAGCTCATTGCAATGAATTGAGTCATATAAACAAAAGATAATAATAACCAGATGAATCACATAATACCATGAATATAAATAGAATCATGATAATATCTATCAAATGGAAGTACACAATACACCACATGCAATAAATAATTGGAGAACAATGGAAATATCACGGAATTGAAAGTGAGATAAGAAATCCCCTTACAAAAATTCGGCAGCCTAACAGGGCCACTTCAACATTCTTAAAATGAATTGATGAGAGAAATAGGGGGTCTCTAATCATATAAACATGAAAAGGAAAGTATAATTAATATAATAGAAAATCCACAAAATAATAACATGGAGATGAAAATAAATGACATAAAGGAGAATACATGAATAGAAAGAGAGAGGTAAGACCCCTTACCTCAAGTTCGACTTGTCTTGTTCGTTTATTTATATTCCCGAATAATAAACTTTGGTAAATTTATAATTTCTTAAGGAACTCATTTAAAGTTTATTATTCAATTAATATCACATATTATAATGTTATAAAAATTAGTTAATTATGCGAGTTCATATCAGACATTTTTGTCGATGTTTGGTACATGAGTCAAAAATAAACCTGTTTGAAAAGAATTGTCCATGTAGTTATAAGTACATCATCTCCAGAATAGTATTAATTATTTAAATATCATATATATCCAGTATATATTCATTTTATACTATTACATAACATTTGGAGATAAAAAATTAAATGAACCGTTAATGGAGACGGTAGGCCGTACGTACAATGAACACTACTTTCATTTCTTTGTCATATTAATGGAATTAAAAATAAATGAGAGGTATATATATTATAATTATAGTATAATATATATGTTATATAGGTCACATAAGTTCATTAATTTCATTCTTTATAAATTTCATGTATTTCATGAACGAGTCACATCACTTGAGGGGGCTATAGACCACACTTCCTCATATGAAATTATCGCATTTGCACAACATGAAAAACATAAAGGTCTGTTTTAAATATAAAATTAATAAGCATAAGGAGGACATAAATATAATATATATCATTTATAAATATATTTACATCTTAATTTCCACCATAAAAGGTGTTAAAATAAATTGAACAATCATCATTTCGTGAGGCAGTAATTCGCCACACACAGAAACAGTATGTTCTTCGACCATTAGACGAAGGTGTGTGTAATTATAAATCAAATACTTTTCATAAAAAAATCCTAGTATATTTATGATACTGGTTTTGTTAATTAATCAAAGAATAATAATGTTAGGGGAGTGAAGAAGGAAAATAAAAGAAAGAAACTCGAGAGAAGACATTACCTCTAAATCGGGCAATTTTTTTTGATTTGAGCCAAAGGATTCCTTTGGAAGACTTATGCCCAAAGTGAGGATTCTAGGAGAAAGATACAGATTTTTAGAGATAATATGAGTATATGTTGGATGAGACAATGGATTGAGAGGTGTGGTTAAGGGCGTAGAGGTGGGGGCCTTTTATAAGAGGGAGGAGGGGCACTCTTGGAAGGTCATGAAATGTTACTTTATTATGAAATGATTTTCTGATTTTAAAGGTAAAAAAATGATATATTTCTAGTATAAGGTGATAAGGGTTCGAAATAAACCCATCCAATATTATTTAGACAATTTTAAGCCTTATATTTTACCTTAACTTTTCATTTTATTTAAATCGTTCATTATTGAGGTAATCACTACATCATCATGGTGTCATAAATAAATTTATTTATTTAATGTCTAAAAATTATAAAAAAATAATATGATGTAGGAAATATTTTTATATTTCCAATGAATATTTATACTATAATATATCATTTATGTAAACAAAATTAAAATTGTTTTACTTAGGTGATAGATACTTTTGTTATATTTTCCTTTCTTTAAAAATAATATGATAAAAGGTCACTATCACACTAAAGAGATTTGATGGAGTCCCTAAGTTGGAAAAAGGAATCCCATGGTCAGACATGACAACACCAATATCATTATGACAGATTTTGGGGTCATTTTGTATTTTTATGATATTATTTTATTACCCTTAACTACCCGATTACTAATTAATCACGATAATTAAAGATAATTATCGTCGTTACTATTCATAATGTCCAATAACAAAATATTATTAATTACATAATTTAGAACTTATAATACCAAATATGGAATCCATTTTACCAAATTACAAACATAGAAATTGCAGTAATTAATTTAAAAATAATTCTCGCTATCAAAACCAAAGATGGGTTTTTAAGAAGTAAAATTTATCAAAAGATTAACTAGTTTTTACATCAAATTGAAAAGTGAAATCAATTACAATGAGCAAAATTGTATTAATTGATAAAAACAAAATTCAATTACACATTAAAATCAATTAAAAAGACAATATAACTATATAATTAAATTATATGAAAAAACAGTTTTGAAGTAAAATGCAGTATTTTTCACTATTCATTAAAAAATGAACTTTCTCGGAAAAATACCAAAAATTTACACAAAGTAAATATTGATTCCTTGATTCTAAATAAAGATTATATTTTGTCAAATATAACATATAAAAGTGAAAATAAGTAGATTTAAAAAGGGTTTTTCATCAAAAGGCGGTTAATCGACATTTTAAAGAATATTAGAATATTTATGCTTAAAATTGGATTCATTCACATTTTAAGCCTCTTTCATTTATTGGGTAATTGTTAAAATATTTAACAAACATATATAATAATTTTTTAGTTAGTTATGTTCATTCCTTCCATTACAATGGTTAGGTGTTAACTACCATTTAAAATAATATTATTATATTATTAGTGTGCAATGTAAGATTTCAAAGAAACTCGTTGTTGCGTATTGGGTACGCTATCAAACATAGCATCCCATTTAAAGTATTATTAAAATTTTATTCACAAATATTAATAAATATGAAAATGTAATATTATTTATTTACCTGGGATGTTGCATCCTTTCCCCCTTTTGGGAATTGCGTCCTCGCAATTATAAAATTGGGCTCAGAAACTTCATTGAAAGTCCCACATCAGAAAAAGAGTCAGTAAAACTATGACTTTAAAAGAAATAAAGAGAAGTACAAAGGTCACTCGAGTTAACCCACTCTAGGATTCCATGTAGAAAAACCTGGATATGGAAGATAAAACAAAATGTCATGTTCTGATGGAGAGTGATAGAAAATATGTCTAGGAGAAATTTAACCACCAGAAAATCACAAACTTGTGATGGGTTAAATGGTATTTGATTCCATAGTAGGAAAAGTTAACATATATAGTTTTTGTTTTAAGTTACTTTTCATTGAGGAATTTATTTATGATCTTAACTAAAACATATGAAAACATACTTACTTGTCATGTAGACTTTCATCTTTTACTAGATATCTAACACAAAATCATATTTTCTCCAAACAATGAGTATTTAGGATGAATTGTTCACATTAAGAGCACTATAATCAACTTCTAGAGAATAACATAATGCAAAAAAGATGAACTATATATTTTCCATGTCTTTAGAACTTAACCAAAACCAAAATTATTAGTACGAGATCAGATAATACCCAAAAAGGAAAATCTTTTACAAAAAGAAAAACTACTCTTAATCTCCAAATTTTTTAATAAAAACCCAAAGTTCAAAAAAGACCATTCAATAAACTACTATCCATAAAATTCTTCAAAAGTAATAAAAGCAAATATTTAAACCCAAATCTCTGAAGGATTTAATCACATAGTCTTCTAAGGTAAATCTTAACATTTATCTCCATATAACATCAGTTACTCTTAAAGTCTCATATTGAAAAGTAATTAACCTAATCACATATCCTCCATGATAGGTCAATAATATCCATAGTTAACCCAAAATGAACTTATTCTTGATTCATAAAATCATCTAACTAAAAATAATTTCTCATACTAATCAGCGACTTCACATAGTCCAGTGGTAGGCGATAAATACCAGTCGCACTTTGGTTGTGGGTTCGATTCCCGCAGCTTCGTCTGATGTGATGCGTTGTCACACGGTATGCATGTTGTCATTTTTCGAAAACTATATAATTTTATAAAATTCCCAAAAAGAGATAAATTCATCAAAAATAACCATAACATATTTTAACCACAAAGGTTATCTAGTAACTTTCATTTTGCATCCCCAAAATGTATTAACCGGTAATTGCCTCAAATTAAAGGATCATATAAACCCAAATGGTTCTTTATAACTATATCCACAATAGAAAATATAATTATTCCTTGGATAAAATTTTCATATATCAAACATTAGGGTTACACATACTATACAAAGTCTTCTAATGTAATCCCATCATCAAAAGAGCCTTAATACTTTTAAGCATTTCACCATCCTAAAATCTACCATAACTCTTGAATCCCTTATATGTTGACTTTCTACTCATTCAACATTATTCATGATCCATTAACCATTACTTTCCAAATTATTCTGAAATAATTCTTTCCCACAAACAAAATCATGAATCATATCCTAAGATTCAATAATAGGAAAATATATGTTAAGAAATAATCCATACCTTTCATTGGTCATTATCAGTTTATTTATCCTCAATCGGAATGGAATTAGGTATTGGAAAATGAATATTTGTACGATCCAGGTGATACCATTCCCGAAACTTCTTCGTAGTACATGTGTTTTCATAACGACCATGCACACAACATTTAAAACATTCAATTGATCTTTCAGAAAGAACTTCTTTCCCTTTCCTAGAGTCAACTAGATGCTTCCTTTTTCCATGTCAGGTTCTTACTTTATGACCTTCATTTCCACATCTATAACATCTTTATGTCCCATTGAAACATTTTCCTATGTGTTTTTTTTGACATCTTTGACACATAGGTTTTTGAACATTCTTACCTTTATGAGTATTACTTGAACTTCCTTAGGGATTTGTTTCTCGCATATATGATGCCTTATAAAAATCACCAAGGTTCAGGTGGTAAATCATGACTCCAGATAGTTGGTTGAGAATAACCACAAGAGTTCTCATTACATCTCCCATATCATTCAGTTGCTCGTTCATAAAACCGTCATAGTTTTCTTCACATCCACTGTTACTTTGGTGCATGCTAGATCCAACCATTTACTAAAACCAAAAAGGTCAGTGTGAGTATATCAAAAAAATAATCATATAATATATTATGAGGAGGGTATATATTAAGATATACTTATTCATGTTATCTTAAACTCATTCACTTTATAAAAATTACTACGACTCTTTCTAAAATCCTAACCATTATGGTAATGTCACTTGTGCTTAAAGAATACCCAAACCTCTAAAGTTATCTAAACCGACCTTTGATACCAACTATAAGGACCCGACCTTAAAACATTACTTAATATGGAATTAAATGAATAATACACATTGAGTATCTTTTCAGGTTTAGAGTTTTAGAGAATTAGGACATAACTATTACATCTCAAAAGATTATAAAGTAGACCCTTCTACCCAGTTTCCATTTTTTTCATAAAATAAAAACTCTTAAAAAGAAACATGTATAGTTCCATGTTTTAGATAGCATGTGTAACGACCCACACTTTACATACATTGTTAATACTTCAAAATTGAATCACACTTATTACAACATATGACAAAACCACAAAGGACCGTATAGGTATAGTGTCTTTAGAAACTGGGAAACATAAACAACTGGTTCATAAATCTTCTACAGTGTCTCCCATTTATTTCATCATATCTAGGGTCCCTTTTAGCATATTCTACTTAATATCCATCTTCCTGGCCTGGGGAAAAGAAAACATAAAAGGGTGAGCTCAAATGCTCAGCAAGGGCAAATAAAGGAAATAAAAATCATATCATATCTTTTTGAAAATTAAAACCTGCAAAAGAGATCATAATATCTTAACATGGAATAAATCATAGAAGTGAAAATGAGATCCCCATAATCATAACATAAAACTTGAATCTTTGTGGCATGCACACATAATCATGGAAAATCATTTCTTGTTAGTCATGACTCATTGCCAAGACTATCTTAGTGGACAAAGTCCCTTTCTGAACCGAGTTCACTCCTCGTTTCAGTCCTGTATCACTGAACTGAAATAACCTTCCGTTCCAGCCATGTCTATCTCATGAGATATGAAATCTTTACCCAATGAATTGGAGGGAGATATAGGTCCCACCCATCTCTTAATGAATCCTTTCTTATGTGTGCCACAAAATCATAAATCATACATCATTGCATAACCCATGTAATAAAAATGGGATTCTTAAACAACATGACATCATAAAACCATTCATATAAGATAAAGGAATTCATAAACATAATTCCATCACAACATAGTCAAATCAATGTAAAAATATGGATAGAAACAGAACCCTTTATTATCTTAGATGGAAAATAATTTTGATAAAACACTTGAAATGAATTCTTGAGGAAAATATCCTTTCTTCTTCAAAATCAATTTCATTTCACAAAACATCATACAATTTTAAAAGAAAGAGATTTTATTAAAAATAGTCATGAAATATTTTGGAGGAAGGTTCATGAAAATAAGGCTTTATAAAACCGTAAAAATCCGTTCGTGCCGTATAAGTTAAAAAAAAACATTCTTCGTACTTTTGTCGGAAAAGTCAAAAAGTACCTCGTATGAAAAACGACAAAAGATTATTTTCATATCTTTTAAAAAAAACTCACCAAAGGGTAAAATTGGATTTAAAACATTGTAGGTGGATGGAAATAATATTACATATTGAGGAAACATGGATGTGGATGATAAAATACACCCCAGTAAATACTTACGAATAAACAATCTCGGATAAAAATGAGATTGTGATATTTCCCTTACCTTAGGTCCGATTTGATTTGTTCGTGTCCGAAGCTCCTGTATAATGGTTTAAATAATGTTATTGACTTATTCCAGAATCATACATATTGATATGAGATCATATATGGTCATATTATTAGCTTCTTGTTGGTAATATTTCATTGTTACTTGTTACTCGGGTCTTTATAACTTTTTGTTCTTATGCGTGTTTTGTCGAATAAATTCTTATTCTTATCTTTAGGTTATAGATAATTCATTTCCAGAATGGTATTAGTGTAGTATATACCATATTCATTCATTCAATTCATTTATATAATCATTATGAAATGAAGATCATGTAGAACGAGTCGCATCACATCGTGGAGACGGTATTCCGTACGTACGCACGAGTGATGATATCGTTCCTATGATCGTGGAATTGTATTGGAGTATATATATATATTATTTCAGTATCAATATTACTTAATAATAATCATATATAGTTACTGATTACACCATTATACCCATCCTTGTAAGGTGATGGTGGAAAATAGATTACACCACGGCGTGGAGACGGTATTCCGTACGTACGCACGCGCGGTGATTTCATTTTTACGTAGGATGGATATAAGGTGAATTAGGGTTGTTTCATATTTATAATAACATATCAGTATGTAAGTAATACTGATGTTATTACTTTATCATGAAACAACTAAAGAAGAAGAAGTTGAAGAAGAAAGAAATTGAAAAGATCGGTAATGGATATTACATCTTCTTTGGAACGCCTTTTTGAATCCTCCACTTAAGGAACTAAGATTGGTCTTTGGAGAAGACCAGGACCTCTAGGATTATTCTAGGGAATTGGAGAAGGGAAAATGGCAGGGGTTGGCCGAGCTTGAGTGCTCAAATTGGTGTGAGGAGGAGGGGGAGGAGGTGCCCTTTTATAAGGGAGGAGAGGGGCACCTTAGGAATATCTCAAAATATTATTTTATATTAAAGTCAAAATCGGTTTATAATGGTTCCAAAGGGTCTTATTTCGAAGCTAAAGTGGGGATGGGTCGAAATACTATCAACCAATAGGATTTAGACAAGTTTAGGGTATTATTTTAACCTTATCAATTAGATTTAACTCTAAGTTAATTAATTTAACTTTTACCGTGTCTTTTTGTTTTCTTTCACTATATGGTTAATACACTTACTATAACATGCCAAACGAAGCCCAAATTGTTTATTATTAATATATATATCCTTATCTAAGTCATTTGGCCGAACCTTAGATTTTTAGGAATAAAATAACAATTAATAATATAATATTTGATTTAAAAACTATTTTGTGTCAATTTTGACACTATTTGATATATGATTTTTGTGAAAGTCATAACAGAATTATATGTTCGAACCAAGTTGATTAAATCAATACTAATATATCATAGTAACCTAGAAAATTAGTGGAATTCATAAAAAGTCTCAAATTACATTTATTTTGGTATTTATATTATCAATTTTGTCAATATTTCATTAATAAGATAATTACTGCATCATCTTTGTGTCATAAATAAATTAAATTATTTGATGTCTAAAAATTACAAATAAAATACCATCATGTAGGAAATCGTTTTAGCTTTCTAATGAATATTTACAATCTAATTTATCTTATGTATAACCCTATATTAAAAATGATTTAATTATTAAACTTTGATTTTAACTATTTTAACCCTTCTTTAAATAAATTAATAATAAATGTCCTAATCTAATCCAAGTGGGCCTAAATGGTCATATTTTATTCCTAAGTTTGTTTTTGGTCG
The DNA here is from genome assembly GCA_963277665.1 of Viscum album. Lineage (NCBI taxonomy): Eukaryota > Viridiplantae > Streptophyta > Magnoliopsida > Santalales > Viscaceae > Viscum > Viscum album. Next base: position 765,404,998 of record OY728137.1, read on the forward strand.
AATTACACTTGTCCAATAGAATTAGGACATGTGTTAGGGTAATATTAATATCATATTTACCCTTAGTTACCCTATTTACTATTAACCGCGGTAAAAATAGTAAAAAGTTACTATTCACCAAAAATTATTTTCATCTCATTGAACCACATTTTAGTCCTTGATATTAACCGTGTCTCTCGGATTTTTGAAATTCCATTCACAGAAGCGGTAAAATTAAGTTTTATGCAAAATTCAGTTTTTAACCTAACACTTAGTGGTTTCACTATTCATCAAAAATTGAAAGTTTTCAGAAAAATACCAAAATTTCACCCTAGGCTAATTTCGATATTCTGAGTCCAAAAATGAAGTCCATTTTGAAAAATAAAATTTATAAAATTTCAAAAAGTGGTTATTACTATTCATAACGGCTAGTTTTAATAGCATATTGTTGTTTAGTGAAACTCGGTATTGCGTACGACGCAAGCTATCGAGGAAGGTCGTGATTGCGTGTAAACCAAGCCAAGAAAGTGTTGTGTAGAAAAAGATTCCTTTGATGATTTATATAACATAAAAGTCTCGGGTGTTACATTCTACCCCCCTTAAAAAGAATTTCGCCCTCGAAATTCGTCACTTTGCAACAAACAAATGAGGATACTTCTCCCTCATCATATCTTCAAGCTCCCATGTAGCTTCTTCAAGTTGGTGGTTTCTCCATAAAACTTTCACCAAGCGAGTTGTCTTGTTTCGTAGGACTTTTTTGCTACGATCCAGAATCTCTATCGGCTGTTCTTCATAAGAAAGATCTTGCTCCAGCGGTACAACTTCTGAGCTGAGTACATGTGAAGGATCTGGTATGTACTTTCTCAGGAGAGATACATGGAACACATCGTGAACTTGAGAGAGATTTGGTGGAAGCGCCAATCGGTAAGCTACCTTCCCAACACGATCCAGTATTTCAAAAGGACCGATATATCTAGGGCTCAACTTCCCCTTCTTTCCAAATCTCATAACCCTCTTCCAGGGAGATATTCGTAAGAACACTTTATCACCCACTTCAAACTCTAGGTCTTTTCTTCGGTTGTCGGCATAACTTTTCTATCGACTCTGAGCTGCTCTTATGTGTTGTTGAATAGATCTGACCTTTTCTGCCATTTCATCAACGAGATCAGGTCCTAATAGCTTTCTTTCCCCAACTTCATCCCAGCAAGTTGGAGTCCTGCATTTCTTTCCATAGAGAGCTTCATAAGGAGCCATCTGAATACTGGAGTGAAAGCTATTATTATAAGAAAATTCCACCAAAGGTAGGTGTTGATCCCAACCTCCTTTGAAATCCATAGAGCAAGCTCTCAACATATCTTCTAGGGTTTGAATTGTTCTCTCAGACTGACCGTCTGTCTGGGGATGATAAGCAGTGCTGAAACTCAACTCTGTATCTAGAGTATGCTGAAGACTTCGCCAAAACTTTGAGGTAAATCTCAGATCTCGATCAGATATAATAGAAAGTGGTACTCCATGCAATCTTACCACTTCCTTTACATATATCCTGGCAAGCTGATCTAGAGAGAAATCCTCTCTAATAGCAATGAAGTGTGCAGACTTTGTAAGACGATCAACTATGACCCAGATAGCATTATTGCCTTTGGATGTTTTAGGAAGTCCTGTGACAAAGTCCATAGTGATGTTTTCCCATTTCCATTCGGGTATGGGTAATGGTTGTAACATCCCCTTAGACTTCTGTCTCTCAGCTTTAACTTGTTGACAAACCAAGCATCGAGAGACATATTCAGCAACATCTCTTTTCATGCCATCCCACCAGAAGTACTCTTTCAGGTCCCTATACATCTTCGTGCTTCCAGGATGAATAGAGAATGAAGAACTATGAGCCTCATCCAGCAGCTCTTTCTTTAATTCGGGGATGGGAGGAACACAAACCCGATTCCTGAACTTTATTATCCCATCACAATCAAGGTTGAATTCAGGAACATTTCTCACCTTCTTTTGTAACTCGACATCTTCTTTCTGTGCCTCTTTAATCTTCACATGTATAGATGGTTGAACATTCATTTGAGAAAGATAAGATTTTTCCCCTTCCATTATAATTCCAAGATCCATCCTTTGTAAATCCATAAATATTGGATCTTTTGTGATCCTCATCATGGATAAACTTGCATGGTCTTGTCGACTTAATGCATCTGCCACCTTGTTTTCTTTCCCAGGGTGGTAATGGATTGAGCAGTCATAATCCTTAATCAGCTCCAACCATCTTCTTTGGCGCATATTCAGCTCCTTTTGTGTGAAAATATACTTTAAACTTTTATGATCAGTATAAATATCACACCTTTCACCATAAAGGTAATGCCTCCAAATCTTTAATGCAAAGATTACCACAACCAACTCCAAATCATGTGTTGGGTAATTTTGCTCATGGATTTTCAACTGTCGTGAGGCATAAGCTATCACCATATCATTTTGCATAAGAACACACCCCAATCCCTTCTTGGATGCATCACTATAGATCACAAACCTTTCTCCACTACAAGGCAGTGTGAGCACAGGTGCACTAGATAACCTTCTTTTCAACTCCTTGAAATTCTCTTCACATTCCTCTGTCCAGACAAACTTAACTCCTTTCCAAGTCAACTTAGTGAGTGGATTAGATAATCGTGAAAAATCTTTTACAAAACGTCGATAATAACCAGCCAAACCAAGAAAACTTCGGATCTCAGTTACTGTTGTTGGTCTTGACCATCTTTCGATAACCTCTGTTTTTGCTGGATCCACAGATATCCCCTCTTTTGAGATTATATGACCCAAAAATGCAACTTTTTGAAGCCAAAATTCACACTTGGTAAATTTGGCATAAAGCTTATCTTTTCTCAGGGTCTTCAATATAATTCTCAAGTGATCTTCATGCTCTTCCTTGCTCTTTGAATAGACAAGAATATCGTCTATAAAGACTACCACAAATTGATCAAGATAGTCTCTAAAGACTCTATTCATTAGATCCATGAAGATAGCAGGGGCATTAGTAAGACCAAATGGCATCACTATAAATTCATAGTGTCCATACCTTGTCCGGAAAGCCGTCTTTGGTATATCCTCCCTTTTGACCCTTAATTGATGATACCCTGAACGAAGATCAATCTTGGAAAAGTATTGAGCTCCGCGTAGTTGGTAAAATAAGTCATCAATGCGTGGGAGAGGATATTTGTTCTTGATAGTGATCTTGTTAAGTTCTCGATAATCAATGCAGAGTCTCATTGATCCATCTTTCTTCTTAACAAATAGAACAGGTGCTCCCCAAGGTGATGCACTAGGGCGTATGAATCCCTTATCAAGATTCTCTTGGAGTTGCTTCTTCAATTCCTGCAACTCAATTGGGGCCATTCTATAAGGTGTCTTTGAAATAGGCAAAGCACCCGGTACGAGTTCTATTGAAAACTCAACTTCACGATTTGGTGGAAGACCCGGTAATTCCTCCGGAAAGACATCATCAAACTCCCGTACAATGGGCATATTCTTAATCGTGAGTTTCTCACCAACTATTTGAGATAAATAACCTTCATTTAGTGGAATCAATACCCATAAGATGGAAGAAATTTCCACTGGAAGGTTATGTTCATCCTTGCATTGATAGATGATCGTAGGTTGATCTGGAATATGAAATGTGACTTCGCTTCTTTGGCAATTGATATGAGCTCCATGTAGAGAAAGCCAATCCATGCCAAGAATCACATCAAATTCCACTAAAGGAAGGATCACAAGATTTGCAGGAAGCACTTTCCCACAAACTTCGATCGGAGAAGAATTATAAACTTCTGATGCGATTGATGTGCCATTAGGTGTTGTCACAGCTAACTCAACATCTAATTGTTGAGGTAATACGGTGATACCCTTAGAAAATTTTTCAGAAATAAAAGAGTGGGTGGATCCAGAATCAAATAAAACATTTGCTACTTTAGAGTGGATGGTAAGTGTACCTTTCACCACATCGTTATCGTACTCCACATCGCTGATAGAAATTGCATGTGACTTTCCTTTTTCTTTAGCCTTAAGAGTTTGTTGACGTCGACCATCATCATCAACCCTTGGATTTGGGCATTGATTGGCATAATGCCCCATCTCCTTGCACTTGAAACATTGAAGTGTAGCAGGTTCATTCTGTGTATCCCTTCCTTTGTTTGCATCATTAGACATCTTCTTCCCATTATCACGGCATTCAAATGCCCGATGACCTTCCTTTCCACATTTAAAACATTTACTTGTCCCTTTAAGACAACTCCCTCCATGTTTCTTTCCACACTTTGAGCATAAGGGAAAGTTCATCTTCTTTTCCGTGTGCTCTTTAGATTTTTCTTTGAATTCCATCTTCCTCTTCTTATCAAACCCATGTGACTGATGGGTTACTCCAATCTCCATCTCGACTTTGAGAGCACATCGAACGATTTCCTCGTAGCTATTGAAGTCCCTTATGGCTAACGCCCTTCGAAGACTTGGTTTTAAGCCACTAAAGAATCGATCGATCTTACTCTCAGGTTGGATAATAATACCAGAAGCATACCTTGCAAGTCTGGTAAAATTTGCTTCATAGGTACCAACAGATTTATCATCCCTTTGCTTCAGTTCAAGGAACTCTTTCTCCATCTTTGTTCGGAGAATACGAGGGAAGTACTTATTGAAAAATAAGTTCTTGAACTCGTCCCATTCCATAGACTCAATTTCATCCCTTTGCCTTGTATTCTTAATAAGATTCCACCATTGATCAACATCTCCTTCCAAACGATACACTTCTAGGATGACTTTATCATGCTCAGAACATTGAAGAACTGAAAATATCTTTTCAGTAGTACTAATACATTGTTCAGCAACTAATGGATCAGTAGACCCGCTGAAAGATGGTGGACGCTGCCTCATGAAGGATTCAACAGAATGTTGCTCCCTCCTTTGTTCGTTTGGAAATCCTGCATGATTCATAGCTTGAGAAAGTTGTGTGAGCATGGCTACAAGATTTTGCATTCTAGCTCCCATATCGTTTGGTTGCTCAGGGGGACAATCATTGCATTGCCCATCGCATTCCGCATTAACACGGTTCCTTCGGGTTCCAGCCATTGACTAAAACCAAGAAGAATAGTGTGAGCAACACTAATTATAATAGGAAACCACATAATTCAAGAATAAAATTTTCGTGCTTAAGGTCTTATCCTAGGTTATTCAAGGCCATTTCTAAGATTGTGTTCTATGCTTAGACTTATCCTTAGGGTTCTTACTAAGGCTTTCACATCCTAGTTTCCAAAGGTTGACTATACCTTTCCTCTGATACCAACTGTAACGACCCACAATTTACATACATTGTTAATACTTCAAAATTGAATCACACTTATTACAACATATGACAAAACCACAAAGGACCGTATAGGTATAGTGTCTTTAGAAACTGGGAAACATAAACAACTGGTTCATAAATCTTCTACAGTGTCTCCCATTTATTTCATCATATCTAGGGTCCCTTTTAGCATATTCTACTTAATATCCATCTTCCTGGCCTGGGGAAAAGAAAACATAAAAGGGTGAGCTCAAATGCTCAGCAAGGGCAAATAAAGGAAATAAAAATCATATCATATCTTTTTGAAAATTAAAACCTGCAAAAGAGATCATAATATCTTAACATGGAATAAATCATAGAAGTGAAAATGAGATCCCCATAATCATAACATAAAACTTGAATCTTTGTGGCATGCACACATAATCATGGAAAATCATTTCTTGTTAGTCATGACTCATTGCCAAGACTATCTTAGTGGACAAAGTCCCTTTCTGAACCGAGTTCACTCCTCGTTTCAATCCTGTATCACTGAACCGAAATAACCTTCCGTTCCAACCATGTCTATCTCATGAGATATGAAATCTTTACCCAATGCATTGGAGGGAGATATAGGTCCCACCCATCTCTTAATGAATCCTTTCTTATGTGTGCCACAAAATCATAAATCATACATCATTGCATAACCCATGTAATAAAAATGGGATTCTTAAACAACATGACATCATAAAACCATTCATATAAGATAAAGGAATTCATAAACATAATTCCATCACAACATAGTCAAATCAATGTAAAAATATGGATAGAAACAGAACCCTTTATTATCTTAGATGGAAAATAATTTTGATAAAACACTTGAAATGAATTCTTGAGGAAAATATCCTTTCTTCTTCAAAATCAATTTCATTTCACAAAACATCATACAATTTTAAAATAAAGAGATTTTATTAAAAATAGTCATGAAATATTTTGGAGGAAGGTTCATGAAAATAAGGCTTTATAAAACCGTAAAAATCCGTTCGTGCCGTATAAGTTAAAAAAAAAACATTCTTCGTACTTTTGTCGGAAAAGTCAAAAAGTACCTCGTATGAAAAACGACAAAAGATTCTTTTCATATCTTTTACAAAAAACTCACCAAAGGGTAAAATTGGATTTAAAACATTGTAGGTGGATGGAAATAATATTACATATTGAGGAAACATGGATGTGGATGATAAAATACACCCCAGTAAATACTTACGAATAAACAATCTCGGATAAAAATGAGATTGTGATATTTCCCTTACCTTAGGTCCGATTTTCTTTGTTCGTGTCCGAAGCTCCTGTATAATGGTTTAAATAATGTTATTGACTTATTCCAGAATCATACATATTGATATGAGATCATATATGGTCATATTATTAGCTTCTTGTTGGTAATATTTCATTGTTACTTGTTACTCGGGTCTTTATAACTTTTTGTTCTTATGCGTGTTTTGTCGAATAAATTCTTATTCTTATCTTTAGGTTATAGATAATTCATTTCCAGAATGGTATTAGTGTAGTATATACCATATTCATTCATTCAATTCATTTATATAATCATTATGAAATGAAGATCATGTAGAACGAGTCGCATCACATCGTGGAGACGGTATTCCGTACGTACGCACGAGTGATGATATCGTTCCTATGATCGTGGAATTGTATTGGAGTATATATATATATTATTTCAGTATCAATATTACTTAATAATAATCATATATAGTTACTGATTACACCATTATACCCATCCTTGTAAGGTGATGGTGGAAAATAGATTACACCACGGCGTGGAGACGGTATTCCGTACGTACGCACGCGCGGTGATTTCATTTTTCCGTAGGATGGATAGAAGGTGAATTACGGTTGTTTCATATTTATAATAACATATCAGTATGTAAGTAATACTGATGTTATTACTTTATCATGAAACAACTAAAGAAGAAGAAGTTGAAGAAGAAAGAAATTGAAAAGATCGGTAATGGATATTACCTCTTCTTTGGAACGCCTTTTTGAATCCTCCACTTAAGGAACTAAGATTGGTCTTTGGAGAAGACCAGGACCTCTAGGATTATTCTAGGGAAGTGGAGAAGGGAAAATGGCAGGGGTTGGCCGAGCTTGAGTGCTCAAATTGGTGTGAGGAGGAGGGGGAGGAGGTGCCCTTTTATAAGGGAGGAGAGGGGCACCTTAGGAATATCTCAAAATATTATTTTATATTAAAGTCAAAATCGGTTTATAATGGTTCCAAAGGGTCTTATTTCGAAGCTAAAGTGGGGATGGGTCGAAATCCTATCAACCAATAGGATTTAGACAAGTTTAGGGTATTATTTTAACCTTATCAATTAGATTTAACTCTAAGTTAATTAATTTAACTTTTACCGTGTCTTTTTGTTTTCTTTCACTATATGGTTAATAAACTTACTATAACATGCCAAACGAACCCCAAATTGTTTATTATTAATATATATATCCTTATCTAAGTCATTTGGCCGAACCTTAGATTTTTAGGAATAAAATAACAATTAATAATATAATATTTGATTTAAAAACTATTTTGTGTCAATTTTGACACTATTTGATATATGATTTTTGTGAAAGTCATAACAGAATTATATGTTCGAACCAAGTTGATTAAATCAATACTAATATATCATAGTAACCTAGAAAATTAGTGGAATTCATAAAAAGTCTCAAATTACATTTATTTTGGTATTTATATTATCAATTTTGTCAATATTTCATTAATAAGATAATTACTGCATCATCTTTGTGTCATAAATAAATTAAATTATTTGATGTCTAAAAATTACAAATAAAATACCATCATGTAGGAAATCGTTTTAGATTTCTAATGAATATTTACAATCGAATTTATCTTATGTATAACCCTATATTAAAAATGATTTACTTATTAAACTTTGATTTTAACTATTTTAACCCTTCTTTAAATAAATTAATAATAAATGTCCTAATCTAATCCAAGTGGGCCTAAATGGTCATATTTTATTCCTAAGTTTGTTTTTGGTCGAATTACACTTGTCCAATAGAATTAGGACATGTGTTAGGGTAATATTAATATCATATTTACCCTTAGTTACCCTATTTACTATTAACCGCGGTAAAAATAGTAAAAAGTTACTATTCACCAAAAATTATTTTCATCTCATTGAACCACATTTTAGTCCTTGATATTAACCATGTCTCTCGGATTTTTGAAATTCCATTCACAGAAGCGGTAAAATTAAGTTTTATGCAAAATTCAGTTTTTAACCTACCACTTAGTGGTTTCACTATTCATCAAAAATTGAAAGTTTTCAGAAAAATACCAAAATTTCACCCTAGGCTAATTTCGATATTCTGAGTCCAAAAATGAAGTCCATTTTGAAAAATAAAATTTATAAAATTTCAAAAAGTTGTTATTACTATTCATAACGGCTAGTTTTAATAGCATATTGTTGTTTAGTGAAACTCGGTATTGCGTACGACGCAAGCTATCGAGGAAGGTCGCGATTGCGTGTAAAGCAAGCCAAGAAAGTGTTGTGTAGAAAAATATTCCTTTGATGATTTATATAACATAAAAGTCTCGGGTGTTACATCATGTCTTTCCTTGATCCCATCCTTGACCCTATTCATCTTTAAGTCGAGTGGAAAAATTTTCAAAAACTTGGGATGATCATAAAAAGCTCAGTAAGGAATACACAAAGAAGGAAACTATTAGTTTTTCAAAACTACAAGTAAACCATGAATACTTTAACATAAGAAACACTTTTCACCTTTATGAAATATTAAATACTCTTCACTGAATAAAATATTACTACTTACCCTTTTGTAACCAAAATATTACCCATATGAAGAAATATGGGGTCTCTCACTATATGAAAATGAAAAGGATAGTAGTATGAATATAAATGAACATCCCCAACATAAGAACATGGAGCTTAAAATAAATGACATAAAAGGAGAATACATGAAAAGAAAGACAGAGGTAGGACCCCTTACCTCAAGTCCGACTTGTCTTGTTCATTTATTTATATTCCTGAATAATAAGATTTGTTCAATTTATAATTTTTTAAGTATATCCTTTAAAGTTTATTATTCAATTCATATCACATACTATAATTTTATAATAATTAGATAATTATGTGAGTTCATATCTGACATTTTTGTCGATGTTCGGTACATGAGTCAAAAATAAACCTGTTTGAAAATAATTGTCCATGTAGTTATAAATACATCATATACAGAATATTATTAATGATTTATATATCATATATATCCATTATATATTCATTTTATACTATTCCATAACATTTGGAGATAAAAAAAATGAAATGCACCGTTCATGGAGACGGTAGGCCGTACGCACGCATGAACGCTACTTTCATTTCTTTGTCATATTATTGGAATTAAAAATAAATGAGAGATATATATATTATAATTATAGTATAATATATATGTTATATATGTCACATAATTTCATTAGTTTAATTCTTTATACATTCAAAGTATTTCATGAACGAGTCACATCACTTGAGGGGGCGGTAGTCCACACTTCCTCATATGAAATTATCACATTTTCACAACATGCAAAGCATAAAGGTATGTTTTAAATATAAAATATAGAAGCATTTAGAGGACGTAAATATAATATATATAATATATAAATATATATACATCTTAATGTCCACCATAAGAGGTGTTAAAATAATATTGAACAATCATCGTTTCGTGAGGCAGTAATTCGCCACCCACAAAAACAGTATGTTATTTAACCAATAGATGGAGGTTTGTTTAAGTGTAAATCAAATATTTATCAAAACAACATAATAGTATATTTATGATACTGGTTTTGTTAAGGAATCAAATAATAATAATGTTAGGGGGAGTGAAGAAAGAAAATAAAAGAAAGAAACTCGGGAGAAGACATTACCTCTAAATAGGGTAACTCTTTTTGATTTTATCCAAAGGCTTACTTGGGAAAACTTATGCCCAAAGTAAGGATTATAGGAGTAAGATAGGTATGTGGAGAGATAATATGAACAGAGGTTGGATGATCCAAGGGCTTGAGAGGTGTGGGTAAGGGGTAGAGTTGGGGGCCTTTTATAAGAGGGAGGAGGGGCACTCTAGGAAGGTCATGAAATGTTACTTTATTATGAAATTATTTTCGGATTTTAAAGGTCCCAAAATGATATATTGCAAGGATAAGATGATAAGGGTTCTAAATACATGCATAAAATAGGTTTTATACTAGTTTAAGTATTATATTTTACCTTATCTTTTCATTTTATTTAAATCGTTCATTAATGAGGTAATCACTGCATCATCATGGTGTCATAAATAAATTTATTTATTTAATGTCTAAAAATTATAAAAAAAATACCATGATGTAGGAAATATTTTTATCTTTCTAAAAACTATTTATATTCTAATATATAATTTATGTAAACAAAATTAAAATTGTTTTACTTAGGTGATACATACCTTTGTTATATTTTCCTTTCTTTAAAAATAATATGATAAAAGGTCACTATCACACTGAAGTGATTCCATGGGGTCCCTAAGTTGGAAAAAGTAATACCATGGTAGAACATGACAATAACAATAGAATTAGGACACATATTGGGTTCATTTTTTATTTTTATGATATTATTTTATTACCCTTAACTAGCCGATTACTAATTAATCGCGATAATTAAAGATAATTACTGTCGTTACTATTCATAATGTCCAAAAACAAAACAGTCTTAATTTCATAATTTGGACATTTTGATTCCAAATATGGAATCCATTTTAACAAATTCCAAACATAAAAAGTGAAGTAATTAATTGAAAAATAATTCTCGTTGTCAAAAACCAAAGACAGGTTTTAAGAAGTAAAATTTATCAAAAGATTGACTTGTTTTTACATCAAATTGAAAAGTGAAATTAATTCTAATGACCAACATTGTATTAAGTGATAAAAAAATAATTCAATTACATGTTAAAACCAATTAAAAGGACAATCTAAATATATAATTAAATTAGATGAAAAATCAGTTTTGAAGTAAAATGCAGTATTTTTCACTATTCATTAAAAAAATGAACTTTCTCGAAAAAAATACCAAAAATTTACACAAAGTAAATATTGACGTATTGATTCTAAAGAAGGATTTTATTTTGACAAATATAACATATAAAATTTACAAAAATTATATTTAAAAAGGTTTTTCCATTAAAAGGCGGTTAATCAACCTTTTAAAGAATATTAGAATATTTATGCTTAAAATTGGATTCATTCGAATTTTAAGCCTCTTTCATTTATTAGGTAATTGTTAAAATATTTAACAAACATATATAATAATTTTTTAGTTAGTTCTGTTCATTCCCACCATTAAAACGGCTAGGCATTAACTACCATTTAAAATAATATTATTATATTATTAGTGTGCAACATAAGATTTCAAAGAAACTCGTTGTTGCGTATTGGGTACGCCATAAAACATAGCATTCCCTTTAAAGTAATATTAAAATTTTATTAAAAAATATTAAAAAATATGAAAATGTCATATTATTTATTTACCTGGGATGTTACAATAATAATAATCAAATTCATAATGAATTAAATGCTTCATTATTAGATGTCTGATCTCATGTACATGGTAACTCTACTGTTAAGATCTATCCTCAAGGCAGTTTAAAACTAATGGGTAGGTATACACCAGAAACCCATTCAACTATGTTTATCCAACTGATTCATCTCATGAGACCTATCGATATATTAAGGGGCTATCTATTTCCAGTCCCCACCTGTGTTTCCATGCCCACTTCATTCCTCATATGTCAAATAATTGATTTAATTCATGAAAAATGTGCGTTATCATGAAATTTCCGTATTGAGTGATGAATACATATATGTAAATATGTCAAAATATATACAAATAACATTAAATTTAGAACACGATATGTAGATGTGACATATGGTTTAATAAATTAACTTATCCATGATAAATAATATGGATATTTAGGTGAAATTTAATGTCGAATTATCAAAGGTAAGTGAGTATTTCAAGGGAAAGTTCATGACTGCAAAAATGAATCAAGAAAGTGAGTTTCAATACTTTACTTAGTCTAAATGATCACAAACATGCATATAATTAATAAGGATAGTATCAGTAAAACATTTACACATTTGAGTAATGATAAAGGTTTTTTTGCAGTTAATGAATAGAAATACCATAAATATATATTTAATTTTTTTTTGAGGAACATATCATTTTTATATTGAAAATAACCTTTTAAAACTATAAATTCATAAAAATTTTTGAAAGTAATTTTATTTGAAAATAATATTTTAAACTTATAATGTTTGATTTAAAATATTTAGTGTTCATGATGACTTTAAATTCCATTCATCCTATATATGTTAAAACAAATATTCCTTTCACTTTTTTGGTAAAAGCCAAACGAGCATTGTTTTGAAAAAAATGAAGGTTCCTATCAAAACATCTTTTAAAAGAAAAAAATGTATCAAAATTTCTTTAATAAATAATTATAAAAAGTTTAAAAACATTTATGAAACCATTTTTCGAAAACATGGTTTTGGAAGAAATCATATTTCAAATCTAAGAGAGAAATGAATTTGGATTTTTTTAAACTTTTTTTCAAAAAATTTAAGAAATAAAGAGTATAAAAAAGTTATTGTTACATTAAAATATCATTAATAAACATTGGAGAATAAAATTAAATGTTTTTATTAGGAAATTTTCAAATAATTTCCTTTAACTAAAATTCAAGAATAAACAATCTTAATGAGAATGAGATTGTCAAATAAACCCTTATAATGATCATAACACTGAATTAAGAATTATTCAATGAGTTGATTATGTATATCAATTATAAATACAAATAAAATAAGTGTAAATAAAACATAATATAATCAAATTTAATTTCATATGTAATATTTTCATGTCATAATCAATGAAGTAGAAGTTTAACCCAATGAATGAACATTGAGTTAAGAAAACCCATACCTCATGTTTTATTTGGGTTGAATATGATTTAACCTCATGTATAATTGTTTTAATATTGTAATAATTTTATTTTAGAATAATAATTTTATTTATAATGTCATATATTATCCTTCTATAACATCTTATCACCAATTATTTAATTATCAATCTTTATTTTCACTGTTTCAGGGGTTAATTTCCTTGTTTTCTCAAGCGTATTTCATCAAGAAAGATCTGGTTCTTGCACATATTATATAATTCCATATTCTAAAGAATAATAGTCATTAAATAATTATCAGATTTAAATATCAATTGTCTTTTTTTTCCAATTATAAAATATGGTTTTGTGAAATGAAGTATGTTATGATAATGTATATGGCAGGTCACGCATATGCATGAGTAACATTTCCATTTTCTAATGATCATTATGGAAAGAAGTTAAGTAATTTTTTATATTTTAAAAATGGTAATAATATAATATATACTATATTATTTATTTAAATATAATTATATATATCATCAATGTGGGGTGGTGATGAAAAGTGAGTCACATCGCTTTGTGAAGGTGGTAGTCCACACATATACAAATGATGTTATCATTTGTCAGTGTAAAAAAAATGAGATATTATTTTTTAGAGTGATAAAAATTTCATTAATATCATAATTATTTCATTTATATCAAATATATTCATTAAATTCATCCTTATTATCTTCAATGTAATGTGTTAGTGAAAAATGATTTGCATCGCTTTGCGAGGCGTTAGTCTTCCGTACACATGAGGGATATTATTATATCCCCTAATTAAAGGAATTTAAAAAGGTATATATGATATAATTACAAAATAGGTTTAATTATATCATAAATATCATATTTATACTTTATTTCTATCATTATACCCAACCATGAGAGGTTTTAATGGAAAAACAAATGACAACGGTTCATGAGGCAGTAGTCCACCACACAAATGAATGTTGATTTTGTAACCCATTTTATGAAAGTGGAGATGGTTATTGGAAATTTACATAACATAACAACATATAAGAATATTAAATATAAAATTTTTATTATATAATCATGTTTTAATAATAATTGAAGAAGTAGGTTGAAGAAATGAAATTAAGATGCTCGTCGAGAATGTTACCTCTTCTTCTGGTAACCTCCTTAGGTTTTCACATAAATCATTCCTTGGTGAGATTTAATTACAAAATATGGATTCTAGTATGAAGTTGTAAATTTTTTGATGTTATTTTATTAGGCATTGGTTGAAAAAAAAAATGCTTTTATAGTGTTAAGAAGATAGTAGAGGGGCTGTCCTTTTATAGGTGAGGTGAGTGGAACACTAGTAATTTTTGAAAATAAAAAGGTTTACCCATGTTTTTCACCTACATAATGGTCAAAATAGAGTATTATATATTATTATACAATATAGTCTCTAAATATTTCCATAAAATTGATTTTAGATAAGTATTTAGGCGATTTTAACCCTCATGTTTTAGGTTTTTTCCAGGCATATTTATTTTTACCCTAAACATGGTAAATAATTTCTAATGTTTTCACTATTAATTTGGTCAAAAATAAGATGAAATTATTACATAATATAATTTATTTTTATTTAAAATATGTAATCCATTTTTCAAAATACCATTCATAGATGTGTAAAATTTTAATTTAAAATTAATCTCGGAGACACAATAAAAGGAAAATTTTTAGAGAGAAAATGTTCAAAGGATTACAAACTTTTTATGTCCAAATTCAATATAAAAATGATATAAATGATATAAATTGGTCTAATAGATATATAATTAAATTTATTTTACATTAAAAAAAATTCCAGAAAAAATTTCACATTATAAATAATTGAAACGAAAATTCCTTTTTCAATTAAAATTTAGAATTTTCATTAGTCATTGAAAAAATGTAAATTTTCAGAAAAATGTAAATAAATTCACCCAAAGATAATTTTTTATATGTTTATTAAAATAATTAAGTTTATTTTTTAAAATAAAATTTCTAAAAGTGGTATAAAAAATAATTTTAAATTATTTGTGAAAAGCGCAACAAAATTGTCTTTTAGAAAAATACAGTTTCTTATAAAATATTTATCTTTATTTTAAATGATTATTATTTAATTTATAATAAATATATTACCACAATTTGGATAATTTAGTTATTATTATTCATACCCAAAAATTTAACATCTATGTTATAACATTATACTATATTATAGTTCATTTCTACTCGTGGTTACGTGTTCCATAATCTATCAAAGATGTTTTATTTAAAAAGAAATATTTTATAGAGTCTTGAGTGTTATGTTTTATTCTATGATTAAATTTTCATGACATAAATAATATTGAAAAAAATGTAGTTATTTTAAGATCTAAGGGTGTTACAACTCACCCATTAGAGAGTTCTAAACTAGGTGCACTAGAATCTTTAAACACTTAACTCCGAGAGATGGTGGAGGAATACCTGTAATTATTCCTTGTGGATGTTCTATGGATAAACCCCCATATGTAGGTTGAATTTTTTAGAAACCATCACCATGGGTTTACATTGATTTTTTTTACGAGTTATTGGATGACCCATTTTGAGGTTTCATATCTTAGTATGAATTTAGATTACCTTCAAGAGAATGGTTTTATCATACCCATTGTGTCGCCTTAAGAAGAATCTATATTTTTCTCTAATAATGTGGATGTGAAAATGTTAAATTATGTTAAATATCATTGTTTTAATCTGGTGGTAGTCAAGAAAATAATACTCCCTTTTGAAAATTGATGATCCCTTCAACTATATTAATGGGATACATGGTTCTTCATGATCAAGTTCTAAATGATGCCCTGGGATATGAAAAAAACAATAGTTTTATTCATGAATCATATAAACCTGATATTTTAACCCTATATTGAATTATTCATAGTAGTCTTTATCAATGAAATCCTCATTTATTCTGCATCAATGGTTAATCATGAAAATTAACTAAGGTTGGCTGTGGACTTAATTTTGGATAATCTTCTTTACTGTAATCTCTTGAAGTTTCGATTTTAGATTTTAGAGGTCCACTTCCAAGTACTTTTTATATCAAACACTATAGTATTTGGGAACCATATGAAGATTGAGGATGTGATATTTTGGGATACACACAAGAGAGTGTCTGAGGTTCAGAATTCCATTTTCTTGGATAGGTATTATGGGATGTTTTTAGAATAATATTCTAGGATCATGGGATAATTCCCAACCTTATCCGTATATGGGTTTCCATTGATTTTTTCTGAGTGATGTAAAAGAACCTTTGAGGACCTCATAAAGATATTGAATTTCTCTTTTATTATGATACTTCAAAAGGTGGGATTTGAGTACATTGTTTTCTATTATAGAACTGGATATGGGAATATATTATTGTTGATGGTGGGGATAGTATTGATTTCTTATAAGTTTATGAAGATGAGACCCCATTAGTAGAATTATATGAACAATGATATGGAGTTCTAATAAGTATTGTATTCCCTTAAAAATATGAGACACTATCTTCTTGGTGAGTAGTTTTTAGTCCATTCAAACCTCTAGAGTCTCAAGTATATATTCAACTAAATTGATTTTAACATGAGGCATAAGAAATAGATTGAATTTCTATAGGATTATTAAATTAATATTGTAAAACTATAGGAAAATGGGATTTTTTGGAATATAATATTATAAAGATATCACACTCCCAGTTTTAAGGTTAGGCATCTAAGATGTTGGCCTTATTACATTTATCCCCATTAGATGAGTAAGGATTATCTAATCTAAAGTATATGATGTTAACCCCATACTTATTCTATGTGTAGGGAAGGATTAGATTAGTAACAAAAATTTCAATGTTTTTCATGTAAAATTTTTCTCAATATATGATCTTAATGGATTTTTTAATGATGGGGACCACATCATAATCTTCTAATAATAGACCTTTTTATTATAAATGCTTTATGAGAAGGTTCTGAGGGAGTTTAAAAAATATCCAATGGTAGTGTATCCCAGAGTGAAAATTATGTTTAGGTACCATCATCCTTATTTTTTGTGGACATGGATAAAGATAAGCATGTATTAATTCAATTCATGATTCCTTACCTCTCAATAGGTAAATACGAAGAATCTGGTTCGTGAAGGTTTTTTCAACCACTCAAAGTTCTAGTGTGGAAGTGGGGGTGGTATATTAATTTATTTTTTGATAGGGACTCCATGATAAACATAAGGTGACAATACTATATGAGTTATTATTGATCTAATGAGCATGTTGTCCCACTTTCATTCCATTTGAGAGATGATTTCATTTAAGGTATTTAAATGCTTGTACATTTAAAATATTTTCCAGCAGCATGGAATCCCAAAACTATTGTCTCTCGATTTTATTCAAAATTCAAATCTTAGTTGTTAAGAGGATTCTAGGAGCCTTAGAGGCATAATTATATATGAGTACATCTTTCCTTTGTAATAATGATAATTTGATATAGAAAACCATCAGTTCCTTTAAGATATATTGATGGATTGTGTGTTAGAATTCATATGTAGTTGAGATGACCATTTTCCCATGGTGTTGTTTTCCTAAAACAAAATATATCACTACACCATCGACATGGAACTATTTGAGTATTTTTATGGGTGACATTTTAGGTCACCTCTACATTAGGTGGATTTATGAGAGTCACCACCCATTGGGCTAGAATTTATGTAGGAAACAATAGAGAATCTCTAGGTGATTCATGAGTGGATTAATGATATTTTTTTTCAATAAAAATACCCACAAAAACCATTGATGAAGGCCTTTGGAATTTTATGAGGAAGGAAACATGTTCTTAGAGGTCTCTATACTATGCGACTTATATAGTTTTGGTTAAGGTGAAAAATATTCTCTTAGATTCATTAGTCAATTCTAGGTTGTGTACAGGTTTGGTGACATTTCTCACCCTTAGAATTTCCCTATAATTGGAGAAGGTAGAGAATATATTTTTATTTAGGAGGTACATGCATGATCCATAAAATGTTATTGAATAAAGAAAGGTGTATATTAAAGATAATTCCACATATATTGGATCACTTGGTGTCAATTGAGGATAAAAAGGAGAGGGACCATCACATATGACTTATTAAACTGGGTTGTGTTCTATAGAAGCATACAGACCTAAAAGAGAGCTCATGGGAGTTTAATTGTTATATGTAGGATCAATACCCTCACCTATTTGAGAATTTTTTAATTTTTTGGTAAAAATCCATGAAGGTGGGGAGGGTATGACATTTATTTTTATTTTTTGTGTTTAGTCTCTCCAAGTATTATTTGGAAGGCCATGGAATTTAATTGTGGTACTGTAATAGATTTTCAGTGTCATAAAAACCACAATATTGAATGTATAAAATATATAAATATGTTATTATTATTCATGAATATTTTTGAAAATTATGTTTTTTATTTCTAATGGTGTATTGGATGGAGAATTTTATACCACAATTAAGTCAGGAATGTGAGTTTTAGAAAAGGTGTGACATAAATTCCATTCACATAGTGCTGTGTGATAATGTTCAATCAAGGGAATATTAAAAGTAATTAATTAAATAATTAATTAGAATTATTTAACTATTACATTGAACTATAAAATAATTATTTAATCCCTACTTAAGAAAAGAAAAAGTTTTTACTTCATAAACCTAAGATATTTATGAGAAATAAAGGGATTCATCTTGGTATGGGAATTAGAAAAATTAGAGGATTGATGGTGAAAACTGTGGGATTTCCAATGATGTTGGTGAAAATTTAGTCGCTGCCAATGATCAATCCACTACTGATGTGGGACATCATTATGTTTTGATATTTTCTTTGATTATCATTATTTATTGGTTATGTTCTATTGAATTTTAAAATTTTACCAACTTAAAAATGAATCTATCAACATATGTATTTATTGGTTACATTTGGTGTTGTTTCATCAATAATTTTCATTATTTAACAATTTTTATTTTTATTTTCATCCCCATCATTAGTGGGTGGGTGGGTAACAACCACCATATTTATTCATTTCTTTTGTTTCATGGATTTATTGAACATTAATTTATGAATTCAACATTATCCCTGGTTTTTTGGAGATTTAACTCATACTAGTATGACTCAAATCTGGATTGAATCTTGAACATGAGTTTTTTATGTTGTGAATGATGATGGGAACATTAGTTTATTGACGCGTCTACTTTTTTTGGCAAAATAACAACAGGATAATGGTATAAGTTGGTTTCCCAAAAGGATATGTACAAGGGTGATATAAATCGATTCATATTCTCTCTTATGGTGGTCGATGTCTAGAAATCATTCTTTGGTGGTGGAATTTCCATGAATTATGTAGTCAAAAAATATCTAGGAACATTTTGGGAGATAGAGTTGAATATGGTTCTAAAACCCAACTAAATGACATGTACTTTGGAAAACAAACACCATGTGCTTTGGGGATCTGGTAGCTAGGGTTTAAGACTTTGATAAATATCACATTCCATGTGATTGAGTAACATGTCATGATTAAAAAGGTGATTTATAAATATGTATGGGTAGTACATTCTTAGGAGGTCATTTGGATTTACATTCCATGTGTGCTAGTACAACACATCGTGTACCTTGAATTCAAATGAAAAAAAAGAATGTGGTAAAAAATAGTAAAAACCTAGGTCCCACATGCCATGTATGATAACGTATAGACCATGTGTGTGGATCCATACACTCTATGTGTGGTACCAGTTCATGTTAAGGCTTCTGTCTATGGCTACATTCCTTGAATTCTAAGGAAGACATCATTTACTCCTTCCAGACCAACCCATTGGACGTAATTATTGTTCAGACTTGGTTTCTTCCATACAATTTTTCCATCTTGAGTATTTTTCCACGTATAGTGTGATGGTGGAAATATCATAGATATATGATTTTTGGCACAAGTTTCTATAGTTGGAAAGTTCTCTTTAACATCATTTAGCTTATTTGGGATTCAAGTGTAACTATTTAGAGTTTTTTTGGGTTTAGAACTCCTTTGATAAGTGAATTTATGTTAAGGCATGGTCCCTTATTTCCTATAAAAAGATAAAGTTAGTAAAAAACCATGAAAAACTAGGACACAATCCTCTATATTTGGAGTAAGTTCTATCCCAGCTTGGAGCCCAGTTGGGGTATAGTCCTCCACCCATATTTGTTAACACCTTGGTTGATTATGCACGTATTAGTGAGGTGTGACCTACCAATTATGATGTGGAGATGTTAATATGTGTTATTGGATATGGATGAATAATAATGGAGTGATATGTGTATTTTCACATATGGATGGTTGTGTAAATTGAAACCTCTTTTATCATCTAAATGTATCGTTTGAGCACATTTGAGTTCCTCTACTCCATTCTCAATGATTTATGTTTATGAGATGACTGACATTTTGATGTTTCTTTATGGTTATTGGGGATTTATACTAGTATTTACTTACTCATCTATGCATGGGGACACTTCATGTATATGTTGTGTATTTTTTAGATGATTGGAAGTTTAAAGGAGATTTTGGTGGACCAGAAATCGATGGAGCTTAGCAGTACTTGGGGGTGGTGTTAGCTAGTGGTGTTTGGAGGTTGGGAGTGTGTGCAAGAATCATAATTATATAAAATTCTAGGTTGGGTTTAAATATCTATTTGGTGTGTATTTCCAAAATTTTATATTTTCCCTCATGTTATACTACTCACCTTAGGATCCTAGAGTTTGTTTCATGATTTTATCATGTTTATCACTTGATTTTAGTTATAAATAAAAATCTTTGTGGTATATATGGAGGTGTGTGTTGATTATATGTACTTTAGGATAAGTCATACCATTTTAGAGATATGTCTTCTTAGTGTTTATTTCCAGACCCAGTACTATTGGAGGTAAGATTGGGGTGGAACACTTAGTCTGTCACCACCCAGGTGGGGCCCTCTTAGTCAGGTATTTTCATTAAATTTTTCTGATATATGTTATTTAAGGTGGGGATTTGAGTGGGTCCTAACAAGTATTGAGTTTTCATTTTTTGGGACAATCTCAGGAATATATTTCAGGTTAGAAGTTTTCATGAATGAAAAGTTATTATAAGAGATTTATTTGGGATTTCTCATAGAAAAATATACCAATGAATTCCTTGACAAGGTATTCAGAGATATTTTTGTGGGTTGATTTTCATGAATTAACACTGCTAGGGTGGAATATCAAAATTAAGATTTTGTCTATTTTAATATTACCAAATTTAAGTATATTATGCACAATATATTATGTTATATTGATTATGGACTTAGGATTTGTTTTGAAGTACGGGGATCAGTTAGTGGCCTTTAGGTCTTAAAAATAGAGTCCAAATGAAAATAATTACTTAATATATTTTGAGGTTGAAATCATTCCCAAAGGTTATATTTGATTCCCCTAATTATTATTGACAATCCATGGTGATCGGGAATTTTCTTCGGGACTTATGGTGAGATGACTTGACATCCATGTAAGGTTCACGAAGGATAGTTATTTATATCCTCAATCATATATATAGGTTACACTAGTCTTCCATGCACATATAAAAAATAGACATAATATATAGATTAATTATGTCAATACATCCCACTATAAAATCTATTGTATGCAAAAATTCAATTTTTGTTGTCAATGTTGGTCCCCTTTACCATTATATATGGTGAGATGATTTTGGTGTATAATAACTATAAAAACTTGTGATACATCATATCATATAGAAAAATGAACCATGATTAGAAATTTTTTGACTAGTATCTATAGTTTTTTGACATTAAAGTATTGTATATTCTAGGTAAATGTAACATTGCAGTGTAGGCACTTAGTTGAAATTATAAAGCACAAGTAGATCAGGAATCAAAAAAATAGTAGTTGTGATGTAACTCTTATATGTGTTGCATCTAAATATTAACCTGGACAAGGGTGATGAAATCATTTAAATATATAATATTACATTTAATCTAGTTAAAATGGTAAAGGGGACAAACATTGACAAAAAAAATTGAATTTTTGCATACAATAGATTTGATAGTGGGATGTATTGACATAATTAATCTATACATCATGTCCATTTTTTATATGTGCATGGAAGACTAATGGAACCTATATATATGATTGAGGATATAATTAACTATCCTTCGTGAACCTTACATGGATGTCAAGTCTTCTGACCATAAGTCCCGAAGAACATTCCCAATCACCATGGATTGTCGATAATAAATAGGGGAATCAAATATAACCTTTGGGAATGATTTGAACCTCAAAATCTATTAATCATCATAACTGGACCAATCATGTAACTTGGTATGATATATCCATTTAATGGATTTTCTTTCATATGGATTAATAATTTAATTTTTTTTATCACAACCAAATAGTTCTTAAAGTAATGAAAATAACCAATCATCCAAAAATACCTTTATAAATAGAATTTAAAGTGACACCCAAATAATTATATATACTATAATACTTTAAATAAGGTAAAATTTATAGGTATTTAAATATATGAAACTTAGAAGAAAACATTTGTGTAAGGATCCCTAAAACACTACACTTGATCTAACTCTATATTACAAGTGGTCACCACCAATCATCATTCAACCAAGGACAAAGAAGTCACTAAGATGTGAAACCAATTGATGTTTCTCATTTCAAAATATCTGTATCAAATAATACTGAGTATTTATACACCCAATGGATATATATAGGGTATGAGGAAAAATCCTATTAGGATACCCCCATGAATCAACGTAATACCTCTAATAATGGAAACCATCAACACTGGTTTGAAAATACCATTTATTTTCTTTGGAATAATGATTTTCTAAATTAGAAATTATGATTTCAAATCATCATCATTCATATCTATGATACCCAACCAATTCATGTGGTATGTAAGATCATAGAAAATAAAAACATAATGAGTTACATTAGAGTATAAGAATCATTTAAAAACAAAAGTAAAGTAGAGGAAAATAAAATTAGAACATGAATCATCATAGAACAACATGGGACCACATGATTTATAACATCAGGTCAAGTAAATAAAAATTATTCAACCAACTAACTCGGTTATGAAAAACCTTATAACCCATGGTGAACCTAAAAGAAACCCATCCCAGAGATTTCCTCTTTAGTTCACTGGGTAACACCCCCTACCCCAGTCATGAACATCATAAGTTGAACTACAGAGTGGGTAATATATTCTAGAGTATCAAACATACCATATATACAAACATAAAATAGAGGTTTCCCATTTCCAAATCATCTAAAAATAACCATTATAACATAGTCAACATCCAATGTATAAATATTAAGAATCTTATTGTAATCATTAAGGCATGTTATAAACAAAATATACACCATCCTCAAAATAAAAATAAATTACCAAAAAAACCATTATATTAAAAAGGTATTAAAAATATTATGAGTATATTTTATAAATAAATAACATTCTCAAATATCATTTATAAATCTATTTTGACTCAAAATGATGTTTGAAACATTTTACCCAAAACAACATAGGCATATAAAGAGTTTAAAAATGAATATCTTTTTACAGCCAAGGGAAATCCTTTTATCATCTAATAAAATGTCATGAAACCCAAGGAAATTTATTAAACCAATCCAAATATTTTTTAAGTATTCATATGGTAGGAAAAAACAATATATTCTCAATCATCTAGAGTTTTCTAGGAGTTATCGTATTATATAGAGATAAGCACCTCTAATATGTTGAAACATTTTTACCTTCATTAAACAAAAATAGATTAGAGATAATGTGTCCTTAAAAACCCTAGGAACCTAAGGATTTGTGTTTCTAACAAACACTATCCTTTAGATCGATCACTATGTGAAAATAGGACAATAATATTTTAAAAAATGGTAGATGACGAGATTAAAATAAGTTAATAGGTATAAATACAGATAATTAGGGAATCACTTTGATAATATTATACTATAAATCAATGAAAATTACCATTGAATCTTTAATGAGGAGATCCATGGCTGAAGAGAAACAATAAGATATTTTAATGAGAATTCAGAATGAAAAATTGGATTTTGATAGATATGGGAAAAGAGTAGTTTTAAATTTTATGTTTTTAGGTAAGTAATTTAGTTTGGCCATGTGGTTTTGGAAACCATTCAACAACTGTGATATAGGAATTGGAATAAGACTCATCCTATGTTAGAGTGAATTATATGGTTTTTATTTACCATATACTAATCCTAAACCATTGTTTTATCCCCACATTACGTATCATTCACAATTTCATAGTTTTTGAAACCTTGTGAAAACCACGCATATGCAAAAAAGAATGCTACCCCTTGAATGGATATGTTGAATAGATAGCAATAATTATGTGATAATGGTTCACACTATATAATTTTACCATTTTCCATATATTCAATCCTCAAAATCCTCAAAATACAAAAATAAAATTAAAAACTGAAATAAAAAATAAAATAAATGCATATCAGTGACTAGGGGTGCCGTAATTCACCCCACCATGCCACTTTATGAACCCATATTTTTTTATCATTCTTGATGAGAGAAGAAGTAATTTCAATACTCCTTAATCAATAACAAAATCCCATGTTTTAGGGATTTATTTATAATGGTTCCATATCCCATTAACTAAAGGAATATATTTACCCAAGAACACTGTATTTTGATAATCTATAATACAAATAGGCTAGTTAACCATAGTGATGTAAGGTCCCAAATCCAAATTCTCTCATTGAACCATGTGAGTTGGGTCTAGATGAATCATATTGAACTAGGGTACATGAAAAATTTCATGAATAGAAATCAATTGGGATGGAATTTCTAGATAAAATTCAACTTCACATGGATGGTACACTATCTCAGATGGACCAAACTATTATGGCATCAATAAAGCATGTTTACCCAGGCAATGATGTTTCAACCAAGGATAAATTTTTAGAAAAACCTGATAAATAATGAATAAATATAATATATGATGATGAATATTGAAATATGATTTCTAATGACATGGATTCACTTATAATATTTTTGTAATTATATGAACCTTACTAGTCATCTCATAAACCATGCTCACTCATAAAAAGAAACATTCACCTAATTATATCATGAAAAGATGAGATTTAAATGGAATAACATTAATAGATTTTAAGGGATACATATTATTAGATTCTTGATAAATAAAATTTATTAGAAAAATCAACCAATAATAGATTTTTCTTCTATAAACCCATAAATTCAAGCATTAATCCTTGGTTCATATCTTTAAGAACATGAATGAATAGGTTTCTTTGACCATCCATATATATGTGATATGTTATTATCAATTCTAAATGATATATAGAACATGGATTATTGAAATCCGTTATAGAATTTATATTTAAATCTTGGTTCTCAATCAGAAAGAGTAGATAATAACACACAATGAAGTTTCACAACCTCTTGGACATATAATTGTCTAATTTATTCCAAAATAGTTGAATCCATTATAGAAATAATATGATATGATTTCATCAATTGGTCAATAAACAACCATATAAAATTCCATCCAATAAGATTCTGAGGTAAGGAAATATCAAAATATACGCAGATCTCATCCCATTTTCACACTGAAATGGGAAGTGATTGCAACAATCTCATAGATTTTTGAGATTTTTTGTTCATCATTTTACATGTAAGGCACCAAGACAGAAATTTGAAAACTTATCTCATCATATAGATCCACAAATACTAATTGTTTAAATTATAAAACATTATATTACCAATAGGGTGGACTTTACAACTTGAATTTTTCCCATATTTCATCATATCCTACCTCAAGGTCAAATAGATGATCAAACTCTTCCTGGAAAAAACAGAACCATCTATAGAACAAGACCAATCACCCGAGACAACTCAATAATTAAAATTTAGGATTACATGCTGAAAATTAAGATTAGATAACAAATCTTTCTATATTTTTCATCCAAGGATGTTGGGACCTGTATACTGATCAAGCTATGCCCTGAGATTTAAGCATATATTTGAATTAAAATAAATACTATTTTGAATAGATTACTCCACCCACCACACCAAAATAAAATGAGTTATGAAATATTTGATGAATATTATCTAAAATTTATAAGAATAATATAACTTGAAGTAAATAAAAATATATTACTCAATTAAAATTTCTTACACATAGAGGATAATTAATAGATATGATTTAATATTAAAAAGGGTTGTTCTATCTCAAATAACATTTTTCTAATCATTGTATATTTTTTTTCATAATACTATAAATTGAACAAATTTAAAACATTATTTTATATGAATTTATATATTAACATTATTTAAATTATAAATTGATATGAAATAATATTTACAGCATATAAAAAATGGAATTTTTCAATAGAAAGAGTTTTTTAAACAAAAAGTTAATTTTATAAATTATAGAGTTTTAATTTTATAAAATATAATCATTTATAAATCTATTATAAGAAAATTACATTATGATTAATATCTGAGATTTTTATTAAGTGGTTGAATTGTGGTTGAATAGTGGAAAATAAAAATTTTCAAATATTATCATGTTTATGAAATTTTCATAATTTAAAAACATTTTCATATTTTAAAAATGATTTAAAATTTCAGTAAACCATTTTTATATACAAATTAAATATTTATAAAGTAAATTAATATATTTTTAGACATAAATTGGAATTTTTAAAACCCATTACTTATATTTTGGGGACATGAGTAATATTTTCCCCTAAAAAAAATTATTTTTGGTTTATTTGTTTTAACTAAGTATCTACAAGATGAAATCTAGTTTTGGATTATATTAAATTCGACATAACTATTATTTATTTAATAATTAACCAATTAATTCCATATAAATTAATAAAATTGATAATTTTATCTTAATCATAATTTTAAATCATAAGAACAACTTTTTAAAAAAATGTTTTTTACGCATTATTTGCACTAATATGAAAATAAATATTTATAAACTTTATATATTTTATTTAAAAAAATGAATTTAATATTTTGGATTATTAGGTATAAATTTTTTAGTAAATCCTATAATACTCTAATTTTTTAGGAAACATATTATTTTTTTATTTTATATTTTTATAATTCTAAAATAATTTTTTATATTTACTCAAAGGATTTGAAATAGATTAAGAAATAAGTCATAAAATATAGGTACTAAACTAACAAGAAGTTATTCTTTCATAGAAAAAATTATAACTAAACCACACGAAAATAAGTATTACACATAGTGGATTATTACTCATCGTGGATTATTACATCAATTAAAAGTGTATAAATTAAAACTGGACAATAAATTAAAAAGAATAAAATTTTAAAAACTAGGAGAACTCATAGATTATATTCACCCTCGGGATTCACTAATGGAAAATTAAAACATATAATGTGTAAGAACATAAAGAATGGAGAAATCATTTCTCGAGGTTTAAAATTAAAACTACATAAATGAGAATTGTGGATTAAGAAGTGTAAATGAAATAAATGAATTTAGTATGGCTATATAGAGGAATTAAATCCAATAATTATAAATATGGTCATAAAAAACATGGACATTGTATATACCCAAATCTAAAATGTTTGCTCAGGTCATGTATTGTTAGTAGTAAATTTAATATAACTTGTGATTAATTAATAATCAAATAAAAAATTAATATAGGTTATGTATTATTAAAAAACTTATTATTATAAAATAATGTATTTATAAAATTTATAGAAATATATTATTATCAATGTATTAGTAACATTAACAATTTAGAATATAAATAATTAATTTTAATGGTATTTGGTGAAGATTATTTAATATAAAAGTAATATTATTTTCAAAGAACTGTTTTTTAGGTTATTTATTTTTTACTACACTTTGGTCAGAAATTATTTCAATAAAATTTATTTATAATATTTACAAATAATAAACTAACATACATCAAATAGTTATTTATGGGTAAGTAATTAGGATAAATTCATATTTTTTTTAAAAATGTATTTTTTCCAAAATTTTATTTTTTGAATTTTATTTAATGAAAATAAATATATTAAAGATAATATTTTCTTAATATTAATAAAATATTAACACCAATTAATTTATTAATCTGTAGGAAATTAAAATAAGAATATTTAAAATCTTAAAAATCTGTTTTCCTACAAAAATAGTTTTCATTGCATTTCTATTTTAAAATTAATTTCAAATAAATTATTTTTTTAAATTTTGTCAAATTAAATTCATTTTTTTATTTATAATACAAATATTAGATTGGGATATTTTTTTTGGTATTTCTCTAAAAATATTTATTGTTAGGTTAATTGTGAAAAATTCTCCTTTTACAAATACACCAAATTTTAAGAAATTATTTGCATATAAGTATGATTTAGAAATTTATGAAACCAATTTCTAAAAAAATTTGTATTTTATAAGAAAAATAGAAAAATTTAAAATATTATCTTTAGTCTAAAAACCATTGTTAGATATTTTATAACTTAAGTTACCCTATTCTCAAATAGTGTTTTAAATAAATTATACCTTTATTATTTAAATTTTTTTGAATAAATTTTATAAATTAAATCTGTTAAAATGGATTTAAGAATTTGGATTATATAGTATATGTTATGTAATGAGGACCATTTTTTAGGCATAAAAAATGTATTATGTTGGTAAATACTAGTTACCACAATAAAATCCAAATTGGTAAAAAGGGTTAACCAAAGGGGTAAAAGGTCTAACATGTTAAAAAATGTTTATAATTTAGTGGTTGCGGTTTAGTTTGACCAAACCATATTATAAATCATGTTTTTCTATTTTTTATTCTTATTGACTTCTGAAACAATCGATTTATTTATATTAAGATGAACAAATTACAAAAATGTCACTCTCCCCTCTAATAAAGGGGCCTCTCACCATACATTCAAGACCACTCCAAAATTTGGGTTTATATTTTAAAATAATTCATTTATCTATATCCTAGAATCTTATTTCACTTTCTTAAGAAAATGTATTCATGATTTTTTCCTATGTCTTCCCTTTCCATGAAATCCTCTAAGGTAAGCTCAATGTTCTCAAAGTAAGTACTAAATTTTAATTAACATTATTCCTTTCATATATTTAACATTAAAATTAATTTTCCCCAATATTATATAATTAATAATTTATTTATATTATTATGAATTTTTTTATATTTTTGGTACAATAATTAACCACATTTCCCATTATTCATTAAAGAAAACAAAAACACCACACACATGTTTGTTCTTACTACCGCCTCCCCAAAGCAACACATCTCATTTTGAATCTTGATTATTTATCAATTATTAAACTATAATAAAATATTAATTTACACCTAAAAAATATATAAATAATATTATTATACTTTCATACTAGATATATTATTATAAAAAATAGTATTCATAACCATGCTCATCCATTAATTATAGTATGTTCATGTTTGGGTCAGTCTAGCCACCAACCTAAAAAATGATATAAAATAATATATTGGATGACTTTGAGAACTAAATTACTTATAATATATGATATAAATAAGTAAATAATGATATTATTTTGTTTTTAGAATGTGAAAAATAATATTAAATTAATTAATTAAGATGATAATGTCATTTGGTTAAACATTACTATAACATGATCATTATCGATCTCAAATTTAAGGATCATAACCACAAATTAGATAGAAGGAAACAATAATATTATAAATAATTATAAATACTAAATTAAATTATATTTTATGATCTTGTAACGATGGAAATTGGTTGAATAAATAACAATAAAACCATTATTATGAAACTAGTTGAAAATGATCAAGTTTACCCACACCCGATATAAAAAATAGTTAATCACTATCTAACACAAATATAAATAATTATTATCAATTAAGTTTATAATAGGTTATTTATTTTAATATGGTAATTAAATATGTTATTAAGATATTTTTTTAAAAAGGTGATTCAAGTTCTTTCATGGAATTCAGGAATTAAGGTAAGAGGTTCTTTGCCAAATATTTAATTTCTAGTAACATATTCCTTATTTTACACCATTATATCTTTGATATAGTGTGATTAATACCTAATAAATTTATTTCAACATATTTATGTAATTAATGGGGTATGAAATCCATATTATATACTTTATTTAAATTTCTTTTTATTTAAAAGATACCAAAGGTGTGCAGTTTTTTAACAACTCAACCCCCTTCGTTGAGTTACAATACTTATTCTTGAAATTACTTCTTATAATATTGGTTTATTCAAACCCAAGATTTTATTTCGATGTATGTTATCTTCTTATATGTCTAAAAATTATCTTTTAATGAAGTTATTTTACCTTTATAATTTTTTCTCAAAAAGTATATCATTGTTAAGAATAATTCATATCCTATATAATGAGAGTTTCCCTCCATGTATGTATTTTATCTACTTACAATTTATTGGATTATATTTATAAACCCCATAATATTTTATTTCACACGACCTTAAAATTTTTATTTTTATATTTTAAAAAGGAATATTTATTATCCCATTTATTATGTGGGTTTTAATGATGTTATTTTAGATGTTTTTTCTTTCATGATCATTTGTTTTCTTTTAAAATAAACATTTCCATAAAATATCCTTTATAAATTTTAAGTCTATTATTGAGGTTTTTTAATGTAAAGTATTTTAATAAGTTACCACATCACTAATTTGAAAAAAAATAATATTGTGAAGGTTACATGTAACTTCCTCTTTTATGACAATGAAAAAAACATTTTCTAAAAATTATTTCATGGTTTCCCATTTGTTTTCCTATTTAATGATATATCTTCTATAGATTTTTGTTTTATTAATCACCTTATAAGTTAATTTATGAAATAATTATTTTTTTAATTGAAATTTTGGTATCAACCAATTTACTTTTGATAACATTTTATTATATACTATTTAGATATTATATGAAACCCATTTTCATCCATTGGGTTTTCCTAATATTTAAAATGATTCATATCTTATAGTACCGATATGTATGGATATTGATAGGTGGGATACTATATCTCCCTCCTATGAATTTTTATAAGGTTTTAAATCTCATGAGATAATTTTGTGTGGGACCTCTTGGATATTCTCACAAATTAAGGGGCCAAACATTAAGGATTTTTATTACAACATAAATGGGGTGGCTTATTGGATATTCTCACAACATGATGGTGTCAAATGAATATGTATTTTTTAAATTTATTCGTTATGATATTTATAAATAAAATTTTATATTTCCATGTCGTATGCCAATTATTAATCTCAATAAATCCTTTTTATTATCTCAATTTTACTAACCCTTTTCAAATGGTTTATATTTTTTAATTTATGGTCGCAAGTCCTCCTATTATATTTATAGAAAACTCTTATTATTTCATATTCCTTTTAATAATAAATTTATACCTACATATGTTTTATTATATTATTATAATCTAACACTTTTATTAAATATTTATATGTTTCTCTATTACTATGAGTTTTATATCATCCCTTTTCTTATGTTTATATTCCCCAGGTTATAAGGATGATTATGAATGATGATACATATATAAATGAGTCTAATATTGCTCAATTGTAGAGGAATGTTCACAAATGTTATAGAATAGGTTACATATGTAGCTAGTCATCAATGAAAATGACCCATACATTTTTGGTATTGTGAGATGATTTATTAGTTGTATTGTTTATATTATGGAAATTATGTAAAATAGATATATGTTTTACTTGAGTTTATATAAATGGTATTACATAAATTTATAGTTTTTCTGGATTAGGTTAGTTATTTTGGGGATTGGGATGAGAAAAATTTTGTGAAAACCATAGGGATAATTCAATGATATAAGTATAAGTATAATATAACCTCATGATGTTTTAGTAAAGAATATATTTTATGGTTTTTATAGGAATTACATCTCTGTATGGATACTTGAAATTGGATATTGTTGTGGTATAGATGCACCTATGGATAACCTAGAAAAAGGGTAGTTGAGTATAAAATAAATCTATAATTTGGTGTATGATGACTGGGATTTGGACTGGACATCTGTCTAGAAACTACCTGGGTATATGGTTTGGTTAATATTTATTCTCTCTATAAACAATTATGAGGGGATTACATAACATTACACAGATAACCATCCAATAAATTCTATGTGTTTTGGATAATATATCATCTCCTACATCCCAAATTCTATTTTAGTTTTAATGTTTTAGAGAATTCGGAAATATGTTACATT
The DNA here is from genome assembly GCA_963277665.1 of Viscum album. NCBI lineage: Eukaryota > Viridiplantae > Streptophyta > Magnoliopsida > Santalales > Viscaceae > Viscum > Viscum album. Next base: position 765,437,646 of record OY728137.1, read on the forward strand.
AAAAAGTGTCCACTTACAGAAAATATCCATTTTCCCTCAAAATATGTTCTTTATAAATTCCCACTTTATTCATTGAAGACAATTCTATAACTAGATTTTTGAATTTATTAATGTTACAACCCATCAATAATACCTATAAAAACATTTAATAAAATAGTATGTTATAAATAATGTTCATCAAGGGATGTTAATAAAATCAAATATCTAGTTATAAGAATAAAACATAATTTCATAACAATTATAAAAATATTTACTTAAAAATAAATTTCAAGAAGATTATGTATATACCTTGTGGTATTATCCTTATATTCACCCATACATTCACCCTCATAGTAGAATCACATAAGTGGATAATTTCGACATCTCTTAGGAGTAACCTAACACAACCCAAACATTACATAAATAAACATTACATCTTTTATATAAATTTTCATTACATATCATTATGATACATGATATAACAATAAAATTTTAGTGTATTTGGAAACTTGTATGCATAAAAAATTAATAAATAAAACACCTACATCATCCCCCCTTATTTATTCAAAAATAAAACCCTTTTAGATATATCATACGTAAAAAATTTCTTCATGTCATGTGGAAAAAGAAACATAGTAAAGGGTGCTCTCAAATGAGAGGTATGGGTAAATTGGGGAGTTATAAATCAATGATAATTTTAAATAATATCATGAGTATAAGGGTATTATAAAATTAGCTTGACATTATAAAATCATAATTAGAAATTCATATAATCATAATAGATGACATGAATCTTGGTAGTACATAAGAAATTTATCATAAAGGAATGAAAGAAAATGATCTATGAGAGAATAACATTGTAATAAGATAATGTCATAAAAGAGTGGTATAAAGTATGAAATACACATAACTTTAGAAATATTATATCACATCTAACCAACATGATATTCATCGCATAATATTCTTCGAATAAACACCTGTGTACCTTCTTTGGGATTGGGACAACATTCCATGTACCCTTGTTGGGCTAGGTATAACCACTCGTGTACCATTTAATGGGTTTGGGATAACCTCCCATGTATCATTTTTGTTAAAAAAATAATAATTTTTACCCAATGATTTAATGGGATATAGTAGATCCACTAATCAAATAATCAAAATCCATTCATATGTATGCCACAAGATCATGAAAGCATTCATCATTTCATCATAGCTTAACTCATTGAAAAGAAAATAGGTTTCCTCAATATTTTATTACCATAATCATTAATTACCAATATAAATAATATGGATGGTATCATATGATCATACCACCATTCAAGTAGAACTAATATCAAAGTATGTTGTTATGGATGAAAAATTACTTTAAAAGATCACCAGGAAATTTCTTAAGGAGGATACTCTTTTCACCTTGAATTTCTTTTAAATCTAAAATTTTTCAAAATAATAAGTATTTTTTAAAATAAAAATGTATCATAATAAAGGAATATAAAATTAAACTATTATTCTTGATGATAAGAAAATTATTTCATGTGGTATACATTAAAATAATTAATTCATTCACACTTTGGGTAAAAAGTTCCTTATTTAGAAAATGACCAGAAGTTTCCTTGTAATCCTTTTTATAAAAATTAAACTACAGGTAAAAAAATTTAACAAATTATTAAATAATATTAAAAGTAATTGAAAACATTTTAAATAAAATATGGAAATAATATAAAAATATTCCTTCCCAGATAGAGAAACAAAGTTAGTTTTCCTTAAAAACATTATTTTAGAATTTTGAGTACCCAGAGAGTGGAAAATGAAAGGAAGAAGGTAATATCTAGAAATAACCATAGGAAAATAAAATACGGAACAATTCATATATACATATCATATACTTTCATCACTATAAATTTAATCATAAATAATCCTAGTAAAAATGGGATTGTAACATAAAATTCAGACCGCTTTGGTAACTTTTGAATCATAAAATCAACGAAAGAAATAACTTAAAATAAAAATTATAAAAATATATCCCTGATTTAAATATCAAAGGGTAATTATAAATATCACATAATGGAAACAAATGGTGAATATGACCCATGTCTCATGGAAACAAAAGTGTGAAGAGAAACCCCTACCCTTTGGTAATATTGAAACGAAAACCCCTTGGATGAAATAATTAGAATTGTAACTTTAAATTCCATGAATTAAGAAGGATACATGATATAAAATTTCAAAGAATAATTTTATACACCCCATAAATATAAATAGGTGAAAAACATAAAACATGTCTCAATGAAACAATATTGAGATGAAGAACATATATATTATGTTTGACTTGATACGTAAGGGATATAACCTCATATATAATAAATTTATATTTATTATAATTATATATAAGAACCATTTAAACACTTAATTTCATATATGATCCACTTATTGTAATATCATTAGATTTTAATAAGGAAACACTATTTTTGATAACATACACGATACACCACATCGAGTTTAAATGAACAACTAAATATTATTATTTATATATTACCATTATAAACTAAGTGTTAGAAAGTAGGGCATGAAAAAAATTAACAAAATTAAGAAAATATGGTTTGCAATTTTACATATAATGAATTCTTTAGTAAACAGTTAATTATAAAAACCTATTTGAAAATAAAAGGAAATATTTCTATGAAAAAACTATTTAAATGCGCACAAGTGAGTTTTAAACCAATAAAATAAATGAGTCAATATTGTTGGATTATATTAATTAAATATATATAATGTATTAAATATAATTTCTAACATTAATTATATGTGTTTTCTATATATGATATAAAATTAAATCAAGTTTTACTCTTAAAAATTTTATTTTTCTAAAAAATAATTTTACTGCCATTTGATGACGCATTTTTTTAAAGATAAATTTTGACACTTTTATAAATTTTATTTGAAAAAATAAACTTCATTTTTAAATTTTTATATCAAAATTTACTTTGGATGGGTTTTTTTATTTTTCAGATATGTTTTATTTTTGGATGAATAATGAAAAAATATTGCATTTTAATTGAAAATGAATTTTCAATTAAATAAATTATAATGTTAAATTAAATTTTAAATTGGTTTCAATATAAAATTAGATCCATAATTAATCTATAAAATTATTTAATTTTACAATAAAACAATTTATATTGAATTTGGATATAAAAACATTTCAAACATTTGCATGTTTTCACATTAAAAACACGTTTTCTCACCCCATCTATGAGATTAATATTAAATAATTTTCGAAAATTATGTTTTTTGAATTTTGAAAAATGGATTCCATAATTGAAATAATAATTTAAAATTTTTATAAATAGTTTATTTTATTTTTACCTAATATGAATAGTTATTTTAGTAATTCTTATTACCACAGTTAAGGGTAAATTGGGTAATTATGGATAAAAATGATATTATAAATAATATAAAATGACCCTCAAACTTGACCCAATATTATTTAGTGATTATATTTAGTCTATAATAATTAAATTATCATTTATTTTACCATTTATGACCATTTTTTGTGGGAATATAACTTTTATAATACCGTATTCAAAGAAAAGTTAAACTTATCCTACTCAAGTTTTTAATAAGTTAAATAATATTAATATGATAATACCCAGGGGATATATTTGACTAAAATTATTATTTTTTTATATAAAATATTTATCTTCATCATGAAAATTTATTTTAAAAATTTAGGGAAGAAATAATTATCTCAAAGGCTTGCACAATGATAATGTAATAATTTTTTTATTAATAGAAATATCAAATAAATGATTTCAAAAATAAAAAAATAAATATAATTTGAGAAAATTAATGTCATACACTAAATTTATAGTATAAATTGATTTATTATTGATGTATATAAATAGATTTTTCAAATATATATTATTGTTAAGGTATTTTTAAAAATTCAACTAAGGAATTGCATCAAAATTGACATTAACGATATTTTAAAACAAGTAATATTTTATAAAATTATATAAAATTACTAAAAATATAAAATTAATAAAAAATATTATGATAAAGTTTAAAATTTACTAAATGATTCATTTATGGGTCTTCAGGCATTTTATAGTAATTATATTAATATTCAAATTGTAAAAACAAATGTTGTCATGATAAGAGTTAAAGAGGTTAAATAAAGGTTAAAAAAAATAAGGATTAAAAAATATTGAAAACCTATATAATTTTCATTATATGAATTTATTTTGAATAATAATCATCCTACATAACCACTTTTAATAGAAAATTAATTTATATTTTAATAAATTCAAAGGGTGCCCCTCTCCTCTCTTATAAAAGAGAACCTCTTTGTCTCTTTTCTTCACACTTCAGAACCAATTAGGTTTAGTCAATACCAGACCAAGTACCTTTATAGAATCCCCACCAAAATTCTAGATTAATTATTTTAGGTATAATACCAAACTTAGCGGTCTTAATGTCTTAAACAATGGAGGATTTCTAAAGAAGATGTATCATTTTTAATTATGCATTTTTTGTTTTGTTTCTTCATCCCATACTTCAAGTCTTCTTTACCCCTAATGAAATAATAAATAAATTATAATACATATAATGAAATTTTATTATTTTAATACCATCACCTTAATACATATCCACTTCCATGAAATGGAAAAATTACTTATCATTTGTGTGTACGGTGGACTACCACCTCGCGAATTGGTGATTTTTTTCCATCACCGTCTCTCAAGAACGTTTATAATGATGGAATCAAGTTTTATATATTATATTAAGGACATATTTATCATTTTTAAAAGATAATATATGATTTATGTTCTTATCTTTCTATACAAAAAAATGTTAACGTTGTTCGTGTGTATGTGTGAATTATCACCTCCGTGAAGCGATGTGATTCGTTTTCATCACCACTTCACATGGATGATATATATAAGTATATTTAAAGAAGTATTTTGATATATATTATATAATCATAATTATTTAAAGATAAAATTATACTTACCTTCTTTCTACAATAATCATTGAAAAATAGAGATGTCACTTATGTGTACGTACGACTTATCGTCTCAATGATTGTAACATAGTTCATTTTTCATATCCATATATAATGGATGGATTTAAAAGTATAATTTAAGTATGATAATGATTATTATTTCCTGAATATTATTCTTGAGATTATGTACTAATTATCACTTCTACTATAGACATCATACCAATGTTTTTTTTGACTCACGTATTGAATATTGTTAGAATGTATGAAATGAACTTAAATAATTAAGTAATTGTTATATCATGATAATAAGTGATATAAAAGTAATAATAAAATTGAAAAAGGTTCTCAAGAAAGTAAATAATTATCCTAATTTTATTATTTCGGATGATAAATAATGTACATGACATTTTGGATTCAAGGTAAATAACTTTATCTAAATCTCCTTTCATTAAGGAATATTTTGATGTTATACACTAACCTTATTTTATGAGGTTTATATACAACACATTTGAAATATAATTTCATGAATTTATTTGTTCTAATTTAATTTTATGTTTTTTAAATTCTATTCCTTCATGGGGTTTATGATTCAAATGTTTCAAAGTGGTATGGAAAAATTTGATTTAAAAAAAATTAAATGTTTAAAGATTTAAATTCAAAATATTTTCCTTTTAATGAATTTTTTTTATTAAAAATGGGGTTTTAAAATAGATTGATTGTTTCAATAACATGAAATGTTTTTTTATGAGTGAAAATTAAATTTTATGAGTAACATATTGAAAATTACAAGATTTTATTTGTTATGATTATATAATTGTACTTGGACATTTGACAGGTGGTTACGTAATAAACTAATGTTGGGTGGTTTGGTGATAAAATAATAATGGGAAGGTCCATGATGTTCTTCCAATTCATTTTGTATGAAAGTAGATCATATGATTATTCTATTTATAAGAGTGATATGTTTTTAAGTCGACCGTATAGTTAATCTATTTTTATGAATGACAACTATATTATGTCCCATGTTACCTACTTATATGTTATATGATTTCTTATGAGTTTTTATGAAAATCACTTGATTTTAAAAAGGAACGTTAATGATCATTTGAAAAAGATGATTTTTTTGGGGTAAAAAGGTTTGTTTTATTAAAAGAATATGTGTTTTTATTGGCTTAATGGTTTCCTTTCTTTTATGTACCTTACTATGATTTTCTACTCATTCCATGTTTTAAAAAAATTTCATAGGGTTTAAGGAAGATATGTTACAAGGATGAGATCAAGGGTAAAATTGTAATGGTTTATCATGGTGAAAATTATTTTTTATTTTAAATAATTTTGTTTTATGAAAAAAATTGATACCGAGTATAAGTTTCCACTTGAAATGTATGGGTTTACTTTGTAGGATTTTTCCAAATTATCTAAAAATCTAAAACTAAAAGTCCATTGGGGAAGTAAAGTGAATTATAGTTTTAAAATTACTATAATATGTATTTTTTAAGGCTAATCCTTATAATTGGTATCCGATAAGGGTTTTGTTATATTTGGAGATTATGACATCTTCTTAAGAGTTATGGATATCATAATGGGTTTATAATTTTTAGGTTGATCATAAGTTTAATATCTTAGAAACCCCTTCTGAGGATTTATGTTATAAAAATTTAAGGTGAATAACTGTATTTTTAGAAACATTTATTTTTGAGGTAATTATAGGTTATTGCATTTTTAGATAAAAAATTAATGGTATGAGAGAAACTTTGAGGTTAAAACATATTTAGGCTATCTTTCAAGATTTTATCCTATTTTTTGGAATGTTATAATAATTATATAGTTTTATAAAATGGATATCCTATAGACCATGTGAAAACTTGTGACGTCCATCAAGGCCATGAGAATTGAATCGATAACCGAAGGGAAATAAGGATGTAAATCCTACCACTAGACAATGTCAATTCATGGTTAGTACATCATTTTTTTAGTTAAATGATTTTATGGATGATGAATATGTTGATTTTGGGAACATATATTTTATCGAATATATAACCATGGGATTGGAAAATGATTTAGGGTAAAAATAATACTATGGGATTTTATTTTATGTATAAATATAAAATTATATTTTTGAATAAAATATAAATTTTTTGTTGGTTTATAGTGATTTTGGTTATTTATGAAAATGATTGGCATACTTGAAGATTATATGATTAGAGAAATTACATTTTGGAATGAGACTTTAAGATTCATTGATGTTATTTGGTGATAAAATACTATCTTGGAAGTCTATGTAATCTAATACTTCTATATTTTTTTCAATCTTAGTTTGGAATATTCTTGAGGAATTTTGAGGCTAGATATTTATTGGATGATCTATGTTGAACTTTGGGTTTTACTTTTGAATTTTGGAGATTAATTAATTTTGGGGAATTATATTATCTTATCCAAACCATTATTGGTTTTGGTTAATGTCTAAATAAACTTGGAATATATTGTTTTTCTTATGTATATTTTATGATCTATGTAAGTTTATTCTAGTGCTTTAGGTGAGAAAAATATATCCTGAATACTCATTTTTTGGAGAAAAAGATAAGTTTGTGGTGAAAATTGATTAAAGAATATAACTATACTTTTCAATTAAGTATGTTTCCTTATGTCCTTAGTCTAGGAATAAAATTAATTCATCAACTCTATGAAAATGATCTTGAAAAAAATGTTATCTATTTACCTTTATTAGTAATAAATCAACGACCTTTTAACCAATCATAGATTTACGGTTTTGTGGTGGTTAACTTTATAATGACCATGTTCTCTATCACTCTCCATCAAAAAATGATACTTAATTTTCTCTTCCATGTCCATGTTTTCCAACATGGAAACCTAGTATGTATTATCTTAGGTGACGTTTATACTTTCCTTTCACTCTCTTTTTAAATTGAAGTTTTATTGACCCTTTTACTGATGTGGGATTTCAATAAAGGTTTTTTGAATAGTCAAACCCCGGTTACCAAGCCCAAGTTAAAATTTTAAGGCAGCAATTTATTGAGGGGGTGGGTTAGAATTTATCACCCTTATATTTTAATAATAAAGTGCTATGTTTGATAGAGTACATGATATGCCACATCGAGCATAAGAAAACATCTAAATATTACTATTTAAATGTTACCAGCATAACATAGTTGTTAAAATGAAGGGTATAGACATGGTTAAATAAATTTTTAAAACATGGTTTTCACTTGTATAAAAAATTAACAATTTGTAAACTAATTAAATATAAAATCCCATTTTAATATGAAAGGAAATCCTTTTCTAAAAAACTATTTAAATTCGCACAAGGGTGTTTTATACCAATAATAAAACTATTAACTCCATTCTTATTATATTAAGAATATATATATAATACATTCAATATAATATCTATGATTCGTCCAATGTGTTTTATATACATGATATGAAAATAAATCCAGTTTTATGCTTAAAAACTATATTTTTTTTAAAAAGTAGTTTCACCGCCTTTTGATGGAGAAGTTGATTTAAAACTAAATTTTAACACATTTATAAATTTTATTAGAAAAAATAAACTTAATTTTTTAAAATAATAATTTCAAAATGTACTTTTTTTATGTTTTTGGTATTTTTAATATATGTTTCATTTTTTGATGAATAATGAAAAATACAGCATTTTAAATGAAAACTAACTTTTCATATAAATAATTTATAATGATAAATTATAATTTAAATTGGTTTTAATGTTAAATTAGATCAATAATACATATTTAAATTAAATTAAGGTTATTTTTTTTATTTTTATATTGAATTTTTATATAAAAACATTTCATACTTTTGCATGTTTTCACTTTAAAAACACGTTTTCCCACCCTATTTACATGATACATTTTTGTTAATTTTTTTTCAATTTTATGTTTTTAATTTTGAAAATGGATTCCATATTTGAAAACATAAGGTCCATATTTATTAAATAGTTCCATTTTTATTTTGGGCTAATATGAATAGTAACTTCTGCAATTTTTGATACGTGGGTTAAGGGTAAATCAGGTAATTAAGGGTAAAAATATTTTTTTTAATATTGAAAAATGACCCTAACACTTACCCAAATTTTACTATAAGAGTATTTTTTATAAATAATCATTAAAATATCGTTTATGTGACCATATATGTCTATTTGGATTAGAATATAAACTTTATGATATTTTATTCAAAGAAAAGTTAAACTTCTCATACTCATGTTTTTAACAAGTTAAATATTTTTAATACGGTGTTAACAAGGGGATATATTAGAATATAAATAGTATTTGAAAAGATAAAATATGTATCTTCATCATGGTAATTTATTTTTAATTTTTATTTAATAAATAATTACCTTTAATACTTTCACAATGATGATGTAGTAATTGTTTAATTAATGGAAATATTAAATAAATGATATGAAAAATAATAAAATAAATATAATTTGAGATAATTAATATCATAAAAAAAATTATACATGAATTTTAAATATTATTTATCTATTAAAATATTTTTATCTAATTTATCTTGCTGTTATGATATTTTAAAAAAGTCAAGTAATGAATAGTGTCAAAATTGACATTAATTATATTTTAAAATAAATAATATTTTATTAAATGATATAAAATTCATAAAAATATAAAATTCATAAAAATTATTGATATAATATTTTTTAAAATGATTCATTTATGGGTCTTTTGGAATTTTATTGTAACTTTATTAACCTTCAAAGAGTAAAAACACATGTTGCCACGACAAGATTTAAAGAGGTTAAATAAGGGTTAAAACAAAAAAGATAAGGATTAAAAAATATTAAAAGATTTTATAATTTTAATTTTATTAATTAATTACAAACCAAAATCATCCTATCATATAAACGATTCAGTTTTTCATAATTTGTAATAGAAAATTAATTTATATTTTGACAGATTCCAAGAGTGCCCCTCTCCTCTCTTATAAAAGAGAACCTCTTGTTCTCTTTTATTCATACATCAAAAACCTATTTGGTTCTTCCAATATCTTCCAAAATACATTCATATAATCTCTCCTCACATTCTATATCTATTATTTTACGGAGCACACCACCCTTAGTGGTCATAAGGTGTTAAGCAACGAAGGATTTCTAAAGTAGAGGTAACATTTTTAATTAAGGATTTCTGTTTTGTTTATTCTTCCACCTTCTAATAATATTAATAATAAATATGGAAAAATAAATAAAATATAATAAATATAATTACATATTATTATGTTAATATAATCACCTAAATATATCTCCAAACCCATCAAATGAGAGAAGAAGTTATTGTTCGTGTGTACGATGGACTACCGCCTCGCGAACAGATGAATTTGTTTCCATAACTGCCTCTCAAGAATGGTTATAGTGATGGAATTAAAGTTTATATATTATATTAATGACATATTTATCATTTATAAAAGTAAATATTCCATTAAAATTCTTACATTTTTATACACAAAAAAATGCTAACGTTGTTCGTGTGTATGTGTGAATTATCACCTCCACAGAGTGACATGATTCGTTTTTTATCACCATTTAAAATGGAATATATATATAAGTTTATTTAAATAAATAATATGATATATATTATATTATTATAATTATTTAAATTTAAATCGATACATACCTTCTTTATATAGTGATCACTGAAAAATGGAAACGTTACAAAAGTGTATGTATGACTTACCGTCTTCATGATTGTAACGAAGTTAATTTTTCATCTCCATATTCAATGGAATTATTTAAAAGTATAATTTATTTATAATAATGATTATTATTTCATGAATATTATTTTCGATATTATGTACTAATGACCACTTTGACTTTAGATATCATACCAAGGTAATTTTCGACTCACGTACTGAATATCGTCAAAATGTACGACATGAACTTAAATAAATAAATAAGTGTTATATCATGATATTAAGTGACATAAATGGAATAATAAATTTAAAAAAGTTTATTAATAAATTAAATAATTAACCTATGTTTATTATTGAGGAATATAAAGAACACACATGACTTTTTGGACTCATGGTAAGGGACTTTATCCCAATTTTCTTTCATTGAGGCATATTTTAATATTATACACCCACCTTCTTTTATTAGGTGTATATACAACCAATTTGAGATATAATATCATGAATTTATTTATTCTAATTTTATTAAATGTTTCTTTGAAATTCTATTCATTCATGGGGATTATGATTTAAATGCTTCAAAGTGGTATGGGAAAAATTGATTTAAAAATTACTCATTAAATATTTAAAGATTTAAATGCAAAATATTTTCCTTTTATGGATATTTTGTATTGATAAAGTGTTTTGAGAATGTATTTACTATTTAAATACCTTGAAATGTTTTCTTATGAGTGAAAACAGAATTTTATGAGTGAAATGCCGAAAATTATAAGCTTTTATGTGTTATGATTATATAATGGTATTGGGACATTTGACAGGTGGTTATGTGATTAACCAATGATGGGGAACGGGGAGGAAGAGATGGGAGCTCTCGAACCCTTCTCCAACGGGCGACTTCAAACCCTAGCCTTCGTCGCTGTATCTACCTGATCTTTCGGATGGCCGGCTTCGATCCGGAGTGGGAATTGGTTTCCCCTCCTGCTCTCTCTTTGACAGATTCTGATGTCTCAAAAATCGAAGTCGGGAAGTTTCAAGTTCCTCTTCGATCTCTTCCTGTCTCCTTCCGTGATGCGCTGAAAGGTATTGATCTTAGTAGCGTGAAGGACTGTATGCAACCGCTCTATAGAAAGCTAGAAGATGGTGGATTCTTGGTCGACGCTGATCCGGAAGCCCTAAAGCAAAGAGAAAAAATGTGCAAGTACTCTGTCCTTGGCCGAGTTTCATACAACGCAGGGGATATACCCTGGCCTCTTTCCGAGCTTAAGAGCAGGATTGCACACTGCTGGAATTCCTCAAAATGGAAGATGGTCCCCCTTGGGAAAGGATACTATCACCTCCTCTTTAGTTCTCAAGATGAACTCGATCAGGTATGGAAGCTTGGTAACCTTCGTTTGCAGCCTGGATTTCTTAGAATTTTTGATTGGGACCCTACATTTAACCCATACACACACAAAAATTATATGGCGCAAGTATGGATTAGAATTCATGGGCTTAATTGGTTTTATTGGCACCCGAAGATTTTAAATGACATTGCGTCTTGCATTGGATCCCCTATTAAAATTGACCATAGAACTTTGAATGGGGATCTAGGTCTTTATGCAAGAATTATGGTTGAAGTAAATTTAGCCAATGAACTTCCTACTAGCATAGGTTTTAATGCCCCTGACCATAGATTAGAACTCAGCATTGAGTATGAAAAGAAGCCACCCTTATGTGGAGTGTGCAAACTAATTGGGCATAACCTTGCAAACTGTAGGGTCTTTAGAAAGAAAATGGATCCCCCCATTAATAATGATTGGCACGAGGTCAAGAATGCTAAAAAAGGGAAGAATGTCACAATAAACACTGAGCCCCCACCAAAAAAGCAAAATATTTGGGTTAAAAAATCAGGTGACCTTCCTTCCTTAGAAGGAAAATCCTGGGGAGATTTGGTTACGGAAGAAGAGGCCCCACAACACAAAGACAATCCAAATGGTCTCGAAAAACCAGTGGTTGAGGGCACCAGAAGTAGTTCAGTTAAGAGCTACCCTTTAACTTTCTTCAATCCTCCCAATAATGCCCCTGCCTCTGGTACTTCATGTTTAGAAGAGCATATTTGCAGGGACCTGGAGGACACTTTGCCTTCAGCTCTCATAGATATTTCTGCTGCACCTAGCATAACACAGGGTAAGGCTGCGAACACTGCTGATTCAGGTACCTCTGTGTCTTTCAAGTCAAATGAGAACCCTGTCCCTTCTGTTTCCAATGATCCTGTTATAGAGAATCAAACTGATAATCATGCCTCTCCTGGATTTGTTTCTGCTCACATTTCATCACACACCACTGATTCTGCTCCCATACTGCATACAGAGCCGGTTTCAGTCGACAAGGTGGGGGTCAATACTCCCCTTAACATGCAGATTTCTGTGTCTTTCAATTCAAAGGAGAACCCTGTCTCTTCTATTTCCAATTCTCCCTTTATAGAAAATCAATCTGACAATCATGCCTCTCCTGGATTTGTTTCTGCTCACACTTCATCACACACCATTGATTCTGCTCCCATTTTGCATATAGAACCTGTTTCAGTCGGCAAGGTGGGGGTCAATACTCCCCTTAACATGCAGAATTCTGCTCTCTTGCAACGCCATGCTGACATCTCTTCTTCGATTTCTGTTGAAAATACTGCTAGTCCTCTTAATGAATCTGTTTTACAAGTGTCTAGGTCTGATCCTGCCGATCTTTTGACTCCCAGTAGAGCACACACCACACTACCTGTCACTGTTTCAGACCCTGAATCTATTCATATTCTTGCCTCCTGTTCGATGTGCAACTTGGTTCCCGGTACTCCTACTGGCAAGAAGGATTTCGTTGCTATTCCTAACTCTGCCTTAGATTCCTCTATACCTGATGCACCTGAATCTGTCCAGCTTGAGTCTGGCACGTTTTCCTTTCCTGTGCAACCCCCTTCTCAGGCTGATGCTCCAGGGTTTGTCCAGTCTAGCCCCATTTTGCTTCCTGCTTCTTCAGAATTCCCCCCTCCTGTTCAGATTTCCCCATCCCTCTTCGCCCCAGGTAGTGGGATTATTCAGTCTAGGGATGAGCAACAGCTCTCAACTGAGCTAGACACAGTCCACGGACCGGACAAAAATCACACTTTAAACTGTACTCAACTTTTGAATACTCCAGTTGCTGCCCCTAACCCAAAATCAGACCTGAAATCTGCTCCCTCTCAAACACCTAAAGATTATGCCAGCCAACAGGAGCCTACCTCCTCCGCAATGGTTACGAGATCCCAAAAGAAGAAAGGATCTAGTAAATCTAAAAAAAGAAGGGTTCAAACCCAGCCCGCAAATAGTAATGAATATTCTTTATTGGAACTGTCAAGGTATAGCCAACAATGACACCTCCACAACTCTTAGGAGGTTTTTAAACACACATAAACCCCAACTCTTAGCCATTGCTGAACCTAAAGTCAACTTTAAAATGATCTATATGAGATTTGGCTCTCTCAATTACAACTTTTTAGGATCTTGTAAAAGTAGTCCTCATTTTGACACTTTGTGGATCTTTTTCCACAACTCTTTAAAAAATGTCAACATTTTTAGAGCCTCTGAACAACAACTTACCTGTGATTTCTTGTGGAATAGTCGGCATATCTTTTGCACTCTGGTTTATGCCAAGAATAGGTACCAGGATAGGAGACCATTATGGCATGAACTCCTTGATATGGCGAAAAACATTCAAGACTCCTGGGTGGTTATGGGTGACTTCAATGCCATCCTTTCCCCCTCTGAAAAAATTGGTCCCTCACATCTTACTATTTCCACTAGGGAATTTATCTCTGCTATTGATGACTCTAACCTTTTTGAAATCACTCTCATTGGTGCTAAATACACTTGGTATAGGAGGCATCACAACAAAACTGTTTCTAGTAAACTTGACAGAGCTTTCGTCAACATGAAGACTCTCGACAACTGGGACAAAATAACCAGTGTAACCCTCCCGAGGATCAATTCTGATCATCATCCTATACTTGTTAGCATTCTTACGAATGATCGTAAGCCTGTCATCCCCTTCAAGTTTAATAACGCTTGGTCCTCGAACTCTGAATGTGTCACCTTTATCGATGTAACCTGGAACTCCATGAAACATCATAATGATCCTTTCGCCTGTTTACACAAATTTAAAATTCTCAAATAGGCTCTGAAAGGATGGTGCAAAAATTCTAATACTCAAATTGATTCTGATATCTCCTATCTCGAAGAGGAACTCAATCGTATCCAGACTCAGAACACAAACTCAGATTTAAATATGGATCCTCAATTGGAAGCTAATATCTCTTCTAAACTTAATTCCCTTCTTACCTTCAAGGACAATATTCGTAAACAAACTTTCAGGACTAAATGGCTAACCGACGGTGATCGAAATACAAAATTCTATAACTGTCTTCAAAGAATTAGAAAGGTCAACCGCCCCCTTACTAGGCTCATTAAAAATGACCTGATCATTGATTCTGAAGAATCGATTGCGGACCATGTCACCTCGTACTTTTATAGCATTTTTAATGGTCCTGATATAAATATTGATCTTGAACCGGATATTATTCCTTTAATGGTGGATGATCAAGACAATGAGACTCTTTTAAGCATCCCTCTTGAACATGAAATCAAAGACACAGTCTTTGGTCTTAATCCTGATAGTGCTCCTGGTCCCGATGGATTCAACAATGGTTTCTTCCAAAAGCATTGGGATATAATTCGCAATGATGTTTGTAACCTTGTTAAGTCCTTTTTCACCCACGGATATCTTCCTCATGGAATCAATGCTCAATTCCTAACCTTAATTCCTAAGGTTGAGAATGCTTCTGAGATTCACCAATTCAGACCCATCGCTCTGATTAACACTATCTATAAAATTATTACTAAAATTATTGCTAATAGACTTGCTCCTATCTGCAATAAAATTGTCTCTTGGAACCAATTTGGCTTTATTAAAGGTAGGTCAATCCAAGAATGTATCTGTCTTACTTCAGAATGTACCAATAGTTTAAATAGAAGCACAAGAGGGGGCAATGTGGCAATCAAACTTGATATCAGAAAGGCTTTTGATACCATAGACTGGAATTTTATCTTCAAAGTTCTAAAAAACTTTGGCTTTAATGATTCTTTCATTGGTAGAATTAAGACCCTCTTTCACTCGGCCTATATCTCGATCCTGATTAATGGTACTCCTAGAGGTTTTTTCAATTGCTCCAAGGGTGTCAGGCAGGGTGACCCTCTTTCTGCTATCATTTTCGTTATTGCTGAGGATTACCTAAGTAGACTTCTTAACAAGCTGGTTGATCAACATATGCTTAAACCTATCCAAGTTGCCAGGAATTTAAATGCCCCTACCCACCTTTTATATGCTGATGATATTATCTTATTCATCAAAGGGGATAAAAAAAATATTCATGTTCTTAAGCAAGCGATTTCTCACTATGAACAAATCTCTGGGCAAGCAATTTCTTGGGACAAATCGTATATCTTCTTTGGAAAAAATTTTCCTGTAAGAAGGAAATCTAATATCACCACCTATCTGGGTATTAAAGAGGGTTTCTTGCCCTTCAACTATTTGGGTGTTCCAATATTTTGGGGTAGGCCCAAAGCTACCTACTTCGCTAGCATCATTGATCAAATCACAAATCAACTCGCTAGCTGGAAAGGCAAAACTCTCTCCATGGCTGGGAGAATCTGTTTGGTTAAATCGACCATTGTTTCTAAAATGGTCTATTCCTTCATGGTTTATAAATGGCCCGTCAGTGTTTTAAAAAAAATTAACACTTATATTAAGAACGTCATTTGGTCTGGAAACATTTTTGAAAGGAAACTTGTTACCATACCTTGGAACTCTTGCTGTAAACCCATGGCTAATGGTGGTATTGGCATAAAAAATCTAAATCTGTTCAATGATGCTCTTCAGGCCCGCCTCACTTGGCACATTATCAACTCCACCTCTAAGGCCACTGTTTTCCTACACCATAGATTCCTCTTTAAGCTCTTAAAAGGTAATCTTAATTTCATCAACTCATCCATCTGGCCCTCCATCCGGGACACTTATCATAGGATCATGCAAAACTCTAGATGGATCGTCAGTGCTGATTCCTCCATTAATTTTTGGTGTGACAATTGGTGTGGTACCCCCCTGATATCCTTGTTACCATCACATAATCCTCCTGATGATACTAATCAGACTATAAAGGAGGTTTTGCAATCTCACTATCATGATCTCCCTGACAATATTGCTCAAATTATTGACAATCATCTTTTTTCTCCTAATGGTGATTTCCTTGTTTGGGAGCCTTCTACCAATGGCATCCTGGATTCAAAGAATTATTATAAGCATAATTTCTCTGATAATGACTCTAGTTTCCTATGGGTAAATCAATTTAACAAACCCTGGATTAAACCTTCTAGGCTCACCCTTATTTGGCGCATTGCCCATAATAGACTGCCAACGGAAACCTGTCTCCAAACTTTTGGTATTCAACTCTGTTCTAAGTGTCGCCTGTGTAATCAACATAGAGAGGATTCCAATCATCTCTTCCTATCTTGCGCGACGGCCTCTGCTCTTTGGAATTATATTTCCTAATTATTTAATAATAGATGGTTCTTTACTGACTCAATTTCCTTGTTTATAAAAAATTGTACTAGATATGATATTTCTATGCAGATAAAAAACCTTTTCCTGACGGCTATGGCGGAGCTTCTTCATGAGATCTGGTACGTCAGAAACGCCCTCATTCACAACAATCACCGTCTCAATCTTAATGCAGGGAAAGCTCGGATTCTTCTGGCGGTTCATGAAGCTGCCTCAATACAAAAAGACTGTTGTAACAACTCAGTTGGTGACTTTGTGATTCTTCGACAGCTCCGTGTTCCTGGCATCTACCCAAAGCCCAAACACTCATTTGAAGTATTCTGGCAATCTCCAATGCCAGGATGGATTAAATTGAACGTCGATGGCACCTCCAAAGGCAACCCTGGACCTGCCAGTTGTGGTGCCATCTTCAGAGACTCAGCTGGGCAGTGTCAGGGCTGCTTCTTTGTTGGTTGTGGTCACTCTTCTTCTCTGGAGGCAGAAATGTTGGGGGTCATTCATGCTGTTGATTTTGCGCACCAAAGAGGTTGGAGAATGCTCTGGATAGAAAGTGATTCAACCACTATCATTCATGCCATCTGGAATGGCAACATCAATCTGGCCTGGTCTCTTACCACTCGATGGATGAATTGTCTGAATTTGCTTCACGGGATGGACTATATAGCTACTCATGCCTACCGGGAAGCAAATGCTGTTGCTGATGCTCTTGCCAACAAAGGAGTTCATCAACACATGACTTGGATGGATTCTATTCCTTCTGATTTATTTTACCTTCTTGATAGAGACTGTAAAAAAATCCCATCTTTTCGCCTCTTGTAACCCTGTTTTGTTTATCAATAAATTGTGCTATGGTCTTTGACCAAAGCACTACCATTTAAAAAAAAAACCAATGATGGGTGGTTCTATGATAAACTAACGATGTGTGGTTCCATGATAGACCTATAATGAATTGGGTATATAATTTGACTGTATGATTATTCCAATTTTAGGAGTTAAATGTATGGAATTCGACCACATGGTTATTCGATTAGTATGAATGAAAACTATAATTAAGTCCCAAGTTACATACTTATATCTGATATGGTTTCTTATGAGTTTTTAGAAAAATCACATGATTTTAAAAAGGAAAGTTAATGATATTTTTTAAAAGATGATTATTTTTTTGAGGTAAAAATATATGTTTTCTAAAAATGTTTTTAGGGTTTTCACTAGACTAATGGTTTCCTTTATTTTATGCCCCTTACAAAGATTTTGTGCTCACCCCAAGTTTTAATTTTTTCCATAGGGTTTAAGGAATATTAAAGACAAGTATGAGATAAAGGGGAAAATTTGGAATATTAATAATGTAAAGATTTTAATAATATAAGGAAAATTTCAAGTAAAAATTGATAAAAATATATATAAATTATAGTTTATAATAATATAAGTTCTAACTATCTTTAAATAATAATAATTATTCATGTTTATATTGCATTAATACCCTTATCTCTTAGTTTAACCCAGGGTAAACCTATTTTAACCTTAACTATGATAACAAAATATAATCTATTTTTACCAGTAATTATGATCAAAAATTAATTTTACCCTATTAAAGTATATTAACTATTCTTATTGAAAATATAAAATACATTTTTAAATATTCATATTCTATAATTGGTATAAATTAATTTTAAAATAAGTGTGTGAAGTGCAATACAAACCCATTTTTAGAAAAATGCATTTTTAAGCATAAAAATTCATTTAGTTTCATTCCCCGGCTTGAATTTTTTTAAAAAGAACGTTAAATTATTTTATTGAATATATAATAAATATAATTTATTAAAACCATTAATATTTTTTTTAATATTTTTTTAATATAAAAAAGATTTCATGTTATAAAAATTTACTTTTAAGCCCAAAAATGAACTTATACCGAAATCAAGAATAATAATGATTAATTTGTAATTATTTAGTTTATTTATAATTAAAAAAGACTTATTTTACATTAATATCATATTAAAAAGAAAATTCATCTTTAAAAGTGCTCAATTTAATGAAAATAAATGACAACTTTACAAAAAATTGATATTTTCCACTATTCACTGAAAAATTAATCATTTTAGAAAAAACCAAAAACCAAAATATAAAATTAAATATATTATTTTAAAAATTATATTAATTTATCCAATTAAAATTTATAAATGTTCGTAAATTAATTATAATTTCTATACACAGAAATGCATAGAAACCATTTTTTATGAAAACATATTTTTAAAGAATAAAATAAATTTACTCAAAATTAAGTACATATTTATTATGAATAAATAAATATATTTTCACTATATGAAAAATGTATATATATTTTTCATAATTTATCTATTCTTATTCATATCACCAATTTAACAGCTTGGTTATAATGATAAAATTTAAAAAAATTATAATATGATATAGTTCACTTAAAGCTTGGTATTGTATGCTAAATAAGATATCAAGCATAATATATAATTAAACTATGTTTTTGGGGCATTAAATTCACCCCATAAATAAATTTCATACTCAGATATTTATCTCAGTATTCAATGGTTCAATATTTTGAAATTCCTTAATTGATAACACACATCATATAAAGGGATTATAAAACATCATTTAAAAAGGGGAAGCGATAAATATAAAGGTTACACAAAAGAAAACACAATCTAATTCTTAGATAAGGATAACATTATAGTGAATTGAAAACATGCACATGGTGGAGAAATATAATTTCCAAAGAGTAAATAAGTGTGGTTGAGAACATGATCATGGGAATATAAATAAACATAAAACCATAAGTCATTGAGCGGTGAAAAAGAAAATAAATTCTTTAGAAATAATTGTAAAAAGGAGAAAATTTTAATTTTCAAGATCATTTTTCTTATATTTTAGGAACTCTTTTAACATAGAATAAGAGAAAATATACTTACCTTGCTTCTTCAAATAAATAAACGTAATTTAATCTTTTGGTTGTGTGTTTCAGTTAGTATCCACCTATTTTCATCGCATATTCTAATGATGAATGAACAATATGAATTTTTCATGACTAAAGAACTAAAATAAACGTATAATGTATTATAAAATCTATAAAATGATAACATGTTATTTATATTATCTCTATTTAGTTACTAAAAAAATGGTTAGTAAATTCTAAGGTAACTAATATTAATAAACTATCATTTGAAATATTATTCTGAAATATTTCTACCGTAATAAACAATGATATACTTAATTATTTCCACAAATTTCTAAATTCCAAAACACATCAAATATTGCTTAAACAATATTAAAAACCCTAAAATTTAGAAAAAATGTCACAACATTTACTAAATCAACAAAAATTAAATCCCCATATAATATTAAGTATCTACTAATGCCATAGAATAAATATGTGAATACCTTGATTATATATTCTCATAAAACATGATAATAACATAATTCACTATAAAACCTAAATGAAAACAAATATTCTTCCAAAAATTAACTCTATCCTTATTCTATAAAGAAATCATTGACTATAGAATATACTATATAAATACAAAAATGTAATAAGCCTCATGAAGGATAACATAAATCAATTTTCCATTAAATAACTTATAATTTAAAAGTAACCAATATTGTTCAATTTACTTCATCGATATCAATTATCTATTTATCCTAAAAAACATTATTTTCTCAACATCAGAAACATATTATGATTTATTTAGCCCTCAATAATGTGTTTTTGAAAAAATATCATCTTACCACTAAATAACTTTTATAGGTTATTATTAACATTCAATATATACTTTAAAATACTTAAATAAATGTTATGGCTGAATAATCCTTAGATGTTTCATTATTCATATAACCTGAATATCATTAATAAAACCATTCTATACTATAATTCTCAAATCATAATACATAAACACTATAATCATTTGACTTCCTTCTTATACTATTTACTAGTATTTTTCATCATATCTCTCAATAATTCATTCACATAATATGAAATTTAAGACATGTCATAAGATCTATCAACCTCAATTTTATCATGTTTCTTACTTTAAAATGAATAAATACTGTTAAAATAATTCATACCTTTGATATTTCTTTTATTGTCTCTTTATTATCTATAGTAAAATCATCCCTCATACAACCTTGTTTATCCTTTTCTCAAGATTTACCCCTAGGACATTGATTTTGATAATTTTAATAATTTACACATATAAAACATTAAACCATAGGTGATAACTTATAGAAACCATTATTACCATCCATTTTTATAACCAAATATTTCATTTTTCCTCATTTATTTAATGTTTTATTCCCTTGTTTTCAACAAATAAGAAATTTTCTAAATCCATTATGAAATTCACTTGAGTTATTATTTTTACATCTTATACATAGAGGAAATTGAATTTTCTTTTCTATATGGTCTTTATCACATGAACTTTCATAAAACTCTGTTTGTCTCTTATTAGATGTGGGAAGAAAATCCCATCGGTTTAGGTTATTAATCATAATTTAAGATATATGTTCATGCATAACCATGATATTTTTCATCCCGGCTTCTTTCCCGATTGGTTTATCATTCAAACGACCATCAAAGTGTCCTTTACACACATTGTTAACTTGGTTCCACTCTATCCTAGCCATTGATTAAAACCAAAATTCATAATGTGATAAAAAATAATCATCTTAAGTAATCATATAAACATTAAAATTATTTATAGGATGTCTAAATAATTATACTTATTTTTCAATCTATGACACCATAAGTTTAACCACGGTTATCCATAATCATCATCTATTTAAATACTTTATAATAGATCATAAAGAAAATGTGATTTAACTCAATAATATCCCCCATGATGTCTATTATAGTCCATAGTCTTTGGCTCACTCATCATGCACTTGTGACAGTTGAGTTAATATTCAATCCTCTCCATTCAAGGTTGTTACCTATGTCGACCGGTGTTTTTCCAAATTTTGAAATTTCGCATAAATCGGAATTGTTGATTTCAAGTGATCATGAATGGTAAAATAATCATTTTCACTTGAAATACTATCTTATATAATTTTTTTGACCACACCATTAGTCTTGAAATAGGGTTTTTACCCTAGGGAAGGAGTTTTGTGGAATTTTGAGCCATTCAAATTTTGGAGGAATATTTATTATTTAATTAATTAAATATTAAATTATTCATTTAGGATTAGGGTTCTATATATTATGAAAGAACATTTGTTTTGATATTATGAATCTATGGTTGAGTCCACAATGGTGGGTTTTTCTAAGGTGATGTATAAACCTTATTTGGGTTTTGAGACTTGAGGAAAGCTTCTTAAATGGGTATTTAATCAAATAAATAAATTAGTAAAATTAACTAAAACACCCCCCTATTTGGCTTCCTATGTAAGAAATAATTTGGAGGTGGATTCTCCTTGTATGAAGGATGAATCATGAGTTATGGTGGAAGGAGCTTATGTTGGACTTCATCCATGGTGAATATCGAGATTGGGCAAAGGTGCATCGGTTTCTAGGAGCATATTTCAACCTAAAGCTTCAATGTTTTCACCATGGATTAGGATAGTTTTTGAGTTTTAATAATCGATACCCATATATGTGTTTTTTAAGTTTTAAATTTCTTTTATGACTTCTTAGGACCCTATAGGGGTTGATCTATTTTTAATCGGAGAAAATGGGGGTTTCTAGGGGTTCACAGGCGTTTCCTGATCCGAAATCCTGATCACATGACATATGGTTTTACAAAAAACACAATTTTTGTTCTAGCTATTTGGGGAAAAAGTTTTTTTAAATTAAAATAAGTGTACTTGGAGTACAAAAAATTTAGTGATACGTTTCAATATGGATAAGTATTTGGGAATATTGAATTTTGGGGCTACATGACATTTCATCAATGTATAAGTCATGTTGTGGAACATGGAAAAGTTTCCAAGTACATGGGAAGACACGCCATGTATGGTGGAACATGGCTATATAGTAGTACATGGCCAGACCCTAGGTATGACATGGCCTTATAGTAGTACATGTCCAGACCCTATCTATGCCTTATCCATGTAGAATTTCATGGCCAGACCTTGGGTGTACTCAGGTCATGTGGAAGTACATGGCCATGTTGGAGGTTTTAGAGTACATGCCATGAATTACCAATTTGTTAGAATTTGGTGGTTTTTGGGTGATTTTTTCACAATGTATTCATAATTGAAAACAATAGGATTCCATTTGGAGTAGTTTTCTCTATATAATGTGATAGGGGAGCCCTTATGGCATATTGAGGACTTCTAAGAGGTTATTTAGAGATATTAAGTTATGGTGAAGATTTTTTTCTCCAGTAATCAAATGTAGCTATCTACTAAGAGTGAGGCATGGGATGAGACCTAGATGTAGGTTATGAGAATGATTTCATGATGTATCATGGGTTCACATGAGTCCTCATTTTGTGTTGGAATTGGAATTCACCAGGTTAGAGGGAGTGGTTTGTGACATGAGGTGATAGATAGGTTGGGTCTATGGGACAACCTAGGGTGTATTTTAAAAGGGATTATCTTGAGGCCATATAAATTTTTAGGTTTACCCCCTTTAGACTTATGATTCTATGAGATGATTGAGGCTGGGTAGTGGGATGTACGACCCTTGAGAGAAGGTTGATGGCCCGAGAGTTTAGTTGTGAACAAGGAATCCAAGAGGGATTCCATTGACTATGTCTTGAATCAGTGGGAAAACAGGCTTATCAATTAATATACCAAACCTCAGTGGCTTCATGTATTTGGGTAGTATTAATCGTGGTTGTTTCCTTCACACTTGAACTGACGTGTGATCCGATGAGGATAATATGTGTTGATGGGAATGGGTGTTCAACCTACCTTTGATATGTATTTTCTTTTTGTTGGTTTACATCGCAAGGATATTGTGATGCGGTGGAGTTTCCATGTTTATATACCGATTTACTAATATTAAATGTCATGATTAAGAATAGTGTACATGGAATTATATAGATATTATTGATATTGGAGGACATTCCATTCCATCAGTATGAATGAGATTGGTGGATAGGTAATTCTAAATATATGTTTGAGATTAGTGGACATGGTGTTTGAGAGAAGTTATTGAGATTAATGGACATGAAATTCCATATATATGGATGAAATTAGTAGACCAAACGTTCAATATATTTCAGTGATGTTGGTGGACATATTGATCCATATATATTGTTGGTAGTAGTGAACATTGGGTTTCAAATAAGCATTTGAGATTCCAAATTGATGCTCCGATCATGGGTAGTATATCATATGGATTAGGTGTCACATTCAGGCTCTGGTTACTCATAGTATACTTTATGGTTTATGTACCAAACTTATTATCTATGAAATGATGGTATACCAAGTGGAATAGGATAGTGTACTAACACTCTTTATTGGTGGTTTAGGTGTCTAACTAATTTTCTAGTAACTGTGTACTCTGTACAGTTTGGGATGTTGGAATGATGCTCTACAATCATATTTTTGGTTCTATAATGATGCTCTAGGAACCATTTATTTTATACATCTTGATATCATAATACTGCTACGGGTTTCATCCCTAGATTCAGAGAGATATTATTGGTTATACCTTATATTAGGATCCCAAATAATAGTATTTTCATGAGACGAGTCCTCAGGATTGAAAGGATTGTTGTGGATACTATAGATGTGGACCCCACATGTTACATGGGATAAAAAATCATATAGATGTGCTCAGATACACCTAGCACTAGCCAAATTAGGTATGGTCAATTGAATTCATAGACCTAAGGACTGATGATGGTTTTATTTTCCTTTATTTCAATCATGATTGGGATAGGATAAGCATATTTCATGTGCACGAACTTATGGATGTCGGTTATAGGTTCACCATTGGGGCTAGACAACTGAGAATTATTTCTCACCCATTGTATGTGCACCTCAGTGTGTATTCAAATATTATTTCTAATTTTAGGTTGATCATAGATTCATGATAGATAGGTGAAGCCCCAAGGCTGCAAGATTTAGCAGAAGTGATTTTGTGGAGTATGTTGACCTAGATGGAGTAACTCAATAGGGTAATGGATACCATGTATATTGAATGGATTTGAGTTATATATAAAGATTTATGTATTTATTTTTTTTCCATTTATTTTGTATATTTGATCGGCTTAGTATAATATTTGTGTTGTTTTTATAGCATGTTTTTTGATCCTTTATTGTGTTTCATCTTATTAGAGAATGATTCTATTTAATTTTATTTATTTTTTATACATACTATGATGTGAATAATTTTTGGTTATTTATTTATGGTTGTGTGCTCTAATATGGTGGTATCGTCTCCTCATAGTACTACATTAGAAACCTGCTGTTAGTTAGAAACCTTTAGTATAAGAGAAGGCACACCTGAGGTCTTTTTATGAACTATATTTGGGCACCAGTTCAGTGGAATCTAGCCCAAGACATTATATAGTGTTATCTAAGTATTTAATTTAGTGTTTATTTAATATTTGTGATTTAGTGAACTTGAGATATAGTAATGTGTCAGAGGTTGTGATGGTTATTAGGATGTTTCATCATGAAAACATATTCTATAAGGAATTCCAAGTTACCAGGGACTAGGATTTCAGTTATTGGTATTTTATGTTATGATTTTATATGATTTTAACCTTGGGAGATGCATATGTTGCTTTTAGGTTTTGATTTATGATGGGTTTCTAGCTCTTCATCGGTTGGTAAGAGGATAGTACCTTGGTCTTGACTCTTGGAATATAGAGGCAAGAGGTCTCTTATAAAGTTTGGTAAACACGTATGATCTACATTTTATACGCATGCTAGTGTGTGAACATTCTTAATATAGATGCTAAATTATTTAAATTGTAAAAAAACTCTCATATGAAATTTTCTTTCTGAGTAGTCAGTGGAATTTTACATAGGTAGGAATACTTTCATATGGACCTCTTTTTGATGGAAGGCTAAGTAGATCTATGGGGAGATGCTCAAAGAAGAGCAAACTAATGTTGTCCTAGAAAATAGTATGTGAAGTGACCTTGGTGGTAAATATGGTATAAGTATATTATCATTGCACACTTGTGGGTGGTTAATATTCAGATTAGGGTACTTGTGTATGGGATGATATATGTGGTATGATCCTCGAGAAACCAGTCTAATTGCAAAATTCTTAGATTGGACATGTGGCCCAGTTGTCTAAGGTTGGTTTGAAATATGTTTCCTTTCAGATGTGATACCCTATAAATGGGTGTTTTGACATGTTGATGTTCGGTAAAATTGGGAAGATATCATGTTTGATACTCCATGAGTTGTGAAATTCTATGAGTTTTCCTAGACATAGGTGTTTGGACCTAGAGGATTGTTATGAGACATTTCTAGTGGGATTAAGTGGGATATACTAGTGACCTTCTTGATGTGACTCCAATTTAAAAAGGTAATTTCATTTGAT
Organism: Viscum album; assembly: GCA_963277665.1. Taxonomy (NCBI): domain Eukaryota; kingdom Viridiplantae; phylum Streptophyta; class Magnoliopsida; order Santalales; family Viscaceae; genus Viscum; species Viscum album. The sequence goes on from OY728137.1 coordinate 765,464,390, forward strand.
TTCGAGGGTGACCAGTGAGATGGATTGGATGATTTTTAAGTACCTTTAGGTACATGAGGTGTAGGTGTATGTTTTGGGGTTTTATTAGTGATCCAAGAATGGTGTTACCTAGTATAGGATATAGGCATAATGGATGCCTTTTGTTTTGAGTGGTAGAACTTTTGTTCTAGTGCATCATCCTTTTAGTTGATTTCAAGAGGGGAAGCTTCATTTAGGTTCCAATCCTAGGTAATGGTTGTGCTTGATGGTGATGTGTTATACTTGGAACACAATATATGCTCTAGGGACTGTGCTTTTAGGTGTGTGAACTCACTCTAGGTGATGAATATGCATGTGAGTTGTTTTTGGTATGAGGCACATGGATATGCCTAGTTTCCTTGATATGAAAAGCACTTAGAGTGATGATTCTTCAGTGTCACATGTGGTTTCTATGAGAATAACTAATTATTTTCCTATCCCAGTTATATCTCAACATATATCTAGGAATTTTGTGAGAGCGTAAAAAAATTAGAGGGAATTTTGAATAGCTCTTCAGTTTTGAGTGGTCGTGAAAGTGGTTTTGGCTCGGTGAGTTTCATTTACTTTGGGAATGCATAAATGGTTATATTCATAGAACGATATGGGAATACAAGGTAGGAATAATCATTGGATAGGGATTTGGAGCTGAGTTTTCATGGGGTATGATTCATTGGACTTATAGTAGGTTTTGGGTTTATTTTATGCAAAATCATATAACTATCACGTGTTGATGAGATCGTGGAGGCACAAGAATGTGGTGAAACATTGTGTTTGGTTTATGGATTGGTAATCTAGGATCATATTCCTATTATTCTTTAATTTTGTAGGAATCCATAAGATTGATGAGAACTATTATGGATATGATGATAGTATTGTAGGTTTGGTGACCCGAGGTCCTCTGGAAAGAACTTTGATGTTCAAGGAATGGATGGGTTTGTGGTGGTATTCATTGATGACATATTAATGTACTCTCTATCTAGGGATGTTCATAACCCATATCTTGTAATCATTCTTAGTACACTGAGAGAAAATTGACAATATGAAAAACTATCTAAATTTCACTTTTGGTTTTTAAGGGCCACCTTAGAGGTTATGCTCATAGATCATGGTATGTGGAGTTTTATAACTGGAAGTGCATCATCAGGTGTCTATGAGTGAGGTCCTCATGATGGACCAGATGTTGATTATTTCCATGAGTTCCATTCTCCTAAGCTAGGAATATGTTATAATTAATGTTTTTATGTCACTTTTTTGAGAGTGATATGCCCACGTCCAGTTATGAGGTTAAATAATGATAAGAACATGGGTCTTAGAGTTGGTGTTCAGTTGCGAGGTGAAAATAAAGACACTACTATGGTGGGGAGTATTAGGTTAGTCACTCTAATGTAACCCTTATGTGGATAGGGTTAAAGATGTAGTGGTAACCACATCCAATTGGTCGATGGAGTGTAATGAAAGTGTTTTGATAGGGAATTATGATAGTGATAAGTGTTATAGATCAAAATCATCTGATATAGGTTTATTTCTATGGTGGGAATCACCTTGAACTTGATTATGGGTTGTGTATGATTTCATGACACCTTAGGTTGGACGGGTGCTGTTAGGCACTGTTCTGGTAGTGTGTTGATGGTGTATGTGGTGGATTGAACTTTGTTGGGTTGTATGATTTATCTTTGGAGTTATGAACAAGAACTCAGTTTCCATACTTGAGTAGAACCTAATGAGTTGAACATTAATTGATGAAAAATTTAGGGGTAGGATATATGGTTGGAAGACTATTGAGGCTTCTCAAGGATGATAAGTTTTATGGTGGAGTGGTTATAAAGACCATCATTTTTCTGGATTTTGAAATTGAGCACAAATTTGTTTTTTTTATTTTGGTTTCTCATAAGGTGTAAAATGGTCATTTTACCCTAACATATTATCTCATATAATTTTCCTGACCACTATTTTGGTCTCAGAATTGGGAGTTTACCACTGTAAAATAGTTTTTTTTGAATTTCAATCCATTAAAATTTTGGAAGAATATCTAGTATTTAATTAATTAAACATTAAAATTTTCATGCAGGTCCATGTGGATATTTATTTTGAAGGGAGAATTAGGTTGAGATTCTACCTCCATTATTGAGTCTGGAATATGGGGTTTTTAGGAAACCAATAAACTCTCTTTGGGTTTTGGGACTTTATATGAGTGTTTAAAATAGAAATTTAATAAATAAATAAATTAATTAATTAAATTGACTAAAACACCCCCATTTGGATTCCTACACATTATAAGAGGGTTGGAGAGGGAATCTCCTTCACATGAATGCTCATCTGAGAGTGAAGGGGGAAGTATCTTCCACCATAAAGTATTCATGGAGAGATCAAGACTATATTGAGGTGCGATTTCTTCTAGGAGTTTATTTAAACCTAAATCTTTGTAATTTTCTTTACGTGGTAGGATGGTTTTTGAGTTTTAAACCCCAATATGAATAAACGTGTTTTTTAAGTTTTAAAGCCCATTTTTGATAGATAAGGACCCCATGAGGGTCAAACTATGCTTAATTAGGGAAAATGGGGGTTTTAGGAGGTTCAAAGGTGTTTCCCAATCTAAAATCCCAATCAAACAATAGGTGGTTTTATGAATACACACCATCTATTATTTATGTTTAAGGAATATGATGTTTTGGAAAGTATACACTATGTACTTGGAGTTCCCACCATGTAGTGATACATTTACATATGGATGAGTATTTGGGCATATATAATTTTCAGGCTACATGCCATGTAGTATAATTAAATACCATGTAGTGTGACTAGGAAAAGTGGACACATACATTAATAGAAACCCCATGTAACGGGGGTTATGGTCATATCATAGTACATGGATAGACCCCATGTTTTTTATGACCATGTAGTATTACAAGACTAGATGACATGTGTTCCTTGGCCATTTATAAGTATATAGGTCGACTTTGAGTGTACTAAGACCATGTGGACGTACATGGCCAGGTTGGAGGTTTTGGACTACACACTCTATACTCGGGGTACATGCCGTGTAATACCCCTTTCATACCCATTTGATTTTTTATTTTTTATTTTTCACCATGGAGTCAGAATTTGACACAATATGAGTCCATTTTTAGTATGTTTTCACATAGAATTTGATTATGGATCCCTTGAAGAATTTTGAGGAATTTTAAGAGGATGTTTGGGGTGATTATGTTATGATAGAAATGTTTTCCTCTTGTAATTGAATTAAGCTATCTCTTGAGTGTGCGACATGGGATAAAACCTATCATGGGTCATGAGAATGATTGAAGGATATAGCATGGGTTTACCTAAGTCCTTGTTTGGTGCTCAAATGGGACTATCCCTGGTTAAAAGGAATGAGACGCAACTCATGGTGACTAATATGTTGGGTCTACAAACCAACATATGGTGGATTAGGAAGGCGAACATCTTGAGGACATATCCCTTGTGAGGATTACCCATTTAGGCCTCTAAGGTTGTGAGATTATAGAGAAGGGTTTTTGGGATGTGTGATCCCCAATAGATGGATGTTGGGCCAAGAGTTTTGTGGTGAAAAGGGATTTCAATAGGGAATCCTCTACTTAAATGTTAACCCAAAGGTCCAAGAGAGTGCTCTATTGATATAATTACATTAAGAGGGTACATGTTTTTGGTAGTAATGGTTAGATATGTTCCCTTAGGACCTGAACCCAAGTGTGAGATGATAGGTTTGAGATGTGATGGTGGACATGGACCTTCATCTAGCCCTTAATATTACTACTAAGTTAAATTTTTATTAAAAACACTTATGTGGAAAAAGTGTGAAACCTTGAAGTATAACTAGGAACATCAAATGAAATAGAAGATAACAAAATCATTAAAGGATAACTTAAGCCTATTAGAACCAACCTCCCTATATAGTTTCTAGGAAAGATATGTTACCTCTTTGATCTGATCTTCTTTGAAGATATATTTGAAATCCTGGACCAATTTGTCCCATTTTTTCAAGAACTCCTCCACTATTAACTTCATATAATTGAAGCGTCTGGTTCGGATTAAAAATTATTTCTCAATCTACTTTCCCTATTCCATGTTTGTTTCCACTTGAAATGGATTCCTGCTCCTCCTATCCAAATACTCTCTAGAAGATTGAATAGTTAAGACTATCTCCACCATCTCTTCGTTAGAGTGAAAAAGGAGGTCCCTAGTGTTATCTGTGGCCTCTGTACCATCTTCCTATTGTGAACCAGCAATAATAACCAATAAAGAACCACAAATTTTATCATGCTTCTTTAACAACCCCATCATTCCCTAATCAGAAATTAGATTCAGTTCTTGGTTTTCTACCAACCCTGCTTCCAACTCCCCCCTCTATCAAGGCCTACATCCTTCACTGGGTACTCATGTACATCAGTACCACTAGAAGTAGTGATACAATCATCTGAGGGATTCTACTTACTCATCATGCTAGAGGCCATTTCCACACCTTCCTTTAATGAAGGTTCCCACTATTTAACTTCTATACACTTACACACTTCCTTTCCTGATGATTTGGTTACTATTTTATTTGGGTTGTTTGAATAATCCTTACGGGGTATTGATTTTTTCTCTCCCTAGTGAACTGGGAAATTCCTAGTCATGATGCTCCCTTGTTTCCCTTTCCTTGAGCCAATTCCGACCAAACCATCATGATCGTAGACCATGAATGGGTGGGAATCCCCTTTAAGTCACTTGATTTCTCATATTCTATATGTCTTGAACTGGACTCTTTGTGCTTCCATTTGGGGATGATGGTTTTTCATCCTTCAGTGTCTTCATTTTCCATCCAAACCTGGTTTAATGCTGAGAAACGATTATGTATCAAGAGTGACATAGAGTATTTTAAATTATCAATCACTCGGCAGTGCAGAGACACAACCACCTTGTCAGTTATGTTTTATATCTCCCCAATGACACTCACATATGTTGTAATACCAAAAATACCAAGAATTAAGTGTTTATCAGTAACCTGGCCATGCGTCACTCCTCCAGCATTAACAGTCTCAACCAAGGAGGGAGAATTCATGGAGCAAGGACCTCCCTTCGTATGATATGTCAACATGTGAACAACTAAATCATTAAAAAACCTTGAAAACATGTACTCAACTCTTGAGTCCTAGTTCTTAGTTTGTGGATTGTCACACTGTGCAGTAAGGATGGGATCTGACTCAAGAGAGACCAACCCCTATGCATCCTTCATCTGGATAAGGTTACCAAACCCACACCAGCACACTACCTTCCGATGCCCAAGTTTGTTACATGATGACCACTAATCAACCCATGTATCAAAGACAAGAGGTTTCTTAAAATGGAATTCTTTACCTACAATAATCCACACAAAATTGACTGGACCCTTTGAAATATCATCTTCAATGAATATATGCATAGAGAATAGGTGTAAAATAACCACTGTTCTACTATCAAAGAACAAAAATATACCAACTAAATTACCTATAATTCAGATGGTAGTGGGATTCTGAAAAGGGAGTGGAAGCTCGGGGAAACTAACCCAAATTGTTTTAGAAGGAGTTTCCCACTTTATAAAGAAGTCCTCTAATCATTTGATCAGGAAGAAGTGAAATCCTTTGCATAAGTGAGGAGCATTGGACCAGGCTCAGATCATATCACTCTCTGAAGCAAAGAGAATCATAAGGTTGCTGCTATCGAGAAGTCCAAATATGTGATTGAGATCTGTGGAAAGGATGTTTTGTATGTATGGATGAGATTGGTGGACATGGAGTTCTACATATATGTTTTAGATTGGTTGAAATAGAATTCTTCAGATATAATTGAGATCGATGGATATGGAATTCTATAGGTTTGGATGATATTGGTGGCTACGGTATTCCATAGATATATATGATGTTTTTTGAAATGGTGATCCACATATATGGTTGGGAGTAGTGGAAATTGCCTTCCAAATATGTGTTTGAGATTCCAGAATAATGATCCATACATGGATAGTGTGCTATGTGGATTACGTGTTAGACTAAGGCTTTGGAACTCATAGTATACTTTATGGTCAAAATTCTAGACTGATGCTCTGGAAAATGATGGTATACTGGGTGGAATGGGATGGTCAACAAATGATTTGTATCTATTGTTTAGGTACTAGAAAGATGCTCTAGGTACCATGTATTCTGTATGGTTTGGGATATTGAACTGACACTCTACATCTCGGATTTAGGTTCTAGGATGATTCCTTATAATTCATGTATTTTATATGTTTTGGGAATACAATAATGCCATGGATTGAAAACCCAAAGTCACGGGGACATGATAGGGGATTCCTTAGATTAAAATATCAAATAATAGGACTTCCATGTGATGATTCCCCAGGGTTGAGGGGATTGGTTGGGATTCTATGAATGTGGCTCCTCCATGTTACTTGGTATTTGTGTTCATAGAGACATTCTTGGAGACACCATGGAACTGACTGAAGCAAGTATGGTTGATTGAATACATGGACCTGAGGATTGACTATGGATTTATTTATCTTTATTTCAGTTGTGTTTTGGTTAGGTTGCGAATATTTCATAAGAATGGACTTATGGAATAAGGTTATAGGTTCACCATTGGGGTGACCTACTAAGATTTATTTCTCACCCCCTATACATGAACCTTGGTGTGCATGCAGAACTTATGACTGATTTGAGGTTGAGTAAAGATGTATGATAGATAGGGAAAAGGCCCATTTTTTTATGACTGAGTGAAGCTTATCTTGTGGAGTCTAATAATCAGGATGGATCAGCTCAATAGGTCACTAGAGACCGAGTATGTGTCATGGATTATAGTTGGTAGTAGATATTGATAATTTTATCTTTTAGTTTATTTATTATATTTTATCACCCCATGGGTGATAAGTGTTGTATTTATATCATGGATTTTAGGGTATTTATTGTCTTTATCCTATTATAACATGGTTCTATTTTGTTTTATTTATTATTTCCATGTACTTTGATGTGTATGATGTGTGATTTTTATTTATGGTGGAACAATCTAATATGGGGATATAGTTACCTTATAGTGACACCATAAATCCATACTGCTAGTGAGAGGCCTCTAGTGCATGAGTAGGTGTACCTGAGGTCTTATAGCGAATTGGATTGGGGAACCAATTCACTGGAATCTTGGCCGAGAAGTTACATTACCCATAGGTGCATCTATGATAGAGCCACATCCACTTACTATTATACATATGAGGATATACTTTATAGGAAACCCACACTCCTTTATTTACCATTACATAGAATATGTTCCTATAAAAAGTCCCTCTATAAGTACTTTTAGAAAAGTTTTATTATCCTAGTTTCCAAAAATAACTAAACCTTTCTTTGACAACAACTTATGTGATCTAAACATTATATACATAAATATTATATCCTATTGGATTAATATTCACTATATATCATTAGGATCCATAGGACAATCATAAAATTTTTCTGACTTTGGAGACTTGGGTATATAAACAATAAGACGTGAAATATTTGTATCATCTCCCATATAGTCCTTCATAACTAGCACCCATCTTAGACATATCATACTTAAAACGTTTCTTTATGTCCTGGGGAAAAGAAAATATAATAAAGGGTGATATCAGATTCTCAATAATGTTCGAAGAGGTAAATATCAATCAATGATCATTTTAAAGAAAAACATGAGCATAAGGGTATGACAACATGAGTTTAACATTTGAAAATCATAACCAACACTTCATATAATTATGATTCATGACTTAAATCTCGGTAGATAAAAAGATATGAATCATAAATGAATCAAAGAACATTATACAAGAGATCATAACATTGGAATAATATCATGTCATAAAATAGTGTCATAAAGTGTGGAATAATCATAACTATAGAAATATTAGGTCAAGGATACCCACAAAGACATTCATCACATGATTGTATTGGGACAACCACCAGTGTACATTATCTAGGATTAGGATAACCTCATATCCACCATTTTTGGGCTTGGGATAACCACCAGTGTACCCTATTTTGGTATTGGGATAACCTCTCGTGCACCCTTAGAGCTCATAAAACATTAATATTTACCTAGTGTATTATAGTTATATAATAGAACCACCCATCAGATAATCATAATCCATTCATATTTCTTCCACAAGATTATGAAAATATTAATCATTTTAGTATATATTATCCCTTGTAAAAGGAAATGGGTTTCATCAATATTTCATCATCAAAATCATAAACTATATAGAGAAACAATATAGATTGTATCATTTGTTCATAACCCCATTCAATTAAAATTAACACTAAATGATTTTATGATAAATGAAAAATGCCTTTAAAATATCACTAGAATATTTCTTAAGGAAAAAAACTATTTAATTTTGAACCAACTTATTTAAAATAATAAAATTTTGAAAATTTTATGGAAAAATTATTATTTGAAATGGTCCATGGAAAATTATAAAGTTATATTCAAAGAAAATATTAGTCTTGATGGTAGGAAAATTTATTTGTGTCATATATATTAAAATAATGATTCCATTCACACATTTGGAAAAAAGTAAATCATTTGGAAAATGACAAGAAGAATCTGTTTAAATTTTTTATAGAAGATAAAACATGGGTAAAAGGTAATTTAAAAAATAACAGGTGAATAGTTAAAAAATTCCTAAAATCATTTTGAAGAAAATATGGACAAAAAATAAAAACATTCTCAACCAAATATAAAAAAAATTTCATTAAAAGATTGTTTCAAACTTTTGATTACTTAAAGAGAGGAAAATGAAAGGAAAGATTTTTATATATAGAAATAAACAGAAGAAAATAAAGTAAATATGATTTTTGAGAGATAAAATATATACTTTTATCATTATAAATTTAAGCATATACAATACCAGTAAAAACGAGTTTATAAAATGATAAGAAGAATCCTTTTAAAATATTTTATAGAAGGTAAAACATGAATAAAAGTTATTTTATAAAATAATAATTAAATAGTTAAAAAAATCTTCAAAATCATTTTCAATAAAATATGGACATTGAATAAAAATATTCTCAACCAAATATAAAAAATTTGGGTTTCCTTAAAAACATTGTTTTAAAAATTTGATTACTTAAAGAGAGGAAAATGAAAGGAAAAATATTAATACATAGAAATAAATCAATTAAAATAAAGGAAATATTATTTTTGTGAGACAAATCATATGATTTTATCATTTGAAATTTAAGAATATAAAATCCAAATAAAAATGAGAATGTAATGTAAAAAACTTCCTGATATGGTGAATTCTGAATTATAACCACTATGAAATAGAAAAATTAAATTGAATATTTAAATAACATTATTATAAATAGATTCATTATATAACTTTTAAAATGAGAAGTATACACATTCCATGGTGGAAAAAAGTGGTGAATATGGCATATGTATCATGGAAACAAAAATGAAATGAGAAACCCTTACCCATTAGAAACTTTTGAATAAAAATCCCTTAGATGAAAAAAATTTAAATTATAACTTTAAATACCATGAATTAATAAGGATACACGATATAACATGTTAAATTTGTTTTATATACACCTTATAAAAATAAATATGTGTATAACATAAAACATGTCTCAACAAAACTATTTTGAGAAGAATAACCCTTACCTTATGTCTGAATTTATTTATAAGCACTCTAAACTACATTATAATAAATGTATATTTATTATAATTAAATATTAAAACCATTTACTTACTTGTAATATCATATATTATCCATTTATAATAATAAAACACATTTTAATAGTAATTATTTATTAAAATATGCATTTCATGGATATAACTGTTTTGTTTTTCATGTATGTCTTAGTTTTATTGTTATGGTCATTAAATATTGATCATGGTTCAATCATCTCCAAAATATTAACAATGTAATAAGTATAATATTTAACCATTTTATAAAATTTTATAACCATTCGTATAAATTGGAATTGAAAAATCATAAAAATTATATTTATTCATTAAATATATATTTATTACCATCCATGTAAAATAGAAATGAAAAATGAATCACATCACTTCATGGAGGTGGTAGTCCACACATACACATGGCACGTTTTCATTTTCTAATAGATTAGATGGTGAGAAGGTAGATAAGAAAATATAATTTCTAAATAAAAATAATTTCATAAATATAATATATAAACATTAAATTCATCATATTCGCCAACTATTAAATATGGTGATGTAAAATGATTCATATCTCTATGTGGTGGAGGTAGTCCACACGTATGCACAAGCAATATTTTAATTTTTCATTTAATGTAAATTTATGGGAAATAGATTATAAATAATCATAATAACAACTCATTAATTTTATTTTATTTTAAAAATCAAGTTATTATGGATACAATAGGTTTATATGAGGTGGAAAAAGAAATATAATTGAATGGTCTTGATTAATATTTATACCTCTTCTTTGAGAGAGATCATTTGGCTTACACCTTTATCCATGAATGACTAGTCTTAGGAGAAGAATGGGGGATCTAAGAATAAGTGAAGGAATATATAAAGGTTTAGGTATAGGTATTGTCCAATCCAGAGACTTAAATTATTGTGAATAATGGAGGAGAGGAGGTACCGTTTTATAGGTGAGGGGAGACACACACATGGAATTACTTAAAACATTTCAATAATATATGGTCAATTTCTAGTGAAAGTGGATCCAATTGGAAAATAATTAGAGTTTATGATAATTTAAGGCCTAAATATATTTAACCAATAAAAATTATACTAGTATATCAAGAATTATTACCCTTATCTATTATTTTAACCCTGAGTAAGCACATTTTATCAATAATCGTGGTAACCAATTTTTACATTTATTACTATTCATTATGACAAAAAATTAATTTGAATGTATTAAATTATATTAATTATTAAAATTCATAATATGGAATATATTTCTTAATATTAAATTTATACAAGTGTTAGAAATTAATTTTAATAAAATCATGTGAAATGCAATGAAAACCCATTTTTAGATTTTTTTTAAGAAATCAGAATTTACTTCCATTCCTTACTTTGTAAAAACAATAAAATGAATATTAAAATATTAAAATTAATATATAATCTATAAATTTCATTAAAATCATTAATCAAATTTTGTTAATTTATTTTATTAAGATATAAACACATTGGGTGTATAAAAATAGTTTTTAAAAAAATGTGTTTTTAAGCCAAGAAAACGATTTTATAACAAAATCAAGTATAATGATGATTAATTAATAATTAATTATATTACTTATAATTAAAGGAGACTTATGTAAATTTGAGATAAAATATAAAACATAATGGTAATTTAAAATTATAAATTTAATGAAAATAATTGATTGTTTTACAAAAAAATTGATATTTTTCACTATTTATTGAAAAATACATCATTTTAGAAAAATAAAAACTATTTCCTCTATGATAATATTTACATAATTATTTTAAAATTTATATGAGATTTATTAATTTAATTTTTTAAAAATAGTATAAATGAATTATAATTTCGACCCCCAAAATTCAATGAAAACGATTTTTGAAGAAAACATATTTTTGAAGCATAAAATAACATTATTGAAAACTGTTCCATTATTTATTATAAATCAATAAATAAATTTTCATTATATAGAACATATAAGCATATATTTCATAATTTTATTATTCTAATCATACCACCAATTTTACAACTAGGTTATAATGATCACATTTAGATATAATTTTTTTAGTAAATCACAGTTCGCTCAAAGTCCAATGTTGCATGTTAAGAAAGATATCAAGAATAATATATATTAAAAATAAATTATCAAGGTGTTAAATAAATTATCACCAGTAAAATATATCACATTACTAATTCATTATAGATCTATATCAAGTTCACCCTTTATCAATGATATAACGAGCTCACCCATCATTCATATAAAATTTCCTTAAACCATAACATGAATAAAACACATATACATTACAATTTATCCATAAAAATAATTTTAATTTTCCTTAAAACCCATAAATAAAAACACTTGAAGATAACTCTTATAAATTAGAATAAACATCCATTTACTTATAAAACTTTTTAAAACTAAAAAAAATACCAAAAATAGAAGGAATACAATATTTTTTGAAAAGAATTGTTAGAATTTAAAGAAATATTGATAAAGAATAAAATATGTGATGGTGGTAATGGGTGATCCACCATTATATGTAAAAACATTTTTATGTTTGAAAAAAATTAAAAAATAACTTATATTTAAAATATTTAAATTATTCCCTTTTAATCCTTTATAAAGATTTAAAAAATTATCTAAAATGATGTTAAGAAAACATTTAATAAAAAAATAAAATCATTTATGAAACATTTAAAAGAACCTAAACTTGAAAATAACGAGTTTGAAGGAAGAATTTAAAACCATATTTTAAAAAAATCCCTTTAACTAGAGCTCCATGATCGAAGGCCTCAGCTGCCTCAAGCTGAGCTCTCCCATGTCCACCAACTCCCTGCGGTCGGGGCGGACCTCCTAGTGGTGGTGGTGGCAACACCTCGAAGCATCGTCCACCACCAGCTACTCGAGCAGCTCCTCTACCTCGCCCTCCTGCACCCTGCGGACCTCCATGGCCGAACCCTTGTCTGGGAGGTCCCTCTACCACCTAATGCTCATCTGTAAGACTAGTCGGGAAGTCTCGAGCCATGTGACCTTGCCCTCCGCATGCGTAGCAATGCCTGCCCCTCGTATAGCTGGCTCTCCTTCGTGTGCCCCACACAACCGAATCTTCATCCAGTGACTGCCCATCTGATGGTCTGGCCCGTTTGGACCTCTGCGTCACCTGTCTACTGCCAACTGTAGAAGACCCTATTACGGGCTGTCCTACGGAGGGCCCTGTCACTGGAGCCTGCTCGGCGAGAAAACTCTCCACTAGAAGGGCTCTCTCCAACACCTTTGCCTACGTCGAAATATTGAGGGAGATCATCGAAGCCCTGATCTCATGCCTTAGTCCCTGCTCCAAGGTCCGAGCCCAGAAGAACTGGTCCTGTACCATATCTGTGGAGTAGCGCGAGAGATCAGTAAATCTCGCCGAGTACTGGGCCACTGTCAAGCTGCCCTGCTGCAGCTGAAGAAGCTCCTGAATGCGCACCGCACGGAGGGTGGCTGGGACGAACTCGGAGCGGAAGATGCTCTCAAAGTCCGTCCAGAGAAGAGATGTCTCGTCGTGCACCTGGAGCATCAAGCTCCACCATCGGCCTGTTGCTGCGTGCAGTAGGCTCTCTACGAGGATCACCATGAGGTCTGCTGGTGTCCTCACTAGCCTGAAAACTCGTACGACTGCCTCCAGCCAGTCCTCGGCTGCCTGGGGGTCCGTCTCCCCACGGAACCTGGGTGGTCGCTGGCACTGGAACTCGTGCAGCGCGCTAAGGTGACATGCATCATCAGTGGCTGGGGTTGGTAGCATCGGTGGCTCGGTGGGTAAAGGTACCACCGATGCCTCTGCTGACAAGGAGCCATGCAGCGAGGCCTCATCGCTCGGTGGGCTATCGTCACGCCCGACTCTCGGAACCCTAGATGACTGCCATCATGGGGCCATCCTGAAAAGAAACAGGTGCACCACGGTCAGAACTGTATAGCTGGTGAGCTGACACAAGTAATCACAAAGAAAACTAGAACACACATGCAATCAATGTTTTCATGCATTAAGTCGGAAATCAGAAGTCAGGGTCCGGGTGTACGGATACATCGGCCGCCGCACCAACACTGGACTCCCTGGACTGATAACCACACTCAATACGCTAAACACTATTTCTTCACATAGAAAAATATCAGAGTCCAAAGTTCTGCGGTAGAACCAAACTCCTCTGATACAACTTTGTCACGACCCGTCCTCGGGACCCGTGTCGTGACTACCCCAAGCCCGCCTTCCATAGGCCAGGGGATGGCGACTAGCACCAAGGCATAAATCCCGATAAACAGGGAAGGCATTTCCTTTGTAAAGTAAACAACCATCACATAGTAAGCAAGCGGAAAGAGTAAACACTAAGTAAAAACTGTAACAAGCTGTGCTGAAAGTAAAAGGGGCCGGAAATACAAGCCCAACTATAAAGTACAACTGAAAGGGGAAAACAGCAACTGAAAAGAAGAGCCGCAGCGTCGAGCCGTCCTCTGGAAGTCCCACCTGAAGGGCGAGAATAGATAGCCTCCACAGCTCCTCGGTCCAGCCGTCCGCTCTGAGTACGTCCCGCCCAGTGGTCCACCTCCAGGTACCATCCTGCTCCGCAAGCCTCCTCCACGATCAGCGTTGTCCATCGTCTGCAACCAACACAATGAAGTGCGGGCATAGCCCATGCAGGGGTGAGTATAAGCTACTCAGTAGGGACCCCGAGACCCCCAAAGGTCTCCCAAAATCCACAATGGATAAAACAGAAAGGAAAGATACAATCATGAAGTAACAACCGACACTGCTTAGGTATATGCCCATACATATACCTAAGTCAATAATTCCAATACGCTCCAACCTCCGAGCCCAAGTACAACTCAGTCCACACAGGAAAGTATACGTATTCCACACAGGAAAGGAAAACTTAATCCACACAGGATAGAACAACACAATCTACATAGGAAAGCAAACAGGATTCAGGTCACACAGGTATACATCATCGAAAAGGTGAAAGAGATGATCAGACATAGATACTGAATCATCTAAGTTGGGACCCACATATGATACAAGACCAGCTGTCTTCATTGTTTCATCTATGCTGGGACCCACATAGGATACAAGACCAACACAACTAGGACCCACATAGGATACAAGACCAGCTGTCTTCATTGATTCATCTATACTGGGACCCACATAGGATACAAGACCAGTACTGAATCATCTAAGCTGTCAGATCCACAAAGGATCGATAGGTACTAATCCCTGCAAAGGCCCACACAAGATCGGACCCACACAGGATCTGTAGCACTGATCCCCGTAGGATCGCTGAGTGCTATAGTTGTCGCCATCGAATCCACTGAGGATCTCTGCACAGTCGTCGTCGAAGTCGCAGTCGCAGCTAGCACTAGGGTTCCCGCACACAACAATCTCATTCGAGAGGGTCCGCTCCATGAGCCGAGAGGCTGATACATCAACTGACACATAGTATGAAGTTGATGTATCCAAATGTTCTGTATCGTCAACAGGAACTCAACGCAACAGACGGCGCGTCAATCGGACGCCCGGTCTGAGAGTTATTGGATTTTTCGTTCCAGGGGCCCGGTTGGTTTTTAAGGCAAAACCAACCCGACCATACTCCACCTGCATCCAAACCTCTGGCGGAGTATGATAAAAGATCCGTCTCACTAAGAGGAACTCAACCAAGTCGACGACACGTCAATCGGACATCCGGAGTTCAAGATATGAGTGTTTCCGCTACGAGGGCCCGGTTGGTTTCGTGTACGAACCAACTCGGACGAACTCAAAGTATTCTGAAACCTTGAGTGCGATATACCGAAATGACCATCTCGATCCAAGGTTAGCGTTGCCGCTAACGGCGTGTCAATCGGATTCCCTTAGCCCAAGATATGGGCATTTGACCGAAAGTAGTCCAAAAACAGGGGGTCTGGGCCTGGGCCTACCCGGGTCCGACCCGGCTGGGCCCTGTCCGGCTCGGTCCGGCCCGACCGTCCGGCCGCGTCTCGGTCAGCGTGGCTGAGCCGAATCCCAGAGCGGGGTGCGCGACTCACCCGCCCGCCGCTAATTGAGGCCGGTGGTGGATCCGCCGGCCGCGAACCCTCCGGCGGCACGCCGCCGCCGCCTTCCGCGGACCACCAGATGCGCTCCGGTGGTCTGTTTCTCCTGCCGTCTTCGCCTATGGTCCCCCCAGGACCCCACCTCCACTACGAAGGGATTCAAACACCATAACGGCCTATTTCGTCATCGCCCGTCAATCCACACGTCAAAACGAATAGCATCGTCTTTGTAGTTTTCCAGCGCGAGCCGATGGCGCCGCGCCCCTTCGCCGCGGCCTGACTCTGACCGCGGTTCTTTTACGGTTTTTCGGCACGACGTGACGATGCCGCAGAATTGATTCAAAAATTAATTGATTGCGTGGTGTGACGACGTCGCACATTCTTGCCACACGATTCCGCGCGGTGTGACAGCACCGCGTCACTTCCATTCCATCCGCAACAACAAGAAATAAATAATAAGGTAGGGGGCAGCCGTGTTTGTGCGGTCTGACCTCCTCCCGTTAATCGATATCAAGTGGTCCGAAAATACGTGGATAAAAGACGGAAGAGAAATCACGTAAAGAAACACATAAACCCCTACAACCTCATAAATAAAAAAAAACATAACAATAATCCCAACCCGCAAATTAATCTTCGCGGATCAACATAATATTTAGTTGATCCGCATTCTTAGATTTATAAGGGAGTAAACGAGGGTTCACCAACAATCACAATTTAAATTCCCTACCTCAATTTCGTCGATGAATGTCAACGAGTTGCGGAAGTTGGTCGTTGCGGTTGACGGATGTCGTTCCGTCAACGTCGGAGGAATTGACGTTGTCGTTGGAGACGTTCTTCACGGGTGGCGCCTTCCCTTTCCTGATTTGGTTGGAAGGAAAGATACGTGTCGTTGTTCTTCGGTGGAAGCGGCGTTCTTCGTCGAGAAGATATCATTCCTCCAAGCGTTCTTCCAAAACTCCACTCTTTCTCCCAACAAAAAGTTTAGCCAAAATAATAGAGACATACCTCTATTATTTTTATGGCACAACAACTCAAGAGTTTTCCTTCATTAATTAGGACAACACACTTGATTAAATGCGGAGATATGGTTTCAAAATTCAAACAAGGGAGGTGGAGAGTTTCAACATTAAATTGGGAGAGTTAGAATATTAAGAGACTCCACAATTAAATGTGAGTTACATGGGGGATTAAGAAATATGAAGGGGTGGGGTTAGTGTGGGCCCCACCACCCTCATAACCTCCAAAGGGAAGTTGGGTAGTTACCCAACTTCCACCCAAAGGATAAAAACACTAAAGGAAGAATAAAAATTGGTGTTAAATTTATATTTTTACTTTCACAATTTTTAACAACTTCCCTCATGTAAACGCAACTCCGGAATAGGCGTTCCTAAGCAAATACCGGCACTGCGGTTCCATCGGTGCCCTCAGAATTCGATTAAGAGGACTGGTTGAAAAGATAGAAATTCCCGCTCATTTGTTCACTGAACGTACCTGAGCCAAAGTTCGGAAATTAATTCCGGGCACACCGGGCCTCGGAATCAGGCGCCGTCAGAAACTGAGTTCTTGTAAAATTCCAAAGAAAATTAAGAAAAAATTTTCCTTGGAATTTCCAGGTCTTTACATAAGAGGTAAAAAAAAGTTTTATGAGCTAAAGAATAAGTTTTATTCATTCTGAGATGACCAAGTCCCTAGATACTTCATAATGTATTTGAAAAATAAATTGGTCAATTTTCTATAGCCTAAGAGGCCTGATCCGAATAGTCTTGAAGATATCTAAAACTATTACCCCTTCCACTAAACATTAGGGAACACTATTTCAAAATACATTTTTTTTCAAAGGCATTCTTCCAAAAATGATGGACTCTATAAAAAAGAGTTGGGCAAGGCACTAGCATTGGTAGATGTGTTTCTACCTCCAGTCCAAAGGGAGAGGGTGGATGGAGGGAAGTTACTAATAAAGGTACGTAGAAGCTCAATGATTGGTTGGTTTGAAATAAAATAATACAAACTCTTCATATTTTTCAAGCATAGTTGAAATAGATAAATATACCCCTAGTTTCTTCCACTATGAAATAACCGACTCAATCAAAATCTACCCCTTTAGTCCCAAAAGAACTGTAACCAATCACTAAATAGTACGACAAGATTAAAACCTCCATATTGATTCCTCATCATACGAGGAGTTTATCTTTGATTCCATTAATGTCAGTCACTTAATTAATCCCTTCTCGAATGATGAGTGTGGTATTAGTGATGATATCATTGTGGTATTTAGTGATGATATCTTTGTATAATTAAAACATTATGAAGAGTATACTCTTCTTTTTCAAATCATTCTTGGGAAACTTAGGGAAACGAATTTATATTTAAAATTTATCCATTGTGATATTAAGATTCAAGAAGTTCCTTTTTTGGGTCACATTTTCTCTATAGATGGAATATCTGTTAATCATTCAACGATAAAGGTAGTTAAAGAATATCCTACACCAAAAAATATAACTATGGTACATAGTTTCTAGGTATTAGTAGGTTAATATCGATGATTTTTTAAAAATTTCTTTTGATTAGAAAAATTGTCAACAAAGTTGAAATGTAAATGGGTTAATTTCTTATAGAAATGGAAATGTTAAGAATGTTTCGATCAATTAAATAGAAGGTTTATCAATGTGTTTGTGTTGAAATCACCATTATGAGCTGATTCTTTAGGATATATAGTTATGCATCATTGAATAGAAATGGATGTGTCCTTATGAAAAATGATAAATTTAATATATATGCATTAAGGAAGTTAAAGATTTATGAACAAAACTATTCAACCCTTGATCTTAAGTTGGAAGCCGTAATTTTTTCCATGAAGATATGGAGGTATTATCTATATAGATAAAATTTGAGATATATATAGTTCATGAGATCATTAAATAAATCTTTTCATAGAAGGATCTCAACATTAGGAAAAGGAGATGGATATGGCTACTCAAGGACTATGATTTCTTAACACAATACCACATTGTGAAGAATAATAAGGTAGTTAATGAATTGAGTAGGAATTATTAGGGAATTATGGCTAAGATGAGGATTGATAAGGGTTCAATATATAAGGAATTACTAAAGATGGAAATAGGATTTATTTGGGAAGGTAAAATATCACTCCTTTATTAAAATATTTCCAAACCATCCTTTTTGGAAAATATAACAAGTTTCTAGCTCAATGATAAGATTCCATCTAATAAAAATAAAGTTGTTAATGATGGGAAACTAGTGGGTTTTTTTATAAAGACAGTGTTTTGAAATTTAGAAAGAGATTACATGTTCCATCTATACCTAGGATGAAGAGATGATTATTATATGAATCACATAGCTCAGATTTTTATGTACACATAGGAAGTACCAAAATGTATTGGTATTTGAAGGAAGATTTTTGGTGGGATAATATGAAATGGTAAAATGTAGAATATGTATCAAGATTCTTGTGTTTTCAATAGGTAAAGGAAGGGAGATAACATCCCAAAGGAGTCATGCAACCTCAACCTACACTTATATAGAAATGAGATGATATTACTATGAACTTTGTCACTATATTTCCAAAGATTACTTGAAATAATGAATCCATATGAGTTATTTTTTATCTCTTTACTATGTCCCAAAATTTACTTCTTATAAGAGAATATTTGACACTTGAGAACATTTCAAAAATCTATATTAATGAAGATGTCAGAAATCAGGGTGCACCAATTTTTATTGTATATTATCAAGATATGTGGTTTACTTCAAATTTTTTGAAGAGTTTTCATAAGGACATTAACACCAAGATAAGTTTGAGCACCATAAATCATCCTCAAACTGATGGGAAGAATGAAAGGACTATTCGTAAATTAAAAGATATATTGATTTCATTCTTGATTTACTTTCAAGGTATGTGGGATAAGTATTTACCATTGGTGTAATTTTAAAATAACAATTGATTTAATTCAAGAATTCAAATGGAATTATATGAAACATTGTATTGAAAGATGAGTCATACTCCAACTTATTGGGATGAAGTTGGTGAAAGGAAGCTTGCATTCCTATATCTTATTAAAGAGCCGATGGTAAAAGTGAATAATATTTAGAATAATATTTAGTAAGCTCAAAGAAAAAAAATAATGTTGATAATTGAAGGAAGGATTTAGATTTTCAAGTATTATATCATGTTTTGTTAAAGGTATCTTCATGTAGAGGTGTTATAATATTCTATAAGAATGGAAAACTAAGTCCTAGTTACATCAGACCTTTTGAAGTTATGGAACAAGTTGTAGTTGTGGTTTACAATTTATAAATGACACCTTGCCTCTATAAATTTTATGTTGTGTTCCATATCTCTATATTGAGGACGTACATGCTAGAACCAAAACATTTTCACACCACAAAGTAAATATAATTAGAACCTGATTTATCGTACTATGTAAATATTATCATGATTCTTGACACTAGAGGACAAGTGTTAAGGTATTGAACAAATCAGAAAGTAAGGGTAATTTGGATAAGTCATAATATAGAAGAGGTGATGTCGGAAAATGAATAAGATATGACGAATAACTACCCACATACTTTCATGGGCTACAATTCTATAAATTTCAAGGAGAAAATTTTTAATTTAGGGAAGAATGTGACACTCTAACTTCAATTATAGTATGCTTTTATTTATAGAGAAATAATAACACAATGCACATATGTTTATTTTGGAATATAAATAAAACATAAACTTTTAATTTTTAAATTAAATTAATGGAATAAATTTCATTTTTGAATTCAAAATTTCAAAATTATCTTAGGATGAATTTTTTAGATTTATCAGAAATAGTTGATTTTTGGTTGAATAGTAAAAAAATATCGATTTTGAAAAAAAAGCGAATTTTATTAAATTATAATGATATAATAATAAATTTAAATATCACAAAAAAAAATTATAGGATAAATATATATTTATTAATTAATATAATGAATATAATAATATAATACCAAACTTATAAGTATATGGTTAACATTTTTGAAATCTAAGTAATGTTATTATCCAAATAACTTTTTTCATTAATTTAAATAAATAAATTATTTACATGGTTCCTTTATGGTTTTTTTTAATACAAAAAAGTATAATTTTACTTAACATAATCTAATTATTTGGATGCCCTTTCACAAGAAAAATACTTTATATTTTTAAAATATTTTAAGTAATTCCATGTGTGTTAATTCCCACACTCATAAAGGGGAACTAATTATACTCTATTCTCCCTAAATATTGAGTCACTTATCAGGAACATGACCTAAATATACCCCTTACCAACATTCCTACCCATTACCTAGAGGTTCTAGTCTCATCAAATGACCAACCCATACGGATTAATGTATAAGCCAAAGATAGTTTTTTGAAAAAGAGGTATAACTCATAACCAAGTGTTTTCATTTTATTTACTATTATAAATAATAAAAATATTACATAAACATGATCATATAATAAAATAAGTATATTAAATAAACTTAAATTTTATTATGGTGGTGTAACGATCCTTATTCATCTCATTTCCATCCTATAGAAAATAAAAAACATCACTTATGCATACGTACAACCTACTGTCTCCATGTGGTGGTGTAATTCATTTATTGTCACCACTTAACATGGATTATTGTAAACATGTAATTTATGAATATATATTGTTTCTATGAAATAATTATAATTCTTAAAATTTAATATATCATTTATGTTCTTACTCTTCCAATTGTTAAAAAATGATAACATCATCCATGCTTGTGTGTGGACTACATCCTCCACGAAGCGATGTGTTTCATTTTTCATGTCTTCCTTTAAATAATGATTATAAATTTGTATATAATTAATATATATAATATTTATATCAAGATTATCATTATATATATGTTTCCAACATAGTCATGATTGAAGGAATGAAATTACCGAACAAAAACTAACATGAAAAACATAAAAGTTAGCACTCAGAAATAGAAATTTTAATAAAGAATTATTAAGAATTAGGTGTTGAAATTTTATAATTGGATAATATATGATTTTAAGAGTTTTTATTTATTTATTTAATATGATTATAATAAATTAAATATTTTAAACAGTAGGTCAAAAGAACTTATGAAGCAATACAAACTTAAGGTAAGTGTTTATATCACAATCTCATACTCATTCAGGATTGAATATAATTAAGTATATATTAGAGGAATTATATGATATTTTTATTTTAAAACCCATATATTCTATTCCCAATTGGTCATTTCTATAAATTAATAGTTTTAAATTCATTTTCCTCTCCCTGTGTACTTAGAGGTCAAAATATTTTTTTTAAAGAAATCTAATATTGTTTTTCTATTAATTAAAGAATATTTTCTTCCATGTATATATTTTATTTAAAATGTTTGAAATAATTTTATTAATATTCTAAAATTATTTATTAAATTCATTATTAACCATAATTTTCATTCTATAAAAGGGTTTAAGAGGAATCCTTTTATCCTTTTCCAAATGAGGAAATTTTTATCTATGTTGTGAACGTAATTATTATTTTCACCCTTACCACACAATTTTCCAACAATCATTACTATTAATTTCCATGAATATTCCATTAAAAGTTTCTATGTTTCATTAAAATAAAATATTAATATTCTAGAAATATTTATATCTTAAATATATAATATCAAAATGAAAAGATTATTTTTCTTAAGAAAATACCATGGTGATCTTTTAAATGTATTATGCAATATGTCAATATCATTTGATGAATCTTTTGTATTACTAGGTATATAATATAATGATACCATCTAACATATTTATCTATATGTATTATGATACTTTTTATTGAGGAATGTATTGAAATTTTATTTTCTAGTTATTCCAATTTGGATAGTTATTAATTTTTAAGGAATATTAATTAAGTTTTATTGTTTATTCAAATGAGAATGTAATGGATTTTTTGAGTGGATGGTGGAGCCTAAAATTACAAATACCCTCGATGTATCAATAGAACTCATTAGAAAAAACTTGTTGGGTATTTGAAATATGTATTTCCCCTTTATGTATGATGTCTTGGCATGATTCCTCAATGGTATTTTTACGATGTCCAAGATTATGCATTCCATCATTATGAAATCAGTTATTAATGTCCATGTGATTATTCAAATAACTATTTTATCCATGGATATATTTCAATATCATGTTATTATTTATGTTTGATTATTTTATAAATTTTTTTTCTACTATATTATTAATTCCTTATCTATTCTATGATAGATTTTGATATATGCATTCCCTTACTAAGTATCTGACCTCACCCTTTTATTTTTTCCCCTTTCCCTAGGATCCTAAGAAGTGTACTATAACTAATATGAAAGGTTATACAAGAGGGAACAATAATTTTATCGAATAAAATAATATTTTATATTTTATTATTTCATATATAATTTTATATTCAATAATGTATACAGTATTTCAAGAATAACAAACTAGTCAATCCCTCAGGATTAAATCTCTTGAATATGGTACCAATGTAAAAACTTAAGCATCAGATTTGGGATTCTAGGTTGGGGGTTGTTACAAATGTTAATTAGATAGTTATATCTATGGGGGATTAACCATGATTTAATTCTTATGATACATGCAAGGTGTACGTTTTTGGTGTGATTCCAACATGGGAAAGTTGTTAACATGAAACAAAATTATCAGGAATCTCCTAAAACATACCATCTATGTGGGATTCTTAGTAATATTACATTCTTCTTAAAGTTATTCCTTTAAGATTATAAGACATGTTCTTTATATACTAGTGTCTCTTAGGGTTAATAAGATTAATCCAATGAAAAATGGGTTCATCCTTGGATGAAGGGCATTATCATCCTTCATATAAGTCTATATTAGTCCTAAATTTGGATATTTAATTATAGATGAGAATGTACCTACATAATTTGATATTGGGATAGTCACATTTTGTTTTATAGTTCTAATTGAAACATCTATGTCCATGTATTTACTTGACATATGTGAATCATATCCATGTATCTCATATAAAATTATTAATTCAAAGAGACTATGATCTGATGAAATTTATTATATAATGGACTGCTCTACTCCTATAGAAATAAAAAGGGAGACACGTTTTAATTAATAATTGTTCCACATGATGGTTATTGATATTGAGATATTATGGTGTTTTCTATTTCTTCATCTTGATATATTTCATATTAACTTTGGTATGACCTGACAAAGTAGTTCTAAATCATATATTGAATACGATAATCAGAGTGTTCTATTGCAACCTTCTAATAGAAACATTCAAAACTTACACATATAGTTAGATATAATATTTGGTATGTAATGAAATATAATTCTATATATTCAAACAATATGAAGTTATATATCCAGCATACAGTTGAAATTTACTGAATAGACTTCAAATGGTATGTTTCCTATGGGGTTGAATAATTATACATAGCATTTCTTGATGATTTCTAAATATTTTTCCCAAAGGTATAGGCCGAATTCATCATTGACCTATTTATAGGTATGAACACTATTTCATTTCTATCTTATCATATCATTCCCACTTAACTAAAAGAGTTCATTTTCTAGATAATGGATCATGGAATTAGGGGTTAAAAACACCTTATCATTCAACTATGGTCATCACTGGTTCTCTTTTTATTGAATATGGAAGGAGGTTTCTAACTTTACAATTATTATTTAAAGATAAATTAGGTAACTATCAAGAATAAGTATCGATTAAATCCTATTAATAACCTCTCAAATAAATTTATGGGATCTTGATTGTATTCTAAAATTGACCCTAGAGTGGGATTCCACCAGTTGATATTGAAGTTGGAATACATTCATAAGATCACATTCATGATAAGGTATGAGAATTATGAGTATTTTTTATGCCATTTGGAATTAAAAAATCTCACATAGATTTCATGTAATTGATAAAATAAAATTTTCCACCAATTTCTTGAAAGATTTACTATGGTGTTCATATATGATATAATGGTTTACTTAAAATGGAGAAATATCATGAGAACTATAAAGATATTGTCTTAAGAAAACAAATAGAGAATCACATGTATGTTAAGTAATATAAGTGGTAATGTTTTATCCCAAGAGTGAGATTCATTAGTCATGTGGTGTAATAAAAAGTAATTTATGTTGATCCTTAGAAGATCCAGGCCATGATAACTTTGTAATGATAAAGTAATGCATTAGGGTTAAGAATATTATTTAGACTAGTTGGATATTATTGGTAGTTTGTTTAATACTTATCCAAGAAATATACTCCCATGATGGGGTTGACTTGGAATATAATGAGACATTAATGGGATGAAAAAATTCATGGATATTTTATGGAATTGAATATAAGGTTGGGGTTGGCTCAAGTTTTGATTCCTCATAATCTTGGGGATTAATATTTAGAGAAATGTGATTCTTTAGGTACAGAGTTGAGGTTTGTTTTTATGTATCATGACGATGTCATGGAATATGGATTACTCTAGTTATGACCTCATGAGAATAAAGTCCCCACCCATGACATAGAATTGGTGGTGGTGATGAATTCATTAAAAAAATGGTATCACTATCACATCAAAGAGAAATTAATTATATATACTGATCATAAAATTATGAAGTATATCTCATCCTAGAAGAAAATTAATATTACATAGAGTCATAGTCTTGAGTATTTCTATACCTTTTTTTATTTAGAATACAACATAGGAAAAGGGAATTTGATGTTTGATGCCTTGAGTTTGACATTACTAGATTATATGGTGAAATAATATAAGGATACATATAAATTGATGAACCTTTTTAATGAGATATAGTTTGATGTGAAAAGGAAGGGTGATTATGTATTCATGATTTGAGGCTTCCTAGGCCCACACACCCTAACCCACACTCCCAAGTCTAGTCCGAAACACATAATTTGTAAATAAGTTTTGATACAATGTGATATAATATATGAAATTCATATAATTATTTTTATAATTTTGATAAATTAATCATTACATATCATAATAAACTAATAGTCATAAATGTATAAGGATTATAATATTTTTGATCAATAACATAAGAAACTTATTTTATAGTGCTCATGAATATTTCTCCATAATTGACCAAACTAGACCTCCTTCCATACTACACATTGGGTATATTCATATTTATTACCTAGGGAATGTAAACTTAAGAAATGAGTGATCTAAAATACATAATAAGGAAAAAAATCATAAACATGTTATCAAGTATTTTACCATAAGCATATGAAAAAATATGATCAATGGATAAATATCTTATTTAAAAGATCATCAAATAATAAGAGTTCACTTGAAGTCATGATAAAATGATATGTAATCTCAAATGAACAGACACATACTATGTAAAAATTGAGTGAGATAATAAATATGAGTGATGGATCATAATCATAAGAGTATATTATAAAAATATGGCATCATAACAAGCCTATGAATAATGAAATGGTGGATCATGCATCACATCTACTTCCCCATAGTGGATCATGAATTAGATCATGTTTTATATAGTGGATCTATAACTACTTCATGTTTTCTATAGTTTATCAAGATTTACTTCCTATTCTTTATAATGGATTAGGTATTACATCTTGTTTCCAATAGTAAATTGAGAATCATTATTTATTTCCAATTTTTATATCACGACATATAAATACTAAAAAATTGTATCAGTGAGAGATATAAGAACCCAACCTTACTAATAATATTAATACATACATATGTGTCCCATTAAAATATGAAAACATTCTTACTTCAAATATAACATAATTAACCCGTGTAAAATAGATGGGGTTAATAAAAAAATTCCGATAACATTCTATAATCCATATAGATAAAGAAGATAAATTGTGGATTAATAATATTCATAGTGTAAAATAATTATCATTAAGGATATTTACATTGATGAATATATTTTTTTAAATCATTGGATAAATCACTTGAGAATTTATAGAAAATACAATTTTTGAAAAGGCTTCAAAACTCCTTAAAAATGTTTTCTTAATAGTGAAATACTATAATATTAATAAAAATTATGCATTAAAATTAAAAAGGAATTTTAAAAAAAGAAAATTTTAAGATAAATATTTATTCAAAATATTTCTTTGAAAATACATAGAAACATTGAAGAATTATTTCTTAACAACACAAGAAATTAAAATACCATTTAAAATCGAAGATTCATTCTTAAAATCAAAATATCACCTTTGGAAAATATAATAATATTTACATTTATTTTTAAAATAATATATATTTAAATTCATTTTGAAAACCATTTTAAAACATGGAAGGTATGAGTTTTAAATATGAATTATCATAACTACGAGAGAAATCATAAAATAGTTTATAGATTTTTTTCGATATAGTTGTAAAAGAAAAAGTTATAGGTCACATTTAATTTCCATTTTCAAAATAGTGAAGTGAAAACTTTATAAAACAATTAAATTTAAAATTGATCTTCAATAATTAATCATTGAAAAATATATAAAATATTTCATAGGAAATATATAGTTATTGATAAAACATTCGACCATGAAGGGATTTTTTTTGAATATTTTAAAATATATTTTTTGAAAACCCACATCATAAAATGGGTTAATAAAAATTATTTTTTATAAGAAAATAAAAATATGAGTTTCACATGTGATAAAACATAATTATATTTAAAAATACAAATGAGAAAATTATAGGAAAGAGAAAACATCGATATGGAAGATAATGAAATTTCTAAGGAAGGATGAGAATTATTCTTAACAATATTATAATATTATGAGAATATCATTCATGAAGGAAGGATGTTTGATTTAAAATTAATTTTCCCATAAATATAAAGATAAAATAAAATTTTATATTGGAATAACCCAATAATGTAATAAATAAGTTCAAGAAGAAACATCATAAATTAAATCATGAAGTTTTGAGTTTTCAATATCCTTTATGGATTTCGTATCACTGAAATTAAAATCCATTGAAAGTAGAAAAGGATATTAATTGGTAAATAAATTAAATTTTATTAATATTTTGAAAAAAATGAATCCATGTCCATAACATACTCCATAAAAAAGATACAGGCGGTGGATACAAGTCATATCTCAAAGAAATAATGTTTTGATTCAAGAAACCCTTACCTTTAATCCAGCTTTTCTTCATGTGATCTAACCTCATGTTCAAAAAAAGTAACTATAATAATAATCCATTAAAAAACTCATTAATTAATATATCCTTATATAAGATTAATTTATAATCATTTTTTATAAATATATTAGTTAGTTATATTTTATTTTCATCATGAGATGTAATTAGTTTTGATTGTTTGTTTAATACTTTTTTTATAATGATTGTTTAATTTGTTTACAATTGATTAAAATTTCACCATTAAAAGATAATTAAATGAAATAAAATATATGATTATAATTGTTTATAAATATATAATTCCATTCCTTTATAATCTTATTTAGGATTTGTGAAACTGAAATTAACGATGAGTTTTTTAATAATTATTTATGAAAAAAAGTTAGTTTATTAATAATGAATTAAATATTAATATAACCTTTCCAATAGAATTGAAAAAAATATATTTTCTAATTAATTTATAATAAAAATATTTATATTTTCATATTCATCCATGATATAAATTTATATCATTCTTTACAAGGGTGGGTAAATTGACCCAAACAAAAAAATAATATAATTGATGGGTGAAAGTTATTATTTTGGAAAAATATAATTATTAAATAAGTATAATGATATTAAATGTATTCTTTTATGGTGGTTTATAATATTTTAATAAAGTTCTATAATGAATAAAATTTTATATGAAAAACAAAATATTTTTCTTTGTGGAGGTGGTAGTCCGCACTTACACATGGGTGTCATTCTTGTTTTTTATATAATGTAAAGTGGGTATGAATTCTTTTATATTTTTTGAGTATTAATAATTTTATAATTATTATATTTATTTATTAAATACCTTATTTCTAAAATTTTTATGGTTTTTATTAAAACTGGATCATGTTTCTTATGGCATCGATAATCCACAGGTAACAAAAGAAACATTTTTTTTTTCAATGGTTGTGAGAGGGGAAGAAAATGGTTATCCCATAAAAATAATAACAATTATGCAAAAAATTTAATTATTCTATCAAGGGTATATTATATTTAGAAGAATAAGTTGATGAAATAAATGAAAAGAAATAAAAAATGAGTAATTGAGAATGATACCTTACTCCTTGAAAGGTCACATTTATAAATTTGATTAAGGATTTAATAGGTGGTAGTTTGAGAAGTATAAATCCTAAAGTACATTTTTAATACATTTTTGGATATATTAAGGAATATTTTGGTCAAATATAATAGTTTTTGGGTATAAATTGAAGTGAGTCAAGGAGGGATATTTTTATAAGGGAAAAGAGTTGAATTTTTGTAATAAAATAAAAGTAAAATTCACTATTCAAACTTCAAGTGGATCCAATAATTGAAAATCATGTATTTGGGGAAGTTTATGTTCGACAAAGACTCAATAATATATTTTCACGCATGTTTTTATGTATTTTACTCAATGTTTTTAACTTTTATGATTTTGTTTAAATAAGGTAACTAATTTTTACATATGTAATTTACTTTTAATTAATATAAATAAATTGGGATTTATAGAAACCTATGATAAAAATAACTTTATTTTACATCATTTCTATAAGATAATATTTATAAATCATAAATCATCTCAAATTCATAATAACGTAATGTTTATTTTCTTTTAATAATATATATAAGAAACTAATCCTTCAACATTTTTGAACATTCCTCAATATTTGAGCCACAATGGACTCCCTTATTGACTTATCAGAAGTTGTAATCATTTTTATGACTTGGGGAATGGAAACATAAGAGCTAGGGTGAGACCAAAATCTTGGTAGGGTAGAAACTTATCAATATTTCATCGAAGGGTTATATCATAATCATATGATACAATAAGCACAGGGAGAAATTTTTTCTTAAAAATATGGAAAAATAATACCTTTTCATAAATCATGGTAGGAGGTCATGGAATCCCAAATTACCAACATATACCAAGGGAAATGGGTATAGAATCATGGGGTATTAAAAATGATCCATGTGGTATAACCATAGGAATATGGAATATAAATTTATTATTCCATTGATTCATATAATTAAAAACAACATTTGGACCAATAAAAGCACATGCTATCATCAAATAGTGGCTATATCTAAAAAGTTCCACCATTTATGTTTTGAGCCTAATCCAAGAAGGCTCACCCTTTAATTTTTGAGCATATCTAAGAAGTCCCATGATACATTATCTCATGAGATATAAAACATTGAATAATGAATTAAAGGGAAATATATGACCCTAAACATCATCATCCATACATATGTGTGCTATAAGATAATAATCATTATACTTATCATGCAAACTCATGGGAATAAAATTGATTTCATATCATTTCAAAATGGTATCACATAAAATGATATCAAAAATCATTCAGATGATACCAATGTTTAAGTCACCCAGAAAGGGTTATTTCATTAAAAAATTAAAAGTTTATAGATAAAACATAAATCCATTAGAGTTAGATCATTAAAAAGAAAAATTGATGTAAAACCATTATTGAGTTTTTAGAAAATGTTTTTAACATTACCATAAATGATTATGTTATTAGTCAGATTCAAAAAGATATTTCCTACTTTAATATATAGATTGAAATCATTGGAAAACATTTAACTTTAATAATAATCCTCAATAATGTATCCTTGTAATTAAATACTAGTTTTTTCAATGGAATGTTGAGTGGAAAATGAAACAAGTTATCACTGATGGAGATCTGTTTAAAATATAATTATTTAAATCCACATCATAAATGGGATAATAAATTTTTTTTTTGATAATAGTAAAGGATAAATGTGAAGGTCATAAGAAAAAACACATAATTAGTTTTCTGAATGTAATATATGAACATTTATAGAAAGGAAACTAAGGACAAATAAGGGAAACCATAAAAAAGATGATGTCAATTATTTTAAACACTAATATAATTTTTGAGAATGTAATTTTTTCAAGATAAAATATTTAAATTTAAAGTCCATTTTACACCATATAAGAATAAAATGTTTCCTAAAATAAAATCACTGGTTAAAAAAACCACTCTTGGTAGAAATAAGTTCAAGAAGAACCATTATTACTCAATTTAGGTAGTTGTGTTAACAAAAAAAACCTTACATATTTTTTATCATTTGAATTGAAATCCATATAAATAGAGAACATGATATGGATACTAAAAATAGTTAAATTACATGAATATGGTAAAATTAATTAATTACATAGTAATCACTCTACGTAAAATATATCATGGTGCACAATATGAAATATGTCTCCATAAAATAAATTTGAGACAATAAAACATTTACCTTAATTCAAAAATTCCACTAATGTGCTTGAATATTATATACAACAAAAATAAATATCTTAATAACATATTTTAGAACCTTATTAAGATATATATACTTTTATAACAATCATTTAAAATGATTCTCTATTGGTACATGGGTAAGTTATTATCTATTTTCGATATCATTCATGAGTAGTCATAATAGGTTTAAACTACTTTCATAATACTAATATTGTTATTTATTAATCAAAAAAAATTTATCATTCCAAGATCATAAAAGTTTCATATATTTATATTTAATAATTATTTAAAATGTTATAATTTCATTCTTTTATAATTTTGGTTATGATCCTTAATGATTAATTCAGCGATGAGCATGTTTTGGTGGTAATTTATCTGACCATTCTAGAACAAAAATAAGAAAATTATTTAATTATTTATATCACATTTTATTCAAAATTATTTTATCATAGTTATCCATAATATTATTTTATACCATTATTGAAGTATGTGGTTAGACCGGCCCAAAAATGAATATATTGTAATTGATAGATGAGTATGGTAATGAGCGTGGTTTCTTTTGGTATAATATCATTATTATATAAGTATAAGGATATTATTTATATATATTTTAAGGTGCTTATTTATAATTGTATTTTGTTAAATAAATAATAAATAAACTTGAGGAAAAATGAGATATAGAACTTCATGGAGGCGGTAGTCTGCACAAACACATGAATTTCATTTCCATTATTCTTTAAAAAATGGGAAAAGTTGTTAATAATTATTCCTACAATATAAAAACATTAAATATACTGTAATTATGGAATTAAACCTATAATATGGTGAAAATATATTTTAAATGGAATGATAGGAAAGATACTACATTAGGGAAAGGTTAGTACTTTTGTTGAGAACTTTAACATTCTCTTGGATGATTCCTTTGAAATAGAGTAATTAGGAAAAACTATTTCATTTAGAGTCTTATGTAAGTGAATTAGAATTGCAGGGAAAGTAAATATAGTGTAGTTTAAATAGTAAAACGAATTTTGGGAATGGTTGTTTCCGAAAAAAAATTCACGCGTTTTGTTCCACGGTAGGATTGTGGGGGTTTGAATGGTCACAAAACTATTCACACCAAGTTCACTATTTTGAATATTCTTCAATGGTTTTTGTTTATTGAGTTGGAAACACCCAACAATTAACTTATTTGAGATGTTTTATGAACCTAATTTTCAAAGTCATGTGGTCATTGGGAAATGGTTCCAATGATGCCTAGGGACTCACATTGGTTGAGAGGATGTTAGGTTGGGCTATTCACATGCTTTTGGGGGAATTATTTCATATGTTGGGACTCTTTTAAAGATATAATAAATATTCAATAATTCTTATTTAACTCCTAAGTGTGACACAAGTCACCTTTTAATTAGTAGTCAATTATTAGAATGTGTGGATTTAGAATCATCTTTATGTATCTTAGATTATTCATTAATGGATACATCTATATGTATCCGAGGTTAACCATCATTTTTTAAATTCTTCATATAGGTGATTGATACTTTAGTAATTTATTATTATGATGCTAGTTTTAAACTGCATAGTGGGGCACTATGGGATTTATCATTTTCCAAGAATATATAAGTTGAATTGATATGGATATTGGACCCATGAGATGGAATTCATTTGTATTCTTGTAAAATGAATTAGAACCCAAGTAATTCAGTGACACTAAATGGGACACATCATACATTTTTAGGTCATGTGACGAGGACCAAATCATGTAGTATAAAATCATGAATAACGGACATCTAGGGGAATGGTTCCTAGTCAAATGTTTTGTGGGATTTATACTGTGTGGACCAAGGAACCAAAATGGGATGTGGGATCCTTGGATAGATATGATCTTACTAGGACTATGGCCTAGAGAGAATTGGTGTTTATTTGGGGTGTTGGGTTTAGACCCCAAGGAGACTTCCTACGTATTCCATTTGGAAGGGAATCAAATCCATTGTAGTTCATTAAGGGTTAAGGACTCATGCTTATGGATTTACACTTATGGTTTGTCTTATAGGAGATATGGACCTTTGAGAGGATTGTGTTAGGGATTATACTAAATAGGAGTCCCTTTGACTTGATTCATTTTGAATATGACCCCTTGAATATCATGGAATTATTTCATTGATAAAACCATATAAAAGTATGCCCTATTGGTTGGATACAAAGATTTGAGGACCCAAACCCATGGAGGATCTCTAATGTAAGGTGAGAGATATATCCATAAAAATATTATATGTCAAGACATGCATATAACCATGTGGATGTCATGATCACCACTAACCTCTAATCCCATGCGAGTCATCCTCAGAAATGAGAAATAAAAGGAAGCATAAGATCTGGAAAACTGCATGATATTTCTTCAACTGGTGGAAAAGGATGAGGCTATGAGAAAAGAATACAGTTCTTTTATATTCTCATCTCCTCTAATGTTTTCATAAATATGATAGTCACATCAGATTACCCTCCTAGCTATAGTCCATTAGAAAGGATAGGGGATTACTCAAATAGGGATGACCTACACCTTATTTCCCAGAATAGAGGAGGATAATCCACTAACCATCAAAGGGAGTAGAAAGCATGATCCCCTCCCTCTCCATTTGGAACCAGAGGTCCCTAGTCATAGAGATGGTGATTTAATGAAATATCCCTTTCCCTTGTATCTTATAGATGATGAAGGATGCATAAGGTTTTGTAATTCATGTATGATACCGGAAAGTCCTTGTAATTACCCTAATAGTTGGGTTACTCATAACCAAATGGATTCATAACTTTACACACCCATAGGACCCTACCCATCAGGTAGGACAAGTGAGAGACACCCCTGACTGAAGGAATGCATAACTGAATGAGAGAAACAGTAGTGTGTTTATTGACATGGTTGTGCAAGTCTGGAGGCTTCTATGGATAATATGATTTGGTATCCATCATATGGGATTCCCAAGTAAGTAGGTTCCCATCCATTAGTGGCATTAATAGGATTCAAAGGAGGATCACATAGGTGAAGGTTGGAAAATCCAATGGGGGTATCATGTAGGGTAAGGCCTGAGCGGACTGAAGGTGTCTTTCATAGGGTAAGGACTAGGTGTACTAGAAGTATGTCACGTATGGAAGGACTGCACAAGCTAAATATGTCTTCTATATTATGAACAATTTTTCCAACAAAACTTGTGAAAGGCTTTTATCTAGGCTCTATATAAGGCCCCAGCCTTAAACCTTACTTAATCTTGAGTTATTACAAGATTACACATTGAGGATCTTTTCGGGTTTAGAGTTTTAGAGAATTAGATCATAAAACTTGCATTACATTACACATATAAACAAAGTGGTTACATAAAGATATTATTCTTCATTCCCATCAATGGAAACACATTTAAAATAAAACATGGATTATTTCTTGACACTTCCTTGACACTATCATCATATCATGTACCTTTCCCTTAACCTATGAAAAACATTTCAAAAAAACATGGGATGAGCATAAAAAGCTCAGTAAGGGATATAAAAATATGGAAAGGAAACATGGGTACATATATACATAAGGATGAGATCATACTTTACCCATAAAACATAAGCACTTTAACATACCTCATCAAATCATGAATAAATCATAGAAATCATAAGACATAAAGGTAAGTTGAGGCATTTATAACATTCTTACGTAGGGAGTAACCCTCTTGGTTACATTTGGAATACCCATCACAGTATATTCCCAAAATCTCTTCGGAGAAACCTTAACGTTTCACTCCTTCGCGTTACCCAATGAATTGGAGAGCTATATAGGGCTCACCCGCCCTTAGTTTATCACGGAACCACCCGTTTTCATAATAATGCCCAAGAACCTCAACATAATCATATCACATAAAACATGCATAAAGGAAACATAACATTCCCACATTTCAATCACAAGATATCAATACAACACATTGATATATAAAACATTATGAAAACCATTTTCGATACCAAAATAAAAGAAAAGTAAAACATGGTATTTATTTTTCTTTTAAAAAGAAGGTATGGCTTGTAGAGGAAGCCGAAACTCAAATAACAGTCACGACGGCGGAGAAGTCGTTGTAGCCGCATACGTACGACAAAAACATTCCCTTTTGTCGTTTAGTAAACGCTTCGTATAAAAAATATTCCTTTTGAATAAACGTAAATGTCAAAGGGGTTTATACACCGTATAAAAGAAGGTTGTGTATAAAACAAAATATGCCTCAATGAAAGGAGATTGAGACGAAGTCCCATACCTCATATCCGACTTGACTCGATCATTCTTTAATGTCCTAAATAATAAACATGAGTTAATTTATACTTGTTTAAGAACCTTTTTCAAGTTCATCATTCCTTTTATATCACTTATTTACATGTCATGTACACTATGTAATTATTTAAGTTAATAACGGTCGTTTTAACGATCATTGGTACTTGAGTAAAAAATAAGCCCTTTATAATTACATGTTGTTCATGTATCCATTATATCCAGAATAGTATTCATGATGTACATATCATATATGTCATATATATCCAGTACATGCATGCATTTAAAATATTCCATAATCATTTAGAGGTAAGAAATGAAATGCACCGTTCATGGAGACGGTAAGCCGTACGTACGCATGAACGCTACCTTCATTTCTATTTCGTATTTTAAAGAATTGAATCATAATGATATAAAGGTATATTATAATTCCATTATAATATCATATATAATATCATAGTTCCATCCTTTATACGTCCCACATATGTTATTTAACGAATCAAATCACTTTGAGGGGGCGGTAGTCCGCACTTCCTTAAATGAAGATATCGCGTTTACCCATAATGAAAACCATAAAGGTATGACCAAAAAGAAAAATACAGAAGATTAATGAAAACATAAACATATTATATATCATATATAAATATAGTGACATCTTAATGGCCACCTTTGAAGGTGTTAAAAGAATGTTGAACAATCATCGTTTCGGGAGGCATAAATCCACCATCCACGGAAACAGTATGTTCATTAACCATTAGATGTAGGTGTGTGTAAGTGTAGCTCGAATCCTTATTATAACAACATCCTAGTATATTGAGGATACTGGATTTGTTACAAAAGAAAAGAATAAAAAGGGTTTAGGGGGTTGGAGAAGCAAAATAAAACAAACAGACTCAAGTGAAGACTTTACCTTAAATTCGGGTAACTCCCTTTGGTTTGAGCTCAAAGGCTTCCTTGGGAAGACTTATGCCCAACGTGAGGATTAAAGGAGTAATAGAGGGATGTGGAGAGCCAAAATGGGCAGGTTTTGGCCGAGCCAAAGGCTTTGGGAGTGTGGGAAAAGAGGTAGAGGTGGGGGCCTTTTATAAGAGGAGAGGAGGGGCACTCTTGGAACGTAAAGAAATATTACTTTATTTGAAAATGAGTTTCGGATTTAAATGGTCCCACATTGATATAATTCGAGGATAAGGTGAGAAGGGTTAGAAATATACCAATCCAATTGGTTTTGGACATGTTTAGGTTTTAGATATTACATTATCTTTCCATTTTATTTAAATCGTTAAATAATGAGGTCATCGCTGCATCATCATGATGTCATAAATAATTTAATTTATTTAAAGTCTAAAAATTATAAAAAAATACTATGATGTAGGAAATATTTTTATCTTTCTAATTACTATTTATAATCAAAAATATGATCTTTATAAATCCATGTAAAAATTGTTTTCGTAAAACATATGATGTTTGTTTCATTTTTACTTTTACATTAAATAAAAAGTTATTTATGTCATTTCTTAACCAAAGTGGCTCCATGGGGTCCCCAAGTTGACCCATGGCTTGTCTTGGTCGGAAATGACACAACAAATGAGGGTAGGACATGTTTCAAGCTCATCTCATTTTATTAAAGCATTATTTTTACCTTAAACTAAACTAATTACCACTAATCGCGATTAAAAACTTAATAAGTTACTATTCACCAAAAAATTATTTTAATCTCATTGAACCACATTTTACTTCTTAATGACAACCATGTATGTCGGATTTTTTCAAATTCAAAACACAATGATGGAAAAATTTCATTTAAACGAAAAATCAGTTTTTATAAGTACCACTTAGTGGTTTCACTATTCATCAAAAATTGAAGTTTTTCAGAAAATTACCAAAAATTAACCCTAAGCTATATTTGATATTCCGAATTCAAAAATAAAGTCTATTTTAAAAAATTAAAAACATATAAGTCACATTAATTAATTTAATAATTAATTCCCGCTGTCAGAGCAAATAGCGTGTTTTTATAAAACAATAAGTATCAAAAGATTGACACCAGTTTAAGTCTAATTTCCAGGTGAAATTGATTCCAATGTCCACCATTGGATTAAATGGTAAAAATATATTCAGATTACACATTAAGACCAATTCAAAAGATAATCTAATCATATAAATAATTTAGATTAAGAAGCAGTTTTGATGTAAAATGCAGTATTTTTCACTATTCATTAAAAAATGAACATTGTCAGAAAAATACCAAAAATTCACACAAAGTAAATTTTGATGTCCCAATCATAAAGAATAAGTTTATTTTGACAAAAATAGCTTATAAAATTGTCAAAATATTGATTTAAAAATGGTTTTCCATCAAAAGGCAGTAAAACAATCTTTTAAAAATATTAGTGTATTTCATGCTTAAGATTGGATTTATTTTCATTTTAAGCCTATAAAACACTATCTAGTTCATTAATAGACATAGATAAAAATATCTATTATTCATTACTTACTTTGGATGTTACATCCTTCCCCCCTTTAGAAAATTGCG
Organism: Viscum album; assembly: GCA_963277665.1. NCBI lineage: Eukaryota > Viridiplantae > Streptophyta > Magnoliopsida > Santalales > Viscaceae > Viscum > Viscum album. The sequence goes on from OY728137.1 coordinate 765,502,487, forward strand.
TCCCCAAAATTTATTTACTTATCGAATAAATGGGGGTACTTATCCCTCATTGCATTTTCAGATTCCCATGTTGCCTCTTCAAACATGTGGTTTTTCCACAAAACCTTTACATGGTGAATCACCTTATTTCGTAACACTTGCTCCCTGTGGTCAAGAATCTGGACCGGCTGTTCCTCATAAGATAGGTTCTCTTCCAGCTGAACTACCTCTGGACTCAAAACATGAGATGGATCTGGCATATACTTTCTCAACATTGAAACGTGAAAAACATTGTGTACCTGAGATAAAATCGGAGGTAAAGCCACTCAGTAAGCAACTGATCCAACTCTCTCCAAAATTTCATATGGTCCAATAAACCTTGGACTCAGCTTTCCTTTCTTACCAAATCTCATCACACTTTTCCAAGGAGAAACCTTGAGAAAAACATGATCACCTACCTCAAAAGAGAGATCCTTCCTCCTGTTGTCTGCATAACTCTTCTGCCTGCTCTGAGCTGTTCTCATGTGTTTCTGAATCAGCTGAACTTTTTCTGCCATCTCTTCTACCAATTATGGTCCCATCAACTTCCTTTCACCCACTTCATCCCAGAAAGCTGGAGTTCGACACCGCTTCCCATATAATGCCTGAAATGGTTCCATCTGTATGCTGGAATGAAAACTGTTATTATATGAAAATTCAACCAAAGAAAGATGTTGGTCCCAACTTCCCTAATAATCCATCGAACAAGCTCGTAGCATATCCTCCATGGTCTGAATTGTTTGTCTTGACTACCCATCTAATTGAGGATGAAAAGCTGTACTAAAATTTAATTCAGTACCCAACGACTTCTGAAGGCCTTTTCAAAAGTTAGAAGTGAACCTGGGATCACGATCAGATAAAATGGAGAGAGGAAATCCATGTAACCTGAATATCTCTTTAAGATACAAACGGGAAAGTTTATCTAGGGAAAAAGTATCTCGTATAGCAAGGAAATGAGCAGATTTAGTCAAGCGATCAACAATAACCCAGATTGCATTATTACCTCGAGATGTCTTCGGTAATCCCAAAACAAAGTCCATGGATATATTCTCCCATTTCCACTCTGGCACTGGTAAAGGCTGAAGTATCCCTTTCGGTAACTGCCGCTCTGCTTTAACCTGTTGACATGTCAAACACTTCACAGTAAAATCAGCAATATCTCTTTTCATTCCATCCCACCAGTAATACTCCCGCAGATCTCTATACATCTTAGTACTGCCAGGATGAACTGAAAACGGAGAACTATGAGCTTCACATAACAACTCTCTCTTAAACTGTGAATCACAAGGCACACACAATCTCTTCCCAAATCTCAAAACGCAATCATTATCAATGTTGAATTCAGGCAACATACCTTTCTGAACCAGCTCTACCTTTTTCTGCAACTCACTGTCTTGCTTCTGTGCTTGCTTGATTCTATCTGATAGAGATGATCTCACTGATACCTGAAACAAAACAGAAGAACATCCTACACCAACAACTTCTATGCCAAAGTTCATCAAATCCTTAACCAAAGGATCACGTTCCAAACGCAACATTGCTAATGAAGCATTACTTTTTCGACTTAAAGCATCAACCACTTTATTTGCTTTTCCCGAATGGTAATGAATTGTACAATCATAATCCTTGATTAATTCTAGACATCTCCTTTGTCTCATTTTCAACTCTTTCTGAGTGAATATATACTTTAAACTTTTTTGATCGATATATATTTCACACTTTACTCCATACAAATGATGCATCCAAATTTTTAAAGAAAAAACAACAGCAACTAATTCCAAATCATGTGTAGGGTAATTTACCTCATGAGTTTTCAACTTTCGTGAAGCATAAGCAATTACCTGATCATTCTGCATTAGGACGCAACCAATTCCTTTCAATGAAGCATCATTGTAGATAACAAACTCACCATTCCTGGAAGGTAGTGCCAAAACTGGAGCATTCACCAATATTCTTTTCAATTCCTGAAAACAATCATCACATTCTTTTGTCCAGATAAACTTAACACCCTTCCGAGTTAGCTTAGTCATTGGACTAGATAACCGTGAAAAATTTCTAACAAACCTTCGGTAATAGCCTGCCAAACCAAGGAAGCTACGAATCTCAGTTACATTTGTGGGTCTTGGCCATTCTTCAACAACTTTTGTTTTTGCAGGATCAACGGTTATGCCATCTTTTGAAACAATGTGACCAAGGAAAGAAATTTGTTGCAACCAAAACTCACATTTTCTGAATTTCCCATACAATTTATTTTCTTTTAAGGATTGAAAAATGACCCTTAAATGTCTTTCATGCTCTTCTTTACTTTTAGAAAACACCAAAATATCATCAATGAAAACCACCACAAACTTATCCAAGAACTCATGGAAAATTCTATTCATTAAGTCCATGAATACAGCAGGTGCATTGGTTAGCCCAAAATGCATTACTAAAAATTCATAATGGCCATATCTCGTACGGAATGTGGTCTTCGGAATATCTACCTCCTTTACCTTCAGCTGATGGTACCCCAATCTCAAGTCAATCTTTGAAAAAAACTGAGCTCCCTGGAGCTGATCAAACAAATCATCGATATGAGGCAAAGGATATTTGTTCTTAACAGTGATATTATTCAAGGCCCTATAATCAATGCAAAGTCTCATAGAACCATCTTTCTTTTTAACAAATAAAACAGGAGCACCCCATGGTGATGTGCTAGGTCGAATGAAACCTTTCTCTAATAAGTCTTGCAATTTCTCCTTCAACTCTAACAGTTCAATTTGTGCCATTCGATAAGGGGGTTTTGAAATTGGCTTAGCATCAGGAACTAATTCAACAGTAAATTCAACTTCCCAATCTGATATTATTCCAGGAAACTCATTAGGAAAAACATCAGGATACTCATTTACCACTGGCACATCATTAATCTGAACAGTTCCCTTGTTTTCAACAATGTGTGCAAGGTAACATTCATTTCCATATTTTACAAGTTTCTCGGTCTCTTGATATGTTATCAACAGTAAGGGTTCATTCTTGTACACAAACTGAAAGTATTTCTGAAAAGAAACTTCTTTAGCTCTACAGTCAATCTTAGCATGGTATATAGAGAGCCAATCCATACCCAGGATAACATCAAACTCTACTAGAGGTTGAAAAATAAGGTTTGCAAGTAGGTTCTTTCCACAGATAAGGATAGGAAGATTCTTATAAATTCTTTTTGCCTCAACATTCCCCAGCATGCCTTTTGCAACATTTATCACAAACTGGAAACTTAGTTTTCTTACCATCAGACTTTTTTGAAAAATTCTTACCTTTCTCCTGCCACCTCGGTCTCTTCTTCTGTTGGTTGTTATAGAACACTTGATCATCAGCAAACTCCATTTCCACCTTCTCAGCACACCGAACAAGCTTTTCATAAATTTTAAACTCACGAGAAGCTAATGCCATTCGATATTTTGGCTTTAATCCTGAGTAAAAACGATTTATTTTACTATCAAGGTCTCGGATAAAATTTGGAGCATACCTTGCCAATCGAGTGAACCTTTCTTCATAGGTAGCCACTGAGTCTTCCTCTTGCCTCAATTCCAAGAATTTATTTTCTATCCTAAGTCGAACAGCCTTAGGAAAATACTTCTCAAGAAACATACCTTTGAATTCATCCCAGTCGAGAGCACCAATCTCATCAGCGTCCCTAATATTTTTAACCATCAACCACCACTGATCTACCTCACCCTCCAAACGGTAAATAGAAAGACTAACCTTTTGATTGTCTGAACACCCCCATGACATTGAAAATCTTCTACAGTGCTTTAATCCACCCTTCAGCTAGCACAGGGTCAGATGATCCTCTGAATGATGGGGGATGTTGCCTCATGAAATGTTCCACCACTGACATGTTCCTCTACAGTTGGTCTGGCTGATCTCATGCATGGATACCACCACCATTTATCGCTTGAGTCAACTATGCCATCACTGCAATAAACTGTTCAGTTCCAATTTCGACCATCTCAGGATGCTGATTCAGAAGGTTATTTCCTTCTGTATGCCTTCCTAGCACTGCTTCCCTGTTTCCTCTGTGGAAAACCATTCTGAACAAACATGTCTTAGATGAAGCAACATGGTAATCTTCAAATGCTATATCATTTCAAAAAAAATTTGGATAATCATTTAATAGAATTCTAACTCCTAAAGTTATCTAAACCGACCTTTGATACCAACTATAAGTCCCCAGCCTTAAACCTTACTTAATATTGAGTTATTACAAGATTACACATTGAGGATCTTTTCGGGTTTAGTATTTTAGAGAATTAGATCCTAAAACTTGCATTACATTCCACATATAAACAAAGTTGTTACATAAAGATAGTATTCTTCATTCCCATCAATGGAAACACATTTAAAATAAAACATGGATTATTTCTTGACACTTCCTTGACACTATCATCATATCATGTACCTTTCCCTTGACCTGTGAAAAACATTTCAAAAAAACTTGGGATGAGCATAAAAAGCTCAGTAAGGGATATAGAAATATGGAAAGGAAACATGGGTACATATATACATAAGGATGAGATTATACTTTACCCATAAAACATAAGCACTTTAACATACCTCATCAAATCATGAATAAATCATAGAAATCATAAGACATAAAGGTAACTTGAGGCATTCATAACATTCTTACGTAGGGAGTAACCCTCTTGGTTACGTTTGGCATACCCATCACAGTATATTCCCTAAATCTATTTGAAGAAACCTTAACGTTTCACTCCTTAGAATTACCCAATGCATTAGAGAGCTATATCGGGCTCACCCGCCCTTAGTTTATCACGGAACCACCCGTTTTCATAATAATGCCCAAGAACCTCAACATAATCATATCACATAAAACGTGTATAAAGGAAACATAACATTCCCACCTTTCAATCATAAGATATCAATACAACACATTGATATATGAAACATTATGAAAACCATTTTCGATACCAAAATAAAAGAAAAGTAAAACATGGTATTTATTTTTCTTTTAAAAAGAAGGTATGGCTTGTAGAGGAAGCCGAAACTCAAATAATGGTCACAACGGCAGAGAAGTCGTTGTCGCCGCATACGTATGACAAAACATTCCCTTTTTTCATTTAGTAAACGCTTCGTATAAAAAAGATTCCTTTTGAATAAACGTAAAAGTCAAAGGGGTTTATACACCGTATAAAAGAAGGTTGTGTATAAAACAAAATATGCCTCAATGAAAGGAGATTGAGACGAAGTCCCATACCTCATATCCGACTTGACTCGATCGTTCTTTAATGTCCTGAATAATAAACTTGAGTTAATTTCTACTTGTTTAAGAACCTTTTTCAAGTTCATTATTAATTTTATATCACTTATTTCCATGTCATGAACACTATGTAATTATTTAAGTTAATAACGGTCGTTTTAACGATCATTGGTACTTGAGTCAAAAATAAGCCCTTTATAATTACATGTTGTTCATGTATCCATTATATCCAGAATGGTATTCATGATGTAGATATCATATATGTCATATATATCCAGTACATTCATGCATTTATAATATTACATAATCATTTAGAGGTAAGAAATGAAATGCACCGTTCATGGAGACGGTAAGCCGTACGTACGCATGAACGCTACCTTCATTTCTATTTCGTATTTTATAGAATAGAATCATAATGATATAAAGGTATATTATAATTCCAGTATAATATCATATATAATATCATAGTTCCATCCTTTATACATCCCACATATGGTATTTAACAAATCAAATCACTTTGAGGGGGCGGTAGTCCACACTTCCTTAAATGAAGATATCACGTTTACCCATAATGGAAACCATAAAGGTATGGCCAAAAAGAAAAATACAGAAGCTTAAGGAAAACATAAACATATTATATATCATATATAAATATAGTGACATCTTAATGGCAACCTTTGAAGGTGTTAAAAGAATGTTGAACAATCATCGTTTCGGGAGGCATAAATTCACCATCCACAGAAACAGTATGTTCATTAACCATTAGATGTAGGTGTGTGTAAGTGTAGCTCGAATCCTTATTATAAGAAAATCCTAGTATATTGAGGATACTGTAGTTTTTACAAAAGAAAAGAATAAAAAGGGTTTAGGGGGTTGGAGAAGCAAAATAAATCAAACGGACTCAAGTGAAGACTTTACCTTAAAATCGGGTAACTCCCTTTGGTTTGAGCTCAAAGGCTTCCTTGGGAAGACTTATGCCCAAAGTGAGGCTTCAAGGAGTAATAGAGGGATGTGGAGAGCCATAATGGGCAGGTTTTGGACGATCCAAAGGCTTTGGGGGTGTGGGAAAAGAGGTAGAGGTGGGGGCCTTTTTTAAGAGGAGAGGAGGGGCACTCTTGGAAAGTAAAGAAATATTACTTTATTTGAAAATGAGTTTCGGATTTAAATGGTCCCACATTGATATAATTCTAGGATAAGGTGATAAGGGTTCGAAATATACCCATCCAATAGGTTTTTTACATGTTTAGGTTTTAGATATTACATTATCTTTTCATTTTATTTAAATCGTTAAATAATGAGGTCATCACTGCATCATCATGATGTCATAAATAATTTAATTTATTTAAAGCATAAAAATTATAAAAAAAAACTATTATGTAGGAAATATTTTTAGATTTCCAATGACTATTTATAATCAAAAATATGATCTTTATAACCCCATGTAAGAATTGTTTTCATAAAACAGATGATGTTTGTGTCATTTTTACTTTTACATTAAATAAAAAGTTATTTATGTCATTTCCCAACCAAAGTGGCTCCATGGGGTCCCCAAGTTGACCCATGGCTTTTCTTGGTCGGCCATGACACAACCAATGAGGGTAGGACATGTGTCAAGCTCATCTCATTTTATTAAAGCATTATTTTTACCTTAAACTACACTAATTACCACTAACCGCGATTAAAAACTTAATAAGTTACTATTCACCAAAAAATTATTTTAATCTCATTGAACCACATTTTAATTATTAATGACAACCATGTATGTCGGGTTTTTTGAAATTCAAAACACAATGATGGCAAAATTTCATTTAAACGGAAAATCAGTTTTTATAAGTACCACTTAGTGGTTTCACTATTCATCAAAAATTGAAGTTTTTCAGAAAATTACCAAAAATTCACCCTAAGCTATATTTCATATTCTGAATTCAAAAATTAAGTCTATTTTACAAAATTAAAAACATATAAGTCACATTAATTAATTTAATAATTAATTCCCGCTGTCAGAGCAAATAGTGTGTTTTTATAAAACAATAAGTATCAAAAGATTGACACCAGTTTAAGTCTAATTTCAAAGTGAAATTGATTCCAATGACCACCATTGGATTAAATGGTAAAAATATATTCATATTACACATTAATACCAATTCAAAAGATAATATAATCATATAAATAAATTAGATTAAGAAGCAGTTTTGATGTAAAATGCAGTATTTTTCACTATTCATTAAAAAATGAACATTGTCAGAAAAATACCAAAAATTCACACTAAGTAAATTTTGATGTCCCAATCATAAAGAATAAGTTTATTTTGACAAAAATAGCTTATAAAATTTTCAAAAGATAGATTTAAAAATGGTTTTCCATCAAAAGGCAGTAAAACAATCTTTTAAAAATATTAGTGTATTTCATGCTTAAGATTGGATTTATTTTCATTTTAAGCCTCTAAAACACTATCTAGTTCATTAATAGACATAGATAAAAATATCTATTATTCATTACTTACTTGGGATGTTACACTCTAAGGGTCTCCTCATGTGTCCCTGCAGGGGTCTCACATAGGTCTTTAGTTTAAGAATAGGACTTAACTCTAGTCTCTATTGATTAGGGAGGGTGTGAATCCTAATGTATGTTTTTTTGTTTCACATATTCTAGGGAAATTCATCCCACTATCTCCCTTAATTCCCAGTTTTCTCAAGTTTTGGAGTGCTACCTAGGTAGGGTTGAGGGCCCGAGTGAAGGACTAGGGTGAGCATAGCTTTGATGCTTCTCTGAGGTTTTCCATCATGAAAATGAGGAGATCCATGGTACTATTTTTAGGATAATATAGGTTCATGGGTGAAGAAGTTCATCCAAACAGGTCCCAAGAACAACTATCATGTTTGAGTCTCATTCATAGGGGTGGATTTATCTTCTGGACCGCACAAGTAGTTCTTGAACAAGTCTCTTGGTGGGAAGGATGTGTGAGAGTATGTCATCTTGGGTGAGTGTCTTAGATCTCCTTAGTGATCTTCAGTTACTTATATCTTTAGTTAATTTACATTAATCATTTTTATCCCCATGAAATAAAAGGGAGTGTCAATAATATCCCCCCCTTAGGATTGGATTTGATCAGAAGAAGAGGGTCTGATCTTGAGGCATATGGATGAAAAGATCCAAAAGGTTGTGCAGGTGGCCCATTCATGTCTCTCACATAGGTCATCCTCATTGTCCATATGTGGAGGTAGGCCATGTAGATCTTCTGAGTCTATAAACAGGGTTGACCATCCAGTATTTGTTTCCTCTTTTTATGCTTCTCTTCTACTCCCATCATGCCAATCATCTGTACTTATTTATGAAGAATTTACTTACACAAGTACATGGTATAGCCCCTTGAGTGACCTGACTAAATGGGATAAATTCATCTAGTGGACTGCACGAGGTTTTTTGAGAGTCCTATGTGAGGACCATGGTCAAAGGACTTGTGAAAAACAGTTGGTCAAGTTTCCTGCATGATGGCCTTGATTGAGGGTCTTGTACGAGGATATTACTTAACAAAAATTTCTAAACATTTCCAAATAATTATTTTTAATTAATGAAACTTATTAATGCATTCATATAGGTTTAAAATGGATATTTAAATAGATTCCCATGAATAAGCTTCTACATGTGTTTCAAAAATGATCAAGGTTGTCTGAAATGACTATTACAACATGTGTGAATCCACCCTTGCATACATGGAGAAGAATTTGAAGAAATATCATCACAAGCACCCAAAAAGTGATTATCTACAACTCTATGGCCACGGGATTCTAAGAGACATGTACATCCCAAATATTTAGAGTCAACTATTGAAGTTCTGATTTATGGAATACACCAATTTTCCCACTGCTAATATCTCCTCCAAAGGTAAATTTATCAATAAAGGAATAGGTCCTACTACATGAAACATGAACCATAGTCCGTGTTCCCTAGATATGAATCCTCAAACCCAAGAATCAAAACCCCGCTACTATACCTCAATCTTTCAATCATCTAAGATAAACCAATCACAAGGCTAGAAGGAGGATTTGAATTTTCTCTATGGAGGAGGAGTTAATCCAGAATGGAAGTAGGAATATTGGGTATTCCAGACCTATGTATAATTTAAAATTGTGTCATGTAATGTCAATATTTATGAGTTGCTTTGGGTGATGTAGAAGTATGCCTAAAAGAACCTAGATATTATCCCTAAGCTATTGAGCTGCTAGATCCCTTAGACAAACACCTTCCATCTGATGCCTGGAGAAGTTTTCATCAACCTATGGGATGTTTAGAAAATCTTGGGGGATACTATGCTTGTGTATATATAGGATGAGGTAATTCCATAAAAGAGGACATTGTATGATGTTGAAAAGACACTAGCTTTGGCCCATGTTCTATTCATGTTAGCTCATATGGTGGAAAAGAAGGACACCCACTCGAGGGATACATCCATCCAGAGGATAAGTTGATGGTCTTCATAGATCCCAAGGAGAAGGTAATACCTATAAGCACCAATGGGGTGCCCTTTATCGGAGAACCATAGCATCCCTGGCATGTTTTGGCCCACTTTGAAGAAAGAACAGTACAACTAGTGCGGATATAAGGTCAAATATGAGGTTCCTATGAGTATTTGCTGGGAAATCTTCCTTAAAACGAGGTTGAGTGCCTACATGTTTCCATTTTATGAATCAAATGGAGGTGTGGGGATAGGGGAGTCTGTGATAGAAAAAAATTAGAATAAGTGATCCATATAGGGTTGGATACCTCAGTTTTGGAGAGTTTTATCAGTTTTTCCTTTATGTTTACAACGAGAAGGTCTCATATCAGATTTCAAGGATGATTCAAGTGATGCGTGGGTGGATTGTAGCACACTTCAGCTCTTATATGATGCTAAGTAGAATTCAAGTTCATAAAGTTTGGTTTCAAACATTCATTCAATCTATTTCTAGAATCCAGCCATATCCCTGAAGCATGAAGAAGCCATGAAGAACATAAATAGACTAGGAGAGTTAAATTTCTTCCCATATGGTGACTCATGTACTAGTTAATTTATTAAAAATAGATAGGATAATGATGAATTAAGGTTGTATATGATTTAATTTAGAGTCAACGTACAAGAATCCCATATTGATAGTGAGATTATATGCAAGGCCTATGATCTATATTGATTTTCCCATGAATTTAAGTGTTTTTCAGTATCATAATGTCTCATCCCCCAATGAATGATGAGTTTGAGAAGCATATGATGGTATCTTAGAAATTTTGGGTCCTCATGGATTTGGGGGTATCCTAATAATCTATCAAACTACCTCCATCACCTGCATCAATCGGTCTAGAGTCTAGGTATGCCAATGATTGGTTATCTTATTACCCACAAGGGTTGTTGAAAAAAATATCTTGGGTCATGTCCATGATGACCGCTAGGCATGACATGTGTGGTAGGAATGTTCAGCCATAGATAGATGATGATGATGCTCCAATTTCTTTAAAGAGGTCTCATGATTGTGCCACAATGCAAGTTGTGGCTGAAAAGACCACATCATCTGGGATAAGGTGGTCTAGTATTCACCACCAGGAGGAGACCCAAGTCATAGTGGCCTAGTCACCCATTAGAGCAGAGAGGCCTAAAATGGATTCAAAGTCAAAGGTTGTCAGGTCTTCTTCTCAACTGACTGCATTAACATTAGAGTAGATGAATTCTTCAGTAATATATGTTTGGCAGGGCACAAACCATGAAATCAAAGATATTTGGGTGTTTCTCCAAGATGTTATATTCATTTTGGTTGTTGGGGATATCTAAGAACCCTCTGATCTTTAACCCAACCATGATTTTCCTGAGGTCGTGTAGTACATCTATGAGATAGAGATGCTAATATATTCCACAAATGATCGGATCCAAACCATAGATAGGGTGACTAAAGATATTTCCCAAGTAGTGGTTGGGGGAATATCTTGATGATCCGATGAATAATGGGATGACTTAATTGATGATTGTGAGGTATATCTATATTCTCCCTTATTCTTTTTCTCCTTCATCCACCATCATTAATTTTTATGGGATTTATTTTTCAGCTCATAAACAAAGAAGAGGAATCAAGGGTGATGCTAGAGTCACCAAAAAAACGAGATGATGGGCACTCCCATTAAATTTGTGGTTGAGTATCCTGAGCCCAAGGACCTATCCCTGGGTTAGAGAAATATGGTTGAATAGATGGTGGGAGTGTCTTATCAATCATTACCTCAAGTTTCCATTACTGAGAGGATTAATATGTTCCCTCTCTGTCTTGAAAGAAGAAACAAAATAGGGTGAATAAGTTGTTTTGCTGTATACACTATAGTAAGACTTTTCACTATCATTTTAATTTTAGGACTCATCTGACATAATTGTTTGACTATTAATTTCTTTTATAGGATCTACATCAATCTCCTCCATCTAGGTTTACAGTACTAATCTGTCCAGGATCAAGGGGGCATTCCAAATAAGTTACAGACACATGGTAATGAATCCAAACCTTTAATGGATGAAGTTATAGGAGATGCAATCATTTATGCCCCCTTTATTATAGATATAAGAGAGATTCAAGTTGATTAATATTTTACATCATGAGGTTTCATGCCCTTATCACTGAATTTATTCCTCATGATATTTTAGATCTTCCACATACACTAGAGGACCCTACAACAACAACCATCATCCCTATCTCTGATATGAGAGAGGCTTATAAGGATTTGGGTGCTTCAATGATGGTGTAGAAGCTAATCCTAACTATGTGGGGTTTGAATACATTGTGTCTACTGAGAGGAGAGTGGACAGAATCGACAGAAGATCCAATTCGTGTCCTGAGCCACATTTCTCAAATACCCATACTAGAGAGGATGCTGTGATATTTTGGGGATTATGTAATGAACTAAAATAAATTGAATTTTTTTTCAAAAATATTAATATTACCACCTCTATAGAGGAGTTTCATTACTTTTATAGAGAATTGGATTGATGTGAGTTTCTTATATCTTACATCTTCATGTACAGTTGGTCTCTTTGAATTTGATGTCTCATACTAGAGATTGACATCTGAAAATTTGTCTTCAAAAAACATTGTCAGGGTGATTCATGACTAAGACATAAAATTTCATATTTCTCCCACTATTGAGAGAGTGATAGTTGAGGTTCCAAAAGTGGGAGATTCTCAAGGGACAACCTTCCCTATTTTTTAGGAAAAATCATGAGGATGTTCCTTGTAAAGAGTTCACTTCCCTAAACATTGAGACTAAGGGTGTCATAAAGGCATCAATTCCAACTTCTAATCTACTAATGGGTGTGTGTTTCCAAATTATCTAGTTGTTTCACTACCATTGTTGTCTGTTAAACCTTGATATTAATGAGGGGTTCCATGTGCTATCTAGTACAATTGACAATGATATCAAAGCCCGAGGGAGAAGATTCCATGCCAACTCAGCCAATAGTAGAAGGTGAAGGTGATACAGTTTTAATAGGAGTGAAGAAGAGTTCCTCTTTGAGTGTGATAATCCTAGAATACATCTCTCCCTCAAAAAATTGGTTTGAGTTAGGCTTAGAGACATATTACTCTCTTCACACAACATTTCATATCATCTAGAATGAAATCTAGAAGATAGTATCAGAGATGCCCCCTCAAGGATTTCCATCACAACTTCCCAGACTCCCAACCTTGTTCTCCTTTTTAGTGAATGATGAGTTTGATTATTTCATGACCCACCATGATGTGAAGTCAATATTTCAACAATGGGAAGATGGTAAAAGTTCACATAAGACTAAGGCACAACTAGGAGGACAATTTAATGATCTTAGGTCTACTGTGTCTTGGGTGAAGATTAGTCATGCCAAGGTGGTAGAGGAGTATCATCACCATCTAGAAGAGAAATATCTCCAAATAGTAATCCTTTAAGAAGAACTAAAGTCTATAAAGGAATAGATTTTATATATACAATATTCCTTGAAGAGGGTGTCTAAATAAGGTGAGGATGTTGTGGATATAGAGATAGATAAACTCTATTATGCAAAAGAGGTTGTTTCCAAACATCTAGTTGGATTTCTGCAAGCTATGGGGAATTATCAAGATGTAGTTCAATATCTCATGGTGTTTCTCATCATGAAAACATGTTATAATTAAAATTAAATGGATTAAAACACTTTACTTTTTTCCTAATTATTTATTACCTAGTGATTATAGTTGGACTATTGTTAGCGTTATATGAAAAACCTTATGAACTTTGTGTCTTTGGTGTCATAACCTGAGTTTTTCTAAGACCTGATGAAAATGAATTATTAGGTGAGAATTGGTTTTTTCTCAAGCCACTTTTTGGGGGTTTTAATCCGTAAAAGTTTTATTCTAATGTATTTTCATTGATGTATTTTTCCTAAACCATGTGGAGTGGATGTCTAGAAAGTTGAGAATTGACTTTTACCAAAGCTTCACTCTTTTGGGTTTTCAACATTGAGAGTACTGTGTCTATTTCTGTGGGTAGTTTAGAGAATTCCAATCCAAACTAATATGATTGGTGTTTTAAGTTGAACATATTTGACCATGATTAATGGAATAATAACCCAATCAAGTCATTCTGGCGCAGAATGTTTCGAAATATTTCAGATACCAAAATGGGAATTCTGAGTCATGTTTTATTTCATTTTTGTATTCGAAACATGATGTGAGACAAACATACAAGGAAAGATCACAGAATAAATTTGAAAATTGTTTTCTAGCATGATGTTTTCATTAGGGATTACTGAGATAAAAGATGTCTCTACTGAAGAAGGATATACCTCTGGTTGACATGCCTTTTCTGTAGGAGAATTTTTCCATGCCAAATATAGTGTGTTACTACATAGTCAAATAATGGAACCCTATAGATGATAGTCTCTTTTGGGTGGGTGACTAATTCAAATCCAGATTGAGAATATTACTGTATAGTCAAATAAAGGTGTCTTAAGGAATCTGACATTCCATTTCTGATTGATGGGTAGTTTTTAATGATTTAGGTTTCTTCAAGACCACAAAGGGTGGGTTTTAAAGGTAATGTGTCTGAGAATGAAGATAAAATCTATGTTGGCATTTTCCAGGAATGAGAAACCACTCCTACATGAATTTTCCTTGTGTAAAGGAGGTTACATTCTATTATATGACCGATGTCTGGGGGAAGGCCCCTCCCTGACAAGAGTTGAAGCATTGTGTAGTTTAAATTCATGTAACTAGGTCATGAACCATACAGTTTAAAATAATATAAAAGGATGTTGGGGATACAATTTAAGGATGTTTATCTTTGACCAAAAGATTAGTGATTTTCCCCTATTATGGTAATTTTTCCAAGAATGTTCCATTATTTATAGGTATGAAGGGAGGAGGGTTGTAAGACGAAATCTTGGGGTTTCTAGATCAGAATAATGATATGGTAAAAAAACTTTATTAAGGATTACTTTTATAGAATATTTCTCTATTGGGGATGAATTTACCTATGGTCGGTAGGCCTATTTGTTGGGAAACTTACACAAAGTCAACTATGGCATATTACTTCATTTTCAAACAGTGGAATCCACTAACTGATATACCCATTTGGTGGGTGAATTATGAAAATCCAATTGGGGTGTATTACTTCATATTTATATAAAGGCACCCTCAAGAATCCAACATTCCATCAGTGATGGTTTGAGAAATATTATATAGATTCACATTGTCCTAGATCCAATGTTTGGTTTATGGGAGGAAAGCACCAAAATATGGGTGGATCCTTTCATATCAGAATTATAAAGAATGTGGAGAAATGATTTCTATATGTAGTTCTATCCCATAGGTAGGAAAATATGATTTAATTTTTATGTTGTGGGTGTACCAAGGAATAGGACTTGGGTGTCATTACGTATCTTATCAGAGTGAGAGTCAAGCCACAAAAAGTTCTAGAGTTTGCATCAATTGTGCAGATTAACATCATGTGGTAAGAAAACCTGGAATTCATTTTAAGGTATTGCAACCAATACCATAGTAACCCTATTGTGAATTGATATGAATTGATAATTCCGGGGATCCTTTACCAAAAATCATAAGCCTATGGGATCAATTATCAGTGTGAGAAAAAAGTAGTGTAAAAGGTATCATACACTACATAATGTTGATATAAATGAAGGATATTGAAATCAAGATTTTTTGGTGGCTGGACCAGCATGTAGGATCTATACATCTCTACACATCTCATTAGAATTAGAATAAAGTTGTATGTAGTTATGAAAAATAACCATGCAGTTTAGTTTCATGTGGCAAGGATATTAGCCATGCAATTTAATTTCATGTGGTAAAGATTATGGAAACTCAACATGAAAGAATAAATATTGCAGGTGGACCCAATACAAGATATATGGGCATCACTATGTGTCTTGTAATGGTAAGAACCAAGAAATGTGTTGTTATTGAATTTAAGTCAACCATGTATTTAAATGTCATGTAGTGAGGTTATCTGGTGTATTTTAGTTTTAGGTGATATGGTGATGACCATTTTTCATGGAAACAAGGAGTGATGTAAGGCTTAGTGAGACAAGGATTATCCAGTATGATTTGGATGTGAGGGAGGAAACCATAAAACATGATATTGGGGGTCCTTGAATTTGAAATGTGATATGTGAAAAAAATTCAATGGATTATTGTGGATAAATGTTAAAATTTTAGGTTCTTAGACTAGTGTGGTTGAGGCTTGAGGATATAGAATAGTTCTCTCCTCAGGATGTATGTACCTATGGTTAACATGAAATTTTTTATGGAGGCTTATAAAAATCCGACTTTGGGTGTATTTTTTCATAGTCAAACAATGATATACTCTAACTTAAAGGACCTTTTAGTGGGTGACATATAAAAATACTACAAGGGAGTATTACTACAGAGTTAGACAAAGGTGTCTTTAGAAATCTAACATCCTAGCACTAATTCCCAAGGAATGCTTATGAAGATCTAAAATTTCCTAAGATAAGGAATATGATGTGTGGAAGGAATATGTTTGAGAAAAAAGTAATAATTTCTAATATAATTGAACATGGAGTGTGAAGTCATCTATATATATTTCTATTGTTTACATGTGGTAGAGGAATCATCATGTTTCTATGATGGGATTTCGGAAGAGGGAACCTAAGTTAGGGTCTCCTTTATAGATATTTTTTTATCTATAGCGGAGGGGGGATTTTTTATTTGTGGTTAGGCTTGGTAAAAAAGGTCTATGTGTCCCTGAATATCACTTGATAATGAAAATAAATCCACATCTAGTTCTGCTAAGGCTCCCTATAAAAGTCTTACCCGTACACATAGTGGGGGAAATTTTTATGTTGCGGTTGGACCAAGGATTGGATATTCAGGGATCACTATATATTTAGTGATGAAAGGAATCAATCCACATGTAGTTCTTCAATATATGTGTGGTGGGATGCCAGTATCAAAGATTATGATATGATCAAGAAATTATTGGAATGTTACACTATTTTACATCATGCAACAAGGATGTGAACCATGTAGTTTTACATCGTATGGTAGGGACATTGTTTTATAGTTTAATATATTTTGACTAAGTTGTTAGGATATATAGATTAATTTCTTACACCTTGGACTATTATATCTTATATTTCTAGTTTTTATGACTATAACCATATGATGTTTCTTTTTAAGTTCATGAATATAGGTAAATTATGCTATGTAGTTTAATTTTATACAAAAAAGATGTTGGTGCCAAGAATTTTTTCTTCTTGAGATGTGGATGAAGGTGTACTTATCAAAAGTAGTATTTATTGAGAAATATTTCCTTGGAAGGTTCCTTAAGGAGATATACATCCACCAATATCATAGAAGAAGATCTGTTAGGGTGGTTCTTCTGTATGGAATAAGGTATCTCCCACTTTGGCTAAATATTTGGAGGCTTCTTCCCTGATATCATCGAAATCCTAAGAAATAGTACCAGTTCTTCATGGAGGAATGAACAAAGGAATACATTCTTGTCAAATGACCATTCTATCCAATTTTGATGGACATCCAAGTGATGAAAAGTATAAATTTTTTCTTATTGAGTCACTCCAATTCATCTAAACGTTTCCGAGATTGCTCATATATGGATAGATGATCATAGATGGAAATGTAGAGTGAGGTCCATTGGAACTCAATGAGAAGGACTACTTATATTCCATATATGATTGAATACGGGGTTGCTTGTGTGGATGTATGTGTGGTATTCTGGTAGGCATAAATGGAAATCAAGAACTTGTTAGGCCAATACTTTTCATCCTTATCCACTATCTTATGAATTATATTTGATAGGGTATTATTGAAGGGCACCATTTTTCCAGTAACCACTGTGTGATAGCAAAATGAGTGGTTGGATTTGATATTAAACTACTAATGCATCTTCTCTAATTGAGAATAATAGATATTGGTGTTGATGTCCATCAGTATTGTGTGAGGGACAAAAAATATTGTAATGATGTTGGATTTTAACACCGACTCATTGATCAACCTCCATTTTAATTCTTAAAAACATTCTTTACATTCATGTTTCGATAATAAATTAACCCCTTTACATGTCAAATTGGTTAAATATATTTCTAATCAGATGAAATTTTTAACAAATCATCGATAGTAACTAACTAATACATTGATACTACATACTATAGTTATATTTTTTTAGTGTAGTATACTCTTTAAATACCATTGTCTTTGAATTATTAACTAATATTACATCCATAGAGACAACATGACCAGGAAAAGGAACATCCTAAATCTATATATCACACTGGAAAAATTTCAAATATAACTTCTTTTCTATAAGAGTCTCAAGAATGATTTAAAAATGAATCTTATACTCTTCATAATGTTTGGAGAAGACCGATATATCATCACTAAAAACCAAAATGAAATTATTAATATATTCAATGAAAAATATGTTCAGTATAAAAATAGAGAGTGAATTAATCATTCCAAAGGAAATTACTAAAAACTCATAATGTTCATACCTCATATAAAATGTTGTCTTTGGATTATCCTCCCTGTTTACTCAAAATTGAAGATAACCAGAACAAATATCAATCTTGGAAAAATATTAAGCTCCATGAAGTTGATAAAAAACATCAATATGTGCCAGTTGATACTTATTCTTCATGTGAACGACATTAATTTCACTATAATCAATGCACTACCTTATAGTTCTATCCTTCTTTTCCAAAATTATAAGAGGAGATCTGCAATGATAAGCACCTGGGTGTATGAATCCCTTATCACACTAATCATGTAGTTTTTTTAACTCCACTATATCCATTGTTTTAATTATTTATAGAGTCACTAGTGTAGAAAATATTTTTTAAGGTGGTTATTTTTTATTTTTTATGTCGGCTATTGGTCGACGTTTTTACAGGAGACGTTATAAATATTTTTTTTACATCGGTTATTTTAAAACAGAAGTAAAAAAACAAAAATAAAAAGTTTTTTTTACGTCAGTTCCTCAAAAACCAACGTGGAAAATACTTCGGAGTCATGATTTATTACATCAGTTATTTAAAAACTGATGTGGTATTTTCTTTTCACGTTTGTTATATAATAACCAACGTCCTAAATCATGCCTCTGATGCATTTATCATGTCAGTTATTTTCATAACATATGTGATAAAGCAGTCTGCCAAGCTGTTTTCCACGTCGGTTAAATAATAACGGACGTGAAAACATATCTACTACGTCGGTTATCAAATAACTGACGTAAAAAACTATTCCTTTCCATTTATGACGTCGGTTATTAAATAACCCACGTAAAAACCAATCCCATGCATTTGTTATGTCGGTTTTCAAATAACCGATGTTAAAACCAATCCCCTTGCATTTTTTCATCAGTTATAAAATAACCAATGTAAAAACCAATTTTTTATTAATAATACTATTCAACCACAACAATGACCATCCAAAAGAAGACCTGAAATGGAACATAAAGAGACCAAAACCCCCCCACCCCACAGGACAGCCCCCCCCCCACACACACCCCTGGACTGCCCCCAGCCTCTTGGACTGTCCCCACCCCCTTGACAGCCCCCCCACACCCCTGGAAACCCCCCCACCCCACTAGACATCCCACCCACAACCCTGGACACCCCCACCCCCTGGACACCCCTACACCCTGGACACCCCTTGGGAATCCCCCCACCCCTGGACATCCCTCCCACCATCCTAAACACCCCCACCCCTATGGACACCCCACACCCCTGGACACCCCTGGACACCCCCACCCTCCTGGAAAGTCCCCACCCCCTAGACAGTCCTCCCACCCTCCTGGACACCCCCACCCCCATGGAAACCCTGGACACCCCCACACCCCTGGACATCCCTCCTAAACCCCATGAAACCCACCCACTCCCTAGACACCCCACACCCCTAGGCACCCCTGGACAACCCCCCCCCCCCCCCACTCCCCTGGACAACCCTCCTACCCTCCTAGACATGCTCCCACCCCCTGGAATGCCCCCACCCTAATGGAAACCCTAGACACCCCCACCCCACTAGATAGCCCTCCCTCGCCCATAGAAACCCCCCTTACCCCACATGACACCCACACCCCTAGACACCCCTTGGATAGCACCCCACACCCCTGGAAAGCCCTCTAACCCCCCAGACACGCTCCCACCCACCTGGACTTCCCCCCCACCCTCATGGACACCCTGGAACTTCACTCCCACCCCATTGGTCAGCCCTCCCACACCCCTAAAAAACCACCGACCCACTAGACACCCCCTGGATAGCCCCCCACTCCCCTGGACCGCCCTCCAACCCCCTGACATGCTCCCACCCCTGGACTTCCCCCCCAACCTCATGGAAACCCTGGACACCCCCACCCCAATAGAAAGCCCTCCCACACCCCAGGAAACCCCCTCACCCCAAAGGACACCCCTGGAGAGCCCCCCACTCCCCTGGACAACCCTCCCACCCTCCCGGACATGCTCCCACTCCCTGGACTGCCCGCCCCACCCTCATGGACACCCTGGACACCCCCACCCCACTAGACACCCCTTCCACACCCCTGGACCCCCACCATACTAGACACCCGCTGCCACCCTAGACACCCCTGGATATCCCCCCACATATGGAAACCCCCCAACCCACTGAAATCCCCCCCACCCCTAGAACCCTTCCCCCCCACTGGACCCCCCCCCCCCCACACCGCCGGAAAACCCCCACCCCACTGTACACCCCAACCCCCTGGACAACCCCCACCCTCCTAGACATCCCCCACCCCCTGGAGAGCCCTCCAACACCCCTGGACAGCCCTCCCACACTCCTAGAACCCTTCCACCCCAATAGACACCCCCCACCCCTGGAACCCCCCCCCCCCACCCCACTGGACACCCCCACACCCATGGACAACCCCCACCCTCCTGGACAACCCCCACCCCTGGATATCCCTCCCACCCTCCTTGACACCCCCCACCCCCATGGACACCATCGACCCCCCCCCCCCCGGATAGGCCCACACACCCCTAGAAACCCACCCACCCCCTGTTCACCCCCACACCCTTAGACACCCCCAGGACATCCCCCCACTCCCCTGGACAACCCTCCCACCCTTCTGGACAAGCTCCCATCCCTGGACTTACCCCACCTTCATGGAAACCCTGTACACCCCTACACCCCCGGACAACCCTCTCACACCCCTAGAAACCCACCCACTCCCTGGACACCCCCAACCCTTGGACACCCCCTGGACAGCCCCCACTCCCCTGGACATCCCTCCCACCCCCTGGACACGCTCTCACACCCTTTGACTTCCCCCACCCTCTTGGACACCCTGGACAGTCCCACCCCACTGTACATCTCTCCCACACCCCTCGAAATCCCCACGACCCCCTGGGCACCCCCACACCCCTGAACACCCCCTGGAAAGCCCTCCCACCATCCTGGACACCCTCCGACCCCCATGGACATGCTGGACACCCCCACCCAACTGGACAACCCTCCCACACCCCTGGAAACCCACACCCCACTAGACACCCCCCAAACCAGAATCCATACTAGAAAAACCATCAAAACTAGACCAAAACCAGAAGTAGAGAAAAATTAAACAGTCACATATATAACATTCATAAGTTACAATGTCCAAAAAAAATCTAAATCCAACCTAAAGAACTACCAAATACACAATTATAATAACAATATTCAAAATTACATTTTACACCACAAAAAAACTAAAATCCAATAAAACCTGTAAAATAATTTGACAATTCTACTTGTAAGTGTTTGACCTCTTGAGAACTATAGGGTTGAGGGTTATCCAATATCTACAAATTAAAAGAATAGTAGTTGAAATTTATAATGAATAAATCAAATGAAATATTATGGAAAAGTTAAAAAGGAAATCTTTCCATGTCAAAGTTCACAAGTGTTCCAGTTGTAATTATTTCATATATAAATCTTATCATATAATATCATCATTTGATGACACCTTGTAATTCATGACAATTCTTTTTGAATGAGTGTAAATTCAAAATATTATTTTTATGTAATACATCAAAAAGTACAAATTATAAATGGATATTTACCTTTACTTTTACATATTTCATCTTGGAACTCCTTTTCTTTTTTTTCGAAAGTAGACCCATCCCCTATTAAACAATAATATGAATGGGATAAATTTATAATTCTTTATATTATATAAAACTACTAATAAATTGAAACATAATTTTCCAACATATTCTTATAACTTTCCCCCACATCGCCATGGATAAAGCATATCCAATGTAGTGTTTTCTCCCATGGGAAAAAAACCTAACATCCAATGATCACTAATAAAAGAAAATTTAAGGTTAGTGATTTTTTATGTCAAAATATAATGAACTCTTTGCCAGAGATATGTTTTATAACTCTCACAAAAAGGAATCATCCAACACTGTGTGATTATATTTTGTTCAACTATTTCAGCAATATAAAGAATTCCTTTTTCCTCATCCAATGCATGTGCTTCAGGAAAAATAAAATGTGGGTCCATAGATCCATATACATCTGTCCGCTCATTCTTCTCACACATGTTATAAATATACCTAATAGAAAATAGACATAAGTATACATTTTTAATAAATATAATTTATGGAAAATGTGTTAAGACTTACATGGAAACAATTTTCACCACGTTGATGCCCAACTTATCTCCAGTAACAAGATACATGATATTAGTTTTCACAATCCCCACATTTATTGCATGTCCACAAACATGAGCTTCCATTGGAAACTCATAATGATCCACCAAATTTTTTTGAATATCTTGACAATCATTCAAGACAACTAGAATCTGTATATGATGTCATAGCCATTTTTCTTTATTCTTGTCTATATAGTATTTCTTTACCTTTGATGTATCCCAGTAAAAATAAATAGAAAAATATATTAGTTTTCAAATCCTAAAACAACTTTAATAAAAAAATAAAATATAAGATATAACAAATATACCTCTATGGTAATGAGTCGCATAAGTCTGGATGGAAAAATAAAAAAATGGACGATATTATGTCCAACTGTCATCACCTCATCTGTAGGTAATGGTACTAAAGATGATCTATCTATAATATCCTATACAGTGACCCTATGATGCTCTACCTCGAACTTTTGATGATGAACTGTATCTTCTATACAATATACCAGCCCATATGCATTTATATGATGTTGAGGATAATCAATATACAACTTGAAATAAGTAGGAAGATGCGACGAAGGAGTAGGATAAGAAATGGGTTCCGCAGGCTGAGGTGGAGGAGTGGGAGCTACTGGAAGAGGTGGAGGATAAAAAATGGGGTCTGCAGGGGGAGGTGGAGGAGTGGGGGCTGCAGTCTGAAATTATCTTTACATGTCTGCAAACATAGAATGTATGATGCTCTAATCTTTTACTCCATCATCACATTAATATTATGAAATTCAGCCTACAAGGATTATATTTTTTTATAAACACCCTCAAGTGAAGAAGTTGAATAACGTGGAAAAAATTTTCTTACCGATACACTCATTGGATATCATCGTACACGACCAGGATGTTCGGGATTTCCCAATGCTGTAGATAAAATATCTTTCCTCCCAGTAGCTGTAAATACCCATTTTGAGATTTGATCCTCAAGGGAATCCTGTATTAATTAATTGAACATTTCTGTAATGATTCAAATTATATGAAGAATATAGTTAACTTAAATAAATCAAATAAATATCTTACAATCCTCTCAGCTACGATTATCAAATCTTCCAAATGATATTGCCCATTTTTACCATCCGAGATCTCGTCCATTTTTCATGTCTAGATGAAGGGGATGGAGGGGAAACCTCTCCAAAGCTTGAAGACTCAGCTCTTAGTTTTTGTATTTTTTCGACCATAATTTTTTCTTCTAATAATGTATACCCTCCTCGAGATACACTATGAGGGTATACATTTTTAGATAGGATATCCTAATGATATTTACTTGTTTGATGTAAACTCAGAATAATAAATCATTAAAAAACATTAATAAGATAATTTATATAAGAAATCTTATAAAATTTTACATTTCCCTTACCAAAAATGAATCTTTTCTTCACCTTTCAACAAACTTCCTCCATGTGTCTTCATCTATAAAAGGATATATATGACATGGATTGTCATGCCTCCTATGAACATAAATGAAATCAGATGTTAGGGTTGATTTGAAATCCCTCCATCTCCTAGCAGCCATCGATAAGCATTTATTCCTGACTCCTCCAGTGTCAGGAATATCAAATGTCATCTAATAAAGAATAGGTAAAACATATTATACTAGAAACTTTTAAATAAAAGGAAAACAATAGAAAAAGATCTTAACAAAATCATCTCCCACAACTGAGATATTATCTATTTTTCCACACTTCTCCAATCATCATACAAAATGCTTACTTTTCTCTTCCCCTGAGTTGATACAAAACTCGTAAAATATTTGGAATTTGGACCTCTAGGAATATCATTCTCACCAAACTCAATGAGTATCCTCCGGTACTGCATACGGGAGACTGATAATTTTGTTAAACTTGTGCACCCATTTTTACTAACTCTTGAACTCTTTGTCATTATGGGAGCACATGGGGAAGATTGGGGAACATCAAGAGGATCATGTGAATGGTCCTCCCCAAAGGTATGATCATTATGCTCATTTCCATAATCATGTGGTTGATCAACTGATTGATCTGTCATTAACTTTAAAATAAAAAAAAACAAACATTAGTTCACAAATATACAAATTAAAATATTACAATACGAATGTAAACAGAAAATGGAAAGTTGAACTAAGTTACATAATAGTAAATATGGTTAATATGGTAGGCATGTTAAACAACGGTAAAGAAGGTAAATGTGGTAAACATGGTAGTGTAATTTTCATTCAAATAAATAAATAAATATATAAGTATCGTAAAGGTAAACTATGGTAAACAATGGTTAACTATGGTAAACATGGTAAACATGGTAAAAATGGTAAAGTAATTTTCATTTGACTAAAATAAAAGATATATAATTTACGTAATGGTAAACATGATAAGATAAACTAATCAAAACTAAAATAAACAAAAACTTCTACATATTTGTTTTAATACGTGTTTTAATAAAGAAAACATTTAAAATATCTAACATTTCATGAAAATAATAAATGTAAACAAGAAATAAACATTTGTTACCTATAATATTAGGAATGTACAAATGGATTGTTTTCCCCAAATTCCTTCATCATGATTGTTCCTTATGGCACAAACCATGTATTCAACATGATTTCCATTATGTTCTGCTAATATTTCCATAGAAGTGGGGATCTCACATAAATCAGCATCTTCAAAAAGTTTATCCTCACCAATATATTGTTTTTACCTTGTAAAAAATAGACCATTGCATATCTGTTTGATCAACTACATAGAAAATCTATTTTTCATGTGTTCCCATTATAAAAGAATCAGTTGTGTCTTCCAATCTATTTAGATTAACAACTGTCATTCCAAATTCATTGCATCTGACACTATTTTTACCGATAAACCATTTATAATTAAAAATAGGAACCTTAATTTTTATGTAATAAACCTCCCATATTTCTTCAATAACTCCATAGTATGCACTTGATGCAGAAATTGGTTTTTTGTCTTCAGAACTCAAAAAATGCATTGCTTCTGCATACACCAATACACCACTATTCTGAACAACACTTATATTATCATGAGATTTTGTATAAAATTTATAGCCATTAATGTCATAACCGGACCATGTTATCACATTTAAACATCGACCACCCACTATCCATCCTAATGGGTCTGATACATCTGATCTACCAAGAAAGGTCTTTTTAAACCATGAAAAATTTATGTTGTTGTCCACATTCCAAATACACATTTCTTTCATCTTTGGATGATATTGTTTTAAATAATTAATATGCAATGTGATATACAGTTGAGCATCAGCTATGTTATTCAAGATGTATAATTATAACTTCTTCATCTATTCAGATGACAATGATTTGACTTTCAAGCCACAAATCCCCTTTCCCTCATTATTAACTTGGTCAAGGCGAGATGGAGGCAAACTTATGGGCTCCACCACAGCCAAGTAGCTCGTAAAAAACTCCGCAACCTCCTAGAAATATATTTTTCAAAAATGGAGGCTTTAGGTCGATATGAATTCTTCACATACCCCTTCAATATTTTCATATACCTTTCAAAAGGATACATCCAATAGAGATATACAGGTCCACGAAGATTTATTTCTTGAACCAGATGAATCATTAAATGCAGCATTATATCAAAAAAAGATGGAGGAAAATACATTTCCAATTGACAAAGTATAGAAATTACATCCTTTTCCAAAATGTTCAAAGCATTCACATAAATTACCTTATAACAAATTGAATTGAAAAAATAACACAACTTCATTATAGTATTTCTAACATGGATGGGAAATATTCCATGCAATGCTACTGGTAGAAGTTGTTGCATCATGAAGTGACAATCATAATATTTCATAACTATCTACTTTAAATCCTTCAATGAGACAAAAAATTTAACATTTGAAGAATAACCTTCAGGCACTTTGCTATCATGAAGACACTGAAAAAAGCTAATTTTCTCCCTCTTGGATAATGTATGACAAGCTGGGGGAAGAAATGTTCATCTTCCATTAGGAGTGGGAGCTAACTACAAATGTATTCCCATTGATAGTAAGTCTAATATTGCATTCAACCCATCTTTTGTCTTTCCTTTAATATCTAACAATGTTCCAATCAAACTATCATAGATATTATTCTACACATGTATGACATCAATATTATGTTTAACTTCGTGATATCTCCAATATGGTAGCTCAAAAAATATCAACCTTTTCTTCCAAATATTTCTATCATTACCAGATTTATGTGTCTTTCCCAATGTCACATCAAGGTTTTCCACCCTCTCAAAATACACATCTAATGATAAAGGTTTTGGAGTAATATAAAATTCTTGTGAGCCATTGAATTCCTTTTTTAGTCTTCTATATGAGTGATCCATTGGAAAAAACATTCGATGACCCATGTACACTGTTTTCCTCCCATAATGAAACTAACAATATGAAGTCAGTTGTTCGCAAATTGGACATGCTTTATGCCCCTTAACACTATATCCCGATAAATTTCCATATGCTGGGAAGTCATTTATAGTGAACATAAGCACTGCGTGCAGTTGAAATAATTCCATTTTATAAGAATCATACACTCTAATACCACCCTCCCATAAAAGTTTCAAATCATCAATCAATGGTGACAAGAAAACATCAATATCATTTCTGGGTTGCTTCGGACCAGATGTCATTATACTCAACATGACATATTTTCACTTCATACAAACTTCAGGAGAGAGGTTTTAAATTACCAATAAAATAGTCCAAGAACTTTTTGTGCTACTGAGGTTTCAGTATGGATTCATTCCATCTGTGCACAACCCTGGTCTAAGATTTCTAATTTCATTTCCAAATATCAAATTGTTGAAGCTCCTTTCCGTCACAGAGTCTAACGAATGGAGAAGGGGAATACCTTAAGCACAAGAAGAGTCATCCTTTGAAGAACATCAAAAATTGACAAAGGCATGAACAAGGAACCCTTTAAGAAGAGGTGTGAAAGTTTTCTTCTGGTCGCGCAAGTCACCTGTGCGCCACATATGGGTCATGCAAGTCACTTGAGCGCCCTATTCCTTTTTTACAAAGGTTCCCAGTGGCCTATAAATAACCCCCGTGGGCCCCCCATTTCAAGGAGGAATTTTCCTAAACTCTGATTCAAGCTCTGGTCTCCCATGTCTTTTTATGAAATCTTTCGAACACTTCTAAGGTAATTCATTACCTAGAATGGAAGCTATAAAGAGGAATAATAAGGCCTATGTATCAGAACTCATCAATACTTGCGTGCCTAAGTGTCCATACCTTAAGGGAAGTGAAGAAACTTGCATGTCGCCTTTCCCTTTCAAGGGAACTTGCATGCCACCCTTCTGGAAGCCTCTAGGGGTGATACTAAGGGCTTGATTTCAAAGTCACCCATGTATTACCCTATGGATTCTTCATCTCTCAAGGCGACTCATGTCGTGCAAGTATACTAGCACGACCATGACTTTCACACCAAAACAATATCGGTGCTCCTCCTTCCTAGTCACCTCCTTTTCTAAAATCCACCTAATTTCTTTCAAGATATGGCCTTCAAAACCCTCTTCAAATCCATTTATGACAGGGTTCCTTTGTTGGATTCCTTATCTGAGAGGAATTCATATGGGCCTCTTTCTTAGAAGTAAGTCCCAATCATAATTTCCCTTAATTGGGCCTCCTTTATAAGAGTAAGCCCCAGCCTTAATTTCTTTTGATTTGGGCTTCCTTTTCAGGAGTAAGTCCCGGGTTAAAACCCCAAATCTCCATAAAGTAAAAATACCTTTATGGACCCTTCTCTTGGCTAGTCATACATATGTAAACCCCATATCATTTCTTATGATTGCATACTTCATGGCACAATCATCAGTTTTACTGATACCTCTTGTTCCTCACACAGAGCATGACTCACGTGAGATTAGAGTGTAAAACTAATTATGAAATCTCTCTTTGGGCCATTAGTCATGCATTAACATCATACTTATTCACTCGAACTACATGGACATTGATCTCTGCCTTAAAAGTAGAGTACGTGGGAAGCCTTTATAAGGTTCAATCCCATATTTCATTAATTATTTTCCGTCCCATATGACATTAAACTATATCCTTCTTATCGAACTATGTGGGTACTTATTCCTTTCTTTTAAATAAGGATACCTAGGTAGTCCATCTGCGGGTACGATCCGAACTCTGAAATAATCTTGTCTTTCTGAATGACAATAAACTTAAAGTACCCCACTGAGCGGCTTTAAAAATAGTATGGTCATCATAATGACCAAGATATTTCTATATAATGTATGGAAGGATGCCATTGACTAAGAATCTCTAATTTATATGTATGATTCTCTATTGACGAAGAACCTCAAATACATATAAAAGACTCTCTAAATTCCCTACATATCAATCATTGATTGAAATATCTAAAGGAAAAACTCATTTTCATGCTTGGTAAATTAATAAGGATTCATGAACATAATTTAAATATAAAAGAGAGTCCTGGAGTAGACAATAATTCCCCCCAAAAAGGTGTGATGAGTCTGAACTCCCATCCTCTTGACCAATGAAAATTCTTAAGCCTCATCAGTCCACAACTAATGGGAACCTACCTTTGGAAAGTAGGTCTAAATGGATATAGAATCATTGGATGTTTCTGGTTCTACAAATAAACCCGTTAGAAACCAATTGGAATGTTTGAACCTTAAAACAAAAAAGGTCATCCTCATTTCCAGAAGGAACAAAAAATGGTGAACCTGACGTGAATCCTTAACCTAGTTAAATGATGTTTTTACTTATTTTTTAGGCCCCTATTTAACTCAATGTGAGTGTCAACAAAGCAATCAATCACATATGTGTTCATCCAAAAGATGTAGTCTAGCCAAGCTTATCTTGATTATTTCTGTTATATCAAACATGCACTCTTTTCCAAAGATCTATCTGCAATACAAAAATGGATTATTTAAAGTTCACACCTGTGAAAGCCTCTACTGCTACTCCTGCTGGATCCTCGTCTGCTCTTAGGACGACGTCACCTACTCAGCATCTTCAATGCTGGGTCTCAAATGTATTGGTGAGGGAATACCATCAACATGGTACCATCCTGACTCTGGAGGCCGCTCGACAAGCCCTCCAAGTTAATAACTCACCCTGGTTTTCTGGAAGACGACGAACATTGGTTAAGAATCAGGTGGTTCCATCCACCATCTCCAACCATTTCGGGTCGTTATCCCCAAAACACAATCAATAGTCTCTCCTATATTATAGGGAGGTGAATGAAGAGGTCACCCAAGGCCTCAATTCAAGAAGATAGGAGTCCATTCAGAGGGATCCCATCAACAATCGTCGTAAGACCTGTACGGTAGTGTACCCTCAACATGATGAGGGTATTTCCTTTAGGGGTTCGGCTCAGGTTCCTCAAACCCGAGCATGCAAGACGAACCGCCAGAGGTGAAATTCAGACAATAGGGAGCAGATTATTACTTCTTCCCCCTCCTGAGAATTCCATCAAGCTAACTTGATGGCAAGCAATGAGCAGGAATATACACCTGTCCATCCTGATTTTACTTCCCAACATACTCGTCTGGAAGTAACACACCAATCCCACCAGGCAATTCTGGTGGAGTATTATAGGCAGGCATATACACCTGTTTATAATTCATCATCTACTAAGCAGGCTCATCTGACTGCAACCAAAGAAACTCTCCAATTAAATATGGTGGAGAACAATCAGCAGGTACATACACCTAAAATTCATCAGGCTAACTAACAGTATCATCTGGTAGCACCTAGAGATGTCAATTGGAAAGCTCCAATGACAAGCAGAAGGCAGACACAATTTTCTTCCCCCACATATGAGTACTGTAAGAATTCATTGACAGGAAAAGGAGGATAGGAGAAGGTACATACACCTACTTCAGACATGGAATGGACTTATATTCCCATTCTAGTAGTTGAAGTCACCAGTCACATTCTGAAAATATTGAAAGAGAAGAAACAAATCCCTGCCAATATTCTGGATACCTATTAGAGTATTATAAAAACTTCATCAGCATCAAAGGGAAAGAATCATAAATTTATCCCTATCAGTGGAGTGAATCATCAACATATCACTCCAGAGCAGATACACACCTCTGTCCCAGTCCATGAGGGTTGTGGGTTATACTCCCCCATGTCATACGGACAATCAAGTTAGGCACATACACCTGATTTGAATAGATATAATCAGCCTAAACTGACCATTTCTCTTGATGAGTCACATACACCTTCCCATAATAACCACTTTCATCAACAAGTGGTTTCAGAAGTGAGTAATAATGCTTCTAAGAAAATGACTCATCTAGCACAGTCGATAAATCAAGAGCCAATATGCAATAAGGCCTTGCTCGATGCTGGAGTTCTTTAATCCCTCAGACAATTGTTTGTTGTAACTCAAGATTCTACTCTCTTATTTCCACATTCTGGAAGTAACAACAATAATTATGAAGGTCTTCATCAAATATTTCTTCATGAAGGCTTGCTTCATGGAAATTCGGTCGATCTCAAAGTATCATCCTCAGATGAGAGCCACAATAACCCTCAGTGTGGTTAGAAGACCAAGGAGAAAGAGGTTTCATCTTTGCTGTAACCCACCATGGTGGTCCTCCCCATGATGATGAATTTAGATGTGAAATTACTCTCCGTAGTAGTAATTCGCATTTCCTGGAAAGTTCTTCAATGGACAATGTTGTAATGAGAATGCCCTCTTATCATTAGGCACTTTCAAATGCGAAGCCAGACATGTCTGATGACTTACCGCTAGTGGGTTAAATTTTTTTTCAATCAGAAGATAGCTTGGGGTGTAGGTCATTCTCCAAACCACCCCTGGGTCATTCATCTTCTTATTTGAAAAATGAATACCAGCTTTGGTCCAATCAAGTAGAATAATATTCATCAAATAATAAGGAGGAAGTTCTGAATATGAGAAAACAACTGGTGAAAGGTGAAGTATCAGTCTTGTTTTGGACTTTGGCTGACTCTCATTATGATATTCACGAAATGTTGACTGAAGATTGTATTCACGATATTCGTCTCATCATTTGTAAAACTCTTTGTCACTTAAAAGAGAAAATATTACCTTATGATGAATATCAAAATCATGTTAAGGTAATAGAAGGGTTGCAATGCCAAATTTACTTGGCATCTCTCTCAGTTTCCCGATATCCAAAGGTTGAAAAGCAGCAGAGAGCCCTTCAGCGTGCATGTTTTGGCACACTAAAAAGGTTTCTCCAGTTAATTACCAATTCCCTATCTGGTATTCATATCTGGGGATGGGGTGTTCATGGATCACATCAATTCACTGTACTCTCCAGTCAACAAAGCCCACCAAATGTGGTCTCATGCAATGATATTTACCCTGGCTGGACACATCTAGCTGGTTTTGTGCATAATCAAAGGCTTTCCCAAGAACATGCGTCAACTAGTTCTTTCCAAAGTCTGTCATATAAAGAACAAGTTATCAAATTTATCTTGCATAAAGAAAATTAGAATATTGAACAGGCTTCTCATTTAGAGCATGCACATCATCAGGTCACAGAAGTGTCAGAAATAATCCAACAATCATCTGAGCCAGATGATTTGAGTGGATGTCGGATGATGCATCCGACTAATTTTTGGACTAAAGTCCACAAAATCAGGAGAGATTTTAAGAAAGTTTCAGATGTAGCAGCTCAAGAGCCACCTCATCTTGCCAAACTGGGGAATCTTTTAATCCAACTCTCTAGATAAACAGATAGGATTCGAGGAGTTGAGCATGAACAACAGGAACAGCCCCAATCCACCAGACTGGGGACTTTTTCAAATTCTCAATCTCTTCCTCAGTGAAAGTTAGTCTTCTCTTGATTAGGGAAGAAGCCACAAGAGGAACGCAGAGCTGAATTATCAGGATATTCCCTCTAAATTAAGGTTCATCAAGAAGTTCCTAAGGGATCAACCAAACAAAAGGCAATGTCACATCAAGGACATGGAAGAAGACAATATCGCAGAAATGCTGACATAAGTGATGTAATGCATTATACATTGATAAATGTCATCAATTCCATTTTCACTAATCCCCCAGAACATGAGGCTCACTCAAAGGGATCATATGAATAATTTCATGTTCAAGAATTTGTACACACAGAAATAAATGAAGAAGGTGTGCGTACCAGAAGTAAGAGGGCTGCCCAGAGGCAAGATATTATTTCGGGTAATGCCCATCCATACTCTAGAAAGGAACATGCCAAGGGAAAGGGTAAAAGTCAGGTTACTTCCCTCCCTACCTCTGGAGAAGGCCAATAACTCTCATTGGAGGAGAGGTTCGCACATCTGGAAGAAGAAATGAAGGAGTTAAGGAGCTTAAATGAAGAACTATTTCAAGGTAGTCTTCCTGCTAAGCGTGCTGGAGTTAGTCAGTCATGGGAATTCGTTGTAGATACTGGGATGGATCAATAATATCCTCCTTTACCAGTACACCCTCACAAGTCCTATCCTATGGGTTATGTGCAACAACAACCGGTAGTACTACCATCAGTTGCAGTACCAGTCACTACCCCCGTCCAAACTCCGGTTATTGCACCTGCTCAGGTCCAATCTCAACCAGATGTTTCTCAAAAATTAATATCTATCATTGAGTCATTAACATCTTGGTTGGAATATATGGAAGGAAAACGTGCACAAGTTCAACCAGAAAAGAAAGCTTACCCTGAATGGGTTGATGCAATTCCTCCTCCATCAAATTTTGTGAATACCACATTCCCAATTTTTAATGGTTCGGGAGATCCAGAACAACACATAACACAATATGTTTCTCGTTGTGATCCTATGATGGGAACTCCTCAACAACAAGGAGCAGTTAATCTCAGGTGTTTTGTACAATCATTACAAGGGCCTGTTTTTGTCTTGTATACAAGTTTGCAGTCTCGGTCAATTACTGGGTGGGAAGATCTCCGTAAAAGATTTCTTCTTCAATTTAGCTCAACGTTTCCAAAGACGATAGTTTTTAATCTTAAAAATTATAAGAAAAGGGAAAATGAAAGAGTTTCAGATTTCATTTCTCGATGGAAGGGATTAACATATTCCTTAAGTTTAGCACTCCCTTAAGAAGAATTGTTGCCAATCTATGTGGAAAATTTGCGTGATGAATTACGCACACCGTTGATCCTTGTGAAATACACAGGAGGGTTTCAAGACCTTACTTCAATCACTCATTAGATCAAAGACTCTCTTAAAAATACTAATGCTAAAACTCATATAATTCCATTTGTTCCAGGAAGGAGAATGGGGAATGCAGAGAATGATATAGTTACACTTAAACAAGCACCTTTACCTTATTCCACTTGAAAACCTTTATCATATCGAAGGGATCCACCTCCTGAGCATAAAAAAAGGCTGCCTCATAAATATGATCAAAGAGATCAAAGATGGAAACAGTTTGAAGATTTGAAGAAAAAAATTTATTCTTTCTGGAATGAAAAAGTTCTTGGCTACTTCATCTTAGATTTGGAAAACAATCTCGTTTAGTTACCAATGGCCAAAAGTCCGAACAAGGAAGGAGATGAAGACCTCTCCAACTATTTCCCATTTCATCATATGTTGAGGCATCCCATTCAGGAGTGTTTTATCTTCAAAGACCTCCTAAAAAATATGGTGGACTCTGGACAGGTAAAACTGAAAGGGTCTTCAGCCCAGGTAGCATGTGTTACTATTACCGATCTAGAGGAAGAAGGCAAGTGGCATGAAGTCAAAAGTAAAAATGTGCAGAAATATGATGATTGGATGTTCAAGAAAATGATAAACCAAACTCATGCCATTTTACAAACACAATTGAATCAACCAATTGTGTTTTTTTCTATGAATACCTCAAAAAAACCCCCTTCATCAGAAGGAAAATCCTCAAAGAGGCGGCATATTTGAAAGAATAAAGAGCAGTTAGAAGAAGATGAGTTCATGTCAAAGCCTAAGTTTTATTTGACTCTGGAAGATTTTATGTCATCTACTTCAAAAGCATGGGCACCGCCCCACCAAACGACACAACTTGAACTGGCTAATCTGACAGAATTTTCATCAGATAAAGAGTTTATCTTTGGTTCTGTTAACATGATTCATTCAATAAATCCTTATTCCAGCCACAGTTTCGATCTTGATGAGCCTGAGTTCCCTATATCAAATAGAGGAATTATATGAAGAGACATAGGTCTAGGATACAGGGGAAGACATGGATATTCCAAAAGCCACTATTTCAATCCTAACCTTACTAGAACTGTATATGTAGTAGAAACTCATGGAAAAGCCCTTCAGTGGGCTCAACAAGAACGAGAAAGTTCTTCCACACATGGTAGATTCAGTCCTGGAATAGATGTTTTGGAATATTGGTTAGAGGTTACACCTTCTTCCTCTTATCAAATAAATAGACCTATTCGGTCTAATCTGTCGAATCCAGGAAAATTTCCAACTCCTACCCCGATACGAGATGCATCTACTTCCAAAGCATCAACTTCTAAGGAACCTGCAAAACCACTATTTATTTTTGGGAAACGCAGAACTTTGGACCAAAAGTATGATTCCTTGAAACATTTGGCCCATATACCGACCAAGTTATCAATTCTAGATGCCTTGAATCTATCAAAAGATCTTCAGGAGGTGCTTATTGAGGCTTTGTCAAGTCCTCAGGAATTCGAAACTGAAATTGATGCGGCTGAAGTCTACCATATAGAGAATGATCCGACAGAATGCCATGCGGTGATATCTTTTACAGATGAAGATGAAGATGATATTGTATATGGACATATTAGACCTTTGTATTTATCTGGAAAGGTCAATGATGTAGACATCCAGTGAGCTTTCATTGATAATGGTTCAGGAGTCAACCTCATCCCTATTCGTACACTTCGTCGATTGGGCCTCACCGAATCTGATTTATCTCCTTCTACTTTGATGTTGCAAGGATATGATAAAAATGAAAAAGATCCTCTGGGCGATATTACACTCAGAACTCAGTTTGGAGACCTTGTGTCTCATTCAGATTTAATGGTTATTCTTCATGACACATCCTTCAACATTTTTCTTAGAAGACCTTGGCTACATCAACATGCAGTTATACCTTCATCATACCATAAATGTCTCAAATATTGTTTCAAAGGTCAAATTGGGACATTGTATGGTGATTAAGCCCCCATTTAAAACATGTGAATCTCAATACATTGAGGAAGAATTCTATCATGTGGAGGGAAAGGAGAAATCCATGACAAAGAAGGTTACCAAAATTAATGCTCCATAGGGTTTGGAAAATATTCCAGTAAACCCATTCATACATGTGAGTACAGATTATGTGTTTCCTATCAATCAAATTGACGGGATAGACCCAAATCCAAACACTCTTATGGAAACTTCCATAATGTCAATTACGACAATTGAGCCAGAAATCATTGGAGAAATTGTTGATTGGGAAATAAATGATGAAATCTTAAATGGAGATGTCTTCATTTCATCCACTGAAATCCAGAAATTCTATACTTCATCAACCTAGCCAGAAGAAGTTATAACAATGTCAGAGGAGAATAATGATGTCGACTCTCAATCCATCATTTTATCTCTATCAACCTAGGAAGACCCTTCATCTTTAGTAGGGTCATAAATGGTAGGCTCTTATTCAAGATGTTCAAATTTTAACTTCTCCCCTGATTATGGAAATTTTGCTTCATCATCTACTATGAAAGTAGAAACAAAAGAAGTAACACATACTGAAGAAGAAGAGGAGGATCTCAGGTATGCTCCTCCAGCATTTGAAGAAGGTATATCTACTACTATGGATGAACTCAACGAAATAAATCTGGGTACAAAAAAAAATACACGCCCCACTTTAATTAGTTCGGCCCTGACTCTTGAATAGCATGAAATGTATATTTCATTTCTAAAGTAAAATTGAGATGTATTTTCTTGGAATTATACAGAAATATCGGGGCTTGATCCTGATGTTGCTACTCATCATTTGGGTTTTCTAGAAGAACATCGAGGATTCAAGGAATCTGCAAGAAGAACACACCCAACTTATGCCTCCAAAATTAAAGCTGAAGTGGATAAGCTTATCAAGGGTAACTTCATCAGAGAAGTTTAATATCCCAAATGGATGGCTAATATTGTCCCTGTGAAAAAGAATAATGAAAAAATTAGAGTTTTCATTAACTTCAGAGATCTTAATCGGCATTGTCCCAAGGATGATTTTCCAGTTCCAATCACAAAACTCTTAATTGATGCAGCAGCTGGCTACGAAGACCTTTCCTTCATGGATGGTTATTCTAGGTACAATCAAATACGAATGGCCCCCAAGAATGAGGAGTCTATAGCTTTCCCTGCCCCTCAAGGTGTGTTTTTCTATCGGGTAATTCCCTTTTTGCCTGAAAAATGCAGGTGCAACGTATCAACGTGACATGCACCATTTCTTCAAACCCTTTTTAGGGAAATGTTTTGAATGTTATGTAGATGATTTGGTGGTTAAATCCATACAACTTTCTGATCACTTGGCCGATCTGGAGGTCATATTCCACAAACATCGACAACATAATTTGAAGATGAACCCCTTGAAATGTGCTTTCAGGGTAACCTCAAGAAAATTTCTCGGCTTTGTTGTACACCATCATGGTATTGAATTTGATCCTAAAAATAAAAAATCAATCCTTGGTATGTCACCTCTTTTAAATTTTGAAAGAATTAAGATGACTTCAAGGAAACTTGGCCTATATTCGGTGTTTCATCACCAATCTGCAGGCAAATATTTACCCTTCACCAAATTAATGAAGAAGGGAGTCACTTACCAGTGGACTGAATAATGTCAAGAATCATTCAATATTATCAAGAAATATCTATTGATTCCACCGGTATTAACATCACCCGTTGAAGGAATACCATTTATTCTTTATATAACAGCTTTATAGTGATCATTAGGTGCCTTCCTTGTCCAAAAGAATGATGATGGGAATGAAAACAGCCTTTACTAACTTAGTCAGACTATTCTTGAGGCAGAAACTCGATATTCAAGTATTGAAAAGTGTTGTGTAGCATTAATCTTTGCATTTTAGAAATTGAGACACTACCTGCAACATCACGAGGTTCAATTGGTATCCCGCAATAACCCACTCAAATTTATCCTTAGTCATCCAATGCTTACAGGACGTCTGGCAAGGTGGGTAGTTATTTTGCAGTAGTTTGATATCCAGTATGTGTCTCAAAAGGAAATAAAGGGCCAAGCTCTGGCTGATTTCCTTGTTGAACACCCTTCAGTAGATGATATATCTTTAGATATTGAACTTCCTGATGAGGAAGTCTTCTCTATTCAAGATAATCCTCAAGCATGGGAAATGTAATTTGATGGTGCTTCTAGAAATCCAATAGGAAAGAAAATGGAAGATCCTAAATTCAACAATGTTGGGTTAGGAATTGTTCTTATTTCTACAGAAAAGGAAAATTATACCCTATTCCTTCTTATTATTGGAAGGTGGTACAAGTAATGAAGCATAATATCAAGCTCTCCTCGCAGGCTTGGAATTGGAACTTTAGGCACAGGTAAATCACTTCAGGGTAAAAGGTGATTTAGATTTGGTAATCAAACAAGTCAATTGGGACTATGCCATTAGAAAAGTAGAGTTAATCCCTTTGTATGAATACATCAGAGATTTAATGGTGGAATTTCCTTCAGAACTGACATTTTCTTATGTCCCGCGATCACAAAATGCTCAAGCTGATGCACTGGCTAATGTAGCCACAAACCCTGAAGATCCAAACCGGGACGAAACAATCATCATTATTGCCCATCGTTGTATAGTTTCACCTTATGTTCAAATCATAATGGTGGAAATCAATGAAATCAGTCCCATTTCTGAACCATATGGTAATACTACAGGATAAGTGAAACCTATCAGGGAATACCTTCAAAATGGAAGACTCCCACATGATAGAGCCAGGAAAGAACAAGTCTGGCGACATGTGGTAAATTTTACTCTTTATGATAGCCCATATCACCAAAAAATTCTCTACAAGTGATGTTTTGATGGAATTCTCTTCATATGTATTGATGGTGAAGAGACAATGGCTGTCATGAATGAAGTACATGCAAGAGTTTGTGGTGCCCACCGGTCTGGACATAGACTTTTGGTCAAATACAAAGGCTTGGATACTTCTAGCCTTTAATGATACAAGATTTTGTTGATTTCGCTATGAAGTGTCATTCTTTCCAATTATATGCCAATTTCATTCATCAACCCCCAGATTTTCTTCATACAGCTAAATACTCATGCCTATTTTCCAAAAGGGGAATGGATGTAGTAGGGCCTTATTCTCCGGCTACATCCAAGCAGTTTAAGTATATTATTACTACTACTAACTTATTTTACAAATGGGCATAGGCAATACCTCTAAAAGAAGTTTGTTCTAAAGGCATTGTTATCTTCATCAAGTCTAACATCATTACTATATTTGGTGTCCTTCATACCATATTGATGGAAAATGGAACCAACTTTTGTTCATCCAAGATAAGAAAGTTGTATCAAGAATACAACATCAAATCCAACCATTAATCTCAGTATCATGCAAAGTCCAATGGCCAAATAGAAGACTTCAATATGACTCTTTCAAACATACTATAAAAAATGGTGGATAAAGATAAGAAATAATGTCGTGCTAAACTTTTTCATGCTTTATGGGCTTATCAGACCACCACCTGCACTGCTACGCGGTCAACTCCATATTCATTGTTATATGGAACAGAATAAGTCTTTCCCATTGAGGTTCAATTACCTTCACTCAGAGTAGCCATTTTTGATTAGTCATCTACAGATGAACAATCTCAAAAGAGATTGGATGAATTCGAATGATCAGATGAAAAAAGATTGTGCACCATGCATCACTTGTAAGTCTATCAGAATAAAATAGCACGGGATTTCAAAAAAAAGTTCATCTTTAATCATTCATTCATGGA
Organism: Viscum album; assembly: GCA_963277665.1. Classification (NCBI taxonomy): domain Eukaryota; kingdom Viridiplantae; phylum Streptophyta; class Magnoliopsida; order Santalales; family Viscaceae; genus Viscum; species Viscum album. Next base: position 765,541,894 of record OY728137.1, read on the forward strand.
GAATTGGTATTGGTCCATAGAACTCCGATGATACCAGGAAAGAGACCTCCAAACACTGAGTCAAATTGGGAAGTACCTTACTCAATACATAAGGTCTACTCTAATGGCGCTTATTCTTTAATTTCAATTGATAGAGAACTCATCATGACTCCAACCAATGACAGATTTTTGAAGAAGTATTTTTTGAAACACAAATACACCTCATAGTCCTTACAACAAGACTTTAAACTGCATGGTCCCTTTTGTATTTACTACAAGACATTAAATTTCATAGCTCCCTTCATTATCCAACATGACATTAAATTGTGTCCAGTCCCTTATATGTCCTACACGACGTTAAACTGTTCATTGTTAGGGTTGTTTCTACCTCTTGTTTCTCACACCGAGCATGACTCGCGTGAGCTTAGAGTAAGCTTCAATCACAAAACCCTCTTTGGACGCTAACCATGCGTATGTCCCGAAACCATATTTAGGTCATTGTCCTCTAGTACAACTTGATCACCAATTCATTCTTCAATCAAACTACATGGACTTTGATCCTTTCCTTTTCTGCTGGGTACGTAGGAAACCTCCCGAGGTTCAAGCCCAAAACCAATATCTTTACATCGGTTCACCTCAATCTCATACGATGTTGATTTGTGAAGCCGCCCCCAAAACCAATATCTTCACATTGGTTCACCATCGTACTTTTTATATGAAATTAAACTATGTAGTCCCCCATTGTCCTTGCTGCATGACATTAAAACTGCATAGCAATACGTCCTAGCTATATGACGTTAAACTATGCAGCAACGGTCCATGCATATGACCTTAAACTATTCACACTTTTGTCCTGTAAGACAATAAACTACAACATTCTTTGACACGCTCAACTGAGAGGGAATCATTATTGACATTGATTTCCAATCATGTTATATTCCAAAGACTACGTGCATACATGGCAATGCCTGAACCTTTAATCTTAGATTCAACCATCATTGCACTAAAGTCCCCTTTCACCCTTCACATGTGTGAACCAAATCTGTACATAGGGTATTTCAAGAACTACATATGGATTGATTCCCATCCTTATGGGATATGTAGGAACGTTCAAGCATCCCTCGAACCCTGCCAAAAGTCTTTGGGTCTAACCCCAAATTCCACTTTCAGTCCCTTGGCAAAAAATTCTCCCTGTGAGCACATGAATGTGGTATTAAAACCCGGTTCTTTATTCACATCAGGTTTATAACAAACACACAATGTGTCTCCCTCATTATGGTCTAAAATATATGACCCTATACTAAGATCTCCTCTGCTCTCATCCCACATGACATTAAACTGTATTTCAAGAACTACGTATAGCTTGATTCACATCCTAATGAGATATGTAGTGAAGTCCAACATCTCAATTCAGGACCCAAACACAACATTATTATGCTCATCATTGGTATATGTATCTCCTTCATGCATTGGAAAATACCCATTTTCATGTGTCATACTCCTAACCTTAAATAGTTCCAGATCTCTATAACCCTTTTCTTGACTTCTGGTCACAAAATGTCTGATACCCAGGAATTATTTTTCCTGACTATGCAACACGTGCCCCTAGGTGGCCTTGCATAAGTAGTCTACATAATGGTCCTGTCAGCCAAAAGATGCTATTATTTGACTATGCAGCCAATGCCCTTAAGTGGCCCTGTATAATTGAACCCCCTAACGAGTTTGTTAAGTAGTGGTAACTTCATTCTTGGGGGGGGTCCTCTTTTTTCCTTATTGTTCTTAACGACAATATGTAGGGATCCACAAAAATAGCCATCCTTAACATATTTTTCCCATACTCTTTTTCATGATATGAAGGTATTCAAGTCTATGGTTTATATTTCCCTTCCCTACGTTTGGTTCAGACCTTTGGAGGAGTGAAATTCATCCAATTATTTAACAATCTTGATTGGGAATATCCTCTCCATATTCAAGTACCTCTATCCATACAGCAAACTCTATGCTTTGGAAAATTTGAATCTCCATAAACATTCACTGGCTTTTAGCAATAGAAAAGTAAAATTTATGAGAGTTCTTTTGCCTGACTATGCAGCGCGTGCCCCTAGGTGGCCTTACATATATAGTCTAGATAACGTACCTATCAGCCAAAAGATACTATTATTTGACTATGCATTCAATGACCTTAAGTGGCCTTGCATATTTCAACACCCTAACAGGTTTGTTAAATAATGGTAACTTCACTCTTAGGAAATACTTCCTCTAATGCTTTTTAGCCCTTTTTTCATATCATCCCTCAGATTCAATATTTCTTAAGTCATAGTTTACATGTTTTCCACCATACTTTAATGTGGTAATATGTTTTCAAACAAATTATGAAGGAATTGATTCGTTTTTAATCCATTTGGTCAAAGCTATTCGACCTTAAACATTAGCCTTTTTATGTCCGACATGCATGACTTTAAACTACCTACAAGAGACATGGCACTCACTAAATTGGTAACCTGTAAAAGGAACTCGGAACAAAAGTCAAGTCCCAGCTCACTAAATGTATATATGGTATGATTTAGGCAATATTGAGCAATAAAAGATGCAAATTTTGTGGGGTTGTTTGTATAATCCTAGCATAAATCAAACTATTCTCTTACTAGGCCCATTGGATTAGGTAAAAGATATATATAAGTAATTAGAAAGGGAATACAGGTACAATGGATTAAAGATGAAATGTATTTCTCATTGATGCACAAAATTAGAAGAACATCCACATATTATATTATCATCTCTTTTTCAAGAATTACAAGAGGCTTTCAACATAACTCTTGATTTGATTTACGGCATCCTCAGATTTATCAGCAGCCACTTGAAGTTCATTCACTCGACCAGCTTCACTCTTTTCAGCTTGATGGAGTGCTTTCTTGGCATTTGTGATGGATTTCATACCATTCGTTTGGACTCCTTCCGATGAATTGTTAAGATGGTCAAGTTCCTCAGTAATGACATATAACTATTGCTGAAGGTGCATCTACTGGACAACTTTCTCCTTGATCTTATGCTTCAGATCCTTCAACTTTACAGCATGATCAGACTCATCTCGGGACACCGCAGCCTCAAATTCACCAATATTGGTCAACAACCTCGTTCTGGTCAGATCATGACGGTACTTTTTCTCCTGCTCCCTCATTAAGATGACTTGTTTCACTGCGGCCTGGATCTCATGATATACAAAACCACCAAGTCCTAACATGACAAAAAAGGATGACAGTCGCGGGATCTTTGAAGATATATCTTCAAGAGGTACTTCAGATATGATCTTCTATATATTCTTCCATGCCTTGCGATGTGATAATTAGAGTGCCTTCTGCACCTCTGGGTCTAACTCAACATCACTATCACAAGGGGGAATATAGTCTGGGATTAATTCACTTAAAGAAGTTCCATGTTCTGCTCCTCCCCCCCAGACCCTTGGTACTTCACTTTCTACTCCCATTGGGGTGGAGGCTGAGGCTTCACCTCTGGATTTAGCTACTGAAATTGATGTCCCTGTATAGTCGATTGAAAGCTTTGGTTAGTTCCAAAGGATAACAAAATTTGTTTAGATGTCTTACAAATTAAGTATATCCACAAATATTATTATCTCTTTCCCAATGATAGATCAACAGTATGAGAAGGCTTCTCCCCGTCTTTCCTATCCTCAACAGGATTTTCAGGACGGGTTTCAGGAATCTCTGCAGGGTTAAGTTCCACTTGAGCTAGCATCTCTGCAATGATAGGTTTGTCTCTACCCCCTTTAGGCATCGACAGGTCAGCATCTTGTTCAGACGGAACTGCACATTTCAACCAATCATGGTCATAGATGTAATAAGAATTTTTTAACAGGATGAAGGATAACACACACATCCAAAATCTTCTAAATTACATGGTAATTTAACCTGATCTAAAATTTCTTCAAAATACATGAAAAGTTTCATCATTTCATCCAGTGATATCTCAGATTCCTGGTTAGTCTCACCAATGGGAGCATTTGATAGGGCTTATTGGTGACCTTCCTCCTACAACCTCTAACCTCAGACAACATCTTCAGAAAAAATTATGGAATCAGTTGCAGTGGCCGCCAGATGTTCTGGTGCAGGTGTTGAACCTAAAGCATCACAGAATGAAAGTCAGTTGATGTTTTCATTCAACTTTCTATGAAATATTGTTAATTTAACAGAAGCAGGATCTTCTCCCCTTATAGCAGCAACAAGAGCAGTACTGGGAACAGACGTTGGCTCTTCTTCTCTCACTATTTCATCAGGAGTAGCCAGGTCAGCATGAATTTGCAACTGTTCACCAGCACCCTCTTTCTTTCTCAGAGGAGGGTCATTCCTCTCCCTTATAGGAGAAATTGAAGAAGCCCCTGCAATCCCAAGAAGTATGATCAGTCTTTTCATGATTTAGGATTCATGACTATCCAAAGGACTTACCACTACTGAGGAAGTGTTTAGCTATTGAGTTCTTCCTTCAATGCCTTCAATTCTTTGACCTTTTGGGTGTATTGACATCATCATCTCCAAATATAGGTTTTGTAGAGTAAAAAGCCCTTTCTAACTCCTCGTCCATGGCTTTTCGGCCTTGATATACCTCACACGGCTCGCAAGGAGATTCAGTGGCTCCAATAGCAATGCCACCAGGGCTATACTATAGTGAAGGGACCTCAGTAGTTCCTTTCTTAACAATATTCATGATGAAGAAAGTAATTTCCTTGTGTAACAAAGCTTTAATTTAAATCAAGTTGCAACGAAAATATGGAAAGAAACTTACATCTTCAAGATCCATGTAATCGTGCCACTCTTCGTCTACTAAAGCTCCAATCCCCTCACCGGTGCCACGATTAATCATTTCTTTTACCCGCTTGGTAATAGGAATGGAATCTTCAATGGCATATATGAGTATTTCCAGCTCTCTGATGCAAGCCCGCACTTCATCGGGGTAATCCTCAAAGCGGATATCAGTAGAATCCCAGAGATTCCCCACTCCCGGGATATGTAGACCTTCACATAAGTCCATCCAAGCGGTTTCAGCATCACAATATAAACTCATCCATGTCTGGATAGCCTCTGGTCATAAATATTCATCATGTGCACCAGAAGGTCTCAAAGAGGGTCCTACAATCTGGGACTTCAACTTTTTCCCAGATCCTGCAATCACAGTTAAAGGATAAGAAAATGAAACTTGTTGCTCTATAAAATAATGAAGACTAAATTGCCTCAATGATATAACTCATAAGGAGTCGATGGAGTAGGTCTCTTGACTTTGGCAGGAGGATTATATCTGGAAAGAGGCCACTTTGAAGCATGTCGTGCCTCATCATCCCCATCCTTGGAATCCGGTGAATCAGTCCCGGGTGAGGAATCCGGTGAATCAGCTCCGGGTGAGGAAGAGTCACCTTCTAGATGAAGGGTTTCTTTCCTGAAAGTTTTCTTTTTTGTCCCCACCTGAGATACCAGATGATTCAGTACCCCTTCAGGGTATGATGCTACCCAGTTCTCGGCATACCATGTAGTCAATTGACTTGCCACTCCAGCAACTGGTAGATCAAACACTACCCCAGTCTTCTCCATAGCTGTTAGAAAACATAGTTGTCAGGAAACCATTAGATGCTGCTCTGACCTGACATAAATAGGAGGCGATACAACAATCTATTACAGACACCTGAATTGGCGTAAAAATCTATATGGAGCATAGGCCTTGCATATAATCTCTCTCTCAATTATGGTGGCCAATACACCATCTCTGCAGGCCAGTATATACAACCTCAATTCCAAGATAGTTGTTCCATCATCAACAATCCTCCCGGTTTGTGGGTTTCCATAAGAAAAGAAATGAAATTCCTTGAACATGCTCAACCTCACCTTCAGATCATAAGGATTGAGGGATAATGGAGAAATTCCAGAAAAGGCCTACACTGATGGCCTAAAAGCACTTCCAGGAACCTGTACTCTGCTCTGTACAGCATAAGTCCTGAAGTGAGTGACGATCCATCCCCACAAAACTTGGAATGGTCCCACTATTCTCAAAGAAGACTTACCCATATAGACATGGAGTAAGTTCATGTGATTCTTCACCAAAATTGGGCTGGCTAACCCAACCATTTTCCTCTCATCCAACATGGCTGCAACAACGAAGGTCCCTGGCCTGACGCCTCCCTTCAAATCCCTTACTGTAAGAAGATAAACATAGAGCCACAAATCTAAAAAGCCCGCCATACGGGTCTTCTCTGGGATTCTTTGATCCACTTTATACTCCCACTTTTCAAACTCTATCGCTTCTATAGTTGTCCAGAATTTGCCAAGAGCACCCCTCTTCTCTGTTCTGGGGCAGCTGGTAGGATGAGTATAGGTGGTCCCATTCTCCTTCTTCTTGATAAGAAACATATCCATCCATTCCTCTAGATGAATATCCTTTCTAGAATTAGTATTGGTGGACTTTGAATTCTTGAGATTGTGGAAAATTTTCAATAAAACTTGAGCCATAGTCGGAGACTTCTCCGAATCATTCCAGGTCACCTTGGGGGAATGAATTCATCATAAATATTGCCCAAAATTGGAGACCAGAGATCTTGTAGACATCACACAAACTGATGCCTATTTCTCCATGAGTCAGATGGAAAGAATTGGTTTCTGGGCTCCAGTGGCTGATTAGCTCCGGCACAAAATTATCATTCCTATAGACATATGTGTGCCCAGCCCATACGACTTCATATATTTCTGCTCCTTTCAGATCCTTGACAAACTCTGCATAGGTTTGGCGCACCCAATATGCCCACATCCATGTCGGCTTCACACCTCCTTCGGGACGGAAATCCCAACTCTTTTTCCATCCCTTGGATTGATCCATTTGAGAATTTCGGAAATTGGAGGGATAACAATGCGGTTGTAGCTCAGGCTTGTGAGGTTTTAGATCTGGAGTACATGGGCTATGATGCATTATGTATTCCTTCTCCACTATTCCAGCATTTACAAATGATCCTACAACTGAGACATTTGCTGAAGAGAAATTGGCGTAAGTTTGAAGCTAGGAACACGGAATATTTTTCTTTTCATATTGAAAGTTGACTCCTTCCAGATGACCATGGCCATATAAAGGCAAGTAAATACTCTGTGGGAAATTGACATGATATTTCTTCATGTACTTGTCCAAATCTTGGAGAGTACTGTAGTGAATATCATAATAGTAATGTCCAATGATGTTCATCATATCATCAATTCTCTTGTTATCCAACTCATCAGACGATCCAATTCTTTTGGGAGCCATTGAATCTACGCAAAGAGCTAATAGTTAACTTTTAAATAAGTCTGTTTTTTATGAAATACTTTTGAATAAAACAAAAAATGGATAAGGCATTAAGGCGCGCAAGTGTGGTCTCACAAGTGTGGTCACGCAAGTACAGTCGTGCAAGTCAAAATATTACTAGAGCAGTATGACACAGGAAATAAGCGAGCAACTGAAGAGATGTAGACACTTGCACGACAAGAGCTTAAAAACTCAGAAGTCAGGATGAGAAACGTGAAGTAACAACCATATATATAGGTGATCTCGCAACCCTGCATGTCGGAACCTGCGCGCCTACCACGTGCACGCCGCCGAACTCTTGTTTCTCATTTTCCTTAGAGTCAAATCCTCTTTCCTTTTTCAAATCCAACTCTGAGGAGGGACTTTTTTTGACGCCCCTTTCTGTCAAAGATTCTAATGAATGGAAAAGGGGAATACATTAAGCACAAGAAGAGTCATCCTTTGAAGAACATCAAAAATTGACAAAGGCACGAACAAGGAACCCTTTAAGAAGAGGTCGTGCAAGTTTCATTCGGGTCGCACAAGTCACTTGCGTGCCACATATGGATCGCGCAAGTCACTTGCAGCCCTATTCCTTTTTTTCCTAAGGTGCACAGGCCTATAAATAGACCCTTTGGGCCCCCCATTTGAAGGAGGAATTTTCCAAAACTCATATTCAAGCTCGGGTCACCCAAGTCTTTTTATGACATCTTTCGAACACTTCTAAGGTAATCCTTTACCTAGAATGGAAGCTATAAAGAGGAAGAATAATTCCTATGTATTATAACTCATCAATACTTGTGCACCTAAGTGTTCATCCCTTAAGGGAAGTGAAGACACTTGCACGCCGCCTTTCCCTCTCAAGGGAACTTGCGCGCCACCCTTCTGGAAGCCTCTATAGATGATACTAAGGGCTTGAGTTCAAATTTTCCCAAGTATTACCCTATGGATTCTTCATCGCTCAAGATGACTCATGTCGCGCAAGCATACTTTCCCTACCAGGACTTGCATGCCAGAACAATACTTGTGCACCTCCTTCCTAGTCACCTCCTTTCTTCAAATCCATCTCTCTTCTTCAGGATATGGCCTTCAAAAACCTCTTCAAAGCCATTTATGGCATGTTTCCTTTGTTGGATTCATTATCTGAGAAGAATTCATATGGGCCTCCTTCTCAAGAGTAATTCCTAATAATAATTTCCATTAATTGGGCCTCCTTCTTAAAATTAATCCCAGCCTTAATTTCTTTTGATTTGGGATTCCTTTTCAAGAGTATGTCCCGGGTTAAAATTCCAAATCTCTATAAAGTACAAATACCTTAATGGACCCTGCTCTTGGGTAGTCATACATATGTAAGCCCATATCATTTATTATGATTGCATCTTTCGTGTCGCAATCGTCAGTTTTACTGATACTTCTTGTTTCTCACACTGAGCATGACTCATGTGATCTTAGAGTGTAAAAGTAATTACGACATCTCTCTTTGGGCCATTAATTATGCATAAACATCATACTTATTCACCCGAACTACATGGACTTTTATCTCTTCCTTAAAATTTGAGTACGTAGGAAGCCTTTATAAGGTTCAATCCCATATTTCATTAATTCTTTTCTGTCCCATATGACATTAAAAATATCCTTCTTATCGAACTACGTGGGTTCTGATTCCTTTCTTTTAAATAAGGATACGTAGGTAGCCCATCTGTGGGTATGATCCCAACTCTAAAATAATCCTGTGTTTCAAAATGACAATAAACTTCAAGTGACCCACTAAGTGGCTTTAAAACCAGTATGGTCATCATAATGACCACGATAATTCTATATAATGTATGGAAGGATACCATTGAATAAGAATCTCTAATTAATATGGATGATTCTCTATTGATGAAGAACCTCAAATACATATAAAAGACTCTATAAATTCCCTGCATATCAATCATTGATTGCAAGATCTAAATTAAAAACTCATTTTCATGCTTGGTAAATTAATAAGGATTCATGAACATAACTTAAATCTACAAGAGAGTCCCGGAGTAGACAATAATTCCCCCCAAAAGGTGTGATGAGTCTGAACTCCCATCCTCTCGACCAATGAAAATTCGTAAGCCTTATCAGTCCACTACTAATGGGCACCTACCTTTGGATATTAGGTCCAAATGGATATAGAATCATTGGATGTTTCTGGTTCTATGAATAAAACCGTTAGAAACCGATTGGAAAGTTTCAACCTTAAAACAAACAAGGTCATCCTCATCTACATAAGGAACAAAGATAATGTTCATCAATTTTCATCCATTGTGGAAAATCAGGTGGATGACATATTTTTCCATCACATATCCACTCATCAGCATGCCATCTTAACCATTTTGAATTATGTGAATTAGCAAATAAATGTTTCAAATGAGGAATTATAGGAAGATACAAAAATACCTTGGAAGGGATCTATGTAATCTCTACATCAGCCAATGATTTTTCTTTCAAATTATACTGTGATGTCCCACATTTTGGACACTCTGACATAAATTTATATTCCTTCTGATATATCATACAATCATTCATAAAGGCATGTATTTTCTTGTATCCCAATTCCATCAGGCATAATATTTTATTGGCCTTATAATGTGAATCTGGAAGATCTTTATCTTTTGGAAGAATGTATTTCCTCAATTGTAGAAGCTCTATAAAACATCTTTCACTCCATCCATGTTTCACCTTCAGGTTAATCAATCTTAACACTGCTAAAAAAACCGTAAAATCTGTACAACATGGATACAATGGTTTTTTAGCATCACCATATAGACACGCAACTATTGGTTCTATCTCAATTTGTTCTGCTGGAATATAACAAATCATTTCTCCAATTCTATCAGAGTTACCATATTGCGAATAATAATCATCTGTAGATCTGAGATTCTATACAGTTTCACCGTGCTAAATACAAGGTTTGTAACTTGGATTAAAACCATGACAAATCAGATTATCTTTTATCTATCTACTTTTCAATCTCTTCATATTCAAACATTTCAGGCATTGACAGAAAAAAATGTCACTGCTTGGAACATTTTGTTTAGAAAATTCAAAAAAGGCATCAAAACCATCCTCATATTCATTACTAATTCGATGTTACAGAATCCAACTTCAACTCATTACTAACCTATAACAAATATAAAAATTATACATCTTGTTAAGATAAGACAAATATATATTTATATGAAAAATATCATAATTTGAATGTAATGACAGTTTTGAAATATAAAACAAATCTATGCATATTTAAAAAAAATATGCACAAAAATGATTTTAAAAAGAAAATATAGTTAGATATAATAGTTTTAAAATAATCTTGGATTCTTTCTTCTTAATTTACACAATGAATTCATCCTGGTGCAATGAGATACCATATTCACCCTTCCGTAAAAAATAAATATGGAGTATAAATATTAAAATATTTATACATTCACAATTGAAAATTACACAGATCCCAATGATTTGAAACCACTGGGAAAGCCCCTGAAACTGTTTGGATAGAATTCCCCAATTGTTTCACACACTGTTGGCATGATTGTCGTTGTAATATCCCTATAACAACGGTTCTACAGGAACAATTGGTATAGACTACTTGAAGATAAAATATTCCAACGGTTTCAATGAAACTGTTGGGATATATATATACCAAGAGGGTGTCCAAGGGGGTTGGGGGCTGTCCAGGGGGGGTGTCCAAGGGGGTAGGGGTTGTACATGGGGGTAGGGGTTGTCCAGGGTGTACAAGGGGATAGGGGTGTCCAGGGGTGGGGGCCTGTCCAGGGGGTGGGGGTTGTCCATGGAGGTGGGGGTGTTTAGGGGAGTGTGGGAGTGGTGTCCAAGGGGTGAGGGGTCTGTCCAACCCCCTAACCCATTGGACACCACCCCCACCCCCGTGGACACCCCTGGACACAACCACCCCCCTGGACAAGCCCGCCCCCTAAACAACACCCCCACCCCTCTGGACAGCCCCCACCCCCATGGACACCACACCCCCCTGGGCAGCCTCCCACCCCGTGTACACCTCCACCCCATAGACACCCCACCCCCTGGACATCCCTTACTCCCTTGGACAACCCACTAACTCCCCTGGACAGCACCCCCACCCCCCTGGATAGCACCCCCACCCCCTACCCCCTTGGACACCCTCTGGACACCCCCACCCCCTGGATAGCCCCCTCACCCCTATGGACATCCCCCACCCCTTTGGATAGCCCCGACCCCTAGACAGTCCCCCACCCCTCTGGAGAGCCCCCCCACCCACCCCTGGACTGCCCCTGAACCCTCTGAAAATCCCCAATAACCCTCTGGACAACCCCCCCCCCCCACCCCCTAGACAACCCCCACCCCTCTGGATAGCCCCCACCCCCTGGATAGCCCCCACCCCTATGGATATCCCCCCACCCCCTGGACACCCCCACCCCAGAACAACCCTACCCCCTTAGACATCCCACTCACCCACTGGACACTGACACCCACCCCCTAGACACCCCCACCCCTCCTAGACACCACCCCACCCCTACCCCCTTGGACTCCCCTTGGACATCCCCCACCCTCTAAATTTCCCCCACCCCTATAGACAACCCCCACCCTTCTAGACAACTCCCCCCACCCCCTAGATAGTCCCCACCCCTCTGGATAGCCCCCACCACCTGGAGATCCCCCACCCCTCTGGATAGCCCCCCACCCCCAGGACACCCCCACCCCTGGACACCCTTACCTCCTTGGACAACCCACTCACCCCCTGGACCCCACCCCTCTTGAAACACCCACCCCTCCAGGACACCACCACCCCTGGACACCCCTATCCCATTGTAAAACCCCTTCACCCCCCTCGAACACCACCCCCACCCCCTTGGACACCCCCTAGACACCACCACCCCCTTGGACAACCCCCACCCCTCTTGACAGCCCCCCACCCTTGGACAACCCCCAAACAATCTGGACACCCCCCACCCCTTGGACATCCCCTAAACCCTCTAGATATCCTCCCACCCCCTTGACAGCCCCCACCACTTCGATAGCCCCCACCCCCTAGACACCCCCACACCATGGACACCCCTACGCCCTTGGACAACCCCCACCCCATGGACACCTCCACCCCTGGACACCCCTACCCCCTTGGACATCCCACTCACCCCTAGACACCACCCCCAACCCCTGGACACCCCTACCCCTTGGACAACCCCCTAACCCCCTGGACACCACCCCCACCCCCTTGGACACCCCAACCCCCTTGGACAGCCCCCACACCCCCTGGACACCACCCCCACCCCCTTTGACACCCCTAGACACCCCCACCCCTCTGGATATCCCCCACCACCTGGAATTCCCCCACCCCTCTAGATATCCCCACCCCCTATACACCCCACCCCCTTGGACACCCCTACCACCTTGGATAGCACACTCACTCCTCTTGACACTACCCCCACCCCCTGGATACCCCCTACCCCCTTGGATAGCCCCCTCACCCGCTTGACACCACCCCCAACCCCTTGGACACCCCAACCCCCTTGTACAGCTCCCGTACCCCCATATACACCACCCCACACTCCCTTTGACACCCCCAACCCCTGGACAAACCCCACCCCCTGGCCACCCCCACCCACTTGGACATCCCCCACCCCCTTGGACACCCCCTGTACGCGCACACACACCTGATGAAACACACAAAAAGCATAATTTTTCATGATATCACTTCCATGGTTTCTTTTACTAGAAAAGAATTTAGCATGGTATAAATGAACACTATGAAACATACCATGATAGAATGAACTAAGATGGAAAAATAACATCTCAAAAAATTAGTTTAGGGAATCGCGAAAAATAAAAACTAAAACCGAGTCGTGTGAGGCTTACATTAGTGTTGCGAGTTGTCCTGATAGATCTGTTGATAATAAAGATGATTAATGATGTTGTAAAAATGTGGCTGGAGGGAAGGACTTTGATGAATCCTTTCTAGGTTTTCTGCACAAGAGAGACGAGTCACAGGTCACCCGATCGATGAAAACAGAATGACTGGATACGGGGCACGATAAATCATATAAAATATTTATCACGTCGGTTATTTGATAAATGATGTGAGAAACTATTTTTTTTGTTCATAACGTCCGTTATTTAATAACCAATGTAGAAAATAATATAACACATCGGTTATTTTATAACTGGTGTGCTAAATGGCATTTTATCACGTCGGTTCTTTTGATAACTGACATGATAAATGGCCGAAATTTCCTTTATCATATTGGTTATTTTATAACCGATGTGGTAAAGCACCCAGATTCGATTTTCACAACGGTTATAAAATAACCAACATGATAAAACTAATATCATGCTTTTTTTACATCGGTTATAGAATAACCGACTTTGAAAATGGATTCTTATCGATTTATAACATCGATCATACAATAACTGATGTGATAAATCAATTTTTATAGCTTTGCACATCGGTTATATAGAACTGACATGAAAAATGCCGATGTGTTAAATTTTATTTCCACTAGTGAGTCTTAGATATATTTTCTATTCATGGATTATTTCAATAGAAAACTCAACATCAAACTCTTGGGGATTTCTGGGTAGTTATTTAGAAAAAAAACATCTATATATTCATACACAATAAGAATATATTCTATCCTAGGGTTACATTTCCCATTCATATGTCATGTATGGTCTTATTCTCTTATAATTTAATTAATAAGAGTTACTAGTGTTGGATCTAATCATGATTCAGATGATGAAATCACTATTATAAAGAAATGGAATTCCACATCATCATAAAAAATTATTATATGATTTTTTTTGAAATAAAATATTTCATTATACTTTTGAAGATAATCCATTCCAAGTATTATATCTAAGTCTACCATTAGTATAATAATCAAATTTTAGAACAGTGTATGTCCATGAATCATAATGGGGATTGACCGACATATCATTACATCAATAGTATTTCCTCTATGTGGCTTTATTAATAAATCCATTTTTAATGTTCTAGTGAAATATTTATTTTTTTGGAAAAAATTGAAGTTATAAAAGGGTGTGAGGATCTATAACTGAATGAATTATTATCTAACATTAAATTTGTGATCAAAGAACTTACCACCACATCTCAAAAAACTTACTTCAACTTCGGCTATGAAAATTTCATTATATTGGTCATCTCCCCTAGGACTATTCTGTGTTAAGTTCCCATGTTGTTTGGGCCATTGGTTGACATAGTGTTCCAAATCCTTTTACTCTAATATTCTCTTTATTACCCTTTCATTCACAAGCATGATCAAAATTCACTCTGCACATGAATAAAACTCATGTTCCCTTTATAAATGTACTATGGTTTTTGTTTTTACAAGTATCACATATTGAAAATCCACATTCTCTTCTTCCCAAGACCCTTTTTTTCACGATGTGCTCAATAGTCAACTTCTTATATTGCTTTAATTTGAAGCCACAAGACTAAGAGAAATCATTATCTATCTTTTTATCACATGATGATATATCCTCATATGATGAGAATGCATGAGAGACTGGTTCCTTTCAAAGGATTAGATTTTTCCTATAAAATAAGTGGTCAACCTTACTCTTTGGATTAAATATGTATACCAAAACGTACCCATCTATCCTTGTAAATTTATCTTCATAATTATCAATATTTTACTCATCCCTTTTCCAAAGACTCAGGAATTGTCTCCCCATATAAAATAATTTCTTGAGAGGAAATTATTTTTCAAGGAAAAGTACTTTAGAATTATTCTATTCCATGCTCTCTATTTTCTCCACATCATTAATGTTTTAAATCAATAACCACCACTAACCTGAAACCCCCATGAGACAATAAACATTCATAAAAACAATATCCCATTATTTTATTTCCAAAGAGAGAAATATCTTTTATGAGGAACTTATCCATTTCTTAGATACTGATTTATTTGTGGATCCATTGTATGATGGATGTCGTCATCACATGAAACAATTTAACATTGTTAAACTAAATTACAATCCTGCAAGGAGTTCCATATGGAAAAGGTTATTATTTATAATATAAATCAAATAACCCAATATAGTTACAGTTTCATCAGATCTAAATCCATTTCTAACTCCAAATTTATTATCCTGATTAGGAGCAAAATCCCTATTTAGATGACATGCATTAATATGGCCTCCATTACTTACTCTAGGTGACAATTCTAAACAATGGAATACACATGATCAAATCATAACATTATAAAATTTAAATCATAATGTATAATTATGAAACTGGTGAAAGTATTAACATAAATTGAAAATTTAAACATATATATTCTCATAATCTTAAGCTTATTATCAGTGAAAATATAAATAAATCATAAAAATATTTTAAAATATTTCATAATGGTCTATAAATATCATGTTAATCAAACAAAGCATATCCCATGGGAGTTTATATCTGGGTGTGAAGTCTTAGTCCCACTCATTGTTCATGGTGGGGATCATGCTAATACCCAGTATGACCATTTCATATTGTTACCCTCCAGTTAATCTATTCCACAACCACTTCCACTTTAATATATCTAGACATGGATATAGGTTTTAGTAGACCGCACATTTTATACCTTCCAAAAAATCTTGGTTTTATTTTATATTTAGGCATATCCCTAGATTATTTCATAATATTATTTTATCTAATATTTGTTTTTGTAAATTTATTTCCAAAGGTTTACACTAAACCAACTATGATACCAACTGTTACAACCTCGAACCAAGAATCCTAGTGCTGGTGGTTAATTTATTAGATTGAAACTAGATACAATTGATCACAACCCTAGTGATTAAATAGTTTAATATTCTTGGAAAACTACATACATGCTTGAATCTAACATTACATTTAAAAACATAAAATAAAACATAGTATTTTATTTTAGAGAATTATTTTTCCATATAGTATATCCTTAAATATCAATATTAGTAATGTTCTTGAAATCCTAAGGAAATTAATGAAAATATAATGGGGATATTAGATACTGTGTGAGAGAATGTGTAAAAAAGGTTGTCATAGAATAAATAAGGAATTAATAATATGTCAAAAATAAATCATAAATAAAAATTTTCCTACACATAATCACATGGGATTGAAACTTATACATGGAGAGAATAACTATTATAATAATTACATGGACATCAATAATTTATTTCATGACAATGTAATGATTTTTTCAAGACATGATAAACACACCATCGAGGTATCAAACCAATAAATCATAGAGAAATAGGTGAGGAATATGCTAAATTGCAAAACTATTTTTCCTCATGAGGCATATAGATTCATCGAGGGGCTTTGCAATTTTAGGACCCACCATTCACCTAATAATTTGACTGAATCCATCATATGAATTAATAATACAGCATAATCATACTACCTTAATAGTTAATAACAATCCATATTGGATGAACTAGAGTACAAAATGTCAATAATTTGCCTAGTATAAATTATTATAATACATCTAGGGAAATATTTTGGATAGTATCATTAAATTATATACCCATTAAATCATAACATTCATCAAATTATGTTAATATTGATGAAAATACTTTTAAAAGATCACCAGAATATTTCATGGGGAAAATAAACTTTTTATTTTGAAATAAATTCATTAAAATATAATAAATTACATAATATTATGGAAATAGTTTTCTTTAAAAATAACCCAAAGAAATTATAAAGTAATATTAAATGTAAATAATATTCATAGCGGTGGGAAATTTCCTTCATGTGGTAAGTTTTAAATCAAATATTTCATTCACACCTTGGGTACAAAGTGTGTCGTTCAAAAAATAACTAGATGATTACTTTTAATAATTTTTATTGAAATTAAAACATGGGTAAACATTAACTTAGTCAATCATTTTATAATAATAAAAACATTCATGAATACATTATAAATAAAATATGAAGATGGAAGAAATGATTCCTAACCAAATATTAAAACAAAGTTGGTTTTACATAAAAAACATTATTCTATAATTTTGAGTACTTAGAGAGTGAAAATTTAAAGTAAAACATTTAATTTCTTGAAATAAATATAGAATAATAAATTTTATGGGATTTAAGTTAAAATTTTATATAATTCTACAAATGTGAATTTAAATATAAATAATATTGAATAAGGATGAGATTGTGAAATGAACCCTTACCTCATGTCTAACTAGCAATGTATGTGATTTTATCCTCCTACATAGTAAACTTAAAATTATTATAATTACATAATAGAATAATATAAATACTTATAATGTCATTTATGATTCACTTATAACATTTCATCACCCATCTATTAATAATTATATATTTTAGTTGTCATTTAAATGTGTTAACTGTATCATTTTTCATGTATGTTTTGGTTCAGTTGTTTCAATCATTACATATTGATCATTATTATATATAATATAGAATTTCAATCATTATATAATAATCCTATATATTCATTATATACATATATTTAATCATTATAGAATGGTTTTCATGAAAAATGTATCACATAGCTTCGTGGAGGTGGTCATCCACATGTACGAAAGAGCAATGTTATCAATATTTAACAGGTGGATGGGTAAGAAGATAAATGATATATTATAATTATAGATTCATAATTCTTTCAGAAATATGAAATATATTTATTATTTTTATCTTTATATACATCCAACTAAAGTGTTTATGAAAAAAAATTACATCGCTACTTGGAGATGGTAGGTCGTACATACGCACAAGCGACATGTTCATTTTCCGTAGGACGGAATGGTGATGAAAAAGAATTTTACTACTACCATAATAATATTACAGTATATTTATGATAATAATGTTATTATATAATCATTTTTTAAAATATTTTACGCATGTTGATAATGAAATAAAATGAAAATATTTGGTCAAGTGTTATACCTCTTCCTTGGAAACCCATAGTTGACTTACAACTTAAGCTTTCAGGGTTGGTCCATTGATGATAAAATAGCCTCTAGGTAAGAGGAAGTAAGATTTATAATGGATTTTGGTAGGTATTGGTTGTTCTATGTAGATTAATATGTGTAAATAAGAGAGGATAAGTGGTTCCCTTTTATAAGTGAGGTGAAGGGAACACTTAAAATACCAATGTTTTTTAATAATATAAATTAGCTTTCTTATACAAGTGGATCTGAATTTTTATGTATTAGAATTTGAAAATATTATGTTATAAATATTACTAAACAATGGTCTATGTATTTTTTCTACATTATCATGAATCCTTATACCTTTATTTTTAACCAGTTAAACCCTTTTACCCTTAACTAAGGTGGTACATATTTACCATGGTCACCATTCATTATGACCAAAAAAGTATTAAAATTTATTAAATAATATTATAATTGATGATTCTACATATGTAATCCATTTTACTTTATTTAAATCCTATAATTTGAAGAAATTAATTTTAATATAAGTTTGCAAAATGCAATAAAAAACATTTTTAGACAAATGTTTGTTTTAAGCATAAAAATAATTTTATAGTAAAATAAAGTATAATGTCAATAAAAATGTAATTAATTAGATTAGATTAATTTTAAGGGGATTAATTTTAATTAAAACCAAACCAAAACCGAAACAAACCACATAAATACCTGATTAAGAGAAAAGAATGAAAAAAAATATTTAGAAAATAACATTACTTAGGTTTCTAAAATTTTACGCATATATTTATAATTTTGAAATTATATATTTATATAAATTATATTAGTTCTATAATAAATATTTTCTATATACTTTTTTTATATATTAAATTATT
Organism: Viscum album; assembly: GCA_963277665.1. Classification (NCBI taxonomy): domain Eukaryota; kingdom Viridiplantae; phylum Streptophyta; class Magnoliopsida; order Santalales; family Viscaceae; genus Viscum; species Viscum album. The sequence continues at coordinate 765,560,985 of OY728137.1, forward strand.
ATTATATTTATATAATTTCATAAAAGTGAAATTTTTTGTGAAATTAATATTTTTCACTATTCACCCCAAAATTCGACTATTTCTGAAAAATATCAAAGATTCACCTGAAGAAAATTTTGACATGTTGAATTTAAAAATTAAATTCATTTCATAAAATTTAATGTAAAAAAAATATTATTAAGTTTTAATCTTATTCATGAATAAATCTAAGTGCACTTTGATATTTTTTCTCTCAAAAGAAATGATTATTATAATAAAAGCTCATGTGGTACAAAATTTCTCAAACTCCATCTTTTGAATAGGTAAATATTTTTTTATTTCATACTATTTTATTATAGAAACCAACTAAAATCGTCTATATTTCCATATACACATTAATCATTTATTCCTTATTGACCACCATGTCTTGAGTTAGCAGGTAAAAAAGTACAATTCTCAATAAAACCTCAACCCTCAATCCTATCTCAAATTGTTAGTTCATTTGGTAATAATTTTTCAAGAGATCAAGATAAAATAGGAATAAATCATAAAAATGATTGTAATAATCAATCACATATTGGTTCACCTACTATATGTTTCCAAATTCTCTAGCCTTATCCATCTTCAAATTCTTTAGGGAGAACTAATGGTAAAATACCTCTTTGAACTTGGCTAAAGTGATGTCCTCATCCAGATTAGCCTACATGAGGGATTCCAAAAATTTAATTATTATTACTTCTAGTATATATTTATAAAAATTATATTTGGATGTACCAAGGGACTAAATTAAAAAAAAAGTTCTCTATCCTCTCTGCCTACTCTTTGAGTTTCTGAGACCCTTGATCACTGTGGAAATAACATGGGTTCTTCATAGTAAACTATTGAGCATAGACCCCCAAAAGATATTGACCTCTCTCACCCTCCTAAAAAAAATATTGAATAGTTAAAATCACTGACTCAGTAAGAGTATTTTTAAGAGGATTTTCCTGTAGAAAATTTCCCACCAACCCTCGCTACGATTTGTTGGAGTCTTATTAGGAGGCATAATATATAAAACCCTATACATGGAACTCAATAAATTCTTAAATCAACTTCATGTAGCATTGATAAAGAATAAAATTTCAACCATTTGGTCATAGAACAATAAAAAAAATTGAAATAAAAATTATTAATAATTGATGGGTGAAAAAATAATAAAATTTTCCATATCACTACTCATTGTTTGGACACATAGTTTGGAAGTCCATGCACCAACTGTGTTGGTTCCACTAAAGGTGTCTAGAAATGGTTACACAATTTTCACATAATTCACTAGAATATGTGCCTAAAACATTATACTCATGATTTATTCCAAGTTCCTTCATAAAACACGAGTTACTCATAAATTACATCAAATTATACAAATATATACTAAAAATAAATATTATATTCAATAAATTATTTACAACCTCCCATGGTAACTCAAGACTTAGCACAAATAAGAGTCGTACAAACACTTCCTCAATCCCAAATTTCACGTATTTATGGTAATAAATTATATTTATTATAATTTTAAAAATTAAAAGATGGATTTGATTCCACATTGCATCAAATTAGGTCAGGTAAACCTACAACATCACCTAAGTCATCTAGCCATAAGGCTTGAAGCACGTTCTTGATAGTCATAGGCAAGCAACAAGAACTACATAATGAAATGTAATCATCGGGAATGATTTCACACTCAATATATCATAATCCACATAATAGAACTTACAGATGATTCTGGTATTATATATCCACATATTGTATCACTACGCATATAAATAAACATTTTCAATAGAAATTCCCATAAACATAGAACACAAAGTATATGAAATAACGAATCATTAAAACATCAATTTATAAACTGAACATAATGTGACACCCAGATCCTAAGATATACATGAATATTGACAATATGTTAAAGTTATGAGTGGATAATATATAAGATATTCAAAATAAAACATTCCAATGAAAATACCAAAACTAAAAAACATGATCAAACTCTATATGTATGGTAGTCACCACTAATCACCACTTCACCATGGATGAATAAGTCATCAAGATAAACCAATAAGGTAAAGAAAATTTACCTTTACCTATATCAAATGATAAAAATTATATAAACACCCAATGGATTTATATATAGAGTGAGGAAAAATCCCATTAGGATATCACAATGAATAAATATAATAGAATTCATAATGAAAAAAATTAGTGATATTTTGAAAATACCATTTCATTTATTAGTAAAAATGCCATTATATTTTGTAAAACATATAATTAAATTTTCAAAACATCTTTCTTAAAATCTATAAAATATAACCAATTCAATAGGATAATAAGTTCATGGAAAATGGAAGTATAGTCATAGTAATTATAGTATAATATTTACCAACAAACCAAATTAAAGGTGGAGAATATAAAATGTGAAAATTCCTCAACATGAAGAAATATGATACCACATGGGCTCTATCCATAGTTTTTATAAATAAAAATGGGGTATATAAGGAATTTTATTAGGTAACACCTGTAATTCTATAATTAATATGAAAAAATATCAACCCCAACTTTCCCTATTATCCTTTCCGGGTGAAACTCATTATCCATAGAATGATCTGCACTAGGAAAACTAGTAAGTGTGCAATATGAGTTAGTATTTCACTCATCCCAATTAACCAAACTTATACCCAATGATTTCCATTTAATATTCATCAATAAAAAATTCATAAGATATGAAATATCATGTGTAAAAATCTCAAGTATCATACCAAAATAAAAAATTCACGTGATCAATGAAATATAAAATATCCACAAAAAATGAAGATATATCCAAACATACCTTTATATGAAAGAAAGTATTAAAAATATTTTAGTCATAATTTATATAGTAATTCCATAGGAATTTTTTATTTAAAAAATATTTTGGAATCAAAATATTCAGTGAAAAAAATTACCAAACACTTAATAGGTATAAAACTAGTTTTAAAATGAATTTTATTTGATGGCCATTGACAACCCTCTCTTTTTCGAACACAATGTCATGAAATATGTGGAATAAGAATAAATCAGTCCTAAATAATTTATTTCAGTCATAATAGGATGGGAAACCCCATTTTATACTCATTCACCAAGAGTGTCCTATGGGAGTGTTGATTATGTCAAGTGACCTACCAAAAAACAATTGAAACCAAGTCACTTTCCTCAAATACTGAGATATTAAAGACAAATGGTCCCTCTTAACCCTAAAAAATTAATTTGAATTTAAAACCAACAACATCCATGATCATGGAAACCATGGCCTAATAGGGCATGATGATATGAGAAAATTGAAATAGAAGATATTAAAATAATAAAGGAGATGTAAATAGGGTGAAATAAGGAGTTAATTTAATGATATTACACTAGAACTTAAATAAAATCACAATGGGAACTTATAAGAGAGATAAATTCCATGAAATGGCCCATTGAGTGTTGAAATATGAAAGATGAATTCAAAATATTGTTATAATAAAAAATATCATAAGAGTAATTTCTAAATATTGGATTTCTTAACAACTTATATGTTTTAGAAAACCATGTGATGAATATTTGGTTTCCACTAGAATAAAGCTCACCCTTATTAGGAGTGAACCATATAGTTAGGAGTAATCATGAACTACTCAGGCAACCCTAACATGAAAAGTATGAATGGATTCACTATAGGTGAATGAATGTTCCAATCATTCATAGTCTATTAGAGATCCCAACCCCCTACACACAACATGGGTTCACGGATAGAACTAACTATGTGTTAATTTTTCATGCATTCCAATTTACCTATATATATTATTTTAAAATTTCCATATCTAGAAACAACCAAATTTATATTGATAAATTAAATAATAAAAATTAACATAGAAAAATGACCCAGGGTGTGTTAGCGAGACAGTGATGTTAGAGTTTTACTCATAACAATGCATTGACCATCTTAATATATACATGATATACTATTATTTACAAATATATGTCTGATGTACATGTGTGAAATGAATAGTTCTATATTTATATCATGATTCCTTACATGTTAGATAGTAAAGGATGTGAAATATAAAGCAAGTTGTAAATTACCAAAATAAACCGTTCCTATATGGAAGCTGGATAAATTCATGAAATATAGTGTAGTGGTTTTTCTGAGGTATTATATGTGGAAATATACTATCTATATTGTCATTAATTTGTAAAAATATAACCCATAAATTAGAAATTTCTGGAATGAATTCAATTGATGATTTTTTACATTATATGTGATTAAATGGAAAGATTTTCTAGTAGTTGGGGGTATTAAATCTTTAAAATATTGTATATTTTAAAATTGTTTTGAATAATTATTATATAAATCTATGATAACATTGGTGAATCTGAGTGAAACTTATTTCCCATATATTGATTGGTGGTATGAGAACATACTCAAAAAATTGGAGGACATTCCATTTGTGTGTATTATTGATTTCATTAGTTCTTGGGAGGCATATTATGAAATTATACAACTATGAAATAATTATAAGAATCATTCATTAATTAAAATGGCATTGTTTGACACATTATATTATAAATCCTATAAATAAAACTTGTGTTGGATAAGGATTTACAAGACATCTCTTATGGTCCCCAGTTATGTATAAAAGGTTTATACTCTTATTCATTTGATAAGGAAGTGATTTAATTTAGTTCATAGTAGATAGAAATCATAGGTAGACCAAATATATTTGGAATTGGTGTTCGTAAATGGGGACCTAATGTTTCATAAAATTCCTCATTGACTTGGAAATCACGAATTAAGAAAATAATAGAAGATAGAAACTTGATTTAATGGTCCTTTTATGATCCAAGATTATATCACAGTATTCACATAATGATTATATATTCCAGTATGGTATAGCGATATGCATGGTGTATATTATATATCCCATAATAAGAGGTATATATTGTATTCTTCAAATGTTTTTATATTCAATGACTTTGATTTTGAGGTAGATATCAAATTCAATGAATAATTTATTTGTATCATCGATAGTGATTGAAATATATTGACTAATACGATGGTACCTTTAGTATATTATTTTTTAATCCCATAAAAATTCATAAAGAGATGTTGGAGATGGAATAAGATATGTGGAAGCAGTGGATACAATCATTTTTAGAATATTTTTAACACATTTTTAGTATGATTAATCTGATGGTGGGGATTTTTTAATGAACTAACATTTTTTAGAACATTTTTCAAATTAGTTTTTTTCTATACTATATAAAATAGATGTATTTATTTTACCTAGAAGAGTTTTTTAATGAGTTTAAGAAGATTAAATCCAAAAAAGTGGAATAATGAGGCTCAATGTGAACGTGTAAGATCCACTGAAAATGAGGTAGGAGACCACTAGAATTCCAATGGATCAAAAATTTCTATATATAGTGAAATACTTCTATAATAATTTTTTTGGATGGAAATTATAATTTCAATGTTACACTAGAGTTTAAATTATTGCCACTGATGTTTTGGTGTTTCATAAAACCATAATTTTAAATAGTGTAATTTTTTGTATTTTACTAACAAAAATTTATATATGTGGTAGTGAGAACTTTATTTGGGAAGTGTTACTACATGGGAGCCCTTACCATTTAATTATCACATCTTCTAATATGTATTATTCAATATTTTTTTCAATTATAAAAATTATGATATGTTTGTGGTTTTATGTTCTTATCATTATGGACATGGAACTTATACAATTAATTATAGGGGTCTCTCACCATTTGGTTGTTACTTCAAATAAATATTTTTTTTTGAAAAATTTTATGTTTTTAATGAATATTATGATCAATGTAAAATTAATATTTTATTTCATTGGTTTATATTTTATTGGGACTTATGTAAGTTATGTATAACATATTTGGTTATCATTTTTGTGCTTTATGTGTGCTTTCATACACAAGAATTGGGAACTACACATAAGGGAACAAAAGAATAGAATTTTGTTTCTATAATTTATTATGTGAAACTGTATATCCTACCAAGGATGGGATATTAATATTTATAAGTGAAGTGTGGTCCCAAATTACCACTCTAGGGTGTTCATGTTAGAGGCTATATGGTGAAATTAATTATAAGTAATGAATTAACTATGAGTTTAGTTGAAAATGATAAATGGGTATGTATGGGAATTTTTCTATTTTGGGAATAGTATAATGGGTTTATAGGAACTTTTTTATTGAATTGTGTTACCATGATTGATTTTTTATTGGAATATAGTTTTTTTAATTTTTATTTATAATGTAAGGACCTTAGGATCAATGAAAATATAAGGTAAGGGGTAAAAGTGTATGTGGGCCTATGGGTCATTGAAAATGAGAGATATGGGGAATTGTTTCAAATAGACCAACAAGACTATAATGAACCATCACATGATATCCAAACCCCACATCTAATCTAATGTTTCATATGTACTAATGCATGTTCTTAGTCACTAATGGATTCCACTAGTACTAAGGGAATCAAACACCTATGTTTGGAACAATTTCTTCATATTTAGAACTATAACCTGAATAATGGAATTCTATTGAAAATCACAAATGACACAACTATATATTGGATTAATAATACCAAGGATAAAATATTTTTTTAATAAAATATTAACAAGATAAGTCATTCAATCTAAAATTTATTATAAAATAATAATTAACTGGAAACCAATAACAACACCCATCTCAAACTAATATCAAATAATCATATATCAAATTTATGCATCAAACATTAGACACATATATATACAATAACCAAAAAACATAAAGGATAAAAATATAGAATGTCTAGAAGTGTTGAATACAGAAGTTTAAAATTAAGGCCAATAATTATGACAAAAAACAACTACTATAGTTCATATGTTATCATCCCTCATATGTCACGTCCTTTCAAACTCAAACATCACTACAAACCACCACTAGGGTAAATAGTGATTTACCATTTCCTATATCCATGAAAAACATATATACCTATATATGAATGTGTATATATAAGGAGTGATTATAAAACCTAGTAATATTACTCAATATATTCTATATACTCCCACTTAGTTACAAAATCAAATATACTAGTTTTTTAAAAGGAAAAATGAAGCCTCATTTATTTTTATGTTCTCAATAATTCTAAATAAAAAAGATACAATTGTATAATTTTTTTAATAACATGAATATTCAAAACCATTAAAAAATAAATCAAGGATAAATATGTGGATCTAATATTTTTTTTATAAAACTCAATGAAAACATCCACATTATTAGATAAATGGATTTAGGATAAAAATTTATAATTTTACTAAAAAAACCACCATGCTTATAGTGATCTTGACCCACACACTCACCCAAAGTTCATGAATTACATTATGCTAGGCGAACCCAAAAATAATTCTTGATCTAAAAATCACAACTAGATTGTTATTATCTAATTTTTCCCAATAAGATTTACCATCCCATGATGTTTCAAAAAAACACTTATGTAACACTTTTTTTAAAGTCACACATCTCACCACATAAACTATCTTCATAGAGAAATCCCCAGTTCTAATGGAAATATTAACTTTTTAGGCCCAATATTTAGTAACATAACCTATATATTAATCATTAAAAATTACTGAATCATATGATGCAAAGAATCCAATAAATATAATTATAATAATTATAACAAGTAATTTAAAGTATTAAAAATATATTTACCACTTATCTAAACCACTATAAAATTTTAAAAAAATGAAACATATGTAGAATCATAAACATAGAATAATAAATAGTTAATTATTTTAATATAAATATTTAATGTAAAAATACAATAGATTAGTTTTCATACATGATATATATATATATATATATATAATTAACATAAATATATATGTATTTTCAGATTAACTGATGACACTTTTCTCTTAGTACGTATGATTCAGGGTGGATTGATGTTTATAAAAACATATAAAATTTCCAGTTATCTCTAAATTATTATTTGTGTGATATATCTTTTTAAAATAATCAAAGAAAAAATATATATCATATTGTAAATAAACTATCTAGAAGATATGAAAAAGTTGACTCAAACAAACTAAAAAATCAGTAGAATATAAAGAAAAAAATAGAATTTATAATGAAAAAAATAGGTTCTGAATGACGATATATTAACCCCATAAACAATATTTATTAAAGGAAATATATTTAGGTTTGTATCCCTTGAACATATTCTAATTTAATCCAATATAAAAGGAGTATCAATCATAGATCCATAAGTAATGTGTTACGTAATGAAACCTCTTTGATCAGAATATATAATTATCAAGTTCAATCACCAAAATTAATCAGTCAAAAATTAGTAGCACAAGATATTACCCCCTAACATCTTCAATACTAAAGAGAATAAAAACTAAGACCTTATCCTAATAATTATTCAATTATAAAGGAGAGAAATTAGAACAATTCAAAAATAAATTATGTTCTTTTACAATAAATTCCCTCAAAATATAGGCACATAGATCATACTAAATTAAATAAATGGAATATATATCATATTGGAAATGATAAGATATTAAATGTTCTCACATCAATATATGGTTCACAAAATCTTAATACTCTATATATGATCATTGGTTATAATAAAATTATAAGAAATGTTTAAATATATTTTTATGGAAACCACCACTCTAACTATTATAGAACATGTTATTCTACTAGTAAAAGTTTTATGAATTTATTAGATTTGTTCCAAAAAATTAATGGACATAATATAGTATTTTTTAAGTTTAAATTTTTCAAAAACTATAATTGGAAAATTTTTATGTTGTAATATGAAAATATAATGTGTATTGTGATTTATCAAATCAAGAATCTATAAGATTTCATAAAAGAGAAAAGAATCAATAATATATCACCTTTTGATAATCCTGAGACATATTAATAAATGTATAATTTAAAATACTAAATTAAAATTAACTCCTTGTACTTGAAGAGAGAATACCTCTTAGAATGTGAATGTATTATTGAAATTAATTCAATTTTCTTAAAGTTAATATACTACTATTTTTATTCAACATTTTGACTTTTAAAAATAAACATGTGGAGTTAAATTAATTTGATAACCATTATAGTATAATAAAAGGCCAAAAAATAACATTTATTTATCATTTATAATAATAAAATAAAATTTATTATTTATGCAATTATTGAAATTCATTAATACATTTCTGAAGATTCTATAACCTTTCTCTTGGTCATCCTATTTTTATTTGAGTGTTTATTTCTTAGTTAGAGGCTCTTGAATCTATAACTCTTCCTCATCCATGAATTGATCTACATACTTCTTTTCTTTATATTATTGATACAATCATATTTTAAACCCGTTATAGCATACTAAATATGCTTATTATACAATATTACCTTTTTAGATCAGATATATAGAGCATACAAACTCTATTTTTAGGTAATACTTAATCGAGTACGAATTTCTGGAAGAATAGAGATAGACTAGCTAATTTATGTTTCAGATATGTGTAGTTTGGATAATTTTTTTATCATAATTTAGGCTAAAATGTGGTATGAATTCACGTTTAACAATTTTTTTGAATGAGCCTTATTCATCATTTGGAATCCACCTTGAATATTTTTTCTTTATAATTTCATTAATCATTGGTAACACTATTAGAGATGAATCTGATATACAACCCATTCCTTTTGGACTAACTTCTTGATAAAATTTAATAATTTAAATGAAGTTATCAATATTTAAAACATTTTTTGAGTGTTAATATACTTCTCTTACCTCCTCATTATTATCTTCATCCTCTTCATTATGATCTTTATCTTCCAAAGATCTATCTATTTTATATTCTGATGTCTCTTCCAAACATGTCTGTTCAAGAGATTCATCAAAAGACATAAAAGCATCCAATTTTATTATCTTTTATGGATCCTTATAAATAATGTTTTACATATAATATTTTTTTAGTTTTACAACATTCAGATACAAATCACTTGATAGATATAGTTTTCTCAAAAGATATTGAAACTAAAGATTTATGATGAATATTTTCAATGTACCTTTTATTCCATATGGTAGTTTTAAATCATTAATTTTTTCTCCCTTATCAAGTGGATATGATTAATGTGATTTAGATGTAACATTCACATCCCCATATCTTACTTATGTTTTACCATTTCTCATTAGAATATTTGAGAATTTGAGCTTCTTCCAAGGGAACTTCTCTTCATCTTTTCCATTCTCTCTATTGAAAACCAAATGTAAAATTATTCTTTTCTCATAGAATTAGAATTATATTTTTTTCTCTATCTCTAATATATTATATTATTAACATTATCTTTACTTATCTCAATATAATTATTCATACTTTCCTATTCAACATTCTTCTAATAATTCACCTTTTTTTTGTTTGAAAAACTTTTCCTAACTCATAGCTATTAATATTTTTTATTTCTTAAAAACTAGTGCAAATATATAAATCTTTTTTTTCATAACTATCTAGAAGTTACTTAGTCTCCTTTTATTTTTGTTTCCTCTACATGGACATTTACTTTTTAGTTTTTCTTTTATCATCCTTCTTTTCTACTATAATTATACCCTCCATGTAATTATAAAAAAACCTATTATCTATTGAATTATATTCAATCCTCATCCTTATTCAGGTTTCCTCATTTAAATGACTTGAATTTTTCTTTAATGGAGACCTAAAACACTTCACTCCAACCTTCTTCAATATTTAAAATAAATTATGTTCAAAATCAATGATACAAAAGAATATTCATTTTTAACTTAACCTTTACAGTTAGTGTCTATATACTTCTACATGGACTATATTATATTTAATTTATATATAATGTAGAAGAAATCAATTATTTAAACATCTGAAATATCATCAATACCATTAATACCCTTTATTAGAAGTAAAAAAAGCTTTAACAGACTAAGAAACTATTTAATATTTTAGTTCATGATGAACCATTTTGTGAACATTATACATTACTCAAATGATATTATAAAATTCATTTTCCTTTATAAAATATAATGATAAATATAGTGGATTATGATATTTAAAAAGAGAATCACCCTCTATAAGAACCCAAATAACATATATAAATTTCATCAAATCTATAATGAGTTTATGTATCCAAATGACAAACTCAAATATTTTATTTCCACTATTATTTTCAAATTATATTGATGAATATAAATATTATATAAGATAAAAAGATATAAATTTTTACTTAATAAATAAATTGATTCACAACCTTTGAATTCAATAACCTGTTTGAGTATAGATTATTATTTTTTATTCTAATTTAAAATTTTCAATCCTAAATGTACAATTTACCAGGATACCATGTCTTAATATGATCAAATTTAGTGAAATAAAACAAGAAATTAGAAATGGATGATCTAGATGGATTTTATAAATATATGTGGTCCACTAATCTTTATATAAAAAACATGAATATTTTGATCTATTGATATAAAATTTGATTTATGATCTTGAGACTATAGTTGTTTTCCAATCATCTTGGGTTTCAGGGAAAAATATGTAACATGTATACTTATAATTTGCAGAGGTTTCAATTCATGAGTCTCACATTAATGAATGGGAGTGTTGTTGATTTACTGGTAATAGGGGAACAATAATGTCCCCAATATGAGGACTTTCACAATATAAAAGATGTTTCATTTCTATGGGGAGAAAACCATGAGGGAGGGATACCTAAAGAGGATAGTATCATGTTAGTATATAACCACTTAAAAATTAGCCACATGACCTTTACCTAGTATCAATGTAGGGGGTTGGTTTGTTTCCATCTTGAGTAACAATAAGGCGGATTTTCTTATTCCCAATTTTGTTCAACTCCCTCCTAAGTGGACTATGAAAAATCCCTTTCCAGTATTCTCTTGGAATGTGACTATTTCATGTTGCAAGCACCACATTGCAGCATTGGATGGTTAATGTGTTCCTGAATATAAGGGCATATTAATCTCCTTGATATGAGGAAATTTTGTTTGGACATGGGTGAGATTTATTAGGGAAGAAAACTATGAAGGTGGGATTTCCAAAGTTGATAGTATTGTGTGAGTATTTATGTAGTGGTGACTCAGCCCCACAACCTTTATTAAAGTTGAAATTCCCTTCAGGATTCATGAAAATACATGAGAGGTGGGGTAAATAAATGTTGTATATTTTTTCCAATTATATATTCATCATTAAAACCTAAACTTTATTAGTTTATAGACCTCTATTTTTAGTCAATATAGGTGTATATATTTGATGTTTATCAAAGAAATAATACCACCTAAAGTGTAAGAAAAGTAAATTAAGATAGAACATGGTATTTGAAATGTTTTTTTAGAAATACAATCTCACTTTCTTGATTAATTTTTATCCCCAGTTAAGGATTATACACTATAATCAATCAATGAGTTAAATGGTTGTTGCTTTTGGAACCTTCACAAAGTGTCACCATGCATACATTTTCCCATTTCTCATAGGACTTATACAACCTCAACTTCACATTAATATCACAGAATCATATTGTGTTTTCCATGAATACCTTGAGTAGAATATGTTTCATATCCTTCCAGATTGTATATACAAGTTTTTTGTTTCATAATCCTCCATGAATTCAATCATTGATCATCATAGGGATGACATAACATCCATAAAATAGATATCCTTTTTCTCAATATAATATTATTATAATTTATGAAAAAATATTCAAAAATAAAACATGTAACATTGTGTTCGATATCACCTAATCTTAACAAATTTTGATAGATATTTCTTAACTTGATTTCTCATATAAATATGAGATCTTGTTGTTTATTAATATACAGTAGATCTAGATTCTCAAAAAGGCTTGAGAAAGTGTTTAGAACTTCAACAATAGGGTTTTTAATCTCCTTAACTTCTTTGTATATTTTCCCAAAGCTTTGGTATACTTGGTCTGATCACATAATAATGGATTGATATTTATTATTCTTTAATATATTTTACCTTGACCTAAATTATAAACAAAAAAATAAAAATTTATATTTTCCTTCACTTATTTTAGAGTTATTACTTATTCTTCAATGCATATATCCTCTTGGTTATACACATCAAAACACTCCCCCATTATTTTAATTTTTTATATAGTTCACTAAGAATATATTTCATATATTAAATATTATAGTAAATCCTATTATATTTAGCAGTAATGAAAATAAATTCACTTTTTTTATCTTTTTTCATACGTGGGTGTTCAAACAATCACAATATTACATTTTTTTCTTCAAATTCTATCAGTTATAAGTTTACAGGAATATCCCTTATTTTTTATTTTCTTCCTCATTTTACTTATCCAATAAAATATTATAGGTACTTCTTACAGTAGGATTTAGTTACTCTTATTATTCATCTAAAAAATTTTCTACTCAAATCCAAAGCATACTTTCATATTATGGAATGACCCATCCTTTTTACTACATGATATTCTCCAAATTTCTATTAGTCTAGTATATTCTAGCTTGAACAAGAGAGTAATCCATATATCAAACTACTCTAACACCATCTCAACAAGAATCAAAATATTCTTTTTTATATTTACATCCACTTCCAATAATAATAAGAATCATAAAAATTAATTTCATCATTTTGAGGATTTAATTAATCTAGAAGCATGTCATATTTAGCTTCATTTAATATCTAAAAACCATATTATGATTGATATTATTATTTCTCCGTTCAAAGATCAATTCCTTAAAATTAAATGCTCAAACAACTATTTGATTATGATGTTCAAAAAAATTAAATCCATCACCCATAACATCTCAATTAATTCCTATTTCAAATAATTAATAAATAATTTAAAATATTTTCCTTTTAAATTTCAATATATTTAATAGTTATATTATGTAAATTCATTCTTATTCTTATAACTCAAAAAATTCTTGGATCATGTCTCTTTAATGATTTATGATATTTAGAACTTGATTGAATAAATCAAATATCATCCAAATTCAATTTTAATCATCAGAAATTAATTCAAGAACTTAAATTTTCATTCATCAAATGTTTTTCTAAGTATATAATCCATATAGTTCTCTAGTAATGTCTATTTAAAATGAGTTCAAAGATATATGATTTCCTAGTTTCCATTTCATATGACTTGAAAGTGTAACAATATGCTTGATGTTATATAGAATAATTAGATTTCATATGATATGACTTGAAAAGTCATAAGATACCCTGATTCTCTATTCTAAATGACATGAAAAGTTATGGTATTTCCAAATTTCTAAAGTTATATGACTTGTGTGGTTAGCTATTAGAGATATCTATGCCACATTCCCGAAAAATAGTAATGTTTGGGATAGAGGTGAGAATCATGGTTAGATAATGGTTTACCAAACCATTTATCAAAAATATTTGGGTGCCTATGAAAGTTATAAATTTACACGTGATTTATACGTTGTTTATAAAACCATGCATCCAAACTGTGCATAAGGTTTTTATTAATATGAAAATTATATTTTAAACCCAAATATTCCCAAAAAACATAATTTATTCTCATAAATCTATGGATATTTAACCTAGGGACTCTAGTGGATATTCTTTGTGGTTCCTCTCCCTACGTACTTCAAATCCAAAGGATCTAGATCATTGAATCATGTAGATTCAATATAATAGGTTTGTTCTTCCACCATTCTTCATGTATATCCTTGATATCATATTTATCTCTAGAGAATAATCATAAATCCAAGATTTTGTCTTCTATATTGTTGTATTATATCATGATATAATGGATAATTCTTGGATCATTGATAAATCAAAGCCATATCTATTTATAATCACTTCTTATCTCTCGAACAGATCTAGATCTACCATTGGTGATAGATCTAGTTGGGTAAATATAATCAAATTCAATCTCTTTTTATGTTTCACTTCCATTAATACTAATTTTAGAGACTTTATTATGATGGTTTGGGTCTTTTTCTAGTGAAATTTAGTTTTTGAGAATGATCTGGGTATCTTCCCTCAACGGATCTTCTAAATTTTCATCAACGCACTAAAGGTGGGAAGTCCTTTACATTTTGGGACCTTTCTATGGAATTTTTTTTAACATTATTGGCTTGGGTGTATGATCCTAGTGTAGAGACTCTTTCATGATATAGTATAATGGAATGTGTGGGTATCCCATGAGACCTTTTGTTGGTATAAATTTTTTGTTCCTTGATATAGCTCACCTTATATGTGGTTATTTCAAATTCATGAACTATTTGATATTCCATGATCATTCCTCTATATGATATACCATGAATATGTGATATTTCATAGTCTATGGAATATTTATTTTGATATATTATCCTTTCTATTTCATACCTTACATCTGGATTTTTAAATAGATAGTGGAAACTCTGTTACAGTGTTCTGGTAGATAGGTGTCCCTGACAGAATTATTTGATCTCTTAGAGTGGATCTTAAATAATTTGAATCATAGATTGTGGTTCATGATATTGTATGGAATGAAAAAAATATTGTAATGTGATTAGACCATGGTAGTAGAACTATACACACTATTGTATGTGGGTCCACAGGTCGACATGATTCACCGATGGGTAATATCATTATATATGTGTAGAGATTCATTGATTTGGTCATTCTAAGAACTTGTATTATCAGAGGAAAGTAGATAACCAGGATTCATGGATGTCACTTATAATTTCCCTTAATGGATGAAATGGAGTTGTTCCTTTTATGTGGAATGTGTATTTTCCTCAATTATAGATAGTGTGACATAACATGAATTTGGTCATGCCATTACCACTTAGGACATTCATCCAGAATGGTATCAAAGAATGTATAACCTACATTCATAGAAGACTTTTTAGCACACAAGTTCTCACTATATGATTTATATTATTATTTTATGCACATTACATTTCCTTCAAGGCATACACCTCTAGGTATATATGAAGATTTGTTAAGGACACATTTGTGGTGTCCTGTTGGATTTATAATCTCACCCTACAAAGGTATATGTGTGTTCATGTATAATTAATGATCAATGATCAGGATAAGGAAAGGGGCCCAGTTGCTGGTTCTTAGGGAGCTTCGAGTCAAGAGAATGATGTGGTACCAAGAAAAACTCTGGACAACTACTACAATGTGTTTTATTTATTTATTTTAGTTTTACTACTTATACTTTTTATCATTCCACATTGGGGGTCCTTTTATTATGACATTATATGAAATGATATAAAGTCTATTATATCATCTTGTTTATTTTATTTTCTGATATGATGTTTACTTATTTTATGTATATGTTTTCATATTCTATGTATGTCTATGATAATCAAGGGTATAGTCTCACCATGGAATCCCTAATCCCTCATAACTATTCTATAAACTTTTTCTTGTGGGGAGGCGCACATGGGGTATTGGAAAATTTATATTATATTTGGAGAATCATGTTATATTTTTAAAAAATTAAATTCATGCTTGATTTCCCATTCTTTTATTCTTGGCTATTCTAAGACATGGTATAAATGAGATAGGTTGTGTGGAACTCAGGTAGGCCAGTTTCCATGTTTCAAGAAAACTCATGTGTGATGAACCATTGAGTTACAATAGATGGATTTATGTTTCTATTTTAGATTTATGTCTTGTTTCCAATATTTTGTATGTTGTGTTGTTAAAATTTATGGGATTTGAGTGAATTCATGCATCATAAATTTTCATGTAATATCACATTTCATGTGTATACATGTTTTTTTCATCATAACAATTCTTTACATAAATTCTTTATTATATGATTCTTGTTTGGTTATATATATGTATTGTCTACTATTTTGATATATCTATACTATAATAATTTTTTTAAAATATTTTATACTTTGATGATATATATATATATATGGTTCGTCTAACATGTATTTATAGAGTTCTAGGATTGATCCTTGGGTAGAACTATGAGTGTTATACCTTATATAAGATGTTGACCTTTTCTAGAGTTGACTCGGGCTTGAACTCAGGTATGTTTTGTTTTTATTTAAGTCCATTTTGATTAAGTTTTAACTTGGGGAGTGTTGGGGGTGAAAATTATGAAAAATGGTAGAAACAATGGGTTGTTCATGGTTGGATCATGGTTAAAGAACATTGTGCACCCAGCCCATGAAACCTTATAGCCATGTACAGTGAGGGTCTGCACAACTTGTGCATGGTTTTTCAAATCATGCACCCTAAAAAGGAAAAACATGCACCCAATAAAATTATCGCTGCACAGTTAAGTAAAACCATGTACCCTTACCCAATAAACTATGGACATTAATTTTAATTTCCTGAAAATTGGTTTTAAAATTCCCTAGACCTCCAAAACATCCCCAATTTGACCCAAACTCAAACCTTGATGATTTTGGATGACTTTAGAGCTATCTGGATAGATTCCAAGGCCGTAGAACCTCATTTAATGATAATATAAATTATTATGATTCAAAATATTAAATTTTTTCTATTTAAATTCACATAATTGGTAGAATTCAGTTTAAAATTAAACTTTTTGATGCATCAAAAAATTGTTTTTCCATAGAAAAACATTAAAAATGTTAAATAGTTTTTATATCATAATTAAAAATGAAATTAATTACAATGACTTAAATAAGTTAAATTTTAATATAATTTATCTAATTTTATTTTAAAACCAATTTTAAATATGGTTTAACTTAGTAAATAATTTAAACAAAAAAGAGGTTTTTAATAAAAATCAATATTTTTCACTATTCATAAAAAAATAATCTTTTTAGAAAACTATAAAAAATTCACCAAAATATAATTTTGATATACAGATTTCAAAAATTAATTCTATTTTTTCAAATAAATTTGATAAAAGTGTTAAAAATCCATTTTAAATTAGGTTTGGAAAGCATGACTAAACTGCCTTTTAGAAAAATACATTTTTTAGAAAAACTTTCTCCTTATTTCAAATGGTTCTTATTTTATATAAAATCAATATAAAAACATTGAATTTATTTAATAAATTTTTAAACCATAAAAGTTTCATTATTTATTTATTCATATTAATACTTACCAACTTAGTAGCTATGTTATAATTTTCTTGATTAAATAATACTATTTTAATAGAATATATCATTTCATTTAAAACTAGTGCTACATGCATCGAAAGCTATAAAAGAGATTGAATTTATTTAAAATTAAACATATCATAAAGTATAAAGGTGTTTCATTATCTTATAAGATTTTTTTTTTCATTCCATATATGCTATTGAACATGATTTTTCTCTGTTAAAATATCAGGGTGTCACAATAGGGCTTATATAAGGCTTTGGGTACCTAACTGAAACTGAGTACAATGTATCATCTACAAACTAATATAAAATTTGAGTGGATGACCTATATATTTTAGAATATATTATGGGCATGTGTCATGGATTTTTGTTAGGATTTTACGATTGCCTATCCATGGTTGAATTCATGTACAACAACAACTTATAGGATTCGATTCGAATGAAACATTTTGAGGATCTTTATGGGTAGTTGTTTACATAACCATTATGTTTTCATGAGGTTAATGAGGTAACAATTGTGGGGAATATCTTGGTATAGGATACCTCTGAGAGAGTACAATTGAGTCAGAAGCAATTAATCATCACTCAAAGTAGATAGTAATTTTATGCTGATTAGTGGAGGTGACCTTTGGAGTTCAGTGTGGGTGACTAAGTTTTGTAATGGGTGACTCCTCAATTAGGGCATTGATGGTTGTGTATATAAGGGAATATATTATTTATATTTTTAATAATTTTTTATATTACCATGTATATCGGGATAAAGACCTACCATTGGGATCTTCCCCCATAGTATTGTGGCATAGATTATGTCTTCCATGTGTCTAGTCTTTGGAGGTAAATTCATTATCCTACACATTGGATTGATTATGAAGACATTGAATTAGAGTCTAATGCATCATTCTTGGAGAACCCGGTGTAGATCATTGAACAGAGTGATAAAGTGTTGTGAGGGAGTATGATGCAACTTTTTAGAGTCCTATGGAAGCATAAACATTTTGAAGAAGTGGCTTGGGAGATATAATTCATTGTATGAGATCCATGGGCCGAGTTACTCGAGAAATATCTTTATAGAATCTTTTTTATGGTGAGAATTTTTTATAGGAGATATTTTAAGGGATAATAATTTTTTAGGTGCATTATATTATACTTTAAATCCTTATTTTAGTGTTTTTGAGTTATGATTTTATTGGGTAAAGTATTGGGAATCTTTTGGTAAGTTTGGAATGGTTTTATATGAAATTAATGGGGGAATGGTTGGATCTCAATTTGGGGAAGCATGTCATTCTCCCTAAGAAACCATGAAATTTTTTGGATAAAGATAGTTTATGGTTCATAGTCAGTACAATATTAGAGATAACTACGAGACATTAACTAGAAACTATGTGGATTGATATAGAGGTAAAAACCATGGTTGTCACATGATTTACTGAATCATGTGGGTTCCCAAGAGAGGCATAAATCCCCACACAGTTGACATGTGGTTTATAGACCATTTGACCCAACCATTCTTATGGTTTTAATTAGTATTAAAAATATATTATAAACCCAAAACATCCCTGAAACACCATGATTATTTTTCCATTCCTTGGTATCTTGAAAATAGGTACTCTAGTGGTGATTATTAGTGGTTCCTCTCACTCTATACTCAAAAAATAGAAGGATCTAAAGAATTGGATCATGTTGATTCATGGTAAGAGGTTTTTTCTTCCTTTTTTTCTTCTTGTATATCCTATATATCATCTTCCTATTTTGAGATGAATCATTGATCCAATATATATGGGCTATATATATGGATTTTATCATTATTTAATGGAAAATTCTTGGATCACTAAAGGAAAAATGATGGGTCAATTAATAATCACTTACTATCTCTCGAACAGATCTAGATCTACCATTGGTGGTCGATCTTATTTGTTATGTCAAACAAAATACAAGACCTTTACATGTTTCACTTCCTCAAATACCAATTATAGATACAATGTTATTATGGAATAGGTCTTATTCTAGTGAATGTTTGTGTGTGGGCATGATCCTAGTGTCATCTTTCAGGGAATCATGGAAATTGGAAATAATGTGCTAAGGTAGGAAGCCCTTAATATTTTAGGGCCTTTGTATGGAGTTGTTTGAAATTCTTGGTATGTTTCTATTCATTGTATAGATACCCTTTTATGATATTATATGTTGTCATGCATGGGTAACCCGTAAGACCTTTCTTGGAATGAATTGTGTGTTCCATGCTATGTCACTCCTTATATGTGGTTATTTTATAGTCATGGAGTATTTGATATACCATTCTTATTCCTTTCTATTTTGTACCTTTCATATGTACAATTTTATACTGTATGGAATATTTTTTTGTGATATATTTTCCTTTCTATGTCATGGATTACATTTGGATTTTTTATAGAGAGTGGAATATCTATTATAGTGTTCAGGTTGACAGGTGGCCCTGGAAAACTTAACGGATCCCTTAGAAGGGGTACTTAGATAACATGACTCATAGATTTTTTCTTAAAATATTGTTCATCCCAAGGAAATGAAAACTAGTATTGATACTCCAATAGTTCTTACATTTCTTAAATAAATCTTTAGTTGTTTCCTTCTATTTCACGGTAATTAAAGCTCATTTTATTACATTTTACCCCATAGAGCATGTTCTCAATGGATGTAAATTAATTATTAATTGATTATTCATTTATTCTGAACACACCACAACTTAGGTTGCCATTATCTCTACTCATGTACATTAAATATAATTTCAAATACGTATTCCTTTGATTTCAAGTCATTATAGGGTCATTTGGTATTTTTATGACCGTTAAATGAACATTTTTTGTGTTTTAAAATGCTAAAAAAGATTTTTTCACTCATCTCAAGCTTATAAAAACTCATATTTAGACACTATTAGAAACTATATTAAAATAAAATTGATGTTTGTTTTAAAACGTTTTCCTAACTATCTGAGGAAGTTTTTTGGATTTTGACCCCATACCACACATTTTTAAAGATTGTCAAATATTTAAAATATTATTTATTGGGTCAATCCAAGAAAACCACATTTGAGATTGACATGTTACATAAATTTACATATCAAATATAATTCAAATAAAGTTTTCCTATATTTCATGTCAATACAAGGTATATTTCTATTTTTTACTATTACATACTTGTTTTAGTGATGAAAATACTAAAAATGTGTTTTTAGTCATCTTGAGAAAATGATAACATGGGTTGAGGAACTTCCAGTTCCTATGTTGGAAAAATAGTTCATTTTTTGTTATCATTTCAATGAAATCATAGTGTGTATACTTGGTTTTGACCATGTGACGCGTGTTTGTAAATGCTGTCAATTCTTTAAGAACTTATTCATTAGTCAGTCTGATATAACTGTATATTTAATTGACAAGTATCCTTATCATACCCATAATAAATAAATAAATATACTTTTCCTTATATTTAATTTAAATATAAATTTGTTTTATCTATATTTAAATGTAACATGCACGTTTTTCAATTTTAAAACAGTGAAAATTAATTTTTGGTTATCCCTTAAAAATGAAAACTAAGTTTGATGCAGTATAGATTCCTATATTAATCAAATAAATCTATGTTTTTTTCATATAATTTCATAGAAATTGGATCATGTCTGATTCCTTTTGACTACTCACATATATTTTTAAAGGCTAAAAATTATTTATCAACCGGTTATTTAATTAGACAGAGTATAATGAGTTTCATATCGATGTACCATCTACTCATACAGATAAAAAATAATTTCAAGATAGTTTTTCTTTGATTTAAAATCAATATGAGGTCTTTTTCTATGGTTCTGACCATTAAATTTATATTTTAGAGTTTTAAAATACAAAAAGGAGTTTTTTTCATCTTGAAAAAAAATATTGACACACTGTTAGATCCAAATTTTCAAAAACTAATATACAATTGTTTTCCTATGATTTTACACTAATTGGAGCTCATTTTATTACTTTTGACCCAATGAAGTTTGTTATCAAAGAATGTAAATTCTTTAAAAACCACTTATTAAGTAATTTCAAGCACACGACACATTATATTGACAAATAAATGTAAACAATAATTCCATAATAATTTTATTATGATTTTACATAAATATCATATCATTTTCTATGTTTTTGAATATTTCACACATTTTTTGGTATTTTAAAACACTAAAAATTTGTTTTTAGTAATATTAGAAAAAAACATTGATTGAATCATCATTAGTTCCAAAATTTGAAAAACAAGTACAATTTTTTTATCCTATTATTTCATGGAGATCAAAGCTTTTTCTTGGTTTTTACCCCCCGATGTACATTTTTAATGGATTGCAATTCTTTAAGAGGTTATTATTTGGTTTTTCTGAGAACACCACACATCATATTGATGTTTTTTAACTTTTACACATAAAAATATTATAAATGTAGTTTTATTATTATTTAAAATCATTTTAGGGTTTTTTTCTTTGGTATTGATTGTGGAACACATCTTTTAGTGTTTTAAAGCACAAAAAATGTATTTTTGGCCATCTCAAAAAAAGAAAACTTTGACTGAAACGACATCAATTCATATATTTCAAAAATCATTATAAGGTTTTTTATGGTAATTTAATGAAAATTAGAGGTATTTTTCTTATTATTGGCACATTGATGCTTGTTTTTAATAACTAAGAAATAATTAAGGACTGCTTATTTGGTTCGTCTGAGGACACCACATTTTAAATTGATATTTCATCCTCTAGTACACATAAAAAGTAATTCCAAACATTTTTCTAACTATTTCACAATAATATGAGGTTTTTTTATATAATTGTGACCATTACGATATGATTTCATGTTTTAAAATACAAAAAATTCATTTTTTATCATCTCGGGAAGACGACAACCTAGTTTATGGAGTTATTAATTCCAATTTATCAAAACTAATTCTAATTTTTTTCCAATAATTTTGAATAAATTAGAGGTTTTTGGATTTTTTTTATCACCATACACATGTTTTTAAAGTCTCTTAAATCTTTGAGAACTTTTTATTTAGTCAGCTATATAAAACCATAGGTCAGATTGATATGTCATCTAAAGGCCTACTATAACTGCATTGGCTGACCGTTGGGTTCCACTTACATGATGGTGGCTTCCTTCCAGCCACTCTAAGGACGATCCTCTCACTAAATTTCCAATCTTCGATTCCTAATCCCTAGTCACCTAAAACCGACCTCTAATAGCCCATAACTGAGATTAAATAAAAGATAAAGGATAATTTTTAAAATGATAACATCTCATACGTTGAATCAAAGTGAAGATTTTACACAATTGGTCTATTATTTTTCAATATTCCTTTTCATCCAATGAACTTTTTTCTATAGATATTGTGCGAGGAATAATGTGTCCAAATTTTTTTTTGAAATTTTATCTTATCACATAATAATGATATATAAACTTTTAAAAAAATATGCGTAATATTTTACTATAATTAATATAATATATTAGATATTGGAAAAACATATTAAAAAATAATTCTCATATATACTCTTACAAATGATACCCCAGACCATCCATGCTTGAGGATTTCATCTAAATTCTCAAGACCAAGATTTTATGTAATTTCCACTCTATATATTTTTACTTAAAACCCAATTTTGTATTTATTTTTATCATTTAACATTGTATCCACAGGAACTTGTAATATTAGTAAACATAACAGTTGAACCAATAGTGTTAAGGTACTCTCAAAAAGTAATTTTGATTTATTGGATAACCCTTTAGATTGTTTTTATTTAGTCTTTCATTTCCCCTTCATTTTCTATTCCTATAATCACTTTCCTTAGTTCAAAACGTTTTCAATAATTGTTAATGTTTTTCAATAATTTCTTTTAAAAGGAGTAACCTCGTTATCGATATATATTTTTACAAAATGAAATGACTATTATATGAATATTCTAATGGAAAGATTGATCATGTGGACATGCCTCACAAAAAGGATAATCATAAGGATGTCAAAAGTGACCAAGAGCTATTAAAAAGGATGGTGAAAATATATCTCATTAGTCTCATGGCACTAAGTCATATCATGCCAGAAGACCATCACATCCTTCCTCCATCATTGGTTTGGCCTCAAGGCTATCATATCCTTATGTGCCTTGGGTTTTGTCATACCACTATTGTTTCTTTAATGCTTCTACCATGGTTATGTACTCAATTTCATCCTACCCCAACCCTATGTTTGGATCCATCATCACATATAATTTACAATCCCTCTCTAAGGGTTATCTATATCATTAGGGTCCACCTATTTCGAGTATCAAATCATTTCTTCCAAAAGAATGGTAATCACACATAACATGGTACAACATGTAAAGAAATACTAGAGCATGTCATTATGATAATCAGTATCAACATAAAAAACATGTGACCAAAATAAAACATTGTTTATCAAGATACATCCGATTGTCCGTCTGTTTAGGGATGGTACACTGTGATCAATCGAAAATGGGTCTCTAAGTCCTTCTGAAATCCCTAAAAAATGTGATTTACAATTTTCATCTCTACCAGATAAAATGATGAATTGAAATCTATAAAATCATACAACATCATAAAAATAAAACTTTCCCAACTAATCTACTAAGAGAGTCTCACTGATTTTCATGTAATGAGAAATTGTGTTATCAAATTAATAATCACCCAAATAGTTCATGGTTTCTTGCAGTCCTGGGTAACCCCATCACAAAGTCTATAATGACATACTTCCACTTCTACATGGTCATAATAATTGTATTGATAAAACCGTATGGATGTTGATGCTCTACCATTACCCTCTAGTATGTAAGGTATCAAAAAATTATCCAACATTGTCCCTCTTCATATCTAGCCACTAGAACTACTACCTAATGTCATGGTATATCCTTTTCTCCCCAGAATGAATCTCCCAACTTGAGGTATCAGGATATACTATTATCTCATCCCTGATGGAGGTGGGAACTACAAATATCCCATGTACTAGAATCACATCATCATCGTCCAATGACCACTCGGGTATTGGGACACCACCGACTAGTTTTTCCCACATAAAAACACAATCTAGATAATATTTTCTATTATAATTCACCTACTCTACTAAATAATATTTAATCACTAATATGGAAAATGCCATATATCCATGTTCATTGAAAGTATCCATCCTCCAGTTGGTCAATAAACTCATCAGGTGTGACTATTCTATTGAAAATCGTTCACTATGATCCTAATTTACCTCTTTATTATTTCTAAGAGAATATACAATGAAATTACATTTACATGTTACATAGGCTATATCAATGTTGAATGTCTTTAGTTACTCTACCCAGTGCCTCTTCTTTAAATTCAGATCCCACTTTGAGAAGATGTAGCAAAGGATCTTATGGTTTTTATAGACAATAAACCTCTCACAAAAGAGATAGTGTCTCCAAAACATCAAAGTTTGGACGAAGTATTATAGATCCATGTAAGGGGTAGGATAAATATACTCATGGGATCACAACTAATGTGATTTATAAGATACTATCCACCCCTTCTACATAAATATTGTCCCCAGACCAACTCTGATTACATCACAATATATGAAATATCCAATACCACTATTATGAAGAATCAACACTAGAGTTGTATTCAACCTCATTTTCATATCAAGAAAATTTCATCACACAAGTTTAAAAATTAAATATTCAATCCTTTAATTTTTAGTGCATTTTTGGGTGATGATAAATGGGTGAAGTCCTAGATAAAATGATGATAATACCTCAAGAATCCTAGAAATATCTTGATCTCAAACATGTTCTTTGGATTTTTTCAAGACACTACTACCTATACTTCCTATGAGTTTACTAATATAATGATATTAGAAACCTCATGCCCCAATAATTTCACCTCTTGAATCCAAAATTTACACCTTTATTGCATAGAATAAATCTACTGTTAACTAAGTATAATTAATACTATCTTGAGATATCTTGCATGCTACTCTGGGTTCAGTGAGTAAATGTGGATATAGTCATCAAACACCATGACTAGCGAGTCAATATATGGGTAGATGATATTTTTCATGATATCCATGAACACTATCGATGCATTCATCAGTAAAAATAGTATTAGAATGTACTCATATATACCATACCTACTTCAAATCATTGTATTTAGAATGTCCCCCACTTTAACCTGCAACTTGTGATAGCTGGATCAGAGATGAATCTTAGAGAACCACTAGGAACCCAATAACTGATCAAATAGATCATTAATCCAAGTAAAAGGTTATATATTATTCACGACAACCCGATTTATCTTTAGGTAATCTATGAATATTAAAAGACTATTGTCTACCTTTCTGGATAAAAAAATGGTCCACCCCATGGTGATGTACTTTGCTTGATATAACCCTTCTATTCAAAGTCCTAAATCCATAATTCAAGATACTTCAACTTGATTGATACTATACAACAAGGGGTTTTAGAAAAGCTTTATGAACCTTCCATGAATTATATCTCAAACTCAAATCTTATATTTGGGGGAAGGCCTATAAATTCGTCTATAAAAATATCCTAATATTGTTAGATAACTAGAGGAACATGTTATGGGGTGCCATTGATATGGATGAAAGATAAAATCCTATAATATGAATCATAATTGTCCCAATATGACACATATATTGACCCACTCTACCTACTCCCAACTCCCATTCACCGGTTATCATGAAATTCTCTCCCTTGGTTGATATAAATGATACCTCTCCCTGATAGCAATCGACGTGGGATAAAAAAGATGGTAAGAAAATCCATTAAAATAATCACATAAAATCTAATCATTTAAAGAATCATGAAATACCATATATTTTTATATTTGGTAACTACTATAGGACAATCTAGGAATTTCTAAAAATGATATAACTTCTTTCCTAATGGTGTATCAAAGGAAATAAATTTATAAGATAACATTATTTGTAAATAATGTATGGAAATACATTGTGTAGCTATAAAGGATTGGGATGCACCAATATCAAAAAAAACGATTATACAATATAGAAGTAATCATTATTGTACCATGAATAGTAAATGGTCCATCAACACCATTTATTGGATCCCGATCCCTTTAATAAACTTGCCTTACCTCAGCTCCCACCCAAGACCTTGAGGTGCATGAATCACCAAAGTCATCCTCATATGAGATATTAAATGAGGCCCGTAGTCAAGTCCCTAGATTTTACCTAATGTCTATTTTAAACCCCTGTAGAAACCTAACCTCAAACCTCTTGAATAGAACTAGTAATTATTCTCCATCTTACCACACCACCGACACTTTCACAGAGTTGTTGTGTAGAACATGTGATAATATGTAACCTTCCCATAGTTGAAGAACTATGGAACGAAACTTGATAGGGCTAAGGAACCCATACTCTAATCCACCTACTTACCACTACCCCACAACAATTCTAGGGTCTTCTTATTCTTGTATCCAAAAGAGACACTCACCATAGTAGTAGGAGGTCCACCTATATGAGTAATTAATGGTGGAAGAAGACCAACTACTTGATCATCCTCTAGGACATTATCAATAATCCTATGCTTTTCTAGAATATATAGGTATATAATTAACTAGAAAATCATAATATACCAAATGATTTCAGGATAAAGATCAATCTTAAACTTACTGACCATTTGTACCCTGCTTCCCACCAAGAGATTAGAAAAACAAAATAGTTCAATGAACCGAGTGAAGTATGAAGATACAGTCCTAGATCCTTGTTTAATCTCTATGAATTCAAGGGAATGATCTAGATTCAATATGTTGGTAAATAATTCCAAAATTAATAGGTTCTTAAAGGTCTACCATGAAATACCATAAAATCTACCTTCTTATACCATGACACCCCTCCATCACATTGAGGTTCCCTAAAGCATAAACATGACTATATTGATTTATCATTATTATGGTGTCTTGAAAATGTCAAATATTCCCTCAATGATGTCTAACAATTCCTTGGCATCCTATGGTCCCCTAGTTCCCTGAAAGGATGGAACATTTTTGAGTTATAAGTCACGAACATGGTTATTGGAAGTCCTCTTTAATTCTTTTCCATGGGATGGTATAATCTATAAGACTCTAGGATTGATTGGATCTATTTATCAAAAAGCTTGAAAATATCGGGAGTATGCTTTGGTGCGTCCTCCTACATAGCCTATGGTGGAATTGTTGTGTAATACCTAGTGGGATAATTCAAGCATCTTTGAGGAATCATTTTTTATGAAATTCTAAAATGAACATTTATTCATCAGAATCCATTATGACATACCCAAAAGATTCTATAGGATCACTCAAAGGTTCTCCTTGAAGGCTACCCATAACCCAAGGCATATACCACCTAGAACTACCCAAGGTTCTTCGTACCTTCACATTAGTCACAGTCGCATATATAAAAAACATAATAGCATACTCAAGTTCAACTAATTGATAATGAAATAGATATAACACATTAACAGAGATACATATATATCACTTAGTTGTTAGTACAATTCTATCTGAAATAGATTGTACAAATAAATGAAATAAATTAAGGAACTTATATACAACACACAATAGGTATATATATAACATGTGATCCTATATTCCTAATAATGATACATTCACACACCCAAATCCCATTAAATTGTATTAAGAATCACATCAATGGTCATTTAGTGGTCTGTTACACATGAGTTTTCTAAGAACTTAGAAACTACCCAACTGAGTTCCATATATCATATCACATTTATAACATGTCGTAGAAAAAATATAAAAGGAAATAAAGGAAACAAGGGATTTGATACCATTTTGTAATGCCTATAACTAAACCATTGAGTCTAATTCTGAGATCCATGGGACCACATGTGTGCCTCCCAATATGAAAGAGCCATTCGACTACCAGCGAGGGTTTGAACACCATATGTGGGGTTTCTATAACCTTTTTAAACATAGCCATACACCGTAAAAACAAAAATAAATTAACATGGAATATCAAAAAGGAAGATAAGATAATGTAATGAAATAAAATATTTAACACATTTAACACATATAAATAAATATGGCTCCTAATGTGGAAAATAAAACTATAGTATATTGGTGAAAAAATATATATAGGAAAAAAATACTTTTAAAATCCTCCAATGTCCATCCCAGTACCACAACTAGCTTCACGATACTTAGATATATATCTTCTTTGGGCCCCTTTCCATTATCTAGATCCCAAATTAGGAAGTATACATGCACATCGAGATGCATGTATAGGGCGAGACTTATAAGAACAAGTTGGACACCACCAATGTGTCCTTAACATATGTGCATAGGCATAACATGTTTATTACATTTTAATAATAAATTCACAAGAAAGAATAAAATTTTATATCTTGATCACTTATGTGATAACCAAGTCACCATCAGTCTTGGTCATACTTTCCTTGGCTCTGTGCTAGAAGGATAATCATAAGGATGTCAGTAGATACCAAGATCTAGCCACAAAGTTTGTTCATATATCTCTCATGAGCCTCAAGTAAATGATTCTGATTAGGTCACAAGTTCTTTGTGCCCTACCTCTATCATAGGTTTGGCTTCAAGGTCTTCATATTCTATTTATGCCTTAGGCGATGACATTAAGATTTCATACCCTCAATGATGCTTCCATGTGTCTGAACATAAGGCCACTATTACCCTACCCTATTTCAGGGTTCATCAGCTTCGTCATCGCATGTCATGTGCACTCCCTCTCTATGGGATAACCATATCGTGGTGGTCCACCTGTTCTGAGTTCCAAAGCATTTCCTCCCAAAATCATGATCATCATACATAACAAGGTAGATCATGTAATTGTAGAATATAGAATTTCATCATGAAAATTAGTAACAACATACAAATATATGTGATCAAAGTAAAACATTTATTATCAAGATACACTGGAATACTAATTGAATCAAAAATCGTTTATGGGTTTCACAGGATACACACACACCCACATGCGATCATTATAAATCATAGTTAAACAAGCTATGCTAACGTAATAATCATATCATGGAAAGTTAAGTACACAATATCATCAAATGGTATAGAAATCCCTACCACATTCTTGTCAATGAATTACTCTGGAAAGTTTAAAAGGATAAAATCTTGAATCACATTTCACACCAATGAAACTAGTTCAAATGAAAGGATTGCTATTTTAGATTCTAGTTCATCAAAGAATATATTTATAAAATAGACATGAGAGGATTATTTTTTCTAAAAGGTTATTTATATAATCATATAATTTAAAAATATGTCCAATATAAATAGTAATGAGATATTTCAAATAAAAGGACATCAATTCATTGGATATGTTCTCAATTAAAGAGAAAATCAGGAATTCCTCATCAGATCTTGAAGAGAACCTCAGGTCTAGTCAAAAAACATCAATCCACCATGAATCCATCATCAAAATATGTATTCAAGATGATATTGAAGAAGAATAATATCTCAAGATGATTTACCTATGATAACTTACCCATATACATCTAGAATTATTTAGAGATTTGGCTCCAATCAAAGGGGATGAAATTGACATGTCAAAAACCACCTCTATTTTAGGAATGATCCAAGATTTAATCATTATATGGAATCATATCCCATAAATCGGTAAAAAGAAATCCAGGATCTAGGGTTCTTTTGAAGTAAAAAATTGTTGATCAAGTAGAAACCTGAAGAACAAAGGTTTTTAGATCACATGACTCAATTCAAGATAAACAACATTCTTGGATATGTCAGAATCAATATTGGGAGGAGGGGAAAAGTTAATTTAGGAGAGAGGAGCCTCAATATTTGATATGGATTTGGGTAGAAGAATAAACATGTCAAAATAAGAAATTATTTTCTATTAAATAATATTTTTGTATCCTCAATTCATGCACACACCATTTGGTCACATGGTATAGTTAAATGTGCGCTAACCATGTAGGGAATTCTACCTCAACTGGGAATCTACATGGTTTGGGAACATGGTTTTTAAATACATGTTCCAACCATTTTTATGGACACTAAAGAGAATCACACAATTTTTCAGGTGAGGTCACACGGTTCGGTAAACCATGCGGCTCAACCGTTCTCCACTCCTTGAGCCACTACCACAAGGCATAAGGTTTCTTAAAGAATTAGAACGGTTTGGAAAAACTATACTCAAACTGTGAACCATTCAAAATTCCTCCAACACTCTCATAAACTTGTTAGAAACCCCAAGAACTAATTCCAATGAACTCATAGTTAAAAAAAAGATTAAAGACCAAAAAGAACTTATAACACAACTGGAAAATCCAATACCATTACATAGCCATATAATTGGTGGGTAAAAATAGCTTTAACTAAATTATGACATATATTTTTAAATAAAAATAAATTTCATTATCAACGTTAATTCATTCGTAAATTAAATAAGTGATGCTAAATAAAAAATAAAACTGATCTGTGCTTTAAAACGTAACCTTTCCAAAAATTGGCTTTTATGTGTTTTTTAAGAATCTAAATATATTATAGATAAAATATATTATTTATAATAATAACATATTTACACAAATTTTATGGTTATTTTATGGAAAATGATAATTATAATAGATAATATTTTTAAAAATTTATTTTACTATGAATATAGTATTCAAAATATTTTTATAATTTTATTTCAAAGTTAAATAATAAAATTTTATTATTTGAATTTGAAAAATTGAAATAACTTTTTTTATTTATAATAACAAATTTATCTTACAATTAATTTTATGATTTTTTTCTAAAATTATTATTTAGGTGAAGAGTGAAAATTTAATTTTTTTTCAAAATTGTAATTTTTATGAAGTTATCATTATCTAAGAAATAAAAAGAAGTTTAAAACCCCATTTAATGATTTTAGATATATGTTATGTGTAAAACTACACATTTTTAAATAAAATTATAAATTTTAACATTTTTTGAACATAGGTAATATTTTCCAATAAAAACTATTTTTGGTGTTTCTTTTAATTAAATATTCTTTTGTTAATTTATTTTTCTGGATTTCATTTTAGGGGAAAAATTTATTATATAATAAATTAATTTATACCATCGAAATAAAAAATATTGATAATTTTATCCAAAATATAAATTTTATGTTTAAAATACACTTTTTTTATAAATGGGTTTTTCCATGTTACACGCACTAAAGTAAAAAATTTGTTTTATTATATATATAAATTTTATCTTATAAAATAGATTTCAAATTTTGAATCAATATGTATAAATTCAATAATAAATAGAATTTTATTTTTCGGAATTAAAATTAAATTACTTTTTTAATAACTTGTTAACTCAATAAACAATGGTAAAAGTGAAAATTATATTAGTAAAGAACTTTTAAAAAATGTTTAAAACTAGTGTGAAAATGAATGAATAAGGGATTATTGACCTTATCTCATCCTCAAATAGATCATTTTCCATATTAGAGTATTCTTTACATGTCTAACATGTGCTCTCTTTATATTAAGTTGAAATATTTACAAAAATTTCATTTTCACATCTTATAAAAGGGGCCTCTCACCGCCCCTCAAGACCACTCTCAAAATTTAGTTTCCCCTTGAAACACTACACTTTTACATTAACTTATAACATTATTCTTTTTCATTAATCATTTCAAAAAAATATTTTTTCCTATAACCTCCATTTATAATGATTCTTCAAATGTAAAACCAAAGTTTTCAACTACAATGAAATTCAGGAGCTTTTGTGAAAGTTAGGAATTAAGTTAAGGGTTTCATGACTAAAATTTTCACACCTTGAAACATATTTTCTATTTTAAACCATGTTTTACATATAATTGTACATCTTCCACCCCATTAATTTTTTTATGATGATATTATAATTAATCATTGTATTTTATGTTTCTTTTTAAATATTATACTTTATGGGGGTTTGACTCGAATTTTTCTCAGGCTTTAAGGGTTCCTTGTCTCAAAATTTTATCCCTTTGGAAATATTCCTTATTATAAACCATTTTCAATTTTTAAGGGTGTATCTGATAACATATTAATATTTTCTTCCATGATCCTCTCATATTTCATGATATTTAATGTCTCCTTTGAAATCAAATACTTCAAGCAATTTTGATTTAATGTTTCTAATGTTGTAAGGGTTTCTTGCCTAAAATATTCACCCTTTGAGACATATTAATTATTATAAAAAATATTTTATTTTGAATGGTTTATCTAATTATTCTTTATTATCTTGTATCACGATAATCTCATTTTTCATTATATTTAATGTCTCATTTGAAATCATATCCTTCATGGGATTTTAATTTAATGTTTTCTAATGTCTTAAGGGTTTCATTGTCTCATTTTCAATTTCATGATACATGTTTGAAATTTCACACCATATTCTATTTTATATGGTCTATTCAATACCATATTATCTTGTTGTATAATTAATATCATTCATTTCATTATATTTGAATTTCATGTTATCACTATCATGTTTTTTATTCTTACATTACCATTACTGTGATGGTGTTTTCACCTCAATTTTTCTTCATTGATATATGATTTGTATTCACCATTTATTTTTTTCATGGTTTATATATTGGACATGGATAAAATTTAAAATATTATTACACTATTATCCTTTATGTGATTAAACTCGTGGAGATCCATCACTACCTTTGTCTTTTCAAGTCATCTTCTATTATATGCATGGTTTTACATATACTATCTTTCCTTTTTAAAAACTATATATTATCTTATGATGATTATAGGGTGTTCATGTAGATTACTTATGTCAATTTATGGGGTATATTATTGTCTTAACCATATATAATTACTCCATACAGTGTTAATTTGAGGAATTCTTACATAAAAATATATTTCATTTATTTGTCGTGGGAACTATTGAAAATCTATATAATTGTTATTTGAATATGAATTTTTATTGATTACTAAGTCATGTTGTTTATATAATATATATTTTATTCACTCATTTAAATGATGAGTTCACTAGATTAAATTAGTGATGGGTGAAGCCCAGTATAGGCAACTCCTCAATGCCTCGATAAGTCTCATGAGAAAAATTATCTTAGGTATTTCTATGTATGTCAGTAAATTTTTTTACATAGACACATTTCCTTTATGGTAGTATAATAATGTATAAGATCATGATTTAATAGATTAGTGAATGTAATTTTATGTTCAATATTATTAATTTCATCACTAAGGAATAGTTAATTATTATTTGTGGGATCATTTAATTTCTATTATTTTCCATGGATATGTTATACAATCCATTTCATTTTATTATGGAATTATTTTTTATTATATATTCATGAAAATTTATTTATGCTAATATTATGCCCACTTATGGCCTTTTATTGTTATCTCTTATGTTTACCCTTACTAAGAATTTTATCTCACCCCTTCTTATGTTTTCATTTACCTATGCTTTGAAGAAATGTATTGCACATGATACATTTGACAAGATAGTTTTTATGGAGAATTTTCAGTATATGTTTAGTACTTCTTATAGATTAAGTAGTTTCTTATATATTGGAGATAAAATTTCAATTAGTTGAGAAAGATAATGGATTTATTAATTTATTATTTTTTCCTAATTCTTTAAATATCTAAATCGAATAGGTCTTGAGAATGTATGTCATGAAATATTTTCATTAAGTAATTTAATTTTGGGATAGTAATGTACAGGAATATATAGTTATTATAAAATATAGTATGTAAATTATATCTTTATTCACACTGAGTTTTGGGAGCATGGGTCTAGAGAATCACAATTTATTATAGAGCAAGGTTTATATAACTTTATAGGTTATGATATTAGTTTAGGATAACATAAGGATGAAAAGTTATGCTTGATGAAAATTTAAAATTTATAGATAACACTTTAGTTTAGTCAAGGTAATATTTAATATTTTATATTTTAAAGGTATTATGATATGATAAATTTAGTGAAAACCCCTGGGATAATTCCAAAGGACAAGTCTAAGTATATGATAGAATCCTCAGGTTTTAGTAAGGTGGAGATTATGTTGTTCTATAAGAAATTACATCCCTTTCTGGATACTAGGAATTTTTTTATGTTTTATAACATATTCACATAGGGTTAACCACTATAAAAAGCTAGTTGAGTATCAAATCAATCATCACACTGGTGCACGATGGGAAGGCATAAGATTGAAACACTAGATAGATACTCCATGGGATATTCTTGTGTTATTAAAATTCCATTTATACGTTTTTATAAATAATGTATTTTCTATGTTTTCAATGGATTTGGATAATAATAATTAAAGGAGAAAACATAAAGAAACATAAATTTAACCATGACTGATTTAGGTTGAATATAAAGCTAATACAATAATTTTGAAGAGTAAGACAATTTGAGGTTGATTTTTTCACAAAATAATCAGACAATAATTCAATTTTGATTTTATTCACTAACATTAACTTATTTTAGTTATAGTAATGGTTTTATACTAAAATAATAGATTTAACAATAGAGGTCATAGACAATATAGTGGTTTTACTAATGAGCAACCTATCATGATAAGAACTTAATTTAGAAACCTTGTGATTATTTTAAACTAGCTACCATGAATTTTAATAAAAACATGAACTTAGATGAGTTCCCAAACACACCAAAAAAGTGAAATATGAAGTCTCATGGATGTTCATGTGACAATGATGATGAAGGAAAGAATATTCAGTTTCTATCTTGTAAAAAATGTGGTAAGAATCACCCAGGGGAATATCTTGAAAGAACTGTAAGATACTTCTCATAAGGAAAAGAAGTTCATAGAGAAAAAAATTTCAATGGAAATATAAATATATCGGTTAAGATGATGTAGATAAAATATGTGTCTCCTAGTCATACTTATGATTTTAAGGTAGACACCTCATTTGAAATTATGTCTTGAGTTACATATACCGTTTAGATACCCTTAACTATGTTTATTAGTGAGTGTTAATTAAAATTGAGAGGATGAAATTTATTTTGTGAGGAGGATAAAGTAACACCCCAAGAGTTTAAGTTATAAATTTTCATTTAAAAAATAATGTGGTAATTCCCTTATTTCACATGAAACACTAAACCAAAATGAACCACAAAATGATATATAATCGTTAAAATGTATCCATGGAATTGGCGGGTAAAAATAATTGTAAATGATTTATGAAATATATTTTGAAATAAAAATAAGGGTCATTATCAATTCTAAGGAATTGATAAAAATAATAGTTTCCATTGAGTTAAGATCAAGGAATAAAAGATTTATAGAAATATAAAGGATGTATTTTTACAAATATCAATGAACAAGAACCCCTCAATAAATTCTAAGAATTCAAATTTCTAGTTACAACCTCCCAACCCAACCCCCAAATTAGAAATTGATTCAGTAATGTAATTTTCCTATCTATATATATGAGACACCTAAAATTAAATTTCTTTCAAATATATAAGTAAATATTCCGAAGCTATATTCATCCTTCTAGAGGGAGAGGAAGTCCCATGTTTTGTGGTTTTTATAATATATGAAGAGTCTAGTTCTAGCCAAATTCTTCTCCAAATTTTAAATCTTGGAAATAGAATTTTTATAATCACTCACTCCATTTTTCCTTCATAAGAAACCACCAACCCATAATATTTTGAAAAAAAATGAGACAACTCCTCCGTGATCATCCTTGAATATTTGTCCATATTATATATGTCCCATATTTCTATTTGAGACACCATCCATGTTAATTTTGATCCAACCTAAAAAAGAAGGTTGCCAAAAAATATGAATAGAACCATTATTATTTATGAATTTTCCAAATATTTATAATCTATTATACAAAGAAAACTTATTCCCAGAGCTTCTAGCCAAATAATTATTCATAATAGAAACCATTTTGAAGAATGAGAGTGTTTTTCTAAAATATAAGTTGATTTAAAAAACTTTCCCATCATTCCTACACATTTTTTATTCCACCAAATTATATACCAAACCACTTCCATAATATCCCTTAGTTCAATTTTATAGAAAACATATTCATCCTTAGAGTTTTTGTGCACAATTAGTGCGTAGGTTTCATTATAGTGAACAAACTCCACTACAAATAGTTTTTAAATGATAAATAAAATGGAATTATAAAACGAATAGTGGAATACTATATGAGAAATTGAGTCCTCTTTAGTTTCAAAGACACGACATCTAGAATAAAAATATATGCCATTATTTTTACATAGTATATTGGTGTAGTGCTTTTTGAGATCTTCCCCCCACACGAGAAAGTACCTAGAAGGATAAATCAATGGTTTAAATAAGGTAGGGAGAAAGGAGGTAGTATCTTATGGTCAACCCATGAAGTATGTAACACCCCAACATTAATGTGATGTGTGAAACCCCTTTAATTTCTATTTAATTCTTTTGTTTTGTCCTGATAGAAATTCCTAATGAGAATGCGAAGGGTTCGATGGTCTTGGGGTATTTTTTGGATCTTTTAACACAATGTTTTAAAGTAAATATGTGGGTTTCATGGTTATTTTAAAGCATGAATCCTAGTATATATGGTTTTTTAAAACCATATAGGGTGATCTTGTTCATATCAGGGGGCACATGGTTTGTTCTAAATGTGCCTCCCAGGTCGTACGAATATGAAAATTCATAAGACCTTGTTAAGGAGGAATTTTTATATTCCTTTACATGGTTATTCTAAGAATTCAATCATCTCATGTGAGGGGTGAATTTGCAAAGTGGTTGTCACACAGTTGGTGCATGGTTTGGAAAACTATGCAACCAAACCGTCTAAACTCTTAAATTGGGTTGAATTTGACATTTATCTCTCCATCTCTTTAAAACATAAATCCCTATTATTTTGGTCATTTATATAGTAGTATCCCATTTTAAGATCTCACCCTCCACCTCACTGAGTCTATGATCCCTATACTGAAATCAAAGTCGAAATCAGGTTCTTACAATCACATTGGATTCTTATTGGGTATTGTTATATTTCTCACTTTTCTCTCCTAATTATCTAAATCAAAAGTCGATACTGGAAGAGTGTTCTTTTAGTTATAGAAAATATTTGTTCTATGACTTTTACCTAAAGTCTCATTGATTTGTAATTGACGTTGTTGTGTTGCATGCCTATTTTAACTGTGCATTTCCCCTAAAATCAACTAGCCTTAAATTATTTATTTAACATAGAATTAAAATTCCCTATTGGACCCTCTTATTATCATTGGAGTTCAACGACCTCAACTTGATCCACCCCTTGGTTGTTCCAAAAAGATTCTTATATGCACCTTACATTTTATTGATGAAAATACCCATTAGTGTATTTGGTTTGGTTTCTGCTTGATATTTAATTAATTTAAATGGATGAACTATTTTATAGAAAATGTAAATCATGTTTATCTTGTATCTTATTAATTTGAAATCAAAGAGTTAATCGTATTACACCTTATATAGCCCTTTATCACTATTGAATGAAAAGGTAAATACTTGAATCATATAAATTGAATTAATATGCAAGGTTAACATATGGAATTATTTATTTTATTAATTATAAGGTTTATATTTCTAATAATGATATTTTCTTATTATAGAAGTGGTTAAACATGATTCCTCATTGGATTATAAAGGGAATTCCTTAAGTACTCTGAGGATTCTACCTCGATTAATTGGGTTGATTTCCAAAGGATATACCCACCATGGTATCAGGTTGATGTCTTACTAGTACGTGAATTACATGGCATAGTAATGGTGATTCACTAAATTATTTAATAGATATTAAAATGAATTGGATACACTCCTTGGATTTAGTTTATTTATTTTTATTGGTGGAACCTTGGATACTTAACTTGGGCCATAGTGATGATTATATCAGGATTTACTATGGAGATTCTCTATGGACTTGGTTAGACATTATTTCAATGGAATGCCTCAAGTGTGCCCCTTTTATTACACCGAGACACAAATAACTAGGTAGCATGGTTTATATATGTGATCTTTCCCAACTTTCTTAAGGCCATAATATCATTAGTTTCACCATGGTTCCTCTTATCACATCATTACTTCTTAGACACATTTGTTACACATTTGGTCCCACTTTATATATGTTTATTATACTTATATATCATGATTATATCTTCTAGAACCTATTCGTGTTCATGTAACCTATTATGACACATCTGGATTATGCTAAAGCATGTATGGTCAACTGAGCATCCCATGAGGATTCTAAGACAAGTATGATTACTATTTCACACATTTTATTCTGCTAATTATATTTATATTGGCACACTAATACTTTTATCATCACAAACTGGATTTGTGTAGAAATATTTGGTGGTGGACTACAGATTATATCTCCCACCCTTTTAAGGCCATTATTTTTTACCTAGACATACATCATGGATACAAGTAGGTACAAGGGAAACCACTCGATATTGGATTGTTGACGGATTTTTTCATGGTAGGTTAATATAGTGTGACTGAATTTTATCTTGTGATGAAATTGGAGATAGCCTATTGGCATTTATTTCTTTTTGATATACATGTATGGTGTATGATAACCTTTTGTATATCCCCATGACATACTCATAATTTTTTATTTGGTGCCACTTTTGGCTTGGTGTGTTATTACTATATGGATAATTTACTTTCATTAATATATTTTCATTATTATGATTCCCCAATTTATTCATAATCACACCGTTGTGATACACTTATCAAGAGTCTATATTCTACCCAGTATACCTCCTTATACCATCACTGCTAGTTGGATTTTTCTGGAATATTGGGTGGTACACTTGAGGCCATGCGAGCAACCGATTTTGGTTACCTATGAGTGAACTAGGGCTAGTACATTACAAATTGTTATTATATGTGTTTCTATTTTACTTTTATTACTATTTTTGTTATTAGATAGGAGACTAGGATGCTTTAAAATTTGGTAATGAGCCTATAACTGGGAGTAGCTAACCCACATATAGGGAAAAATCCAAATTACATAGCATGGTAATTGATGATATGAATTATTCCTATTACAGTTGTATATATTTCATCATTGGGTGAAACATATGGATTGTGGATTTTATTATTTTTGTAAAATTTATTTTTAACCTTGGCTTGGGATGGTATGAAGGTAGTGTCTCAAGAATCATTATAGGCATGTGAGGATTATATGTCTGGTATTATACCATTCCACGTTTATTTTTTTGTGTGTGCATTATCTATTTCATATTCCTTGTGTCATGGTGGTCATGTTTGAGACTGTGATAATGTTTCTTATAGG
Source organism: Viscum album (assembly GCA_963277665.1). Lineage (NCBI taxonomy): Eukaryota > Viridiplantae > Streptophyta > Magnoliopsida > Santalales > Viscaceae > Viscum > Viscum album. The sequence goes on from OY728137.1 coordinate 765,601,454, forward strand.
GATCAAAATAATTAAATTAATTAAAGTTTCTACAGCAAACAAAATGGGTTTTCCCATATATCTTGATAATAGCACCTTAATTTACCAATTATAGCGTGTTTGATTCATGGACCATTAGTCACATGAGATGAAATGTTATTTGGTTGTAATTACATGTATTCCAATTGAAATTTAAAGAGTGTTTGTGACTTTATAAACTGGGAATGGTGATCCATCTAATTGAACCATAATAAAAATAAGGTTTCAAATGGATGTAGTACCATTTTGAATTTATAATGTGTAGTATTTTAAAATACATCTAATTATACCAGACATGGGAGGTATTTCTTATATTTAAGAGGGTTTCATTTGGTTATATATACCATTCATGGATCTTTGTATCTTGTCCCTTCTATGGAAAAGCTAACGTGATAATTTCAATAGTATCATCCGCCCATGTTTTTGGGGGATGGTGATCCATAGGCTAGTGAGACATAACTATAATCACCTAGAGAATTATAAAGAGAGGAGGGTCAAGCCTGATTCTTATGTGCTTCATGGTTCTACAAATGATTGGTGGGATTCTATTACATAGTCAAACCATCATCGAGATATGGTCTGAATATATTTCTATGCTTTCTTATACAACTATTTTTTTCTAGAGACACTGAGACCTAATAGAGATAATGAATTCTTTCACCTCGATCAAGGATAACTGTTAGTTATGGATTATTCATCTCACTTTACTGATATTTAGTGTTTTTCACCTTTTTAACTACTAATGAGATTTCTATAGGAATATGATTAAATTCTGGGATTAGGTATGGTATCAAACCTTAGTAAATGTTCTCTTGTTGACTATCGTTCTGGGAATTGTGAACCAATAATGTATCATTGAGCATAACTTGTGGGAAGATAATAATACATGACACAAATATTTAATTCCGAGACAAGGTAGTAGTTTATAAAGTGGAAAGAAATTTGATTTTGAGGGTTATCGATGTAGTAGTGGAAGCTTGAGTCTTTTTATTGGTAGTTCTATTATATACTATCAGTTTGAGAAGGCAAGTTCATGTAAATAATTGGAGAAACTAAGACCCATTGTAGTGCTAAGATTACAGACGATTTTGTATATTTATAGGTTTTTTCATAAAATCCAACTTATTTCTAGTTGGAGAGGATCTACACCATATACACTTTATGGAAGAGGATAAGTTGCTCAACGCCATGCAGGAAGTTGGATTACCACTGGCAGTATAGGTCGAGGAGGTGGATGTGGTCAAGGAGGCCAGTCTTAGGATATACAGTGCCTTCTAAGAGGACCAACTATTGGTTTTGAGGGTGTAGCTCAGGGCCATGGATCAAGCTATATGTATGAAGTGAAACCTCTACATGAGTATAAGGGTATCAATCCATATACAGTTAGAGGTACAATCTTAGTAGCCTCTATTTTAGTATCTTCTATTTTATATATAGGTGCTTCACATTATTTTATCTCTATAGTTATCATGTAATTCCTTGGGCATGATATTTAGTATTAATGTGGTGTGATGAAACTTGATGATATATTGGTAATTCGATTAGAGATTTATTTCAATTCAAAGAGTACCACCTTGAAGTAGGTAGTTATCATTTCTTATGAGACCACATCATCCTCGAGATGGAGGGCTTCAATGTTATTCTTCAGATGGATTGGTTGGCCCCCTATCACAAATATGTAGACTGAAATCACCATAGGGTAATTTTAACTTCACCATAGGGTGGTAGCTATATTCATAAGGGTGAATGGGATGCCCAATCAAGTAGAGTTGTACAAGAGCATTGCGGATGGGGTAGTGTGACAACCCAGATTACTTCCTTGTATGAGCATGATTAGGGGAAATGCCAAGTTGATTTCCCTAAAGCAGTAGATTATTTCATGTATTTATTCCATGATGAAGTTTCTATATTATCTATTATGGGAGATGTGAATTCCACTATTGATATAGTTCTATGAGTTTCACTAATGTTAATTCCTTCTTATAGGATGGATACCACTAAGTTATAGGATCTCAAGAGATAGCTAGACTATTAGGATGTTATTGTTTTTATATGGACTAGTACTTAACCTTGGGCTTCACCTATCCTTTTTTCCAATAATATGGGTGGTACCCTTAGTATTTTCACGTATTACTATCGGTTGAGCCATATTACAGTTAAGAACCATTATCCATTGCCCAGTACAAATGACTTATTTTACTAGTTATAAAGAGTGAGGGTTTTCTCCAAGATTTATTTGTGGTTAGCCAACCACTAGGTATGGTTATAACTTTCGACATACCTTATATACCATTTTATATAATGTATTGTGATTATGAGTATCTTATTATACTGTTCGGTTTGACAAACACACCCACTATTTTCTTGGATGTGATGAATCAGGTTTTCCACTCATATATGGATTCATTTTTGGTAGTTTTCATTGATGATATCATGTTATATCCCCATACCTGACACAACCATGCCAAAAAATTTCAGATTATGCTAAATACACTGAGAGAGCACCATATGTATGATAATATTAGTAATTTTCACTTTTAGATCGAAAAGGATCACTTCCTGGTTCACATTATTTCATAAGAAGGATTATCCATTGACCTAGAGAGGGTTAGATCTATAGTTACTTGGGATAATAACAAGAACATCCTTGAAAATTAGAGTTTCTTAGGGATGGTTGGATATTACATTCTCTTTATTCAGGAATTATGACACCTAATACAACCTCTCGTAGGATTGACAAAAAAGGGAGTAAAATTTCTATGGTTAGAAGGATTCAAGTCAACCCTTTAGGAGATGAAATGAAGAATTACTTCAACATCATTCCTAATTATAACAGAGTTGGGAAGAAGCTATATATTCTATTATGACGCATCATGAATAATTTTAGTAAGAGTTCTAATATAGGGAGATTGGGTCATTGTGTACGGGTCTCATCAGTTGAAGCCACACAAGAGGAATTACTTGATGCACAATATTGAGCTAGCATTTTTTGTTCATTATTTACATTTTTGGAGAACTTATTTTATTTTAGATCACTTTGTAGTGTTTACATACCAGAAGATCCTAAAGTACGTATTCACACAACATGAGTTGAATATCAAGAAATGAAGATGGGATGAATGTCTATAGTCTTTTGACTTTTATCTTTCTTTTAGGCCAATGAAGGGTAATATTGTAGTGGATACTCTGAGATGGAGGACTCAAACATAGGAAATTTAGTAGGCCAGTAGTGAATGGAAGTCAACAGACCTATTTTCCAAGATACACTTAGAGTTATAAAAGCTTCATTGGTAGCCTATCCTTATAGATTTAGTAGTAAACTCTTTACATATGGAGAGAAGATAAGCTAAAATTTACACCCCAATGGTCTATTCATAAGGGGGAGGGTTTCATGTCAGGACCCACCACCTAGCTGAATCATTGATGAGAATGAGGCCTTATAAATCCGTAGATGAAACAGGGGTTCTAAAGACATATGTGAAGAATTTATGTGATAGTCTTGTACCTCCTATTGGGTTGTACACCCTTGGATTACAAAGTTGTATTGTGATATACATCACCAATAAAAGTGTAGAGATTCTACAACCAATAGGTATTTTACAACAATTTACCTTTCCTGAGTGTAAATGGGATGAAATCCCCATGAACTTTGTGATTGGATTACCAAGATCCCCTCGAGAAAATGATGTAGTATGGGTGATAAAAGACATGCCCATGAAATTCTTTAACCATTTACCTATCAAGGAGACATTTTATTTGGATGATCTCATGAGGATCTATGTTTGGGATATTATATCAATTCATGGAGTATTGTGAACTATTAAATTAGATAGGGAATCTCATTTCACTTCTTAGTTATTGTAAGGTTTGTAGATGGCATTAGGTACACATGTAATTTTGAGTAAAAAAATTCTCCCATAGACCTATGAGTAGTTTGAGTGGACAATATAGGTGTTAAGGTATATGATTAAAACACGCTTCTTTGTTTTTAGAGGTTCATGGGAGAAACATTTACCCCTAGCTTAATTTTATTATAATAAGAACTTTTGGGGGATGATATAAATGTCTCCTTATGAGACCTTATATGATAGGCCATGTGGTTCACCCCTATATCAGTTATAGATAAGGTACGAAGCACTACATTTCACTAATCATAATTAAGATACTTCAAAGTAGGTTCATATGATTAGGAAGTGAATGGATATAACCTAGTCTATAAAAAAGACCTATGATGATCACCATAAAAATCCTCTAGAGTTCGAGTTTAGGGATCGAGTCTTCTTATGAATATCAACTAGACTAGGGATTCAATGTTTTAGGTATCAAGGTAAGTTGTCACCTAATTTTGTTAAACCTTTTGAGGTTTTGGAGAGGGTTTAATGAGTATATTTTTTGATAACACTCCCAAAGTGATATAGTTATGTATGATTTATTTCACATTTATCGTCTATATTGTTAATATATAGACCCATATCATGTTTTCCAGCCTTTTGGGATTGAGTTAGAGGTAAATACGTCCATTGAAGAGCACCAAATTCATATCATGGACAAGAGCTCAAAGTCTCTATAAGGTAGGTCAGTTCCTTTATTTTGGTTGTTATGGAGCAGAACCATGTATAGGATAAGACCTAGGAGAGAGAGGTCAACTTATGTGCACAGTGGTCTAATATTTTCTCAAATGATGTTTTACAACCATCTTAAAGGAAACTCAAGGATGAGTTGTCTTAAGTGGGGGAGTCTGTAACATCATGGATTTTATATGAGGAATGGAACCCTTTTAATTTCAGTTAGATTATTCATTTCTGTACTAATAATATTGCCTAACAAGTTTGCAGAGGCTTTGATGGTGGTCGAGGATTGTTCAAATCCTGGATCACTATGTTTTTTATGAAATGGGATAACTGCATGGTTAGTTTAAACCGTTCATCCAAGTCCACATAGTTTATTAAACCATATGGGGTTCCCTAGTTCATGGAAGGGGCCCACACTGTTTGCTCTAACCATGCATCCCAGACTACATGACAGTGAAAATGTTACAGACCTTGTTATAGAGGCATTTTTTATAGGTTGCACATGGTTAGTCTAACCATGCACCTAGCCCATGTGAGGGCGACCTTTGGATAGTGACTGTCACATGGTTGGTGCATGGTTTGTCCAACCATGTATCCAAACCATGCAACCTCTTAAAGTAGGGTAAATTTATCATTTTCCCTATATCTATTTAAAACATAAATCCTCTTTTTATTCTTCATTTATCTGTAAGTAGCTCGTGTGAAGAGATCCTACTCAACCTCACCTAGGCTTTGATCCCTTATCATCAATCGAATTCTGGATCAAGTTTTATTTATCATGTTGGATTCATATAGGGAATTTGACTATTTATCTATTCTCTCTCATTATATTCTGAATCGGAAGCTGATACAAGATGATTGTTCTTCTAGCACCATATGGTAGGTGTTCTTTAACTTCTTTCTCAAGTCTCACTGATTTATAATTAACATCATTTTGTAACGCACTAGTTTAATCTATTCTTTTAAACTAAAATAAACTTTCCTGATTTTTTTATATAATTTGGAAATTAAATGCCCTATTGGACCCACTTATTTTCATTGTAGTTTAATGAACTCAATTTGAGCCACCCCTTGGGTGTGACATGTATATGCCTATGTTCCCCTTACATTTTATTAACCAATCCCCCATTGGTGTATTTGTTTTGGTTACTCCAAGAGATTTAATTAATTCAAATGGGTAAAATTTCGTTTATAAAATGTCAAGCATATTTATCTTGGATCTAATAAATTTTAAATAAAATAATAAATGGTATGAAAACTTATATATCCCTTTTTCATTTTTGAATGAAATGGTAAAGACATAAATCATATAAAGGTGAATAAATTGGCATGGTTATTATAGAGACATGGTTATTTAATTAATTGTAAGGTTCCTATTACTAATGTGGGCCTTTTTCTTATTATGATACTACTTAGAATTGATCCATACTTGGATTATCGAGGGAGATCCTTGAGAACTTATAGGACTCCATCCCATTTCATTGGGCTGATTGCCAAAGGAGATACCTACCTTGAAATCAGGTCAATGTCTTACTAGTATGTGAATGAATTGACATAGTACTGAATATTCACTCAATTATTTTCTAAATATTATAATTCCATGGATACACCAAATTAATTAAACTGATTTCTTCAGACAAGAGGCACCTTGGATACTTTCCATGGGCCCCGGTTATGCTTATCCAAGTATTTAATTTAGAGATGATCCATGGACTTATTTAGACATTATTTTACTAGAATACATCATGTTTACCCCTTGGATTAAACTAATACCCCCAGTATTTAGGAATCATGGTTTATGTCTATGAGATATCCCAAGATTATTAGGTCAAGGATGACTTGGTTTCACCACGGGTCCTCTTATCACATCATTGCTGCTTGGATGCCTTAGTTACACCTTCTGTTCCACTTTACATATTTTTCTTCTACATGGATACTATTATTATATCCTTTATACCTTTACCTTTAAAATGATAGATATTCATATACATCCAGATAAGGTTGAAGAAGGTATGATCAACCTGGAATCCCACGAAGAGTATGATCCTGTCGTGATCATTATTTCACAAAGTTGGTTCCACTACGTATCATTATATCTAAACACTGCTACTTTTATACTCATGGATTGGATTTATATATATGTTGTTGTTGGTGGCCTACTATGTATATCTCACACCCTATTTAGGTCGTCATTTGTTACCTATATAGACTTCATGGATGTAGGTAGGGACAAGGGAAATCACCCAATCTTGCAGGCTTTAATAATATTATCATGGGAAATAGAAAGCATGGGAGGGAGCCTTGTATCATGATGCTATTGGAGACATCATTTTAGTATTTTTTTCTTTTTTATATTCATATATGGATGTATTCTTGTCTCCATTATATCTCCATGAAATACTAATCATTTTGTATACAATGCCACTTTTGGTTTGATGTATTATTACTTCCTGGATGGTTTACATTTATTTATCTTTTTACACTATTATGATCCCATTATTTATTCATTTATTAATTTTCTAACTACTATGATACTCTAATCATGAGGGTATTGTCTCTCGACTATACCACCATGGACCCTCCCTACTATTTGGAAGCCTCTAGATATGGGTAGGAACACTTAAGGCTATGTCACCTACTTTTTTCGGTTACTTATGAGTGAACCAGGTTTGGGAAATTATAAAGTAGTTATATTAGTGATTACAGGTGCTAGTATGATGCTTGGAAGGTTCCCAAATAAGATTTCCTTTTGTAGGAATAAAAGGATATGTAAGAATAGAATAACTAAAATATGAGGGAAGATTGTATAGGGGGAGACATATTTATTTCTTTATAGATACATCAATGTCGTCAATATGTTCATGGATATTCTCACATTGAAGAAGACCCAACAATATATCCCTGAAAAAATTAATATCTGATTTGAGAGAGGGTATCCACTTATAATAATTCATTATGAAAGAATAATATTTCTTTATGGGAGGCCAAGAAAAGGAGTAGATATTGTAAGAATTCCCATAAGAATGTTCCTAAAAAGCAATTTTAAAAGTGATTACAATTAGATTTTGAAATTAATCATCGTATGTACTAGGATTAAAGAGTCTCATTTAATAAATAGAGGTTCTTGACTCCCATCCCTCCATCCATCAAAGGCTGGTAGCACGTTCTCCATTTAATAGTGATAAAAAGCCTCTTAAATATACTTCCACACCAAGTGAAATTACTGAAGAATTTATTGAAACTTTTAATAAAATACGATGGCCATTTTTAAACCATAAAATAATATGAAACCTTAGGAAGAGAAATTAAATTCACAAGAGAGATGATTATTGTGAGGGAAATGGAGTCCCATTTCCATGAGCTATGTTTATCTTAATTCTATCATAGATGAGATTAAAATGAGACAACCTAGGACTTCCCCGAAACAAAGAGATACCAAAATATGAGAATGCATATGAACCTCCCTTGATATCCATTCCCCTATTTATTATTATACTCCCATGTTGATTAAAATTATTGAACAAAATTAGCTTTGAATCATTCCAATTGATGTGATTGTTAGAAATAGAACCATGATTCTAAAGAACTTATTTAATAGAGTCAACATTCTTCATATCATCTGGAATAAATGGAATTATACTATCAACATAAAAGTGGTGTGATGGAGCTCTTATCCCCTTACATATTGAATGGTTTGGAGAGATACATTTTCTATCTTTCTAAGAATATAAATACTTAGACAATCTTCTACAATACATAAGATGACATCAAACAAGGAATCACCCATATTTATTATAACAAACCTACTCTTTATTTCACACTTAAACATAATTTATTACATAAAATATTCACTTGATAAAATATAGAAGATTGATAGGTCTAGTGTATTTGGGGCTTATGAAAATCGCATTACAACTTAAAACATGGAATACACATCTTTATTGGAAACTTATTTTACATGACCACACACATTCCATCGTACTTAGCATTGCATGGGATAACCTGAGGACATGCATAAGAAAAGTGTGATCTATAAAGATCAGTAAGGGAGTAAACAAGGCATAACATGAATTATATAGTACATGTTAGGAAATAGGCATATCAATGGAGCATAAGAGAAACGTGAACATAAAGTCATGATATAGCATGATTATCATAACATAGAAATGTGGCATCAATATTTAACATGATATTAGCATGATCTAAGGCTCATTGCACATGGAGCATGAGTAAACACTCATTACAATTGAATTAGCATCAGTAAACCCTCATTTCAATTGATGTATCATGATACTAATCGTTACCCAATGCATTTGAGCACTATCAGGACACACCCTTCTTAATCATTTCATTTCATGCATAAGTATGCCACATGGATCATATAACATGGATTCATTAAACATAATCATTTATTCCAGAATAAAGGAATGAGGAATTGATACATGAAACTATATAATCAATAACTAAATGTTCATAAAGTTGAATACCCTTGATAGGGAAATGGGTATAGTATTCACTACACAATGACTTTGGCTTGGAAAATCGCAACGCAATTTCGGCAGCATAACAGTCTGACATAAGAACTTATAAAAATGGATGATGAGAGAGAAAGGGGTGATTCATCATATATAAATGAAATAAAAATTAAGGGGTCATATAGATACATTTCCTAACATATGTAATGGAATTTAGATGCATAATACAAAATAATTGCTTGAATGTAAATGAGAAAATAGAAATTCATTACGGAATTTCAACATGGTAACGAGTGTACATGGGGGGAATTAATGAAAGAGAAAGAGGTCAATAATAATTAAAAAATATGCAGGGAAGTATGGTAGAGGTGAAAAATCATACCCCATCCTTTTTAATTGAAAAAAACGGTATAACAACCTAATGAAATTTGTACAAAAATGAGAAAATAAAAAATCCCTTACTTGAAAGTGTGATCCCAAAGGCTTTTGGGAGGCTTGAGAGAGTCTTCGTGGGAGCTTGGGGTGCCTTGGGAGGATTATTAAGAGATGAGTTCATAGTTTGGTCGATCACCAAAGGTTTTGAGTGAAGAAGAAGTCAGATATTGGGTGGGATTATATAGGGAAAGAGAGGTAATTCTTTGTTATTTAGGTTTTGAACACTACACATAAAACTAATCCAAACCACTAACCATACCATGGTTCTTTCCCATGGTTTTTTCCAAATGGGAGTGGAAGAAATTATTTTATAATAAAAATGGATGATCTTATTAAATTATTAGTCTTTCTTATGTGGAGGTGAGTCACACTCTCAAGGAAATAATTTTAAAATGTTAAAATGTTTTATAAGTCATGAAGGGTCCACTAAGGAACCATAAAATAAATCCAAAATGTCTAAAATTGAATTATTTTAAAGGTAAAACATATATTGGCCGAAAATCTATTTTATAGTATTTTGTTACATCACTATTGGGTCATTATGATGTCATAAAACACATTATATAATTAAACGAATAGAGTCCTTGAACTCATCAAAGGAGACACCAATTTTAAATTATATCTACCCTAAAAGGACCTTTATCAACCAAAAAATGTAGTCCCTAAAGTCCTGTATTGGCTACCTAATGATTACCATATATCTGTCTCTTTTGGAACATTTTTGGTGGCTATAACAGTCACCATTTAGTGGTCTCAAGAGGCCAACTGACGGGGTCATATAGTAACCTCCTTTTTTTGGAATCTATAGGCCATGTGGTCGTGACCTATAGTAACCAATATTTTGTGATCACTATAGGAAATCTCCAGATTGACTATATAAATCATAAAATGGAAGTCTCTATAGCCATTAATATTTAAAAAAATCATTGTAAATACAGTTCACACACTGAAAAAAACTAGGACAAATGGTAGTTATTTTTACTACTAGTGGTAGTTTAAACCTTTGGGAATCAAATTTTCAGTGGTGATGGAAACCACTACACATTTAAATGTCAAAAATCAATCAATGGTGGTTTAAATTTATCAAGTACCAATTTATATATGTTTTTTAACATTTAGTTGTAGGTTTTAATCATTAAGGCGTGATATTTTTCATTACTTTTTTATTTAATAAATTATGTAAAAGTAAATTAGCTTCTTATATATTATTTATTGGAAATTTCATTTTACTATAGTTTATGTAAAATGATACAAAACAGATAAATAAAAAATTAATGTTTTACAGAAGAATAATTTTTATTTATATTAGTTTCATTTTCTTATAAAATCAGTTTAGAGAAACCTACGCTAAAATTTAAAATAAAAATAAATTATTTTAAAAAAATTAACATAAAAAGAACTTAAAAAGTAATTAATTAAGAACATAAATATATAAGAAACTCAGTCATACATCGATCAGTCATATGTATACAACCATCATCTATACATAAATTCTCAATCCATAAGTCATAAAATTGTTAATAATATACATATAGAATATGTCCAACATATACCATCAACTCATGAATCATCACATCCATCTATCCACCTCCACTGTATCTGAAATCCTATATATCTAGACCCATCATATGCAAAGTCCCCCACATATCTGACATATCAACTAAAATAAAAAAGAAAATAGTTATTAGAACTGAACGTAATAAATAATAATTATAGTATAATCAATGATAATGTTTAACCATTCCATAAAAACTACAATCCATCACGAATTCCTTATGAAGAGTGTCATGGTTCTGAAAAGAAAACTTCATTCCTACCACTGTAATCTATAACATACAATACAAATAAAAAAAATTATAAAAGGAACGTGAAATAGAAGAGGTATAAAATATAGTCATAATTTTTCAATGAATATTTTTTTAATATAATATATGACATTTTAGTAAAAAAATTTATCATTTAAGACCCTTTGAAAACTTTTAAATACCTGTTTAAGATATAATTAAATTCAAAGAACATGAAATGGATAATTATATAAAAATTTAATTAGTTTTTAATCCAATGTGTGGTGTGATTGAAATAACGTAATAAGTAGTTTTCAAATACATTTGTTTGGAGTTAGTTCTTACATTTAAAAATCATTTTAGGGTAGATTTCCAATAATTTCACAGAAGTGTCATTTTCTTAGTTTTTACTATTATAATCATGTTTTAGAGTTTTAAAACACTAAAAAGGTGTTTACTATAATATTAGGAAAATCACAACTTGGATTGATGTGACGTCGATTTTAACATTTCAGAAATCAATCTACGGTTATTTTCCTTTGATTTTTCACTAATATGATGACATTTTCTTTATTTAGACCCATTAATATATATATTTAAAGACATTGATATCTTTTAAAACTACCTAATTATTCATTTTGAGAACATTACATGTCATTTTGATACCCTATTAGCTCATAAACATCTTAAATAATTCTAAAATATATTTTATACGATTTCCCACCAATATGAGGTTGTTCTATATGGTTTTCATAATTACACACATGTTTTAGAGTTTTAAAACACTAAAAATTTTCTTCTATAAATCCCAAGAAAACCACCACTAATATGTATGTGTCATTTTTTTTTATAAATTTGAAAATTAAATCTAAGGTCATTTTACAAGGATTTCATGAAACTATAAGCCCATTTTATTGGTCTTGACCCCCTAGTGCATGTTTTTAAAGACTTTCATATCATCAAAAATACATATTCAGATGCTTAGAGAACACCACTTGTCGTATTGACGTGTATTGTTCTTTTAAATGTTAAAATGATTAAATTACATTTTTCTTATGATTTTATTCTAATACAACATTGTTTTCTTTAGTTTGACAGTTAAACACATGTTTTAGTGTTTAGGAAATAGAAAATGTGTTTACGAACATCCCAAGAAAACTTTTACTTATATTGAGGTTTCTTCTAGGCATACACATTAAAAATTATTTAAAGATAGTTTTCCAATTATTTCTTCTTATTCCAAGGTAATTTTTTTATTTGATCCCCCTATTCATGTTTTTAAAGACATTATATCACAAAAAATCACTTTCGGAGTCATTGTGAGCACACCGCATGTTAGTTTGAGGCGTCATCAAACTATACACATATAATATAATTCAATGATAGTTTTACATGATTTAACATCATTCCAAGGTTGTTTCTATGGGTTTGACCATTAGATGCACATTTTAGTGTTTGAAAACACTAAAAATGTGTTTACTATCATCTAAGGGAGACCAAAACTCAGATTTATATGGTGTTATAGAATATATATCAAAAATTAATTTTCGATTATGTTTGTATTATTAAATTTTATTCTATGGTCATTTCAATTGTTTTCACCCCCTGAGGATTGTTTTTTTATGATTTTAATATCTTTTAAAACTCATTATTGAGTAATTCTGAGAGAACCACATGTAATATTGACATTCTATCAGCTCATATATTACATAAATAATTAAAGTATTGTTTTACTATTATATCACACCATTTTTGGTTTTTCTATATGTTTTTATCCATTACTCACATGTTTGTGACTTTTTTAACACTAAAAAGGTGTTTTTAAAAATATCGAGTGAACAAAAACTCATATTAAGGTTGTATTAGTTCCTATATTTCAATAAAATAATTTATTATCAATTTCTTCTAATTTCACAACACTATTAGGGAATTCTATTATTTTCACCCCTAACACACATTTTTAAAGATATTGAAATTATTAAAATTTTCTTATATAGACGTTTCGAGCACACCACATGTCTGATTGAAATGTAATCTACTTTTACATGTCATAAATGATTCAAATATATTTTTCATACAATTTTAAGATAATCTAATTTCATTAATGGTTTGACCATTACACGAAAGATTTATAGTTTAAAAAAATACATTTACAAAAATTGTCACTTGTATCGATGTGAAGTATGCTCATACACATCAAAAATGTTTCAATGATATATTTCATTTGATTTCATGATAATTCAAGGATTTATTCATGGTTTTATCCCCATTACACATTTTTAAAAGATTATGACGTCTTTAAAAACTTCTTAATGTGTCATTTTGAGCACCGCACACATTGTTTTCACATGTTGTCTATTCATAAACATAAAAAATAATTCAAATAGATATTTCCTAGGACATAAAATCATTAAAAAGACGTTTTCTATGGTTCTATCCTTTTTACGCGTGTTAGTGTGTTTTAAAACAATAAAAATATGTTTATTATCATCCTATGAAATATGAAACAATGATTGTTTGGGAGTAAATTACTACATTCCAAAAATAAATCAATGGGTTTTCTCCTATGATTTCACTTCAATAAAAAGTAATTTTCTTTATTTTGAGTCCCTAATTAATTTTTTTAAATACTTGTATATATTTTAAATTTTCATATTGAGTCATTTTGAGCCCACATCGTGGTAGAATAATGTTATATAAACTCACACACATCACATATAATCAAAATTTGGTTTTCATATGATTCAATTATAATGTATGGTTGTTCCACTCATTTTTTACAATTACACACATGTTTTAGAGTTTTAAATCACAAAAATGTGTTTATGGATATCTTGAGAGAACCTCTAGTAATATGGATGTAGCATAAGTTCCTACATTTCAAAAATCAATTGACAACTATTTTACTATGATTTCATATCACCCCATGGTCATTTTATTTATTTTTGAACCCCTGAAGCATGTTTTAAAATACATTTATATTATTAAAAATTACTTATTCAATCATTTATCTCACACTACATGTTTTTTTGATGTGATATATGCTCATACACATAAAAAATAATTCAAATATAGTTTTCCTATGATTTTAATCCATTAAGAGGTAATTTTTTATGGTTAGGACTATTACATTCATATTTTATATTTTTAAAACACAAAAAATGAATTTAAAGACATATCATGAAAAATACCACTTAGATTTATGTGTCTTCTACTCATACACATCAAATAATATTTAATGATAGTTTTCAAATGATTTCACACTAATCTAAACCCACAAAATTCAAAAATAACATTAATTTCAATGTACCCCAAATCCCCATCATAGAAGCATCCCCATCAAGATATAATATCATCATATTAATAAAGAAAATAGTCACTTGGACATTTCATGGATTAAGTTTAGAATTTACCTGTATAGGATGACCTATAAGACTATAAGTTTCATTAATGAATGTTCCCATAATCCTCTAAAATACAAAAACTAAGGAATTTTTCAATACACAACACCACAACCCCTATGTTTCTCTATAGGTGTCATGTTCTTGAACTTATTCTTTAAACCGTGAAATTTCCATCGGTTCTTCTAGATCAAAAACACTACTTGAATACACATTAAATGGTGTGGAAGTAAATGATGATAATGACCTATAAAATATAGATAATTAAATAATCCTAAATCCCACCCCCATACAAACTTTGGATGCTCCTTCCCTAAAATGATCGCAATTATATCATTGTCTATTAATCAGGGTTCACATCTAAAGATTATTGAATTTTAACTTATTAACACAATAATATTCAAATTGATTTGATAAGTTATATAATCTTCAATAATATTATCTAATTTATTTTTTTCATTGCCTTGTTTTTGTAATAATGGAATAATGTTAAATTGTATTGAAATGTTGTTACACCAAGGTCTCTAGCAGTTTTATTTAAAACATTTCCATCGGGTTTTTGATGAAAATCAATCCAAATATCTATTCATACAACCAAGTGACCTAAATTAATACCCTTTATAAAAAATACATATATAAATTTTATAAAAATACATTAGGTTTAATGAAATAATATAAATAATAATATATAAAATACAACCACCAACACTCTTTTTCTAGAAAAAACAATGCAACCCAACTATACGGGGAATGGATTTTTTTCACGAAACATTGTATTTTTTAGATAACTCTGAGAAAAACTAGAAACATTTACAAAAATTATAATTTTATTGTTTTTATGTTAACAAGATACTATAAAATATAAAAATTCTTCATGAGATGCATCCCTATCAATATCAGAAATCATCTTCCACAACTCACAAGACACGCTGCTAGGCACATTCCCATACATCTCTTGAGTACCAAGAGAAGTGTTATTAAACTCATTCCATAGTATCCACTTAAATTCTACTCATTTTATAAAAATTATCATTTTTTGTTAATGTCAAAAGGATGAGGGGAATTGAAATAAAAAAAATATAAATAAAAAATCATAAAACATTATATGTATATTGATAATTTTACTCATTCTTTTTAAATTATTCATCCATACTAGGCTGATTACATCTTCCACCGCAGAAAAAAACACAAGGAAGAATAGGCCTCTAATCATTAATTAGTCAACATAGCCCTCATTT
Source organism: Viscum album (assembly GCA_963277665.1). Classification (NCBI taxonomy): domain Eukaryota; kingdom Viridiplantae; phylum Streptophyta; class Magnoliopsida; order Santalales; family Viscaceae; genus Viscum; species Viscum album. The sequence goes on from OY728137.1 coordinate 765,617,376, forward strand.
TCCCAAGCTATATGAATATCCCTCCAATCATTATAATTAATGGGAAGACTCGTTGTCTTGCAAGAAATATTACTAAGAATCTATCCATAGATTCTGTAAACATCACTAGTGGGAACCCGAAAATCATCAAATGGACCAATAATTTAATTTCTTTCAGGTTAGACAAATATATTTTATCCATATTTGTTTATCGTGTGTTTTTATCTTTATCTGTTTGACAAATTCATTAAATAATTAATAAAAAACAAGTCTTTCTACAATGAAAAACATACCAGTAATGGTAACTTTCCAATATACCCTAGAAATTGGAGTGAATAACTTCTACACCGACAAAGGTGTGTCAAACTATGAATTACCAATATCATCGGGTGAAGCTGGTGGCTCGCTAAAAATCATCTCTTATAGTGTAGTCACTCATATCCACTTAAAGTGATGGTAGTGGAAGTGTTCTTTAAGAAGATGATAGACTAGTATATCGACATTTATTTCTCCACATTCCATCAATTAAAATGTATTAGAATATATTACATATATTAAAAAATTATAATAAAAATATTTATACAAAAATAATAAAATTTGAATAATGTATATTTGTACGAAACACTTACAAATGTTAAATTATAATATATATTCATTAGAAATTTATATATTCAATTATGTTAATCTTCATTTTCCATATTTTGATCAACCTAAGTTGTGAAGAGTGCATCATTTTCACCCTCTTTTTGAAGTTCTAATATTTCAATATTATCAGGGAAAAACTATTGAATATTTTTTAGTTGATGAGTTTCATTATCACAAGGTACCGATTGAGCTTCACCACCCATATCTTAAATGTCGCCCCATTTTAAGTGTATAATAACAATCTAAACTTTATACACTTTATCATCCATATAGTAAACCATAGTATCAGATAAATTGAAGATAAATGAATCATGATCTTCATTCTCACAGATATTTATCAAGAAAGAGAAGTTGATAGAGGCAACATGTTATGAATATTTCATCATACCCCTATCAAAATAGACACAATTTCATGAGAATAAAATAAAATAAAATTGACCATAATAGTTTAATTTGATCATATCAACCATAATTCCATAGTATCCCACCAATAAAATTGTAAATAAACCACTATTTTAAGTTTTCAATCCTTCTTCATGATTAATTAAATGAAACTTGAAGCTATGAATATTGAAGGAATCAAATATTTTAGCCTCCCTTAGAGGAAATTAGTTCAAAAACATCAAATAATTTAATATTTCAGCTCTATTATCAACATTCATTATAGATACAAGAAAATAAAAGTAATTAATTTGTATATAGATAAAATAACTAAAAGTTAAAAATATGAACATGTGTCCCTACTTACATGATGGGTGAACTATCTGAAATTATCATTATAAATAAATTGCATTAATCCCATATATTTTTTATCTTGAACCCTTGGTTTTCTCTTTTTTATAATCGTAATCCTTCAACAATTGGACCATAAATAATAATATTGAGAAAAACATTTCTATGTTCTTGTAATTTCTCTAATTAAGTTAGTGAAAAATTTGGGTACTTTCCAATTTTTCATCTGATAGTTGGAAATAATGATGACTATTTATTCAAATGAGAATTATTAGAGATGTCATCAACTCATCAAACATGATTGAATATATTCTAAATCACATCCAAATACCTAGAAAAGAAGGTCAAACACACTTCAACTATGTATCCTTCAACAATATAGTCTTTTATTTTAGTTTAATTCCTCACATATTATTTAAAATGGGATAATCACTTGATGAAAAAATTATAAGAAAACTATTAACATATTTTTCACAGTGATTTTAAAAAATTGAATTAATCAACTAAAATTAAAACTATATTAATTTATCTCTTAATTGGATACATCCATTGATAGTGTAATGGTCCAATATTTTTAGCTTCCTCAACCAAAATGAATCATGACTGAGAAAAATGAAGGTGAAATAAAATCTACAAATGATAATGTTCCAACTTAATTCATTCTTGAATTTATTTTTGTTTAGTTGGATTTAGAGATTTTCCACAAAACTCTATAAATATGGGGCAAAACTCAACTTGAAATTTTTTTACCTTTTCAAGTAATATAATCCACAATGAAAAGGGTAGAATATGCTCCACTAATATATGTGAGTCGGGAATTTTCATTCCATTTAACTTTTGGTGTTTTAAATCAAAACACCGTGAAATACTACTTTAATATCCATATGACACTTTTCATTTTTTAATGATCTAATAAATATGTATTTATCATGATTTTTCATTGAAAAAAATAAATGACGGATAATTTCCATTCTAATTTTCTTAAAAATAGTTCTTTGTATTCAATTCTTCTAAATCCTTATAAGCATTGAGACAACCCTTTGATTTACTCTACTCATTAAGGAATGTAAAAATTACATTATCATATATTTTCTTCTAAATATACATTTCATTAATATTATCAAATAGAAAAATAAACACCCAATAATTAATCTTGAGAAATATACTAATTTTATTCCACTATTGTGTTCCAAATACTTCAGATATTATACGTTGTACCCTTTCCCAATTAATTCAACTAGTTACATTGTCCAAATTCAAAAGTGACATTCATTAATTTTCCTAATATTTCTAAACTATATGACATCATTTTTGACTTTAGCATTTCAATATCTCTATTTAATTGTGTCTTCTTAGACCAGGATTTATTAGATACATCAATAAATTAGTGATGACACATAAAGTTCCATTTTATTCTATAAAGTATTCATTGAGGTTAAAAATAAAAATTAAAAATTGGTAAATAAAAAATTGTATAATTTTTTCAATCATATATGTTATCTATTCTAAGAATGTCAGTAATTTTCCACCTTAAAGAAATATTAATTTTGAATAGTTTTTATGTTGATTCATTAAATGTTTTCATACCATCATCCCATGATTATAGTAATTAGTTTTTAAGAGTTTGAAGGTATACATCAATGTTATTTATAGGAATTTTCCTTCCTTGAATATTCATAAAAATTATGAAATAATTATTATTCATATATATCCATGGAGGTAGATTAAATGTGGTCAAAATAACTAGTCTTATTATATAATTATTACCTAAAGTGCTGAAAGGGTGAGCACCATCAGAAACTGATCCCAAATGTACATTGATAGTATTTGAAGAAAAATATGGATATAATTAATAAAATACCTTCCTTTATGTTGAATATTATGTATTTCTCATCAATTCATCATTGTTACATTCCAAAAAAATCCACTTCATGTCGTATGTAGTCTTATATGACATGAATAATCATTTTATGTGTGGTCTCGGAGAAATTTTTCACAATACCTTTTCTTGTGTTTTGATTTTATGCTTCTTCTTGGGGTTGCATTTATTTTTTACATCCAATACTACTAATTTATTTCCATTTATTTTTTTAAAATATTACACATTCATCTTTAACATATTCTCCTCCACAATAAAGAATGAAATCATTAGGGTATGCAGGTATTTTTTTATAATCAAGTCCAAGTTTGTTGATAATTTTATTAATCTCATTGAGTGATTTAGGGATCTTAACATAACCAAATACATCATAACGAAACTATAAAATCATGTACACTTATTTGTTAGTAATTCCATAAAGACACATGGTAGGATATAACTTTAATGGAAATGATAACTTCGATTACATGGAGCTCCTTTCATAAAATTCATAACATCCTTCTTCAATTAATTCATAAAAATCATTTTTTATCACTAATTTTTTGAGAAATATTATCTTGTTATTTATCAAAAAAAGTTCAATTGACCTACTAAAATATTATTCATTTTATCCTACAAATACAAATGCATCAATTATCATGTTTTTAAATGAATTATCTTCTGGTGGGTCACTTTTTGTTTTATTGACAATATATTCCTTGGTTTGACTTTCCATAACATTCAATTTTCATTCCAAATCCAATATACATATTGAGTAGGAAATTATTTCAACATAAGGTTATAATAAAAAAAATTCTATTCAAACATCTGGGGAATTTTCAATCAGGACATGAACATACTATTTTATCATCCATAGATCAATTTTTAATTGCATAATCTAAAAGTTCTCAAAAACCCTTCACATACCAAGTTGTGTTTTTGGGTAAATTAATACCAATTTTAGTTGTACATATTGTATTAACACTCATCTCTATATAAATTAAAAAATAATGGTATAAATGTTTGATTAAACAAGTACAATCAATTCTTAACATAATTGGGTAAAAAATCATTTCTTCAAAAAAATTATATTTATTGAAAACTCACTTTATACTAATAGATGAAAAATAAATTAAAAAGGTTAATAAGATACTATAAAATGATTAGAATACTGATAAATATTTTAATTATTTTAATGTAACACTCTAATATAAATAAATATTCATGATTATTTAAGAAACTTTGTACAAGTTTCAAATACAATGAACATATATATCATCACATAATTAGTATTAAAAAATAATATGAATACATAAAAGCGTAAATATAATTAAAATAAATGTAAAAAAAATTATAAATAAATAAATATTACTTCCAAATAACTAATAATAATTAGTCATGGTAATAAGGATTGATTGAGGATTTAATCTCATTGTAATTTATTATTATGAGATTATATTAATTTTTAATATAACATCATGCCATTATTTGAGGATAATACGTTATGTATGTGTGATTTGTTTTTATAGAATTTAGAGTAGGGAATTCCCAGCATTGTAATTAACTAGAGTATGTCCTTGATTCGAAAAAAAAATCTAAGATAAAAAAATTGATCCAATCTAACATGAAATAAATATGAAATATATAAACAACAAAAAGGGAAAAATATTAGTACTTACAATAAAGGGGTAAGATGTCATAGAATAAGGTCATTAAGGTGAGGGGATTGAGTTTGATGATGAGTTGGTTGTGACCAACATAGAGATCATGTATGTGAGTTTTTCTATATCTGACTCATTAACGAACATGGGGTTGGGGGATTAGGGTAGTGGTGGAAGGAAAAGGAGGAGGAAAGGGGGTTGGGGCCATGGGGATAAGGTGGCCACAGTTGATTTTGGGGTTGGATTCATGAAGAGGGAGGATGGAGATCACTAGGAGAAGGAAAATCGGGGCCTTTTCTAGGGCCATTATTGTAGGGAGAAGGGTTACAGACTGGGGTTTTGGTGGGGGTTGAGGTCTAAGGTAGAAGGGGTAGCATGTGGGATTAGGGTCATAGAAGGGGGTCAAATTATTTTTTTGAGATTTATCTGTTGTTTTAGGTAAACCTATAAGAAAAATAAATGTAGTTATTATTATTTATAACATAATGGTGCTAATAAAAACGACCATTATATTTTAAATAACAAAATATACTTTTATAATTAGCATTGGTTCTAAAAACATCAGATAATAGACTACTATTCAGACATCATTTTTAATAGAAATTGGTATTTTTAAAACATAAAATAGAAAAATCCATAATTAAAAAAATTCGAATATGAAAACATGATATAAAGTTTCACAAGCTCTTAAATAATCTCATATAATCATTTTCCAATCTCTGCACTAATCATCTAATAAAACTAAAAAATGAAGAAATTAAAAATAAATGTTAGTATACTAAAAAAATAAATGTTTAATAATTAAAACACAATAGATTAATTAAATTAAAATTTATTATAATAAAAATTTGGTGGTCATTTTATTCTAAACATATTACGAGGTTCTAATTATTTTTTAAAACCCAAACTACTTATACAGCCAGTCAAACCTTTCCAAACATTATACTATTGTGTTCTTATCCTGTACCAATCCTAAATAATTTGGCGTAATTTCCCTATTATTTCACATCAATATGTCATCATTTTATATGTATGTGACGATGAAACACATATTTTATTATTTTAAGAAAAAATCTACTTTTAGTCATCCTAAGAAAATTAAAATTCATTTTTATACATTGTGAGAACCTATTTTTAAAAAATCAATCTAATGATGTCATCCTATTATTTTACAGCAATAAGATCTAATTTTATTCATGTTTACTCATGCAGTATGTTTTTAAACAATGTCAAATTTTTAAGAACAACTTATATAGTCAGTCTAAGAACATTGATCATCATATTGACAAGTCATAAATTTATACATGTAAAAAATAATTCCATGAATATTTACCAATGATTTTACAGCAATATGAGGTTTTTTCTATGGACATGACCATTTATTTTTTTAAAGCAACACAAATGCGTTTTTAGACATCTTGAGAAAAGGTAAAATCGGTTTGATGATCCATCAGTTCTTACATTTCAAAAATCAATATATGGTCTTTTTTCCTTTGATTTCAAAACAATTGATTCTAGTTTTATGTATTTTTTTCTTATAGAGACCTCATTTTTTCTTTCTAATACTTTAAAATATTTAAATAAATATATATATATATCCATAGTTAGGGGATGAGACGATGTGAAATTCTGAATCCCTATGATCCTCAAATTAATTTTATAAAAACATTAGATATATTTTCTATTGGACACTCATGATACCTCAAATAAAATCTGATGACTCTTAAATGGTTGATCGAATAAGAAATTTGAGACCATGGTTTGGTCCGGAATGTGGTTTTTACCCTAGGCGTGACAAAAATGTGACAATGTTAGATGCTCATACCCCTTGCTCATTGGCTCTATGTTTAAGTGAATTAATTATTTAATTTAATTAAATAATTAATTCTTCTAACCTCAATGATATGTTTATAAAAATATAATTATCGAGAATTTCCCATTGTTAGTTCACAATTATAAAAATTCTAGCGAATCACTCTCTTCATCCTTCCTCTAATGAATCAAGATCGATCGATGACTAATCCTTGGATCAATGTGAATCAAAGTACAAAAAATGAAATAGATATATCTTCTACATTGGCAAGAATGTTCTTCTTCAACTATTGATCCAAAACTATGATAGGACTCTTCAATTAGTGTTTTTATGCCCTTGATTAAAGGCTTGAGTTGATCATTTGTTCTTTCTTTAATCAGCGCTACTATCTCGGCCTTTGTATGAGCCTAAGTATTGAAATATTACTTTATTTAAAATGTTTTCTAATCTAAACTTCCCATTCATGATCGATTGGGAAAGAATAATTGACCTCGATCAATTGTCATTTGTTCTAGTTCATTTTCTCCCTCATTTATTCGCGTACTTCATCGGTCAGATCTCTGTGGTCCTGATTTGATGATTATCGCATGGACCGAGCTGGATTAGGTATTTAGATCCATGAAGAATATATGAAACATAAATTTTTTATTGAAATGAGCATAGATATAGGATCATTACAAAGAAATGATGCTTGATTTTTTTTGTTAGAGAACATTGGGGATGAATGGAGGCATGATGTTGTGTAGAATGATCATTGAAACCATCATGGATAGTAGAGGCCGATTCAGGATGAGTGATGGATATTATTTTCCTTCCATGATAAAATCCACAATTTTTGGGCCCTTTCATATTGGAATCTAAGGTGAAAAGTCCTGATTCAAGGTGAAACTGCAGATCTAAATTTTCTATGAAAATAATGATTGCACACTATGTTTAGGATGAACAACATGATGGGTAGCCTCCCTCAATGGTAGAGTTAGGGTTTTCTAGTATTATAAGGATGACACAACATGTAAGATTCCCTCACACAACATGTATTATCTTCCAGTTTTCTAGACCGTGTGGCTGACCACACGAACACGGTTTCTAGTACACGGACACATGGTTTGGGATGTGGGCACAACCGCTATGACATGACCCAATCCTATGTTGCATGGACACATCATGTAGTCCACTTGCATGGATTATACTGACACACAAACACGGAGCCACGTACTAGTCAAGGATACAAGTAGGTGGTGAAGTGGGACCACACACCATGTGTGTCCCTTCACACGTTGTGTTCCCCTTGAGAACCTTTTAGTAGACTTCTACAATCTGTATCTTCTTCATTTGAACTTATATTTTTTCTTACAAGTATTCAATCCTGAGTGTTTTTATGTGCATAATGTAACGGTTCCCTGAATTGTGGATCTTGAGATATGATTTGAAATGTTCCAGGCATGACACATTTTGAGGTGACCTTAATGATTATAGTGACCGTACAGGATCACCAAGACTTGTTTTATGTGTTACCCTCTAGTGGGGTTGGGCACTGGAATTCCCTGATTGATTATTTTGGACATTACCCTTCAGTGTGGTTAGGTAGTAGAGTTCCCTGACATCTTTTTCCAGGCGTTACCTTCCAGTGAGGATGGGTAGTGGAGTTAATTTACTGTTTCTTCTAGGTGTTACCCTCTATCAAGGCTGGGAAGTGGAGTTCCCCGATGGTTTCATTTGGGCATTACCCTCATGCGGGACTGGGAAGTGGAGTTCCTTGATGAATTCTTCTGAGCATTACCCTCTAGTGGGGTTAGACAGTGGAGTTCCCCAATGACATTCTTATGGGTGTTACCCTCCAGCGGGTCTAGGTAGTGGAGTTACCGAATGATATTCCTGAACATTACCCTCCAGTGCAGATGAGTAGTGGTGTTCCTCTGTCTACCAGAGTGGAACCTTTATTCCATTCTAGGTCATGATATCCTAACCTAGAGTTGTGGCCCCTCAACTATGTGCCATAATGACAATTCATGGTTTGACATAGCTTTGGACACACCAAGAATAGGGAAACTTTCCCCATCGAGATGTGTTCTTGTGATGCGACCTATAACTATGTGGGTGAGTCTATTCTAGAAAAGTGGATAATATCAAGGATTGGTGATTGGTTCTCTTATAATTTTGTATTTAGGGACTATGTGTGGGATGTTGAGTATCATTGATGGACCTTTAGAACTGTTGGATCCTCTCCTTCTTAAGATGATATGTGAGATGGGGATCCCCTTACTCTATCATTTAGGATTATTTGACTGAGAATGTATATATATATATATATATATTATTTCTTCTGTATTCACACCATGGATTTGTATACTCTCCTTCAAAGAGAGGTGAAGAAATGCGGGGTATTCCATGTGATTTCTATGTTTAGCTTCTCGTTGTTGGATGAGTTTACTCTTATACTATAGGTGGAAAAAGCTCAATGGGTAGTTCATCTACTCACCATGTTTAGCCCTTGTGCTTAGATAATCTTACTTTCACTCTCATGTTGGGTTGAGCTGTAATATTTCATTGTACCTGGTTCTATTTATATTTTTTCTCTTCAGTTGTATCTCTTAATCCTCCCCCTTCACCCATTTAGGGAATTCTACTGGGTATGTTTATACTCACCCTTCATTGGGTTCTCCCACATGTGTCGCCTCTTTTGTAGATGATAGATAGTTCGACTGAGACTTCAGAAGATATTAGGGATACTTTGTTCTTGGACTGAATATGGTGGTTGTAGCTTGGGGATATAGGATATGGGCTCTCTCATATATTTTCTCTTTTCTAGTTTTTTCATTTTGGGACATATTTCGGGTTGGACCTGTACTTTTCCCCTTTACTTTTCAGTATACACTAACATAGTTTTGTACTTTATAGAGGTTCATTCATGCTTGGATTACTTTATAGTAGTGTTTCATCTATTCTTCTTTCCCTGTACACTTTTTCATTGATTTGTATGTGTGCATGTGTATATGTTCTTAGGAAAAGGACTCCCTGATTTAGTTGTTCCTTAGATTATTGTTTCCAACCCTAGCCTATGATGGTGGGATTTGGGTAGTTGTGGCTCGAGCCCAACATGGGTTGGGTCGTAACAGATTGGTATCAAAGGTGGTTTGATACTTTTGATGTTGTTTAGAAATTCCCTAAAAAGGATTTTGGATAGTTTTTAAGGCAGTGATTTCATAGTGAATCAATGTTGGACCTCTGTCTAGGGAATCCACTGATAGTGCAGTGGCCAACATAGCCATTCATTTTGACTTTGACCACCTGTTTATCAACTCAGAATCTGATAAATTTGTTGTATGTATTAATGGTACTTACATCATATAGGATTGAGTCTTTGATTTTCCTTCTTGATCCATCTGCCCATTTTTTTGATATATATATATATACATTCATCTGACCATGGTACTCCTTGATAAATTTAAGGATTCCTCTATGATGATAGCCATCCAGGATACTGGCATAGGTTCATAACGACAACGCTATGAGCGATGGGGACTTATATTAGGGTTCATCCCACAATCCCCTTCCTCTAGGTGGAAAGGTAACATAACCTGCACATATTGAGTATAAGATCATACCAAAAGAGTAGTAAAAATATATGCATTGTCTTAGCACACTCAATGAGTTCTAGCGTTAGAGACCCTTGAGGTTCTGTGGGGAGCCAGATCCATAGACAATAGAGGATTGGCTAGAGCTGATGTTCTCTATCTCCAAGAATGTTCGGTCCCCAATGGATTAGGTGGTGGCACTAGCAGAAAACATTTTCCATGGAGAAGTTGGGCGTTGGTGGAGCCTGGTTACATAGATGCATGATGAGTCTATGCTCCCATGGGATGACTTCCAACAGCTATTCCATGAGAAGTAATACCTCTAATTATTACCCTTAGTCTAGATCAAGGCACTCCTTGAGCTTCAATAGGGAGGGATTAAAATGGATGAGTATGTGGTGATATTCCCAAACCTTACATGCTACTCCATTGACATGATCCAAGATGACTACTTCTGAGAACAAAAATTTAATCAGGGACTCTTCCAAGAGAGTCGAGCTATCATTGTACCCTTTTGCATCAACACCTATGCTGAGGTGTAGGAGTGGGAAATGGTGATAGATATATTTCAATGAAAGGGATTCTAGATAGTTGTAGCTGGTAGTGGGTTCTAGAGAGATAAGTTTTCTACAACATCGATCAGACGTTGAGCACTAGGATCTTGGAGTAGGAGACCCATTCATGAGCAGGTTCAGGCACATAGTAGTGTGGGGCCTAGGTAGTGAAGAGGACTAGAGAAACCCAGATATGGGAATTTCTTTACTAATGATGGGAGAGGTCAAATGGCATGGGACTGCCTAACCACACATGTTCATCAGCCCAGATAGATTGCCGATGCACAACTGTGGTAGAGGAAGTTACATGATCTAGGGTCTCCCATGCGGGGACAGGGTTGTCCTCAGGATGGATGATCATTAAGAGGAGTTGGAATAGTTATAGGTGGATGAAGATTCTATGAGGACCTTCCAACACCCTCACCAAATAGCCCATGTTAGGCTCAGGGACCTAGCGGCCAAGGTCGCAAATAGATGCAAGCTTCGGGTGTCTATGATCCAGTATCACCTGAGATGATTTGAGGTATGATCTATGTGTTTAACACTATTTCTTCAATACTAATAGACACACAAACCAATCATTATTTTATATCTATACTCTTGTGATGAGAGCTAGAGCTCCTAGTTGAGGTGCTGGCACAACATCTTCGTCTTGAGGTTTCTATAGGGATTGCTTCTTCTGTATCTTTCAACTTCTAATAGTGCAAGCTATCTTTTAGAGGATATAGGTTCATGTGGGACCTTTTAGTTGTCACAATGGAAAAATATGACATTATCCAGGGTATGGATTGGATTTCCATTGTCTGATCCCAAATTTATTATCATCACAGACAGGTTATATTCCTACACATTGATGGGATGAGATTCTTCTTTTCTGGAAAGAGAGATCTCATTGAAGGATCAATGGATAGTTCTAGAAGGAGGTTGAATCCTATCACCCATCAGTTGGAAATTTTATTCCTTGGTGTATTAGGATCATCAGGTATCTGGGTTCTTTCAGTTTTGGAGGATTATATATACATCTTCTCTAAAGACATTTCAGGACATCCTTCAAGGAGGGATATGGGGTTTTTCATTTACTTGCATCTTGGGACTACCCCGATATATTATGCGGTATATTGGATAGAACCTACTGAGCTTTTGGAGCTATGGTTACAGTTGGAATACCTTCGATAGAAAGGTTTCATTAGACCCAGTGTGTCTAATTGGGAATCTCTAATCTGATTCATGAAAAAGGTGGACATAAGATTAATAATTTTCATAGATTATCATCACCTAAACCATGCCATGATAAGGAACAAGTACACATTTCCAAGGATTGAAAACCTATTTGACCAGTTGTGAGGCATGATATGGTTCTCAAAGATCGATCTTAGATCTGGATACCACCAGTTGAGAGTCTATGATACTGATATTCCAAAGTTTTCATTTTTATTTCTCTACGAACACTATGAGTTTTTAATGATTCCATTTGGGGTGATGAATTCCCCCATCATTTTCATGTATTTTAGAAAACAAGTTGTCCAACCATACTTGGACTAGTTTGTTGTTCTCTTTATCGATGACATACTCTTATACTCTGTAATAGAGGAAGAGCATGAAGAGGACTTGAGAAAGTTTCTTGATTTTCCTTGTGAGCACCATATTTATGGAAATATATTGAGTATCCGTTTTGGATACATGAGGTTAACTTTTGGAATAATTTTATTTCTGGACAAGGTTTATCCCTGGATATATCAAAGATCTAGGTAGTTCTTTCTTGGGATTCACCCAAGAATGTGTCATATGTGTGGAGGTTCCTTGTCTTAGTGGGGTACCATAGGAGGTTTGTGTCATAATGCACAAAAATCACAACCCCTTTGACTGACCTAACATAGAAAGGGTATAAATTTATTTAATGTGAGTAGTTACAAAGGGCCTTTGTGGAGTTTAGGAAGAGGATGATGAGTTCTTCAGTGTTGAGACTACTGGAGGAAGGCATGGAGTTCTTAGTGTATTACGATGAACCAGGATATGGTCTCGGTTTCATGTTGATGTAGCAATAGGTAGTTCTCACATAAGGGTTAAGGTAGTTGAGTCCCCATGATTAGAACTAAAAAAACTATTACCTTGAGTTATTAGTGGAAGTATTCACCTAGAGGATTTGGAAGAACTACCTTCTGGGATAGCACTTCATGGTTCACTCAGACCACTGGAGTCTCAGTTACATCTTCTCACAGAGTGACCTAAACTTGAGGCAGTGATGCTGGTTGGAGTTTTTATAGGACTAAAACATAAATATATTCTATAATATAGGGAAGAGAGAATTTTTAGTATATTACCTTAGTAGGAAAATTTATGATCGCCTAGTGCAGGAATCTTCAGAGTAGTTAGCTTCCTCGTAGCTAGCCCTGGTTGAGAAGGGGGTATAAATTTTCTTCAGTCGATGATTCTGAATCCTTCACTCCTTTAGTGTGTGAGAGAGTCCTAGAAAGGATACATCGACTATGAGGTCTTACAAGATCATATATCTACAGATGACTCACCAAATGTATATTCTGAATGATGAAATCACATCATCAAGTTCCAAGAAATAAAAGTGGTTCCAATCGTGATGTGAAAGGAGGTGATGAGAAAGTTACACACTTCTCCCCTAGCTATATATCTTGGTGTGGGGAAGATGTAGGGAGATCTTCTATGGTAGTTTTGGTGGTCTGATATGAGACTAAGCATAGCTAATTTCATCTCTCATTGCCTCACTTTTCAGCAGGTTAAGGCGAAGCACCAAGTTTCGATAAGTTTGTTGCATCCCCTTAAGATCATGGAGTGGAAATAGGACAACATATCCATGGACATTATAATAGGGAATCCATTCATAGAGAAGATATATGATTCAATCTAGGAGATAGTTATCCAACTCATAAAGTTAGAACATATACTTGCTATTTGGGAGCATATTTTTGGGTATAGTCTAGGGTAGTTATTTGTATGAGAGATCGTTAAACTTTATCAGGTACCCTTGAAGATTGTCTCCAATCATAATGCACTATTTACATCATGATTATGAAGAGTCCTGAAGAATTCATTCAATACCTAGATGAAAATGATTATAGCCTTTCACAAATAGACTAATGGGATGACTGAGAACACCATCCATGTGCTAGATGATATGCGAAGGGCTTGCATGTTAGACTATGGACAGAGTTGGTGGGATCACCTTTCCTTGGTAGAGTTTTCATATAAAAATATATACCACTCTACCATCAGAATGAAACCTTTTGAGGCCTTGTATAGTAGAACCTACAGGTCCCCCTTATGCAAGATAGAGATCATCGATTCATCTCTGGTGGGCCCAGAGTTAGTGAATGTGACAACAAAGAAATCCCAGGCCATCCATGGCAGATGAGGATGGCCCAAAGTAGACAAAAATCCAACGTAGACTTTCATCATAGGCCTTTGGAGTTTGAATATAGAGACCATGTCTTCTTGAGTATCTCCCCATGAAGAGGATTGTGGAGGTTAGGATGGGGAGGAAATCTATCCCCAAGGTTCATTGGGCCATTTGAGATCATGTAGTGGGGTGTCGAGGTTACTTACTATCTCACCCTACCCCTACAACTGGAGTGTGTGCACTACATTTTCCATGTGTCATAACTGAGGAAATACATTCATGAGCCCACGCATGTCATCAATTGGGGAAAGATTGAAATCGAGGACGGATCCACCTTTGCGAAGCACCCATTGGAGATCAAGGATTGTTAGGAGAGGACACTTTGTGGATAGACCATCCCTTTGGTTCATATGTTGTGGCAGTATAGAAACATATAGGAGAGTTCCTAGGAGTGGGAGAGCCAAGTGCCTGCTCAGTAATCCAAACAAATTTCCTAGTTTTTTTTCTTTTTGAGGATGAAAATCTTAAATGAGGGAATGATGTAAAGACTTAGGTTTTTCCTTATAATAATTTTTAATATTTCTCTATATATTTCCAGAGTTATGTGCTGAGAATGAGTGTGATTATGAGGTCCAGTGTGACAAGAACAAATTTTATAAAAATATTAGATATATTTTATATTTCTACTCTATGATACCTCAAAGAAAATTGGATAAATATTAAACAGTTGATCAAATTAGAAATATGATACCATGATTCCATCCAAAACATAGATTTTACCCTAGGCGTGACATAAAATGAGGCGAAACAGGATGTTCAGACCCCTCTCTCATTGTAAGTTCATTTAAACAAATTAATTAATTTTTTTAATTAGTTAATTAATTCATTTAATGTAAATGATATGTTTATAAATATATCATTATAGATAATTTTCAAGGGTTGGCTTATAATTTTGAACACACCGGTAGAGCTCCCACGTCTTCCTTCCTATGAAGAATTGAGATCGATCAACAACGAATCCCTAGATCAATGAGAATAGAAACACGATGAACTCAACATATCTACTTTCAATGTTGGAGAGAATATTCTTCTTTAGTGATCGATCCAAGGTAGGATAAGTCAATTACTGTTTTTATGTCCATGATTAAAGTATTGAGTAGATCATTTATTCTTCCTTCGATGTGCGCTACTATTGCGGCCTCTACTTGAGCCTAATTATTAAAATATTAAATTTTTCAATTGTTTTCTAATATGTAGTGCCTGTTCTTGATCAATTGAACAATAATTCTTGGACTCAATCAATTGAACTTTGTTATTATTCATTTTCTCCATAATTTCTTTGTGTTTTCACCAGTTAGATCCTTAGGGTCTTGGTTTGACGATTGTTGGGAAACCCAAGCTCAATCGTGTACCTAGATCCATGAAGAATATATAGAACATGAATGTTTTGATGAAATGGTCCTAGATCTAGGATAGTTAAGATGGAAGGATTCTTGATACATTTGTTAGAGAACAAATTAGGTATGAACAGAGGTACGATAGTGTGAAAAATGATCAGTGAAACTCTCATGGAGAGTGAAGGATGATTCACAATGGAAAAAGGATAAGATACACTTTCCATTAAAAAATCCACAATTTTCAGGCCATTTTATGAAGGTATCTAAGGAGGCAAGGCCTGATTCATGGCGTAACTCCGGATCTTATGTTTCTATAAAAATACCTACTACAATCCATGTTCAAGATAAAAAATGGGTGTGTAGTCTTCCTCAGGGGTGATGCTAGGGTTTTAGGGAAGATAAGGATGACATGACAGGGATTATTCCCCCACACGACGTGTACTATCTTCCCAATTTTACATACCGTGTGGCCAACCACACAGACATGATGTCTGATATAGGGACATGATGTCCGATGTAGGGACACGGTGTCTGATGTAGGGACACGAGGTCTAATACATGGACACAAACACTAAGACATGGTCCATTCCAGTGTTTCATGGACACGCTATGTAGTCCACCTTCATGGCATGTACTGACACACCTATAGGGATCCATGTATCGACTAGGGACATGGGAAGGTGGTGAAGTGGGACCACTTACCGTGCGGGTTCTTTCACATGTAGTATTCCCCTTGAGCTCTTTTCAAGAGACTTAAAATTTCCATATGTCCTTCATTTGAACTCAGATTTTGGCCCATGAGTGGCCTATCCTATGTTTTTTTCTATGTAGAACACGATGGTGTCCTCAATTGTGGGTTTCTAGATATGATGTGAAATTATCAAGTAATTAAACCTTCTTAGGTGACACTAATGATGTTAGTGATCATGTAGGATCACCGAGACTTCTTTTGGACATTACCCTCCAGTGGGGCTTGGTAGTGGAGTTCCCCGACGGCTTCTTCTGGGCATTACCCTCTAGCAGGTATGGGAAGTGGAGTTCATCGATGGATTCTTCCAAGCATTACCCTCTAACAGGGATGGGTAGTGGAGTTACTTGATTGATTCTTCTAGGTATTACCCTCTAGTAGGTCTAGACAGTGGAGTTCTCGGACGCTTTCTTCTAGGTGTTACCCTCCACCAAGGTTGGGAAGTGGAGTTCCCCGATAGTTTCTTCTGAGTGTTACCCTCCAGTGGGGCTGGGTAGTGGAGTTACCCAATGACCTCTTCCTAGTGATACCCTCTTGTGGGTTTGGGAAGTATATTTCCCCAATGACCATCTTTTGAGATTTACCCTCTAGTGGTGTTGTACATTGGGGTTCCTTGATGACATTCTTGATCATTACCCTCTAGCGGGGTTTAGAAGTGGAGTTCCTTGGTGACTACCAAATTGGAACCCTCCTATTGTACTAGGGAATGGGATCCTTACCTAGAGTTGTGGTCGCTCGACTGTGCGACATAGTGATGAGTTTTGGTTTGATGTAGCTTTGGACTCACCAGGAATTGGGGCACTTTCCCCACCAAGACGTGTTCTTGTGACGTGACCTAAAACCGTATAAGTGAGTTAGTCCTGCCCAAAAAAAATAGTATCAAGGTTTGGTGATTGAGTCCCATAGACTTGTTTATTTAGGGAAGAGATGTGGGATGATGAGAATTGTTGATGGAATTTTGGGACTGTTGGCTACTCTCTTTCTTGGGATGAGCTGTGAGATGGTGATCCCCTTACTCTCTAATTTGTGTTTATTTGACTGAACGTATATATATTATTTCTTCTAGATTCACATTGTGTATTAGGATATTCTCCTTCCAGGATAGGTGAAGATGCATGAGGTATTCTATGTGGTTTTTGTGTTTAACTTCTCATGGTTGGATGAGTATACTATGCTACTATAGGTGGAGAAAGATAGAAAAGTAGTTTATTTACTCCCCAACTTTATCCCCTTGGTATTGGATGAGATTACATTCACTCTCTACTTGGGTTGAGCTATACTCTTCCAATGTTTGTTGTTCTATCTACAATTTTACTCTTCCATTGTATCTCTTACTACTCCCCCATCACCCTTTCGGGGCACTCCACTGGGTATGTATATACTCACCACTACATAGGATTCTCCCACATGTGTCGTATATTTTATAGATAATTAACTTGTAACCATGACTTCAAAGGAGCTTAGGGATACTTGGTGTTTGGACCGTGTATGGTGGTCATAGATTGTGGATACTAGAGTTGGGATCTCTCAGTTATTTACTCTTTTCCATTTTTTTAAGTTGGGACATATTTCTGGTTGGGTGTGTATTTTTTCCCTTTACTTTTCAATATACACTACCAAACATTTTTACTATCTAGATGTTCATTCATGTTTGTTTTACTTTATAGTAGTGATATATATTTTCTTCTTTACCTCTGCACTTTTACATTGAGTTGGCTATGTGCATGTGTATGACCTCTTAGGAAAAGGCCTCCCCATGTTAGTTGTGACTTCAGCACTTTTTTCCACCCCTTGTCCTATGGAGGTGGTCTTGGGGTTGTTTTGGATCGATCCTAACATGGGATGGGCCATGACAAAGGCCCTATTGGTGCATGTTTTCAAATAATGATAATATATTAATAATTGTTTATTCGGTCATTTTAGGAATACTGTATATATAATTAATGTTTTTTATGATCATACATGTGAAAAATAATTCTAAGAAAGATTTATAATTATTCTAGGTCAATAGGATGTCTTTTGGTATGGTGTTTACCATTACACATTTGTTTTAGTTTTTCAAAACACTAAAAATGCTTTATTTACTCATCCTGATAAAATGAAATATTAGATTGAGGCATTGTAATCTATTAAATTTTAAAAATAATTATATGATTATTTTCTATGAATTTATGGCAATCATTTTTTATTTGATTGGTTTTGAACCTCTGATATATGTTTTCAATGAATATCAAATCTTAAAAAACTTATTATTTGATCAGTCTGAGCACACTTCATATCATATTGATGCTTTTTATACTCATGAACATAAAAAATAATTCCAATAAAAAATTATTATGATTTCACATCAATCAGAGTCTATTTTATTTATGTTTCGAAATTTTTTGATCTTATTAAATTTTTAAGCACAAAATATTTGTTTTCGGTCATCCTAGGAAAAAATAACTCGATTTGAGGGGACATAAATTCCTAAATTTCAAAAATAATTCAATGGTTTTAGTATTATCATTTCATGATAATCATATTCCATTTTCTTAGTTTTAAACCCTTAAATCATTTTTTTAAATACTTTCAATTTTTAAAGAATTGCTTCTTCAGTCTATAATAGCATATTACACGTCAAATTGAAATGTCCCCTGATCATTCACATAATAATTTTTTTAACATAGTTTCATATTATTTAAAATCATTGTGAGGTTTTTTATATGGTTTTGATATTTAAATGCACATTTCAGCATTTTAAAATACTAAAAATGCATTTTCAGTCATCCTAGGAAAATGAAAAATTGGATTGATCCACCATAAGATAATACATTTAAAAAATAAATCTAAGACTAATTTTTATGATTTTAGGGTAATAATATCTCTTTTGATTCATTTTTTACCAATATCACATGTTATTAAATACTTTTAATTATTTAGAAATTTTTATTCTTTCTGTTCGAGGTCACTGTATGTTAGATCAACATTCCCCTAGCTCATACATGTCAATAATAATTTTGAGAAATGTAGCACCCCAAATATTTTATGGTATGTTTCTCTTAAATACACTGTATTCATTAGGTAGCCTATATTTCATTAATCAATGATCCCCTATGGAACAAAACATGGTTACTTATAGGAGATATCCATAACTTAGCCACTAAATTTAAATTTACCAGCTCTGTGATTTGAATTTTAAAAATCTGATATACACGGTTGTGTTCTAGATGATATTTAGAGTCTGATAGAATTAACATAATTTTCGGTGAATAGTAACCTAGCCTTATGAATAGTAACCTACCCTTATTAATAGTACCTTACTCTTATGAATAGTAATATGACTCTTAGGAATGGTACCCATACCCTTGAGTGTATAAATGAATTTAGACACCCTAAAGATGAAGATGAATATTCTAAGTGTTTATATATTTCAATTAAATAATGATTTAATTAAATATTTAATTAATCATATCTAGAAAATTATTTTTGAAAAATGGACTTCATTTTTGGATTCTACACGTCGAAAAATGGTTAGGGTGAGTTTTTGGGTTTTTTCTAAAATACTTGAATTTTTTATGAATAGTGGCATACCATAAATTGCAAAATTAAGAAAAATACACTAATTATAGAGTCATGTGTGATGTTCTGCAGATGTAATCCCACTTGGTTTGGGATAAAATGATAAAATTTCTATTCTTGTTCATGTAATAATCATTATTCCTTGTCTTGAGGATCAATAATAAATTAACGAGTTTTATATTAAGAAATCCCCTCTCTCCTAAACTATAAAAACCCCCTCTCAACCCCTTCCATTCACTCCTCTCAAGCCTTGTGACTTCTCCAAATTCTGTCCAAATACCTTCTCAACCTCCTCCCCCACGTCCAGAAAGCATTGGTCTCATAAAAAGACCAAAACCTCTCCCCTTAAGAAGTTCTCAAAGGAGGAAGTCTCAAGAGGTAAATTCCTCTTTCAAATCCCTTATTTTCTTTTAAGTTCTTTTATTTTTGTTTCTTTTCTCACCTCCCTTCACCAAAATAGTATGATAAATACAGTAACATACATGTACTGGAATTTTTTCATGCTAATGGTATATATTTCATTATCTTCTCTCCTTTCCCCACTTTAAATTGAAAGAAATGAAAGCACCATTTGAGATGTGCTAATTTAGCACATTCAAGGACAACGGTTTATCAATTTCTATTATAATATTTAATTCTGGTCAGGAAACCAATTGTGTTTTGGTTGAACTAGATTATTATGTATTATATCCTATTTTTAGTTCTGTAATACTTTTTTACACAAGGTATTAAGATATAAAGAAAAAAAAATGTCCATCGTAATCAAACCCACTTATTAACCAAAACAGTTATCACTAATGTTATATATATAAAAATTTGACTTCAATCTAAGTAACCCAAATTAAATTTATAACCATGTAATCTCCTAGATGTTCACTAATAGGTTATAACTTCATTTCTGGACAACCACATCCATCTTATATATTTATCCGAACATGAATATAAGTGAACCAATCATTTAAAACAAAGTAAACAAACAAGCCTGATTAATGAAATTGAACCTTATATCCAATAAAAAGGCCTATAATGAACTAAAAAGGATTATAATAAATCATTTAAATATAAAACATGTTCTGAAATTATGAATTAATAATCCTAATTTGTTTATTCAGGTCTTTAATAACAAGTGAAGAACACCTTCAAGCATAAGGTAAGGGATCCTCTCTCTGACTTTTATTCAAGAATCCCTCCTATCTTGTGTACTTTTGTTTTTAATTTCTAATGACAGGGTATGTTTTCTCACCTCCCCCATACTTCCCTTTTGACATATAAATAATAGGATAACCCTTTACCTCTCATTAAGACCTTTCAATAACACTCGTTACTATGCCAAAATGTTTGTAAGAGGTTTTCTCATCCCACCTTCAATTCTGTGGGTTTTTTATTGTTCGCCTATTATTTATTATATGTGGTATAGTTTCAATTCCATTTGACATATGTTATCATGGTTCTCATTATATTCATTGTATTCTGGGACTCTTTTGGTGGTTATTAACTTTTTTCATATGACTCAATTGAATATAACATAGTAACGAGATTTGTCTCAATTTTCACTTCATTGTGACTTGCTTAGTAATTGTGCACCTACTCTTTCTTATGTGGTGTACCTACTTCCCATTTGAGATCAATTTTAAATTGAAATTATATTTCATTTAAATATCCATATTCTCATATCATGGATATTATTATTGTCTAATCCATATACAATTTTACATACAATATTTATTTTTGAATGTTGTTTTGATTGTGGAAATGTTGATGAATCTGTATCCTCTATTCGATACGGATAATG
The DNA here is from genome assembly GCA_963277665.1 of Viscum album. Taxonomy (NCBI): domain Eukaryota; kingdom Viridiplantae; phylum Streptophyta; class Magnoliopsida; order Santalales; family Viscaceae; genus Viscum; species Viscum album. The sequence continues at coordinate 765,639,061 of OY728137.1, forward strand.
TAAATACATTTTTATCTTGTATTGAATATATTTATAATGAATGCTTGGATGTAGTGGTGGTTGGGTCCCACTATAGCCTCTTGATGCATCGGTAGGTCTCATGAGACAAAACAGTTTGGCGACAGACCCTTCGAGTTTGTTTTCAAAAAAAATAAAACGGGTTTCTACCCATAGAACTAAACCATTTTTACGGTATTATGGTTCATGTGCCAGATAAATGAAGTCCAATTAATAAGCATTCTCTTTATTCATTGTTATTTTTTATTATTATCCATAAGGTTTTCACCATGACAAAATCTATGGATGCAGTTTTATTCTCAGTTTATTAATGGCATTAGTTATTAATTTATTCACTATGCCATATTGATTATGTCAGATTGATTGTGATTCACTTATTATTGTACTCATGCTTCTGCTATTTGTAGACCTTAATAAGCATTTGAGCTCACCCCTTTCATTGTTTACCATCAACAGGTTATGAAGAGGAGGTCATTTATTGAGTACTCATGGATGAAGTTTTTTTTTCATTATGTATTATATCATGTAACCTTATCCAATGTAATTTGTGTTATATCTATGTATCTAGTTTCTTCAAGACTGCTAAAGTGATCGTTCCATTGGAATTTTCATTCCTTCTAACCATTCCAATATCACAAGTAATGCACCGGCTTCTGTCCAGAGGGGTTGGGGTGTTACAGTTGGTATCAGAGGAAGTTTAGTAGAACACTTGGAAACTAGACTAGGAAATTTATAGTAGGGAACAAAGCCATAATGTAGTATTTGAGGATAAACATACAAGAATGTCCAGGTATTTTGGTAAGGAATAGATTATGTAGATATTTTAAGCAATATTTCCCTGTCTGGATACGAGCATGTAGAGGTGGCTCTGGCACAAATGTATCTAGGGGTAAAACCCAAAAACACTGCTTTGAGCTAGACTCGAACGGGAACTGGTGCACAACAATGGGTCTTGCTACACTCTTGGTTACGAAACTCTCCGGGGATATGCTTAGGATAATTAATATTTTTTATAATCCATTATGAAGGATTGAAATGTAAATTAATCCTCAAAGAAACCATTTTTTGGATTATGCCATTATCCATGCATAGGAACTTAATTTATGCTTAGTATTTTGTTATGTTAAGATTACACATTATGATTCATACCCTGATCTAGTGTGTGCCATTATCTAGAGATGGCGTCTAATGGAAGAAGGGGAATCAATACTCGTGGGCAAGGTAGGGATCTCCCTACTGAGCAAGTCAACACAGTCAATGTTGGAGCAGATCAGATCATGATTATATTGGGAAAAACTTACTCAAGTTGTAATGAATAACCATTCCACACCTGTGTTGGATCGTTTCATGCAGCAGAATCCCCCATATTTCAGTGGGACTACTAATCCAGTGGTAGCTGGGCAGTGGATCAAGTCACTTGAAAAGATATTCATGGCATTAAGATATTATGAAAATTAGAATGTGGTGCTGGTAGTATATTGTCTCAAGGGTGACGCTTCCCAATGGTGGTCCCTGATACAGAATACCATGGAGGAAGAAGAAGTATAACATATGGAGTGGAGGAATTTTAATGGAGTATTCTTCGAAAAATATTTCCCTCGTGAGCAACGAACTGAAATGAAAAGGAAATTCCTTAGCTTAAAACAAAGGGAAGAAGACAGTGTTGCAGGGTATGAGGCTTCTTCTACAAGGATGGTCAGGTATGTAGTATATTACGTACATGACTCAGCGGACAAGATTGATCATTTATTTGAAGGTCTTAAGCCAAGTCTTCGAAGGGCACTGGCTACTCAATAATTTTCATCAAATGATGAAATTGTATCAAGTTTCATCAAAACAGAGAAGGAATTTTCTAGATCAAAATTTTTCAATGGAAACCAAGATAAGAAGAGGTATTCTGATAACAAAGCAAAAGGAGAGGTACCAAAGAAGTTCAAGGGAATGAATAGTCTCCCATTATGTGAGAACTGTGGAAAGAACCATCCCAGGAAATGCTTGAAAGGCAAGGGATTCTGCTATAACTACAGAGAAAAGGGTCATCGATCTGATCAATGAAAGGGGAAGAAACAATTCAATGATATTCAATGCTACAATTGCAGAGAGATGGGAAACTATGCAAATTAGTGTCCTAAATTCCAAGGAAACATGACTCAAAAAAATCCAAGAGTGAAAGGTAGAGTTTATGCGATTACAACTGCGGAGGTCGAAGTTCTTAATGATGTGGTGGTAGGTACTTTAATCGTTTCCTCAAACTTAGACAACACCTTATTTGATTCTGGATCATTGAATTGATTTATATATTCTCAGTTTTCCAAGAAAATTAGATATGTCCAATTTGATTTAATAAAGGAGTTCTTAGTCAAAAATCCTGGGGGATGTATCATTGCAACAAAGGTATGTTGACTTGTCCCCCTCCAGTCACCAAAACGTGCTTCAGTTTCTAACCTTGTCATCATACCAATGACTGAATTTGATATAATTCTCGGCATGTATTGGATGTCAAATTATGATGCGATGATTTATTGTAAGAATAAGGAAGTTAATTTTTTTTAAAATGGTGTAGAATCCCTTGTCTTTAGGGCAGAAACATCGCCACCTGATTCTTATCAAGAACCACCCCCAGTAGTTCTACTGAATGCAATACTTGGATAGGAAGATAAACCAACATCTATGGGTGAGGAAATAAATATTCAAATTGAATATGTGCACATAGTTCAAGAGTACATTGATGTATTTCCATAAGATTTACCTAGACATCCTCCAGAGAGGGAAGTTGAGTTCTCTATTGATTTAATTCTTGGTGTGAGACCTATATCAAAACCCCTTATAGAATGGACACTATGGAGTTAGTAGAGGTAAAGAAACAACTATGGGATTTGAGTGACAAAGGATTTATTCAACCTAGTGTTTCTCCATGGGGAGCCCCGGTCCTGTTTGTCAAGAAGAAAGATGGATCCATGAGGCTATCCATTGATTATAGGGAAATCAATGCTATTACAATAAAGAATAAGTATCCTCTGCCTCATATTGATGATTTATTTGATCAACTCCATAGAGCCCAATACTTTTCGAAGATTGACCTTCGGTCCGGATATCATCAGCTACGTGTGAGGATGGAAGATATTCCTAAGACAGCATTTCGAACCAGGTATGGGCATTATGAGTTTACGGTGATGCCATTTGGACTGACTAATGCACCCTCTGTTTTCATGGATTTAATGAATAGAGTTTTCAATAAATTTCTGGATAACTTTGTTGTGGTGTTCATCGATGATATCCTGGTATACTCAAAAAGCTATGAAGACCATGAGAATCACTTGCGGATTTTTCTGGAAACTCTTAGAAGAAATGAATTATATGGGAAGTTTAGCAAGTGTGAATTCTGGCTTCAATTGGTTTCTTTTCTAGGTCATATTGTCTCTAAGGATGAAATCCTAGTTGATCCTGCGAATACAAAGGAAATCCATGATTGACCCACGCCAACAAACATAACTGAGGTACGCAGTTTTATTGGCTTAGCAGGTTATTATCAGCATTTCGTGCAGAATTTTACCCGATTGGCTAACCCACTAACGAAGCTCACACGAAAAGGGGTTAAATTTGTTTATAAAAAATATTGTGGAGAATTTTTTGAAGAACTTAAGATAATATTATTCAATGCTCCTATATTTACTCTACCATCAGGGAATGACAAGTTTGTTATTTATAGTGATGCTTCAAAGAAAGGACTTGGTTGTGTCCTTATGAAAAATGATAGGTTTATTGCTTATGCATCACAACAGCTAAAAATTCATGAGCAGAACTATCCTACTTAGGATCTTGAGTTAGCTTTTGTAATCATTTCTTTGAAGATATGGAGACATTATCTCTATGGTGAAAAATGTGAGATTTATACTGATCACAAGAGTTTGAATTATATTTTCTCACAGAAAGAACTCAACATGAGGCAAAGGAGATGGCTTGAACTACTCACGGATTATGATTTCATGATAAACTAACACTCGGGGAAGGAAAATAAGGTGGAAGATGCTTTGAGTAGAAAGGGTCATGGAGTTTTGAACAAGATGAGAGTTGAAAGGGATCCTATTTTCATGGATCTAGTAAAGATGGATATGGGAATAACCATGGAAGGTGAAACATCAATTCTTTTTCAAATGGTTGCCAAACCATCATTACTAGAAATGATAAAAATTTCTCAGGCTGATGATGAGGAGTTTCAAAAGAAGATTAAAGTTGTGAATTATGGGAGATTGAGTGACTTCATATATGAAGATGGAATTTTGAAATTTGGGAAGAGACTTTGTGTTCCTGTTATTCCTGATCTAAAAGGGGAATTTCTGGATGATGCTCATAGTTCCAATTTCCCTATACACCCTGGTAGCACTAAGATATATAGAGATTTGAAGGAATTTTTTTGGTGGGACAACATGAAGAGGGAGATTTCATATTTTGTGTCAAGACGTATGGTTTGTCAACAAGTGAAAGCTGGAAGGCAACATCCTGGAAGAGTATTGCAACCTCTTCCCATAACTGAGTAGAAATGGGATAATATCATGAGGGAATTTGTCATGGGACTACCAAAGACTCCTAGAATGAACAATTCAATATGGGTCATTGTTGATAGTCTTACCAAGTCAACACATTTTCCTGCTATAATAGAAGATCTACCACTTGAATGTCTAGCAAGACTATATATTAACGAAGTTGTGAGACTTCATGGAGTTCCCCTATAGATTGTTTCTGATTGTGATCCATGTTTTACATCAAGATTATGGAAAAGTCTATATAAGGATTTGAATACTGAGCTTCATATGAGTACTGCATATCACCCTCAAACTGACGGACAGTCTGAAAGGACTATTCAAACTCAGGAAGACATGCTGAGATCTTTCTCTCTTGACTTCCAAGGTATGTGGGATCAATACTTGCCTTTGGTGGAATTTTCCTACAAAAATAGTTTCCATTCTAGTATTCAAATGGCTCCATATAAAGCATTATATGGAAAGATATGTGGAACTCCAACTTGTTGGGATGAAGTTGGTGAAAGGAAACTTATAGGCCCAGAACTTATTGAAGAGACTATGAAAAAAGGTGAAGAAAATAAAATCCCATATTAAAGCAGCCCAAAGTATGTAAAAGAGTTATGCTGACAACCAGAGAAAGGAATTGTAATTTCAAGTGGGAGATCATGTATTTATGAAAGTATCTCCATGGAAGGGCGTCCTAAGATTCGGTAAGAAAGGGAAATTGAGCCCCAGGTACATCGGGCCATTTTAAATTCTGGAAAGAATCAGAGATGTAGCTTACCATCTATCGATGCCACTAGATCTCTCCAGAGTTCATGATGTGTTCCACGTTTCATTTTTAAAGAAATACATGCCATACCCAACACATGTTCTCACAGATGAATAAATTGAACTGGAACCTGATTTGTCGTATTGTGAAAAGCCTATTGGGATCCTTGACACAAGGGAACATGTATTGAGAAATCGGAAAACTCTCCTAGTAAAGGTTCTTTGGAGAAACCAGAATATGGAGGAAGCAACATGGTAACCTAAGGATGTTATTAAAAAGAATCACCCACATCTTTTTGTTGGGATTTATACATAAAATTTTGAGGGTAAAATTTCCAAAGGAGGGAATATTATAGCACCCCAAATATTTTATGGTATGTTTCTCTTAAATACATTGTATTCATTAGGTATCCTATATTTAATGAATCACTGAGCCCCTATGGAACAAAAAATGGTTACTTATAGGAGCTATCCATAACTTAGCCACTAAACTTAAATTTACCAACTCTGTGATTTGAATTTTAAAAATCTGATATACACGGTTGTGTTCAAGATGATATTTAGAGTCTGATAGAATTAACATAATTTTCGGTGAATAATAACCTATCCTTATGAATAATAACATACCCTTACGAATAGTAACTTACCCTTATGAAGAGTAATATGAATCTTATGAATGGTATCCATACCCTTGAGTGTGAAATGAATTTAGATACCCTAAAGATGAAGATGAATATTCTAAGTGTTTATATATTTTAATTAAATAATTATTTAACTAAATATTTAAGTAATCATATCTAAGAAATTATTTTTGAAAAATGGAATTCATTTTTGTATTCTACACGTCGATAAATGGTTAGGGTGAATTTTTGGGATTTTTCTAAAATACTTGAATTTTTAATGAATAGTGACATACCATAAATTGCAAAATTAAGATAAATACACTAATAATAGAGTCATGTGTGATGTTCTACTGATGTAATCCCACTTGGTTCGGGATCACATGATAAAATTACTATTCTTGGTCATGTAATACTCACTATTCCTTGTCTTGATGAGAAATAATAAATTAATGAGTTTTATATTAAGAAATCCCCTCTCTCCACTATAAAACACCCTCTCACCCCCCCCCCCTTCCCTTCACTCCTCTCAAGCCTTGTGACTTCTCCAAATTCTGTCCAAATATCTTCCCAACCTCCTCCCCCACGTCCAGAAAGCTTTTGTCTCATAAAAAGACCAAAACCTCTCCCCTTAAGAAGTTCTCAAAGGAGGAAGTCTCAAGAGGTAAATTCCTATTTCAAATGCCCCCTTTTCTTTTAAGTTCTTTTATTTTTGTTTCTTTTCTCACCTCCCTTAACCAAAATAGTATGATAAATCTAGTAACATACATGTACTAGAATTTTTTCATGCTAATGGTATATATTCCATTATCTTCTCTCCTTTCCCCAGTTTTATTTGAAAGAAATGAAAGCACCATTTGAGATGTGCTAATTTAGCACATTCAAGGACAACAGTTTATCAATTTCTATTATAATATTTAATTCTGGTTTGGATACCATTTATGTTAGGGCTGAACCAGATTATTATGTAGTATATCCTATTTTTAGTTCTGTAATACTTTTGTACACATGGTATTAAGATATAAATCAAAAAAAATGTTCATCGTAATCAAACCCACCGATTAACCAAAATGATTGTCACTGAGGTTATATATATAAAAATTTGACTTCAATAAAAGTAACCCAAATTAGATTAAAAACCATGTAATCTCTTGGATGTTCACTAATAGTTTATAACTTCATTTCTGGAAAACCACATCCATCTTATATATTTATCTGAATTTGAATATAAGTGAACCAATCATTTAAAACCAAGTAAACAAACAAGCCCGAACAATGAAATTAAACCTTATAACCAATCAAAAAGTCCTTGAATGAACTAAAAAGGATTATAAAAAATCAATTATATATAAAATAGGTTCTTGAATTATTAATTAATAATCCTAATTTGTTTATTCAGGTCTTTAATAACAAGTCAAGAACACCTTCAAGCATAAGGTAAGGGATCCTCTCTCTGGCTTTTATTCAAGAATCCACCCTATCTTGTGTGATTTTGTTTCTAATTTATAATTATGGGGTATCTTTTCTCACTCTCACATACTGCCATTTGGACATATAAATAATGGGATACCCTTTTACCTCACATTAAGACCTTGCAATCACACTTGTTACCGTGCCAAAATATTTGTAATAGGTTTTCTCATCCCACCTTCAATTCTGTGGGATTTTCATTGTTCGCCTCTTATTTCTGATATGTGGTATAGGTGTACTTCCATTTGACATATGTTATCATAGTTCTAATTATATTCATTGTATTATGTGACTCTTTTGGTGGTTATGAACTTTTTTCATATGACTCAATTGAAAACAACACGGTAATGAGCTTTGTCTCAATTTTCACTTCATTGTGACTTGCTTAGTAATTGTGCACCTACTCATTCTTATGTGGTGTACCTACTTCCCATTTGAGATCAATTTTCAATTGAAATTATATTTCATTTAAATATCCATATTCTCATATCATGGATATTATTATTGTCTAACCCGTATACCATTTTACATACAGTATTTATTTTTGAATGTTGTTTTGACTGTGGAAATGTTGATGAATCTGTATCCTCTATTCAATATGGATAATGTAAATACGTTTTTATATTGTATTGAATCTTTGTATAAATAATGCTTGGATGTAGAGGTGGGTGGGGCCCACTACAGCCCCTTGATGCATCAGTTGGTCTCATGAGAGAAAACAGTTTGGTGACAGACCCTTCGAGTTTGTTTCCCAAAATATCAGACGGGTTTCTACCCATAGAACTAAACCGTTTTTACGGTATTATGGTTCATGTTCCAGATACATGACGTCCAATTAATAAGAATTCTCTTTATTCATTGTCAGTTATTATTATTATCCATGAGGTTTTCACCATGACAAAATCTATGGATGTACTTTCATTATCAGGTTATTAATGGCATTAGTTATTCATTTATTCAGTATGCCATATTGATTATGTCAGATTGATTGTGATTCACTTGTTATTGTACTCATGCTTTTTCTATTTTTATCCCTTACTGAGCATTTGAGCTCACCCCTTTCATTGTTTAACATCAACAGGTTATGAAGAGGAGGTCATTTATTGAGTACTCATGGATACAATTTTTGTTTTTCATTATGTGTTGTATCATGTATCCTTATCCAATGTAATTTGTGTTAAATCTATGTATCTAGTTTCTTCAAGACTACTAAACTGATCATTCCAGTGGGGTTTTCATTCCTTATAACCATGCCAATATCACAAGTAATGCACCATATCCTGTCTAGAGGGTTTGGGGTGTTACAAGAAAGGTTTCCTATGATTTCAGATTAATATGAGGCCATTTTCAATGGTTTAGAATGTTACATGTACATTTTAGTGTTCTAAATCACTCATAATATTTTTGGTCATCTTAAGAAAAAAATTACATGAATTTATGTGTCATTAGTTCATAAATTTGGAGATCAATATATAGTTATTTTCCCGTGATTTTATAAGGCCTCGGCCTTAAACCTTACTTAATATTGAATTAAATGAATAATTCACATTGAGGATCTTTTCAGGTTTAGAGTTTTAGAGAATTAGGAAATAACTATTACATCTCAAAAGATTACAAAGTAGACACTTCTACTAAGTTTCCATAGAATAAAAAGTCTTAAAAATAAACATGTCTATTTCCATGTTTTATATAGCATGGCTTTCCCTTGATCCCATCCTTGACCCTATTCCACATTAAGTCCTGTGAAAAACATTTCAAAAAACATGGGGTGAGCATAAAAAGCTCAGTAAGGGATACACAAAGAATGAAAACTGTTAGTTTATCAAAACAACAAGTAAACCATGTATACTTTATCAAAGTAATACTTTTCACCTTTATGAAGTAGTAAAAACTCTTCACTGAATAAAAGATCATTACTTACCATTTTGTAACCAAACTATTACCATAAAACCCATATAAAGATCACATAACACATAAAGGTAACTTGGTACATAAAAATACTTAAATGGAATAACCATACGGTTGACTTCTACACATATCACTTAATGGAATAGACATACGACCAACTTCCATACCCAATGAATTGGAGGTTATAACGTAACCACCCGTCTTGGTATTCACGGCACCACCTGTCATACGGTTTATCCCGTAACCACCCATCAAATGTCCAAGTACCATTATAAAATCATAAGACATACAACAAATATAATGTAAAGAAAACAATTCCACACTTTGATCACAATATAACACTTAAATATATTGAAATAAAAAATCAATTATAAATACCATTTTCAATACCAAAATACATAAAAGAGTATATGGTATTTATTTCATTTTAAAAAACATCATGGCTTGTTGAGGAATCCAAAGACCAAATAATACTCGCGGTGGCGGAAAAGGTCGTTGTCACCGCATACGTTAAAAGAAACATTCCTTTTTTTCATTTAGTAAAACGCTTCGTATAAAAAGATTACTTTTGAATAAAATTAAAAGTCAAATGGTTTTATACACCGTATAAAATAAAGTTTTGTGTAAAACAAAATATTCCTCAATTAAAGGAGATTGAGACGAAGTCCCTTACCTCGGGTCCGACTTGACTCGATCGTTCTTTAACGTCCTGAATAATAAACTTGAGTCAATTTATACTTGCTTAAGAACCTTTTTCAACTTCATTATTACTTTTATATCACTTATTACCATGTTATAAACATTATTTAATCATTTAAGTTAATAATGTTTGTTTTGTCGATATTTGGTTCTTAAGTCGAAAGTGGACTTCTTACAATTACATGTTGTTCATGTGGTCAGAGGTTCATTATATACAAAATGATATTCATGATTTGGATATAATATATATCATATATATCCATAATATACATGTATTTATAATATTACATAATCATTTAGAGGTAAGAAATGAAATGCACCGTTCATGGAGACGGTAAGCTGTACGTACGCATGAATGCTACTTTCATTTCTATGTCATATTAATGGAATTAAAACTAAATGAGAGGTATGTATATTTTAATTCCAAAATTATATTCATCATTTAGATGTAACATAAATCATATATAATATCATTAAATCCATCCTTTATACGTCCCACATATGGCATTAACGAATCAAATCACTTTGAGGGGGCGGTAGTCCACACTTCCTAAAATGAAATTATCGTGTTTACCCACAATGGAAACCATAAAGGTATGCCACAAATGAAAAATACAGAAGCATAAGGAATAAATAAACATAATATATATCATATATAAATATAGTGATACCTTAATGTCCACCATTAATGGTGTTAAAATAAGATTGAACAATCATCGTTTCGTGAGGCAGAAATTCACCAAACACAGAAACAGTCTTTTCATTAACCATTAGATGGAGGTGTGTGTAGGTGTATCTCGAATACTTCTTATAACAACATCCTAGTATATTTAAGATACTGGTGTTGTTAAAAAATAAATTAAAAAAATTTAGAGGGTTGGAGAAGCAAAATAAAACAAAAGAACACAAGAGAAAACACTACCTTTAAAACGGGTAACTCTTTTTTATTTGAGCTCAAATGCTTCCTTGGGAATACTTCTGCCCAATGTGAGGCTTCTAAGAGTTATAGAGGGATGTGGAGAGACAAAATGGGCAGGGTTTGTCTGAGCCAAAGGCTTTGGAAGTGTGTGCAAGGTGGTAGAGGTGGGGGCCTTTTATAAGAGGAGAGGAGGGGCACTCTTGGAAAGTTATAAAATGTTACTTTATCATAAAATGATTTTCGGATTTAAAAGGTCCCTAAATTATATATTTCTAGGATAAGGTGATCAGAGTTCTAAATATACTCATCCAATAGGTTTTTGACATGTGTAGGTCTTATATTTTACATTATCTTTTCATTTTATTTAAATCGTTAAATAATGAGGTAATCGTTGCATCATCATGATGTCATAAATAATTTAATTTATTTAATGTATAAAAATTATAAAAAAATTTCATGATATAGGAAATCTTTTTATATTTCTAATTAATATTTATAGTAAAAAATATGACTTTTATAACTCCAATTAAAAATTGTTTTAGTAAAACAGCTCATGTTTGTGACATTTTTACTTTAACATTAAATAAAAAGATATTAATGTCATTTTCCTTCCAAAGTTGCTCCATGGGGTCGCCAAGTTGACCCATGGATTGTATTGGTCGTCCATGACACATCCAATAAGGTTAGGACATGTGTCAAGTTCATTTCATATTATTAAAACATTATTCTTACCTTAAATTACACTGATTACCTCTAATCGCGATTAAAAACTTAAAAGTTCCTATTTACCAAAAAATTATTTTAATCCCATTGAACCACATTTTACTTATTAATGGCAACCATGTATTTCAGATTTTTGAAATTCAAAACACAGAAGTGGTAAAATTTCATTTAAACGAAAAATCAGTTTTTTAAGTACCACTTAGTGGTTTCACTATTCATCAAAAATTGAAGTTTTCAGAAAAATACCAAAACTTCACCCTAAGCTTTATTTGATATTCCGAATTCAAAAATGAGTTCTATTTTAAAAAATTCAAAAAATATAAGTTTCATTAATTAACTTAGTAATTAATTCCCATTGTCAGAGCAAATAGCGTGTTTTTATGAAACAATAAGTATCAAACGATTGACACTAGTTTAAGTCCAATTTCAAAGTGAAATTAATTCCAACGACCACTATTGGATTAAATGGAAAAAATATATTCTAATTAAACTCTAAAACCTAATCAAAAGATAATATAATAATATAAATAAATTATATTAAAAAGTGGTTTTGAATTAAAATACAACATTTTTTACTATTCATTAAAAAATGAACTTTATCGGAAAAATACCAAAAATTTACACAAAGTAAATTTTGATGTCCCAATTCTAAAGAAGAGTTTTATTTGTTCCAATAGAATGTATAAGAGTTACCAAAACTATATTTAATGGCGGTTCTCCATCAAAAATCCATAAGTGAACCTTTAGTGAAAATTAGGGTATATATGCCTAAAACTGAATTTTTCCGTATTTTAAGACTTTATCTTTTATTGAATAAATGTAAAAACATTTAAAAACATATATAATCATATTTTAGTTATTTTTATCCATTCCCACCAATACAAAGGCTATGTGTTAACTACAATTTAAAATAATATTATTTTATTACTAGTGTGCAATATAAGATTTCAATGAAACTCATTATTGCGTGTCGGGTACGCTATCGAACATAGCAACCCCTTTAAAGTAAAATTAATATTTAATTTATAAATATTAATAAAAATGAAAATTCTTTATTCTTTATTTACCTAGGGTGTTACATCCTTCCCCCCTTTTGGGAATTGCATCCTCGCAATTTTATTCACTTATCAAAACAAGTGGGGGTATTTACCCATCATAGCATTTTCAGATTCCCACGTTGCCTCTTCAACCATATGGTTTTTCCAAAAAACCTTTACCTGATGAATTACCTTATTACGCAACACTTGCTCTCTTCAGTCAAGAATCTGGACTGGTTGTTCTTCATAAGAGATATTCTCTTCCAACTGAACTACCTCTGGGCTCAAAACATGATATGGATATGACATATACTTTCTCAACATAGAAACATGAAAAACATTGTGTAACTGAGATAAACTCGGAGGTAATGCCACTCTGTATGCAACTGATCTAACTCTCTTAAGAATTACATATGGTTCAATGAACCTTGGACTCATCTTTCCTTTCTTACCAAATCGCATCACACTTTTCCATGGAGAAACCTTGAGAAAAACATGATCACCTACCTCGAAAGATATATCCTTCCTCCGGTTATCCGCAAAACTTTTCTGTCTTCTCTGAGCTGTTCTCATGTGTTTCTGAATCAACTGAACTTTTTCTGCCATCTCTTCTACCAATTCTGGTCCCATCAGCTTCCTTTCACCTACTTCATCCCAAAAAGCTAGAGTTCGACACCGCTTCCCATATAATTCCTCAAATGGTGTCATCTGTATACTAGAATGAAAACTGTTATTATATGAAAACTCAACCAAAGAAAGATGTTGGTCCCAAATTCCCTGATAATCCATTGAACAAGCTCGTAGCATATCCTCCAAGGTCTGAATTGTTCGTTATGACTGCTCATCTGATTGCGGATGAAAAGCTGTACTAAAATTTAATTCAGTACCCAATGACTTCTGAAGGCCTTTCCAAAAGTTAGAAGTAAACCTGGGATCACGATCGGACACAATGGAGAGGGGAACTTCATGTAACCTGACTATCTCTTTATGATAGAATCAAGAAAGTTGATCTAGAGATAAAGTATCTCGAATAGGAAGGAAATGAGCAGATTTAGTCAAGTGATCAACAATAACCCAGATTGCATTATTACCTCGAGATGTCTTCGGTAATCCCACAATAAAGTCCATAGATATGATTTCCCATTTCCACTTTGGAACTGGTAAAGGCTGAAGTATCCCTTTCGGTAACTACCGCTCTGCTTTAACCTGCTGACAAGTCAAACACTTCACAGTAAAATCAGCAATATCTCTTTTCATTCCATCCCACCAGTAATACTCCTGCAGATCTCTGTACATCTTAGTACTTCCAGGATGAACTGAAAATGGGGAACTATGGGCCTCACATAACAACTCATTATTCAACTGTGAATCACCAGGCACACATAATCTCTTCCCAAACCTCAAAACACACTCATTATCAATTTTGAATTCAGGCAACTTACCCTTCTGAACCAGCTCTACCTTTTTCCGCAACTCACTCTCTTCCCTCTGTGCTTGTTTAATTCTGTCTGATAGGGATGATCTCACTGATACCTAAAACAAAACAGAAGAACATCATGCACCAACAACTTCTATGCCAAAGTTCATCAAATAAAAAACCAAAGGATCTCATTCCAAATGTAGCATGGTTAATGAAGCATTACTTTTTCGACTCAAAGCATCAGCCACTTTATTTGCTTTTCCCGGATGGTAATGAATTGTACAATCATAATCCTTTATTAATTCTAGCCATCTCATCTATCCCATGCTCAATTCTTTCTAAGTGGATATATACTTTAAACTTTTGTGATCAGTATAAATTTCACACTTTACTCCATACAAATGATGCCTCCAAATTTTTAGAGCAAAAACAACAGCAGCTAATTCCAAGTCATGTGTAGGGTAATTTACCTCATGAGTTTTCAACTGACGTGAAGCATATGCAATTACCTGATCATTCTGCATAAGGACACAACCAAGTACTTTCAATGAAGCATCACTGTAGATAACAAAATCACCATTCCTGGAAGGAAGTACCAAAACTGGAGCATTCACGAATCTTATTTTCAACTCCTGAAAACAATCATCACATTCTTATGTCCAGATAAACTTAACACCCTTCCGAGTTAGCTTAGTCATTGGACTAGATAATTGTGAAAAAATTTCAACAAACCTTCTGTAGTAACCTGCCAAACCAAGGAATCTACGGAACTCGATTACATTTGTGGGTCTTGGCCATTCTTCAACAAATTTTGTTTTAGCATGATCAACAGTTATGCCATTTTTTGAAACAATGTGACCAAGGAAATAAATTTGTTGTAACCAAAACTCACACTTTCTGAATTTTCCATATAGTTTCTTTTCTTTTAAGGTTTGCAAGATAACCCTTAAATGACTTTCATGCTCCTCTTTACTTTTAGAAAACACCAAAATATCATCAATGAAAACAACCACAAACTTATCCAAGAACTCATGGAAAATTCTCTTCCTAAGGTCCATGAATACAGAAGGTGAATTGGTTAACCCAAAAGGCATAACTAAAAATTCATAATGGCCATATCTAGTACGGAACGCAGTCTTCAGAACGTCTTCTTCTTTTACTTTCAACTGATGGTACCCCGACCTCAAGTCAATCTTCAAAAAATACTGAGCTCCCTAGAGCTGATCAAACAAATCATCGATATGAGGCAAAGGATACCTGTTCTTAGCAGTAATATTATTCAAGGCTCTATAATCATTTCAAAGTCTCATTGAGCCATCTTTCTTTTTAACAAACAAGATAGGAGCACCCCATAGTGATGTTCTAGGTCGAATGAAACCTTTATCTAATAAATCCTGCAATTGCTTCTTTAACACTAAAAGTTCAACTTGAGACATTAGATAAGGGGGTTTTGAAATTGGCTTAGAATCAGGAACTAATTCAACAGTAAATTCAACTTCTCTATCATGAATAATACTAGGAAACTCATCAGGAAAAACATCAAGATACTCATTTACCACTGGTACATCATTAATCTGAATAGTTCCTTTATTTTCAACAACATATGCAAGGTAACATTCATTTCCATATTTTACTAGTTTCTCAACTTCCTGGTATGTTATCAAAATCAAGGGTTCATTCTTGTACACAAACTGAAAATCTTTCTGAAAAGAAACCATTTTAGCTCTATAGTGAATCTTAGCATGATAAACAGAAAGCCAATCCATTCCCAAAATAACATCAAACTCTACTAAAGGCAAACCAATAAGGTTTTCCGGTAGATTATTTCTGCACACAAGGATATGAAGGTTCTTATAATTCCTTTTTGTCTCAACGTTCCCTACAAGTTTTTTTACCATAAGATCAGGATTCATATCTTGAGATGGAATTTCCAATTTACTAGAAAACTTCTCAGAAATGAAAGAATGTGTAGACCCTGAATCAAATAACACATTGGCATAATCTGAAAAATAAAATAGTGTACCTGATACTACTTCATTCGATGGCCCAAAATCTGCTTAAGTAGTTGAAAAGGATTTCACCACGCCTTTCTGCTTGCAGTCTGGCTGCTTTCCTCCAGTTGATTTCTTCGTTAGACACTCATTTGCATAATGACCCATTTCATTACAGTTAAAACATCTTACCGCTGGATTTTCATTGCCTGCTTGATCATCTTACTTACAGTTACGAGCAATATGACCAGACTTACCACACAGAAATCACTTTCCAGATTTGGATAAACATTCTCCAGGATGTATTTTACCACACTTCTCACAAGATGGATATTTGGTTTTCTTACCTCCTTGCTTCTTTGATGAATTATTACCCTTTGCCTGCCAACTGGACCTCTTATTCTGTTGTTTGTCAAAGAACACCTGATCATTAGCAAACTCCATTTCCACCTTCTCTTCACATCGAACAAGTTTTTCATAGCTTTTTGAATTTATGAGAAGCTAAATCCCTTAGATACTTTGGCTTTAACCCTGAGTAAAAACGGTTTATTTTACTATCAAGATCTCGTAGGAAGTTTGGAGCATACCTTGCCAATCGAGTGAACTTTTCTTCATAAGAAGCCACTGAGTCATCCTCCTGCCTCAATTCTAGGAACTGTTTTTCCATCCTAAGACGAACCACCTTAGGAAAATATTTCTTAAGAAACATACCTTTGAATTTGTCCCAGTAAAGATCATCAATCTCATCACTATCCCTGATATTTTTCACCATCGACCACCACTGATCAGCTTCAACTTCAAAACGGTAAACAGGAAGACTAACCTTTTGATGTTCTGAACACCCCATGACATCAAAAATCTTCTCCAGTGCTTTAATCCACCCTTCAGCTTTCACGGGGTCAGATGATCCTCTGAATGATGGGGGATGTTGCCTCATGAAATGTTCCACCACTGACATGTTCCTCTGCGGTTGATTTGGATGATCTCGTGTATGAATACCACCACCATTTATAGCCTTAGTCAACTGTGCCATCACTGCAACAGACTGTTCAGTTCCGATTCCGACCATCTTAGGTTGATGATTTGGAAGGTTGTCTTCCTCCCGATGTCATCCCAACATAGCTGCTTTGTTTCCTCTGTGGAAAACCATTTTGAACACAGAAATATCTTAGGCAAAGAAACATAGTAATCTTTAAATGCTATATCATTTCAGTCATACCATAAATTAACTTATAATTTAACAATTTTCTAACTCCTAAAGTTGTCTAAACCGACCTCTAATACTAACTATAAGGCCCCAGCCTTAAACCTTACTTAGTATTTAATTAAATGAATAATTCACATTGAGGATATTTTCAGGTTTAGAGTTTTAGAGAATTAGGACATAACTATTACATCTCAAAAGATTACAAAGTATACACTTTTACTAAGTTTCCATAGAATAAAATCTCTTAAAAAGAAACATGTCTAGTTCCATGTTTTATATAGCATGACTTTACCTTGATCCCATCCTTGACCCTATTCCACATTAAGTCCTGTGAAAAACATTTCAAAAAACATTGGGTGAGCATAAAAAGCTCAGTAAGGGATACAAAAATAATGAAAACTGTTAGTTTTTCTAAACAACAAGTAAACCATGTATACTTTATCAAAGTAATACTCTTCACCTTTATGAAGTAGTAAAAAATCTTCATTGAATAAAAGAACATTACTTACCCTTTTGTAAGAAAAATATTACCATAAAACCCATATAAAGATCACATAACATATAAAGGTAACTTGGGACATAAACATACATAAATGGAATAACCATACGGTCGACTTCCACACATATCACTTAATGGAATAGCCATACGGCCGACTTCCATACCCAATGCATTGGAGGTTATAACGTAACCACCTGTCCTGTTATTCATGGCACCACCTGTCATATGGTTTATCACGTAACCACCTGTCAAATGTCCAAGTACCATTATAAAATCATAATACATACAACAAATATAATGTAAAGAAAACATTTCCACACTTTGATCACAATATAACACATAAATATATTGACATAACAAATCCATTATAAAAACCATTTTAAATACCAAAATACATAAAAGAGTATATGGTATTTATTTCATTTTAAAAAACATCACGGCTTGTTGAGGAAGCCAAAGACCAAATAATACTCGCGGCGGCGGAAAAGGTCGTTGTCACCACGTACGTTAAAAGAAACATTTCTTTTTTGTAGTTTAGTAAAACGCTTCCTATAAAAAGATTCCTTTTGAATAAAATTAAAATTCAAAGGGTTTTATACACCGTATAAAATAAAGTTGTTTATAAAACAAAATATGCCTCAATTAAAGGAGATTAAGACGAAGTCCCTTACCTCGGGTCTGACTTAACTCAATAGTTCTTTAACGTCCTGAATAATAAACTTGAGTTAATTTATACTTGATTAAGAACCTTTTTTAATTTAATTATTACATTTATATCAATTATTACCATGTTATAAACATTATGTAATAATTTAAGTTAATAATGTTTGTTTAGTTGATATTTGGTTCTTAAGTCGAAAGTGGACTTCTTACAATTACATGTTGTTCGTGTGGTCAGAGGTTCATTATATCCAGAATGATATTAATGATTTGGATATCATATATATCATATATATCCAGCATATAAATGTATTTATAAAATTACATAATCATTTAGAGGTAAGAAATGAAATGCATCGTTCATGGAGATGGTAAGCCGTACGTACGCATGAACGCTACTTTCATTTCTATGTCATATTAATGGAATTAAAACTAAATGAGAGGTATGTATATTTTAATTCCAGAATTATATTCATCATTTATATGTAACATACATCATATATAATAACTTTAAATCCATCCTTTATACATCCCACATATGGAATTAATGAATCAAATCACTTTGAGGGGGCGGTAGTCTGCACTTCCTAAAATGAAATTATCGTGTTTACCCACAATGGAAACCATAAAGGTATGCCAGAAATGAAAAATACAGAAACATAAGGAAAACATAAACATAATATATATCATATATAAATATAGTGAAATCTTAATGGCCACCATTAAAGGTGTTAAAAGAAGATTTAACAATCATCGTTTCGTGAGGCAGAAATTCTCCAAACACAGAAACAGTATGTTCTTTAACCATTAGACGGAGGTGTGTGTAGGTGTAGCTAGAATCCTTCTTATAAAAACATCCTAGTATATTTAAGATACTGGTTTTGTTACAAAATAAAGGAATAAAAAGAGTTTATAGGGTTGGAGAAGCAAAATAAAACAAAAGAACACAAGAGAAAACACTACCTTTAAAACGGGTAACTCTTTTTTATTTGAGCTCAAAGGCATCCTTGGGAAAACTTATGCCCAAAGTGAGGCTTCTAAGAGTTATATAGGGATGTGGGGAGACAAAATGGGCAGGGTTTTTTTGAGCAAAAGGATTTGGAAGTGTGGGTAAGGTAGTAGAGGTGGGGGGCCTTTTATAAGAGGAGAGGAGGGGCACTCTTGGAAAGTTATAAAAGGTTACTTTATCATAAAATTCTATTCAGATTTAAAAGGTCCCAAAATTATATATTTCTAGGATAAGGTGATATGAGTTCGAAATATACTCATCCAATAGGTTTTTGACATGTTTAGGTCTTATATTTTACATTATCTTTTCATCTTATTTAAATCGTTAAATAATGAGGTAATCGCTGCATCATCATGATGTCATAAATAATTTAATTTATTTAATGTCTAAAAATTATAAAAAAAATAAAGATGTAGGAAATCTTTTTAGATTTCTAATGAATATTTATAGTCAAAAATATGACTTGTATAACCCCACTTAAAAATTGTTTTAGTAAAACAACTCATGTTTGTGACATTTTTACTTTAACATTAAATAAAACGATATTAATGTCATTTTCCTTCCCAAGTGGCTCCATGGGGTCCCCAAGTTGACCCATGGATTTTCTTGGTTGGCCATGACACATAAAATAAGGGGAGGACATGTTTCAAGTTCATTTCATATTATTAAAACATTATTCTTACCTTAAATTACACTAATTACCGCTAATCGCGATTAAAAACTTAAAAGTTACTATTCACCAAAAAATTATTGTAATCTCATTGAACCACATTTTAATTCTTAATGGAAACCATGTATGTCATATTTTTGAAATTAAAAACACAGAGGTGGTAAAATTTCATTTAAACGAAAAATCAGTTTTTTTAAGTACCACTTAGTGGTTTCACTATTCATCAAAAATTGAAGTTTTTCAGAAAAATACCAAAACTTCACCCTAAGATTTATTTGATATTCTGAATTCAAAAATGATGTCTATTTTACAAAATTCAAAACATATAAGTTGCATTAATTAATTTAATAATTAATTCCCGTTGTTAGAGCAAATATCGTGTTTTTATGAAACAATAAGTATCAAAAGATTGACACTAGTTTAAGTTCAATTTCAAAGTGAAATTAATTCCAACGACCACTTTTGGATTAAATGGTAAAAATATATTCTAATTAAACTCTAAAACTAAATCAAAAGATAATATAATCATATAAATAAATAAGATTAAAAAGAGGTTTTGAATTAAAATACAACATTTTTCACTATTCATTAAAAAATGAACTTTATCGGAAAAATACCAAAAATTTACACAAAGTAAATTTTGATGTCCAGATTCTAAAGAAGAGTTTTATTTTGTCCAATAGAATGTATAAGAGTGACCAAAACTATATTTAATGACGGTTCGCCATCAAAAGGCGATAAGTGAACCTTTAGTGAAAATTAAGGTATATATGCCTAAAATTGAATTCTTCCCGTATTTTAAGCCTTTATATTTTATTGGATAAATGTAAAAACATTTAAAAAACATATATAATCATATTTTAGTTATTTCTATCCATTCCCTCCAATACAATGGCTATGTGTTAACTACCATTTAAAATAATATTATTTTATTACTAGTGTGCAACGTAAGATTTCAATGAAACTCATTATTGCGTATCAGGTACTCTATCGAACATAGAAACCCCTTTAAAGTAAAATTCATATTTAATTTATAAATATTAATAAAAATGAAAATGATTTATTCTTTATTTACCTGGGGTGTTACAGATTTCATTAAAATTGAAGTTTCTTTTCTTTCTTTTGACGACATGACAAATGTTTTTAAATACATTCAACTATTCAAGAACATCTTATTCGGTTAGTCGAAGAAAAAAACACACCATACTGATGGTTTTTATACTCATAAACATCAAAAATAACTTTAAGATATTTTTCCTATGATTTTAAATCAATATAAAAAATGTTCTACGGTTTTAACTGTTACATGTGAATTTTAGTGTTTTAATATAATAAAAATGTGTTCTTTTTCTTCCTAAGAAATACAAAGATCATATCAAGATATTGTTAGTTCAAAATTTTGAGAAACCATTCTAATGTTATTTTCCTATGATTTTATACAAATTAGTGTTTTTTTCTTTATCCCCCCAGATGCATGTTTTTAAAGACTATCAATTAATTAAAAACTTCTTATTTGATTAGTCTGAGCACACTACACATCATATTAACATGTTGAATACTCATACATATCATAAAAATTTTAAGATAGCTCTCTTATTATTTTACATAAATTAGGGGTTTTGTTCTCTTGTTTTAACTATTACACGTATAATTGGGAATTTTAAAACACTAAAAATGAATTTTCAATCATCATAAAAAACAAAAAACTAAATTGAATATATTTTACTTCCTAAATTTAAAAAATTATTTTCATCATGAAAATCAGTGCCCATTTGGTTGGTTTTGACCACCTGATACATGTTTTTAAGACTATCAAATCATTAGAAACTACATGTTTGGTCAATATGAGTTTATTACACATTGGATTGATGTGTCGTCTACTCATACACATCAAAAATAATTCTAGGAATTTTCTTGTGATTTCTTATTATTCTGAGGTCATTTTCTAAGATTTTTGATGTTATACATTTGTTTTAGTGTATTAAAACACTAAAATTGTGTTCTTAGTCATCCTAGGAAAATTAAAACTCATATTGA
The DNA here is from genome assembly GCA_963277665.1 of Viscum album. Taxonomy (NCBI): domain Eukaryota; kingdom Viridiplantae; phylum Streptophyta; class Magnoliopsida; order Santalales; family Viscaceae; genus Viscum; species Viscum album. Next base: position 765,661,242 of record OY728137.1, read on the forward strand.
GGTTTTTTTAGTTCCAAAATTTCACAAATAAATATAATTTTATTTTCCTATGATTTCATAGTAATCGTATGTCATTTTCTTGGTTTTATCCCTTCAATGTACCTTTTTAAATAATTTCTATTCTTTTAAAACTATTTAATCACATATTTTGATCCCGCTGCATATAAGATTGATGTTTCATCTATATGTACAAGTCAAAATTAAATAAATAATGTTTATCTGAGTGTTTATTTCAAATCAATATTTTTCTATGGTTTTCACTATTATACACATGTTTTAGTATTTTAAAACACTAAAAGGGTTTTTATTTCATCCCAAGAAAAGAAAAACTCGGATCGAAAAGATTTAATTTATTACATTTCACAAATCAATATAAAATTTATTTCAAAGTATTTCATGGAAATTCAGGGTTTTTTGTTATTTTTTATCCCCATAAACACATTTTTAAAGACTGCTAAATCTTAAAAACAATTTATTTTGTAATTCTAAGTACACTTTACATCACATTGATGTGACTTCTACTCCAACACCCCAAAAATAATTTGAATAAATTTTTACTATGATTTCACAACAATAAAAGGTCCTCCTCTATGTTTTTTTACCATTACACACTTTTTTTAGTGTTTTAAGACACTAAAAATTCATTTTTGATCATGCTCACAAATAAAAACACGTATTGATAATTTGTAAGTTACTATAATTCAAAAATCATTCTAAGGTTGATGTTCTATAATTTCAAGGCAATCAAAGGTATTTTTCTTGGCTTTGACCCCATGCTTTAAGTTTTTAAAGACTGTAAAATCTTTAAAATATAATAATTTGGTTATTTTAAGAACACCAAACATTGACTAGATCTATGGTATGCTCATACATGTAAAAAATAATTAAAATAAAGATATTCTTTGATTTTTATACAAAACAAGTTTTATCATTCTATAAAATTAAATTAACGATATAGATAATATATATATATATTGTATGTATGTAAGGACCTATTCTTAAACATTACATAATCTTTAGTTTCATTCAAGAACTATACTTTATTTCACTTTGAGGATCTTTTCAGGTTTAATGTTTTAGATAATTATTTCATAACTCAAACATAAAAAAACTATATAACACAAACTGGATACTTATAATTAGTATCCATTTTTTTCCACCATTTAAATTTTTTATAATAAAACATGATTTCATTTCATAAAAACTCTTCAAAATTTTCAACTTGAACTCCTGTAATACCTTAACCATCCTTAAATCATGTAAAAATATTTAAAAATGTTGGATGAGCACAAAAAACATTGTAAGGGCTACAAAAAAAGGGAAATCATTAGTCCAGTGAAAAACATTAAAACCCATTAAAAACCTTTCTTGAAAACATAAAATTTTACCCATAAATGGAAATATCACACCTTTAAAAAAATTACTTTAACTTTTTAAAACAAATTAATTCCTTGAAAATTCATTATAAATCATAAAAAATTCATTTAGGTACATTGTGTGATCATCTCATAGATCCCTTATAGCACCCTTACAAATTGGAATAACAATATTGCCAATTTTTAATATAATTTTTTTGGAGAATATAATCATTACCCAATGCAATGGAGAGTTATAAGGGATCACCCTTAATTTAAGATAAAATGGGCTAAAATGACACTATCTAGGTTCGCCCATCATTTATAATTTTCTATAACCACATTATGAATAAAACACTTCATCATTAAAAAAATGTCTATTTAAACTCGCAAGTTTATCACTTTCAGATATTAAAATACAAATTTCCTTCAAAATACCATTTTCAATAAAAAATAAACCCTTATTTTAAAAAACCATTTTCAATACCAAATTACCCAAAAAAATGGAAGTGATATTTTTCATTTATGTAAACATTTATTCTTATAAAATAATCTATAAATGAAATAATAGTCACGAAGACAAGAAAATTCATTATCACCTTTCCATTTAAAACACGTAAAAAAATCCCTTTTGAAAACCTTTGAATTAAATTATGAGTCATAAAATTAACTATATAAATATTTTATTTCCATATAAAAACATTTAAAATATCATTTTAAAAACATGTACATTAAAGAGAAATAGATTTTGAAGGAAATCCTTAAAAAGTATTTTTTTCAAAGAAATGCCCCTTATTACATGAGAAACTCTTATATCATAAAACCCATTAAATAATTTCATTAAACAAAACATTAAATATCAAAATAGTTGATAACTTATTGATATATAATTTCAAATGGTCCTTATATTCACCTTATAAAATAATAAAGGTGCATAACATCAAGAATTGTCTTAATGGAAAGAAATTGAGACGAAGTGCCATACCTTGAGTTCGATTTGTCACATGTGTCTTTATCTTCATAAATAATAAACTTAGGTTAATTATTTACATTATTGAAAAATAAGTTTTATTATTATGTTTTTTTCACTTATTTTCATGTTATATATAGTCACTTAACCTATTAAGTTTAAGTAAGATGTTTTGACCATATTTGGCTTATGCGTCAAAACTGACTTTGGTGGGTTGAATAAGGTAAAAGAGGTCATTATTTAAACATATATAATAATAATCAGCATGAAATAAATATAATATCTATATATCAATTATACTTTTAAAACTAATCAGGAATCATGGTTATGAAAAGTGAACCAACATTACAATCATGGAGATGGTAGTCTGTACATACACATGAGTAACATTCCCACTTTCAATGATCATTATTGAAAGAGGTTATGTAATATTTTATCTTATTATAATGATAATTTTATCATAAATACCATGAAGGTTAATTATATATAATTCTAAATATCATTCTTGTTATTTAAAAGGAATCACATTGCTTCAAGGAGGCGGTAGTCCAGACGTCCATGAATGACGTTATCACATTTTCGGTGTGTGAAAAAGTAAGAAGAAAATTATATATTCTATTTATATAAATATAATTAATTAATAAATATTATAATTATTTCATTTATATCATATATATTCATTATAGTTACTCTTATTACGTTCCATGTAACACGTTAGTGAAAAATGCTTCACATCGATTCTCAAGACGGTAGTCCCCCATACACATGAGCGATGTTATCATATCCCCTGTAATATGAAATGTAAAAAGTGTATATGTTTTATAATAACTAAAAAAATATTTTTTTATGAATATATAAATAGTAGGTCCATCATTATTTCTAACCATGAGAGGTGTTAATGGAAGAACGAACAACATCATTTCTGTAACACCCTAAGGTTTTCTAAAAATAAATTGAAATACTTGAAATTTTGTTTAATGTAGATATTAATAAGTAGTATTTAAACATAATTTTACTACTTCTATGTTTTGAATTTCAAAAAATTGTCATCTACAATTGTGTTCAGTATGTTATTTGGAGTCTATTGGAACAAACTTTTTTTGGTGAATAGTAACATACCCTTATGAATAGTAATATGAACCTAATGAATAGTAAATTTTATTATTAATTTATTTTATTAAGGCTTTATGATAATGACATCTTGATTAATTTTTAAATTTAATATAAAAGCAGTTATTGTTTTTAGTTATTAATTTTTGAATTAAGTATGATTTTAATTAAAAATTAAATTAAAAATATTTAGATAATTATTTTCAATAAATGGACTTCATTTTTTAATTCTACACATCAATAAATGGTAGGGTGAATTTTGGGTACTTTTCTAAAACAATTGATTTTTCGGTGAATAGTAAAAGATACAGTTTTTGAGTTTTGGTGTGATAATGACATCATTAATGATGTAATGATTATGTAATAAATCTTGTTGACTTGTGTAATATAAAATGAGTTATGAGTTGTCCTAAGTGGCTTATACCATGGGAAAATACCTTGGGCGAGCCCATGGTTTTGCAAATATCACTAATGAGGTGTCCCTCGGAAATTATTAAAATATTCTCTTACTTTTGATATAAATACCAACCCATTCCTTATTTAAATTCATTAAAAATTCCTCATCACTGAATCTTTGGCCTCCTTACCTCACTAGTATCCCTCAAAAGGTTTCCTCAAGCCCCCAAGGTCCCAACATTCATGTTCTAGGAGTTACTCTACAAGTTAATAAAATTCTCAATTTCTTTCTTTTTTCATTTAAGTTCTCTTTTATGTGGTATAACTTTCAAGTTCCAATACCATGTTCTTATTTTCTTATTAATCTTGATATATTCTATATTATAATTTATTTCTGTATGGGTGACCTTTTTCCCCTCTCTTATTAATATTTTCTAAAACCATGTTGCATAACTGTTAGGATATCCAATTTTTGTAAGGGATTTCTCAATTATTCTTTTATTTTGGGTTCCTTTATTTTCTTATTCTTTCTTCATATCTTCCTAAAAAAGAGACATAAAATATCCAAAAATCATTTATATTCTAGATGTTCTCATGTTCAGGGAAAATTAATCATCATTATTCTTCTCCGCTCCCACATATTCAAGGAATGAAAACATTGTCTGTGATGTGTCGAATTACCGACATCGTGGACGATGTGATTTTAATTTCCATTAATTATTTAAATTCTGGTAATGAAACCATTTATATGTTTGAACCAGGTTATAATATATGTATCATGTCTCATCCATGGTTTTAGAATTCTTTTGTACTCATGGTTTTAATTTATAATACAAAATGTGGTTGTTATTATCAAAGAACTACTAAAATGATCTAAATGAACATCATTAATGTTTTAAATTATGAATCATCCTCATATAAAACATAAAAATTATAAATGGTATAAATTATGGTACTATAAATATGTGAATACCTTTCTATTCCAATTCTAGAGTTTCACTTCCAGTCGACAAGAACATCCATCATGAACCAATCATGGAAATCATGTAAGGAACTCACCCAAAACAGTGCAATGAACAAAATACTAACAATCATGGGGTGAAGTGAGGTTTTGAAATGATAATATAAGATTTTATAAACATGAAAATGTTTCTATAAAATACTAATAACACTATTTTAACTATTATACAGTAATTTTAAACAAGTTTGAAGTAAGACGAGCCTGAGGTAAGAGAATTCTTAACCCGATTTCCATTCTTTGGGTTAACCTTCTACTTCATTATTTATGTGCTATTAAAATTGATTGTGTTATGGGTTTTTATTATATTATGTTGAGTTATATCTATTTATAGTTTATATACATATTCTATCCACTTTATTAAGTCTCTCTTCAGTTGTATGATATTTATAATGGGCTTTTCTTTTAAAATCCTCTTTTACAAATCGGTTTTACAAAATTCAAAAGAAATGTTCTTAAGCATTTATTCATGTTGTATGGTCATGTTATGCTTCTTGAGAATTTTTTATGATAAAAGGTGGGATCTATATTTCCCTCCAATGCGTTGGGTATTTGTAAGTTGGAGGTCGGTCGTATGGTTACTCCAAGTGTAACTGCGATGGTTACACAAATAGTAAGGTAGCTGTGAGGGTTACAAATTATAAGGCTGTCGTGAGGGTTACAAGATTATGTAAATAATTCCCCCAAGATACCTTTATGGTTTTACTTATGTTCTTATGTATTGATTAAATCTCATGTTTCACAAATTAAGTATATATATATATATATATGTGATAAGTATGTCTTTTGAAAGTGATTTCATACGTTACAAGTATTCATGGAATAATGTGTTCTTTACTTATTTTTATATTCCTTAATGAATTTTTTATGCACATTATAAGTTTTAAATGATTTTCATAGGTTAATGGATGTGTAATACAAAGAATGAAGCCATGTTAAATGTTGAATAATTTTCAAGGAATCATGTTTTAAGTTTTAATGTTTAATATTTTGAAAAAAATGGAAACTGTTTTTATGGTATCCACTCTATAACAATGTGTAATGTTATGAATGTATTATGTCTCAATTCCCTATATCTTTAAACTTGAAAAGATACACAATGTAAAAGGAGGTGTTTTCTAGACTAAATTCAGGATTATGTATGTAATAAGGATGGGTCCTTATAGTTGGTATCAAAGGATGGTTTAGATAACTTTAGGGGTTAGGATGATGTTAAAGGAATACCATAAATGATTTTTACTCTATCCTTAATTTGAAATGTTATAGAATTTTAAGATTACCATGTTGCTTCATTTAAGATATGTTAGTTCATAATGGTTGTCCGCAGAAGGAATAGGGATGCTGAAGAGGAGAGGCACCAATAGAATGACATCCTTCTAGATCTACATCCTGGAATAGTAGGGATTGGAACTGAGCAGTTTTTTATAGTAATGGCTTAGCTAATGCAAGAAATAAATGGTGGTGGAATCCATGCAAGAGGGAAAATAGAGGTACCACAACAGAACATGACAGTGGTGGAACATTTTATGAGAAAACACCCTCCTGCTTTCAATGGATCTTCTGACCTAGTAGTGGCTGAAGGATAGATTAAATACCTTGAAAGGATATTTTATGTAATGGGTTGTTCAGATAAACAAAAGGTAACTCTTTCTATTGATCTTTTTGAAGGTGAAACTGATCAGTGGTGGTCCATGGTAAGTAATATCAGGGATAGATAGGATATTTATGCCTTTGAGTGGGATGAATTTAAAAATATTTTCCTTGAGAAATATTTTCCTAAAGTGGTGTGACTTAGGATGGAGAAGAAATTCCTTGAATTGAAGCAAAAGGAGGAAGATTCAGTGGATTTGTATGAAGCGAACTTCACCCGACTGGTGAGGTTTTCTCTAAATCTTATTTTGGATAATGATGGTAAAATCAACCGATTTTACTCAGGATTGAAGCCATGGTATTGAAGGGAATTGGCCTCCCGTTAATTCAAAAGTTATCAAAAACTTGTCTGATGTGATGAGAGGGTAGAGATGGAGTTTGCTGATGACCGCATGCATTTTGGAAACAAGGAGAAGAAGAGGTCCAGGTGGAAAGCGATGGGTAAGAATCAACCAAAGAAATCTGATGGTAAGCAAATCCAGTTTCTAGTTTGTGAAATGTGTGGCAAGAAACACACTAGGGAATTTCTTAGAAAACCTGGGAAGTGTATTAAATGTGGTATGTTTGGACATATGGCCCAAGATTTCAATGGAACTGATCCTAATGCTAATCCTAATAAGAAAACTATAATGTGTTTTAAATGTGGTGAGATGGATCATTATGAAAATTCCTACCCAAAGAGAGATCCGAATGATGTAAAGAAGCTAGACTATAAGAAGAAAGGTGTAGTGAGATCCTTTGCGACTAAGTTAGAAGATGTCGGTCCATCCAATGAAGTTATTTCAGGTACTTTGTTTGTTCACTCATATTTTTCTAATGTTTTGTTTGATATAGTGTCTACAAATTTTTTCATCTCTAAGAATCTTTTAGGTAAATTTAAAATATCACCTAAAAAAATGAGACCTGAACTTGTTGTTAAAACACCAGGGGGAAATATTATAGCAAAGAGGAATTATAAGAATATTTCTATTATGGTCTGTGGAAATACTTTACCTGCAAACATTATTGTTTTAACCTTAGTCGAGTTTTATGTTATTATATGAATGGATTGGATTTCTATTTATCACGCTAAGATTGACTGTAGAGCTAAAGAAGTTGTTTTTCAGAATGATTTTCAGTTTTTATATAATAATGATCCCATACAACTGATAACATATCAGGAAGATGAGAAAATGTTAAAAGATGGAAATGAAAGTTATCTTGCTCATATTGTTGAAAACAAGGGAACTATTTAGATTGATGATGTACCTGTGTTAAATGAATACCTTGATATTTTTTCTGATGAGTTACCCAGTGTCATACCTAATCAGGAAATCAAATTCACAATTGACTTAGTTCTTGATGCAAAGCCAATTTCAAAACACCCATATCGTATGGATCAAATATAACATCTTGAATTCAAAAATCAGTGGAAGTATTTTCTTGATAAAGGCTTCATTCTTCCTAGAACTTCCCCATGGGTAGCCTTTATTTTGTCTGTTAAAAAGAAATATTATTCCATGAGACTTTTCATTGATTACAGAGCATTTAATAACATCACTATTAAAAACAAGTATCCTTTGCCTCATATCGATTATTTGTTCGATCACCTCCAGAAAGCTCAGTACTTTTCCAAGGTTTACTTGAGATCAGGATACCATCAGCTGAAGGTGAATGAGGATGACATCCCGAAAACAGCCTTTCGTACTAGATATGGGCATTATGAATTTGTTTTTATGCCCTTTGGGTTAACTAATGCACCTTTTGTATTCATGAATCTTTTGAAAAATGTATTTCATGTGTTCTTGGATAAGTTTGTGTCTGTATTTATTTATGAAATTCTGTTATTTTCTAAAAATAAAGAGGAGCATGAAAAACATATAAGGGTTGTTTTACGAACCTTAAAAGAAAATAAAATGTATGGAAAATTCATCAAGTGCGATTTTTTGGTTGCAACTGATTTCTTTTCTTGGGAAAATTTTAAATAAGGATGGAATAATAGTTGATCTATCCAAAACTAGAGTGGTTGATGAATGGCCAAGACCTAAAAATGTTATAGAGTTTCATATTTTCTTGGATTAGTAGGTTATTACCGACTTTTTGTTAAACAAATTACTCGATTATCTAGCCCGATGATTAAGTTAACAGAGAAAGGGGTTAAATTTTTTTGGATAGAATAATGTGATGTTTGTTTTCAAGAACTGAAGAAGAGATTGGTAAATGCTCTAGTTTTGGCCTCACCTTCCCGAAATGGTGATTTCTTCATCTACAGTGATACTTCATTGAAGGGACTTGGTTGTATTTTGATTCAGAATGAGTAGGTTATTTATTATGCTTCAAGACAACTAAAACCCCTTGAGTTAAATTATCCCACACATGATTTGGAATTGGAAACTATGGTTTTTTCTTTGAAAATTTGGAGGCATCATTTATATAGAGCCAAATGTCAAATATATACTGACCATAAAAGTCTGAAATATATATTCACTTAGAAGGAATTAAATATGAGGTAGAGAAGATGTCTTGAACTAATAAAGGATAATGATTGCACAATCAATTACCATCCTGGAAAAGCAAATAGAGTGGTGGATGCCTTGAGTCAAAAACATCATGCATCATTAACCATGTTACGTTTGGAACATGATCCCTTGATTAATGATTTGATGAATTTTGGCTGAAAAGTTGTTGGTGTATGGAATACATCTGTTTTGTTTCAGGTTTTAGTGCAGTATTCATTGTCAAAAAGAATTAAGAGAGCATAGAATGAAGACTGTGAGCTACAGAAAAAGGTAGAATTGGTAAAAATGGGTAAGCTTCCAGAATTTAATCTTGATAAAGTTTGTGTTTTAAGATTTGGAAAAAGGTTGTGTGTGCCCTGTGATTCTCAGTTGAAGAAAATTTTGTTGTGTAAAGCTCATAGTTCTCCATTTTTCATTCATCCTGGAAGTACTAAGATGTACAGAGACCTTCAAGAGTATTATTGGTGGGATGGAAAGAAAAGAGATATTGCTGATTTTACTGTGAAATTCTTGACATGTTAACTGATCAAAGTAGAGAAAAAGTTATAGAAGGGGATGCTTCAGCCTTTTCCAGTGCTAGAGTGGAAGTGGGAGAATATATCTATGGACTTCTTGGTGAGACTACCAAAGACATCTCAAGGTAACAATGCACTTTGGGTTATTGTTGATCAGCTGACAAAATCTGAAAATTTTCTTTCTATTCGAAATATAATGTCTTTGGATTAGATTTCTCAATTGTACCTCAAGGAGATTGTTAGGTTACATGGAGTTCCTCTTTCCATTGTATCTGGCCGGGATCCCAGGATCACTTCTAACTTTTGGAAGGGATTTCAAAAGTCATTAGGCCCAAAGTTAAATTTCAGTATAGCTTTTCATCCTCAATCAGATGGGCAGTCAGAATGAACGATTAAAACTTTGGAGGATATGCTTCGAGCTTGTTCAATGGACTACCAGGGATGTTGGGATCAAGATCTTTCTTTAGTTGAGTTTTCTTATAATAATAGTTTTCATACCAGTATACAAATGGAAACATTTGAGGCTTTGTATGGAAAGCGGTGTTGGACTCCAGCATTTTGGGATGAAGTGGATGAAAGAAAATTGATGGGGCCAGAATTAGTAGAAGAAGTAGCTGAAAAAGTGAAAATGATTCTGCAACTCATGAGGATAGCTCAGAGCAGGCAAAAAAGTTTTTCAGATAATAGAAGTAAAGAATTCTCTTTCGAGTTAGGTGATCATGTTTTCCTTAAAATATCTCCTTGTAAAAGTTTGATGCATTTTGGTAAGAAAGGGGATTAAAGTCCATGGTTCATTGGTCCTTTTGAAATCTTGGAGAAAGTTGGAACAGTTGAATACCGAGTAGCTTTTCCTTTGAGTTTGTCTCAGGTACACAATGTTTTTCATGTTTCGATGTTGATGAAGTATGTACAAGATTCGACTAATGTTTTGAGCCCAAATGCAGTTCAACTGCAGGAGAACCTTTTGTATGAAGTGAATCCAGTTCAGATTCTTCATCAAAGGGAACAAGTATTGCAGAATAAGGTACTCCGCCAGGTAAAGGTTTTTTGGAGAAACCACATGGTTGAAGAAGCAACATGGGAGTCTGAAAATGCTATGAGGGAAAGGTACCCTCACTTATTCAATATGAAAATAAAAAATGTGAGGATACAATTTTCAAAAGGTGGGGATAATATGACACCCCAAGGTTTTCTAAAAATAAATTGAAATGATTGAATTTTTTTTAATGTAGATATTTATAAGTATTATTTAAACATAATTTTACTGGTTCTATGTTTTGAATTTCCAAAAATGGTAATCTGCAATTGTGCTCAGTATGTTATTTGAAGTCTATTGGAACCAACTTGTTTTTTGGTGAACAGTAACATACACATATGAATAGTAATATGAATAGTAATATGACCCGAATGAATGGTAAATTGTATTATTATTTTATTTTCTTAAGACTTTTAGATAATGAAATCTTGATTAATTTTTAAATGTGATATAACAGCAGTTATAGTTTTTAAATTATTATTTTTTCAATTAAGTATGATTTTATTTAAAAATTATATTAAAAATATTTAGAAAATTGTTTTCAATAAATGGTCTTCATTTTTGAATTCTACACATTGATAAATGGATAGGGTGATTTTTTGAAATTTTCTGAAACATTTTATTTTTCGGTGAATAGTTAAAAATACAGTTTTGAGTTTCAATGTGTTAATGACATCATTAATGATATAATGATGATGTAATAAATATGGTCAACTTGTGTATAGTAAAATAAGTTATGAGGTTTCCCAAGTGTCTTATACCAAGGGAAAATACCATGGTCAAGCCCATGGTTTTGCAAATACCACAAATGAGGTGTCCCTTAAAATATTCCCTCACTATTGCTATAAATACCAATCCATTCATTATTTAACTTCCTTAAAAATTCCTAATCAAAAATTCCCTAGCCTCCTTACCTCCCTAGTATCCCTCCCAAGGTTTCCTCAATCCCCCAATGTCCCAACCCTCATGTTCTAGGAGTTACTCTTCAAGGTATGAAAATTCTCAATTTCTTTCTTTTTTCATTCAAGTTCTCTTTTATATGGTATAACATTCAAGTTTCCGTACCATGTTCTTATTTCCTTATTAATATTTATATATTATGTATTATGATTCATTTCTATATGTGTTACCCTTTTTCTATCTATTTTTAATATTTTTTAAGACCATGTTTCATAGTCGTTAGGCTGCCGAATTTTTGTAAGGTATTTCTCAATTTTTCTTCAATTTTTAGTTCCTTTCTTTTCTTATTCTTTCTTCATATCTTCTTACCTAAGAGGAATGAAATATACATAAATCATGTATATTATAGATGTTATCATGTTCATGGAAAATTAATCGTCATTATTCTTCTCCTCTCCCACTTATTCAAAGAATAAAAACATTGATCGTGATGTGTCGAATTACCGACATCGTGGACGATGTGATTTCAATTTCCATTAATTATTTCAAGTCTAGTCATGAAACCATTTATAACGTTGAAACAGGTTATAATATATGTATCATATCTCATCCCTGAATCTGGAATTCTTTTGTACTCATGGTTTTAATTTATAATAAAAAATGAGGTTGTTATTATCAAAGAACCACTAAAATGATCTAAATGAACATCATTAATGTTTTGACTTATGAATCATCCTCATATAAGACAGAAAAATGATAAATGGAAAAAATTATGGTACTGGAAATATTTAGATACCTTTACATTCCAATTCTTGAGTTTCACTTCCAATCTATAAGAACATCCATCATGAACCAATCAGGGAAATCATGTAACGAACGCACCCAAAATAGTGGAAGGAACAAAATACTAACAATTAAGGGGTGAAATGAGGTTATGAAATGATCATATAAGATGTTATAAACATTAAAATGTTTATGTAAAATACTAATAACATTATTTTAACCATTATACATGATGTTTAAACAAGTTTTAAGTAAGAAGAGCCTGAGGTAAGGGAATTCTTAACCCGATTTCCATTCTTTGGGTTAACCTTTTACTTTGTTATTTATGTGGTATTAAAATTGATTTTGTGATGGGTTTTGATTATATTATATTTAATTGTGTCTATTTAAAGTGTATATTCATATTCAATCCACTATATTAAGTCTCTCTTCAATTGTATGATATTTATAAGGGATTTTCTTTTAAAATCCTCTTTTACAAATCTGTTTTAAAAAATTCAAACACAATGTTTTTATGCAATTATTATTGTTGTATGATTATGTTATGGTTCTTGGTCATTGTTTATTATAAAGGGTGGGACCTATATTTCCTTATAATTAATTGGGTATGTGTATGTTGTAGGTCGGCCGTATGGTTACTCCCAGTGTAACTGCGATGGTTACACAAATAGTAAGGTAACCGTGAGGGTTACAAATTATAAGGTAGCTGAGAGGGTTACAAGATTATGTAAGTAATTCCCCAAGATACCTTTATGGTTATACTTATGATCTTATGTAATGATTAAATCTCTTGTTTCAAAATGTTAGTATATATATACAGGTATTAAGTATTCCTTTTGAAAGTGATTTCATACGTTACAAGTATTCATGGACTAATGTGTTCTTTCTTTATTTTTATATCCCTTACTGAGTTTTTTGTACTCATACCATGTTTTAAATGATTTTTATAGGTTAATGGATGTGTAAGACAATGAATTAATCCATTTTAAATGTTGAATAATTTTCAAAGAATCATGATTTAAGTTTTAATGTTTTATATTTTGACAAAAAATAAAAACTGTTTTATGGTGTCTACTCTGTAACAATGTGTAATGTTATGAATGTATTATGTCCTAATTCCCTAAAACTCTAAAATTTAAAATATCCTTAATGAAAAAGGAAGTTTTTTATTAACTAAATTCAAGGTTACGTGTGTAATAAGGCTCAATCCTTATAGTTTCATGAGGTTGTAGTCCGACGTACACAAGAATGATGATTTCCTAACCCATATGATGGAAGTGTGTGTGGGTGTATCTCACTCCATTTAAACAAAAAAACATGTATATTTATTATATTTAGGTAATTATATAATCATGGTATAATAATAATTAAAGGTGTTAGAGAAATAAATAAAACAAAAAAGGCATGTTTTTGAACATTACCACTTTTTCGGGTACCTCCATTTGGTTTATAGAAAAAGACTTCCTTGGTTGGATTTTTCCAAATTTAATGCATATAGGATGATAGGAGGGAATATTAGAAATAATTTTTTTTCATGGATGTTTGGATATAAATGGAATTATAGGGTTTAATAGATGAGGATAGGGGTGGCATTTTATAATGGAGGTGAGTGAAAAACTTGTAAATTTTTAAAACAGGGAATTCCACACACAATTTTTCCATGTAATGTGGATAAAATAATGTGAAAAAACTTATAATATAAGGTATAAGTTCTAAATATGGCTATAAAATTGGTTCTTTACAGGTTTCTAGGTCATTTAACCACTTAAATTTAGAGTTTCGTCACTTGGTAATTCTCATTTTCTACCTTAATCATAGCGATTAATTTTAATCATTTTCACAAATAAATTTGGTAAAAAATTAAATGAAACTTAATATAAATTATAAATTATGATGATTTCATATGTGAAAATCATTTTTACAAATTAAATTCACATAATATGAAAATTTTATTTTAATATTAATCCCATAGTCATTGCGAGACAACGATTTTTTAAGAAGAGTATTTTTCTAGAAAAATGGGATTAAATATTAACTAAATGACTAAATATAATAATTTTATAAAAATAACATAATATTTATTAATAAATATTCAAAAAAAATATTTAAAACATTACCCTTTAGGGACTATTTTAATTAATTAAAAGGTGAAAATTTTGCATTTTAAAACAGTTTTTAGAAATACTCGTCTTTAAACCCAAAAACAAACTTCTATTAAAAAAACATAAATTTTATCAAAAAGTAATTAAATGAATTAAATATAAATAAATAATAATTTTTTTACTTGAAAAAATATTAAAATCATATTTGGACTCATAAATTAGTTAATTTATTAAAAATAAAACAATTTTAATAAAAAACGGTATTTTTCAATATTCACTGAAAATCAACAGATTTTAATAAAACCAAAAGATTCACCCAAAGTAAATGTTAATATTATTATTTTAAAAATTATATTCATTTTAAAAAATTAAAATTCTAAAATTTAGAAATTCATCTTTTAAATAAAACCATATAAGAAAAGTGTTTAATTAAACTATTTCCTTTTTGATTAAAAATTAAATAATTTTTTATAACTAATGTAACTATCCAATTCATATGAAAATGATTTATTATATCATTAATTGGGTTGTTAAATACTGCCCCTATTTTATAAATTTCTTCATCTCAATTTTATTCACTTATTAAACAAGTGGGGACATCATTTTCTTATAGCATTTTCAGATTCCCATGTTGCCTCTTCAAAAATATGGTTTTTCCATAAAACCATAACAGGGTAAATAACCATATTCTGAAACACTTTCTCTCGATGGTCAAGAACCAGAACTAGTAATTCCATATAAGAAATATTATTTTCCAAATGAACTACTTTAGTTATCAGAACATGAGATGAATCTGACACATATTTCCTTAACATTGAAACATGAAATATGTGGTGTACTTGAGATAAATTCAAAGGGAAATCCACTCAATAAGAAACGGATCCATCTTTATCTAAGATTTAATATGTTCCAATGAACCATGGACTATGTTTCACCTTCTTTCCAAAACATGTCACACTTTTCTATGTATAAACTTTGAGTAAAACATGACCGCCTAACTCAAAATAAAGACCATTTCTATTATTATCCACATAAATTTTATTCCAACTCTTATCAGTACTCATGTATAATAGAATCAAATAAAATTTATCAACTTTTTCTATTACCAACTACGGTCCCATAAAATTCATTTCTCCTATATCATCCAAAAATGATAGTTTTCAACATCGTTTTCCATATAATACCTCAAATAGTGCTATTTGTATACAGGAATGAAAACTATTGTAATAAGAAAATTAAACCAAATAAATATATCAATCCCAATATCCCTAGTAATCCATTAAATAGGATAGAATCACATCTTAAATTCTTTTAATTCTCCTCTTAAACTATCCATTTGATTAAGGATGAAAAGTTATACTAAAATTTAACTCAGTACCTAATGACTTCTGAAGTCCTTTCTAATAATTGGATGTGAACCCGAGATTGCAGTTTGATATAATGGAGATTGGTACTCCATGTAACATGAATATATTCTTTATATATATTTCAAAAAACCAATCTAATGAAATATTATCTTTAATAGGAAGGAAATGGGAAAATTTAGTTAATCGATCAATAATAACCCAAATCACATTATTACCTTGAGAAGTATTTGGATATCATATGGATAAATCCATTGATATATTCTCCAATTTCTACTTTGGTATTGGCAAAGGTTGAAGCATCCCATTTGGTAATAATCATTCTACTTTAACCTACTGGAAAGTGAAACACTTAATTGTAAATTTAGAAATATCTCTTTTCATTCCATCCCACCAGTAATACTCCTGATGTTCTCTCTATATCTTTGTGCTACACGGATGAATATAAAACTGAGAACTATGAGCTTCATTCAATTACTCTATCCTCAACAGGGAATCACAAGGCATGCATAATATTTTTCCAAATCATATAAATCCTTCTTTATCAATATTAAATTAAGTAAAATTTTCTCTCTTAATGGATTCTACATTTTCTTGTAGAGATTGATCCTCCTTATAAGTAGTCTTAATTCTTTTTAACAAAGTCAATTTCACTCGAACCCAAAATAAAACAGTGGTTTTACATGAATCTAAAAATTCTAGGCCAAAATTAATTAAATAATTTACCAAATGGTCATGTTCCAAATGTAACATGGTTAATGTAGCACTTATTTTTTGACTCAAAGCAATAGACACATTATTTTATTTTCCTAGATAGTAATGAATCATGTAATCATGATCCTTTATTAGTTTTAGACATCTTCTCTATCTAATTTTCAATTATTTTTTAGTGAATATATAATTCAAACTTTGTTGTTTAGTATATACTTCACACTTTACTCCTACAAATTATTCCTCAAAATTTTTATTGAAAAAATAAAAGTAACTAATTCCTAATCATGTGTAGGGTAATTTAACTCATGAGGTTTAAAATTACATGTAGCATAAGAAATTACCTTATCATTATGTATTAGAAAAAACCATGTCCTTTCAAAAAATAATCATTTAAGATCATTGATTCACCATTTCTATATGGTATTTCCAAAAATGGATCCTTCAACAATCTTCTTTTCATTTTTGGAAAACAATCATCACATTATTTTTTCCAGATGAAATTTACTCCTCTTATAGTTAACATGGTTAGTGAAATACATAATTGAGTAATGTTTTAAAAAAACTACTAAATGTAACCATATAATCCATGAAAAATAATAATCTTAGTGATATTTTTTCATCTTTTACATTATTAAAATACTCTTGTTTAAGCTGGGTTAATGGTTATTCCATCTTTAGAAATGTTAGCCCAATTTGGTTAAATACCCTTAGATGGGGGTGAATTAGGGCATTCAATATTAAAACAACTTCCCATTTATATTTTTTTTGTTAAACAACAAATATTATCTCTCTTTCCTAGTGTAATGTATTAATATAATTTAAATCATGAATGTGACACCTCAATTTTTCTTGGTTCACCCTCACTGGGATAAGTCCACGACCAATATAATGATAATGTTCTAATGTACGAAATACTCTAAGGCTCACTTTTAAATTATAAGGTTTGGTCAAGATCACTTCTATGCCCAGGCTCATAACCTTTACAATGTTTAGGGTCAGCTCACTATTTTCCCAAGGGTCACTCCCTATGTCACTTTCCTTGGCTCGCTACCAATGGAAAAGATCATTGTCTTTCTCTTCCTTTTCTCACTACACTATAAATGATCCACTCATACTTTATAGACTTTTAGGTCCCTTAATTTTCATGAATTCATGCATCCTAGACATTATATAGATGCTCTGTTGAAGTTCCATTTTCACTCATATATAAACTCCAATTTTCCACATATGGTTAGTTTATGAAAATTAATTTTGTGAACTATTTTAGTCCCTTCATGAACTACCTTGATTCCTCTTTGAATTCCCTTGCACCACATGGGGTGAGTGCTTCTTGGACTACCTCTTCTTCTATGGATTGTCCCTACTTCGTGGATAAATTCTTATTCCATGGACAACCTCTCCTCCGTGGACAACTGATGCCCCATATAAAACCTATACTACATGGACCCTTTTTTATTTTTTGGACTATAGAGCCCTGCAAACCCCCTTTCCACAAACTGACATTGTGGAAAACCCTTCACGAAAATGATTCCTCATGAACTCTCTCTTTCACAGAATCCTTCATTGTGGACACTTTCAGACTTCACCGAATTCTTCCGAGAGAAATGATGTTTTCTATTGAAAATCTCTCTCCATAATGATCTAATTAACAATCCTCATATAGAAAAATAGATATAAAAATCATTCTAATCTGATTTCCTCAAATCTTTGATGTGGTATATCCTTCTCCACGGACTATGCTATGTGGTTCACAAAGTGTGATTTATCCTTTTTAGTATCTAATTTCTTCTGTTATTGAAAAACCTTTGTAGATCCTAAAATCTCCACCTCCTTTCCACAAATGACGAGTCATCGCACAAACATCAAGCCTCATGTGGACTCTAATCATCATGTGAACTATTTTTCATTCATGACCAACATATCATCCTTTATGGTCCTTATAGTGCTACTATGTGACTTTTATGATTTTAATATTCTATTCCTCAAACATCTTTTTCTTTCTGCAATCTATGATTCATGGTCTAATAACTCATATTACTGAAAAAAAATCATTTTCGAAATACAAAACTTGTAATTTTGAGGCCCAAAATTTTTGAAAACACTAGGAAACTATGATACCTTAAAAACCTACTTCGACAACACTAACCATACTAATTCGAAACCATTTGGCTTCTTCAACAAACATAATCACTGCAAAAAACTGAGAGGCTAGCTTGAGGGATTTTTCCCAAAAAGAAACAATATGACCAAGAAATGAATTTTTTTGCAACCAAAATTCACACTTCATAAATTTCCCATAATTTTTCTTTTTATTTAATGTTTATAAAACAACCCTTAGATGTCATTCATGATTCAATTAACTTTTAGAGTATACCAAAATGTCATCACTAAACAAAACCACAAACTTATCTAATAACTCCTGAAAAATTCTATCCATTATATTCATAGATACAAGAGGTATGTTATATAACTCAAATGGTATAAATATAAACTCATAGATTCCGTATCTATTTCAGAACATAGTTTTTGGAATTTCTTTTTCCTTCACTTTAAATGGATGGTATCCCAACCTCAAATAAACCTTTGAAAAGTATTGTGCCCTTAGATATGATCAAATAAATCATAAATATGAGGGAAATGATAATTTTCTAAATAGATATGTTATTCAATGATCTATAATCAATTCAAAGTCTCACTGAACCATATTAACTTTTAACAAAAAAGACAAGATCACCTGATGGTGAAGTTCTTGGTTGAATGAAGCTTTATAAAATAACTCATGCAATTGATTTTTCAATTCTAAAAGATCCACTTTATCCATTCAAGTAGGGGGTTTTGAAATAGTCTTATCATTAGGTACCAATTAAATAGTAAAGTCATCCTCTTGATTTGGAATAAAACTTGGTAAATAATATGAGAAAATATTAATGTAATCATTTACTAATGAGACATAACTAATTTGAATAGTTTCCTTATTTTCAACAATATGAGATGGGTAACTTTCACTGCCATCTCTAATAAATTTCTCATCTTGTTAGTAAGTTATCAAAGGCATGAAATTATTTAACACAACATTATTATCACTATAATCTAACTTAGAATGATAAAATGAAATCCAATTGATGCTAATAATGATATAAAACTATACTATGGAAAGTTCAAAAAGATTTGCAAGAATGAACATCCCATTGATAACAATAAAGATATTCATATAAATCTTGGTTTCTTTAATACTTCCACCCAGAGTTTTCACCAAAAGTTACATCTTAATTTTATTAGGTGATATTCCCAATTTACTAGAAAATTTCATATAAATGAAAGAATATGAAGATCCAGAGTCAAACATGGTATTAACATAATTTTAACAAACAATTAACAGACCTATCACCACTTCATTTAACAGAACAAAATCAGATATAGCAATAAAAAATGACCTATATACACCTTTTTATTTTTCTGATCATAAAGATTTACATCCTATGCTACTAAATTTGGTCACACATTAGAAAAACAACCCTACTCATTAAAACAAAAACATATCACCATTATATGGCTATTAGTTACCCCATTATTTGATTCCTTGGTATTCCTTTCCTTTCATTCACATGCCATGTTACAAAACTCTCCATATTAGTAACACTTTCCTAACTTCATAAAAAATTCTCCAGGGTTATTTTTACCATACTTACCATAATATTGGAACTTTATTTTCTTACTTCCAGATTTATTTGTTGTATGTTTCTCCATAACCTTACATCACCAATTCTTCTAACATTCATTATTATGAGGAATATAAGAGTTAGAAAATTCCATCTCAAACTTTTTATCATAATGAACAGATTTCTCATAAATTTTAAAATCTCAGGTTTCCAAAGGTATACATAGACTTGGTTTCAATATTGAGTAAAATATATTAATCTTCCTATCAGTTTCTTGAATAAAATATGACACATACCTATAAAATCATATGAAGTTTTATTTATATAAACTTATGGAATCTTTATATTTTTTCCTCAATTCCAAGAATTATTTTTTGCATCTGGAGTCGAAAAACCTTAAGGAAATATTTTTCAAGGAAAAGATCCTTTGGTTTTTTTAAATTCAATGGAATAAAGATCATATTTATATCCATTATTCTTAACTAAATACCACTATTGACCAAATTCACCTTCAAAATGATAAAAAAAGGGTTACCTTTTGACATTCTGAACATCCCAAGACATAAAATATCTTTTCCAGAGCATTGATCTATCATTAAGCTACCAAATGGTAAAATTACCTACTAAATTATAAGGTATTTTTCCCCATTAAGTGATCCACAAAATAAATGTTCCTTCATGGTTGACTGAGTTCCTCTCTAGCATGGATACCACAACCATCTTTCACCCGATTCAACTAAACCATCACTACAACAAACTATTCTATTTGATTCCAACTCTCTCAGGATGTTAATTAGAAATGGAATCTTCAGATTATCTATTTACTCTATGAAAAACCATTCTGAATAGACATAGTTTAGATGAATAAACATGGTAATATTAATATTATATAACATTTTAAGTTAATCATAAGGTAAAATATTTTTGAAGGGATTATATTAATATTACCCTAACCTCAAAATTTATCTAAACCAACCTTTGATATGAAGTGTAAGGCCTAGATCTTAAACATTTATTAATCTTGAGTTTTAGTAAATAATTTTATTTCTTTAAATTTGAGGACATTTTCAGGTTTAGAGTTTTATAGAATTAGTTCATAACTCATACATAAAAAACTATATAATACAAAGTTCAAACTTCCAAGAAGAGTCTATTTTTACAAAAATTTAAACAAAACATGATTTCTTTTCATAAAAACTCTTCATGACTTTCAACTTGACCTCTTCCAATCCATAAAACCACCTTAAATCCTATGAAAAACATTTAACAATGTCTGATGAAAAAAAAATATTAGTAAGGGATACAAAAAGAATGAAACCATTCATCCAGTGAAAAACATTAAAACCCATGAAAAACCATTTCTTGAAAATATAACTTTTTACCCATAAAGGTAAATATCATTCCTTCAAAAATATAATTTATTTTACCATTTTTAAAACAATTATTTCCATGAAAACTCATTAAAAATATAGAAAATTCATGTAGTTACCTTAGGACATCGTCTCACAAAATCCTTACAGAACCCTTACAAATCCCTTACAAATTGGAATAACTATAAAAATAACTCCTAATATAATTATCTAGAGAATATAATCATAAACCAATGAATTGGAGTTCTATCTAGACACACCCATTTTTTAAGATATAATGAGATCACCTGGTTCTATCTTGGCACACTCATCATTTATATTGTCCAAGAACCACATCATGAAGAAAATATTTCATCTTAATAAAATATTTTAAAATTATATGAAAATCACTACCAGATATTAAAATACTATTTTCTATCAAAACAACTTTTTTAAATAAAAAATAAACCTTTTAAATATAGAATTACCCAAAAATGGAATGATGGTTTTTTATTTAATAAAACATGAAATCTTAAAATGGAATCTATAAATGAAATAATAGTCATTGTGGTAGGAAATGTCGTTGTCATCATTCTATTTAAAACATATAAAAAGATTCTTTTTTTAAACATTTTTACTAAATTAAGAGAGAAATAAAATTAACTTGATAAATATTTTATTCCCATATGAAAAAAATTCAAATATCATTTTAAAAAAATAGACATGGAAGAGAAAGAGGGTTTGAAGGAAATCCTTAAAAATGGATTTTTTTTCAAAGAAAATCTCCTTATTAATTGAGAAACACTTGAATTATAAAAATAATTAAATAATGTGATTAGAAAACATTATATATCATGATAATAAATAAATTATTGATATATAATGTCAAATGGGATTTATATGCACCTTATAATCTAATAATGGTGTATAACATCAAAAATTGCCTCAATGAAAGGAAATTGAGATGAAGTCCCTTACCCTAAGTTTGATTTGTCATGTTTATCTTTATATTCCTAAATAAAAAACTTATGTAAATTATTTAATTGATTTATAACATTTTTCAAGTTTATTATTACTTCTATTTCACTGATTTACATGTAATATACAATTACTTAATCATATATGTTTAAGTCGTATTATTTGACCATATTCAGCTTATGTGTCAAAAATGACTTTAGTGGGCCGACTAAGGACAAAGGGATAATTATTTAAACATATATAGAATAATAATAATGACATAAATATCAAATTTATAAGTCAATTATACATATAAAACCAATAAGTAAATATTGTTATGAAAAATGAATCAATATTATGATCCTCGAGACGATAGACCATACGTATGCATCAGTAACATTCCCATTTTAAATTAATCATTTTGGAAAGAGAGTATATAATATTTTATATTTACATAATAATAATTAAATCATAAAAACCATAATATTTAATTATTTATATGTAAGTATATCATTATTGTGATGTAAAATAAATCACATCGCTTTAAAGAGGTGGTAGTCCACATGTCCATAAATGGGATTATCACTTTTTCAATGTGTGAAAAGGTAAGAAGAAATTAATATATTATATTTAAATAAAGATAATTATGTCATGAATATTATAATTATTACATGTATATAATATATATTTATTATATTTACCCTTATTACCTTCCATGTAACAAGTTAGTGATAAATGATTCACATCGATTCATGAGGTTGTAGTCTTCCATACACACGAGTGATGTTATTGTATCCCCTAAAGTATGAATTTTAAAAAGATTTTATATGATATAATTAATCAAGAGGTATAAAGTTTTTATAAAAATAAAAAATATCATATATAAATAGTATTACAATCATTATTTTCAATCATGATAGGTGGTAATGGAAAAAAGAACGACATCGTTTTGTGAGGTGGTTGTCCACCATACACGCGAATGATGATTTTGTAACCAATTTGAGGGAATTGTGTGTGGGTGTAGGTTTTACCCTTAACATAAAAACCTCTAGATATATTTAAGATACCAATTTCTTTAAATAATCATGGTATAAGAATAATTTAAGGGTTTGATAAAGAAGTAAAACAAAAACGCATGTTGATGAACATTGCCTCTTCTTCAGGTAACTCTGTTTGGTTTGAACCAAGGGAATTCATTGATTGGATATCTTCCCCAATTAAGGATTATATGATGAGATTATGGATGGTTAGATTATATCTGGTCATGTATCTTCTGATACAAAGGTCTTGAGATGTTTGAAGAGAGGATGATAGGGGAGTCCTTTTATAAGGTAGATGAGCGGAAAACTTGTAAATTTTCTAAAGAGGGAATTACACCCATGATTTTTCATTGTAAAGTGGATAAAATAATAAAAAAATAGATACTGGAAATTATAAGGTCTAAATATGTCCAGAAAATTGATCCTTGATAAGTTTTGAGGTCATTTTCTCCTTATGTTTAATGTTTATTCACTTCGTAATTCTTATTTTTACCTTTATTACTGTGATTAATTATAATCATTTTCACTAATCAATTTAGTAAAAAATTAAGTTTAACTTATTATAAATTATAAATTATTTTTATTCCAAATATTAAATACATTTTTCCAAATTATATTCATAAAATTGAATAAATTTAATTTAAAATTAATCTCGTAGTCGCTATGAGACAACATGTTTTATGGAAGATTAGTTTTTTAGAAAAAGATGATTCTATATTTACTCAATGATTAAATATAATAATTGTATGAAACTAAAATAATGTTTATTATTATATAGAATATAAACTTCATTTAAAAAATTCCCCATTTTGGATTATTTAAATTAATTAAAATGGTCAAAAATTATTCATTTAAATCAGTTTTTCGAAAAACCTGCCTTTAAACCCAAAAAAATGTATATTAAAAAAATATTAAGTTGATTATAAAGTAATTATATGAATTAAATATAAATGAATAGTAGTTATGTTACTTTAAAACATATTAAAAACATATTGGAACTCTTAAATTACTAAATTTATTAAAAAGAAAAGTCGTTTTACAAAAATCGATATTTTTTACTATTCACTGAAAAATCAACATTTTTTTGAAAAATACCAAAATTTCACCCAATATAAATTTTTATATTCTGACTCAATTATTTTTTAAAATTAAAATTATAAATTTTATAAATTAATATTTTAAATAATACCTTATAATAAAAGTGTTTAATGAAACTATTTCGATTTTGATTAAAAACTACTTAATATTTTTATAACTAAAGACACTATATAATTCATATAAGAATGATTTATTATATCATTACTTAGGTTGTTACAATGTTTTTATGTATGAATAAAGTTATGTATGTATTTATATATTATCCACAAAATAAAAGTAATCCATACAATATATATTTATATAAGCCACTATACATTCATGTTTAGTATAATGTTTTCTTTATGCTAACAGAATAATTACATGCATGTATGAATTTTTGTTAGTATATTAACTTTATTATGTGTGTTAATATAACATTTTTTATTATTATAAAACATTGGGGTTTTTTATTTAATATTTTTTACTTGATGTGTAAAACTCTAAATATTATAATATATATATATATATAACTCATAGAACATAGAAAAACCATAAAACATATATAAACCCAAAATAATATAATAAAATACACTAAATATATATTTAATAGTTGATACTGAACATATATAAATATATGAATGATAACCAAAAATATATATCGATATATATAACATTAAGAATCAAATACATGGAGAACATAGGTTGGGAATGACCCATACACATGAAAATTGGGATTTTAAGTAACAAATTTATAAATATAAATAATAAATAACTATATATAATCAAAATATTCTATTATTACATATATAAACAATTATATTATATAATATAGTAAATATTATATTATACACCGTAAATGTTCTAGTATATGTAATAAAAATGTTTTATGTAATACAAATGTTCTTTTAAAATATATGTTCATTGATAGTATATATATAATATAAATGTTTTATGAATATTATTTATAAAAATTTTCTATAAATTGATATTTTTATACATTTTTATCCTTTATATATTATAATAATTATTTGCATAATAAATATTAAAAGTATTATATATGTTCTGTGGTACTGTGTGTGTGTGCGTGTTATAAATATTTTGTTCTTATGGGTGTATGTTATACATGTTAAGTGTATTAATTAAAAAATTTATGTTTTTTGTATTACAAATTATATTTTCAAATTTTAAATGATTCATATAATAATAAATTGGAGTTGAAAAATAACAAAACAATATTTTATTAAATATATTTAATTTACTTGTGGAGGATGAGATACCAAACATTAAATTTCATCTGGTATTTAACCTTTAATCATATGAAATACATTAACAGTGACAGTTCTCATTCTTGAATACTTCCCATCTTTTGTTTGTTTGTACAAGTATAATTTTTTCACTTTTTATTTTAGCATTAAAACTTTATTTTTCACTTTTGGATCAATAGAGGTTCTTAGACACCTAGAATATTGCATAAGTAAAGGATAATTTGGATTCAACAAATTTGGTCCATAATTCATCCTCTAATATGTAAAGGATTCTCATTTACCACGATCATGAGTTAAATCAAAACTCAAACCCAAAAAATCAATGAATAATGAATGAAAACAAACAAACATAATCTCAGAGGAGGTTTACTTCTACCTTGGGAGTGTATATTTGTGAAATTATAATGAGATAGAGAGGTTTGATCCAATTATATGTTTAAGAAGAAGAAATTTGAGTTTTGTAGAAGAATAAAAATGAAGGATATTAGCCTATTGATCCAATGCAAGGGAGGATACCAACATAATAATTATATATTTTTTAATTAATTAACAAATGTTGTAAAATAATAAATTTACTTATAGGTTTAATGAACCAATAAATATAATAATGAATAAAAAATATACTATTATAAATAGATTTACAATTTGAAATAGTATTAGTAAAAACAGATTGAAAACAACATTACTTTTTTTTACTTGTAGTTTCAAATTTCACCAAAACAATATAGGCTACAAATATGAGTATTCCATTTGGAAAAAAAATAAAACTTACTATCTGATTATTTATATATCTATAAATAAATTCATCCATATTGATATATATCATTACATTTCAGGAGATACGAATAAATAGAAAAATGGGGATTATGAAGTTCTCATAGCATAATTTTTCTTACATAGATGAGTATTCTTGATTAATATCTATGCTGATAAGGGGAGTGAGATTGTAGTTGGTGATACTTTTTTTTGATATTCTCATCTGGGAAAGAAGATTTAATTATGGGGGTCCCTCCTTCTCCTACTCCTTTCCACTAAATTTAAACCCTACTCAAAATCCAATTTAAACCAATTGCATAAAAACCAACAAAAAACAATCATGAATAATATTTCACTTATTTTACATGTGAAGAAAATACTCAATATTAAAATAAAAAACATCAAAAAAATATCTCATAATTAAAAAAATACATGAAAATTGAACAACATATAAATTTTTTATGTTTTTATGTTATTATGTTGTTAAAAATGGTGTTAATATTTCATGATATACATATAGGTTAATACCAAAAAAAAATTACACCACTCTCAAGGAACACATTTAGACACTTTTTCAAACATAGATTTAATTTTCATGAATGTGTGACTAAAATTGTTCAATAATCTCCACATACTTAAAAATTATTTCATAACCAAATGGAATTAGTAGTAATAAATGGATTTAGGTGCATGGAAATCAAAAAACAACTAGAAATAAAAAAAAGTCAAATCAAAATATAAATTTATTAAAAAATTTACTCACATATAGTAAATCAATCATCAATAAAAATTAAATAATTCTTACCATTATTTAATTACTAACCACCTCATTTGACTATTTTATTGTAATGGATCATTAATTTTAATAATTAATGGGAAGGGTCACCATCTCACATGAAAGTTTCAAATGATGTCTCCAACAATTTCTATAGCATCACTAATAGAAATATCAAACTCATCAAATGGTAAAATATTTTTAACTTATATGTACTATAAAAAGGACATTTAATGACCACTAAAAGTAGTCGTAAAAGGTTTATAGTTATTTCTCAGAAACCAAAAAATAGCGATCTCTTTTGAATCATCATTGGGTTCCTTATCTATAAGGACCCAATACCTATTAGAACCATTTTAAAATTTTTAATCAATAATTCATTTTATTTCTTTCCTAATTTTTTTTCAATTTTATAGTTTTTGAGATTTATGTGCTAATTCTTAGATAACAAACCCATGAATTGTAATGTAGACACTTATACTCAGTGTCTATTTTAACATAATATGAAAATTTTACAATGACACACATTTTATTATCCTGAAAAAGCATCATGATTTTAAACTTGAATTCATCGTTTTTATTACTAAACCATTAACCATGTTAAAAACATTTGAAAAGATTATATGAGCTTAAACATATCAGTAATAGACTTAAAAAAAAGAAAATAAACCTATTAGTAAATTTCAAAACCATGGGATCATATAATAGAGTTTAAATTTAAGATAATAAAATTTGTATTCAAATAATCATTTACTTACATATTAAATAATATTTAATACTTATTTTTTTTATAAAAAACATTATAAGAATACATAAAGAAAAAATCAAAAGCATCTGGGTTTCTTAGAAAACATGAGAACCCATGAAAAAAAATTTCTCAAAAACTTATCTTTTACCATTAAAGGGAATAATCATTCAATAAAACTAAATATCAATATCTTACCTTTTGAAATAAAAATATTTCTATGAATAGTCATTTTAATGAATAAAAAAGTCATTTAGGTGCCTTAGGACATCATATTTATAGAAACCTTACAAGAACCCTTACTAATGGAATAACCTACTCGGTTGATTCCAACATAATTCTCCAAATAACTTAATAATTACCCAACTCATTAGAGATATATATTAGGAAAACCCAAAACTATAAACAATCCCAAGGAATATAATATAAATAAATCACATAAAATCTTTCATTAACAATTAAAACACATAAAAATATACTTGTGAACCTATAGGTAAAACATTTTGGGATATTGATATATCTATTTATATTAAAACTATATTTTTGAAACCAAAAATAATTAGAATAATGTGAATAATGGTTTTAATATAAATAAAAAATGGAATTTTTTAAAGGAATACCAATATAAAATAGTGGTTTTTTGTAGGGGGAAAAGCTGCTAACATAATATACATTAAAACAAAACTCATTTTTTACTTTGTAAAGAAAGCCAAACATTCAATATGAAATATGAAAAAATATTCCATTAAAAGGAAATTGTGTGAAAGTCAATGAAAGTTTAAAATTACTTTCATCTATTTAATTATTTACTCACCCATCACACAATATATACATAGAGTAAAAATAAAAGAAGTAAATCTTCAAAACATTTTAAAAATATTTTTTATGATAGAATATCCCTTTATGACTAGATAAATTCTAAATGAATGAAATAATGAAAGAAATAAATTTGAATGGGTTTTTTAAAACATTAAATTTTATATAATAATGATAAAATACGTCCATACGTCTATTTATACACCAAATAAAAGAAACCATGTAGTGAAAATAGCCGATGTCTCAAAGAAATGGAATTGAGACTAGAAATACTTTACCTCGAGTCCAAATTATTACATATCCTCTCTAATTTATTAAATAATAAACTTATGTTAATTATTTATATTCTTAATAACCTTTATCATGTTAATTATTCATTTTATTTTACTTTTACCTATGTCACACTCATTAACATAATTGATTTATTCTACTATGGATATTTTGAGTATGTTTGGATCATAAGTCCAAAATGACTTTGGTAGGTTGAATATGGTCAAAAGTGTCTGGATTAGATATTTTCAAGAATAATAATATTGTAATAATTATAATTTTTATAAATTAATTATACTTTTATTACTGAATATGTAAGATGGATTGGAAAAATGAATTTATTTACAACATAGAGACGGTTGTTCGTATGTACACATGAGTAAACTTTCCATTTTTCAATACAAATATAAGAACGAAGGTAAGCGTGATTTTATAATTATATAATGATGATTATATTATAAATATAATATTATTTCATTAAATATACCTTTATATACTATTCATGTGAGGATGTTCCAAAAAATTAAATACCATATTTTTGAGGCAGTAGTCCACACATACACACAAACGATGTTTTTTAATATTTATTCAATGGTAAAGAAAGAATTAGAATATTTATATATCATTATAGAATTAAATTTTCATCATATATATTATATTATTTCATTTTATCCACTATTATGAGCATCCAAAAGAGTATGTGATGAAAAATAAAATACATCATCTCACGTAGTGGCAATTCGAACATACGCGTGGAATATGTTATCATTTTCAATTAGATGGATAAGTGTATGAAAATGGGTTATACCCTAAAAATAAAACAATTATAGTATATGGTATATTATGATGTTATTATATGAAAATGTTTAAGAGTTTTTTGAAGGAGGTAAAAAAATATATTAAAAGAAAGCACCATGTTAAGAACTATACCCCTTCTCCAGACATCAGCCTTATGATTATATATAAAGCCAACATAGGATATAATTATGATTAAACCAAGATATCTAGGATGTAGGAGGTATTTTAATAAATTATTTTAGTGTGGATTGTTTTGGATAAGAGGATCTTTAATTGTAGAGAATATAGGATAGGTGGTGTACTTTCATAAGTGGGGTAGATGACACGCTTGGAATTTTCCAAAAGATTAAAATATATTAATTTAATACTAAATAAAAATGGATAAAAAATAATTTAATATAAGATGATATATGGTTTAAATATAACAAAAAAAATAGGATTTAGAAAAGTTTTTATGCCATTTTAACCCTTATAATTTTAGTTGTAACCATTTTAACCCATTTTAACTCTTACTATAGAAACAATTTTTTTAACAAAATTACAATTAATAATGAGAAAAAAATAAGGATTACATATTTAAAAAGTTTTATCCTTATTAATAAAAAGATTAAATCCATTTTTAAAAATAAAATCTATAAATGTGGTAAAAATTACTTTTAAAATCAAAACACGTAACTCGTTGAAAAATGGATTTTTGGATAAATGCCTTTTTAAGTATAAAATTGGTTTTACACAGAATTAAGTTATAATGTTGATCCAAATGAAATTAATATAAATATTTACAATTAAAAATTACAAATTTAATTTTAAAACTGATGAAAAATGAAATTATACTTTGTAAATACTTGAAAATAAAAGACAGTTTTCTTAAAAATTGATATTTTCTACTATTCACCTAAAAATAAACTTTATCAAAAAATTATCAAAAATTATCTCTAAGATAATTTGAATTGATGATATTCAAAATTATATAATTTTTTTAAGATTAAAATTATATAATTTTAAAACAAAACATTTGAATAAAACTGTATAACGTATGAAACATAATTTAGTTAAAATAAATATATTTGTTGATAGAAAATAGACATATTATAACATATGAACCAAGTCTATAGGACCCCATACTGGTATTTTCCATGGTCTGTCTACACATGACATGTGGTAGGTCTATCCCCTGCCATATGGGGATTTAATTCACCTTCCCCATATCTCAACCCCATGAGCTCAGACATAACTACCAATCAAGAAATTCTATGAGTACCACATGTCCAAAAAATTAGTGTTACTCATATGAATTATTGTTTGGGTAATATTTCTAAGTTCACAGGTTTGATTTTTGGGGTGGTGAATTAAATTCTTCAAGAAAAAGGGATAATACCTACCACTTGTCACATGTAGATGGTCCATGGATGATACCGGTATGGACTTATATGGACTAGGGTCATCATTTGTTAAAAATATATATGATCTGGGATTGTTACATACATATTTGGCCTAGTGGACCTCATAGTGCTTCTTAGTAAGATTTTATTCCTGAGGTCACGGGTTAGAGTTGTGGGGGAGGTGAATTAAATTCTTGTTGTGCCAGGGATAGTACATTCCGTGTGTCACATGTAGAAAAGTTGTGTCTGATACTAGTATGGGATCCTAAAGACTTAGTATATATGTGGTTAAAAAGATAGTTGTCCAAGGATCATTACACTAACCTAGAGAATTATTTTTTTCATTAACACCCTTTCTTGATGGTAAAAAAACTACCTAGGTTGTTATTCATAAGAAATAATTTCTTACAACTGAACTAATTCAGAACTTAGAACATGAGTTGCATCTGACTCATACTTCCTTAATAATGAAAAATGAGA
Source organism: Viscum album (assembly GCA_963277665.1). Taxonomy (NCBI): domain Eukaryota; kingdom Viridiplantae; phylum Streptophyta; class Magnoliopsida; order Santalales; family Viscaceae; genus Viscum; species Viscum album. The sequence continues at coordinate 765,693,022 of OY728137.1, forward strand.
TAGTTCATTTACTGGTGATAAAATGGGGGAAATTTCATGACTCTATTATCCTTTAGGAACCCCTTCTAGTTCAACAATCAATGAATAGATATAATGATGTTTGAAGCCTTCCTATAATAGGACATAGGTTGGCGACTAGAATCGAGGGTATATTATAAACATGAATGGGGGGAATTTCCCTCTAATAATAATGAGTAATTAAATATATGATAATAACACTAAAAACTGAGGTTAAAAAGAATACAATATCCTAATGCAGTCATGTGATGTCATAAAACTTGAATAACTACAAAGTAAACATTAAGTACCAAAAGAAAGTCCCCAACATCAACCTTGAAGCTAAAAAGAACCCAAACAACACCATGAGCTAGTAATGTACACCTTGATCCCTAACTAGCTCATGTGGACTAGAAAAATAGTTTATACATATGTAGGTTGAGGAAAATAGGTATACTTAGTAGGATCATCCCCAAAGCCTCTCATGAAAAAGAAAAAGGAAGTATAAAAAATCCTAGTGAATAAAAAGTGAGACTAACTCATCAAATAAACTTGTATGTTAAATTTATAGCCTCATCATATCTCACTAACCAATTATTTCATACAATTAATAATATAATATCCAATATGAAATAAAATGAAGTTATCACACAAAAACTTCCCCACTAGTTTTCCACACATTCCCTAACATCATATGTACTAACCCATCTCTCTCTATGTAATCCACACACATCAAAGGAATCTATATATCAACCTATACAATACATGTCATATAATCTCATCATCAACATCCAGGATCCACCAAAGCCTGTATATCATGTATTATACCATAATCCATGAAAATCCATACACATCACACCAAAAATAATCCTTGGGATTCTATATATGAAGACCCATGTGTGTAAAATAACCATATTACATTATATCCCTCTATACAGGTATATTGGATTGTTAACCACCATACATACCAACAAATAACACTCCCAAGAGAAGAGATTTGGGGAGAGGGTTAAACCATCCATCCATTCTTAATAAACTAGATGTTGAGAAAAAAACCTCATGAGTCCACTAGTTTTGGTCACCCTACCAACATGGGTAGGGTAGTGTATTAAATCACATGACATATAAAGTATATATATAGTTAATAACCACATTAAGTTAAAATACCTAGACTTAACTAAAATTGTAGCTATCATCTCTTGGGCACCCAACTGCAACTTCTAAAGATCAGATATCTTATAACCACACACACATTTCAAGAGATTTTTAATTAATTCTTATGATGAACATTTCATTTATTCATAATTACAAACCAAAATCCATTCCCTTCAGGCATAATCTAACCTCCTCCAGATTTCCCTAAGAATTATCATTATTTTAGAATTTTTTTTAATCCTATAAACCCATGGGTAAAATTATTTAACATTGCCATTCAATAATTATAGGTACTCTAGGACTATTCCTAATCTTCTAGAAAAGATGAAAAAATTGTGCACATCCAATAACATTAAGAAGAAAGGAAAGGAAAGAAGAAACTAGAATCCCAAATTTCTAGAAATTAATAAAAATTCATTAATAATAAGGCATACAAAAATCTCTCATAAAAAACAATGGGAAATCCTAGCTTCAACTAGCATGATTAGTCCATATTCCATCATTGATACCACTATGTATATCACAATCCATCCTGTTATCAAAGGCGCTAACTATTTCCAAAGACTTGGGCATCCCCACACATTCCACATCAAATCATATTCTCTCCTATATTTAAATTATATCATATAGAAAGTCTCCACAAAAACATAAACTACAATATAAAACAAGTAAAAAACTAAAATTTAACAGGGTATGTAGGCACTAGAACCAATGAATCTAGACTTCAAAAGAAAACAGGCTTTGTCATACCCAAAAAAATATCTTTAACATATAACAACTTTGTTACCATATTGAGTTAACTATTTTATTTATCATAGGTTAAAATCATTAAAACATTAAGTCATCAAATGTTAATAACTATATGTTATTTAAACATTATTTAAGAATAACATCATTACCATCAATTTCTATAAATAATAATAATAATTAATCATTACTATTTATTATTAAGTAATAAATAATTACCATATTTACATTATTTATCCAATTTATAAGCATAAAAAACATAATGAACTATAAAATAAAGAAAATATATCCCACTATATATAAAAAGTGTAAAACTATCAACAAGGCATACACACATATGATCACTATGACAAGAAAAATATTTATTTAATTATGGTTTAATCTTTAACAATATTTATTTTACCATTACCCAATGACATAAATCATGATAAATTTACAATCTCACATAAAACAAGAAGAATAAATTAATTCCCTAACTCAAGGATTTTAATATTCTTGGAATATGAATAGAATGATAAGAACAGATCTATGATCACATCTCCTGTAAGGAATCAACTGTCCCTATGGGTGATTCTCTATTAACATGCCACCAAACATAAAAATAACCCCATAAGAACAAAGGATATCAACTGATATAGCCTGGAAAGGTATCATGAGAGGAAAAAAACAAATGGATAAAAAACTAAAATAAAAAGAGGGAAACTCACCAAGGATTATTATGTGTTAAACATGGGAATCCAGTTATCAGTCTTAAATGAAACAGATTTGAAATACACTGAATGAGAACCTATGGAAACATGAGAGAAGGGAGAAATTGGATGGTTTTGATAGATATATAGGGGAGATTGTATTTATAGAAAGTCTTCCAGATGCACATTATTGGTATGCATGGGAAATTTATGTTGTGAATGAGTGAGATTAAGAACTTCTGAGAAACAAGTCAACCCGATCCTGTATTCCTATATTATTTAAAATAAAAAAAATCATTTTTATGTATTGAGTTTTTATATATATAATATTCAAATCCAACCCCTCATCAATTAACCTCATGAATCACACCCTACAAACTAACCTTACCCAAATTTTGAATCACCATCCAGGCCATGAACTACTCACTCATGTCATAAATCTATAATTAACACTGTGAATTCCATATAATTTAATATTTTATCTCCCAAATTCCATTGTACCTACTCCAAGATTACTATAAACACCTTAAACTTCAAGAACATGAAAATGAACAAGGTAGAAGGATGCATACCCTTATTTTAGATACCACTCAAACAATTCTCACCCTCAAAAATTTAAATTCAAACTCAAAGAGGATAATTTGAAAAAGGGTCATCTGAATAACCACCATACTAGATACTATTCATGAATCTCACAATCATAGGATCACAATTGTCTTGCCTAGAGAAAAAGGCACAAAACTACTCATCACTCTGAACCTGCTCCCAAACACTCTCTCAGGAGAGATACCTCTAAAAATATATCAATACCATTAAAAGGCTCATGGAAGAGAGAACTATCTCATAAGATAGATAAATTTAACCATAAATAAATAAACATTTTGAAACAAAGAACTAATAATAATAAAAATTAGGATAAAAATTTTATATATGCAACTCACCTTCCCAGGTTCTCTCCTCTACACCACTGTTTTTTTATAGGACACAAACTAATGGAATAGAACTCCCATGAATCGCCTTCTTCTAGTGACCTTGGATCTCCAAGGGCCGCTTGTCAAAGGTCACATCATCATCAACATTGATCTTTCCCAAATCGATGTTGAGAGAATCATCATGAATGTAGTTTTATAGTTACAACACATTAAAGGAATCATTAATATAGATCATCTATGGGGGAAGTGTTATCTAGTACTCAATGACTCCAACATGAACTAACACATCAAAAGGTCAGACTAACTGTGGAAAAAAGATTAATCTTGTGTCCAATCTATCATTTCCCATTACTAGAAGTCACCTTCAAGAACACATGATCTCCAACATCAAAATCTAGAGGCCTCCTCTCATGGTTAGTATATGGTGTATGAAAATACTACATCACCTTTATCCTCTCATTAATAACATGAACCATCTCTTTCATTCTATATACTAGTTACAACCTAATAATTATTGAATTTACAACCACATTCCATCACAACAGAGAACAAAAAATCTTGTAATTTTTTTTAAACTATTTCCTTCCAATAGTGGAGAGGAAACTATTTTTGAAAGAAAAATTGACCAAATTTAGTTCCCTCACACAAAAATTTCAAAAATATATGACACATGCATGCACCATTTATTCGTGAGTTTGGATGGTTCACTCTGTTTGACTATTCGTATATGAATGATAAATAATCCTAAGGAACAATTGAGACCCAAAATCATAATGTTGACCTATCCACACCCTGGTGCTCAAAAAAAGGATAATGATCCTAGAAAATCATTCTTTGTAATCTATAAAGACTCTCTACCATCTCTAGATACTTACTTGACAAAACCTCCACCAATCTATATTCCTTGATCACTTATAAGTGAGCTGACAATGTGAAATAGTACACTATCTCCAATATGACATCATATCCTCCATAATATTGAGGTATACAGTTGAGAAAGTACATCTAAATTTTCTCCCACTTCCACCAAGGAACATATAATGACTGAATTATACCACTTGGAACATAGTGTTCATCCTTCGAATTATAACAGACTAAACATGAGGACACAAAATCTTCAATTGAATACCTCAACCAAGACAATAAAAAATGACATATCAGATCAAGGTACATATTTTTCACACTAGGATATGCTGCTAGGGGTGGGTTGTGGAACTCATGAAGAAACACCTTTTATAAATCATAAGTAATGAAAATTATCCCCAAAAACAACACCCAATGTTGATCATCATTATACCATCTATATTGGACATCACCACATACAAATCGATCCTATCAAAATTCAACATTGGAATCCCCCAGAGGTGACTCTTCCGACTAATTCACTAAGGATTATTATACAATCATCTTGAAAGGTATCATCTACCACCATCCTCTACCATATCAAGATACATCATAGAGTGTTCTTCCATCACTATTCAAGAATCCCCAAAATTACACAAAACACCAATGAGTGACCTCCTACTTAGCACATTAGATACAAAATTACCATTTATTGGTGTATGGTAAATATAAAAGTCATAATCCCATAATAATTACATCGACTATTGATGTCAAAATTTTAGGTCATGTTGGGAGATGACATACCTCAAAAAATTCAGATTGGTGAAAACATAATTTGTTCATTGATAAGGTAGTGTATCCAAAATTTTAGGGAAAACATAAATGCTTCAAACTAAAGATCTTGGGTGGAATAATTGGGTTCATGGGGTTATAATCTACAAGAATCATAAGAAACGATCCCCTCTACTACATCAGGAAAATTCCTAATCAAAGACATGAGGCATCAAATAGTATATGAAATTAAAATCTCTTTTCTTGAAAACAAATAACTCTGACACTGACTAGCATCTCATTTAGATACTCGAAAGTAAACTAACACTATTAATTCTATAAGAATGCATGATAATTTCTAATATATTCTATTAGAAGAGTCACATTCTGAGTGATTTGGTTCATGGATGTCATATAATAGCTTTGAGGACCAATAAAGCTCCACAATTCTCCAATAGTATTTGTGGATTCCTAATAAATTTCCTCCTCAATCATCCAAATATTCGTGACTACTCCATGATGGTATGTAACATGAACCAAGAAAAAAATATCATATTGAACCCCCAAATAGCTTCCCAAATAAAAGCTAATAACATCAAAACACAGAATACTACCCATAAATTCTTAGCATGATCCTCCTCAAATGCAGAGTACACAAGGATGTTGTTAATGGAATCCACGATGAACTAATCAAAAAAATCTCAAAACACTACATTCATGAATCCCATGAATACAACTAGGGATTTCATCACACCAAACTACATCACAAAAAACTCATAATTACCATAATGACATTGGAAAGTATTATTCAAAATATCCACATCTTTAACACACATATAATGACATCATGACCATATATTGGTCTTCAAGAACCAATTAACTCCCTTAAGCTGATAAAATAAATCATCAATCCACAAAATAGGGTATATATTATTCACTTTCACCTGAATCAACATATGATAATATAAAAATAGGTGAAAACATCCATCAAAATTCTTTGAGAACAAAACTAGATCACCCTAAGGTGTCATGCTTGACTAAATAATACCTCACTCCAAGAGATCATCAATGTAAATTTTTATCTCCAACAAATTAGAAGGTTTCATCCTATATGAAGACATAAAAATCAGAGAAGCACCTAGCTATAAATTTATCTATAACTCAAAATCCCATAAAGTTGGATACATCACGCCTCCTTTATGAAAGAAATCAATGTACTCTTTGATAACCCTAGGAAAAACTTCCCATTGAACCTCTGAATAACTCAACATCAAATCTTCTATTAAGGAAGAAAAGGACTGGGAACACCTCCAACCCATCCAAGGGTCTTTCTCACTAACAAACACAACATACTATCCTTAAGCATTATGGAACACAATCAAATTCTTGAATCCATCCACGATATCCTACACCGAATATGATCAATACATCCCAAGGATGTTATCATTTGACTTTGTCTAAATACATATAAATTCTCTACAACAGTGGCATTACCATGACATAAGTTCACAATATCTATATACTTCACCCAAACTAGATCAACCTCCAACATGCATAGTTAACACCAAGGGAAATGGGTTTCTCTCCACCTAAATTCCCAAAGTATCGAATACGGAGGGTGAAATGGAATAGTGTGCAACACCTAAATAAAATAAGTCATAAACCATGTATAAATATAGAAAACAATAAATTAAATGACATCATTCTCACATGGGGATTGAAACTATCGAGAAATAATCTTACCATGACCTCCTCCACGACCCCTCTGACAACGATAATGACCACCTCCATAGCCACAATATTCTCTCTAGTGATGAGGAGGATTATAGGGTTATCCTATACCTTCCCATTCTCCCTTACGCTAATCATAGGTTATAACACTTGACTGCTCCTTCCTCAGCTGATACTGCTACAATTGTAAAACCTAAAGTGGACCACCATCAGTATAATATCTACTCATTTAATTCAATCACTCACACTATTGATGACCATTTATTCCATAGAAAAATAAATGTATGGTATCTTGGTAGGAGATGAGAGATGATAACCCCAATGAAAAGAGATGAAGAGGGTTGGGACCTACCCCCAACTTTCTGAAAGTAAATTCATCTAGGAAACTGAGGAATCTAGTGTAACACCCCAATATTTTATGGTATGTTTCTTTTTAAATAAGTTTAATCTCTTTGATATATTTTACTGAATAAAAACCCAATATTTTATAATAATGCTCTATTGAATAATGTATACAACAAGCAACACATATCTCCAATGAACCATAAAATATTATTATTTAAATATGATTATTATAACCTAGAATTTAAATTATAGGGTATAAATAGGATCATCCATTTTATAAAATATATATATTTCCTACTCAATTAAAATGTACTAATTAATTATTAATAAATAATAACTCATGTTTTAGTAAAATCAAATTATTCTTCAAAAATACATTATCCTCAAAAATGATTTTTATGACATTGTTTTATGAAATATTATGATTATTTGATAGAATATTTAGAAAATTTATTTTATAAAATGAATATCATATTTTAAATCATCAATTCAGAATTAACATAGGGTTAATGTTTTGTATTTCTTGAATAGATTGATATTCAAGTGAATAGTGAAAAATTCTTCTTTTTTTGATAACTATTTTTTTCAAACATTTAAAAAAGTCCCATTTTGTTTCAAAATGGTTTCAAAGTAAAATTTTATATTGAATATCATTAATAATACAATTAAGTTAACTTTATTAATTTTATGATTTAATTTAGTATAGAAACATTTTTATACTAAAAATGGCATTTTTCTAAAAGACTATTTTTCATTGCATTTTGCATCTTAATATTTAATTATTATTTTACACTAATTGGAATTGAATATTTAAAAAATAGAATAAATATTTAAAATCTTGAGGTCAAAATCTATTAATGATTTCCCTTTTATTTTTTCATTATGAATAGTAACCATAGAAGATTTTATTACCACAATAAAAGGTAAATCAGGTAATTATGGTTAAAAATAAAATGATATGTTTTAAAAAATGTCCCTAAAACATAACATTATTTAATTGGATGAGTCCGCTGAGTCCATAATCATACAAAATTTGGTTATATAACCTTATTTTCTATTTGAATTATATTATTACCTTTATAATATTTTATGTAAAGAAAATTAAAAAATGTCACACTCTAATTTTTAATAACTATAATATTTTTAACATGGAAATAACTAGTGTATATGTTAAGTTATAAATACTAATTTTAAAATATAAATTATTTATATTCATCATAGTAATTTTTTATTATTTTTTGTGACGAAATTATTACCTTAAATTCATAAACAATACTGACATAGTAATTATTCAATTAAAGGGAAAATAAAATTTTATGATATTAAAATCATTAACAGTAGTATAATTTGGAGGAACTAATGTGAACCAATAATTTTATAGATAAAAATGAAACATTATTGAGATTTATATTAATTTTATTTTGATTGATTTATTATATTTATGTTTTTAAAGTCAACGTAAATTAATAGTTCTAAAATTGATATTATTGATATTTTATGAATATAATAATTAAATAATTGATTTTAAATTAATAAAAATATTATATTTATAAAAATGAAATATTTGTAGTTTATTACATCCACATGGTCCATTTATGTATTTTTTAACATGTTATAGTAACATTACTGATCCTTATAGGGTATAAAATTTTAATAGTACAGTATTTGATAAAAGGGTTAATGGGGTTTAAAACTAAAAGATAAGGGATAAAACATATCCAACACATGTAAAAATTTTATTGGATGAAATTATTTTAACTCATAATCACCTTAGATTAAAATTATACTAATTTGGATATATTATTTCAAAATAAATAATTTATATTAATTTAATATTTTAATAAATTCCAAAATTACCCCTCACTTCAATTATAAAAGGGAGCCTCCTCCCTTAGTTATTTACACTACATTAATCCATATATCTTAACCAAAATATAAAAATTACTATTCATAACATCCTTACAAAGGTTATTGAGGTTTTTTAACTTCCAAAATAGCAACCCTAGGTCCCTTAAAAAGATATCAAAAGGGAGTCTACAAAAGAAGAGGTAATCATCTCTACCGACTCTTTTAAGTTTATTTCTTCTTCAAATTCCAATTGATGTGTTGTAACCATCCTAAAATAATAATAAAAAGTTTCATAAATATATTTAGATGTTATTATCACTATTTTACAACCATATTCTATCTCTTTTATAGTCTATAAAAAATGAAAACATCACTCGTGGACATGTATGACTTACCGTCTCCAAATAGTGATTTAATTCGTTTGTTATAACCACTTTACTTAGTTGGTTTTAAAGATGTAATTAATGATTATAAATGATAATTATGACATAATTATACCTATTTAATGATGAAATTATATCTAACTTCTTATCTTCTAATCTGTTGGCAAGCAATAACGTCTCTTGTCTGTACGTGTGGACTATCACCTTCACAATGCGATGTGATTCATTTTTAATTTCTATTTTACTTAGATAGGTAATAAGGATAAATTTTATTAATATATAAAATATATATATTATATAATAGTTATTCTAAAAATATGAAATATTATTCAGCTTTCTTTCTTCCATCCATTGAAATATGAAAATAATGTTCATACGTATGTACAGACTACCATCTCCATTAATAGTGTAATTCATTTTCTATCTATATGTTTTGTGGATTAATATAAATATTTATATAATGAATATATAAAATATTTATATAATTATTAACATTATATAAATTATTTAACCTTGATCAAAGTACAAGGATGAAAAATATCAAACCAAATCATACATGAAAAACGTGGAAGTTACCACCCGAAACAGTGATTTTAACAATCAATTGATTATTTACATGTGATAAAAACTATAATTAAACCATATATGATATGATATATATTATAATGGTTCTTAATTATATGTAATTAAATATATATTTATTATACTAATGTTTTGAACACATATAAATGAAGTCAGACCTGAGTTAAGGGTTTCTCATCTCACTTTTGCTTCTGTGAGACATATGACATATTCACCACTTTATTTTTTTGTTTATATACAACCCATTTAACATATTATATAATTAATATTTTGGTATTCTAGGTATTAAATGTTTCATTTCAATTTATTTATTTCATGGGGTTTATGATTCAAAATATACCTGAGTGGTAAGGGTTTAATTCACAATTCATCATTATTTGAAGTTGTTTATATTTACCTTGGGGGAATATTTTCTTACATATACATAATTTTCCGAAGATTTTTTAAATAATATTTTTACTATCCACCAATTATTTATTAAAAAATTTATTACCTATGTTTTAAATTTTTTAAAAAGTGGTTTTAACAGGAAATTCTTGTCGTTTTCTAAACAAGGTACTTTTCTAATTTTAATGAAATTGTAAAAGGAATGTTTTAAAATTATATAGAATAAAAACATTTACCACTATCATGATGAAGAAATTATTTTATTCTTCCTTTTAAATTTTAAAAAGTTTTTTAATTTAAATTATATCTTTATTATGTATTCAGTTTTTAGATTTTTAAAAATTCTTTTCAAAGTGAAATGGTATTTTCCTCAAGAGAATTTACCATGATATTTTAAAGGTATTTTCATCTATGTTAAAATTATTTTTTTTAATATTATATTTATGATATAATCTAGTGATACAGTCAACCATATTTCTCTGGATTGTTTATGATAATTTGGATTGGGGAAAGTATTGAAATTTTGTATGATAGTTCTTCCAATATAGAAAGTTTTTTATTGTTAAGGAATGATGATTTAGTTTTATTATTTATTCACATTAGAATTGAATTGAACTTAGTAAGTGATGGGAATGGTCTGATATATCCCCTTTATGCCTCAGTGGGTCTAATGAGACAAACTAACATGGGTTTTGTCTAAGGCCATACCCATTTTTGTAGATTTCATGGCATGGGGACTTGACGGTATTTTCAGATGTATTAGAAAAGGTATAAATGGAAATTTTTAGATATACAACATTATGAACTCCATCATAATGAAATCAGTCTTTATGTCCATATAATTAATCGATTATTTCAAATATCTATGGATACGTTTTTATCTCATGTGATTTTTATATGGATTATTTCACCATAATTTATTACTACCATATTATACTCAAGTTATTGATCAAATGGAATGTGTTTCAGTTATTTACCACTCCATATTATTTACAATTATTTATTCATGATATCTTATTCTATATGCATACCCTTAATGAGAAATTTATATCCTTGTTTTCTAATATTTTATTTTCCCTAGGATATCAAGAAGTGTATTGTAATTTATATTTAGGGAAATGCTAAGGGGAATAATGGTGTTATAAGATAAATATATTTTTTAATTTTGTATTTCTAAATTTTTATGACAATTTGAATTATGTATCTATTTTTCTAAGAATACTAAAATATTGTGTCCTTTGGGATGATATTTCCTGTATCTAGTGTTATTTTAATAAAGTAACCACCAACTATGATCTATTAGGGGGTAAATAATTTTCAACCAAACCACAAATTTAATACATGAATAATCCTAATATCTCCCCTATCAAAAAAATATGGTCCTATCCGGAATCCTCTCCAAAACCTCTTCCCATTTTAGAACCTAGAGATATATTGTAAACATAAATGAAGTAATCTGATAATGGTTCTCTAGATGTAAATCCTTGTAAAAATTAATCGACTTAATATCCTCATATGGTAGTAGGTTCAAATTATAGTAGATAATATTCATAAAATGAAACTTGAACTCCTGAAAATGGGACCTTCCTTATCCAAGTGTATGTAGATTCTCACGAATGGCTACCTTTGTGGTCAAAGAGAGAAACATGGCTCGGAACTAATATCAGAACTTCTCCCATGAAACAGTTGACTCATTTTTATACCTAGTGAATAAGAATAACCATTTCCTATGTATCGTACTTTGCATCCTCACTACCAATAAAACCTAGTGATCTTTCCAATAATGGATCAAATTGAAGGTTATTACTATATCCTATAACCAATCCTCTATCACTAAATATTAAATTGAGTCCTAATACTTCTATAGACTCTGTAAAAAAACTCTAGGATTTTTCTCCTCTAAGTGTCATAGTCATTTACCTCAACACAATAATGAGCTTTCGACAGATCCTTTTAAACATCTTCAGCATGTTCTTGAAGAGGATGTTTACATAGAGATAAACCTATAAATTAAAAATGGTTAGGTAATCCTAAAACTAGAATACAAATTTTTAAGATTAATTATTTAAGGTTCAACCAAATCAAATTCTATACCCATTTAAAACATAGGTGAAAACCATGATAATGTATGATCATTTCCTAGGTCGCTACCTTAAAACTCGTATCACATTGCATAGTAGGCCTAGTAAAATTAAAGGTCATAAACATGGATCATAGGGGTAACTAAATAGTTATTTATTAAATATTATCCCTTATCTACATCACATACTAACTTTGGATGACACAATTTTCCTACCAATCCATGCGGTCCTCACTTGTGTCTACCTCCAAACTACATATTATCCCTCATCCAAAACTTTTGATACCACTCTGCAATGAAACACAACCATAAAATTTAAAAAAACTAGGATAATAGTAAATTTTTAGGGATAATTATTGTAAAGTCCCTGAATCTTGTATCCCATATATATTGGTTACTTTATTACATTGGAATTAGTAACATGTAATCTCATCCCAAAAGTCCGAATAATTTAGTGGCCTTAAAGAACCAAATAAAAACATGATTCCCATATTACATTAGAAATATAAAACACATAACTTGAAAGAAAATTTTCTCCCTTTATGTTATTAAAAATATCTTGGGAAAAATTAAAAAAAATAAAAGGGTGATCTGAGATTACCAATAAGGGTATGCATAAAATGGATCTAATAAAGAATAAAAATTATGAAAGAATAAATGATGGTCAAAATAATTCAATATAAATAATAACATGAACTATAAAATCATCCATGAATATAATGAACAATCAAATTATCACATGTACATTAATAACCTATTTCATATTTTCATAATACATAATTTCAGATATCTAAAACTTAACATTGAGGCCTTGGCTAAGAAACCAGAAAATAAATGGGTAAGGCATCAGACAAAACCCAATATAGTTTATATCATGATACTATCAATACTTTGAGGGGATAATTAAGATCATACCTATCAATTAATAAGTCCAATTAATTTTTCATATAAATAAACAATAAAACCTAATCAATATGCCTCAAAAAAATCAATAACTATCTATATTAGATGAACTAGTTATACAGAATATCAGAACTATCCCAAGACAAACTGATCAAAAAACATCTAAATAAATATGATGAATGTTATTATTAGTTTAAATACTCAACATAATATTCAACAAAGGATATTAGCATTAATGAAAATAATTTAAAGAGTTTACTAGAATGTTTCTTGAGAAAAATACCCTAATTTTACTTTAAAAAAAATTATAATATAAAAATTTCATACATATTAAAGAAATAATTTTATATGAAAATAAAATTGTAAAATTTAAAATTAATCCTCATATAATATATAATTAATTATTTTATGAAATTTTATTCATGTTTTATAAGTTAGAAAAGACATTCCTTTTACACTTTCGTTAAAAGTCAAAAAGTACCTCCTTCAGAAAATGACAAGAAGATTCCTTTTAAAATATTTTTTTATTGGTAAAACATAGATAAGAATTTCATTAATAAATAATTATAGGGTATTAAAATTTTTAATTAAAACATTTTTAGAAAATATGGATTTGAAAGAAGAGACTCCCTCAGTAGAGTCAATCTAAAATTGTGATGAGATTGTGTAATAAACTCTTACTTCTTTGGAAAATTTTGAATCATAAGACCTATGAGAGAAATAAATTAAAGTTAAATTTTAAATATTATGAAGATATATAGTTTAATTATAAAAAATATAAAAGTTTAAGTATATACACCAAAAAAAATAAGTGATGAATATGGCATAATTCCCACGGAAGTAAAAGTGAGATGAGAAATCCTTACCTTAGCTTTGATTTCCATCATATGTGTCTAAAACACTTGTATAATAAATATATACTTATTATATATCTATTATATAATAATATTAAAATATATTATTCCATATATTATTAACTTATAACCTTTTATCACCTACTTATTTATAATTATTTATTGAAATCTTTATTCGGAGTGATAATTGCTTTGTTTTTCTGGTATATTTTAGTTTAGTAGTTTATATCATTTTAATTTGATCATGAGGTTATCATATAAATAATTTTAAATATTATATAATTATCGTTAATATTCCTTATATGCATATTGAGGTTCATCCATAAAAGTTATATATAGAAAAATGAATGACATCATTCATGTAGATGGTAGGTCATACATAAAGCATGCACGCTATTTTCATTTTTCGAAAAATAGAATGAATGAAGGAAAGTAATTAATTTCATTTATAGAATCATTATTATATCATATAAATATTATATATTGATAAAATCCATCCTTATTACCATCCAAGTAAAACAGAAATGAAAAAATTACATCACTTTGTGGAGGTGGTAGTACACATGTATGCCTGAGCGATGTCATTGTATTCCAAATAATTAAAATATAAGAATGTATATGTGATATTATGATTATTGGAGTAAAATTATGTTATAATTATAATATATAAACATTAAAATAATTATGAAAATCATCCATAAAATATGGTGGTGGAAAATTAATTGTATTTTCATGTAGAGATGGTAAGTCGTATGTACGTATGAACGAAACCTTCACTTATAATATGATTGGAAACATAGTAGAAAATAATTATTTAATAATAATAATAACATGAAATTATATTTGTGATACTGAAGTTATTATTATATGATAAATACCATCTATTTAGGTGAGTTAAATAAAAAGTAAAAAGAAAGTGATCGATTAAGGTGATTACCTATCCTTTGAAAGAACTCCTTTAAATATACTCTTAAGGGAATTAGGGCTGGTATTTTGAGATGAAGGGGACATATATAATATTTATAAGGAATTTTAAAATTGATTTTGGATGGTTTTAGTCATTCTATAAGGCTTAATGTGGTGTTAATAAGTGAAGTAGGAGGTTACCTTTTATAATTGAGGTGTGGGACACTTTTGGAATTTCATAAAATATTAAATTATAATAATGTATTCATCAATTAATATACATAAAAATGTACTAGAATTATAACCTAGGGTATTATATTTCTGAAATATTATCAAAAAAATTCTGGTTAATGTGGTGTTTTAAACCCTTTCTTTTAGTTCAACCCCTTAATTAATTTGTTTTAACTTTTACCATACTGACATATTTTTATTCTTAAAGGGTTATAATTTTACATACAGGGAAAATAATGGCTCATAAATGAAAAAGGTATAAAATTTTACACTATATATTTTCCAATTTCTCCTATTGAAATATTTTTATTATTTTTATATAATTTACTAAAATACAATTTTCATAAATGATCATTAATGTCAATTTTGAAACTGTTTACATTATTTTACTACAAATACATCACAAAAAATTTTATTGCTAAAATAATTCATTTAAAAATCAATTATTTTTCATATTAATTTAAAAAATTCATATAACATTATAAATCACTCAAATTATATAATTTATAATGTTTTTAATACAATTTATTATATTTATCTATTAATTGAATAAATATTGTATTAGTGTTTCAAAGTAATTTAAGGTAATTATATAATCACTAAAAATTATAAATAAATTATATCATTAATATAATTTGATTATTCCTAAAACTAATATTTATATTCATTAATAACGTGAATTTTTTCTTATGGGGGAACATAATAGTTATTTAAAACTAAGAGAGTGTCATATTGTAAATTTCATTGATTAAAATATTATATTGGTAATTTTCAGAGAAAAGTGTCCATTAAACATATAATTTTCAATAATAATGTCATAAGGGTTAAATTTAATTAATTAAATAATAATTAAGATGAAATATTATGATTATATCACTTATTTTTAACCAAGACTATCCTGATTTACATTTTATATAGGTGATATATCTTACCATGGTTAATATTCATAATGCCCAAAAATAAAAGCGGAATATTTACAAAATTTAAACCCACTAATTATATATATGGAACCCATTTTATAAAATTTAATTTAAATAAGTGGAAAGAAATAATTTAAAATCAAAACTCCAAACAGAATGAAAAATAGCTTTAAAATAATGCCTTTTATGTATAAAAATGTTTTTATACTAACTTCAATCATGAAATTGATTACAGGGAAAATAATTGTAATATTAGTAATATAAAAGAACTAATTCTAGTTTCAAATCACTTATAAACAAAATGTAACTTTTTAAATACTTTAAACACAATTACAGTTGTCAATCAAAATTAGTATTATTCACTGTTTGCTGGAAAATAAATCTTTTTAGAAAAATCTATAAATTTCACCCCAATTTTTTAAATAGTTATTTGAAATTTGAAATTATTTTTATAAAATAAAACTTATATATGTTATATAAATTAATTATAATATTTTATCATAAAAAGAAAAAAAAATGAAGAAAAATTATTTCTGAAACATAAAAAAATTACTGAAAATTTAGTCCTGATTTAGTAAGCATAAGAAAATTAAAATGTATTGAGTATATAATATATATATTTATATATTTCATAATTTTGTTAATATTATTCATATTTTACTAGTTAATGGTTAGGTAAATATAATTTTATTTAAATAATCATATTTATTGCTTCATTTAAGCTCAGTATTGCATGTTGTATATGCTGTAGAACATAGTGTTCAATTAAAATCTCAGAGTGTTACATTCTACCCCCTTTAATATATTTCATCCTCAAAATTTTAACTTGTGATATAAAATCAAGGGGTTTTCAATTGAAAATCCATTCTGGTAAAACCCAAATTATTAAAAGTGTTAATAAAACTTCTTCTTAAAAAGTGGGAAAAATAAGTATAAAGGTCTCCACAAAACTATGTTTCCAAATATAGACATGGAAGAGAAAACGAATGACCAAGGATTAATAGAGAGTGATATAGAACATTTTCCTGAAAATGTTAACCATCACAAAACCATAAATCTATGGTGGGGTTAAAGAATATTTATTTTCGATAAGAAATGTAAACAAATAACTTTTTTATTTTAAGGTCATTTTTCTTAAATTGAAGGGATTATTTTACTATTCAGAAAAAGAACTTAAGAAAATAAAATTACATGATTTACTTCCACTACATAATCCCATTTTCATCCTTTTTTTGTTCTTCGATCAATTTCAAATCCATCTATTACGCTAAGAAATGGATATGTGAGATTATTTTTTTCCAGAATCACTTTTAATGAATCATAAGATCGATAATTAATTCTTCTAAACTCTAAATTTTTACCAAAAAAAAGATTAACATAGGATATAAAATATGAAAAATTACACTTTATCCTAAAACAATAATATCCAAAGTTGAACTTAATCCATTCTATAATTTTTTATCCTTAAGTCTCCTCAAAAAATAATTCCAACCATATTCAATGCCCAAAACTTTAATCAAAAATTTATCTATAGAATACATAAATTAGTTCATAATGTCACATTACAATTGTTAATGCTTTTGTTTATCCTTAATGATATTTTTATGGGAATGAGTTATTTTATGATTTGGTCATGCTCTCTAAATATTTAGTTATACCATTATGACCTTTTTATAATCATTGCTGACATTCAATTATTAATTATTTTGTTTATCCTTACTTATATTTTGAGATCAAAATTCTTATGTTTCATCTTCCATAGGATATAAAGAATCAAATTTAATGAATTATTTATATAATGGATTACATAAGGATGATTTTGATGTCCAAATTTGAAATAAGAAAAGTTTGGTATAATAAGAGATGATGTTCATCATTATGAAATAGTTGTTTGTGAATCCAAGTTAATATAAGATGGTATAAATTCACCAATACTCTAACCCCAAAAGGTCAATGAGTACGTAAGAGATCCAATATTTCTTTTTGATTTTCTATGTTTTTATTGGATAAAATTGGTTCACCTACTTTAGTGTAAAACTTGAAAATGAAGAGTTTGTGAAATTAGCACTGTATCTGGGAGTGTGAGTTCTTGACTATTATAGTTGGTATTATAATAGGGCTTTGATAACTTTTAAGATTTAGGATTTTTTACGTGAGATTTTCTTAAGAGTTATGAATACCATCATAGTCTTATAAGGTTTATCATAAGTTTAAATTCATAGTTACCCCATTTTAAGGTTTTAAGTAGTAAAAATTTCGAGGTTATCAATGACATATTGGGAGTCGTTTTATTAGGATGAGGTATTGGTAACCCCTAGTAAAAACATTAAGTGGTATTTAGGGTGGAATTATTTTTCATGATTATAGAAAAAAGGAAAACCTATATTCTGGGTGAAAATACATCGCATTCATCAAGGCAGTGGGGATTAAACCCAAGATAAATATATGATAAGGGTTTCACGCCTACCACTAGTCTACATGATTTCTAGGTTAGTATGAATTTTTTATAGGTAAATATTGAGTTTATTTTGGAAACATATGGGATTTTATTTGAGGAATAATAATTGATTTACCATGGAAGAATATATGATGAAATCATTTTAATATTTGGATTTCAAACATAGTTGAGAAATATTTGAATATTTTTTAGGTTTTTTATTTATGGAATGATTTTGTTTTAACATTGCGTATAACTATTGAAATTTTTCAGATTAATTTATGATGGCTTATTAATTTTGGGAATTATCATTCCATGTGCTAACCATTTTTGTTTTCTTAATTTTTAAATACAATTGGAAAATATTGTTATCCCTTTTATAGTTATGTGGTATTATAAATTTTATTTTTATGTTTCAAAAATTAAAAATTCATCTTAATTACACTTAGTTTTAAGAATATATGACATTATGGTGGAAATTTATTAAAGGGTGAAATTTTACTCTTCAAGAAAAATATTTCCATGTTATATTTGTTTAGATGGTAATATAATTCCTCAATTATTGAAAAATGTTCATGAAATAAAATTTTATCCTAGTACCTTTAATTCTGTTGAATCAATGGCCTTTTAAATCTTCACAGATTTATGGTTTTGAGACCCTTAACTTTCTATTGTTCATTCACATTCTTGAGATCAATGAAATATATAACTATATATAATTATTTATTCTTTTCCTCCATTCCCACCTATGTTATTATTTTTGAAAACCTAGTTATGTGTCATTACATATGACCTTTTTACTTTTCTTTCTCTCTTCATAAGAGTGTGTTCTATAAAACCTTTTTATGATGTGTGTTTATAAAAAAGTATTTTCAAATTTCCAACCTTCGATTACTGAGATAATTTTCAAATTAAGAGGATACAATTAATTAAATGGGTGGAAGATGTAACACCTTGATATTTTTTAAAAGAATAAAATTATATTTCATTGTATAAATTCCACACAATATCAAGAATAACTTTCGCTATATAAAACCCCATGTTTAAACAAAACACACATTATTATTTAATATGATAGTTATCACCTATTTGATGGATCGGTGGGTATGAATAGGATTAAATAAATTATGAAAATATGGATTAAACTTGTATATGTAATTAATTATTTTGTGACCAATTAATTATAAATAAAAAATAAAACATTTTTGAAAATAAAAAAGGAATTATTTTTCTAAAAAACAATTTTAATGCACACAAGTTTGTTCTATACCAATAAATTAATAAAATAAATATTTATGGATTATATTAATGAAATTAATATATTATATATTCCATATAATATTTAACACTCATCATATATGTTTTCTAGATAAAAGATAAAAATAAATCCAATTTTATACTTAAAACATATTTTTCTAAAAAAGTAGTTTTGTCACCTTTTTATGGCACACTTATTTTAAAAATAATTTCTAAAAATTTTAGACGATATATTATTTAAAGTTAAATTTACTTTTTTAATCATAATATAAAAATTTTCTTTGGGTAAATTTTTGGGATTTTTTGGAAAATATAGATTTTTCATTGAATAGTGAAAATAAAAAATTTTGTAAATAGTCTTTTTTCAGAAAATTACTTAATTTAAAAGTCACAATATTTTTTGGTTATTTTTTCAATTAACCTATGTATTATTTAATTATATTTAATTTAATTAATTACTATTAATCAACTTCATATTGTTTTTGGTATAAGTTTTTTTGGTTTAAAAATAGATTTTTCTAAAAACTATTTTAAAATGTATAATGTTACTCAATTTTAATTAAATAATATAATAAATTATGGGGAATTTTTAAATTAAATATTTAGAATATATATCATTAAATATTATTTTATATTCATACAATTATTATTATGATTCATGGAGTTAATGTGGAACTATCTTTTTCTAAAAGATACTCTTCTTAAAAACAAGCTATCTCACCGCATATGTGACCTTAATATTAAATTAAATGGTTACACTTTTGTAAAATGAATTGGAAAAATAGATTAAATATTTCGAATCATAATAATTAATAATTTATAGTAATGTAAACTTAATTTTTAACCACAATGATTAGTGAAAACCCCTTCAAATTAATCCTAGTGATTTTAGTAAAAATGAGCTTATTAAGAGATTAAAATTTAATAATAAAAGAAAAAATGACATAGAAACTGGTCAAAAAAAATTATTTGACAAATTTTATTCATTATACCTTATATTATTGATAATGGGCCATTATTTTATCCTAGTGACAAGAAAAAAACAAGGTTTTCATTTACTCTCTAGGAAAAACTACAAATGTTTCACTCACCTCACATATAAAATGCCACCCCTCTCCTCCCTTCATCATGAATTAAAACCTATTTTTTAGACATTAAATGACCAAATAATATTCTAAAATACCTCATATCATACAATAACCTTATTTTTTATCATAAATTCAACCTCGGAAGGCCCTTTCTTAAAACTTAAGGAGGTTACCTAAAGAAGAGGTAACGTTCGTCAACAAGCATTTTTATTTTGTATGCTTATACAAATAATTAAATTATTATTATGCCATGATGATATAATAAATTTTTTATCTTCAATATGCTGAGAATTTATTATGTTAAGTTTTTGAACTATAATCACATACACTTTCATCAAATGGGTAAAGAAATCATTATTTGTGTGTACGACAGAGTACCTCCTCACGAAGCGATGTAATTCGATATTCTATTACCACCTATCAAAAATGGTTATTTTGATATAAATAAATTTTATATACATTATTTATAAAATTATTAATCATTTATAGTACTTATATCATATATGTCCTTTTACATTCCATTCTATAAGTGATATGATAATGTCGCTCATGTGTACGGTGGACTACCACCTTGCGAAGCAATGCGTTTCTTTTTTCACTAACGCATTACAAGGAAGATAATAAGTGTAATGATAAAAAATATGTGTGATATACATAAGATATATATTATATTAATTTAATATTTATCATAATGTAAAAATAATTTTCATTTTCATTTTACCTTTTCATTCATTGAAAAAAAATGAAAACGTCGTTCGTGGACATATGGACTACCACCTCCTCAAAGCGATGCGATTATTTTTTTCACCACCACATCAGAATGATGATAAATATAAGTACATAATAAAATAATATGGTTTTTATGATATTAATATTATTATATAAATATAAAACAATACTTAACTTATTTTTATAATGATCATTGAAAAATAGAAATGTTACTAATGCATGTGTACGACCTACCATCTCCATGATCGTGAAGTTAGTTCATTTTTCAAAAAAATATTTCATGGTAGGATTAAAAATTATCATTTATATATAAATATTATAAATATTATATGATTAATATTTATTATATGTTTATCTAATGATATCTTTGACCATATTCAACCCACCTAAGTCATTTTTGACACACAAGCCGAATATGGTCAAAACATCCAATGAAAAATTAACCGATTAAGTAATAATATATAACATGTTAATAAGTGAAATAAAAGTAATAATAAACTTGAAAAAATTTCAAAATAAATTAAATAATTAACATAAGTTTATTATTTATGTTGATAAATACACACATTACAAGTCGGAATCAAGGTAAGTGTTTTTTGTCTCACTTTTATTTCTGTGAGATATATTCCATATTCACCACTTTTTTTTATTGTGTGATGTATATAATTATGATTAATTTATTTTATGTTTATTATACTTGAATTTATGGCGATTTAATATCCATTTTATGACCTCTCCTTTATGGGGTTTACGGTTTCAATGTTACCAAAGCAGTAAGATATTTTTTGTCTCAATTTGACATATTTGAGATGTCTGTTATGTTATTCACCTTTCTTCTTTTATAAAACATGTTTATACTCCCATTTACATGTTATATCATTAATACAATTATTTTTATGATATTTTTAGTTTCATCTAAAGTTATTATTTAATGGGGAATATGATTCAAAGTTACCATGGTAGTACGAGTCTTATGTTATAATCTCATCTTTTATTAGGATTATTTATGATTATGATTCCAATAATGAAATATTATGATCTAACTCTCCAAAATCTCTTGAATATTCTTATAATATAGTTATTTAATGATAATAAATGTTTTAATTTCATTTTCCTCTCTTTATTCACTCAGTATCTCAAGAGAGTTTTTTATTAAAAATCATCCTTTTGATCAAATACTCATTTTCTTGCAACACAATGTTTTCTAAAAATATTTTAAAACATGATTTATAGAGTGTTTTGAAATATGAAAGGATATTTTATTCAAGAAATGTTTGAAATTATTTTTTAAAATATACCATTATAATTTTTCATGTTTATTTTTAAATAAATGGATTTTCAAAATATTTTATATTTTGAAAAGTAATTTTCAAAATGTAAAGGATATTTTCTTCAAGAATGTTTTTAATGGTAGTTTAATGGTATATACATTAATCTAAATCAAAACCCTTTTATTTAATTATGATCAACTGGGGATATTTTTTAATGATACCATCCTCATTCTATCAATGACTTGGGTTACGACACAAGTTCATTGTACCCCCAATTTCACTAACATGGGTTTAGCCTTAGGACATTCATGCCCCTACCCTGTGTTTGGGTCTTTCATCATCGTCATCGCATGTAATTCACACTACCCCATTAAGGGTTAACCACATCATGATAGGTCACTTATTATGAGTACCAAATAATTTCCACCAAAATCTTAATACTCAAATATAATAGGGTAGATCATGTAAAGGTAGAACAAATAATTTCATCATGAAAATTAGTAAAAACAGAAAAATACATGTGATCAAAATAAAACATGTGTTTTTAGGCCATACTAGAATACTTAAGTAATCAAACATCACATATTGTTTTCACAGGATAGACACACACCCATATTTTATCACTATCATGTATGGTCAGACAAGATAGGAAAATACAAGAATTATATTAAAGAAATAAGAGTACATAAGGGTCCTAAACGGTTTGGAACTTTCTACCAAAATATTTTTTATGAATTGATTCGATATTTAATAAAGGATTGAAGCCTGAATCACTATGAAGAACCACAAAAAACTAGTTCACACATCACAGATTCCTATACCAAATTCTACTTTATCATAGAAGAGATATAGAAACTAGACCCAAGGAGATTACATGCCATGAATGGATGTTTTATAATCTGATACCTCATGAAGTCTATTAGTGGAACTTATTCTAAAATATTTCAAATAAGAGGACATCAATTCATTGGATCTATTGTAAATTCAGGAATGGATCATGAATTCCTCATCAAATATAGTGGAGAACCTCAGTCTTAGTTAACGTATATCAATACACTAGAATCAATCATTAGAATAGAGATTTAAGAAGAAAATTGAATGAAGATGACCATTCTATGATGACTTACCTGTATTTATCCACCATTTATTAGAGATCTATATCTAGTCAAAGGGGATGTTATAAACATTTGGAAAACTTCATATATTCTTACAAAAGTACAATAATTCATTATTATATGGAAATAAAACCCAAATATTGAGAAATGACATGCTGGATCTATGATTCATATTATTTCTAGATCTAATCAAAGAGGATGTCATAAACATGTATAAAAATTCTTGTACTCTAAAAATATCCATGCACTCATCATTAGTTAGAATTAGAATCCGAATGTTGGGAGAAAAATGATAGATCTATGATTCGTTTCAAAGGAATAATGGTAAATCTAAAATAATCATGATGAGAAGAGGTTTTTAGATCAAATAATTGAATTCATGATCAAAAATCTCTTGTATCTATCGAAATAAAGACTAGAAGGAGATAAAAAGGATAAGGAATTCTAGTGGAGTCTTAAGATTCGATAGGCCTTTATGTAGAAGAAATAATATTTGAAATTGAGAAATTGATGGCCATTAAAGATGATTTTTTTATCTTTAATTCACATGAACGCAGTTTTCTCATAGGTTTTGGAAAATCTTGGACCTTCCATGTGAGAAATTCAAACTCACATGGGAACCTACATGGTTTCGGTTCACAGTTTTTCAAACCATGTGGTCGCTTTGTTGTTTTCCTCTAGTGGGTGTCACAATTTGGTAAACCATACACCTAATGTATATGCCACCCATTAATATAATTCCATAAGGCACACTATGTCATGAAGAATCAGAAAAGTTCATAAAAACTATGATTAAATGATTCACACTCAAAAAGGCCTCCAATAATCTCTGAAACCAACCAGAAACCCTAAGAACTTGTCTTAATAAATTTAGTGTTCAAAAACACAAGATTGAATAATGAAATTAACTCATAATGCACATGAAAAATATGATGGCATTATATATCCATAGAATTACCATGTAAAACCATATTTAACAAAATTATTAAATATATTTAGAAATAAAAAAAAATTTATTATCAATATTTGTCATTGGAATATTAAATATTCATAGCTAACAAGAGAAATTTCTTCATTAAAATGAAACCTTTCTAAAAATTGGATTTTATGAGTTTTTTAAAAATATAAATATTTTATAGATAAAATATATTTTTTATATAAATAATATATTAACACCAATTTGATTGGAAATTGATAAGAAAAAAGAATAACAATATTAAATATTTTTAAAAAGTTATTTTCCTATGAAAAATGTTTTCATTATATTTTCATGTTATTATTTAAAAATTAAATTCTCAGATTTGAGATTTTTAATTTGACCAAATTTAATTACTTTTTTATTTATTATGAAAAATTTATCTTATTATTAATATTTGGAATTAATCTAAAATATTTGATTCTTAGTTGAATAGTAATAATATTTTTTTTACCAAAATAATAATTTTTATGACTATATAATTAAACAAAAAATGCCTAGAAGTTTATAAAAACTTTTAATTGATCAAAGATATATCTGATAAGTAAAAATAAATTTTTAATCCCATTATTTATTTTAATATTTTAGGAACATAGGTAATATTTTCCTATAAAAACTGTTTTAGGTCTTTTTTTTAATGAAATATTATTTTGTGAAAATTTTGTTTTGAATTTATTTTAATGAAAGTAAATTTTATTCATTTTATAAGAAAAAAGTTGATATTCTGAAATTAAAAAAAAATATTTATAATTTTACCCTACATATAAAGTTTAATATTAAAAATACACTTTTTCTAAAAACAAGTTTTTACATGCTACATACACAAAAGTTAGAAATCTATTTTCATATATATATATATATATTATAATAAAATATATTTAAAATTTGAAATTATTAGGTATAAATTATCTAATAAGGTAAAATTTATCTTCATTCATTAAAATTTAATAACTTAGGTAAAAACTAGTTACTATGATAAAAATCAAAAATGGTAAAAGTGAAACTTCTAAGATTAAATGACTTAGAAATAAGTTTAAAACCTTTGTTAAAATGTATATTTGAGCTATTCCTAACCTTATCTAATACCCCAATCCATTTTTATCTATATGTTATATTTTTTAATGTAGGAAACATGTTCTCTGTTTATATTTAGTTGAAATATTTATAAAAATGTCTTTTTCACCCCTTATAAAAGGGGTCTCCCACCACCTCTACACGACCACTACCAAAATTCAGTTTCCTCTTGAAAATATACCATTTTTCATCCCATATAATCTAGTACCATTTACATGAGCCTCTATTCATAAAATATTTGTTTATGAACTTCACTTACATGGAGTCTTCTAAGGGAAATCCAAAGTCCTCAACCTCAATAACATTCAAGTACTTTATTGGAAGTTAGGAATTAAGGTAAGTGTTTCTTGTCTCAAATTTTCACCAGTTTAGTCATATTTGTTATTATACACTATGAATTTCTTAAAAAATTATCTACATCCCCTTTAATTTTTTTATCAGAATCCTCTTATTAATCATCGTATTTAATATTTCATTTGAAATCATATCCATCAAGGGGATTTGACTCAAAGATTCTAAGGTTGTAATGTTTTTGATGTCTCAAATTTTCACCCCTTGAGACATATTCCTTTTATTACACCATTTTTTTAATAGTGTATACAATTCCCCTACAATATTTTTTTATCATGATCCCCTCTTTTTTCGTGATATTTAATGTCTATTTTGAAATCAAGTCCTTTAAGGGGTTTTGATTCGAAAGTTTCTAATATCATAAGGGTTACTTGCCTCAAATATTCACCCCTTGAGAAATATTCCTTATAATAGTATATCTACTTCCCATTTAATATTTTCTATCATGATCATTTTTCATGATTTTTAATGTCTAATCTGAAATCATATCCTTCAAGGGTTTTTGATTCAAATGTTTCTAATATCGTATGGGTTTCTTTGTCTATTTTCAATTTACTGAGACATGTTTGATATTTCATTCCATATTTTATTTTATATGGTTTATTCAATTATAATTTACATCTATGTTTAATTAATATATTTTATTTAATTTTATTTTAATTTCATAGTATCATTATCTTGTTCTTATGATTCTTATGTTACCACTACCATTAGGGTGTTTGTATCTCAATTTTTCTTCATTGAGATATGATTTATATTAAACACTTTTTTCCTTTTTGTGGGGAATACATCTGAAATGGATTACATTAAAAATAATCTTTCACTATTTTCCTTTATGAAATTAAACTCATGTAGATCCATTATTACATTTGTGTTTCCAAATCACCTATGTTATAAGCATGGTTTTAATTCCACTACATTTCATTTGTAAACACTCTATATTTTATTAATTTAATGGTAGGATATTCACCTATATTCCAAAATTCTATTGATTAGGGAAATTATCGGATAATCTATATACCATTAATTTATACAGTTTTAATAAGAGGAATGATTACATAAAAACTATATTCTAGTTATTTATTGGGGAAATATTTACAATATTTAAACTTGTTATTTAATTATATATGTTTATTAATCACTAAGGATTTTTTGTTATGTATTGTATAGTTTATTCATTCCTTTAGATGATGAGTTAATTAGAATTAATTTGATATGGGTGAATCTTGGTATGGGTATCCACTCAATGCATCAATAGGTCTCATGTGAAAAACTATATTGATTATTTTGGTGTATGTCAACCCCCAGAAAAAATTTCCTTCACATATGGCATTGATAGTAAGATCATGATGTATTAGATCTTGATTTATTGGGTTAGGAAATTGAATTATCTATCCAATATTATAAATTTAATCATTTAGTAACTAGTTATTGTTATCCTAGTTATCATTTCATTTCTATTTTTGTCCATAGATATATCTTTTAGTTTCATTGTATTATATCATTTTTTGGGTTTTTTATTTCTACAAATTATTTATTCTCATATTATTATCACTTATTATTTTTATTGTTATCTCCTATTTTTACCCTTACTAACTACTTGATCCAACCCCTTATTATGTTTACATTTCCCCAATTTATGAAGAAAAGTATTGCACATGATATGTCTAACATGATATATTCTATAGATAATTCTTGGGAGGTATTAAATATTTATTATGTATTAATTAGTTTCATAAATAGTTGAAATAAAATTAATAATGGTTGATAAAGATATATGGTTTACTATTTTATTATTTTTCATAATTCATTAAATATATAAACCTAAAAGGTATTATGAATGTATATAATAAAATATTTTATTTAATTAATTTATTTATGGGATAGTTATGCATAGGAATCAATAGTTGGTATCAAATCTAGTATATAATGTATGTATTTACTCACACTAAAATATGGGATCATGTGTTTGTGGCCTCATATATGGTATTAGGGTTGGGTTTAGATAACTCAACAGGTTAGGATGTTAGTTGAGGATAACATTAGAGTGATAAGTTTTGGTTGATCCTAATTTAAATGTACAGATAACTCATTAAGTTAGTTAATTTAATATTAATTATACTATGTTGTTTATGGATTTGGATAAGATAAATTCAGTGAAAACCCCAGGGATAAGTTTAAGGGATAAGTCGATGTTTTACATAACATTATGAGGTTTTGGTAAAGTACAGATTATGTAGTTCTCAAATCAATTACACCCCTTCTAGATACTAGATTTTTTATGTGTTCAAGAAATAGATACACCAAGTTATATTCACCCCTAAAAATGATGGTTGACTATCAACTCAATCATTACATTGGTGCCTGATGAGTGGTCCTGAGACTACTCACATGGCTAGATAATCATAGTGGATATTTTTCTGTTAATTAAATTCTATTTATAAGATATTATGAAAGATTTATTTCTTAATTTTGTTTCATAATTAGGTTAATTATTATGATATATCACAAACTAGAGAAACCTATAAAGAACATTGAGTGATTTATTTTGAACAGAAAGGAAATATAATAACTTCGAAGAGTAAGACATTTTGTGGTTGAATTTTTCATGTAATTATTTTAAAATAGTTTTATTTTTTTGTTCATCACCCATATTAAATAATTTTAGTTTTAATAGTTTATGAAGCCCAAAATAACCAAGTTAAAAATATATTTCATTGATAATGTATAGATTTTACCAATGATCCACCTAATGGGATAATATCTTATGTGAGAAACCTTGTGATTATTCTAAACTAGTTTTATATATTTTTGATTAACAACGTGAACATATTTGAGTTACCTAGAACACAAAAATATAGAAGGATAGAGTCTAATATATATTTAGGTGACAATAATGATGAAGTAAAGAAGATTAAATTTCTTTATTGTAAAAAATGTGGTAAGAACCATGGAGGGGGATGTCACAAATAAACAAGAAGATGCTTCTAATGTGAAAAAGTAGAGAAAGGGGAAAATTTTGAAAAGTAATTATAATGAAATTGGATAACACGGTGGAGGTAAAATATATATCTCCTAGTATAAGGACCTGACCATAAACATTACATAATATTGAATTAAATGAATAATTCACATTGAGGATCTTTTTAGGTTTAGATTTTTAGAGAATTAGGTCATAACTATTAAATTTCTTTTCAAAAATTACAAAGTAGAAACTTACACTTAGTTTCCATTTTTTTCACAAAACAAAAACTCTTAAAAAATGAGTCATGTCCAGTTCCATGTTTAAGATAGCATAACTTTTCCTTGATCCCATCCTTGACCCCATTCTTTTTAAAGTCCTGTGAAAAACATATAAAAACTCGGGATGAGCATAAAAAGTTCAGTAAGGGATACACAAATAAGGAAAACTATTAGTTTTTCAAAACAATAAGTAAACCATGAATACTTTATCATAAGTAATACTTTTCACCTTTATAAAGTAGTATATACTCTTTATTGAATAAAAGATCAATACGTACCATTTTGTAACCAAAAGATTACCATAAAACCCATATAAAGAACACATAATATATAAAGGTAACTTGGGACATAAACATACTTAAATAGAATAACCATACAGTCGACTTCCACACTTATCACTAAAAGGAATAGCCATGCAGCTGGCTTCCATACCCAATGCATTGGAGGTTATAACGTAACCACCTATCCTGGTTTATCACGGAACCACCCATCATTTGGTTTATCATGAAACCACCCATCAAATGTACAAGTACCATCATTAAACATAAAATTTTTCAAATATAAACATTTCACTAATAACATTTCATTTTCCATAATAAGAAGTAATTTCAAGATATTGAAATAATCAATCCATTTTCAAAAACCATTTAAAAAGATATTTTTGAATCAAAGTGTCCCATACCACTTTGAAGGTTTTAATGGTATTAACATTTTAAAAAATTAATGTCCATATAAATCATAAAAACTATTTTGAAAACATATATGTTGATGAGAAATATTTAGATGAATAAATATTTAAAACATTTAAAATGATATTTATTTAAAGAGTTTTTAACAAAATGGGAGATGCTTAAATAACAATAATTGAGGAATAAAATTTAATCATAACTTTATAATATCATGAGAATAAAGGTATTCATGATATAATATTCCAAAGGATAGTATATAAACCATATCATTGTGAATTGTCACATAACAACAATGAAGTCCCAATGGAATATAAATTGAGATGAAATCCCTTATAAAGGCAGTATCCTTTGATTAAGGATAAATCAATCACATAATTATGTGTAAAAAATAATAATACAACCAATAAAATTGGATATTAATTGTAAAACAATCATAGGTCATTCACAAATATTCATAGGATGACATATTCAAGAAGTACAAGTTTAACCCAAAGAATTGAAATTGTGTTAAGAAGTTCCCTTGCAAAAATTCGACAGCCTAACGACATTACTTTAAAATTCAGAAAATAGTTTTATGAGAGATAAAATGGTATCTCATCACTTGGAAATAAAATTTACATCAATAAGGATATATAATAACATATCCCAACATTATAATATGTAAATTAAAATACATAACAAAATTAAGACTTTTGAAAAAAAGGAGGTTGAAAAGTTCCCTTACCGATTGGATAACTTACGAGGCATACACCACATGAAAGAAGGGTCATAAAATGAAGATTTAAATACCCATAAATAAAATTATATTACACAAAGTGTAAAATAATTGGTATTACATACACCACACAAAAGGAAATAGTGGAAAATATAGGATGAATCTCACGGGAATAAAAAGTGAGATAAAACCCCCTTACTTCGTTCTAATCAATCGAGTCCTATGACCCAAAAGTTAATAACCATAAAATGAATCACATAATACAATGAATATAAATATAATCATGATAATATATATCAAATTTCAGTACATAATACACCACATGAAATAATAAGTGGTGAATAATGGAAACCTCACGGAATTAAAAGTGAGATAAGAAATCCCTTACCTCGTTGTCCGACTTGACCCGTTCGTTCTTTAATATCCTAAATAATAAACAAAAGTTAATTTCTACTTGCTTAAGAACCTTTTTCAAGTTTATCATCCCTTTTATATCACTTATTACCATGTTATAAACATTATGTAATCATTTAAGCTAACAACATTCGTTTGTCGATATTTGGTACTTGAGTAAAAAATGAACACATTATATTTACAAGTGGACCATGTTGTCAATAGTTCATTATATCCAAAATAATATTCATTATTTAGATATCATATATATCATATATATCCAGTATATATATATATATATTTATTTATAACAGTAAATATCACTTGGAGGTAAGAAATGAAATGCATCATTCATGGAGACGGTAAGTCGTACATACGCAAGAACGCTACTTTAATTTATATTTCTTATTTTAATGGAATTAAAACATAATGATACATATGTATATTATAATTACAGTATAATATCATATATAATATCATTAACTCCATCCTTTATTTATCCCATAGAAGTCATTAACGAGTCATTTCACTTTGAGGGGGTGGTAGTCTGCACTTCCTCAAATGAAATTATCACCGTTACCCATAATGGAAACCGTAAAGGTATGGTATAAATGTAAAATATACAAGAATAAAGAAAACATAAACATAATATATATCATATATAAATAGAGTGTCATCATAATTTCCACCATGAGAGGCGGTATGAAGTAATTGAACAATCATCATTTCGTGAGGTGTTAGTTTTCCATCCACAGAAACATTATGTTCTTCACACATTAGATAGAGGTGTGTGTAAGTGTAGTTCAAATACTTCTCATAACAATAACCTATTG
Source organism: Viscum album (assembly GCA_963277665.1). Taxonomy (NCBI): domain Eukaryota; kingdom Viridiplantae; phylum Streptophyta; class Magnoliopsida; order Santalales; family Viscaceae; genus Viscum; species Viscum album. Next base: position 765,725,497 of record OY728137.1, read on the forward strand.
TATTGAGGACACTTTTTTTGTTATAAAATAAGGTAATAAAAAGATTTTAGGGGTTGGAGAAGTAAAATAAAAGAAAAGAAGTTAAGATAAATTGATACCTTTAATTTGGGTAACTCCCTTTGGTTTGAACCAAAATGTTTTGTTGAAGTGGCTTCTGCCTAAGGTAAGGTTGCTAGGTGGAAGATAGGGATATAGGGAGCTTAATAGGGTAGATGTTTGAAAAGCCAAAAGTTTTGAGAGGTGTGAGGAATTGGTTAGAAATGGTCTCCTTTTATAAGGGGGAGGAGGGGCTCTTTAGGAAAATGTGAAAATAATATTTTATTATATAATGATATTCGGTTTCTAAAGGTAAAAAAATCATTAGAGTAAAATATAAGATGACTCATTATCGAAATAAAATCATCCAATAATAATTGGACAGGTTTTGAATGTTATTTTAATATTTATAATATTATTTATTTAAATGATTTATTAATGAGGTAAACACTGCATCATTATCGTGTCATAAATAATTTAATTTATTCAATGTCTAAAAATTATAAAAAAATACCATGATGTAGGAAATGTTTTTATCTTTACAATTAATATTTATAGTCAAAAATATTACTTATAATACCATATAAAAATTAATTTACTAAAATATTTTTGTTTATGACATTTTGGTCTTTACTTTAATTTAATTAATCTAAAGTTTCATTATCATTCATATGTCGCTCCATGGGGTCTCAAAATCTACCCAAGGATGCCCATGATCGTCCATGACTCATAAAATAAGTTTAGGACAATTTTTAAGGTAATTTTGAATAATTATAATACCTTTTTTACCTTGAATTACCTTATTTATCTTTAACCGTGGTAAATAAAAGTGAAAAGTTACTATTCACAAAAAATTATTTTCATCTTATTAAACCAAATTTTACTTAATAATTACAACCTTGTATGTCGTATTTTTGAAATTCAATTCACAGAAGTGGTAAAATTTCATTTAAATGAAAAAGCCAATTTTTTAAATACTACTAAGTGGTTTCACTATTCATCAAAAATTGACGTTTTTCAGAAAAATACCAAAAAATCACCCTAAGATAAATTTGATATTATGAATTCAAAAATGATGTCTATTTCACCAAATTCAAAACATAGAAGTTTTATTAGTTAATTTTATAATTAATTCCTGTAGTTAAAACAAATACCGTGTTTTTAAGAAATAATAACTATCAAAAGATTGACACTTGTTTATGGCCAAGTTCAAAGTGAAATTAATTAAAATGACCAAAATTGGATTAAATGGTAAAAATATATTCTAATTATACTTTAAAACCAATTAAAAAGATAATATAACCATATAAATAAATTAGATTAAAACGCAGTTTTGAATTAAAATAAAATATTTTTCACTATTCATTAAAAATGAACTTTATCGGAAAAATTCCAAAAATTTACACAAAGTAATTTTTGATGTCCCCATTCTAAATAAGGATTTTGTTTTCGTAAAATAGAATGTATTAATGTGACCAAATCTATATTTAAAGAGGGTACTCCATTAAAAGGTGGTAAATCGACCTTTTAATGTAAATTATGCTTAAAATTAGATTCATTCACATTTTAAGCCTCTAAATTTTATTTGATAAAAGTAAATACATTTAAAAAACATGTATAATCATATTGTAGTTAGTTTTGTTCATTACCTCCAATACAACGGCTAGGAGTTAACTTCCATTTAAAATAATAACATTATATTATTAGTGTGCAACGTGAGATTTCAAAGAAACCCATTATTCTGTATCGGGTAAGCCATTGAACATAGAATCCCCTTTAAAGTAGAATTAATATTTAATTCAAAAATATTATTAAATATGAAAATTTTCATGTTCTTTATTTACCTGGGATGTTACATCCTTCCCCCCTTTTGGGAATTGCATCCTCACAATTTTAAAACAGGGCTTGGAAACTTCATTAAAAGTCCCACATTGAAAAAGAGTCAGTAAAACTATCACTTTAAAAGAAAGAAAGAGAAGTAAAAAGGTCATAATAGATAACCAATACTAGGATTCCATGTAGTAAAACATGGATATAGAAGAATGAAAAAATGGTCAAGTTCTGATAGAGAGTGATAGAAAACATGATTAGGAGAAAGTTAACCACCAGAAAATCACAAACATGTGATGGGTTAAACGGTCTTTGATTCCCCAGTAGGAAAATTTTACAAACAAATCTTTTGTTTTAAGTTACTTTTCATAAAGTTGAGGAATTTATTTATGAGCTTAACTAAACATAAGGAAACATACTTACTTGTCATTTAGACTTTCATCCTTTACTAAATTTCTACCACAAATGCATCTTTTCTCCCAACGATGAGTATTCAAACTGACTTGGTCACATCCAAAGCACAAGAATCAAATTCTAGAGAATCACATAATCCACAAAAATAGGCTATATATTTCCCATGTCTTTAGAAATTAACCAAAACCAAAAAAATGGTTATTACGAGATCATATAATCCCCAAAAAGGATATTCCTTTATAAAAAGAAATATTACTCTTAATATCCAAAATTCAACAAAAAGTACCCAAATTTCAATAAAGACCATTCAATATACCATTGTCCTTAAAATTCTTCAAAATAACCCAAACTAATATTGTAACCCAAAACTCAGGAGTATTTAGTCACATAGTCTTCCACTGTAAATCTTAACATTTATCTCCAAAAAAAATCAACTACTCTTAAAGTCTCGTACAGAAGATTAATTAACCAAATCACGTATTCTCTATTATAGTTTAATCATTTCCATAAAAAACCAAATCACCATATGTCCATAATAAAAACATATATTCTCCAAAAATAAAGTTCCACCATTACTCATCAAAAGAAAAGATAATTATTCCTTGATGAACATTTTCATATATCAAACATTAGGGTTACTCATATTACAAAAAGTCTTCCAATATAATCCCATAATAAAAAGAGCCTTAATACTTTTAAGTATTTCATCATCTTAAAATCTACCATAACACTTAAATCCCTTATATGTTGACTTCTTACTCATTCAATGTTCCTCATGATCCATTAACCATTCCTTTCCAACTTATTCTGAATTACTTCTTTTCTACAAACAAAATCATGAATCATATCCTAAGATTCAATAATGTCAAAACATGTGTTAAGAACTAATCCATACCTTTCATTGGTCATTGTTAGTTTCTTCATCCTCAATTGGAATGGAATTAGGTATTGGTAAACATATATTTGTACGATCCTGGTGATCCCATTCTCGAAACATCTTCGTAGGACATCTATTTGTATAATGACCATGCACGACACATTTAAAACATTCAATTGATCCCTCAGAAAGAACTTCTTACCCTTTCCTAGAGTCAATTGGATGCTTCCTTTTTCAATGGTAGGTTTTGCTTTATGACCTTCATTCCCACATCTATAGCATCTTCCCATCCCTTTGAAGAATTTTCCTATGTGTTTCATTCTACATCCTTTACACATAGGTTTTTGAAAATACTTTCCTTTATTATTATTACCTAAACATCCGTAGGGATTTGTTTCTCATATATTTTATGACTTATAAAAATAAACAAGGTTTAGGGGGTCAATGATGAATCCAAATAATTAGTTCAGAAGAACCATAAGAGTCCTCATTGCATCTCCCATTTCATTCATTTGCTCGTTTAGAAAACCGTCACAGTATTCTTCACATCCACTGTTACTTTGGTGCCTGCTAGATCCAGCCATTTACTAAAACCAGAAATCTCAATGTGATTATATCAGTAAAATCATCATATAATATCTTAAGATGAGGGTAAATACTAAGATATACATATTCATGTTATCATAAACTCTTTCACTTTATCTAAAATAACTTTGTCCCTTTCTAAAATCCTAACCATTATGGTAATTTCACATATGCTTAAAGAACAACCTAACCTAAAAATTTATCTAAACCGACCTCTGATACCAAATGTAAGGACCCAACCTTAAACATTGAATAATCTTGAATTAAATGAATAATTCACATTGAGGATCTTTTCATGTTTAGAGTTTTAGGGAATTAGGTCATAACTATTACATTTCTTTTCCAAAATTACAAAGCAGAAACTTCTACTCAGTTTCCATTTTTTTCACAAAACAAAAACTCTTAAAAAAAGAAGTCATGTATAGTTATATGATTAAGATATCATGAATTTTCCTTGATCCCATCCATGACCCTATTCTTTTTTATGTCCTATGAAAAACATTTCAAAACTTGGTATAAGCATAAAAAAGTCAGTAAGGGATATACAAAGAAGGAAAACTATTAGTTTTTCGAAAAAACAAGTAAACCATGAATACATTATCATAAGTAATACTTTTCACCTTTAAGAAGTAGTGAATACTCCTCATTGAACAAAATATCAATACTTACCATTTTTTAACCAAAATATTACCATAAAACCCATATAAAGAACACATAACATATAAAGGTAACCACCCGTCCTGGTTCATCACGGAACCACCCGTCATTTGGTTTATCATGTAACCACCTTTCAAATGTCCAAGTACCATCATTACACATAAAATGTTGAAAATATAAACATTTCACTGATAACATTTCATTTGCAATCATAAGAAGTAATTTCAAGATATTGAAATAATCAATCCATTTTCTAAAACCATTTAAAAAGAGATTTTTGAATCAAAGAGTCCCATACCACTTTGAAGATTTTAATGGTATAAAAATTTTAAAACATTAAGTTCCATATAAATCCTAAATACCATTTTTAAAGCATGTACATTAATGATAAATATTTTGAAGAATAAATCTTTAAAACATTTAAAACGATATTTTAGTTAAAGAGTTTCTAACAAAATGAGAGAAGATTGAATAAAAATAATTGAGGAATAACATTTAATCATAACTTTATAATATCATGAGAATAAAGGTATTCATGATATAATATGCCAAATGACAGCATATACACCATATCAATGTGAATTGGTTCATAACAACAATGAAGTCTCAATGGAATGTAAATTGAGACGAAATCCCTTATAAAGATGGTATCATTTGATTAAGGATTAATCGATCACATAATTATGTGTGACAAATAATAATACACCAAATATAAGTGTATATTAAGTGTAAAAAAATCAGAGTTCATTCACACATATTCATAGGATGACATATTCAAGAAGTACAAGTTTAACCCAAAGAATTGAAATTGGGTTAAGAAGTTCCATTGCAAAAATTTGACAGCCTAACGACATGACTTTAAAATTTAGAAAATGATTTGATGAGAGAGAAAATGGTATCTCCTCACTTGGAAATAAAATTTACATCAATAAATATATATAATAAAATATCCCAACATAATAATATGTAAATTAAAATACATAACAAAATGAAGTCTTTTGAAAAAAAGGAGGTTGAAAAGTTCCCTTACCGATTGGGTAACATACGAGACATACGCAACATGAAAGAATGATCATAAAATGAATATGTAATACCCATAAATGAAATTATATTACACAAAGAGTACAATCATGGTCAGTATATAAACCACCAAAAATTAAATAGTGGAAAATATTGGATGAATCTCGCGGGAATAAAAAGTGAGATGAAAACCCCTTGCTTCGTTCTAATCAATCGAGTCGTATGACCCAAAAGTTAATAACCATCAAATGAATAACATAATACCATGAATATAAATATAATCAGGATAATATATATCAAATTTCAGTACATAATACACCACATGCAATAAATAAGTGGCGAACAATGGAAATCTCATGAAATTAAAAGTGAGATAAGAAATCCCTTACTTCGTTGTCCGACTTGACCTGTTCATTCTATAATCTCCTGAATAATAAACTAAAGTTAATTTCTACTAGATTAAGAACATTTTTCAAGTTTATTATTCCATTTATATCACTTATTACCATGTTATAAACATTATGCAATCATTTAAGTTAATAACGTTCGTTTTGTTGATATTTGGTACTTGAGTAAAAAATGAACACATTATATCTACAAGTTGTCCATGTTGTCAATAGTACATTATATCCAAAATGATATTAATTATTTAGATATCATACATATCATATATATCCACTATATATATATATTTATAATAGTACATATCACTTGGAGGTAGGAAATGAAATGCACCGTTCATGGAGATGGTAAGCCGTACGTATGCATGAACGCTACTTTCATTTCTATTTATTATTTTAATGGAATTAAAACATAATGATACATATTTATATTATAATTCCAGTATAATATCATATATAATATCATTAACCTCATCCTTTATACATCCCACATAAGTCATTAACGAGTCATATCACTTTTAGGGGGCGGTAGTCCGCACTTCCTCAAATGAAATTATCGCATTTACCCATAATGGAAACCATAAAGGTATGATATAAATGGAAAATATTGAAGTATAAAGAAAAAATAAACAAAATATATATCATATATAAATACATTTTCATCATAATGGCCACCATGAGAGGTGGTAGGAGGTAATTGTCCAATCATCGTTTCGTGAGGCATTAGTTTTCCATCCTCAAAAACATTATGTTATTCACCCATTAGATGGAGGTGTCTGTAAGTGTAGTTCGAATACATCTCATGAAAACGTCCTACTATATTGATTATACTTTTTTTGTTATAAACTAAGGTAACAAAAAGAGTTTAGGGGTTGGAGAAGTAAAATAAAAGAAAAGAAGTTAAGAGGAACGGTTACCTTTAATTTGGGTAGCTCCCTTTGGTTTGAACCAAAATAGTTTGTTGAAGTGCCTTATTCCTAAGGTAAGGATTCTAAGAGGTAGAGAGGGATGTAGGGATATTAATTGGGCAGTGTTTTGATGATCCAAAAGTCTTTAGAGGTGTGAGTAATTGGTTATAAATTGTTTCTTTTTATAAGGGGGGGGAGGTGCTCATTAGGAAAGTGTGAACATATTATTTTATTATATAATTATATTCGGTTTCTAATGGTCAAAAAATAATTATATTATAAGATAAGATGACTCATGGTTGAAATAAAATCATCCAATAATAATTGGACTGGTTTTGGATGTTATTTTAATATTAATAATCATATTTATTTAAATGATTTATTAATGAGGTAAACACGACATCATTATTGTGTCATAAATAATTTAATTTATTCTATGTCTAAAAATTATAAATAAAAATACCATGATGTAGGAAATATTTTTATCTCTCAAATAAATATTTATAGTCAAAAATATTACTTATATAACACCATATAAAAATTAATTGACTAAAATATTTTTGTTTTTGTCATTTTGGCCTTTACTTTAAATTAATTAATCTAAAGTGTCATTATCATTCATAAGTGGATCCATGGGGTCCCAAAATCGACCCAAGGATTCCCATATTCGGCCATGACTCATTGAATAATGTTAGTATAAGTGTTAGGTAATTTTAAATAATTATAATATCCTTTTTACCTTGAATTACACTATTTATCTTTAACCGCGGTAAATAAAAGTCAAAAGTTACTATTCACCAAAAATTATTTTAATCTTATTGAACCAAATTTTACTTACTAATAACAACCATGTATGTCAGATTTTCAAAATTAAATTCATATAAGTGGTAAATTTTTATTTAAATTGAAATGTCAGTTTTTAAAATACTACTAAGTGGTTTCACTATTTATCAAAAATTGAATTTTTTCCTAGAAATACCAAAAATTAACCCTAAGCTAAATTTGATATTCTGAATTCAAAAATGATGTCTATTTTACCAAATTCAAAACATAGAAGTTGTATTAATGAATTTTATAATTAATTTCTGTTGTTAAAACAAATAGCATGTTTTTAAGAAATAATAACTATCAAAAGATTGACACTTGTTTATGTCCAAATTCAAAGTGAAATTAATTACAATTACCAACATTGAATTAAATGGTAAAAATATATTCTAATTACACTTTAAAACCAATTAAAAATATAATCTAACCATATAAATAAATTATATTAAAATGCAGTTTTGAATTAAAATACAATATTTTCACTATTCATTAAAAATAAACTTTATCGGAAAAATTCCAAAAATTTACACAAAGTAAATTTTGATGTTCCCATTCATAGGAAGGATTTTTTTCAGATAAAATGTATTAAAGTGAGAAAATCTAGATTTAAATAGGGTTCATCATTAAAAGGCAGTAAATCTACCTTTTAATGTAAATTATGCTTAAAATTAGATTCATTCACCTTTTAAGCCTCTAACTTTTATTGCATAAAAGTAAATACATTTAAAAATCATGTATAATCATATTTTAGTTAGTTTTGTTCATTCCCTCCAATACAATGGCTAGGAGTTAACTTCCATTTAAAATAATAACATTATACTATTAGTGTGCAGTGTAAGATTTCAAAGAAACCCATTGTTGTGTATCGGGTACGCCATTGAACATAGCACCCCCTTTAAAGTAGAATTAATATTTAATTAAAAAATATTTATAAATATGAAAAATGTCATGTTCTTTATTTACCTAGGATGTTACACCGAGTCATACAAATTATTTTAAGTTCGACACTAAATTTAAAATTATATCTTGAGTTATGTACATATTTTATGTACCCTTAACTAATTTTATTAGTGCGTTTAAATTAAAATTGTGTGGGTGAAATTTATTTTGGGAGGAGACTGTAACACCAAAATAATTTAAATAATATATTTTATTTTAAAACGTTATCTGTTCAATAGATTTCTTCACATGAAACACTGAACTACAATACCTCACAGAATTTCTTATAACCATTAAAATGTTTCTATGTAATTGATGGGTAAAAATAGATGTCATCCATCCATCCATCCAAGGGCCCGAAGGCCTTCATTTTTTATTGATTTTGATAATCCACCTTTCAAGGGGTGAGGTAGACCCTTACAAGGCCCGTAGGTGAAATTATTACATTTCCCATAGGCCTTAGAGGAATTCATTTTCCCGTAGGCTTCAAACATTACATACAACCCACACTAACTACTTGGAACTGCTCCTCCCCAGCATCTTCATCATGAAATCAGCTCTCCACCGTCGCATGGCTGTTCGTCTAGGCATTCCCGTGCATTCACAGGCTTGTCCCGATGGTAGGATCCACACCCTCTCATTCTTGAAATCTGTTTAGCTTCTACTGTGGTGAAAGCTCCTTCCTCATCCTCCTTGTAGAGCTTGTTCCTCTTTGGTCTTATGGTTTGCATCAGCACTGAAGGTGGCCCGAAGGCCTTGAGGTGGCCCGAAGGCCTGACTGACCCGAAAGCCAGGGTGGCCTGAAGGCCTTAAAGGACTCGGGGACAAAATTGGTGGCCCGAAGGCCCAAACAGGGGCATATTTCCAGCTGCTACAGTGCCAAACAGTACCTGCTACAGTCCTCGTTACAGTACCTACTACAGTATTGCATAGTTCCCGCTATAGTACCTGCTACAGTACTGATACAGTACTGCTACAACACCCGGAAATAATGTCCCCGCCTGGATTTGATCCCAGGACTCCCAGATTCACTTACGGAGTCCTTACCAACTAGGCTAAGGCTCATGTGCTAGTAAAAATAGATGTCATCAAACTATGAAATATACTTAGACATAAAAATAAACATCAATATTAATTCTATGAAATTAATAATAATAGGAGTTCCCCTTCATCTAATCTTAAGGTCTTGAAAACTTATAAATAATTGAAAAGGGTAGAGTTTTACACATTTTAAGGAAAAATTGTTACTTAATCAATTCTAGAATTTTAAATATCCAGTTATAGCCACCCAACCCAACGCATAGATAATAAAGATAGAAAAAAAATTAAATTTACCTCTTTATAGATATGATGCACCCCAAATTCAATTTTTTTATAATAGATAAGGTAATATTCCTAATATATGACCATCCTATAAGAGGTAGAGGAAGTAAAAATATTAATGGCCATTACAATGAATCATGTGTCCATTTCAAGACATATTCACATCCAATTTTTATATCCTTCAATATAAATTCCCATAATCACTGCCTCCAAATCTAATTCATAAGCAACCTTTATCCCAAAATATTTTGAAAACCATGATACAACTCCTCCTCAATTATCCCTAAATATTCTTACACATCATGTAAGTCCTAGATTTCACTTTGAGGCACTATCCATGTTAATTTTGATCCAACATGAAATATATTTTTTCTAAATAATAGTAAAAAACCTTTATAAGTCCAAAAATTTCCATGATTTCCCAATTTATTATAAAGGTAATGTTCTTTGATAGAACTTCCATCCCACCCAATATTCATAGAATCGTCCATTTTTATGACTTAAATTTTGTTTCTCATGGCCAAGTAGATGTCTACAACTTTCTCATCATTCCTAAATATGTTTTTTCTCTACAAAATTATATTCCAGACCTCTACCACAACATCCATTAAATAGGTTTTGAAGAAAACATATTCCTTTTGGGAGTTGTATAATATAATCACTAAACTAGTTTAATTATAATAAATTTCATAAAATTCATATAGGTTTGAAATTATACATCTCATATACTTAGAAAAAGAAAAGTGGAATAATTTATGAGAAATGGAGTCCTCTTTAGTTTCATAGACACAACTTCTAAAACACCAATACTGGCTAGTCTTCTTATGCATGTTATTAGTGGGGATCCTTTTAAGAGATTCACTCCACATTATAATATACCTATAAAGATAAATATATGGTTTATAGAGGGTATTAATACAAGAGGTAACTTATTATTGTCTACCCATGAGGTTTCTATAGTGGACCATACAGGTGAGAGTACCATGCCTTGAAGGTTCCCAAATAAGAGTATATTTCATAGGCATGAAAGTATAAATTAGAATATATTCCCTTAAATATATGGGAATATGGTGCAAGTGAATAAAAATTTCCTCCTTAATGGATATATCAATTTCATAAATCTATTCATGGAAATTCTTAGATAGATGAAGACCCAACCATGTATACTTTCACAATATAATATCTGAGTTAAGATAAAGAAGCCACCTAAAATAACTCATTAGAGCTACCTAAGCTTTCTTTAAGGAAGGAAAAATAATTAATTAGAGATAGTAATACTTCCCATAATAATGTAATATACAAAAAAATATATTTAAAAAATTATTATTATTATAATTTGAAAGGAGGCTCCAGATTTACTTGGATTTAATAAGTTCATTGAATAAAGATAGGTTCCTAACTCTTATCCTACCATCATTTATGGGTTTGCTGAAATTGGTAGGTTTATCTATGATAAAATATCCCATAAATATACTAAAACTGCAAATGAAAATATAGAATCATTTTTTAAAACATTTAATCAAATATGGTGTCCATTCTTATAGCATAAAATAACTTGCAAACTTGGGAATGGTATGTATATTCACAAGATTGATCTTTCAAGTGATGGAGAGAGTTCACTTTCCATGTTCTAGGTTGATCCATAATTTTCTCATAGATGGAAATGAAATGAGTCACCCAATGATTTTCCCAAAATAAATGGGTTTATAAATATGAGAAAGTAAAAGAATATTCCTTGATATCCAATATCCTTTTTATTCTTAGCCTCTTATGTTGATCGAAATTATGACTAAAAATAACTTTTGATTTTTTCCAACTTATGTGCCGATTGAAATAGAACTATAATGATCAATCACTTATTTAATATATTTAATATTATATATATACTTCTAAATAAATATAATTATATCATCAATATAAATGAGGTGTAATGGAGCTCTTACACTTCTTAAAACTTGAATTTTCATAAGATAGACATTATCCACCCTCACAATAATACAACTAATTAGATAATATTTAGAAATATTGAATAGGAAATAAGATAAGGGATCACCATACATTATACCTAAAAAGAAATAAAAACGACCTTCAATACTAGAATTTATCATAATGTAGATTCAGACAGGTTTGAAGAAAACATGTTTCATATTTTTAAACAATTTACAAAAACCAAACCTATTAAAAATACCAAATCATAAAATATAAATTAATGGTATTGAAGGATTTTATAACATTGATCTTGGGATTAATTCCACCAATCCTCATAGGATTCCTCATTATATTAATACACCCATAGGTAGCTATAATAAAAAACTAAATTTTCCTACAATGGGAAAAACCATATTAAATAGAGGAGGCCACCAAGCCAAAAATTATGGAGTGTATTTTTGTAAGAATCTTAATCCTAATATTATAGGATATATTATCTAGATAAATTGTTCTATAAGCATTGATATTGTATGGTACATCAGTTTTTAAGGATTATGACTAGAAATTGGGAGATCATCCCTTTAGGGAAGATTTCATTCTGATAAATATATGAATCATATTCCTAGTTTCAACTTTAGGAACATCCCTATATTCATAGAAAAATGAATTAGTAAAACCATCAGGTCCAACAACACTTTCTAGATTAAGATAAAAAGTATAAGACTTAATATCAACCATGTCATGTTGCTATTAGTTTCTCTTTATCCATATTATGAACAGCTTTGGGAATTACATGCCTTAAGTTTCTAGTGTTGACATAAATACCATTGTTATTTATGGGTGGGGACCTATACAGAAAACTAAGTGATGCATCGATAGGTCTCATGAGACAAATTAGACTGATATTTTTGGTTTATACCAACCTAGAAGAAAATATTTCATAGATACCAGGTCCTAACGGTAGGATAATGATGCTTAATATCATGATGTCGTGTCTTAAGTCGTGAAAATAGATATTTAAAATTATTCATTTCATCGCCAAGGAACCATTTATTGTTATCCATGTGATATTTTTATTTCCATTATTATCCATAGATATATTATGTTTTCAGTTTCATTCTATTATGTCGTTAATTTTATATATATATTCAATTCATATTAATTATGCTCATCTAATGCTCACTTTTGATTTTTATTGTTATCTCTTACATTTACTATTATTGAGCATCTAATATCACCCCTTATTATATGTTTATTTCATAAAGATATAAATAAATGTTTTATACATTATATTTATAACAAGATAGCTTGTGTAAGGAATTTTTGAGATATGTTGAAGACTTCTTATTGAGTAAGTAGTTTATTTTATTATGGAACAATAATTTCCATTAGTTGAGAAAGATATAGGATTTATTAGTTAATAATTTTACCTAATTTTCTAAATATTTAAACCTAAACGGTCATAATAAAATATGTAACGTACTAATTTTTTATTTAATTTAATTATTGGGTAGTTATGACCAGTAATCTATAGTTTTTATCAAGGAAATTATGTAATGTGAGTTTTTATTCACTCTAGATTCTAGGAGCATAGGTATATGGTGTCATATTCATTGTTATTGTTGGAGTATATATTCACTTTGATTCCTTCCCACAATATTCTCTAACAACTCAAATATATATTTATGATTTTCCTTAGGAATATTTCTTCATTCTTGCATCTCATCCATTTTCTAATCTTTATATCAATTTTCATGTCTTTTCCCAAAATATTTTTTAGGTGACTCTCCAAAACCCACACCTCCAATGAAAACATATTATTAATTCCATTTAAAGTACACTAAAATTATTAATTAATTGGGTATATATGATGTTTATTGTTGCATATAAACTAAATAAAATATTAACAAAAATAAGTTTTCATAATTATTTAATACTAATGTAAGGAATAATAATTTTTTGTTATGTCATACTAACATGATATTTCCATACTGTTTGTGTCTTTCCATATACTAGTATTCCATTTTTATTTATAAGATCCCCCTTTTATTGCACACGATGTGAGTTGTAAGTGTATTTTCATTTTATTTCAAAAAAAATCATATACAAAAGTAACATATTTTTTTTTGTTTCATGCCACATAAATTTAATATTATAGATTTAAAATAATGATTTTTTTTCAATTGGAGTGTACCCCATCCTTGATTTTCAATAGGATTTTTTTGGTTTTCTTTACACAATGCATATTTTCAACACTCATTTTTTTCCAAAATTACCAACTCTTAATAAAAGTGAGTAACACATGTATTTCCCGATAAAATATTAACAATAATGATTTTCCTGAAATGATTCATCCTCACTATAACTAATAAAAACATTCCTTGTTTCTTGGTTTATTATGTGAGAATATATTTATAGTGGGTGGGGGTTTATGTTCCCTTAATAATAAATGAGATAATACTTCATAATAATTGTTTTAAAAGGATTTACCTTCACTATAAATTCAAATTTCATTTTTCTGTCATCGATTATAAATACACTCTGAAAGGGATATTGATGATTAAATAATTGATTCATTATTCTATTTTTTTTTAAAAAAAAATAGATAAATTATGTCATAAATTTACCTAATATCTAACCAAATGAGTTCCTCCAATGATTCCACAACATTATGCCACATATCAACAAAATCGACACATGAATTTGAGAGTGACCCCAATGTAACTAATAAAAATGGATGTGTTGGATCAATAAGTTTTCCATATTAATTCCATTAAACCTAAAATTTTATTCATTTTTATCTCACCTTAATAATTTTTATTAAGTCTATTATATAATGGTTCTCATATTTTGTATCATACATAGGTTGTTCACCATCTGTTATTTCCTCAGTTTCAACATTATCAATATGTTGTTCCTCAATATTGTTAGCATAAACACATGGGGAAACCTATTGTTACTTAGGATTGCAAGAATTAACATGTGGAGAATCAATTATTGATTTAATTAGATAAATATTTAATATTTATTATATAAATTCATTAGTGAACAAATAATACTATTAGGTTACATGATGTAAATTAAAAAACTTTAACTTTATTATTGAACTCACTTTTTTTAATAAATTTTGAAGTGATTTTACCCTTAAATCATGTATACAAATAACACCCTTGTGTTCCCCTTTTATATATAAGACTTCATCAGCATTATGACCACCATGAAATTATTTAAATGTTAAAATGAAAGGGTTATCCTCAATTGAAATGACAAATGAATCTATAAAGATTTTGGTCAATAATAGAACAATTGACCACATTCTATTTGAAGGATTTAGGACATAAAATATATATACTATCTATGATTCCATTATGAAAAAAAATCCATATCCCTTTCCTTTCAAAAATCCACCTTCATGAATCCCAATTCATCGATTTTAACTACACACTTTTTAGTAACCCATTTTCATTGAAAAATCAGAACATTGAATGATGTATAATCCAAACAACGTATTTTTTTATGATTCCAAAGTATGAAGTATTTTCATAAATTTTATTTCTATCCATGGTACTATATACATTCATCTCTTCTACCATTAATAACTCCACTATTTTTCATGGTACTTCATTCATCATGTTCTTTTTTAAAGAATATTTAACCATTAATTAACTAAAAATTTGAAGTAAATACATGCATAATTGGACCCTTCTATCTATCTAATTCATTTAAAAATTGAATTTGGATTTTTAGTTGACTCATTAAAAATATTTTCTTAAAACCATACTATAAGATTTAAATTATGTGTATTTGATATCCTTCTTTTAGCCCTATATGGATTAAAATATCTAAGAATTACTTTTTGGGTTTCAAAAAATGGAACATCCAATATAATATAATATAAAATTTAAAGGTGATATTGATCTTGATCTATAATAGTAATTATAACAGCATCTATTCTTCAAATTCCTTTACCCACAAGCTACTTGATGTGATGAGACTCTGGGTGACCAATGCACTCTATGTCAGACTGGTATTCAGTACATAATACAATTCATTCCTCAAAAATATATCACCCTACAATAAGAACTTATATAAAAACTCTATTTTTGATATACCCTTTCTAAATCAACATATTTTATCCAATGGGATACATCCACCTATAATTTATAGCACAGCATAATAGAATTTCTCTAACCAATAGTGGCATAAAGTGATCCATTATATCAATGAATGAATGTGGGAAGAATCTCACTAATTAAATTAATATGATAATAATTTCATTTTATATAGTTGGTAATTTCATAGGGTATATACACTTAATAAATATATCTTTAAAAAAGAAACAAGTTTTGGTTAATCAGTGTCTCGTATTTTTAGTAATAATGTAATGTATAACAAGGAAGTCATGTGATTTTAGGCTCATTAACCTTAAAAAAGTCACTCACGTAATATTTTTGATACTTTATAAATACCATTTTTGAACCATTACATCATTCATAAAGTTAAAAAAATTAATATTTCTCTTACATGGAAAGAGTGTAAGCTGTTGGAGGAAGAAAATAATGCCTTTCACCACTCACTGGTGCCAAATATTCCTTTATCCTCATGTCAATCATGTCCCACCTAGCCTTTATTCCATATTTTTTATTTCTAGGTGCATTTAGTTATATAATAATGACACTATAACATTATTATTTTTCATTGTGAATGAAATAAATAAAATACCTATTATACAAACAATAATAGCACTATAATTAAAAAACAGTCCCTCTTTCCAATAATTTTTTAATTGGTTTTTCAAAAAAAATGTTTTCCAAAATTGGTTGTAATTTTCTAAACCTCCTGACATGCTACTCTGTGAGAATATTGGTGGCAGAGGTGTCCAAAGGATTTTCAGATGAGTTCAAAGGGAAACAGAGGTTCTAACTAAAAAATTTAGCTGAGAGGTGTTCTATGGTGTTGATCCTTATGAGGAACCAAAATGGTGGTCATTGTGGTGTAGGGAGGTATCCTACAATATAGTGTTTCAAGGGGTGAATTTTTAAGTATTCTTCCAATTTTGGAATAGCTGCTATAATGACCCTCACATTTAATACATAGATATTAAATCTAAATTGATTAATATTCATATTAAAACCGTTTTATACTAGAATCATATGTGTTTCGTGTCTTTGGAAACTTGGAAACACAAAAAAAAATAGTTCATAAAACATCTATATTGTCACCCGATTATTCCTTTATAACTATAACCCTTTTGGATATATCGAACCTAATACCTTTATTCATATCCTGGTGAAATAAAACATAAGAAAATGGTAACCTCATATGCTCAGAAAGGGTATAAAAGGGATATAAGATTCATAATATAAATATAAGGGTACAATAATACAATCATATCATTTTAAAATAATACCCTTCATATCAAAGATCATAATCTTGAGTCGTAGAATAAATCTTAAAATTCATAAGACATGAATCATAAAATAATAACTTGTAATAGATAATAAAATTTTGTAAAACACACAATCTTAGAAAATATTATTTCAAGTCTACCTACCAAGTCATTAATAACCTGTTAGGCTTTTGATATTCAACCATGTACCTACTTCAGGCTTAGCACGACCTCTCATGTACCCTCTAGTTATGGGATTAGGATGACCTCATGGGTACCCTCTTGTTTTAGGCATAGAATGACCTCCCATTTACCCTCTTATTATGGGCTTGGGATGACCAACCATGTACCATTTTGATATCATATAACATTTATCATTTTCCAATGAATTTTAAGGAGATATAGGTCAAACCCATCACAAAATTAAATTCATACATATGTGTTCCAAACGAACATAAATCTTTCCTCACATCAGAACCCATGTAAATGAGTTTTATAAACATTTAATCTTAAGATAAATCATTGAAAAAACTGGTTTCATAAATATAATGTCATCATAAACATAAACCAAAGATTAAAATAATATGGATAATTTCCTTGAATAATATCTATAGTAAAGCACAAGTAAAATAAATTAATGTTATCTTAGATGGAAAATAATTTTGAGAGATCACTTGAAATAATTACAGTGGAAAATATTATTTCTATTTTGTTTTTTTAAATGAAACAATGTAATATAAAAAATTCTATGAAAATAAACTTTTAATACTGTAAATGAATATTTTAATCATAAATGATTCATTATGGTAGGAAATTCCACCCATTTCTTATAACTTAAAAACCATTAATTCTGAATTTTTTTCCGAAAATTCATAAAGAACCTCACTTAGAAAATGACAAAAATAATATTTTAAAACCATATTTTAAAAAGTAAAACAAGAGTAAAAAATAATTTAAACAATCATTTTATAATATAAAAAACATTTTCATAAACAATTTTATTAACCATGTAATAAAAATATATTTTATGGGAAACACTAAAAAGGAAGTTTTAAAAGGAAAACCCCTTAAATGTATCATTTCATTTAAGTGAGAATTAATAATATTAATTAATCATGTGTATTTATTGTAAATACACATAAAAAATTGTAAATAATACATAATATAATAAATATTTAAATTTCTTATAATCTTATCAATACATAATTATGATGTTGAAGTTTAACCCAAAGAATAGAAACTAGGTTAAGAAATCCCTTGAAACGTTATAATCAGTCGAATCTTATGCCCCAGAAAAGTAATAACTATCGAATAATACATTTAATAACATTAATACAATCATATTCTTGATATTATATATCAAAGGTAATTATATACACCACACATAATAAATAAGTGTTGAATAATTCATATATCACATAGAATAAAAGAGTGAGATGAGAAACCCTTACCCCACCCTTCCCTTTAATTTTGTGTACTTAAACCACCTATGTAATGTTTTAAATAATTTTATTAATTTATTAAAAAAAATATCTATATATATATATATATTTAATACCTTATATTATATTTTTATAACATCTTACCACCCATTAATTAATAATATTTCATGATTTCATTATTTTAGATAAGTTTGTTACACGATTTTCATACTTAGTTCATCTGCGTGTAATTATCAATTTTCATATTGAATGAATATAAAACACTAGAAGTGAAATGAAATATTATTAATACAGATATATAATTATAAATTCTCCAATATATCATTCTTATTTCTTGTATGAGGATGATTCTTTTCATAAAATGTTAATGATAAATGTTTAGTTTAATTTGGTGATTTTTCCAACCATAAAAAACTAGTTTTGTTTTATTTAATATTTTTTCTAGATATTTTTTCCAAAACATTAAATAAGTTATAATATACTAATTAAAATCTTATTTAACCTAAATAATAGTTTTATGACTATACATGGAGGTGGTAATGGAAAACAAACAAAAACATTATTTGTAAAGGGGATTAACCGGCATAATTTGGACAATGGTTTCGTTTTTTTTGAATAAGAATAGATTAAAATATATGGATATAATATATTACAATATCAAAATAAAATTTAAGTATTTAAATTATTCTTGAATTATTAATATATGATGGGTGAAATATATGAGGATAAATTAGAAGAAGAAATGAAATTATGATAGGTATATTGACAAAATTACCTCTGAATGTCATCTCCTTGAAAACCTTTAAGGTCCTTGTATTTTGTCTTTTGGTGAGACTATAAGCACTTTAATGTTTTGAGAGTTATGAGGAGAGTTTTATGTAGATATTTTATAAGCGAAAAGTATTTTTGAGTCTAAATGGGGTGGTGACATGTGGTATTTATACTTGAGGAGAGGTGGGTATAAGTGATTAAAATAATGAATATTTTATATTTAAAGCCAACCACATTAAGGTGGAATTAAATTCCATCAATTTTTCTGGAAATTAATATTATATAGTATATTTAGGGTCTATTAAAGCCTAAAATAACCATTAAATTTTGTATTTTTTGGGTATTTTAAGCCTTTACCTTTTTAACTTTAACATGTTTCATTTTCTGTTTATACCGCGGTAAATAATTTTTTTACAATGGTAATTTTTTTATGCATAAAAATTAAATTAACATGAACAAATAATTTAGACATTCCTATTAGAAATATGAAATCTATTTTAACATATTTAATTCACATAATTGAAAAATTTTGATTTAAAATCAACCCCACAGACACAATGAAAAAGTGGGTTCTTAAAGTGAAAAGTTCAAAAGTTTGAAAGGTTTTTATAACCCATTTCAATTTGAAATTGATTCAAATGGACTAAATTGGATTTATTAATGTAAAATTGAACTAATTATACTTTAAAACTAATTTAAAATATAATTTTCATATATAAATAAATTAGATGAAAAAGAAATTTCCAAATAAATTGCAATATTTTTCAATATTCAAGAAAAAATAAATCTTATCAAAAAATAAAAAAACCACCCTATGATAATTTTAATATTATTTTTTAAAAAATTAAGTTTATTTTTTCAAATTATATTTATAAATTTATAAAAATTTAGTTTTAGAACACATTTCCATTAAAAGGCGGAAATATTTCCTTTTAAAACAATATAGTTTTTTATACTTAAAACGGGATTTATATTTTATATAAATCCTATAAAAAACATTGAATGAATTTTAAAAACATTTGGTTGAATTTATAAAATATAAATTTCTTTAATATATTTCCCTAATAGTGATTAATTAAATATATTAATATTAAATAACATCGTGGGCAAAAAAATGGTTTTTTATAAAAACACAACCTTTAAGTTCAATTGGATTTTATTTTCATTTCTAACCAATTGGTTACCAATGAATTCATTTTATAAACATGTGTAAACCATATTTTCATAATTTATATAATACATTTCATTACTTATACTCCAATGTCTAGGTGATAATGGTTGTGTTATAATAATAATATTTTGGAGTTCGTTTAATCACAGTGTTTTGGGAAAAGTAAGATATCAAAGACATCAAACTTATTTAATAAAATAGCATGAAATATTGCGATGTTACTTTCTACCCCCACTTAAAATGAATTTTTCCATAAAAATTAATTATGTGGATAAAAATATATGAGGATACTTCTACCCCCATCATATCCTCAGGCTCCCAGATAGCTTCTACAAAACTTTAACCGAGTGACTGGTATTGTGTCATAAAACATTATATGTACAACCAAGAATCTCTACTAGTTGTTTATTATAATAAATATCTTTCTATGGTGATATGAACTCTTATTTTAGTACATTTTAAGGTTTATTTTTATACTTACTCTGGTGAGATACATGGAACACATAATTAACTTGATAGAGATTCGTTGGAACTGTCAATCGATAAGATATCATCCTAATATGATCAATAATGTCAGGAAATTACATCCTTGAAATGTAAAATTTCACTTCAAAAATCAAATATGGATATTTTAATATTTCCTATATGGTAATACCACATTGGTAAATGCTCTAATAAAACATAATAAAAAAAATAAAAAAAAATAAAAAGGTGATGACCACCACATAACCAGGGTTCTAGTTATGAGAACGTTAATATAAAGTGAAAACATGGAAATGGAAGATAATTCTTACCATAAAGTTTTAATGGAGAAGGATTGATAACATGTCCATTAGAAGATTAATGTCCACAAAACCATAGACCAAATAGATCTGAAAAAGGTCATCTATATCATCATAAATGATGATAATAGGAAAACATTTTATTTCAAAATCGTATCAGAAGATATACATACTTGATTTGATCCCATAATAAAAATATCAATCTTTAGTAATGGATTCACTTATTGTTCAAAGTGATGATGTTAAAGTTGTAATACCTATAGAACTAGTATATCATAAGATCCATAATGGGATGAAAAGTCATTACTTATACCTGTAGTTATCATCATAACAAAAATGGTTAGATATTAATATGGTTATGTAATATATTAATCTCTAAAACCTAATCAAAATTTCAACATAATAAATTTCATAAATTGATACCCATATGAACCTTCCAAAAATATTAAAATCCAAAACCTTCCAAATAAGACTACTAAATTTCTAAAATCAACTTATCATTAATCCCCCAAACAACTTGAAGTTGCTCTTAATTTGCACACACCAAACATGTTAATATTGGTATCTTTTATTTTCATGAATCATTGTATTAAATCTAATTACCATAAAAATTTAGTGAAAACATTCATGATTTAAAAAATTATATCTTTACTCATACCATAATTAAAAAAATTCTATAAAATTACACCATAAACCAGCTTGTCATAATAATAATAATTAGTTCCAAGGTCATTAATATTATCCTGTTTATTTTACCACAAATAAAACATCCTTTTATCTCATTATTATCCCATCATCATACACATGTTGAGGATTACATTTCCCTTAATTATGTGTTAACCAAAAACATCACCTTGCCACCACCGTCCCTTTTTAAGGATACTGGTACCATTCAATATATACTTTCCATTACATATGTAAAACTATAGTGGAACAATACTTAAATGATTCATCATTCTATAATTCATATAGAGGTAGAAAATCTCATGATATTTCATTAAAGAAAGAACAATAATTTTTTCATAGGTCTCACTCATAAAAAATTTGACATGAAATTTCAAACTAAGCATGGGAGGATAAATGTGACCTAATAAACATGATTTTATTCATCTATTGTGTTTGAATAATCTTTCTCTTTTTCCCTTTTTACTCATAGGTTTTTTAGGCGTATCATCCACGTTAGACCTTGTATCGGAGAACTTTTATCATAATTCCAAAATTCCATTCAATTGAAATACTAATGTGTGGGAGGTGTATTTTGTTGAGAGTTTTCATTATTTTAATCATTAGTTAACTTATTCCCATTACTTAGAAATTTATCTGCTTGATGAACTTCTATTTTGTAGCACCCTCTTATACTTCAAGAATTCATCTGAGTTCTTTTTCCCACATTTCTGGCATACATATACCTAGAAAATATTTCCACCATTTTAGTTTTTGTGATACATGATCTTACATTTATTATCAAAACCATAGGAATGGTGGGAATATACAATTTCCATTTTTACCTTTATTTCACATCGAACAACTTCTTCATAGCTATTAAATTCTCTTCTAACCAACACATTTCGAAGAATTGGTTTCAAGAAACAAAAAAAATCAATTGATTTTACATTCCCAGGTGATGATTAACCCAGAAGAGTTCCTTGATAGTATTAGAAAATTATCATCATAGGTACTAATAGATTCATCATCCTTTTCTAAAGATCAATAAATTCTTTCTCTCTATTTTTTATAGAATATGAGGGAAGTAATTACTAAAAAACAACCCATTAAACTCAACCCATACCATTGATTAAATTTCATCTTATTACCTATTATTCTTGATAATATTACACCATAAATCTAATTCAACTTCAATATGATAAAAAACAAGGACATACTTTTCATGTCCCAATCATTGAATAATAGAAAGTATTTCCTCAATGGTGTTGATGCATTGTTCAGCCAATAGTGGATCAGTATTCCAAATAACAGAAGGTAGAAGTTTCCTCCTTAACAAATCAACATAACATTATTCCCTCCTTTGATAATTTGATATTCCACTATGATTCATATCTTATGTGATTATATAAATATTATTTTTCATTATAGATTCCATAAAATTCATTTTCTTAGGAAGAGAATCATTGTTATTTCCATCACATTCATCATTAACACAGTTACTTAGGGTTCTAACGACTGACTAAAACCAAAAATAATAGTGTGATCAGCACTAATAATACTAGTAAAATCACATTTTCATGAGAAAATACATATAAAATCTCCATCCATGAAACCTTATGTTTTATCATAGGTTATCCTTGATCATTACCTAAACTCTAGGGATGTATCCAATACATACACTTAGGGTTCATACTAAGGTTTTATTATCCAAGTTTCCAAAGAATAACTAATCCTTTTCTCTAATACCAACTATAATGACCCACACTTATAATACAAAGATATTTCATCTAAATAGATGAATATTAATATTACAACATATCTATTCTAGAATTATATGGGTTTAGTGTCTTTGGAAAATTGGAAACACAAAAAAAATGGTTTATCAAATGTCTCCATTGTCCTGAAATTATTCCTTTGTAACTAGAAACTTTTTTTACATATCAAACCAAATACCTTTCTTCATATCATGGGGAAAGGAAATATAATAAAAGGGTGAGCTCATATGCTCAGTAAGGTTAGATAAGAGATATATGATTCATAACATAAACATAAGGGTGTCATAATATGAGCATAACATTTTAAAATCATACCCTAAATATCAAATATCATAATCTTGATTCATATAATATATCAAAAAATTCATAATACATAAATCATAAAATAATTACTTGTCAAAAATCATAGACTTGTGTATAATTCATAAGATTATTAAATATTATGTCAAGGATACCTACCAAGACATTCATAACATGTTAGGCTTAGGATATTCACCTGTGTACCTGATTTGGGATTAGGATGACAGCTAGTGTAACCTCTATATGTGGTCTTAGAATGAAATCATTTTTACACTCTAGTTACGGTCTTAGGATGACATCTCGTATACCCTCTTGTTGTGGTCTTGGGATGACCACCCATGTACCCTTTTGAGACAATTTAACATTTACCATTACCCAATTAATTAGAGGGATATATAGGTCCCACCTTTCACAAAATGAAAATAATACATATGTGTTTTAAATTAACATAAATCATTCCTCACATAAAGAACCATGTAAAGAAATGAGTTTCATAAAACATTCATCATAACATAACTCATGGAAAAAGTAGGTTTCATAAATATCCTTCCATCATAAAAATAAACCAACCATAAAATGAATAGGGATAATTTCCTTTAATATTATCTTTATTAAAGAATAATTAACATCAATTAATTCTATCTTATATGGAAAATAATTTTTAGAGATCACTTGAAATAATTCTTGAGGAAAATATCCTTTCTATTTTGAAAATAATTTTCTTTTAAAAATGCACACAATAGTAAAAATAAAAAAAAATTATTTTAAAATAATCTTGTAATATTGTAAAATAATATTTGAATCATAAAGGATTTATGATGTTGGGAAAATACGCTCATGCTTTAAAAGTTAAAAAATAGTCCTTTTATATTTTTTGTCGGAAAATTCAAAAAGAAACCCCTTAGAAAATGACAAAATGAATCCTTTCAGATCCATTTTTAAAAATTAAAACATGAGTAAAAAATACTATAAACTATTGTAAGATAATATTAAAAACATTTTCATAAATAGTTTTATAAAACGTAGAAGTAAAATAAATTTTAATGGAAACTTTGAAAACATAGGTTTGAAAGGAAAACCCCTTATACATATCATTTAATTAAAGCCAACATTAGAAAGACTAATCAATTCTGTGTATTCAATTTGAATCCACATAAAACAATTATAAATGAAAGATGATATAATAAAAATTTAAATCACACAAAATCTTAGAAAGACAAAATTATGAAGTAGAAGTTTAACCCAAATAATAGAAATTGGGTTAAAAAATCCCTTTCAACATTATAATCAATGGAATCATATTCCCCAAAAAAAGTAATACTTAAGAAATGAGACATTGAATAAAATTGATATAATGAGATTATTGATATTATATATCAAATGGAATTATATACACTGAAAGCAATAAATAATTGTGTGATAAGGAATATATCTCATAGAAGAAAATTGTAATATGTGAAACTCATACTACATGCTTCCCTTTAATTTTGCGTACTTCAACCAACTATATAATGTTTTAAATAAAGTAATTAATTAATTTAAAAGTTATAATTATATATATATATAATACCATATATTATATTTTTATAACACCCTACCACCCATTAATTAATAATATTTGATGATTTTTATTTTTTGGGTAAGTTTATTTCATGATTTTCATGAGCAGTTCATTTGTGTATAATTGTAGATTTTCATGTAAAATGAAAATAAAACAACCAAAGTGAAATGAAAGATAATTAAATAACTTATATAAGTATAAATTGTCCTATATATAATTTTTAATTCTTATATTAGTATGATTCATTTGATAAAATGTTAATTATAAATGTTTAGTTTAATTTTCCGATTTTTCTGACCATAGAAAACTAGTTTTGTTTAATTTAATATTGTGTGTATATATATATATATATGTTCCAAAATATAAAAGTAGTTATAATATACTCATTAAAATATTATTTAACTATATTAATATTTTTATGACCTTCCATGAAGGTTGTAATGTCAAATGAGAAAAACATTATTCACAGAGGTGATTAACCGGCATAACTTGGACAATAGTTTTGTTTTTTTAATAAGAGGAGGAAATAAAAGATAAGAATATAAGATATTAAATTATCAACATAAAATTAAAGTATTTATATTATTCTTGAATTATAATTCCATGATTTATTAAGGATACTAGGATAAATTAGAATAATAAAAGAAATTGAGAGAGGTGTTTTGAGAAAATTACCTATTAAATGTCACCATCTTAAAAGACCATTGAGGTCCTTGGATACGATATTTGGTGAGAACAAAAGCACATGGAAGTTTTTAGAGTTATTATTATAGGTTTGGGTAGATATTTTAGGATAAAAATGGAGCTTTAAGTTTAAATGTGATGGTGAGGGGTGGTATTTATAGTTTAGGAGGGGTGGGTTTAAGTGATTAAATTAATGAATATTTTATATTTAATGCCAACCACATTGAGGTGACATTAAATTAAAAAACTTTGGCTAGAAATTAATATTTTAGAGAATATTTATGGTTTATAAACACATCAAACAACAAATAAATTTTTTTGTTTTTAGGTATTTTAATCCTTTACCATTTTAACTTTAACAAATATCATTTTTTTACTTAAACTGTGGTAAATAATATTTTTTACCATGGTGATTTTTTATGACTAAAAATGAAATTGAGCTTAAAAAATAATATGAACCTTATGGTTCCAAATATGGAATCCATAATATCAAATTCAATTCACATAATCAGAAAAATTCGATTTAAAATTATTCCCATAGACACAATGAAAAAGTCGGGTTTTAATGTGAAAAGTTCAAAAGTTTGAAATGTTTTTATATCCAATTATAAATGTGAAATTGATTCCAATGACCTAAATTGTTTTTATTGATGTATTATTGAACTAATTATACTATACTAATAATTTAAAATATAATTTAACTATATAAATAAATTATACAAAAAAAAGAAGTTTTATGATAAAATGCAATATTTTTCACTATTCATGAAAAATGAAACATATTAGAAAAGTACCAAAAAATAAAACCGAGTTAATTTTAATATTTTTTTAAAAAAATTAAAGATTATTTTTCAAAAATATATTTATATAATTTTAAAAATTTAGTTTTAAAATTTTTACTCAGTTAAAGGGTGGAAAATGTTCATTTTAGAACAATATAGTTTTCTTATCTTAAGCCTATCAAACTCACTAAATAAATATTAAAAACTTTTGGATGAATATATAAAATATAAATTTCATTAATATATTTCCACAATAGTGATTAATTAAATTTATTGAGATAAAATATCATTATGGTCATAAAAATAGTTTTTTATAAAAACAAATCATTTAAGTTCAATTGGATTTTATTTTCACTTCTATTTAATTAGTTACCAATCAATTAATTTTATAAAAATATGTAAATAATATTATCATAATTTATTTAATCTCATTCATTCCTTCTATTCCAATGGATAGGTGATAACATTTATGTTATAATAATATTATTTTTGAGTTTGTTTAAGCTCAATCATTTGTGAAAAGTAAGCCATAAAAAAGATTAACTTTATTTAAAAATAAAAAGAATAAAATATTAGGATGTTACAGCTGCACCATAGAGCATGGATTCATGGAAAACCTCTATTATCTATATAATGGAGGATTTTTATGTGGCATAAGACCACAGGTGGGGTTGTGCAACTGCAATATTTAGGGCAGCAACACTACAGAGTTGGGAATTGGTGTAGTCCTCTGTCCTGTTTCCAAGTTCTATGGTGTAGTAGTTTTGTTTTCACTATATTTCCTTCTCATATTTTATCAAATTCATGACATTTATTTATCTTTTTTCCTTATAGTATCCTTTAACTAGGTCCTTCCCACTGTGATATAGTCCCTTCCCTTTCAGGGATTCTTTGGCATGGTGTATGAGGTTGCATAGTGGTCTTATGTTTTGTAGACAACTTGTAAATTCTAAAATATCATCAAAAACAATATTTTATTCCAACTTTATATCATTTATTTTGTGAATAAAATTCATCCCAAAGAGGAATTTATGTCACATTTCAGTGTATTTTGACTCTTCCCTTGAGGGATCAATCATTAGTGTTTCTAGGTGAGTTTCCTTCCTCCCATTCTTTGTTTTTTTCCTCCAGGTTTCTTATTTAGAGAGGGTTTATGATTATAAAACTACTTTTTTGCGTTTTTTGTGGTAGGTAATGATATTTTCATTATGTTATATGATTTTAATTATGTTTTATTTCATTTTTGTGTCTGGTGGCATACTTCATCTCAAATAAACCTCGAACACAGAACAAAAAGCCTTGTTTGAGCTAGGGGATCCTTCGTTTGTCATTTAATATTATAATATGGATGGGTTATGCTTTTGTTATATTTTTTGGACATGTTATGAACCATACTTATTAAGATAATAAATTGTTAATATGAAATTGTAAGGGTAAGTGGAATGTAAAAACATTTTTTACAACTTTGATATAATTTCATATTTAATTGTGCAAGATTGAGGTGATTCTAAAAATCATGGTCATTAAGAGATTTTTTGTATTTTTGTTATTTTTTGTGCTACATTATTGTGTGGTTTATTAAAATCACCTAAAATGGAAATTTAATAAAAAGTTATATCTTCTTAATAAAATGGTTTCCCCTAGAATTTATGGCTTGTGTTAGAATACCCTTGAAAATATATTGGAATGTAATGTGAAGACCTATGTTAAAATAAAAAATAACAATTGTGTTTCATGTGAAGTGGTTGTGATATGTGGTTGTGTTGTGTGGTGTTAATGTGTGGTTGTATTGATTACATTGGATGTGTTGAGATGTGAAGTTGAGGTTTTTATGAGGAGGTAGTTGTGGATATGAATGGCGGTAATGTGGGGCTAGTTGGCATGAGAAAGATGGGTTGTTGTTGTGCGGTGGTGTGTTGTTATAGTTTCATGGGTAGTGATGGAATTAAATTTAAATGATTAATTAAAATGAAATAGAATGTTTTGGATAATGGGTTGAAATAATTAATGAATACTTGTTTTAAAATGGTATGTATGATTAAATTTGGTGGATGTTTAAATGTGAAATAAATAAGATATTTAATTGAAACTATATAGTGATGGAGAAATTGAAATTAGTTATTTTTTAAAGGAAAGGGTGGAATGTGGACTGTGTCTTGTGGATTATTGTGTGATGTTTTTAATTTTGAAGTGGTAGTAAATATTATAGGGGTTGTGATGATTGTATTAATGTTTTGAGTTGGGATGATGATTTTGTGTGAAACCATAGGTTGGGATAACCTTTGGATTTATATATATACCTTGTATGTTCCTTGTGATTTCTATACAAACCCCACCCTTGATGATAACTTTATTCCAACAACCAAATGTTTTAGTGGAATTTTTTCCAAAATCATGGTGGTGAGGATGGATTGATG
The DNA here is from genome assembly GCA_963277665.1 of Viscum album. NCBI lineage: Eukaryota > Viridiplantae > Streptophyta > Magnoliopsida > Santalales > Viscaceae > Viscum > Viscum album. The sequence goes on from OY728137.1 coordinate 765,754,981, forward strand.
GCTACCCACTCTTCCTCATTCTCTCTTCTAAGTGTCTTTGAGATGCACATGATTTTATGTACAAAAGTCAACAGTTCATTTTGGTGATGTTTGATGATATAGATTACAATGGAAGTCACGGAAGGTTGTGGGAGGGAATATTATTGATGAATTTCATGATCATGATACCCTACATATCAAGTAATGGTTTTGGATGTGATATGTTGTGATGGATGAGGTGTTTTGCAGGAAATATGTGAAATTATGTAATGGACTAGGTGTTAGTGGGAAGATGTAAAGTTATATGATGGACTAGGTGTTTTTAATTGAGATGTTTTATGGTGTGATGTGATGGTCTATGTGTCTTTAGAAAGTTTTATATATTAAATATATAGGAGCACCATGACATATAATGTTGGTTTCTAAGAGTGGTAAATTAGTGGTAAAGTGGAATGGGTTACTCATTTATCTATATGATTCATATTATGTTACTATACTTGGATGCATTATTTGGTGAGTGAGTCCTGGTGAGGATGGGTTTGGTTATTTGAGTTTTTTAGTTGTTATTGGTTCTGTTGTTTCTCAATTGTTCATTACTATGCTTCTTTAAAATGTGTATGAGATACTTTTGGTATCCTTCTAAGTATACTTGTATACTCAACCCACATATATATTAATTATTTTTAGGTTTCTAGGAAGAATACATGGGTTATGTCGTACATTGCACACTTACTCTTTAGGACAATTGTTGTATCACTTCTTTATCTTTTCCTTTTGGGTATTTACTTTGGAGTCTTATATTTTTTCATTAATCATCCATTATGTGATGGGATTGGTTTTATTTATTTTATATTATGTCATAGAGTTGGTTGATCATTGATATCCTATCTCTTGTTACTATATATTATAGAGGGTAATTCCTCCCATTCATGAGATTTTTATACCCTCAGTGATTGTTTCCAACCAGGGGAATACTAAAGGTAATACATGGGGGTTTATTATCTCTCTTACTTTATTTTAAGCCTATAGGGGTACCTTGGAGGTATGGATCATGAAAAAGTGGTATTATAGGTTTTGGTTGAGGGATATGATGTAGTTCAGAGTTTGGCACAGTGAATATTACAATAATTATTAGGGAAATGATGTCATCTGATCATGGTGCATGAAATAGTCTAAGTAATAAAAATTAGGAAATTGGATTTTAAGATCCTCTATGACCAAATTTATGGACTCTAAACCTACCAAAAGACTAAGTGAGGTGGTTCTAGTTATAGTGTAGAGACTTAGGAGAGGTACATGAATCATGATTAACCTATGATCTTGTTTGAATTGAGTAGTTTTGGGAAAGTAAATATGAATTTAAAATATTAATTAAATTCCATACTACTAGGATTATTAAATTATTGTTTTCATTTAATATATGGATCCTTTTCATTATCCATGTGTGGTTCAGGTAGTGAAGGTTTAGTAGGATTATCCTACTAATCTCTAGAGGATTGATTTAGTTGAGGAGGATGATTATTGGTAGAGAACATTGTGTGCCTTTTAGTGGTAGGATTTGGGGAAGTATGAGGGAAACATCTCTAATCTTGATATAGAGGGATGCTTGGAAGAACTCATGGTCACCTTCAGTTTGTTCCATTCCCCAATAGAGTACTAAATTACAGTTAGTCAGATATGGGGAGCTATGTGTCAGTGATGGAAATATATCTTGGTGAGAAAAAGGAGGGAGATGTTTGGTGGGTCAAATTTTAGAAAGAGTATAAATTAGAGTTTCTCTCATGAAACATGATGGAAGGTAAGAGGTAGGATATTATCTTTCTTTATTATGGTATTATATCTATACGGGATCATGGGATCAAGTTCAAGAACATTTTTTATTTCAGCCTCATCTTTTTTCCTAATGAGGAGTCTCATGGTTGGTGTCTTGAGGAGGTACTATAACCTTCCATCCAGTATAAGGTTACACATTTTATGTTTTAAACATATTTTGAAGTTCAGATAAAGGATGCTATGGTTGAACATACAAACTTAAAAGGTGGTTTATAGTGAGATGTGAACTAGAAGGGTTCCTTGAAAAGTAGAGTTTCCAGTGGTAGATTTTTTGTACTAAGTCCTTCAAGGTTTAAACCAGTAGGGAGTCGACCTCAGTAGATTACTTTCCAATATTATAGGGATATTATTTTCTATCCTTTTCCTAGAGACCTTAGTATAGTGTTATTTTCTTGTGGGACTATTTAAATCATTAGAATCAATTCCCAGTGTTTCTCAGAGCTTAGTATAATAAAGGTGGTCTATTTTAGAATAAAACATACAAGTAGCCTCCAGTGAGTCCATTTCATCAGTACGAAAATTAGAATTATTCTATTCTATTAGGAGAGGGAAAAGGTTTCATTTGACCTTTGTATATTCCTCATCTTTAGGGAACTCATACTAATAATGGTCTAGAAGTTTACATCAATAAAGAGGTAGAGGATCTGGGTATGGTTAGTTTCATGTGATGGAGGTGGCAGTGCCAGAGGTTCTAGATATCATTAGAGGTATGATCAGTGTATCATCTACCCTTGTATATTATTTTTTTATTTAGAATCTCCATAATCCTTTTTTAACCCTCTATAGTTAGTGTTTAATGACTATATGTAGAGAGTATTATTTTACCCTTAGTGTTGGTTATGCCAGATGGAGGATAGACTGGCATGTTTGGTGTGTGTCGAGGGTGTAGGCTGATGATGGGTTCCCATTAGTTGTAAAGGGTCTTGTTTTAAATATAGATGCAATCATGTGATTTCATTATTAGTATTAAATGGTTGTATTTCATGTATACTATTATCGACTTCTTATAGAGTAGAGTAATGTTCTTGGATATGGATGGCTAGTGTATGGTTTTATTTATTGATCATTAGTTTCAGTTGGTTGGAATATGTTTGGATAGAATTTATTATTTTGTGGATAAGTTTTTTGTGGAATAAGTAGGTGCTGGGATAAAGGAGTCTCTTAGGTTTTTTGGGAGTTTTTTGGATGTTTTTTTCCAAGGAAGCTGTAATTTTAACCCTTAAGGTGATGTTGAGTTCAAGATAGGCTTTCAACATGGTTCTTATCCAAATTTCATCGATACTTATCATAGTATACCTTCTAAGTTTATGTAGTTGAGGATTCAGATTGTTGGTTTTATGCATAAGGTTTTCTTCCAGCCTAATGTGTGTTTGTGGGGTGCTCTACTGTTATTCACCAAGAAGGTGGATAGTAGTACGAGGTTTTGTACAAACTACCAGAGATTGAATTAGGTGACTATAAAAATTCATTACCACTTATGAGTATCAATAATATTTTTAACCAGTTGAGGGGAGATAGTTTATTTTCTAAGATCGATCTTCATTATAGATATCACCTATTGAGGGTAAAGGATGATGGTATCTGAAATACTGCTTTATATGCAGGTATAGAAACTTAAAGTTCATGGTCATGTATTTAGGTGTCATTAATGCACATAATGTGTTAATGAGTCTCATGAACTCTTTGTTTCATGAGTTCCTAGACCAGTTCATAATCATGTTCATCGACAACATCTTGATCAACTCAAAATTAGAGGATGAGAAATACGATCATCTCAAAACTATATTACATGTTCTTCAACATCACCAGATATACAGAAATTGTTCCAAGTGTAAGTTATGGATAGTATAGGTGAGTCTACTTAGAAATATGGTGTATCAACTAGGTGTGTCCATGGACCCATCAAAGATCTAGGTCGTTGGTTCTTAGGAAGCACCCAAGAATGTGGATGAGGTTCGTAGCTTCCTAGTTCTTGTGGACTATTACCAAAGGTTTGTGCCTTAATTATATTTGATTATGGACATGATGATATCTCTAATAAATAAAAACAAAGAATTTATATCTAATGATTAGTGCCAATTGGTGTTTGAATACCTATAGGGAAAATTGATCAGTGATCAGTTGCTTTAATTTCTAGAAAATAGGGTGATATTTGGGGTAATCTATGATGCTTTGTTCTTAGGATTGAGATGTTTATTGATGTAGTATTAAGTGTTAATATCTTATGATTATATGAAGTTATGACCCCATGATCCAAACTATGTCACCCATTATCTTGATCTAGCAATGGTTGTGTTCGTGCAAAAATTTTCACTACATTATTGGAGATAACTTTGTGGTTTTCACATATCATATGATCTAGAAGTACATATTTTATTAAAATGATCTGAATCTATGAAAACATAGGTCGATGGATTTTATTTTTTACTATGACTCGGAGATATCATACAACTCCATAAAGGGGAACTATGTGGATGAAACACTATGTAGGAAGTCATATAAGTATATTTTCCATAAGTTTGGAGATTCTTGGATGGAAATGAAGGAGTTGGAAACCTTGAACCTAGATTCAAGGATGGATGGTGGTGGCGGTTGTTAATTTTAGATGATAGTTCAGTGTCCTTTAATGTAGAATGTGGGGGAGTCTTAGTGGGGAGACTTAGAGAAAAATGTGATCTGAGATCTTGTAGTCCATGGTGATGCTCTAGAGGGATGATTGGAGGATGGTAAGAACTAAATGTCATTTCAGGGGAGGCTATTTTATCTAGTGGAAATGTGTGAGGGATTCTTTAATGATTTTCAAATATCACCTTTTCTGGTACAATCGAGAATATCAGAGATGTATCGTGTCTTGAAGGCATAGTTTTGGTGACCTAGGATTAAATGGGCAGTGGTGAGGTTTCTGTGTCAATTTTGTGTTTTCTTACAGGTAAAAGAATAACAATATGTTCCTGGTGTTTTTTCCATATCATGGATGTTCCTGAGTAGAAATTATAATAAATATCAGTGGTCTTCATTATATGGTTACCTCAAGATTAAGGAGGTTATAATGGTATCTGGGTAATTTTTTATTGATTAACAAAATCAGTTCACTTCCTAGTTATTAAAGCATCGAGTATTTTGGATGTTTTGGGAAGGAGGTATGTGGCTGAGGTTTTGCACCTTTATAGAGTCCTGATTCCCATTTTTTGGATTGAAATGAACATTTTAACTCACAAATTAAGATGGGATTGTATCATTATTTTGGCACATAGTTATGCCTCACCACTACTTTCCACCCTCAAATAGAGGGGCACATGAAGTAGGCTATCCAAACAATGAATAATATGTTATGATCATGAATATTGGAATATAATGGATCTTTTTCATTGAACTTTATCTTATTTGAGTTTTATTATAACAATATCTTCCAATCAACCATTTTCATAGACCAGTTTGAGGCTTTGTATGGCTGGTCGTGTCATTATCCATTGTTCTGGTCGGAATATGCAGAGTTGTTAGTTCTCGGTCCTGAGGTGGTGTAGAGAACAATAGATAAATATCAGGTTGTTTATGAGAGGTTGAATTCATTGAATGTCCAAAATAATTCTTCTGTTGATTATAGGAGGAGGGCCTTTGAGTTCTATGTTAAAGAAATTTTGTTCTTGAGAGTCTCCACTTAAGGTGTATATAGGAGTTTTGACTTGGGGAGTAAGCACTCACCCAGGTTAATTGAACCTTTCAATGTTTTGGGGTTCATTGGTGATAGAACACCTATCATAGGGTCTGAAAAAAGTAAATTTATAAATTTTTCCTAGTTCATAGAAGTGTTTTACTAGATTCATCTCACTTAATGAGCTAGATAGTTGTCCACTTACCAATTCAAATTCAATTAAGAACTACGAGTTTTTTTTCTATTTTTATTATTTTCCTAAGGGAATGAATTTTTTTTATTTTCTAAAATAATTAAAATACAATAAATTATAAGATACCAAACAATGAAAACATAATGAGAATTAGGAAATAAATAACTTGTCCTTTTAGTTTTAGTTTATGGGTTCCATCATTATTATTTAATTTTCATTTTAAAATTTAGATTGATATCTCAATTATGAAATCTTCTGATTAATAAAATAATATTATATTTGTTGGATATGGATTATAGAATTCTAAATAATTGTAAATTTCACCTCCTCATATAATCAAGTTTAATGAAATAAATCAATCTAGAGTGTGACACGTTTCAGGACACAACTCCATTCTATGCAATTTCATCCATTGAATGAATCAACTACACCATATAAATAAATTGTTTCCAATATAAGGGAGGGTAAAGATTTAAATATAATATAATAAATAGGTTATAGATACTTTTCATATTGTATAATTGACACACTAGTACACATAACTCTTACTCACCACAAACATAAATAAAACATTTTAAAATTAAAGAACAAAATTTAGGAGCAGGTAATCCCCCGTGAGGCCATGACTAGTGTCAGCCTCCCATTATTTTGAGTAATAGGTCAAAATAGTGATAATGAGAATAAGGGAATAAGAAAAATACTAAAAATAATAATAAAATAGTGTAAGAATGAGGATACAATTAAAAATGATAAAAATTAGGGGAGATAATGAAAGATAGATATAAATAAAATAAAAACATATGAGAATAAAACTCATAATATGAATAAGAGGAAGAATAAGAATAATAAGAATAATAAGAAGAATAAGAAGAATAAGAAGAAACATTGTGATAAAACATTTAATTAGGAACAATATTTTGAAATTATAATGAAATAAATTAATTAAATTTAAATATAAACTAAAACTAAAAGAGAAAAAAAATAGTAGTAACATCGGGATCCTCGGGGATGGCCTTCCTCTCAGTGTCTAAGTCCCTTTTAGCAGTGTCAAGGAATTCATATTTATATAATTTAAAAGTCTCTATTCTTATGTTGATAAAAAAAATTCCTTATTTCCCTATCTACTAGTATATCTCTTTCTCCTTATTAATATTTATCATCTCGAAGACTCAGGGTGATTATTTGGAAACACCTATAGATATTGGGTGTTAAAAATATCACTATGTATGTTCACGATGGTGTGGATGTGGTGAAACATCCTTCTTGGGATTAATGGATGTTTCATGGTGATAAGTATGTTTTTTATTGCATTTGTGGGTGAAGAAGTGGCGAAGGAAACCTCATTAGATTCATCTGGCCTTTACAATGGTTGGATGCTTCAAAATTGTCCCCATGGTGATTTTCCATGGTGGAGAAGATTATTGTTTGTAATATTGGGTGTTGAAAATGGTAGGTATGTTAAGATAAATCTTCTTTTATGGATACCGTGGTGATTTTCATTATTTATATATGGGGGAGGGCTAGTGACATGTAGTGGTAGTGAAAAAGGATGACAGTGCATTGTGTCTGAGTGGGGGTGCATGAGACCATGATAAGATGACATTGTTTCCTTAAATGATAAAAATTTTCTAATAAAATGAGTCCTAAATTAGATGAGTGTTTGGTTTTGATATTTTTAATATGTAATGTGATTCAATCACTAGCTCTGAATCCAACTCCAAGGATGTGCTCCTAGTTACACTAGACACACAAATTTGGGCCATGTTGGTTTGACATGGCCCTTATGGGCTTAGGCCCACCCTATACATGTTGTCTCCTCCACGTGGGATCTCTCCAAACCCTACCACTTGGAAGTCCTTCCCACATGGCCTCCTTGTCCAACTAGCCTTCTTAAGGGATCTATATGTGGCTTGGGATGATTTTTTAGTTGAGAGAAATCTGAGATACCATTTTTAACATAAAAAGCATTAAAAAATTTCAATCAAAATTTCCATAAAATAATCTTTAATAAAATAAAATATTAAAATCTAACATTTTAATTTATTTTAATTATTTATTTAAAATTTACATTATTATGAAAAGACATTAAATTACATGGGAATGTTCATTGAAAACTATTTAAAATCATTAAGAAAAAACTATAAATTATGCATGAAAAATGAGTGTGTTATTTCGTGTGGTGTCTTATTAGTTGTCACTCCATCCATGACTAGACTAGATTAATGACATCATCCATGAATCTTATCTCTATTGGTATTTTCATGATGAATCCAATTATATTGAATGGGGACAGTTTTATATGGATAGGATAATAGAGATCTAGGATCTTCAAGAGAAAGCACTACATGGATGAATCATTCCTTTGTTTCATATACTATAGAGTCATGATGGCCTGTATAAGAGTACTTGGGAGTGTGAGATGAAGATTTGTTCCCAGTACCCTAAGTAGTTTTTAGTTTCTACTTATTATTAGTTTTTTTATGTTTTGATGTTTGGACCCAGTTGGTTATTAAATTATCGTTTTACTTGATATGTGATGTGTTCTAAAGCTTACATCATATAAATATGGAAAAATTTGATTCCTAAACGAGATAAATTATACTTTGACATGATTAATACAGTATGGGTTAGTCAGTGCCACCCAAATAGGGTAATATTTGACATGAGAGATTAATTAATTGATTTGTTTGATTGCGGAATTATTTTTTTTTGTAATTGAGGTGAATATTGTCTTGGAATATGTGGTGGTTGAGATGGTAGTTCATATGGTTATCTAAAGAGGAATTAGATTGAGTTTGATGTAAAATATGTGATTTTTTGGGATGTTTCATTACTATTCTAAGCTTGTCTTCATTTGTTCGGTTGATGGTACTGTATAGTTGTAATGATATCCTTTTTAGGTATTTCATGAAATGGTTGTTCAGACCACTTTTCACTTTTTCCATTCTAGGTTTTTCTTCCTTCTTGATGATGAGAATAGTTTGAGTGGTATATGATGTAATGGTATGGACCCTCCAAATAATTACTTTGAGGGAATTATAGTGGCGTCAGTGTCTGGTGAAAGTTATGTGGAGTTTGGAGGGAAAAGGATGTTTTTTATAAAAATTCAAGTAAAGATAAGTTTTACCAAATGGATCGTTGGGTTTTACTTTATGGGTGGTAGCTGTAGTGTAGGGAGGTCGATTATGGAGTAGCAGATTAGGGGATGAGTTTTTAGTAGTTTTTTATAATTTTGAAAGAGTTGCACCATGAAGAATGGTTATGGAACAGCCCTCTATTCCCTAATGTGTGGAAGATTTTGTTGAAATGTAGGGGATCGAGGGAGGTTTTTGGTGATACTAACATTTTTAGGGTAGCTTTTCTAGTGATATGAGTCATGGAATATCCCCCTTCATGTTGTTGGGTTCTTTAATGTAGTAATATTGTCTATGTTTTGGTCCCTTCCCCTATTTTATTATATCCATAATACATATGTATCCATGTTTCTGATAGGATCCTTTTACCATCTAGGATATATAATGGTCCATCCCATTTCATTTTAGTCCATTCTGTTCCAGTAGTTTTGTGACATGGTGTATTTGGCCGCATCATGGTCTTATGTTTTGTAGACTACCTATAAATTCAAAAATACCCTTGAATCCTATCTTTTATCTAGAATTTATATAATTTATTGGGAAACCCAAGTGAATACCAAGGAGGTATTTTATCCCCCTTTTAGTGGATTTCGACCTTGTCTATCAGGGATCAAATATTGGTGTTTTTTGTGAGATTCCTCCCTCCCCGTATTATTTGACTCCCTGTTTATTTTTTGTAAAGTGTTGTTAACAAGAAAACCAATGGTTTTGGTGTTTTTTTAGTAATTTAATGATATTATCATTGTGTTCTAGGGTTATAATGGTATCTAATTCAATTTTTATTTTCAACGGTGGCCTTCCACTTCATTTAACATTGTGTAGTGGATCATGATGATTTTTTGAGGAAGGGGAATTTTTGATTCTCACCTAGTTGTATCATACATGGGGGTTTATGCTCTTGTTATATTTTTTGGAAATAGTATGAAATTTCATAATAAATATAATGAATTTGTAATTTTAAATTTAAAGGGTAATGGGAATGAAGTCCCATGTTTTATAGCATTGATATTATTTGATATTGAATTGTATGGGTTTGATTACTTACTAAAAATAATGGTTATTGAGGGATATGATTGTTATATGGTTATTTTGTTTATGGGTATGTGTTGAATGGTTAATTAGAATCACCTAAAATGGAAATTTTATAACCACTTATATTTGGTTAATAAAAGTGATTTCCATGGAATTTATGGATTGTGTTAAAATACCCTTGAAAATAAAGTTGAATTTGTTGTGATGACCCTAATTTAAATTTGAAATAAGAATTATGTTTTTAATGAATTAGTAGTGATATGTGGTTGTTTTGTATAGTGGTGATGTTTGGTTTCGATGTGTGGATAAGAAATTTTTAAATTTTATGTGGAACTTTTTATTAGAAGGTAGTTATGGATATGAGTGGTGGCAGTGTGGGGATGGTTGGCATGAGAATGATAGGTTTTTGTTGTGTGGTGGGGTTTTGTGATCATTTCTGAGGTAGTAATGAAATTAAATGTAAACGATTAATTGAAACCAAATGGTTTTGTGGGGATAAATGGTTGAAATGATTAATGGACACCTTTTTGAAATGGAAAGTATGGTTAAATGTGGTTTATGTTTAAATGAAATATAAATTGGTTGGTTAATTCGAACTGTTTGGATTTAGAGAATTTGGAAATTTGTTTATTTTTAAAGGAAAGGGTGGAATGTTTCTTTTTTTTAGGAAAGTTGTGTGTTTTTATACATTTTTAATTGTTATTGAAAGTTATGGGGGTTGTGAGGCTTGTTGTAATGTAATGAGTTGGGATAATTATTTTGTGTGAACCCATAGTTTGGGATTATGTATGTCTTTATATATATAATTGTTACATTCCTTTTGATTTAGATGCGCACTCCAGCCACAAAGTGAACTTTTTGTTGAAAACCAGATGTTTATGGGTGTTTCTCCAAACATCTCAGTGGTGAGGATAGATAGTTGGATACCTTCTCTTCCCTACTCTGTTTTCTAGGAAATGTTGACATGCACAGGTTATGATGGCCATATGTAAAAAAGTTAAATATAGTGATGTTTGATGAAATATATTATGGTGGGGTCATTTATGGTAGGAGGGTGGTATGAGGTTGAGGTCCTTCTTATTAAAAATACCTTACTAGTCTAGCTATGGTTGGGGACATGATGGTCCAAGTTTTTTTGGGTGAGATGTGATGTGATGTGATGACCCTTGTATCTTTGGGAAGGTTTCTATATGAAATAGATGGGAGTTCTAGGATGTGCAATTTTGGGATGTGAGAGAAGATAATTAGCCAGAAAGTAGTGTAGGTTACCCTTTTATCAATATGATTCTTATTATGTTAATATTATTGGATTTTTTAATTGGAATGTGAGCCTAGTTAGGATGGGTTTGGTATGTTGACTTTTTTAGGTGTTATTGGTTCTATTGTTTTCTCACTAGTGCATTATTATACTTCTTTCACATGTGTGTGAGATACATTTGGTATCACGATGAGTATAATTTTATTATCACCCCATGTATATAAAAACATCTTTTTTAGATTCCATGAAGACTATGTGGGCTGTGATAGACATTACAAGCTCATCCCTTTAGACTATTGTTGTTTTGATGCCTTATATTTTTCTTTTGGGTATTTAATTTGGATAATTTTATATTTTTTTACTTTATCCATGAAATATGGGATGGTTTTGGTTTTTCTTTATTTTATATTATTTCATGTATTTTATTTATTATTCATATGATATCTCACAATCTTCTATATTATTGATGTTAATGGCTCCCATACATGATATTTTTGTACCCTCGGTGCTAGTTGTAAACTCGGGGTCTACTAAAGGGGGGACACAGGGGTCATTATCTATATTCCTCCATTTCCAGTCTAATAGGGTTACCTTTTATGGGATGGAATCATGATAGCAGTGAACATATACTTTAATTTCTCAAATTTTGTATCACATATTAGAGGAGACGGTGTTGTACCATCATTGAAATTCCAATGAAAAGATTTCATCCATGATCGGTATTTATGTCATTAGGGTAAAAAAATGTGATATCCTAGAAACAAGGTATTCAATTAATGTTTCAACCAAACTATGTGTATACATTTTTCAAAAATGGTGAACCCTTTCATTCCATCAATTCTATATCCTAAAAAATTTCTATATAAAATAAATCCATTTATCATCCTGTACAACATATCTCTTAACATGAATTCTTCATTTCAATTACCATAATAAAACATAACACCTAAATCACACAATAATTTTAAACAATAAATCAATGCATAAAATTAAACCTTAATATCATTAACTAGTTAATTGGGCCCTAGTATATATAGATAAAAAATAATGTAATTTCAATTTATGAATAATCTTGGTGGAAAGTTATAATTTACCGATTTTCTTTCACCAAGGAGAGTATGCTAGGTGATGTAGTTTCCCATCATGATTTCACATATTTTTTTGTGAAAAATAAATTTCCATGTAATATCCTTTTCCACTAAATAATAACTTAATCCTTGTAATTATTGGAAAGTACCATTAAAAATTTGAAGGATTTGATTCATCCTTATTGTATTAAGATGCACCATAGTTAGGGTATTATTTAAGTGTCTCATGGTCCTTTCAAAGAAATATTCATACATTTAGACAAGAATTTATTCTTTAATAGATCATTCCCATTAAACATAAAATTCATTTAGAAACATAAGTTTTACAAGGAAGCTCATTGTCTTAGGAAAGTATAGCATTCAATAGATAAAGTAGTTTAGTAAGGCTAGTGTCACTCCATCCATAGAAAGATTTTGAATTATGTAGCTTTAGTATGGATAAAAATTTTGTATATTTAGAACAACCAATAAAAATAGCTTCATTTCAAAGCACATTACCATCTCAAATCGATTTGGGAAAACATGAATGTAATATTCAACTATAATTTTCATTTCATTAATATGATAATCATTATTTTTTACACTTATAATAATACCCCTAATATGATCTTCATCATTGTTCACCATAATATCCTACCCCTCACTCATTAGATTGGGAAGAGGGAGAGGTACTACTTGGCCTTAGGTGACATTCCCAATACACCAAAGGTAAGAAATATATACCAAGGGATTCATAAGAAGTTAGGGGATTATTTTCCATTTGAATTTAAAATAAACAAACCAAAATAACCAAAACTAAACAAGCCTTATATAGTTCATGATTATTAAATAAAACTCAAAGAAAACCAAACCAAACCAAACTATGTCAAAGTAAATTTCAAAAATAAAGACCCACAAAACTAAAATACGTTTAAGACATCAACATTAAATTCCTAACCTTCTCCAAGATCCAACTCCATATTCCATTCCCATGGTATCACAATGGATCAGTAAATAAATGAGATACCTTTATTTTACCCGTGTCTCAATATACAATATCTGAAAATGCACCAAAGTTCCAAAGTTGGGGGTTATTATAAAACTCAATAGTATTCCCCCAATGAATTACCAACTAACTCCATGAGGATATAAAATGTTATCACATTCATATAAAATAGCTTAAAACAATTTTAAGAAATTGATATCAAAGAAAAAACTATTTCTAAACTAATTTTTTTCAAGGAAATCAACCAAAAAATTCTTACAAACATTTCACATTTCCATTTGGCATACCCATTCCACACATCTACACATGAATGCCTAGGTTATAGTTCCATACTCATGACTAGTCTATCATTGATCTACCAAGTCACCATAAGATAACCATAAACAAAGTTCCCCAATAAAACACGTCCCTTCCACTGGGTCACGTCAATGCAAATGAACTCATGCCAACCATGTATGTCAAATACCATGCAAAACCAATCATACCAAACCATTTCATTAAAAAATTATTTTATTGAAAACTTTTATATAATTTTTTCCTTGTTCATAAAAACCAAAAAATAATTTTAAAATAATAATTTTAAAATAATGAACCAAAATAAATTACCAAAAAATCATCAAAATTTGATAAAATCAAAAAAAACTAACACTAAAGAAATTTTCTATCATGGATAACACGTCAATTTCAAAATTCAATTCATAAAATTAAAAAAAATCAAAACCAAGACATCAATTTATATTCAATAGGAGTTGAGAGTGAATCCACCTACATCTAAAAGGTCGAAAAAAATGAAGAACATTACAAAACATCAAAAACATAGCATGAAACACCAAAAAATCCTTAGATCTTATTCCCTTTACACAAAATGCCTATATCTCATCAATATTGGAATCACATAAAATAAATCAATCCCTAATGGATTATATTCATTAACAAAAGAGAGGTAATTAGAATAAAACTACAGAAAATGATGTTGAATGATCACTTACCAATAAATATGTCCTCCAATGCACCTAGATTCACCTTGAAATTGTACCATGATCAAAACGAATGGTCTCCTAAGCCTAGGTATGAAGAATAATTTGGTTTATAACCGATTTAATGGAATAAAAAGGTATTAATAGGGTAAATAGAGTGTGATTCATAATTTTTTCATCTAAAATTTAACGGATCATGATTAGGGTGCACAATTAGGCAAGTCATGCGATAATAATGCACTAACCATTTCCTTCAAATACACCACACACAATTGGATTTCGTGATCATATTACTCATGTTCCAACTATTCTTTCCCACTCTATCATTCCTTACATTAATTCTCTTGGGAATCGGTCTAGTTTGCCCCAAATATACACCTAACCGTGCACCTATCCAATACCCATTGTTTCAGTTCCATAGTTTCCTTGGACATGTTTCACGGTTTCTACTAACCTTTCTCAAAACATGAACCTATGATAAATCTCCAAAATATTTTAATATCCCCCAAACCTCCAAGAAACTATGGAAAACAATGAATAACAATCACTTACCAAAAATTACAACATACAACACACACAAATTCACCTTGAAATTGAATTTTGATCAAGAGTAATGGTCTCCACTGCCTTGGGATGAAGTGGAATTCAGGTTATTACCTATTTAGGTTAAAAGGTATTAATGAGGTAAATCGAGTTGGATATATAATTTTAAGATCTAAAATGTAAAGGTGTATGGTTAGGGTTCCTAGTTAGAAAAATCGTGCTATAATTGTGCACTAGCCACTGCCATTAAACCCACCTTGATTTCTTAGATTGCATGGTTAGGAAAACTGTAAACCAACGATGATTTCTTCCTCTATCAATCCTTGCATGGTTTCTATTGGGAATCCACACTATTTCGTAAAAAATTTACCTAACACTTTTGTAATAGTGGGTGACCTAGACACAACTTGAACATTGCTTTTGATTAACATTACATGTATAAAGATTGATATATACATGTGTTTATTTAATTCTTACCATAATAGTGTTGATAGTTCTTCATCCACTATTTTATATGGTAATGTCCATATATTATTTGTCATATCAAAAGGTTATAGCAGTTCCTAACTATAATGAGAACCTAGAGATACTATAATGATAATCTTAAATATATATGTCATGTATTCTAGATACATCATACTGACAGGACACATATGATGTCAAACTATCAGGTGATGGGGTTCAAAATCACTGAGAGTTATTCTCATGAAGTTTTCATTTTGTGATCACCAGTAGTGAGATCATAAAGACAAACCTACCAATAGGAACACTACATGTTTTGGGTTTCATTGGTTGTTCTTATCTACAAACATGTGTATTGGTCTCCAGACTTGAGATCATTATCAGTGTCTGTCATTTGATCATGTACTTTGATACAAGGTAAAAACCATGATAATTAAATTGTGGATAGGTAGTTTTTGTTGCGTGTGTCATTTGTGTTATGACATTGGTTGAATGATCAAGATAGTTTTTGTCACTTCCAGGTTGAGGAAGAGATATCTTATGTGTCTTGGTTGAACAGGATGGTAGTACCTTAATAAATCCATGTCCATGGTACAAGAAGTTAAATCTGTCCAGCAAGGTCACAAAATATATAAAACAATAAAATAATGATGACACAAATGTGAATCATGATTTATGAGATATCTCCAGAAAAAGAGATTATATTTACACAGTATGTGTTCACGGGAGGAATTCATAGCTATGAAATTAATTATCTCCTTAAGGGACATGATGGGTTACTAGACTCCACTCTTGGTCTGTGGGATAGACTCACTGCTCTTAAGATAAGGACCTAGAGGGTCACACACTTAGTGTATTGACAAGTTCCACATATTTAATGAATATGAGTTTAGTACAATGTGGGCCCCATGTGTGGGGTATGGTGAACGTCTGAGTTTAATTGATCGCAATTAAAGATAATTCAATTATATTATCGATGTTTAAAATATTAATGATTGAATATATTTCTCATGGTATTCACAAATTGTTTGATCATAAAAGTGAATATGGTAAAAATATAATTTTTTGAATGAACATTGGATTTTCAAGGTTAGTTAAATAATTTGGAGAGATTAAGGGCCGAATTAATGGTTTTTATTTTATCACGCAACATTAGTGTTACAAGTTAGTGATAAAATATTTGTGACATTTATGACAAGTTTATTAAGTCATACATGTTTGTAATGGTCTAAAATGAAGGTTATTACATTACAGGGACCAAAATAAAATTTTGGAAAGTATAAACTAAGTATAAAAGTGAAAGGGCGCTATCGTGGGTGCCCTCAAATGATTAGTGTAATTTGGGGTACTTAGGTGCAGTAGAGTGGCTGACCAAGGTCGTCTCTCAAAGGAGGAAGTGAATTAAAACAACTTCTTAGAGGTATTCTAAAAATAAAATAAAAGTTTATAAAAACAATAATTTAATGGATAGGGTTTTTTTATAGTTTATAGATCTAGAAGAATTTTTCTGGAAGAAGATTGCATTTTTTTTTTGTTTTTAATTTTGAAATGATGTTTGATTAAAAAGACACAACAAGAAGATGGTTTTTTAGAAATCTATTTTAAAAGGTGTAATCGATCCAACTCTACCTCTTCACTTTATTATTAATCATTATAATATAAATTAACATTCACTTAATTATGATCCCTTAATTTGTTAAATCCCGAACCCTAAGAGAATTAACTTTACCACGAAGATGATGTGAATTTAACCCTAGGCTACTTCGGAACATGCAATCGCAGCACCCTGCTTTGATTGATGTTCTAAGATTAGCTTATGGTCAGTGGTAAATTAAGGCACATATCCATTCTGGAAATGAGGATGAATTTTTTTTAGGGATTATATTTGAACTCTACAAATTTATCTTGTGTGGTCTTGTATTACCGATTAAGATCGTGCTCTCACAATTTACACAAAATCCTGACCTCGCGTGTTTTTGTGTTAATTGTTCAATTGCTTGCTTAGTTTCTTACAATTTAAAAAAAAATCATGGATCATATTAAGTGAATTACAGTAGCTCAATGATTCAAAATAATTAAATGAAGAGGGTAGAAGATAGATCGATTACTAAAAGACTACTCTTCCATGGGTGGCGTAATCATCGTAGAAACGTTTTGCATGTGCAAAGGTTTATAATGGGTATAACCCAATAACGCTTCTACCCAAGAATACCAGCCCAAATAGGAATATTATGAGAAGAATAAATTTAAACAAAACATAAGAAAAGAGAAGAAATAAAAGAAGAACAAAGAAGTTTATTACACAAATGAAAACATTACAAAATGAAGAAGAGAAGGAGGCTTCGATGAGGGGATCCTTGCTTCAAGAGCTACCCCTCTTACAATGGTTGGAGAATTTGGGTGAAACAAATTATCCTCTGCCTACAATCTACCAATGCACGTCTCAAAACCTCCAAATGAGAAAAACTCCAATTTATAGAGGGTAGGGGAGGACAGGTTACAAGTGGTTTCAAGTGTGAATGTGGAAATTCGGCCAAATATTTTAATGCAAATTGCACCGCCCATTTGACCACAAAACGCATGAATTTTCTGGCCTTACAGAAGGCTAAAATGTGAGGATATGGGTCCTCTATATCCTCTCCAAATTTGGGCTCAATACAAGCCCATATGTAGGAGTTATGGCCGTAATACAGAAGCTTATCCATTCTGGCGAGTCCAGCCCATCTTTGACTTTATGTCCCAATTACTCCATTAAAATGCATTCTTTTGATCTAGTTTCCTGAATACAAGTTGTAGATAATTAAGTTATTAACACTGTTACAAAATTTCAAATTCAAATAATAAATATAAATATATTTATATTCGAAATACTACAGTGCACTATTAAGGGTAAAACTGGAATTTTCACCAAATTTTCAAATGAATGATCAAATCCCAAATATTTTATAAATAAACATATTTAACACAATGTGAGGAAATTATATCATTTATTATAAATAAAATATTCAATAAAATAGTGTTTTATCAACTCCCTCACACTTACCCTTTTGCACACCTGGGAAAAACCTCATATCAAGTAAACATCAATATCAAATCAAAACCAATTTTAAAACACATATCCTTAAGATCAATCAATTTCAAACCAAGAATAAAAAGATATCATGCCTCATAAAAACCTTATTTCAAGTTCTCCATTTATATCATTCAATATGTTTCCACTTCATTTATCTGCCCATGCACAAAACACTTACCTCGCTTGAATTTTCTCTCATCACTCAAATATCAATTTTTTGCAATGTCTTTCTCATCCAAACTCATACAAGGGTCACCATAGGCTTGATAGATTCCTACATCGCTACCCGATGTGAGTCAAGGACATATGTTTATCATGAGGACTTTTTAGGGTTGTTCTGTGGCTTTCAGTTGGTAGGATTAAGATGTGAAAAACTCTGAGGCTGAATGAGGAGGGCTTGACTCTTTTGAAGCAAAATTGCATTAATCTAATTTTCACTTAAATATGGTCTTCTCTTCAATCCCCATAGTATCAATTCAGCTCCATCATCATGAAAAGTCATGAAAGGTTTACACCATTCATCATTTCAGCATAAAAAAATGTCAATCTTCTCAAACATGATTTTCTTGAAAGCTTAAGATGGGCACAACTTTCCACCTCAATTAGAAGCTCTACAAAAGGCACAGCTTCACTTGTCATGAAAGCTCCAGAAAGGGCACAGATTTCAATATAATGACTTTCTTTAGCAGCAAACACATATCTTCAGAATTTAATTTTCCACCCAAAGTATCACAGAATGTGGTGGAAAAACCCAAGACAACTTCCCCCACACTTAAGCTCACTAGATTATGCAATTTCACTTCAAGAGTTGGTTGGATAGGGAAAATTGGCTTGTAATGTGGCTAACCTAATAGGATTTGCATGGCTTCTAAGGGCTAAAAGGATTAAATATTCAAGGTAGGCCATTATAAAAAAGGATTCTTTGAAATAGGGTCTTTAATACCAAACAAATGCCTCAATCATTTAAACATAAGTACCTCAAACCCTCAAGTTTTGACTGGAATAGATCAAATTCTGGTTAAATCAAGTATGGTTTGGTTCTCTCAAGAAGTGAGGTGAATGTAAATAATATGAAAATAATGGTTTAGAAGCCTCACAAGAAAGTGATTTCAAATATAAAGACAGTGAGATGTGGCATGGGATTCAAAATTCGGTGTACTTTCCATGAAATTACTAAATATTTGAACTTGAAACAAAGTCATTTCAGCATTCATTTAAGCTTAGTTTCAAGGGATAAATTGTTTCACTTATTGATGTTGATTTAAAAATGGTGATGAGAATCATTTCAGCTCAAAATTTTCAAAAAAAAACACAGAAAATTGTAAAATAAACACACAAAATTTGAAAAACACACAATTTTTGTTTGAAAAACGCGCAATTTTTTTGGTTTTTTTTAAACAGGAAAAAAATTGAAATTACTAAACTAAAAGGTTCCCTCCCCCACACTTAAAATATTGCATTGTCCTCAATGTGAAACCGTGAGATGATATATGCACATGAAATGCAGAACTTTTAAATAGGACAAATAATATAAAAGTGAAAGGGTTAGGAACAGCCTGATGTGATCAAGTGATGATGGGGTCATGCAGTGTGATAAAATCCACTGCATCAGTAGGAAGTTCCTCAATGTATCTCTTCAAACGTTGCCCATTGACTGTAAAGCTCCTTCCAGTGTCCTCTTGTGTGATCTCCACTACACCATAAGGAAAAATATTAGTCACAACATAAGGACCTAACCATCTGGAATGCAACTTACCAGGCATCAGCTTTAGTCATGAACTGTAGAGAAGGACTTTCTCTCCAATATGAAAATCCCTTTGTTGGATCATTTTTTCATGAGATTCTTTCGATCTTTCCTTGTAGATCCTTGAGTTCTCATATGATGATAATCTAATCTCCTCAAGCTCTTAAATTTGCAGCTTCCTTTGGATTCCAGCTTGGGCCAAATCCATGTTGCATTTCGTTATAGCCCAATTCTCGACTTCCACTGGGAGATGAAATGCTTTCCCAAAAAAAATCCGAAATGGGGACATACCAATGGGGGTCTTGTATGCTATTCTATAATCCCACAATGCATCATCCAAGTGCTTGCTCCAATCCTTCCTATTTGGCTGCACGGTTTTCTCCAAGATTTGTTTCAACTCACGATTTGAAACCTCGGCCTGGCCATTTGTTTGGGGTGGTATGGTGTTGATGTTTTGCGTGTCACCCCATACTTTCGAAGGAGGGAAGAAAAAATACTATTGCAAAAGTGTGTCCCTTGGTCACTGATGATGGCCTTTGGTACTCCAAACCTGCAGAAAATTTGAGCCTTGACAAAATCCACTACAACATGAGAATCGTCAGTCCTGGTGGCCTTGGCCTCCACCCATTTACTCACATAATCAACAGCAACCAAAATATACAAAAATCCAAATGAACTAGGAAAAGGACTCATAAAGTCGATTCCCCATACATCAAAAATCTCACAAAATAGTATGGGTTGTTGGGGCATCTCATGTCTCCTAGAAATGTTCCCAGTGTGTTGGCAATGAGAGAATGACTTACAAAACAAATGTGCATCATGGAACAAGCTAGGCCAATATAATCCAGAGTCTAAAACCTTCCTAGCTATCCGTTGGGGTCCAAAGTGTCCACCACAAGCAAGTGTATGACAGAAATGAAAAACAGACTCAAACTCATGATCGGGAACACACCTCCTAATGACTTAGTCACTACACATGCGCCAGAGGTAAGGATCATCCCACACATAATACCTAGACTCACTTTTTAATTTTTTGACTTGATGCTTCTTCAAATTTACTAGGATTTCAGAGGAAACAAGGTAATTAACTAAATCATCATACCAAGGATGCTTACCTGAGATGGTATAGATATTCTCATCGGGGAAAGTGTCCCGAAGTGGTACCTGGTCCAAGGTGTCACCCTCTAGTGTGTGAGTAAGCCTACTCATGTGGTCTGCCACCAAATTCTCTGACCCCTTCTTGTCCTTTATCTCAAGGTCAAACTCTTGAAGAAGGATCATCCAACGGATAAGTCATGGCTTTGCATCTGGCTTCTTTAGGAGGTACCTCAAAGATGCATGGTCAGAAAAAACAACTACTTTAGAGCCCAATAAATATGAACGGAATTTATCTAAAGAAAATATGACAGCAAGAAACTCCTTTTCTGTGGTTGTGTAGTTTTATTGGGCTGAATCCAGTGCCCTCGATGCATAGGCGATCACATGTGAACGCCCTTCCACCCTCTGAGATAAGACAGCTCCAACTGCGAAGTTGGAGGCGTCACACATAAGCTCAAAAGGAATCTCCCACCGTGGGGGATGTATGATAGGTGGAGTGGTCAGACATTGTTTTATCTCATCAAATGAATTCCTGGAAGAAACATCAAACACAAAATCAGAATCCTTTTGAAGTAATCTTGACATAGGAAGAGAAATCTTACTAAAATCTTTGATGAAGCGCCGATAAAATCCTGTATGCCCTAGGAAAGATCTAACATCACGCACACATGAAGGATATGGTAAGGATGAAATAATTTCTATCTTAGATCTATCAACCTCTATCCCATGTTTTGACACTATATGCCCTAAGACAATGCCATGCTCTACCATGAAATAACACTTTTCAAAGTTCAGGACCAGATTCTTCTCAATACAACGATTCAACACCTTTCCTAAACTCTTTAGACATTCATTAAATGAGGATCCATACACTGTAAAATCATCCATAAATACCTCCATGCAGGTCTCAATAAAATCAGAAAAAATACTCACCATGCATCTCTGGAAGGTACCTGGGGTGTTGCAAAGTCCAAATGGAATCCTCCAGTAGGAAAATGTGCCAAAGGGACAGGTGAGTGTAGTCTTCTCCTGATCCTCTGGAGCTATAGGAACCTGAAAATATCCAGAAAATCCATCCAAGAAACAATAGTGTGTTTTCCCAGCTAGTCTCTCGAGCATTTGATCAATAAATGGGAGGGGGAAATGGTCCTTGCGAGTGGTCTGATTTAGTCTCCTATAGTCAATACACACACGCCAACTGTTTTGCACCCTCATTGGAACTAAATCATCTTTCTCATTTTTAACAACAGTAAAACCAGTTTTCTTAGGCACAACCTGAATTGGACTTACCCACTGAGAATTAGAAATGGGAAAGATTATACCTGCCTCGAGCAATTTCTCAACTTCTTTTTTAACAAATTCCATGAGGGTGGTATTGAGTCTCCTTTGTGGTTGTCTCACTGGTTTAGCCCCATCCTCAAAGAGAATACTATGCATGCAAATGGAGGGGCTAATACCTGATATGTCAGCCAAGGTCCACCCAATCGCCCTGATGTTCTCCCTAAAAATATTCAAAATCTTTTCTTCATGTTCAAAAGGGAGATTGTTAGCAATGATAATAGGTAATCTCTCACCATTAAACAAGTATGAGTATTTTAGATTTGGTGGCAATGGCTTGAGTTCTAATGAAGGAGGGTGTAGTATGGATGGGGAAATTGATGCAACAAACATATCTGCACAATGAACATCAGTATCAGAATAAAAATCATCACAATCAGATAATAAAGCACCAAATCCATCAGCATACTCAATATCCATGTCATAATCAGAGTTCACATGATCAAAATCAGAATATGATTCCATTTAAAAATCAAATCTTAGAGAGTCGTGTTCCTTAAAAACGGGTGTAGAAGTACTCTTAGACATCAAACTAGAACCAATACTCATAATCTCCCTAAGCATAGGACAGTCCAATTCCATGATGTTTTTACTTGGTGGTTCAAAATGGGAGATAACAAAAGCAGAATGGTCCTCTGAGGGGTACTTCATGGAATCCAAAACATTAAATATCACAACTTCATCTCCAAACTCCATGGAAAGTGTACCCTCGTTGACATTTATGATAGTTTTTGCAGTCTTGAGGAAGGGCCTACCTAAGATAATGGGGGCATGAGAACTTACCTGATCATCCTCCATGTTAAGCACATAGAAGTCTGCTGGAAAGATCATGTCTCTTACCCGAACAAGTACATCCTCAAGAACTCCCGCTGGATATGCCGTAGCTCTATTCTCCAACTGCACCACTACTCTTGTCGGCTTCAACTCACCAACCTGCAAGGAAGAGAATACAGAGTGAGGCATTACATTTATGGAAGCTCCCAAATCACAAAGAGCATCAGAGAAGTGAAACTCCCCTATGGTACATGGGATGTTGAATGTCCCGGGATCCTTGCACTTTGTTGGCATTGCTAGAGTTGGTGTAATGAGTGCTGAGACAATCCTTCCAAGGTTGATCCTCTCATTCCACTTGAGCCCTCTTCGATTGGTGCAGAGTTCTTTTAAGAATTTGGCATAACTTGGGATTTTCTTAATGGCTTCAAGTAGAGGAATGTTGATCTCCACACGCTTGAATGTGTCCAAAACCTCCTTTTGCATTGCTTCTTCATCCATCTTCTTGTTTTGAACAACCCTGTTTGGAAAAGAAAGGGGTTTAGGTGGTACATCATCAATCTTTTTCTTACCTTTATCTTTCTCCTTGGATTTCTCATCAGTTGGTTTGGAATGCGGCTTCTCTGGAGTTGAGGTGAATCCCGGTGGAATGGTAGGTATATATGTATCGTTCATTTGCTTCCCACTTCTCAATGTGATGGAACTAACATTCCCCTTTGGATTTGGAGTGGGTTGGGAAGGTAGATTTACGGAATTCTTACTTACAAGTTCATGGAGGGCGGTGGCAATCTAGCTCATTTGAGTCTTCAACTCCCTCAGCTCCGAACTTTGACTCTTCAGCTCATTCTGTTGATTAAGAACAATTTGCTTCAAAAGATCATCAGTATTAGAATCTACCTTTGGTGGAGGATTCCCTTGTTGCTGACTTGCTGATGTTTGGGCTTCAAATCTCCTTTGGGGTTGTTGGAAGCCCTGCTGGTAAGGCGGAGGCTGCTGGAAGTTTGGTTGAAAAGGGGGCCTTTGTTGTTTTCCAGAGCCATACCTCATGTCCGGTTGATCTTTCCACCCTTGGTTGTATGTTGGAGCAAATGAATCAAACTTCTTTTGGGGATATGGTTGTTGTTGCTGCTGAAATGGTCTCCCTGGGAATACTGCTGCGCAATCCTCTATCTCTTGTTGTTGTGGGCAACAGTCAGTTGGGTGGCTTGTCTCAGTGCAAATGCCACAAGGCCTTGAAGGAGGGGGTAGACATTTCTTTTGTGCCAGAGCAATTTTCCTCACCATAGTTGTCAATTCTTCTAACTTGGTATCAATCAAATGACTCTCAAGAGAAGAAAGACTTACCTGATGTACTCCCCTGATATGTGGTGTACGTCGATCACCAAATTGTTGGGAATTTTGGGCCATCTTGTCGATCAATGCACGTGCGGCTGCTGGTGTCTTGTCCACCAATGCTCCTCCAACTGAAGCATCCACCATGCTCCTCTCCATGGGTGTGAGTCCTTCGTAGAAGTATTGGATGAGGAGTTGCTCACTGATTTGGTGATGCGGACAGCTTGCGCACAACTTCTTGAATCTCTCCCAATACTCATACATTGACTCCCCTTGTGCTTGCTTGATCCCTGATATCTCCTTTTGAATGGATGTGGTTCTTGATGCTGGAAAAAAATCTCTGCAAGAAAAGACGTTTCAAATCATTCCAACATGTTACATCTTCAGGTTGTAAATAGTACATCCAATCCTTTGCAGCTCAATCAAGTGAAAATGGGAATGCTCTTAATTTGATTTGATCTTCAGAAACATTTCTAGGTTTTAGGGTTGAGCAAACCACATTAAATTCTTTCAAATGTTTATTGGGATCCTCACCAGAGAGGCCATGAAACTTTGGAAGTATGTGAATTAACCCAGATTTTAGTTCAAAGTCCAATTCGAGATTTGGGTATGCAATACAATTTGGTTGATAGTTAATATCAGGTGTAGCCAATTCTCGAATGGTTCTATTAACTTCATTTCCATTGTTTTCAGCCATTGGTTCCTCTTTTATGTTTGAATTTGAATAGTTTCCAATTTCAATGTTTCTAGAAGAGAGGAATTCACCAACTAGTTGAATATTGAAACTTCTCGTAGACTGAGAATTTCTGATTCGAGCCCTAAGGCTACGTTCAATCTCAGAGTCAAGATCTAAGAGATCTTCAGGATTAGTTCATGTCATAGATCAAATAAAAAATGAAAAGAAATAAAGTGTACCATAGTAAAATAAAAATGAGAAGTTTGAGTTGATGGTCCAAAAAGAAGTAGAAGAAAATAAAAGAAGAGGAAGAAAAATCAGATTTGGTAAAGAAGGAAGAAAGAAGAGAGGAAGAGAATAAAATGTAAAATAAAATAAATACCTCTAATTGGTTGAAATAATTACTTGCCTCCCTGGAAACGGTACCAATTTGAAAGAGCGCTGTCGTGGGCGCCCTCAAATGATTAGTGTAATTTGGGGTACTTAGGTGTAGCAGAGTGGCTGACCAAGGTCGTCTCTCAAAGGAGGAAGTAAATTAAAACAACTTCTTAGAGGTATTCTAAAAATAAAATAAAAGAGAATAAAAACACTAATTGAATGGATGGGGGTTTTTTTATAGTTTATAGATCTAGAAGAATTTTTCTGGAAGAAGATTTCATTTTTTTTTTGTTTTTAATTTTGAAATGATGTTTGATTAAAAAGACACAACAAGAAGATGTTTTTTTAGAAATCTATTTTAAAAGGCGTAATCGATCCAACTCTACCTATTCAATTTATTGTTAATCATTATCATTTAAATTAACATTCACTTAATTATGATCCCTTAATTTGTTAAATCCCAAACCCTACTAGAATTAACTTTACCACGAAGATGATGTGAATTTAACCCTAGGCTACTTCGGAACATGCAATCGCAGCACCCTGCTTTGATTGATGTTCTAACATTAGCTTATGGTCAGTGGTAAATTAAGGCACATATCCATTCTGGAAATGAGGATGAAATTTTTTTAGTGATTATATTTGAACTCTACAAATTTATCCCGTGTGGTCTTGTATTACCGATTAAGATCGCGCTCTCACAATTTACACAAAATCCCGACCTCGTGTGTTTTTGTGTTAATTGTTCAATTGCTTGCTTAGTTTCTTACAATTTAAAAACAAAATTCATGGATCATATTAAGTGAATTACAGTATCTCAATGATTCAAAATAATTAAATGAAGAGGGTAGAAGATAGATCTATTACTAAAAGACTACTCTTCCATGGGTGGTGTAATCATCGTAGAAGCGTTTTGCATGTGCAAAGGTTTATAATGGGTATAACCCAATAACGCTTCTACTAAAGAATTCCAGACCAAAGAGGAATATTATGAGACGAATAAATTTAAACAAAACAGAATAAAAGAGAACAAATAAAAGAAGAACAATGAAATTTATTACACAAATGAAAACATTACAAAATGAAGAAGAGAAGGAGGCTTCGATGAGGGGATCCTTGCTTCAAGAGCTACCCCTCTTACAATGGTTGGAGAATTTGGGTGAAACAAATTCTCCTCTACCTCCAATCTCCCAATGCACGTCCCAACCCCAAAAAATGAGAAAAACTCCAATTTATATTGGGGAGTGGAGGAGAGGTTACAATTGGTTTCAAGTGTGAATGTAGAAATTCGGACAAATATTTTAATGCAAATTGCACCACCCATTTGACCACAAAAAGCATGAATTGTCTGGCCTTCCAGAAGGATAAAATGTGATTATATGGGTTCTCTATCTCCTCTCCAAATTTGGGCTCAATACAAGCCAATAAGTAGGAGTTATGGCCGAAATACAGAAGCTTATCCATTCTGGAGAGTCCAGCCCAGCTTTGACTTTATGGACCAATTACTCCATTAAAATGCTTTATTTTGGTCTACCGTCCTGAATAAAAGTTGTAGATAATTAAGTTAGGAACACTGTTAAAAAATTTCAAATTCAAATAATGAATATAAAAATATTTATATTTGAAATACTACAGTGCACTATTAAGGGTAAAACTGGATTTTTCACCAAATTTTCAAATGAATGATCAAATCCCAAATATATTATAAATAAACATATTTAACACAATGTGAGGAAATTATATCATTTATTTTAAATAAAATATTCAATAAATTAGTGTTTTATCAAAAAATCTCATTTTAGCCTCTTGAATTAGTACCTCCACCATTTTCACGAATTTAGAGAGATAAACTCTCTTTTTATCTCCTCACATGTTCTTAGAGAGAGATTCTAGAAGAATAATGTGGTTGGATCGATCCCTCTTTCTCAATCGAGTATTTGTTCTTCAGGTGATTGAACGGACATCATAAATCTCTTCAATTTTCCACACTAGAACCCAAGAAATGTAGATATAAGATCCTAGTATTTTGTAATACATTTGGATTATCTATAGTATGTCTAGTTTGGCTTCTTACAAACATGACACATTGATGACTAGTGAATCAAACTGACGACTTCAAACGAACGAGGTAAAGTTTAAACTATAATTTGATTGTATTTTTTATGCTTAAATTGAATTACACATGATCCTTTTATAAATACGAGAAAGTGGTTAACTAGATTCTATGTTTTTAACGTGAATCCAAACCCAAAAATTTTAAATTGCGTGTTCTTTCATGCTTCCACTGCACTGAAGGTTCCTTCAATTAGTATTAGAGGGAATGTGTAATTATATAAGTCCAAAATGTTGAAATTTAAATTAAATTTAATAATATTGGAAAATAGGGTTTCTATATGGTCCTAACGCAGCTAATAGCAAGTCGAACTGAGTTTGTATCGCCAATATATGGTTGATCGAAGATCAATAAGTTTTTCCTGATGGTTTCCTCAAAAATTAAAGTTTTAATTTTTTTCTATTTTAATGTCTAGAATTGTGGCATATCTTTATCCATAGGATAATTTAATCATGTTGTGTGGTAACAAAATATACTGGAATCCAGTTGGGGTAGTTCATTTCCAATACAATCTTTCCATGGAAGTTTGTTTAATTAAATAGATAAAGATTCCCATGAAAGCTATTTTAAGGCTTCCCATGGAATCCTATTTAATTAAACAAATAAAGCTTACCATTTAAGCTATTATAAATAATCACATAGAAGATTTTTAAATTGAAAGTACAAATCTTCCCATGTAATCTAATTTAAAGCTTCCCAAGGAAGCTTGTTTAATTAAAAGTATGAATCTTCCCATGAAAGTTAGTTTAAATCTTCTCATGGAAGCATATTTAATTAAAAGGATATAACTTCCCATGGAAGATAGTTTAAAGCCTCTCATGAATGATTATTTAATTAAATGGATATATATTCCCATGGTAACTAATTTAAAGCTTCTCTTAGAATATTCTTTAATTAAATGCACAAAGGAAGATTGATTAAAATAAATATATAAAAGGTAAAAAGATTCAGTTAGAGGATTGTTGCTATATGTGTGTGTGTGTGTGTCCTTTAAATGGGTACCCCATCTTGGGATGGACCATTTTGATCAGGGTCCAACTGGCCTAACCCCTTTGACCTGTCACTAGTCCTAAATTAATTTTTAGGGATCATCTTTTGGTCTAAATAGTGCAGAAAATTTCTAAATAGAATTTCATAAGTTAAATGAAATTTTTTGGCATTTAATAAAATTATTTCGGGTGTTGTGGGATGTTTTGAGAATTAATTAAATTTTTTTAACTCAAGTTAGTGCATTAAAAATACCCTAGAGTTGAATTTTAGAAAATTTAATTTTCTGTTATAAAATATAATTCCATGTTGACTAATCGTGAGCCAATACCAACCCATGCATGTTTGGTTTATTATTATTCAAATTCATTATTTCATTTACATTTTATAAAATGCAATAATAATTTTATTTTAATGGTCTTCACATTTTCCCTCCATCTTTAATTAGTATAAGGGCTTATGTGTCCACATTTAAATGTATAAACTGTGATTCTGCATCCCAAATTCCCCTCACCTACATATGAGTATACACTGTAAATATCGGAGGAATTCGTGGAAATGTAGTTTGAGTTGAGATTCGACATAGACCAAACAAGTGAAATGCATGGGAGTTGTGGGTACTACAATTCAAGTCATGTATTGACTTAAGGAATTACCATAGGGTCTTAGTTAATCCATTATTTTCTTGATGGATTAACCAGTAGTTAATGGATCATGATCATCTAATTATTTATTTATTTTTATCATGTGCATGGTTTATTATTTTGTGAATGTGTATTTATGATGTGCGATCACATAGTATAATAATAAAAAAGCATGAAAAGATAAAATGAACATATGTAGTTAAGTTTTTCTAATAAAAATCATGGTTAATTTGTAAGTGCATTCACATAGAACAAGAATGTTAAATAGAAAAGGATTTCATTCATCGATATTAAATTACCAAATCCCTCAAAGAAAATATTTAGTCATTAAATGCCTTCCATCGCTCAAATTTTAGCAAAGCCAGGTGTATGGTGTGCTCAGTCAACCAATGTTCATGGTGCCCCCTACTACCAGGGATTCTTTATAAGAGTGGTGGCTCGACTTAACTAAAGTTGAAAACAATTGGATAGACAAAGATAGATTTTTTAAACATTAGAGTCAAAGAGTTGAGAAATGAAAAACAATTATTTGTAGGATATGGGAATCCACTCAATAGAATAAGGAGCAGCAAGATAATGCAGTTGGCCAGATTAGTTTCTACCTTGGAATCTCCAAGTAGTGGCATAGACAAATCTTGTAGACTATATGGAGAGGTTCAAGGATCCTTTCCACTAGAATACTCAAGTGATAGAGTACTCTGATTCTAGTACATAGGGTTCCTATAATTTGATAAAATAGTGGGAGACATTTAAAATTAATAATTTGGAAGTGTCAAATAGTAATAAAGATAAAATTATAATCTGCTAGATTTTATTTTTATATAAAATTGGAAATAAACACCACAAGTACATTGTGATAAATAATTAAAAAATTAAATTTCCTATCTAACACAAATTTACAAGAGTATTATAAGTTCATGTTTGAAGTATTATAGTTTCGAAAATTCAAGGGTTTGGTGTCCCCAATACCCGTTAAGTTACATCAGGAAGAAAGGGTTTAAAAAATGCTTACAACAGACTCATGTACGACGCATATGATGGTTATTTCATAACTCTATGATCAACATCCGATGTGAGTTGTGGATATAACATTAGTAAATAGATTATTTTACATTTTGTCTCATCTCCGAGAAGTTTTGAAGGAGAAACTGAATCAAAAATATGAATAGGTAATAATTACACTAGAATTGTGTAAAATGAAAGGTGGATCATGATCTTCCAATACATCCTATTATAATATCAATTTCACCCATTTTCTCTAGTATTATTTAATATTACAAAATTAATAGTATGGATAAAATTATTTATTACCTCTTAGGTAAGGTTTTCCAATCAATAATAAACTAAAGATAGTTCAATCTGTAGTTATTATGGTGAATAAGTTGAAAGACAATGCGAGAAGGCCAATGGAAAGTGACAATCCAAAGGCACCTTTGCAATGTACTTCTAAAAAAGTGTTATTGAACATGGGGTTATTTATATCATATATCATGACATTTATCTATGGAAGTTTAAATGCAATGAACTAAATTGAAGAAGCATGTGGTCACTTCTTTAGGAATATTAATCAAATATAAGTAAGGTTTCACTTTTAATTCTTGGGTATTAAATACAATATACTTGTCACATATGCGTATCTATATACAGTAAACAAGTAAGTAAATAAACATTAATATAAGTAAGGTGTGTTCTCCAATTTTCTAAGAAAAGTTGTTTCCTTAATTAGCGGTGAGAAGTACACAACTTCTATATGGACAAGTTTATTGGTTCTATTTTAACATTTGGAGTATCACCAAAAACATTAATCTCATGTGTCCATTGGACACAAGGATTCATTATTCCAATTTTGTAATGAATGTTTTTTGTGGTGTTGTATACTCAAGTCATAGTTTTGTGATACATGAATCATTAGAAATACATTATTAATATAAAATGTAAGACTAATATACCTAGTTGTGGAAAGAAAATACTTATTCAAGTGAAAATATATAGTTGTCAAGGATATAACTAGTATGGATTTAGAATCTTTGGAGTTAAAGACTTTACGTACAATCAACATACTACTGAACATAGTTATGGACAAATAAAAATTTGTAAATAAAGGTAATCCATCATGCTTTCAGAACTAGTTCAGCTAGTGATCGTAAACTATTCCAAGGTTAATATTGTTGTAATTATACATCATAAAATTCCATTAAGAATTTAAGTAATGTAAAAGTGATTTATACCATATTTCTGGTCATAAGATATGATAGGTTTCAGCTAGTATGTCAAACAATATCTTGACCAAGCATTCATCAATCATTATAATGTAGCATTGAGTTATTCCTAAATGCACAATACCTTATACACATTAAATATATGATGATAATAAGGAATATATATAATGAGTATTACATGTTAACATTGATCAATGAAATATAGCATGAAGAAATTCCTAAACACAAATTTCTTTATACACATCAGAGTCATGATTTAATTAAAAGAAAAATCACTCTTAAAACTCCTGTATTGAAAATACTTCCATGTTTAAAGACATGATTCACAAATAATGATGTTATCTCATAACCATATGTCAACCATCATGAAAAATGGTTATAATATGTGTTAATGTATAATAGAAATTCATTAGGTCATAAGAAAATGTTTTTAGATGCAAATAGTTTATTGAGATATAAACAAACTTGTAATAAAAAACAAAATGTTCATCTGTTGTAATCATCCTAATGTTTTGGAAGGATATTACAAAAATTTCTATGATAGAAAAGATATAGTCAAGTTATAGACTATATTTATGTAAAAGGGTAAAAATATCTATTTGAGATAGTGGGAGAAATATTGAATTGGTTTTAGTCAATTGCTAGAGATGCACAAATGGTTGACATAAGAACTAGTTCCATGAGAGAGTGTCGAAGAGGAATGTTCCATAGACACATACTATGTAGGAAGGATAAAACCATGATGATGATTTTATATTCACCGCGTTCAGTGATACATTATTCATTCAGAATAATGATTCCTAAAAGTAATCAGTATATGGTAATTAGCTAAGATTAACAAGACTAATTAAAATTTAATAATGTATCACAATACATGAGGATTAAGAATTCGAGTACTTTGGTAGGTATTCAAATGATACTATACATGGATGGTACAAGTGTGGTATTAATAAGACGTGATTGGTTATACTAAGTAGTTATGTTTAAATCCATTAGTATTCTACATGTCACAGCTAATTTATATGATCATTTTATTGAGAATTTTATTTCAAGACTACCAATCATGGAAGACATCAATAAAATGATAACATAAAGGGATGATGACATTATATAATGCCAATAAGAGTGAAAGTTACTAAAATACAGTTTAGGACTTAAGTAAGCAACAAGATCATATAATAATCATTTATAATGTATCTTTTCTATGTGACTACAAGAGGTAAGTGGGAGCATTGTTGTCTTCCATGTTAAAATATGTTTTTTACATATGGAAAACATCTTTTGGTCCTATAGTTCATTAAGACCAAGATAAAAATAACTCTCTTGAGATTGACTTAAAATAGAAACCAGAATTATGGGGAATTAAATTTACTAAGGTAGATCCAATAGATTCTTAGACCAAGTCAATCATATATATACTGACATGTTATTAAAAATAAAAGTTG
Organism: Viscum album; assembly: GCA_963277665.1. NCBI lineage: Eukaryota > Viridiplantae > Streptophyta > Magnoliopsida > Santalales > Viscaceae > Viscum > Viscum album. The sequence continues at coordinate 765,787,935 of OY728137.1, forward strand.
GAACAATTCAAGAGAGAATTGTTACTAGTTTCATATGGAATATATCTCTCTAAGTATGCATGTCAAGGGCATAGGAGGAGATTAATGTGATGATTTGAATTCCATATGCTTTAGTGATGGATTAATCACATATTCCAAGATATATACAATAATTAATATTTCCAAGATATACTTTATAGTAGGAAAATATCTGTTGTAACTAGAAGAACTACAAGAAAAGAATTCAGAACTATCTAATTGTACTTGAGAAAGCAAAAAGGATATATGTCTGGTAAGTGGGGAGGAGATACTAGTTTTGAGGGGACACAAACTAGTCTTACTTTGATTAGTGTGGTCTAATATCATATTCAGGATAAGTTAATGAGAAAGGCAGGCTCATTCAATAATGTGGTATCCATGCCTATAAATACCGAGTTTGTTACAACTTCTAAGGTAGCTAAGAAGTAATGTAAAAAAATCAATGTTTTTGTTCAAATTATTGGAATCACATCTAGTAAGTAAAGTATTATCATAATGTAAATTATGATACTCTTACTATCCAAGATGTCATGTTTAGATAGTAGACAAAAGGTATATACTTGGGGATTATATCCCTCGTTGAATTTTTCTCACAGAGATGTGGTCACATATAGCAGAATGGCCAAGTAGTGGAAATTTTTCAGGCCCCTGACTAAAGACATGTCTTAAAAAAACATGATCTAAATCATATGATAGCTAATAAGAATATTTATCGAGTTGAATCTAGTGCAAGTGGGAGTGTTGTAATAGTGGGTGCCCTAAACCCAACTTGGACAGTACTTTTTTTTACCATTACATGTATAAAGATTGATATATACATGTGTTTATTTAATTCTTACCATAATAATGTTGATAGTTCTACATCCACTATTTACATGGTAATTTCATTAGATAATATGTCGTGTCAAAAGGTTATAGCAGTTCCCTACTCTAATGATAACCTCGAGATACTATGTCTGTAATCTTAAATATATATGTCATATGGTCTAGATACATCATATTGACAGGAAATATATGATGTCAGACTATCAGGTTATGGGTCTCATAAGCATTGAGAATTATTCTCATGAAGTTTTCACTAGCTGGTCTCTAGCAGTGAAATCAGGAGGAAAGACTCGCCAATAAGAACACCACATGTTTATGGTGTCATTGGTTATTATTATCTACAAACATGTGTATTGGTCTCTAGACTTGAGATCATTATTAGTGTGTTTCATTTGATTATATACTTTGATGCAAGGTAAAATCCATGATAATTAAATCGTGGAAAGTTAGTTTGTGTTGGGTGCATCATTAGTGGTATGACATTGGTTGAATGATCAAGATAGTTTTTCTCTCTTCTAGGTTGAGGAAGAGATACCTCATGGGCCCATGTTGAATTTGATTGTATTACCTTCATAAATCCATGGGCATGGTACAAGAAGGTAAATATATCCAGTAAGGTCATGAAATATATAAAGTAATAAAAAGATGATGACACAAGTGTACATCCTACTTTATGAGAAATCGTCAGACAAAGAGATTATAATACACAGTAAGTGTTCGTAGGAGTAATTCATAGTTATGACATTCCATATCTCCTTAGGGGCCATGAAGGGTTTCTAGACTCCACTCTTGGCATGTGTGTTGGAGTCACTTCTATTGAGATAAGGACCTAGTGGGTCACACACTTAGTGTATTCACAAGTTCCACCTATTCTAATGAATAAGAGTTTAGGATGATGTGGGCCCCATCTATGGGGGCTGGTGAACTTTCGAGTTTAACTGATCTAATTAAAAATAATTCAATTATATTATTCAAGTTTATAATAATGTTGATTGAATTTATTTCTCATGGTATTCACAAATTGTTTGATCATAAAAGTGAATATGAGAAAAATATAATTTTTCGAATGAACATTGGATTTTCAAGGTTCGTTAAATTATTTCGAGAGATTACAGGTTGAGTTAATGTTTTTTATTTTATCATATAGCATTTTATAGTGTTACAAGTGATTGATAAAATATTTGTGACATTTATAACAATGTTATTAATTCATAAATTTTTACGAATTTCTAAAATGAAGGTTATTACTTTCTAGGGACCAAATTGAAATTTTGGAAAGTATAACCTAAGTATAAAAGATCATTTTAGACTATTGAATTAGTAGATACACAATTTTCAAGAATTTATAGAGATAAAATATCTTCGTATCTCCTATAAACTTCTTATATAAAGATTCTTGAAGAATAACAGGGTGGGATTGATCCCACTTTCTTGATCAAGTATGCATTCTTCAAGCGATCAAAGGGACATCATAAATATCTTTGATTTCCCGTGCTAGCACCCATGAAATGTAGATCAATGATCCTGGAATTGTGGAAGTCATGTGGAAGATCTATAGGACGTCTAGTTTGGCATCTTATAATCATGTCACATCGACGACAAGTGAATCAAACTAATGAGTTCAAATTAACAAGGTACAGTTTAAGCATTCATTTGATTTTTTTTCATGATTAAATTGAATTAGACGTGATCCTTTGACATGCAAGGTTTTAAGTAGATTCTATGTTTTTAACATGAATTAAAATTGTAAATATTAAATTGTGCATTCTTCCATGCTTCTGTCGTGCCCTAGGTTCCTTCAACAGTGTGCCTACCCAATTACCACTATTTCAGTTGCACAGTTTCCTAGGAGGTGTTGATTTATTTCTTCTAACCATGATCAAACTATTCACCTCTATAAAATCCACAAAAAAATTCAAATATCCTATAAACCTTTTCAAACTTAACTTAATTAATTTATATGATTAAAATACATAAATAAAGGGTTATGTACCTGAAACTAGGGGGTGATACATTCTCCAAACCATTGGTCATTCCATCGTAGGAATGTTTAAAACCACCTTTGGTTTGAAATACTTCACACCATTTTTATACTATTTCTTTTTCACACTCCCAAATTTCTTCCTAATTTTTTCCATGTTTCCATAAAAACCACACTAGAACGATTATTTTTCCATGCGAGACTTTCTCTTACCTATCCAAAATCTATACCAACACATGAACCAACATATCATTCAGATATAGGTAAATGTGATCGCATCAAATCACATAGTCCTGGTCTAGTTGCTACTTATTCGTTTCAGATATATGAAACATATTATGCACCAAACTAAACCTTGGTGGAAATTCCAACCAATATTCCACTTCACCAACCCATTCAAGTATCTCAAAAAGTCATATTTATCAAGGATATAACTTACATTGATTCCCAAAATGATAATTCCCAATCCTTGGAGAGATTATAAAGAGAACATGATCACCCACCTCAAACAACAATGACCATTGAAAATTATCTGCATATTATTTCTAATAAATCTAAGTCGTCTCCATTTTTTTCTTAACTAATTAAATATTTTTAGTTTTCTCTTGTATAATCTTTGGTTCACAAAGTGAAGTCTCTCTTATTTCCACCAAAAAAAAGTGGTAAATGAAAAAGGAATCTCGTACAATGCTTCAAAAGGATCCATAGGTATCAATTTCTTTTAAATATTGTTGTATAATAACTCCACTAATGGTATGTGATCCTCCCATAAACCACTATAATTCACTAAAAAACATAAATCATATCTTATAACATTTTTATTGTCTTTTTATAATGTCCATCCATTTGAGGATGATACATCATGCTCATAGTTAATTGATTTCTAAGGTCTTATTGTAAGTATTTTAAAAAATGAGATGTAATTATGGGGTATCTATCTGATATAATTGACAATTGAACACCATGCCTCTTTAATACTTCTAAGATATAGATTTTATACAAGTATTCCACCACATTTGATTCACAAATAGGGATGAAATGGGAAGTTACTATGAGATGATCTACTATCACCCATATGGAATCATGTTTCTGAACATTTCATGGCAGTTATTCTATAATGTACATATCTATCTGATCCCATTTCTACATAGGAATCGAAAAAGACTGCAACATACCCTATGGCCACTTTTACTTTACCTTAACCTTCTCACAAGTTAGGCATGTCATAAAAAATTCAGACACTTTTTTTATGAAACCCCACTAAAATTTTTCTTTTAGTTACTTATACATATTTTTTATTATAGGATGAACAACCCATATAGAATGGGTATAAGTATGAAGAAGTTATTCCAGACAAGCCAAAGGTTTGACCATTTGATATCTAAACCATAAAAAATGAAATCTCATCCATCTTTCATCCCTTAATGGAATCCTCACCACTATATTTTGGAAGCATAGAAACACATTCAGAATCTTATGTCTATGCCTATTTGACCTTCTGATGCAGATCATGTAAAAAAGAGGATGGAATGAAAATCCCAACACTACCTCGGTCTTTACCATCCAAGAAAAAATATGAAATGACTAGTATCATCTGACACTGATCCTAAGATTATTTAGACAATTGTCTATATGATTTTCTTCTCAATTTATCTTGCACTAAATTTCCTTTACATGTTGTATACATCAAGTCGGATTCATGCAATTTAAGATACACCATCCATCTTCTTTATCTAATATTCAAATATCTTTGTGAGAACTTTTTTTTAAAACTTTTATTATCTATAAGAATCATAAATTTATCACTAAATAGGTAACGATTCAATGTATTCAAAGTATGGACTATAAGAGATAATTCCAATTCATGTTTTGGGTAGTTCTTTTCATGAAATTGTAAATAATGTGATCCATAAGCAATAACATGATATCCTGAAATGATAACACACACCAACCCAGATCTTGAAGCATCATAATAAACCACATAACCTTATCCCGATTTTAGTAATATAAATATTATAGAAGATGTGAGTAGCACTTTAATCTATTGAAATTACTTTTTAAGTTCCTCATTCCAGTTTAATAGAACACTTTTCCATGTCAAAGGATTCGTTGGTGGACCTAGTTGTGAAAAGTAATGAAAAAATGTCAATAATAACTATCCATACTAAGGAACCTATGTATCTCAAAGAAAATATTTTGAAGTTTCCAAGAGATAACAACCTCTATCTTTTCTAGATTGATAGAATCTCATTTTTTAGAGGAAACATGTCCAAATAAACATACCTATTATACCAAAAATTCACACTTTTATAATTTGGAATACATAATATTCTATCACAAGATAACCAAAATTCTCACCAAGTGTTTCTAATGCTCAATCTTTTTCCTAGAATACACCAGTATTTCATCCATAAACACCACTAAAAAAGAATCCAAATACCTTTGAAATATATGATTCATCAATTCCATAAAGATAGATGGTGCACTCATAATACCAAAAGGAATGACCATATATTCATAGTGTCCACATCTACTCCTGAATATTGTCTTTGGAATATCATTCTTCTTAACCTAAAATTGTTGACATCCAAAATGCAATTTAATTTTAGAGAACCACAGATCTCTCCTCAATTGATCAAATAAATCATTAATGGGTGGAAGTGGATACCAATTATTTATCAAAACATAATTAATCTTATGATAATTTACACAAAGTCTAAGTGTTTCATCTTCCTTTTTCCCAAAAAATAACTGATGATTCCTATAGAGACATACTAGGCCGAATGAACCCATTTAATTCCAACTATTCAAATGAACTTTCAATTCACTTAATCTTGTTAGTTCCATCCAATATAATGGAAGTGAGATAGTATTGGACCTTGGTAAAAGAACAATCATAAAATCCAATTCTATTGTGGGTGGTATCCCTAAGAAATGATTGGGAAAAAATCAAGAAACTGATAGATTTTTTTTGGAAAATCACTATTCTAAATCTCATATATAGATACCTAGGTCAAATATTACAACTGTTATGAGATAGTTCCAAACAATGGTTCCAAAAAGTATGTTTCATCTACCTTTACATTCTGATCTCCTAAAAATAGTTGCTTGACACCATTATCAGTTGTAAAAAATAAACCTTCAAGTATAACAGTTGATATGATCTTTGAAAATTGTCAAACAATCCATACCCATAATTATTTCATAGAAATATATCTCAATTATAGAGAAGTCCCAAATCAATTAATCCCCACAAATATTTTTAGAACTTGATTTTTTCATAAAGGATTAACATTCTCGTTGTCCAATATGAGTTTAAAGTTTCAAAACAAAAGGAATCATCTCAATATAAAAAATAATAACATTAAAAGAATGAGAAGAAATAAACTAATTAGATTCACCCATATCAAACAAAGATTTAGTAAGGGTAGAATTAAATAGAATCAGACCTATGATTGTCGAAGGTCCAGATTGATCATCCGTGATCACATGCTCTTCTCCATAAAATTTCATAATAAACACATTTTTTCTTTATTACCATGTTGAGATTGCACTAGTTAAGGAGTCAGAGTATTCCTAGAATCCCCATGCCTTTATCATTTATTCTCATGATAAATATTCTATTTCACTTATCCCATCGAAGCATATGACACCAGTGAAACATGAGATGAGTCCCTAGAACCTACCCTTAGAGAACTGTGAATATTGTGCTCAATATGTCTCATCTGGTTACAATTGTGACATGATATAGGTGGCATTGTACAATCCCACTCAATATTCTTGAAATGACCACACTAAAATCATCCCCACATACTCTTTATTTTAGGAGGATTCTTCACTTATATTATTGTCTGATTTTGAGTCATATCACCACATTTCAAATACGTTTCCCTCTTCCATTTATTCCTAAAATTATATTTCCCCCAATTTCCCATATGTATCAACATGATTCCTCCACCAATATTACCTAAGATGTGCCTTTCTTACACCATCACTCTATTAATCATCCCTATATAATCCATTATAAAAAGGATAGAAATATTTTAGTGGATATATATCTTTAACCCCGATTCAAAAATGTGTTCCTTCAAGGACACGCTTGTAGAAAATTCCATTTAAAAGTGAAATAAATTCATAAATTTGATTTTAAACTCTATCACTATGAGGTTATCATGATTCAAACTGAAGAAATAAATTTTTCTAGAAATTTTGAATATGTAAGTATAGTATTATTTATTGAACAATTATTCAATATCCTCCCATGTAATGCCTTGTACTAATTATCCTAAAATGCTAAATCCCACCACTAGTGTTCCTAATCCTCCATCATGTAAATTAAGAACTTCACATTCAACTTAGCCACTATTCCTAAGAAATTGAATATTTTATTCATCCTATTCAGCTTCTTTTTATGAATCTAAATCATGCATAAAGATGGGTGGATTATTCTTTTGGAACTAAACTGAATGATCCACTTTCCTTGGTTCCTTGTTTCTTTTTCCTCTATACATGGCTTGAGAAGCCTATAAAATACTATAAACCTTTTTTTGGTTCACTTATGGTTGAAGTGACACCATATTCTCAATAGGCTCTTCTTGTTGGTTTTGTTGACGCATAACTAGTGTCATTCTCTATAAACAGAATAAACTAAATTTAGTCTCACTCTATGGAAACTAAAGTCTCAGTAATCTAAAATTTACCACATCACACATATCACAAAAAATCCTTCCAAAATTCAATAATATTAGTTTTTAAACATTTTTTTGAAAATTATTCCATGCTTTTTGAAAATCAAACCATTTTAAAATATTTTAAAAAATCAACACATTTTCCCCAAATGATAAATCATTACTCAAAATGAATTATTCCCTCCTAGTGAGAAGTCATTTGAAACAATTCATGTCATGATATTCTCATCGGCTAAACCCAAGATGATAAGGTAATAACTCATAGAATTTCACAAAATAACCATGTACCCAAGCTCCCTAGAAACTTGAATTTCAGAATAAATAGGTTAGATATACATTTTTTATTATCTACATTTTAATTTTTGATGACAGTACTCCTTGATACTATCTCATAAGATAGGATGACACTAATACCATATCAAGGATTGAACAAGATGATATCATTTGTAACATCTTTCCCCTCACCCGCTGGCCTAGGAAGTGGTGGAGGTGATACTAAGGATTATGTGACATCCCCAAGACACAAAAGATGGAAATAAATTCCAAGGTAGGCATAAGAAATTAGGGCATGGTTTTACATTTGAAAATAAAACAACCAAACCAAAATAATCATAAAAAACATGCTTAATATAATGCATGAGTAACAAATAAACTCAAGTGAATGAAAACCAAAACAAAAAATATTAGAGTATAAAGTGGAAACCAAGAACAATAAAACTCAAATACATGGATGATATCAACTCAAAAACTCGCAACCTACTCCATGATCTAACTCCACATTACATGCCCATGGTATCAAAATGCACCACTAAATAAATTAGATACCTTACCTTTACCTATGTATCAATATACAACATCTTCAAATGCACCAATGTTCACATGAAGTGGATGGGTATAAAACTCAATAGGATTTCCCCAATGAATTCCCAACTCAAACGACTAGGTTAGAACATGTTAGTATATTTATATAAAATAGTTTAAATAAAATTTATAGAAATTTATATCAAATCCAAAATAGTTTACAAACCAAATAATTTTTTCATGGAAAGAAAAAAATCTTAAGAACATTTCACATTTTCATTTTTAATACATATTCCACACATCCAAACATGCATGCCAAGGTGATAGTTCAGTATTCATGAGTGGTCTCTAGTCTATCTACCAATTCATCACAAGGTAACCATATACCATATACCATAATGGTACATTCCATTTCCATTAGTTCACATCAATGAAAATGAACTCACGACAACCATGTATGTCGAATGCCACTCCAAAAACCCATGATAAACCATTTCTATAAAACATTTCTTTTATTGAAAACTTTTCTACATACATTTTTACATGTGTCAAAACCAAAATATAATTTTAAAATTATGAACCAAAATCAATTTCCAACAAACCATCTAATTTTAAAAATTACCCAAAAACAATACTAAATATGTTTTTTTATCAAGGATCAAATGTCAATTTCAAAATTAAATTAAATAAATTTAATATTTTTTAAACCAAGACTTTAATTTCTAATAAATAGGTACCAAGAGTGAATAAACCTACCTCTTAATGTTCAGTGAAAATGAAGAATGATAGAAAACATAATAAATTGGATTCAAACACCGATATATGTCCTTATAATTTGTTCCCTTTACACAAACATACCATATATCATCAATATTAGAATCATAAAACATGAAATTATCCCCATCAGATAATATTAATTAATTAAAGATAGGGAATATGAAGAAAACTAATGAAAAAGAGATGAATGACCACTTAACAACAAATCTTACCTCCAACCCACCTAGATTGACCTTATAATCACTCTCAGATTCATAGAAATGGTCTTCATAGCCAAAGGATGAAGAGTAATTTGGGTTATGACCCATTTAGGGGGAAAATGGACTAATGTGGTAAACTAGGTGAGATCCACAGTTTTCAGATCTAAAATTTAATGGTGCATATTTAGGGCGCATGGTTAGGAAAATTGTTCCCTAACCATGCACTAGGATCTGCCTCCAATCCCATCTCACATGGTCATCTTGAATAGTTAGAAAAAAAAGTGTACCAACCATGATTTCCACCTCTTTCTAGACTTACACAATTTCTCTTGGGAATTAGCACAGTTTGTCCAAATTGTGTGTCTATCAGGTCCCCACTGTTTCAGTTTCATGGTTTTATGGGAGGTGTTGCATAGTTTCTAGTGACTATTCTCAAACCATGTACCTCTAAAAATACCAAAAAACATTCCAAATCACCATCAAACTTCACAAAACATAACCCAATTACTTTATTCACTTAAAATACATAAATAAAGCGTCAAATATCTGAAACCTTGGGTGATACACTCAAACTTTTAATCATATCATATGAACTATAAAATGTAGTATTATCCTAGTCACTAGATACATTAAATTATTTCAGATGTTTAGTCCATTATTTATAACATTTATTTATTCAATGAAATATCATGTTTTCTTCTATCACCTTTAGACAAATTATTCATGAAAAACAAAAATGTAAATTGAAGAAAAACATTTGATATGGTATATATTCATGATATTTTATAAACTCGATGAAATCTATTACACTATCCTCATAATATTTTTTATATAATGGGAATATATACATTTTCTATTCATATCCATTCAAGTTGATTCTGTAATATTCATTTTTTTTAAAAAAATACACAAAAGTTATGAGGTTATAATCCTCCAAGGTTATTCTTTATATAAACACACATATAGTAAAAATATTAGATATGAATTTTCATTAAATAAAAAACTTGTTAGAGTATATAATGGGGAATAATTATATTATTATTGTAACGCCCCGACCCCAGCTACCCAGAGTCGGTGCATTACTTCGTAACATTGGCATGATCACAAAAGATCAAGTCTCGAAAGACCGATTAGTTTAGTAGCCTTGGAAACACTAGATACATTCGTAAACGTTACATTACATCATAAAGTGAAAAACTACAATAAAAAAGTCTCCATAGTCTACACTCATATCCTCTTCTCACAATCCCTGCAGGTCATTCATAAAATACTTCTTCACATCCTGGAAAATATTAAAACATTGAAAGGGGTGAGCTCAGATGCTCAGTAAGGATAACAATATTGCAGAAGCTTTCATAAATAAACATAAAAATTTAAGGCAATGTATATCTAAAACAAAAGACTTTTAAACTTGAACATCAACATAATATGGCAAAAGTAAAATGAGATAATGCCATTCACTTCTTCACATGGATATTCTACTGGTCTAATAATCACATGAAATATCAATAACCACTTTCATAATGAGGGAATGTATAATGCCAGACATTCTGAAACATTTTGTCAAGGCCTCGGCCAAGACGTCTAAAATGATTAAGGCCTCGGCCAAAACCATAAATCAAATTGGGAAAGGGCCTCAGCCAATTCCACGTCTAGTTGTCTCATGAGACCTACCGATGTAATTTTTTAGAATATACTTACGTTTAAAATTGCCCAAATATAATCCTGTGTTTTTCTGAAAACATTATGCAAGCTTCTGAAAACAAAATAACTAATTCTGAGACTTCTAGACTAATTACAGGCCATGATGGGTCCATGCCCAATCCCTTCCTGTCTACCACACTCGAGAGTCGGATTTTCTGAAAACATTTTTAAGCTTGCGTTAAATATGTATACATTTGCACTGGATTTTCATATATTGGAGAGAAATATATCTTTTTTGAAATCATTTAAAAATCACATAATTATAAAAGAAAACCTTTTGAATAAACTTAAAAGTCAAAGGGGTTTATACACTATATAAATGAAAGTTGTGTATAAAACCAAATATGCCTCAATGAAAGGAGATTGAGACGAAGTACTTAAAAAGATCATTTTTAAAATAAAATAGATCTATTATGTGTATTCACTATAGGTACACATGAAGAAAGTAAAAATACAAAATAGGACATAATAATATCATGACATAATTTGAAAGTAGGAGATTAACCCAAAGAATAGAAATTGGGTTAAGAAGTTCCCTTACCTCGTGTCTGACTTGACTCAACCGTTCTTTAACCTCCTCAAAATCGGGTAACCCTTTTTGATTTGAGCCAAAGGCTTCCTTGAGAAGAGTTCTGCCCAAATTGAGGCTTCTAGGAGTAATAGGGGGAAGTTGGGAGAGTATTTGGGCAGAGGTTGGCCGAGCCAAATGGCTTGATGGTGTGAATAAGGTGGGAGAGGTGGGGGCCTTTTATAAGTGGAGAGGAGCGGCTCTTTTGGAAAGATTGAAATGTTACATTATTACACAATGATTTTCGGATTCTAAAGGTCCCACACTTATATAATTCGTGGATAAGGTGATAAGGGTTCGAAATCTCCCCATACAATAGTCTTTGGACAAGTTTAAGCCTTGGATTTTACATTATCTTTTCGTTTTATTAAAATCGTTAAATAATGAGGTCATCGCTGCATCATAATGATGTCATAAATAATTTAATTTATTTAATGTATAAAAATTATTAAAAAAATACTATGATGTAGGAAATCTTTTTATCTTTCTAATGAATATTTATAGTAAAAATTTGGACTTGTGTAACCCCACTTAAAAACTGTTTTAGTAGAACAACTCATGTTTGTGTCAATTTAATTTTAACATTAAATAAATATATATTAATGTCATTTTCCAACCAAAGTGGCTCCATGGGGTCCCCAAGTTGACCCATGGGTTTTCTTGGTCGGCCATGACTCATCCAATAGGAGTAGGACAAGTGTCAAGCTCATCTCATATTATTAAAACATTATTTTTACCTTAAACTACACTAATTACCTCTAATCGCGATTAAGAACTTAAAAGTTACTATTCACCAAAAAATTATTTTAATCTCATTGAACCACATTTTACATCTTAATGACAACCATGTATGTTGGATTTTTGAAAATCAAATCACAGAAGTGGTAATATTTCATTTAAACGAAAAATCAGTTATTTAATTACCACTTAGTGGTTTCACTATTCATCAAAAATTGAAGTTTTTCAGAACAATGCCAAAATTTCACCCTAAGCTATAATTGATATTCCGAATTCAAAAATGATGTCTATTTTACAAAATTCCAAACATATAAGTTGCATTAATTGATTTTATAATTAATTCCCGCTGTCACAACAATAGCGTGTTTTTAAGAAACAATTTATATCAAAAGATTGGCAATTGTTTATGTCCAATTTCAATGTTAAATTAATTCTAATGACCACCATTGGATAAAATGGTAAAAATATATTCTAATTATACTTTAAAACCACTAAATAGTATAATTTATCACTATAAATTATTTTGATTAAAAAAGTTATTTTTAAGTATTTTTCACTATTCATAAAAAATGGAAGTTCTCAGAAAAATACCAAAAATTCAACATAGGCTAATTTCGATATTCCGAATCCAAAAATGAAGTCCATTTTAAAATATAAAATTTATATAATTTTAAAAAGTGGTTATTACTATTCATAACGGCTACTTTGATTAGTCGCGGTGTTTTAGAACTCGAAGTTGCGTACAATCCAAGCTATTGCATTATTGAATGAGAAGCGTATTGTGGAAGCTCGGGGTGTTACATTCTCCCCTCCTTCAATAAATTGCGTCCTCGCAATTTGAAATTTTTCTTGGAAAATAAAAGGTTAAAAATAGAAAATACCTTTGTTGAAAACCCACATCGGAAATAAGGTTAATAAAATTTAGTCTTAATAAGAGGGAAATGAAAATAAGAAAGTCACCACCAAATTATGATCTCGATAAGGAGAAAATTGGTGGAAATTAGAGACATATAATTGGAGGAAAAATGTAAATATTTGTTGGGAGTGATTGAGGTCATCAATCACAATCAACTGTCAAACTGAGGGCCTCAAAGCCTTCAATCTATGTTGATTTAAAATATCATCAGTTCAAGAAGACATAAGGTATTAGGATAACACATTTTTTTTGTTTTAATATCCCTTTAATAAAGTTTAAGAATTAATTTATTCATTGAATAAGAGATAGGTATATATATATTTATGCTTGACAATTAGAGTTTCAACCTTCAACTCATCTTTCACTCAAAAAGATAATAGAACTCAAAAATATTATACTTATCCTAATTGTATAAGGTTCCAAATGTTAACACATACCATTTAGATTAGTAAAATTATTTTGTAATAACCAGGGACTTCCTGTAGGCTAGTGGTAGGAAATAAAGGCCTGTCGCACTATGGTTGTAGGTTCGATTCCTGCAGCTTTGTCCGACGCGACGGGTTATGCCCCACCCTACAGGTTGTCCTTTTCCTAAAACTATAGTATTATAATATTCCAAAAATAATATTCATAAAATTTTTTAACCTTAAACAATACTATCCAAAGATCAACTTAATCCATCCCAACCTTTATAGTTATCCAAAATACCTCTGTCCAAACTTTCTCTAAAAGGTCTCTTAATTCCAAAATCAATTTATCAGATTCCCCAAACAAAGTAAAGTTTCTCTTATTGTCACATACGTAAAATATGATTACCTTCATCATATTAAAACTTTACTGAAACAACAAGTACTGTAGTACAATCCTTATATATATCACATTATTCTAATAACCAGAATATAATCCATGAGTCCAAAAGCACCAATACATTAATTATTTCGCTTCAACTGTAGTAATAGCATAAGATTGTCCTTGATCCCTTGGCCTTTTCTGAGGTAAGTTTACCTGACGCTTAGTACATTCATATGCATAATGCCCCATTTCCCTACAATTGTAGCATTCAACATTGATAGCCTCTTTCTTTCCCTTGAAATCACACGCCTGGTGACCTTTTTCTCCACATTTATAACAAACTCCCATTCCTTTTAGGCACGTACCAGGGTGATTCTTCCCACAATTATCACATAATGGAAAATCCTTCTTTCCCTTTTTCCCTTTATCTGTCTCTTGTTCCACCGTTCTCTTCTTCTCTTCCTTTACTTTGTTGTCATAAGACTTAGAGAATTCATTTTCTGTCTTGATAGCACACGAGACAATATCTTCGTATGATGAGAAGGATTGTGATACTAAATCTCGACGGAGAAATGGTTTTAACCCATCAAAGAAACGATCAATCTTACTCCTTGGGTTACGTATATAATCGGAAGCATGCCTCGCTAACCTTGTAAAGTTAGCCTCATACTTTGCGACATTCTCATCCTCCTTCTGCCTCAGACTCAGAAATTGTCTTTCCATATCTGCTCGATGGTCACGAGGAAAGTATTTTTCTAAGAAAAGCTCTTTGAACTCCCTCCATTCCATATTTGATATGTCATCATCTTCCTTTGTGTTTTGAATCAGCGACCACCACTGATCGGCATCTCCAGTGAGGCGGTAAACTGCCATGACAACCTTATCCCTTTCACTACTCCCCAAGGCATGGAATATTTTCTCTAAGGAATTTATCCATTGCTCAGCTACTATAGGATTTGTACTACCATTGAAGGTTGGTGGTTGTTGCCTCATGAAACGGTATATCATTGATCCTCCACGTTGCGGATCAGGGTGCTCCATACGAGTAAGGTTATTATTCATAACCTGAGTGATTTGTCCCAGTATGGTAATAAGTTGATCAGCACCAGTTGTATCTCCAGATCCACAATAATTATCTTGAGCAGGAGGGAAATCCCTACACGGAGTGCGTGCATTGATACGGTTTCCATTCCTTCCACTAGGCGCCATTTCTATACAATGGCATAAACTAGATTAGTTTATGAATCAAAATACATAATTCCATACTTATAAAATACTTAACATAAATTTAACTATTTATGGATATAATCCATAATCATAAAAAGGTTTTCTTTGAGGAAGTATATACTCATAACCGTTCATAGTGGTTTGTAAAGAAAATGAGAATTATCCTAAGCATATCCCCCGGGAGTGTCGTAACCAAGAGTGCAGCAAGGCCCGTTGTCGTGCACCAGTTCCCGTTCGAGTCTAGCTCAAAGCGGTGTTTTCAGGTTTTACCCCTAGGTACATCTGTGCCAGAGCCGCCTCTACCTGCTCGTATCCAGACAGGGATGTATTACTCGGAAAACTCACAAAATCTCTACAATACCAAAATTTTAGGAAGTTCTTCTATACTAATCCTCAAAGTTCATCTTAGGTCTACGTGCTCTAATCAGAGTTTTTCTAAATCTAGCTTCCAAGGTTAGTACTAAACTGCCTCTGATACCAACTGTAACGCCCCGACCCCAGCTACCCAGAGTCGGTGCATTACTTCGTAACTTTGGCATGATCACAAAAGATCAAGTCTCGAAAGGCCGATTAGTTTAGTAGCCTTGGAAACACTAGATACATTCGTAAACGTTACATTACATCATAAAGTGAAAAACTACAATAACAAAGTCTCCATAGTCTACACTCATATCCTCTTCTCACAATCCCTGCAGGTCATTCATAAAATACTTCTTCACATCCTGGAAAATATTATAACATTGAAAGGGGTGAGCTCAGATGCTCAGTAAGGATAACAATATTGCGGAAGCTTTCAAAAATAAACATAAAAATTTAAGGCAATGTATAACTAAAACAAAAGCCTTTTAAACTTGAACATCAACATAATATGGCAAAAGTAAAATGAGATAATGCCATTCACTTCTTCACATGGATATTCTACTAGTCGAATAATCACATGAAATATCAATAACCACTTTCATAATGAGGGAATGTATAATGCCAGACATTCTGAAACATTTTGTCAAGGCCTCGGCCAAGACGTCTAAAATGATTAAGGCCTCGGCCAAAACCATAAATCAAATTGGGAAAGGGCCTCGGCCAATTCCACGTCTAGTTGTCTCATGAGACCTACCGATGTAATTTTTTAGAAGATACTTACGTTTAAAATTGCTCAAATATAATCCAGTGTTTTTCTGAAAACATTATGCAAGCTTCTGAAAACAAAATAACTAATTCTGAGACTTCTTGACTAATTACAGGCCATTATGGGTCCATTCCCAATCCCTTCTTGTCTACCACACTCGAGATTCGGGTTTTCTGAAAACATTTTTAAGCTTGCGTTAAATATGTATACATTTGCACTAGATTTTCATATATTGGAGAGAAATATCTCTTTTTTGAAATCATTTAAAAATCACATAATTATAAAAGAAAACCTTTTGAATAAACGTAAAAGTCAAAGGGGTTTATACACTATATAAATGAAAGTTGTGTATAAAACCAAATATGCCTCAATGAAAGGAGATTGAGACGAAGTACTTAAAAAGATCATTTTTAAAATAAAATAGATCTATTATGTGTATTCACTATAGGTACACATGAAGAAAGTAAAAATATAAAATAGGACATAATAATATCATGACATAATTTGAAAGTAGGAGATTAACCCAAAGAATAGAAATTGGGTTAAGAAGTTCCCTTACCTCGTGTCTGACTTGACTCAACCGTTCTTTAACCTCCTCAAAATCGGGTAACCCTTTTTGATTTGAGCCGAAGGCTTCCTTGAGAAGAGTTTTGCCCAAAGTGAGGCTTCTAGGAGTAATAGGGGGAAGTTGGGAGAGTATTTGGGAAGAGGTTGGCCGAGCCAAATGGCTTGAAGGTGTGAATAAGGTGGGAGAGGTGGGGGCCTTTTATAAGTGGAGAGGAGCGGCTCTTTTGGAAAGATTGAAATGTTACATTATTACACAATGCTTTTCGGATTCTAAAGGTCCCACACTTATATAATTCGTGGATAAGGTGATAAGGGTTCGAAATATACCCATCCAATAGTCTTTGGACAAGTGTAAGCCTTGGATTTTACATTATCTTTTCATTTTATTAAAATTGTTAAATAATGAGGTCATCGCTGCATCATAATGATGTCATAAATAATTTAATTTATTTAATGTCTAAAAATTATAAAAAAAATACTATGCTGTAGGAAATCTTTTTATCTTTCTAATTAATATTTATAGTCAAAATTTGGACTTGTGTAACCCCACTTAAAAACTGTTTTAGTAGAACAACTCATGTTTGTGTCAATTTAATTTTAACATTAAATAAATATATATTAATGTCATTTTCCAACCAAAGTGGCTCCATGGGGTCCCCAAGTTGACCCATGGGTTTTCTTGGTCGTCCATGACTCATCCAATAGGATTAGGACAAGTGTCAAGCTCATCTCATATTATTAAAACATTGTTTTTACCTTAAACTACACTAATTACCTCTAATCGCGATTAAGAACTTAAAAGTTACTATTCACCAAAAAATTATTTTAATCTCATTGAACCAAATTTTACTTCTTAATGACAACCATGTATGTTGGATTTTTGAAAATCAAATCACAGAAGTGGTAATATTTCATTTAAACGAAAAATCAGTTATTTAATTACCACTTAGTGGTTTCACTATTCATCAAAAATTGAAGTTTTTCAGAACAATGCCAAAATTTCACCCTAAGCTATAATTGATATTCCGAATTCAAAAATGATGTCTATTTTACAAAATTCCAAACATATAAGTTGCATTAATTAATTTTATAATTAATTCCCACTGTCAAAACAATAGCGTGTTTTTAAGAAACAATTTATATCAAAAGATTGGCAATTGTTTATGTCCAATTTCAATGTTAAATTAATTCTAATGACCACCATTGGATAAAATGGTAAAAATATATTCTAATTATACTTTAAAACCACTAAATAGTATAATTTATCACTATAAATTATTTTGATTAAAAAAGTTGTTTTTAAGTATTTTTCACTATTCATAAAAAATGGAAGTTCTCAGAAAAATACCAAAAATTCAACATAGTCTAATTTCGATATTCCAAATCCAAAAATGAAGTCCATTTTAAAATATAAAATTTATATAATTTTAAAAAGTGGTTATTACTATTCATACCGGCTACTTTGATTAGTCGCGGTGTTTTAGAACTCGAAGTTGCGTACAATGCAAGCTATTGCATTATTGAATGAGAATAGTATTGTGGAAGCTCGGGGTGTTACAATTATAAATTATTATTACAAATATTTTTTATTACAAGAAGTCACATATCATAAATCATTAAAAAATTTAAAATGGATTCATCATGGGAGATAATTTACTCCCTATCACTATCAATATTCAAAAGAAACCTATGGATTTATATTACTTGTGACACCCATATGTCACAATCACATTATGTTTTGTATTATATTTTCATGATACAGGGTAAGTTAGCTTTTCTAGATGATTCAGCATAAAACTTTTTAATTCTAGTATTTTTACTGTATGCACGGTTTGCAAGAATGGTTTAGGGGAAACCATTCATATACCTTTATATGGGTAGTTTTTCAGTTTTTTTGTATATAACATGTTTAGTATATATTGTTGGCATATAGTTTGGTCCAAACCATGTGAGTCATAAGATAAAAAATGTAGTATTTTTTAGGGGATTGCAGTACTATCACATAGTTTTTCCATTGGTAGAGAAAACTATGTGGAAAGAGTGAAAACTGGTTTTTAGTTTTAAGAGACAGGGTTTTCATGTTTAGTGAATGGTTTTTAGACCATGTGACTAAAAAAAGTAATTTTGTCCTTTTTTAAGTAGTTTCATGTGCATAGTTGGCACATGATTTAGTAATCCATGCAACCAAACCATATGACTTTCCAAAATTTCATTAAAAGTGTGAAACATCCATTCTAACCCATTAGGATTTTAGGGTATGAACCTTACTCTCCTCCCATATTTCTCAGTAAAATGTGGGGTGGGATTGAGATATCCTTATACATTATTCCTATTTTATCTGGATCTTTTTATTACTCATATTTCAAGAAGGTAAGTTCTATTTTTTTCTCCTTTCTTCACCTCTCCTCTTCCCTTACAATTTCACTTGGTTTCACTTACTCCTGTAAAACATAAATGATTTTTTAGTTTGGATTATGGTTTATAGAGTTTTTAATGATGGGTATTTAGGTTGTTTAGGTATGATGAGTATGTCTCTCAGCTTGGATGTGTTTTCTCTATTGAATGCGATGAGTTTTGGTTGAGTTTCTAATTGATGAGGTAGGTGATTCTAAAGAACTCAATTGTAATGCTTGTTATAAATTGTGTACATGATTTTAAATTTTTTATGATGAATTTAGTAGAATATTTTATACCCATTGTAGGATATAATTTCATTCCTAATTTATTTTTCACTTGGAATAGACATGTCACAATCCATGTACTTCTGAAAATGCTTGAGACGATCTTTTAAAATGATGAAAGTATTTTGAAATGGTTAATTATGGTATTATTACTATATTGTAAAAACATGGTGGGTTTTAAACATATTTATAATGTTTTAAATACTTTTAATTGACCAATATCTTATGATAATTGTTTTATCAAATGATCAGGTGGATTTTATAAAGGAATTTAATTTTTTAAATGGGTACTTGACACTGGTTTTTTCTTTTAAAAAATTTGTGTGATATTTTGAAGGAATTTTTTTAAAAATTATGGGAGTACATATTTGTCCTATTTAAATGGTTTTGTGGACATGGGATCACATGGTAGCTTTAAATTTATTTAAATTGGGAATTTTAGTTTGGGGAATGGGTGGTTGTCACCATTTGACTTCCTTCAAAAAATGGCTGTGTTATTTTTAAATTAATTTTAGGGAAATAGTTGGATTTACCAAATTTTATTTAAATGTGAGTTTTTATAAATATATTTCAAATGAAATTTTAAATGTGGCTTTCAAATAGTGTGAAAGTTACTTTTCTTCCTGTGAATCTTTGGGAAGGACCACTTGGAACATTGAGTAAAGAATTTTATAAATTCTCGAGACCCTATTTGAGACTCATGTGCCTATTTATATGTCTATTGTGGCTTGATATCTATTAAGGAATGTTTCAAACCTATATATCCTTGTATGATACTTAGAAATGGATGTGATGTTGGTTGTTTCATCTAATGGTGTAGGAGGTGAGGTATGAGTTATTTTAAAATTCTTTATATTTGATTCACGTGATAGTTTATTTGTGGTTACCTCCATTTGACTTGTCATGGATGTCCAAATAATCTAGTAGTTGACATATATTAGTGAAATACCTAGTGTGAAGAAGTGAAATGACTAGGTAATTCTTCCCATGTATACCTTTTTAGTTAGACCTATTATGGTATTGGGTCATTTGAGGTAGTAACCATTTTATTATCAAGGTATTAGAGGAACTTCTAGGATGTTCATTTTCGAATAGTCTGATGGGACTACTAGAGACATAGAGAGGTTATAAAGTGCCGAACTAGGTTCCTTGTCACTAGTTCTTGTATTTACTACTTGTTATATAATATAATTCCCATTATTCTTAGGTCCCTCTTGGGAAATTATTGGGGAATTTGTTTTGTGATTCTATTTTATCCACTAGCTTGATTTATTATAAGACAAATTTGTTTGGTTGTTTTCTTATAGTATGTATTATTTTTACTTTAGTTCATATGTGTGATCATCGATCAAATTGAGTGTGTTTGTAATTTCTTTCAAATGGGTTATTTAAAAAAAATTAGGGTGTGATTTTAAAGTTAAATTTATTTTTAATTTCATAAAAGGTATTTAAGAAAAGGTTTTCCCTTGGGGTGTTTATTAAAAAGGATATTTCATGAAAACATTTTAGAGTGGGATAAATTTTGATTTGGATTGTTATTATAGATTAAAAGGCTATATTTACTTAGTTTGAATTTCTTAATTAAAATATTTAACCATCATAGTTCTATTTTATAAAAGGTTGGTTGTTTTTAAATATGTAAGTGGAATTATTACTAGATTTAATTTATAAATAATGTGAAAAAATATTGTACATATTATGTTCAAACATTTTTTTAGGAACTATATTGTTAATTTATTTCAATTGATTTTACAAGTGATGGATAACTAGGTTTTTTATATCACACAAATATAGAACTTCTATAGGTTTTCGGCACCCATCCTTACTTCAGTTTTTTTGTTTGTGTTCATCCACAGATGGACTAGTGGGATGTGTTGAATAGTCGATGTTCAATTTTGATGTATTTGGAGCTATTTAGTTTCTATTTCACTTTATTTTATTTTGGGATTGTGTATTGTCCTTATAACCTGGGATGTGTATTTTTATATTCTTTCGTTTTACATTTATTGTATTTTTTATTGATGTGTGGATTTTTATTTTTTATACAGTGTTGGGATAGTTAATTTATATTTTTTCTATTGGCTTATTTTATAATGATATCATGTAATAAACCATTCCCAAAGTTTGTTCTAAAATGTTCAAGCTCTAGTTTCCATCCCATGGGACTCGATAAAATCCTTCAAGCTAGTGGTAGATGACATCGTGTGTCGATTTAGATGGAACCCCTAAGAAGGTTAATTTAAAATGGTGCGAGAGCCTATATTTCTCATTAGAGGACTAGGTTCATTATCCTATCACTTGTTATTTAGAGTATTTTGGTAACATTGAGTTTGGTATTGTCATTGAGACTTAGTTTGTTGGTTTTGAGTGGTTGTTTGATCACTAACCTAAATAAATATACATGTGTTACCATAGGTAGTGGGGTTTGAATTTAGAATTTGGAATTTTTTTAATTTTTATTTGATGGTGTGTTGATACTCAATGATATTGTATGAGTTTCCATAAGGGTCATGATGGATTTTGTGATGGGAACTAAGAGTGGATCGGTGGCATGAGGTTTTTTTTCATAGAATAATAAACCAGGCAGTGAACAAATGAATCATATTGAAGATTTTACAAGGATTTTTGTATTACTGGCCCATAGCCCATCAAAATATGCGATAGATTCAAGTATGTATCAACATCCTGTTTAACTATTTATTTTGAAAAATCTTCAGAAATTTCCAATGGTGGGAAACCAATTAATTGGTTCTTAATATATATTGATCATGTGGAATGAAATTTTGTTTTACATATTTTAGTGTGCCTCTTTTTTAGTGTGATATTTCTATAAAATGGTTTTAAGGAAATAGGATGATCCTCTGAAAAATGGCATTGGTTCAAAAGATAACATTGGAGATTATTTGAAAAAATGGGTTTGGATTTGATGAAACTATTTTCAACATGGATTTTAATCATTTAGTATTATTTATAAACAGGAAATTAATGTATGTAAATGTTTTGGAATCATGTTTTGGTTTTTAATGTTGGTCAAATTAATTAAAAATCCTACAAAACCATTTGTTTTTAAAAAATGTTATGTGTAAATGCTAATGGGATGTTTGACCCCGTGATGTTTTTTTTGTTGAAATAATATTATTTTCATTTAATGAAAATGAATTGATATGTTTGTTTTAAATCATTTAGATAGGGTAGTGGAGTGTTTTGAAACATTTTAATGATTGATATTTTATAATATCAAGTGGATTCTTTATTTTGCAATGGAATTTGTGGGTTTTCAAACTAATATAAATATCAGGGAATTCCCTTTGGGAATTGGTATTTTAAATGAAATTTTTTGTTTCAAAATGGTTGGGTTATTTTAAAAGAATTTGTGCATTAAGAAAATATATATTTTTTCCTTCTAAAGTGTAGTGGTTTTTAAAGGAATTGGATTTTGGAATTTGAATTACATTTATTGCTTTGAATTTTTTGATTTTTTTTCAATTCATGCGGTTTCGGACCTTTTAATGTGATTTGGGATACATAACCAAGTAGGGTCTATGTTTATTCCTTTATTATGTGAACCCTATATAAAGTTAGGGAATTTTTTGTCCCTATAGGGTAGTTCATCCCTCATTTTTTCTCTTTCTAGGCTTTGAGTGGATTGGAAAGAGTCATTGCCCCATTTTCATGGTGTTTTGATTGTGTATTAGCTAGATATTTTTTTTATGAGACTAGTTTAGGTGATACATGGCTTGTTAGTTGGGGAATGGATGTGGTTTGATCTCCATGGGTTTTTGGGTGATGGGACTTTTTATGTATTGGTGCTCAAGGAGTACAAAGACTTATAGCCTTGAGGTATCTTCTGGTTGGTGTGATCCTTTGGGTTCTCTTTTTATTTCTCTTGATTGAGTGGTAGTTTTATAATATGTCAATTCATTATTATTATTTTCACCTTGTATGGAATATTTGGTGATATTAACTTTGTGGTGAGATCCATACATAGGATTTGGGTAATTCCTTGGACATGGAATCACCTTAGGATTCGTAATTTGGGGGAATATGATATACTTGACACTAATTAGGATTATACACTGGCTAGTGTAAGTTTAAATATGGTAGGGTTGTCTTAAGATGGTAACCTGAGTATGAGAATATAATTTAATCTCTATTTTGGTATGTGATCTTAGTTTAGAGAATGTGTAGTTTCATGGTTACAGAACATCCTCTGTCTCTATTTGCTTTGAATGTTTTGAGATGCGCTGATTTTTGGAAGCCTAGTCTTATGGACTTTAGTTATTTTGGATGTGATAATTATGGATCATTTTAGGGACCCAAACTTTTGATATTGGATACCCTTTAGAGGTTATGGTATTACAAGTGTTTTTTGGACTATTCTTGCTTTTTGTAATAGATATTTCTGGTGGATGTCTGTGTTAAGAAGAAATATTAGGGTATCTCTTATGGTTTTGAGAAATTATAGTTATCTTGGTGACACTACCACTAAGGGAGTGTCCATTTGGTACTCCACCATTTATTTTAATTCTAAATGGTGATGAGACCCTGTTTTGTCTCCCTTCATTTAGATTTTATTTTTATATTTGAATGGTTGAATCCCATTTAAATTTTTTATCCTTGTTTCAGTATTTTGATAGGTCTTTTTTGGATAATGGACCTTGATTAATGATTTTGTGATCATGGATATTTTGAGTTGTCACCGATATTTATACTTTTTATGAAGGAGTGTCTAACTTTACCCTTCCTTTATTATCTTTTTTTAATGGATACTTTCTAGGGATACTAAGTTGTATGGGGGGGGAATTATGACCCCCACATTTCAATGTAGCCTTATATTTGGTATTATTTTATCTTGAAGTGGGTAATTTAAGTATCTAGGAATTATTTTCCTAAAATAGAGTAAATAAATAATATTTCCCTCTCTCCATCATTTTCACACACATTTTAGGGGGAAACATGTGGCTATACTTATATAGGGACTTTTTGAGTAGGTTTTATGTAGTTAACAATTGATCATCATGGGTAGTGCACTGTTCGGTCTAAACCATTCGAGGCTTACGATAAACTATTTTGATTTATTTTGGGATTTTAGTACTAGATAATTTCTTTTTCATGTTTACAGTAACACATTGGAAAATTATGAAAATAAGTTTTCAATTTTATTGGAGGGGTTTTTCAAACTTAGAAAACAATTTTTTAACTATGCAAACAAATTGTGAGATCTTGTCTTGTTTTATCAGTTCAATATACATAGTTTTTCAATCATTGTAGAAAAATTATGTGGCATGAATCAATTTAATTAAAAGTGTAAAATATCCATTCCAAACCATATTATATTAGTGCATGTCCCACCCTCTCCCAACCACTTTCTTATCCTGACAAGGGGTGTTCTTGGGGTTGTACTCTCTTTTATTCCACTTTAATTTGAAGCAATTTCTTCATCTAGTTTCAAGTGGTAAAGTCATATTTTATGCTTCCATTCCTATTCACTTTAACTTTACCTCAGTTTCATTTACACCCATGAATCATACCCACATTTTTTTTGTTTTGTATTAAGGTTTAGGGAGGTTATAATGATGGAAATTTGAGTTCATTGGGGTTGATGAGGATGTCTCTTATCTCAGTTATACCTTCACCATTGAAGGTAACAGGATTCACTTGTTTTTTTACTTGAAGAGGTACATGATTCAATAGAAATCCATTTTAATTCATGTTATAAATTTCTTTTAAAATTTTAAATTTTTTCTTATAAATTTAGATGCATATTTTATACCCATTGTAAGCATCAATTATTTTTCAAATAGATGTTGTGCTTAGTACAGATATATCACAAACCAAGTGCTTTTGAAAATTCTCGAGTGGCTCTATTAATATAATTAAAGTGTTTTTAAATGTATCCTTATGGAATTAAATTTTTAAAATAAATACCTTATATTTTTTAAATGTATTGAAAATGGTTTAATGTCTTGGAAAGGACCCATGTCAAAGGCCATGTGTTTCCTAAAATGTTTGAGTGTAATTTAAAAATATGCCTAAATGTTTCTAAAGGGGTGTCTGACATAGGTTTTTTTAAGAATTAATTTTATGTTATAATTTTATGTTTTAGAAATTTAATGGAGTTTATCTTCATTAAATTTAAATAGTTTGAGACCATGGGGCCTTGTAGTGGATTAAAATGCTTTTGAATTGGAAAGTTTGGTTTTGTGAAAGGGTTATTTGAACCATTTGAATTTCTTTAAAAAGGGGTGAGTTATTTTGAAAGTAATATTATGGAAATAGTTATTTTTTTAAATCATATTTAAATGTGTGGTTGGATAAAAAATTTTCAAAGGACATTTGAAATGTGGCGTTCAAATGGTGTAAAAATGGATTGTCTTGCCGAGTAATTTTTTGAAAGCCAACTTGACACTTTGATTAAAGTGTTTTATAAATGTATGAGACCCTATTTGAGCCCAGTGTGACTATTTATATGTACGTTGTGGAATGAGATACCTTGGGAGGTATTTTATATTTTTTTATCCTTATATATTTCTTAAGAATGGATGTAAAGGGGATGTTTTCCTGAGATGTTCTTGGAGGTGACATTGGAGTTATTTTAGAATTATTTATATTTTATTCATGTAATAGTGTATTTGGGATCACCTCCCTTTGATTTTTATTTGGATTCCTAATAGGATATTAGGTTACCTATATAAGATAAAGTCATAGTATTCAATATGGATATTACTAAGTAATGTTTTCTAGATACACCATATTGGTTTGATCAAGAGGGGTAGTTGGAAATATGAGTTAGATGCCTTTTTGTGCCCCTAGTAGTGAAGGATCACCTAGGATGTAAATTTATAGGTATTCTAAAGAAGTTAATAGGGATGTGGATAGGATCAATAGTGTTTTACTAGGTTCCTTATTGCTAATTATGGTCTTTATTATAAGAGATATATAATAATTTCATGTATTATTTGGTCCCTCTTGCGATGTTTTAGGGGATTTTGTTTTGTGATTTGATTATACCCCTATATTGATTGATTGTATGAAACCTTTTTTGGTTTTTTTATGGATTATGTTTCCTTGGTTCCTATGTATGATCATGGATAACTAGGAGTGTGTTTTGTATTACTTTCAATATTTTCATCTTAATATAGAGATTGTGATTTTAAAAAGAAAATGATTTGGTTATTTCTTCATCATATTATACAAAATGGTTTTTCTTTTAGGGTGTTTGTGAAACAAGAATTTTAATAAAAAAAAATTTAAAGGGGGATATATTGTAATCTAGCCTATTGTTGTAGTTTTAAAGGTTGTATTTCCTTATTTTTGACATCCTTATTAAAATGTATAATCATCCCAGTTTTGTTTTATAAAAGGGTGTTTGTTTTTATATGTCTAAGTGGAATGATTAATATAGTTGTTTTATAAAGCATGTGGAAGACTTATTTTATATCTTATGTTATTAATTTTTTAAACTATATTATAAAGTTATTTCAAAAGTTTCAGTGGGTGAAAACCTATTTGGCTATTTATCTCACTCATATATAGATCTTCTATATGTTTCTCATACCCTAGTTTTCTTCCGTTTATGTTGTTAGTGTTTATACATGGTTGTATAAGGAGGATGTGATGAGTCAACAAGTGACAATTGTGGTGTAGTTATATCTAGTTGTGTTCTATCTTCATTTTCTATTTTGGGACATTGTATCAGCCTTATGGACTAATAAATTTATCTATATCTGCTTTCAATTTTTATTTATTAACATTATTTATATATATAGGGACGTTTATAGGTTATTCTATTTTTGGATATATTATATATCATTTATGGTTATGATTTATTTTATATAGAAATAACTAGATAAATCATTCCAAAATTATGTTTTGAGATGCCTAGCCACTGGTTACCAGCCCGTGGGAATTGGGAATGCCCTTCATGCTAGTAGCATACCTAGTCGGGTGCCTATTTTTATAGAAGCCTCGTGCTGGTTTTTAAAAATATGGATAAATAATTGGGTGTATATATTAATATTTCACTGTTAAACATATTTGAAAATAAATTAGTTATTTTTCTCAATGTTTGTGAATTGTGAAATATAAAGTAATCTAATAGATTATGGGTAAAAAAAATTAAATTTATGAAAGATATCATATTCCATCCAAAAACTATCATCCCCCAAGAGGTCTTTCTAATTTTTTTTTTATATTATGTTTTTGAACCACATAGTGGTAAATATGAGACATATAATTCCAATACAACTAAAAAATTAAGATATTTGGAAATATGAATACTATATCCATGGTTTTTTGAAATAAATAGATAAATAAACACATAATGTCATGGAAATAGGTTATCACCCCATGGTTTAGATGTTGATAAAAAATGATTAATCTTTTCACTTTTAAAAGTGAAAAGTTGAGAAATATAATGAAATAATTCTTTTAAAAAAATATATAAAGTAAGAAGAATATTTTTCCATAAATATACATAGAATATTTTTCTTCTCATAAATGGATATATTGATGATAAATTATAACTGAGAGGATCAACATTTAAGTATAAATATAGAGACAAAAAATAATAGCATAAGATAAAATCAATTAAGAGATTATTTTTAATTAGTTCATGACTATAAAAAATTAAGTAAAAATATGTGTTTTTTTAAATTGAGTGATCATTCCATAAGTAGTAGAATAAAAACCAAAAACTATATCTTTAATGGGTCAAAAATCAAGAAAAAAAAAGATCCAACAAGAAGAATCAAAAATCATGAAAATAATGAAAACATCAAGAACATAAGAAAAGGAACCAAAAATTGAAAAAAAACTATGAAATATAAATTAAAACGAGTAAGAAATATAATACAATCAATTTATGGGTTAATTTTTCACAAATAATCAAATTAGGTGACTACACACTATAAGTTTAATGAGATATTGAATGTTATAAGAAATGGGTGTTCTCAGTTAGAGTTATTTTAAAAGTGGGAAGGGGATTTCTTAGTTTTAGTAAAAAGAGATGGTAAAAATACGTCTATCAGTGCTAAAATAGAAATTTCTAGTAAAGATGTAGATTTATCAGAATTAAAGAAACAATGATAGATCATACATTAATCTATGTCATTTATCAAGTGTTGTAAAACTTTTATCAGATCATAATATAGCTCTAATAAATATGAGTGAAAAATAAAAATTTAAAATTAAATTTCAAAGATGTGGAATGAAATGGAATCTGATGCATCGAAATAAAAAAAATTAGAAATGAAAAATAAATTGAATATTATAAGTTAATTAAAATAATTAATCACATATTTTAAATAAACCATCAATGGAAATTATATTAGTATTACCTTTTTTATTTTTGAATAACTTATTCTCTCATGTTATTATGATAGAACATTAAATTTTATTATCAATGGAGAGGCTCATAATCTCACACAGAATATTCCTAAGGATCTATCCAAAAAAATATATAACATCACCAATAGTGACCTTGAATTCATCAAATGGGATAATAATTTTAAATTATCACTACTACATAGAGGGCCTTTATTGGCCACCAAAAACCATCATCAACGGATTTTAATGGTTCCCATGTAACCACCAAATGGAGGTCTCTTTTAGCCCATTGTTGGTGGCTGTAGGGACTGCCTTATAGTTGTCCCTACAGTCTATATTCTCTCGACCTATAGTGACCAAACTTTTTTGGTCTCTATAGGACCCTACCGACAAAACTATATCAACCACCAAATGGCAGTTTCTGTAGTCAATTTTTATAAAAAAATCGATAAAATATGGTCTACAATTGATATTTTAAAAAATATAAAAAATAACTATGATGGAAATATTTGTAATATATTTACATGATGTTTAACTTCGTAATATCAAAAATAATCTCATCCTCTCATTTTCCAGGATATGCACCCAACATCTAATATAATTGAAATCCAAATAATTTAAAAGTAAAAGTTAGTATAATAAACAAATAAAAAAATATAATAATTATAACTCAATAAATTATTTAAATTAAAATTTAGTATAATAAACTATTTGTGGTCATTTTTTATTCAAAATATTATTATGTTATAGTCATTTAAAATTCAAGTTTTCTTATTCAATTATTATAGACACACCACCCATAAAATTGATATTTTTTTAACTCACACGTATCAAAAATAATTTTAAGACATTTTCCTTATGATTTCACATAAATATGAGGTTTTTTCTATGATATTGACCATTAAACTCATGCATTGCTATTTTAAAACACTAAAAATTTGTTTTATGTCATCCTTAGGAGAAGAAAACTTTAATTGAGGTTTATTTAGTTACTAAAATTCAATAATAAATTTAAGTATGTGTTCATGTGGTTTCACAATAATTGGATCTCTTTTTCTTCATTTGACACCCTAGCACATTTTTTTAAGACACTAAATTCTCTAAGAACCAATTATTTAGTCAGTATAAGAACACCACATGTTTCATTGATTTTTCTTATTTTCATACCCATTAAAAAATAATTTCAAGAGTGTTTTACTATGATTTATTGTCAACATTAGGTCTTTTCTTATGATTTGGACTGTTACATGGATGTTTTAGTGTTTGAAAACACTCAAATAAATTTTTGGTAATCTTGGTAAAATAAAAACATAGATTAAAACTCCATTAATTAATAAATTTTTTAAATAAATATTATGTTGTTTTACATTCATTTCATGGAAATTAGAGCTCATTTTCATACTTTTAACCCCATAGAACATGTTTTCAAAGACTATAATTTCATTAAGAACGATTTATTTTCTTAGATTGAGTACAAGACACATTGAATAGACTTGATTTATGATCATAGACACTAAAATTAATTCCAAGATAGTTTTCCTATGGTTTCAGGTTAACAAATGTTCCTTTGGTATAGTTTTTATCATTACGCACATGTTTTAGTGTTTTAAAACACTAAAAATGTGTTTTCAGTCATTGAGAGAAAATGAAAAATTTTAATTGAGTCATGTTTAGCAAAAACATATTTAAAAAATAAATATTTTTTTCTTATGATTTTTTAACAATCATATGTAATTTTCTAGTATTTCTTCCCAAATGCATGTTTTTAAAAACTGATTATTTGGTCAGTTCGAGAAGAACATAATTCAGATTGACATGATTCCTACTCGTACATTTCAAAAATAATTCCAAGATAATTTTATTATTATTTAAAATCATTTAAATTATTTTTATATGTTTTGTATCGTTAGACTTATGTTTTAAGGTTTTAAAACACTAAAAATGTGTATCCAGTCATCTTAAGAAAAATGACAACTCACATTGAGGCGCCATCAGTTCCTATATTTCAAAACTCATTATAAGGTTATTATCCTATAATTTCATATAAATTAGATGTTTTTATTGCTTTTTACCCCTTAAGATAATTTTTTAAATACTTGTTAATTAATTAAGATCAAAGTCATCAGTCAGCCTGAGCACATTATATTTGAATTGATGCATCATATTATTTTACACATAAAAAAATTTAAAAAAACAGTTTGATTTCACATCAATTTAAGTTAATTTTATATGGTTCTGACTATTAAAAACATGTTTTATTGTTTTTAGAGACGATTAAGGCATTTTTAGTCATCTCGTTGAAAAAAAAACATATATTGATGTTATATCATTTCAGAGATTACAAAAATATATCTAAGGTTATTTTCCAATGATTTCACATTAATTAGAAAATGTTTGATTCCTTTTGACATTTGAAACAAATTTTTAAAGACTATCAATTCTCTATGAACTGGTTATTTAGCTAATATGAACACAATTCATTTCGGTATGATGTTCCCTCATATCGTACTCCTCAAAAATAATTTCAAGATAGTTTTTATATTATTTAATTTTCATTGAAATCTTTTTTATATTGCTTTAATTATTACATTAAGGTTTTAGTGTTTTAGAACACTAAAAAATTTTTTATGGTCATTCTAAGAAAAAAATGATTCATATTGATTCATTGTTAGTTCCAAAATATCAAAAATTAATATAAGACTTTTTTACTCTGATTTGATAGAAATTGGATATCATTTAAATGCTTTTGACCCCTTAGAACACATTTACAAAGACTTCCATTTTTTAGAACTTATTATTCTATAAGTCCAAGAACATGACTCATTAGATTGATGTTTTTTCATATCGAACACATAAAAAATAAATCCAATACTATATTCTTATGACTTTATATCAATATGATATATTTTACTATGGTTTTGACTATGGAATTCATTTTTTAGTTTTTTAAACCACTAAAAATGTATCTATAGTCATCTCAAAAAAACTATAACACCCCAACCCGAATCACTGAGTCCGAGCCAGAGTGCCACATGACCTCAAGTACGGCTTCTCATATGAAAGATTATTCCTTCTATTATTCTTATTCTAAAGTAAACTCATGGGGATAATATACCCTCTATTAGAGAGAAAAAAATAGATAAATAACTAAACATGTTACAATATATAATCAGAGTAAAGGGAACTAATAGATATACTATTTGTAATGAATGAATGTGGAAATAATAGACCTGAATGTTCATACTAGGACACTAGGTCACTGATCCCTATTGAGATGATCAAATATACTATATAGAAAATGAATAAAAGTATAAAGAGGTTTTTTACCCAACTACAGGCCACACCTCCTCTCGATATCTAGACTTGTAGAAAGTTATCCCACTCAGTGATCAAACCAGGGACTTAAATCTACATGTACCTGTAATAAGGGAAGGATACTTGGGTACCCTATTATAATGAATTCCCAAGTATGGCGTGAGTAAAATTCAATAGTACACAACCAACATGGTCCAGTACAAAATTGGTAAAATAAAATGTGCATGAAGGTGATAAGATTAGTAGATGGTAAAAAAAGAAATACATAATGGTGAAAACATAACATATAATCACTAATAAACAAGTAAGAAAAAAACAGCCATTTGCTAAGCTAGTATGTGATTATAAAGAAACCAAGAACCTTGAATACACTAGCTTCATCTCAAAGACAAAAGTACAAAAAAAATATTGGAATAGATCATGAACTAGCCACAAGGATAATCTATAAGTCATTGAGAAAACATATCACTCGACATACACAAGGAATCAATTTGACTTGTCACTCATCATCCATAAGTATTTGAGACAATAAGTCATTAAGCATCCTTAGGTAATCAAGAAAACATGTCACTCAACACTGAGAAGGTTTTCATGCCCCAAAACCACTTCCATGGGTCTAGCCTCAAGGATTCCATGCCCCTACCCAGTACTCAAGTCTATTGTAATTATCACCATAAGTTATGCACACTCTCCCTCTAAAGGATAACCATATCATGATGGTCTACCCATCCTGAGTACCCAAACAATGCCTCCAAAGGCAAGGTAATAAAAAAAACATATAAGAGAATATAGTGGCAGGGCATGGCATGTCATCATGATAAATTAGTATTAATATAAAAATACATGTGATCATCATCAAATATGGAATAACAAGGGGCATAATCATACTCATGGAATAAATAATCATATATGGGCCTCATAAGCTATACATGCACCCAAATGTGATCAAACAACAATCATAGTCTCAATGGATACACAAACACAAACATGTGATCAGACACCAAACACAATTTCATGGGTTACACACACAAACATGTGATCAAGGAATCAAACATGGTCTAATGGGCTACACATGCACACACATGTGATCAAGGTATCAAACAAATTCTCATGGGATACACATATACCCATGGTCTATAAACCCATACATGTGATTAATCCTCGACAATCGGTGGCCAACATCAGGCCAATGGAAAAGGGTCTTTTGTGGCCCTTTGAAATTTGTATAATTACATTAGGCATGATACCTTTACTTTTTTATGACTTAATGATCATTAAATAATTATGAACTAATTAAAATTGCCAAAACATAATGAAATTAAGGGTTGATATCCCAAGTTGTTGAACCATATATTACTTTCCAATAAACTATACATAATACCATAGGGTATATTACACAATTCCATGTACTACAAAATAATTCAACTCCCATAAAAGAAAAGTATAGTTTCTTTTTTTGAGTCATCTAAATCCATTCAGCCTCCATCGATGTCCATGAGGTTCTACTTAAGCCCAAAAATTACAATTAATTAATTATAAATAATTTATAATTAATTAAATGTTTATAAGAAAAATCACTTTCAAAGGAAAGATTCATAATTTTTGAAAGACTTATTGGATATCACCACCTAGATGGAACCATGACCAACCACTTCTTAAGGGTCTATCACACACTTACTATATTAATTGGAGAAAAAACTAAATCACACGATAACTAAAAAAGTCCAATTTAATTTAAATAAATAAGAAACATTATAAGAATTAAACCAAGTGATATACCTTATCCACAACATCATCTAATGGAGTTCATCCACTCCCATCACACTCTTGATTCTAAGGTGAGAAAAAATTACAAAGAAATTTTTTTTATACGATTTCTAATTTACTTAATTTGACCAAAGAACATAAAAGAGATCACCAAGGGACATACCTTCAATTAAATTGACATAAAAATTACAAGTTCATCATATTGGGACATACTATATCCATGATAATAAAAATTCCCATAATTCTTAGATAATTCCATCATGAATTGATGGAATTTTCATTCATTATCTAATTAATATCATGCTAACAATCAATAGATTATAATGGTGATCAAAAAGGAAGAGTATTTTAAGAAAATTTAGACTTATTGGGATCATAATTGATATGACATACCAAGAGGATCATCATGAAGAAAAATAATATTATCCACCACTATACAAGTAAAAAGAATACCAAGATCGATGAAGAATGGATGACCTCACTCAGATTATCCAGTGGAGTCATATCTGGAATAGATGAAGGGATAACCTCAAAAACTTTATATACATAACCAATATATCACCAAACCAAGAATATATCATAAAATCCAATAATCACTTCCCAAGTATAATGATATTTTCCAAGGTATAAGGGAGATCTTGATAAGAACATAATGAATGAATTGAAAATGGTCACATACCTTGAAATTGGGACATATGAACTCTCTAGATTTATCAAGAATGCATCAAGAAGTGGTGGAATCCACTTGGAAGACTTTCAGGTCCATAATTTTGATATTAATTGTGAATAAAAGCAGAATCTATTGAATTTTTAGGGTAAATGGTCATTTAGTGGAGTTCTGGATCATTAAGAAAATGCACACTAGTTTTGGTCACACGGTTTGCAAAACCATGTGCTAACCGTGTAAGGCTACATCCTATTCTGAGAAAACCACACTTTTTCTCATATTTTATAAAACCATTTGAAAAAAATACCTTTTACACTAGATTTTCTTGCATATTTTTTATGAAAGGGCATGAAATTTGAAAAACTATGCACCATAACAATTCACTACCCCATGAGGCTCTTCTAAAGGGCACACAATTTCATGGAGGATCTGTATGGTTTAGGAAAACTGTTCTCCAAACATAGACCTTTTAAAAGGCCTCCAAAACACTATGGAATAACCCATAACTTATTCCTCACAACCAAGTTTTAAAAAAGTTGAAAATATAAATTTTTTTCTAATAATTTCCACACATAATGACATGGGATGTTATAATATCTCTACTATAGCACTTATTATCCTAGAGAAGCTATGGTAGCACATGAATAATTCCTTTTTATCTACCTTGATTTTCATCCACTAGGATTTCTCTATGTCCCATCCCTAGATTCCAACTCACTTCCTTAAAGTCACACTCATTCCATAATATACATCATGATCCTTCTGCATGACTCCAATCATAAAGACTAGAATCCTTGATAAAAAACTCATTGCTTTCCATCATCAAGACAATGATGACCAAATATGTCTAACTCAACACACCATGGTGTCCTCAATCGAATCCTTATGAAAAATCAAGGTAATCCCCACTATAAGAATCAATATAAAGAAAAATATTCTAGATATATAATGACATTCTCAATGTGGTTCAATTTTATCACACTATATAAAATGAAAAACATGGGTTTAGAGTTGATACACAACCTTCATTCCTAGTTTTGAGCCAAAATAGGGAATATCTACTGACCAATGTAACCAAAACACACAAAACATTATAAAACTCCCAAATAAATTATTAAACACCTCAATCATACCCAATAAAATAAGCTCTATGTAGTTTCAACCCATGATATACCAGTTCTTGTGGAAACATCAATTGATACTTTTCTAGAAATCATCCTACAAAGTACCCAACCTAAAAATCCAACACACCATAAAGCACTAATCATGATTTCTTAATCCAAGTATGTATAATAAAATCGATCATTCATTTATACCAATTTCTAACCAATATTCGAATTAATTTCCTCAAGTGATCTGGAAACTAGTGCACCAGTCAAAAGGATCTAAAATGTGAACTAACACACCAAAAATATGTCTCCCTCTAAATTTTCACCAAATTACCCCTGAGTTAAAATCCCAAATATGGTCTCCATTCAATGAAACATTTGAATCAAATTTCATATATTCATTTTGAAACTACATACTCTTATGTTCATTAAAGATCAATCTTATATAGTCTCTTTAATCATCCAATGGTCAATCTTACATAATATCACAACACTTATATAAGAAATTTCATTTAAAACATGACCAGGTAGATACTCCACACTATATGAGTATCCATATTATCTCTTCTCAATGCTTACATTGGTCTTCCCAGCTACTGGCTAATCTATCATATAATTAATAGACTAAACATGACCATCCCTTCATACTTGATTTATATAAAAAACATCAAGAACTTCACACACATACCCATAACACAATTCACTTCATCTAAATAGACATTCTCAATGTTCATTAATTCTCTAGTATCCAAGGTGTGTTTTACAACTCCTACACCAAATGGGTCTTGTCCCCTCATGAAATTATCTACACCAAACCACAACACCTACAACATAAAATAGTCTAGGATTGACCACACAATTTCACTCTAATCAATTTTTGATTCCATATCATTCCATAGATATATATCAATTATAACATCCCTTACCCAGTGCTCCCTCGTGTGACCAAGTAGAGTTGGCTACATGACCTTAGGCATGATTACCCATATGATATAGTCTTCTAAATAACAGTGAGGGTGTAAGGAATATTTTGTAGAGACTATAAAATATGGTACAAAGTATAAATAATAGAACAAATAATATAAATAATCAATGAGAAATAATATGAAGACAAAGGAAAAAAAGAAAAAAAATCCAAATAATTATATAACCATGTCATGAAAGGTTGAATGGAAATAAATTACATGTTGAAAGTCATAAAAATAAATTCCTAAATAGATTAAATAAATGACTCCAAAATCCCAGTTCTGAAACCCATGTCAATCCTGACTCCAAAATCTGACCCATCTTACCAGAAATTAGTCAATGTAGGGCCCCTTTCTCTTATCAATACATGAATCCATGAAATCTCCCATGGTACCAAACAGTGGACCAGAGATGGTGTTTGTAAAACTCAGAAGGCCACCACTAATGGTGTATTAACAAATCCAATTTTAGTAAATAGATCATGTAGTAATGCAATAAATGGGGGTATTTAATTTTATAAAATAATACTACCAAGAAATAAACACATTGAACCTCAAGTTTCAAGTTAACATTGGGGCCAACTAAACTTGATTCATCACGATGTTGGATATATATGAGAGTGTCATGGAACTATTCCAACCATATCCATAACCCTCCCATGGTATTTCACCACAAATCATCATAATAGAACCAAGAATATACCTATTATCATTACAACATGTCCGAGGGAAAACCCTTTATATAATAATTTTAGCATAACCGGGTGAAATACCTTATATATGTTTTTAAAAATTACTAGAAACAATCCCTTTAAATAAGTATTTCAACATAACCAATAATAAGCCTGTCAAATAATCATTTCAACATAACCAACTATAAGTCTTTGGTATAATAATTTCAATATAAAAAACATATCAACACATCCCACATTATATAACCATTTCATTATCAAATTTCACCCTCCTATCCCATTTATCCAACAGCAATTATTATCATAATCAATATAAAAATTTATTGGGAAATGTGATTCATATTTAATATAATTACCCATTTACCATTTCATTCCAAAAATTAACTCACTAGAAAAATGAATCCCATTGTTAATTCAAGTTCAAAATATCAAATTTGCAAAAAAAACTTTTTTAACCACAAGGGTAGACTCACCTTTCATGTGGCCGTAGGCCGGTCTCAAAATCATTGGACCTATCATGATCAATGGGAAGTATAATAATATGAACTCACATAAAATAAGTTGGTTATCTATTTAGGTAAGTCATGAAAATGTCATTCGAAAATGATTTTACATATTTCATACACTAGAATAATTGAAATAAGAATTTGGGAATTGTTTTAGACCACCCATTTCAAAATATGAGAAGAAATGGACAACTCCTAAGGTTGAAGGTTATTTTTGGTTCCTTATACCTTTAAATTCTACACCCAAAACAAAAATATCCCATGTATCTTTCTTCTAGTTCAAATAATATTATCATAGGTCTCTGTTGTAAGGCTTGGATTACCATATATTTATCCCTAGAAGGTGGGGGTTGAATCTGATTTAAAGGGGATTCAATGGAATTTAAAAATATTTTTAGGGAACCAAGGGTTTGAGTAGAATACATTAGAGAGAAAAGAGATTGGTGGGTTTAATGTATTTATAAACAGCCTGTAAAATATAAGACCATAGGGAAACCTCTTCGACCATGCCATAGAACAAGCTGACAAGGGTAGGACTACAGTGTATCCCAAGAGACTATGCCAAAACCTTCCCAGTAAAATCAATTATGAGGATATTAGATTGGACCACTCCACATATCCTATAAGCATGTGAGGACTATAGTTTAACCTAATACACCAGGCCACAGAATAGAAAACCTGAGGTGTAGGCTATGGTGTAGTCTAAATCCATGTTGTAGGGGTACTAAATTTGGAAGAAAATACCAAATATCTACTTGAGCCCCTTATTTCATAGCCATCCTCTTCATTCCACATCCCCTTGACTATTATACTATATCCTTTTTTCATATAATATTTTTTCCCAAAAGGGAAGTAGATAAAATTATCCTCCTCTCATGGTCCTACGCCACATCCTAGACCTCCAAGACATAGTGGAATATCTTGCAGTGTAGCCAAAGGATCCATATCATAGAATCATCTTCAATAATCTCCATTTATTTCTATTTCCTCCTCGAACAACCTCATCCAAAATAAGGCTCTAAAACCAAGTTTCAAACTAAAAATAAATAGCACAAAGGGGTTTACAAAAAAAATAAAGAGGTATATACCTAGAAAAATATGTGATCTTAAAACCTCCACACCATAAATATATCATCCATGAGTTTTCATCCATAGAATCTAGGTGGGTATCAATGAATAAGTCTACCAATTATGCTCACATAGAAGACTCCATCTCCCATGTGACCTCTTTAACATGCCCATAAAACCACTGAACTCACACTAGAGGTACAGTCATCCCCGAGAAATTAGTCTCACTACAGTCTACAATAAATCTCAGTTTCTCCTCAAAGGATGCATCAACATCAATCTTGATTATGTCAATGTTTATTATGTGAGAAGGATCAGGATGATATCTCTTAATCCATTAGATGAAAAGAACATTTTTCATGGCATTGTAGTTTTGTGTTAGTGTTAAATAGTATACCAATAGACCAACCATTTCCATTATCTCAAATGACCTGGGAAACCTATGTGTTATATTCCATTTCTTCCTCATATATCATTTCCCTAGTCTAAGAAACACCTAAAGGAAAACACGATGATTATAATTAAACTACATAGGTTGTATCTGATGATAAAAATATGAGTTCCACCAACCATGAGCTATATTATACTAATTTATAATTAGATAAACCTTCTTAGAATTATACTACATGAGACAAGGTCCAATTAGTGATGACTCGCCTACCACTAACTAGAAAAGCGATGAACACCATGACATTCGGTACAAATCATTGAAATGATCCATTTCGATCAATGCATATAATCTGTTATTATAAAATAACTCCATGACTGCAAGATTATACTCCTAAGAAACACTAAGATCTAGAACACAATATTAGAACATATCCTCTAGAATCTGAATCATTCATTTGAATTGGCCATCATTCTGAGAATGATTGGTTATAGTTTGAAGTAAATTATTTCCAAAATCCTTATAAAGACCCTTCCAGAACCAATATGTAAAATGAGGATATTTATTTTAAACAATTCTCCTCGGAACATCGTGTATCCAAAGAATCTCCCACACAAAGAGGCTACCCAGATCATCAATAGTGAAGGTCTCTCTCATAGGAAAGAAGTGGGATACCTTTATTAAAAAATCCATGATCATCCATATTGCATCATTATTGTGAGGTTTCATGGCTAATCTTATCATGATATCTTCCCATTTTCATTCTAGAATGGAAAGAGGTTGTAAAATATTAGGATACCACTTATGATGTGCCTTAACTTTCTGATAGGTGAAACAGATACCAACAAAGCCCGTTACCTCCATTTTCATCCCTAGCCACCAGTAATGCCTATAAAGATCACAATACATTTTTTAATACTATGATTTTTCACCCCTATAGAAGTATAAAAATTCTTCATAATTTACTTGATCAATCCCATAGGAACCCATACACATCCATGGAAGAGAATAACATTGTCATTTTCAAGAGACCATCCCAATGCCAGCTCCCCGCCATATAAAATGTACCTCAGATCTAAGACCTTTGGATTAGATAAGTTCTCAATCTTTATTCCTTCTAAAATTATTGGTATAAAACCATCCAGAGTGTCAGATTATCATCTCAGGGACACATGGAAGTCTAGATTCATTTATGATAAGAGATCCATAAACTACCACTCATAGAAAGACTCACATACTACCTATGTCTACATCTTTTAGCTCAAGTAATCGACCACCAAATTTCCCTTTCCTCATGGTTAAGATAAATCAAAGTCAAATTACTATAGATACACACCCCAAATACTCCATTGAAGGTTCATGTCTCACTGGGAAATAATGTACTTGTGGATTTTTTGGTCTATGTACACCAAAAACCTATAACCAAAGATAATGTGTCTCTATTATCTTAGGGTGTGTACCACCATGGCTTACTCTAGTTCAAGAGTAGTGTAATTCATATCACGTAGTCTCATCTATCTGGATCCATAAGAATCCAATCAGTCCTTCTGTATTTGAACTGATTTGATTCTAACTTTGGATGAATCAAAGTATATAATATATTATTTTACCAACATAGGAAAAGTGAGGATTATTACTGGTTTTAGTATGATCTTTAGCTACTGGAAATATCTCTCATAGAAATCTTACCAAACAATCTAAAATCTTTTATGGTTCATCCCATACACCAGTGCTTCCAAATGGGTTAATTCATAGTTGAAACTTACATAATAGCATGTTAGACCTAGAAAGTTGTGAATCTTGAATACAATCTTGGATATCTCCCAAGATACCATGGATTCAACCTTCTATTGGTCCACTACCACTACAGCATCTAAGATAACATTTCCCAATAAGTTCACCCTATCACTCTAGAAACTACATTTAGATAAAATGGAATACATTTGATAATATCTTAGTGTAATCAAGATGATTTCATGTAGTTTGGAATTATTTTCTATATACTGGGTGTACACCAATATTTCATCAATGAAAATTACCACCAAATGATCTAGGAATAGATGAAATATCATATTCGTCAAGGCTATGAATATCGCTAGTTAATATTATAGGTCAAATGACATCACCACAAAATCATACAATCTATACATGCTTCTAAAAGTATTATAGGGTATGTCTTTTGGTATCAACCTCATCTTATGGTACCATAACCTCAAGTTTATATTGGAGAAGATCCTAGAACCTCCTAAATAATCAAATATAACATTGAATCATGGTAGGGGATACTGATTCTTTAACATCAACTAGTTCAACCTCCAATAATCCATGAATAAGCATAAAGTCTGATCAACCTTATTATAAAAAAATCAAGGGAGAACCCCACATGAAAGTACTAGGTCATATGAATTCCATTAATTCTAGATCTTCCAATTGAACTCTCATCTCATGAAGCTCTACTGGTTCCATTCTATAAGGATGGAGAAAAACTGGCTCAACTCTCTACACTAACTCGATCATGAAATTGATCTGATTCTCAGGTGATAAGCTAGATAACTCTTCATGAAAACATACTAAAAATGGTTCACCATTGGAGAAAAAATTTCAGGTTATATTCCACCATCATTTAGAAAATGGATTGTTATACAAGCAGTGTGACAATCCAATTTTTACTCAATTGTTCATATATAACCATCTTGATGATCCAAATCTCTGTGATGAATGTAGCTACCCCTATCTAGAGATATAAAGGTAACTCTCCTCTGATAAAAGTTGATATGAGCATGGTATAGAACTAGATAATACATAATTAGAATAAAATTGAAGGGTTTCACTTCCAGAATGAAAAACTCGCAAAGGAAACCATAGCCACCAATTTCAAGAGAAAATTCCTTACAATGTATGATATCCTCAAATCAAATTCTCAAATTTGTATCAATTATCATAACACCATCCAATATCTCCAAAAC
Source organism: Viscum album (assembly GCA_963277665.1). Classification (NCBI taxonomy): domain Eukaryota; kingdom Viridiplantae; phylum Streptophyta; class Magnoliopsida; order Santalales; family Viscaceae; genus Viscum; species Viscum album. The sequence continues at coordinate 765,830,314 of OY728137.1, forward strand.
CAAACCCAAAATGTTTAAAAATTAGGAATATTAAAATGAATGTGATTCTTCAATATAAAAAACAAAATCAAGGGTTGATGATATAAGAATAATACCTATTATGAAAGAATTTCATGCATACAAACTTGTTGGAGTAGACTTCATAGCATGCAATTGACTTGACCCTCAACCCTAGTCCCCAGTTTGACTCCAATGTATTGTGCCCTTTGGATGGTACTTCCGCTCCTAAACAAAGGTACCACCCCCATACATCGGATTTAAAATCTAGGGGGCCTCTAATTTCCAATCAATTGTGGGGTAGCTAGGTCCCTTCTATAATCTAGTGCCTATCATGATCTCCTACCATTACATTGTAGTTATAGAAACCTATATAAACTTTAAATATGACTCATCCTACCACAAGAATGATAATCTATAGCGGAGTGAGATCATTGAGGGTGATTGTGGCCTACAATTCCACACTCATAGCACTCCACTAAACCTTGGTTTTGATGCAAAATAACACTTCTCTTGATTCTATTCCTACTATTACTCTATGGGTGACCATCGTAGTAGCCCTTCCTACTACTAAAATAAGTTCTCCTAGTTCAACCTATTGAAGTTTTCTATCCAAAATTCATGTTCCCTCTTAGGTTATCATCCAAGAGCAGAGCATGTTTCATCATTCCTTGGAAGCTACTCCGGTGGAATACATTCACCTTTGATCTTATCTTACAACAAGTCCCTTTATGAAACAATTTGACCTAATAAATCTCATCAGCAATTAAATATGGAGGAAAAAATTGTATGTTGGTGGAGCATCCATCATAGTATATATCTAACATTACCTCCCATTTCAAGTTCAATAATACACAAGACCTATCATCCCTCAGGGTCTCTGGATATAAGTAGATCAAGAACTTCACCTCTCATTACTTCCAATATAGCTCATATTTCTACTTATATTATTCCATAATGTCACCCCAACCCTTGTTTAGTCATGATAATAGGTAAGCGTCAAGATTCAACCTCCTATCTATAGGTTTCTCAAGGTGATTCATGATCATATGGACTAACTCGATCCAAAACTCAGCTTCCTAAGGGCCTCAAACCCCAGTGAGAATATGTAAATTCTATGTAGGTACCCTCTTGTCATATTGAACATAAATGGAACGATACAAACATTATCAATTTTCATGGATTGTAAGAACCTCGGGAAAATTTCGCAGAGATAATTTTCCATCTGATTCTCCTGAGATTTAAAAAGTTCCAGCTTAGCTGAATTATGATTGTGTTGATTATCTCTCACTTAGTTCTTGATCTGAAAAAAATGACATGGAATTTTCTCTACAAAAACTTAACACACACCTTATAAAACAGGTTACACAAAAAGGGGAACCTCAACATGTGAAAATGATAGAGAACCAATGACTCAAGGTTCCTTTGTATGTGGACTAACAAATGAATTGGAATAAAAAATAGTTTCATTCATTTTTTATTAGGTATATAGAGGGATTTCATTTCAAAGTTTATATGGCCATATATTTCACTTGAAAAAGAAATGTCTCTATCATGAACAATCTATGTCATCATATATCCTAACATGCCTATCATGATGCATTAACACTCATCTTGTGCCATATTTTCCCATGAGTAAAGACATAGTAAACAATAACATCACATGTTCAGTGAATCACCCAAGGCAAAATAAAATCAAAACCTCAATGAGCGAACAACATAAAGAAAAATACCATCCATGGGTAATTGGTTTTTCCACCACACATGGGTTAGATACTCCCATGAACAAGCTCGTTACCAATAACCAACACATCCTAGTATCATTTATACCTTTCCTAAATTGTAAATAAATAGAAAAAAACAACCTTTGATACCACTTTTTAATGTCCCTGAACTGATGCTACCTTATGTAATGGAGTTGGGTTGGATTTGTGACCTTCGGTGATCCTCTCTATATGGAAAAGAATGCTAACTAGCATTGATGGTGTAAAGAAAATAGTGGCAATACTATACCCTATGGTACAGAGTAGAAATAACATAAGAAATTATATAAATAATCAATAATAAATTACATAAAGATAATGGAAAAAATAAAACAAATTTAAATAATAATATAACTATGTGGTGATAACATAAATGAAAATACATGATGTATTGAAATTTATATAAATATAATACTAAACAGACTCAATAAAAGACTCTAAAACCCTGGTATTGATCTTCATGTTGGTCCCATATCCAAGCACTAATCTATCCAAAAAGTAATTAGTCAACACAAGGATCCTTTACCTTATATATACCTACATCCATGATTTTTAAAAATGTACCAAAGGATGGACCGAATAGGGTGTAAGTGACTCAGTAAGCCACCCATAATAATGTCTAAAAAAATCTAGTTTGAGTATATAATGTATAAAATAAATAAAAAATAGGGGTTTTTAAATAAAATAAAATAATATTTCATGTCAAATAATATCACTGACCTTCATGTTCCAGGTTAACACCTAGGGGGAATCCAAAACTACTTTGTAATGATGTCATATATCTTTTAGCATGTCGTTGAACCATGTTATATAACCATCTAATTATCACACTTCACCCTATAATTGATCCAACATAAATTATCATCATAATATTTATAAACCCTTCTTGGGTAATGTGATTCATATTTAATACAATTACCAATTTACCATGTCATAAAAAACTCAATTCACTAGACTAATGACTCACTTAGTTAATATAAGTATACATTATCAAATATACCAAAAAAACCACAAGGGTAGCATCAACTTTTGGGTTACCGTAGGTTTGGTCTCAAATCTAATGGACCTGATGAGATCCTTGATAGGTATAACTATATTAACTCTTATCAAATTATAGTGTTATCCATTTAAGTAAGTCATGTGCATGGTGTTCTGGCATGATTTCACATATTTTATACATTAGAAAAATTGAAATAGACATTGGATAATTGTTTTAAACCACCCAAGTCAATAAAAAGAATATGAAAACAAATCCCAACATCCAAGTTATATTTTAGTTCATTATCCCATAAAACTCTTGTCTCAGAATAGTAAGATCCATTAAATCATGCTTGTGGATAAAAAAAGGTCACTCATAGGTTGCTGCTAGAAGGACTGTATCACCATGAACTGATCCTTAAATGGTGGGGGTTAAATCCGATCAAAATCGGCTTCAAATGGATTTTAAAAGATCTTATGGGATAACAGGATTAAAGTATAATATATTAGAGAGAATATATAATAGAGGTTTTTGGGTGACTATAGAAAACATGTAAAATAGAAGTCCATGGCACAATCTCCCAGAACATGCCATAGAATAGGATAACATAGGTAGGACTACAACATAGCGTAAGAGATCACACTATAGACTTTATGGTCAAACTATGTCAGAGGATCTTAGTGACGACCAAACCAAAGATCCTATAAACCTAGGTGAATGACTATGAAACAACCAACTACACAATGCCACATAACCCATAACCCAAGATGTAGGATATGGAGTACCCTAACTCCATAGTATGGGGGAACAAAATTTAGTAGAACCAACAATATCCCACTCCAAATCCCTTTTTCCTCAACCATCCTCTTCAAACCACATCACCTCAACTTCTACACCACAAACTTCCTTCACACCACAACTATGCCCAAAATGGATGTAAATAATATTCTCCTCCTCAGAGGACCTTATTCCACAACATGTATCTCTACTCTACATCAACATTCCTTGCAACACAAAATCATCTCGCCTAAACTCCCAATCTCCATGCATCCTTCCCTAAAAACCCATATAAACTAAGACATGACAACCAAGATTTAAAACAAAAAAACTAGATCAAAGAGTTTTCCGAACAAAATTAAGAGATACATGCCTAGAAAAATATTGGATCTTACATCTGCTCACAACCACTACTAGGGATGACATATCCTACAAGATTCATACCCAATGCACTGGTTGATATGTCCAAGAGTGAACCTAAACCAGATTCATCAATGACCGACCATCACTACCTCCACTGGGTTCATCTATAGAACCTAAATAATTTTTTATAGTCATCTCACCACCCCACTCCACCAATTCAACCCACCCCATGTGTAACCACAACCAGAATGATCATGTATCAAGGCTTTCCAAGTGGTTAATTGTAACACTGAACTTACACTAAACTGAGTGATTTTTCAATGTCTCATGGACTTCTAGGTCTATAATAACATGAATCATCATCTATCTACACAATAAATAACCATTTCCACAAAACCCAATATTTCTTCACACTTCTATTTACAATTGGTATCACATTTCTTCCCAGATTTATCACACACCACCCCTTACACATGTGTCGGTTCATGCTGTTGAGAACCCACCAACTATCTAACCCTCCAAAGTCTAACAACCTATTTTTTGTCACTTGATATACAATGAGATTTTAATTCTAAACTAACAATCCAAGAAACCTCTAGCCCTTATATAAATTCCACAAGCATCCAAGCACTCTAAAACCCAAAATTGTATCATGAGTACTATAACTGGGGGAGATCTATACTCTATGTTGGTAAGGAAACCTGGAAGACACTATCTTTAAATCCTTCCAATGGTTACTCATATGGAACAGAAAAATTTCATCAATGAAAGTAGTCCCTAAGGAATTAACCTTGATTATTCCTTCATAAGGAATGTCCTCACTCAGGTTAACTTTACGCAACATGAGGCATCGACTCACTAATAACCAAATTCACATTTCTAAGGACATAATGTGATACAAAAAAACTCTTACAAGGTTTCATTATGGGTCACAACTCACAAAAAAATCATCTAGGAACATCTCTACTGACATTATATGTTGTATTTGAATTAAGACCAACCACATTGAGGCCCTAGATGCCTTGTTCAATTAAATAGAATACCCATGGGTTTTATATAGATAACATCATATCGTTTATATTTTCACCGTAATTAATTGAACCAATATAATGATTACTCACATAAGGTTCTTTAGTGTGAAAATTAATACCATAAAATAACTTAACAAGTTATATTGAATCCCCCATGATTATAAAAGATACATCTTCATATAAATCATTATCAGCATTATCATTGTTGTCATCATGATCTCCCAAGTGCCCCACACTATAACCTCACATGACCTACTATCAAAAGTAGACACATATTAGGGTTTCTCTGAATAGAAATTTACTAGGAACTCATTTTTGTAAAGGCATTACAAGTTTTTGAAACTACATTTTTTGAGTCCTCTATCATTAATATGATCACGTAAATTTAGAATATATGTCATGAGAAACATATGTCTCAATTATGATGCATGTTATGAATCTTGATAATAATACCAAGATTCAAATCCATATTAAATCTTGAACCTCAAAATACATGTCCATCACACAATATGAAATTATATAATCATAATAATGCATACCAAGGACATTAATATCATGATCTTCTAACTTGGATATCCTTCAGGAAATGTGTACGTGATGAAATAGAATGAGTTTCATCAAAATCTATAATACATTCCTATATATCTTGTCTACAAAATCCCTAAAACATGAAAATAAGACTTGCTATGATACCATTTTTGAACTCCCCGAACAGATTCACTATGTCTAACCTAGAGTGATACATGACCTCAAGAATCCCTCCCCATATTCTAAAGGATGCTAACTAGAAACAAGGATCTAAAATAAAATCATGGGTAGAATATATCCTCAATTAGAGTGATTAACTATCTTCATCATTTATTTATAAAAATATTCATGATTATAGGAGAAGGGGTCCAGAGACTCAAAACCAGAAGATGATCTAGGGGGCCTAAATTGGTGCAGACAGAGGGAATCCCCTCTTGTATGATTCCCCCCTTCAGTCTTAAATAAATTCATACTAGCAAAATAGGTGACACCGGAATCATGATCCGTCATGGATGCAAGGTAGTCAGCAACCATGTTTCTTTAGAGGGAGGTGTGAATGACGTGTGTGTTGGTGTTGAAAAGTAACTTACATTTTTAAACAATATAGTAAATCAACCATGGAATAGAACTTTTTCCCTTTAAAGAGTTTTCTAGAATAATAGAGTATGTTTCCACTTCTAAGAGAGCAATCCTTTCCTACTTACATAAAAGTAATCTAGTGATCATAGCCATGCCTTCAGCCATAAGGGAGTCACCACACCCAAAGTGACCAATGAAGGTCGAGATGCTCGATCCCCTAGAGTCACATATAACCCCCCCCCCCCTCCACACATTTCTCCCAATTGAAAGGAAATATCCATATTCCATTTGAGTTCTGATAGGGGAGGAAGACAGCGGACCCAGCAACCTTGAGAGCCATTACTGACAAACTAAAAAATGTAGTGTACATTCATGTGATATGATCAGTATAAAGTAAACAAAAAATACATAACTATAAAAACATGACATATAATCACCAATTCACAAGTAATCAATAAAAACTAATGTTTTAAATATTCATGCTATTACCAAGCCACCATGAACCCTAGATATACTTATTTCGGGTCTATGTTGGAAGGATAACCAAACATAAACTTATTCCACACAATCAAGGATCCAGAAAAAGGTGAAAATATAAAATTTTCCCTAATAATTTTCACATGTAATGACATAGGTAATTAAAAAATACAACTTTTATTGAGGAATTGTCAGTTACCAGATTTTAAAAATAATTATAAGGTTGTTGTCCTATGATTTCATATAAATAAATGGTTTTTTTGTTTATTTTGACCCAACGATACATGTTTTTAAAGAATTTAGGTTTATTAAGAACTGTTTATTGGGATATTATAAGCACACCACACATCTAATTAAGGTTTTTTCTACTCATAAAAATGAAAAAAAACATTGTTGATCGTTTTCCCATTATTTCACATCAATTTGATGTTTTTTTATATTTTTGACTATTATATACATGTTTCTGTGTTTTAAAACACAAAAGATGCATGTTTATCATTATATAAAAATGATAAATCAAATTACATAGGTTTAAATTACTCCATTGTATATAACATTCTTAATTTATTTCCTATCATTTAATGAATGTTTGAGGTAGTTTCATTGGTTTTATCCCCCTGGTACATGTTCTTAATGATTTCTAAATCATTAAAAACTACATATTTTTTTATTCTAAGGACACCACACTTCAAATTGACATTTCATCTTCTCATATGAATTAAAAATAATCCTATATAGTTATCATTTTATTTAATATCATTATGAGGTCATTTTTTATTGTTTAGATTATTCCACACATCCAAATAATGTGTTTTTCCCATCTCAATAAAAAACCAAATCAGATTGAGGAATAATATAACAGCCCAAGATTTTACAATTTTTATATTCTTAAAAAAATCAATTTATTTGATATCTTACATTTCATGCAACGCCGATCTTAAATGAACCGTGATATACTATTAAATATCAACATGACTATTGGTATAGTAATGTGACAACTAGGAAGATTAATCTAGCCATTAGAACAATAACCTTAGCAATTCAAGTATAAATAAAATTTAGGTATATCATAAATGAAAATATGATATATTTATATCATAGAATAAGTAAATAAATTTTTAAAAAATTATAAATTAAGTGTTGGTATTTTGTGAAATGAAAATGATTATTTAAAATTTTATAATTAATATAATTATTTAAAATAAAATTTATTTTTATAAAATATATTCACAAATTAATATATTTTTTTATTATAGTGATATAAAAATTTAATGAGACCATAATTAATTTTTCAAATTCAAGTAAAATCGGTTATAACAATAAAATCATAATTTTTCTAATAAATGATGATTTTAATTAAAAATTAAAATTTTCATATATAGAAAATTATTTTCTTAAAATGGAGACCATTTTTTAAATCTACATGTTGAAATACTATTATGGTGATTTTTTTGTTTTTTTTAAATAATTAAATTTTTGGTGAATAGTGAAATACAATAATTTACATTATTTAACATTATAAGTAAATAAATGAATTTTTGAGTCATTGATGATGTAATAACCCATTATTTCAAACTCACATGAACTATTTACTTTAATTTTTCATATTAATCAACACTATTGATAGTCTTGATCCAAAATAATATACTAATGAATAAAATAATTAAAAAATACCCTTCTCCTCCCCTATAAATACCACCCATCACCACCCTTTATCCTCAAACATTTTAAGCCATGAATATAGCTTAAAGTATTCCGAATTTACTTCCCAATACTCTTACAAATGTCCAAGACCTACTGGTATTACCAAAAAACCAAATCCAAGTGTCTTAAGGAAGTTCCCAAAGGAGACAATATTCAAGAGGTAAACTCCTCTATCTTTATCTTTTAATTTATTTTATTTTCTTATCATATCCTCATGTCCCCTATAAAAAGTGGAATGGTAACTATATTATCATATATATACTATAAAATTATTCTTCTAATGTTATATACATCATAAAATCTATTCTCTTCTTCTTTTAATTTAAAAATGAAAACATCATCCGTGATGTGTTGATTAACCTCCTTCTTGAACGAAGAGTTTTCATTTTACTTTACCACCTTCAAGGATGGGCATAATACCATTATTATGGTAAAATTAGATTTTAATATACATAATATAAGTTATATAATATGTTGGTACCAATATATAAACATAATATTATATAAAATGACACAATTTCTTGATGGTCGTAAAAACTGCCAAATAAATTAAGACATTTTAATCAAAATTTTATCTAATGAATCATTCTCATAATATATTACCAAAAAAATATGATACCATTTACAATTCTATAATTTCATTAATACCAAATAATTTCACTTCAATATAATTTATTCACATTTAACAAGAACTCCCATAATTATACACAATAAAACGACCATAAAACCATGAAAAGAATGCTCCTAGAATAACGAAATTAAACATTATAACTAATCATAATGGAAATAAATAAACCTAATAAAACTATAATAAATAAAATATATTTTTAATACATTCTATATTAAGTAATTAATGAATTTAATTTGAATATCTAGGACATTAACAATAAGTTCATAATGCTTTCAAATATAAGGTAAGGGGTTTCTCATATCACTTTTATTTCTATGATACATTCCTTATTCATCATTTATTTCTTGTGTATGGTGTATGTATACTACCTATTTTATTTATTATCCTAATTTATTTAATATTTCATTAAATATCCATATTTATTGTATAATGGATATGATTATTATCTTATCTATATACGATTTTTAAAAACGGTGTTTACTTTTAATGTAATTTGATTATGTGGGGAATATTGTTAAATATGTATCCTCTACTCAATACAGATATTTTGATAAGGTATATTGATTCATGAATTAAAGAAATCATCTTAATATTTAAGGAATTATTCGGATATACATACATGGGTAGAGCCTGATTATAGATATACCCTCGATGCATTGACATGTCTCATGAGAGAAAATAGTTGGCGACAATCCATGTATGTTTCTTTCCAAGAATAATTAGATGGGTTTCTACCCACAGAATTAAAATTTCTTCTGAATTTTATTGATGATAGGGGTTTATGTGTTAGATATCTTATGTCCAATAATTAATCATGTCCTTTATTAATATTTCAGTCATTACTATTCATGATCTTAACACTATGACAAAACCTATGAATGTATTTCCATTCTTAGTTTACTAATTAAATTTCATATGTTTTTAAGTTATTTACCTTTCTATATTGACTATTCCTTAATGATTATTCTTAAATTATCATTGATGCTTGTTTTGCAGTATGTAACCCTTATTGAGAATTTGAGATCACCCTTTTATTTGTTTTCCTTCCCCAGATTATGAAGATGAAATCTTTGAATAAGTGTCAAGGAAGTAGTTTATTTTTATTTTTATATTCTATATTTAATTAAAAATTTATTAAGGTAACCATGTATTATCTATTTATTCAATACTATTAAACCTATCAATCTTTGGTGATTGGATCTCTTGTATTTATGCCATTGTAATAAATTAACTGTAGACTCTGGGATATTAGGGTTGAGGTTGTTAAATTTTTTATCATATAAAGTTTAGTAAAAACCTTAGGAACTAGATTTTAAATAAACATGAGAATTATAATAATTTTTTATAGTGCATTTATCCCTCAATAATCAAGGTTATTATGATAAAACTCATCGAGTCTTCCATTATTTAGTGTTGGAACCTAATAGAAGAAAGATAACGAATACACACAGTCAATGTAGGGATTTCCCCGCTGAGAATGTCAACATTTTTAGTGTTTTAGATGAACATATCACAACAATATTAGTAAAAATTACTCAAGTTATGACGAATAACTATACTATACCTATTTTGGTTCATTTCATGTGGAAGAATTCCCCCCACTTTTAGTGGGGCTACTAATCTAGTGGTAGCTTAGTAATGGATCAAGTCCCTTGAAAATATATTCCTAGCTTTGCGATTTGATGAAAGGTAAAAGGTAGTACTTGAAGTATATTTACCTTAGGGTTATTCTGATAAATGGTGGCAATTTATCCAAAATACTAAAGAGGAAGATGATATAGAAGACATGGAATGGAAAAATTTAAATGAAACATTCTTCGACAAATATTTCCCTCATGAGAAAAAAGCTAAAATGAAGAGAAAATTACATAACATAATGTAAAATGAAGAAGATAGTGTTGTATATTATGAGGATACCTTCACAATACTATTGATATATGCTACATATTACATAATTAATTCAGAGATAATGATCGAACATTTCATTGAAGTTCCTAAGCCATGTATCTAAAGGGAACTAGCTTATAAAACATTTTCATCTTATTATTAAATAGTTTGGAAGGAAATCAAAATAGATAAGGGATTTTCAATGTACTATATGTTCAATTTAAATCAAGGAAATAATTGGTCTTCTTGTTACCATTAAAAAGATAAAGCATAAAAGAAGAAGAGGGAAATAAAGAAATTCCCATTATGTGAAAATTTTGGAAAGAATCGTCTAAGGAAATGGTTTAAAGACATGTGAGTTTATTATAAGTGTGGAGAAAAGGTTCATCAATCTGATGAATGCAAGGGGAAGAAATAAATAAATTATGTTCAATGATTCAACTATAAAAAAATGGGGCATTAATAAAATCAATTCCAAAGAATCAGGGGAATCTATTATAAAAGAGGTCAAGAGGATATGTGCAAGCTTATGTGGTCACCAAAATTGAAGTACAAGTACCCCGTGATGTGGTGGTATGTACATTAATCATGTATTAAAATGTATACAATTTTTTATTTTATTCGAGATCATTGAACTCTTTTTTATCTTCCCAATTTTCCAAGAAAATTATACATTTCCATTTTGATTTAATAAGGGAGTTTTTAGTTAAAACTATTAATGGAAGTATCATTAAAAAAATTGTTAGGAATTACCCATTATAACACATAAACATGATTTATTTTCTCACCTTATCATCATACATGTGGTTTAATTTGATTTAATCCTTAGTATATAATGAATTTTAAAATATGATGCAAAAATTTATTGCAAGAAGAAGTAAATTATGATTTCTGAGGAAGGTGTAGAATTCCTTATCTTTAGATCAAAAACTTCATCATTTGATTCTTATATAGATCCACACCCAGTAGCTCTACTGAATAAAATTATTGAGGAAGAATAGAAAGAAACATATTGGGATGATTAAAGTAATCATTAAATTGATGATGTTTCAATTTTACAATAATACATTGATGTCTTTTATAAGGAATTACCCGAACACCCATAGAGCATGAAGTTAAGCTTACCATTGATTTAATCCATAATACAATACTGATATTAAATACTTCTTATTGAGTGTCTAATTTGGAATTAGTGGAGATGAATAAAATACTAGACAAGTATAGTAATAAGGGATTTATTCTCCATATTGTTTCTAAATTGGGAGCCACTATTCTCTTTTTAAGAAGAAAGATGGATCCATTAGGTTGTGCATTGACTATAGAGAAATCAATTCCATTACAATCAAGAAACAATATCATATTCTTCACATTGTTGATTTATTTGATCAAATTCATTGATTTAAATATTTTTTAAAGATTGAACTTCATTTTGGGTATCATCAATTGTGGTTAAGTAAGGAATACATTCTGAAGATAGATTTTTGAATGAGTTATGGACATTACAAGTTTAGAGTAGTTCTATTTGGATTGACTAATGGACCCTTGGTGTTCATTGACTAAATGAATAGAGTATTCAAATAATATCTTGGTGGTTTTTTTGTATTATTCACTGATGATACTATAGTGTATTCTAAAAGAAATTAATACTGTTATAATCACTTATGGATCATTCTTGAGAATCTCAAAAGGAAAGAGTTATATGGTAAATTTAGTAAGTGTGAGTTCAGGATTTAGAAAAAATTTTTATGAGGCATATTATATTTGATGAAAGAATATAAGTTGATCATGTAAATGGTATTCCAATCCAAGAATATCCTACAACAAATAACATAAATTAGGTTCATAGTTTATTGGTATAGTAGGTTAATATTGGTTTTTTATTCAGAATTTTTTCCGAATGCCTAACCCATTAACCAAGCTCACGCGTAAAGAGGTTAAGTTCATATAGACAAATAATATGTGCAGAATGTTTTGAAGAATTGAAGATAAGATTATTTAATTCTTAGATTTTGACTCTATAATAATGAAATGATGGGTTTTTGATATATAGTGATGCATCGATGAAAGGATGTGGTTGTGTCCTTATGAAAAATGACGATGTTATTTCATATGCGTCAAGTTAGTTGAACATTCCTGAAAAAAAATTATCCAACTCCTGATCTTGAGTTAGTAGCCCTAATTTTTTCTCTAATGACATGAAAACACTATCTCTTGGGTCAAATATGTTATACATACAGGAATCACAAGAGTTTGAAATACATCTTTATAAATAAATAACTCAACATGAGGAAAATATGATGTTTTTGGTTACTCAAAGATTATAATTTCTCAACACACTACCACCCAGGGAAATCAAATAAGGTATAAAATGCATTATATAAGAAATATCATGGACTTCTAACCCAAATGAGGATTGAGAAATATCCTTTGTTCATAGTTTTATTAAATATGTATATGTGAGCCATTAAATAATAGGAAACAATGCTCATTTTTCAAATGATTATGAAACTATATTTATTATCGAAGATAAAAATATCTCAATATGACGATGAGAATTTTAAAAAATAAAATTAAAGGCATTACGGATGGAAAATTTTTGGACTTCATGTATGAGGATAGAATTATGAAATTTGAAAAGATTTTATGTGTTCCTTCAATACCTGAGTTAGAGAGAGAACTATTGGATGGTGGTTATAGATCAACTTTATCTATACATAATGGTAGTACCATGATGTATAGGGATATGAAGCAACATTTTTTGTGGGATAATATGAAGACAGTAATTACTGACTACGAGTCAAGATTCCTAGTTTGTCAATAAGTGATGTTTCAGAGATATAATCCTAGGGGAGTCATGCAACCTCTACAAATTCCTTTGTGGAAGTGGGATGCCATTACTATGGACTTCATCACTAGATTACCAAATACCCCCATAAATAATGATATGATGTGGTCTATTGTTGATCTCTTTACAAAATTGGTTTGTTTTATTTCTATAATAGAAAATTTACCTCTTGAGTTCTTATTAATACTCTATATTAATAAAGTTTTAAATAATTCTTGTTAAATCTCCATTGATTTTGTCTGATCAAGATTCTCATTTTACATCAAAATTATGGAAGATTCTTCAGAAGGATTGGGACACTAACCTTTATTTGATTACTAATTATCACCCTCAAAATAACAATATGAAAAGACTATTCAAACATTAGAATACATGTTGGTATCATTATAACATGATTTTTATGGTTTTTGGGATTAGTATTTACCTTTTCTAAACTTTTACTAAAATAATTGTTTCCATTCTAGTATTCAAATGGCTCCATATTATGCATTATATGGCATGATATATTGTTCTATGAATTTTTGGTATGAAAAAGGTGAGGGGAAAATTATATTCCGAGAACTTATTGAATAGAAAATGACAATGAAAAATACTATTTGTGCTCAAATTAAAGCATATCAAAGTAGGAAAATGAGTTTTACTAACAATAAAAGAAAGTATTTTGAATTTAGAGCATGAGATAATTTCTTTCTAAAAGTATCTCCATGGAAGAGTGTAATAAGGTTTTGTTAGAAAGAGAAACAGGGCCCTAGGTACATTGGAGCATTTGAAAGTATAGAAATAATTGCCCTTATAGCTTACCAATTAGCAATTCCACTAAGCCTCTCCAAATATCATGATGTGTTACACATATCATTATTAAAGAAGTACAAGAAAGACCCAAAACATGTACTTTCCAATGAAGAAATGAAAAATGGAACCTTATTTTTCTTACTGTGAAGAGCCTACTGAGATTCTTAACACTAGAGAGAAATTATTGAGAAATCAGACGAATTAACTATTAAAATTTGTTTGGAGAAACCATAAAATGGAAGAATCAATGTGGGAACCTGAGTATGTTATGATGAATAACTAACCTCATCTCTTTAGAAGAAAAAATTCATGAAAAATTTTGAGGATGAAATTTTCAAAGGATAAAAGAATATAAATCCCTAGGATTTTATGGCATGTTTCTCCTTATATAAATTCAATTTATTCAATAGCTTACATTGCATATAACACTAATCTTAAATTAACTATGATATACTATTAAATATTAACATGACCTTTGGAATAATAATGTGAATATTAGGAACATTAATCTAGACATTAAAATAACAAACTTACCTATTAAATAATAAATAAAATTTAAGTATCTCATAAATAAAAGTATGATAAATTTATATCCTCGAATAAGTAAATAAATTATTTAAAAATGATAAATTATTTGTTGGTATTTCTGTGAATCATAAATGTTTATTTACAATTTTATAATTAATATAATTATTTAAAATAAAATTTCCTTTTATAAAATAGATTCGTAAATTTATATTTTGTTTTTTTATAATTATAAGATAATTTTATGAGACTATAATTAATTTTTCAAAGTGTCGCAAAATTAGTTATAATATTAAAATCGGTATTTCTCGAATAAATAATGATTTTAATAAGAAATTGTTTTTCTCATATTTATAAAATTATTTTCATAAAATGGAGTCCATTTTTTAAATCTAAACATTAGAAAATGGTTGTGGTGATTTTTTGATATTTTTTTGACATAGTTGAATGTTTCGAGAATAGTGAAATACGGTAATTTACGGTATTTAACATTATAAGTAAACAAATGAATTTTTGAGTCATTTATGAGGTAATACCCCATTAAATATAACTAAAATACACTATTTACTATACTTACTCACAATAATAAACACTATTGATAGTCTTGATCCAAAATAAGAAACTAATGAATAAAATAATCAAAACACACCCCTCTCCTCCGCTATAAATACCACCCCTTATCCTAACACCTTATAATCCTTGAATATTTTATAAATTTTGTACAATTACCTTACCATGAATCTCCCCACATCAAAGACCTTATTGTATTAAAAAAAATTCCAAATTCAAGTGTATTAAGGAGGTTCATAAGGCGACGATATTCAAGAGGTAAAATCGTCCTTCTTTGTCTTATAAGTTCTTTAATTTTCTTATCCTATCCAAACATCACCTATCAAAAGTTGCATGGTAACTCAAGTATCATATATATATTATAATTTTTATGAGATAATGGAACATACTTCATCAAATCTCTTCTATTATCCTTTTATTTTAAAAATGAAAACATTGTTCATGATGTGTCGATTCACTACCTTCATGAATGATGGGTTTCCATTTTACATTACTACCTCCAAGGATGGTCATAAAACAATTATTATGGTCAATTAAGATTTTATTATACACAATATAAGTTGTATAATGTTCTAGAATCAATATATAAAAGTAATATTAAATGAAATGACGCAAGTTCATGATGGTCATAAAAATAACCAAAATAAATTAAGACATTTTCAACAAAATTTTATCTAATGAATCATCCTCATAAAATATAAAAAAAATAACACATGAGACCATTTAAAATTATGAGAGTTCATTAATAATAAATAATTTCACTTCTGGAGAAGTTATTCAAATTTTAACATGAACTCTCATAATTATACACAAGGAAACAAGCCATAAAACCATGAAATAAATGATCATGAAACGATGAAATTTAATGTTATAACTCATCAGAATGGATATAAATGAACTTAAAAAATTATAATAAATCAAATATATGATGATGAGTTTTTTATTAAGTAATTAATGAATCTAATTTTATTATGCAGGACATTATGTATAAGTGCCCAAGGATTTTAGACATAAGGTAATGGGTTTCTCATATAACTTTTATTTATATGAGATATTCCATATTCACCACTTATTTCTTATGTGTGGTGTATGTATACTATAGATTTTATTTATGATCATCATTCATTTAAAATTTCATTATATATCCATATTTATTATATCGTGGATATGTTTATTGTCTTAACCATATATCATTTTAACATACACTGTTTACTTTGAATGTTATTTGATTAACTAGGATAAAATTGATAGATATATATATCCTCTACTAAATATATATATTTTAAAAAGGAATATTGAATCATGAATTATATCAATCATTTATATATTTGAGTAATTCTTTGTACATGCCGACATGGGTGGGGCTTGATTATAGACAGACCCTCAATGAATTGATAGGTCTTATGAGACAAAATAGTTGGAGATAAACCCATTGTATTTTTTCCATGTAGAAACAGACAGTTTTCTACCAACATGATTAACCCATATTGTGAAAGGTATTTATGGTAGTGTTTTATATTCTAGATACATGACATCCAATAATTAAACATTTCATTTATTAATATTCAAGTCATTACTATCCATGATATTTTTCACTATGACATAATCTATAGATACATTTTCATTCTTAGTTTATTGATTAAATGTCACATGTTTTTCAATTATTTACCTTTCCATATTTTCTATACCTTATTGATTATGAATAACTTATCATTGATTCATGTTTCTATAATATTTAACCCTTATTTAGAATTTGAGATCACCCTTTTATTTGTTTTTCTTCCCATTTTTTTGAAGATGAAATGTTATGAACCAACTGGATGGGACCCAGGCCACAACTCCCCAAGCCTACCTCCAATAGGCAAGGAGCTAGTTACTAGCACCGAGTAGGAATATCACATAGATGAGAGGACTTTTAATAGAGTACATGTATACACACACACATAAAAACCTCAATGAAACAATGTAAATATATATAAAATATGGAAACTAAAATTCACACATACACTATCCCAAACTAGAGTATAATAAAAGTAATGAAAGAATAAATAGGGAAAAATAAATGCCCATAAAATTTAAAATTTAAAAACATACAACCTTCTCAGAAGGAGTGGATCGTTATTAAATGAAACTATTAGAAAGATCCTAGGCCCATATTTGATAAACACCTCAGTTATTCTATCTCACTAAGCTTCACCTGCCTTGGTTCCTTCGAGGTCTTTGTTGGAAGAGCTATGGTCTAAATAAGAAATAACATTTTAAGTAAAATCTCATGTAGGGGTGAGTATAAAAATACTCTATTGGTTCCCCAAAAAACCAAATTAAAAGGGAGCAACTGAAAGGAAACATTCCTCTTCACCTAGCCAGATAGAACCCAATGGAGAGAGAAACACCACATAAAATCATCCTCATCAATACATGAAAAGTCATCTCATTACATAAGGGGTGTCAACCTATACACATGAAAACATTGAAAGGACTCCCCTAAATATCCCATATATACTCATCTCAGACTCCAAGTCACATGAGGTTTCAACCTCATAATTGGTAATATGATTCTACTCAATGCTCTAAATGTAACACAAAACCCGGAGAACACACTCCATGAGCTCAACCATCCCAGATGGAAGCCGTCTGAGAGATGCACTCCATTAGGGGAAACTCTACCATTCCTAATAGTATGTCCGAGAGAATGTGATATATCAGGAACAATATAATTGGAATAACTATAGTACCCAACTCTAGAGTTTTATCCATCGCTGCCTTGATCCCAACGCAAGCTAAAGAAACCCAAGTGGAGAGGCCCTCCCCTCACCAATGCACACATTTGAGGGAGAACTACTATAAACTATGAACCGTATGAATCTTCTCTAACTATAGAGAATGGAGGGACCTATACCTCACCACATCCCTATAGTAGAGGAATTATTATATCTTAACTAACCCCCAAAACCTCTGTTAATCCTTTATAGAGTGGATCACACCTCATTTCATTGAGGGAGCACTAACTCCTAACCAGGCACCACTCCTATCTAGTGAAGGGAACTTCTCCTCATAAAAATACTCAATAACCAAGGGAGATCCAATTACAATGGAGGAACTAATCCCCTCTATTACTTAGATAATGGGGATTACTAGTTCGTATGTGAGGACTAGTACCCTGATCTATCATGGGAGTACAACTCAAAGTATAGAGGATACACTCCTATGACATGGGAAGTACCAATATTGGGATAGAGGATGCTCACCATAGTATGATAGGGGAGTACCACTCTACCATCTTGATTACTATGCAGGACCCACAACCTGACATTCCATGGGAGTACCAACCCCAAGATAGAGGACACGCTCCCTGATAGGACATGGGAGTGCCAACTCTATCGGAAGAACACCTATGGAGGACCCACACATTCGAATGATAAGGGAGTTCCTAATCCAATTCTAGAGGAACTGCACCCTAACATGATGGGGGAGTACCCCCTCTATCTATACATCACATATCGAAGATCCACACCCTAGTAAAATAGGGTATTCACGACTCCTTGTATAGAGGACCTGCACCCAAGTCCATTAGGGGAGTACCTTCTTCATCTGGCCAATAAGTATAGTGAGCATGCACCCTAGCATGGTAGTGGATCTCTATCTCCAAATACATTAATGATATGAGGATCCCGTACCCTAATACATCAGGTGAGTTACAGCCCCAGAAGATCTACCTAAAGGTATTGAACCTATGCCCATGACATGGTGAGTCTTGTCTCTACCAAAGAATAGAGGTTAGGGAAACTTGTGCTCTGATGACATAGTGGATTACCAGTCTCAACATCTCTCTTTATGAACCACATAAATATACAAAATTAGTCAAGAACCTGTTATAGGAGCGTTACACTTATCATTCCTCGCATCACGACACTACCATGGGTAGGGAACCTGCACCCTGATATAATAGGGGAGCGCCACACTACTGATCTAAAGAGTCCAAGGGACCCACACCTTAAAAAGAAAGGGAAAGGTACTGACCCTGAAATTAACCCATTGATCCACCCTAATCACCACCCAAGATTTTACACTACTACACAAGATTATTTCTCAAAACATGCTACCTCATATCTCATAGGCCAAAATACAGTCCACCATCACATTCTATGTACAAAACTGATCAGGATACGCTTGTGGAAATCATGAATATGAGCTATAGTGAAGGAGATATGTAAGGAGTAAGATATCAAGAAGATCCTCAATGGAGAACATGGTGTGTGAATCCACATGAGAACCTGGATTTTTTTCTTATCTAAATGGTTTTCAAACCCATGTAGGGGTATACGACATGTATAGTCCAAAAACAATGTGTTCCTCATGTCCTGACCCCTGTCTGTGTTACTCTTCCACATGACTCAGCTAGCCGTGTCCCTCACACGCCCTATATCCAATGCTACTTGGCATGTTCAGGCTAAACAACCACTTGTCCATGTGGTTTTCCCATGATTGTATTCGACACCCAATGTTTTTGTACTATGGACAAGTACTTTTACACGACCATGTACTATCACATGGCTAACGCTAACCATGTCCTCTGGCCACACAGTTTGAGTCACTACATGGAGTGTAACCCAGGTACATGATGTCTAGTCCAAAAAAGTCATCTTCCTCAAATAGTTAGGGATACATGGAATGTATCACTAGAATACATGTTGTGAAGATGATAATTTGAGATGGAATTATCTTTAAAAATAATCAATTTACCCTAGTTTACCCTGAAACATGTAGATCAACCTAGGATGGATCTCTAAAATATATAATAAGGATATAAAAACTTAATATAATGCATAAATAAATGTATATGGACCAAAAAGAAAAACATCCTAACAATATGGGAAAACACTAAAGCTTCAGGAGAATAATGATGCCCAAATCATGTTTCTCCTCGATCTGATGATGATCAACTCTAAGAATGGAGATCAGTAGCACCTAGTTGTTTTGATTTGGTTTTAGCTTTATCTGTCGGAAAATAAGAGAGGAGATGAGTGGCTATGCTTTTGGTTTTTATTCATAATATGAGGTGGATGGGAGGGATTAGGTCTATGTTACATTATTAATTAATTTTTTATTTAATTACTAATTCAATCTATTTACGCCTTTCCAACTCACCCTCACTTACACACCTGGAGCATACAACTTTAGGTCATGCCAAGTGTAAAAATGGTGTTCTAAACTCAACTGCGACCTTGTATTTTTTATTCGAGACCCTGATCTTTATTTATTGCATGTTTTAAGATAAAATGTGTGTGCGTGAAAAAATATATTTAATATTTTTAAAATCACCACTTTGAGGCTCTTCAGGCCCTGTATTCCTGTGTTAACTTAGCGTCTGGTATCAAGAATATTTTTAGGAATATTCCAAAGAATTAATGTCAAACCCAATTCACTAAATTATACCAACTTTTAAGGATTTTGGTCCCCCAAAAGTGAAATCATAGGAATGATGGAATAAACTGAGCTCTCCATCGAAACTCCCATGTGAGTGAGCTCTCTAGGGGTTCCCATACTGCTTACAAGTACGGACTCAGGGAAACCACAAAGGATGAACCGAAATAACATCCAACTATAATGAGGTCAACATCATGCATCAATTGGGAACATTTCTCCTTAGCTATGTTAGGTGGAAAATCAAAAAGTACTATGGTCAATCTGCAATCATAGGTTCTAGAGGTACACCCCCTCCCTAACCTGATGCGGATACTAATGAAACCCAGTAGTTCACAACCACATTTAGATAAATACACTATAAAATCCTCAAGAATCTTTCATTCAAGGATTATGTTAAGCACAGGAGGGTACCAATAAACAAAACAGGTTTTACCATGTATAAGCACTAGGTATTACTAGTCCCTTCCTCTGCAAACCTCCAGATGTAACCCAACTCTCTAAAACAGAAACACCTCCACACCCACTAGTGGAATCCCAGCTGAGAATGGATTGTAAGAAACCAATCCACACTTCAAAAACATTTTAGAGCCTCACATTTCCACTAAATAATGGTTTTATGCAAGGCTCTCCCTCAACCAGGGCTGCTGAGAAAAAAGGGGTCGAGAAAATAAATTCCACAGGAAAGTCTAGGGCCTATTTTGATACTCAACCACACAACCTCAACCTAAAAGAATAATTATAGGGAAATGATACACAATACATCAACAATATCCAATTTCGGTGGTACTAACTCACCCGTATGATTTTTGATCACATCATAAAAAACACATCTTAGTGTGGAATGCATCCCTTTTCCTCTTGATTCTAAATCTATGACAAAAATCCCCACGCCCTCCTCGAGCTTCTCACATACAAAGCTAACAACAAGAGCATGATGGTGCCAAATAAAAAAAAAGGATTGCCAAATGATCACATTGGGTCTTACCAGTTATTATTTCTTAAAACCACCAACATAAGGTTCTACTTACACCTCATGTTACCCTGGTTAAACCTTGAGAAAGAAGTGGAAATAAAAGATTAACATAACAAAATGTATAAAAACTACTACTGAAAAAAGTAAAAAGAACCCAGAGCATACCACTATTCAATATTGGAGCCTTCGGGTGAATGTCCACAACAGTCAGTAGTTATCCTCACCCACATCCTCTAGCTCCCTACACCACATGTGGACCACTTGGGGGTGGTCATGGAAACACCTCAAACCACCTTCCACCAAATGATTCTATCCTAGATCCTATGATAAATCCCCCATCTTATGGAACACCCTACTAAAAACTCTATATTCCAAGGTGGCACATCGAATGGATCCCTCTCAGCAGCATGGTAGGTAGGAAAATCTCTAGAAAGATGTCCCCATCCATTGAAAGTGTACCTGATCCTTGGCATGAATCCTACGTTACATACCCACGTGAATAAGCCTATACATGGGTATTCCTCCTACACCATGATCTTGTCTTCTGCTGTCTTATAACTATTACATACGCCTCATCCTCATGAACCCCACTATGAACCACATCTGTCTATCCCTCCTCCAGAAATTTTTCTACCACCAGAGCCTGATCTAGTAATCTTGTATAAAGAACAAGGAGAACCCTCATGATCTAACATCTCTGTAAGGATCAACTCAAAGGTTCTATATATAAATAATGGGTCTTGACCCACACCCATGAAGTAGTGTGATAGGTCAGTGAACCTCACCGAGTAATCCTACATAGTCATGATACCATTTTGAAGCTACAAAATCTCCTGGATATACACTGGCCTCAATGTGGATGGGTAAAAATATTCCATAAAGAGTTTCTCTAACTCCACCCAAATGAGTGTTTCCTCATTGTGGGACCATGTCACTGAAATCCACCATTTCCCAACTGAAACTTTTCGAAGGATCACTGTTACCAGCACCATCTGATTGGGAGGTGTCCTCACTAGGCAGAAAACATGCATGATTACCTCCATCAGATCATCAGCTACCTAGGGGTCTAGATCACCCCAGACCTCAATGTTCATTGCCTCTAGAACTCATACAATGCAATCCGCCTGCATGCATCCTCAACCCAAACTTCTGGCACAACCAGCTGCTCAATAGGTGGTGGCTCAACTGGATGACCACATAGAGGTAACACCTGAGAACCAGTACCCTTCACTGAAGCCTCATCATGAGGTGGATCATCAGAAAAATCCCACTGTGTAACCCTTTCTAGTTGTATTCAAGGTGGAATACTAAAATAGAATTCAAGATGTGCCATGATCAAAGAGTATATATGGGGAGATGACTAAATAAGGAAAAAGAAAAAAACCCAGTCCTATATGATGCATGTACTATTATTTCCCAGTGACCTATGTCATAATGTGCTGAGTTGGAAAGAAGGTTATTAGATTCATGGTTAAAGGATACATCAGCCTTACACAAACACGAGAACCTTTGTCCTAGGAACCAAACTTTAAACACCTTAACACTTTCATTATGTAACCCAAACCAAGCTCACAACACTGTGGTCCCAAAGTGAAACCCGCTCAAATAAATCTCTCTCATGACCTGGCCCAACGAGGCCTAGGAGATAACTCACCAAGCCTACCTCCAATAGGATGGGAGTAGCAACTAGCACTGAGTAGGCATATCACAGAGATAGTAGGACTTTTCTTAGAGTACATGTATACATGCACTAATAAACACCTCGATGTAATAGCACTAAGATATAAAAATGATGGAATGTAAAATTCGTGCATACACTACCCCAAACCAGAGTAAAACAGAATAATTGAAAGCATAGAAAGGGTAAAAACACACTCCCACCAAAAGAAAACAATAAAATCATCCAACCTTCTCAAAAGGATGGGATCACTATCAAATGAAAATTCCAGAAATCTCCTCGTCCCAACTCTGGTAAACACCTTTGTCAGTATAGATCACTACTATATGCCTGCCTCAGGTCCTCCGGGGACTCTACTGAAAGGGATTTGGTAAACAAAAGAAAAAACATGTGTGGGTAACACCCATGAAATAGCGAGTATAAGAATACTCAAAAGACACCCAAAAACTCCAAATAAAAGAGAGCAACTTAAAGGCAACAGTCTGCTCAACCTAGCTAGAGGGATCCAAATTGAGATAGAAATTCCATATTGAACCATCCTAGGCTATACATGACAAGTCATCTTATTCCACAAGGTTTTTCTAACTATAAAATTGACAACACCACAAGGACTCCTAGAAATCACCAAGATATACTTTTCTTAGACTCTAACACTCATGAGGTTCTTACCTCATAATTAGAAAAATGATTCTAATATAAGCTATAAAGGTAACAAAAAACTAGGAGAACAAACTCCATGAATGCATCCATCCCATATGGAACCATTATGATAGATATACTTCATTAGTAAAAACTATACCATTATTAATGGTACATCTGATAGATTATGCTCCATCGGGAACAACCTACTAGGTCCAACTCTAGTGACCAACACCAGAGGTCTAGACATTACTACCTTGCATCTAAAACAAGCTAAAGAAACCCAAATGGAGAGGCACACCCCTCACCACTTCACACAATTAAGGGAGCACTAATACAGACTATGAAAAACATGCATCCTCTCTAATGAGAGAGAATGGAGAAACCCAAACATCACCATTGCCCTATAGTCAAGGGAGTACGAGCTCATAACTAAACTGTGAAACCTATGTTGCTCATGTATGGAGTGTCCAACACTTTAGTATATCAAGGGAGCACTTCATCCTTACTAGAAACCACAAATATCTATTGGAGGGTTCCTCTCCTCGTAACTACACTTAATAGTCAAGGGAGACCCAACTCCAATGGAGGAATCACTCCTTACAAATAGTCAATGATGGGGGAGTACTACTCCATATGTGAGGATGCACACCCTCATCCAATAGGGGATTATAACTCAAAGGATATAGGACATACACCCATGATGTAGGGAGTACCACTCTTTGGCTTGAGGTCCTACACCCTGGTACGACAGGTGAGTACCACTCAACTAGCTTGATTACTATGGGGGACCCACACCCTGACATGACATGGGAGTATAGACCCTTGGCTAGAGGACCTTCTCCCTAGTATGACAATAGAGTAACAACTCTATCAAAAGAACACATATGGATGACCCGCTCCTTGGAACAATAGGATAATTCCTACTCAAAGAATAGAGGAATCACACCCTAACACGATAGGGTAGTATCCACAATATTTATATGTCACATATGGAGGAATCGTTCCCTAGTATGATAGGGGAGTACCAAATCCTGGGTTAGATGACCCCCACCATGGCCCCATAGGGGAGTACCTACTTTATTGAGACAACATGTATGGATGGAACACACCCTAGCACGACAGGGGAGTGCTATATCTAACTACCTAAACGATACGGGGAACCCGCGCCCTAATCCATCAAGGGAGTACCAACCTCTAAAGATATAACCAAAGCTATAGAACTTTCTCCCATGACATGGGGAGTCTCATATCTAAAAAATAATATAGGTAAGGGAAACTCACACCCTAATTCCAAAATAGAGTATGAGTCCCTACATCTTGCTTTATGAACCACACTAATCTAAAACATCGGTCAAGTGCTACTAAAAGGAGAACCACACTTATCATACCTTACATCGAAACACTTCCATGGGTAGGGGAACCATACCTTGATGAAATAGGGGAGAACCAAAATACTGGTATAAAGAGTCTAGGGGACCCACATCCTAAGATGAAATGGAAATAAATTGACACTGACGTCAACCCAATGATCCACCATGATCATATCCTAAGGTTAAGAACCTCTGCTCAAGAATATTTATCGAAACAAACCACCTCATATAATGTAGGACAAAATGGAGGCAACCATAATGTTCTAAATGGAAAACTTCTTAGGGTAGGACACTTAAATGCATGTATCCACGCTTCAGTAAAGGAGATACGCAATGCATAAGATCTCAAGAAGATCCTAAAAGGAGTAAAAGACATGAATTAGGGTGCACAAAGTGTGTGAACCTGCCCGATAACCTGTATGTGTGTCCAATCTACATAGTTTTCCAACCCATATCGGGATACATGGCATGTATAGCCTGTACATGGTTTGTTATGCTTCACCTTGATCGTTGTATGTGTTCCTCTTCCACATAGCCTGGCCATCCATGTCCCTTACATGCCGTGTATCGTACACTACATGGAATTTTCAAGCCAAATGGCCACTTGGCCGTGTGGATTTCCCATGAACATGTCTGGAACCCTGTGTCTATGTACTTTGGTCATGGACTTTTACATGGCCATGTACTATCACATAGTTAACCCTGTTCATGTCTTCTGGCCACACGGTTTGGGACATTACATGTTATGTAAACCCAGTACATGATGTGTAGTCCCTAAAAGTCATCTTCTCCAAAGAGAAAGGGATACACGATATGTCTCAATATACTACATTCCATGTGGACAGTAATTTCATAAGGGAATTACCTTAAAAAATTAACGATTCTCCTTGGTTTACCTTAAAACTTAGAGATGAACCTAGGAGGTATATATATCAATCATAATAGGGCTCTTAAACCATAAAACAATGAGTTAAAAGGAGATCGATACCAAAACACAGAAATTCCTACCTTGAGTGAAAAATGATGAATATTTAGGTGTAAAATGACACCTTGAATGCGTTCCCCTCAATCTAATAATTATTGGTTCTGAGAAAGGAGATCAATAGCACCTCATTGCATTGATTCAGCATTGGTTCCATACATCTCCAATGGGGAGAGGAGAGGAGTGACTCGTGTTTTTGTTTATGGACACAACATGAGGGGGAGGGCTGGATTACATTTAGATAAAATTATTAATTAAATGTTTATTTAATTAACAATTCCACCTCTTAACACCCCACTAACTTGACCTCACTCACGCACCCAGTGAATACGACTTTAGGTCGTAGCTATGGTAAACACGATGTTATGAACTCAATTGTGGACTCAGATTTATGATCCAAGACTTCGCTCATATGTTATTAGAAAATTTCATAGAAACTATGTGTGTGTGACAAAATATATTTAATATTTTTAAAATCCCCACTGCAAGGTTCTTCGGACCCTAGATTCACATGCTGACTCAATACCTAGATTTCGAAATATTATTAGGAATATTCCAAAGTCTTATAGGCCAAACCCAAGTCACTAAATGATATATTTTAATAATTTTCAAGGAATTAGTTTATTTTCCTTCATTATGTTCTATGTTTAATTAAAAATGTAATAAGAGAACCATGTAAGTATCTAGTTCTTCAAGACTACTTAACTAATCAATCCTTGGTGATGTGATCTCTCTCATCTATGCTATTATAATAAAATAACTAATGACTCTAGTCTACTGGTGGTTAGGATTGTTACAAATAATTAGTTCCAAAAATTTCACATATTATTATCTATTTTTTCTTATGAATTCATGGAAATCATAGGTCTTTTTCATGATTCGGTTTCCCAAGAAACATGTTTTTAGATACTGTCAACTCTTTAGTATTTTTTTATTCATTCAATTTAAACACACCACACATCAGATTGATATGAAATCTAATATTACATGCGCAAAATAAATTGAAGATAATTTCCTTTGATTTTATGCCATTTAGAGATATTTTTTATGTTTTTTACTATTACACGAGTGTTCTAGTGTTTTAAAACACTAAAAAGGGAATTTACTATCATCTTAAGAAAACAAGGACTCATATTAACATGGAGTAAGTGATTAAAATTCCAAAATAATTATATTTTTGTTTTCCTATGATTTCATAACAATGTTATGTCGTTTGATTGGTTTTGATACCTTGGCACATGTTTTTAATGACTTTAAAATCATTAAAAACTACTTATGAGGTCAATCTAAGCACATTACAAGTCAAATTGTTGTTACAACTTCTCCTACATACCAAAAATAATTCAAATACAAATTTTTAATGATTCCATGTCAATATAAGTTTATTTTATATTATTTTGATAGTTAGATGCATGATATAGTGTTGTAACACACTAAAAACGAATTTTCATTTATCCCATAAAAAACTATTATTGATGCATATTCAGCTACTAAATTTAAAAAATCATTATAAGATTTTTTTTCCAATGATTTAATGGAAATTATAGGTTCTATTCTTGTTTTTTACACAATGAATCACTATCATCAACCGACCTAGATACCATAGCACCCTAATACCTAAACTGATCTTGACATGGTTTGAAGGGTGTTCCTGATCCCCATTATTTTGAAACTAGAACATGGAATCATAAACGAATAAATATGGAACATTTTTTCCACAAAATAGTGGAAGAAAATGGATATAAGATTGTATGCTAAACACTCCGAAAATATAAATTACCAGAAACAACAAGGTAAAACAATACCCAAATAGTAAATCACTAAAAGACACAACATCTTCCAAGGTAAGAGCTCAAACATATCCCGCGTAATAGGTGGACCACATCTTCATTGGTCACCTCTATTACTCAGGGTCCCAAAGATCAAGAAAATCCACCACCTCCAAGTGGAAATTTCCCTTTGCATGTACCTAGTATAAGATAATCTTCAAGTGCCTGAAGGAAGAGGTAGGGTGTGAGATATAAAGACCATTAGGGTCACACAAAGTGTTCTATAATCAATTCCATAACAACTAAACCAACTGTTTTTTCTATTTAAATAAAATAAGGCATTTCATGGAATTTACATATTTTCAATGAAACGTGTTTTTATAATCAAAATATGGAAGATATATAAAAAATGAACATTTTATATAAAAAATTTATATAAAGAAATTTACATTAATAAAATAATTCAATAATCAATTGAATGTATTCATTAAATCAAACCTATCATAGAACCATGAAATAAGATCTATGGTATATTTGTTTCGGGAAATAGAATCCTCACACTAATTAATCAGTGATCTTGGCTCAATGTTTTCACATGTCTCATGAATCAGGATATGAGGACTCAACTCCCCATTAGGGTAAATCATGCCTCATTAAGATTATATTACTATTATCATCATAAATTCATTTGTATAGGGTCATATCCTAGCATGATTTTCCTAGTTAACCAATGACTACCCAAAATCACATTTTCTTTTGTCAATCAATCAATTAATGATGGGAAAATCATTGTTTTCAAACCTATTAAAAATAAATTTGACCAATTTTCAATTTTCAACATTCCTTTATCATTTAAAAACAAAATCATAGGTTTTAATAAATTAATCCCTTTTCAAATCATTTTTACTTAATCCTTTGGTCATGAGGTTCAACATCAAATCATTTCATAAAGTCAATTTTCATATCAATCCATTAAATTTATCAAATCCAAATAATAATTTCAATTCCATTTAAATTGGGGGGTTTTCACAATTTCCATGTACTTTTAAAAATCACACATCAATAATCTCAAATTTGGGTTTTAAAATAATTTAAAAACTCATTTAAAATAAATAAATTTATGGTTTCAATTGTAGGGAAAAATCATATAGAACCACCTAACATTATTCAATGATCCAAACAACACCAGAAATATGGAATTCTAATGAAAAAAAGGGGAAGGTGATCAACATGGTAAATCCTATATCACAAACCATCATGGTCAAACTCTGATTTAATTGGAAACCATGATATCATACCCCTGTAAATGAAGGATAGAGGAATGAAGGATACAACCGACAAAAGGAAAATAATAGAATATCAAACACCAAACCAATTCATCCAAAAGTTATAGATTAATTCAATAAATATGGGAGGAGGGCTAGAGTTCTTAAGAGTAGATTATGTAGAGTTCCAAAAGAATTTCAGTGAGTAGAATAGATAAAAAATTTATGCATGAGGCATTTTTGTCATAAACCTCAGGTTTATGGTGTAAGTGTATCATATTACACATACACCAAAAAAGGAATCACCTTGGAATAAAAACAAACTGAGTGATGAATTTGTTGTGTAATTACTATTTTATTTCATAATCCACTCTTACAACATAAGTTAATCTTTTACGATGTAAATAACTATACACCTAAATCTATCAACATGGCTTGTGTCAAACAAAAAATTTACATTGTAAACGGAGGTTTTATTGTGTGAATTTCTTCTAAAGCTATTTCATTGTAGTAGTCCCCTATATATGCACATGAGCCTCAGCCCAGTTGGTGAGGACTCCGTAAGTGCATCCAGGTGACCCGGGATCAAATTTAGGTAGAGGCTAATTTCCAGGTACTGTAGTAGGTACTGTAACTAGTACTGTACAGTACTATACTAGGTACTATAGTGGGAACTGTAGTAGGCACTGCTTGGAACTGTAGTAGCCGAGAATATTCCCCCATTTGGGCCTTCGGGCTACCGATTCAGTCCCCGAGTCCTTTAAGGCCTTCAGGACACCTAGGCCTTCGGGTTAGTAAGGCCTTCGGGCCACCTCAAGGCCTTTGGGCCACCTTAAGTGTAGAAGAAACCCAGAAAACCTATAAGGAACAAGCTTCAGAAGGAGTATGAGTAAGGAGATTTCACCATAGTAGAATCGAAACGGATTGCAAGAATGAGAGGGTAAGACACCTACCATCAGGACAAGCATGTGCATACACGGTAAAGCCTAGCCGAACAGCCATGTGAAGTTGGAGATCTGATTTCACATTGAAGATGCTGGGGAGGAGCAGTTACAAGTAGTTAGCCTGAGTTTTATGTAATGTTTGAAGCCTATGGTCAATGAATTACTCTAAGGCCTACGGGACATGTAATACTTACGCCTACGGGCATTATAAGGGTTCCACCTCACCCCTTGAAAAGTGTATTATCAAAAATCAATAAAAAATGAAGGCCTTCGGGCCATTGGATTGATGGTAGTCCCCTATATATAGAGAACCTCTCTTTTCATACATTAACATTTCATAACTTTTTTGTAATACTTAATACATTACAAAAATAGACACCTAAAGAACATATTAGTTTAGATCCATTGGAAACTTGAAAAAAAATCTTTTAAATGAGTGAATGATCTTCAATGTTTCCCAAAAATATACCCCCTTAGTAATTATATTTAGAAACTTTTGTTTATAAATTGGGGAAAGGAATCATAAGAAATTGGTGAGCTCAAATGCTCAATAAGGATAAATAAAATAAACTCGTAAGAATAATATGAACATAAGGGTATGAGAACATGATCTTATCATTATAAGATCATTCCCTGTATATCAAAGATCATAAAAATGAACATTGGAATAAATATTAGTAGTTAATATGATATGAATAATAAGATAATTGGGAACATAATTCATTAAAGTAGAGCATATGAATGAGACATGGAATTGTGGAATACACATCAATGTATAACATCATGAACATGAATAAGTATAAACAGGTTTAAACATTATGTTAAGGACAAGAAATCAGGACCTCACATAGACTTATGGTCATGAAACCAGGCTGATGCATAATGATGTGAACATGAAATAATGTTCATGCATAACATTGTGAACATGTAATCAGGTTCACGCATAAACTTGTGGACATGAAACCAGTTCCATGAATAACATTTTAAATATGTAATGAGTTTCATGCATAATAGTATGAACACATAATAAGATTCACTCATAACATTGTGAACATGTAATCCGGATCACGCATAGACTTATGGACATGCAAATATGTTCATCCATAATATTGTGAACACGTAATCAAGTTAATTCATAAAATTTATACTCATGATTCATTAATTATTACCCAATGTATTAGAGGGATATATTGGTCTCATCTTTCAGATAATTAAACTCACACTTATACGCTCTACAAGATAATAAAACTTTTATAATATCATGACCCATAAAAAGATACCATATCATAAACTACATGAAATATATAGGTTTCATATTCACTTTATCTTAGAATAAACCATGAAAGGAAGTAGGTTTCATAAGCATTTATAATGGTATAACTCGTTGAATAGAAACGGGTTTCACAATCACATAAACTATGTAATTTGAGCATATTTCATAAACATATAACCAGTATAAGTGGAACAGATTTCATAGACATGTAACCCATGAAAGAGAAAGAGTTTTTCATAAACTTAATTCCATAAAAACCTAATCTATTAAGAGAAATAATATGAATGGAACCTTTGGATAATTTTTCAGAAAGGCATGTGCATCATCAACGAATATTGTTTTAGATGGGAAATAATTTTGAAATGTATTTTAAAAAATTTCTTGTTGGAAATATCCTTTATTATTTGAGAAATGATCTTTAAAAAATAAATCCATTTTAAAACCATTTTCATTAAAAATACTTTGAAAACTTATAAACAACGATTTGAAACTTTTGAAATACTTTTTAAAAATAAAAAAAATTGAAAAAAAAATTCATTGAAAACCACATTAAAAATAATGAATATTCAGAATATTTTGAAAAAAATTATTTTAAAAAGAATAAATTTTTAATCTTGTAAAGGAATATTCATGTGAATTTTGCTCATGATGGAGGGTAAATAAATACACACCAAACATTCCTTTTACACCGTAAAAAGGTTAGAAAACTATCACAATCGGAAAAAAATAAAAATATTCCTTTCCTTAAAAATAAAACTTTTTTTGAATTAAAAAATGGGTATAAATTTCTTTTAATTATCATAGGATAATATTATAATATTTTTTGGAATCTTTTCTTTTTGGAAAACATGGCTTGAGGGAACACAAATTTCTGACCGAAGAGTGGGTAAAGTCAGGCTTTCCTAAAAACACTTTCATAACTATATTAGGTAGAATAGAGTGAAAAAAAATGGTACCAATACAATATTATATCATTAATTACCAGATTACAATAAAGTAATGAGTGTTCTTGAGAGATGGATCATATGTTTTTATCAAAATAATCCTAATCATAAACAATCTTGAAAAGTGATGAGATTGTTTCAAAAAACTCTTACCACTTGGAATATTTGAACCATACTACAAATGAAATTACATGAATCATAAAATATCATTAAAATTAGTATATTCATGATATAACATTTCAAAGTTAGTATATACACATCATTGAAAATATATGTTCATAATATGGCATGTTCCTCAAAGAAGAAAAATTGATACAAAATTACTTTTCTGATTTGGTAACTTTTAAAATGTAAACCCCATGAAATAAAGATATTAAAATGGATATGTAAATACCCATAAATTTAAGTGTAATAATAATATAATTAATAAATTGTAAGTATACACACCACACAAATGAAATTGGTGGTGAATAAATCTTATATGTCATGAAAATAAAAAGTGAGATGAAACTCTCTTACCTTGTGTCTTGACTCTAATCATACTCATAAAAAACTTTATAATAAATATAAAATTATTATAAATATTTTAAAGAACTAAATTATTATATATAATACCATATATGGTTGGATTATAAACTTATATTACCCACTTGTAAACAATCCTATGTTATGGTTTGACTTCAGGTAATATTCGCTTTATTCTTTGCATGTGTCTTAATTTGTTATATATTTGGTCCTTATACTTATATCATGATTTAAAAATGTAAAAAATGATATAAATATCATTTATATTCCATATATGTTTATTATAATAATCAATAGAGTATATAATTATGAAATAGAATACCCCATTTGGGAATATGGTAAGTCGTACGTACGTATGAATCATGTTTCCGTTTTTATTGTCATATTAAATAAAAGAAAGATAATGAAATATATATATATATATATTATAATTGCAGTATAATTATTATTTAATATATATCATATACTTTCACTAAATAAATCCTTAATTCATTCCATGTAGTGTGTGAACGAAAAACATCGCTTTGAGGGGGCAGTAGTCCACACTTCCTAAAACAAAATTATCATATTTACGCCAAGTGAAATATATAAAGATATTTGTTGTAAAAGGATTACAGAAGATTAAATACAAAATAAATATAATATATAACATATATATACATATTTTCCATTATATTTTCCACCATGAGTGGTGGTAAATGAAAAATTATCAATCATCATTTCGTGAGGCGGTAGTTCATCGTACGCGTAAACAGTTTGTTCGAAACCAATTAGGTAGAGGTGTTTGTAAGTTTAGGTAGAACCATTAGAATAAAAATATCTTGGTATATTTAGTATACTTGTGTTTTTATAAAATCATGGAATAGATAGAGGTTATGGGGTGGAGAAATAAAATAAAATAAAAGAGTTTGAGAGAAGACGTTACCTCCTCGTCGAGTAACTCCTTTCTGTTTGTGACAAAAGGCTCACTTGGATTGATTTCTACCCAAGGGGAGGATTCTTGGAGGAAATGAGGGATTTTTGGAATTTTATTGGTCAGATATTGGCAAAAAACTAAGTGGTTTTACAGGTGTGAAGAAGAGGGAGAGGTGGTGGCCTTTTATAGGGAAGGGAAAGGACACATTCAGAATTTTTGAAAACAAGTTAGGTGTACCCATGTTTTTACACACACAAAAAGTCATACCAAACCTAAAAAACTAAATAATTGAAGTTTAATGACCTAATAATGGAAATATAATGGGTTTCATACAATTTTATAATTCTTTTTGGGTCTTAAATTTAAGTTTTAGTACATCTTTAACATAATTTTTATCTTAACTATTGAAATTAATTTTAATCACATTCACTAATATTTTTGGCCAAAAACTATGTCAAAATTATTATACATTATAAAATTTTATGATTCAAAATATTTAATCCAATTTTTTAAATTCTAAACATTTAACTGGTAGAAAATAATTTAAAAATAAATCCACCGACGGGATGACACTTTGGGTTTTTAATGAAAAAACGTCCAAAAGTTTACTCAGTTTTTGTATCTAATTTCAAAGTGAAATTTATTACAATGTAAAAAATTGGATTAATTTTAAAAAAATATTATATAATTAAAATTTAAAACAAATTAAATTATAATTTATCCTTATAAATAAATTATATGAAAATAAATTTTTTAATTAAAATCTGGTATTTTTTATTATTCATCAAAAATGATGTTTCTCAGAAAAACCCCAAAAATTCCCCCTAACATAATTTTGACATTATAAAATAAAAAATGAAGTCTATTTTATCAAATTAAATATATAAATGTGTCTAAAATTAATTTTATTTTTTTTCATATAAGGACATTTAAATGAGTTCATTTGAGAAAATCATATTTATAAACATTTAAGTACTTTACAAAAAATTATATCCTTTGTTTTCAATATGTTTTATTTTTATAAAACCATTATAAAAAATATATTAAAAGTAGTTTTTACTATTAATATTACTATGTTTAATATCTTGGTTATAATTACCTCATTTAAATAATTATAATAATAAAATTATTCTTCATAGAAACTCAGTGTTGTGTGTAAGGTACAAAAAGTTAGTGTTGCGTGTAACATATGCCAAGTCAATGTTGCATGTAGTTCACGATTTACTTGGGTTTTCATATGATGAAATCCAAAAATTATGATTTAATATAAAATAAACTATTTTTAGTGTTTTGCGAAATGAATAATATCAAAAATATTAAATTAATTTGAAAAAATATATTTCACAAAATCTTAGGGGGTTACATTCTACCCACATTAAAATGA
Source organism: Viscum album (assembly GCA_963277665.1). Taxonomy (NCBI): domain Eukaryota; kingdom Viridiplantae; phylum Streptophyta; class Magnoliopsida; order Santalales; family Viscaceae; genus Viscum; species Viscum album. The sequence continues at coordinate 765,865,854 of OY728137.1, forward strand.
ATTTCTCCCCTGAAATATATCTAGGTAATCAATTGTTTAATAATTTTAAGTTTCTTTAACAGAAAAAAACATTGTAAAAATGAATATTAAAACTTCCTTTTAAAAAAATAAAGTTGGAATCATAAAGTTTTCCCAAAGTAACACATTGTTGGGTTTCCATATAGTATAAAATATGCAGAAAGTGAAAACATGAACATGGAAGAGAAATATAACTATAATGTTCTTTTGGATAGTGATAGAGAAACTAGTCAGGATAAACTTAACAATAAAAAATACATAAATTTGTGATGACATAAAGGACCATATGATCCTTCAGAAACAAAGGTACAAAGATAACATTTTTTGTTTCAAGATATTTTTCCTAAAGTTAAAGAACATTTACATAAAGATATACTTAATTTATTTTATTCATTTTCTTATGAACAATTACACCCTTTGGTTATTCCTTGATATATTTCCACTTCATATCATACCCTATTAAATGAAGTAGTTTTTTTCATTCCTTAAGTACTAACATATCAAGAGATCCATGATAATTCATCCCATCAATCTTCATTTACAATCAACAGAAAGTGGTTAGAACAGGTAATCCAATATGCCTAAATCCTCATGTGGTGTGATAATACTTTAATCTCATAAAATCTATTCAAAGTTTATCTTAAAATTTTCATAAATAGTTAACCTTATAACCCTTCCAAAATATAATTCACCCTTTTTTCCTTAAGTATACTTTTTATCTTATACCAAAAATATTTTTATTATATACTTTGGTTCATCCTACCACTAATAGAGCATTAAATGTTATTTTATTAATCCAATATCCATGTAGAGGATATACTCACATTAAAATTCACTAAAGGATGAACAATAAGATTATCATACAAATTATTCATACAAGATCAAATATGAACTTCCCAACTAAGGGGGGAAAGGATACATTTTCCCTAATTAGCATCATTCACTTAATCTATTGTGATTACATAAACCTTCCCCTTTTCCTTTTTCATCATAGTTTTTGGTGTCTTATCATAAATATTATCTCTTATATTGGATAATTGATTCACATAATGACCAAACTCCATGCATTTGAAACCCTAAAGTGTGGGTGGATCATTCTATTGATCTTTCTCTCCATTAGCATCATTCAATTTTCTCTTCACATCACTTCTATATTATTTGGCTTGGTGGCTAGGATTCCCACACTTTAAAACATGTCTTGTTCTTCTTAATCACTCTCCTAAGTTCTCTTTCCTGATGTTTTATCACATAGGAGTTTGAAACATTTTCTTCTCTACATGGTTTTTATACTTTACTTTGAACTCCATATCCATTTTCTTGTTAAAACATTGAGGTTGATATGTAACCACATCCTCCATTTAAACTTTTATTGCACAAAACACAATATATTAGTAGCTACTAAAGTATCTTATTTCCAACACCCTTCTGAGACCTAGATTTAATCCACTGAATAACTTATCAACTTTACTTTTGGGTTGGATGATAATAACAGAAGTGTACCTCAACAGCCTTGTGAAATTAGCCTCATAAGTACCAAGAGATTCATCATCCTTTTACTTCAACTCAAGAAACTCTTTTTTAATATTCATAAAAATAACATGAGGAATGTACATATTGAAGAATAATTTCTTGAAATAATCCTAATCCATATATTCAACTTCATCTTTCTTCCTCATATTATAAATTAGATTCAACCACTAGTTCAATTCATATTCTAACTGATAAACAACTAGAATGACTTTATCATGATTCTTACACTGGATAATGAATAATATCTTTTCATCAGTATTGATATAATGTTCAAAAATAATTGGATCAGAAGACTCATTGAAAGAAGGTGTACATTGCCTCATAAAGGTCTAAATAGTATTTTGTTCCCTCTTTTTCTCATTTGGAAGCTCATAATCATTCATAACTTGGGAAAGTTATGTTATCATAGCAATGAGGTTTTTCATTCTATATCCCTTACAATTTGGATTATCAGGAGAACAATCATTGTATTGGCAATCATAATCACCGTTAACATGGTTCCTTTGGGTTCTTTCCATTGAATAAAACCAAAATCATAGAGTAAGAAATTTTTATCATATTGAGGAACCACATAATAATGAAAAGTCACTAATAAGATGTATAAATTATGAAAAATTCATTAATATATGACACATTATAATTATCCTGGGTTATTCATATCCAAATTCTATTTAAATCCTTCATGATGGTTCCTGAAAATTTTGATAATTGCCAAACAATTTCCCCCAGGAGTGTCAAACCATGTATGCAGAAAGGCACATTTTCATGTACCAGATTACCCCGAGTTAAGCCTAAATCATATTGTTAGAGTTGTTACCACTAGGTACATCTATTCTAGAGACACATCCTCTTTTAGTATCCAGGAGGGATGGATTTCTAGGAAACTTACCACTCTATCCTTTACCAAAATTCTATGACATTTTTCTTATACTTTTCCTTATCCTTATACTTATCCTTATCCATGTACTTAGGTTTATCACTAAGTTTTTCTCATCCTAGCTTCTAAAGGTTAACTAAACCTTTAATCTGATATCGACTATAGTGACCCTCACTTTTCATACATTAACATTACAAAAATTTTGCACAATACTTAATACATTGCAAAAATAGAAGCCCAAAGACCATTTTAGTTTAGTTCCTTTGGAAACATGGAACAAAAATATTCTAACTGAGTGAAATATATTTTATTTTTACAAATAAATTCTCCCCCCTTAATATTATATTTAAAACCCTTTCTTCATAACCTAGGTAAATAAAATATAAGAAAGGGTTGAGCTCAAATTATTAGTAAAGATAAATAAAAGAAACTTGTATTCATAACATAAACATAATGGTATAAGAACATGATAGTATCATTAGAAGATAATACCCTGCATATCAAAGATCTTAAACATGAATCATATCATAAATATTATGATTTCATAAGATATGAATCATAATATATTTGGTAACATAATCTATTAAATCATAACATAAGAATAAGACATGGAATTGTGGAATTCACATCAATATATAACATCATGAACATTTATAAGTATAATAATGTTCACACATTACATGAAAGACATGAAATAATTCCCTTTCCTAGACTTATGGACATACAAATAGGTCCACAGATAATGTTGTGAACATGAAATCAGGTTCACGCATAACATTTTGAACATGTAATCAGGTTCATATATAAACTTATGGAAATACAATCAGGTGCATGCATAACATTGTGAACATGTAATCAGGTTCATAAATAACATTATGAACACATAATAAGGTTCACTCATAACATTTTGAACTTTTAATAAGTTTCACACATAAACTTATAGACATGAAACTAGGTCCATGCATAACATTTTGAACATTTAATAAGGTTTATGCATAACATTTATACTCATGATTCGTTCATCATTACCTAATGCATTGTAGGAAGATAAAGGTCCCACCCATAACATAATTAAACTCAAACTTACATGTTCAACAAGATAATAAAACTTTAATAATATCATGACCCATAAAAAGAGATAATATCATCAACTATATAAAATATATAGGTTTAATATTCATTTCATCCTAGAATAACCCGTGAAAGTGAGTGGTTTTCATAAATTTGTCATGGTATAACTCGTTGAAAATAGACAGGTTTTATAATTATATAACATGTGGAAGAGGAAAATGATTAATAAACATATAACCAGTAGAAGAGGGATGAGTTTCATAGACATTTAACCCATGAAAGATAAATGGGTTTTCATAAAAATGACTTCATAAAAACCTAAACCATTAAGAGGAATAATATTAATGGAAGCTTTGAATAATTCTCCAAAAAGAAATAAGCAACATAAATAGATATTGTCTTAGATGGAAAATAATTTTGAAATATATTTTAAAACATTTCATGAATAAAATATCATTTCTTATTTGAAAAAGTCTCTTTAAAATATAAATTCTTTGAAATAACGTTTTTATTGAAAATACTTTTAAAACTTATAAAGAAAGATTTAAAATGTTTAAAATACTTTTTGAAATGTAAAATGTTTTTGAAAACATTTTTTCATTGAAAAAAACTTTAAAAATAATTAATACCCATAATATTAGGGAAAATTTTATTTTAAAAAGAATTACATTTTAATCTTGTAAAGGAAGCTTGAAGTGAATGTCGATCATGATGTTGGGTAAATCCGTACACACCGAACATTCCTCTTGCACTGTAGGAAGGTTAGAAAAGTGGCTTGACAAGAAAATGAAAATAATATTCCTTTATTTAAAAATAAAAACTTTGTTTAAAAATTAAAACAAGGGTATACATTCATTTTAATGATCATAAGATGATATTATAATATTTTTGGAAACTTTTCTCTTTGTAAACTTGTCTTGAGAGAACACAAATTTCCGATCGAAGAGAGGGTAAATTTGGGATTTCTTAAAAAAATTATAAATATATTAGGTAAAAAGACTGAAAAAAGTGTACCAATACATTAATATATCATGAATAACTAGAGGTGAAGAAAATTAGCGAGTGTTCTTAAGAGGTGGAATATAATTTTTTATCAAAAGAATCCTAATCATAAACAATCTTGAAAAGCGATGAGATTGTTTCAATAAACTCTTACCACATGGTATATTTGAAACATAATAAACAAGAAATTAGATGAAGCTTAAAATATCATCAAAATCATGAGATTAATAATATAAAATTTCAAAGGAAGTATATACACCTGATGAAAAATATAGGTGCATAACATGGCTTGGGCCTCAAAGAAGGAAAATTGATACAAAATTACTTTACCAATTTTCTAACTATTAAAACCAAGACCCCATGAAATAAATATCCTAAAATGGATATATAAATACCCATAAATTTAATTATAAGAATAATATAATTTATCCATGGGAATTATACACACCACACAAATTTAATTGATGGTGAATAAAACATGTGTCCCATGGAAATAAAAAGTGAGATGAAATTCCCTTACCTTGTGTATTGAATCTATTAGTAATTGTACAAACCACTTGTATAATAAATATAAATTTATTATAAATATTTTAAATAACCATATAATTATATTTAATACCATATATGGTTTGATTATGACCTTATATTACCCACTTGTTAACAATCCTATGTTAAGGTTTCACTTTGGGTAATAATCTCTTTATTCTTCACATGTGTCTTAATTTGTTATATATTTGGACCTTATTCTTATATCATGATTTACAGAATGTAAAAAATGATATAAATATCATTTATATTCAGTATATTTGTATTATAATAATCAATAGAATATAAAAGTATGAAATGGAATACACCATTCATAGAGACGGTAAGTCGTACGTACGCTTGAATGTTGTTTCAGTTTTTATATTCGTATTAAAATAAAGAAATAAAATGAAATATATGAATATATATATTATAATTCAAGTAGAAATTTTAATTTATATATATCATAAAATTTCCCTTAAATCATCCATAATACATTTAATGTAGTGTGTGAGTGAATCACATCACCTTGAGGGGGCGGTAGTCCACACTTCCTCAAACAAAATTATCATATTTACACCAAGTGGAAAGTATTAATATATTTTTTATAAAAGGATTAAATAAGATTAAATAAATAATAAATATAATATATAAACATATTTTCCATCAAAATTTCCACCATGAGAGGTGGTAAAGTAAAAAATGAACAATCATCATTTCGGGAGGCAATAGTTCAGCTTACACGTAAAGAGTATGTTCATTACCCATTAGATGGATGTGTGTGTAATTATAGGACTAAATCATATCATAACAACATAATAGTATATTTATGATACAGATTTTTTTATAAAATAATGGAATAAATATTGTAGGGGTGGATAGATAAAATAAAAAAAGGAGCTTGAGAGAAGACGTTACCTCTTAATCGAGTAACTCTATTGGTTTGTGCCAAAAATCTACCTTGGATTTATTTCTTCTAAAGGGGAGGACTCTAGGAGGAAGGGATTGATTTTGGGAAGTTTATTGGGTAGATATTGGCCAACCCTAAGTGGTTAGAGAGGTGTGAAGAATAGGGATATGTGGTGGTCTTTTATATTGAAGGGAAAGGACATAGTCAACATTTTTTAAAACAAGTTTGGTGTACCCACATTTTTAACTAAAAAAAGTCATAAAAAACCAAAAAACTCAATAATGGAAGTTTAATTACCGAATAATTTCAAGAAAATATATTTTTTATAAGTTTCTAGGCCATTTTGGTCTTAAAGTTAAGGTTTAGTACTTTGATAACCTAATTATTCACTTAATCGTTGTAATTAATTTCAATCACTTTCACTGTTATATTTATTCAAAAACTAAGTTAAACATATTATAAATTATAAATTATGATGATTAAAAATATTTAATCTATTTTTTCAAACTTTAATCACATAAGTTTCAGAAATTAATTTAAAAATAATCTCACTGACGGGACGACACTGCGTGTTTTTAAAGTAAAAACATCCAAAATTTTGCTAAGTTTTTATACCCAACTTCAAAGTAAAATTGATTAAAATGAACTAAATTGGATATATATATAAGAATATAATATAATTAATCTTTTAAACCAAATTAAATTATAATTTAACCTTATAAATAAATCATACGAAAAGACAGTTTTGAATTAAAATCTGATATTTTTTACTATTCATCCAAAAATGAAGTTTCCTAGAAAAATCCCAAAAAATCGCCCTAAGATAATTTTGACATTATAAAGAAAAAAATGAATTTTATTTTATAAAATTAAATTTATAAACATGTCTAAAATTAATTTTATTATTTTTAACAGATGGACATTAAAGGTAGTTTATTCGAGAAAATAATATTATTAAACATATAAGGACTTTACCAAAAATTATATCTTTCATTATCAATGTGTTTTATTTATATAAAACCATAATAAAAAAATTAAAAGTAGTTATAAATATTCATATTACTAATCTAAACAGCTAGGTTACAATTATCTCATTTAAATAATTATAACAATAAAATGATGCTTTGTAGAAACTCGGTGTTGCTTGTAACATACGCCAAGTAAGTGTTGTGTGTAGTGAAAAATTAACTTAGTTTTTAAAAAAACAATAAAAACATTATTATTTAATATAAAATAAACTATTTTTAGTGTTTCATAAAATAAAAAATATCAAAAATATTAAATTAATTCGAAAAATTATATTTCACAAAATCTCAGGGTGATACACTATAGAACTGCCAATAAATCTTCCAATTAAACCAAGAACAAAAGTGAATCCTCTATAGAATTTGAAACATTATCTTTAGACTACATTAATTCAAGTAAACATATATCATCAAACTTTAGTTATGATTCACCGATTAAATCTCCCCATCCTTAAAAGGCCTGAAATTCACCCAAATAAAAAGAGAAATAAAAAAGAGTCAAGAATTATATGAAAAAAGGTAACAAGATGTTAAAACCTCCCCATAATAAACATATTCTTCCCCAAAAATCCTATCAAGAAGATTTCATATCAAAGAGATTATTTCACTACTCTCTCATCTATTCCACACACTCCCACATCTCACATGAATCAGAATAGCATAGTAACTAAATGTATCATATTTCCATGAAGAAACATTGTATTAGAATAAAAAATAATGTATGGATGCTTAATCATTGATAAATTAGGTTCAAAATATTGATCAACCTAGATAAAAACATGATAAGGGTCAGAAGGATACTTTCAAAGCTGTGATACATAAACACATTGAGTATTAAAGTCAACTATGGTGGATGTTCCGAATAGTAGGACACTTTCCCCACTCTATAAACAAAATAAAAAGCACCCATAAACCTTGACACAATATTTTATAAATTTCTTAGATTTTCGTGACTCAATTGAGGTGAAACTCTATATAACACCAGGTTACCTACTGAAAATTCCAATGGTTATTGATGGAAATCAGCCTATAATTTGTACAAGATCTATATTGTCAATATTCTATAATGAATCAATTGATTCCTCACCATATTTTCTTAGACTAAAATTAATTTTTAAAAGTAAATTTTATGAATCCTTAACCAGCATGAAAAATATCTATGTTTCCCATAATACAAGGCCTCAAAAGGATCCATTCTGATTTCAGACTAATAACTATTGTTATAGGTGAACATAACATGTCCCTAATGGTAATCACAAGCTACACTAAAGATAATAGAATAAGAACATAGAATTTACATGAGAATATGTATAGGTAACTTTATTTGGAAATTATTATTTGGATGATATACTATTCTCGTATGTAATTAGGATCCCAGTGCCTCTTGGAGGCCTCTCTAAAAGAGATAAGTTAAATATGGATCCCTATCGGAGACTATTGCAGATGTAATCCCATATATATAGACTATATATCACACATATATATTTTCCAAATAATAAAATTTGGTAATATCTAAAATGGTTATAAATTTAGACAATTTGGTTAACCTTTATATCACAACCCATATCTAATTACTCTCTCAAGAGGTACTTGGAAACACAAACATAAAGTCTAAATAAATTTTGTCTCATTTCCAATTTGGCACTAGAAGTTGATGAAGAAAACCTGAAAGTCTTTAGTGATCAACTCTAACCTTTTTGTAGGTTTAACAATGACAAACAAAGTCAAAAATTTCACTTTTTATACATGGAAACTATAATCACCACTGTATTTCATATAACATCTTTATGGTACTCATGTTCATCATGCGCTGGGAATTATTTAAACTCCCCAGCATAACATTTCTCAATGGAAATAATCAACGCACACCATTTTTGAAAACATACAATACCATGAAAGGAGAATTAACACTCATTTAAAATCATCATATCATGAAGATAGTCCCTAATTCTATGAAAATAATCATCAAACTGCTTCTCTTAAATAATCATGTCAAGAAGAGAGGAGGTCAACTGAAAACTTTCTAAAACAACCTCAGAATCATTCTATCAAACTCCCAAATTAAAAGATGAAAAGGGATCCATCATATCCCACTATTTTAATGATTCTTTAATGGAATGTGTTGGAAGTTTCCTGCCCATATAATTCACAGTGACAATCCATTTTCCAATGGTGTAGTCAATGTTAAAATCAATAGACTGTAGGGACAACACACAATACCTCTGTTATAGGTTCAAATATTTTTGATATAATATATGAATCCATCATTTGTGGTCAGAATAAATGGTAAACCTTTCATTGAAAAGGAAATTACACTAAATCTTGAGAGCATGAATCACCATTAAAAAATTGAGAACATGGGTTAGATAACTCAACTCATGTGGCCTAGGCTGTCTAGAACTATAAGCTACCTTATGATAGCCCTGAACAAGGATACAACCCAAAAATAAACTTGATACATCAAAAAGACCACACATCCTCACACAACCTATGGAAGAGACAACACTAGAGAAAATTTTAAAAGATATTGTAGCTCAACCAAATAACTTTGAAATTTTTTATACCAAACAAACTTTACTACTTTATGAGTGAGGGAGGTCATTGGATAATTGAAATTTCAGAAATATATAACAAAACTATGGTAATATCCTTCTAATTAAAAAAATATTTGAATATAGAATAAATTACATGGTTGCTACCATGTCATAACAGGCTTCACCTTCTCAGGATTAGGTGAAATACCATGTTTTAAGACCACGTGTCCCAGGACCTTCACTTATCAAATCAATAAATTACATTTAGAAATATTCACTTAAATTTAATGATTTATCAAAATTTATAGAACTTCTATTCAATGGAGCACATGATTATCCTCAACATTGTATTAAACCATGATTTTGTCCACAAATACCACCATTAATGAGTCATGGTACTCATAAAAAATAATATTTATAAAATCCATAAAAAAAATATTGCAGGATTAGTTACACCAAATGGAATATCAAGATACTCATAATGTTTGTAATTTCCCTATAAGGAATTATTCTAATTGCCATAAAATTTTACTCTAAAATGGTGATAACTAGACGGAATAATAGTCTTCAAGAACTACTTCACCCCTTTCAAATGGTCATACATATCATTAATCAATGGAAATAAATATTTTTTCTCCACTATAACTCAATTGAGGTGGCAGTAATCAAAAAATAGGAAAAGTGTTCCATCAAGTTTCTTCATAGAGAATGGGAACCGCCCAAGGTAACACACTTGGTCATATAAATCCTTTATCTAGTGGATAATCTAACTAATTATTCAACTCATTCATTACTAATGGTGTCATGTAGTAATAAAGAATAGACACTGGCTAAGTACTAGGTACAAAATAAATTGAAAAGTACACCTCATTTACAAGTAGAAAATGGGAAAAGTTGGCCTGGAATTAGTCATTAAACTCAAAAATAATTGGATTGAGATCATCACTCAAGAATTCCCACTCCAATTAAAAAACCAACACTGATATTACCCTGCCCAACTTTAGAAAAACATTTTCAGATCTACTCAACCTTGGGTCTCATTCTCCCTAAAATACATGACAAGCCCCTTCAGGTGTAGTATAGGAGACCCATAGAAAAATAAATAAATATGTTCCTTATGATAAATCATCCAATCCCTGATAAAAACAACTTCATTAGTATTCATGATGAGAACAAGAGAACTCTAGGTATACTAAATCTCAAATAGAGAGAAAACACAAGTAGGACAATGAAGACCCTACTCTCTCTTTATTCTAAAGGTCGTAGTAATATCCATTACATAAGATAAATGATTCATAGGAAGATTAAAAAAAATTTACAACATTGGTTGATGTAAACAAGTTATATGCACCTATTTCAATTTAAATAATCAATAATTATGATTATATAGTGATGGTACCTCTCAAAGTTTCTTGGTCTGTATTAGCTTCTTATGGAAACTCTTCTACTAAATGGAGAAGCTTCATTCTAGATTCTGATGGTTAAAACCACTTTGTTCTTGAGGCATTTGATTTCACTATATTACTTTTTGGAAATTATGAGACCATTCCACTATGTGAAGAAGAAAAGATATGGCAGAACTTTCATATGTGTCTTGAATGACCACAAGAACTATAGATATTTGGTTCCTTAGTGTCAATCCATTTCGAACAACCAACCATGCCAAAATAAAAGAAATTTAAAGGTACTCTAGTAGGAACTATATGATTTTTGGATGATGCTGACTATCTAAAACCACTATGAGAGTCATCATTGTTTATTTTTCCTTTAAAGGAACTCACAAAACTACCACTGGGAGAAAAGGTGAATCCCATCAACCCTGACATAACAGCCAGGTCAAGACCAACCATCAATTCTATATCAAGAACATCATCATATGAAATGATCTTTAAAAAGAAAAAATATTCTTGGATATCAGGTCAGAGACCCATCTCCATCCTTCAAGCCTTTATCTTCTCATTGGATACAACCTCAGAAGAAAACTAAACAAGCACTACAAAATAGTTCGCATACTATGTCATGATCCTATCAGCCTATTGGTGGTTGAGAAAATCCATATAATTTTATAAAAACACATAATATAGATATAAATTATCAGTGAAAATAACTCTAATATCCTTCCACTGCAAATCCTCATGCTTCATCAGTATCATAATTGAACCCCACAATCTTCTGATAGGCTATAACATCCTGAGATTTTATGAAATATATTCTTTAAAATTAATTTAAATTCTTTGGTATATTTTTTTACATGAAATGTAAAATTAATATTGAGTTATAAAAAACATAAAGTTTATCTTTTTGTGCACATAACATCGAGTTTATTTGATAACTTAAGTTACATACAACGTTGAGTCTTACCAAACAACAATATAATATTATTATTATTATGATAGTTATCACCTAGCCATTAGAATGTAAGGAATTAATAAGATTAAATAAATTATGAAAATATTTTTTAAACATTTTTATAAAATGGATTAATTTTTTACCAATTAATTATAAAGTAAAATAAAAAAAATTGAATATAAATGATTTTTTATAAAATATGTATTTTTATTTTCCAAAAGGAATTTTACCATATTAAATTAAATTAATTACTATTATTGAATGATATTAATGAAATATACATATTTTAAATTCAATAATATATATTGAATTTAATCCAATATATTTTTTAAGCATAAGATAAGAACAAATCCAATTTTATGTATAAAAAGATGTATTTTTTAAAAGGTGTTTTTTGTGCCTTTTTTGGCGCACTTATTTTAAAACTAATTGTTGGAAATTTGATATTTTTTATTTGAAAAAATAAAATTAATTTTTTAAATATTAACATCAAAATTATATTAGGTTTAATTTTTGGTTTTTTCTTGAGAAGTTTTATTTTTTGATGAATATTGAAAAATATTGAATTTTATTTGAAAAATAACTTTTCATATAAAAAAAATTATAATGCTAAATTACATTTTGAATTGGTTTTAAAGTAAAATCAGTTCAATTGTACATATATTAATCTGATTTAGGTCATGGTAATCTTTTTAATTTTAGAAATAAAAAACTTGGAAAACTTTTGAACATTTTCACTTTAAGAACCTGCTTTCTTATCCCATATGTGAAATTAATTGTAAATACAATTATACCAATAATGAGAATGAAATTAGAAAAAATTGATTCTATAGTTTTAATAATAATAATTTATATTATCTAATAATGTAAACTTAATTGTTTTACAATATTTATTAGTGAGAAAGTTAAAATTAATTAATGCAATTAAGGTTAAAACATGGTTTTTCCACATTACATGCATTTGTATTAAAATAAATTTTACACACATAGGATATTTATTTAATTAATTTTACTTAATAGTTATAATAATTGTGTCTAAATTATATAATAAAGTTCATTTTAATTATAATATTAACTGAAAAACTACCTAGGTAAATAAAAATATATAAGTTATCATGGTTAAAACTGTGAAGATAAAATTGAGTAATCTTAAAGACTAAGAAATAACTTAATAAAGATGTATTTATTGTGTGTATTGGAGGTATTTATAGATAAATAAATACAGACCCTACATTATTTTTCAATTTTTAATCCACATGAGTTAAGGGAGACCTCCCAATAGTGTTTACTTTTTGGTATTTACAAGAATTCCACTCCTCCTACATTATAAAAGGGAATTAACTATCCCAACTTTACCACACCTCTAAAACCATATAGATCAGAAAACACTATACAAAATAACTTCCTAAATTCCCTAATATCGTCCTATAATCCTTAATTTTTTCATAAATCCAACCAAGTTAGTCCTTTGGTGCAATGAAAAAGTAGATACCTGAAGAAGAGGTGATGTTTATCAATAAATGTTTTTGTTTTATTTCTTCCCCAATACCAATCAATTATTCATATAACATGATTATATAATAACCTAATTATACAAAATATAAAAACATATTTTTATGTTAAGGTTAATACCTACACACAGACACACTTCCATCAAATGGGTTATGAAATCATCATTTCTGTATACAGCGAACTACCGCCTCACGAAATGATGTCATATGTTTTCTTCCATTAATAGCTCTCATGGTTGGTAATAATTATGTAAATAATATTTATATGTGATGTTAATTATATTTATAACATAATTATACCTTTTAGGCATTATATCATATGAACCCTTTTTTCAATTCAAACCTTAGGGGATACGATAACATCACTCGTGTGTACGGCGGACTACCGTCTCGCAAAGCAATGTGAATCATTTTTCACTAATGTGTTACATGAAAGTTAATAAGGGTAACTATAAGGAATATATATTATATAAATTAAATCATTAATATATTCATGAGATAATTATATATTGTTAAATATAATATATGATTTTATTCTTACCACTTTCACACACTGAAAAAGTGATAACGTCGTTCGTGGACATGTATACTATGGCCACCTCTAAGTGATGAAATTTTTTTGTTATCATCACCAAATCACATGAATGATATATATAATTATATATAATTAAATAATATTCTATTTATTATATAATTATAATTAAGGAATGATAAATGTTACTTACCTTCTTTCCATAATGATGGTTGAAAAATGGGAACATTACTCATGCATACGTATGACATACTGTTCCACGATTGTAAAGTTAGTTCATTTTTCATAACTGTATTTAATGATTAGTTTTAAAATTATAATTTATGTATAAATATTATATTAAATTCTTTATTATTATTTTGGATATGTCTAAATATTTTCCTTTGGACCTTAGTCAACCTACCAAATTCATTTTTGACATATATTCCAAATATAGTCAAAACATCATAATTAAACTTAATTGATTAAGTAAATATATATAACTTTTTATTAGTGAAATGAATCAAATAATAATATTTTAAAATTTTCTAAATAATTTAAATAATTAACATAAGTTTATTTTTCAGAAACATAAAGAAAAAGCATGATGAATCGTACTTAAGGTAAGGGTTTTTCTCATCTCACTTTTATTTATATGAGATACATTCCATATTCACCTCTTATTTTTTTTATGTGGTGTATATAATTAACATTAATTTATTTTATGATTATTATAATGGAATTTATTTTTATTTAAATATCCATTTCATGATCTCTCTTTCATGGGGTTTACAGTTTCTAAGTAACCAATGTAGTAAGGGATTTTTGTCTCAATTTTCCTTCTTTGAGACATTTGTTTTGTTATACACCTATATTATTTTATGAGGTTTATATAATTCCAATTTTAAACTTTATAACATTAATATATTTATTTTAATGAAGTTATAAGTTTAATTTAATGATATTCCTTCATGGGTACTATGATATAAATTTACCAATGTGGTAAGAGTCTTTTGTTACAGTCTCATCATTTATTGGGACTGTGTATGATTAAGTATCAGATATATAAATATTAAAATTGAAATGAATTATATTATAATCTGGTTATTAATGATATTTTAATGTAATATTATCATTTTCAACTCTTTTTTACTTATAATAATTTATAAAATATTTTTAACAACATCTGAATTTATTTCTCTCTTTGGGCAGAAATCTGTTTTCTTCCAAAACCATGTTTTCTAAAAATGTTTTCAAAAATGTTTTAAAAAATATTTTAAAAATATAAATGGTTATTTTCCTCAATAAATGTTTTAAAATAATTTTTAAAACTTTCTCTCTTTTTTCCAAAAAAAAATTAAATAAAAATATTTTCAAAATTTTTGTGTTTTGAAAACTTTATTTTCAAAATGAAAAGGGTATTTTTCTCAAAAAAAATTTAATGATATTTTAATAGTATTAAAATTAATAAAATCAACAAACCTTGTTTTTAAATATCCTAAAATGGGGATATTTAATATTTATACTATCTTATTTCATTTCCTAGATGGATTATGTTTGTTTCAAATATATTTTTATGCAACCTGTTCAATTTCGACAGGTTAATCATGAATCAAAGATATTTTCATGGTATCCATTTATTTTCTAGGGGTAAATCATGTTCCAAATATATTTTTATGGAACCAATTATTTTCTATTTGATAATCATGTTCTCAAAGTAATAATGGTTGTTTCAATGATTTATGATGAAATGAATTCTCCATGTTCTTTATTCGTGTTGTAGTTCTTTGACATAGAAAATGATGGGTGTTCCCTGATATCATCAGGTGAGCCTATTATAGCTTGTAATATGGGTTCACCAAGATAACACTCTAATGGATTCGGTAATGATTATTTTCTTTGTAGAATTATATTTTAATTTGGATTTACGTTTACTCGAATTTGTAAGGGTTCTGTAAGGGTTCTATGATATGATGTTCTAAGATACCAGTATGTTATATCTATGATTCCTATGGGATTATGATATTTCATTTGATCAAGATCAATATCACATGGCTCGTGATTATTTATTCTTAGTACAAATAATTATGTCATGTTTCATTTTTGATAATCTAGGTATTGATGGATATGAATATTATTATGTTATAATCATGCACTTTGATTATGTAATTATACCCTTATGGTATTCTTATACTCATTGATGAAATTAAATCCTTAATTCTTGTTTTCACACTTACTTAGAATTTGAGCACACTCTTCTTATTTTTCCTCTTCCCTAGGTTATAAATAATTATGAGTAATGATTTACTTCTATAGAGCACTTCATAAGGATGATGTTGATGACATAATGTGAAAAAAAATATGAATTAAATGTGAGAAATGTTCATTTTATGGCTTGGGTATTGATTATATAGGTGTTGTAATAATCCTATAAAACTCTAAACATAAAAGGTTATAGAGGATCTAAGTTATCCAATTTTTCCTTTTGATGTTTTAAGGTTTTTATGGAAAAAATGGGTCATATTTATAAGAATCAAAGATAGAAATATAAAGTTTATGATTTTATCACAAGATATAGGAGTGCAGGTCATGGGGTATTATATATAATTCTCAATCTTGATGGTTTCAAATTTCAATTTAATTGAATATGGTATTTCTAAGAACTCAAAATATTGCTCAATATTTTTCAAACAATCCTCAGCCTATTGAGGATCATTTAAACCTTGGAAAGTATGTGGTTTCATATGAAGAAACAATTGACCATGATCTCTAGATTCATCCCTTTATGGTTACACTATAGGATCCTGACCAGGAATCTATGTAAGTACTTATCTCAAATCTTAGAAAACATTCACTACTATCTGAACAAGATTCTAGTGAACTAGAGGATTCAACTATTTTGGTTCACCAAAAGCTTCCTCTAGTGGCGTATTCAAATTTTTTCTCAAAGGCATGATGCTACAAAACATCAACATACAACACAAAAAGCATCAACACATATACATAGATCATAAAATAAAATAATATTCACAATAACATCACTTACATCAAGGATAATTCAAGATTGGGATTCTAACATAATCATATTATAAGTAGGGAAAAGGTAATAATCATATCAAACCATTCTTCAAAGACATTTTTCCAAAGGCCCATAGTGACTTAAGGCTTGTTATGATGAGATCTAGCTAAGAAATCACTCGCAAATACCTCCTAATTCCCACAATCCTACATCATATCTACCAGGAAAACTCAAAATGCATACTGATATTAATAAGAGACGGAAAACATGAACCTCTTATACCACTTTGTCACAAACCATCCAAGATACATTAATACCATGATACCCAATCCATTCCTAACATAGCCCTAAGGGAGTTTCTAAACCCCACAGGAAGGTGTATAACACATAGAATCATACAAGAATAAAGTGGGAATGATTTTTTCCCTAAACAAATTTAAGAGAAAAGATACAAGTCATTTTAATCAGACCTCCAAAATAATACATTACTAAAAACTAACAGGTTAAACAATACCAAAATAGTACCTCATCAAAAGATACGAAATATTCAAATGCAAGATCTCAGACATATCCCAAGTAATTTGTGGATCACATCTCCACTTGTCACCTCCACCACTCTGAGTCCCAAAGATCAAGAACATCCACTATCTTTAAGTAGTTTTTTCCATTTTCACAGGTCTAGAATAGGATAATATACAATTAATGGAGGAAATGGTATGGTGTGAGCTAGAAATCCTAGTAGGGTCTTTCCAAGTGTTACACATTCAATTCCATAATAATTAAACCAACAATGCTTTCAATTTAAATAAAACAAGGCTTGGTATGGAATTTACAGATTTTAAAAAAAACATGATTTCATAATCAAAATATGGAAGATATATAAAAATAGTTTTAAATGAATATTTTATATAAAAAATTTATATAAGGAAGTTGGTGTGAATAAAATATTTAAATAATCAATGGTATGTGATCATAGAGTCAAAAAAAATCATACCACCATGTGATAAGCTCTATGGTAAGTTACTTTCTTGAAATAGGATCTTCACACTACTCAATTAGTGATCTTGGCTCAATGTGTGCATTTGTCCAATGAATCATGCCATTAGAACTCAACTCTCAATCAGGGAAAATAATTCTGTAGTAAGTTTATGCTAGTGTTTTCATCATCAATCCAGTGCTAGGGGTTAGATCCTAGTTTTCTTGTCGTAATTTCCCACTAACTACTCAGAATCACATGTTCTTCACTCAATAAATACATCAGACATTGTCAAATTAATCATTTTAAATCATTTCAAAATGAAATTTCCCAATTTTCAGTTTGTAACATGACTTTCTCATTTCACAACCAAATCATATTTTTTCTTCAATTCATGCCTTTTAAAAATTATTTTAATTTAATCCACTTTTTTGATGTTTTGAAATTAAATCATCTCATCAAACCAATTTCCAAATTGACCCATCAATTTTCTCAAATCCACCTAAAAATTTCAATTCCATTGATTTTGGGAGTTTTCACAATTTCTATAACCTATTCAAAATCATTCATCAATAATCTCAAATCTGAGATTTTAAATAATTTAAAAACTCATTTAAAATCATTTATTCAATTTAAGGTTTCTATTATAGGGAAAATCATATGGAAACACTTACCTTTAATCAATGATCAAAAAAACACCCTCAATGGGAAACCCCAATGAAGAACGAAGGTGAATGAGATAAATGAATAAAATCCTAGTTCACAAACCATCAATGTTAAACTCCAATTCAATTATAAATCATGATATCACACTTCTTTAAATAAAGGATAGTATAAGGAAGGATAAAACTAAATAATGGAAACTCACCGGAGATCAAACTCTAAACTGATATGTCTAAAAGATCTAGAGTTGTTCACTACAAAAAAGACGAAGCCTAGGGTTCTCAGGATGATTGCCTTTGTAATTCCAAAATAATTTAGGTGAGTAGTGTTAATAAAATCATTGGGCATGAGGAATTTAAATTTTAAACCCAAGGCTTATGACATAAATCCATCACGTTACACATACACTGAAAAGGTGTAACCTTGGATTAAAAACAAAATGGGTGAAAAATTAATGGAATGACTATTGTTTTAGGACTTAATCCACTCTTACAACATAAGTTCATCTTTTACTACATAATTCAATTTACATTTTAATCCATTCTCACAGCTTGTGCCCACTAAACAATTTACATCATAAACTAAGGTTTTATGGTCTAAATGTCTTATGTAGCCAATGACCTTTGTAGCAACCCCATGTAGTACCACCCATAAAACTTTTAATTAAACCTAGAACTAATGTGTATCCTATAAATCCTTTAATAAATTATACTTGAACTCCATTAATTCAAACAAACATACATCCCTGAAATTTTTTGTTTACTTCCCTTACAAATTCCCTCCATTCTTGAAAGGCCTGAAATGAACACAAATAAAAAAGGGAAATAAAAAAAGATTCAATATATACCAGGAAGAAGGTAACAGGATGTTATAAAAATATTTTTATAGATTTTCAAATCTTTAAAAACTAATTATTTATTCTATCTGAGCACACCACACATTGAATTGATGTGCCTTCTACTTATACACATCACAAATAATTTGAAGAAATTTTTTCAATGATTTATATAACAATAAAAATGTTTGATCACACTATGAGAATATATTAACTATATACTGAATATATATATATATATATATTTTATGGGGTGCTTCTATTTTATGGATAATAGATACATTCATACAAACAATCAGGTATACATGAATACATGTCAATAAGTAGATATATATATATATATATATATATATGGAACTATTAATTCTTTTTTAGTGTCATGTTTTTTTTGTGTAAGTAGAAAATTTACCAGCATGTGTGGTTGTGTGTGTTAATTGTTTATAAGTTTTGTGTGTGTTAGCATAACATTAATTATTTGTTATTATAACATTGTAGTGTTTTGTATTTTATATTTTTTGTTACTCAATTTATAAAATTAGGAACATGGCTATATATATATGACCCAAAGAACATATATAACCCAAAAAATATTTATATAAATAGAAAATATCATATATAACCTAGAAAACATATTTATCATGTAATATATAACATATATAAATAAAGGGTAGATGACATAAACTATATGCTAACATATAGAACATTAAGCATCAACAACATAGGGAACATAGGCAGGACATAACCCATACTCATGAAAATCATCTGTTCATGTAAAAAATATAAAACTATAACGAATAAAAAATAATATATAGTAAAAATGTTATGTTATTTTATATATAATACAGTGAAAATATTTTATGTAATAAAAATGTTATTTTAAAATATATGTTCATTTCAAGTATATATATATATATAATATAATTTTTTATGGATGTTATTTATAAATGTTTCTTATACAGTTATTTTGGGTAAAAATTTATTATCCTTTCAATATTAAAAAAATTATTTATATAATAAATGGTCCATGTCTTATATATTTTTTGTGGTAGTCTGTCTATATTTTTTATAAATATTTTGTGCTAGTGTGACTCTATTATAAATTTTATGTTATGTGTTTTGAAGGTTTTCCATATTATAAATTATATTATCAAATTTTGAAACCTTTATTGAATAACACATTGGAAGTGACAAATAAAATAATTATAGTTTATTAAATATATTAAATTTACGTGTAGATGATGAGCTACCAACCATGAAATTTCATTAAATATTATGTCTATCATCCTTTAAAATACATCAACCAGGACATTTTCCACTCATGTTTGTGACTCATATTCTGTTTTTGTACAATTAAAATTCTTTTACTTTTTATTTTATCATCAAATCATCCCTTTTCACATATATATTAGCAGAGGTTCTTAGACTCACAATTGATCACATAAGTTTATGATATTTGGGATACACTCAAGGTATTTTATTGGACTGGTCCCGAACTCATCCTTGCATATTTCTGGGATTCTCATTGACCAAGATCTAGAGTTAAATAAAAACTTAAACACAAGAAATAATTGAATAATTAATGGAAAAATTATACATAATCCAAGAGGAGTGTAATGACTTGATATTTTGGATCCTTTAAATTAATAATGTCACTGATTTCCCATGTCACACACAATGAAAAAAATTACACAACATCTGACTAAAATGTGTCACAAAATATTACATGAATACTATTAATATAATTTTAAAATAATAAAACAAATAATTAATATAAATATTGTAATAATTTGTAAATTTATATAAATTATAATTAATAATAGTTAAATTTTTGAAAATAATTTATTTTAATAAAAGTATTTTCCATTTATATATTTCTATTTAAATGATAAATATATAATTTTTAAATTTCAAATTTTATAAACTAAAATTAAATTTTTTAATTCAAAATTTTAAAATTATATTAGGCTATTTTTTTATATTTTTAGAAAATATATGATTTTGAAGTGTATAGTGAAGAAGATAATTTTTAAGAAAATTGTAAATTTCAGGACATCATTATTATATAAGAAAATATTAGAAATTGATTAAAGATTTTAATTAATAAAATTTTTATTTAAGGTGTAAAATTAGGCATTTTAAATATTATTCTAAACTTATAAAATCTATCTTTAGTTTTGGTGACTTATGTGAAATTTTATTATAATTTAAACTAGTTTTTAGTATTTTATTTTAATTTAACATTTTAATGGTGATATTCTATTTTTTATTTCTTTAGAAGACACATAATAATTATTTTATTTATAAAAAAATCAATTCATTTCATTATAATGATCATAAATATTATAATTTTATCCTATGCAAGAAAATTAATCCTAAAATACCCTTTTTCTAAAAACCTGTTTTTACGTATTATGTACGCTAATACTAAAATTAATTTTTTTAACCCTTATAAATTTGATTTGATAAAAATATTTTATTATTTGAATTTATCATATTATAATTAGTTAATAATATTAATTTCATTTTTTTATTAAAATGTATTACCAAGGTTAAGAATTATTTACCATGGTGAAAGGTTAATTATGGGAAATGATAAAAACTAAGGTGAAAGTACATAAATCGCTATATATTGTGTCCTAATGAATGTATGATATTATTATATAACTATGAAAAATTTATGGCCCGTAATTTACCCATTTTGGAATCATTGAACCTTGAATAGTGTCATGCCATTATTGAAAAATATCGAGCATTCACAAAAGTTTCATTTTCTTCACTTATAAAAGTATAACACACCCACCACTTCATGAAACACCTTTTACTTATAATTTATTCCTTAAAATATGCCAATTTATTAAACCTTTAACATGGTCACACCTTATTGAGACCTTAAGTCTTTAATATTTCAGAATCCCTTGAATATTATGAAGTTTTCCAAGAGAATATTATTTTTCTCCATGTAAGTCTCTAAATTATCTTTAGTTTTTCTTCCATTCATTCTTATTTTAACTCAACAAAATGCATTATAATATAATTAAATAATTATTATTACTAATACTATATGATATTATAATAATGGAAGAACCATTATTTATTCAACTTCATACAATACGAAAAATAAAAGAGCATTGATCTTGCCTACGTGCAGATTACCGCCTCAATGAAAGAACATTTTTCATTTTTCAAATAGTTTTTTGTTTTTTATATAATAATTATAAAATATTGTTAATAAGATTGAAAATTTATAAATAATATCATTATACTTATTTTTTCTTGACATTATTTATAAATTAATAATTTCAATGATACCAACCCATCATATTATAGCATGTTCCCATTTGGGTTTGTTTAACCACCTACGTAGACAATGGTATAAAATTTTACCATGTATGACTATGTAAACTTAACTAATAGTTTTATTATATATTAATGAATAAATAATATGTGTTTTATGTTTATGTAATGGTCATATTACTATTTAACGTATTAATAATCAACTACCATTCATTTATTTAGAATTACCAAAAGAATATTTTTAAAGATCTCATTTTAAAATAACTTAAATAAAAAAACTCATGGAATAATATAAGAACATTATAAATCCAATTAATTGATATATTCTAGTACCTCAAATTATCTATGAATGATAATATTAATATCAATTAATGGGTAACAATATTAACATTATAAAATGTGCATAAAACAAAAAAATTATTAACAATTGATGGTAAAAACAAGCTATAATTAACTAATATAATAATAATAAATATTTAAAATTTTATTATATAAGAGTTAATTTATATTAATAAGTTTTTAAATATTTTATTAACATAGTTATGTTTTTTAGATAACAACTTTGATTTCCTTTGCCTAAGTTGATACATTAGGTAAGAGTTATTTGTCTCTATTTTATAATTTTTGAGACGTATTTGATATTACACACCAAAATTTTTTATGGTGTATTCACTTCCCTATTGATTTAATTTATAATAAATATCCTCCATTTCATGATATTTAAATGTCTATTTCATGATATTTCTTTTATGTTCTATTTATTCTTATGTTACCAATGTCATAAGAGATTTTGTTAACTCAATTTAATTTCATTGATTTACAAGATTTTTATTGAACTCCATTATTATAAGTTTGGTTTATTATGTTTAATGAATAAAATATAATGTATTTACATATATTTTATGAGGTTTTACAATTCTTTTTAATAACCTCATTTCAAGTGATTATTTCATCAAATATTAATTTATGTATACGGTGTTCTTAGTGTCAAATTTAATTTTTTAACATATTTATTATTTTAAATTATATTATCTTTAATATAGTGTGATTAATTACTAAGGAATATATTTTACCATATTTATTTAATTCATGGGGTTTTATTATCCATATCATTCCCCATCATTAAACTGCTTTTGGTTCAAAAGATACCAAATTTGAAATGGTTTTTGTTTACTCAAATCCCTTCATTGAGTTATAATACTTCTTCTTTAACTTATTTCCTCCAAGATTTGTTTATTAAATAGTTAGATTTTATTTAATTACACTATATCTTCCACTTTAGTGGAAATTAATAATCTCATTCAAATATCTTACACTAATAAAATTTCATTATCAAAAGTATATCATTGTTAAGAATAATTCTTATCCTCTTTAATGATTGTGTCCACCCCTTGTCCATATTTTCCTTCCCTCCAATTCTCTATTTTATCTGTGGGAACCTAATTATGTGTTATCGCATGTGACCTTCACATTTCCCTTATCCACTTTCCAATAGGATGTTTAGTTACTATTTTTAGGATATGTATTTTTAATAATGATATTTCAAAATATTCAAAAAGGATTTCACCTTTTCAAGATAATGTATTTAATCATCCACTCAAAATTTAATTTTTATAACATTTATATATTTTCAATGATCTATTAATGAAATTTATTTTTAAAAGTAAATATTTTCCAACATTTTCACTTTAATTTTTTTAATATTTTATGTCTCTTTAATGATTAATTATTGAGGATTATTTTTTAAAGTTAAATGTTTTCAAATGTTGGAACATCAAATTTTCAAAAAAAACCTTTAAAGGTTACCCATAACTACATCCTTAATTAAAATTCTAAAAAATATAAAAAACTCTTTTATGGTTTTACTACTATTTTCTTATTTATCTTAAAAATAATTATTTACTTATAAATCTCCTCCCATAAATTACCCTCTAAATACCCTTATCCTATTTTGGAGGATTAAACTCATACAAATACATTTATTTCTTTTTAATTCCTAGTTACTAAATGTTCATGATAATTATTCCAATGTCTTTCCTTTGTGAACACTCTATATTTCATATAATTGATTGATAAGTATTCAAAAAGATTTCATACATCAATTTACTTAGGAAATTATTGACTTAACCATATACCCTTTATCTATAAGGTATAAATATCATGTTCTATATTATCATGATTAATAAGTATTTACCTATAATGTTAATAAATATATTTTTAAACTCATTTATTTTTCATGGGAATATCATGTTAGGAAAATTTATAGAATTGTGAATGCATTCCTTACATGATTATATTCAAAAATAATATGAAAAACACCTTATTTCCATGGTATCTTTGTGATATGATGAACAATTGTTTTCAAGTGGAACTCAAATATATGGATGATAATGGATGGGGACTTATTTCTCTATCCAATGAATTTGTTATGTTTGATATCTCATGAGATGTTAAGGCATGTAAATAATTATTTTTTCACAAAATTGTGGGTATAATTAGTTTTCTCATATTTGAATGCATGATCATAATTTGTTTATTCATAAATGAATTGGAATAATGAGTTTTCTCATAAGGTTTATATACTTATGATTATGTATCCTTTATATGTTTATTTTCTTTTTAGACTATGTTATATTACATTTTTACCACTTTTATGTTATTTATTTTCTTATGATATGGTTTATCATATATGATTTTTTGGGTTTTAATATATTATGTTTCAAGATTATACCCATATTCTTACTATATGTTGACTTATGATCTTATATTTTAACCCTTATTGAACATATGAGCTTACCCATTCTTACCTTATAATTTCCCTATGATATAAAGAAAATTAAGATGTATAATGTGTATAGAAGAGTATCATGGGTGGAGTATTTGTGTGAGATGTTGAATAATTATTATGGATCAGTAATTTTATTATATAGTGGAAGAAATATATGTTAGTTAAAAAATACTTGGTTTTTCTAGTTAATTTTTTGTCCTAATTTTATAGAACTCTAACATAAAATATACTAGGAATGTATTGTAATGAAATATTTACCTTAAATCATGTAATTATCTGATGGTCAAATCCATGGACAATAATAGTGTGTATCCCAAAAAGTTATGGATAAATTTGGATATTATGATGTAATTGGTTGAGGATAATTTAATAGTTAGAAATGTAAATAAGGATGATAATTTAATTTAATTTGTAATTTCAAAGAATATATACACCTTTAGTTTCATTTATGTAATATAGAATATTTTATATTTCATAGAGATTTGGATTAGTGAAATTTATTAAGTATAACGGTTAAGTCTATGTGTAGAATAACATCTAGAACTTTTAGTGATGTTTTTAGTATAATTTTCTCCAAAAAATGGCATACCTTCTTGAATACTACATGTGGATATAGGCTCTATCATGTATGTATCTAGGGGTAATAACACTTAAAAAGGGAAATTGGGTGTTAACTCGACCACCACATGGTGAATGAAAAAGAGGAATAACTACACACATGGTATGACACTCTTAAGGGATATGCTATGGTTAATTAATATTCTAATTAATAAAACATTGTGAAGGATTATAGTATTATGTTAAGTAATAAGATTAGATTCCTAATAGGGAAATGACCACATATAATTAAAGATAGAACAAATTGAGTCACGGGCTGAACCAATAGTATTATATGTTTAAAACGAAGGTTTTATAATAGAATAGATCATCATATTTTTGTTTTGATATCAATATTTTGGATATTATAATAACCATTTTTTAGTATTTTTTTTAAAAATGATTAGGAAAATGATGTTGGGGAAAGTATAAATCTAGAATAACATTATCTAATAACCAAATAATGTAACATAATTAAATTTTTTGTAATTTATGTATATGTTTGTTATGGTGGAAAAGGTGAGTTTCCTAGTCTCACCTAAGTTAGTGAGGTAGATAAATTAATAAAAATTGAATCTTGATACTCTAGAAATTTCTCATCAGTAAGTGATATTTATCAGTTTCATTTTGATATATTATTAAATTTATAAGGATTATATGAAACTTATAAGTATTGATCTTAAATATATTTTATTAAAAGGCTAAAAAATTTATATTAAATGGTATCAATAACCTTGAAATTTTATTTTATGATAATGTTATATTTTTTGGGATAACTATTGAAGAACACTAAACCGAGGGATAGATAAGTCACGGGTTTAATATATACTTTATGTTGAGTAGATATAGTGTTTATTGATTTTGAAAATGTATGTTATATAGTTTTGGTAACATTGGAATTTAAAATTCATTCATGGTATTTTTGGTTAATTTCATTGAATTTTTAGGAATTTGGTACATATTGGCTAATATGTGATTTTATGACCCAATGATTAATAAAATGTGAGGGTAAAAGGTAAAGTTATTTTCTGGAAGAATTTATTTTTCCATTGTGATTTAATGAATTAGAGGTTTATTTGGTCTTAGGAAAGGAATATTTTCTAGAATGTCTGATTAGGGTATACACATACTTGAGTATATGATTGTATGAAAAGTTAATGTTGTTTGAGGAAAAATAGTTCACTTAATATAGCTTAGGAGATTGATGTGGATGTCATATTAGTAGTTATATACCAATTGATAAATATGTTAATAATAATATCACCTACTTTAATTAGTTATGAATAACTAAAATTGTGAGGTTGAAATTTATTTAAGTGCTTAGAATGTAATGAATTGAGACTTTGGTACCTTTAAATTAATAGTATCTTCGACATCTTGTGTCACACACAACACCAAACTAAAGAAATGACCAACTAAAATGAACATTGACATATTAGATGAATATTTTTAATAAATTTTATGAATAATATAATATCTATTAAATATAAATATTTTAAACAATTAGAAATGAATATAAATTAGGAATCAGAACACTTAAAGTTTCAAAAATGGATTTTTTCAATAAAATTAGTTTCTATTTATTTATTCTCATTTCAAAGTTAAAATTTTAAATTTAGAAATTTTAATTTTGTAAAATTAAAATCATTTTTTAATTCATCATGTCAAAATTATATTAGGGAAAGCTTTTTTATAGCTATCTAAAATAGTTGATTTTTATGTGAATAGTGAAAAATACAGTTTTTACGAAAATATTTAACTTTTCTAACTTTAACATTATATCTGAAATAAATATACATTTATTAAACATTTTAATTAATCAATGATTTTTTAAGGGGTAAAATTATGTATGTTGTATATTATTTAGATCTTTGAAAACCTATGTTTAATTTTTATAACATTGGTACCATTTTATTATAATTTGAAAATATTTTTCAATTTTTTCATTTAATTAATCATTTTTATAGAGATATTATGTTATGGATTTATTTGGAATCCAAATAACCATTGTTTTAATTATATTAATCCAATTTATGCAAAAAAAATTAAAAACATTTCTAATTTTATCTAATTCATAAAATTTATTCTTAAAGTACACATTCACTAAAAATGGATTGTACATGTTATGCACGCTAATACTAAAATTAATTTTTCTAGAACATAGAAATTGTAGTTTATTAAATTATTTTAATATTTGAAATTATAATATCCAAACTATTTAATAATTTCAATTTCAATTTTTTCATTACAATTAATTACCAATGTTAAGAATAATTACCACCGTAAATAGATAATTATGGTAAAATTTAAAACTAAAGAGAAAATATCTAAATCAAAAAAATATAATCCCCAAATTAATATTGGAGATTATACTAGACCCAAGTACCATTTAAATTCCATTATTCCCCTGTTTTTGAGTGATTTACCCTTGAATAGTTTCATTCTATTATTGAATAATAATGGTTATTCACAAATGTTCCCATTTATTCACATATAAAAGGGTTACACTAATAGCACATAATGGCACACATATTACATATAATTAATTAATAAAACTATACAATTTTCCCCTCAAAACAACACCCATTTTCTTGAGTCCTTGTGTCCTTAATATTTTCCAAACCCCTTTAAAATCAAGGAGGTTTCTAAGAGAAGATTAATTTATTTTATACAAGTGTCTCTCTTTTCTTTAGTTTTCCATCCAAAATTTATTCCTTCACAACTCCAAAATAAATTACAATATAATTATTTTATTTTTATTACTATTTTTAAAAGTTATTATATTAATTTAATAATCATTAATTATTCTTTCCTATATAATTTAAATCAAAAGAACGTTGATCGTGTTTACATACAAACTACTACCTCCACAAAATAAAATTTTTCATTTTTCATATATATTTTCAATATTTATCCAAACCTCGTAAAATATGATTAGTAGCCATAAAAAAATAAATAAATTCATTATGATTTGATTATAATTACTTTTTCAAAATAAAAATTTTCTAAACCATAATCATCAATCAAATTATATCAAGTTCCTATTTAGGTTGATATAACCACCCACATGAACGATGCTAAAAAATTATCAAGAATGAATATTAAAACATAAATACATGTGTAATATTATATTCATTAATAAATAATTTTTGTATTATGGTTCTTTAATGGTAATACTTCTATTTAACCTATTATTAATAAACCACCCTTTGTTGTTATAGAATTACCAATACAAGATTTTCACTGATATCATTTTCACACAATGTAACTAAAACACTAATTGAATAAGATAAGAACTTTATAAATCAATTGAAAAGAAAATTTATAATAATTTAAATCATATAAGAATAAATATATTAAAATTAATCAATGATTTCCACTATCGACATTATAAAACATAAATGAAACATTCTGAATTGATAAAAACTGATGGGTAAATTAGGTTATATTTAACTAATATAAAAAAAATTATAAATAAAGTATATAAAAGGTAATATATAAAAAAAATTGAAATTGTTTATTAATATAGTTTTTTATACAAGATATTATAGGGAATTAAACTAAGTGAGGACTCAATATAAGGGTTTTTTTTCTTGATTTTGAATTCTATGAGACATGTTTGGTGTTGCGCACAACCTTTTCATTTATTTATGTATTCACTACCCTATTGATTTCATGTATGATGAATATAATTAATGTCATGATATTTCAATTTTCATTTCATGATCTCCCTTTTATTCTATTCTTATTATAATGTTATCAATGTCATAAGGGATTTTTTTCACTACTAGTGAAAGATGATTTTTTTCAGAGATTTAACATTGGTTTTTTCAAAAATTATGTTAAAAGTGACACGTGAAACTTTTAATATTATATTCTTATAAAATTTAAATTAAAAGGTCTTTATAATGACTTTTATTATTGGTGTTATATAAAACTGATGTTAAAATTCATTTTGATGATCTTTGAACATCTATATTATAAAAAACCTGATATTAAAATATTTTAAAAAAATATAATTCACATATTCTTATCCTCATTTTTTGACAAGATCCTTTCAAAACCCTATTCCTATTGACTCATGATGATACCTAACTCATTCTTGACCTTATAATTTCCTTCAATTTTCAACTTCTTTTGGAATTTTTTTATCCTCATTATTTCATCCTTCACCCTTATTCCATGTCCCTCGACATTATTTAAACCATGAAAACCCAAATATTCTTAACTCATAACAAAAATCTAATGTTTTTGTTCATTTTAGTTTTTTACATAATTTTTTTGAAAATAGTTCTCTTTAATCTTGCATCGCTCACCCTGTTTCCACTAACCTCGAGTGTATTCATCATAATTAAGTAACTATTTTCCTTTTTCAGCCTCTATATTTTGTAACTTATTTTTTTATATTTTTAATATTTATTAATTATTTATTAGTTTTAAATTCAATTCATCCATTATTTTTTTCTATGTATATTATTTTCAATTTTAAATTATCTTCATTAAAATTTTCTTAATGTTATAAAAATTTTTTGATTATAAATTTTTTGTGATTTTTTATGGTTGTATCTATATGTATTTAAAATTTTTTGTATTTATAAATTCTTTATCATTATATTTTGTTTGTGGTTGAAATCATTATTTTTATTATGTTTTTTTCATTTATAATTTTTTTTGTCATTATAATTACCTTTGATTAAAAATATCTTTCTAGTTGTATATTCATCTTCATTGATTAATATTTTCAAATATAAATTATTTCTCAAATATATATGCATGTTTACATATTTATATACTTGTATGTTTTAATTTTATTTTTTCATATATTTGTTTAAATTTTTATATGTATTAATATATTCATATTTTATAGTGTGAATTTTCTGGTAATTAATGGATCATAATTTTAAAAATGCATGAATAACTAGTGATGAATATTAAAAATGGGTTGAAAATTCCTTGGAATTTTCTAAATTAAATATTGAAAAAAAGGATTTAATTTCTATCCATGGATTTATTGTTTGAATATGATTAAATTAAGATATAGAGAAATTGAACACTATCTGATTTGTTGTGGTTTTTTTCATAATTATACATGTTTGATATGGTATGGTAAAATAATAAAGAAGTCTATATTTATGTATTGAAAATATTTTAAACTTGATATATATGATCATCTTGAATAATGAATTCATGTTGTAGGTTGTGAAACCATTGAAAAAAATATGTATTGAAGGATTATACGGAGATGTTTAGAAACCATGGTACTCATGTCACAAAAAATTCATAATGTTATTAGAAGTTCTTATATTATTTAAATAGAAATATAGACATGGTTGGTGTGATAAAAATTTCACCAAATTGATTGAATATAGAAAATGGATACTTCTAGAAGGCAACGAGCTTCTTGATTCCAATTTTGAGGGAAAAATTATTTTCAGTGAGATTGGGGTATAAGAAGTTACATTATTTCCCTAATGATTGTGTGATGTATATAAAGGAATATGAAAGTTTATCAAAATATCCTAAATATGGTATATCATGATATAAAATAGATAACAAATCAAATTGTGATTAAATTGAAAAAATAGGCATTAAACCACTTGCTAAATCAATCTGATATATTTTAATAATTCCTCATTTCAAGCATCTCATTCTAAATTAAAATAATGAAAATTGGTTAACATGGCATATATACGAGTATATATTTTATGGAAACCTACATCACTATTATGATTCACCAAGATGGAAAATATATATTCACAAATTTTAGGATTTTGGAAATTTCCTAGAATGGTTTCATGCATAGATGAAATGAATCCATATCGAGGAATCAATATCCAACATTGTTCATAGCCTATTATAATTTTTGTCTACAACATAACCTCAAATGTATGTATGAATAGAAAATATGTGATGTCAAGCTTGATGATTTTTAAACCATAATTTTCTAGAAATGATATTGATTTTTATCTATATCCATTGATTGATTATTTGAAATTTTTATACGAATAGTTGTTACAATATTTGATGCATAAAAGAAAGACTAATTTTTTGATGTGATGTGATAATTTTCACTATAAACAACCTTCCTTCATAAGAAAACATAACTGGATATAGTGTCAATGGAAATAAATCTTATCTAATTTATGAAGATGGGACTTCATGTCATCAATTTAGGAATGGAATAAAAATATTGTACTTGAGACATCAGAGATTTTTGGGAATGTATCACCCTTATAAAAGATTAAAAAATTATTTAAAAGTATACAAGAGTATTATTTTCCCAAAAACCATTTTTATCTTTAAAATATTAATACTTGTAGAAAAAAAATTAATGTCATTTTTAAAATAAAAGGAAGTTATATTCATCAAAAAAATACATGGAACAGACAATTTATTTTATTTTTGAAACCTTATTGGATAAATTTGGATATAAAACATAAAATTTATATTATGTGTATCAAGAAAAAATATTTTTGATAGTTTAATTGGAACATTTTTATACAAAAAAAGGAAAGAAAAAATATGGATTTCATGTAATACTAGACTTAATAACCATGGGAATACGTTTGGAGTAAGCAACCAAAATGAAAGGAAACAAAACATATTTTCCTCTATCTAGCTGCACATTATAAAAGAGTGAGATGATAAATTTAAATCAATGCATGTATGGTATTAATATATATAGTGGTTTTTCATAAAATAAGAAAATTTTGGTGTCATTGTATGAATTAAAGTTAATAGGTATGAAATCTAATGACCGTCATGCATTGATGCAATAGTTTCTACCAGTTCCATTTATTAGAATATGGTTGATTCCTATCATAAATTATATCATCATGTTATGTTAATTTTTAAATTAAATATGAAAGAATTTCATATATCTATATTTTTTATATTTTTTGAGAATGAAGTTGTTATCATACTGTTCCAATTAGAAATTTATCTTATACCATTATTTTTAATATAATGGTTATCTACTAATCCATTTTGTGAGAGAGATAAGGGTACATGGAACTTTTTAATTATATTAGATGCATCCTTTTTAAAGAAATATAAAAATTATAAAGAGATATGTTAATAATATTCATTGACCAGAGGCCAGTATTTTTCAGAAATATACATCATATTAAGTAATTTTGTTCTCTATAGATTTTTATTCTTTATTAGATCACACTAATCTCCGTATATATTGATATTTAATAGTTGATAGACAAGGTAAAAGGATACATGACTTAATATAAAAGTTAATCCCACTTGATGAATTGATGAATGCACATTTATATACTTTTGGACAACATAGGTGAGTTTCAACCATATATATGATCACATATTACTAAATTATAGTTATGATGTCTAAGAATAAATGAAAAGATGTTGATTAATGAAAATAAAAAACACATTTGTTTTTGAGTTTATAGAGAAAATGGACATTGATTTATCCATATTAGAAAAATTTAAATGGTTAGTAGGGGACCTTGTGTTAATGTGATCATGTGGTCCAGTTTTGATATTAATGGTTATACATTTTAAATAAAAAAAATGTGAAAAGAGTTCCCTTAAAATATTGGAGTACTAATTTTAAAGGAAATATTAGACTTTTAGAGTTCCAAAGACGAAAAATCAATTTTTGTATCAACATTTATTTTGGAGTTATTGAGGATATATGAGAGATGGATTATACTAAATTTTGAGTACATGTATTTAAGTGTAAAATGGATGACAATAACAGTCATATGAAACATGATGATTATAGATTTATATTTATTAATTTTAAAATATTTAGTTACAAGTAGGAATCATTTATCATGGAGACACATTAAAATAGATATTTTATATCTTTGACCCATCAAATGACCAGTGGGATGTTTTTTTATGGGAAAAAAGTTCATTTGGGAGATGAGTTGTTTGATTATGTTTAAGAATTTTATGAAATTTATTTACCTATAACATTATTACCTTAGGATAAAAACAATTATGATGTGTAAATTTTACATACAACACAAAATGTTCATGGATAATGGATATAGAAAAACACCCCATTACTCTTGTAATTAATCAGGTAATTTTTTTAAACCAACAAATTTGAAAACATTATTTGTTAAGTTTTATATTTAAATATATTTATGTTTATTATTCCTATTTTTTATTGTTTTTACAATAATTAGATTCATATATCTATTTTTTATTGAAAAATCTTTCTTTTATCATTATTTTGTGACAATTTTCATTATATTATTTATTTTTTGGTATATTATTTATTTAATAAAATATTTATAAATTTCATCATATTATAAATAATTACTTTTTTACATATAAAATTTACTTATTTATAATCCAATACAAGTATAAAAATTTACACATTTTTGGATTATTATCATTTCTTTCATCTTTCGTTGTTGTTAATTATTAAATTCACTCATTTTAGTTGAACATTTTTTGGTTGAAAAGTTTAAAATTTGATGTTTTTTTTATATTATGGACAATCAGTTTTTAATTTTATTAAAATTATTTAATTTTAATCATGTAAAGTTACACATAATTTTTTTGAATTATTATATATAATTCTAAATGATAGACAAGGGAACCAAGGTATGTATATTATTTTATATAAATATATCTTTAGTAATTAAATTATATAATGAAATTTTGCATATAATTATTAAAATTTTGTGTAAATTTTCTTCTTCTATAGAGATGATAATTCCTAAAAATGGTAGTCATGGAAGTACATGTTTAATAAAACATTAAATCAAATGTAAATACTAAAGGTTGATAATTAAGATTCATGAAATTGACAAGCCAACTAGACCACATGCCACATGGTTTTGGACTTACTTGGATATGGAGAATCATTGTAGGATAAGTATTTTATTCCTTGAATGGATGAGTGTCAAAATTTGATAAATGATCTATTATGGGATTTCATAATGGTAAAATTTCTAAAGCTATTTATTTATTTTTCAAATGGTTTAAGTATTATACATTTGATAATATTTAATATATTCAATTATAGATGACATTTAACTTTTAAGAGATGAATGAAATTAATAAAAAGTGTTTATCAATTGTAGAAAATGGATAGAGGAATTTTATGTCAAATTTGACTTCATTTTATATTGTTTTGGTTTAAATGGTATCAAGATCGATTCCTTCACTCTAGGTTTATAGATATGGAGAAATGTTATGATTTTATCTCCAGTTGGTCAAAGGAACCCCCTCTGGTATTTTTTTTTGTAAAATTTATATGTTAATTAATTTTAACTATATTATATCTTATTTAATTATTATTATTAATATACCTCTAGAAAAACTCACCAAGAAATAAAATCTCAAAATTTTTACCCTTTTACATTATCACATGGATTATATACATTATTAGAGGAGAAAAAGATTACTAAAAAATTTAGTGAATTAAAATAATAGTTAAGTGGTAGCTCTAAAGAGGTTTCACAAAATCCACCATGTACTCCCCCTCATATTGAAAAATGGAATATGGCGAGAATAAAAAATGGTATGTATATTACCAATATAAAAATATAAGAAACTGATAAGATTATAAGTAATTAATTTTTAACCTTCTTCAATATTAATATTTTTTAAATTTATCGCACTGTTATAAAATTTGAGAATATTATTTCACGAATCCATTCAAAATAAAATGAAAAAGGGACCTTTATCCCTAATGGTAAGATAAATATTAATACCACTTCTTTAGGATAGCTGGAACACTTAGGCCACATGAATGGGTATATAGTGGGTATCAGTTTTATAATATTTTTTTTCCACACCCCTAGTACGATATCGATGGGGGATGAATATACTGGAGAAATAAATTATATTAAGGTAGAGCTATGAAACTTGAATGAGTTGAAAAAGGATAGAATTAAATAATATTTAGTGGATATGATTTTATAAGAAATGAGACATATGTGTCCTATGAATTTTTCCTATCCAAATATGCCACCTCCTCATTCAGAATCAATAATTTACTAGGAATTTCATGGTGGGGATCCCCATGTACATATTGTAGCATATGGAATTGTACATCATTTTGGGGGATTATGTGCATCATCATTAAATGCAGTTGGGTTTTGTATGAATAGTGGTAATTGATATTATTGATACAACTAATCCAGTGTCACTACCCTTTGAGGATGTGTCCATAGTTGGATAGAGTAATGGTGATTTTTTTCTTTAGTATGATAATATTTTTCATCATGTGACATATGGGGTATACATTTTTTCCATTTTTTATTAACCATTAAATTTATAGTTTTGTATAATATTTTATTAAATTTACCAAGGTGTCTATGAAATTGAAGGAATCATAGTGAAATAACAGGAAAAATTAAGGTTCTAATACATTCATATTCTCCTCAAGATATTGATGGGGTAATCAAACTAACACACATTTTTGGTATATTAAATAATTATTATACTTTTCTAATGAGAGATGATATATGTATAAGATTTTATAAATTAAATATATTTATAGCTGACATCATAGATGTTCTAATGGGTTAGGATCTCACTATATCCATTCGAAAGTATGTTTTAATGTAATACAATTTCAATTATTATTTTAATTTCATTATGTAAACATTGTTAAATTAACAAAATTAATTAATCTTCTAATAAGGTATCTCTATATTATTTTCATCCAATACGATCACACTTTTTTATGGTTTTATGGATTTAGAATACATTTCAATGGTTGTAAAATACCTGAACAAAAATACAAGAATTTCATATATATATATATATATCAAAAAAATTAATAAACACGGAGATTACATGTTGGTTTTTTTTCATTCATTGACTACTAAGAACACATATATAATTATGAACCACTATTTATTATATTATTATTATCACTAATTTTTTTAGTGTAAACTGGTTGTTATTTATATTTCACCCAAATTAATGTAATGAATATTGGTATTGGGTTGTGTTTGAATAATATTTATCAAACTGTTAAATAAATAAGTCTTATTTTATGCTTTTAGTTATTTAAATTTAATATTTTAATTTTAATTATGTTTTTATAATTAATAATAGAAATTAAAATAGGTCTTGGATTAATAATAATAGGGATAAATTTTCAACAGTGTAATCCAAACAAATTGAATATGTGAAATTTCAGGTAGATAAATTTTATATAAATGAATATTTATTTTTTCTTAAATATCTAGAATTTCTCTTTTTAAAAATTTGTTTCATAAATGAACTATCATCATCAATGGCGTAATATTGAATGTGGGTATTATGTTTTACAATTCATTTAAGAAATAATCGTGACCAGAACATCAATAGATTTTGAAAATTTTGGTTTTATTATAAACACTTATAATTTAATCAAATATATTGTATTTTTTGAATTCATAACACTTTATATAGCAACTATTTAGTGTTTCAATTTATGTTTATAGTTCTTGAATTATTTATTTTAAAATATACTTTTAAAAAAATATTTGAACATCAGTTTTAGAAAAAAAATATGTTGAAAGGTCTTTCTACATCACTTTTACTAAAAAATGACATGGAAATCCTGGTATGAAGTCCATTAATATTGGTTTTTAGTAAATCTGTCATAGAAATCCCTATAGAATTCAACTTTTAATATGGATTCATTTTCATTATTTATAAACCAATTTTTTAAAGTAATACTTTCTACACCACCTATATGAACATCACTTTTTAATCGATGTTGAAAGGATAAATAAAAACAGATGTTAAAGGTGTTTTTTCCACTAGTGTAACTCAATTTCCTTTCATTGAGTTACAAGATTTTTTATTGAACTATATTTTTTCATTTTTGTTTAATTATATCAATTTAATAATTTATAATATACTTCCTCCATTTTTTTGGTTTTATAGTTCTTTCTTATAACCTCATTTTCAAATGATTCTTTCCTCAAAGATTATCCTACTTATAAGGGGTTCTTTAACTTAAATTTGATTTATAAATAAATATTTATTATTATACACTGTGATATCTTAAATATGGCATGATTTCTTATTAGTGAATATAATTTACCATAATAATTTAATTAATTTCGTTTGAAGATATATATCATGTTCTCTATTTAAATAGATTTCTATTTAAAAGATACCAAATGTGTAAGGGGTTTTTTTAACACAGCTCTCTTTATTGGGTTATAATGCTTATTCTTGAACATCCTTCTTCAAATATTTCTTTCTTACACTATAATATTTCATTTATAATTACTTTATATTCATATTTAGTATAAATTCACCATTTAATTCACATATTTCACCTTGATAAAATTTCATTATGAAAAGTATATCTTTGTTGAGAATAATTATATTCCTATTTAATGATCGTTTCTCCACCTTGTTTATATTTTAAATATTTTCCATATTCCCATTTATATGTGAAATCCAAATTATGTGTTATCTTATGTGACCTTCACATTTTTATTATTATCTTTTCAAAAGGGCATTTTTTTACTCTTTTTATAATGTGGGTTTTCAAAAACGGTATTTCAAAATACGTACAAAAAGGATTTCCATCCTTTAAAAATAAAATATTTTTTATTCCACTCCAAATTTATTTATGACAACCATAATGTATTTTAAGGGATCTATTAATAAAGTTTCATTTTAAAATTAAATGTTTTCCGAAAATTTTACTTCACATTTTTGAAACATATCTATCTTTTCAAGGATCCATTATTGAGAAATAATTTTAAAGGTAAATGATTTCAAAAAAAACCCATCACCTTTTTAAAAAAATATCATATGAAAGTAATTATAAAATATTATTTTATTATAATTCTATTTTTATATAAAATAAATTTAATGGTTTCTGTCCCATTTTCCTTTTTATCTCAAAAGGATTTATTTACTTGAAAATTTAATTTCATGAATTACCCACTAAATTTTATCATATTATTTTGGAGGATAAAACTCATTGAAATACAAAACTTAATTTGTATTTCTTAGTCAATAAATGTTTATTAATTTTCATACAATGTTTTTCCTATGTGAAAACTCTATATTTCCTTCTATTTATTGAAAGGCCTTCACCTAGATATCATACATTGATTGGTTTGGAAAATTACTAACTTAATTATATACTCTATATATATATATATTGTGTAAATACTATAATCTCTATTACTTGAGTGATCGTTATTTACCTATAATGTTACCGAATATCTTTGGATACCAATTTTTTTCAACGGGTATATCATGTTATGATTATTAATGTAATTAGGAATTTTTTTCTAAGTTATCCCATTATAAAATAATATTAAACCCGCTTTATTTCCTTGGGTTCTTTGTAATATGATTACTGATTGATTTAATATGACACTCATATGTATGGATGATGATAGGTGAGGTTTTATATCACCCTATATAACATCATGTTAGTATTTCAGGTATTCCTAAACCCCTATTTTTTATCCTTCTTTTCTTGGGATTCGTTTGGTATTTCCTCAGGGGAAATTTTTAAAACTTTGGAAATTTATGGGCTAGTGCACGAATGGCGCACATTTTGCGCAAACCGTGCACCCTTTAAATCCAAATAGTGAAAACTTAGGTAGTGGGGGTTTTCACAGTTGGTGCATGGTTTCTTAAACTATTCCCCCTATTATGAGAAACTGTGTGTCCCATATAAAATAGGCTCATGTACAGGATGCATGATTTAGCCTAACTATGTGGGTTTACCCAGCTAACCATGCATACGGGTTTTTAATTAATCCAAATTTTGATTAAAATTTTTTGAACCCCCTTTTAGGCCCTCGACAGATCAGAACGACACATAATCGATTTATCCCATCCTTGGAACTCCCATGAAGAGTTTTCCCTCTAAGATCACTCCGAGAAGTGATTCGAATCTTAAGGAACACCCTTCAATCTTCTCTCGGTTAGTTTCCTCGCCCCGATCTTTATCTCCAACAATATCTCTTCTCTTAACTAGGGTTCTGTAGATACTCATGTCGAATTTTGGATCTAATACCCTCTTTTTTGGATAATAAACCTAGGTTTGATAATTTTTTCCTGATTTTCAAGATAATCATTCTTTGTTAATGAATATGTGTTAGGGTTTGGTGATTCGAGAGGTAGGTGGTTCTGGTATGATTTCCAAATTTTATTAACCCCAAATTTATTTATTTAATTTCAATTATTTAAATAAAATTAAATTTATTGATTTCAATTTTATTACTTTAAACTGTTTTTTGTAAAAACCCAATTCCATTGAATTGGTTTTTTAAAAAATGGGTTTTTTCATGAAATTGGAAATCCCCAAATTCTAATGAATTGGGGTGTGTTTAAGGAAATTGTTAAAATTTAAATTATTTAATTTAAATTGTATAATTATTTCAATTAAATTATTGAATTTAATTATGGACAAAAGGATATGGCTAAAACTTGGGGAAAATCCCAATTCCATTGACTTAGGGGATTATTGTGAAATTTGTCGCATTTTGTGCAAAAAAAATATTTTGAATTTAATTTGTGAAAGTGGATTATGAAATTGAATTGTGATTTGTTTTCAAATCCCTATTTTTGGAAATATATTAAATTGGTTTTGATAGAAAACTTAGGGTTTTATCTTAGAAAATGGAATATTTTTATTAAAAACTCATTTGTTGGTTTTTAAATGGAAAATTGGAATATTTGAAATAGAGAATGAGAGTAATTATATTTTATGAATTATTAAAATAAATTTTCCATAATTGTTTT
Source organism: Viscum album (assembly GCA_963277665.1). Lineage (NCBI taxonomy): Eukaryota > Viridiplantae > Streptophyta > Magnoliopsida > Santalales > Viscaceae > Viscum > Viscum album. The sequence continues at coordinate 765,906,604 of OY728137.1, forward strand.
ATACTAGAGAAATTAGTGAATTTGGTAGTTAGTGAGTTATTTTTATGGAACTTTACAATTTACAACATTCCAAAACATAAATACAGAACATCAAATCTCTTAGGTGATGGGAATGAGTCCTATTGGGCATGAGCTTAAAGGGATGTTTGTACATATTTCTATGTCACCTTGAGTGTGGAGTCCCTATAGCCTAGATCCATCCTAAATTATTAGGAATATGACCATGTTTCTTACTTTATTTTATTCCTAATGAATATATGCCATTATTGTAAACTATTTTACATGCCTTCTGATTTACATATACAATTTTATATGAAAGTGTTTTTAAGCCATTTGTGAAACATTCCATTTTTTTATAAATATTCCATCATTTTAAAATTAAATCCTTTGCTTAAAATATTTCCATATTTTGAAGTATAATTCATGAGCTATTTTAATTATTCTTTTTAAATTAAAAACCTTTTTTTTTATTTGAAAGAACTTTATTGGTTAATTTAATATTTTCATCTTTTAGGGAATACTTAGTGAGAAACTACTAAGATTTTTATCTCACACCCTACCTATGACTTTGGGGATTTGTATATTATCTCTATCCAGGTTAGAGTATCGGTAAATCACTACTTAGAGGTGGTTCTAGATGTTTATCCATGGACTTGGTGAGTTGCGTCCTTTGGGACATAGGCTGTTTTTTCCTATTTTTTAGTACATGGTTGTAATAGTTTTGGATGTTATGCCTGTTTGACCTCTAGTACATATCAACCTATTGAGATTCCTTTGTATACATACTGACTTATTTCTTTTAATTATTTAATCTTTTTTGTAAAATCATTCCCACTTTCATTTTGTATGAGTCCACATGCTACTCACTAACCTATAGGGATCGGGAATTCCCTTGAGGAAAATTTAAGGATGTGATCTATTATCTGATTACCAGGTTATCTGGGATGGTTCATGACAAAGTGGTATCAAAGGGAGGTTCTCAAGATTTTTTCTATAGAGTTCCTTCTCCAGAATATGATACCGTTCCAAGGCTCAAATGGTTCTCAAGATTCTATGGAATGATTGAGTAGGATGATACATTTTTTTGGGTTCTTGGACACACCCAAAAAAACCAAAGAGAATTATTCCACCTTAATTATGGAAGGACCAAGCATTAGATAGTGAGACATTGTGGTGATATCAAATAAACATGTGGGCCTAGAGTGGAAATAATTGAAGGGTTTTTTTACTTAATACTTATATCTAGAGTCTATGTTGTTGTCCAAGGATACATATTTTTTTAACATGAGTGGGAGGATAGGATCGTGAAAGAATATGGAAACTTTTTTATAGAGATTGTGCAGTTTTCACCTGAGGTTGTATTAAATAACAAGATGAAGGATTGAGGGTTTGAATTGGGACTTATACAGGGTATTCATTACCATGTTTTATTTATGAATCTTCCTTCTTATGATGATGTACTGGATAGAGCGCTAATCGTCGTGATGGACCTGGATGCAAGTCAGGCTTGTTTGGAGTTTCTTTCTCCCCCAGTGGTAGTGTGAATTCCTCTAAGGGAAAGAGGAAACATGATGATTCTCATGGTGGTTCTTGACACCAGGTCCATTCAATATATCTTGTAGTGCATGATGGAGGTCTTTTCGTTTATTACCATTGTGAAAATTCAAGACATTCAAAGAAGGTTTTTGTAGTACCCTCGGTTTGAGGTATGTGGCCTTTTTTATGCATTTTTATGTGTTTAAAGTGCATGGGATGAGTTGGGAAGAGGTTGGGAGAGTTTGGAATGGTTTTGGATGAGTTTGGAGACTTTTAAAGGTGTTCACGGTTTGAGCACGGTTAGTGGAAACCGTTTGTATTCTCTAGGAAACCATACAAGGGATATGGTGGGCTTCGCACGGCCTATGCACGGTTTACCAAACTGTGCGAGGAAACCGTGTGGACCCTTACTCTCGACGCAGTATCATGTGCACGGTTAGCGGACGGTTTTCCAAACCGTGTGGACTAACCATGCAGCCACTTAAAAATTGGGCTATAAGTTCCAAGATCCCTAAGTCTTTACCTATTTCACTCTAATCTTCCTCCCACTCAAGCCTCACTTAGAATTTTGGGTTCTTAGGGGTTGAGGGTGCTCTCCCGCTCGATTTAGAAGCGATTAAAAGGGGTTTCAAGGTAGTTTGAAGGTGGTTTCTCCCTGGTAAGTCTCTCCTCTGGGTTTCCTTGTGTTTTCCTCTAGATCTACATCCTTATCTTTCTTGGTTTTCTAGATCTACACTTGTTGTGTGTAGATATAGGGTTTTGGTTGCCTTGGATGATGTTTTTAAGGCTTGTGAATGTTAGGGGAAGGGATCTAGAGAGGTTTCTGTGGTGCGTTCACTGAATTGGAGGTGTGATTGATTATGGGTCGATTTCTCGGGAACCCTAAAGGTAGGTGGCTTCTCTCTCGACTCCACTTGGTTAGAGATAATATTTTTGGTTACAATTAATTTGTTGTGATTGAAATTAATTTTTTTTTGATGTGCAAAATTGGTTAGAAATCCCTTGGGTGATGTTTTGGATATTTTTGGGAAAAACAGGGTTTTGTGGTGAAATGCTATTATTGTGAATTTTAAAATGGAAATTCTAAAATGGCTTGATGAGATTGATTTGTGAAAATGGTTTTTAATAAAGATTTTTTTTATTGAGATGTTATTTGGCATGGAAAATGATTTTCAATAAAGGGTGATTTATTGAAGTGGATTGTTATGCAATGGAATTAGTTGATTGCACGGTGTTGTTTCATTGGTGGGTTATATGCTTGGTTATGGATTGTTGAAAGTTTGTGTGGAAGTGGAAAGAATTACCACTATAAAAAGGGGGTTGATAGTGGACGGAAGGGCCACCATCAAGGATAAGTGGACGGGAAGTGTCGCTTGGTGTGAATGGGTGAACGTGTTGGATGGAAGCTCCACTGTTTAGTTGTTTTGGTTTTTTTTTTTTGTGCATTGGTTTTCAAGATAAAATTGTTGTGATAATGTGTAAACAATGGAATGGTTTGTGGCTTGTTTGGTCAGATTTCCCTTGGTTGCTTGGTTTAGGTGTGATGGCTTGGTAAGGGCATGTTTGGCCTATGGAAATGGTTTCACTTGTGATTATTTTATATAAACTGTTTTATATAAATGTGCTAATATTTTTATCCTAGTGACGTGTATAGGGAAGTCATTTGGGGAAATCCTACTGAGTTTTAGTACTCACCCCTTGCTTTGGCATGTTAGTGTCTTTGCAGATGTTGTGTATCGTGATGTGGGAAAAGGTTAGGCATCACCCTCCTTTAGTAGAGCTTTGTGATCCCTTGGTGGAGCTTGGAGTGTGGAGCTTGGTGTGGAGCTGTGGTGGTGTCATGGCTTGTGTGGTTTTTCGTTGTTTAGTTTCCATAGTATAGTCTGATGTTGTGTGGACATGTCTAGTTGTATTGGTTTTGGGATGTATTGTGGAACAACTTGGTTTTCCTTTGAGAATACATTCTTGAATGTTTAATTGACATGCATCATATAGTGGTTGTTAGTGGATGGTTTGTTTGGTTTTGTTTTAAGGGAAAATCGTTACCCAACTTGATCTTGAAGCCCTCGGCATTTATTTCCAGCCTTTGGAATCTTGGGAACGTCTCTTAAGGACAATTAGCCATCACAACCTCCTCAAGACAATGAGGTAGTGGCGGGGTGTTATAAGTGGTATCAGTTTGTTCGGTCCATTGGAGTTGATTCTCAGATTTGGTGTTGACATTCATTGTGTTACATTCCTTGAGTCGGGATGGTAGAAAGGCATAGAAATGTTAGAACTTGGAATGTATAGAATAAAATGATGTAGTTAACCCTCTTATGCTGAAATTCTAGTTACCAGGGAGTTGGGTACATAAGTGTTTTGGAGACACTGATAGGAAATGGATATCTCATTATCATGGGTGTAGCCAATGAGATAAACCTGACATGCATGTTATAAATGACTTCCCACTAGGATGCATATTTCTTTGAGGTATAATTATTTATTATGTGATATGAATTTGTGAAATTGTAATGTGAATAAATTGGTATTTTGAAAATGGTATGATTTTCAAAAATGGTGAAACATGGGAAATGTGAACTTGTGGAAAGACTTGTTGTGATAGTGTTGTGTAATGTAATTTGAAATGGGAATACTTGATGTCTATAGAAGTGAGACTCATGGTTGTTTGTTTTCTATTTATATAAATGGAACTGGGTAGGCGTCGTAGAGACCAACCAGAGGAGGCTGCTGAGAATGTGGTTACACCTGAGCCTCAGTTGAACCAACAGTTAGTGAAAAGTATCATGAAAGCTTTCCAAGCTGTGGAAAGTGGGAATAAAGTGGATGAACCAAGGCATGTGGATCATGTGGTTTAGTTTCAAAATCAGAATCCACCCATCTTCAGGGGTGATTTAGAGCCAGAGAGGGTAGAAGCATGGTTGAATAGAATGAACAAGATCTTCGAGTTCTTGGGAACACCGATAGAGTTAAAGGTGAAGTTGGCCTTGTATATGTTAGAAGATCTTTCCCTTCAGTGGTGGGAGTTGGTATTCCAAGTGCGGACGGACCAGGGTATCATGTGGGAAGGCTTTGAAGAATTGTTTAATAAAAAATTCTACCCACATACGTTCAGAATTCAGCGTATGACTGATTTCTTCAGTTTGAAGTAAGAGCTTATGTCTGTGAAGGAGTATGCAGCTAAGTTTATGAACTTTGTGAGGTTTGAACCCGAGCTGGTGGGTTGCACATCGTTGAAGGCAACGATCTTTGAAGTGGGGTTAAGGCAAGAAATCTGTTCAAAGATAGAAGTACTGTGTATAGATGATTACACAGAGATGGTGAATAGAGCCTCAGTGGCTGAGCGACATTTATTGGGACCTCTGGGCAGAGGAAGCATGGTGGTACCCATAAGGAATAGTGGGAACTCTAACGTTGGGTTCAAGCGAAGGAGGGACACTTATTCCCAGGGCAGGAATATGGAATATAATCTAACGGCAGGATCAGTAAATCTTCCTTCGAAGCCCCAGAGCAAGCCGGGATGTTTTCAGTGTGGTTCTACGAGCCACATCAAGCGGGATTGTAAGGAAAAACCTCAAGCATGTCATAATTGTAAGCAGATGGGGCATCTACAGCGTTATTGTTGGAATGCTCCAAGGTCGGGTGCGCATGAAACTCCTTAGGGATCGCAGACGTCGTATGCTTTGACTGGACGGGGACAGCAGCACACCCCTCATTAGTAGAGTAAAGTGGGTCATGGTGATTCTCGGAATACCACGATGCCTCAAAAAAGAAATAAAGAGCAGAGTGTGGCGACAAAGGCATTGTTCAGAGCTGAGCAGGTTATGGTGGATAATCAGTCGGGACCATCCACAGTACGAGGTACTACTCTTTTAAATTCTACCTTGATGCAAGTGTTATTTGATACGGGTGCTTCACACTCTTTTATTGATGCACTTGTGGTTGATTTGCTGGGTTTAAGGGTAGAAATGATGCCCTTGGTTTTGAAACTTCAAACTCCTCTAGGTCGAAGAGAGTGTCGAGACTTCTTATGTAGAGCATGTTGTATCGTTGTGGCTGAGGTTGAGCTAATGTGGAATTTCTCAATGCTTGAGATGGATGGGTATGACGTAATCCTGGGAATGGATTGGCTGGTGGCGTTTAAGGCCCACATCGACTGTGATGCATGGATAGTGGCTTTTACGACACACGATGGTGTTAGACATCTCTTTAGAGGAGAGAGGCGTGAAAGTCCTGGTGCAACAGGTTTTTTGGCACCAGCAGTGGGCATGTTATCGTATTAGTTGGCGTTGTTGTCATTGGAATCGGTAGACAGTGTTGAGCAGAGTGTTCTTCCAGAAGTTGTGGATCAGTTCATGGATGTTTTTTCTGAAGAATTCTATGGGTTACCTTCCGTAAGAGAAGTGGAGTTTACGATTGATCTCCTTCCAGGGACCAATCCTATCTCACTTCCATCTTATTGGATACAACCAACTGAATTGTGGGAATTGAAAGTCAAGTTGGAAGAGTTAGAAAACAAATGGTTCATCCATCCAAGCACGTCTCTGTGGTAAGTGTCGGTGTTGTTTGTGAAAAAGGTGGATGGAACTTTGATACTATGTGTCAATTATCATAGACTTAAACAAGTTATAATAAATAATAGATATCCACTTCCACAAATTCATGATTTGTTCGACCAGTTGAGGGGATCCCAGTGGTTCTCCAAGATCGACCTGAGGTCGGGATATCATCAATTGCGGGTGAGGAAGGTTGATATTCCTAAAACAGCTTTCAAAAGTAGATATGGCCATTATGAATATGTGGTTATTCCCTTTGGTCTAATGAATTCTCTATTGGTGTTCATGGAATTGATGAATCAGATATTTCAGAGATATCAGGATTCATTTGGGGTGGCATTTGTAGACGATATTTTGGTGTATTCAAAGACAAGGGTGGAGCATGAGTAGCACTTGTATACAGTACTGGGGATCTTGAGGGATCATCGGTTGTATTCCAAATTGTCAAAGTGTGACTTTTGAATACAAGAAGTTCGTTTTCTTGGCCATGTGATTTTTGAAAGGGGTGTTTCATAGGATCCAGAAAAGATAGAGGCTGTTATCTAATGGAAACCGCCAAAGAATGTGTTTGAGATATGGAGTTTTCTTGGTCTAGCTGGGTATCATCGGAATTTTGTTCATGATTTTTCACGTTTGGCTTCACCAATGACATCTTTGACAAGAAAGAATGTTCCATTCCAGTGGAATGAACAGTGTCAGCAGTGTTTCGAATAGATAATGGGTGGCCTTACATCATCACCAATATTGTTTTTTCCAGAACCATGAAAAGGGTACGTGGTGTATTGTGATGCATCGGGATCAGGGTTGGGGTTCTTTCTCATGTAAGGAAATCATGTGGTTGCGTATGGATCACAGTAGTTGAGAGTGCATGAGAATAACTACCCAACTCATGATTTGGAATTGGAAGCAGTGGTTCATGCTTTGAAAGTGTGGCGTCATTATCTATTAGGTGAGAAATTCATGATATGTACAGATCATAAGAGCTTGAAGCACATTTTCTCACAAAGTTATTTGAACTTGAGGAAAAGGAGATGGATGGAATATCTCCATATGTTTGATTTTGACTTGATGTACTAACCGAGTAAGGGAAATTTGGTGGCGGATGCATTAAGTAGAAAATTATATGCTCAGGTGGTAAAGAAGGCATCGGACTAGTGGCAGTTGATGTCGGTTATAGCTGATATGTGGTTGGAATGTGTGGACCAGGGTGATAGATCAATCTTCTTTCTGGTTTTGTTGATTCCTGACTCGGTTGTCCTGGTTAGAGAGGAACAGATATCTGATTCTGAGTGTGTGACCATGGGGTCGAGACTCAATGGTGGGGAGACCATTGAGGGTTAGCAACTGAATGGAGATTCGGTTTTGTGTTTTCAAAATCGGATGGTTGTACCAATTTCTTTCCAGGAGGATCTTCTCAGGGTGTATCATCATTCCATGTGGGTTGTTCATCCTAGAATTCAGAAAATGTATAAAGTGTTGAAAGCGCAGTTCTGGTGGGCTGGCATGAAAAGAAGTGTGGCTGAGTTTGTTTCGAGATGCTTGACTTGTCAGCAGGTCAAGGTAGAGCATCAGAGGCCAGCAGGAATGTTGCAGTCTTTACCAATCCCTGTTTGGAAGTGGGAGCAGATAGCGATGGATTTTGTCACAGGTCTCCCAAGAACGGTCAGAAAGCACAATGCCATTTGGGTGATAGTGGATTGGCTAATGAAGTCGGCCCATTTCATTCCAATTCGTGAATATCATATGGTGGAGGATCTGTCCAAAATCTATATCTGGGAGGTGGTAAAGAGGCATGGTGTTCCAGTTTCAATTTTATCTGATAGATATATGAGGTTTACATCTCGTTTCTATAAATCCTTACAGCAATCCCTTGGGACACAGTTGACGATGAGTATGGCGTATCACCCTCAGACAGATCATCAATTTAAAAGGACGATACAAACTCTGGAGGATATGTTGTGGGCTTGTGTCCTATATTTTGGTGGCTTGTGGGAGCAGCTCTTATCATTGGTTGATTTCTCATACAATAACAGTTATCAGGCATCTATACAGATGGCTCTGTTTGAAGCGTTGTATGGGCGTCCATGTCGTTCTACACTATGTTGGGTGGAAACGGGTGAGTCCTCGATGGTTAAACTGATCCTTGTCCAGGAGACAACAAAGAAGATCAAGTTGATCAGAAAGATAATGGATACATCTCAAAGTCGTCAGAAATCGTATTCGGATCATCATCGATGGCCGTTATCATTCGAGGTGAGTGATCATGTTTTCTTGAGGATCTCTTCGAGATTGGGACATTGTCTGTTTGGGAAGCATGGAAAGTTATCTCCAAGGTATATTGGACCTTTTGAGATTCTTGAGTGGGTTGGTGAGGTGGATTATCATTTGTCTTTTCCACCTAGGTTTAGTGTGGTGCACAACGTGTTTCATGTGTTGCAGTTGAAAAAGTATCAGCTGGATCATGACCATGTGATTCGATGGGATCATGTTGAACTAGAACTGGATGCTTCGTTGGTGAACGTGCCAGTGCGGGTTGTGGATAGGAAAGAGAAATTATTACACGGTAAAATCATTGGTATAATTTGTGTTTTTTGGAAACATGGTCAGATTCAAGAGGAGACTTGGGAGCGGGAGAAAGAGATGGTCGAACAGTGGCCTGAGCTCTTTCGGCAAAGGGCGGGTTCACTACTTTCTGAGGATGAAAAGTCCAATGGTGGGGAGAATTTAGTACCCCCGGTTTGAGATATGTGGACTTTTTTTATGAACTTTTAGGTGTTTAAAGTGTATGGGATGAGTTGGGAAGATTTTGGGAGAGTTTGGAATGGTTTTGGATGAGTTTGGAGGCTTTTAAAGGGGTGCACGGTTTGAGCACGGTTAGAGGAAACCGTGTGGATTCTCTAGGAAACCATGCAAGGGAGACAGTGGGCTTCGCATGGCCTACACACGGTTTGCCAAACCGTGCAACGAAATTGTGTGGACCCTTGCTCTCGAGGTAGTAGCGTGTGCACGGTTAGCGCATGGTTTTCCAAACCATGCGTACTAACCGTGCGGCCACTTAAAAATAGGGCTATAAGTTTCGGGCTCCCTCGAGCTTAACCTATTTCACTCCAATATTCCTCCCACTTGATCCTCACTCAGGATTTTGGGTTCTCAGGGGTTGAGGGTGCTCTCCCACTCGATTTGGAAGCAATTCAAAGGGGTTTCAAGGCGGTTTGAAGGTGGTTTCTCCCGGATAAGTCTCTCCTCTTGGTTTCCTTGTGTTTTCCTCTAGATCTAGATCCCTATCTTTCTTGGTTTTCTAGATCTACATTTTTTTGTGTAGATCTAGGGTTTTGGTTGCCTTGGATGATGTTTTTAAGGCTTTTGAATGTTAGAATAAGGGATCTAGAGAGGTTTCGGTGGTGCGTTCGCCGGATTGGATGTGCGATTGATTGTGGGTCGATTTCTCGGGAACCCTAAAGGTAGGTGGATTCTCTCTCGACTCCACTTGGTTAGAGATAATGGTTTTGGTTACAATTAATTTTTTTTTCTTGAAATTAATTGTGTTTTTATTTGCAAAATTGGTTAGAAATCCCTTGGGTGATGTTTTGGGGATTTTTGAGGAAAAGAGGGTTTTGTGCTGAAATGCTATTGTAGTGGATTTTAAAATGGAGATTTTAAAATGGCTTACAGAGATTGATTTGTGAAAAATGGTTTTTAATAAAGATTTTGTTTTATTGAGATTTTGTTTGGCATGGAAAATTATTTTCAATAAAGAGTGATTTATTGAAGTGGATTGTTATGCAATGGAATTAGTTGATTGCATGGTGTTGTGGCCTTGGTGGGTTATATGATTTGTTATGGATTGTTGAAAGTTTGTGTGGAAGTGCCGAGAAGTACCACTATAAAAAGGGTGTAGATAGTGGACAGAAGGGACACCATCAAGGATAAGTGGACGAGAAGTGTCGTTTGGTGTGAATGGGTGAACGGATTGAACGGAAGCTCCACCATTTGGTTGTTTTGGTTGTTTTGTTGTGCATTGCTTTGCAAGATGGAATTTTTGTGCTAATGTGTAAATGATGGAATGTTTTGTGGCTTTTTTGGTCGGCTTTCCCTTGGTTTCTTGGTTTGGGTGTGATGGCATGGTAAGGGCATGTTTGGCCTATGGAAATGGTTGCACTTGTGATTATTTTATATAAACTATTTTATATAAATGTGCTAACGGTTTTATCCAAGTGGCCTATGTAGGGAAGTCATTTGGGGAAATCCTACTGAGTTTTAGTACTCACTCCCTGCTTTGGCATGTTGGTTTCTTTGCAGATGATGTGTATCGTGATGTGGGAAAAGGTAAGGACTCACCCTCCTTTAGTGGAGCTTTGTAATCCCTTGGTGGAGCTTGGAGCGTGGAGCTTGGTGTGGAGCTATGGTGGTGTCATGGATTGTGTGGTGTTTGGTTGTTTAGTTTCCGCAGTGTACTCTGATGTTGTGTGGACAGGTCTAGTTGTATTGGTTTTCGGATGTATTGTGGAACAACTTGGTTGTCCTTTGAGAATACAGGCTTGAATGCTTAATTGACATGCATCATATAGTGGTTGTTAGTGGATGGTTTGGTTGGTTTTTTCTTAAGGGAAAATTGTTCCCCAACTTGATCTTGAAGCCCTCGGCATTTATTGCCAGCCTTTGGCATCTTGGGAACATCTCTTAAGGCCAAGTAGTCATCAATGCCTCCTCAAGACAATGAGGTAGGGGTGGGGTGTTACAGTTTTTCAATGAGTCGCCCAAGAACTATGGCTTTTACGGATTCTTGGGTCACATGAATAGATTCATCCAAGTTTATTACACGTCACTTAGTGGAATGAGATCATATGAACCTTCCAAAACTGAGGTGTAATCAGAAGCTTCACATGTAAAATGGTTCCACCCATAGGCATCCATAATGATGCTTAATGATGTAGTAGAAGAGTCTTCAGAGGAATCATATACAAGTCTAGTGATTGTGAGAGGTACCATTACTATAGCTTTATCATTTGTGACTTACCTATTTGATACTGGTGCATATCATTCAATTATTTAAACTTGTATGATAAATCTTCTTTATCTTCCTATAGAGATTTTATCTTTTGCAATGTATATTACTACACCCCTTGGAATGAAGAGAGAGCAGGGAATCTAGAGTCTCTCTTGTGTCTTCTCTCTATTAGATGTTGAGATTACTTGGAGTTTTCTAGTTCTTGACATGAAACCTATTGAAGTCATTTTTGAGATGGATTGACTCATTTCCAATAAATACCAAATTTATCATTATCTTCTATGGGTTAACTTTACTACACCTGATGGTGTGTGCCATATATTTCAAGGATAATGGGACCTAATGTTGACTATAGATGTAACTTCTTCTATCAATTTGATGAAATTGATATCAGTGTTTTCCTTTAATATGGAGTAAAATCTTTATGTGGTGATATTCCTCCAGTTTTTATCAAGTTTCCCATCAATTTTTTCATGTTTTTACTTCACTGGTTTTCCCCTAGTAAGGGAGGTTGAGTTTTATATTGACTTAATTCCTAGTACTCATTTAGTTTCTATTCCCTCTTACCACATGGAATCAGCTAAAATGAAAGAGATGAATTCCAATTTGGATGATCTTCTTGAGAAAGGGATTATATGTCTGAGTGTGTCATCTTGGGTGGCACATATTATCTTCACTAAGAAATTTGATGGTTCACTTCAACTATGTGTTGATTATCAAAAAATCAATCAGGTTACGGGGAAGAAAAAGTAACCATTTACATAGATTGATGATTTGTTTGATCAATTAAAAGGGGAGAAGTGGTTCTCAAAGATTGATCTTTGATTTGGTTACCATTAGTTGAGAATATTATAATCTAACATTCTGAAAACCATCTTTTAGAGCAGGTATAACCATTATGAGTACCTTTTTAGGCACTTTTGTCTAAGAAATTCTCCTATAGTTTTTATGGGTTTAATGAATGGGATTTTGGATGAGTATCTAGACACTTTTGTGGTTTTCTTTGTGGATGAAATAATTATTTACTCCAAGTCTGAGGAGGATCATTTTCATCATCTAAGATTAGTTCTACATCTATTGAGAAATCACCGACTTTATTCCAAGCTTCCGAAATGTGATTTTTGGATCCGGGAAGTGAATTTTTTGGGACACGTGGTGTCAAAACATGGTATTTCAGTTGATCATGAAAAGGTGAAATCTGTTACGAAATGGGATAAACCAAGAAATGTCTTCACGATTGGGAGCTTGTTGGACTTAGCTGGATATTATCACCGGTTCGTTAATTAATTATCAATTTTGGATTCCTTGATGACTGGTCTAACTAGTAAGGGAGTAAAATTTTCTTGGTATGAAAAATGTCAAAATTCCTTTATTGAGACGATACAACTTTTGAATATTACATAGGTTTTGACCCTACTAAGTTTTGGGAAAGGATATATCAGGATTTGGATTGGGTTGTGTTCTTATGTAGGGAGATCATTTAATTACTTATGGATCTCGTCTACTTCGGCCAAATGAGAAGAATTATTCGACCCATGACCGTGAACTTATAGTTGTGATGCACAAACATAATATTCAGTGGCATTATCTTTACGAATAATGGTTTATATTGTTTTTATACTATAAGAGATTGATTTATATGTTTTCTCAAAATGATTTTAATCTCCACCAGAGTTGTTGGGTGAAATACCTACAGCATTTTGATTTCAACATCGCCCATACCCTAGGGAAAGGGAATGTCATTGTATATGCTTTGAGCAGGAAAGTTCTAACCCATGCAGTAATAGAATCATTGGAAAAGTATAAATTGATGTCTCTTTTTACAATGTTTCATATCGAAGTCTGGGAATCAGGGGATGAGGTTTCCACGACCATTGTTCAATTGAAATCCATTATTCTCAAGATGATTCTTTAAGATGATCAGCTTGATGATGAGTTCCATAGTATTATAGACTCTCTTTATGGTGTGGATACCATTCTTGATTGGTTATTCTCCACTGAGGGCATTATGTCCTATTAGAATCATTCTATGGTATCGTTGTTAGTAAAGAATGATGTTATGGGGGATTTCTATAGTTCCTAGTGGTAAGTGCACCGAGGAACCAAAAATATTTTTTATGACATGAAGCAGAAATTATGATGGGAAGGTATGAGATGTTCATTTATGAGCTTGTCTCTTGTTATTATACATTCCAATAGGTTAAGGATGAGCACCAGAGACCTTCGAGTTAGATTCATCCACTTCCAGTCCATACTTGGAAGTGGGATAAGATCTCTATGGACTTTTTGGTTGGGTTCCACATACCTAGAGAAAGAATTAGGTGATATGAGTTGTGATTGATAGTCTAACTAAATTGGAACACTTTATACCCATTTTTGATACAAACAAATTTGAGGAGTTGTAAAATATATTTGTAAAAGAGATTTATTATTTGAATGAAGTTTCATCTGGTATAGTTTCTTATAGGAATCCATGGTTCACTTCTTATTTTTGGAGAGCCCTTTTGGAGGCATTGTGATCTCACATCTTCTTGAGTATGACATACCTTCCAAAGTAGGATGGCCAGACATGAAGATCTATAAAGATTCTTGAGTATATGATTCGTGATTTTATTCTAGACTTTGGTGGTTTTAGGATAATCACTTTGTGCTGGTTGAGTTTTCTTATAACAACAATTACCTGTCAATGATCAGAGTGGATCCTTTTGAATCCTTTTATGGTCGGACTTGTAAATCTCCCTTGTGCGGGATAGAGATTGGTGAAGGTTCCTTGGTTGGACTGAGTTTTGTCTAAGAGATGACATAAAATATTTATCTGATTCTTCAGAGAATGTTAATGGAATAGATCCAGTGTAAGTATTATTTTGATCATCGTCGTAGACCATTATAATTTTCCGTTGGTGATTAGGTGTTCATGAAAGTTTTACCTTAGGTTGGTCACCAATGACATGTGAGGAAAGGAAATATTGATCCAACTTTTGTGGAACATTTTAAGGTTTGTGAGTATGTGGGGAAAGATTCATATCATTTATCACTTCCATCGAAGATGACATTGATACATAATGTGGTCAATGTATCTTAGATCTGAAAGTATCTATCTGATTTATTTTAGGTTCTGAGATGGAGTGATCTTGAGGTTGAACATGATTTATCTATGACTAAAAGAACAATCAATATAGTTGATTCTAAAACCAAGGTAATTCATGGGAGGATGATACATTTGGTTCATTTTCTATGTCAAAATAGTTCTGATTCTCATGAGATATGGGAGAGGGAGGAACTGATGAGAGAGTAGTGGCCTCATCATTTTTTCATGGGAGCTTCTAAGTAGGATTTTTGGGGAAAAAAATTTATATGGTGGGGAGGTTGTAATGTCTTGTTACTATTTTAAGTAATTTCTAAAACCTTTTTTCTTATCATTATTTGGCTGTGTTTCATTTGGGGTTTCCTTGGGGGAAATGTTTATAACTTTGGAAATATTTGGGCTAGTGCACGGTTGGTGCACATTTTTTCCAGAATCGTGTTCCCTCTCAATCCAAACTGTGAAAACCTAGAAAGTGGGGTTTTTATCTATTGGTGCATGGTTTTTCATACCATTCTCCCTCATGGGATAAACTATGTTTCACATTTAAAACAAGCACATGGTCAGGCTGCACAGTTTGGTTTAACCGTGCGGGTCTGCCTAGCTAACCTTGTGTATGCGATTTTAATTAATCTGAATATTGATTAGAATCCCCCCCCCCCCTTTAGACCCCAGATGGACCGAAATGACCGATAATCAATTTTACCATCCTTGAAGCTCCCATAAATAGTTTTTTGGCCCCTCAGATCCCTCTCAAAAGCAATTTGAAGCTTCAGGAACTCTCTTCGATATTATTCTGGTTAGTTTCCTCACCCCAATCACTATCTACCATGATTTATGTTCTCCTCCCTAGGGTTATGTGGATCATTATATTGAATTTTGTATCTAACACCCTCTATTTTAGATTATAAAGCTAGTTTTTATCAATGTTTCCTGGTTTCCATGATCATCTTTCTTCTTTGATGAATCTTGGTTAGGGTTTAGTGATTCGAGATTCATTGATCTCGAGGTAGGTGGTTCTGTTACGATTCCAAAATCTTATTAACCTTAAATTCCTTTATTTAATTTCAATTTTTTGAATTAATTGAAATTTATTGATTTAATTATATTTCCTTCAGTTTTTTTGTTAGAAAAACCCAATTCCATTGAATTGGGGTTTTAAAAATAGGTTTTTGGCATGAAATTGGAAAACCCCAAATTCCATTGAATTGGGGTTTGTTTGGGGAAATTAGTGAAAATTAAATTTATTAATTTAAATTGTAAAAAAATTTTAATTAAATTTTTGAATTTAATTGTGAAAAAAAAAATATTTGAAGGAAAATTGTGAAAAATCACAATTCCATTTAATTAGGGGATTATTGTTAAATTGATGGAATTTTGTGAAAAATTAAATTATTCAATTTAATT
Organism: Viscum album; assembly: GCA_963277665.1. Classification (NCBI taxonomy): domain Eukaryota; kingdom Viridiplantae; phylum Streptophyta; class Magnoliopsida; order Santalales; family Viscaceae; genus Viscum; species Viscum album. Next base: position 765,922,193 of record OY728137.1, read on the forward strand.
TGTGAAATTAGATTATGAAATTGAATTGTGAATTGGTTTAAAATCCCTATTTTTGAAAATGGATTAAAATGGGTGTGATAGAAACCTTAGGTTTTTATCTTGGAAATGAAATATTTTTTATTAAAAACCCATGTGTAGGTTTTTAAATGGAAAATTGAAATATTTGAAATGGAGAATGGGATTAATTATATTTTAATAATTCTTAAAATAAATTTCTCATCGTTTTTTTACTAGATTACATGAAATAAATAGGTAGTTAGTGAGTTATTTGGATGGAAATATACGATTTACAACATTCCAAAACATAAATGCAGCACATGAAATCACTTAGGTGATTTTGATGAGTCCTATTTAGCCTGAGTTCAAAGGTATGTATATATATATTTCCATGTAACCTTGATTTTGGAGTCCCTATAGGCTATAACTATTTTACCTTCTTAGAAATATTCCCATGTTTCGGACTTTTTTGTATTTCAAATAAATATATTCATTTTTTAAACAAATTTACATGAATTATAATTTATATTAACTATTTTATATAAAATTGTTTATTTATGAAATTTGTGAAAAGTTCCATTGTTTTAGAAATATTTCATCATTTGAAAAGGTTTTCCTTTTCTTAAAATATTTCCATATTTTGAAGTGTAAAGAATGAACTATTTTAATTATTATTTTGAAATTCCAAACTTATTTGATTTAAATTAAAATCCCTTTCTTTGGTTAATTTAATATTGGAATCTGTTATGGAATCCTTGTTGAGACCCTACTAGGTTTTTTATCTCACACCTTATCTATTCATTTAGGTGTTTTTAGATTTTATCTTTCCAGTTTCATGTAGGTGTAAAGAACCACTTGGAGGTGGTTCTAGATGTTGATCTGTGGACTTGGTGAGTTGTATCCTTTGGGACATAGGAATTTTTTCCAATTTTATGGTAATTTTTTGTAGTACTTTAGGTTGTTTTGATTGTTTTAAATCTGGTACATATCAACATGTGGAGTTTATTTTTCATGCATACTATCTTGTTTATTTTACTTTCATAAAGCTTGTAACAATATTATTCCCACTTTCATTTTTTATGATGCCAAGTGCTTGTCACTGACCCATAGGGATTGAGAATGCCTTTCGAGCTATGTCATGGCCTGCTTGATTATCAGGTTACTAGAGTATTCAATCTATTTCATGAAACCCTCTAATTCGTTGTATAATTTTGATATCTCATGGGATAGTAAGGTGTATATGTGTAGAGTTTTCCCTAAAATTCATGGGCATAATGAAATTTTTGGAATTTTCATGTGTGGAAATAATGAGTTTTTTTACAAAGGAATAAGAAAAATTAGTTCTCTCACAAGGTCCCTATGATTATTATTGTGCCACCTTTATATGTTTTTTCCTTTTCATACCATGTTACACTCCAGGAAAATGCCCCTTTTCTAAGATATTCGTCACTTTTATATTATTCCATGGATTATTTCATGATTTATGAATTATTCTTTAGTGGGTATAACATTCTCTTATATCAGTATTATACCCATATTTTTATCTTATTCACACTTATGATTTTTATTGTTACCCTTACAAATAATCTAATCTCACAACTTCTTATGTTACCATTTCCTTAATATTTTAAGAAAATTAATATGTTTTATATGTCTAAAAGTATGTATTGCATAGAGAATTTATGCTAGATGTTAAAAACTTGTTATGGATTAATTAGTTTCATATACAGTATAAAAAATTTATGTTATTTGAAAAATTCATGGGTTTTATTAGTTAATGTTTTATCCTAATTCCCTATAACTATAATCCAAAAATTTCATTTCAATGTATTGTAAAGAAATATTTTCCATAATTCATGTAATTATTAGATGTCCACATATATGGGTTGTCACGAGGAGGATCAATTTTACCATGTGAGTATAGATTCATGTGAGGAGGTGTAACACCTGAGACTTTTATGAGAAATATTTTGTTTTTAAATCATCAAATGAATATTTCAATACACACAACACTAGATTGGTTTTCTTTACACGCAACCGCGGCCTTCCTCGATAGCTTGTGTCATACGCAATACCGAGTTTCACTAAACAGAGATATGCTATTAAAATATTATTAAAACTAGCCGTTATGAATATTAATAACCACTTTTTGAAATTTTATAAATTTTATTTTTCAAAATGGACTTCATTTTTTGATTCGGAATATCGAAATTAGCCTAGAGTGAAATTTTGGTATTTTTTTGAAAACTTTCAATTTTTGATGAATAGTGAAACCACTAAGTGGTAGTTAAAAAAACTGAATTTTTAATAAAACTTAATTTTACCGCTTCTGTGAGTAGAATTTCTAAAATCCGAGAGACACGGTTAATATCAAGGACTAAAATGTGGTTCAATGAGATGAAAATAATTTTTGGTGAATAGTAACTTTTTACTTTTTTTTACCACGGTTAAAAGTAAATAGGGTAATTAAGGGTAAAAGTGCTATTATTATTACCCTAACACATGTCCTAATTCTATTGGATAAGTGTAATCCGACCAAAAACAACCTTAGGAATAAAATATGACCATTTAGGCCCACTTGGATTAGATTAGGACATTTATTATCAATTTATTTAAAGAAGGGTTAAAATAGTTAAAATCAAAGTTTAATAACTAAATCATTTTTAATATAGAGTTATACATAAGATAAATTAGACTATAAATATTCATTAGAAATCTAAAAAGATTTACAACATAATGGTATTTTATTTATAATTTTTAGACATTAAATATTTTAATTTATTTATGACACAATGATGATGCAGTAATTATCTTATTAATGAAATATTGACATAATTGATGTTATAAATACCCAAATAAATGTAATTTGAGACTTTTTATGTATTACACTAATTTTATAGGTTAATATATCAGGTTATTATTGATTTAATTAACTTTTTTCGAACTAATCATTCTGTTATGATTTTCACAAAAAATAATTACTAAATAGTGTCAAAATTGACATAAAATAGTTTTTAAAACAAATATTATATTATTAATTGTTATTTTATTCCTAAAAATATAATGTTAGGCCAAATGACTTAGATAAGGTTATATATATTAATAATAAACAACTTGGGGTTCTTTTGGCTTGTTATAGTAAGTTTATTAACCTTATAGTGTAAGAACACAAGAAGACACGGTAAAAGTAAAATTATTTAACTTAATGTTAAATCTAAATGATAAGGTTAAAATAGGAACCTAAACTTGTCTAAATTATATTGGATGAGAGGAGTTCGACCCATCCCCACCTTAGCTTCTAAATAAATTAATTTGGAGCTAGTTAAAACCGAATTTGGCTTTATAATAAAATAATATTTTTAGTTTTTCCAAAGGTGCCCCTCTCCTCCCTTATAAAAGGGCACCTCCTCCCTCTCCTCCTCACACCAATTTTAGCCTTCAAGATCGCCCAAACCCTACCCATTTCACTTCCCCACTTCCCTAGAATCATCCTAGAGGTTCTGGTCTTCTTCAAAGACCCACCCTAGTGCCCTAAGACGAGGTTAAGAAGAGGCGCGTCAAAAAAGAGGTAATATCCATTACCAATCCTTTCCAAATTATTTCTTCTTAAACTTCTTATTATTTAGTTGTTTCATTATTAAGTAATCACATCAGTATCACTCATATACTAATATGTTATTATAAGTATGAAACACCCCTATTTCACCATCTATCCATCCTACGGAAAACGAAATCACCACGCGTGCGTACGTACGGAATACCGTCTCCGTGCCGTGGTGTAATCTATTTTCCCCCACCACCTTACTTGGATGGGTATAATGGTGTAAATAATTACTATATATGATTATTATAAATTGATATTTATTCTGAAATAGTATATATACACTCCAATACAATTCCACGATCATGGGAACGATATCATCGCTTGTGCATACGTACGGAATATCGTCTCCACGATGTGATGCGATTCGTTCTACATGATCTTCATTGCATAATTATTATATAAATGAATTGAATGAATAAATATGATATATAGTACATTAATACCATTCTGGAAATGATGTATCTATAACCTAAAGAGAAGAATAAGAATTTATTCGACAAAACACGCATAAGAACAAAAAGTTATAAACACCCGAATAACAAGTAGCAATGAAATATTACTACTAAGAAGATAAGAATATGACCATATATGATATCATAACAATAATTATGATTCTAGAATAAGTAAATAACATTATTTAAATAATTATACAGGAGGTTCGGACACTTACGAAGCAAATTGCACCTAAGGTAAGGGAAATATCACAATCTCATTTTTATCCGAGATTGTTTATACTTTGAAATTTACTGGGGTGTATTTTATCATCAACATCCATGTTTCCTCAATATGTAATATTATTTCCATCCACCTACAATTGTTTAAATCCAATTTTACTCTTCGGTTAGTTTTTAGTAAAAGATATGAAAGGAATCTTTTGTCGTTTTTCATACGAGGTACTTTTTGACTTTTCCGACAAAAGGACGAGAATAATGTTTTTTTAACTTATACGGCATGAATGGATTTTTAAAAAATTATTTCCAAGAAGATTCCTTTACAAGTTTTCAAGTTTATTTTTAATCAACTTATTTTAGTTTAAAATTGTATGACATGTTAAGAAAGGAAAAATGTTTTTGAAGTAGAAAGGATATTTTACTCAAGAATGGAGTTTAAGAGTTTTATCAAAATTATTTTCCATCTAAGATAATATAGGGTTCTATTTATATCCCTATTATTACATGGATTTGATTATGTTGTGATGGAAATATTTTTATGAATTCCTTTATCTTATATGAATTGTTTTATGATGTCACGATGTTTAAGATTCCCATTTTTATTACATGGGTTATGCTATGATGTATGGTTTATGATTTTGTGGCACCCATAAGAATGGTATCATTATGAGATGGGTGGGACCTATATCTCCTTCCAATGCATTGGGTAAAGATTTTATATCTCATGAGATAGACATGGCTGGAACAGAAGGTTAAACCAGTTCAGTGAAACAGGACTGAAATGAGGAGTGAACTCGGTTCAAAAATAGACTTTGTCCACTAAGATAGTCTTGGAAATGAGTCTTGACTAATAAGAAATGATTCTCTATGATTATGTGTGTATGACGCAAATTTTCATGTTTTAAGTTATGATTATTGGGATTACATTTCACTACTATGATTTATCCCATATTATGAAATTATGATTTCTTTTGCAGGTTAAGATTTCCAAAAGTTATGTTCTTATGATGTGATTGATATTTATTTTGTTTACCCTTAATGAGCATTTGAGCTCACCCGTTTGTATGTTTTATTTCCCCAGGTCAGGAATAAGGTTATTAAGTAGTATATGCCAAAAAGGGACTCTAGATATGATGAAATAAATGGGAGGAAAAGTAGATGCTTTATGAACCAGTTGTTTATGTTTCCCAGTTTCTAAAGACTCTATACCTATACGGTCCTTCCATGGTTTTGTTATATGTTGTAATAAGTATGCTTCAATTTTTATGTATTAACAATGTATGTAAAGTATGGGTCGTTATAGTTGGTATCAGAGGAAAGGTATAGTCAACCTTTGGAAACTAGGATGTGAAAGCCTTAGTAAGAATCCTAAGGATAAGTCTACGCATAGAACATAATCTTAGTGTTTTAGAAATGGCCATGAAGAACCTATGATAAGACCTTAAGTGTGAAATTTTATTCTTGATTATGTGGTTTTCCTATTATAATTAGTGTTGCTCACACTATTCTTCTTGGTTTTAGTCAATGGCTGGAACCTGAAGGAACCGTGTTAATGCGGAATGTGACGGGCAATGCAATGATTGTCCCCCTGAGAAACCAAACATTATGGGAGATGGAATGAAAAATCTTGTAGCCATGCCCACACAACTTTATCAAGCTATGAATCATGTAGGACTTCCAAACGAGCAAAGGAAGGAGCAACATTCTGTTGAATCCTTCATGAGGTAGCATCCACCTTCATTCAGCGGGTCTAATGATCCATTAGTTGCTGAACAATGGATTAGTACTACTAAAAAGATATTTTCAGTTCTTCAATGTTCTGAACATGATAAATTCATCTTAGTAGTGTATCTTTTGGAAGGTAATGCTGATCAATGGTGGAATCTTATCAAGAATACGAGTAAAATAGATGAAATTGAGTCCATGGAATGGGATGAGTTCAATAACTTATTTTTCAATAAGTACTTCCCTCGTATTCTCCGAACAAAGATGGAGAAAGAGTTTCTTGAACTGAAGCAAAAGGATGATGAATCTGTTGGTACCTATAAAGCAAGTTTTACAAGACTTGCAAGGTACGCTTCTGGTATTATTATCCAACATGAGATTAAGATCGATCGATTCTTTAGTGGCTTAAAACCAAGTCTTCGAAGGGCATTAGCCATAAGGGACTTCAATAGCTACGAGGAAATTGTTCGATGTGCTCTCAAAGTTGAGATGGAGATTGGAGTAACCCATCAGTCATATGGGTTTGATAAGAAGAGTAAAATGGAATTCAAAGGAAAATCTAAAGAGCACACTGAAAAGAAGATGAGCTTTCCCGTATGCTCAAAGTGTGGAAAGAAACATGGAGGGAGTTGTCTTAAAGGGACAAGTAAATGTTTCAAATGTGGAAAGGAAGGTCATCGGGAATTTGAATGCCGCGATGATGGGAAGAAGATGTCTAATGATGAAAACAAAGGAAGGGATACACAGAATGAACCTACTACACTTCAATGTTTCAAGTGCAAGGAGATGGAGCATTATGCCAATCAATGCCCAAATCCAAGGGTTGATGATGATGGTCGACGTCAACAAACTCTTAAGGCTAAAGACAAAGGAAATTCACATGAAATTTCTATCAGTGATGTGGAGTATGATAACGATGTGGTGAAAGGTACACTTACCATCCACTCTAAAGTAGAAAATGTTTTATTTGATTCTAGATCTACCCACTCCTTTATTTCTGAAGAATTTTCTAAGGATATCACCGTATTACCTCAACAATTATATTTTGAGTTAGTTGTGACAACCCCTAATGGCACAACAGTCGCATCAAAAGTTTATAATTCTTCTCCAATTGAAGTTTGTGGGAAAGTGCTTCCTGAAAATCTTGTGATCCTTCCTATAGTGGAATTTTATGAGATTCTTGGCATGGATTGGCTTTCTTTATATGGAGATCATATCAATTGCCAAAGAAGGGAAGTCACATTTCATATTCCAGATCAATCTATGATTGTCTATCGATGCAAGGATGAACATAACCTTCCAGTGTAAATTTCTTCCATCTTATGGGTCTTGATTCCACTAAATGAAGGTTATTTATCTCCAATGGTTGGTGAGAAACTCATGATTAATAATATGCCCATTGTACAGGAGTTTGACGATGTCTTTCCAGAGGAATTTCCGGGTCTTCCACCAAATCGTAAAGTAGAGTTTTCAATAGAACTCGTACCGGGTGCTTTACCTATTTCAAAGACACCTTATAGAATGGCCCCAATTGAGTTGCAGGAATAAAAGAAGCAACTCCAAGAGAATCTTGATAAGGGATTCATACGCCCTAGTGCGTCACCTTGGGGAGCACCTATTTTGTTTATTAAGAAGAAAGATGGATCAATGAGACTCTGCATTGATTATCGAGAACTTTACAAGATCACTATAAAGAACAAATATCCTCTCCCACGCATTGATGACTTATTTGACCAACTACGCGGAGCTCAATACTTTTCCAAGATTGATCTTCATTCAGGGTATCATCTATTAAGGGTCAAAAGGGAGGATATACCAAAGATGGATTTCCGTATAAGGTGTGGACACTATGAATTTATAGTGATGCAATTTGGTCTTACTAATGCCTTTGCTATCTTCATGGATCTGATGAATAGAGTCTTTAGAGACTATCTTGATCAGTTTGTGGTAGTCTTTATAGACGATATTCTTGTATATTCAAAGAGCAAGGAAGAACATGAAGATCACTTGAGAATTATATTGAAGACCCTGAGAAAGGAGAAGCTTTATGCCAAATTTACCAAGTGTGAATTTAGGCTTCAAAGAGTTTCATTTTTGGGTCACATAATCTCAAAAGAGGGGATATCTGTGGATCCAGAAAAAATAGAGGTTATCGAAAGATGGTCGACACCAACAACAGTAACTGAGATCCGAATTTTTCTTGGTTTGGATGGATATTATAGACGTTTTGTGAAAGATTTTTCACGATTATCTAATCCACTCACCAAGTTGACTCAGAAAGGAGTTAAGTTTGTTTGGTCGGAGGAATGTGAAGAGAATTTCAAGGATCTGAAAAGAAGGTTATCCAGTGCACCTCTGCTCACACTTCCTTGTAGTGGAGAAAGGTTTGTGATCTATAGTGATGAATCTAAGAAGGGATTGGGGTGTGTTCTTATGCAAAATGATATAGTGATAGCTTATGCCTCACGACAGTTGAAAATCCATGAGAAAAATTACCCAACTCATGATTTGGAGTTAGCTCTGGTAATCTTTGCATTAAAGATTTAGAGGTATTACCTTTATGGTGAAAGGTGTGATATTTATACTGATCATAAAAGTTTAAAGTATATTTTCACACAAAAGGAGATAAATATGCCCCAAAGAAGATGGTTGGAGATGATTAAGGATTACGACTGCTCAATCCATTACCACCCTGGGAAAGCAAACAAGGTGGAAGATGCATTAAGTCGACAAGACCATTCTAGCATATCCATGATGAGGATCACAAAATATCCAATATTTATGGATTTACAAAGGATGGATCTTGGAATTATAATGGAAGGTGAAAAATCGTATCTTTCTCAAATTAATGTTCAACCATCTATGCATGTTAAGGTTAAAGTGGCACAGAAAGAAGATGTCGAGTTACAAAAGAAGGTGAGAAATGTTCCTGAATTCAACCTTGATTGTGATGGGATAATAAAGTTCAGGAATCGGGTTTTTGTTCCTCCCATCCCCGAATTAAAGAAGGAGTTGTTGGATGAGGCTCATAGTTCTTCATTATCTATTCATCCTGGAAGCACGAATATGTATAGGGACCTGAAAGAGTACTTCTGGTGGGATGGCATGAAAAGAGATGTTGTTGAATATGTCTCTCGATGCTTGGTTTGTCAGCAAGTTAAAGTTGAGAGACAGAAGTTTAAGGGGATGTTACTACCATTACCCATACCAGAATGGAAATGGGAAAACATCACTATGGACTTTGTCACCGGACATCCTAAAACATCCAAAGGCAATAATGCTATCTGGGTCATAGTTGATCATCTTACAAAGTTGGCACACTTCATCGCTATTATAGAGGATTTCTCTCTAGATCAGCTTGTCAGGATATATGTAAAGGAAGTGGTAAGATTTCATGGAGTAACACTTTTTATTATATCTGATCGGGATCTGAGGTTTACCTCAAAGTTCTGGCGAAGTCTTCATCATACTTTGGATACAGAGTTGAGTTTCAGCACTGCTTATCATCCTCAGACAGACGGTCAGTCTGAGAGGACAATTCAAACTCTAGAAGATATGTTGAGAGATTACTCTATATATTTCAAAGGTGGTTGGGATCAACACCTACCTTTGGTGGAATTTTCTTATAATAATATCTTTCACTCAAGTATTTAGATGGATCCTTATGAAGATCTCTATGTAAAGAAATGCAGGACTCCAACTTGCTGGGATGAAGTCAGGGAATGAAAGCTATTAGGACCTGATATTGTTGATGAGATGGCATAAAAGGTCTGATCTATTCAACAACACATAAGAGCAGCTCAGAGTCGATAGAAAAGTTATGCCGACAACCGAAGAAAAGACCTAGAGTTTGAAGTGGGTGATAAAGTGTCCTTACGAATATCACCCTGTAAGAGGGTCATGAGATTAAGAAAGAAGGGGAAGTTGAGCCCTAGATATATTGGTCCTTTCGAAATACTGGATCGTGTTGGAACGGTAGCTTACCGATTGGCACTTCCACCGAATCTCTCTCAAGTTCACGATGTGTTCCATATATCTCTCCTGAGAAAGTACATACCTGATCCTTCACATGTACTCAGCTCAGAAGTTGTACCGCTGGAGCAAGATCTTTCTTATGAAGAATAGCTGATAGAGATTCTGGATCGTAGCGAAAAAGTCCTACGGAACAAGACCACTCGCTTGGTGAAAGTTTTATGGAGGAACCACCAATTATAAGAAGCTACATGGGATCTTGAGGATATGATGAGGGAGAGGTATCCTCATCTGTTTGTTACAAAGTGACGAATTTCGAGGGTGAAATTCATTTTAAGGGGGGTAGAATGTAACACCCGAGACTTTTATTAATAATATTTTGTTTTTAAATCATCAAAGGAATCTTTCACTACACACAACACTAGATTGTCTTGCTTTACACGCAACCGCGGCCTTTCTCGATAGTTTGCGCCATACGCAATACCGAGTTTCACTAAACAATGATATGTAATTAAAATATTATTAAAACTAGCCGTTATGAATAGTAATAACCACTTTTTGAAATTTTATAAATTTTATTTTTCAAAATGGACTTCATTTTTGGATTCGGAATATCGAAATTAGCTTAGGGTGAAATTTTGGTATTTTTCTGAAAACTTTCAATTTTTGATGAATAGTGAAACCACTAAGTGGTAGTTAAAAAAACTGAATTTTTCATAAAACATAATTTTACCGCTTCTGTGAGTAGAATTTCAAAAATCCGAGAGACATGGTTAATATCAAGGACTAAAATGTGGTTCAATGAGATGAAAATAATTTTTGGTGAATAGTAACTTTTTACTTTTTTTTACCATGGTTAAAAGTAAATAGGGTAATTAAGGGTAAAAGTGTTATTATTATTACCCTAACACATGTCCTAATTCTATTTGATAAGTGTAATTCGACCAAAAACAACCTTAGGAATAAAATATGACCATTTAGGCCCACTTGGATTAGATTAGGACATTTATTATCAATTTATTTAAAGAAGGGTTAAAATAGTTAAAATCAAAGTTTAATAACTATATCATTTTTAATATAGAGTTATACATAAGATAAATTCGACTATAAATATTGATTAGAAATATAAAAATATTTCCAACATAATGGTATTTTATTTATAATTTTTAGACATTAAATAATTTAATTTATTTATGACACAATGATGATGCAGTAATTATCTTATTAATGAAATATTGACATAATTGATGTTATAAATACCCAAATAAATTTAATTTGAGACTTTTTATGAATTCCACTAATTTTATAGGTTAATATGACATGTTAGTATTTATTTAATTAACTTTTTTCGAACTAATCATTCTGTTATGATTTTCACAAAAAAAATTACAAAATAGTGTCAAAATTGACATAAAATAGTTTTTAAAACAAATATTATATTATTAATTGTTATTTTATTCCTAAAAATCTAAGGTTCGGCCAAATGACTTAGATAAGGTTATATATATTAATAATAAACAACTTGGGGTTCTTTTGGATTTGTATAGTAGGTTTATTAACCTTATAGTGTAAGAACACAAGAAGACACGGTAAAAGTAAAATTATTTAACTTAATGTTAAATCTAAATGATAAGGTTAAAATAGGAACCTAAACTTGTCTAAATTCTATTTGATGATATAATTTCGACCCATCCCCGCCTTAGCTTCTAAATAAATCAATTTTGAGCTATTTAAAACCGAATTTGGCTTTATAATAAAATAATATTTTTAGTTTTTCCAAAGGTGCTCCTCTCCTCCCTTATAAAAGGGAACCTCCTCCCTCTCCTCCTCACACCAATTTGAGACTTCAAGCTCGGAAAAAACCTGCCCATTTCCCTTCCCCACTTCCCTAGAATCATCCTAGAGGTTCTGGTCTTCTTCAAAGACCGACCCTAGTGCCCTAAGAGGAGGTTAAGAAGAGGCGCGTCAAAAAAGAGGTAATATCCATTACCGATCCTTTCCAAATTCTTTCTTCTTCAACTTCTTCTTCTTTAGATGTTTCATTATGAAGTAATAACATCAGTATCACTCATATACTAATATGTTATTATAAGTATGAAACAACCCTATTTCACCATCTATCCATCCTACGGAAAACGAAATCACCACGCGTGCGTACGTACGGAATATCGTCTCCACGCCGTGGTGTAATCTATTTTCCCCCACCACCTTACTTGGATGGGTATAATGGTGTAAATAATTACTATATATGATTATTGTAAAGTGATATTGATTCTTAAATAGTATACATACACTCCAATACAATTTCATGATCATGGGAACGATATCATCGCTCGTGCGTACGTACGGAATACTATCTCCACGATGTGATGTGATTCGTTCTACATGATCTTCATTGCATAATGATTATATAAATGAATTGAATGAATAAATATGATATATAGTACATTAATACCATTCTGTAAATGATGTATCTATAACCTAAAGATAAGAATAAGAATTTATTCGAAAAAACACACATAAGAACAAAAAAGTTATAAACACCCTAATAACAAGTAGCAATGAAATATTACTACTAAGAAGCTAAGAATATGACCATATATGATATCATAACAATAATTATGATTCTGTAATAAGAAAATAACATTATTTAAATAATTATACAGGAGGTTTGGACACTTACAAAGCAAATCGGACCTAAGGTAAGGGAAATATCCCAATCTCATTTTTATCCGAGATTGTTTATACTTTGAAATTTACTGGGGTGTATTTTATCATCCACATCCATGTTTCCTCAATATTTAATATTATTTACATCCACCTACAATTTTTTAAGTCAAATTTTACCCTTCAGTGAGTTTTTAGTAAAAGATATGAAAGGAATCTTTTGTCGTTTTTCGTACGAGGTACTTTTTGACTTTTCCGACAAACGGACGAGAAGAATGTTTTTTTTAACTTATACGGAATGAATGGATTTTTAAAAAATTATTTCCAATAATCTTCTTTTACAATTTTTCAAGTTTATTTTTAATAAAATTCTTTTAGTTTAAAATTTTATGACATGTTAAGAAAGGAAAATTGTTTTTGAAGTAGAAAGGATATTTTCCTGAAGAATGGAGTTCAAGAGTTTTATCAAAATTATTTTCCATCTAAGATAATATAGGGTTATGTTTCTATCCCTATTATTACATGGATTTGATTATGTTGTGATGGAAATATTTTTATGAATTCCTTTATCTTATATTAATTGTTTTATGATGTCATGATGTTTAAGATTCCCATTTTTATTACATGGGTTATGCTATGATGCATGGTTTATGATTTTGTGGCACACATAATAATTGTATCATTATGAGATGGGTGGGACCTATATCTCCCTCCAATTCATTGGGTAAAGAGTTTATATCTCATGAGATATACATGGCTGGAACGGCAGGTTAAACCGGTTCAGTGAAACAGGACTGAAACGAGGAGTGAACTCGGTTCAGAAATGGACTTTGTCCACTAAGATAGTCTTGGCAATGAGTCTTGACTAATAAGAAATGATTCTCTATGATTATGTGTGTATTCCCCAAAGTTTCATGTTTTAAGTTATGATTATTGGGATTACATTTCACTACTATGATTTATCCCATGTTATGAAATTATGATTTCTTTTGCAGGTTAAGATTTCCAAAATTTATGTTCTTATGATGTGATTGATATTTATTTTGTTTACCCTTACTGATCATTTGAGCTCACCCTTTTGTATGTTTTATTTCCCCAGGTCAAGAAGAAGGTTATTAAGTAGGATATGCCAAAAAGGGACTCTAGATATGATGAAATAAATGGGAGGCAAAGTAGATGCTTTATGAACCAGTTGTTTATGTTTTCCAGTTTCTAAAGACTCTATACCTATACGGTCCTTACATGGTTTTGTTATATGTTGTAATAAGTATGCTTCAATTTTAAAGTATTAAAAATGTATGTAAAGTATGGGTTGTTATAGTTGGAGCATGAGAGAGATATTAGATCCAATTAAAATTACATGATTATGAAATTAAAGTTTGGTAGAAGAAGAAAATAGAGAGTATACCATTGATTCAATGAAAGGTAGTAAGCCAATGGAAGCATTATACATATTATAATTAATTATCATAGGTTTTAAAATATTTCATTTACCAATAGGTTTAGTGAACCACCAACTCAAATAATGAATAAAAAATATATTGTTATAAAAAAGTAATAATTATCAATGGTATTAGGAAACACTATAAAATTACAACAACACTAAATAATATTTTACATATACTATCAAATTTTACAAAAAAAAAATAGGTATAGGATAAAAAGAAAAAAAACATATCATAAGTCATAAATTTCACATCAAGACACTAACTTGGTGATTATAACATAATTAAAAAAATATAAACAACAAACATTAAATGTGAAAACCTATTAAATATATATCTTAAATGGATTTTGGTAATTTATTAGATTTATAGTTTCATGGTTGTTTATATAAAATAAATTATTAGTTATTTAATGGTTGGGTTTGTTTTTTTATAATAATTCAGTGGAATTTACTTAGGATTTTTGAGGTTGAAACTACTATTTTGGTATCCCCATCACCAATTAACTCTAAATTATGTTGTATAAGTACACCAAGAGTCAATTCCCTTGATAAATTCATAGGTCTGGTGTGGTTGGCCCATTGTTGAATTCTCTATCTCCAATTCCATCTACAATATCTAATCTAATTCCAGACTATTTGTTTCTCAATATAAATATACACCAATATCAATATATATCATCACACTTTTTGGATAATAAAAATGGGGAAATTGTGTTTTTGAAATTCTCCTAGATTATTTTTTCTTACCTAGATGAATATTTCATATAAACAACCATGTAGAGAAGGGGAATTAAACAGTCATTAGTGTTATTTTTTAGGGATTCTCATTTGGAAAAGCAATGTAAATGATTTGGGTTATCGAAAGAGTTTCATGGAGTTTTGGAAAACATTTATATCAAATAACTACCATTGAGATCCAAATAGAACAATAGATATGATCTTTATCATCACACAAATAGGAAATTGTTAGTGCTAAAAAAACAATGATATTATAAGTGATAAAAATACTAATGTTATAAGTACCTTTAAAACACATGCACATTTATCAGTGATAGAAATTTCAATAATAAAAACACCAACTATAGTTCCTATTTTTCTTGTAGATAAAATTTACTTTTATCGAATTTAATTTTTGCAATGATAAAAGATCGGTTTATCAATGTAAATAATAGTTCCGATAAAATAAATGATATTCAGTAATGTGTTACAACATTTACAACACATTTCACTAACACATTAAAAAAATTACAATATAATTTCAAATAAATTTATATAATAATAAATTAAATTTTAAAAAAACTAAATTACAAAATTTTTAATGCACTACAATCACATTGGAATGTAAAATTTATTATAAACGTTAATTTTTTCAACAAATTAAAAAACACCATGGGTGGACTTGTATTCTACTACCTTTGATACACCATTTCAAAAAGAACCCAATCATAAACCAATTTCCAATCATGCCACCCCATCACTATAATAAATAAAAGAGTGTACTTTTAAAATGAAAAATGATTATGTTATTAACACTATATACAAATAAATGAAACAAAAATATTATAAAATGAATTAATAAAATGTAATTTTTAAACTAAAAAATTCACTTCGAGTCACATTATTCACACTATGCTTCATATAAACATTTTTTTTATTACTACATGTCACAAACAATTTATGGATTTTTTCCCTAAAGTATCAAGAAAATCGAAGAATAGTTTCCCCATTTTCAATATATGATGTGTTTTTTAAACTAAAATGTTAATTTAAAATAAAAACATGGAATTTAGGTCATATCATCCAGAAAAGTGTATAGAATAAACATGAACATAATTTATCCATTTCAAAAATTAGCTATGAATCATTTTACAAATGTATCAAGACAATCTGAGTTTTTTTTCTATGTTTTAAGTATGTGATAAGTGCTTTGAACTAAATTGTCAATTTTGAATAAATACACACACTTTAGATCATACTAGCCAAAATATGTGTTATATTTATGTGATATTGATTCCTATATGTCAAAAATGAAATATGGATCATTTTTAAAAATTATAAACATAATCTAAGTGTGATTTCCTAGATTCATGTGAGTGAAACATTTTTTAAAATAAAATGTAACTTTTAAACTGAGAACAGGCACTTTGAGTCATACCGGACACACCATGGGTCAAATAAATGTGAGAATGATTCCTAAAAATTATAAATGACTTATGAATGTATCAAGACAATCAAATACAATTTTCTTAGTTTTCAGTGAGTAACACTTTTTTGTAATAAAATTTCACTTTTAAAATTAAAACACATTCATTAAGTCATATCAGACACACCATTTGTTGGATTGATCTATAGTTGATTCTTAAATATCACATATGACATATGGATCATTGTACTAATGTATCAATTAAATTCAAAAAATAGTTTCTCTATTTTAAATATTTGATTTTTTTTTTTTGAAATAAAATAATGATTCTAAATAAAATCACACACTTCCTCTAAAAACCCCAACTCTAATAACCTAGAGCCAATTTCTACTTTATTACATTAGTTTAAGAAACAATGGATAACATAACCAATGATAAATGAGTTTAATAGTACTGAATAACCAGATATATACATGATTTCCATTTTACATTGGAAATAAAAAATAAGACAAAGTACAGTTAAACATTTTGAATCAATGAAACTCAAACATACATTATTTCTTTATATCTTTGGGAATGGAAAAAAATACAGGTGATGTCAAATTCTTAGTAAGGGTTATTTATAGTCGAATCTATCATGGTTAAATAATGCATAATCACTATAGAAAGGAAACTAATTGAAAAAATATTTAATTTAATCAATAACTTGAGCATGAAATGCATTCATAGATAATATAAAAGTAATAATCTCATGGATAACAATAACTTTATTTTTTATAAAGGGAATTTATAATAAAAAACATCTCAAGGGGTTATCTATAATAGTGCCCCACACATTACTGCATGTCCAACACATTCTTCATATATTGGACAATCAATTTAATTCATAAAAAATATACCTTATAAAAAAATATTCATATTGAGTAAATAATTTATAATATAAATATATCCAAAGTCAATCAAATAACTTTCATAGTAAAAAACCATACATAAAAATGGTATACAGTTTAGGAAATAAGAATACCAATGATATAATGAATATGGATATGAAATAAAAATTTAATATCTAATGAAAAATTATCACAAGAAAGTAAATGTTTTAAGAGAAACCTAATCACCACAAAATTAATTAATTATGACCATCGATTCATTAAAAATAAGGATTTTTTAATAAAATAAAATCTTTTATAGAATAGATGAAAATGGTAGGGAATCATCTAAAATAAATTTTTATTAAATAAATTTATTCATAAAACTATTTAAAACCTTTAAAATAAGATAGATTTTGTAAAATAGTTATGGAGGCATGAAAATACATTAATCCTTTATACATTAAAAAAGAAACATTCCTCGTGAATTTTTGTAAAAAAGTAAAAAAATGAACCTTTTGGAAAAAATTATAAATATTATTTTAAATACTTGTAAAATTACAGGATAACAAAAAATTTCCTCAATAAATCAGTTTAGTAAATTAAAAGTAATTTTCTAAAACAATTTTTAAATATATAGACATGGAATAAAAATATACCCAATCAAAAATAGAAATAAGATCAACTTTAATTTTAAATTTTTTTAATTAAATTAGCAATGAAAATAAAAGTTTCAATAAAACATTGAAACTCCTTAAATACCTATAGTATAAGAAAATATATGGAGTTTATGGAGGATAAATTAAAATATCCCTTTAATTAAAATATATGAAATCCTAAAAAAATATCATTGTAAAATAAATTCTTACTTCTAAGGAAACTTTAAAATTGAAACCCCTATAAATAGAACATATGAATTGAGACTTTAATTAATATGAATAAATAAAAATTCATGTTATATAAATAAAAGGTGCATTTATACACCACAAAAATTAAAAAGGTTCTTAATACCAAATATGTCTCATCGGAGTGGATATTGAGACGAAATCTCATACCTCACATTTCTATATAGTTGAATATGATTTAACCTCATTTATAATAAATTTAGATTTATTAAAATTACATACAATAAATATATACATATATATAATATAATATATGATCTTCTTATAATATATTATCACCTGTTTGTTAACAATGTTTCATTATTATCATTGTTTTGGGTGTTACTGCTTCGTTTTTCATATAGGTTTTGATTTAGAAATTAAGATCCTTTTGTATTGATCATGGTTATATCATATACATAATGTTAATAAAAATATAATACATACTCATTATATAAAAATTTATAATCATTAGTGAAAAGGGTGCATGAAAAATGATTTGCATCGCTTTATGGAAGTGGTAGACACATGTAAGAATGAGTGACATTATCAATTTTTAATGGGTAGAAGGGTAAATAAGTAAATGATATATTATATTTATTATAAAATTATTATTTCTTAAATATCATTTATACTCATTAGTTTCATCATTATTACCATCCATGTGAGTCAGTTATGGAAAATAAATTATATCAGTTCGTGAGGCAGTCTCCCTCCATACACACAAGAGAAGGTATTGTTTCCCATTTGATGAAGAATGAGAAGGATAAATATTATTTCATCAAGATAATAATATCTATGTATATAGGATATAATTTTATTAATAAATTTTAATGTTTAGTTTATAATTTATGGTGCTAACAGAAGAATAAAGATGAAAATGTTTGATTGAGATGATTACCTCTTCTTTGAAAGTGATCTTTTAGGTATCCTCTTAAGGAACTTAGGGTTTGTATTTTTGGGAGACCATATATAGTGACCTAGTCTTAACATACATGGAAATTACATTATTTTAGATGAATATTTTATACATAACAAAAATACATTCCTGAGGACCGTAATAGTTTAGTGTCTTTGGAAATGTGGAAACAAAATATTCTATCTTGGTTAAAGATCTTCAACATCTCCCATAAAGATCTCCACCTTTAGTACTTATAACTAAAACTATTCTTAAAAACATGGGGAATGACATATAAAAAGGATTGTGACCAAATGCTCAATAAGGGTAAATAAGGGAGATATTTAAACATAATTATGAGCATAGGGGTGTGATAACATGATCATGAAAATAAATGATCTTACCCTGCATATAAAATATCATATAAATAAATAATGGAATAAAGCATGGTATTTCATAAGACAAGAATCATAAGGAAATTAATATCATAAGCCATGAAATTGTAATTAAGGGATAAGACATAGGATCTGTGGTATACATATAAGAATAGAAAATTTTATGTCAAGGATACCTACCAAGACCATTATAACATGTTAGGCTTGGGATACAACCTGTGTACCTACTATGGGCTTGGGATAACAACCCATGTTAACTATTACTTTTAGGCTTGGGATAAAACTCGTATATCTTTTTATTTTCAGGCTTGGGCTACAACCTAGGTACCCTCTTTCTTTTAGGCTTGTGATACAACCCATGTACCTTCTTGTTTACATGATTGGGCTATAACATGTGTACCATCTTTATTTTAGGCTTATGCCACAACCCATGAACCTTATTGTCTATAGGATTAGGCTAAAACCCATGTAACCTCTTTCTTTTAGTCATGGGATACAAACCATGTACTATCATGTTTTTGCGCTTGGGATACAACCCATGTACCCACTTTCTTTTAGGCTTAGGATACAACCAATGTAACTTCTTGTTTATAGGCTTGGGTTACAACCCATGTATCCTCTTTATTTTAGGCCTGGGAAACAACCCATATACCTTCTTGTTTATAGTATTGGGATACAACCTGTGTACCCCCGTTATTTTAGGCATGGGCTACAAACCATGTACCTTGTTGTTTTTAGGCTTGGGATATAAACCATGTACCTTCTTTCTTTTAGGATTTGGCTAAAACCCATTTACATTATTCTTTGTTGGCTTGGGATACAACCCATTTACCCCCTTTCTTTTAGGCCTGGGCTACAACTCATATACCTTCTTGATTTCAGGCTTGGGCTACAACTTGGGTACCCTTTGATATCATATACAACTTTTCATTATCCAATGAATTGTAGGGAGATATAGGTCTCACCCATCACATAGTGAAATCATAAATTCATGTGCCACAAAACATTCATCATATCATGAACTATGAAAAGAGAGTGGTTCTATAAACATTAAATCATAACCCAGAAAATGAAATGTGTATCATTAACATTTTATCACATCATAAATTATAGAAAATAGATTGGTTTCATAATTATTTAATCAAATCATAACCTAGTAAAAGAATAAGGTTTCAAAAGAATATAAACCATGGAAAATAAATGGATTTTCATAAACAAATAACCCATGGAAGAGAAATAAGTTTTTATAAAGACCATTACATTAAGCATAACCCATTCATAGAAAGGATATGAATGAAACCTTTATATCATTTCCTAGAATGGAATGAGTAACATTGAAGAATGTCATATTAGATGGAAAATAATTTTAAAATATATTTCAAAAAAATTTCCTTGCAGAAAATATATTTTCTTCTTTGAAAAAGGATTTTTAATACATAAAACCCTTTGATAATAATTTTAATATAAATTACCTTTAGTAATTATAAACAGTAATTTAAATCATTTCAAAACCTTTTTCCTTGAAAACTTTTAAAATAATCTTTAAAAAAGTTTAAAAACCATTTTCAACGAAAACACTTTGAAAACTTATAAAGAAATTTTGAAAATGATTTGAAAAATATTTTGCTTAAAAACTTGTAAAAGAATATTTAAAATGTTTTGGAAACCATTTTTCATGAAAAATTATAACAGAAGTTCGAAAATGTTTTGGAAACCATTTTTTCTTGAAAACATATAAAAGAATCTTTAAAACTTTTTGGAAACCATTTTTCTTGAAAATTTATAAAATAAGATTGAATAAATTTTGAAAATCATTTTCTTTGAAAACCTATATTTAAAAAAAATCTTAAAAATATCATTTAAACATGAAAATAAGGATTCAAAGGATTGATGGTAGATAAATCTGTACGTGTCGTATGTGGTAAAAAGAACATTCCTTTTTCATGGTAAAAAGGATAGAAATTTTATTCATTCGGAAAGCGAAAAAAATATTCCATTGAAAACATTGGTAAAATAAAAAAGGTGTAAAAATTTATTTTAATGATAATTTTATATTAGAAGAATATTTTTGGAAACCCCTTTTAGAAAACATGGTTTTTAAGGAACACAAATTTCTGACAGAAGAGAGGGTAAAGTCGTGTTTTATTAAAAACACTTTATTAACAATATTATGTTCCAAAGAGTATAAAATGATACCAATAAATGAATATATAATGAATAACTATAGGAGAATAAAATTAAATAATGTCTTAAGGGGTGGAATATATGAATTCATTAAAGGAAGCAAAAATGTAACCAATCATGAAAAGTGATGATATTGCCTCAATAAACTCTTATAACTTGGTAACATGGGATTATACTCTCCATGTAAGAAAATAAAATTACATTAAGCTTAAAATATCATGAAAAAAATTATATTCATTATATAACATGTAAAATGGAACTATATACACCTCAAAAAAATAATTTCAGGTGCATAACAAAACACAAGTCTCAAAGAAGGAAAATGGAGACAAAACATTTTTACTAATTTGGTAACATTGGAAACTTAAAATCCATGAATGAAAGTTTATAAATGGATATTTATATACCTATAAATTTAATTATAATATATATATAACTCAATATTGGTCAGTACATACACCACACAAAAGGAAAGAGTAGCAAACATAGCATGTATCTCACAAAAATAAAAAGTGAGATGAAATCCCCTTACATTGTGTATTGACTCTCTTAGTAATCTTACAAGATTCCTATATAATAAATGTGATTTTATTATAAATATTTTATAGAATAATATTATTATTTATATTACCATATACGGTTTTATTATGACATTATATTACCCACTTGTTAACGATATTTTGTTAAGGTTTTACTTTGAGTAATATTCACTTTGTTCTTCGCATGTGTCTTATTTAGTTATATTGTTGGTAATTATACTTATATAATGATTCAAGAATGTATACCAAGATATAATTATCTGGTATATCCAATATATAATTATTATTATAATTTATAGAAGATAGTAGTATGAAATGGAATACACCATGTATGGAGACGGTAAGCTGAACATATGCATGAACATTGTTTCTGTTTTAATTATCATATTGAAAGAAATAATGAAATTACATATATGTATATGTATATATCATTATTAAAGTATATTTATGATATAATATATAATATATATATTCACTGAAACCAACCTTAATTAAATATGTGTACTGTATGAATTAATCATATCGCTTTGAGGGGGCGGTAGTCCACACTTCCTCAAATGAAATTATCGTATTTACATATGATGGAAAGAATAAAGTTATGTTATAAATAAAAATTAAATAAGTATAAAAAAATTGAAAATATAATATATATCATATATAAACATAGTTTCCATCATAATGGACACCATGATAGGTGGTCATGGAAAAATGAACAATCATCTTTTTGTGAGGCAGTATTTTGCCGTACATAGAAACTGTATGCTCATTATCCATTAGATAGAGGTGTGTGTAAGTGTAGGTTGAACCATTTAAATAATAAAATAATAGTATATTGAGGATAATTTTTTTATATATAATAATATAATAAATATATTTTGAGGGGTGGAGAATGAAAATAAAAGAAAGGTCTTGAGAAGAGACATTACCTCTTAATCGAGTAACTCCTTTTGGTTTGTGCTGAAAGGCTTCCTTCAATTTCCTTCTACCCAAGTTAAGGATTCTAGGAGGACAAAATTATTTATGGGAATTTTATTAGGTAGGTATTATCTGAACTTAAGAGGTTTTAGAGGTGTGATGAATGGGTAGAGGTGGTGTCCTTTTATAGAGAATGAAAAGGACTCACTTGGAATTTTTATAACTAAGTTAGGTGTACACATGTTCTTACCTAAAAAAATCATAACAAAAAAACTGAATAATGAAAATTTTATGGCCTAAATATGGATATAAAATGGGTGTTGGACAAGTGGATAGATCATTTTGGACCTTAATTTTATGGTTTAGTCCCTAATTAAGCTAAATTTCTCCTTAATCATTGTGATTAATTTTAATCACTTTTACTAATCATTTTGGTCAAAAACTAACTTGGTCTTATTAGAATACAAATATTATACTTGTAAAAATGTTTTATTTCGGTTTATTTAAATTAAAATCACAGAAGTGGAAAAATTAAGATTAATGTTAATCCCGCGTATGGGATGAAATAACATCTTTTTAAAGTAGAAAAATGTTCACAAGTTTGTTAAGATTATATTTCAATTTCAAAGTGAAATTGATTATAATAAATTAAATTGTATTAATATATGTAATAATTATCTAATTTTACCTTAAAAAATAGAATATCATTTCACATTAATAATTAACTAAAAAATGTAATTTTAAATTAAAAAGCGGTATTTTTCACTATTCATCAAAAAAATGAAGTTTCTCAGAAAAATACCAAAAAATAACCCTAGGATAATTTCAATGTTATGAATTAAAAAATGAAGTTTATTTTATGAAATTAAATTTATATATGTTTCTAAAATTAATTCTATTATTAATAGTGGTTCATTCAAGAAAATTGTATTTTTAAACATAAAAAGGACATTACCAAAAATTATATCTCTCATTATCATTATGTTTTATTTCTATAAAAATATTATAAAAATATTTGAAAATTGTTTATTAATATTCATATCACCATGTTTAATGGCTAGTTTATACTTTAATTATTTAAAAATATAATAAAATTAGGCTTTGTAGAAACTTGGTGTTGCGTGTAACATACTCCAAATCAATGTTGTGTGTAGTGCAAGACAAGTAGGTTATTGTGTGTAGCACAATCCAAGCTAGTATTGCATATAGCGTAATACAAGTTGGTATTTCATGTACTATAAGATTAAATTTTTATTGCATATAATACAAGCCAAACATAGTGCTTTAATATAAAATAAACTATCTTTTCTGTTGCATGAAAAGCAAAATATCAAAAAGGATAAATTAATTCGAAAAAAAACAATTCACAAAATATCAGGGTGTTACATTCTACCCCCTAAAATGAATTCCTCCCTTGAAATTATTTTAGTTTATCAATGGTTTAATACTTGAAATTTTCATTCATAGAAACCCACATCATTAGAATGAATACTAAAACTTCCCTTGAAAAGGGAAAGTTGGAACCATAACAGTTACCCAAAGTAATATATAACTTGGTTTCCTCATAGGAGAACATTTGATAGGAGTGAAGATTGTACATGGAGGAAAAACATAAATATTTATAGGGAGTGATTGGGGTCATCAATCACAAAAAATTGAATGAGCCAATAAAAATTTAATTTCCTCAAAGTCATAAATCTATGATTATTTAAAAAAACATTGGTTCAATGGAATTTAAGGTATTAAGATAAAAAAAAATTATTATTATACTATCATTGAGTTATTCTTTTTATTGACCAAGAATATAAGAAAATATACTTACTTGGTGTTATTCCCTTTCTTAAACACAATCCCAGCCTTTGGTTATGCCTTGACAGATTTCCACTTCATCTATTACCGTTAGAAATGAATGAGAATTATTTTTTTTATTCCTGAATTACTAACAGATCCTGATATCCATGATAAGAAAACCCTATATATTTATTTACCATCAACATAATGTAGTTTTAATAGGATATCCAATATGTATAAATCATCATATGGAGATATAAAACTTTAGTCTTACTAACTTCATTAGATGTTTAACTTAAAATTTCAATAAATAGTTAACCTTATAATCCTTATGAAAGATTAAAATTCAATGATTTGGAAGAAGTGTCATAAAATCATATTAATATTGATCCCCCATATATCACAAAGTACCATTTGGTTGTCACATTCCAAACATTTGAATACCCTCATCGTATATTCCCTTGAAACATGACAACAACCTTAATTACAATAAATACTTTTAAAAAATATGAATGCTTACTTATTACAAATGTTATTGGATATATTCCATAAATACAAGGAGTTTTAAACTTCATCCATGATGATATAGACCACTTTTTAAACCAATCAATAATTAGATCCAGTGTAATCAGTCATATCCAATTTACTTTATACAAATCAATCATCTCTTTATCCAAGTGAAACAAAATTTTATCAATATCTTTATCACATTAAGTGTTACCTTCCATTAATCAAAATATCACTTTTATAAGTTTTCATCCCCATTAAATATATCAATTTCAATCTTTAATGAATAATTATACTGAAAATACATATATTGTAATAGCTTGTACCTTCCCAGATCATTCTATTGTGAAAATCCAGTGTTTGAGGTGTTCTGGAGGTCACGGTGGCTCTTTTTAAGATTTTTCCAGTTTTTTTAGATTTCTAACTATGAGTCAAGATCGGTTGGTTGTGTCTGTAGGTGGAATCAGTAAGTGTCAATGGAATGGGGAATCAGTGGGTGGCATCGGTAGGTGGTGTCTGTAGGTGGCATCGGTGGGTGGCATTGGTAGGTGGCATCAATGAGTGGCATTGGTAGGTAGCATTGGTAAGTGGTGTCAGTCGGTGGCATCGGTAAGTGGCATTGGTGAGTGGAATCAGTGAGTCACATTGGTGACTCATCCATCAATGACTCGCGTCGGTGGATTACCCAACAGTGAGTAACTTTCAAATAGTTTTTCAAAATTCTATTTTTTCCAGTTCCTCCCATTTAACATTTTAATTGATTTAAATTGGATTCAATATCATATTCTATCAATTTTTAATCCATTTAAAAAGATATAAAATTTTCCTTAATTTTTCCTAACTCCACCGAGACTTTTAATAGTCAAACATCATGGTATTTATCGTGATCCAGCTTTAATGTCCTTTGAAACTATTTTCCTGGTAGATTTAGGATCTGGCATTTCTAAAGTCGAGACCTTTCCTTTTTTGTGAACTTCCCTTTCTCTTGATACCAAGGTTCCTAGAAACTTTATTCCCCAAGGATCTATGATTCTATGTTTCACCCTTGGATCGTGTTTCCCTGGAGCCTTGTTCACCCCTTGTGTTGGCTCTAGGAGGATTTGACAATCATTTGTTCTTTCAAGTAGGGATTACATCATCTCTTTTAATTTTTTTATCATGCGATGTGGGTGTATGATTGTTATCCTATGAAGATATCAGACTTATGAATAAATTAAGATAATCGAATCTATTTAATATCGATATATAGAGGCTAGGTAAAAGTAAATAATGCTTATGTTTTATCGGTTACTAATATTGTGATCTGTATAGGATATATGCCTACTGAAATTCATGGTCTTTGGTGGGTTTTTTTTGCACACCCATGATGTCTTATGGGTGTTTATTGTTGATACTTTTTGAATGACCATATGAATATAAAATTTTTTAACTATGTATATTCAGTTAAATAAATCGATTCCCCGTGATCGAACTTGCTCAGTGATAAGCCCTAAATTATCAAATTGGAATTAAAGAATGAGTGTTTGCTAAATCTGAATATCCCTTGCCTTGTTGGTGTGTTTATGTCCTGTGTGTGGATTTTTTTTATTGTGACTTGTGTGGTTATGTAGTGTTTGGATGAGAGAATTATTGTTTCTAGGGTGATATGAGTGGTGAAATGGTGTCTCGAGTTGAGAGATTGTTGGTTGTCGAATGGATGGGCAGTGTTTGAGCAGCGGGGCTGCAAGTTTAGCTTGTGGTATGTTCATGTTACTGGTTTTGATGAGGTGTATTGGGGGGTTTGGCAGTAAGTTTGGGGATTTTATTTTTGAGAGGAAGGATAGGGTGGAATGAATTTGAAGAATGATGATGGCAGTGGTTGGTATGGGTGTTTAAGGGAGTGGAAATATGAAGTGAATTGATTCACTGTAGTTCTCTTTTCTCAGCATGGTTTATGTTGTGTGGCTTGTTTCATGTTGTGGTTGGTAGTTTCTTGATTAGGGATGGAATGAAAAAAAATTCTCCTTAATAAATAATGATAATTAGTTAAATGAGATGGTTGGGGCATGTTTGAGTTGGCTTGTTGTGAATGTCTTTCAATTATAAACTTTCAAAGTGACTATTTCTGGTGTTAATAAATGCAAATAGAGGTAGTATAAAAGTTAGAATTATCATAGGGTGGTTGATAGTTTGATTTAGAACCCATAGGTTGGGATTGAGTGTTTAATACTATATATATACAAACCTTTAAATTCTATGTGTTTTATATACACACCCCACCCTATTTGAGCACTATGTTTCGAACACCACCATTATCATGGGGGAGGGTGTCTTTCACAAAAATCCTAGTTGGAAGATGGATGGAAGGTCGCCCGGTCTTCCGTGATCTCTATTCCAGGCGGTGAAATCCAAAGATTCTTCGGGAAAGCAGTGGTTTGTGAGGCCCAGGTGTGTGCAGGTAACTTGGGTTTTCCCATGTGTCTTCAAGATGAGATGTGTTGTGATTTCCCATGTTTTTTCAGGATGAGACAGGGTATATAGCACAGTTTTTTGTGGGCAAGATGTGGTTGTGAGGCTCAGGTGTGTGCAGGTGAGATGTGATGACCTTCGTTTTCCCAATTTGTGGGACTAGTTGTGAGGCCAAGGTGTGTGCAGGAAGGTTGTGACATGGTACTTTCTGAAGAGGTGGAAGTTCCAGGAAGTTTTCTATTTGGTTTTGAGAGTGTCTAATTAGTGTGAAAGTGGTGCAGGGTACCCTATCATCAAGGTGCTCTATATCACTTTACTTGACTTTTGTTATTTGGTGAGCGTGATTTGGTGAGGTTGGGGTGGATAGTATACCTTTTAAGGTGTTGTTGGTATCTGTTGTTTTCTCGCAATGGAATTAATATGCTTCTATTATTTTTCATGAGAGACTTGGGTTTTACCTACTAATTATACTAATATGTTCACACTATGTTATAAAAATACATTCAGGTTTCTAGGAGGACTACGTGGAACGTGATAAGCATTACTAGCTTGGACTTGGGGACAACCATCATGTCACTTCTTAGATTTGTTATTTTGGTATTTACTTTGGATCTTTCCATTTAATTTGTATAATATTAACTTTAAAACATACATGTGGGATGGATTTTGGTTTTTATTTTATATAGTACTCGGAGTTGTTTTGAGATGGACCATCTTATCTCCTGATCTCGTTTTCTTATAAAAGGGTAATGCCTCCAATTTTATGTGATTATATATGATAAAACACATTTTTTTGAATATGTTTTTGATAATAAATTATATAATTTCCTCGCATTATGATAAATATGTTCAATTATGGAATATTTGGGATTAGATCATTCATTTGCAAATTTGATGAAAATTCCAGTTTTACTCTTTTAAAATTCACTGTAGTATTTCAGGAATAAATATTTTTATGTAACTTATTTTGACTTAAAATCGTGTAACTTTTTTCCTTACTTAATAAGATACAAATTCTATTAAGTACATTGGAGCTAGATTGTGCATTTGAGTGGAGCAAATGGGCCATGAAGACAAAGATGGACTGAACTGTCCAGATTGGACATCACTTCACCATTTGGGACGTATCTTCTTCATCCGGGCTTGGATTGGACCCAAATTTTGAGATAAGTTCGGGGAAATGATTAGACACAAATAATCTTTATATCAGGTCAGATAAGTAGTGTGTTTAAGAGGTCAACTATTTGTTGGAATTGAGATTAAAATATTTGGCTGAATTTCCCTTTCACATTTAATAATGTTTTGTAAACCTAGCCCTACCCAACTCTATTTAAAGGATGTTTTCACTCTTTGGGAGGTCTGGTAGAGGCTTTGGAAAGGTTTTTCCGAAATGGTTTCTCTTGGGATCCTTTCACAACTCTTGGAATAAGTAATTCTTTTTGATAACATCTCTTCCAAAAAGGCTCTCCTCTCCCACCTCCTCTTTGTATTTATTTGTTTTCATGCTTGTATCATCAATTTTTCATCAATTAATCTTCTATTTTTTTCTCTTTTCTTCTTATCTTAATCTTACTAATTGGGTTGGAATCAAGAGTGGATATGAGATTGGGTTCTACCCTTTCAATCCTTTGCTCATGAAAAACGTCTTCACAATGACCACACCGCCCATCAAAGAGTAGTTTTCTTAGGGATCGATTTATCTTCTACCCTCTTCATTTAATTATTTTGAATAATTGATATAATTTAATTCACTTAATATTATCCATTAATTGTATTTTTAAATTATAAGAAACTAAGTAATCAATTTAACAATTAACACAAAAACACGCGAGGTCTCCACGATGACCACACCGCCCATGGAAGAGTAGTTTTTTTTAGTGATCGATATATCTTCTACCCTCTTAATTTAATTATTTTGAATAATTGAGCTAATGTAATTCACATAATATGATCCATGAATAGTGTTTTTAAATTATAAGAAACTAATCAAGTAATTTAACAATTAACACAAAAACATGCGAGGTCGAGATTTTGTGTAAATTGTGAGAGCGCAATCTTAATCGGTAATACAAGACCACACGGGATAAATTTGTAGAGTTAAAATATAATACCTAAACACAATTAATCCTCATTTATAGAATGTATATGTGATCTAATTAACCACTAAACATAATCTAAACTTATAACAATAATCAAATCAGGGTGTTACAATTGCATGTTCCGAAGCTAGCCTAGAGTTTAAGTAATTTCATCTTTGTGGTTAAGTTAACTCTCGTAGGGTTTGAGGGTTAAAAAATTAGGGGATCATAATTAAGTGGATATTAATTTAAATTATAATTATTAATAAGTAAATAAAGTGGTAGAGTTAGATCGATTACATCTTTTAAAATATTTTCTAAAAAACATCTTCTTGTTGCGTCATTTTAATCAAACATCGTTTAAAAACAAAAAACAAAAAAATGCAATCTTCTTCAAGAAAACTTATTCTAGATTTATAAACGATAAAAAAAACCCCATCATTTTAATTTGTTTTCTTAATTCCTTTTATCTTATTTTCAAAATACCTTTAATAAGTTGTTAAATCTACTTCCTCCTTTGAGAGACGACCTTGGTCAGCCACTCTACTGCACCTAAGTTCCCAAAAACCACTAATCATTTGAGGGCGCCCATGAAAACTCCTTTCAAATTAGCACCATTTCTAGGGAGTAAAGTTTTTTATTCAAATAATTAGAGGTACTTTTTTTCTTTCATTTTATCCTTTTGTTTTCTCTTCTTATTTCTCCTTTCCCATTTCTCTCATTTTTTTTTCTTTTTTTATTTATTATATTTCGGAACATCAATTGAAACCTCATTTAATGATATTGGTGTCCACTTATTTTCATTTCTCTATTTTCTATTATTTATGACATGATATCATCCTAAGGATCTCCTTGATCTTGACCCCGAGATTGAGCATAGCCTTATGGATCGAATTAGACAATCTCAGTCTATGGGAAGTGTCGACATTTACCCAACTAGGGAATTCCTCCACTCCAGAAATTATGAAATTGGGAACTCTTAAAAAGGAAATATTAAACAAAATAAAATGTCTGAAAATAAAAACAATGAACTCAATAGTACTATTCGAGAGTTGGTTGCACCTGATATTAATTATCAACCTACATGCATTGCTTATCCAACTCTTGAATCTGACTTTGAACTAAAATTTGGGTTAATTCACCTTCTTCCAAAATTTATCATCTTATCTAGCGAGGATCCAAAAAAACATTTGAAATAATTAAATGTGGTATTCTCAACAATGAAACCAAGAAATATCTCTCATGATAAAATAAAACTTAGAGCATTCCCATTCTTACTTGATGGAACTGCTAAGGATTGGATGTATTATTTACAACATGAAGATGTAACTTATTGGAATGATTTGAAACGTCTTTTCTTGCAAATATTTTTTCCAGAATCAAGGACCACTTCTATTCGTAAAGAGATATCGGGGATCAAACAAGTGCAAGGGGAGTCAATGTTTGAGTACTGGGAGCGATTCAAGAAGTTGTGTTCAAGTTTCCCATATCACCAAATTAGTGAGAAACTACTCATCCAGTACTTCTATGAAGGACTCACACCTATGGAGAGAATCATGGTGGATACTGAGTCTGGAGGAGCATTGGTGGACAAGACACCATTAGTTGCACGTGCATTTATTGACAATATGGCACAAAACTCCCAACAATTTGGCGATCGAGGTACACCGCATGTTCTAAGAGTACATCAGGTAAGTCCTTCTTCTCTTAAAATTCATTTGATTGATAACAAGTTGGAAGAATTGACCACTATGGTGAGACAGATTGATTTGGCTCAAAATATATCCCAGCCCTCTCCTTCAAGGTCCTGTGGAATTTTCATGGAGACAAGCCACCCAACTGATTGTTTCCCCCAACTGCAAGAAATGGAAGATTGTGCAGTAGTGTTTCCTAGGAGACCAAATCAGCAGCAGCAACAACCACATCCCCAATAGAAGTTTGATTCCTTTGCACCACCATAAAACCAAGGGTAGAAGGATCAATCGTACATGAGGTATGCATCTGGACAACAAAAAAGGACCCCTTTTCAACAAAACTTCCAACAACCTCCACCTTACCAATAGGGTTTCCAACAACCTCAAAGGCGATTTGAAGCTCAAGCATCAACAAGTCAACAGCAATAGAATTCTCAACCAAAGTTAGATTCTAACACTGATGATCTTTTGAATAAAATTGCTCTTAATCACTAGAATGAGTTGAAGAGTCAAGGTTCGGAGCTGAGGGAGTTGAAGACCCAAATGAGAAAGATTTCTACTTCTCTTTATGAACTAGTAAGTAAGAACTCTGGAAATCTACCTTCCCAACCTACTCCAAATCCCAAGGGTATGTCATTTCCATCACATTGATAAGTGGGAAGGAAACAACTGATACATCTGCACCCATAATTCCACCGGGATTCACGTTAAATCCATAAAATCCTCATTCCACACCAACTGTTGAGCAACCCAAGGAGAAAGATAAAGGTAAGAAAAATATTGATTATGTTCTTCATAAACCCCTTACATTTCCAAATATAATTGTACAAACCAAGAAGATGGATGAAGAGGTAATGAAAAATGAGGTTTTGGACACATTAAAGCATGTAGAGATAAACATCCCCCTTATTGAGGTGATTCTCACTAAAATTTACCCAAGAGATGAAGGTAGAACGGTCCTTGTAGTTTAGATTGGGTTATCGAATCCTCAGAGACATAAGAAGTAACCTAGAGACACGTACATTATATGGATTGCTTTTTGGCTATGAAGTGGCCAACTTGGGTTGATTTAAGATGTTTTTAAAGGATCACTAATAGATTTAAGTTAATTCAAATTAAGTTAATGAGTTGATCCTTGGTTATCGCTCAGGGTGGATTGGATGAATTCCTTTTTAAATGATTTCAATTTATTATATTTGAGATGGTTTCATTTAATAAGATCAAAAAGCATCATCACTTACTGGTTTAATACCTACACCCTTTAATACTAATCACCTATACACTTTAAGGATGAATGTTTTGAGAACTTCGTGGTAAAGGTTTGTATTAGCACTTGAAGTGTGTGGCCTTAAATTCCACAAGGACGATGGAGTTTAAAAATCATCAAATAAAAATTTCAATTGAAGAATTGATTAGATATTAATGGGGTGATAAATAACATCCAATACATCCCCTTGATACTCCCTTGGATCAACCCATAAGTGGGTTAGCCCTCCAGTGATGATATGGTTTCAATGGAAGCGGGAAGTAGACTCATGAGGGATGAATTGAAGAAGTAAAGAAAAAAATAAAAAGGAAATGATCACTCCATAGTTGTGTGAATAATTTCACAAGTTTTGGTATGAATAAATTCACACCTTGAGGCAATGGCATCAACGTGATATGGAGAATAATATAATAATAAGAGAATAAGAACTTTTATTAAGAAAAAATGATGAATTAAAGCAACTTACATGTGGAAGACAAATTGGAGACAACAAAATCATGGCATAACATTACTATGAAAGAAAAATCAAAAGATGATAAACTCCTCCATCACCACTTCCTTAAATAAGCATTTTGGGATACTTGGGTCGAGCCTCCAACAGTACAAAGAATCCCACTTGATTATGGTAGGCCTAGGATGGTGGAAAGCTAAACTCCTCCATCACCACATGTAATTTGTTTTAATTCATCCTTTTTTCTTAATAAAAGTTCTTCTTCTCTTATTATTCTATTCCTCTTTATCTCACTTTGATACCGTTGCCTCAAGGTGTGAATTTATTCATACCAAACCTTGTGACATTATTCACACAACGGTGGAGTGATCATTTCCTTTTTATTTTTTATTTACTTCTTCAATTCCTCCCTCATGAGTCTACTTCCCGCTTCCATTGAAACCATATCATCAATGGAGGGCTAACCCACTTATGGGTTGATCCAAGGGAGTATCAAGGGGCAGGATTGGATGTTATTTATCACCCCATTAATGTCTAATCACTTATTCAATTGAGATGGGTTCATTTAATAAGATCAAACAACATCATCACTTACTAGTTTAATACCTACACCCTTTAATACTAATCACCTATAAACTTGAAGTATCAATGTTTTGAGCACTTCAAGTTAAAGGTTTTTATTATAACTTGAAGTGTGTGGCCTTAAATTAAACAAGGACGATGGAGTTTAAAAATCATCAAATAAAAATCTCAATTGAAGAAGTGATTATACATTAATGGGGTGATAAATAACATCCAATTTAGCCCCTTGATACTCCCTTGGATCAACCCATAAGTTTTTTTATCCCTCCATTGATGATATAGTTTCAATGGAAGTGGGAAGTAGACTCATGAGGGAGGAATTGAAAAAGTAAAGAAAACAATAAAAAGGAAATGATCACTCCACTGTTGTGTGAATAATTTCACAAGGTTTGGTATGAATAAATTCACACCTTAAGGCAACGGTATCAAAGTGATATAGATAATAAAAGAATAATAATATAAGAAGAACTTTTATTAAGAAAAAAGGATGAATTAAAACAACTTGTGGAAGACAAATTTGAGACAACAAAATCGCAGCATAACATTACAATGAAAGAAAGCTCAAAAGATGATAAACTCCTCCATCACCACTACCTTAAATAGGAATTTTGGGATCTTTGGGTTGAGCCTCCAATAGTAAAAAGCATCCCACTTGATTATGGTAGTCCTAGGGTGGTGGAAAGCTTGTGGAACTTGTACTTTTCCACTCTTGACCCGAGGTGGCAGACAGCTTGCAACCACCAAACTAACGTGCTTGTAAGACCTTCTAGATGAAATAATTAGAGTGGGTCATAGCAGAAGAAAATGGATCCCCAGATGTCTCCTAACCTCATATAAAATTTGGGCCCATTTGTAGTTGTGTATTCCTAGATATGATTAGATTTGTGGTCTGTTTTTATGGGCCTCAGAATTTGGCCCATAATTTTATCTCTAAATTGGGCCGCCTTAATAACTACAATGGAGGAAGAATTAGCATTGTATTCTTAAGAATAATTTGTTCCTATATATGTCCTCAATAATCCCAAGAAATTTGTGCTTTATTGGGCCTGTATGTTGGGCCCCAAATTGTCATTAGTGGGATGGTTTCCAATCTACCTTCTCCATAATTGTTTGCATGAAATCCCATTTTGGTGGTCTTACAATGTGGATCTTCCAACACTCCATAAATATGAATTGTTCCCAATATAATTATAAACCTGAAAATTAAATATGAAAATAAAATAAAGATCATTGTGTACGTTAAATGATGTTCAAAAATGTGCCACATAATAGTGCATTTTAAGAAGGAATTACAATCATAATGTAAAATGATGTTCAAAGTGTAAAATGAACTAAAATGGTGTTTATGAATAATAAAGAACATGAATATTATATAAATTATCAATGAATATTAGCCTCATTTAGTGGCTAATCACACCCCCCCAACTTGATTTTTTTCTAGTCCCGAGCAAAATACATCTCAACAATATGAAATTCGAATTCCCTTTTCCAAAAACATTTAAATACACAATGATCACCAAAAACCCTTATACCAAACAATCATGAAACCCGTAAAAATATTTTAATACATGATATTTTCATAAGAACATCTCAATCCCAAGCCCATTCTTTTGTTCAAATTCATTTCCATATTTCATCTAATATCAATTAATTATGAGGATGTGTTTTGTATCACAATAGACATGGGGGTTCATCTTTATTCAAGGGGGAAATGACAGAAGCACTAGGTGGAATCACATTTCAATATTAAGATGAGTATTCAATTTTTTTTTTTTTTTGCAGTTTTTCCATGGTAATTGAAATTGAACTCAAAAGAGTCAACCCCTATAGCGAGACTTTTCCAATGACTCTCAGGTTCAAAGGCCTTAGGGGACCAAGTGAATCCCACATACTCAGGCATCATATCAAGTTAACTCAGTCAAAACAAATTCAAATTACCAAAAATAGAGATAAAATTACTAAATATGGGCCAGAAAACTGTGGAGTTATGATCCCCAAGTGCTGAAAGCCATGCATTAGGTCATTTCATTTATCTACGTGCAAATTTATTGTTTTTTTTAATTTTTTTTATTATTGAATACTCATATTAAAACTAAAATGATCACCAAACCTATGCTATTTATTTGGGGTACCCCATGAACTCAAACTAATACCCCACTATCCAAAGGATGTGCATTGTGATATTTTTTTTATTTGGATGAAAATATAAATGATGAAATATCACATTGGACAACCAAACTTTTCAAAATCTATGCTCATGAAATTATACAAGGATTAAAATCAGAATCAGGGCATGCTAAATTATTTGATATTCAGTTTCAAAGTGTGCAATGTGTATTACCATGTTCAAGGTTAAAGAAATTTTTCCTTCCATTAAGGTGCACTTTTTTTTAAATCATTCATTTTTTGGACACTAAAGCATTTTTTATTTTATCTCCCCCTCCCCCAACTTAAAATAACATTTTCCCCAGTGTTTAAAGAAAAGAAAATTTAGAAGGGGGTAGAGGTAGATAATGAGAGTTCAAAAAGGAAATTGAAAAGGAGGATCATGGAATGAGGTCACCTGGTGGTTGAAGTTGAAATTTTTGCTGCTCCCTTTTAATCCCTTAATCTCGATGTCACTTTGAGAATTCCTTAGTGGAGAAAAAAAAGAAAAAGAAACAAAAAAACTATATATATATATATAATAAATAAATTAAAATATAAGTATATATAATAAAATTAAAGAATAAGGAAGCACAAAAAGTCGTAGGTCAGTGGTAAGCATGTGCCCCTGTCTCCCTTCGGTCCCTGGTTCGAATCCCCGCAGCTTCGTCAGTTGTGACGGGGTTTTCCCCATGACCTATGATGTGTCCCTTTTTTATTATTATATTTTTATTTATTTATTTTAATTTTAATTTTAACCTACAAACACATAAAAATAAAATAAAATAAATTGATGATACATTGTCTTATTTTTAAATTTATGGGTAAGGTATTACTCAAGTATCACACCACGTGACATGGATGAATATTATGCTCCCCTTTCATACCCATCCATACACATAATAGAAGAACAGTTCAATAGTATATATTTTTTTTAAATCAAAATGATTCATTAATCCTATTTAAAAAAATGATTCACAAAGATGAAAATCACGTGTTGCCTCTCATGCAGCGCTTTGGTTTAATATCGCTAGCTCGACTTAGACCTTTAATTATTTAAGTGTTTTCCTCATCTAAGGTTATTTCACAAAAGTTTTCATCAACTTAATTTTTTTGGAATGGTTCAATGAATGGTTTGACTTTATGACCATTAGCTTTAAATGTTTGACCATTAGTGGGATCTTGAATTTCTACAGCCCCATGGGGGTACACCTTATGCACTATGTATGGACCTGACCATCTAGACCTCAACTTTCCTAGGTGTAAATGAAGTTTAGAACTATAAAAAAGAATAGGTTTACCCGGTACAATGAGTTTGGTTTTAAGATTTTGATATTGGTAGGCTTTTACTTTAGCTTTATTGATCCTTGAATTTTCATAAGCCTCCATCCTGAGTTTCTCAAGTTCATTGATATCTAATTTCCTTTTTATTTCAACCAATGAGAGGTCATAATTCATTTTATTAACTACCCAAAAAGCATTATGTTCAATCTCCACTAGAAAATGGCATGATTTACCATAAACCAACCTATATGGGGACATTCCTAAAATGGTTTTATATGCAGTTCGATAGGCCCAAAGAGCATCTAAGAGTTTGCTTGACCAATCTTTCCTAGATGGTTTAACAGTTTTCTCAAGAATTTGTTTGATTTATCTATTGGATAACTTAGCTTGACCATTGACCTGTGGGTGGTAAACAGTGGACACTTTGTGAGAAATTCCATACTTTTCCATGAGTGATGATAATGGATGATTGCAAAAATGAGTTCCACGATCACTAATGATATCCCTAGGAATTCCAAATCTAGAGAAGATGTTTTCTTTTAGGAATCTAATCACAGTTTGATGATCATTGGATTTTGTGGGAATGGCCTCAACCCATTTTTGAGACATAATAAATAGCTAAGATAATGTAATGATATCCCCTAGAGTTTGGGAAGGGACCCATGAAATCAATTCTCCAACAGTCAAAGATTTCAACCACTAAGATGGGAGTGAGTGGAATTTGATTCCTTTTTGGGATGGAACCTACTTATTGACACCTAGGACACCTTTGACAAAATGTGTAGGAGTCCCTTGAGAGGGTGGGATAGAAGAGACCACACTGAAGAATCTTAGCAGAAGTTTTCTTAGAGGAAAAGTGACCTCCACATGCCTCACTATGATAGAATTTAAGGATGGACTCTTATTCAGATTTTGGGACACACCTCCTAATGACTTGGTCAGGGAAGAACTTATAGAGTTATGGATCATTAAACACATAGTTTCTAACATCAGAAAGGAATTTCCTTCGATATTGAGTCCCTAAGAATTTTGGAATGACTCTTGTAACTAAGAAATTGGGTATGTCAGCATACCAAGGGAAATCACTCACAGAGTATAAGTGTTCATCAGGAAATGAATCATACATATAAAGGTGATTTGATTTGTCTTTGAATTCCATCCTAGAGAGGTGATCAGCTACAAAATTTTCAACGCCCTTTTTATCCTTGATTGTGAGGTAAAATTCTTGTAAGAGAATGACCCACTTAATCAGTCTAGCCTTAGAATCTTGTTTTTTGGAAGAGGTATTTTATTACAGGATGGTCAGTGAACACAGTGATGGGGGATCATAATAGGTAGGACCTAAACTTCTCTAAGGAAAACACAATAGAAAGTATCTCCTTTTCAGTAGTGGTGTAGTTGATTTGGGCATAATTTAAGGATTTGTCTGCATAAGCAATGACATAAGGATTTTTATCACAACGTTGTCCTAACACAGCTCCTACAGCAAAGTCACTGGCATCACACATAAGTTTGAAAGGAAGATCCAATTTGGAGATTTCATAATGGGAGGAGAGTTGAGAGAGGATTTTAGGGTTGAGAATGAACCCTCACATCTTTCTGTCCAAACAAATGGATCATCCTTTAGTAGTAGAGAAAAAGGGGATAGGAGATTGAACTAAAGTCCTTGATGAATCTTCTATAGAAACCAGCATGTCCTAAGAAAGACCTCACTTCCTTAGTAGTTTTGGGTAATGGAAGTTGAAGAATGATGTCAACCTTTACTTTATCAACTTCAATTCTCCTACCTGAGACCAGATGGCCTAGAACAAGTCCCTATTTAACCATGAAATGGCATTTTTCCTAGTCTAGGACCAGATTCTTTTCTTCACATCTTGACAAGACTCTCTCAACATTCTGCATACATCCCTCAAATGTATCCCCAAACACAGAGAAGTCATCCATGAAGACCACTAGAAAATACCCTACCATGTTTAAGAAGATTCTCATCATGCACTACTGGAAGGTTCTAGGGGCATTTCATAAACCAAAGGGCATGTGTTTGAAGGGAAAGGTGTCGAATGGACAGGTGAATGTATTCTTCCCTTGATCCTCTAGGGATACCTCAATCTAATTGTACCCCAAGTACCCATCTAAGAAATAGTATAGGGAATGACCTGCCACTCTCTCAAGGACTTGGTCAATGAATGGTAAGGGGAAATGGTCCTTCTTGGGGAATGAGTTTAGCTTCCTATAGTCAATACAGACTCTCCATCCACTACTCACCCTAGTTGGAAAAATCTCTCCATCCTTATTGGTTATCACTGTTATTCCTGCCTTATAGGGAACCACTTGGATTGGGCTCACCCACTCACTCTCAGCTATGGGATAGATGATACCAGCTTTCAATAATTTTAGAAGTTCCTTCTTCACTACTTCCATGATATTAGGATTTATTCGTCGTTGAGGTTGACGACATAGCTTTGAATCAGATTCCAAAACAATCCTATGAGTCCCGATAAGTGGGCTAATCCTAGGAATATCAGACAGGGTCTAACCAATGGCTTTCTTATGTTTCCTAAGTACATCTAGAAGAATCCTCTCATGATTGTCTTCAAGAGAAGAAGAAATGACAATAGGATGTGTTTTATTGTCCCATAGGAAGGCATACTTGAGTGCAGTGGGAACTTCCTTCAATTCAAGATCAGGTTGGTTCATAATTTCAACAGAATATTGGGACATTGGATCAATATCAATTTCTTTTTGTAGAGTTTTAGATATGATTTATTCCCCACATATAGAAGTTTCAGCTACGAGATTGGTTTGATCAGATTTAGGGAAGGAAGTTTGATTGGTCTCCATGAATGTGGTTTTCTGAAAGGTTTCACTGATTTTTGGACCTATGACTTCATCATAAGAGCAATTTGAAAATGATTCAAGCCAAGGAGTTAAACATCCTTCATTTGAACAAAGGAAATCAATCTCATCCTAACTTAAACATCCATAAAATATTCCTTGATGTTCTATGGATTCATTATCAATGCTTCATATAATGTTTACTTCATGAATGTCCTCATCATCCTCTATTTGTGATATTTCATTATAGATGTTCAATTCTAGACTCATGTTTCCAAAGGTGATGGTCATGTTCTCATTTCGGACTCGGATAACAGAGTTGATTGTTGTAAGGAAAGGACGAC
Source organism: Viscum album (assembly GCA_963277665.1). NCBI lineage: Eukaryota > Viridiplantae > Streptophyta > Magnoliopsida > Santalales > Viscaceae > Viscum > Viscum album. The sequence continues at coordinate 765,962,530 of OY728137.1, forward strand.
CAAGGATGATTGGGGTTTGTTCCTTATTTCCTAAGTTTGGATGGTTGTCAAGGACAATGAATTCATCAGGGTAGATGAAGTTTTCAACCTTTACCAGAACGTCCTTTAAAATCCACTTTGGAACCCTAATGCTACGATCAGCAAGTTGAAGTGTGACAGATGTGGTTTGGAGTTCTTCTAGGCCTAACTGGCAGTACACATCATAGGGGATGAGATTGAAACTAGAACCTAGGTCACACAAGGCCTTGAAAAATTTGCTCTCTCCTAGTTTAACATTGATTTAAGGGAAACCCGGGTCTTTCAAATTAGGGGGAATGGTCACTTGAATGGTGGTACTCACATTAGCAGCCAAAAAGAATTGGTTTTTATGTGAAAATTTTCTTTTAAAATTGCACAAGTACTTAAGGTACTTTGAGTAGGCAGGTATGGTTTGGATGGAATCGAGAAGGGTAATGTTCAACTTGAATTGTGTGAATATTTCCCTCAATTTTTCACTCAATTCAGGCTTGGTTTTCCCCCTCATGCGTTGAGGAAATGGTGCAGGTTGTGGGGTTGTTTGTTGAAGATTTGTTTCTTTGAAAATGTTATCATGTTTTTCAGTGTGATCATTTGGTTCATTTGAATTTTCATCCAAGTTTGAATCTTTAGGTGGGTTATGAATTAGTTGTTCGGGTTTCTCAATTGATTTCCCACTTCTTAAAATAGTCATAGCCTTTAGTTGTTCATGAGTTTTTTGCGTGCAACTTGAATCTCCCCTTGAAGTTGAGGATGGTACCGCCTGAGTAGGAATGGGTGCCTTTCCAGTTTTTATGGTTTGAAGTTCTTGTTTTAGGGAAGAGACTTCCGAGTTCATTCTTTCCATTTGTTTGTATAGTTGTTCTAGTAGTCTTTGTGGAACAGTTTGGGTTGGTTCTTGAGAATATTGGTTTATCCTAGGGGGATATTTTGGAGGTGGGATGGTTTATTGAAAATGGACCTGTGGTTGTTGGTATTGGATAGGTTGGGTTTGGAACTGGTTATGGGTTTGGTAGTTCTGTTGGGGGTAAGGATTTTGTACCTGTGGTTGGATAGGTTGTTGGTTATCTTTCCAGTGGAAGCCTGGGTGGTCATTATACCTTGGGTTGAAGTTGTTTTGGTATTGAGGCTTTTGAAAGTTAAAAGCATTTACTTCTACTGGGGGTCCTCCTAAAAGAAAATCCTTGATGGATGGAATGGTTGGGTATTTTTCTTTCCTATGGTCATTTTTTTCACAAATTGTGTAAATAGGGTCTACAATTTGGATTTCATGGACTTTCCTAAGGTCTATCTCTTCAACCTTCCTAGAGAGTGTTGCGAGTTTAGCCCTAAGGATTTCCTCTTCTCTAAGTGTATGAATTCCAGTAGTTATTTGTGTCTTTTCAGAATAATTTGAAGTTCCCCATGTTTGGTTTTGTTCAAAAAGGCTTTCTAGATACTCGTAAGCATAATTTGGGGCTTTGTTTTTAAAGGTTCCCTTACACATCATGTCAATGAATTGTTTGTTCCCCGGACCCAACCCTTCATAGAAAATTCTCACTTGTTCAGGAATAGAAAAACCATGGTTTGGAACTATGTTTAGAGTGTCTTTGAACCTCTCCCATGTTTCATAGAATGACTCTCCATCTTTTTCAAAAAAAAATTGGATACTCTTTTTAAGTGCAATTGTTTTGTGGTGGGGAAAGTATTTTTTGTAGAATTCTCTTTGTAGTTGGTCCCAAGAGTTGATGGATAATGGTATCAAATTGTTTAGCCAATTTTTTTCTCGATCCTTTAAAGAAAAAGGAAATAGACTCATCTTAGCAGATTCTAGTTTATGTGGGGGACACATGGTTTCTACAATGTCATTGAACTCTTTAATGTGAAGGTAGGGCATCTCGGACTCCATTCCATGGAATGTGGGAAGGTGGTTTAGGACATGGGGTTTAAAGATTTAGTTGGAATATCCTAGGGAGTTGTGTCTAATTCATGAGGGGACATTGGTCCAGGTAGGTGTGAGGTAGTCATTCATGGTTTAATCAACTGCATTCCCCGAGTTTGGGGCTGCCTCATTTGGGTTTCCATTTTGGTTTCCACCCAGGTTTATGAGTTGGTTTCTTTGAAGACCTTTAATTTAAATGGGATCAATTTTGGACTCTAGAGTATTAGGAAGATTAGGATCTAATGTAAAGATTTCCCTTGGTGTACTTGACTCCCCAAGCCCAGTACTATCCACCCTAACTAGATGGTTTGATTGATCGCGGGTGTAGGCGGACATGCGCCAAAAGAAAAAAAATGAGAAAGGGACAAGATAAGAGAATTTGGATGAGAAAAGAAGAAATGGGGGAGAATAGAATGGGTGTTTATATGACTTACTTGGTTCCCTGTAAACGGCTCCAAAATTTGATTCTCTCTCAAATTTACCTAAGAGATGAAGGTAGAACGGTCCTTGTAGTTTAGCGTGGGTTATCGAATCCTCAGAGACCTAAGAAGTAACCTACAGACACGTACATTCTATGGATTGTTTTTTGGATATGAAGTGGAAAACTTGGGTTGATTTAATATGGTTTTAAAGGAACAATAACTGATTTAAGTTAATTCAAATTAAGGTAATGAGTTGATCCTAGGTTATCGCTCGGGTGGATTGGATGAATTCCTTTTTAAATGATTTCAATTTCTTATATTTGATATGGTTTCACTTAATAAGATCAAACAACATCATCACTTTCTGGTTTAATACCTACACCCTTTAATACTAATCACCAATACACTTTAAGGATCAATTTTTTGAGAACTTCATGGTAAAGGTTCGTATTAGCACTTGAAGTGTGTGGCCTTAAATTCAACAAGAATGATGGAGTTTAAAAATCATCAAATAAAAATATCAATTGAAGAAGTGATTAGACATTAATGGAGTGATAAATAATATCCAATACATCCCCTTAATATTCCCTTGGATCAACCCATAAGTGGGTTAGCCCTCCATTGATGATATGGTTTCAATGGAAGCGGGAAGTAGACTCGTGAGGGAGGAATTGAAGAAGTAAAGAAAACAATAAAAAGGAAATGATCACTCCACCGTTGTGTGAATAATTACACAAGGTTTGGTATGAATAAATTCAAACCTTGAGGAAAAGGTATAAAAGTGATATAGAGAAGAATAGAATAATAAGATAAGAATAACTTTTATTAAGAAAAAAAAGGATGAATTAAAACAACCTACATGTGGAAGACAAATTTGAGACAACAAAATCGCAGCATAACATTACAATGAAAGAAATCTCAAAAGATGATAGACTCCTCCATCACCACTTCCTTAAATAATAATTTTGGGATCCTTGGGTTGATTCTCTAACAGTATAAAGCATACCACTTGATTATGGTAGGCCTAAGGTTGTGGAAAGCTTGTGGAACTTGGACTTTTCCACTCTTGACCCGAGGTGGAAGACAGCTTACAACCACTGAAAAGACATGCTTGTAAGACCTTCTAGATGGAAAAATTAAAGTGGGTAATAGAAAAATAAAATTTATCCCCTGATGTCATCTAACCGCCTGTAAAAGTTAGGCCTATTTTGAGTTTTGGATTCAGAGATATGATTAGATTAGTGGGCGGTTTTTCTGGGCCGCAGAATTTAGCCCAGAATTTTATCTCAAAATTGGGCCGCCTTAATAGCCACCATGGAGGACGAATTAGCACTCTATTATGAAGAATTATTTGTTCCTATATATTTCTTCTATCATCCCAAGAAATTTGGGCTTTATTGGGCCTGTATGTTGGGCCCCAAATTCTCATCAGTGGGTTGGTGTCCAATCTACCTTGTCCAGAATTGTTTGCATGAAATCTCATTTTGGTGGTCTTCCAATGTGGATCTTCCAACACTCCACAAATATGAATTGTTACTAATATAATTGGAAACCTTAAAAATAAATATTAAAAAAAATCAAGATCATCAGGTACTTTAAATGATGTTCAAAAATGTACCACATAATAGTGCATTTTAAGAAGGAATTACAATAATAATGTGAAATGATGTTCAAAGTGTAAAATGCACTAAAATGGTGTTTATGAATAATAAAGAACATGAATATTATATAAATTAACAATGAATATTATCCTCATTTAGTGTCTAATCATGAGTCCATTAAGAAAATCCCAAGGTATGCGAAATTCTTAAAAGAACTTTGTACCAATCGAAGAGGGCCCAGGGGAAATGAGAGGATCAATCTTGGAAGAAATGTTTCAGCACTCATTACACCAACTATAGTAATGCCAAAAAAGTGAAAGGATATGGATACATTCACCATACCATGAACCATAGGGGAGTTACACTTTTTTGATGCTTTATGTGATTTACGAGCTTTTATAAATGTGATTTCTCACTCTGTATTCTCTTCTTTACAGGTTGGTGAGTTGAAGCCGATGAGATTAGTGGTGTAGTTGGTGAATAGAGCTACGTCATATCCAACGGGAGTTCCTGAGGATGTACTTTTCCAGGTAAGAGACGTGATCTTCCTCGCAGATTTCTATATGCTTAACATGGAGGATGATCAGGTAAGTTCATATGATCCCATTATTTTAGGTAGACCCTTCCTCAAAACTGAAAAAAAAACTCTCATAAATGTCAATGAGGGTACACTTTCTATTGAGTTTGGGGATGAAGTTGTGATATTTGATGTTATGGACTCCATGAAGTACCCCTTAGAGGACCATTCTACATTTGTTATCTCCCATTTTGAACTACCAAACAAAAAACCCATGGAATTTGATTGTACTATGCTAGGGAGATTATGAGTATTGGTTCTAGTTTAATGTCTAAGAGTACTTCCACACCTGTTTCTAATGTACAAGACTCTCTTAGATTTGATTTTGAAATGGAATCATATTCTGATTTTGATCATTTGAACTCTGATTATGACATGGCTATTGAGTATGTTGATGGATTTGATGATTTTTTCTCTAATTGTGATGTTTTCTATTCTGATACTGATTCTCTTTGTGTACATATTTCAGTTCATTCAATGTCTCTATCCATACACCACCCCCTTCATTGGAGCTCAAACCATTACCAAAAAATCTCAAATACTCATACTTGTTGAGTGGTGAGAGATTACCTGTTATAATTGATAATAATCTTCCTTTTTAACATGAAGAAAAACCTTTGCATCTTTTGAGGGAGAACATTAAGGAAATCGGGTGGACCTTGGATGACGTATCATGTATTAGCCCCTCCATTTCCATGCATAGGATTCTTTTGGAGTATGGGGCTAAACCAGTGAGGCGGCCACAAAGGAGACTCAATCCAACCCTTCTGGAAGTTGTTAAAAAAGTGGTTGAAAATTTGCTCAAGGCAGGTATAATTTATCCCATTTTAGATTCTCAGTGGGTAAGTCTTGTTTAGGTTGTGCCTAAGAAAAGTGGTGTTACATTTGTTAGAAATGAGAAATATGAGTTAGTTTCAATGAGGGTGCAAAACAGTTGGTGTGTGTGTATTGATTATAGGAAACTAAATTGGTCCGCTCACAAATACCATTTCCCCTCCCATTTATTGATCAGATGCTTGAGAGACTAGCTGGGAAATCACACTTTTGTTTCTTGGATGGATTTTTTGGATATTTTTAGGTTCCTATTGCTCTAGAGGATCAGGATAAGACAACATTCACTTGTGTATTCGGTACGTTTTCCTACCGAAGAATTCCATTTGGACTTTGCAATTCCCCAGGTACCTTCTAGAGATGCATGATGAGTATTTTTTCTGATTTTATTGAGACCTACATGGATGTATTTATGGATGATTTTATAGTGTATGGATCCTCATTTGATTAATTTCTAAGTAGTTTAGGAAAGGTGTTGAATCGTTGTATTGAGAAGAATCTGGTCCTGAACTTTGAAAAGTATCATTTCATGGTAGAGCATGGAATTGTCTTAGGGCATGTAGCATCAAAACATGGGATAGAGGTTGATAGATCTAAGATAGAAATTATTTCATCCTTACCATATCCTTCATGTGTGTGTGATGTTAGATCTTTCCTAGGGAATGCAGGATTTTATCAGCGCTTCATCAAAGATTTTAGTAAGATTGCTCTTCCTATGTCATGATTACTTCAAAAGGATTCTGATTTTGTGTTTGATGATTCTTGCAGGACTTCCTTTGATGAGCTAAAGAAGTTTCTAACCACTCCACTGATCATACAACCCCCACGGTGGGAGTTTCCATTTGATCTTATGTGTGACGCCTCCAACTTTGCAGTTGGAGCTGTCTTATCTCAGAGGGTGGAGGGACGTTCACATGTGATTGCCTATGCATCGAGGACACTGGATTCAGCCCAATAAAACTACATAACCACAGAACAGGAGTTTCTTGCTATCATATTCACTTTAGATAAATTTATTTCATGTTTATTGGGCACTAGAGTAGTTGTTTTTTCTGACCATGCAGCTCTGAGGTACCTATTAAAGAATCCAGATGCAAAGCCCAGGATAATCCGATGGATTCTCTTTCTTCAGGAATTTTATATTGAGATAAAGGAAAAAAAATGGGTCTGAAAACTTGGTGGCAGACCACATGAGTAGGGTTACTCACACACTAGAGGATGACACCTTGGACCAGGTACCACTTCGAGACACTTTTCTCGATGAGCATCTTTATTCCATCTTAGGTACACATCCTTGGTATGCTGATTTAGTGAACTACCTTTTTGCATATGAAATTCCTACAAATTTAAAGAAACATCATGTCCAAAAATTAAAGAGTTAGTCCAGATTTTATGTTTGGGATGATTCATAACTTTGGTATATGTGTAGTGACCATATTATTAAGAGGTGTGTTCCTGGTCATGATTTTGAGTCTGTTCTACAATTATGTCATACACTTGCTTGTGGTGGACACTTTGGACCCCAACGAATAGATAGGAAAGTTTTAGACTCTGGATTATATTGACCTAGCTTATTCTATTATGCTCATGTGTATTGTAATTCGTGCTCACATTGCCAACACATGGGAAACATTTCTATGAGACATGAGATGCCTCAACAACCCATATTATTCTGTGAGATTTTTTATGTGTGGGGCATCGATTTTATGGGTATTTTTCCCAGTTCCTCTGTTTTTTTTTTGTAGATTTTGGTTTCTGTTGATTATGTGAGAAAATGGGTGGAGGCTAAGGCCACCAGGACTGATGATTCTCATGTTGTAATGGAATTTGTCAAATCACATATTTTTTGCAGGTTTGGAGTACCGAAGGCCATCATTAGTTACCAAGGGACACAATTTTGCAATTGGAATTTTTCTTCCCTCCTTCGGAAGTATGGGGTGACACACAAAACATCAACACCATACCACCCCCAAACAAATGGTTAGGCCGAGGTTTCAAATTGTGAGTTGAAACAAATTTTGGAGGAAATTGTGCAACCGAATAGGATAGATTGTAGAAACCACTTGGATGATGTGCTTTGGGATTATAGGACAGCGTACAAGACACCCATTGGTATGTCCCCATTTTAGATTGTTTTTTGGAAAGCGTTTCATCTTCCCATGGAAGTTGAGCATCAGGCTTATTGGGATGTAAAGAAATGGAACATGGATTTGGACCAAGTTGGAATTCAAAGGAAGCTACAAATTCAAGAGCTTGAAGAGATTAGATTTTCCTCATATTAGAACTCAAGGCTCTACAAGGAAAGATAAAAGGAATCTCATGATAGAATGATCCAACAAAGGGAGTTTCATGTTTGAGATAAAGTCCTTCTATACAGTTCACGGCTGAAGATGATGCCTAGTAAGTTGCATTCCAGATGGTTGGGTCCTTATATAGTATCTAATGTTTTTTCTTATGGTGTAGTGGAGATCACGCAAGTGGACACTATAAGGAGCTTCACAATCAGTGGGCAACGCTTGAATAAATACATTGAGAGAATTTCTACTGATGTAGTGGATTTCATCACACTGCATGACCCCATTATCACTTGAGCATATGAGGTTGTTCCTAACCTTTTCACTTTTATATTATTTGTCCTATTTTAAATTATTCTTTTCATGTGCATTTATCATCTCATAGGATCACATTGAGGACAATTCAATATTTTAAGTGTGGGGGAGGGGACAACATTTTGGGGTAGATATTTAGGATTTTCATTTGTGTGTTTTGTGTGTATTTTCTATTAAGTTTTTGGCTAAAATTTTAAAAAAACCCCAAAAAAACAAAATGAAATATATATATATATATATATATATATCATGTAACATTCTCATGTAGAACATATAGAAAATGCATTTTTTTTAAATTCATTGGTATAATGATAATCATGAGTGAGATTTCATCATTAAGGGTCAATTTTATAAAAATTGAATTCATTGATGATATGAATGGTAGTGTCATTATAAAACCTTTTAGATTTTGACATCATTATTTTTTATATTTTTTCATGGTAAATTGTGTCATTGATTTCTCCACACAAATTTTCACTCAACCATGACTTGTGAAATTTTTCCTACTCAATTGAAAGTATAATCAAGTTAGGTAAAAAAATTCATCAGTTTATCCATACATTAGTTTCTCTTATGATCGGTTTCATTATTGTACCAAATTGACCTATGCATGTGTACCTATTATCCGATTGTTGTATGCCCTCAAAAAATGGGTTGTGTCTTGGACAAGTCAAAAACCACTTTTTCTCAACCTTTGATCTTGTTATAAATATTACAATTAGTGTCGTGAGGAGATCAAAAATTGGTTGACAGTTGAGTGTGAGATTTTTTCCAAGTGAAACTTAAAAAAACAAAAAAAAATGAGGGGAGTGATGAAATGTACAATATATGGGGATATCTAGGTCGGGAGCTTAAGGTTTGAATTTTAGGAATGCTTAAGTGAGTAGGTCTTGAAATTTAATTACAAAGGAATGTGGAATAGGTTCGGTGAATTAAAACAAGAATAATTTTTTTACATGACCTGGATATAGTGAATGAAAGGCGGATTTATGAGCTTAGAATGGTTGGCACACACACACATGGAGAATTAGTGGCATGGTAGACCCATGACTTATTTCACTGTTATTGGTGTTATGAATCTCACTAGATTTTGTTTTGACACAATTTATGAGACAACAAATTTAAAATTTATTGATATTTAATCTTTATGAGATTCTTACTCTGCCTACATTTCCACTGTGGGTTGAGAAATATGAACATTCATATCTTGTGACAATTTTCTCAAATACATGATATGAGATTTTTCCCAGGAGTGCAAAAGGGTAAGTGTGGGGGAGTTGATAAAACACATTTTTATTGAATATTTTGTTGATAATAAATGATATAATTTCATCACATTATGCTAAATATGTTCAATTATGGAATATTTGCGATTAGATCATTCATTTGCAAATTTGATGAAAATTCTAGTTTTACCCTTTTAAAATTCACGATAGTATTTCAGGAAGAAATATTTTTATATAAATTATTTTATCTTAAAATTTTGTAAATGTGTTCCTGACTTAATGAGATGAAAATTCTATTTAGGAAACGGCAGCTAGATCATGCATTTTAGTGGAGTAAATGGGTCATGAAGACAAAGATAGACTGAACTATCCAGATTGGACATCACTTCACCATTTCGGCCGTATCTTCATCATACGGGATTTTATTGGGCCTAAATTTTGATTGAAGCTCTAGGAAATGATTAGGAACAAATAATCCTTCTATAAGGATAGATAATTCATTCATTAAGAGTTCAACAATGTGGTGAAATTTAGATTAAAATATTTGTATGAATTTCCCTTTCACATTTAATAATGTTTTGTAACCCTAGCCCTAGAAAACTCTATTTAAAATATGTTTTCACTCTTTGGGAGGACTGGTAGAGGATTTGGGAAGGTGTGGCCTAAAGGGTGTCTCTAGGGAGCCCCTAAAAACTCTTGGAAGAAGTAAGGCTTTGTGCAAACATCTCTTCCAAAAAGGTTCTCCTCTCCCACCTCCTCTTTGTATTTCTTTGCTTTCATGCTTGATTCTTGAATTTTTCATCAATTAATCTTCTGTGTTTTTTACTTTTCTTCTTATCTTAATCTTAATAATTGGGTTTGAATCAAGATTGGATATGATATTGGGTTCTACCCTTTCAATCCTTTTCTCATGCAAAACGTCTCCACGATGACTACACCGCTCATGGAAGAGTAGTTTTCTTAGTGATCAATCTATCTTCTACCCTCTTCATTTAATTATTTTGAATTAGTGAGCTAATGTAATTCACTTAATATGATGCATGAATTGTGTTTTTAAATTATAATAATCTAAGCAATCAATTGAACAATTAACACAAAAACACGTGAGGTCGAGTATTGTGTGAATTGTGAGAGCGCGGTCTTAATCGGTAATACAAGACCACACGGGATAAATTTGTAGAGTTAAAATATAATCCCTAAACACAATTCATACTCATTTCTGGAATATATATGTGCTCTAATTAACCATTGACCATAATTTAACCTTAGAACAATAATCAAATCAAGGTGATGCGATTGCGTGTTCCGAAGCTAGCCTAGGGTTTAAGTAATTTCATCTTTGTGGCAAAGTTAAATCTCGTAGGGTTTGAGGGTTAAAAAATTAGGGGATCATAATTAAGTGGATATTAATTTAAATGATAATTATTAATAAGTAAATGAATATGTAGAGTTAGATCAATTACGTTTTTTAAAATATTTTCTAAAAAACATCTTCTTGTTGCGTCATTTTAATCAAACTTCATTTAAAAAATAAAAACAAAAAATGCAATCTTCTTCCAAAAAAAATCTTCTAGATTTATAAATGATAAAAAAAACCACATCCTTTTAATTAGTATTCTTAATTCCATTTATCTTATTTTTAAAATACCTTTAATAAGTTGTTAAATCTACTTCCTCCTTTGAGAGATGACCTTGGTCAGCCACACAGCTGCACCTAAGTACCCAAAAACCACTAATCATTTGAGGGCGCCCATGACATTGCCTTTCACTATACCCTTGGTTGCCACCCCGGGGCCTACTGGAGGTGGGACTCGGGGGGTCATTATCTCTCTTCCTTTATTGCCAGCTCAGGAGGGTCATCCTTTGAGGGAGGGGTTTATGACAGAATGGTATCAGAGGTGATGGTTGAGATATATGATGGAGTTTGGAGTTAAGAATGGTGAGGATTGCATGGGTTGTTAGGGAAACAATGTTATGTGATATTGGTTCATGACATGGGCTAGGGAATACTGACTAGGATATGGGATTTTAGGTCTCCCCATGATCTGATGCAAGAACTCTGAGCCTACCAAACAACCAAGTGAGGCTACACTGTTTGAAGGGTAGAGACCATAGAAAAATTACATGGATTATAATGACTTGTGTTCATATCTAAATTGGGGTATTTTGGTGAATTTGAATTGGATAACAAAAAATATGAGTTAAAATAAAACTTAAATAAAATTCCATTCTACTTAGCCTTAGTAATTCCTTGTTTACCTTTCATCTATGGCATTCATTGTTTGTGTGTAGTACAGAAAGTAGAGGCTAAATAGGTTGACTTGGTTGATTGAAAAAGGATCAACCTAGTGGATAAGTAAGATGAGTGGTAGAAAACATTACGTGATTTCTAGTGTAACACCATGGGGAAGTATGAGTGCAGGATTTTAGACATGGAGATAGAGAGTTGTCTTGAGAAGCTTGTAATCACCTTCAGCTTGATCCGGGATCTGATAGAGTACTGGGTTACCTTGGAGTTGAGTCATATGTGGGGAGATACGTGTCAGTGTTTTATTTTGTACCTGGGGGAGAGGAAGGAGGATGACGTTCTATGGGTCTATTTTGAGAAGGAGTTCCGAGAATAATTTCTTTCTTTGACCATGAAGGTTGAGAAGAGGTAGGATTTACTCTCCATACGGTAGGGGAGTATGATGGTATGGGAGTTGAGGATCAAATTCAATGGTCTCCTTCATTTTTCTATGGATCTCTTTCTAGATGAGGAGTCTCATGCGAGATTCCTAGAGGAGGCACTTCGTCCTTCTCTCCAGTATGGGGTTACTCCCTTTACCCTACTGACATACTTAGAGGTTAAGAATAAGGCATAGGTAGTTGAGAGGATACACTCACGAGGATTTCTACCACAATATGGGAGTCATCCTAGTTCTTATAAGGGAAAGGTTATCAGCATTAGGTCTCAAGTTCTAGGGCCTTTGAGGTTCTGACTAGGGGGAGAGGACCTGAACAGTTTCTGTCTCAACCTTCTGGTCTTTGTGCCTATCTTGTGGTCTTGGGGATAGTGTGTTTTATCTATGGAGTCTATGGGAATATTCAAAGTTAGTTCCCAATGGCCGATCAAGATTAGTATGGTAGAGGTGGGAAGGTCTAACACCTGCCTCTGCAATAGTTGCCGGTAGGGCAGTTCCAGCAATAGATACAGTAGCCTCATGATCCACTGAGAGGAGATGAATTGGGTAGAGTCCAAACTCAGGTAATTCCATAAGGACCTCAAACCAGGTGTTATTAAGTATGTGTTCATCAGTATAGGGGTAGAGGATATGGGAATGGTAAGTTTTGCACTACAAATGCAGTGGTCCTAGTAGGGCCAGAGATCATTTGAGGTATGATCAGTTTATTTAGTATGCTTGCTTGCACTTTGTTTGATTCATGATCTTCACACACCTTTGTTACACCAAATATAGCTCATGATCTGGGACTATACATATATAGGATTCTCATTCCCCTTGTGTTGAGTATTCTAGTTGGAGGTCAGACTATCTTGTTTGATGTATTCTAGGGGTGTAGACTAATGATTGGGCTACATCAGTCCCGTGGGGATCTTTTCCAGTTACATATGAAACTTTATGATGTCATCCATGACATTGACTGGTTGTTATCTGTTCATGTTGTTATCGACTACTTCATGATAAGATTCATTTTTTTATATTTGGATAGACAAAATGTGTCTTTCATTAGAGAACAGAGTTTTCATATGATAAGTCGGCCTATGGATCCCATTCCTTCCTTGTTTTCTTAGATATCAGTAGAATCTATGGACGTTGAGAAGGATGAGGTTACCATCATTGTTTGGGAGTTCATTGATGTCTTACCTGAGGAGTTTTTCACTCTACCCCCTCGATGTGATGTTGATTTCGGGATATACTTGCATCCATGTGCTTCTCAAATGTCAATGGATCCTTATCAGATAGAACCTTCAGAGATGTGGGAGTTGAGAAATTAGATAAATGATCTCATGAATAAGGGATTTATGTGGCCCAACATGTTTCCATGGGTTTATCTGGTCTTGTTTGTGAAAAAGGAGGATGGTAGTCTCAGTTTTTTCATAGACTATCAGATTTTGAATTAGGTAACGGTCAAGAATTGTTACCCTCTCCCAAGGATAGATGATCTTTTAGACTAGCTAAATGGCACAAGTTGGTTCTATAAGATCGATATGTGTTCTGGGTATCACCAGATGAGGGTAAAGGAAGGTGATATACTAAAAACTGCTTTCAAGTGTAGGTATGATCTCTTTGAGTTTTTGGTTATGCCGTTAGGTGTTACGAACGCACCAACCATGTTCATAGGGCTCATAAACTCCATATTTTGTGAGTTACTGGACCGATTCATCATTGTATTCATTGATGATATCCTAATCTACTCGAAGTCATAGGAGGAACATATCAAGCACATCAGGACCATCTTGTAGGTTTTCCAACACCACCAACTCTACAGAATGTTTTCCAAGTGTAAGTTTTGGATGAGAGAGGTGCACATCCTTGGACATGTAGTGTCCTAGTAGGGTGTATCAGTCCGATTGATGGTTGAGGTAGTTTTTTATTGGATAGCACCCAATAACATGGCATAGATTCATAGTTTTCTTGGTCTATAAGAATATTACCGGAGATTTGTACCCAACTTCTCTCGAGTTGCAGCTCTGTTGACCACTCTGACCAGAAAATACTAGGCTTTTTGGGGAGTGAGTAGTTCAAGGAAGTGTTCAAATATCTTAAGGGGAAGATTGTCAGTGATCCATTTCTTCAGTTTCCAGAGTAAGGAGTTATGTTTGAGGTGTTTTGTGATGTTTCCTGTCTGAGCTCAGGATATGTACTGATGCAATAGAAGGTAGTTATCTCTTATGGGTCTAGGCAGTTACTTCCCCACGAACATAACTATGACATCCATGATCTGGATCTAGTAGCGGTCCTCTTTGAACTAATGTTTTGGTGGCATTACCTCATTAGGGAGCACTTTGTGGTCTTCATAAACCACAATATCTTGAGGTATATCTTTTCCCAATGAGATCTTAACTTGTGACAATGGAGGTGGATAGATTTTCTTCATTATTATAATTTCAAGATCTCTTACACCTTAGGAAAGGGGAAATTTTTGGTTAATTCTTTGAGTAGTAAGTTGTATGATGAAGTAGTTCATCATTCTGTGAATTCTTGGAAGGAGATGGAGGGGTTGGAATCCTTGCTCATAAATATTGTAATGGATGGAGTTAGAGGCTGCTTGTTTCATATGATGGTTCTGTCTTCTCTGATATAGAAAGTGGAGGAGTCTTAGTGGGGATACTCAGAGGGAGGGGTGATGTGTGATTTCATCGACCACAGTGACGCTCCGGAGGGATGGTCATAGGATGTTCAGAATCAGATGTTGTTTCATGGAAGTTTGTTTGTTAAATAGCGATGCACAAGGGAGTTCTATGTGAATTTCATATCTCTCCTTTAGTGGTACACTCAAGAGTTTATAAGTTGTATCGTGGATTGAGAGAGCATTTTTTGAGGTTTGGGATGAAATGGGTAGTAGTGGAGTTTGTGGCTAAGTGTTTAGTGTGTTAGTAGGTGAAGGATAAGCACCATGTACCCGATGGTTTTTTTTATCCCTTATATGTACCTGAGTGTAAGTGGGATGAAATATCGATGTATTTAAACATAAGTTTATCGAGGACTCAGGGAGTATGTGATGCAATCTGGGTAGTCGTGGATCAGCTGATGAAATCAGCTCACTTATTAGTGATTAAGGATTTGGGCATAGTGGATGCCTTTTCCAAGAGGTATGTAGATTAGGTGGTGTGACTTCATGGAGTTCCGATATCCATCATCTCAGATCAGGATGTACAGTTTACCTCACAAGTCTGGAGGGGATTACAACATGATTTTGGCACTCATTTACACCTTATCTCTTCTTTCCACCCACAGACAAATGGAGAGATAGAGGAGACCATCTAGATGTTGGAGGACAATATGTGGGCATGCGTCTTCGACTTTGGTGTATCTTAGGTGAAACAATTACCCTTGGTAATGTTTTATTACAACAATGTCTATCAATTTTCCATTGGCATGGGTCTATTCAATGCTTTGTATAGGATACCATGTCATTCACCCTTGTGCTGGACAGAAGTTGATGAGGCATCTATTCTTGGTCTGGACATGGTGCAGATTTTAACCAAGAAGGTGCATCTTGTTCATGGGAGGATGAAAGTAGCATTAAACTAGGATAATTCGTATGCCGGTCATAAGAGGAGTCCCTTGGAGTTTGAGGTGTTGGGGAGAGTTGGGAAGGTGACATACCAATTGGCACTACAACTGTAATTAGAGAAGGTCCACAATGTTTTCAAGTCTCTCAGCTTCATCAGTATCTTCGCAATGACTCTCATGTCATTGAATGGGAGATTTGGATGTCAAAGATGATGTGACATTCATGAAGTGGCCAGTAGAGATACAAGATCATCGGGATAAGGTGTTGAGCAGGAGAATCATTCCCTTGGTTCATGTGTTATGGAGGTATGGGGGCCTATAAGAGAGTACTTGGGAAAGGGAGATGTATATGCATGCTCAATACCCATAGTTGTCCTGTGTTTTTCCTTGTTGTGTTTCCCTTTGTAATGTAATGCTTGAACCTTGTTTACTACGAGGTAAGTTTCTTCCTTGTTCCATAATGTGTGTTAATTTCTTGGCATGTGGAAAGGGGGGTACATTATTCCTAATCGAGACACATTAATTGAGATGTGATTAAACCCGTACGAGTGATTCAGTGCCACCCAAAGTGGATAGTATCTTGAAACGGATAGAGGAATTCCATGATTCATGTGTTTAGGATGGTGTGGTTGTTGTAATTTTGTGGTGTGTATTTTGTTTGGTTGGGTTGGAAGATATCTGAGGAGGTGTTCTTTGATGTTGATATTTCACTCTATCTTTCGAACAACAAGTGGTGGTTTATCTTTGAACTTTGGTGTGTTTAGTCAGTATCGGTCTTTCAAGCATAGTGGGAACCTTGAGAAGTATCTCATGGGAAGGTTATCCAGACCCCTATTTTCCTTGTGACTTGGTTTTTGAATTCTCAAGGATGATAATAGTTTAAGTGGTATCTAGTGTAATGGCATGGACCTTCCCGGCCCATTCATTTGTGAAAATCCAGTGTTTAAGGTGTTTAGGAGGTCACAATGGCTCTTTTTGAGAGTTTTCCAGTTTCTATAGTTTTCCAATAGTGATTTAGGATGGGTGGGAGGAATCAGTAGGTGGATACAGTAGGTGGTGTCGGTGAGTGGCATATTTCGGTGGTGTCGGTAGGTGGTTTCAGTGAGTTCCATCGATAGGTGATGTCGGTAGGTAGTGTCGGTGGGTGGAGTCGGTAGGTGGTGTCTGTAGGTGTCATTGGTGAGTGGGGTTGGTAGGTGGCATCGGTAGTTTATATTGGTAGGTGGAGTCAGTTGGTGGTGTTAGTGAGTTTCATCAGTGAGTCTTTTTGGTGACTCAACCGTCAGTGACTCGGGTTGGTGACTCTCCCAATGGTGAGTAATTTTCCAACAGTTTTTCAAAATTCTAATTTTTCCAGTTCCACCCATTTAACATTTTAATTGACATAAATTGGTTTTAATATCATATTATAATAGTTTTGAATTCATTTCAAAGGATATGAAATTTATCTTTAATTTTTCCTAATTCCCTAGAGACTTTTAATAGTCAAACTGCATGGTCTTGATCGTGATCCATCTTTAATGGCCTTTGAAACTGTTTTCCCCATAGATTTAGGATTTGGCCTTTATAAATTTGAAACCCTTCATTTATTGTGCACTTAACTTTATCTTGATATTGAGGAAACCAGAAAATTTCTTCATTGAGGAGTCGTGATTATGTATTACACCCTAGATTTCATTTTTCTAGAGCCTTGTGTGCCACCTGTTTTGGTCCTAAGAGGAGTTGTCAATACTCTATTCTTTCATGTAGGGATTCCTTCATCTCTTTTAATTTGTGTATCATGTAGGTTGGGTGTATGAATGTTCTCTAAATAAATAAAGATAATTTAATCTATTTAATATCGATATCCAGGGGCTATGGAAAAGTGACACATGCTTATGTTTTATTGGTTACTGATATTGTGATCCATATAGGCTATATGCCTACTAAAAATCATGGTCATTGGTGGTTTTTGTTTGCGCATCCATGATGGATTTTGGATGTTTATTATTGATCCACTGTGAATGAATGTATGAATATGAAATTAGTTAACCACATATATTCAGTTAAGTAAATGGATGCCCCATGATGGAACTTTCTCTGTGATAACCCTTGAATTATCAAGGTGGAATTAAAGAATGAGTGTTTGCTAAATTTGAATACACCTTGACTTGTGGGTTTGGATGTGTGTTGTAGGTGTATTTTTTATATATTGTTCCTTGTATGTTTTTGTGGTGTGGGGTTGAGAGCATGATTGTTTCTGTGGTGATATGAGTTGTGAAATGGCATCTCAGGTTGAGAGATTATTGGTTTTGGAATGGATGGGTAGTGTTTGAGAAGTGGGGATATAGGTTTGGGTTGTGATGTGTTTATGTTACTAGTTTTGATGAGATGTGTTAGTGTTTTGGAAGTAATTTTGGGGTTTTCTTATTGAGAGTAAGGATAGGGCGTAATGAATTTGAATAATTATGATGGAAGTGTTTGTTATGGTTGTTGAATGGAGTGGAAATATGAACTAAGTTGCTTCACTAAGGTTATCTTTATTATGCATGGTTTATGTTGTGTGGATTGTTCTGTGATGTGGTCGGTAGTTTCTCAAGTATGGATGTAATGAACAAATGATCGATCAATCGAAAATTTATTTTTTATTATTATTCAAATATGGACAAACTACCCATTAAGCAAGGATATCGGCATGGAAGCCTAAAATGGTGAAAACCAAGGGCATCCCCTTGCACAAAATTATTACATTCCTTAGGAAGTGAGCCCAAACTAGAAAAAATGATCAATGGTTCCTCTTGGATACTCCCCCAAGAGAGAGCACCTGCAGCAAATTTGGCCTCTCTATGCACGTCCTGAACTGAGCAACCATAGATAATCTCTAAGGAGAAACTGAAAACAATGTAATTCAAGTGCCAAGGATGATCCACCTATCTATTTATGGCATGTAAAGTAGTTTCAAAATTAGACTCCACCTCTGAACACATCAACATTATGTTCTTGCAAAGCATGAAACCAGTGTGAATCACATTCAACTCCGCACCCAGCGAACTCCTCGAACTATAGAAACTACTAAAGGTGAACATCATCGAACCATAAACATCCCACAGTAGACCGCCCCCATGAATTTTTTCATTCATAAATGAGCCATCCATATTAATCTTATATCCATGAAGCGGTGGCCTCCATCTAATCTAGCTGCCTAGAGAATTGGGAGGAACAATTGGCCTATTGAGTAATCTGCACATAACATGAGATTGTTGTCCGCCTTTGACCAGTGAACCAAGATCATAAATAATCCCCTTCATTATAACATGGATAAATGTGAATTAATGTCACACCTCTATCCTATATTTGTTCCTTGACTCCCATAATGTCCAAAAAATAGAAATCACAATGATACCCCCCGTCTCTTGAATTCCATTTCTTGTTTTCCCACTCCAGAAACCTGCCAAGGAGAAAGTCATGTATGGATGTGTAGGAGGAGTTAAAATGACCCCAGTTTCCTATAATCAACCACAATCTTATTTCCCATTCTCTCTTCATAAAAATTTGGAGGTCCGACTCTGATTGTGGGATAGTACAATAGTAGCATCATGAGGCCATGGAGATCCCCTTCTTATGAACATTATCTTCCATCGGCAATGCCTGATTTCGCACCCTCCATATTAGAAAATTCATTTTTGTTGTGACCTCTTTGCACAAAAACTGAGTATCCCATTCATCGCGATCCCCTCCATGCTGAAGGAGTATCCTATAATCAAGCCTGTTAAACTATCATGCATCCAAACCTATAAAACAAACTTGATCGTCCTCCTCGTTAAATACTATCTCCTTGAAAGTGTCCATTTGCTCCTTAATCAAAATAGAATCCATAAGTTTGGGATACTGAGAAGCCTCCTTAACTTTCATATTGGGGATAGGGAAGAAGTTAAAAATAGCTTCTCACCAACCCAGTTATCACGCCATAAATTGATCTCTCCTATCCCCACTACCCAACATGAAGTGTCCTGAAGAATATCCAGATAGAAAAGGAAAATTTTCGCTAGGATGGACAGTTTCTATATATCTCATCATCATCATAGCATTAGATTTTTATTCCAAAGGACCAAGGGACAAGGGACACAGGCAGACCCAACTAAGACCTAGGGGGGTCGAAAGTAGTGAAGACCAAGGGCATCCCCTCGTATCAGATTCAGCCCCTCGGGTTTGAAGCTAGAGAATGTATTAAGACAGGAGACATTGTATCCTTGGGCGGCCAGAGAGGTAAGATGGTCTGTGACCTTGTTCCCCTCCCTCTAAGTGGGGGAAACACATGTATTGTTGTTGATGAGGGTTCTACACCTCCTGATCGTGTAATATATCGCCCACGGAGTGTGAACTTTTTCCTTCATGGATTCATGGATTATCTTAGAGTCTGTTTCAACATGAGATAAAACAATTTTCCGCTACTTACAAAGATTTAGGCCTGTGAGAACAGCCTTGGCCTCGCTTGCATAGAATTTCCTGGGCCATAGTGGGCTGTGAAGTCTAGTATAACACTGCCTCGGTAGTCACGGAAGACCCCACCTCCTTGCATCTCCCCCTTACAATAAGAACCGTCATTATTGAGTTTGAATCCATTTTCGGGGGGTTTCCACTGCACCCATTTGCCCTGCCTGATGAGGGGTTGGGCCATCGGAGAGATCACTTGGAGCATCCTCAGGGTAGGGGCATCCTTCCATCCACTGGAGAGGTTCACCAGGTCGGTCAAAAGACATCTTTCTTGGATAGCGATGGTCCTCCCTGTTGATGATGACCCCTCATAGCACACCTAATTATGAGTAAGCCATAGGCTCCAGCAACCCGCATTGAAGATGATTGCGTGAGCCCTCCTTTCCTGACTTTTTTCATTTGCTCCCTGGAACTAGCAGTGCAAGAATGGGTCGTCTTGAGGGTCCTGGGAGAAAGCAGCAATGAACCCACCAAAGTACCTCCATACCTCCTGAGCCCAGCCGCCTTCAAAGAAGATGTGGTTGATGCTTTCTTCATTCTTGTTCATGCAGCACCGGCAACACGATGCCAGAGGAATACCCAGTTTTTTGATGTTGTCATCCGTAGGGAGGGCTTGGTTCCTCATTCTACAGAAAAGGAAACAATATTTTGTAGGTATCTTTCTACGCCACAGAGTCTCATTCCATTCATCATGAAGATCCTGATAGGTGAAGGTCCTATGAAAGTCCCTCATCGTGAACTTCCCCGTAGATGAAGGGGAGAAGACACATTTTTTAGGCTCATCATTCAAAGAGATTAACTCATAAGTTTCAAACTGGTTCGCATTCAGAACAGCCTTGATGAACTGTGGGTACTGGTTTGCCTCCTTGAAGGGAATATCAGGGGTTGGACATCCAGGGTAGCCAAGCACTTCTCCTGCCTAGTTGCAGTTCCAAAAACGGATGTTCCCCTCTCCAATAACCCATCAAGATTGCATCTGTAGGCTCAGAATAAGGGGGATGATCTTGGCCCAGAGTAGAGACCCAAGGGTACTCACTGTTTCCACACTACTCCTAGCCAACTTTGACATTACCTTCCCCCAAATCGACCATTCTTCGATGACTTCCCACGCAAGTTTAGCATGCAAGCCAAGGATCGTGTCGCTTAAGCTTCTAACATTGATCCCACCCTCACCTATGGTTCTGTCCATCTTGTCCCATGAAATCCAATGTTTTTTCCCTTCTGAGAGAGCATCCCAAATAAAGCTGGCTAGCACCTTCTCAATGGCCTTGATGACTCCCTTCGGCAGATAGGTTGATGCCAATGCATGCACCGGGATATCAGACAAGACGTTGTTCACTAGAGCTATCTGGCCCCCAAAGGAGAGGTAGTTATTTTTCCAGTTAAAGACCCGACTTGTAATCCTTCTTACAACCTGATCAAAGTCACGGATTCTCAATATTACTGAGGTGATTGGGGAGCCAAGGTACTCCATTGGAAAGGATCCACGCTGGATGTTGATCCTGCTGCACAGATGAGTTGCCCTTCTGGAAGTGCATTTGTTGGAAATAAAAAGGCTGCTTTTGGATTTGTTGATCACCTGGCCACTCCAAGAGCAGTACTCCTCCAGAATCCTGTTTAGACTACGCATAGATTGTTTACCATCATTTAAGAATATTATCGTATCATCAGCGAACATCAAGTTGGATACTGAGTGGAGGTTCTGTTTTCTGCGGAATGGGAGGATATCCCCACTATAAATTTCTTTGTTCATGAGCCGGCTAAAAGAGTCCTGAATGAGGATGAAAATACTTGGAGATAGGGGGTCTCCTTGCCGAAGCCGACGCATTGCCTTGAAAAAGTCGTGGGTTCTCCCCATGAAAGAGACCTCCATCCAATAATAACTGAAACATCTGAACAAGATATCAGTAGCCCAGGTGGAGAAACCCATTCTCGTGAGTACTCTGTTAATAAATCCCCACACAATCCTTTCATAAGACTTACTCATATCCAACTTGACTGCCATGTTGGAACCATGATTTTTCATGTTGATATCTCTCAACATTTCCTATGCCAAAGCGATGGCACCTTGGATGGAGAGGTCCCTCACAAATCCATGTTGTTCCATTGAAACCCAGTGGGGAAGGTACTTGGACAGTCTCAGATTGATTGTGCAGGCCAGAATTTTGTAAGGAAAGTTAGACATGCTAACTGGCCTATAGTCAAGCAAGGATGAGGGGTCCTTGATCTTTGGTATCAGCACCAGAGTTGTAGCTCTAGACACCCTCATAAGAGTTCCCCCTCGTAAGAAGTCCTGTACTGCATCCACTATGTCTCTTTTAACCAGCTCCCACGATACTCTGTAAAATGAACCTGGAAAACTATCTGGGCCCAGCGCACTATCATGGTTAAGGTACAACATCGCATCCTTGATTTCCCCTTCATCCGGTAAAGCCCCCATCGAGTCGTTTTCCTGAGTGGATACCTGGAGAGGGATTATGTCCCACAGTCCAGCACTGCCACTGGGATATCCATTCAGAATCCCTCCATTCGGGCCAGCCAGGAGTTCCTTGAAAGTCGTGTGTGCCATCGCCCCAACCACCTCCCTGTCATCGGTGTAGGACTCATTCTCCAGTAGGATTTTAGTCTTAGAAATACGTTTTTTCTCCCTGATGCAAGCATGGAAATATGTCGAGTTCTTATCCCCTTCTCGAAGCCATTTCACCCTTGAGTTATCCCGGGCCTTGTATTCTTCCATTAGGATCATCTCCGCCAGGCTGATCTTTTTATCCAACAGAGTTGCAAAGATCTCCTCGTTCCAGTTCTCCTCCAAGCCGACTTCATGTCATTCTATATCCCGTTTGATCTCCTCTATATTTTGATCCACAGGGGGTAAACCTTTCACCCACGCCTACAAGATATACTTTAGCCACCTTAGCTTGTTATGTAACGCCACCCAAGAGTGTCCCTGGGTTGGGCCTCCCCATGTCTCGGACACCAATTGCTGATAGCCTGGGATGCGAGTCCAATGTTCCAAGAACCTGAACCTACTATTGTTGTCATGCCTTAGAGAAAGAGAAACAAGTAAAGGAGAGTGATCAGATATGCTGCGTACCATGTGACTGACTGTGGCATTGGGAAAGCTTGTGATGGCATTCAAATTAGCCAGGAAACAGTCCAGCCGGCACCAGCATCGCCTACTCCCTTTTTGGTTGTTGCACTAAGTGTAGCAGTCACGGGAGTACCCCATGTATGCCAGACCATTATCCCCCATGAACTGGGTGAAGTCCATACTCGCTTTCCGAGGGAAAGCTCCTCTGCCCTTCTTTTCGGCGGGGTCTGTGATGGTGTTGAAATCTCCGCCAATGATCCATGGAAGATCGCCTAGCTCAAAATTGTTAAGATCATTCCACAGTGACTCCCTCCTTTTCATGTCACAGCTCCCATACACAAAGGACACTAAGAAAATGGTTGTACCATGGCTCACCTTCACTTTTATGAATTGGTCTCCCTCCTGTACCAAGTCCACCGTTGTTTATTTATTCCAGAAAATCCAAATGTGCTGGTTCGTAGGGTCTGCATGCATGGATGCATGCATCTTGATTTTCCGAGTGAACTATGAGAGTTTAGCAGGGTTTTTCTTGTGTTCCGGGATGGCCATAATGTGTTCCCTATTCTTCCTAGACTCCGAAGCTATGAAATCCATTTTCACTCGCACCCCTAAGACCCGAGCATTCCAGATGATCAGCGGAATAATTGGGTGAGGTGAGGTGAGGCTTTGGCCCCAGGCACGATGGTCTCTATCGGATGGGAGAAGGAACACTCCCTGTTATGACTTTTCATATTTTTTTATCACAACCTCGTGCATACCCCAGAAGACGAGGGGGATGGGGATGGAGAAGAAATAGCCCAATGAATAGGGGCCTTGGGGGGTTTCCCCTTCGCTAATCTCGGAGGAGTGATCGGAGGGGCTTCAGCTTCAGGAATATGAAGAGGAGGAGTGCTAGGAACCCCCTCCTGAGCGTGCTCACAAGCTTCATAAACACGGACCACATTCAAAGCTAAGGGAAGTCAGCCCCCCAGGCCTCCTGGCCCCAAGAGCTTCCCACCTGTTTCTCTCAGAAAGGATGCTGGCTCCAGAGAGAGAACACCCAGGGCCTCAAGGAAGCCGGGGGGAATCCTCAAAATTTGCTCGAGAAGACAGCCCTATGAAATTGCTTGGGAAGGGTTGAAAGGAAAGTACCCAAGACCTTTCAGGATGGGAGAGGAGACCTGAGGAACAAAGGGAACGAGATCCAAGCTGGAGGAGGCCGCATTCATTGGTGAGGAACCAGGGAGGGACTCACCTGCTGTGAAGAGATCCATAGGGGGCTTTCCTGGAAGATCCCAAGACTCAAAATGCACTATCGAGGGGGACCCAACCAAAGGTTCCACTTGAACAAAGCCCTTACCCTGGGCGCCTCTAGACTCCTGCCGATGGGAGCCTAGGGGTTGTTTCCTCCACACTTGGGGGGAGTGGCCTTGGAGAAGGCAGTGAGGGCAGAAGGAGGGGAAGACAGGAAACAAAACCTCCTGGAGCCACTCCACCTCATCTGACACCTTCAACCTGATCTTGTCCAGGACCGGGAGGGAGAGATCCATCTCCACGCACACCTAAGATATGGAAACTTCTTCGCAGCACCGTGTGCGGTCGTCTGCATAGAGAAAACCGCCCATAGAATCGCCAATGACTTTGAGAATGCCGCCATTCTGAAAGGGGAGCGGGAGGCCGGGAAGGGAGACCCAAACAGCAGCAAGGGGACATTCCCTACCCTTATGGACTTCCATCGACCATCGGGACAAGCTGAACTGCCATCGAACAAAGATCTGGGGGGGGCCTTGAACCAATCCTACACGCAAGTCTCCTTCCGAATCCATCACCAAGCAGAACGAAAACCGGTGAACCGTAGAGACGCGAGTCGAGACCTACAACCCCTAGGAGTCCACAAAGCATTTGAAAGCAGAGAGAGGAGGCTTCCCAGAGCCAAACCGTGCTACAAGGGTCCACTTCAAGCAAGCAACAGCATCTGAAAAAATCCTCAGCTAGGACCTCCACCAAAAGGACTGAACCCTCCCTAGACGCCCGCGGAGTTTCCAGTCTCACATTCGGGAAACAGGACATTGGAACTCTGCCGGACGAGGAGCCCAGCGCTTCCTTGAAGGAAACGAGAAGCTGGGCCTGGGGCTGGGGGCCGAGGAGAGCCTGGGGCGGGGGGAAACCAGCCGCCAGGGGAACTGGAGCAGGCCCAGGGGCCGGTTGGGGCGGAGGGGCCGCCGAAGAGCCAGCAGCAGGAGGCCTAACGATCGGCTCAATTCGAAATCCCCTAGGTGCGTAGAGCGTGTTCTTTTGCTAGGCAGAATCCATTTTTCTTTATATATCTCACTCCTCCCAATGTTGAACATATTTGATTCAGTGAAATTTGTCCCGCAGCGATTCACCACCAATAAAATCCCATGCCAAGAGAGCTTGCATGGCCTACATTGTTACTGAGATATCCCTAAGACCGACTCCTCCCTCCTCAATTGGTTTTGCAAGATGACTCCATGAATCCCAATGATCCCTACCTCTAGAGTTATCATCCCATAGGAAACAATTCAAAGTTTTCACCATCAATTAAATAACAACTTTGGGAGGAGATATAACAGACATAACATGCATCGAAATTGATGATAGAACACTGTTGATCAGCGAAACACGACCACAGAAGGAAAAAAATCTGCTCTTCCAACTAAGAATCCTCCCCAACATTCTATTGATAAGGTCATATAAGAATACATTATTAACACATCCATTAGAAATAGGATCCCTAAGGTAAATCATTGTAAATTGCTTCTGTTGTATTCCCAGGATGACCTGGATGTCTCGAGCCCTCCTTCTTGGGCATTTATTTGAAATGAAAACACTGCTCTTCCTCGCACTGATATGTTTTCCACTTATCCTATCATAGAACAACATAATTACCATAAGTCTGCCAATATAAGTTCTCCTTCCATTAAAGAAAATAATAATATCATCAAAAAACATAAGGTGTGAAAAGAAACCATCAAAGGCTTTGGAGTGATAAGGCTGAATCCTCTTTTTCGCAATGCCTCTATGTAAATTCTTTGAAAGAGAATCCTAGGAGATAACAAACATTATGGGAGACAAAGGATCCCCCTACCTCAATCCCCACACACTTTTTAAATAGCCAAATACCTTACCCGTAAGTGATATAGAAAGCCATGGGGATGAATAATAATGGAAGTAAAGGTCACACACCCATTCGGTAAAGCCCAGTTTCCTCATGACCTGTATAATAAAACTCCAATGCATCTTGTCATATTCCTTTTCAATATACACTTGGATGATGATGTTGGACCTGATAACCCTTTTATTAACATCTTCCACCAATTCTTTGGTAGTTCCAATCGCCCCTTGGATTCCTCTACCCTTGATAAAGCCATGTTGTTATAGAGAAATCACTTTCTGGATCATCGTGTTTGGCCTCCTAGCAAGAAAAGACTCCAAAATCTTGTAAGAGACATTACACAAACAAATGGGTCTAAAATGATCAATGGATGAAGGTTATTTTATTTTAGGTAATAGAAAAACTCTAGAGGAAGATGTTCTCAAATTAATGGATCCTCCCCTAAAAAATATTGAATAGACTCAGTCACATGAATCCCCACAAAATCCCATTCCGCCACAAAGAAATGCCCTGGAAAGCCATCCGGTCCAGGTGCACTATCCAAGGACATGCTGCAGACTGAGTCCCAAACCTCATCACCTGCTAGAATAACCATGAGGGCGTTGTTATCCTCCAATTCAAGCCTGATAGGAATAGATCCCATGAATGCCTCCTGCTCCTCCACTGAAACACCATTCACCTAATTCCCCTGAGTAACACCTGCAAGTAACATCTCAAAGTGCTTCAAGGCCAACCTTCCTACTACATTAACATAAGAGGTGTAAGATCCATCCTCAAGTTTAATACTGAATTTCAAATTCTAGTTCTCCTTCAAACATGCATGAAAGAAAGCAGTATTGTGATCACCCTCTTTGAGCCATCTGACCTTGGACCGCTGCCTATAGCATCTTTCCACCTCAAGTAACCTCTCAGCCAGGAAGGCATTTTTATCACATAACAGAAGGAAGATACCCTCATCCCATCTCTGCTGGAGTTGGTCCTCCAAATTGTAGATTTCCGCCTAAAGAGAATACATAGGAATATCTGTGATTGGGTTTCTGGTCAGCCAATGAGAAATATCTGCCTTAAGCAGCTTCAACCGCCCAACTAGCCCCACCCAGGCCCTCCCATCAAACTCCTGATCCCAAGAGTTCCTCATCATTTGTAAAAAAACCCACCAAACTATGCCATCTAGATGAATACATGATAGGCTTATTATCCTAGCCCCCTCGTTTAAGATTAACCAGTAGCGGGGTATGATCTGATAAAGCGTGAGAAAGATGCGATACAGAAGAAAGAAAAAAAGGAATCTAACCCTTGGATATTGGATAGACATCTGTCTAGATGACTCCATATGCTCCTAGTCCCTTTGTGGTTGTTACACTAGGTATATTTACATCTGTTGAAGCCCAAATCCATAAGTTCCTTATCAGACATAAAATTTCTGAAGTCAAGCATACCGCTGATAGAACTCCCTGATCCACCTCTCTGTTCTGAAACATCAACGATCGTATTGAAGTCCCCAACAATAAACCATGGTAAGCCCGCTAGATCTGTAGCCTCCAGATAATCCCACAGGACCCTTCTTTCATGTGTATCATTACTAGAGTAAATGAAAGAAAATCATATCTCAGTACCTTTGAACCCGATCTTCACTGTTATACACTGGTTCATTTCCTGTATTAAATCCACATGAATATTCCATTTCCAGAATAACCAAATGTATTTATTCATGGGATTTCTATGCATGAAATGAATGAAACCCATATTCTTTGCTAAAAAACTGATTTTACTGATATCTGGTTTAGGTTCCAGAATCACAGCTAAGGAGACACCACATCTTCGAACCTCAGAAGCCAAGAATGCACATTTTTCATGACCTACTAGACCCCAAGAATTCCATATAATCAAGGAAACCATTAACAGATGAAATTCTTGGCCCTATAGCCATTGCTATCTGGACTCAGCACAAATAACGCTTTGTAGCACTCGTCCATGGACATCGAACGAGTAATCGGCCAGGAAGCTCCTTTTGAAAATGATCCCTTATTTGGAATGAGAATCTTCTGCTTCAATGGATTATCCGCTTCGTCCAACAAGGAGATCCTATTCCTCACAGATGAACAAAGAGGCATTGGATCTGCCTCCTCCTGGTGAAGACCATCCAACACCAACCATGAAGGAGACCTACAGGATGCAACGATCTCCCTCGCCACCCCAACCGGTAATGTTCACCTCGAAATATTAGCATTATCCTCCCTGGGATAACCCATCTTGACCAGGAGGGATGATTCAATAGTTTCGGGAAGAATAGGAGAAGATATCCGAGAACCTGTATAAGGTGGCGATAACTACCTGGGTATGCCCACAACCACGCAAGCAAAAAAGAAACCCTTTCTTCCAGAGAGGAAGGAGGAAATTGTCTTCAAGTTCAGCTCCATCAAACCCGCTTCCGAGAACACCATTAATGAACCAAAGTGTTGAAACGGTAAAATATTGAATAGTACACTCTCCTCCGACAAAAATCTGACCACTTGGGCCCCCTCATCGATATTACAAAACTTTTCTACTTCCATTCCAATCGTATTTGAAAATTCAAAATAGTCTGCTGGCTAATTGACTTTTTCCACCCCTCCGAGGAAGGCGATGGACAATCCCATGACAGTGACGCCTCATCGGCGACTCCCTGTAAGATTGTCTTCCCCTTTCTACAGAACTCCACCGAATGCCCTTGAAAACCACAGACTGAACAAAATCTGGGTAGAGCTTAGAACTCCAAACGCAGCCACCATTGAAAACCCTCTGGGGACTTTATGAGCAGGTGTGAAGGAAATTTCACCGCTAGGTTCATATCAACAAAAATGCGGGGATTGTTTGTGTCCATCAACACATCCGTGTTTGGATCATAACAAATAAAACTCCCCAGAGAATCCCCCTCCACCACCAATATGGAAGGATTATGGAAAGGAAGGGGAAGTCCTTGATGTTTGATCTAGATCGAAACCATGGAAGATTCTCTGCCATAATGGCATTCCCAAGACAAGTGGGAAAGAGTAAACCAGCTGGAACCGCAATATCTTTCCTCCCATACCCACGCACGCATGAAATCCTCTTTGTTGAAGAGATGAATGAAAAACGCAAACCGTTAAAGTCCTGAAACTATTGTTGGGTCATGAAAACCCCAAGATTCCACAAAGGCCCTGAACACCTCCAGCGATGGTTTCACCAAACCAAAATGAGCCACCGAGGATAGATTATGAAACTCCACAGTCTCCTGGATCTCCTTTTCTGAAACCACAATGACTGGAACCCCATCCATACGATCAACGCTTCTGTGATCCATCTAGATAGGTGGGATACTTCACAACCCGAATTGACCCACAGAGGGACCCCCAACGATGAACTCCTTGAAAGAATTCTCCATCCCACCACCAATAAAATGGTCTCCTTAATAATGAATGATAATTGGTTAAATGAGATGGTTGGGGTATGTTTTATTGGGGTCTTGTTGTGAATGGATTTTATTTATCAACTTCTGTAGTGACTGTCATTGGTGTTAATAAATGAATTTTGAGGTAGCGACAGAGTTGGGAGTATAATAGGGTGGTTGATAGTTTGATTTAGAACCCATAGGTTGGGATTGAGTGTTTGATACTATATATATACATTACTATATTTTCCTTGGGTTTTCTATATTCACCCACCCTAGTTGAGAACTATGTGCCGAACACCCCCATTATTATAGGGGAGGGTGTCTTTCCAAAACATCCCCGTGAGAGGATGTATGGATGGATACCCACTCTTCTTTAATCCTTCCAGGTGGTGAAATCCCAATATTCTTTGGGCAGGTGGTGGTTTGTGAGGCTCAGGTGTGTGTAGGTGAGTTATGTTTTCCTAGGTGTCTTTGGGTTGAGATGTATTATGTTTTCCCATGTGTTTTTGTGATGGGACGTGTTATGTGGACTAGGTGTCTGTGGGAAGGATGTGGTTGGGAGGACCAGTTGTGTGTGGGTGAGATGTGATGAGATTCGTTTTCCAAGGTTGTGTGACTATCTGTGAGGCCCAAGTGTGTGTGGGCAGTTTGCGACGTGGTACTTTCAAATGAGGTGGGAGCACCGGGAAGTTTTTCATTAGGGTGTGAGAGAGTCTAATCAGTGGGAAAGTGGTTTTGGGTAATCTATCATTGATTTCCTATATATTACTTTACATGACTTGCATTATTTAGTGAGTGTGACTTTGGTGAGGTTGGGATGGCTAGTATACCTTTTTAGGTGCTGTTGGTTTCTACTATTTTCTCATAGGGGCATTAGTATGCTTCTCCAATTATGCATGAGAGACTTGGGTTTTCCCTACTTAGTATACTCATATGATTACCCTACATTTTAAAACTACTTTTAGGTTTTTTGGAGGACTATGCGGACCGTGATGGGCATTACTAGCTCATACTTGGGGACAACCACTGTGTCGGTACTTGGTTTTGTTATTTTGGTATTAACTTTAGATATTTTCATTCTATTTGTTGCAGTTTTACTTTAAAACATGAATGTGGGATGGACTTTGGTTTTTCTATTATATAGTTCTTGGAGTTTTTTGGGGATGGAAAATCTTATCTCTCGATCTTGTTTTCTTATAAAAAATGTAATGCCTCCAATTTTTTGAGATTTTATACCCTTGGTGATGGTCGCCAGCTTGGGGCCTACTGGAGACAGGACTCGGGGGTCATTATCTCTCTTCCTTTATTTCCATATCAGGAGGGGAATCTTTGGATGGAGGGGTCATGACATATATATTTCATGATTCATATAACATCATATTTGAATTCCAAAACATAAGTACTTCTTTCATATAACTTTTATTCTTAAACCATTAATCATTCTTCATCAACTTATTCCTTAATACTTCATTCCTATAATATGAAATATGAATCATGTATTAAGGTTCCTCAACCTCAATATAATAATTATTCTTATGATTAATGTAAAAAATACTTATAAGAACATCACATACCTTTCATATTCCATAATCAGTATCTTTATCTTCAAAAGTATAACTAATACTCATACCATATTTGTGATTTTATTTATGAGATTTCAACTTGGGAAATAGATTTTCACAATTCCCATACATTCCAAATATGAAACATTCAACATTAACCATGTTTCTTACAGTTCTCTCCATTGACTAAAACTAGAAAGCATAGGGTTAGAAGCACAAGTCAGAGAAGAAAACCACATAATCATGAAAAATTACGTATAGGTTGTCTAAATCATGGAACTTACCTTTAGTTTATGAAAACTTAGGTTCATCCTAAGTTATTGATAACCAAATTATTTTCAAATCCTTCATGGTGGACTGTGAAGAGTTTGTAAATTCCCAAAGTATATCCCCTAGGGGTGTCAAACTATGTGTGCTTCAAGGCCCATTATCGTGTACCAGATTACCCCGAGTCTAGACCAGAACATCTTTTAAGATTTTTTACCCATAGGTACACTTGTTCCAGAGCAACATCCACTTGTAGTATCCATACAAGGATGTATTTATAAAAAACCACTCACTCTATCCTTTACTGAATTCTAAGACATTTTCCTAAATGTTAACTCAACCTTATACTTATCCTTAGAGACATCCCTAGATGTATCCTTACAAATATGCCAAGGGATATCACTAAATAGTTATCATCCTAGTTTCCAAAGGTTGAATAAACCTTTCCTTTGATACCAAATATAGCGACCTAGGCCTAACATACATGGATATTATATCATTTTAGATGAATATTCTATACATTACAAAAATACATGCATGAGGACCATAATGGTTTAGTGTATTAGGAAACACGGGAAAAAAATCTTTTATCCAGGTGAAATATCTTCAACATCTGCCATAAATATCTCCACCTTTAGTACTTCACCAAAAACCTTTATTCATAACCTGGGGAAGGAAACATAAAAAGGGGTGACCTCAAATGATCTGTAAGGGTAAATAAGGGAGATATGTAAGCATAATTATGGGCATAAGGTTATGAGAACATGATCATGAGAATAGAATATCATACCCTGCATATCAAATATCATATACATGAATCATGGCATAAACCATGGAAGTTCATAATACATGAATCATAAGGAAATAAAGATCATAAGTCATGAAATCGTAACAAATGGATATGAAATAGGATTTTTGGAATACATATAAGATTAGAAAATTTTATGTCAAGGATAGCTACCAAGACCTTTATAAAATGTTAGGATTGGGCTAAAACACTTTTACCTACTATGGTATTTGGCTAAAAACCCATGTTCTCTCTTACTTCAAGGCTTAGTCTATAACCCAAGTACCATCTTTTTTTTCAGGCTTGAGATACAACTTGTGTACCCTCTTTCTTTTAGGCTTAGTCTACAGCCAATGTACCTTCTTGTTTACAGGCTTGGGTTACAACCCATGTACCCTATTTCTTTTATTCTTGGGCTATAACCCATGTACCTTATTGTTTATAGGATTGGGATACAACCTATATACCATCTATATTTTAGGCCTAGTCTATGACCCATGTACCTTCTTTTTTTTGGGCTTCAGTTACAACCAATGTAATATCTTTCTTTTAGTCTTGGGCTACAACACATATACCTTTTTCTTATATTCTTGGGCTATAACCTATGTACCCTCTTTCTTTTGGTCCTGGGATACAACTAATTTACCTTCTTGGTTATAGGCTTGGGCTACAACCCATGTACCATATTTATTTTAGGTATGGGCTATAACCCATGTACCTTCTTGTTTTTAGGCTTGGGCTACAACCTGTGTACCTTCTTCCTTTTAGGCCTAAGCTAAAACCCATGTACCTTCTTGTTTACTGGTTGTGATACAACCTATGTACCCTCTTTCTTTAAGGCCTAGGAAACATCCCATGTAACTTATTATTTTCAATCTAAGGCTACAACCAGTGTACCCTTTTAGCTCATATACAACTTTTCATTACCCAATGCATTGGAGATAGATATAGGTCTCACCTATCACATAATGAAATAAAATATGCATGTTCCACAAATCAATCATAATATCATGACCCATGAAAAGAGAGGGGTTTTATAAACATTATATCATAACCCACGAAATGAAATGGTTATCAATAACATTTTATCACATCATAACATATAGAAAAGAGATAGGATTCATAATCATTCCATCAAATAATAACCCATGAAAAGGCTAGGGTTTAAAAGGCATATCACCAATGGAAAAGAAACATATTTTCATAAACATATAACCCATGGAAGAGAAATGGGTTTTTATAAAGACCATGACATTAAGCATAAGCAATTCATAGAAAGGATATGAAGGGAACCTTTATATTTTTTCCTATAATGGAGTGATTTACATCAACAAATGTCATCTTAGATGAAAAATAATTTTAAAATATCTTTCAAAAACATTACTTGAGAAAAATATCATTGCTTCTTTAAAAAATTAATTTCAATACATCAAACCAGTTGACAATAATTTTCAAAGAAAATAACTTTAAAACTTATAAATAAGACTTGAAATCATTTGAAAACATTTTTCCTTGAAAACTAATAAAATAATATTAAAAACGTTTTTAAAACCTTTTCCATAGAAAACACTTTGAAAATTTTAAAGAAAGCCTGAAAATGTTTTGGAAATCATTTTTCTTAAAAATTTATAAAATATTATTGAAAAATATTTGGAAACCATTTTTATTTAAAACTTATAAAGTAAACTGTTTTTCTTGAAAATTTATAAAAGAAGCTTGAAAACATTTTGGAAACCATTTTTCTAGAAAACATATAAAATAAGTTTAAAAACATTTTGAAAACCATTTTCCTTGAAATTATATTTTAAAAATATTTTCTTAAAAAAATAACCTTTAAACATGAAATGGAAGATTCAGAGGATTTATGAAGGATAATGCGTACATGTCTTATGAGATAAAAAGAACATTCCTTTTCCATGGTAAAAAGGATATAAAATTGCCTCGTTTGAAAGGAGACAATAAAAATCCTTTGAAAACATTGGTTAAATAAAAAAAGGTAAAAAATCTTTTTAATGATCATAGGATATTAGTATAATATTATTGTAAGTCCTTTTTAGAAAACATGGTTTTGAAGGAACATAGATTTCCGACCGAAAAGAGGGTAAAGTCAGGCTTTCTTAAAAACAATTTATTAACTATATTATGTACCAAAGAGTATAAAATGGTATCACTACATGAATATAGCATGAATATAAATAGTAGAATAAAATTAATTAATTTATTGATATATGTAACATAATAATTCATCAAAGTAATCATAAACGTAAACAATCTCTAAAAGCGATGAGATTGTCTAAATAAACTATTATAACTTAGTAACTTGTGACCATAATCTCCATGTAAGAAAATGAAATTACATTAAGATTAAAATATCATTAAAATAATTATATTCATTATATAAAATGTAAAATTGAAGTATATTCACATCAAAAAAGAGTTATAGGTTCATAACAAAACATGAGTCTCAAAGAAGGAAAATTAAGACAAAACATTTTTACTGATTAGGTAACTTTTGAAACATAAACTCCACGAATAAAAGTTAATAAAATGTATATGTTAATACCCATTAATTTATGTATAATATACATATAATAAAATCATGGGTAGTACATACACCACACAAAATGAAATAGTGGCAAACATAGTATGTATCTCATGTGAATAAAAAGTGAGATGAAATCTCCTTACCTTGTGTCTTGACTCTCTTTATAATCGTACAATATTCCTATATAATAATTATAAGTTTATTATAAATATTTTAAATAATAATATTATGATATATAATATCATATATGGTTTTATTATGACTTTATATTACCCTCTTGTTAACGATCCTATGTTAAGGTTTCACTTCAGGTAATATTCGCTTTGTTATTCGCATGTGTCTTAATTTGTTATATCTTTGGTCCTTATAATTATATCATGATTCAAGAATGTATACAATGATATAAATATCTGTTATGTACATTATATGTTTATTAAAATAATATATAGATTATTATAGTATGAAATGGAATACACCGTTCATGGAGACGGTAAGTCGTACGTACGCATGAACGTTGTTTCCGTTTTAATTGTCGTATTGAAAGAATGAAAGAAAATGAAAAATATGTATATGTATATATCATTATTAAATTAGATATATTATATCATAAATATTATTTATATTCACTAAAACTATCCTTGATGCAATCTGTGTAGTGTATGGACGAATCATGTCACTTTGAGGGGGCGGTAGTTCACACTTCCTCAAACAAAATTATCATATTTACATAGGATGGAAAGTATAAAGGTATGTTCTAAATAAAAATTACTGAAGTATGAAGACATTATAAATTTAATATATATCATATATAAATATATTTTCCATCATAATGGCCACCATGATATATGGTAATGGGAAAATGAACAATCATCATTTTCTGAGGCAGTAGTTCACCGTACACGGAAACAATATGTTCTTTAGCCATCAGATGGAGGTTTGTGTAAGTGTAGGTTGAAAATTTTACATAAAAAATCCTATTATATTTATTATATTGGTTTTGTTATAAAATATTATAATAAATATAGTTTTAGGGGTGGAGAAGAAAAATAAAATAAAGGACTTGAGAAGAGACGTTACCTCTTAATCGGGTAACTCCTTTTGGTTTGTGCCAAAAGGCTACCTTGGATTTCCTTCTACCCAAGGGAAGGATTAAATGAGGAAGGGAAGATTTCTGGGAAGTTTATTGGGTATTTTTTTCACATAAATTAAGAGGGTTTATAGGTGTGAGTAATGGGTAGGGTTGGTGGCCTTTTATAGAGAAGGAAAAGGACTCACTTGGAATTTTTAAAAACAAGTTAGGTGTACACATCTTATTACCTAAAAAAGTTATAAAAAAATCAATAATTAAAGGTTTATGTCCAAACTATGGATATAAAATGGGTGTTGGACAAGTGGATAGATCATTTGGGCCCTTAATTTTAATTTTTATCCCCTAATTAAGCTTAAATTGGCGTTAATCACTGTGATTAATTTTAATCACTTTTACTAATAATTTTGGTCAAAAACTAACTTGGTATTATTTTAATATAAATATTATACTTGTAAAAATGGTTTATGTTAGTTTTTCAAAATTTAAATAACGGAATATTCAAAATTAAGAATATTACTAATCCCACAGACAGAATGAAATAACGGGTTTTTAAAGTGGAAAAATGCTCAAAATTTTCTTAAGATTATATATTCAAGATCAAAGTGAAATTGATTATAATGAATTAAATTTTGTTAATATGTGTAATATTTATCTAATTTTAACTTAAAAATTTATAATATCACTTAAAATTAATAATTAACTAAAAAAGGTAGTTTTTAATTAAAAAGCGGTATTTTCAATATTCATCAAAAAATGAAGTTTCTCTAAAAAATCCCAAAAAATTCACCCTAGGATAATTTTGATGTTATGAATTAAAAATTTAATTTAATTTTATAAAATTAAATTTCTAAATGTGTCTAAAATTAATTCTATTATTAATAGTGGTTCATTCGAGAAAATGTTATTTTTAAACATAAAATGGACTTTACCAAAAATTATATCTCTCATTATAAATATGCTTTATCTCTATAAAACAATTATAAAAATATTTGAAAATTCGTTATTAATTTTAATATCACCATGTTTAATGGCTATGTTATACTATAATTATTTAAAAATATAATAAAATTAAGCTTCGTAGAAACTTGTTGTTGCCTGTAATGTACTCCAAGTCACTATTGTGTGTAGCGAAAGACAAGTTGGTATTGTGTGCAGCACAAGACAAGCCAGTATTTTATGTAGCGTAATCCAAGTTGGTATTGCATGTAGTGCATTATTAAATTGGTGTTGCGTATAACGCAAGCCAAACATAGTGATTTAATAGAAAATAAACTATCATTAGTGTTCCATGAAATGCAAAATATCAAAAATGTTAAATTAATTCGAAAAAAAATAATTCAAAAAATCTCAGGGTGTTACATTCTACGCCCTTAAAATGAATTTCTCCCTTGAAACTATTCTGGTTTGTCAAATTTTTAATACTTGAAATTTTCATTCATAGAAACCCACATCATAAAAATGAATACTGAAACTTCCCTTGAAAAGTGAAATTTGGAACCATAATGGTTACCCAAAGTAACATATAAATCTATGATGATTTAAGAAACCATTGGTTCAACAGAATTTAAGGTATTAAGATAACACCTTTTTTTATCATTATACTATCATTGAGTTATTATTTTTATTTTCCAATAATATAAGGAAATATACTTACTTGTTGTTATTCCCTTTATTATACAAAAACTCAGCCTTTGGTTATTCCTTGATAGATTTACACTTCATCTCTTACCCTAAGTGATAATTCTTTTCTTCTATTCCTAAATTACTAACAGATCATGATATCCATGATAATTTAACCCTATATATTTATTTTCCATCAAAACTATGTATTTTGAATAGGCTATCAAATATGCATAAATCCTCATATGGAGATATAACACTTTAATCTTACTTACTTCATCAGATGTTTAACTTAAACTTTCCATAAATGGATAACCTTATAATCCATATGAAAGATTAAAATTCAAATATTTTGAAATAGTGTCATGAAATCAGTTTAATATAGATCCCCCATATATCACAAAGTACCACTTGGTTGTCACATACCAATCATGTTAATACCCTCATTATATATTCCCTTGAAACATGATAACAACCTTAATTACAACAAATACTTTTGAAAAATATGCATGCTTACTTATTCCAAAGGTTATTGAATATATTTTGTAAATCCAAG
The DNA here is from genome assembly GCA_963277665.1 of Viscum album. NCBI lineage: Eukaryota > Viridiplantae > Streptophyta > Magnoliopsida > Santalales > Viscaceae > Viscum > Viscum album. The sequence goes on from OY728137.1 coordinate 766,000,489, forward strand.
GAGTTGTAAACATAATCCATTATGGAATAGACCAATTTTTCAACAAATCAATAATCATATCAAGGGTAATCAGTCATATCCAATTTACTTTATCCAAATCAATCATCTCTTTATCCCGGTGAAACACAATTTTCTCAACATCTTGATCACATTAAAGGTTACTTTAACTTAATCAAAATATCACTTTTCTAAGAATTAATCACTATTAAAAATATCATTTTCAATCCTTAATTAAAACTTATACTAAAAATACTTATATTGTAATGGCCAGAACCTTCACGGTCCATTCCTTTGTAAAAATATAGTGTTTGAGGTGTTCTGGAGGTCATGGGGGATCTCTTTAAGAGTTTTCCAGTTTTTTTAATGATGATTCAATATCAATGGGTTGTGTATGTAAGTGTTGTTGATAGGTGGCATTGGTTATTGGCATCGGTAGGTAGCATTGGTTTGTGGCGTTGGTGGGTGGCGCCGGTAAGCGGCATCGGTAGGTGGTGTTGGTGGGTGGCATTAGTAGGTGGTATTGATGAGTGAAATTGGTAGGTAGTGTCAGTAGGTGGTGTTGGTTGGTGGCTTCATTAGGTGGCATCGGTGATTGGAATCAATGAGTCATGTCAGTGACTCATCCATCGGTGACTCACCCAACAATGAGTCATTTTCCAACAGTTTTTCAAAATTACAATTTTTCTAGTTCTTCCCATTTAACTTTTTCATTGATGTAAATTGGGTTTAATATCATATTATAGAGGTTTTTAAGGAATATCAAAGGATATAAAATTAGTCTTTAATTTTTCCTAACACCTTGATACTTTTAATAGTCAAACAGCATGGTCTTCATCATGATCTGACTTTAATGGCCTTTGAAACTGTTTTCCCCAAAGATTTATGATGTGTCCTTTATAAATCCAGGACCATTCATTTATTGTGAACTTCCCTTTCTATTGATACCAAGGAACCTAGAAACTTTCATAACCATGGATCTTTTAGTCTGTGTTTCACCCCTGGATCACGTTTCCCTATAGCCTTGTGCACCCCTGATTTTGGTGCTAGGTGGAGTTGTCAGTTGTCTGTTCTTTCAAGTAGGGATTCCTTCATCTCTTTTAATTTGTGTACCATTTGGAGTGGGTGTATGATTTTTATCTTGTGAAGATACCATAATTCTTAATAAATAAAGATAATATAATTTTTTTAATATCAATATATAGGGGCTGGGGAAAAGTGGTGCATACTTATGTCTTATTGGTTACTAATATTGCGATCTATATAGGCTATATGCCTACTGAAAATCATGGAAGTTGGTGGGTTTTGTTTGAACTCCCATTATGTCTTGTGGGTGTTTATTATTGATCATTTTTTAATGAAAGTATGTATATGAAATTGTTTTATCATGTATATTTAGTTAAATATATGGATGCCCTAGGATCGAACTTTCTCATAGATAACCCCTGAATTATCAAAGTGGAATTAAAGAATGAGTGTTTGCTAAATCTGAATACCCCTTTCCTTGTTGGTGTGGTTGTGTGTTGTGTGTGTATTTTTTTATTATTGTGCCTTGTTTGGTTTTGTGGTGTGGGGTAGAGAGCATGGTTGTTTCCGGGGTGATACAGGTGGTGGAATGGTGTCTCAGGTTGACATATTGTTGGTTGTGGAATGGATGGGTAGTGTTTGTGCAGTGGGGATATAGGTTTGGGTTGTGGTATGTTTATGTCACTAGTTGTGATGAGGTTTTTTGGGGAGTTTGGCAGTAATTTTGGGGGTTTTCTTATTGAGAGGAAGGATAGGGCAGAATGAATTTGAAGAATGATGATGACAGTAGTGGGTATGGTTATTGAATGAAGTGTAAATATGAAGTGAGATGCTTCGCTGTGGTTTTCTTTCCTCTACATGGTTTATGTTGTGTGGCTTGTTGCATGTTGTGTTTGGTATTTTATTGAGTAGGGATGGAATGAAAAAATGGTCTCATTAAAAAAGAATGATTATTGGTTAAATGAGATGGTTGGGGGTATGTTTGAGTTGTGTCTTGTTGTGAATGCCTTTCCATTATCAACATATGAAGTGACTGTTGATGGTGTTAATAAAAGAATTTAGAGGTAGCAGCAATGTTGGCAGTATCATAGGGTGGTTGATAGTTTGATTTAGAATCCATAGGTTGGGCTTGATTATTTTATATTATATATATACATACCTGTATTTTTCATGTGTTTTCTATACACACCCCACCCTAGTTGATCACTATGTGTCGAACACACCCATTGTCATGGGAGAGGGTGTCCTTCACAAAAATCCCAGTTGGAATATGGATGGATGGCCACCCACTCTTACCTTATCCCTATTCCAGGTAGTAAAATCCCATGATTCTTTGGGCAGGTGGTGGTTTGTGAGGACCAGGTGTGTGCATGCGAGTTGTGTTTTCCCGGGTGTCTTTAGGATGAGATGTGTTGTGATTTCCCATGTGTTTTCGGTATGTGACATGGTATGTGGACTAGGTGACTATGGTAGAGAAATGGTTGTGAGTCCCAAGTGTGTGTGTTTGAGATGTGATGACCTTCATTTTCTCAAGTTGAGGGACTAGTTATGAGGCCCATGTTTGTGTGGGCAGGTTGTGATGTCATACTTTTTGAAGTGGTGGGGGCTCCATGATGTTTTCTATTAGGGTGTGAGAGTGTCCAATCAGTGGGAAAGTGGTGTGGGGTACCCTATCATCGAGGTTCTCTATATCACTTTACTTTAATTTAATTATTTGGTGAGCATGCCTTTAGTGAAGTTAGGGTGCCTAGTATACCTTGTTAGGTGCTGTTGGTTTCTACTTTTTTCTCACAGGTGAATTAGTATTCTTCTCTGCTATTGCACAAGAGACTTGGGTCTTACTTATATATTATACTTGTATGCTCACCCTACGTTATAAACCAACTTTCAGGTTTCTAGGAGGACTACGTGGACCATGCTAGTCATTACTAGCTTGAACTTGGGGACAACTGCCATGTCACTGCTTTGATTTATTGTTTTGGTATTTACTTTGGATATTTTAATTGTATTTGTAGTATTTTTACTTTAAAACATGCATGTGGAATGGATTTTGTTTTTTATTTTATATAGTTCTTGGATTTGTTTTGAGATAGACCATCTTATCTCTTGATCTTGTTTTCTTATAAAAGTGTAATGCCTCCCATTCCATGAGATTCTATACCCTTGGTTTCCACCCTGAGGCCTACTGGAGGTGGGACTTAGGGATCATTATCTCTCTTCCTTCATTGACAGCTTAGGAAGGGCATCTTTAGAGGGAGGGGTCATGATAGAATGGTATCAGAGGGGATAGTTGAGATATATGATGGAGTTTGTAGTTAGGAACAGTGAGAATTGAATAGGTTGGTAGGGAAACATTGTTAGGTGATCTTGGTGCATGACATAGGCTAGGGAAGACTAACTAGGACATGGGATTTTATGGCCCCCTATGATCTGATGCAAGGACTCTAATCTACCGAACGACAAAGTGAGGCTACACTGTTTGAAGGGTAGAGACCCCAGGAAAAGTACATTCATTATAATGACTTGAGTTCTCATATGAATTGGGGTGTTTTAGGGAATTTTAAATGGATAAAAAAATGAGTTAAATGAGTTAAAATGAAACTTAAATAAAATTCCATACTACTTGGGATTATTAATTACTTGTTTACCTTTCATATATTGAACTCATTCATCATTCGTGTGTATTATTGGCAGTGGAGTATCAGTTGATCAACCTGGTTGATCAACGGAGGATCAACCTAGTGGAGGAGGAAGACCAGTGGTAGAAAACATTATGTGATTTCAAGCGACAAACTCTGGGGAAGTACGAGGGAATCATTTCAGACATGGAGATAGAGAGTTGGCTTGAGGATCATGTGATCACCTTCATCTTGATCTAGGATCTGAAGGAGTACTGGTTTCTATTATAATTGAGTCAAATGTGGGGAGATATGATTCATTGGTGGACATTGTACCTAGGGGAGAAGAAGGAGGCTCACATTCTGTGGGTTGATTTTGAGAAGGAGTTTCAAGAATAATTCCTTTCTTTAACCATGAAGGCTGAGAATATGTAGGAGTTACTCTCCATCCAATAGGGGTGTATGTTGGTACAGGAGTTGGGCATCAAATTAATGATATCCTTCTTTTTTTCTCCAGATCTCTTTCTAGATGGGGAGTCTCATGAGAGATGTCTAGAAGAAGAACTTATTCCTTCTCTCTAGTACGCGGTTACTCCCTTTACCCTACCGACATACATAGAGGTCCATAATAAGGAATAAGTGGTTGAGAGGATGCACTTTCAAGGAGTTATACCATGAGAGGGGATTCATTCTAGTTCTTCTAAGGGAAATGTTTTCAATAGTAGGTATTAGGCACCAGGGCCTTCAAGGTTTCAACCAGTGGGGAGGCAAACTCAGATGTTTCTGTTTCGACCTTCTGGTCCTTGTGCCTATCTCGTGATCCTGGGGACGGTGTGTTTTATCTGTGGAGTCTATGTGCATCTTCAGAGTCAGTTCCCAATGGTCTTTTGAGCACAGTATGGTGGAGGTGGTTAGGTCCAGTGCCCACCTTAATAGTAGTTTCCAACATGGAAGTTCCGGCATCAGGGATAGTAACATCATGATCCAACAAGAAGAGATGAAGTAGGTAGAGGCTGAACTCAGGGAATTTTTCAGGGACCTCGACCTAGGTGTAATTAAGGAGGCATTCATCAGAAAAGGGGTATAGGAGCTATGTATGGTAGGTTTCATGCTGCAAAGGCAGCATTCCCAGCAGGGATATAGATCGTTTGAGGTGTGATCAGTTTGTTCAGTATGCTTTCTTGCAATTTTTTGACTCAGGAGATTCACACTCCTTTATTGCACCTAGTCTATCCCATGCTCTAGGACTGGACATAGAGTGTCTTATCATTCCCCTAGTGTTGAGTATGCCAATCAGAGGTCAGACCATCTTTTTTGATGTATTCCGAGGATGTAGACTGATGATGGGGCCACGTCAGTCCCATGGGGATATTTTCCTATTATAGATGCAACCATATGATGTCATACATTGCATCAACTAGTTGTACTCTTTTCATTTTTTTTATAGACTACTTCATAAGAATATTCATGTTTTTATATGTGGATGGATAGTGTGTGGCTTTCGTTGGTGAACGGAGTTGTCAGATGAGCAGTTGGCCTATGGAGCCCCCTCTTTCCTTATTGTCTTACCTATTAGTAGAATCGGTGGATAATGAGAAGGAGGAGGTTGCTGTAATTATTTGGGAGTTATTTTATGTCTTCTCTGAGGATTTTATGACTCTACCCCATCAATGTGATTTTGATTTAAGGATATAATTGTAGCCTGGTGCTTCTCCAATTTCAATGGATCCTTATCGTATGGAACCTTTAGAGTTGTGGGATTTGAGGACATAGATAAATGATATGAAAAAGAAGGGATTTATGTGGCCCATTGTGTTTCCATGGGTTTATCTAGTCTTGTTTGTGAAAAAGGCGGATGGTAGTATGAGTTTTTGCATAGACTATCAGAGTTTGAATCTGGTAACGGTCGAGAACTGTTTCCCTCTCCCGAGGATAGACGATCTTTTCAACTAGCAGAAGGGTGAAAGTTGGTTCTATAAGATCTATATGTGGTCTGGGTATCACCAGATGAGGTTGAAGGAAGGTGATATCCCAAAAACTACTTTCAGTTGTAGGTATGGGAACTTTGAGTTCGTGGTTATGTTGTTAGGTGTTATGAATTCACCAGTCATGTTCATGGGGCTCATAAACTTAATCTTTTATGAGTTATTGGACCAGTTCATCATTGTATTCATCAATGATATCCAGATCTAATTGAAGTCAGAGGAGGAACATTTTGAGCATATCAGGATCATCTTGCAGGTTCTCTGACACCAAAAACTCTACATTAAGTTGTCCAAGTGTATGTTTTGGATGTGAGAGGTACACTTCCTTGGACATGTGGTATCCCAATAGGATGTTGCAGTAGACCCATTAAAGGTTGAGGTAGTTGTTTCTTGGGTATCACCTAAGAATGTGGTAGAGGTTCACAGTTTTCTCAGTCTGGAAGGATATTACCATATATTTATACCTGACTTCTCTCGGGTTGCAGCTCCATTGAAAACTCAAACAAGAAAATACCATGATTTTGTGTGGAGTGAGCAGTGCCAGGTAGTGTTAGACTATCTGAAGGGGAAGTTGGTCAGTACTCCAGTGATCCAGTTTCCATAGGAAGGAGTTCTGTTTGAGGTGTTTTGTGATTCTTCCCATATAGTATTGGGATACGTGTTGATTCAATAGTAGGGAGTGATCTCTTATGGGTCTAGGAATTTACATCCTCCTGAAAATAACTATGCCACCCATGATATAGAGATAGCAGCAGTCATGTTCACACTGAATTTTTGGCAGTATTACATCATTAGGGAGTGCTTTGTTGTCTTCACGGACCACAAGATCTTTTGGTATGTCTTTTCCCAATGATATATGAACTTACGACGATGGAGGTGGATGGAGTTTCTTCATAATTGAGATTTTAAGATATATTACACCTTAGGAAAGGGGAATATTGTGGATAATGCTTTGAGTAGGAAGTTGCTGAAGGAAGTAGTTTGAGAATCTGGGAACGCTTGGAAGGCGACGGAGGAGTTTTCATCCTTTCACTTAGATAGAGGAATAGATGGTGGTAGAGGCTGTTAGTTTTAGATGATGGTATAGACATAACTAATACAGAAAGTGGAGGAGTCTTAGTTGGGAGACTTAGAGGTAGGGGTGATGCATGATCATGTCGACCGTGGTGACGCTTTGAAGGGCTGGTTAGAGGTTGATCAAAATCAGATGATGTCCCGTGGAGGTTTGTTTGTTCTAGTAGTGATGCACAAGGGAGTTCTCTGTGAATTTAACATCTCACCTTTAGTGGTACACCCAAGAGTTTACAAAATTTATCATGGCTTGAGAGAGCAGTTTTGGTGGTCTGGGATGAAATGGGAAGTAGTAGAGTTCGTGGAAAAAAAATTAGTGTGTCCGTATATGAAGCCTGAGAACCATGTACCCGGTGGTTTGTTGTATCCCTTAGATGTCCCTAAATGGAAGTGGTATGAAATCTCAATGGATTTCATCATAAGTTTACCAAGGAATCAGAGAGTATGCGATGCAATCTGGGTAGTCATGGATCAGCTAATGAAATCTGCTCAATTTTTAGTGATTAAGGAGTAGTGCATAATGGATTCCTTGGCCAAGAGGTATATGGATGAGGTGGTGAGACTGCATGGAGTTTTGATATCCATCATCTCAGATCGAGGCATGAGGATTACCTCATGAGTATAAAGGGTATTGAAGTATTCTTTTGGAACTCATTTATGCCTCAGCACTGTTATCCACCCTCAGACTAATGAAAAGACAGAGTGGACCATCCAGATGTTGGAGGACATGATGCAGGTGTGTGTCTTGGAATTTGGAAGATCTTGGGTGTGACACTTACCCTTGGTGGAGTTTTCTTACAATAATATCTATCACACTTCCATTGGAATGGATTCATTCGATGATTTGTATGGGAGACCATTTCATTCCCCCTTGTGTTGGATAGAAGTTGGGGAGGCAGTTGTTCTTGGTTCGGACATGGTGTAGATTATGACCAAGAAGGTGTAGCTTGTTCATGGTAGGATGGAGACATCATAGGAATGGAATAATTCGTATTTCAATCATAGGATGAGGCCCTTGGAGTTCGAGTTTGGGGACTACATGTTCTTAATGGTTTCCCCTCGATGTGGTAAGTAGAGGTTAGGTAGGGAGAAATATTTCTATGAGGTTCATTAGGCCATTCAATGTGTTGGGGTGAGTTGGGAAGTTGGCATACCAGTTTCCAATGCAACCTCAGTTGGATAAGGTCCACAACATCTTTCAAGTCTCTCATCTTCATTAGTATCTTAATGATGACTCTCATGTCATTGACTGGGGGGAGTTGGAGGTCAAAGATGATTCCATGTTTGTGGAGTGGCCGGTAGAGATCTAGGATTGTCGGGAGAATGTGCTTTATAGATGGACCATTATGTTGGTTCGTGTGTTATGGATGTATGGGGGCCTGGAAAAAAGTACGTGGGAAAGGGAGACACATATGTGTTCTCAATACCCAGATTTTTTCTGAGTTTTTCCTTGTTGTGTTTCCCTTTGTAATGTAATGCTTGAACCTTGTTTGCTATGAGATGAGTTGCTTCCTTTTTCCATAACATGTGATAATGTCTTGGCATGTGGAAAGGGTAGAACATGATTCCTTATCGAGACACATTAATTGGGGTGTGATTAAACCCGTGCGGGTGAGTCAGTGCCACCCAAAGTGGATAGTATCTTGACATGGATGGAGGAATTCATTGATTCATGCGTTTAGGACAGTGTGGTTGTCGTACTTGTGTGGTGTGTATTTTGTTTAGTTGGGTTGAAAGATGTCGGAGTATGTGTTCTTAGACGATGATATTTCACTCCATCTTTCGAACAACATTGGGTGGTTTATTATTGAACTTTGGTGTCCTTAGTCAGTATCGGTGTTTCAAGAAAGGCTGGAACCTTGAGAGGTATCTCACAAGGAGGTTTTTTAGACCCCTATTTTTCTTATAACATGGTTTTTGAATTCTAGATGATGATAATAGTTTAGGAGGTATCTGATGTAATGTCTTGGACCATCTCGATCCATTCCTTTGGAAAAATCAGTGTTTGGGGTGTTTGGGAGGTCACGATGGATCTTTTTTAGAGTTTTCCAATTTTTTCAGTTTTCCAATAGTGAGTCATGATGGGTGGGTGGCATTGGTAGGTGGAGTTAGTAGGAGTTGTTAGTGAGTGGAGTCTGTAGGTGGTTTCAGTAGGTTATTCCAGTGAGTGTCATCGGTAGGTGGCGTCGGTAGATGGTATCGGTGGGTGGTGTCTGTAGGTGGCATCAATAGGTTTCATCGGTGAGTGGTGTCGGTATGTGGCATCGGTAGTTGGCATTGGTAGGTGGCTTAGATAGGTGGCACCAGTGAGTGGAATCAATGTGTCTTTTGGGTGACTCGACCATCAGTGACTCGTGTAGGTGACTCACCCAACAGTGTGTCATTTTCCAACAGTTTTTCAAAATTCCAATTTTTCCAGCTCCACCCATTTAACGTTTTAATTGAGGTTAATTAGGTTTAATAGAATATTCTAATGGTTTTTAATTAATTTCAAAGGATATAAATCTTATCTTTAATTTTTACTAATGACCTAGAGACATCTAATAGTCAAACCGCATGGTCTTGATCGTGATCCGACTTTAATGTCCTTTGAAACCATTTTCCCCATAGATTTAGGATCTGGCCTTTCTAAATCTGAGACCCTTCCTTTATTGTGTCCTTCCATTTCTCTTGATACTGAGGCACCCAGAAAATTTCTTCCCAGAGGATCTATGAGTCTATGTTACACCTTGGATCACATTTCTCTAAATCCTTGTTCACCAACTATTTTGGCGCTAGAAGTTGTTGTCGATCATCTGTTCTTTCAAGTAGGGATTCCATAATCTCTTTTAATTTTTGTATCATGTGGGGTGGGTGTATAAATTTTCTATTTTGAAGATATAATAATTATTAATAAATAAAGATAATCAAATTTTATTAATATCGATATCTAGGGGCTAAGGAAAAGTGATGCATGCTTATGTTTTATTGGTTACTAATATTATGATCTGTATAGGCTATATGACTACTAAAAATCATGGGTGTTGGTGGTTTTTTTTGCACACCCATGATGGATTTTGGATGTTTATTGTTCATCCTATTTGAATGATTGTATGAATATTAAATTAGTTAACCACATATATTGGGATAAATAAATGGATGCCCCAAGATGGAACTTTCTCTATGATAACCCTTTAATTATCAAAGAAGAATTAAAGAACGAGTGTTTTCTAAATTTGAATAAACCTTGCCTTATTTGTGTGGTTGTGTGTTGTGTGTGGATTTTTTCTATATTCTTACTTTTCTAGTTGTGTGGTGTGGGATTGAGAGCATGACTATTGTTGGGGTGATACGGGTGGTGAAATGGCATCTCAGGTTGAGAAATTATTGGTTGGGGAATGGATGGATAGTGTTTGAGAAAGGGGGATGCGGGTTTGGGTTGTGGTATGCTTATGTTACTAGTTGTGATGAAGTGTGTTGGGGGTTTGGTAGTAATTTTGGGGTTTTATTCTAGAGAAGAAGGACAGGGTAGAATGAATTTTAAGAATGATGATGACAGTGGTTGGTATGGGTGTTGAATGGAGTGGAAATATGTAGTGAGTTGCTTCACTATGGTTCTCTTTCCTCTGCATGGTTTATGTTGTGTGTCTTGTTGTGTGTTGTGGTTGGTAGTTTCTCGAGTAGGGATGGAATGAAAAAATTGTCTCCTTAAAAAATAATGATAATTGGTTAGATGAGATGGATGGGGTATATTTGAGTTGTGTCTTTTTGTGAATGGATTTCATTTATCAACTTCTATAGTGACTATTGTTGGTGTTAATAAATGAATTTAGAGCTATCAGAAGAGTTGTAAGTATAATAGGGTGGTTGATAGTTTTATTGAGAACCCATATATTGGGATTGAGTGTTTGATACTATATATATACATACTTATATTTTCCTTCTTTTTTCTATATGAACCCCCACCCTAGTTGAGCACTATGTGAAGAATACCCCCATTATCATAGGGGAGGGTGTCTTTCCCAAACATCCTAGTGGGAGGATAGATGTATGGAAACCCTCTCTTCCCTACTCCCTCTTCTAGGTGGTGAAATCCCAAGTTTCTTTGGGTAGGTAGTGGTTTGTGAGGCCCAAGTGTGTGTGGGTGAGTTTTGTTTTCCTAGGTGTCTTTAGGATGAGATGTGTTGTGCTTTCCTAGGTGTTTTCGGGATGTGACATGTTATGTGGCCCATGTTTTTGAGGTAAGGATATTGTTGTGTGGCTCAGGTGTGTGATGGTGAGATGTGATGATCTTCATTTTCCCAGGTTTTGGGACTAGCTGTGAGGCCTAGGTGTGTGCGGGCAGTTTGTGACCTGGTACTTTCAGATGAGGTGGGTGCACCAGGAAGTTTTCTATTAGGGTGTGAGAGTCTAATCAGTGGTAAAGTGGTGTGGGGTATCCTATCATCGATGTGATCTATATTAATTTACATGACTTGTTTTATTTGGTGAGCATGCCTTTGGTGAGGTTGGGATGGCTAGTATACCTTGTTAAGTGATTTGGTTTCTACTGTTTTTTCATAGGGGCATTAGTATTCTTCTCTAATTGTACATGAGAGACTTGGGTTTTCCCTACATAGTATACTCATATGATCACCCTACATTTTAAAAATACTTTCAGTTTTCAAGGAGTACTACATGGACCATGATGGGCATTACTAGCTTGGACTTGGGGACATCCGCCATGTCATAGCTTAGCTTTGTTATTTTGGTATTTATTTTATATATTTTCATTGTATTTATAGCAGTTTTACTTTAATACATGCATGTGGGATGGATTTTGGTTTTTATTTTATATAGTTATTGGATTTTTTTTTGAGATGGACCATCTTATCTCCTGATCTCATTTTCTTATAAAAGGGTAATGCCTCCCATTTTGTGAGATTTTATACCCTTGGTGATGATTGCCACTTTGGGGCCTACTAGAGGTAGGACTTAGGGGTCATTATCTCTCTTCCATTATTTCCAACTCAGGAGGGGAATCTTTGGAGGGATGGGGTCATCACACATATATTTTATGATTCATATAACATCATCTTTGAATTCCAAAACATAAGTACTTCTTTCATCCAACTTTTATTCTTAAACCATTAATCATTCTTCATCAGCTTATTCCTAAATACATCTTTCATATAATATGAAATATAAATCATGTCTTAAGGTTCATCAACCTCAATATAATAATTCATCTTATGATTAATGTAAAAAATAATTAAAAGAACATTACATACCTTTCATAGACCGTTTTTAGTCTCTTTGTCTTCTGAAGTATAACCAATACTCAAAACAACCTTCATGATTCTATTTAGGAGATTTCCACTTGGGAAATAGATTTTCATAATTCCCATACTTTCCAAATCTGAAACATTTAATGTTAATCATGTTTTTTACAGTTCTCTTCATTGAATAAAACCATAAATCATAGGGTGAGAAACACATATCATAGTAGAAAACCACATAATCATGAAAAATTACTTATAGGATGTCTAAATCATGGAACCAACCTTTATTTGATTACACCTTAGGTTTATCCTAAGTTATTCATAACTAAATTCTATTTAAATCCTTCATGATGGTTTATGAATAGTTTGTGAATTCCCAAATTATATCCCCTAGGAGTGTCAAACGATGTGTGCTTCAAGACCCGTTGTCATGCACCACATTACCCCAAGTCAGGACCGGAACATCTTGTTAGAGTTGTTACCCCTAGGTACATCTATTCTATATCCACATCTAATTATAGTATCAATATAGGGATTTATTTATGAGAAACCACTCACTATATCCTTTACCAAAATTCCAAGACATTTTCTTAAACTTTAACTCATCCTTATACTTATCCTTAGAGATATCCATAGACATTTCCTTAGAAATATACATAGGTATCTCGCTAAAGTTTTCTCATCATAGTTTCTAAAGGTTGACTAAACCTTTCCTTTGATACCAACTATAGTGACCCAGGCTTAACATACATGGATATTACGTCATTTTATATTAATATTCTATACATTACAAAAATACATGCCCAAGGACCATAATATTTTAGTGTATTTGGAAACATTGAAACAAAATCGTCTATCCTAGTGAAATATTTTCAACATCTAACATAAATATCTCCACCATTAGTACATCACCTAAAAACTTTCTTCATAATATGGGGAAGGAAAAATAAAAATGGGTGATCTCAAATGCTTAGTAAGGGTAAATAATAGAGATATGTAAGAGTAATTATGAGCATAAGGGTATGAGAACATGATCATGAAAGTAAAAGATCATACCGTGCATATCAAAGATTATATACATGAATCATGGCATAAATAATGGAAGGTCATAAGATATGAATCATAATGAAATAAAGATCATAATCCATGAAATCGTAACAAATGGATAAGACATAGGATTTGTGGCCTGCATATAAGATTAGAAAATTTTATGTCAAGGCTAGCTTCCAAGACCATTATAACATGTTAGGCTTGGGATACAACCCTTGTACCTACTACGAGATTAGGATAACAACCCATGTTCCCTCTTACTTCTAGGCTTGGGCTATAACCCATGTGCCTTCTTATTTTTAGGCTTGAGCTGCAACCCGTATACCCTCTTTCTTTTAGTCTTGGGCTACAACCAATGTACCTTCTTGTTTACAAGATTAGTCCACAACCCATGTATCCTATTTATTTTAGGCTTATACTACAACCCATGTACCCTCTTGTTTATAGGTTGGGATATAACTCGTGTACCCTCTTTATTTTAGTCCTAGGATACAACCCATGTACCTTATTGTTTTCAGGCTTCCGCTACAATCTTATAACCTCTTTTTTTTAGTCTTGGGATATAACCCATGTACCTTTTTTTAGAGGCTTGGGCTACAACCCATGCACCCTCTTTATTTTAGGTCTGGGATAGAACCCATGTAACTTCTTGTTTATAGGATTGGTCTATAACGACTGTAGCCCTATTTCTTTTAATCATGGGATATAACCCATGTAACTTCTTGTTTTCAGGATTGGGATACAACCTGTGTACCTTCTTCCTTTTAGGATTGGGCTAAAACCCATGCACCTTTCTATTTACTGTCTTGGGATACAACCTGTGTATCCTCTTTATTTTAGTCCTGGGCAATATCCCATGTACCTTATTATTTTAGAGCTTAGGCTACAACTAGTTTACCCTTTTATCTCATTTAAAACTTTCCATTACCCAGTGCATTGGAAAAAGATATAGCTCCCAACCGTCACATAATTAAATAAAACATGCATGTGCCACAAAACAATCATAATATCATGACCCATGGAAAGATAAGGGTTCTATAAACATTAAATCATAACCCACAAAATAGAATGGTTATAAATAAAATTTTATCAAATCATAATCTATGAAAAAGATATAGGTTTTATAATCATTTCATCAAAGCATAACCCATGAAAAGAAGAGGGTTTTAAAAGCATTTAACCCATATAAAAGAAACAGATTTTCATAAACATATAACCTATGGAAGAGAAACGAATTTTATAAAGACCATGACATTAATAATAACCCATTCATAGAAAGGATATGAATGAAACCATTATATCATTTATTATAATGGAGTGAGTTACATAAAAATATGTCATCGTATATGGAAAATAATTTTTAAATAGCTTCTATATTTAAAGGTGAAGTTAGTGGATTTTCATATGAAGGCATTTGTCAGACCCAATGTGTCACCCTAGGTAACCCTAGTGTTGTTAGCCAAGGGGGATTAGAGAATGATTTTGTGTGTGTATTATCATCACCTAAACCAAGTGATCTTGAAAAATAAGTGTCTAATATATATAATTGATGATCTCCTTCACCAGTTAAAAGGGGAAAGACAATTCTCAAAGATTAACCTCAGGTCAGGCTATCATCTTCTATGAGTTCGGTAAGTGGATAAACCAAAGATTAAATTTTTATGTTTCTATGATCACTACGAGAACTTAGTGATTCCTTTTAGTGTGAATCAAACCCCATCAGTGTTCATGGAACTCATGAACTAGATCATTCGTTCCTTTTTAGATCAATTTGTGATAGTCTCCGTCGATGAAATCCTAGTATACTCAACATCTTATTAGAATCACATGATACCATTGAGTATGGTTATGGACACACTTTGAGAGAACCAACTTTATGGGAAGCTGTCAAATTATCATATTTGGATTTGAGAGGTCCACTTTTTGGGACATTTTATCTTAATGGACTAAGTAGCAGTGGGACCAGTGAAGGTTGATCCAGTGCTAGCCCGGGAGCCACCCAATATCATAGTTTGGGTATAGAACTTCCTTGGTTTGGATAAATACTATCATATATTTATCCCCTATTTATACAAGATATCATTAACATTGAATTCTTTAACCTGAAATGGGTTGCCTTTAATTTGGAATGAGAGGTTCCAACAGGATTTTTAGGATTTGATGTAGTGATTGATGAGCACCCTCATATTTATACCACCAAAGGAGGGTGTTGAGTATATAGTTTTATGTGATGTCTTCATAATTGGGCTAGGATTTGTTTTAATATAGAGTTAGGAAGTGATCAAATATGGGTCTCGGTAGCTAAAGACCCATGAGTATAACTACATGACCCATAATCTTGAGCTGGCAATAGTGGTCTTCACCCATAATATGTGGTGAAATTACCTTATCGGTGAGTGGTTCATCATCTATTCCAACCACAAGTATCTTAAGTATATCATTTCATAGATATATCTTAACATGAGAAATAGGTGATGACTAAAGTTATTCAGGGTTTATAACTTCACGATATACTATACTTCCATAAAGGGGGATGTGGTGAAAGATTCTCTTAGTAGGTTATTTTGTTCATAGTTGTTGAGTAAGGTTTCAAAGAAGTTTACCTCATTTCAATTT
Organism: Viscum album; assembly: GCA_963277665.1. Taxonomy (NCBI): domain Eukaryota; kingdom Viridiplantae; phylum Streptophyta; class Magnoliopsida; order Santalales; family Viscaceae; genus Viscum; species Viscum album. Next base: position 766,016,092 of record OY728137.1, read on the forward strand.
TACTTATTGAACAAGGATAGTGAAACTTTTCACTGGTTGATGGTTGTTACCCCTCCACTTCTACATCATATTAGGGAATTTCAACATGGTGATACCGACTATGAGACCTTTCATATTTAGATATCCACTAAACATGATCCTTATGGGTTTTATGATGGTGGGAGAACATTATTATTTTTAGAGGACAGATGATGGAACCAATGACATTATAGGAAGAGATACTCAGGAACTTTCATAGATCCCCCTTAGAGGTATATCCAATATTGAAAATGATTTTCAAAGACCTTCAGTTTTAGTTCTGGTGGCCAAGAATAATGAAGTGTGTAGTAGATATTGTCTCTCAATTCCTTACTTGTGAGTAGGTTATGGATGAGGACCAAGTTCCAATGGGTTTGGATCACCCCCTATGGTGCCTAAGTGGAAGTAAGATGTTATCTCTATGGACTTTGTGATGGGGATTCCATGATCATCTATATGAAACAATTCCATCAAGGTGATCATAGAACAACTCACAAATTCAACCCACTTCCAAGAAATATAATAGCATAGTTCATTGGAGATATTGGGATGAATTTACATGATGGATAAATTCTGGCTTCATGGATTTACCTCTATTATTATTTTAGACTGTGTTGATCCCTTGATGACATGATTATGGAGTGGATTACGGGAGGCCTTTATGATTCAGTTGTGTTTGAGAATGGCATTTCACCCCAAGACTAATGGAAAGCCTGAGCATACCATTTAGGTTTTGGACGAAATTATTTAAGCTTACATGATGGAACTTTTCCATAGTTGGGAGTATCTCCTACCCTTGATAAAGTTTTATTATAATAAAAATTATCATTCCACCATCAATATGATACAATTAAAGGCCGTGTGTGGGAGACCCTATAGATCATCACTATGTTGGACTAGTCTAGGGGATTCTTCACTCATGAGCTCAGAGTTTGTGCATGATAAAAATGAGAAGGTTAAGATCATCCATGAGTAGATGAGGACTTTATAGGTATATCATATGTCGTATTCATTCATATTATAGAGGCCTTTCAAGTTTAATAAGGGAGAGAATGTGTTCCTAAAGGTATCACCTCAAAGATGATTGTAGAGATTTGATTTTGGAGGTAAGTTGTCTATGAGGTTCATTGGACCTATCTAAATACTATATAGGGTTGGTGAAGTGGCATAATTCTTGGTGTTACCACTATATTTAGACTGAGTACATGATGTATTTAATGTATCATAGTTGAGGAGATATGTGCACGAACTGTTCATGTTATCGACTAGGGTGAGATGGACATTGATAATGAAGTTACCTTTGAAGAATAACTAGTATATATCAAGGATATATAGGATAAGATCCTTTATGGGAGATTTATTCCCTTGGTGTGTGTCAAGTTGTAGTACGAGAATCTTTAGGAGAGCAGTTGGGAGCAGGAGACCTAGATTCAAGCTTAGTACCCACATATTTTTTTAGTAGGATTTTTTATTCTCTAAAAAAATCCCTAAGGTGGGAAAAGTATAATGACTATTTTTTCCTTTTAAATCTTTGGAATAATTTAAATAATATTTTTAAAGATATTCTTTGAGTTATCATGAGATTTTGGGGCTCGGGGAGGCTCAGTAATGAGAAAATCCTTGACCCTCCTCTTGTATCCCTCATCATTAACATTTCTTACCTAGATGGGAATCTCAGAAAAGATAGTTCCACCCATGGCCTCTTCAAGGATATTCATATATAACACTCATCTATGTAAGAAACACTAATATTGGTGGAATTTCAGAACAATTATCATTACCCTTATTAGAATCTCCCTAAGTGTATATATTTATTGAGAGACACAAACAGTAATATAGTAGGTTAGTCCACCCCCATGGCAGACCAATGACATTATCAAACCAAATCTATCCTCAGCTACTTGTACAATGTCCATTAATGTTAGATGGATTTCAAGCTAGTGGAATAGTAGTAGCTACCTCCAAAACCCTAAGTAAAATCCACCAAATTGTTATACAAACAAAACCAGCTGACTCACTACACCAATAAAAAAATGTTATCATTCCAAACTTGAACTGCTCAAGATAATATTTGTTCAAAATCCATTCAATGTATATATATATATATATAATTTTTTTACACAATTTTAACTAAACTAGAATTACCTAAAGCACTTGAGATATAAGTTGGTTGGACTAACTCAAAAATGAAAATAAGGATGAAGGGAATTGAGTTGATATTGACAATAATTTTTCATAAATTTACTTCATTATCCATGATATTTATTGTGAAAACTAGTTTTTAATTTTAGCCTCTACTATAACTATATAACTTAATGGAATCCTCTCTTGAGTTTCCCTATAAAAAAATTAGATGCATGATGAGTAATATTGAAACAAAAGGTGAAGTTTAGGTTGATACTCACTCTCCTGCTTCCCTTTACCACAATGAGGTTCCTCCTCTAAATTTCATCACTTTCACTATGCATTTAGAGGGTCTTTTTTTGATCAAAATTTAAGTGATAGTAAATTAAGTTACATACTAATCTTATTTTATCAAACACACCCATCCCTTGAATACATAGTTATTCATGGATGATCTCTCAATTAGCATGAATACTATTAATTTGAGGGAAAGGAATAGATAGTTAGATTATAAAAAAAATATTTATCTACAAAAGGAAAATATATGATTATAACTATCACACCAATATATGAATTTCAAAATTACATAGTGAAAAAAATAGAAATAAAAAGTTCTAACTCATGAAATAATTCTATTGATGAAGACTATATTCTCACACTCTCATTTGGGATGATATATTGAGATATCTCACTTTCTTTATACTTCATCCTCCTAATTTAGTAGTGGATCATCCTCTGACCTTATGAAAATGAGTTCTAGATTCTCCTGGTATAGATCTTATCCTTTCATAGCAATGATTTTCTTCTACTTATAGAGAAAATTATCTATCTTTTCAATTTAAAAATATCTTTCTACCACTTTTATGTTTCTACTTGAACAAGCCACTTGTATTTTTATCTTAGACAAAAATCCCCCCTCTGAGCTATTTGAATATTTATCTTTATATTCTTATGTGAGAGAGAGTGGTGACTGGCTGAGTCTTCTCCTGCTTTGTGGTGGTTTCCAATAAGTTGGAGGTGGATGAGGCTACACGTACAATTATTTTTAAATCATATATGTTTGAATATTATATCATGGGTGGATAACCTAATGGATTGTGATTCAAAAAAAAATGTAGATATAACACCCTATTTCTTGGAGTGTTTGGATTCCATGCACCCCATTCATGGGATGCATGGCCTATGGCATAGTGGACTCTCCATGACCATAGTAGATTATTCCCTAAAAAATGTTGGTTTTTCCATTTTGGAACCCTACCTATGGTGTGGTGAATTTATCCTCAAAAATATTTTCTAATTCCAATTTTTTCCCTCCATATTGTAGTGGAAATCCTACGATGCATTGGATTCTTGGTTTTATTTCCCTTGTCCACTATGTTGCATAGTCTTTTCTATAGTGTGGTGGATCTTGAAATGCAGTGGTAGTTGAGCTATCTTTTTTCATCCATGGAGGATTAATTTTTATTCAAAATGAGTTTCATGGTAGTCTTCTCATTCTATATAGGTGATCCATGGTGTCCCTGAGTTTTGATAGTGACATTTTCCTCGAAACTAAGCCTCTATGGTGGAGGCCACGGAGGTTCTCGATGATTTGGCTTGATGATCTAACAGTTTTTTGTGTAGCAGAGGTGTCTTGTGGTGTAGTAGTGTGTCTGATGATGATGATGCATGAGTGTCCCTATAAAATGTCATATTTTTAATCAAAAAATACCCATTACACATAATATATCCCACATCAATGTTTTAGTCGGGGGTGATCTGCCTACTAAGTAAGAGTGTCCCTTTAGCCACTTGATTAGTCAGATGGGTGTCGGAGGATACCCTCTGTGGTTGGTCACCACCCCATGCTAGTGAAACTCCCCTCTTATCATCGTGTAGACCTAACCCCCATACACTAATGTTCTAATGTTCCCATGTTGTGAAATTTATTCTCCTACTAACTCTTTGTAACTATGTGGCCTTCCCCATGGGCATGCCTGGTCAATCAACCCTTTCATGGGCTGGCCATATGTCTTGCGGCGTGTGGGTTCAGGGATATCATGAGTTGGACCATTTTTTTGATAATTCCTATTCTCTTTTTCATTTCATATAAAAACACAAAAAACACTCAAAATAATTAAATAATGTAAAACAAGTAATTTTCATTATTTTTTACCCCTTTTCCAAAGTGTCATTCAAAATTACAATTTACCCACAAATGATGAGTAATAATTAAAATATGGGTATTATAAATTAAAAATTTACAATTATAAATTAAAATTTTAAAATTTCATGAAAAATATGAACTCATCAAATCCCCCACACTTAGAAAATAATTTTCCTCATGCATATATCATCACTATAAATCAGAAAGGAAATCCCCATTCTACCAATATTTTAAATTCAAAATTAATATAAACAAATTATTTTCAATGATATAAAGGTACTTTCAAATATTTCATATAAAAATCATTCCAACTCCTCACTATAAATAATTTATTTGAAATTAAAAATCCAAAATAATGTGACTTCTCATATCATTTATTCAATCCTTTTAACTCTTCATTATTATCATTCCAAGTTCTGATCTACCTCAACATTTTTTATTCTCTCATCACTCAAGGTAAAATTTAGATGTGAATTTCTCCTCAAACATTGAGTATAGACACCAAACTTATGAATTTTAAAATGATATTATTTATCTACTTAGTTTATAAAAAATTCACTAAAAATAAAGAGGAAATTAAAATATAGGATCATATGATTATAATAATAAAGGATGGTAGGAAATTGATAAATAAATAATTAAGATAAAAAAAAAGAGGTTAATCTCTTAGTAATAAGAATGGTTATCAAAGTAAACACAATGACATCCACCTCTTATAAATCACATCCTCCCCACATCCAAAGCCCAAGTAAGGCCATGAAAAATGAAACTATAACAAATAAGTTACCCCAATATTATTTTCATTTTAAAATTTTTCTCACTTCTTAAAAAATTGAGATCAGAAAAGTTTCACATCAATCACCCAACCCCAAAAAATAAAAAACATTTTTCATGTGATGATGATTTTTGATCCTCTTTAAATCAACCCATATTCTTTTCAGTTTTTTCTTTTTAGCGGGCTAAAAAATAAAAAATAGTGAATAGTAACATGGACATTCTTTAATTCTAATGAAACACCCAAAGAATTTTCCTCAAGAAAACGCATCTCCTATTCCATTCTCCAACTTTTCCCTCACACCTGATCTTTAAAAATCATGAAAAACACTAGAGTTTAAGAAGGATTGGATAAATAATCTTGAACTTTGGTTATTCATATCAAAGTACATTCATGGTCTCTAAGGGATAAAAGAATGAATAATGATCGTTAGGTCTCAAGGATAGTGGACAAATCCAACAATGTTTCCTCAATAATATTTTATGTGAATTTATAAAATCATCGATTTAACAATACTTAAATCTAAATTCTAGTATGTAACATATACTAAGTTCTCCCAATGAATTTTATCAGAAAGAATTAGAAAATTCAGGATTAGAATCCTCTTGGTAATAAGAGCATGTAATTTTAATTTAATCACTCATGGAATGTTTTACAATAATAAATCAATCAATATGAATTACATACAATCAAATCATGAAAAATGGAAGGTAATTTTCATAAAAATATGACTACAAATAAAAATCATGATTTATTGAATTCAAATCCTATATTTAACTATATTCATTCAGTTCCCCCATCTCAATTGTTCAACTCAGTCAACTTGAAAATTAAAACATGGCATCTTGGGGTTCTTAAAAATTCTAAGTATCATGGATTAAATATAAATCACTAATATAAGTTTGGGCATACATGTTTTCATTAAATCTCAAAAATATAAAGATTCTTGAAAATTCAATGGAGTTTAGGTCAATTCTAAAAAGTACATCTTACTCCCCTTTGAAATGAATCTTGTATAATATTATAACTTACTTCCTTTGTAATTATATTCCTAAAAATGAACTCAAAATAGTGAAAACACAATTTCTATGCTTTTATGTTCAATTTTGGGGGAGGTTTCACTAAATCCAAAATTAAATACTAAACTAGAATACAAAGAGATAAAAACCTAGGTTGTGTGCTACAAATCAAATTTATTAAGGTCATTAAGTGAAAACTTACATTTTGGATCATGTAATAAGAGTTGTTAATTGATCCAAATATATAATATTGAATCAATTATGTCTTTGATGAGTGTCTGGTGTAGCTCTTTTAGTCTTCCACCTCCTTAAAATATCATATTCTTGTTGTTGAGGGAAGTAACATGAATTGAAAACCCCCTATCTAGAATAAAAGATACTGGGATATCCAAATAGGGTTACACTCTTCTTTTTCTTCTTTTAGTGGTTGATGTACATCAAATTCTACACTAACATTTAAAATTTTAGTATCTACCCTTTAATATTCTTATCCATGGGGCTGTTATTCCATAAAGTATAAAGTATCATTCCTAATGTTAGTTTCCCCAAGTTATTATTCCTCTTTCTTATCTTCTAATTCATCAATGGAGTGTCCCTATACTTATTATTTATCAACAAGAGGGGGTAACCAAAATTTAGGCAGTATTACATTAACAAGTAAACAAAAATTCTCTATCCAGCCATGGTTCCCTTCCACTTGTACTTTTCTTGTTCAGTTGGTTCTGTATGATCCTCCTCCATCATGTAAAGTATGATATCCCATAATTCAGAATCTCCCATCTCCCTTTCTACCTTACTTATTATTTTTCTAGAATAAATTATTATTTTCCCTCATTATTCTCCACAATAACTAGTGTAAATTTGTTCTCCATGTGGAATTAAAATTTAGAATTAGGTTTGGAAATTACATTTTGTACAAAAAATACCTTGGTCATGCTCTCTAGAAGTTTCAATCCTTCTTAGAACTCCAATTTCATGTTTGGAGTGCCACTTATAGATTTTGGCGTGGTTATGGTACTTTCAGTTTTTTTTGAAGATCACATACTTGATGTTGTATTTCCTTCTTGAGTTATTCAATTCATTATGTGAGGGTTGACAACTGGATCACCAAATGTATATGTTTCTTTATTCCTGCTTTTTTGTAAGATTACAAACCAAAAACACATGATACAAAAAGTAAAATAAGAATAAAGAAGAACCTAATATAAAATTAGAAAATAGAAAAGTGGGAGATAAATGAATTTTATAACTATTGAATTTAAAAATTCCTTAATCCCTATAAATTTTATGTGTTTTGATTTCTCCTAAGAAAATTAATTCCCTTAGTGATATCAAAATAAAAAATTTATAGAAACCTGGTTATAATAACGACTAGAATGAATAATAGTGATATGTCACGATCAATCCCGTGAAGAATAGGGTTATAAGTATTCAATAGCATTGACATTCTTCATTATTATAACTAAACTAGAATTACCAAAAAAATAGTTGATAGATATGGTGGTTTTAATGACTCAAAAATGAAAATAATGAAAAATGAAAGTGAATTGATATTGAGGATGGTTTTTTAGAAATTTAATTCATTATTGATGAGTCTTGTTAGGGTAATTAGTGTTCATAGGTGGTGGAAAAGCATCAGTAACCCATTGGTCTTCTCCAATCTCTACCCGTTGCTGAGTGGAAGTGAAATGATGTGACTATTTATTTCATGATGGGGTTTCTAAGGATATCTTGATACAATGATCTAATAGGATTTCTTATGAATTGGTTAACTATGTTTTCCCATTTATTACCGATATAAGAGACCTTATCCATTACTGAGATAAGAAAGACCTATGTATATGATAAATTATTAAGGCTTGGGGTAGTATGAAGTATCATCTCCAATAGGTACACCCACATTAAATCTTTTTTCTTGAAAGGTTTTCAAATGTAACTTGTTATATAGGTGATTTCGAGTCACACATACCATGCATAGAAATATGGATAGTCTAAGTGTACTATTCAAATACTAGAGGATATTATTCTTGTGTGTGACCAAAATTTTAGAGGTTTATAATAGAACCTTTTAGCACATATAGTGTTTTCATACAAAAAATATTTTTTCTGAATAGACTTAGATGGATCTTTTTGAAACATTATATGGTATGTAATACAAATTTGACTGTACGGTTACGACCCCTCACATGTGATTAATACTAACAATGTTTATCTCAATTTTAACACTTCCTTTTCAGTGTGACTAGTTCGTTTAGAATATGAGAGTGAAAAAACTCTACACTAGAAGGATATTACTCTAGGATAAGTGTAGTGTAATAATGGTATTATTCAAGAGGAGAGTAGGGGAGGATTCATATTAATTATAATGATTATAGACATTTTCCAAGTACATAGATGAATGAAGTTTTTGAAATTCAACTAAAATTAATAAAAATTTAATATCCATTCATGAAAAAATTAAAATATGTGAGTACAATTATTGATAAACTTGTAATTTGATAGTTTTTATTTATAATTGTATTTTGATTTTGATTATCAAAATTACATTCCACACTAGAATATTGTGAATAAAATTAGAAATAAATATTGATACATTTAGTTGATATTATGGAACATTTTTAATGAAACATCTATAATCATTAGAAACATGTATAAAAATACATCTGATGGTATGTATCATGAGTGGTGGAAGATATTTTTTGATATTAACAGCAAAGAAACTCATGAAATATTAGAATCATTTATAAAAAAATAATAATACAAATACAAAAAAAACCTAATTTTTATTAACATATAATTTATCAAGAGATATTTAAAAATTATAATGATTCATTAAAAAATATAATCCTCTATACAAATAGATTTTATAGTTTTCCAATGAAATATCAATATTTTTTTTCTTTTATTCACTATTGTTTATATTCATATATTATACCTTGAATTTTTTTTCTCTAATTATATATATATATAATATTTTATATGAAGGGTCACAGCCTAGGACACTCTTTAAAAAAACAGATATAGGGGTTCATGTTCACTAGAATACATACAAAAGTTACATGATTTATCACACTAAAGACATCGAGGTAAATATTTTCCATTGTAATTTATTATTAATACATTACTATAAATAAAAAAATAACAACATAATAATTAATTAGATAACCTTAATAATTTAATATAATAAAATCATTTTTAATATTTTCATATTTACAGGATAAAATTTAAGATGTTTTAGATGTGAACCCTAATTAATCATCACCAATTTACAAAAATGGTGTAATTATACTATTTTAAGGGATGGTTCAACTCAATAATTCATAGTAGATATTTTTTATACCAACCCCACAAAAGGTTTTTTGTAGTTTAGATTCATCCATTATTAATACACAAATATGGGAATGATTTTACCCTTGTAATAACCATATAAATTATCAGTATAGACTACTAAGAATCCATCATGACCTATACACACATTGGATATCCATGCATTTTAAATAAGTAGATACAAAATATAAACAATCCAAACAATCCATAATCATAAAAAACATACATAAAAAATATACAACTAAATATATTATAGTGGAAACAGATACATGAACACATAATAAAGAATAAACATAGATGAACCGGTCGATATATTATCAATCCAAAAAATAAAACAAAAACTCGAACACCTCCACCTGATTCATGACCACTAATCCTTACCACACATATATCAATGGGAAAATATGGATAACCAACTGATGTCAAGTCCTAGGAACATGAATGAAATTATGAGAGAGACATACAATCACCAACACCAGTGTGTATGCGGGTTGTTTATGAAACGTTCAATATAGGATAACACTAAAGTGTAAGAAATTTCATTCATAAAAAAATTCAATAGTGTTAGTTTGAACATAACATATAAAATAGGTTTTTCACTTTTTAGTTATAATGCATAAAGAAATCATTTAACATACTTTGTCACTTCCATTTTTAAAACTAAAAAACAAGAATTTCCAAAAACAAGGCATAACTGGTTTAAAATCATTAATCTCAAACCCAACATTAAACAAAATATTTTATTTGAATGTATCCATCAAACAAAGAAAATAGAACTTCAAAATATACAAAGAAAAATCTCATCCTCTTTCCATATTTTAAAAAATTCATCATCAAATACCATTTAGAAAATAATTACACCATCAATTTATAAAACAAACTTTCCAAACCATTTAGGAAATAATTTTTAAATATACTAAAATACTATCAGAATCAAGAACAACCATCCAAGGCACATAGATATCAAATTGATAGAATAAAAGTACAATAACCAAAAAATGGTTCATTTGGACCAAATCAAGTATCGAGGATTCATGTATGTTAGGAAACAAAATCCCCTTTATAATATCTAAAATGAATAAAGCATCATGGGAAACTCTCTAGGTTATAATATGAGTGATACAAAAAAATCTTCTTTATTTAGTCTCTCTAGGGACCCCCTAATCAAAACTAGATCATTACATTTCTCACTCTATCAGTATATTGAGTAATAAACACACACACACACAACCCTAGGAGAGTGGAACTCTATTGGGTCACTATCTAATGTGTAAAAAATAGACTGATATGAAAAAATTATACACCATGTATTATCCAATTAGGTTCTCATGATATCAATAAATAGAGGTGAGAAAGAAACAATTCACATGACCATTTCATGAATCAACAATACCAAAACTCAATAAAATAAGCCTCATATCACCTCCTAAATCCTAACAAGAAATAACACATTTAATTTTATTAATTCCATGAATCGTATAATGAAAAAATATCATAAAACATCCCCATCAGGGCCAAAACATATAGGAATGTCAAATGTAAAAAAAGTCCTCAATGAGGGTCTCATAGTCATAAAATAATTCCTTTAATGAATTTCCAAACAAGCTTTTCATGGTAGATTGGGAACACTAATCAATTCCACAATATTTGAAATCTCATTTGAAATATCACTTAAATTGTCATTATCAAATCATACTTTTAAATCCTCTTTAAAATTAACACATTTGTTTCAAACCTCTCTTGAGAAACCAAGGTCCAACAAGCCTTTATAACACTATGATAAGAACTTTCATTCCATATTTATCAAAAAATACATAGAAAACATAAATTAAATACTTGAAAAATAAATACTTATATTAATACATTTAAATCCACCAAACTAGTGGAACCCCCCCCCCCCATTTAAATCATTTAATTCATTTTAAAGAGATGCCCATGAATTTATTCACACTAAACATTAATCCAAAACCCATCAAAATTATATATATATAATTCATAGATTACCCCACCAATAAAAGTATATAAGGTCCCTAAAAAACCATTTTCCATCCATAAAAGGCATACCATTTTCATTCAATTTTATAAGTCAACATTTATAACATCTAATAATTACATGGAAAACATTATGAGGGAAATTTCAAAGAAAGAACTACCTTATTTCAAGAAAAAACCATTCATAATAAATTTTCTTCCATGAATAATGAAAAACTTTGCAAGGAAACATCCTTATCAACCCGTAAACAAATAATCCCCTAATATTTTATCCACACTAACCCAAAATTTTGAGCCCCAAATCCCTTAGGGTTAATTAGTGAAACAAAAATCAAAAGGAAAGGAATATTGTAGAAGAGATGAATGGAAATGAGGAGAATACCTTATGATCTCACATGAAATGAGAAGGTGTATCCCTAAAATCAAAGATGATGATATGGGAGGTATCCCTTCACATACCCCATATCTGATCAAAATATAGTGAAGATATTGGGAATTAAAAAACATAAAACTCGATAAATGGAAATTTTTGAATTTCAATATTGATAAAAAATTGGCAGCATGTATGGTTAGACCATACGGTTTGGTAAACCATTTTCCAACCATTAATTTGTAACTATAAAATAACTACACACTCATGTAGTTTGGGTACAAATTTTACTAATTTATGCAACAAATGTGCAAAACTACACTGCTAAAAAATACAACAATGTTGCATGACAACCCTCATGGTTTCCACATATTTAGGCATACCATGTACCAATACCCCATTCTAAAAATGGATGGCATGGTTGACACTATAAATCTCACTATTTGGAACCAATCATGCACCATCCATGTAGAAAAACCATGCAAAAATAAAATGAAAAGTAAAAACACCTTCACAATACTTCATGCCTTGTTTCCCCTTAACCGTGTGAACTAAACTGTGAAAAAGAGAAAAAATTCCATAAAACTCATATGACTAAATGGTTATTCTACAAATTAACATTAATATTTCAATTAAACATTTCATTTTTTAATTTATTCTTAAACCATTAACATGTAATCCATTTCAATAAACAAGGTTATTTCCATGGTCAATATATATCAATCAATCACATATATTTCATGTCATAACAAACACACTTTAACCTATTATCCAATACATTTTTAATCAAAGTTTCACTCACCCAAAGGGTATTCTTAAGCAAGGTCACTTAAATAATTGAATCCAAAGGGATCCAACCAATATTAAAATAAATGATTTCCCATTAAAAATGAATAAATAAATTAGATCATGTGTTATGATAGTGAAATTCACAATATTTCATACACATGTCAATTAAAAGGACCATAGGGTTAGGATTCGAACTTACAACGTTTAACCGATGATTAAGAAATGCTAGAAAAAGGTAACACCAATGGAAAATAAGTTTATGGAGATCAATTAAAAAACCTAGATCACCCCAGATCAAGATCAAAACCCAACACAAAATTGCTCTAGTGTTTTACACTGAAACGAGAGATAATGGTGGAAGAGAAGGGAAAACCTGACTATACCAACTCACAAGAGATCAGATGCAAAAACATAATGTTCATAGCAGATGTAATGGGAATAAAATCACCTAGAAACCATCCAAGGATTATATGAGGAAGGGATGAAATGAATAATTGAACAAATCATACATGATGTCCACTTAAAACCACTGGGTTTGAGTAATACATGGCGTAAAATACTTTCATGTCATTTATTTCCTTATTTTTGAGTTACATCGAAAAACCTATCACCTCAGTTTAATATTTATCCTAATCAACATATATAGGATGTGAATTTGGTTCACAACATGTACCCACTTCACATCATGAACCATTTTATGACATGTTTCTGGAAGTAGTTACACATCATGTAACATGTACATGGTGTATAAATTCTCTATAGAGAGTTTTCATCTCAGTTTCTACAAAAGGGCCCAAATCACCTCCAAAGCCTTACAAACCTTGGAAAAACTTCATAAACCCATTTAACATGTTTATAAATAAACTTAATTAATTCAAATAAACATACATCCAAGAAAATTAGTTCATTTTCCCTAACTAAGGACCTCTCACTACTACAAAACTAGCCTTTAACAATGCTATAAATGGGCTTATCAGTTCTATAAATGCACTGAATACATGAGAGAGGTTAAAAGATCTAGTATTTTATCAGTGATGAAAAAGAAATGATAAAGTGTTCCTTTATTGGTGCTAAAAAACACTGATAAATGGGACCTTTATCGATGCTTTCAAAAGTGATGTTAAAGGAACCATTTATCATCTATTTTTTGTACTGATAAAATAGACATTTATCAGTGCTTCTATGAGGGATGATAAATTATAATTTATGAGTGATTTTCAAAGCACTGATAAATGTGGCCTTTATCAGCATTGATAAAGGATGACACTCCAGTGTGCTGCAACAATACACTGCAGCTCCACTGTAGTGTGTTGTTACAGCACACCACCACACTAGAAACACACTAGATATCATCAAGAATAGGTCCCAATTTAGGATTTAAAATGAGATAAAATTTACAACACAAACACAAGAAAAAAATGCTATATTATTGACATTTCAAACATTGGTTCATATAATTACATAAATATAAATTATTACATACATTCAAAAACATCAATGTTCCTTTATCTTTTAATCCTGGCCTGACTCATGTTATTGCTGAACAAACCACCCCTGATCGAGAAAAATAATGCACCTGTATAATAAAAACATTCTTGTGTCAGTAATAATATAAATAAATAAATAAACATGTTGTGTTAGTTTTATTAAAATTGATGTCAATTTTAAATAAAAAGAGGAACTTAGAGTCATATCAGTCACACCATGCATCAGATTGAGGTGAGGATGATTCCAATAGAGCTAAAATGACTTATGGATTTTTTTCCTAAAGTATCAAAACAATCTGAATGTGTTTTCTTGGTTTTGATTACTTTGGTTTTCTTTTTTACTAAAATGTCATTTTAAACTGGAAACACGCACTTTTGACTCATTTCAATCACACCGTGTATTGATTCAATGTGAAATATATTCCTAAACATTAAAAATGACTTTTTAATCATTTTTCTAAATTAACAATAAAATACAAGTGTTTTTTATCAGTTTTTAGTGAGTGGCACTTTTGAAATAAAATGTCAATTTTAAACTGATAACAGAAACTTTGAGTCATACCAGTAAAATCATGTATCGGATTGAGGTGTGGGTTATTCCTACACATCAAAAATGAATTATGGATCATTTTTTGTAAAGTTTCAAAACAATAAGAATGTGTTTTCTCAGTTTTGAGTAGGATAGTTGTCCATTTTACTAAAATTGATGACAATTTTAAATAAAAAAAGACACTCTTTGAGTCTTACCGATCACACCGTGCATCAGATTGAGGTGCGGCTGATTACTACACATTCCAAATGACTTATGGATCATTTTAATAAAGTATAAAAATAATATGAATATGTTTTCTTATTTTTATTTATGTCACTTGTCCTTTTTATTAAAATATCATTTTAAAATTGAAACATGCACTTTGACTCATACCGATCACATTGTGTATCGGATTGAGGTGTGGCTGATTCCTACACATCAAAAATGACTTATAGATCATTTTTATAATATATTTAAATAATTTTAATTGGTTTTCTTGAATTTGAGCAGCTCAATTTTCCTTTTTACTAAAATTGATGTCAATTTCAAATAAAAACACGTAGTTGGAGCTATATCGGTCACACCGTGCATCAAATTGAGGTGCGGCTAATTCATACATGTCTCAAATCACATATGGATCATTCACCTAAAGTTTAAAAATAATATGAATGTGTTTGTTCAGTTTTTAGTAGGTCAGTTATTTTACTAAAATTGATGTTAATTTTAAATAAAGACGCACTTAGAGTCATACCGGTCACACCATGCATCAGATTGATCTACAACTGATTCCTATACGTTCCAAATCATATATGGATTTTTTTTCTATGAGTATCAAAAAAATATGGATGTGTTTTCTAAGTTTTGTGTACAACACTTGTCTTTTTTACTAAAATGTCATTTTAAACTTGAAACATGCACTTCGATTCATACGAATCACATCATGTATCAATTTTACATGAGACCAATTTCTAACCATCAAAAATGATTTATGAATCAATGACCTAAATTATCATGAAAATACGAGCATGTTTTCTCAATTTTTAGTGAGAAATAATTTTTAAATTAAAATGTTGATTTTAAACTGGTAATGGACACATTGAGTTAGTTATCTTTTTTACTAAAATTAATGTCAATTTAAAAATATAAATAATTACATTGATTCATATCGGTCGTATCATGTGTCAGATTGCGGTGTGGTTGATTCCTAGATTTACCAATGTCTCAGAACACTGCATTAGCATCTTCGAACTGCCAACACTGCATGAGCAGCTTCGAACAAACCAAATCAACTCAAAAAAATCCACCTATATAAGAAAAAATTATTATGATTAATACAAAAATAAATAAATAAAACATAAATATGGAATACTAAATTAATTTTTTGGATAATGATTTTACTGTGAAAATATCAATATTACCTCTATGATTGATCAGTGGAGGGATTTGAAGGAAAGTGATAAATGTTAACATTGTAGGGGTGAAAGGTTTTGAGGGAGAATAAGTATGTGGAATTTTTGGTGTAGAAAAGGATGAAAGATGGATAGAGCACCCCAAATCAAACAAAAGAATACTCCTATATAAGAAAACAATTATTATATGAGTAATACTAAAATTAAATAAATAAAACATAAATATGAAATAATAAATTGATTTTATAGACAATGATTTTACTATTAATAAATCAATATTACCTCTATAATTGAGTAGAGGAAGCAGCATTTATTTTCTTGTAAAGGTAGTGTAGATAACTTGAAATAAAGTGATAAATCCAACACTATAGGGGTGACATTTTTTAGGGAGAAGAAGCATGAAAGTTGGATAGAGCACCCCAACTCAAACAAAATAATCTTCCTGTATAATAAAAAAATTATTATGTGAGTAATACTAAAAATAAATAAATCAAGAATAAATATGAAACTATATATTAATTATATGGACAATGATTTTACTATGAAAACATCAAAATTACCTATGTAATTGGTTAGAGGTAGCGTCATTACTCTTCCTATAAAGTTAGTAGAGAGAACTTGAAAGAAATTAATAAATGCAACATTGTAGTGGTGAAAAGGATTTGAGGAAGAAAAATTCTATGTAAGTTTTGGTTCATAAAGTGATGAAATATGGACATAGCACCCCAGCTCGAACAAAATAATACACTTATATAAGAAAACAAATATTATGTGAGTAATACTACAAATAAATAAATTAAACATAAATATGAAACAATGCATTGATTCTACGGACAATGATTTTACTTTTCAAACATCAATATTGCCTCTATAATTGAGCAAAGTCATGGATGTTGCTATTCCTACAAAGGTAGTGGAAAGAACTTGAAATAAAGTGATAAATGAAACATTGTAGGGGTGAAAAGTATTTTAGGGAGAAGAATCATGAAAGTTGGATAGTTCTCCCCAACTCAAATAAAAGAATCCACCTGTATAAGAAAATAAGTATTATATAAGTAATACTAAAAATAAATAAATAAAACATAAATATTAAACAATACATTAATTCTATGGACAATGATTTTACTATGAAAACATCAAGATTACCTCTATAATTGAGTAGAGTCAGTGTCATTTCTCTTCCTACAAAGGTAGTGGAGAGAACTTGAAATAAAGTGATAAATGAAACACTACGGTGGTGAAAATGTTTTTAGGGATAAGTCTATGAAAGTTTTTATGAATAAAGGAATGAAATATGGATAGAGCACCCCAACTCAAACAAAATAATCCACCTATATAATAAAAATATTATTATGTAAGTAATACTAGAAATATTAAACATTAATATGGAACAATATATTAATTATATGGAAAATGATTTTATGATAAAAACATCAAGTTTACCTCTGTGATTGAGAAAGAAAGCGTCATTGCTCTTCCTAAAAATTCATGACACATGGACAGAAATCTTCTAAAATAAATAAACTCTGCAAGGAATAATGAAAATTAAATCAATGCTTCATTATATAATTTTTTAGTAAAATAGATAAATTATATCATAACATTACCTTTACATATTTATAAATGGGTTCTTTGGTCTATATATAATCTAATAACAAACCTAAGGATTCTATGAGCACTTCATTATGGTTCAAAAGACTATATGGATGTCAGGAAACCATGAGACAATTAATGATATTGATATCTATTTCGATCCATTGATCAATGGAACCAAAAAAAGGATTGGTTGTGCATCACTCACAAAGTTAATAACAAAACTAAAAATTATTTATACACTTCACTACTATTGGTTAACTACCTCTTAGCATAACATCTAACCTAAACATCCTACATGACATCCCCGTGATTGAAGGTTAGATGAATTATTAAAGAAACTTTAATTTAAAAAATGAGTAATTGATCATAATCATTACATAAAAAATAATTTTATGGATAGATTGAAAGTGTTTATCAATGTGTATGACATAATATTTAAAGGTTCAAGATATGGATGATGATAATAATTTTCTACACTAATAATGACCAATGTTTAAATGTTGATGATTATTGATTTGAAATTTTCCTTCATTTATAGGTAACTCATGGAATTCATGGGATATTTATTTCCTAATACATGTATATGAGGGAAGTATTTTATAGATTTCAAAAGTAAGATTGAAAACCCATGTTGACACCTATTGAAAATTGAATAAAATTTTTAAATGTTGTGGGTGGAATTTCAATCTATATCATGGGGTGTGGGAGATTTGTTATATAAAAACTTGTATTATACTAAAAATGTTTGAAATAATATTTTTCTACATGTCATATAGCTTGGTGTAAATGTGATTCCATAGAAATCCACTTTTTATTAGTTAAATAAATACTCAAAAAAGGGGACCAAATTCTTGAAAATATATATTTCTGAGCAAGAAATTATATGTCTTATTGTGGTATATAGGTCTCAAAAAAGTGGTATAACAAGAAATGGGAAATCTCTAAGGGAATTTTTTTTCAAATTATTGAGAGAGTGGGAGTAGGATAATGATGAAAAATTATAATGTAATTGGAAATAGTAGATAGCATCAAGGTATAATATTTCATATACAATTATTAAAAGGATTTATAAATAATGTTGGATGAATATAAAGAGGTAGAAAAATAAAATAGATTTTTTTAAAATTGTAGATACATAGGATGTTGAATTATTGAGAAAAGTTACAACACATTTAATAGTAGATATAGTTTCCAAAAAAAACATGACAACCATATATCAAACAACCGAGTTGGACCATGATAGTGTCCAAGGGACATTCTCAATCCTGCTCGGGTTGGAAACAAGCACCAGGGCATGAAAAACAAAACATAGTGGGAATGATTTGGCCCAAAAAATAAATAAAACAAGTAGAAAGAAAATTTAAATAAAAACTGTCATGATGCATCCATACATTGGATTACCACACCATCCCAAATAAGTTGAAAAAAGAAGATATGAATTACTATAAAATAAAATAAATCCCTTAACCTATCTTCAACTCCCCGACACAAAAAATCCCAAGTTTCAATTTCTATAATTTCACCTGTATGGAATACATTGATAAAATAAAGAATGATAAATATGTATGATCACTTTGGGCGATCAATTTGGTAAATGTAGACAAAATAAAACAACCAACTAAACTCCATGTGTCACCATTGATTCTAGAAACAATAAACTATCCATGAGAAATAAAGATTTGAATAAAATTTGGAAAATAAGAAAATTTGAAGGCCTACCTCGCTAGTATACAATCACTAGACCATAAATAATGACATCGTCGAAGAAGAAATAAAAAATGAAACCAAAAAATACACAAAGAAAATCGGAAGGACTACCTCGCTAGGTTGAAGAAAATTTGAGACCCTCTTGGGAAACCCTAAATGAAATCGAAAAATGGATGTTAGATGAGATGTTTGAGAAATTGGAGGTAGTTGAGTGGTGTGATTTGAGCTTTGATTCAATGAGGAGGAGCATCAGCAACGGGTGGCTTCTAGAGAAAGCTTCTGATATCACGATGGGTTCACAAATGGTTATGGTTTTCTAATTAGATAGGGGTAATTTTATTAGTACTAAAATTATAACACTGATAAATGTTCATTTTATCAGCACATTGTTTAGTAGTGATAAAGCCTCATCTTTATCAGTGTGAAAAAGTGATTATAAAGATGCTTTTATAAGCGCTTATTACTTAGGCTCTATTAAATGATTTATAATTATAATTATAAATAAAAAATTTAAATATTTATATATACTTAATATATATATATATCAATATAGTAAATATATTCCTTTTTAAATATATTTATTAAAATTTAATAATTATTTATTTATAATTATAGAAATATTTTTAAAAAAATAATATTTATATCATTATATATATTTATATAATTATACATATATATATATTTAATAAATATATATAAATATAAATATAGTAAATATATAAATTATTTATGTAAATTTATTATAAATTTAATAATTATTTAAATATATATAAATATTTATTTATAATTATATAAATACTTTTATAAAAAATATTTATTTATTTATAATTAAAAATATATAATTTTATAAATATAGTAAATGTACATTTTTAAATATTTATTTACAAATATATTTTTAACATTATTATTGAATATCTAATTTTAAGTGCATTCATATATGTTAAAAATGAGTGAAATTGAATAAATTAAGAATAAGAACACTTTAACAATATTGAAAAAATGGGAAAGTTTTACATGTGTGCATTGTATATAAAATTGAATTAATTACGTATATGTGAAATCAATATAACATAGATTTGATCTATGTTAAATTTAAAAATTAAATGACATTCAATTATATATCGAGTACTATGCAATTAGTCAATATTTTTAATTCATATTAATTTTTAATTATAAACCGTTGTTCAGTAAATATATAACAATTTAATGTAAAGTGAATAAATATTTTGTAACATATAAATCATATTTATATACATTAATATATGTCTGTATATTTAATATATACAATTTAATAACATTAATTGTGATAATTATCTAATTAATAAAATGTTTAATATTTAATAATGTATAATCAATTTATTCACTTTTATCAATAATTATTTAATTAATAAACTTTTTAATATTCCTTTAATAAAATCAATTTTTATTTTTAATTTATTTAATTATTTCATTTTATTTATTCGGACCTTTATTAGCGCTAAAAAGTGGTGATTAAATAAATATTTATCAGTGCTAAAAATAAAGTGCTAATAAAGGGTACCCTTTATTAGTGCTAAAAATAAATCACTAATAAATGTTACCCTTTATTAGCACTAAAAAGGTACTAATAAAGGTTCCCTTTATCAGTGATTTCCTTAGCACTGATAAATATTCCATTTATCAGTGTTTTTTTCTAGCACTAATAAATACCAGCACTGTTAATGGCCAGTTTTGTAGTAGTGTATATCTCTAAACAAGAATTGGCCACCAAGGTACAATGAAAAATTTAATGAGGGACATACCTGGGAAAAAATACAGGATCTTATAACCTCCCAACCATATTACATATCATACCCAAGGTACTCCAAACATCATTGTGGGGTCTTGGTGAACATGTATGGCTATTGTGCTCACATATCAGACTCCCTCTCCCAAGTCTCCTCCTGAACACACTCATGTTTTTACTACAATCAAACCAGAGTTATAATACATCATTAGAGATAAATCTCACTACATTTTATGATCCTTATAGGATGATTCTCAATTGATGAATCAACACAAAGCTCGACTTCCTTAACATCTACCACATGACAAGGATCAGGATAATATCTCTGAAGTTATGACACATGAAACACAACATACATGGAACTATATCATTTTGGAAGGGATAATTATTATGCCACCAGATTGACCCTATCCAATATCATGAATTTCCTAAAAAACTGGGCTCTATATTACCCTATTTCATGATGCAAAATTTCCACAACCTAGGCCACACCTAAAGGAAAACATGATGTCCAAACTTAAACTCCAAAGGTCATCACCTATGTTCAATGTATAATTTCTTCCATCTATGTGCGGTCACCAACCACCTTTTGATCAACTAAAACTACTCATATGTCTCCTTCATGATACTAGGCCCAACAAGTGTTGACTCACAAACCTCCAACCAACAAATAGGTGAATGGAACAACCTTCCATACAAAGCCTCTAAATTTTCCATCTAGATTAATGAATAAAAGCTGTTATTATATAAAAACTCCTTGATTGCAATCTTATTCTCCCATAAACTTCCAAACTATAACACACAAGCTCATAAAAATCCCTTATAATTTAAATAGTCCTCTCATATTTAACTTTAGTTTGAGGATGATAGGTCGTACTCATAAGAACCTACAATCCCAAAACCTTTTGAAGACCCTTCTAGAATCGTTAAGTAAAGCGAGGATCACTATTAGAAATGATACTCCTTAGAACAACATGAAACTGAACTACCTCATGCATGTAAAGACAACTCATATCATAAACTGTGAAGGTCTCCCTGATAGGCATGAAGTGGGATTCCTTCATCAGTAGATCCATAATCACCCATAATTCATCATTATTATGGGATGTCCTAGGTAATCCTATCACAAAATTCATTGTGAAATCATCCTATTTTAAATCAATAATGGGAAGAGGATGCAACATCTCAATTGGCCTTTGATTCTTGAATTACACCGGTTGATAGGTGAAACATATCACCCCAAAGAGAATTATGAAATTATTTATTCCTAATAACCATTACTGTATGTGGAGATCACGATACATCATTTTCAAACCAGGATGTTCCTCCCATCTAGAAGCATGAAACAATCTCATCAACTCCTTGCACAAGCCCATAGTAACCCATACTCAACCACAAAAAGACTAAAATTTCCACTACCAAGATACCATCATGATGGTGTCACCCCACCATATAATATGTCTCTCAGAATTAGGACCTCTAGATTAGATAACTCCACTATCTTGATTTTGTTCAAAAACATCAGAATAACAGTTTTTGAAGTTCGAGATACTCATCCTTACAACTCTTGAACATCCAGATGCATGTGTGCAAAGAGTGCCATCATCCACCACTAATATTTAGACTCTTGAATTACCTATGTATGTGTCTTCTATCTCAAATAATTAGAAATATAATTTATCTCTCCTAGTGTATAATTTAACTTTAATAAAATCATCAGAAACATCATTTATCTCTCGCAGTGTATCATCAAACATAAAGTTGAAAGATTGCAGATAATCAACCCACTCTCTCTACCGAAGGTTCAGGCTCCATTGAGAAAAGATGTACCTGAGGCTCTCGTGGTCCATGTACACCACAGACCTCTCAACCATAATATAATGTCTCTAAAATCTCCAAGCATGTACTAATGCTACCAACTCCAGATCAGGAGTAGGAAAATTCCTCTCATGTGGTCTCAACTGTCTGGAACCATAAGAAACCACTCGATCCTCCTACATCAGAACTTCTCTAAGTCCAAATCTGGATGCATCATATTACATGATATATGATTTATTATACATACATAAAGTGGGGATATTTTTTGAGTCAATCCTTCCTTTAAGCTCTTGAAAAGGTTTCTCAAAAACTTCTGACCAAAAAAATCACCCATTTCTTAGTCATCCTAGACACCAGTGCTTCCAAACAGGATAATTCCTGGATAAAGCACTAATTACAACATGTTAAACCCATAAATCTCAAAATATAAAATAAATTATTGGTTTTATCCCAAGATATCATGTCTGAAACCTTATCTAGGTCCACTAACACATACATCTATGATTACATGGACCAAGAAGAAATATTTACCAATATAGAAACTAAATTATGTTATATTTGTGTTAAGTCCATACTCTCTCAATATACTCAAGACGATGATAAGATGTTGGGAATGATCATCTATTAAATGACATTACATGAATATTTCATTGAAAAAAACACCATAAAACGGTCTAGAAAAGAATGAATTATTTTATTCATTAAGGTCATGAATACCACCGGTGTGTTGGTCAAACCAAACGCCATCACTACAAACTCATATAATCCATAACTAATCCTAAAAGTAGTTTGAGGTATGTCTAAATATCTCACCCTCAACTAATGGTATCCATGTCTCAAATAAATCATGGAGAGGATATTGAAACCATTCAAGTTATTTAAGATATCATCAATGTGTAGAAGGCGATACTGGTTCTTGATTGTCCTCTAGTTCAATACTTGATAATCCACACATAAGTGCAAAGTTTAATCAGCCTTGTTGAAGAAAAGAACTGGAGAACCCCATGGATATGTACTAGGCCATATAAAGCCTTTATATTCTAGATCTTGTATCTGAATTCTCAACTCTTGAAGCTCTACTGATGTCATTCTATAAGGTGTGTTATAAAATGGCTTTACTCCTAGCACCAACTTGATCATGAACATGATCTCTTGATCAGGTGGTAAGCTATAGACCTCATGAGTAAAGACATCTTGAAAATAGTCTACCACTAGAGTAAAATAATCATGCTATATCCCACAATAATATAGATCAATATTATCTTTCTAAGAGATGATAAAATCTAATATTCACTGAATTGTCCCTACACAACCATTCCAAAGATCCCACTCGCCCTGGTGAGAATAGAAACCTCCATCTAGAGATAAAAAAGTTAACTCTCGTAAGGTAACAGTAAATATGATCCTGTTATATAACTATCCAATCTATACCATGAATCAAATAGAAACCTATAATTTCTAGAACAAAAGGTTCCCAGAATAAATGTTAACCACTAATCTATAAAGAGAAATCCTTGCAATGCTTTATATTCTATGACCGCACTCTCAATAGTGTATCGATGGTAAAAACACCATCTAAGTTTTCCAAATACAATCCCAAAACATTTTCAAAAAATAAGATAAAAAAGGAATGTGATGATCTAATACCAAAAAAAACATGAGAATGTGTATATGATATAAGAATTTTATATCAGACAGTAGAACGTCATGCATCTAGATTGGCAGGAGTAGACTATATAACATGTAATTGAGTAACCCCTCTAACCTGGGCTCCAGTCTGACTCCTCTGTGTCATTTCCTCCACACGAAACTTCTACTCCTGTATGGGAATAACATGTCACCTATCTTGACCTAAAATTATATTGGAACTCAGGCTACCAGTCTGTTGAGGAGTAGATGATTCATTCTCATACTCTGGTACCTATCATAATCCCCTTCCACTACTCTGTTAGGGTATTCCCTTAAAAAAACTATGTAGGTGTCCCATCCTGTAGTAAGGATGACACTCTGAACCGAGGTATGGAAATTGAAGCCGCTTGTAGCCCAACATTCCACACTGAAAGCACTATAACAGGATGCAATACTGATATGTATTTCAACTGAACTAACTTCTTTGACCACTATTTACATAGAAAAAATATCATAGTATCACTCTGTACCACTACAATAAGTGCTCCTAGTTTACCTTACTGAAATAGCTCAACCATTACTCGGGGCCTCTCTCAGACTCCCTTCCATGATGAGTGCCTGGTACATCATGTCTAAAATGCTACTTAGATAAAAAAATGTTCACTTGTGACCTAATATCATATTGAATACCATTTTAAAAACATCTCTCCCCAGATATCTCATCAGTTGACAGATGGAATAAAGTACGGTAGGTTAGTGAAGCGTCTAACTTAGCATAACACTGACATTCACTCCTATGTTAGTTGTATGAAATCAAAAACCTTATCATCCCTAAACATCTCAGGGTAGGCGTGGCTAAGGGACTTCACCTAAAAATCATTCTAAGATAACTCCTCCTACTTCCCATCCTTCTCTAGAATATCTTACCAATGCTTCACAGATCCACAGAGCATAAATATAGAAAGCTTCACCCTCATATTTGTGGGTGTCTCAAGATAATTGAAGATCATCTGAACTAAATTTATCTTGAACTTAGCTGCCTAGGTGCCTCCCTCCATAGTAAATGTAGGAAGATTATAAAATTGGAACTCTCTTTTAAACTTAGGCATCTAAGGCAAGATAAGAATAGTCTCCCTTTCCAGGACCGCTTGACCCTCCGAAAGCTATCATGAAGCTGAACATCCATCTGATCCTCATGAGATATAGGAAGCTCCAAATTAGCTACATTATGAGTGTGATTATTTCCACTCTCTTGATTCTAAACTCAAAGACAACGAGGAGGCATCTTCTCTACAATAAAATCTCACTCTAGAAATAATTGGTTATAACAATAATCCCAACCTTACCAAGTGATAACAACAGAGAACCACTACTCCTAGTCTCTCTAAATATGTCTTACAAGTGTTTTATCATGACATATTGGTTCTTTTAATTTCATTTATCAGTTATAATAAGTATCTCACTTAACAGTTCAATAAAGAAAATATATCACATGAAATAAATGTGTCTATATCATGAACAAGGAATATATATATATATCCTTATGTGTCAATCACGATGCATGAATATTCATCTCTCACAATACCTAGTAATGAGTAGAAATATCAAGAAACAATAACATCACACAACATGTGAATCATCCAAGGTGAAATAACATTAACTATAAAAAGTGAACTGCATAAACAACAATTCCATCCTTGGGAACTAAAATTTTCCCTCATACATGGGTTAGTTGCTTCTATAAGAGAGCCCATTGCCAAGTCCCAACATATCCTAGTCTCCTTTCTACCATTCCTAATTAGTAAATCAACAAAAATGCTAAAAATTGGAGCTCTGGTACCACTTTGTAATGTCTCCCAATCTGTCACTCTATCATGTGTCCAAAAAGGGTTGGTTATGGGACCTCAAGCATGCCTCCCCATATATCAGATCCTACTGACTAGCAGTGAAGGTGTGATAAGTACAGCGGGAGACAATACCCCTAGTATAGAGTTACAAGACAATAAAAATAAACAATAAATAAAAGTATTAGAGTAGTGGATAATGGTAAAAATCATATATTAAATGATTGGGAAATAAAGGATAATAAAATAAACCAATAATAATGAATCAAGTAGTGAAAAATGAAATGTATTTAAATTTCAAGATGAATAAAATAAAAATGAAAGAATTAGAAAACACAATATAACCTCAAAAGGCCCCAGTCCAAAACCCCATGTTAGTCTCATCCCCAAACTCTAACCCAACCACAAAGCAACAAAATCAGCAATAATTTCCTTTTCCTTTGTCCAAACCTTCATCCATTTAATCTACTCGAGTACTAAATGGTGCCTGAATAGGGTGTTAGTAAGACTCAGTAGGTCGACACCATCGTGTCTAAACATAACTAATCAGATAATAAGTGCATTCAATAAAGTGATAAAAAAGTGTACTAATTAATCAATTAATATAATACATAACTCATCCTACTTATGAACCATGTTGGAATGTCTCTGAGCATGTATCACAATAATGCCAACCATAACCATATATCCAAATAACCTACTTCGGAGCCATGTCAATATGTCTCTGAGAATGTAACACAACCATAACAACTATAACCATATATCCATGGTAAAAGCACATAAATCTGGTCTGAGACCTCTATATAATAATATCATCATTGGACTGGGTTGGTCCTATTTAGTATAATCCTTACAGCATGGGACTAGGAAGAGCCCGCTCAATATAATAATTGCATAATGGGACTGGTTTGATCTCATCATTATAAGCATTACAACATGGTACTAGGTTGATCCCACTAAATATAAGCATTACAACATGGGACTAGGTCAAGAATGCTCAATATAATCATCACAAAATGAATCACAAAACATTTCATAGTAACAAGGATATCATAATATCACATCATATGACAAAATGGATAATTCTGTAAATTATTGTTAATCATTAAATTACATATTTCATTTACTACTTTAGTCTTAAAACATTAAGATGTCAACCATTTAAATAGAAAAGGTCATTTTCATGGTGAATTTATATCAAGCAATCACCTATATCTCATGTCATTATAAACACACTTTAAGCAATTGGCCAATTCATTATTAATCAAGGGTTCACTCTCCCAAAGGGTATCCATAATCTAGGTTGCATAAACAATTGAATCCAATAG
Organism: Viscum album; assembly: GCA_963277665.1. Classification (NCBI taxonomy): domain Eukaryota; kingdom Viridiplantae; phylum Streptophyta; class Magnoliopsida; order Santalales; family Viscaceae; genus Viscum; species Viscum album. The sequence goes on from OY728137.1 coordinate 766,043,767, forward strand.
GATCCAACTAATATTACAATCCATGATTTACCATTAAAAATGAATAAATTAATTAGAGTGCATGTTACATTGGTTAAATTCATAATATTTCATATACTTCAAAATTAAATAGACCATAGGGTCAGGTTTTAGACTATTATCTTTAATAGGTGATTAAGAAACACCAACAACGTATAACACCAATGAAAACAAAGGTGATTGATATCAATGAAGAAACCTATATCACTCAGATCAGGATAAAAACCAAACATAAAATAAGTAAAGTGGTCTACACCATAATGATGGAGAATGATGGAAGAGAGGGTAAAACTTAAGCAGACCAACTCACCAAGGATTAGATATAGAATTGAAATGTTTGGAGTGTAGGGAAGGGGCCTAAAATCACATATAAATCATCCAAGGTTGATAGGAGGAAGGTATACACCAAAACACTAAAATAATAATATGTGTTTCCCACTTAAAACCATTGTTTCTGAGGAATACAAACGTGTAATCCTTTCAAGTCGTATATTTATTCATTTTTGAGATACGCCAAAAAAACTATTTCCTTAGGTTAATATTTTTCCCGATCGATGTTTACATGACATGAATTCGGTTCATAATGTGTAAAAAATTTATTTAATGAACTAGATTACAACATGTTTCTTGTGGAAGTTACGTGTTGTGTTACATGTACACTACGTGTAAATGATCTGTAGAGAGTTTTCTACCAAATTTTGACAAAAGGACCTGAACCACCTCTAAAGCCTTACAAACTATGAAAAAACCTCATAAAACCATTTAACACATTTATACCCAGACTCTGTTAGTTCAAATAAACATACATCCTTGAACTTTATGCCATTTCTCCCAAAAAAGGATCTCTAAATCCAAACAAGACTCAGCCACCAAGGTCCAATGAAAAAAATCAAAGAGGGACGTAAATATATATAAAGAAAAGATCGTAAACCTTATAAATTCTAAGATGACCTAAGTGATATCCAAGTAATGTGTGATTGTGGTGTTATATCAGGTATTCCTGAGGGGCATGATGCATCATTCAAATCCTTTGTAAAATTTTAAAGCACCCAAAGAATAACTAAAAATGTTGAAAGATTGAACAGAGGATAAAACGTCACATATTGTGGGATATTAAAATGTCTATTTGTCAGAGGGAGAGTGAGGGAGATCATGAAATTGTGAGGGAGAGTGGTGGCAAGGGAGAGCAGCATTGAGGGGAGCATGTAGTGGTGAGGGTGAATGACAGTGAGGGAGGGAGAGTGGCAGTGAGAAAGAGCAGTAGTAAGGTTTTAGTTATGTAATATCTTGAATGGCATGAGAGAATCAGTTTGGTTTGGCTTAAAGTTTTTAGAGAGCAATGAGTTTTATCATCACTTTTAAGAAGACACTGATAAAGATGGGTTTTATTAATGCTCAAATAATAATCCCTGATAAAATATCTCTTTATCATCATTTTTCTAGCACTCACAAAACATATATTTATCAGCACTAGAACTCTAGTTCTCATAAAGACCTGTCTTTATCAGGGCTAGAAAAACGTTGATAAATATTTAATAAAAAATTTAATATAATTAATAATTTAAAATGTATATAATTAAAAATAAACATAAATGTATATAATTATAAATAAATATTTATATGATTATAAATATATTTAAATAATTTTAAATAAATATTTATAAATATATATAATTATAAATAAATAATTACTTATATAATTATAAATATATTAAAATAATTGTAAATATGTATTTATAAATGTAATTATAGATATATATTTATAATTATAATTGTAAATAATTATATTTATAAATATTTGTATATAATTATAAATATATTTTTATAATTTTATATATATATATATATTAAAATATAAATATATATAATTATAAATATAAGAAAAATATTTATTATTATTTTATAATTATCCAAATATATAGTTATTTATTTAAAATTATATAAATATTTTAAAAAATTATATATATTTATTTATAGTTATAAATATATAATTTTATACCATGAAGGTTCAGGACCCAAGCATGCTCGGTCCTAAAATTTATTAATGAAAATTATGGTCTTATAAAGAAAAACAAAATTCATGTGGTACAGGAGCCGCCACCAAACACAAATCAGAAAACACGCCCATCACCCCATGAAAGCATCAACCCCCTAGGAGTTAGTCCAAAGCCCCACTACAAATCATACACATCACGAAGAAATAAATAATAACCCAATGGACCAAATAAAACTTGTCGGTCCAAGAAGAAGGCCCATAAAAACACATTCTCGACTTTTCGAGCTAGCAAGCATACAGCATGTCTGCAAATACACACTACAACACCCAAGAGCCAGTAGGCTTACAACCTGTAATCTGTTAATTAGGATCTACATAGCCCAAGCCAATAGTCATACAACTTTTAATCCACAAAATCCACCTCGAAATTCATCCCACACTAAATCCAGAGGTCGTCGAATGAATCCCTCCAAAGAATGATGTATTGTCACTAGATTCACTGCATCATTGGCCTTCCCATCATCACCAGTTTTACCATCATCGGCCTTCTCTTTGACTTCAACATCTATCACAATCTCGAATCCTCTATCCCCACCCTCATTCCATGTCTTGAGACCAGAAAACATCATCACCATCAATGTACAATATCGTCAGCATAAATGATGGTCAACCACCATCAACGTAAGGATTTTTTTGTCCTACATCCTGAGTTCAACACCAACATCCCAACCAACCAGCATCTGAGGACATTGTCGAGAAGCTTCTCTTCCAACAACCATATAAAATCCTATAATGTTCATATCAAGTTTGGTCACCATCTCCGTTCATGCAAACATCATGTCACGGAAACTCAACTCTATCCACCGGCCTTACAAGACACATCATCAACCCTGATACATAAAGCTTCGGATAGGGTCCCAAATCCACCTACGGCCTACACCACGTGCCTTGAGAATGGTACAGGTTATCTCGTTGTCCCCTCCATCAGAAGAGGATTCCTATTCGTTAATCCCACCATCAGAAACCATCATAGGGGTTCTGTCTAAATCCATGACGTAAGGTCGTGACACCAAAAGATTATCCAAATATAATAGTGTACCTGGTTCAAATTCAGGATCCCACTCCTAGTCATTACTTCCATCGGTATGATCAATATCACTTATCATTTCATAGGATCCAATATCCATCATACAATGCTTAACACCACATATGGAATACATCTCATAGTGTCCAATAATCTTCACTTCCAATGATCCACTTGGAATAAGGGGCACTAGAGAACAAATGCTAGAGTTATTTCCACAGAAATCATGAGAGATAATCTCCCCATTTAGGGTAGATAAACTTTCCATCAAACCACCTATCTGAATTCATAAATATATAATTTTATAAATATAGTAAATATAAGTTTATAAATATATTTTTATATATAAATATAAATATATTTATTTATAAATATTTATTTACAAATATATTTTTTTATAAATATATTTTTATATTATTAATGTGTGTCTGACCTAGAACTTATATAAATGGGTTATAGTTGTGTGTTTTTTTAACAATATTCTTTTTGAGTCTTGAGAAACCCCTTAATGGATGTATATCGTGAAATTTGGTCATAGTGTAAGGTGATTTTTATTTTGGTGAAAAATGGAAGTTTTAATGGAAACATATGGGGTTCCCTTTATGGAATGATGATATAGTAAGCTATATATAGATGCCTAGGTTGATTCTTATGATGTAATGTGTGATTAGTATGGGCTTGTGTGGTAGTAGATATTGAGGAATAATGGTAAATAACTAGAATGGATTGAAAATAGAGATGAAAGGATAATATTTGAAACTAGTATGTCTTGGTTTGAAAATACAATGTGATAGGTAAATAATTAGTAGATATATAAACCATTTATTTTTTTATTGAGATGTGTTCCGGTGTGGGCCACTCTTCCAAACTTGATGATATATATGAATTATTTCTATGGTAGGGTTACTTCCCCCCTAATGATATAAATGACTTGTTTCTAGGTCAAGGAGATCTCCCCCTAATGATTTATATGGATTTTTTCATGGGAGTGGTGCTCTACCCCCTAACAATATTTAAGTCTTTTTTCTTGTGTGGGGTGATCATTCCAACTAAGTCTTTGTATAAATTATTTATAGGATATCATAATCTTCCCCTGATGATATATATGACTTGTTTCAATGTTAGTTCAATCTTACCCATGATCATATGTATGAATTTTTTCTTAGGTGGGGTACTCTTCCCGCCTGATGAGGCCATAATATATCCTCTTCTAAGACATTAAACACTAACCAAAGTAGTTATAGTTGATACCAAGTGTCAAAATAAATACCAATGATTGATACTATTTATGTATCTATATATTTAGTTAATTAATATGTAACATTAGAATTTACTTTATCAGGATATATATATTTAGAGACATTGTTGGTGGTTTCCTACTAAGTTGAAGTCACACATTTATTATGTTTTCATGGGAACCGGAGAATACATCATGTTTTCAAGAAAAGATAAATGAAAGGGACATATAATAGATGATCAAACTAGCTAACTACAATGGGTAATGGGATATGGGGCTAGTTTTGGAATCCGGACCAATTTTGTGACTTTTTCCAGGTTTTTTTATTTTGGTTATTTTCAAACTTGTTGTATACAATCTTCCCAAGGGAAATCTTGATTGTGTTGGAATAAATTTTATGAATGTAAAACATTTATTTTGATATTTCTGGGTTATATATGTTTTTTATTAGTGTTTTGCTATGATTTCCCATATCTATGATTTATTTGGATGGATGTTATCGTCATTATTTCCATTGTAACAACTTACTTGAATATAAGGTTATAGTATCCCTACAACATCACTATAAAACCTCATGGTTAGTCAGTAGCTTGGGTCATACAAGGAGGTGCACTTGTGATCTAGAATCTCTCAAATCTAGTTAATATAGAGTGAACTAGGTTGTGTTGATACAAAATGATTATTCTTTTTTCTAATATCATCTATTTTCAACACTTTTCCACATTGTGAGATATTTTTTAATATTTTTTATTTTTGGTTGGTCGATATTCGTCACAAAATAATAAGTCAAATATTATTATTTTTTAGTTGGTTTTTTAGTGAAATTGGTTTCATTTTCCATTCATAATAAATTAAATATTGGTTTTTATTGGTTTTTTGTTGATTTAAATTGAGTGTACATTCAACTAGTTAATATTTATATCCTATTTTAGGGAAAAAATCAAAATTATTGATACGATATCATGAATAAATTTTATATTATGAATTCTTCAAGTCAAAAATTCGAATAAAATTCCAAGGATATTTAGTTATATAAACTGGTATTTTAGTTGAAAAATGAGGCTTTATAGGGAAATCATTATATGGGTCGCTTTACTGACTTTACATGCTTAATTAAGAATTTAAATTCATGATTTATTTGAATTATATATTGCTTTTGTTAAAAAAAGAATTAATTAGATTGATTATGATTATGATTTTATATATTTTGTTACATTTTACTTTTTTCAATGAATTTTTCTTGATATATACCCTTTAGAATAAAGATCACAGCCCTTATATCTTATACTAATAAGAAAAGCCAGTATATTTTATGGATGATAATGTAGATAAAGGTTATAATGTCTTTTTACACTTAAAACATAGACATGTATGATTTCATTGATAAATATAAAGTTTTATTTTATGATATTGGACCTCATCAACAAAAAAACATTCCTTTTTTTCCCTCAAAATATTGATATGGTAAAATATGTAGGGGACTCTGAAAATAAATATATAATGTTAGCAATGATATTTGATAAAAATATATACAATCAAGATGGAGATAATTTAATTTATGAAAAACTAATATCACTATACTACACATTAAAATCAATACTTCATTTTCATGTTTTTAATGTATAAATATATTACATATAATATTAAACATATCGTCTAAAATTTTTTAATATATTGAAATTTAGGATAAATCATTTCATTTATTAATTCATTATTGACTAAGTTATTATACTTTTTATACTCATATTGTTCAAATTTATTATAATTTTAGTTTAAAAATCATTTAATAGTAATTTTTTAAGTATATTTAATAAATTATAGGTAGTTTTTATTATTGAAATTTCAAAAATAACTTTATTTTGATACCATAGAATATTTTCATTTGGGAGCACCCTACCACTATTGCCACATTTTATTGAACCATATGACTTTACAATTTGAGAGACCATTAATGAGTCATCAGCTTCTCTATAAATTTTTCCCATCCACCATCCAATGTACTTAAAATGGTGGAGTATTTAGTAAGCCTACTATCTATGAGATACCAAAGGGTTAACATCATTGATATATATTCCACTGTGAAAAAATTATATATTTTTATTTACTATTTTATGAATTTTTCAAAAATATAGAAATTATAATATAAGATATAAAAATGTGAATTCAGTAGATTCTTGGGACTTAGAATAATTAAAAAAATTCATCCCATTGTAAGAGTTTGAGGTTTCTACTTGTGATGATTTTGAAATTTTAAGAGATATCCTCATGTAGCTTTCATGTGAGATGGAAAAACATCCCATTGATTACAATGAATAGTTACATATCCCCATAAAATGTAAGAATGAGGTATTAAACTAAAAAATAGAGGTAAAAATAATTTAATATTAATTGATAATTAATTAAAAATATTTGAGTAATTTTTTTAATAAAAATATAATTTTATAAGTTTTTTTACTTCAAGACGTTTTTTGATTTCGATACAATAGATTGTATTTCATTACATTGGACCCCAAATAATTTGGATAAGAAATATATAGACTTAAATTGGATTTTATACACTACTAAAGATATTTATTTTAAAGCACTAGAAATTGATTTTATCAGTGCTAAAAAAGAATTGATAATCGAAGCACTATTAAAAGGGTGTTCCCTTTTATCAGTTCTAAAAAAATTAATGATAAAGTCTCCTTTTATCAACTCTAAAAAAATAACATATAAAAGGGTTCTTTTATCGGTGCTAAAAAAAGCACTGATAAAAGTCAAAAAATGAAATTTTTTAAAAGAATTTGTTTCTAGAAATTCATACGGTGGACCAAATCCCTTTTTATCAATGCCTAAACCCCCCCCCCCCCCAGATAGTTCTTGGATATCCTACCACCCCCCACACTTTAACTGTGCTACCACACCCCCTTTAACATCGTTATGCCCTCCTTTACCCGCATATGTGCACTTGCCTCTCCTGGGATTCAAACCTGAGACCTCCCCCTAATACTCCAGCAACTTTTCCACTTACCTGTATTGTTTTGTTCTGTATTTTATGACATATCTATATATTTTTATATATTCGTTACATTTTTTATTTCCTTATATATATATACATGTATAAAATATGTCTTGTGAGTGTGTGTATGTCTGTGTGTATGTGTGTGTGTATCTATGTGCTTATAAATTTATACATATATATATATATGTAAATCTATAAATATAATTATACATATTTATATTTAATTACATATATTATATATTATAATATATATAAAAATATATATCTGTTTTTCAATACTGACTCACAAATATATATATATATATAAACATTATATATATAATAATTGTATATGTGTATAAATATTCATATATTTTTATTTTAAATAAAATGGATATTAGTTTTTATTTATATAAGGATTATATATTTAGAAATATATTTTATATGTAAATATGTTTATTTATTTATTTATAAAATTAAATTTTTATGTGTTAATGTATAAAAATATGTATATATTATTATATATTTGCTTAAAAATAACATTACATTATGAAAAAAGATAAATTTTAAAAATCCATAATATTAATATTAATTTAATCCCTAGGAATAAATTTAGTCTCCACTTAAAAATATCAAAAATACCCCCTTAAACGAGGCTCAAAATCCATTGAATGTTAAAAAATTGGGGTACCCTAGCTGAAAACTCATTTTTTTAGGATTATGATCCTTTTGCCTCTAAAAATGTGAAGAAGGGTTTACCCTAATTTATTAAGGTGTAGAGATCATCGTAGGCTTCGATTTTATATGTGGTAGAGCCCAAACAGACTCTCGGATCAAAATTTATAGTTGTTTGAAGTTTGAGTTGCATTTTCAACTTATATTAGATCTTTATTTTATTTTATTTTTTATTTTTTTATATTTAATTTTTTATTAAATGACTATTACTCGATAAAAATTACAAAATTATTAATTAAAAATAGTTTTTAAATTATTTCATTATCCTTTTTTGCTAAATATATTATATATTAAGTTTAAATTTATATTTATCCTTATCTAAAACATATTTTAAAAATATGTATTGTATTTATGTAAATATAAATATATTAATATATTAATATATTAATATATTAATATATTATTTTTAATGAAATATTTTTTTTTGAAATATACCCTTTATTAGTGCTAGTAAAAAAATACTGATAAAGGGGGGTATTTATTAGCACTTTTAAAAAATAACTGATAAAGAGGGCCCCTCTACGAGCACTAAAAAAAGCACTGATAAATTGGTACTTTTAACAGGTCTTTTTTTGCGCTGTTAAAAGTGCCTTTTATTAGCGCCTTTTATTAGCGTTGATAAAGGTACACCATTATCAGCATTTTTTTACTAGTACTGATAAAGGGTAGCACTGCGTGAAGCAGTTTGTGTGGTAGTGATATGCAACACACCAATCTCCCAAGGTAGGAGGGTGTATCATACAACCCAACCACAACAAAACACAAATAGGATCTGAGACTAAAGAATACTTTGCAAAAGAAAATATATACACAAAACAGAAGAAAATCCAAATGGGAATAGTAGCATTCAATATTACCACACTGAGAAATACAATAAAAATGATACAGGAAAGAGTAATACCTAAAGAATATAATGTGGTTCAAACCCCTTTTTCATACTTCGTGTCAAGAACACTACCCACACCGGTTTTCTATTATTATAAATAAAACAAAACCATAACATATTACAATAGAGAGATGAGAAAAGGAATATAATAATAACATATAATACTATAGTAACCTGATGCCTACATGCAAAATGAACATGCAAGGAATAATAATGAAAGAACCAGGCTAAAATTTCAATAAGAACATGAGAAACCATACCCAAAACCTATTACTAGGGTTGACCCCACCTATGTAAGAACCCTCCAAGAATCGATATACCCATTTTATACACTATAAGAACTTGAAAACCCTCAATCTCTTCATATGAATAGTGCTCCCAACCACTATGCATAGTGTCTCCAACCAATGCCACCAATGAGCTCTCCCTCTTTGGATCGTCTCCTTCCATTATCACTCAATCTCTCTCAATTTCACCTTCTCTATATTCTTTGATTCTATCTCATATTAGATAGAGGATGGATCTCAGACAATTTAAACTCCTTCAAACAAAACCTCGAACAACCTTGGGACATGTGGATGGCAGAAAAGATTCGGGAAAAATATTTTGCAATAAAATCTCATATGGTTGTCTTAAGGTAAGGTTATTTAGTGGATGCTCTACATAAGGGCCACAGAGGCACTCCACATAAGGGTCCTCACCACTACATAAGGGTCTACATAAGGTTAACATGGGATGCTAGGTAAGGGTCTTCAATGTTTCATAAGTGTCTTAAAGGTGCTATGTAATGGTAGTATGACCCTCATGTAAGTTATGCCTCTCTAGCGCACTCCATGTGTAAGGGTAAGTCGAAGCTCTCATAAGGGTAGTCACTCCAATCCACTTGTTACGTATGGGTTACCTGGGCCTGCGTAAGGGTGCCACTGTCACTACCCACTTCACATAAGGATAACTGAGCCACCACGTAAAGGTAGCTCCTACATATCAATACTTACATAAGGGAACAAAACCCATTACGTTAATCCTACAAATATTTATAAATATATAATTACTATAATAAATATATAAATAATAAAATTATAAATATGTAATTACTATAATAAATATATAATTATTATAATAAATATTTATAATAAATGTATAAGTATAAATATATAATTACTATAATAAATACATAATTATTATAATAAATAATTATAATAAATATATAAGTATAAATACTTATAATGAATATATGCAGTTTGAGGATTACTCAAGTGGTAAAGGCTCCACATAATCCTATATCTTACCTGAGTTCAAATTCGGGTGGGAGCAAATTTATGCAGGCAGGTAGTGATGTAGGCATGACGCATGCTTGGTGACATAGGCAGTATGATGTAGGCATGACGCTGCGCTAGGCCTTTGGGCTAGTTTTTGGGCCTTTGGGATTTTTTATGAGCCTCATGACCACTAGGCCTTCAAGTCATGTAATTATAAATAAGGCTTGATGGGTGGTTTATCCTTTGGGGGGCTATGACCTTCCTTTATGGCATGTGTGTGTGATGTGTGTGTGTTTAATGTAATTGTACCCCCTAAGCACCTAATATATATAATAAATATATAATTATGATTATATTTAAAAATATATTTATAATTGTATAATTATAAAACTACATTTACAAATATATATTTATAAATCTACATTTATATAGTTATAAATATTTATAGTTATATATTTATTATAAATATTTCCAAATATAGATTTATAAATATATATTTATAAATATATTTGTAAATATAATTATAATTATATATTTATTATAAATATTTATTGTACTTATAATTATTAATATATAAATATATATTTATATATATAAGGGGGAGGGGGGAGGGGGAGGTGGGGTGGGATAGGGGGTGGGGCCAAAATGGAAATTCAATTGGTGTTTTGGGATTAATCCCAAAATGCCAAATTAATTGGCACTGAGAAGACCCATATGCCCAAATAAAAAATTCCTAGCCCGCTTAAATTAAAAAAAACAATGTACTCCAATTTTACTGGGCGTAGGCACATAGGTAAGTGAAGAGAGTATCCGGTGGCTAAATTTTCCCATGGAGTTTTTTCTTTTTTCTTTTAATCAAAGGGGCTAGGTCATCTTTTTTTTTGGAAAATGGGGCTCCTCACCACCAATCAAAATGGCGCTTGGCTTTTTTTTCCAAAATTCAACTTCAAGTGGCATTTTGGGGTCTTCCAAATCCCTCACCCCATCCAAATCCCCCCCCCCACACATTACTATTTTATATATAATTATATGGTAAAAAATATAAAATATTTATATTTATATTTATATTAAAATATTTATAATTAAATTTATAAATATATATATTTATAACTATATAAACATAGATTTATAAATATACATTTATAATTATATAATTATAAATATATTTATAAATATAATTACAAATAAGTAGTTGGGGCTTACTCGAGTGGTAAAGGCTCCTCGTAATCCTGCATCAGACTCAGGTTCAAATCCGGGTGGGAGGAAATTTTCACAGGCAGGTGATGACACAGGCATGACGCATGGTGTAGGCAGGGGTGACACAGGCCTAGTAACGCAGGCAGTATGATGAAGGCATGACACTGCATTGGGCATTTGAGTTATGTAATGGGCTTCATTCCCACTAGGCCTTCAGGCCATGTATTGAATAAATAAGGCTTGATGGGTGGGCTATCCCTTGGGGGGATATGGGATGCCTTTCCAGCCTGTGTGTGTGGTGTGTGTGTGTGTTTAGTGTAATTATACCCCCAAGCACCTAATATATATATATATATATAATTGAAAATAATTTCATATTTTTTAATATATATTTATATATAGTTATATATATACTTATATAACAAAATTAGATTTAAAATTATTAGCTTTTTAAATGTATATTAAATTATATAGCTATATAAATATATTTTAAATTTATATAAAAATATATTTTAAATTTATATAAAAATATATTTTAAATTTATATATAAATATATTTTAATAATTATATAATTATAAATATTTATTTGTAGAAATGGATTTATAATTATATGATTATAATTATATTTATAATTATTATAATTATTATAATAAATATTTATTATAAATGTTTAAGTATAAATATTTATTATAAATATATAATTACTTTAATAAATATTTGTAACTATATAAATATTGATTTATAAATATAGATATACAATTATATAATTATAAATATATTTTTCAATGTAATTATAATTACATATTTATTATGAGTATTTATAATTATATATTTATTATAAATATTTATAATTATATATTTATAATAAATATTTATAAATATTTATGATAGTAATGAGAGAGACGGATGGATGCGGGTATGTGGAGAAGCGCGAGGGAGGGGTGATGGCTTCTAGGGTTTTCCTTCAAAGTTAGTTACTCGCTTTCTGGGACCAATGCTTGTTGCAAGAGGGCCTTTTCAGGTTGTTGATCTGGTATTGTGTGCCGATCCTCAGGGTACTGGTGTTTCTTCAACTTGTGATGTCGGACTGTCTCCCGATCTAAATCGCAGTGTTCGCCTAGCCTTGTCTAGGGGTACTGGTGCTTTGACTTGTGATGTTGTCCCAGATCTAAATTGTGGTGTTTTTCTGGCCCCGTCTAGGGGTACTGGTGCTTTGACTCATGAAGTTGGTCTAGATCTGAATCATAGTGTTCTTTTGTCCTCATTCAGGTGTACTGGTTCTCTGACTCGTGATGTTGGTCCATATTTATATCGTGGTGATCATCTGGCCTCATTTCTTCATGATATTGAGCCTCCGATTCTAGATTTGAATCATAGTGATAGTCAGATTTGTCTAGCCTCATTTAGGGGCTCTTTATTGGGAAGGGTTTTTGAAGAAAGTCTCCTCAGCTCATGTCAATAAAAATCTTGATTCCCTTTCAGAAAGATTGGATTTGGGTAAGAACTCCTTAATCATGAGTTTGGTTTATCCCAAGGTTTTAAATCCATGGTGCCTTGAAGATCTTGTCTGGAACATCTCCTTTCTTTAGGGGTTCTCGAACTGGAGGTGTGTTTCTCTAGGTCAAGGATTCTTACACTTTTTTTCACTCAGATGATCTCAAGTCTCATGCATGGCCCTCTAGTTCTCTGAATCCCAAGACATTACTCTCCATGAATGGACATTGGACTTTGATTCATCAGAGGTTAGAAACTCTTTTTCATAGGTATGGGTGAGATTGTATAGCCTAAATTGGATCCTTTGGCATCCTAAAATTTTACATGACATTGTGGTGGAAATTGGTGTGCCCGTTCGGATAGATAAGAAAACTAAAGTGACAGGTATGGGAATTTTGAAAATTTGTTGGTGGAGATTGACCTTTTCACCACTCTCATTGAGACGGTAACCCTTTCAACCCCTTCTAAAGATATCAATATAATTGTGAATTATGAAAAATGTCTCAAATTATATCATTTTTGCTAATCTATTTGCCACTCTGATGATAAATGTAGGAATAAGCATAGTTAGAATGTGGTCTCGAAGGGTATCCAGTATCCTGTTACCACAAATATTCTTCCTAGATCAGAAATGGTTTAAGGATAAGAATGGTCCCGAAGTTTCCGCAGCTGCAGGTGTTGGGGCCACAGCTGCAATATCTCACCTTATCAATCAAAGGAAAGAGAATAATGGATATTGATGTATCCCCATTATTGAATAATTTTCTACACATGGAATCTCCAATTTTGGACTCTAAGTGGTTTCCTCTCATGGAAAGGTCACATTCAGAGAGGGAAGATCCAGAATGGGCTTATCATCAAACTAAGTTATGGAAACGAGGTCGCCACCCAACAAATCAATCTTGATGATGTGTTAGATATGAATGGGTTGGGTGAGGCTAGGATAATCTCACTCTCGAGAATCTTAAACTCAGGGAAAATTACTCCATACTCTTCAATCAGAAGAATTCGCAATCAGAATGAAAATCTATTGATGACATCTCAGAGCATGAATTTGGGGATGATCCTTGGTATCCTCATTTGTAGTTTTCTATTTTGGATGAGAGTTTGCCTTTTTTTTAACCCTATCCTCTCTCTTTTCCATGTTTTGTCTTTATTTTCTAATAAATTTTGGTAGGAATAGGTTCACCAAGCTCCTGGACCCTTTTCGTTATTTATGATAGTAATGATATATTTATTATATATATTTGTTCTTATATATTTAAAAATAAATCATAATTAAATTAGTAATATAAAAAAAATAATTTTAAAAAATAATTTTTTTATTAAAAATTTATTATATTTTTAAAAATATTTCTTATTTATTTATAAATAAATAGTTATAACTATATAAATATAGATTTATAATTATATAATTATAAATGTATTTGTAAGTATAATTATAAATATATATTTATTATGAATAATTATAAATTTATATTTATTAAAAATATTTATAATTATATATTTATTATAAATATTTATACTCATATGTATAAAAATAAATCTTAATGAAAATTGTAAAATAAAAAATATATTTTTTAATGATAATGTTGTTATTAAAATTTTATTATATATTTAAAAATATTTCAAATTTATTTATAAATAAATACTTATAACTAAATAAATATAGATTTATAAATATAAATTTAAAATTATATAATAACAAATATATTTTTAAATATAATTATAATTATATATTTACTATATTTCTATTTATTATAATTATAATTATATAAATATATATATATATATACAATTATAAATGAATAAATATATATATATATATATATTTACAATTTTAAATATATATATATATATATATATTTACAATTATAAATAAATATATATAATTATAAATATATATAATTATAAATATATATAATTATAAATATATATAATTATAAATATATATAATTATAAATATATATAATTATAAATATATATATAATTATAAATATATATAATTATAAATATATAAATATGTTATAAAGGAATGTTATATTTTATATATGTATATTATATTTATAATTATTTATATTAATTATATAAATATATATTTATAAATATATATTTTATATTTATAATATAAATATTTATTTTAATTTTATTATATTTTTATTATATTTTAAATTAAATTATAAATATTATAATTATAAATATAATATATATATATATATATTAGGTGCTTAGGGGCATAATTACATTAAACACACACACACCACACACACATACCAGATTGGCAGTCCATAGCCCCCCAAGTGATAGACCACTCATCAAGCCTTATTTATTCAATACATGGCACGAAGGCCCAGTGGGCATGAAGCCCATTACATAACTCCAAAACCTCATGCAGCGTCATGCCTACATCATGTTCACATCCCCTCCTACATGGGTTATGCGTCATGCCTGCGTGACCGCCTTCCTACGGAAATTAGATCCCACCCAAATTTGAACCCAGGTCTGATGAAGGATTACAGGGAGCATTTACCGCTCGGGTAAGCCCCCAACTACCTAAATATAATAAATATATAATTATTTATATAATATATATTTATAAATACATAATTATAATTATATATATATATTTTTAAAAATATATATTTACAATTATAAATAAATATAATTATAAATATATCTATATCTATATTTATAAATATACATATATAAATCTAGTTATAAATATATATTTATAAATATGACTTTAGTTATATTTATATATTAGGTGCCTGAGGGTACAATTACAATTAAACACACACACACCTCACACATAGGCCAAAAAGGTAGACCAGAGCCCCCCCAATGGGATAGCCCACCCATCAAGCCTTATTTATTCAATACATGAGCCATAAGCCTAGTGTGCATGAATCCTGTTACATGGCCCATAGGCCTAGTGGGATTGAAATCCCATTACCATAGGCCCACAATATTTACTCAAAGACCCACTGGTTAATAGTGCTTCTATAGTACCCAGACTGTTACAGTACTCTCTATAGTGGTGTCGCCGCTACAGTTACTCCTGCAGTTCCCACCACCACTATAGTGTAGTCGTTGCTACTATTTCACCGCTGTTATAGTACTGCTATAGTGCTTCTATAGTACTTGCGCTCCATGGGTTTTAAACCCCCATCCTCAATGTAGTATTATGGGGTGCTCACCACTAATCCAAACCCCAACTACAATACAACTTTATTTACATAAATATGTGTGTGTGTGTGTGTGTGTGTAATAGAGCCAGGCATGGTCTTCGAATGTCTCTTCATCTCTAATACCCATCTGTTTAAGAAACATTGTTGTGGGAGAATTTCAGAACCTTTGTAGTTCCCCTTATTAGAATCCCCCGATGTGGGTGTATATATAGATTAATGAGAGACACATACAGTCAGAAATACACTAAGTTGTGCCACCCCCTTGACATTATTGAACAACTCTCTCCTCATCTACCTGTAGAATGTCCATGAAAGACAAATGGAGATGGGGGTTGTGGAATAGTAGTATGTACCTCCAAAACTCTAAGTAAATACCACCAAATTATTATACAAACAAAAAAAACCACCCTACCTACCCACCAACCCAAGAAATTATGTTGATTAAAAATTTCAATTGGATGTTGTGATGCTAAAATAAAAAGTAAAACTTTTAGTTGTATAAATACACACAAGATGAGTGGAATTCAAGAATCGAAAATTTCCTAGTTGATGTATTTGATAAACTATATCCATATTTTATTTTTCATTTCCAATGTATTATTCTATGAAGTATATAAAATTTGATAATATAATATTTAATATGAAAAACATTTAAAACAAAAAATGCACCCTTTATAAGTGATACACATAACATTTATAACACACACACACACTAACACGAAATATTTTTAACACACACAACCACAAAAAATATATAATACACAAAACATTTAGTAAAAATTTATTTTTATAATGTAGAAAGGATAATAAATGTTTACCAAACATAAATTGTTGTTGTGAGGGAAATATATGCAAAACACTAATCTCCCAATGTAGGAGGACATATCACACAACCCAACCACAACAAAACAAAAACAAGATCCGAGACTAAATAATATTTGCAAAATAAAATAGATACAAAAATATAAGAAAATCCTAATGGGAATTGGAGCATGAAATACTACCACACTAAGAAAGACAATAAAAATGATATAGGAAAGATTAAGACCTTAAGAATAAAATGTTGTTCAGACCCCTTTATCTACTACACATCAAGAACACCACCCACACTACTATCTATTATTATAAAGTAAATAAAACCATGATAGATTACAATAGAGAGATGATGAAAGGAATATAAGAAAAAAATACAACACTAGAGGTACTTGACACCTACGTATAAAATGAACGAGCAAGGTAAAACAAAATAACCATGGTAAATTTTCAAAAGGAACATAATAAACTAGACTCAAACCCTATTACTAGGGTTGACATCACCTATAGAAGAACCCTCCAAGAATCTATATACCCATTTGATACACTAAAATAAATCAAAATCCCTCAAGATCTTCATCGAAACAGTGCTCCCAACCACCACACAAGGTGTCATGAACTAGAGCCACCACGAGCTCTCCATATTTGGATCATCTCCTTCCCTTATCACTCAATCTCTCTCAACTTCACCTTCTCTATATGTTTTTATTATGTCATGTATCACCTGAAGGAGTGAGATTGAACAATTAAAACCCCTTCAAATAAATCCTCTAATTTCCTTATGACACATGGATGGCCAAAAATATTTGGGAAGAAGTCACTAAAATAAACACTTGAATGACTACCTCAAGGTAAGGGTCTTTAAAATCATCTCTACATAAGGGTCATAGAGGGACACTATGTAAGGGTCCTCACCACTACATATGGGTTTGAATAAGGGTAACATAAGCCACTATGTAATGGTATTCAATGCGTTTTAAGTTTCCTAAAGGTTCTATGTAATGGTAGAATGACCCTCATGTAAAGGTATGTCTCTCTTGCGAACTATTGTGTAAGGATAAGTTGAAGCTCGCATAAGGGTAGTCGCTCCAATCAACTAGTTACTTAAGGGTAACCTGGCCCTACATAAGGGTGCCACTATCGCTACCCACTTCATGTAAGGATAACTGAGCCTCCATTTAAAGGAATCTCCTGCAAATATTTATTTACATAAGGGTACAAAACCACTTATGTTAATCCTACAAAACCAAACCGTGTAAGGGTAACATAGTACTTACATAAAGGTAACATACACTTCACGTAAGGGTAAACCACACATACATAAAGGTGTCCACCCCTCATATAAGGGTAAAATAACCTTATGTAAAGGGAAAAACTAAATTCCAGAACATTTCCAAATCAATTACAAGCTTAATAAAACTAAAATAAAAAAGGAAAACATGTATAAGGATATTATTCATGGAAAAAATCAAAAAACAAAAAACATTTTAATATGTAACAGCATCATGAAAAAATTAAAAAATATCCACCATAGAAAATAAAATGTAAACAAAATAGGTTCAATGTTCTTACAATCTTATACAAGCCCTGTAATGAATTTTTTTCCCTTGTAAATATTTAGAATATTTTAAATAATATTTTCAAATATAGGCACTAAGTTTATGTGGGATTTAGGGGCCTAGGGGGCTTGTTATTGATATAATAAAAATATTAAATATATTATATCATTCTTGTGTAGTTTTTCATAAATAATGGAATAAATCCCAAATGAGGTCTATGATAAAAAATTTGATCCCACCATTAAATCTAGAATTTGAGTTTTACCCTAGGTGTGAGATAACATTTTTCGGCATCAGGAGTTTTTTTAAAGTTTTTTCATGGGAAAAAATAATAAAATTAATTAATTTAATCAACTTTTTTAATGATAAAACCTAATCCTATACTATAAAATAACACTTGTGGAAAATCCCTAGGGTTAGCCACATAACCCTAAGGATTGAGAGAGGACTGTTAAAGGAGGATTCTCAAACAATCAATGATGGATCATGAATTGGCAATTGGTGTGCCCATTATGGCATATGGATCTCTCTAACGACTATGAATTAGATCCATTATTCATTAGTGATCAATCCAAACATGATGTAGTAAAAAAAATTATTGGTTTCATCCCTATTTGTTTATACTAAGACCAATGCAAATCAATTCCACTAACAGATTTACTCATGGGTTGATCATTTTTTGTGGGTGCGGGTTTATCTTCTTGGGTTTTAGGAAATGATTCTTTGATTATTCATTATTTGTTCTAATGGAAATGGATTTTGTTAAATCCAAACAATGGCTGAGGTTCATTCCTCATGTTTTTGATTTCTGCATTTCTCCCATCATTCTTTGCACATTCCATGTCGGTAATTATTTTGGTCTGCAGTTCGACAAATACCTAGTAGGAGATAATTTTGAAACCCTTATCTGGTGAAATAGAAAAATATCATCATTTCAGGATCAAGATTGATGGCACAAATGAGGTGAAATAATGAAAATAGGTGATTGAGGTTCGGATCGGGGACTCGTTGTTCGCGGGTTCTGCGTTCGGTGGGGAAGCGTGATGGAGGATGTCCACCATAAAATTATGTGGTTGGAATCCATCCACCAACTATGACTCATGCATAGTCAGCCATAGATCTGTGATCTATTGGGGTGATTAATGGAAGATATGTAGGTAGTGATGGTGTAAAGTGGAAGATGCATGAAGAAATAGTGGGTTCTAAAAGAATCTCAATGACGCAATAGATAGGTTTTATGCATGAAGAAATATGAATGCATAGTGTGGACCCTTCCACACATTGTGTGACTCAGTGATATCGGTTCGGTGTGTACCCATGTGGTACATAGGCATAAACACATCCAGTCACATGGGCATGCCTAGAGTACATGGGCACGATTGTGTACTAGGATGCGACCAAGTTACTCAGAAATGACCAGGTACACAGGCACAACCAGCGTACAAATGAATAGGTAGATTATATAGAAGCGAGCCAGATGACATGTGTGGACCCAGTCCAACAAAGACATGTCATGTGCTCCTAGACAATGTCGTGTATGTTTCCCATGTAAAGTTACGACCCATGTTCTCTTCATTATAGAGAGGTATCAGTAGGATGTATTCCCTTGTACCTTCTATATGTGAACACATTAAGGTGTTATATATTGAGCGTAGGATGTATTCCCTTGTAGGAATCAGCCGCACCTCAATCGGATGCATGGTGTGACCAATATGACTCAATGTGTCCATTATTATTTTAAAATTGACAGTTTAGTTCAAAAAATGCCATTCACTAAAAACCAAAAAAATGTGTTTGAATTTTCTTGATAATTTAGGAAATTGAGTCATAAGTCGTTTGTGATGTGTATGAATCAATCTCATATCAAATTGATACACAATTTGATCGGTATGATTCAGAGTGTGTGTTTCTATTTTAAAATGAAATTTTAGTAAAAAAGACAAGTGACGTTCTCAAAACTGAGAAAACACATTCGGATTATTTTGATACTTTAGGAAAACAATCTATAAGACATTTGAGACATGTACAAATCAATTGTACTTGAATCCAATGCTTGGTGTGACTGATATGCCTTCAAGTACCCCTTTATTTAAAAATGAAATCAATTTCAATCAAAAGGAAAAATGACCTACACAAAGCCAATAAAACGCTTTCATATTATTTTGATGCTTTAGGGAAACGATCCATAAGTCATTTGTAACATGTAGGAATCAGTTGAACCTCAATCTGATGCATGGTGTGCCCGATATGACTCAATTTGTCCATTATCAATTTAAAATTGATGGTTTAGTTCTAAAAAATTTCACTCACTGAAAACCAAGTAAACATGCTCAAATTTTCTTAATAATTTAGGAAATTGATTCATAAGTCATTTTTGATGTGTAGGAATTGGTATCACATCAAACTGATGAACGATGTGATCGGTATGAGTCAGAGTACGTGTTTATATTTTAAAATGAAATTTTTGTAAAAAAGACAAGTGACGTACTCAAAACTAAGTAAACACATTCGTATTGTTTTGATACTTTAGGAAAATGATCTATAAGTCATTTTAGACATATAAGAATTATCCACACCTCAATTTGATGCACGGTGTGACTGTTATGACTCCAAGTTCATTTTTTCAATATATAATAATAATTTTAGTTTAAAATTTGTATCACATCACCAAAACCAAGAAAACGAGGAAATAATGTTTTCTCTTCATTTAGGAAGGATCAAGTATTATAAGAGAGAGGTGGTGTTTCTTTTGCGATGGTTGGAGACATCTCGCATGGGATTTTCTAACCCACCATATATCTAACATAGATATGGTTGATAAACCACTAATAAAGATACAATGGTTATATTAGGGTGGTAAATAGGGTAAAATATGTGGAAAATGGTTGGACCTATTTCCACCACCACCCCCAGGTGGTCCATGTCAAGCTCAAGGAGCTAGTGGTTAGGGATGAGGATAGTTGTAGGCAGTGGAGGAAAATTACCAAGAGGATCCAGGGATTATTATAAGTAGTATTTATGTCTTCACTACATTATCTTTAGTATTTCTAAATAAAAGTGTGATCGATTCATTTATTGACACTTCCCTAGTTCGGGATCTAGATATTCTGGTAGAGCCTATGGATCGACCTTTATAGTTAGAGACTCCTACCATAGGGGATTCAATGATCACACACTTCTACCGATAGTGTAATTTTACTCAATTAGGAGAGAGATTATTATGCTATCTCTTTATAGTAGTGATGAGGCCTTATGACTTCATACTAGGTATAGAATAGCTATCTGCAATTCTTTCACATATTGATTGTTCTAAGAGGAGGATGAGGTGTGTCCGTAATGATTGGATGAGGTTTTTTTTATGGGTGAGAAGGAAAACCAGGTAGAGGATTAAGGGATAATACATAGGAGGATAAAACTGATTACACACTAGTTGGAAATTATAACCATTGGAGAAGTAAATGTTATGATCTATCAGTTTCCTACACTGGTGCCAGAGTATAAGGATGTCTTCCCTGAGAAAGTTTCAGGATTTCCTCCCCATAGAGATACAAACATCTATATAGAATTACTTCATGGGACTACCCCTTTATCTACTCTAGCATATCATATGGATTCCATGGAGCTTTTAGATCTAAAGGTGAAGTTAGGGGATTTTCATACAAAGGGATTTTCCAGACCCAATGTGCCACCTTGGGAATCCCTAGTTTTGTTTTCCAAGAAGACAGATGAGGGAATGAGGTTTTTTATAGATTATCATCACCTGAACCAAGTGACCATGAATAATAAGTATCCACTACTAAGAATCAATTTCCTCCTAGACGATTTAAAAGGGGAAAGGTGGTTCTTGAATATTGACCTTAGGTGAGGCTATCACCTACTGTGAGTTCAGGATGAGGATATACCGAATATTAAATTTTGATGTTTCTATGATCATTATGAGTACTTATTGATTCCTTTAAGTGTGATGAACACCCCATAAATGTTCATGGAACTCATGAACCAGATCATTCAAACCTTTTTAGATCAATTTGTGATAGTAATCATCGATGACATCCTAGTGTACTTGGCATCCGAGTAGAATCACACGATACCCTTGAGGATGGTTCTTGACACATTTTGAGAGAAACAACTTTATGGGAAGCTTTCAAAGTGTCAGATCTAGATTTGAGAGGTCCACATTTTGGGATATTTCATCTCAGTGGAAGGAGTAATAGTGGGCCCAGTGAAGGTTGATGCAATGATATCTTGGGAGCCACCCAATAGAGTAATTGAGGTATGGAGCTTCCTTGGGTTATTTGGATACTATTATATATGTATCCCCTATTTCTCTAGGATACCAAAAAAAATTAATTCTTTAACCCAAAATGGGTATCCTTTAATTTTGAATGAGATGTTCCATCATGCTTTTTAGGAGTTGAAGTAGTGGTTGATGAGCACCCCATCTTGAGACCGCCAGAGGAGGGTGCTAAGTTCGTAGTGTTATGTGATGAATCTAGGTATTGGATTTTTTTTAATATAGAGGTGGGAAGTGATCATATATGGGTCTTGGAAACTAAGTATCGATGAGTATAACTACATGACCCATAATATTTATCTAGAACTCGTGGTCGTTTCCCTTAATATGTGGCGACAATACCTTAAGGGTGAGCGATTCTTCATCTATTATAACCACAAGTGTCTTAAGTATATCATTTCATAGATAGATCTTAACATGATATAGAGGTGATGACTAATGTTACTCCATGTTTATAATTTCAATATAGACTATACAATCAGAAAGGGGAATGTGGTGATAGATGCTCTTAGTAGGAGATCTTGTCCATAGTTGTTGAGAGTGGTGTTATATCAATTAACGTCTTGCAGTTTTACTTAGTGTATGAGGATAGTGAAACTTTCCACTGGTTGATTGCTTTTACACCTCCACTTATACATCATGTTAGGGAATCTCAACATGGTGATACTGACTATGAGACCTTACATATTAAGATATTCATTGAACATGATCCTGGTGGATTTTATAATGATGAGAGAACATTATTATTTTTGGATGATGGATGATGGAACCAATGACATTATAGGAGGAGGTACTAAGGGACATTCATAGACCCCCCCCCCCCCCAGTAGTACATCCAGGAGTGGAAATGATGTACCAAGACCTTAAACATCAGTTCTGGTGGCTACGGATGAAGAAGTTTGTAGCATATATTGTCTCTCAATGTCTCACCTGTCAGTAGGTGAAGGTTGAAGATTGAGTTCCAACAGGCTTGGATCATCCCCTAAGGTTCTTGAGTGGGATTTAGATGTTATCTTAATGGAATTTGTGATGGGGATTCCATGATCATCAAGAGGAAACAATTCCATCTAGATGATTGTAGACCGAATCACAAATTCATCCCACTTCCAAGCTATTTTAGAGTAGAGTTTAGTGGAGATATTAGGGAAACTTTAAATAATGGAGAGATTCTATCTTCAGGGAGTTCCCTCGATGATTATTTTAGACTATGATGAAACCTTCATGTCATGATTATGGAGAGGATTTATGGAGGCCTTTGTGACTCAGTTTTTTTTAGCACGGTTTTTCACCCCAAGACTAATGGTCATGATGAGCGGACCATTTATGTTTTGGAGGACATTCTTTGGGCTTTCATGTTGGACATTTTCCATAGTTGGTAGGATCACTTTCCCTTGATGGAGTTTGCATGTAACAACAACTATCATTCAACCATCGGTATGTCACTATTCAAGGCCTTTTATGGGAGACCCTGTTGATCACCACTATGTTGGGATAATCTAGGGAAGCCTACTCTCAGGATCCCAAAGTTTATGCGAGATACAAAAGAGAAGGTGCAGATCATCCATGGGTAGATGAGGAATTCCCAGATCCATCAGATGTCTTATGCACACCGATAATGGAGGCATTTGGAGTTTGATTAGGGAGACCACGTGTTCCTGAAGGTATCACCTCAGTGATGATTGCAAATATTTGACCAGAGTGGTAAGTTATCTTTGAGGTTCATTGTAACTTTTAAAATATTGCATAGGGTTGGAGAGGTGGTGTACTGCTTGGCCTTACCACTGTATTTAGTTTGAGTATATGATGTCTTCTATGTATTACAACTGAGGAGATATGTGCACGACCCATTGCATGTTATCGACTAGGGTGAGATGAACATTAATGATGGAGTTACCTTCATATAATAACTAGTAGAGATCAAGTATTGAAAGGAGAAGATCCTTGGTGGGCGATTGATTCCCTTGGTGTGTGTCCAGTGGTAGTATGATAATTTACAAGAGAGCACCTTGGAGTAGGAGAGCCAGATTCAAGCTCACTACCCTCACCATTTTGAGTAGGATTATTGATTCTATAGGAAGAATCCCTAAGGTGGGAAAAATATAATGACTTTGTTTTTTACTTGAAAATATTTAGAATATTTTAAATAATATTTTTTAAGATATTCATAGAGTTAGCATGAGATTTTTGGTCCTAGGGAGACTAAGTATTGAGAAAATCCATGACCATCCTCCTGTATCCCCCATCATTAAAATTTCATACCTAGATTAACATCTCGTAAAAGATAGAACCGCCAATGGTCTCTAAATGGATCTTCATCTAGAATATTCATATGTGTAAGAAACGCTAAGCTAGGGGAATTTCATAACACCTTTTGTTCCCCTTATTAGTATCTCCCAAAGTGTAAATATATATTGAGAGACACAGACAATAATATAGTAGTTTGGTCCACCCCAACAGAAGACTCATGACATTATCAAACCAACTATCCCCTCAACAACCTATCCAATGTCCATGAATGTCAGATGGATATGGGGTTGATTGAATAGTAGTATCCACCTCCAAAATTTGAAGTAAATGCCACCAAATTGTTATAAAAAAAACAAAACCACCCCAATCACCACACCAATAAAAAAATGTTTTCATACCAACCTTGAACTACTCAAGATAATAGATTTTCACAATCCATTTGATATATATATATAATAGGTTTAAATAATTTTAACTAAACTTGAATTACCTAAACTACTTGAGAGATAAGATGGTTGGACAGACTCAAAAATGAAAATAAGAACAAAGGGAAGTGAGTTGATATTGGGGATATTTTTTCATAAATTTACTTCATTAGCCATGATATTTCTTGGGATAACTAGTGTTTCTTTTTATCCACTACTAGAACAATCTAAATTAGTATAATCCTCTCTTGATGTTTCCCATTACCAATTTTGATTCATGATTAGTAATCTTGAAATAGAAGGTGAAGTTTAGGTTGATGCTCGTTATCCCTCTTCCCTTTACCACATTGAGGTTCCTCCTCTAAATTTCACCACTTTAACTATAAATTTATAGGATATTTTTTTATTAAAATCAAAGTGATAATAAATTAATTCACATACTCATATTCTTTTATCAAACACACCTCTCCATAAAATACATAGTTATTCATGGCTAATCTCTCAATTAGCATGAATACAATGCATTTTAGGGAAATTAATAGATAGTTAGATTCTAAAAAAAGTTCTTTGAAAAAATTAAATCATATTTTTATAACTCTCGCACCAATATATGAATTTCAAAATTAAAAAGTGAAAAAAAAAAGAGAGAAAGAAGTCATGAAACAATACAGTTTATGAAGACTATCTTCCTCCAATCCCATTTAGGATGCCATATTGAGATCTATCACTTTCCTCATACAGAATCCTCCTAAGTTAGTAGTGGAACCTCATTTGACCTTGTGGAATTCGATTCTGGGTTCTCATGGTCTAGCTCTTCTCCTTGCATAGAAATGGTGCTCTTATATTTATAGATAAAATTTTCTATCTTTTGAATTTTAAAATCTCTTTCTCCAACTAGTATTATTCTCTTTGAAATTGCCACTTTTATTTTTCTCTCAACCAAAAATCTCCCATCTGGGCTGTTTGAATATTTATATTTATCTTTCTATGTGAGAGAGAGTGGTGATTGTTCGATTCTTCTCCTTATTTGTGGTTCCTTCCAATAAGTTGGAGGTAGACGAGGCTACATGTATAATTATTTTTAAATCTTCTAAGCTGGAATCTTTGTATCACATGTGTTTAACTCGAACGATTGGGATTTTTAAAAAATGTAGATATATATAACACCCTATGGCATCGAGTGTTTGGCTTTCGTGCACCCCATTCATGGGATGCATGGCATGTGGCATAGTGGACTCTCCACGCCCATAGTGACTTACTCCCTAAAAATGTTGGTTCTACTATTTTGGAACCCTTCTTATGGTGAAGTGACTTCATCCACAAAAATATTATCTACTTCTAATTTTTTATCCTCTATGTCATAGTGGAGAGCCTACGGTATAGTGTCTTATGGGTTAACTTTCCCTTATCCACTAAGTCACATATTATTGGTTGCAGTGGGGTGGATCTTGAAATGTAGTGGCAGTTGATCTCCCTCTATTCAGCCATGGAGGCTTCATTTTAATTCAAAATAAGTTTCATGGTAGTATTTTCATGCTCAAGAGGAAATCCATGATGAATCTGGGTTTCGATGGTAGAATTTGGCTCGAAACCAAGCCTCCTTAGTGGAGGTCTAGCATTTATCGGTTATTTGGCTCAATGATTTGATGGTTTGTGGCATAGTAGAGGTGTCTTGTGGTGCAGCAGTGTGTTCGATGATGATGATACACAAGTTTCCAAAGATGATGTCATATTTATTAGTGCACAGTACCCATGCCACAGAATACATCCCACATCAAATTTTCGGTCGGGAGTACTTTTCCTAATAAGTAAGAGTGTCCCCTAATACATCAGATAAGTTAGATGGGTTGGGAATAGAATGGGTTGTATTATTTTTATGATATGTCCTATTCTATTTTCCATTTCATATACAAACACAAATAACACTCAAAATAATTAAACAAAGAAAAACATGTATTTTTCTTTATTTTTAAACCCTTTTCCAAAATGTCATTAAAAATTAATATTTACCCACAAATGATCACTAATAACTAAAATATGGGTATTATTAATTAAAAAATGACAATTATCATTTAAAATTTTAAAACATAATGAAAAATATGAACTTTTCAAATCCCCCACACTTATACAATGCTTATACTCAAGAATAAGTCTTTACTATGAATCAGAAAGGAAACCCTCGTTCTACCAATATTTTTATTTCAAAATTAATATAAAAAAAATATTTTAAATGATATAAATTAATTTTAAAATGTCTCATATAAAAAATCATTCAAAATCCTCATTAGAAACAATGTATTTGAAAATACCAATGAAAAATTTTGTGAATTCTCATCCCTTCCACTCAAGCCTTTTAACTCATCATTATTAAAATGCCAAGTTGTGATCTACCTCACCATTATTTATTCTCTCATCACTCATGATAAAATTTAGATGTGATGTTCTCCACATACATCAAGTAAATTCACCAAAAATATGAATTTGAAAATGATCTACTTTATCCATATAGTTTATAAAAAATTCACTAAAAATAAAGAGAACATTGAAACTTTGGATCATATGATTATAAGGCTAAAGGAAGGTAGGAAATTTATGAATAAATAATTAAGATAGAAAAGGAGTCTAATATTTAATTATTAATCATGATAATCAAAGAAAACACAAGGAAATTCTACTCTTAGAAATTACATCTTCCCCACATCCAAAGACCAAGTAAGGCCATGAACAATGAAAGTAAAATGAATAAGTTACCCCACTATCTTTTTTCTTTTTCAATTATTTTTTCTCAATTTTTAAAAAATTGAGCACAGAAATGTCTCACAATAATCACCCAACCCCAACTGATAAATATAATTTGTTAAGTGATGATGATTTTTGATCTTCCATAACTCAACCCACATTCTTTTCATTTTTTTCTTTTTAGTGGGGTAAAAAATAAAAATAGTAAATTGTGACATGGACATTCTTCAATTATAATGAAATGTGCAAAACATTTTCCTCAAAAAACACATCCATTATTCAATGATCCCCCTTTTCCCCCACACTTGAACATTAAAAATCATGCAAAACCCTAGTCTGGGTAGGAGTGGATAAATCAGATTGAAATGTGGTCATTCATATCAAAGTCCATTCATGGTCTCTAAGAGCTAAAAGAAGAAATAATGATAGGAAGGTCTCAAGGATAGTGGCTAAATCAAAAAAAATCCTCAATAATATTTTATGTGAATTTATACAATCATCTCTTTGACAAGAATTAAATCCAAATTCTAGTAGGTAACATGTCCCAAGTTCACCCAAAGAATTTTATAAGAAAGAATTAGAAAATTTGGGCTTAGAATCCTCTTGGTAACAAGAGCATGTAATTTTAATTCAATCACTCATTTCATATTTTATAATAATAAATCAATCAACATGAATTTCATAAAATCAAATCATGAAATATGGAAGGGAATTTTCAGCAACATATGGCTACAAATAAAAATCAATATCCATTGAAATCAAATCCTATATTTAACTCTAATCATTCAATTTTCCCATCTTACTTGTTTAACTCAATAAACATGAATATTAAAACATGGAATCCTAGGGTTCTTAAAAATTCTATGTATCATGGATTAAAAGTAAATCACTAATCGAAGTGTGGGTATACATTTTTTTCATTAAATTTCAAAAATAAAAAGATTCTTAAAAATTCAGGGGAGTTTATGTTAATTCTTAATATTATAGCTTACTCCCCTTTGACATGAAAATTTTATCCTCTTGTAGTTTACTGCATTTTCACTTCATAGTCCTAATAATGAATTCAAAATAGTGAAAACACAAAGTCTGTGATTTTATGTTCATAAATGATGGGGGAGGTTTCACTGAATCTAAAATTAAATCCTAAACTAGAATACAAATATATAAAAACTCAGGTTGTGTCCTGTAAATCACTTTTATTAAGGTCGTTAAGCTCAACCTTACCTCTTGGATTATGTAATAGGAGTATAGAATCGATCCAACCATCTCACATTGAACCAATTTTGTCTTTGATGAGTGTCCGATGTAGCCCTTCTAGTCTTCCAGATCCTTGAAATATCATCATCTTGTTGTTGAGGGAAGTACCAGCCATTGGAAAACCCCACTGTCTTGAATAAAATATCATGGGAAATCCAAATAGGGTTCCACTCCTCTTTGTATTATTTTATTCACTGATGTGAATCAAATTCTACACTAATATCTAAAATTTTAGTAGTCACCCTTTAATCTTCTTCTCCATGGGGTTGCTCCACCATAAGGTCCAAAGTACCATTCCAAATGTTAGTAGCCCCAAGTTCTTATTCCTCTTTCTTGTCTTCTTATTCAGCAGTGGAAGGTCCCTCTACTTATTCTTTCTCAACAAGAGGGGGTAACCAAAATATAGAAAATATTAAATTTGTGAGGAAATAAAACTTCTCTATGAAGTATTGGTTCCCTTCCCCTTGTACTTCTAATACTTCTTCTTTTGTATGCATTATAGTTGTTGTTTTAGGGTTTTCTTGTTCAGTAGGTTCTAGATGTTCCTCCTCCATCATGTCAAGCATGTTATCCCACAATTCAGCATCTCCAAACTCTCGTCCTTCCTTTTTATCCTTTTTAATTAGGACTTCTTATTTTTCCTCAATATCCTCCTCAATAACTAGTGTAAAGGCATTCTCCATGGGGAATTAAAAATTATAATGAGGGTTGGAACTTACCTCTTCTAACTCAGCTACCTTGGTCATGATCTTGAGTAGTTTCAATCCTTCTTCGAACTCAAATTTCATGTTGTGTAGTGCCACTTCTAGATTTTGGTGTGGTTGTGGTACATTCAGTTTGTTTTGAAGATCCCATAATTGATGTTTGATTTCCTTCTTGAGTTCTTTAATTCATTGTGTGAGGGTTGAAAACTGGATCACCAGTTGGATATGTTCCTTAATTCCTCCTTTTTCCTGATATTACAAACCTAAAAACACCCGATACATATAGTAAAATTATAATTAAGAAGAACCTAATATAAAATTAGGAAAAAAAGTGGGAGATAAAATACTTTTCTAACTGTTGAATGTAAAAACGCCTTAGACCCTCTAAATGTTACCAGTTTTGACATCTCCAAAGAGCATATTTAATTCCCTCAGTGATATCAAAATAAAAAATTTATAGTAACCTGATTATAATGATGACTAAAATGAAGAATATTGATAAGACGCGGTCGATACCATGGAGAATATGGCTCTAAGTATTCAATAGAATTGACATTTTTTCATGATTGTAACTAAAATAGAATTACAAAACTACTTGAGATATATGGTGGTTGGACTGACTCAAAAGTGAAAATAAGGATAAATTCAAGTGAGTTGATATTGAGGATTCTTTTTCAAAAATTTACTTCATTGTCCATGAGATTTCTTAGGGTAACTAGTGTTAGTAGGTGATAGAAATTCATTAGTAACCCATTGGTCTTACCCTATCACTACCAGTTCCTAAGTAGAAGTGAAATTATTTGACTATTTATTTCATGATGGGGTTTCCAAAGACATATTGAGACAATTATATAGTATGATTTATTGTGAATTTGTTAAATAAGGTTTTCTATTTTTTACTGATATGAGAGACCTTCTCTATTTCTGATCTAGGAAATCCCTATGTGTAGGATTGATTATGAAGGCTTGGAGTAGAATGAAGTATCACCTTTGATAGGAACACCCACATTTAATATTTCTTCTAAAAAGGGTTTCAAAAGTATCTTGTTTTACAGGTGGTTTTGAGTTCCACCTACCATACATAAACATATGGCTAGTTTAAGTTCACTATTCGGATACTATAGGACATGATTCTTTTTTGTGTGCTAAATTTTATAGGTTTATAATAGAACCATTTAGCACATATGGTGTTTTAATACAAAAATAATTATTATAAATATACTTAGATGGATATTTTTTAAACATTATATGGTAGGAGTTGCATATTTGATTGTACTATTACGACCCTTCACAAGTGATTAATACTAACAATGTTTAGCTCAAGGTCAACACTTTCTTTTAGGTTAGACTAGTTAATTTAGGGTATGATAGTGAAAAGACTCTACACTAGAAGAAGATTTCTCTAGTATAAGTGCAGTGGAATCATGGTTTTATACATGAGGAGAGTAGGGGAGGATTCTTATTAATTATAATGATTATATAAATTTTCCCACAACATGGATAAATGAGGTGTTTGATAGTCAACTAAAAGTAATACTTTAATATCTATTAATGATAAATTTAAAATATGTGAGTAAAATTATTGACAAACTTGTAATTTTATAATTTTTTATTTATAATTGTTTTTTGATTTTGATTCTCCATATTCCATTTCACACCAGAAGACAGTAAATAATATTGGAAGGAAATATTGATACATTTAGTTGAGATTACGGAACATGTTTAATGAAACAATCCTAAGCATTAAAATGATGTATAAAAATATATCTGAAGGTATATATCGTGAGTGGTGGAATATATTTTTTGATATTAATAGAAAAATAACTAATGAAATATTAGAATCATTTCCAGAAAAATAATAGTATAAAATCATAAAAGAACATAATTTTTTTAACCTATAATTTATCAAGATATGTTTAAAAATGAAAATGAATCGTTAAAACATATAATCCATCACACATCTAGTTTTTTG
This sequence comes from Viscum album, assembly GCA_963277665.1. NCBI lineage: Eukaryota > Viridiplantae > Streptophyta > Magnoliopsida > Santalales > Viscaceae > Viscum > Viscum album. The sequence continues at coordinate 766,075,855 of OY728137.1, forward strand.
AATATTCAGAGAAAATATCCATCTTTTTTTTCTTTTATTCAATAGTGTTTAAATTCATATATTATACCTTGATGTTTTTGTCTCTAATTAGATATGTATATACTATTTTTTATAAAGGGTTACAACCTATGACACTATTTCAAACAAACAAATACCTGGGTTCACGTTCACTATAATCCAAATAATAGTTTCATGATTGATCCCACAAGAGACATCGAAGTAAATATTTACCATTGTAATTTATTATTAAAACATTACTATAAATTCAAAATAACAAAATAATAATTAATTATATAACCCTTTGAATTTCACTTAATAAAATCATTGTCAATATTTTCATATTTACATGTTAAAATTTAAGATTCTTGGGATGTGAACCTTAATTAATCATAAAAATTTTACAAAAATGATGTAATTACACTATTTTAAGGGACGATTCAACTCAAGAATTCATAGTGTATGTGTTTTATACCAACCCCAAAAAACAATTAGTAGTTTAGATTCATCCATTATTACTACACAAACATTGGAATGATTTCACCCTTATAATAACTATATAAATTTGAAGTAGTGACTACTAAGAATCCATTATAACTTATCCCAACATTATATATCCATTAATATTAAATAATTAGATACGAAATATAAACAATACTAACAAGTCATAATCATAAAAAATATAAATCCAAAATATACAACTAAATACATTATAGTGGAAATAGATACATGAACACATAATAAGGAATACACCCAGCTGAACTAGTCGATAAATTATCAATCCAAAAAATAAAACAACAACCCGAACACCTCCACCAGATGCACAACCACTCACCCTCACCACACATCTATCAATGGACCAAGATGGATACCTAACCTATGTCAAGTATTGAGGTCATGAATGGAATTAGGTGAGCTACATAAAATCACCAACACTGGTGTGTATGTGGGTTGTGTGTGGAACGTGCCATATAGGATCACACTAAGGAGTCATAAATTTCATTCATAATAAATTTAAATTGTGTTGGTTTTAAAATAACATATAAAATAGGTTTCTCACTTTTCAATTAGCATTAATAAAGAAATCCTTCAACATACTTTGTCACTTCCCTTTTTAAAACCACAAAACACTACTAAAAAATGATCTATAGCCACGGATCTATAGCCACACTTTAAATGATCCGTGGCTATAGCTAAGATATAGCCACACCCAAATAGTTGGGCATGGCTATAGGTCATGTGAAATTTATTTTGATCGGGCCACATCGCGAATCTCCTCCCTCGTTGTCCTCTCCCTTCCTCCCGCATCGTGATTCCTCCTCCCTCGTTGTCCTCACCCTTCCTCCGCATCGTGATTCCTTCTCCCTCGCCGTCCTCACTGTCCCTCTTCCCCTCCTCCCCTCGGGATTCCTCCTCCCCTCCTCCCATACTCCCCTCGTTATTCCTCCTCTCACGATTCCTCCTTCCCCTTCAGCTCTGACGCAGCCAGCAAACCTCCCCGCCAGCTCCGACGTGGCTCCGACACCTCCCTGCCGACACGGCTCCGGCACTACCAGCCCACCTCCCCACTGACACGACCTACCCACCTCCCTACGGTCACCTCACCTCTATGCGGTCACCTCACCTCCTTTCCGACGCTGCTCTGAGGATTCCTTCCCATCTCCTCCTTTGGAGAACCTCCTATGCGGCGATTTGAGGTATGAATCTTCATCTATTACCTTCATTATTGGTTGATCAGTTCATTATTATTGATTTGGATTTATTGGAGGAGATAAATTATCCTGTTACTAGGAGTTACACTCTGTTGGTATATTAACTCTGATTAATTTTGATTTGAGTAACCTTAGATTTTACAACTCTTCTTCACACTGGGTAATCATAAACTTACTAGAAAGAGGCTCAATTTTTTCAGGTAACAAGTAGGATATGGATGCTGCTACACATTCCCCATTATACTAAGCTGAATTTTATTGAGTTTGAGACAATGGGGTTAAATTTGTGTTTCTCATTTTAATTCTTCTGTTTCAATCATTTTCTTCCAATACTATTGTCTGTGTTCATTTATAGTGGTTTGTACATTGCGTTGTGGTGATATACTAGTTTATTAATGAATCAAACATAATGTTTTTCTCATGATATTTTTATAATGTGCACAATGTACTAGGTGAATGATTTTAGGTGGTGGGATCCTTTGATGGAATGGAGAGATAGTTGTGAAGCTATGAGATATATAGAATCACTCCTCGTAGATATTAAAAGACATGGCATCTAGTTTCACTGGATGGATTCTACTATATTTATTAACATGGATTATTTAATCAGTATTAGTAAATTCTAATAATTTTTGATACCTTGAATAAAAATAAAATAGTATTCTCCTTGTGGAGTAGGAATCATATCTTGACAATGTAAATATATATTTTTTCTTTATTTCATTTTGATAATTATATTTTGATACTCTTGTATGTGTCCCTTTGAAGTGGTTTGTTCATTGTAGTGTTATGATTTATGTCCATATCCTTCTAAGTCTTTGAAACCATGGTGTGGGATTGAATATTGATACATTGTTTCTACCTAAGTAATTTCTAGAAGATATCTTCTAGTGGTCTTCCAAAGTGTAGCCATGATCCCAAAAAAAGCCTTTCACAACTAACTGCATCTTATACCTCAATATACCGTCCCCTTCCTACTTCAGCTTCAAAACATATATTTTTTAGCAGTATTCTTCTTAAAAGTCCACTCTATTATCACTTATGCTCTAAACACATGGAGGGAATCAATATCAACCCTTGTTTCCAACTCCCATTAATTTGAGTCTTTCAGATTTATGGACTTCTTCTGCCACTCAGGTTGTCTATCATTCAAGAGAAGCACATAGTGAAAGCTACTTTTGTACTATTTCTCTCGGAAACAAGGAAGCAGAATTAGAAGATTAATTACTTCATGATGAAACAAAATTTCATCTGAAACAATACAAATCATTACTATTGCCTGAATTTTTTCTAAGATTGGATCTTCATAATAATATATATCCATGTTGATGATATTATTATTTATAGTCCAATAAAAGATATAGTTGATGAGATAAAGATCGAATTTTCTGGAAGTTTCAAGATGAAGAATCATGTTCTAGCAAAATAGATCCTAGGGATGAGGATTTTGAGGGACTTAAGTTATGATACTTTATACCCGACTCAACCCGATTACATTTGGAAGGTGGGGAAGTTATTCAGAATGAGTGAAACAAAACTTGTGACTTTGGTTACCTTTCCCATTTTTTATTTTTTTTTCCTTCCTACTAATTTCATTCATCTAGGAAGTTGTAAAGCTGAAACCTACATTTCCTGATGCCTACCTAAACCTTAGAAATGTCTATAAGGTATGTCATGGTTACGTTGTGTTGCTGCAAGTGCCTGATCTTTTACTTGACTGAGGTAATTTTTTAACCTTTTACAGGCTCTAGAAATGCCAAATGAGGCTATTTTGTGCTTCAAGTGTGCTATGCAAACACGACCTGAACTGTGTATGATATTGTACTGATAAAAGGTGCGTGTATTGTATCGTATCTTTATATTCTTTATATTTTTCCTTATGTCTTAATGTTTTATATTTTGTTATTTCAATTACACAAGGAGATAACAGTACAACACAACACAAACAAATAACCTCTCGAAGGAGTAGAGTTAGGAAGGCCCAGTTAGTGTCATCTTTTCAACCAGGTTCATCTTTTATTCCAGAATTTAATAGGTTCATATTTTGGTTCTAATTTGTTCATATTTTTTTTCAAACATTTAAAGACCTGTAAATTTCAAGGAAATTTTTTTCTTAATTTCTTTGGGATTTTACGAGTACACAGTTTCTGACGGCACCTGATTCCAAGGCCCGGTGTGCCCAAAATCAATTTCCGAAGTTTAGCTCAGGTACGTTCAGTGAACGAACGAGTGGGTTTTCCTAACTTTCGAATTGAAATTTACAGGTCTTTACAAAACAGGTCCATCTTTTATTCCATACAGGTATGCAGATTCTACCTTTCCCAAGGTTTTCTCAGGTGGAAGGGATTCCTCATGCCTTTGTATCATCAAACTACTTTGATGGATACTTCCTCTAGGTGTCCGGCCAACTTGGAGCTATGGATCTATGTGAGTTTCCATTAAAGAATCTATATATGTCAATGTATTAATTTAAAAGTTGATCATTTCTTCCTTTCCTATAGTTTTCTCAGGTGGAAGGGATTCCCCAAGCCTTTGTGTCATCAAACTACTTTGATGGATACTTCCTCTTGGTGTCAAGCCAGCTTGAAGCTATGATTGCACTATGGGAAAGGGTTTTTATTCCAGGAGATGGAAACATGAAAGGTATTATTCTTGATTAATTAGCATATTTTTATATTTGTTAACAATTTCTTTGTTTATCTCTACATAATAATATATGGTTTCCTGAAATTCAACTCTTTCTACTACTCCTCCCTAGGATTTCAGCAAGGGCCTATTTTTGGGACTACTATATTCTCTATGATTTATCTTAATTTCAAGAGAGGTACGTCTCTACACATAGATAATAACTTATTTTCCTTTTCTATCTCTTTTTTCAGTTTGTGACTTGTTGAATGTTGGTGCAAACTAATTGTATTAAAAACATTATTACTATTCCAATATTGTATCTGCCCATAGGTTGTTCCAAATTGATTGCTCATAGATAATTTTTTCCTATAATAGAGGATTTGGTTTACATCACAATACAATAAGAATAGTGGATTTGGTTTACTACTTAGTACTAAAACGTAGCGTATTATTTTTACTCCCATGCTCTATGTGAAAAGTATATTGGGTTTTAACCCCAATACCATAAACATAGTGATCTCATTAGATGTAAAAAGAATTACCTAATGTAAGGGGTGAAATTAGTCAATGTCAAATAGTTTAGATTCTATTTAAATAACATAAGTTACCAAGTTCTATTTACTGAGTGTGAATACTCTAGTATAATCTTGGGTGACTGATTCCAGATATTATTATTAATCCATTGGTGATCAAATATATGTGGTTAATTATGTATCAAGGATGTTTTGAAGTATCCTTCTAGTGAATGGTGAATCCCTAGAAGTTATTGGAAAAGGATAATTGAGCATATAAATAAATAATGGATTATTATTAAAGTTAATGGAAGTTTCAAACATCCATGATTTGTGAATAAATCTAATTTTAATTTGGAAACATAATTATGTATCCATTAGGACTATTTTTGAAAATAGGGTAAAGAAATTTACCGATGGATCAATGATAGTTGCACAAGGAGTAAATGATGGAACTCTCTACTTCACTAAAAATTTAACTGGTGGGAAAATTTTTATAAGTATTACTTTGATGATCTAAATTTTTTTTACTATTGGTTTAATCACCTTAGTGAAAAGAATTTAAAGGTTCTATAAGATAACATAATAACAAATCTTGATCATAAATAAATTGGAAAGTGTGAATGTTCTGTGTTAGGAAAGAAGAGAAAAAAAAATTTCAACTTAGATTTTCAGAATCATAGAAACCAAAAGTTGGAGTTTGTCTATGAAGATCTTTGGGGACCTACCCCTATAAAATACTTTGGTGTTTGAATTTAATTAATTAATTTCATTGATGATGCTACTAGAAAGGTAAGGATTTTTTTAGAATTAAAAATTTTATGTATTTTTGTTTACTTCATGGAATGCTTTTCCATAATGGGAGTACAATCAAAAGCTAAAATGTTTCCTAATAGACAATGGAGGTGGGTACAGTGGACTCAATTTCTATAAAATCTATCAAAATAAAGGAATAAGACATGAGATGATGGTGATCAGAACATTACAATATAATGAATTTTCTGGAAGAATGAATAGGTCTCGGATAGAGAAAGTTTTGAGTATGAGGTTTCACTTAGTAATGCCTAAGGTGATTTTGGAAGAGGATCTCAACACAATGGTATATCTCACCAATAAAATTCTACCATTGGAAAAAGGGAAATAAAATCCGAAGGATCCATGGTCTGTAAAGAGACCTGAAGTTATATATCTAAAATTTAAATGTAGTTTACCATATATACAAGTAAATTCTCATGAATGAGACAAACTTGAATCAAAATATAAAATGTGTTTCTTCCTTGGATATGATTATAATGATTTTGGATATCATTTGTGGGATGATGAATAAAAAAATCCTCAAAAGGAGAGATATTTTCTTAAATGAAATAGTTTTGTTGAATGATTAGAACTTGATTGGGAATGATATTAATGAAGAACCCATAGTTAAATCCCATGTTGATCATAGTAAGGTTACTAGAAGTTAATAAATTCCAAATAACTCAGATTCCAGTGGTGAAGGAACTTGAATTATAAAAATTAAAACCATCATTTGTTCATCAAAAGAGTTTATGTGCAGCTAAATCATGGATGAGAGTAGTGAAAGTACATGTTCAACATTCAAATAATAGAAATTCATGTACATATAGGAAGAACTAAGTCGAGTAGTTTAGAAAATATGATTCAGTTGATGAGATCAGCCAAAATTAGGAGACTGGTTCAAAGGTATGGGGTTTAAATGAATTATATACTTCTATTGAATGAATAGAAACATGAAATTACAAATTAAACTATGATTTTTTTATTCAAATTAGTGGAATATTTCATGAATAAAGAGATGGATTCTTTGAAGTTAAATAAAATCAGATATGGTTGAACTTTAAGTGGGTAAAAAGGAACTTGAGAATAAGTGGGTTTACTAAACTAATTAATAGAATGATGTCTATAAATGATAAAAATTATGGATGGTAATAATGTGTTATTAGTAGAATGAAAAAGTTTATTTTTTTGAAATATTCTCACTAAATATAAGCATTATATCATCTAAACAATTCTAAGTATGGTGGAATTGGAAAATATGCTTCTAGATTTGGTGGACATCAAGACAACTTTGCTTCAATGGTGAGTTAAATGAATAAATCAACATGAAACAACCAATATGAGTACCAGCAATTGGGATCCATGACTTGGTTTGTATATTGTATAAAATCATGTATAGAATAAAGCAAGTACCGTGATAGTGGAATCAGAAATTTGAATCATTTATCACTGATGAAGGCTTTGATAGTTGCAATAGAGATAATTACTTCTACTGAAATAAATGGGATAATGGTACCTTCATAAATTTCATATTGTATTTCAATTACATGTTTCTACTTAGACTAGATGTTTGAATGATTTAGAAATCTATGGATAATTTTTTTGAGGTTTTGAGATGAAAAATCCCAAGAAATTCGAGAAGATATTGTGGATAAGTATAGAAATAGATAATAAGAATGTAGATTTAGTAATAACCTAGAAGGAGCATATCAATAGGATCATCAAAAGGTTGGGCATGAAAAGATGAGAAACAGTGACTACCCATCTTGCATGCCACTTCAACTTGACCAAGGCATAAGAACTCACAATGGAAGAAGAGTGGCAATACATGGAGAAAGTTCCATATTCCTCAGGTGTTGGAATTTTAATGTATACAATGATATTTACTCAATAATGTATTGTGCTTATAGTGGTATTTGTTATCATATTCATGTAAAACCATGTAAAGTGACATTAGGAAGTCATTATATAGAAAACCAACTTATTTGTACATGTCTATTACAGAATTTTTAAGATAAATAACATAATAATACATTCAAGGATATAAATGTTTAGTATCATAGGAAAATTAGGTTCATAAAACACTTGTACATAATACAAAAACATTATTTAGCAACTGGGAATGGATGGAGGGGGCAGGGGGGTGCAGGGGGTTGTGCAGGCTAGGGGGCTGGGTGGAGGGGGGCAGGGTGGAGGGGGGCGGGGGGCAGGGGGCAGGGGGGTTGTGCAGGCTAGGGGGCAGGGTGGAGGGGGGCAGGGGGGCAGGGTGGAGGGGGGTAGGGGGCAGGGGGCAGGGGGCAGGGGGGAGGGTGGAGGGGGGCAGGGGGCAGGGGGTGCAGGAGGGGTGCAGGGGGCTGTGCAGGCTAAGGGGCTGGGTGGAGGGGGCAGGAGGCAGGGGGCAGGGGGCAGGGGGCAGGGGGCAGGGGGCAGGGTGCAGGGTGCAGGATGGAGGGGTGCAGGGGGGCAGGGGGCAGGGGGCAGGGGGAGGGTGGAGGGGTGCAACTGTGGACAGGTTAACAACAGCCCTTATTCAGGGTTTGAAACCTAAAAATTCTTTTCCCTTTTCTTTTCTTTTATTTCCTTTAGTTATTTTACTATTTAGTAACATTTTTCTTGTGTTTTCTGGGCACGAAAAAAGCTGGACAGCACCTCATGCACCTGTTGAAGATCAAATCATACTGTTGTTGGAAGCATAAACAAACATCCAGGTTCGTGTTTCTACTTTGTTTTTAATGTTTTTTATGTTTTCCACCTTCCTCTTTAAATTGTATGTGAGACATTGCCCATTTAATTTGAAGGTTTCTGTAAAATACATTTAATGTGTGAAGGTGCGTATACCCAGTGGGCGAGCGACAACTTTTAGTTAGAAAGCTCCAAAAGTCGAAGTGGACGGTTTGGTTCCACCTTGAGGTAGGATCCCTCTTCTAGCCTCTTTAATTCAAGAATGCTTTAAATTGAATTTAGATTCTTTCTTAATTCTTCTTAATTATATTGAATTGCATATCTTGTATAAGTGTTCTTTAATATAATTGTTTCATTTGATAGTCATGTTTTTATAATAAAACCCCTCCAACGGAGGTGCGTTGTCTGCGAAAACTCACCAGCCCCCTTCCACCTTCATTTCAGCCCGCTGCCACCAGCATTCTAGCCCGCAATAGCCCCCTTGCCACCTTCGAATCAGCCCGCACCATCCCCCCAGCACCTGCAACCAGCCCCCTTCCACCAGCATTCTAGCCTCCTCCCGCTCCCTTCGCTCTTGGCCAGAAGATGCTGCCCCGCGGATGTCGCTGGACCGGGCCAACACGCTGCGGTCACGCCGTGGTAATGCCATGATTTGGCCCTGCTTCAGCCACATCCATCCCACACCAGCCCCCTTCCACCTTCATTTCAGCCCGCTGCCACCAGCATTCCAGACCGCAACAGCCCCCCCTTCCACCTTCGAATCAGCCCACAGCATCCCCCCAACACCTGCAATCGGCCCCCTTCCACCAGCATTCCAGCCTCCTCCTGCTCCCTTCGCTCTTGGACGGAAGATGCTGCCCCACGGATGTCGCTGGACCGGGCCAACATGACGCGGTCACGCCGCGGTCATGTCGCGGTCACGCCGCGGTCACGCCGCGTTAATGTCGTGATTTGGCCCTGCTCCAGCCACATCCAGCCCACACCAGCCCCCTTCCACCATCATTTCAGCCTGTTGCCACCAGCATTCCAGCCCGCAACAGCCCTCCCTTCCACCTTCGAATCAGCCCGTACCATCCCCCCAGCACCTGCAACCAACCCCCTTCCACCAGCATTCTAGCCTCCTCCTGCTCCCTTCGCTCTTGGCCGGAAGATGTTGCCCCGCGGATGTCGCTGGACCGGGCCAACACGCTGCGGTCACGCCGCGGTCACGCCGCAGTCACGTCGCGGTAATGCCGTGATTTGGCCCTGCTCCGGCCACATCCATCCAACACCAGCCCCCTTCCACCTTCATTTCAGCCCGCTACAACCAGCATTTCAGCCCGCAAAAGCCCCCCTGTCACCTTCGAATCAGCCCACACCATCCCCCCAACACCTGCAACCAACCCCCTTCCACCAGCATTCCAGCCTCCTCTCGCTCCCTTCGCTCTTGGCCGGAAGATGCTGCCCCGCAGATGTCGCTGGATCGGGCCAACACGCCGCGGTCACGCCGCGGTCACGCTGCGGTCACGCCGCGTTAATGTCGTGATTTGGCCCTGCTCCAGCCACATCCATCCCACACCAGCCCCCTTCCACCTTCATTTCAGCCCGCTGCCACCAGCATTCCATCCCGCAACAGCCCCCCTGCCACCTTCGAATCATCCTGAACCATCCCCCCAGCACCTGCAACCAGCCCCCTTCCCCCAGCACCTGCAACCATCACCCCAGCACCCGCAACAGCCCCCCTTCCACCTTCGGAAAGCTCACTTAGGATCTGTTACTTCTTACATCACGTATCACTTAAGATAAGTGTTTCTATATAAGTGGTTCCAGATTGCTTACTGAAAATTTTTATTCTGACACTTATTTGAGTGGTTTTCTTCTGGAATTGGAAGTGTAAATGTTTTTCAGAAACAGAACACCACGAATTTTTTCAAACTGTTTATCATAAGTTGTTAGGACTCTGGCCTAACAAGTAGTCTCACACCAGAACTAAGTAGAAGTAAATGAACAACAAATCAACGTCTTTTATTTCTGTAGGAGTAAGAAGAATTATAGACAACATATCATATATGGTTGCATCACTCTTCGAAATGTGCTGTTAAACCCTTCTCTCAGAACCCAGTGCTGGATCACTTCACCAAAAATCATAGCCAGTCCATATCGTCATCCTACTAATGTTGGAAACTTCAAAAGATCATTCATACCCACCAAAAAGTTGAGCAACATTACTTCTTGCTAAAGATACATCTTCAGCTGCATCTATATTGGTCAAAACCAGGAGCAGCTTTGTTTCTGAAATCACCTCCTAACCATTATTCCAAGAAATCATGCCACCCTTTGTTGTCCAGTGAGGAAGCAGACTTTCCAACCCTCGTGTCCTGAGTCCACAATAGCCTCAGGAGCGTTCATGTCCATCGCTGCTAGTATACCATGACTGCGAAAAAGTTTTAGCAACCAGTCGGTACCTGGAAAGGCCTTGACCAAGCTCCATTGAAAAATAAACAGTAGGAATAACTCCATTAGAAGTTCAGAAGTTGTGCAAGGGAATCCACATAGTAATGTCAGCTGTGGAATTGCACCATCATGCCACCAACCTGTTGCCAACTCCCTCACTTCCTCCACTTCTTCAGTATTCAAAACACAATGAGTCTCCTTTCGGTGCGAGGTTTCATGATCCCCTATTCCTTCCCTCTTTAAGCAACCTTTTGCATCTTACTTTTGCAACATTTTGAGTTGTTCGTATCCCCAAACATTCTCCCTCGGCACTTGTTTGAACTCTTTTCAACATTCTCGTCACAAATTCTGTACAAACTGAAACCACTAGCATTTTTTGTACAACCTTTTGAGTTGTTCGTATCCTCAAACATTCTCCCTCAGCACTTGTTTGAACTCTTTTCAACATTCTCGTCACAAATTCTGTACAAACTGAAACCACTAGCATTTTGTGTCCACCTTAACCGCGACCTTCCTCTGTTGTTTCAGGTTAACAATTACCTTTCCCTGCTATTGCGGAGTGGAAACAAACTGCTCCTCCAATGCACTAGGTTGCTGAAATGATTCCTTCTCCGTCGGCTGCCCATACTTGTCCATTAGAGCAGGTTTAAACATTTCCCATGACAAGTTCGGCGTTGCACCGTACCAGAACAAAAACCAGTATAGTGTGGTACCAACCATGCAAAGTTGTGCCCAGTGTAATTTTATGTCCTCTGTCATCCGAAAAAATTTGAAATACCTTTCTGCTTTGATGATCCCACCATACGGATCATCTCCCATAAAATCTGGCAACACAACTCTTGTCAGCCATTTTGTATGGATGTCAAGAGCACAACAGAATTATTCTCGTTTCATTATATATTATTTGATTGTCTGGATTGATATGTGTGAGAGGTTATTTCCATATTCTAATTTCTTGCTTCCATATATGAATGAAAAGCTTGATAAGGAGGAGGTATTTTCACCTGCAAGTTGTTTGCATCAAATTTTACTGAACGACTTCTTGGAAATGAGTTGGGTTTGAATATTCTCAATGCTTTTCTCAATATTTTACTGATTTATTCATATTCATGAGCATGGATTTAAATTTTCTCCTTTCATTCTACCAAATATGACTGACATGCTTGATAGGCATGAGCAGGGGTTTTCATTAGCTCATTGTTTTCAACTGTGTTTTACTAACATTTTTTGAAGGTGTAGGAATAGATTTTCATCCAGTTATAGACAACCACCATATTTTACAAGAGGTCTTGATATGCATGAACAAATATTTTTATCAAATCATTATTTCTCATCAAATTTGACCAGTGGGATTCTTCAGTGTGAACAATGTGGTTGTCATGTCCTGGTATTTTTTACTATTACATTCTACGAGCTTCATGGGGGGCCTGAGTCCAAAATATCATGGGCAGGAGCCTATAAGGGGTGGTCCTCTTTATGTAGAGGATATTGATTCATGTAGCGTTGGTGGTGGACATTGCTGGAAAGAGCCCTCAAGAGGGACCCTTTGTTATGGGTATAAAGTCACTAGTCATCCCTTAATGAGGCTCCCTACGATAATAGTTGAACTTGTTATCACGTTCTAGGGATGGGCTCCTAAAATAGTATCACATAAATATTGATTTTATCTGCTTATAGATTACCTACTTTAAATGAGTGGATGATTGGTGGGGATTCATAAGGAGGGCCTTTGAAGCTTCTTATATGGTAGGGATAATACTGTTTATTTGGTACTCTAGGACCGATACATTTTGAACCTAATGATGGGGATATTTGGTTGGTGATAGTGTCTTCTTTTTGGTTGAGGACCAACATTGTGAAGTGTCTGATGTGCATGTCTACGAGAATGGGTGAAATTTCATTGGGATCAAATAGATTTCTGGTAGAAAGTGCTTGTAATATATGTGACAGGGGGCGGGCATGGGGGGCCAGGGGGCATGGGGGTGCGGGGGGGGGGGGGGGTGTTCAAGGGGGCTGTCCAGGGGGGTGCAAGGAGGTGCAAGGGGGTGCAAGAGGGTTGTCCAGGGGGGTGCAAGAGGGCTGTCCAGGGTGGGCATGGGGGTCCAGTGGGGGTGCAAGGGGGCTGTCTAGGGGGGTGCAGGGGGTGCAGGGGGTGTCCAGTGGGGCTGTCCAGGGGGGGCATGGGGGTTGTCCAGTGGGGTGCAGGGGGGCATGGGGGACCAAGGGGGCATGGGGGTGCAGGGGGTGTTCAAGGGGGCTGTCCAGGGGGTTGCAAGGGGGTGCAAGAGGGCTGTCCAGGGGGTGTTCAAGGGGGTTGTCCAGGGGGGGCATGGGGGTCCAGTGAGGGTGCAAGGGGGCTGTTCAGGGGGGTGCAGGGGGTGTCCAGTGGGGATGTCCAGTGGGGTTGTCCAGTGGGGTGCAGGGGGGGCATGGGGGTCTAGGGGGGGCATGGGGGTGCAGGGGGGTGTTCAAGGGGGTTGTCCAGGGGGTGCAAGGGGGTGCAAGAGGGCTGCCCAGGGGGGTGTTCAAGGGGGCTGTCCAGGGGGGCATGGGGGTCCATTGGGGGTGCAAGGGGGATGTCCAGGGGGTGCAAGGGGGGCCTGCTTGTCCAGGGTCTGTCCGGGGTGGGGGGGGGGGTCCATGGGGGGTGTCTAGGGGGAGGGAGGGGTGTCCAGGGGGGTTGTCTAGGGGGAGGGGGTGTCCAGTGGGGGTGCAAGGGGGTTGTCCGGGGGGGCATGGGGGCTGTCCAGTGAGGTGCAGGGGGGTGTTCAAGGGGGTTGTACAGGGGGTGCAAGGGGGTTGTCCAGGGGGGTGTTCAAGGGGGTTGTCCAGGGGGGCATGGGGGTCCAGTGGGGGTGCAAGGGGGTCGTCCAGGTGGTGCATGGGGGGTGCGGGGGGGATGTTCAAGGGGGTGCAGGGGGCCTATCCAGACGGGGCATGGGGGTGCAGAGGGGGTGTTCAAGGGGGGCTGTGGGTTTTTTTTATGAAATGGTAAGCCACGGTTTTAAACAGTGGTTGTAAGTCTATTGCCACGGTTTCAAACCGTGGCTAAAACTATACAGCCACGATTCAAAATCGTGGTAATAGGACCTGTATGGCTTACTGTCCTGCCACGGTTCAAACCGTGGCTATAGCCCTTTTGCCACGGTTTTGAACTGTGGTTATAGCCCTTTAGCCACAGTTTGAACCGTGGCTACAGGCCTTTAGCCGCGGTTTGAAACCGTGGCTATAGGTCTTGCCCTATAGCCACGCCAATACTAGCCACGGCTCGTTGAACCGTGGCTATAACCTATAGCCACGGTTTTTGGGCTTATAGCCACGGTTTGAAACCGTAGCTATAGCCTAAATTTCCAATAGTGAAATAAGATATTCTAGAAACAAAGCATAAATGGTTTAAAATCATTAGTCCCAAACCCAAAATTTAACAAAATATTTTCTTTGAAAGTTTTTATCCAATAAAGGAAATAGAACTTTCAAAATGTGCAAAGAAAACCCCCATCATCTTTCCATATTTTCATAAATTCATCATTAGATACCATTTAGAAAATAATTACACCTTCATTTTATAAATCAAACTTTCCAAACAATTTAGGAAAAAATTTGAAAATAAAATAAAATACTATCAAAATCAAACACAACCATCCAAGGAACAAAGATATCAAATATATAGAATAAAAGTACAATAACCAAAAAACGGTTCATTTGGACCAAATCAAGGCTCGAGGATTCAAGTATGTCAAGAAACAAAATCCCCAATATAATCTCTAATAGGAATAAATCATCATGTGAAACTCTTTGGGTTCTAATATGAATGATACAACAATCTTTTTTTGATTTAGTCTCTCTAGGGCCCCTGTAAGCAAAACCAAATCATCACATTTTTTACTCTATTGGGACAATGATTAATATATATATATACACACCCACGCACACACAACCCTAGGAGGGTGCAACCCTATTGGGGAACTATCTAATGTGTGCACACCAAACTAGTATCGCACACATATAAACCTTGTATTAGCCAATTAGTTTCACATGATATCAATAAATAGAGGTGAGAAAGAATCAATTCACGAGACCATTACTTGATTCAACAATACTAAAACTCAATAAAATAAGCCTAATATAACCTCCTAAATCCTAAAAAGAAACAATGTCTTTCATTTTAATAATTCCATGAATCATATAATGGAAAAGTAATATAAAAATTTACCATCAGTTCCACAACATATAGGAATGTCAAATGTAAAAAAAGGGCCTCAATGAGGGTCGCATAGTCATAAAACAATTCATTTTACAAAGTTCCAAACGAGCCTTTCAAGTTAGAATGGGAACACAAATCCATTCCACAATATTTTAAATATCATTTGAAACATCACTTAAATTCTTGTTATCAAATCATTCTTTGAAATCCACTTTAAAATCAACACATTTGTTTCAAACCTCTCTTGAGAAACCAAGGTCCAACAAGCCTTAAAACACTACGATAAGAACCAACATTCCATATTTACCAAAAAAAATCTATAAAAAACATAAATTAATTACTTGAAAACCAAATACTTATAATCATCATTTTAAATCCCCCAAACTAGTGGTAAAACCCCCTTTTTAAATATTTAATTCATTTTAAAGAGATCCATTAATTTATTCAAACACTCAACCTTGATCCAAAAACCTTTAAAATGATATACATATAATTCATAGAATACCCCACCATGAGGAGTATATATGGTCCTTGGAAAACCATTTTCCATCCATCAAATACATACCATTTTCATTCAATTTTATAAGACAACATTCATAACATCTAATAATTACATGGAAAATATTATAAGGGAAATTTCATAGAAACAACTACCTTATCTCAAGAATAAACCATTCATAATAGATTGTCTTCGATGAAGAATGAAAAAATGTGTAAAGAAGCGTCCTTATCAACCCCTAAAAATACAAAACCCTATGATTTGATCCACTTTAGCCCTAAAGTTTGAGCTCTAGATCCCTTAGGATTCATGAGAGAAACAAAAATCCAAATGAAAAGATGATTGTAGAATAAATAAATGGAAATGAGGAGAATACCTTATGATCTGACATAAAATTAGAAGGTGTAGACCTGAAATAAAAGAGGATGAGAGGGGAGGGATCCCTTCACATACCCCATAGATGATAAAAAGATGGTGAAGAAATAGGGAATCCAAAAACCAAAAACTAAATAAATGAAAATTTTGGAATTTCATGTTTATAAACAAATTGGCAATATGCATGGTTAGGCAATATGATTTGGTAAACCTTTTTCCAACTGTTTAGTTGTAACTATAAAGGAAAAACACACTCATGTGGTTTCGCTGCAAATTTTACTAATCAATGCAACAACTGTGCAAATCCCCACTGTTAAAAAATACAACACTGTTGCATGACTACCCTCATGGTTTTGCCATATTGTGAGCATACCATGTACCAATACCCCATTCTAAAAAAGGATTGCATGGTTTGCACTATAAATCTCACTGTTTGGAACCAATCATGAACTGCCCATTTTGACTAACCAAGAACTAATAAAATGAATAGGAAAAACACCTTCACAATACTTCATGCATGGTTTCCCCTTAACCATTTGAACCAAACTGTGCAAAAGAGAAAAAATCCCATAAAACTCATATGACTAAATGGTTATTCTGCAAATTACCATTAATATTTCAATTGCACATTTCATTTATTAATTTTGTATTAAACCATTTAAATGTAAGCTAATTTAATAAAAAAGTTCATTTCCATGGTGAATCTATATCAATCAATCACCTATATTTCATGTCATTCTAAACACACTTTAAGATAATAGCCAATCCATTTTTAATCAAGGGTTCACTCACCCAAAGGGTATTCATAAGCTAGGTCACATCAACAATTGAATATAAAGGGATACAACCAATATTAAAATCCATTATTTAACATTAAACAAAGAAAAAATAAATTAGAGTGCATGCTATGACAGTGAAATTCGCAATATTTCATATACTTCGCAATTAAACAGCCCATAGGGTTAGGATTTAGAATTACTGACTTTACTCAGGGATTAAGAAACACCAAAAAAAGGTCACACTGATAAAAAATAAGGTGATGGAGATCAATGAAAAATCCAATATCACACCGAATCAATATAAAAAACCCACACAAAAGTTGTCAAGTGTTTTACATCATAATGACAGAGAATGATGGAAGAGAATGGAAAACCTAACCAGACCAACTCCCCAGGGATCGGATGTAGCAACAGAATGTTCAGAGTGGAGGGAAGGGGTGAACAATCACCCAGAAATCATACAAGGATGATAGGAGGAAGGGATACACTGAAACATTGAATGGATCATACATGATTCCCACTTAAAACCATTGGGTTTGAGGAATACATGGTGTGTAATCCTTTCACGTCATTATTTTCCTCGTTTTTTGAGTTACATAGAAAAACCCATCACCTCAGTTTAATATTTATCCTGATCAACATTTATAGGATATTAATTTGGTTCACGACGTGTACCCACTTCACGTCATGAACCAATTCATGACATGTGTCTGGAGGCAGTTACACATCATTGAACATGTACATGGTGTGTGAATTCTCTATAGACAATTTTCATCCCATTTTCTACAGAAGGACCCAAACCACCTCCAAATCCTTTTAAACCATGGAAAACCCTTGTAAACCCATTTAACATGTTTATACCTAAACTCCATTAATCCAAATAAGCATATATCCCAGAACATTAGTTCATTTTCCCTAACAAATGATCTTTGTCTCTGAACAAGACTCGACCACCATGGTCCAATAAAAAACTTAAATAGGGACATACCTGGGAAAAAAATATTGGATCTTATAACATACCCACCATATAACATCTCATCTCTGAGCTACTCCAAGAATCATTGTGGGTCTCAGTGAACATGTCTAGACACTATGCTCATACATCAGACCCCCCCCCCCTCCTAGGTATCATCCTGAACACGCACATGTTTCCACTGCACTCAAACCAGAGGTATAATACATCATCAAAGATAATTCTCACTACAGTTTATTATTCATATCAGATGATCCTCAAATGATGCATCAACATAAAGATCAACTTCCTTAACATATACCATATGTGAAGGGTCAGGATAATATCTTTGTAGTCGTGAAACAAGAAACACATCGTGCATGGAACAATAGCATTTTAGAAGGGCTCATAGGTATGCCACTAGATTGACCTTATCTACTATCTTAAATAGCCTGAAAAAAGTAGGCTCTAGATATCCCTATTTCATGCTATGACATTTCCACAACTTAGGCGACACCTGAAGGAAATCATGATGGCTAACCTTGAAGTCTAGAGGTTATCTTCGATGGTCATCATATGATTTCTTCCTGCTCAATGCAGTCACCTATCACCATATGATCAACTAAACCTTCTCAAGCATCCCCTGCATGAGACTAGGCCCAACAAGTGTTGACTCGCCTACCTCCAACCAACAAATAGGTGAATAGAACAACCTTCCATACAAATCCATGAAAGGTTCCATTTGGATCGATGCTTGGAAGCTGTTATTATATAAAAACTCAATGAGTTCCATATTCTTCTCTAATTAACCACTAAAATACAACAAACGAGATCATAAAAAATCTTCTAGAACCTAAATAGTCCACTTAGATTTACATATAGTCTAAGGATGATAGGTCGTACTCATAAGAACCCACAATCCTAGAGCATTTTGAATACCCTTCCAGAATCATGAAGTGAAGATAGGTTCAATACCAGAAACGATACTCCTCGGAACAACATGCAACCAAACTACCTCATGCACATAAATACTACCGATATCTTAACTATGAAAGTCACCCTGATAGAGAAGAATTGGGATACCTTCGTTAGTCGATCCATAATCACCCATAATTCATTATTCTTATGGGGTGTCTTGCGCAATCCTATCACAGAATCCATAGTGAGATCATCCCATTTCCAATCAATAATGGGAAGAGGCCGAAACATCTCAATTGGCCTTTAATTCTTGGATTACACCTGCTGATAGGTGAAAAATATCACCCCAAATCCCATTATGAACTTTATTACTAACCAATATTATTATCTATGGATATCACGATACATCTTTGTCAAACCAGGATGTTCCCCCTATCTAGAAGCATGAAACTCTCTCATAAACTCCTCACATAATCCCATAGGAACCCATACTCAACCACAAAAAAAATTCCACTACCAAGAAACCATCATAATGGGTCTCCCCACCATATAATTTGTCTCTCAAAACAAGGCCCTTCGGATCAAATAAATCATTTATCTTGATTCGGTCCAAAATCACAATTATAATAGATGTTGAAGTCATAGATGCTCATCCCTGTGACTCATGAACATCGAGATTCATGTCTACAAAGAGTGAAATCATCCACCAGTCAATGAAAGACTCCTGACATACCTCCAACTGCATTTTCTAGCTCAAATCATCAGCAACACCATTTCTATTTCCCGATGTATAATCCCACATAAAGTCAAAAGATTGCAGATACTTAACCCTCATCCTCTTCTGAAGGTTTAAGACTCTCTAAGAAAAGATGTACATAAGGCTCTTGTAGTCCATGTACACCACATACCTCACCCATAAAATAATGTCTCCAACAACTCAAGGCATGTACCACTACTGCCAACTGCAGATTGTGAGTAGGAAAATTCCTCTCATGCGGTCTCAACTATCTAGAGCCATAAGGAACCACTCGATCCTCCTCCATCAAAACTACTCTGAGTCCAAATTTGGATGCATCATAATACATTATATATGATTTATTTTAAATAGGTAAAGTTAGGATAGGTGTTGATATCATCCTTTAAGCTCTTGAAAATATTTCTCTCAAGAATCTGACCAAAAAAACTTCACCCATTTCTAAGTCAGCTTGGAAATCGTGTTGCCAAATAGGAGAAGTCATAAATAATGCACTAATAACAACATACTAATCCTAGAAATCTCCAAATATCAAAGACAATATTGGTTTTCTCCTAAGATACCATGGTTGAAACCTTCATTGGGTCCACTAACACTCCTACCTCTAAGATGGCATGGCCCAAGAAGTGCCCTTTATCAATATAGAAAATACATTTAGTTATCTTAGTGTTAAGGCAATAATCTCTCAATGTAATCAAGATGATGATAAGATGTTGGGCATGATCATCTTCTGAATGGGATTACAATAAGATGTCATCGAAAAAAACACCACAAACTAGTCTGGAAAATAATGAAGGATTTGATTCATCAAGGCCATGAATATCACCGGTGTGTTGGTCAAACCAAATTCCATCACTACAAACTCATACAAGTTGTACCTACTCCTAAAAGTAGTCTGAGGTATGTATGAAGGTATCACCCTAAACTAATGGTATCCATTTCTCAAATCGATCTTGGAGATAATCCTAGCACCTTTCAAGTGATTTAAGAGATTATCAATGCGCGGAAGGGGATAACAGTTCTTGATCGTTCTTTGGTTCAATCCTGATAATCCACACATAAGTGCAGAGTCCTATCAGCCTTCTTGAAGAAAAGAACTTTAGAACACCATGTAAACATAATAGGCCATATTGAGCCTTTATATTCTAGATCTTCCAACTAAACTCTCAACTCCTGAAGCTCTACTGGTTCCATTCTATAAGATGGAGTAGAAACTAGATAAGCTCTTAGCACCAACTTGATCATGAACTTGATCTGTCGCTCAGGCAATAAGGTGTAGAACTCATGAGGAAATACATCCTGGAAATGGTATACCACTAGAGGAAAAGAATCATCCTACATCCCACAATCATCAAGAGTAAGACTAATTATCTAAGCCGTGATAAAATCTAATATGCACTGAATTGGTCCTTCATGACCATCCCAAAGATCCCACACACCCTGATGAGAATAGCCAACCATTTCTACAGATAGAAAGGTAACTCTCTTATGGTAACAATCAATATGGGATTGGTATATAACTAGCCAATTCATACCAAGAATCAAATATAAATCAATCATTTCCGACACAAATAGTTCCCAAAAGAAACGGTAACCACCAATATCTAGAGAACATGCCTTGAAATGCTTGATATTCTCTGACTGCACTCTCAACAGTGTATATATGGACAAAATACTAGCTAAGTTTGCCAAATACAAGCCCAAATCATTTTCAAAAATAGATGATAAAAGTGAATGTGAAGCTCTAGTATCAAACAAAACATGAGAAAGAGTATATGATACAAGAATTGTATATCTCACAGTAGAATGTCATGCATCCACATTGGTCGGAGTAGACTGCATAACGTGTAGTTGAGTAACCCCTCTAGCCTAGGCTCTAGTATAACTCCCCTATGTTGTTTCCTATACCAAAAACCGTCACTCCAGCATGGGCATACCATGTCGACTACCACAACTGGAACATCTATTGGAACTCCAGCTACTAGTCTGCTAAGGAGTAGTTGAGTCCTCATACTATGGTACCTCTCATGATCCCCTTCCACTTCTCTATTGTGGCATTCCCTTAAAAAAAACCTCTATAGGTGGCCCATACTGCTGCAATCACGACACTCCAAAGTGAGGTACGAACACTGAGGCCAGTTGTGACCCAACATGCCATACTGAAAGCACTACAACGGGACATAGTCCTGAGATGGAATTACACTGACCTAACTTCTATGAATGTTGTTTCCTTAGACAAACTATCATAGTAGTGCTTCTTACCACTAGAATAAGTGCTCCCAGTTCACCCTGATGAAACAAACTAGCCACTTCTCAAGGCCTCTCTCAAACTCTTTTCCATGATGAGCATTTAGTTTATCATGTCTGAAAAGATACTTAGATGAAAAATGTTCACATGTGACCGGATCTCATAGCGAAGACCATCCTGAAACCATCTCTCCCTAGAGATCTCATAAATTTCTAGAGATGGCATAGGCTAGTGAAGCATCTGACATAGTCTAGCACCGACATGCCCTCCTGTATTAGGTGTATGAACTCATGAACCATCTCATCCCTCAATGTATCAAGATAGAAGTGGCTCATAAACTTCACCTAGAAATCCATCCAAGATAACTCATCCTGCTTCCTAGCCTACTCTAGAATATTCCACCAATGCTTGGTAGCTCCACGGAGCATAAATGCAACAAGATTCGCCCTCTTATCTGCGGGTGTCTCAAGATACTTGAAGATCGTATGGATTAACTTGATCCATAACTCATCTACCTAGGGGGCTCCCTTCCTAATAAACATAGGAATATGATACAGTTGGAAATCTCTCGTCAACTTACGCATCGAAGGCATGATACAAACAGTCTACCTTTCCAGGGACTACATGACCCTTAGGAATCTATCACGAAGCTAAACATCCATCTGATCCTCATGAGCTATAGGAGTCCAAATCAGCTACATTAGGAGTGTGCTAATTACAACTATCCTAATTCTCAAATCAAAGACAATGAGGCATTTTCCCTACAAGACAAACTCACTCCATAGAGCCTTTGAAATAACAAGTCCAACCTTAACAGGTGATAAAAACAGAGAACCACTAATCTGGATCTCTCTAGACATAAATTACAAGTGTTTTAGCATGACATATCAGTTCTTTTCATTTCATTTATCAATTATAACAAGTATCTCATTTAAAATTTCAATAAGGAAAATATATTCCATGCAATAAATATGCCTATATCATGAACAATGCATATATATATATCCCTATGTGTCAATCATAATGCATGCATACTCATCTCGTGCCATACCAAGGCACAAGTATAAATCTCAAGAAACAATAACATCACACAACATGTGAATCAGCTAAGGTGAAATAACAAAAACTATAAAAAGAAAACATCATAAACAGAAATTTCATCCCTAGGAACTCAGATTTCCCCTCGTACATGGGTCAGCTACTCCATGGCACAAGCTAATTACCAAGTCTCGACAAATCCTAATATCCTTTCTACCTTTCCCAATTGGTAAATCAATAGAAAAAAAATTGTAGCTATCATACCACTTTGTAATGTCTCCTGATTTGGAACTCTATCACATGGCCGAAAAGGGTTGGTTATGGGACCTCAAGTGTACATCCCCATGTGTCAGAGGTTTCTGACTAGCAGTGGGATGTGATAAGTATAGTGGGGAGACTATACCCCTTCGTATAGAGTTACAAGACAACAGAAATAAACAATAATTAAAAGTATCAGAGTAATGGATAACAGTGGAAACCATACATCAAACAATTAGGAAATAAAGGAGAATCAAATAAACCAATAATAATTAATTAAGTAGTTACAAAATGAGATTTATTTAAAGGTTAAGATGAAAAAAGTACACATAAAAGAATCAACATACACAATTTAATCTCAAAAAGCCCTGATCTGGAACCCCATGTTGGTCTAATCTTCAAAATCCAACCCAACCAGCAAGCAAAAAAGTACATTTCCTTTATCCAAACCTACATCCATGTAATCTGCTCGAGTACTAAATGAATCTCAAATAGGATGTGAGTAAGACTTAGTAGGTAAACACCACTATGTCTAAACATAACCAATCTGATAATAAGAGCATACAAAAAAGAGATAAACAAGTGTATTAATTAATCAATTAATACAATACATAAATCATCCTTCTTCAGAACCATGTTGTAATGTCTCTGAGTATGTAGCACAATCATGCCAACCATAACCATATATCCAAATAACCTACTTTGGCACCATGTTGGTATGTCTCTGAGCATGTAAGACAACCATACCAACTATAACCATATATCCATGGTAAAGCACACAAATATGGGTCAAGCCCTCTATATAATCATATCACCATGGGATTGGACGTGGCCTGCTCAATATAATTGTTACAACATGGGACTGGGTAGAGCCTGCTCAATATAAGAATTACAAAATAGGGATGGTTCGAGCCCATCATTATAAGAATTACAACATGGAACTTGGTTGAGCCCGCTCAATATAAGCATTACAACATTGGACTAGGTCGAGCATGCTCAATAAAATCATTACAACGTGAATTACAACATATTTCATAGAAACAAGGATATCACAATATCATATCATATAACTAAATGATTAATTCTGCAAATTACTAATAATCTTTTAACTACTCATTTCATTTATTAATTTGGTCTCAAACCATTAACATGCCAGATATTTAAATAAACAATGTCATTTCCATGGTGCATTTATATCAAAAAAATCACCTATATTTCATGTCATGCTAATCAAACATTAATCCATTAGCCAATTCATTATTAATCAAGGGTTCTCTCTTGAAAGGGTAACCATAAGCCAAATCACATAAACAATTGTATCCAAATGGATCCAACCAATATTCCGATCCATGATTTACCATTAAACAATGAATAAATTAATTAGACTTCACATTACATTTGTGAAATTCACAATATTTCATATACCTCAAAATTAAACAGACCGTAAGGTCTGGTTTTAGACTATTATCTTTAACCAGTGATTAAGCAACACCAACAACGAGTAACACCAATGGAAATGAAGGTGATAGATAAATAAAGAAACCTAGATCACATCATATAAACATAAAAACCCATCATAAAATCAATCAAGTGGTTTATACCGTAATGATGGAGAATGACGAAAGAGAGGGGAAAACTTAAGTAGACCAACTCACCAAGGATTAGATGCGGAAAAAGAACATCCAATGTAGAGGGAAGGGGGCCAAAATCACCTTTAAATCATCCAAGGTTGAGCGGGGTAAAGGCTACACTGAAACACTAAAATAATAATGTGTTTCCCACTTAAAACCACTGCGTCTGAGGAATACACAGCATGTAATCCTTTCACGTCGTGTATTTCTTCATTTTTGAGATACACCGAAAAACCAGTTGCCTCGTGTTAATATTTTTTCCAGTCGATGTTTACATGACATGAATTTGGTTCATGATGTGTAACCAATTCATGTCATGGACCGGTTTACAACATGTTTCTAGCAGCAGTTACAGGTCATGTAACATGTACACAACGTGTAAATGCTGTGTAGACAGTTTTCAACCCAATTTCGACAAAAGGACCTGAACTACCTCCGAAGCCTTCCAAACCATGGAAAACCTTCATAAACCAATTTAACACATTTATACCAAGACTCAATTAATTCAAATAAACATACATCCTTGACCTTTCGGTCATTTTCCCCAACAAATGCTCTCAATCTCCAAACAAGTCTCAACCACCAAAGTCCAATGAAAAAACTCAAAGAGGGATGTACCTGGAAATAAATATGAAATCTTAAACCTTATAAAAGCTAAGTTGACCCAAGTGATAGAAAAGTAATGTGTGATTGTGGTGTCATATCAGGTATGCATGAGGGAGGTGATAGGTCGTTCAAATACTTTGGAAAATTTTAAAACACCCAAAGAAGAACTAAAAATGATGAAAGATTAACCAACGGATAAAAAGTAACATATCGTGGGATTTTAAAATGTTTATTCATCTGAGGGTGAGTGAGGGATAGTGTGTAACGGTGACGAAGATCAATGGCTTGGGAGAGTGGCAATGAGGGGAGTGTGCGGCGGTGAGGGCACATGACCGCAAGGGAGGGAGAGTGGCGGTGAGGGAGAGTGGCGGAAAGGTTTTAGTTCTACAAGTGCTTAAATGGTGTGAGAGAATCGGTTTGGTTAGGGTTAAATTTATAAAGGAGCGATGAGTTTGATCAGCGTTTCTAAAAAGACACCGATAAAGATGAGTTTTATGATAAAAGATTGCTTTATCAATGCCTTTTTAGTGATGAGAAACATATATTTATCAATACTAAAACTTGTATGCTCATAAAGACCTATCTTTACCAGTTCTAGAAAAACATTGATAAATATTTAATAATAAAATGCATATAATTACTAATTTAAAATGTATATAATTATAAATAAACATAAATGAATATAATTATAAATAAATATTTATATAATTATAAATATATTTAAATAATTTTAAATATGTATTTATAAATATAATTATAAATATTTATATAATTGTAAATATATTAAAAGAATTGTACATATGTATTTATAAATGTAATTATAGATATATATTTATAATTATAATTGTAAATAATTTTATTTATAAATATTTTTATATAATTAAAATTTTAATTATATTTTATATATATATATATATATATTAATATATAAATATACGAAAAAAGTATGGGGTCAAGCCCCTATATTGATAGGCAAATCGATACATGAAAAGATGATGGTTTAAACCAAGAAAGCCCTCAAAGACGAGGAAATCATCATCCACCTTATCCTCCTTATCCTCAAAAAGTGCCTCGACCACATGGGTGACCTCCATGTTTTTGCCCTCTGCAAAGACATGGAGATCAAACAACCTCTGCCATATTGATGAATACTAGTCACCCCGTGATCCAAATTTGTAAAAACAACATCCACTAGCAGATCAAACCACTCTGCCATATCATTTGTGAGTCCTTGATGTGACTTTTCACCCTTCAGGTCTTCTGGAAGGATTTTACTTTCGATATTAAGATCCTTTGACCTCATACATTCATTAAATGTAGCCTTGTCGAAGCTATCGCATAAAGATTTCATCATTCCAAAAAAATGAGAAGGAAATTGCAGGTAGTGATGTCCAGGACTACAAGCCATCTCTGGTTGGAAAAGTGCAATGGACTCATTCTACTTGTTGACACGAGGAGAAATATCCAAGATTTCCTTAGACTTGGATGACAAACTGGAGACAGAGGCAGATATTTTCTTACCTTTTCAATTAGAAGAGAATTCCAAATTTTCCTCTTGACACAACTATATGTCATTCATGTCCGACACCGCAAGTTCCTTTTTAGAAACATCATGATCAGAACGGATTCCAATCACAGCTTCCCATGACATGTTCGATGTTTCAGGACCTTCTCAAGCAACCATATCAACATAGGCATATAGAAGATCCCTATTTCCTCTAGAGGTGCCAATCCAATCCTCGATAGGTGGGTTCTGACAACCTTCAGTTTGGACCTCATTGCCACCTTAATGATTCTGCATATAAGAGGAAGAGTGACGCCCAACTTCCTCCTCAATTAGGGAGTTACACTCATTTCCAGCGATTGTTTCAACCCTGTACAAAAAATCTAAACGTATTTCAGAGGAGTCCACCAATAGTGGAGCAGGCAGCTCCTTGCCGAAAACATATTCATTGAGTTTAGAAGAAGCCTTAATTCCTATATTTTTTCCTTTATAAATTTTCATCTTCCTTATTCCTGGTAGAACCATACTTGTTCGTTTGGATCCTAATAACATGCCTGCATCTTGATATTTGATGACCAACCACA
Source organism: Viscum album (assembly GCA_963277665.1). Classification (NCBI taxonomy): domain Eukaryota; kingdom Viridiplantae; phylum Streptophyta; class Magnoliopsida; order Santalales; family Viscaceae; genus Viscum; species Viscum album. The sequence goes on from OY728137.1 coordinate 766,102,964, forward strand.
CTGAAAAAATCACAAAATGAGGGAACAACTTCATATTCAAAGTCAACATCAATCTTAATACCATCAACTAGCAGAGTAGCATTTCTAGGCCTTGGATTCAAAAGATCGACATCAACCAGCACTCTTGCATAATACCCATATTTACCTTTAATGGTATTATCCTCCAGTTTAAGAGATTCGTCTATGAAAAATGCAATGTCATTCAAGATTCACAGATGCCAAAGAACCTAGCTGATCCCATGAATGCCTACCTAGATCTGTGAATTAGTATGTTTTTTATTAAAAGGATTAAAATTGAGCTCCCACGCTGAAATCGGAACAATTTTCCAATCATTGAAGCCCCAGACATGACCATGATTCTGTGTTAACTCTGCATTTACAGGCTTTTCACCTTTGGAAAGAATAAGTCATCTAATTAGAGAAAAATGACACAGATCAAGCTATTCCTACAGAACAGATCGATCCACATAGATAAGAAATCTACCATCATCACTTTTTGAGAATCGCTGCTCATTTGTAACCAGATCTACAGATCTATCAGCCCTCTTGGACAAAATTTCTGCACGAGAGATTCCCTTCCTACATGAGGCACATATAGAATTTCATAAAATACCTTCAAGCCTTGTCGCGGAAGACACCAACTGGTCTTGCGAAGCAGCAAACCCAGGGTTCACAGCGACGAACGGTTCACCCAGAATGTGTCAATCTGCACCCCCATTGCTTCGTTTCTTGGCCATGTCGTCGTGTCGATCAGAATAGAGATGAAAGGTTTCGGTCAGATCAGATCCGTGAGGAATCAGCGCACCCATCGTCGCCACATTCAGTGTTCCCAGCTGAAGCCTAGAGTGAATCGAAGTAGGATTTTCATCCGCCATGAATTTGTGGGAATCAAAACGACCTTGCCTGAGGAAGGATTCTACCATCACCGCCTTTTCCGAAGAAGACCCGAACTGTGAACCCTAATCTCCATCGGGATGAGCTGCCAAGAGCTCCTGTAAGCCACCTATCCTACTAAATAAATATCTATAATTATAAATATAAGAAACATATTTATTATTATTTTATAATTATTTAAATATATAGTTATTTATTTATAATTATATAAATATTTTAATATATATATATATATATTTATATTTATATTTATTTATTTATTTATTTATTTATTTATTTATTTATTTATTTATTTATTTATTTATTTATTTATTTATTTATTTATTTATTTATAGTTATAAATATATAAGTTTATAAATATAGTAAATATACATCTATAAATATATTTATATATATAAATACAAATATAATGATTTATAAATATTTATTTACAAAATTTATTTTTTATAAATATATTATTAACATTATTAATGAATATATAATAATAAATGAATTCATATTAAAAATGAAGAAATTGAATTAAATAAATTTAAAAATATTTTAAAAAGTGAATTTTTAACATTTGCGTGAATTACAAACACATAAAAAAAGAAGAAAAAAGAATAAATAGATGGTATTAATTATATAAATAGCAAAATTATTAAAAATGAATTATATTGACTATACAAAAATATTAATAATTAAATTAAATTGAAAAATTAGATCAAATTAAATTAAACACTCGCACATATATTCATGATGAATATGTTAAAATAAATAAATAATAATAATGAATAAATACGAAAAATACTAAAAATGAAGAGATATTAAAAAACATTAAACAATATTAAATCAATAAACTGACTTGTGCACACACATATATATACACATGACAGACATACATATGTACACATACACATCTACACACACATTCACATGTACACATGGACGCATATATATACACACACATACATACAGATACATACATACAGTTATACATGTATGTATAATTTAAATTATTTAAAAAATATATATATATATTAATTAATATATTCATTTATATATTATATAAATTTTTAAATAAAATATTAATGTGTAATATTTATTTTAATTATACGCAAAATTTGTAATTAATGTATATAAATATACTGTTAAACATTTTGACTAATATAAATTTGATATTTTCTTATAAATAAAATTATGAAAATTAGACTCATTTTTTATTAAAAGTTATATAAATCATATTTATATTATATATATATACTTATTGTAATATAATTATCATTTTAAAAAATATAAATATTGATATATAAATTAAATTACTCACTACGAACAAACTCTCTCCTCAGGTACTTGTCCCACATCCATGAAAGTCAGATGGAGATGGGATGACAGAATTGTAGTGGTTGCCTCCAAAATCCTATGTAAACGCCCCCAAATTATTATAAAAGAAAACAAACAAAACCACCCCACCAATGAAATGTGCACAATCTATTCGAGATATATATATATATATATATATAATAGGTTTACGTGTTTTTAATTGAACTAGAATTACTTAAACTACTTGAGCGATATGATGGTCATACCGACTAAAAAAATGAAAATAAGGACAGAGGTAAGTGAGTTATATTAAGGATAGATTTTCAAACATTTACTTAATTAGTCATGAAATTTCTTGGGATAACTGGTGTTGCTTTTCAGCATCCACTTGAACTATCTAAATTAGGAGACACCTCTCTTGAGGTTGCCTATAACCAATTTAGATGCATGGCGAGTAATCTCAAAATGGAAGGTGAAGTAAAGGTCGACGCTTGGTCTCCTGCTTCCCTTTACCACATTGAGGATACTCCACTAAATTTCATCACTTTCACTGTGAATTTAGAGGATATGATTTCATTAAAACCAAAGTGATAGTAAATTAAGTTATGTACTCATCTTCTTTTATCAAACCCACCTCTCCCTCGACTACATATTTTTTCATGGCTAATCTCTTAATTATCATGAGAACTATGAATTTTTGGGAAAGGAATAAAAATTCAAATTATAAAAACAAAAGTTCTCTGAAAAAAGGAAAACATATATACTTATAAATCTTGTAGTGACATATGAATTTCAAAATTACATAGTAAAAAAACAAAATAGAAAGAAAAGGTGCTAAGTTATGCAACAAAATTGTTGATGATGACTATCTTTCTCCACTGTTATTTCAGATTCCAGATTGAGATCTCTCGCTTTCCTCATATGTCAGCCTCCTATGTTGGTAGTGGAACCTCCTTTGACTTTGTGGAACTCGGTTCTGCGTTCTCCTGGACTGGAACTTCTCCTTGACCAGTAATGGTACTCTTCTATTTATAGATAGAATTATCTCCCTTTTGAATTTTAAAATCTCCTTCTTCCGCTGATATTTTTCTCTTTGAGTTGGACACTTATTTTTCTCTCATCCAAAAATCTCCCATACTGTTTAAATCTTTCTCCTTATCTATCTATACGAGATAGAGAGAGTGGTGTTTGGCAGAGTCTTCTCTTGTTTTGTGGTTGATTCCAACTAGTTGGTGGTAGATGAGGCCCCACATATATTTATTTTTAAATCTTCTTAGGTGGAAGCCTATATCACGTGTGGATAACCCGCAGGATTGAGATTTTCAAAAAATATAGATACAACACCATATGGTGTGGAGTGTGTGGTTGTTGCGCAGCCCATGCATGGGCTGCATGGCCTATGGTGTAGTAGACTCTTCATGGCCGTAGTGACATACTCCCTAAAAAATATCAGTTCTGCCTCTTTCGAACCCTAACTACTTCATCATCAAAAAATATTTTCTACTGTCAATTTGTGCACCTTCATGTCAGAGTGGAAAGCCTACTGTGCAGTGGATTCTTAGTTTGATTTCCCTTGGCCACTATGCTTCATAGACTAGGCTACAGTGTAGTAGTGCTTGAAATGAAGTGGTTGTTTAGCTCCCTCTTTTCATCTGTGGACGCTTCGTTCTTCTTCAAAATAGGTGTTTTAGTGCCCCCGGTTTCTGGTATGTAACCCTTTCTTGATGCTTTTAGTGGTTTTAAAGTTAAGGGTGGCGTTTGGGAGAGTCGGGAGAACTTGGAATGAAGTTTTGAGGCAAAAGGGGAAGTCGCACAGGCGGCGCACGGTTTGTCTAAACCGTGCAGCCAAACCGTGCGTAGTTGGTCTTAGAGGCAGTAGCTTTCGCACGGGTGGCGCACGGTTTGTCTAACCGTGCGGCCAAACCGTGCAAGAAGGGTGGCCGAGTCAGTAGCTAACGCATGGTTAGCGCACGGTTTGTCAAACCGTGCGAACTAATCGTGCGACCACTTAAATGAGATCCTATAAAGGTGGATCTCACGAGTTTTTGCCTCTAAGTGCCTCATTTAAGCTCCTAAGCGACCCTAACTCGGGATTTTGGTTCTCCTAAAGTTAAGGAGGGTTCTCCCATCGTTCCGGAGGCGATCTGAGGGATTCTCTTGGCGAATCAAAGCCAGATTCTTGAGGTATGTGATCGTTCTTGTTTGGTTTCTTAGATCTACTTAGATCTACTTCTCCTCTTCTCTCGTTTTCTTAGATCTACACCTGTTATGAGTAGATCTAAGTGTTTGGATGCCAAATATGACGCGTTTTGGTCTTGGTTGTGTTAGGATAAGAGATCTAAGGAGGATCCTTGGTGAATCAGCCTGGTTTCCTTGTGCGTTCTCCGTTTGTTAGGGTTTTCGTCAAAACCTTTGAGGTAGGAGGCTTCACTCTCGACTCCTCTTGTTATAATTGATTGGATTAGATTCAAATTGGTTTATTTGAATGAAATTGATTGTGAAAAGCATGGAATAAATCTTCTTTAGTGATGATTTATGGTTTTAGTGAAATTGTGAAATCTTGGTGAATTGTTGTGCAAAGTGATCTGGCTTGTTGAAATTTAAATGTTGATTTTAAATTATGGATTTGCTAGAATGGTAAATGGTTTGATGAAATATGGGTTTTCAATTAAAAGGGGTTTTTATTGAAATGGTTTGGTAGTGAAATGGCTTGATGAAATTGGTTCATTCTTTGGTTTTCAATAAAAGTACGGTTTTATTGAAATGGTTTGAATTGGTTGAACACGCTTGGTTTTGATGGAAATGGTTTTCAATAAAGGGTGTTTTATTGAAAGGATGGTTTTGGTATGATTGTTGTGAATGTGTGGTGTGTGTTCATGTTGCATATACGAGGCTTGGTTGAAATAGGACCTTGTGCTCGGTGCCAAATGTTTAATGGCACATGGGACTTTTAAGTACGAGGCTTGGTTGAAATATGACCTTGTTCTTGGTGCCAAAGGTATAATGGAACATGGGAAATAATTACCTTGTGATGACTTGGTAGATCGATGAGAGACCGCTCATGAGTATGGAACTGTCATAACGAAGCATGCATAGTTGATTTCACGGGTTGTGAAATGGTTGGGTATGCCAAAAAAGGATTTTGTGAAATGGTTCTAATGCTTGATTGGTTATTTTCCTGGAAAAATGACTTGTTGGAAAACTGGTTTCAATTTCTCTTGGATGCTTTTGGTTACGAAGGGTTTTGGAAACTTGTTTATATTTAGTTATAAACTTCTTTTGAGAAAAAAATTTATATAAACTTTTTTTATATAATTCTTGCTAACTCTTCTATCCTAGTGGAATGAGTAGGGAAGTCATTGTGGAAAACCTACTGAGTTTTATACTCACCCCTGCTTTGGAACATTGGTGCTTTTGCAGATGTCATATTTCGAGACACAGGTAAAGGTAAGGCATCTCATTACTAGTGGTTCCTGGTAGTGCTTGGGAGATGTGGTGGTGCTTGGCGCATGGAGCTCGGTGTGGAGTCGTGGAGTGTGTCTTGGATTGTTTTGGGTCTTTTGTTTATTCTCCCTCTTGGTACTCTGATATTGTGTTGGTTATGTATTGGTTTGTGGAACAATGTAGTTCTCTTTTATTAATTCATGAGTTAGTCTTTCATTTGTTCATGCATCATATAGTGAATGTTTGGTTATGATTGGTTGGTTTATAAGTTACTTATTAAAGGGTAAATTGTCCCCCAACTTTTATTTGAAACCCTTCGGCATTTATTACCAACCTTTGGCATCTTGGGAATGTCTCTTAAGGCCTAGTAATGACTCATTGTACTCTCAAGCCAATGAGAATTGGCGGGTCATTACAAATGGTATCAGCTTGTTCGGTCCTTGCCTAACAAGTAGTCATCAGTGTTCTTAGTCTTGGAGTTGAAATTCATTCTTGTCAATTCCTTGGGTCAAAATATTATACAGGAGTAGGATTGTTGGAACTTGAAATGTATAGCATAAAAGGACGTAGCTAACCCGTTTATGTTGTGTAACGACCCAAAGTTTCATTAATGGAAATCCCTCTTGATATAATTAAATGTCTCTTTATGTTTATATAAAATGTCAACTTATTTGGTTTTATGTTAATAATTTTTGGACCGCTGCTAATATAGCCGTTGAACAGTGATCACATGATTAGTATAAATATAGGACTTTAACAAATCCAATTTACTCAGACAAAGGTAACGATGACCTCATCCTGTAGAATTGCCCCATACGAAGCCCATTTGTCGGAGCTCGGAAAAGAGGTGGCATATTTGGGCTTCACCCTTGACCAAGCCCAAGATGAGCTTCATCATGTCAAGATCGAACGTGATCGTCTACGGGAAAAGTGTAAGTTGATTGAAATTACCACTCGAGCGATGCTATCCGAGCCACCCCAAGAGTCTGTCACCATCGCACACCTTACCCTTAGGTCTTATGCGGCTGTTTTAAGGGGTTATGTAACAAATAAGTAGTACTATGTTAATGTATATTATTTTTTGTATATAATAATGAATATAATTTCTAGTCATTTTTGATACATTGTAAATAGTTTTTAAAGTACAAATGGTGTTTTTAGTTATTATTTAATTAAGAAATCTATTTTATTAAATTAAGGTATTTTTGAATTAAATAATATTTTAATAAAATAATAATAATATTATTAAATTAATTTTTATTAAATATAAATGATCTTATAATTTTATGAATGCAATTAAAATTTTTATTAAGGTTTGAAAGCCATTTCTGTCAAAACCCGTGAATTTTATATAAATGTCGGTTTTTATTTTAAAAGTTAAAATTAACATATTTAGAAAATTATTTAGATAAAATAAATGTTATTTCCAGAATCAGGACGTCGAAATTATCCAACGGTGAATTTTTCATAATTTTCTGAGACAGTCAAATTTTTGGGTAAAAATTAAATACCGTTTAAATATATAATGTGTTTTATGACATCATAATGACCCAATAGTGATGTAATAAAATACTATGATCTTTATGTTCGGCCAATATATGTTTTAACATTAAAATAATGTGATTTTGGGTTTGTTTGACTTACTTTTCAAAGCATTAATGGACCCCTCAAGACTTATTCAACACCTTGCCTTTTTAAATTAATTTCCATGGGAGTGTGACTCACCTCCACATAAGCAAACCTAATATTTTAAGAAGTCCAGACTTTGGCCTTATAAAATATTGTTTTCCTATTCCCTTTTCCAAAAACCATGGGCAAAAACCATGGGATGGTTTGTGGTTTGGATTAATTTAATGTAAGGGGACCCAAACCTAAATAATAAAGAATTCCCTCACCTTTCCTATATAAACCCACCCAAGCTCCCACTTCCTCTTCACTCAAAGCCCTTGGAGTTCGTCCAAACTCTTCCCTACTCTCTCTATAATCCTTCCAAGGTGCCCCAAGCTCCCAAGAAGTCTCTCACAAGCCTCTCTCTAGCCTTTGGAAGCACACTTCCAAGTAAGGGTTTTTTCTTCCTTTCTCATTTTTTTCAATTTTCTTTAAGTTGTATTGCCCTTTTAATTTCAATTATGAATGTTGGGGTATGGTTTTGCACCTCCCCCATACTTCCCTCTTATTGTTTGAATTATGGGAGACCCCTTTCTCTCTCATTAAATTCCTCCCATGTACACCTGTTACTATGCCGAAATTCCGAAAGGAACTTCTCTCTCTTCTTTTACATTCAAGCAATAATTTTGTATCCTGAATCTAAATTCCATTACAATTGTTGGGACATGTATATATATGACCTCTTTACTGTCCATTACATGTAAATATGATGAGGAACCCATTTCTCTCTCATCAACCATTTTTATGAATTCTTATGTCACGCCGTTACGCTGCCAAAATCGCACTGATTTTCTAAGCCAATGTCATTGTGTAGTGGATACCATGCCCATTTCTTCATCAAGGGTATCCAACTTTATGAACCTTTACTTATTGATTACAAAGTTTCATGTATGAATTCCACATTCCTTTATCATGGAATAAATGATTATGTTTTATGAATCCATGTTTTATGATCCATGTGGCACACTTATGCATGAAATGAAATGTTTAAGAAGGGTGCGCCCTTATAGTGCTCCAATGCATTGGGTAAAGTATAGTATCATGATACATAATGTGCAGTGAGTGTTGAATCATGCTAATTCAAGTGCAACGAGGGTTTACTCGTGCTTCATGTGCAATGAGGATTTACTCATGCTCTATGTGCAATGAGCCTTGGCTCATGCTAATTCCATGTTAAGTGTTGTTGCCACATTTCAATGTTATGATTATCATGATTTATCATTCCTTTATGTTCATGTTTCTTTTATTCTCTATTTATATGCCTATTTTCTAACATGTATTGTACTCCTCATGTTATTCCATGTGTAGTCCCTTACTGGGCTTTATAGATCACCCTTTTCTTATGCATGTCCTCAGGTTATCCCATGCAATGCTAAGTACGAGGGAATGTAGTGGTCATGTAAAGGAAGTTTTCAATAAAGATGTTTTATTTCATGTTTTAAGTTTTTATGTAATGATCCTAAGCCCCAAAGACACTAAACCTCTCGATCTTCTTTGTTGTATCAAGTGAAGTTTTATGTAATAAATCATGTTTAAGTTTGTAATAAAATTAGGGTTGTCATAGTTGGTATTAGAGGATAGGTTTAGTTATTTTTGGGATTAGGAAACCCTAGTAAAGCCTTAGATACAAGACTAAGTATAATAAAAACATCCCTAAGTTTTGGTGAGTACTGAGTAAGTGGTTTATCAAACAAATACATCCCTGTCTGGATACGAGCAGGTAGAGGCGGCTCTGGCACAGATGTATCCTAGGGGTAAAACCCGAAAACACCGCTTTGAGCTAGACTCGAACGGGAACTGGTGCAAAACAATGGGCCTTGCTGCACTCTTGGTTACGAAACTCCCGAGGGATATGTTTTGATAAATTCAAAAGCTTAGTATGAACCCTTATTAAGGGAATTAAAAAAAACGCCCCTACGAATATATGTTAGAAAGTAGATCATGAAAAGCCTAGGTTGAAGCCTATAGACTCTTGAGTAAGGAAATAAAAGTTTATTTATAAGTCGTAAACTTTTGTCTTTGGATTACCCTTTATGTGTTACCCCTAACTTTCCTTTTATTCCAGCCAATGGCCGGTAATAGGAGGACTCGAGCAAACAACCATTGTGAAGATCAGTGTGATGATTGTACTAATGAGATGCCCAATCCAATGGGAGCGGGAATCATGAACTTTGTCACGCTTCTCTCTCAGCTAACTCAAGTTTTGAATAGAAACACGGGTCAAGAGGAATGTTCAACCCCCTCTAAGAAAGAACAAGTCGCTATCGAGAGCTTCATGAGACAAAGGCCTCCTACTTTTAGTGGATCATCTGATCCCACGATCGCTGAACAATGGATCAACTCCATTGAAAAGATCTTCTCCATCCTTCAATGTTCTGAACAAGAGAAGGTCCTCCTGGAGGCTTATCGTATGGAGGGTGAAGCTGATCAATGGTGGACGCTGATCAAAAATACGAAGCCTGAGGAGGAGATCGAGGCGTTGGAATGGAAGGATTTCTGGAAGATGTTTTTCGATAAATATTTTCTGCGCACCCTCCGGCTTAAGATGGAAAGGGACTTCCTTTCCCTCAAGAAAAAAGATGAAGAATCTGTTGGAGCGTACGAGGAAAACTTCACAAGTCTTGCACGATATGCTTCCAGCTTTGTCGTTACCCATGAATGCAAGGTTGGCCGCTTCTTTGGTGGGTTGAAGCCTAGCTTGTAGAAAGCATTAGCGATCCGTGACTTCGACAGCTATGAGGAAATTGTCCGATGTGCCCTCAAGGTCAAAATGGAGATCGAGGAATCACATGGGTATCATGGGGACAAGAAGCGTAAGGTGGACTTCAATGATGGTGGTCCGATGGATAAATCCAACGGTGCTAAGAAGATCCAGCACCCCACTTGCCAAAAGTGTGGAAAGAAGCACCCTGGAAATTACCTTAAGGGGATGAGAAAATGCTTTAGGTGTGGAAGATAAGGGCACCTAGCTGTTAACTTTTGGCAAGAAAGACCCACGACTGCGATAGAGGAGAGGAACGCTCCATTTGAACCTCAACGTGTTGTTCAATGCTACAAATGCAAAGAACCGGGTCATTTTGCAAATCAGTTCCCTAATCCAAGGGTTTTCGGAGACAACCAATAACCTCCAAGGAAGCAAGGAAGAGTTTTTGCCATCACTTCTGCCGAAGTGAACCCCGACAACGAAGTGGTGACAGGTACTCTAGTTATTCATTCAAGAATAGTAAAAATACTTTTTGATTCAGGTTCTACACATTCTTTTATATCTCAAAAGTTTAGTAGAACAATCCAAGCACCACCACAAATCATGGAAGTAAAGATGTCGGTGAGTACGGAAAATGGGGCAATCATTGCATCCCATGAATATAAGTCCTCCCCTGTTATAATCTGTGGATTGAATTTCCCGGCGAACCTCATCATACTCCCTCTGGTGGAATTTGATACAATTCTTAGCATGGATTGGATTTCCTTATATAGAGCCAACATAAATTTTTGGGAGAGGGAAATCACACTCCATATGGAGAATCGACCCCCGATTCTTTACAAGTGTAAGGAGGAAGATGAATCTCCTTTAACTCCATCATCTCAAGCATGGATATTACTGCCTTATGAACATGCATATCTGGCTCAGATGATTGAGTCCAAGGAAGAAACCATCCTTGAAGAAATGCCTATTGTGAGGGAATTTGCTGAAGTGTTTCCCAGGGAACTACCTGGTCTTCCTCCTAGAAGAGATGTTGAGTTCTCAATTGAACTTATACCTGGGGCGCTACCAATATCCAAGACTCCATATAGAATGGTTGTTGTTGAGATTGAAGAGATAAAGAAATAACTACAGGAGAATCTGGATAAAGGGTTTATACGCCCAAGTGCTTCACCATGGGGTGCACCAGTCCTCTTCGTCAATAAGAAGGATAAATCAATGCAGCTTTGCATCTATTATCGTGAATTTAAAAAAATCACGATAAAGAACAAGTATCCTCTCCCAAGAATCGATGAATTGTTTGATCAGCTGTGTGGATCACAATACTTCTCCAAGGTGGATTTGCGGTCGGGATATTATCAAGTAAGGGTGAAGAAGGAAGATGTCCCCAAGACTGCTTTTCGTACAAGATACGGGCACTATGAATTCATAGTAATGGCTTTCGGACTCACCAATGCTCCAGAAATATTCATGGACTTGATGAATAGAGTCTTTAGAGATTACCTTGACAAATTTGTGGTAGTCTTTATAGATGATGTTTTAATATACTCCAAAACCAAGGAGGATCATGAGGAGCATTTAAAAACTGTACTAGAGACTTTGCGCAAGGAGAAGCTCTATGCAAAGTACAACAAGTGTGAGTTGTGGTTGAAGGAGGTCTCATTCTTGGGCCATATCATCACAAGCAATGAGATATCTGTGGACCCCTCCAAAACAGATGCAATTGAGGGATGGACGAGGCCAACATCGGTAACGGATATCCGTAGCTTCTTGGGGTTAGCTGGATATTATCGACGATTTGTGAGAAATTTCTCACAATTGTCCAACCCTCTTACCAAGATAACTCGAAAGGGAGTAAAGTTTTATTGGAGTGATGAATGCGAAGAAAGCATCAAGAAGTTGAAAAGGAGGTTTATCACTGCACCCGTGCTCACTTTACCCATAAGTGGGTAAATTTTTGTGGTATTCAGTGATTCTTCAAAGAAGGGATTAGGATGTGCGCTGATGCAGAATGATAAAGTGATATCCTATGCCTCAAGGAAGTTAAAAATACATGAGCGAAACTGTCCAACACATGATCTGGAGTTGAGGCCTGTGATCTTTGCCTCGAAAATCTGGCGGCATTATCTCTATGGAGAAAAATGTGAGATATATACTGACCACAAGAGTCTTAAATATATATTCACACAGAAATAGCTTAATATGCGCCAGAGAAGATGGATAGAGCTCATCAAGGATTATGTCTGTTCAATCCATTACCACCCTGGGAAAGCAAACAAGGTGGCAGATGTCCTAAGTAGAAAGGACCCAGCAATTCTATCAATGATGAGAATTGAGAAGGATCCAATCTTCTTAGACTTGACGAAGATGGACGTGGGAATCATAAAGAAGGGAACATCATCAATCCTTTCAAAAATTATTTCTCAACCATCTCTTTTGGAAAGGTTAAAGGATTCTCAAAAGGATGATGTGGGAATTCAGGAAAAAGTGGAAGCTATCAAAAAAGGGAAATCCTCAGAGTTTAATGTTAATGAAGAAGGAATTGTGTGGTTTGGGAAAAGACTATGTGTTCCATAAAGTCCAGAGCTGAAGAAGAAACTTTTGGATGATGCACATAGTTCAAATTTCTCTATTCACCCAGGGATCATAAATATGTATCGAGATCTCTGAGAAATATTTTGGTGGGATAATATGAAGAAGGAGATCGCTGAATATACATCAAAGTGCCTGGTGTGTCAGCAAGTGAAAGCAGAGAGGAAGAAGTCTACGGGGATGATGCAACCATTTCCTATACCAAAATGGAAATGGGAGAACATTATCATGGACTTTGTCACCAGACTTCCAAGGACATCCAAAGGCAACAATGTAATCTGGGTTGTTGTGGATCGTCTTACAAAGACTGCACACTTCATTGCTATTTGGGAGGATTTCTCTTTGGATAAATTGGCACAGATATATATCAGGGAAGTGGTAAGGTTGCATGGAGTACCACTATCTATTGTGTCTGACTGAGATCCAAGATTCACCTCTAAGTTTTGGAAGAGTCTTCAACATGCTCTGAATACTGAACTGAACTTCAGTACGGCCTATCATCCTCAAACTAATGGCCAATCCGAGCGGACTATCCAAACACTTGTGGATATGTTGAGAGTGTGCTCAATGGACTTTAAAGGAGGATGAGATCAACATCTTCCTCTGTTTGAGTTCTCTTATAATAACAGTTTCCATTCGAGCATCCAAATGGCACCATATGAAGCCATATATGGGAAAAGGTGCAGAACACCAGCATGTTGGGATGAGGTCGGTGAACGTAAGCTTCTTGGACCAGAAATGGTCTAAGAAATGGTGGAGAAGGTGAAAACCATTCAGCAGCATATCAAGGCAGCCCAGAGTCGACAGAAGAGTTATGCAGATAATCGTCGACGAGACCTTGAGTTTAAAGTTAGAGACATAGTGTTTCTACACATATCTCCATGGAATATGTTCATGAGGTTTGGAAGGAAAGGGAAGTTAAGTCCAAGGTACATCGGCCCCTTCGAGATTCTTGATCGTGTCGGGGTTGTGGCCTATCGACTAGAACTTCCACTCGCCATGGCCAAAGTACATGATGTCTTTCATGTATCCCTCTTAAGGAAGTACATACCGGACCCTTCACATGTACTCTCTTTTGAGGTGGTACAATTAGAAGATGATCTTTCTTATGAGGAGCAACCAATGAAGATCTTAGATCGTAGAGAAAAAGTTCTACGAAATAAGACAATGCCCCTCGTCAAGGTGTTGTGGAGAAACCACAAGTTTAAAGAAGCGACTTGTGAATTGGAGGATATGATGAAGCTGAGTTACCCACATTTTTTTAGTGTGGGAAAAGGAAAATTTCGAGGGCGAAATTTCTTAAGGGGGGAATATTGTAACGACCCAAAGTTTCATTAATGGAAATCCCTCTTGATCTAATTAAATGTCTCTTTATGTTTATATAAAATGTCAACTTCTTTGGTTTTATGTTAAGAATTTTTGGACCGTTGCTAATATAGCCGTTGAACAGTGATCACATTATTAATATAAATATAGGACTTTAACAAATCCAATTTACTCAAACAAAGGAAGTGATGGCCTCATCCAGTAGAATTGCCCCATACGAAGCCCATTTGTCGGAGCTTGGAAAAGAGGTGGCATCTTTGAGATTCTCCCTTGACCAAGCCCAAGCTGAGCTTCATCATGTCAAGCTCGAATGTGACCGTCTACAGGAAAAGTGGAAGTTGATTGAAATTACCACTCGAGCGATGCTATCCGAGCCACCCCAAGAGTCTGTCACCATCGCACACCTTACCCTTAGGTATTATGCGACTATTTTAAGGGGTTATGTAACAAATAATTAGTACTATGTTCATGTACATTATTTTTTGTATATAATAATGAATATAATTTCTAGTCATTTTTGATACATTGTAAATAGTTTTTAAAGTACAAATGGTGTTTTTAGTTATTATTTAATTAAGAAATCTATTTTATTAAATTAAGGGATTTTTGAATTAAATAATATTTTAATAAAATAATAATATTATTATTAAATTAATTTTTATTAAATATAAATGATCTTATAATTTTATGAATGCAATTAAATTTTTTATTAAGGTTTGAAAGCCATTTCTGTCAAAACCCGTGAATTTTCGATAAAAGTCGGTTTTTATTTTAAAAGTGAAAATTAACATATTTAGAAAATTATTTAGATAAAATAAATGTTATTTCTGGAATCAGGACGTCAAAATTATCCAACATTGAATTTTTCATAATTTTCTGAGACAGTCAAATTTTTGGGTAAAAATTAAATACCGTTTAAATATATAATGTGTTTTATGACATCATAATGACCCAATAGTGATGTAATAAAATACTATGATATTTATTTTCGGCCAATATATGTTTTACCATTAAAATAATGTGATTTTGGGTTTGTTTGACTTGCTTTTCAAAGCATTAATGGACCCCTCAAGACTTATTCAACACCTTGCATTTTTAAATTAATTTCCATGGGAGTGTGACTCACCTCCACATAAGAAACCCTAATATTTTAAGAAGTTCGGACTTTGTCCTTATAAAATATTGTTTTCCTCTTCCCTTTTCCAAAAACCATGGGCAAAAACCATGGGATGGTTTGTGTTTTGGATTAATTTAATGTAAGGGGACCCAAACCTAAATAATAAAGAATTCCCTCACCTTTCCTATATAAACCCACCCAAGCTCCCACTTACTCCTCACTCAAAGCCCTTTTAGTTCGTCCAACCTCTGCCCTAATCTCTCTAGAATCCTCCCAAGGTGCCCAAAACTCCCAAGAATCCTCTCACAAGCCTCTCTCTAGCCTTTGGAATCACACTTCCATGTAAGGGTTTTTTCTTCCTTTCTCATTTTTCTCAATTTTATTTAAGTTGTATTGATATTTTAATATCAATTATGAATGTTGGGGTATGGTTTTACACCTCCCCCATACTGACCTCTTATTGTTTGAATTATGGGATACCCCTTTCTCTCTCATTAAATTCCTCCCATGTACACCCGTTACTATGCCGAAATTCCGAAAGGAACTTCTCTCTCTTCTTTTACATTCAAGCAATAATTTTGTATCCTGAATCTAAATTCCATTAAAATTGTTGGTACATGTATCTATATGACCTCCTTACTATCCATTACATGTAAATATGATGAGGAACCCCTTTCTCTCTCATCAACCATTTTTATGAATTCTTATGTCATGCCGTTACGCTGCCGAAATCGCACCGATTTTCTAAGCCAATGCCATTGTGTAGTGGATACTATGCCCATTTCTCCATCAAGGGTATCCACCTTTATGTACCTTTACTTATTGATTACAAAGTTTCATGTATGAATTACACATTCCTTTATCTTGGAATAAATGATTATGTTTTATGAATCCATGTTTTATGATCCATGTGGCACACTTATGCATGAAATGAAATGTTTAAGAAGGGTGCGCCCTTATAGCGCTCCAATGCATTGGGTAAAGTATAGTATCATGATACGTCATGTGCAATGAGTGTTGACTCATGCTAATTCAAGTGCAAGGAGGGTTTACTCTTTCTTCATGTGCAATGAGTATTTACTCATGTTCTATGTGCAATGAGCCTTGGATCATGCTAATTCCATGTTAAGTGTTGTTGCCACATTTCCATGTTATGATTATCATGCTTTATCATGCCTTTATGTTCATGTTTCTTTTATGCTCTATTTATATGCCTATTGTCTAACATGTATTTTACTCCTCATGTTATTCCATGTGTAGTCCCTTACTGGGATTTATAGCTCACCATTTTCTGATGCATGTCCTCAGGTTATCCCATGCAATGCTAAGTACGAGGGAATGTAGTGGTCATGTAAAGGAAGTTTTCAATAAAGATGTTGTATTTCATGTTTTAAGTTTTTATGTAATGATCCTATACCCCAAATACACTAAACCTCTCGATCTTCTTTGTTGTATCAAGTGAAGTTGTATGGAATAAATCATGTTTAAGTTTGTAATAAAATCAGGGTTGTCATATGTTGAACTTCAAGTTACCAGGGTGTTGGGTATATAAGTGTTTTGGATACACTTCTAGAATGTTGGAAATTTCATTATCATGGGTTTAGCCAATGAGTGGAGCATGACATGAATTGTAGAGGAATTAATTCCCACTAGGATTCATATCTCATTATGAGGAATGAGTAAGGATTTTGTGCAAGGTGCAAATTTTTGAAAAATGCAGAAATTGTTTTCAAGTGGAAGATTTTGAAAACAGGGTAGTTGGTGTATTTTGAAAATGGGTTGATTTTCAAAAAGCATGTTGAATGTTTTCAAAAATGGATGAACATGGGGAAAGTTTGTTTTGAAAATAATGTTGTGAGAGATGATGTTTTAGAATTTGAATGCTAAGACATCATTTTTTAGAGAGTGAGATTAACGGAGTTTATTGTTGGTTTAGAAAATGGCACCCAGTAGGCGTTGTCAGAACCAACCCAAAGAAGCTGCGGAGAATGTGGTTGCACCTGAACCATGGGTGAACCAAGAGCTGGTTCAGAGTATTGTCAAATATTTTCAATCTGTGGATATGGGGAACCGGAGGAATGAACCAAGGCATGTGGATCATACCATCTAGTTCATGAAGCAGAATCCACCAAACTTTTGGGGTGATGTTGAACCCAAAAGGGCGGAGGTGTGGCTAAGTATGATGAATCATATCTTCGATTTCATTAGCACACCAGTAGAACTGAAAGTAAATTTGGAGACGTATATGCTCGAGGATCTTGCACGTCAGTGGTGGGATTTAGCAGTGCAGGCTAAATTGGATGAAGGCCTTATATGGGAGGATTTTGAAGAATTTTTCAACAAACAATTCTATCCTCACACGTTCAAGATCCAGAAAACGACAAACTTCTTCAGCCTGAAACAGGAGAGCCTTTCTGTCACAGAGTATGCGGCTAAGTTCATAAATTTAGTCCATTTTTCACCAGAGGTTATAGAAAGTGCGTCGTTGAAGGCACGCATCTTAGAATCGGGGCTAAGGCAAGAGATTCAATCTAAGATTGTAGTGTTCTATATTACGGATTATACAGAGATGGTGAACATAGCGACTGTTGATGAACGTGATATCTCAGGATCGATGTGAGGGGGCATGTTGACACCTATGGGAAACGGTGGGAACTCAACCATTGAGAACTAGAGGAAAAGGGACACCTATTTCCATGGTGCAAGTGGAAATTAGAATCAGACAGCGGGATCAGTGAACCTTTCTCCACAACCCCAGAGCAAAGCAAGTTGCTTTCAACGTGGTTTGACTGAACACATAAAGCAAGAGTGTACGACGTAACCTAGAGCATGTCATAATTGCAACAAGATGGGACATCTTCAGTGCTATTGTAGCAGTGCTCCTATGTCAGGTGCTCGGGACACTTCTCAGGTGTTGCAAGCATCGTATGCTTCGACAGGAAGAGGAAAGCATAGTTAGTCTTGTAAGCATAACAGAGCTATCCATGGTGATTCTCAAAATACCATGACTCCTCAACTAGGGAAATCTCAGCAAGGCAACAAGGAGATTAGTACAATGATGAAGCTATTGTATGGAGCTGAGCAGATGATGGTCGATGATCAGGCGGGACCATCTACGGTGAGAGGTATGATTCTTTTTAATTCTACCCTTGTGCAAGTTCTATTCGATACTGGTGAATCTCATTCCTTCATTGCTTCTCATACTGTGGATTTTCTATGTTTAAAACTAAAAATGATGCCTTCTATTTTGAAAATGAAAACTCCTCTTAGTTAAAGAGAATGTCAAGCCTTTGTGTGTAGAGCATGTGCTATAATTGTTGATGGAGCTGAGTTAAAATGGGACTTCTCCCTATTGTACATGGATGTCTATGATGTAATCCTGGGTATGGATTGGTTGACAATGTTTAAGGCTCACATCAACTGTTATAGGAGGACAATTAGTTTGACTGAGAACGACATCAACCATCTCTTCAGAGGAGAGAGGATGGTAAAGAAAGGTGCAAAGAGCTTGTTGGAATCAATGGTGGGAACGATCTCTTACCAATTGGCAGCGTTGACTTTAACATCAATGGAAGAGATTGAGGAAAATAGTTTTCCATCTATTGTAGATCAATTTCCAGATGTCTTTCCCAATAACTTCTTAGGGTTACCACCTCTAAGGGAAGTGGAGTTTACGATTGATCTCTTTCCGGGGACCAGTCCAATTTCCCTTCCGTCTTATAGGATGACACCAACAGAGTTACAGGAATTGAAAGTGCAGTTAGAGGAGCTGGAAAGCAAGGGTTTCATTTGACCAAGTACTTATCCATGGGCATCACTAGTGTTGTTTGTGAAGAAGGTAGATGGAACTCTTCGGTCGTGTGTTGATTATCGTAAGCTTAACCAAGTTACGATAAAGAATAGATATCCACTTCCATGCATTGATGATTTGTTCGATCAATTAAGGGGAGGTCAGTGGTTCTCCAAGATTGACTTGCGATCAGGATATCACCAATTGAGATTTTAGAAGGAGGATATTCCAAAGACAGCTTTCAGAAGCAGATATGGCCACTACGAATATATAGTCATGCCTTTTGGTCTAACAAATGCACCAATGGTCTTCATGGATTTGATGAATCGGATATTTCAGCGATATCTGGATTTTTTTTGTGGTGTTTGTGGATGATATCTTGGTGTATTCAAAGACAAGGGCTGATCACGAGGAGAACCTGGAAACTGTGTAAAAAATCTTGAGAGATCATCATTTCTATGCCAAATTATCAAAGTGTGATTTTTGGATACAGGAAGTACGTTTCCTTTTCCATGTCATTTCAGAGAAAGACATTTCTATTGATCCTGAAAAGACAGAATCTGTTATCTCTTGGAAACCACCGAAGAATGTGTTCGAGATACGAAGTTTTCTTGGTCTAGCTGGTTACTACCGATGCTTTGTGCATGATTTCTCACAACTTGCGTCACCAATGACAGCTCTGACAAAGAATAATGCTCCATTACAATGGATAGAAGAATGTCAGAATTATTTCCAGGAACTAAAGGTTTGTCTTACATCGACACCCATATTGATCTTGCCTAAATCAGGACAAGGGTATGTGGTGTACTATTATGCGTCGAGATCATGGTTGGGTTGTGTTATCATGCAAGGAGACCATGTGGTTGCTTATGGTTCAAGGCAGTTGAGGGTTCATGAGAAGAATTACCCAACACATGATTTGGAGTTGGTTGTAGTCATCCATGCTTTGAAAACATGGAGACATTATCTCTTTGGTGAGAAATTTATTGTGTTTATGGATCACAAAAGCTTGAAACACATTTTCTCATAGAGAGATTTGAATATCAGGAAAAGGAGATGGATGTAGTATCTCCAAATGTTTGACTTTGACTTGATGTACACATCAGGAAAAGGAAATTTGGTGGCGGATGCATTGAGTATAAATTCATATGCTCAGTTAGCGAAAGTAGCTTCAGATGAATGGTAGTTGATGTCGGACTTAGCCGACATGCATGTGGAATGTGAAGACTGAAGTGATGTCGCTGTATTATTTTTAGCTACACTTGTTCCTAATTTAGTAGAGATGATCAAAGAAGCACAAACATCTGATACAGAATGTCTGGTTGTAAGTTCAAAACTCAATGGTGGGGAGTCCATTGAGGGCTGGAAACTTGATGGGGGTTCAATTTTGTGCTTTAGAGATCGAATGGTTGTACCTATGGGTTTTCAGGAACAACTCCTTCGTGCTTAACACCATTCAAGATGGGTTGTATTGACAGGTACACATAAGATGTATAAGTCATTAAAGGCACAGTTTCGGGGGAGCAACATGAAAAAGAAGGTGGCCGAGTTCGTCTCACGGTGCTTAACTTATCATCAGGTTAAAGCATAGCATCAGAGACCAACTGGTATGTTGCAATCTTTACCTATCCTAGTGTGGAAATGGGATCAAATAACAATGGATTTTCTTACAGGTCTTCCAAGAACGGTCCAGAAACATGATGTCATTTGGGTAATAGTGGATCGTCTAACCAAGTCATCCCATTTCATACCAATTCATGAAACTCATGCGGTCGAAGATCTTTCAAAAATCTATATCCGAGAAGTGTTAAAGAGGCATGGTGTACCAATGTCTATAGTCTCAGATAGAGATCTGAGGTTCACATCTCATTTCTGGAAATCATTATAGCAAGCCCCTAGAACTCAGTTGACTATGAGCATGATGTATCATCCTCAGACGGATGGGCAATCCGAGCGGATGATACAAACTTTGGAATATATGTTACAGTCTTGTGTAATGGATTTTGGTGGCTCATGGGAGGAGCATATAACCTTAGTGAAGTTCTCATACAATAACAACTATCAAGCCTCGATACGCATGGCTCCGTTTGAAGCATTGTATGGGCATCCTTGTCGTTCTCCACTATGTTAGGTGGAAACGGGTGAAACTTCACTAGTCAGACCAAGCCTTGTCCAAGAGACAACAGAGAAGATCCAGTTGATTAGAAATAGGATGGAGACGGCTCAGAGTCGTTAGAAATCTTATGCATATCACCGTCAAAGACCGTTGTCGTTCGTTGTGGGTGATCATGTCTTCTTGAGGATCTCTCCAAGGCTTGGACATCATCATTTCGGGAACCAGGGCAAGTTATATCCAAGATACATTGACCATTTTGAGATACTAGAATGGGTTGGAGAGGTGGCATATAGGTTGGCATTACCACCATGGTTTAGTTCGGTGCATAATGTGTTCCATGTATCTCAGTTGAAAAAGTATCAACCTGATCCTGACCATGTGATCAGACGGGATCACATTGACCTAGAGCCGGATGATTTGTTGATACATATCTCAGTATGGATTGTGGATAGGCAAGATAAAGTCTTGCATGGAAAAAGTATCGGTCTAGTGCGGGTTTTATGGCAGCATGGTCTAATTCAGGAAGAGACTTGGGAACGTGAAAAGGAAATGAAAGATCAGTAGCCGGAACTCTTTCGGCTGGATGAAGGTTTTCTACTTTCCAAGGACGGAAATACCAATGGTGGGGAGAATGTAGTACCCCCAGTTTCTGGTATGTAACCCTTTCTTGATTCTTTTAGTGGTTTTAAAGTTAAGGGTGACATTTGGGAGAGTTGGGAGAACTTGGAATGAATTTTTGAGGCAAAAGGGGAAGTCGCATGGGCGGCGCACAGTTTTTCTAAACCGTGCATAGTTGGTCTTGGAGGTAGTAGCTTCCACACGGGCGGTGCATGGTTTGTCTAACCATGTGGACAAACCATACGAGAAGGGTGGCTGAGTCAGTAGCTAACACACAGTTAGCGCACGGTTTGTCAAACCGTGCGAACTAACCGTGCAACCACTTAAATGAGATCCTATAAAGGTGGATCTCATGCGTTTTTACCTCTAAGTGCCTCATTCAAGCTCCTAAGCAGCCCTAACTCGGGATTTTGGTTCTCCTAAGGTTAAGGAGGGTTCTCCCATCGTTTCGGAGGCGATCCAAGGGCTTCTCTTGGTGAATCGAAGCCGGATTCTTGAGGTATGTGATCATTCTTGTTTGGTTTCTTAGATCTACTTAGATCTAATTCTCCTATTCTCTCGGTTTCTTAGATCTACACATGTTATGGGTAGATCTAAGTTCATGGATGCCAAATATGATGATTTTTGGTCTTGGTTGTGTTAGGAGAATAGATCTAAGGAGGATCCTTCGTGAATTGGCCCAGTTTTCTTGTGCGTTCTCCGTTTGTTAGGGTTTTCATCAAAACCTTTAAGGTAAGAGGCTTCACTCTTGACTCCTCTTGTTATAATTGATTGTCTTAGATTCAAATTGGTTTATTTGAATGAAATTGGTTATGAAAATCATGGAATAAATCTTCTTTAGTGATGATTTATGGTTTTAGTAAAATTGTGAAATCTTGGTGAATTATTGTGCAAAGTGATTTGGCTTGTTGAATTTAAAATGTTGATTTTAAATTATGGATTTTATGGAATGGTAAATGGTTTAATGAAAGATGGTTTTTCAATAAAAGGGGTGTTTTATTTAAATGGTTTGGTAGTGAAGTGGCTTGATGAAATTGGTTCATTCTTTGATTTTCAATAAAAGTACAGTTTTATTGAAATGGTTTGAATTGGTTAAACACACTTGGTTTTGATGGAAATGGTTTTCAATAAAGGGTGTTTTATTGAAAGGATGGTTTTGGCATGATTTTTTTGAATGTGTGGTGTGTTTTCATGTTGTATATACGAGGCTTGGTTGAAATAGGACCTTATGCTCGGTGCCAAACGTTTAATGGCACATGGGAATTTTGAGTACGGGGCTTGGTTGAAATATGACCTTGTATTCAGTGCCAAAGGTGTAATGGTACATGGGAAATAATTACCTTGTGATGACTTGGTAGATCGATGAGAGACTACTCATGAGTATGGAACTGTCATAACAAAGCATGCATGATTGATTTAACGGGTTGTGAAATGGTTGGGTATGCCAAAAAGGGATTTTGTGAAATGGTTCTAATTCTTGATTGGTTATTTTCTTAGAAAAATGACTTGTTGGAAAACTTGTTTCAATTTCTCTTGTATGTGTTTGGTTACGAAGGGTTTTGGAAACTTGTTTATATTTATTTATAAACTAATTTTGAGAATTTTTTTTATATAAAATGTTTTTATATAATTCTTGCTAATTCTTCTATCCTGGTGGCATGAGTAGGGAAGTCAATGGGGAAAACCTACTGAGTTTTATACTCACCCCTGCTTTGGCATGTTGGTGCTTTTACAGATGTCGTATTCTGAGACACAGGTAAAGGTAATGCATCTCATTACTAGTGGTTCGTGGTGGTGCTTGGGAGATGTGGTGGTTCTTGGCGCATGGAGCTTGGTGTGGAGACGTGGAGTGTGTCTTGTCTTGTTTTGGGTCTTTTGTTTATTCTTCCTCTTGGTACTCTGATATTGTGTTGGTTATGTATTGGTTTGTGGAACAATGTAGTTCTCTTTTGGTAATTCATGAGTTAGTCTTTCATTTGTTCATGCATCATATAGTGAATGTTTGGTTATGCTTGGTTGGTTTATGGGTTACTTCTTAAAGGGTAAATCGTCCCCCAACTTGTATTTGAAACCCTTTCTCATTTATTGCCAGCCTTTGGCATCTTGAGGATGCCGCTTAAGGCCTAGTAATGACTCATTGTACTCTCAATCCAATGATAATTGGCGGGTCGTTATAGGTGTCTTGGTGGTATTCTAAAGCACTAGAGGTGATCCATGGTGACACCGGGTTTCAATAGTGGAATTTTTATCTAAATTGAGATTTCCTGGTGGAGTCCATGGTGGTTCTCGATGATTTTTCTTAGTGACCCAGTGGTTTATGGAATAGCAGAGGAGGCTTGTGGTGCAACAGTGTGTCCGATGATGACGTCACACGGGTGACCCGAGATGATTTCGTATTTGTAAGTGTACAGTACCCATGTTATGGAATGCATCCCACAATGAATTTCAGTTAGGGGAAATTTTCTTAATAAGTAAGTGTGTCCCCTTAACTACTTGATAAGTCGGATGGGTGTTAGAGGATGTCATGCACCACCATATGCCACCCCACGCTGGTGAAGCTCTCCACCCATCACCATGTGGACCTGACCCTCACACACTGACATGCTCCTATGCTTGTTTTGTGCAATTTATGCTCATACAAACTTTTACCACCCATTCAGGACATCCCCATGGGATTGCCTTGCCGATCGACCCTTTCATGGGATGGCCATGTGCCTTGCAGCATGTGGGTTGAGGTATAGCATGGGTTGACCCTTTTTTTTCCTAGTTCTATTATCTTTTCCATTTCATGTATAAACACAAAAAATACTCAAAATAATTAAATAAAGTAAAAAATATATTTTTATTTCTTTTCAGTAGTGTGAATGTGGTGTATTTTTAAATACACCTTTGGACTGATGGTTATGGGGTGTGTTTCTCCAAGATGTTAATTTATGTCATTGGTATTTAAAATAGGAGAAAGTTATGCTTCTAGCTGTGAAAACTAGAAAAATATTTCATCAGATTAGGAACTTTCCAGTCTAAAAAGAATAAAAAGAAAAGGGATATTTTCATATTAAATATGAAAAGTGATCTCACATGATGTTTTTCTATCCTACATAAAAAGAACAGAAGAGGTAATAAATAGTGACAATCATTAAATATTTTACTTCATATTTGTGAAATGATAGATAGAAATAGAGAGATATATAATGAATCATACTGCACATCATTGACACACCTATACGTAAAAGGGGAGGATCATGACCATATATTATTTTGATGATCTATACATAGAAGAGGAATAAGTAACCATGCACTATATTGATTATCTATATTCTAAGAATAATTATATATTTCTTCTTCATAGAAAAGTCATGAATATGGAATATATCATTGCTATAAAGTGAATAAATTTTTTCTAGACTTTCACTAGAAGCCTGATAACATGGATTTTCATGAAGAACTTTTCAAAGAAGGTGTGATAGGTAGTGTTTTTTTAAGCATGTAGCCACCTTTGGAGATCACCCATTTAAAGGGGAATAAATGCCACTTTTTCTAGTAGTGTAATTCCTACTTTTTATAGTGATAGGATGCTAAGTATTGTGCCCCAGGAAATTACTAGACTCATAGATCACCCTACAAAGGAAAATTCTAAACTCAATACATGAAAATCATGGCCAAAATGAAAGTATCAAATGACTTATATGAAATATTTTCTTTATGAATGTCATTTTATGTAGTTTAAGTTGGAACAGTGACATGATATTAATGTTTATTTATTATCTATATGATTTTTCCGCACTTTTATTTATATTTTTTAGAAAGTGCTGGTTGATTTCCATGACTTTAATTTATTGTGAGATATTTTTTTATGTTTTTTATTTTCAATTGGTATATTTTTTTCACATATAAATAAGGAGAAATATTATCTATTCATTTTTAGTTGCTTTGTTTGGATGTAATAATCGTTTTCTATTTCATGTATAATAAGTAAGATATTTATTTTGATACGTTTTTTGGTGATTTTAATTGGAAATGTTTTCAAACATTTAATATTTATATATCATTTCAGGTTAATTTTCTTTGAAAAAAATATAATATCATGAATAAATATTAAATTATGAAATCAAAATTTTAGAAATTGGGCTAGAATTTCATGGTTAATATAATATCATCAAATAAACTATCACTAATTGAATAGATAATTGTCTGTAAACAGGGAGAAATATTACTATTATAAACTAAAAATAAATAGAACTATGAAACTAAATAGATGTAAAGAATCATAAATAAATTATCATGCAAGGTGTTGGGTAGGTTTTTACATAGGGTTTATAGTAGGTGGAAAGAGACTGGGGGAAAAGAGAGGTGTGGTGAGGTACATACAGGCAAGTGTGGTAGTGAAAAGGGGGTGTGGGCGCATAGGTAGGGGAAGAAAGTATCCACGAAGATTGGTGATGGTGGGGTCTCTGCATGTATCTTCATATGTAATACCCATATATGTAAGAAACAATAAGGTGGGAGAATTTTAAAACCCCTACAGTTCCCTTGTTATTATCCCCCGTTATGGATGTATATATAGATTAATGAGAGACACGACAGTCAGAAAGATAGTAGGTTGGGCCACCCACATGACATTATTGAATAACTCTCTACTCATCTAACTCTCCAATGTCCATGAAATTTAGATAGAGATGGGGGTGGTGGAATAGTAGTTGGTGTCTCTAAAAGTACTAGTAAATGCCACCAAATTGTTATACAAACAAACAAAACAACCCCAATTACCCACCAAACCAAGAAATTATGTTGATTCAAACTTATAATGGGTTGATTTGATACTAAAATAGTGGAAATCAATAATGGAAAATGTCCTAGTTGATGTATTTGATAAACTATATCTATGTATTATTTGTCACTTCCAATGTATTGTTCTATGAAGTATATAAAATTTGATAATATTATTTGTAATATGAAAAAAACATTCAAAACACAAAACACATCCTTTATAAGTAATACACGTAACATTTATAACATAGATACACTAGCACAAAATATTTATAACACATGAACAACCAAGAAACATATATAATACACAAAACATTTAGTAAAAAATAGTTTTTATAATATAGAAAGGATAATAAATGTTTACTAAACATAAATTGTTGGTGGGAGGGAAGCATATGCAACACACTGATCTCCCAAGATCACACAACCCAACCACAACAAAACACAAATAGGATCTGAGACTAAATAATACTTCACAAAAGAAAAGAGATATACAAAATAGAAGGAAACCCCATTGGGAATAGTAGCATGCAATACTACCACACTGATAAAGACAATAAAAACTATACAGGGAAGAGTAAGACCCTGAGAATATAACATGGTTCAGACCTCTTTATCATACTTCACATCAAGAACACCACCCAAAATGCTTTTCTATTATTATAAAGAAAATAAAACCATAAGATATTATAATAGAGAGATGAGGAAATTAATATAAGAAGAACATATAATACTAGAGGAACTCGAAGCCTACACAAAAAAAGGAACAAGCAAGGGACAAAAAAATAACCAAGGTAAAATTTCAACTCGAACACAATGAACTAGACCCACAACCTATTACTAGTGTTGATATCACCTATGGAAGAACCCTCCAAGAATCGATATTCCCATATGATACACTACAATAACTCAAAAAACCCCCAATATCTTCGTTAGAACAGTGCTCCAAACCACCACTCATGGTGTTGCCAACCAGAGCCACCAACGAGTTCTCCCTCTTTGGATCGTCTCCTTCCCTTCTCACTCAATATCTCTCAACTTCACTCTATCTCTATGTTTTGATTTTTTTCTCGTATCAGCTAGAGGAGGGAGCTCGAACAATTAAAACCCCATCAAAAAAATCCTTGAATAGCCTTAGGACACATAGATTGCCGAAAATCTTTGGGAAGAATCCACTACAATAAAATTTTAAATGACGGCCTCAAGGTAAGGGTCTTTAGTAGCTTCTCCGAGTAAGGGTCATATAGGAATGCTATATAAGGGACCTCACTGATACATAAGGTTCTTCATAAGGGTAACTTGGGCCACTACGTTAGGGTCTTCAATGCAGTGTAGGGTTCATAAAGGCGCTACATAAGGGTATCATAATCCACATGTAAAGGTATGCCACTGTAGCCCACTACCTATGTAAGGGTAAGTCAAATCTCACATAAGGGTATTCGCTCCAATTCAATGGTTAGATAAGTCTAACCTAACCATGTGTAAGGGTACCACTATCGCTACCCACTTTATGTAAGGATAATTGAGCTGCCACGTAAAGGTATCTCCTGCATATCAATACTTACAAAAGTGTACACAACCCCTTACGTTAATACTACAAAACCAAACCATGTAAGGGTAAAAAATTAATTACATGAAGGTAAAAATCACTTCACGTAAGGGTGACCCATACATACATAAAGGTGGCCACACTTCAACTAAGGGTAAAATAACCTTATGTAAAGGGAAACACTAAATTCTAGAACATTTCCAAATAAATTCCAAACTTAATAAAACTAAAATAAAAGGGGAAAACAAGCATAAGGAGATTATTCATGGAAACAACAAATGAAAAAACAATAAACATTTTAATTTGTAACAACAACTTTCCAAATAGAAAAAATATACACCATACAAAATAAAATGTAAACAAAGTAGGTTTGATGTTTCTTGTAATCCTATAATAACCTTTTAATGACTTTTTTTTTAAGATTTGAAATAATTTATATAATATTTTCAAATCTAGGCACTGAGTTTACATGGGATTTTGGGGATTGGGGCCCATTATTGATATAATAAAAATATTAAATATATTATATCACACATATAGTTTTTTTGAAATAATGTAATAAATCCAAAATGAGGTCTATGGTCAAAAAATTGAGACCACCATTAAATCTATAATTCAGGTTTTACCCTTGGCGTGACATAACCTTTTATGGTATCAGGTGTTTTATTAAAGTGTTTTCATGGAAAAAAATAAAAAAAATAAAAAAAATAAATAAATTTATTTTTTATTTTAATGATACTACCTAATCCTCTACTATAAAATCACACATATTGAAAATCCCTAGGTTTAGCCACATAACCCTAGGGATTGATAGAGTTCTCTTATAGGAGGATTCTCAGACAATTAATGGTGGATCATGAATTGGAAATCGGTGTGCTAATTATAGAATTTGTATCTTTTTAATGGATATTATGTGGATCTATTATTCATTAGTGATCGATCCAAACTGAAGGTAGAAATTTTTTTATTGGTTTAATCCCCTTTTGTTTATGCCAAGATAAATGCAAATCAATCCCACTAACAGATTGACTCACGAGTCGATCATGTTTTGTGGGTATAGGTTTATCTTCATGGGTTTTTTTAAGTGATTATTTGATTATTATTATTCATTATTTGTTCTAATGGAAGCAGATTGAGGCCAACCCAAACAATGGTTGAGGTTCGTCCTTGTGTTTGTGATTTGTGCACTTCTCCAATCGTTCTTCACACATTCCACGTCAATAATTCTTTTGGTCAGTGTAAAACCCATATTTGGAACAAATTATCAATATAATGGGCTTAGGATCAAGATTGATTTCATAAATTACTTGCATTTATGAAAATAGGTGATTGAGGTTTGGATCGGGGACCCGTTGTTCACAAGTTCTACATTCAGTGGTGTAGCACGATGGTGGATGTCCACTAGAAAATCAGGTTACTAAAATCCAATTAGTGATGATGACTTAAGAACATTCAGACATAGATTTTTGATATATGGGAATGATTGATGGCATATATGCAGGTGATGATGTTGTAAAGTGGAAGACGCATGAGGAGACAGTGGGTTCTAGAAGAATCTTGATGACACGACATATAGTATGAAAACCACACATCATGTGGACTCTGGCTACGATGGATATAGTTTAAGCATGAATAAAGATACACACATAATGTGGACCCCACCATATATTGTGAGACCTGGTGATAGTAGCTCGGCGTGTACCCATGTGGTACATAGGCACAAAAACATCTAGACACACAAGCATGCCCATAGTACATGGGCATGATTGTGTACTCGGACATGACCAAGGTACTCAGACATGCCTAGGTACATGGGAACGACCAGTGTACATAGACACATGTAGATTACATGGGAGTAGGCGAGAGGACATGGGTATACCTAGTCCATCCAAGTCATGTCGTGTTCTCCTAGCACACGTCACGTACTTTCCCCAAGTAAAGTTGAGTCCCTTGTTCTCTTCATTATAGAGAAGTATTAGTAGGGTGTATTTCCATATCCCATCCATATGTGATCTCATTGAGTCATTACCTATTGAGTATATGATGTGATCCCCTCTATGGTACTAGGCTCAAGTAGAGTTCAGGAATCCCTTTGTGTGACCTGGGGTGTGATCCTCTATCATTCCTTCTTCTTCCCTATGTGGGGTTTGAGGAATTGGTATGAGAAACATACATGGGAATACGATCCCCAACTTAGTAAATTATTCCAAGTCAGGTCAGGCATACCCCATATGTCCTAGGTGAGATCCCGTTTTAGTGAAACAAGATCTTCTAAGTTCCAACTAGTAATTCTTCATGGAGAGACCCAATGATCACGACCTCTCAAATGAGTGACATCAGTGTTATCATGATCATGAAGTGAGTTCTCTTGAATAAGAATTACATAGAAACCTTAAGTAAAATCCTATGGATGGCAGTATGGTTGTGGCATTACTTTGAGACTTAGTGTTTAACTTGAGTATATTTGGATTTTTCTATTGTGATGTCTCATATTCTGATTACCATGCCTTTGTGTTGATTAGAAGACTACTCTCTTGATGGTTTATGTTTTTTGATTTCTAGGTTTCCTAATGAGTATTATAATACTCACCCCTAAATGGGCTCTGCTCGCACATATTGTTCCTTATACATATGAAAGACCTTTTTATGAATTCATAGGAGGACCGGGTGTAAGAAGAGCATAGTGAGATTTACATACCATGGTTCATACTAGGTGTTACTTTTTACAACATCCCCCTTCGTCATAGTAGGTTGGAATATTTTATAGTTTTTGTAGACTTATATTTGGAACATTCTACTTTCTAGTACATTTTCATACTCTGATGTGGGATATAGATGCATACATGAATTGTGGCATCCGTTATAGTTTTATCTTTTAGCATGGTGTTGTTGATTGTATATTTGTGTGTGTGTAGGTACCTTAGGCTAAGGTCTCCCATGTGTGTGATAATCCTACTCTATGCTTGGAACTAAGCTCCTTCCTATTGGAGGTGGGATTGGATGTCACACTTGGTTGGTCACTATCCAGGAGGATATAGAAGGTTTGAGTCATAAAAGATTGGTATTAGAGAGGTTACATATTTGGATCATAGTTCCTAGATTATATAGTTGTGGGTTTGGTTTGGGAATAAGGGAAATAATGGACAAGTTTATCAAGTTAGACTCTAAGGCTAGGGACTCTAGTGTTGGTGCAGTGGGCGATGTATCCATTTACCAAGACTTTGATAACCTACTTGTTGACTCGATATATGTAGACACTAGTTATAGGGGAAACATTGTTACATGCATCATATAGGAATGGGATGTGGTTTCCATTTCCTTATTGAGTCAACTCCCTAGATATACTCTTGACCATGGTACATATTGTTTATTTCTAGATGCATCCATGATGATTGCTAACCGGGCTTCCATAGAAATACTATGAGAGATATATTCCTAGTATTAAGGCATCAATATAAGGGCATGTGAATGAAGTTTTATGTTCTAGTGGTTTTTGAGTTTTACTACCAACTATTGAGTATGAAGTTTTACTGGTAGTATTGAATGAGTATGTGTATAGGATGAGTTCACAATATAAGAATTTCAGAGGTAATAACTCCATATATTTTGGGGAAATCTAGATCCCCAGGTATCCAAGGATGAACTTGGGGTCGTTATTTGAGTTTTCTACCTTATGAAGACAACTCTAAATTATATGGTGGTCCTAACAGTGAGTCTTTCTCATGGATCCATAGGATGATGGTGGAGTTTTTTGACAAAGGGTAATAATGAGAGAAGTCTCCTTTGGATAGATTTTGATTGTCTCTTGAAATAGAAGTTCTATCCATCCATATTGCATGTAGTGTGTAATGATTTTCAAAAAATGGTCTTCTAGAAATGTGTTCAGTAAGAAATTTAGAATCTAATAAGATCAACTTAATTTTTTATGAATAGTAAATTATGAATAGTGATTTTACACTTAGGATTAGTAATGTGACCAAATGGATTAGTAATCTCACTTAAAGAAAGTATTAATATAATTTATTCACCTTGATTAAGAAATTTGATTCAATAAAATAGGTAAATAATTGGTTCGGAAATTATTAGTTAAGTATTAGTTTTTTCAGGTGAATAATGTTTTTTAATTAAAAATTAAATTAAAAATATTTAGAAAAATATTTTTATAAAATGGAGTTCATTTTTGAATTCAGATCATCAATATTAGGTTATGGTGATTTTTGGGGATTTTTTCTGAAAAAAATGAATTTTCGGTGAATAATGAAAATACAGTTTTTAGTTTCGGGTTTTTAATGACATCATTAAGGATGTAATAATTATGTAATAATTTTGGTAGACTTATGAATAGTAATATAAGGTATTAGGTGTCCCAAGTGTCCAATACCATGGGCAAATACCATGGGCAAGCCCATGGTTTTTCCAATTCCACCGATGAGGTGTCCCTTGGCCATTAATGACTTGTCCTTTCACTTCTTCTATAAATAACAATCCTTTCCCTCATTATTTTAATTTCAAAATCCTACTCAACGAAGTTCTGGTCTCCTTACCTCCCAAAGAGTCCCCCCAAGGTGACCTCAAGCCTCCCAAGGTCCCGACCTTCAAGATTTCGAAGTTACACTTCAAGGTAAGGGATTCTTTCACCCTCCTTTTTTAAGTCATGACTTCCTTTATATTGTGTCTTATATTTTACATCTCTTTATGTTGAGGTTATGTTATTATATGTTTTTATTACTTTCCATTTTATGTCCAAATTATTATAGACCATTTCTTCTCTCATCAATTTGTTTTCGGAATTTTTAAGTGACGCCGTTAGGCTGTCGAATTTCTCGTAAAAGAAATTGCATATACTCTTTTCTTTCATGTTTTATTTTCATGTAATATGTCATTAAAATATCCATATCATGATCTTATTCAGTACCCATACTGTATTATGAATCATTTATGAGTTGGTGACCCTTTTCCCCTCTCTTTTCAATGTTTTCTAAAACCACGTTATATAGCCGTTATGCTGCAGAAATTTCGTCTCAAAATTTCTATCTCTTTCTCTCAAGAAATTCCCTTGTTTGTTTATGTGAAACCTAGACCTATTTATTTTCTATGGGTTTTAATAAATATATAAAATTGATATATTTTATTCTGGAATTGACATACATATAACCCTCACTCCCTTTCCATGGGTTATAAATGATATAATGATCTTATTTTTAAGAGCTTTTAAAACGTCACGATTTTGAAATAAAAACCATTCCTTTTATTCTCTATGGGTTATTTATAAAATGTTTGATTATTATCTATGCTTATCACATGTAAGTAAAGAAATATTAAGGGTTTTCCCTGATAGTGATCCAATTAATTGGGTAAAGATTTAATCTCTAGAGGTGACAAGTTTCACGATACCTTGGTGAATAACCTTGGTAATTTTTATGACACCTTGGGGATGGACCTTGGTGATATTTTTATGAATGTATAAATGAAATTTTATAGCCACATGTTCAAGTTATGTTTCAATTTATTTTCATTATGATATTTCTATACTTCCATTACTCATATATTTATGTTGTTATTCAAGTTCTTATTGATATCACAATTACATTGATTCCCTTATTTACCCTTACTGGGCCTTTTGCTCACCCTTTTCCTTTGATGTATGTCTCCAGGATATGAAAGGCAGTAAATGTACTTATGATGATCTTATGATGAAGCCTTAAAAGTGTATTATAAGAATGTTTTATGTTGTATTCAAGTTTTATTTTTCCTGATTTCCAAGACACTAGACTTTAAAGATCCTCTGTATGTAAAATGTAATGAAAAGTTATATATTAAAAAGGTGGGATTCCATAGTTGGTATCAATGGATAGTTTAGTTATTTATGGAAATTAGGCTATGAAAACTTTAGGAAGAACCCTATAGAAAATTTTAAATATAAGAAAAACTTCCTGGTATTTTGGTGAGTATTGAGTAAGTGGTTTTTCAAACAAATACATCCATGTCTGGATACGAGCAGGTAGAGGCGGCTCTAGCACATATGTACATAGGGGTAAAACCCAAAAACACCGCTTTGAGCTAGACTCGAACGGGAACTGGTGCACGAAAATGGGCCTTGCTTCACTCTTGGTTACGACACTCTCGGGGGATATGTTTGGTTAATTGTAAGCTTTTTATGAATAATTATGAAGGAATTATAGAGAAATATAATTGTTTAAGCAAGAAGTTTTAAGATATAGAATCCTTTATAGTTAAAAGATTCGTAAATGAAACAAGTTTCTCACTAAGATTTTATTCTTTTAGAAAATGGTGGGAAATAGGATGAACCGTGCAAATGGTGACCGCAATGGACCATGCGCTGACAGCCCTCCGATGGAAGCCGGAATGGAAACATTCATGCGAATAATGAACCAACTGACTCAAGTTATGAGTAATAACTTGAATCAAGATGAGA
The DNA here is from genome assembly GCA_963277665.1 of Viscum album. Lineage (NCBI taxonomy): Eukaryota > Viridiplantae > Streptophyta > Magnoliopsida > Santalales > Viscaceae > Viscum > Viscum album. The sequence goes on from OY728137.1 coordinate 766,137,287, forward strand.
GGCTGATCTCACCACGAAGGGAACAACATTCTGTTGAGTCCTTTATGTGCCAACGACCACCAACCTTTAGTGGATCGACTGACCCATTGATTGCTGAGCAATGGATCAGCTCTATAGAGAAGATCTTTTCTATGCTACGTTGTTCAGAGCAAGAGAAGGTCACCCTGTCTGTCTATATTTTAGATGGAGAAGCTGATCAGTGGTGGGAACTGATCAAAAACATGAGGCAAAGAATGGAAGTTGAAGCTATGGAGTGGGAAGAGTTCAGAGGGATCTTTTTTAGTAAGTATTTCCCTCGTTCCATGAGAACAAGAATGAATAATGAGTTTCTTGAGCTTAAGGAGAATGAATCTGTGGGAATCTATGAGATTAAATTCACAAGGATTTCACGATATACCTCTAGCTTTGTCATGGATCCAAATGGTAAGGTTGATAGATTCTTCGTTGAACTGATACCTCATCTATAGAAGAATCTAGCCAACCGAGACTATGATAGCTACAAGGAGATCGTACAGAGTGAGATGAAAGTAAAGCTAGAGTTTGGTGAGACACAGTGGTCTCATAAATCCAATGACAAGAAGAGATCTATGGAGCCCAACTTAGGGAGGTCTTTTGATCAAATAAGAGGAGGAAAGCAAGTGCAACTTCCCACATGTAATAAATGTGGGAAGAATCATTCGGGAAACTGCCTGCTCGGGAGTGGGAAGTTCTACAAGTGTGGCAGAGATGGCCACATTGCGAGGAATTGTCATGGTGAGGTGAAACCTCAACTTCCAAACACAAATGACAAGGGTAAGATAGTACATGCCCTACCTGATGTCCATTGCTTCAAGTGTGGACAACGTGGGAACTTTTCCAATCACTGTCCAAATCTGAGAGCAATGGAGGGGAACCACCATCAGCCTCAGCAAAGGCCAAGGGATCAAGGTCGTGCTTTTTCTATCACGACAGCTGAAGTTGAAGCTCCGAATGATGTGGTAGTAGGTACTCTTGTTGTCCTCTAAAAGATAGCAAGTACTTTGTTTGATTCTGGTTCTATGCATTCCTTTATTTCCTCCAAGTTTGAAAGGAATTTAGAATCAACCCCTAATTTTCTAAAAGTAGAGTTATCAGTTAAGACTCCTAGTGGGACTATCCAAGCATCGTCAATGTTTAGAAACTCTAGTATTTAATTTAGTGAGCACAATCTTATCACAAATCTAGTAGTCATTCCCATGCTGGAATTCTACATTATACTAGGGATGGACTGGCTCTCAAAGTATAATGCTAAGATCAATTGCAGAAGTAAGGAAATATCAGTAGTCTTGAATGGAAAACCTATAGTTATTTTTCAAGGAGAGATATATCAACCTCATATTTGTCTAAAAGAACCCCCTATATCCTTCTTTATGTAGTTGATCAGTGAAAAAGAAGAGGGAGATGAGAGTTTGATGATAGAAAATGTCCCCATCATCCAGGAATACGTTGATGTATTTCCAGAGGAGTTTCCTGGACCTCCCCTAGAAAGAGAGGTAGAGTTCTCCATCGAACTCATACCTGGATCTCATCCGATATCAAAGACCCCTTATAGGATGGAAAATGTGGAGCTGGAGGAATTAAAGAAACAACTCCAAGATCTTTTGGAGAAGGGGTTTATCCGACCAAGTGTGTCTCCTTGGGGAGCACCTATTCTCTTTGTGAAGAATAAGGATGGATCGATGAGACTATGCATTGATTATAGAGAACTGAATGGGATCACAGTGAAGAAAAAATACCATCTTCCAAGAATTGATGACTTATTTGACCAACTTCGTGGGGCTCAATTCTTCTCTAAGATTGATCTTTGATCTGGTTATCATCAATTAAGGGTGAAGAAAGAAGATATTCTAAAAACTGACTTCTGATCAAGATATGGGCATTATGAGTTTGTTGTTATGCCCTTCAGACTGACTAATGCACCTATTATTTTTATAGATTTGATGAATAGAGTCTTTAAGGACTACCTTGATAACTTTGTGGTTGTTTTCATTGATGATATTCTGATATATTCCAAAATTAGAAAGGAACATGAAGATCATCTAAGGGTTATTTTTCAAACTCTGTGGAAGGAGAGGATTTTTGTAAAGTTCAGTAAATGTGATTTCTGGTTACAAAAAGTCACTTTCTTAGGGAACATTGTAACCAATGAAGGAATCACAGTTGACCCTACAAAGACAAAAGTTGTAGAGGAGTGGCTTCAACCTACAACAATAACTGAGATTCGTAGTTTTCTTGGATTAGTAGGATATTATAGGAGGTTTGTGAAAAAAATTTCACGACTTTCTAATCCATTAACCAAGTTAACTCGAAAAGGGATCAAGTTCATCTGGATAAAGGAGTGTGAGGAAAGTTTTCAAGAGCTGAAGAAGAGATTGGTTACTGCACCCGTGTTAACTCTGCCCTCAAGTGGATAAGGATTCATTATTTTTAGTGATGCATCTCTAAAAGGGCTTGGGTGCATCTTCATGAAAAATGACAAGGTCATTGCTTATGCATCTCGACAGTTGAAGATTCATGAGCAGAATTATCCTATGCATGATCTGGAGCTGGATGTGGCCATTTTTTCTCTAAAGATATGGAGCCGCTATATTTATGGGGAGAAATGTGATATATACATGGACCATTAGAGTTTGAAGTATATTTTCACATAAAAGGAATTGAACATGAGACAAAGGAGATGGTTGGAACTTCTTAAAGACTATGACTGTTCAATTCATTGTCACCCTGGAAGAGAAAAAAAAGTTGCTGATGCATTTAGCAGGAAAGACCCAGTTTTTATTTCCATGATGAGGATTCAAAAATATCCTTTGATCAATGACCTAGTAAAGCTGGACATGGGAATTATAAGGAAAGGGACATCATCAACCCTAACCCAAATGATTTCTCAACCGTCATTACTAGAGAAGATCAAGAAGGCTTAGAAAGAAGATCCTTTGTTACAAGAGAATTTTGAGTCTGTAACAGATGGAAAGTTTCCTGAGTTCAATATTGATCAAGAAGGTGTACTGAGATTTCATACAAGACTATGTGTTCATCTATTCCAGAAATAAAGAAGGATCTGATGGATGAAGCTCATATCTCTACTTTCTCTATATATCCTGGAAGCACAAAAATGTATAGGGACCTTCATGATCATTATTGGTGGGATAATATGAAAAGAGAGATTGCTGACTACACTTCAAGGTGCCTAGAATGTCAGTAAGTGAAGGTAGAGTGGCAACTTCCTAAAGGGGTATTGCAACCACTACCCATACCAGCATGGAAGTAGGACAATATCACTACGGACTTCATCACTGGTCTTCCGAGAACTTCCAAAGGAAACAATGCGATATGGGTTATTGTGGACCGTCTCACCAAGACTTCCCATTTTATCTCTATTTGGGAAGATTTATCTCTTGACCAACTTTCCAGGATTTACATGAAGGAAGTGGTAAGGCTGCATGGAGTTCCACTTTCTATCGTATCTGATCGCGATCCAAGGTTCACATCAAAATTATGGAGAAGTATTCAACAAGCTCTGAGCACTGAATTGAATTTCAGTACGGCCTATCACCCCCAAACTGATGGCCAATCTGAAAGGACTATTCAAACACTTGAGGACATGCTGAGAATGTGCTCAATGGATTTTAAGGGTGGATGGGATCAACATCTCCCTTTAGTTGAGTTCTCTTACAACAACGACTTCTACTCGAGCATTCAAATGGCACCCTATGAAGCTCTATATGGTAAGCGATTTAGAACTCCTACTTGTTGGGATGAAGCTGGTGAGAGAAAGATTCTTGGGCCTAATCTTGTGCAAGAGATGACAGAAAAAGTCAATGCCATCCAACAACACATTAAGGCTGCTCAGAGTCGGCAAAAGAGCTATGATGACAACCATCGAAGGGACTTGGATTTTGATGTCGATGACAAGGTCTTTCTTCGAATTTCACCTTGGAAGAGAGTCATGTGGTTTGGGAAGAAAGGGAAGCTAAGCCCTAGGTACATTTCCCCCTATGAAATCCTTGATCGCATGGGAGCAGTGGCCTATCGGCTTGCACTTCCTCCAAATCTAGCACAAGTTCATGATGTATTCCACGTATCCCTCTTGAGGAAGTACATACCTGACCCTTCACATGTACTAAACCCAGAGGTGGTACAAATAGAACATGAACTCTCTTATGAGGAGCAACCGGTGGAGATCTTGGATCATAGAGACAAGGTTCTACGCAACAAGACTACCCACCTTGTTAAGGTGTTGTAAAGAAACCACAATTATGAAGAAGCCACGTGAGAACCAGAGGAGTCTATGTGGCAAAAGTACCCACACCTTTTCTTTTCTGAGGATATGAGTTAAAATTTTTGGGACGAAATTTCTTAAGGGGGGAAGAATGTAACGACCCGAAATTTTGAATGAATTTTTGTTTCCTAATTTTGTGTGTTATTTTAGTTTAGACTCAACAAAACTATATTCTTTAATTAATGATGTGAGTATAATGAGACCATTGGGTTTCGACTGTTATATGACTGTTGGTCAATATGACCATTGGAAACTAAATGTTGCGATCGTTGTCTCTAAATACAAGTGATCTTGGTTAATTAATACAGAAAGAAGATTTGATGGCCTCATCAAGTAGTCTCGAGCCGATCTAAGCCCATCTGATAGAACATGGGAAGGAGGTAAAACCACTGGGCTTTTCTATGGACTAAACCAAATCCGAACTTCATCGTGTGAAGTTGGAGCGAAATCGCCTTCGGGAGAAGTTGAAGCTTATAGAAATCACTACTCGGACAATGTTAGCTGAGCCACCCTTGAATTCTCTCACCTTAGCACACCTTACACTTAGGTCTTATGCTGGGGTTATAAGGGGATATGTAACGAGACCATAGCTACTTTGTGTAATCCTTTGAGATAAATAAAGTTGTGATTTCTTCCTATGGTGAAGTTGGTGTTTTTTTTCAAATGTTTGAATAAATATAGGATGTATACTGATGAATTTTGGAAAAATATGATATTTTAAAATATTTATGTAAACCTTAAATAATTGATGATGTGTAATGATTTTCAAAAAATGGTCTTCTCGAAATGTGTTTAGTAAGAAATTTAGAATCTAATAAGATCAACTTAATTTTTTTTGTGAATAGTAAATTATGAATAGTGATTTTACACTTAGGATTAGTAATGTGGTCAAATGGATTATCAATCTCACTTAAAGAAAGTATTAATATAATTTAGGCACCTTGATTAAGTAATGTGATTCAATAAAATAGGTAAATAACTGTTTCAGAAATTATTAGTTAAGTATTAGTTTTTTCAGGTGAATAGTGTTTTTTAATTAAAAAGTAAATGAAAAATATTTAGAAAAATATTTTTATAAAATGGAGTTCATTTTTTAATTCAAAGCATCGATATTTGGTTATGGTGATTTTTGGGGATTTTTCTGAAAAAAATGAATTTCTGGTGAATAGTGAAAATACAGTTTTTAGTTTCGGGTGTTTAATGATATCATTAAGGATGTAATAATTATATAATCATTCTAGTCTACTTATGAATAGTAATATAAGGTATGAGGTGTCCTAAGTGTCCAATACCATGGGAAAATACCATGGGCAAGCCCATGGTTTTGCCAATACCCCCGATGAGGTGTCCCTTGGCCATTAATGACTTGTCCCCTCACTTCTCCTATAAATACCAAGACTTTTACTCATTATTTTCATTTATAAATCTTCCTCAACGAATTTATGGTCTCCTTACCTCCTAAGGAGTCCTACCAAGGTGACCTCAATCCTCCCAAGGTCCCGACCTTCAATCTTTCAAAGTTACTCTTCAAGGTAAGGGATTCTTTCACCCTCCTTTTTTAAGTCATGACTTCCTTTATGTTGTGTCTTATATTTTACATCTCTTTATGTTGAGGGAATGTTATTATATTTTCTTATTACTATCCATTTTATGTTTAAATGATTAGAGACCCTTTCTTCTCTCATCAAGTTATTTTCTGAATTTTTAAGTGACGTCGTTAGGCTGTCGAATTTCTCGTAAAAGGAATCGCATCTACTCTTTTCTTTAATGTTTCCTTTTCATGTGGTATGTCATTCAAATATCCATATCATGATATTATTCAGTACCCATACTGTATTATGATCTATTTATGAGTGGTTTACCCTTGCACTCTCTCTTTTCAATGTTTTCTAAAACCATGTTATATAGCCGTTATACTGCAGAAATTTCATCTCAAAATTTCTATCTCTTTCTCTCAAGAAATTACCTTGTTTATTTATGTGAATACCCAGACCTATTTCTTTTATATGGATGTTAATTAATATATAAATATGATATATTTGATTCTGGAATTGACATACATATAACCCCCACTCCCTTTCCATGGGTTATGAATGATATAATGATCTTATTTTAAAGAGCTTTTAAAACGTCACGATTTTGAAATGAAACTCATTCCTTTTATTCTATATGGGTTATTTATGAAATGTTTTATTATGATCTATGTGGATCACATGTAAGTAAATAAATATTAAGGGTGCACTCTGATAGCGCTCCAATGCATTGGGTAAATATTTAATCTCTTGAGATGACAAGTTTCACGATACCTTGGTGAATAACCTTGGTAATTTATATGACACCTTGGGGATGGACCTTGGTGATATGTTCATGAATGTCTAAATGAAATTTTGTATCCACATATTCAATTTATTTTCATTATGATATTCCTATACTTCCATTTTTCATATCTATATGTTGTTATTCAAGTTCTTATTGATATCACAAGTACATTGATTCCCTTGTTTACCCTTACTGGGCCTTCTGCTCACCCTTTTCCTTTGATGTATGTCTCCAGGATATGAAAGGTAGTAAATGTACTTAGGATGATCTTATGATGAAGCCTTACAAGTGGATTATTATAATGTTTTATGTTGTATTCAAGTTTTATTGTTCTTGATTTCCAAGACACTAGACTTTAAAGATCCTCTGTATGTAAAATGTAATGAAAAGTTATGTATTAAAAAGGAGGGATGCCACAACGAGTGGGAACATAAGAGTTGTGGATTCGGTAGTGGGTATTATACAATATAAATAGGAATATGGGTGTGTGAGATACTTCAGGATGAAATCTCATGATAAGGGGTTTGCAGTTTAGGGCTCTTAGGATGGATCAAGTCTTCTCAGAGAGAGGCAATGTTTCTTTTGCGATGGTTGGGGACATCTCACATGGTATTTTTTGACCCTCAATATTTCTAACATAAATATGGTTGATGTAACACTTATTAAGAGAAAATGGTTATATAAGAGTGGTATATATAGAATAATATGAGGAAAATTATTGGACCTGTTGCCACCACCACCCCCAGGTGGTCCACATCAGGCTCAAGGAGCTGGTGGTCAGGGATGAGGACAACTGTAGGAAGTGGATGACAATGACATTAAGTATCTAGGGATTATTAAAAGTATTATCTTTTTCTTCTCTAAATTATATTTATTATTGATAAAAAAAATCATGATCCATTACTTTCTTGACACTTCCCTAGTTTAGGACCAAGAGATTCTAGTATAGCCTTTGGCTCAAACTTTATAGTTAGAGACTCCTACCGAAGGGGATTCAACGATCAAACACTTCTTCCAATAGTGTGATTTGAATATATGAGGAGATATATTATTATGGTATCTTCTAATATTAGAGATGATTCATTATGACTTCATACTAGGTATAGACTGGCTATCTGGAATTCATTCACATGCTGATTGTTCCAGGATGAGGATGAGGTGTGTACACAATGATGGGATGAGGTTTTAATTTGTGGGTGAGAAGGAAAACTAGGTAAAATAGGATAAGATCATACATATCAGGATACAAGTGATTACTTACCCGTTGGAAAGTTTGACCATTGGAGATGTAGATGCTATGAGCTTTCATTTTCCTATATTGGTGCCAGAGTTTGAGGATCTTCCCTGAGGAAGTGTCAAGATTCTCTCCCCATATAGAGAAAAAAATATACATATAATTACATCGAGGGACTATACCTATATTTATTCTATTATATCGGATGACTCCCATATAGATTCTAGATCTAAAGGTAAAGTTAGGGGATTTTCATATGAAGTGATTTGTCAGAACCAATGTGTCACCCTTGGCAACCCCAGTTTTTTTTCAAGGAGGATGAGAGGATGAGATTCTATGTGAATTATCATCACCTGAACCAAGTGACTGTGAAGAATAATTATCCACTAACAAAAAACAATTACCTCCTCGACTAGTTGAAAGGGACAAGAGGGTTCTCAAAGATTGACCTCAGGTCAGGCTATCACCTACTGTGATTTCAAGAAGAGGATATACCAAAGATTAGATTTTGATGTTTCTACGATCACAATGCATACATAACGATGAATTTAAATGTGAAGAACACCCCATTAGTGTTCATAGAACTCATGAACCAGATAATTTATACATTTTTAGACTGATTTGTGATAGTCTACCTTGATGACATCCTAGTGTACTTGGAATCCAAGTAGAATCACATGATACCCTTGAGGATGGTTCTGGATACACATTGAGAGAAAAAAATTTATGGGAAGTTGTCAAAGTGTCAGATTTAGATTTGAGAGTTCCACTTTTTGGGACATTTTATCTCAGTGGTAGGAGTAAGAGAAGGCCCAATGAAGGTTGATGCAGTGCCAGCTTGGGAGCCACCCAATAATATAATTGAGGTACATAAATTCCTTGGGTTGTCTAGATACTATCATATATTTATCCTTAATTTCTATAAGATATCAAAAATGTTAAATTATTTAACCCAAAATGGGTATCCTTTAATTTTTAATGAGAGGTTATAGAAGGCTTTTCAGGAGTTGATGTAGGGGTTGATGGGCGCCCCCATATTGGGACTGCCAGAAGAGGGTGTTGAGTACATAGTGTTATGTGATGCCTCTGTAATTGGGCTTGGATTTATTTTAATATAGAGGTAGACAGTAATATAATATGGATTTTAGAAGCTGAGTCCCCATGATTATAACTACATGACCCATAATCTTGTGCTGGAAATAGTGGTCTTCACCCATAATATGTGTCAAAAATTCCTTATGCGTGAGCAGCTCATCATCTATCATGAATGAAAGTGTCTCAATTATACGATTTCATAAATGGATCTTAACATGAGATATAGGTGATGAAAAAAGTTCCTCCAAGTTTATAAATTCAAGATATATTATACTTATGGGAAGGGGAGTGCGGTGAAAAAATCTATTAGTAGTAGATCTTGTTCATAGTTGTTGAGTGAGGTGTGAGAGAGGTTGACCTCATTATAGTTTTTCTTAGTGGATGAGGATAGTGAAACCTTACTTTGGTTTATGGTTGTTACCCATCCACTTCAACAACATGTTAGGGAAGCTCAAAATGGTGATACCGATTGTGAGATGTAACGACCCGAATCCGGAGACCCTCCACTGGTGCCCCGTACCCGGTTCGCCACATGACCTCAAGTGCGTTTCCCAAAACACCAGAGGCTGCCGACTAGCAACGAGGGCCTTGGTGAGTCGGTGGGGAAACTATGCCCTCATTCAGTAAGGTATACAGCAGAAAAACAACAGTCAATAGCAGAAACAGTAGCAATATGCATAACAACAGAAACCAGACAGCGGAAGCAATGAATACATATAGTAATGATGATAATGATGCAGCAGGTACAAGTATCTAAGGAAAATAGAAAACACAACAACGTGATAAAATACAACTGAAACCAAGTGCAAAAGAAAAAAAAAGTAAACTCCTCATCATCGTGAGCCACAGCTTGGTCCCATGCTCTCCAGCTCTAGTGCAATCAAGAACCTGAAGTAGAAGGGCGCTTTCCCTTATCTATACCTACAGCAACATAGTCTGCTTGGGTCCAAAAGCATGGCCCAAACAGGGTGTGAGATACAATCCCAGTAGAAAATCACCCAAAGATTTGTGCCTAACAGTCAATGAATATAAGGCAGTAATAAAACAAGAAGTAAATAGAAAAGCACAAGCAGCTAGAATCCACAGTTCTAACAAACAATGTACACAAGTAACATCCAGCAACAAGAAGGAAAAAGGTAACCCTCTGGGTATCTCTCATAGTCTAACCCCTATGGTTCAACCTATAAGTACTAGCAACCCTCTAGGAGGCACACACAGTCTCACCCCTCTGGTTCAGCTATGTATTTAATAGACTCTCTGGGGAAGCACTCACCGTCAATTCCCCCTATAGTCTCATATCGTGCTAAAGGGTCTCTGGGGAAGCACTCAACATCTATTCCCCCTGTGGCCCACGTCGAGGAACTACAGGCTCTCTGAGGAAGCACTCAACATCAATTCCCCCTGTGGTCTTGCATTGTAATTAAAAGACACTCTGGAGAATCCCTTCCGTCAATTCTCCCTTTGGTCTACTACTCTAGGTTCTCATAGTCCTGAGTGAAAGGTAAAACATGATCAACGCACGTGTACATCGTCCAAGTAAACCTCAAGAACTACTTGGTTATCAACTAAGGCTCAGCAACATAACAAGGTGGTAGTTCCACTGCCCTACGACTAAGCATGAAAACTGGAAAAACTCCAAACAGGAAGAATAAGAATAGCAAACATCCAAGGTATAGTAAAGCTACCAAAATCATAGGCAAAACATCTACTCTAGCAATCAAGAAAAGCAGGAAATACAACAAGGGAAAAATAGGAACAGGCAATACCCCGTTCAAGGGTATTGGTGGAATTTGCACATAATATTCATCAATTTTCCACGGAAAGGCACAAACCACCTACCTAGACCCCAGGAGATCGATATACGTGAACCTTGACTACAAATTCCCCTTAGAATGATGAAGATCTGAGAAAACACACAAAATGTTCAACCCATGATAACATGGAAACGAGGATGAATCAAGAAACAAGGCTAAAGCAGAAAGAAGAACTCACCACTGCGATTCCAACTTAATCGACCGTGATTGAATCGGAGAACGGATGGCGAGGCGGGAGTTCATCGAAGATCCGGCTATACAGGTCGCTCTCGGATGAACGGAACCTATAAGGAGGTGTTTCTGTGCATCAGGTGCGACCCCGGTTCATTTAGTGAAAAAAATGAAAAGCACACGGTGTGTATTTTTGAAGTACACGGCGTGTAGTGGGTTTTTCCGTACTCCGCCAAAATCATCCTCCACGTCACCCCTACACACCGTGTGTGTGGCCTGGGCACGGCTAGCACACTACTTCGAGCTGAAGAAGAGTACACGGTGTGTACTCAGAAAGTACATGGTGTGTACTTCAAAAAAAATTCCAGAACTTTCATTTTTCTCAAAAACTCCAGAAAAAGGAAAAACATACCTGAATGAAGATCCGGGTTCTTACAAACTTCCCCCCTTAAAGAAATTTGTCCCCGAATTTCCCTAATGAGGCGGAGAAGAAGAAACCCCGAACAGCTCTGGCCACTGCGATCGTACATCGGCCTCCCTCTCCCAGGTCTCGTCCTGTGCCATAGCATCTGTACCAGAGGAACAGACCGCCAGCGGAGAACCTTCGTACTATGATCGACAATCCGGATAGGATGCTCCTCGAATGATGCATCTGCTTCAAGCTCAACTTCCTCAGGCTGAAAGACGTGAGACTGGTCTGAAAAGTAACGTCGGAGCTGAGAGATGTGGAAGACATCGTGCATGGCTCGATATCTCTGAGGTAACTGCAACTGATAGGCGACCAGCCCAACTCTCTCCAAGACCTCAAATGGCCCAACGTACTGCGGTGAAAGCTTACCCTGTCTCTGAATCCTCTTGTGTCCCAACCTCGGTGTGACACGTAGGAAAACCTGATCACCGACCTCGAACTCCAGAGGTCATCTCCACTGATCAACATAAGACTTCTGTCGAGACTGCGCTGTAGTCATCCTCTTCCGAATCAGCTCTATCTTCTCTGAGGTCTCCTGAACAAGACGAGGTCCCAGCAAAGCTGCCTCTCCTGCCTCTAGCCAGCATAAGGGTGATCGGCATGGCCTACCATACAAATCCTCGTATGGTGACATATGAATGGTTTCCTGGAAACTGCTGTTGTAGGCGAAATCCACTAGAGGAATATGCTTCTCCCAAGAACCGCCAAAGTCAAGGATGCAAGCCCGAAGCATATCCTCAAGCACCTGGATCGTGCGCTTGGACAGACCATCAGTCTGGGGATGGTAAGTTGTACACAAAAGTACCTGTGTACCCAAAGCCTTCTGAAGTCCCTGCCAGAACCGAGAGGTAAAGCGTGCATATCTGTCTGAAACAATAGAGCGTGGAACTCCATGCAGATGAAAGATCTCTCTGATGTAAAGTCATCCCAGATCATCGACAATAAAGGTGTCCTTGATCAGCAAGAAGTGGGAAACCTTCGTGAGCCTGTCAATGATGACCCAAATAGCATCGTTCCCCCGAGGAAATCTCGGAAACCTGGTCACAAAGTCCATCGCAACATTGTTCCACTTCCACTCTAGAATGGTTAACTACTGCAAAAGTCCCGCTGGTCACTGATGCTCTACTTTCACCTGATGACAAGTAGAACATATCATGACAAAACCAGCAACATCCTTTTTCATACCTGACCACCAATATTGGCGATGAAGGTCCCGATACATCTTGGTAATTCCAGGATAAAATTCCCAAACAGAGGAATGAAAATCCCGCATCAGCTCCTCGCGTATGTCTGCTGGCACCCATACGCGTCCCTAAAAATGAAAGATCTCATCCTCGCCCACTGTCCATCCATGAAGAGGGTCCCCTCTTGACACACTCTCCCGCAAGACTAAGCCTTTTGAGTCTAATAGTTGCATCATCCATACCCGATCAAGTAGTGTAGAGGTAACAACTACAGAAGATAGGAAGGTCTGTCCCTGTCTGTCGTGCACCTCCAGATGCATCTCAAAGAACAGAGCCATAAGCTGCCACTCACTACTATCTTCCTGAACTGCCTGAACCTGATTTCTCCTCCTCAACGCATTATCCACTGCGTTTCCCTTACCCGGTGTATAGGCGAGCTCGAAGTCAAAATACTTTAGATACTCAACCCACCTACACTGCCTCATATTCAGATGACGCTGAGTGAAGATATACTTGAGACTCTTGTGGTCAGTGAAGACCACAAAGTGCTCTCCCAGAAGATAGTGTCTCCAACAGCGCAAGGCATGAACAACAGCTGCTAACTCCAAATCGTGTGTTAGGTAGTTCTTCACATGTGTCCTCAACTTCCGAGACTCGTATGCAACGACTCCATCCCCATGCATAAGCATAGCTCCCAGCCTGATACCTGAAGCATCACAGTAAACAGTGTAGCTCTTGCCTGGCTCTGGAAAGACTAGTATCGGTGCTGATGTCAACCTCCCTTTCAGCTCCTAAAAGGCTGACTCACAAGAATATGACCATAAGAACTTCACCCCTTGTTGGTCAGACCTTTCAAAGGTGCTACTAGATGAGAAAAGTCCTGAATGAAGCGTCTGTAGTATCCAGCCAGCCCTAGGAAACTCCGTACCTCAAAGACGTTCTTCGGCTGCTCCCATGAAACTATAACTCTCACTTTATCTGGGTCCACTGATACTCCTGCCTCAGAGATGACGTGACCCAAGAAGTGAATCTGATCCATCCAGAAGTGGCACTTCGAGAGTTTAGCATAAAGCTGATGCTCTCTCAGTGTACTCAAAACGATCTCAAGATGTGTGGCATGGTCGTGTCAAGTGTGAGAGTACACCAAGATATCGTCCATGAAGAACACGAAAAAGGAGTCCAAGTAAGGATGGAACGCTCGGTTCATCAGTTCCATGAAAACTACAGATGCGTTCGTGAGACCGAACAACATGACTATATACTCGTATAGACCATACCTGCTCCTGAAGGCTGTTAGAGGTATATCTGATAGTATAACATGCAACTGATGATAACCAGACCTCAAGTCGATCTTCGAGAACACCCAGGATCCTCAAATATGATCGAAAATGTCATCGATCCTCGGTAAAGGATATCGGTTCTTGACCGTCAACTGGTTCAGTTTCCGATAATCCACACAAAGCCAAAGGCTACCGTCTGCCTTCTTCGCAAACAGGACAGGCGAACCCCAAGGAGAAGTACTGGGTTGGATGAAACCCTTAGCCTGTAGCTCCTCCAACTACTTCTTGAGCTCCTACAACTCAGGTGTGGCCATCTTATAGGGAGGAATGGACACCGGTGCCGCTCCTGAAACGAGCTCAATAGAGAAGTCTACCTCACGCTCCAGAGGAAAACCTGAAAATTCCTTTGGAAAGACGTCCCTGAAATGATCCACCACTGGAGGAAAGTACAACTGTGGAGTCCCCTGATCATCCAGATAAATACTAGCAATCTGGCCCATCACCCCTCCTAGCCCAAGATGCCCGAGTCCCGCCCGACTCGCCCGAACGTCCCATTCGCCTCTATGAAGAAAAGATTCACCCTCTGGTGAGACGAAACTCACTCTGCGGTGATAAAAGTCAATGACTTCTTGAAAGGGAATCAACCAGTCCATGCCGAGGATGAAATCATAGCTTGTCATCTCTAGGACATAGAGATCCCATAAGAAGCGATACCCTGCAACCTCGATAGGGAACTCTCTACACTGGTGTACACTAGATGTCCTTGTTCCCAAAGGTGTGTCTAGTGTCAACGAGTCGGAAGAAGAAAAGATATAGAGCCCAAGGCTCTCCATGACAGCAACAGAGATAAAGCTATGTGTGGCACCAGTATCGAAAAGGGATGAAGATAAAACTGAGGCTACTAAAATCGTACCTCAAACAGTAGAAGGGCTGGGATCCTGCTCCTGATAAGTCTGTTCCATGGAGAAAGACTTGCATATACCGCGGCCCTACACCCCTGGATGATCACTCTGAGTTGAACCTCCCTGCCGGTGATGAGGAACTGGTGGCTGACTGCCACAGCCTCGACCTACACCTCAGCTCGGATGGCCGGAAGAACTCCAGTTCCCCGACTAGTGAGAAACTGGTGGTGCTGCTCCTAAACGAGGAGTCATGGAAGAACCCCGGTTACTAGCTAATGGTGAGAAAAACTGACAGAAACGCTGAAGGTGACCCATCTTGCTGCAAGATCGGCACTCCACGGGGTCCCTCTGGCACTGCGGCCTCATGTGCCCTGACCGGCCACACTGGTAGCATGTCACCTGGCTGCCTGACGATGCATCTCGCTTCCTCGGATCACCGCGTGTAGGCTCTCTACATCGCTTCTTGCTGTCATCTAGAGGAATACTAGATCTGGAAGCAGAACTGACCTGACTTTTAGCTCTAGAGTCTCTCATATTGTGCTCCGTAATCAGTGCTTGGTTGATGATGGAAGTGATAGAAGTCAGCTAGAAGATGTTCACCTGTGAGAGAATCTCCCACCTGAGACCATCCTCGAACTTCCTTGCCAAGAACACCCCAATCCCATCCCGGAGGGGTGTGAAGCGCTGCAGCTCGGTGAAACGAGCGGAATAATCCATGATAGAAAGATTACCCTGCTCTAAGCTCATGAACTCCCAGGCTCAGTTGGCCCTCAGGGTCTCCGGGTAGAAGTAGTCATAGAACACGTGCTGGAACTCCTCCCAAGCCATAGCCTACTACTGAACCGCCTGTGAGATCATGTCCCACCACCTCTTGGCAGAGTCTCGGAGCATGTAGGTGGCGAGCTTGACCCGCCTCTCTGGAGGCATCTCCAGATGCTCGAAGATAGTCAGCATGGCTTCCAGCCATGACTCTGCAGCCTGAGGTCCTCCTTCCCCCAAGAACGTGGGAGGATGCTGCTGCCGGAAAACCCGCGTCAAGTCTGCCATAGACGTGGAAGGAGGAGGCGCTCCCTGGAAGGACTGCATCATACTCATGAAACCTTCCCTGAACTGCGCATCAGTGCCTACAACTGGTATAAGATCTGGTGCCAAGGCTGGCCTGACTGGAGGATCGGTAGGAACTCACTGATCAGCCCTGTCTGGCGTCTGATCACTGCCTGACGACAGACGTACGACCGGAGGACGTCTCAGAGGCATAGCTCTGAATGATCAAAAGTACACCTTGGATTATAAAAACAAGGACAGAGAACACAAGAGTACTAAACGGTAATATGGTAATAAAACACAAAAGATTGCAAAACACGACTACACGGCGTGTATAAAAACTACACGGTGTGTCTTCTCAAGCCACTGACATGGGTGTGTACTCCTACCCTAAAAGTCATGTACACCTCAAACTACACTGCGTGTGGACCTCAACACATGACGTGTGCTTGAAAACTATTCCCCTGCCCGAGTCTCTTTACACGGCTAACCCACACGGTCCGACTCAGCCCGAGACTACACGACGTGTTCGAAACAAACACGACATGTACTAGGCAAGGCTTTGGAGGCCCGTGTTTGTTAAGAACATGGCCGTCTACATGGATGAATCTTACACGGCATGCTCCGAACAAATACGGAGTGTATAGGCGAAGGTGACACCGTCCCGTGTTGTTAGTGACATGACTGGGTACCTGGACAAGACTACACGGCGTGTTCCGAACAAACACGGCGTGTGGAAAAGAAGGTAAAGCCGGCCCATGTTGTTCGTGACACGGTCGGGAACCTGGACAGGACTACATGGTGTGTTCCCTCTGGACACGGCATGCTCTACCCAAGCTTCCCCGACCCATGTTGTTAGTGACACAGCCGGGTACACGACTCCACACTCACACGGCGTGTACCTAACGTACACGGTGTGTTCCTGAAGTTACTTTCACGACACCGTGTTCTGTCCACACGGTCAGAGACACGGCCTGAAAACTACACAATGTGTATCCAAAAAGTACATGCTGTGTATTCTGGGTTTTTCTGGGCAGTAGCTCAGAAACTACACAGAATCCTAGAAACACTAAAAACAAAGGAAAGAGGTGCCAAATTCCAATCCATGAGGGCCCATACTCCCCGCGAATCAAAGCTTAGCATAAACTATAGTCACATACAAGGGAAAACGAACAACTCTCTAACATAACAGCAGATATTCTATCAAGCATCTGTCACAACAGCATGCATAATCTACACGAAGTCTATCACAACAGCACGCAATCGCTAATGCACCCTAGATGGCATGGCAAGAATGCATGGCATGTGATTTCTACAAGTGCCTATATGATTCATGAGAGGGCATACCCTCATCTCACCAGGTTGTGACAGAAATAGAACTGAAATATCAAAACAATAATAGCAAAAGTCATGTGAATCACTCTAGGTGAAATCAAATCAACCATAAAATCTCAAAACCAAAACTGCAATTAACGAGGTAGTGTGGATTTTCCCTGTACATGGGTTAGCTACTCCCGAGCACAGCTTAATTCCAAGTACCGAATCCATCCTATCCCTAGCTAAAGTCTCCAAATAGCAAGCAAGAGAAAAGAAATCCTCTGATACCACTTTGTAACGACCCGAATCTGGAGCCCCTCCACTGGTGCCCCGTACCCTATTCACCACATGACCTCAAGCGCATTTCCACAAACGCCAAAGGCTGCCGACTAGCAGCGAGGGCCTTGGTGAGTCGGTGGGGAAAATATTCCCTCATTCAGTAAGGTATACAGCGGAAAAACAACATTCAATAGCGGAAGCAGTAGCAACGTGCATAACAACAAAAACCAGACAGCGGAAGCAATGAATACATATACTAATGATGATAATGATGCAGCAGGTACAAGTATCTAAGGAAAACATCAAACACAACAACGTGCTGAAATACAACTGAAACCAAGTGCAAAAGAAAAACAAAGTAAACTCCTCAGCATCGCGAGCCACGGCTTGGTCCCATGCTCTCCAGCTCCAGTGCAATCAAGAAACTGAAGTAGAAGGGCGATTGCCCTTATCTATACCTGCAGCAACATAGTATGCTTGGGCCCAAAAGCATGGCCCAAATAGGGTGTGAGATACAATCCCAGTAGGCAATCGCCCAAAGATTTGTGCCTAACAGTCAATGAATACAAGGCAGTAATAAAACAAGAAGCAGTAAACAGAAAAGCACAAGCAGCTATAATCCACAGTTCTAACAAACAAAGTATACAAGTAACAGCCAGAAACAAGAAGGAAAAAGGTAACCCTCAGGGTAGCTCTCACAGTCTAACCCCTATAGTTCAACCTATAACCACTAGCAACCCTCTAGGAGGCACACACAGTCTCACCCCTCTGGTTCATCTATGTATTTAGTATACTCTCTGGGGAAGCACTCACCGTCAATTCCCCCTATAGTCTCATATTGTGCTAAAGGATCTCTGGGGAAGCACTCAATGTCTATTCCCCCTGTGGCTCGCGTCGAGGAACTACAGACTCTCCGAGGAATCACTCAACGTCAATTCCCCCTGTGGTCTCGCATCGTAATTAAAAGACACTATGGAGAAGCCCTTCCGTCAATTCTCCCTTTGGTCTACTATTCTAGGTTCTCACAGTCCTGAGTGAAAGGTAAAACATGCTCAGCGCATGTGTACATCGTCCAAGTAAACCTCAAGAACTAATTGGCTATCAACTAAGGCTTAGCATCATAACAAGGTAGCAGTTCCACTGCCCTACGACTAAGCATGGCAATTGGAAAAATGCCAAACAGGCAGAACAAGCATAGAAAACATCCAAGGTATAGTAAAGCTACCAAAATCACAGGCAAAACATCTACTCTAGCAATCAAGAAAAGCAGGCAATACAACAAGGGAAAAACAGGAACACACAATACCCCGTTCAAGGGTATTGGTGGAATTTTCACATAATATTCATCAACTTTCCACAGAAAGGAACTAACCACCTACCTCGACCCCAGGAGATCGATATACGTGAACCTTGATGACAGATTCCCCTTATAACGATGAAGATCTGAGAAAACGCACAAAACGTTCAACCCACAATAACTTGGAAACGAGGAGGAATCAAGAAACACGGCTAAAGCAGAAAGAATAACTCACCGTTGCGATTCCAATGAAATCGACCGTGCTCGAATCAGATAACGGACGACGAGGCGGGAGCTCATAGAAGATCCGGCTGTACGGGTCACTCTTGAACGAACGAAACCTAGAAGGAGGTGTTTCTGTGCGTCAGGTGTGACCCCGGTTCATTTAGTGAAAAGAAAAGAAAAGTACACGGCGTGTATTTTTAAAGTACATGGCGTGTAGTGGGTTTTTCCGTACTCTGCCAAAATCGGCCTCCACGTCACCCCTACACACCGTGTGTGTGGCCCGGGCATGGCCAGCACACGGCTTCGAGCCAGAGAAGAGTACACGGTGTGTACTCAGAAAGTACACAGCGTGTACTTCAAAAAAATTTTCAGAAACTTAATTTTTCTCAAAAACTCCAGAAAAAGGAAAAACATACCTGAATGAAGATCCGAGTTCTTACATGAGACCTTGCATATTCAGATATCGACTGAACATGATCCTGATGGATTTTATGATGGTGGGAGAACATTATTATTTTTAGAGGATGGATGATGGAACTAGTGACATTATGGGAGGAGGTATTGAGGGACTTTCATAGATCCCCCTTAGTGGTACATCCGATAGTGGAAATGATGTACCAAGACCTTAAACATTAGTTCTGGTGGTTAGGTATGAATAAGTGTGTAGAAGATATTTTCTCTCAATGCCTTACTTTTAAATAGGTGAAGGATGAGGAAAAACTTCCAACGGGCTTGGATCACCCCCTAAGGTGCCTAAGTGGAAGTGAGACTTTATCTATTTAGACTTTGTGATGGGGAATCCATGATTATCTAGATGAAAAAATTCTTTATAGGTGATCATATACCAACTCACAAAGTCAATCCACTTCCAAGATATATGATATTAGAGTTTAGTAGAGATATAGGGATTCCTTTACATGATGGAGATAGTCTGGATTCAAGGAGTTCCCTTAATGATTCAGACCATGATTATCCATTCATGTCATGATTATGGAGAGGATTGCAGGAGGCATTTGTGAATCATTTGTGTTTGAGCATGGTTTTTCACCCCAAGACTAATGGACAAACTAAGAAGACCATTTAGGTCTTATAATACATGCATCAGGCTTGAATTTTGAACAATTTACATAGTTGGGAGGATCACCTACCCTTGATGGAGTTTTCTTATAACAAAAAAATCATTCCACCATCGATATTACACCATTCAAGGCCTTTTATAGGAGACCCTGAAGATCACAACTATATTGGACTGATCTAGGGGATTTTGCACTAATGAACCCAGAGTTTGTGAGAGATATGAAGAGAAGGTATAGATCATCCATGAGTAGGTGAGGAATTCCAAGATCCATCAGATATCCTATGCACACCAATAATGGATTCCTTTGGAGTTTGATGAGGGAGACCATGTGTTCATAAAGGTATCAGCTCCATGGTGATTATATAAATTTGATTGGGGAGGTAAGTTATCTCTACGGTTCATTTGAACTTTCTAAATACTGCATAAGGTTGGTGAGGTGGTGCGCTTCTTGGCCCTACCACTGTAGTTAGACTGAGTACACGATATCTTCCACATATCGCAGCTGAGTAGATATGTGCATGAACTGTTGCATATTATCGACTGGGGTGAGATGGAAATCAATGATGGAGTAACTATTGTAGAATAGCTAGTATTGATCCTGTATTGATAAGAGAAGAACCTTTTTGGGTGAGTGATTCCCTTGGTGTTTGTCCAATGGTAGTATGAGAATCTATAGGAGAGCACTTGGGAGTGGGAGACCCATATTTAAGCTCAGTACCCTCACCTTTTTTAGTAGGATTTTTTATTCACCAGAAAAAATCCCTATGGTGGGGAAAATATATTTTTTTTTTGGATTATAAATATTTGGAATATTTTAAATAATATTTTTTAATATATCCACTGAGTTAGCGTGAGATTTCGGGGACCGTGAGGCTTTGTATTGAGAAAATCCATGACCCTCCACCCATATCCCCCATCGTTAACATTTCTTGACAAGATGAGCATCTATGAAAATATAGTGCCACCCATGGTCTCCGTATGGATATTAATCTAGAATAATCATCTATGTAAGAAACACTAAGATGGGGGGATTTTAAAACACATGTCATTCCCCTCATTTGTAGCTCCCTAAGTATATAAATAGATTGAGAGACACATGCAGTAATATTGTAGGTTGGTCCACCCCCATGGAAAACCCATGACATAATCATACCAACTCTCTCCTTAGCTACATGTACAACATACATGAATGTCATATGGAGATGGGGCTGGTGCAATAGTAGTATCTGCCTCAAAAATCCTAAATTCCACTAAATTGTTATACAAACAAACAAAACCACCCCACTCACCACACCAATAAATAAATGTTATCACACCAACCTCAAACTACTCAAGATAATATATTTTCACAATCCAATCAATATATATATATATATATATATATATATATAATAGGTTTACAAAGTTTTAATTGAACTAGAATTACCTAAACTACTTGAGCGATAAGATAGTTGGATTGGCTCAAAAAATGAAAATAAGGATGAAGGGAAGTGAGTTGATATTAAGGATAGTTTTCATAAATTTACTTCATTAGCCATGATATTTCTTAGGCTAACTTGTGTTTCTTCTTATCCTATACTATAATTATCTAAATTAGTGTAATCTTCTCTTGATGTTTCCTATAACCAATTTAGATGCATAACGAGTAATCCTAAAATAGAAGGCGAATCTTAGGTCGATGCTCACTCTCCCTCTTCCCTTTACCACATTGAGGTTCCTCTACTAAATTTCATCACTTTTACTGTGAATTTAGAGCATATTTTTTTATTAAAATCAAAGTGATATTAACTTATGTTGCATACTCATCTTCTTTTATCAAACACCCCTCTTCCTCTAATACATAGTTATTCACGGCTAATCTCTCAATTAGCATTAATACTATGAATTTTAGGGAATGGAATAGATATTTATATTCTAAAAACAAATTTTCTCTGAAAAAAAAACATTCTTATAACTCTCATACCAACATATGAATTTCAAAATTACATAGTGAAAAAACAAAACAGAAAGAAAAAGTGTTATGTCATGAAAAAATACAATTGATGAAGACTATCTTCCTCCAATATTGTTTCATATTCCAGATTGAGATCTCTCACTTGCCTCATACGTCATCCTCTTATGTTAGTAGTGGAGCCTCCTAAGACCTTGTAGAATTCAGTTTTGGGATCTCTTGGTTTGGATCTTCTCCTTTAATAGCAATGCTGCTATTGTATTTATTGAGATAATTCTCAATCTTTTGAATTTTAAAATCTCTTTCTCCCACTGGTATTTTTCTATTTTAACTAGCCACTTTTATTTTTCTCTCATTCAAAAATATCCCATATAGTATGTTTGAATATTTATATTTATCATTCTATGAAAAAGGGATTGGGGACTGGTTGAGTCTTCTCCTGCTTTGTGGTGGCTTCCAATAAGTTGGAGTTAGACAAGGCTACACATATAATTATTTTCAAATATTCTAAGCTGGAAGCCTGTATCATATATAGATAACCTGAAGTATTTGGATTTTGAAAAATGAATATATAACACCCTATAGAATGGAGTGTTTGACTTCCATTCAACCCATTAATGGGATGCATGGCCTATGGTGTAGTGGACTCTCCACGCCTGTAGTGGCTTACTCCATAAAAATGTTGGTTCTTCTGTTTTGGGACCCTGCCTATGGTGCAATGACTTTATCCTCAAAAATATTTTATACTACCAAATTTCACTACCCCATTTCATATTGGAGAGCCTACGGTGCATTGGATTCTTGGTTTTATTTCCCTTGGCCACTACGTCACATGGTCTTGGTTGTGGTGTGGTGGATCTTGAAATGTAGTTGTAGTTGATCTCTCTTTGTTCAACCTTGGAGCTTCTTTTTTATTCTAAATAAGTGTCATGGTAGTCTTATCATGCTATATAGGTGATCCATGGTGACCCTAGGTTTTGATAGTGGAATTTGGATTGAAATCAAGCCTACCTGGTGGTTGTCATGGTGGTTCTTAGTGATTTGGCTCAACGATATAACAGTTTGTAGCATTACAAAGGTGGCTTGTGGTGCAACAATGCATCTGATAATTATGATGCTCAAGTTTCCCAAGACGATGTTATATTTTTATGTTCACAGTACCCATAACATAGAATATATCCCGCATCAATGTTTTGATTTGGATCACTCCACATAATAAGTAAGAGCATCCCCTTAGCCACCTGATGAGTTGAATGGGTATCGGAGGATGACCTATGCTACAGAGTAGCACCCCGCGCTGGTGAAACACCCCTATCATCATCATGTGGACCTAACCACCACACACTAATGTGTTCATGTTCCCATGTTTCAAAAGTTATGCTCATATTAACCCTTTCTGAACTTGTGGCATTCTCCATGGGCTTACTTGGTCGATCGACCCTTTCATGGGATGGGCATTTGGGTTGAGGGATAGCATGGGTTTACCCATTTTTTATAAGTCCTATTTTATTTTTCATTTAGTATAAAAACATAAAAACACTCAAAAATTATTAAACAAAGTAAAAAAATAATTTTTCTTTATTTTTAACCCCTTTTCCAAAATGCGTTCAAAATTAAAATTTACCAAAAAATGATCAGTAGTAAATAAAATAAGGGTATTATCAATTAAAAAAATGACAATTAGAAATTAAAATATTAAAAATTCATGAAAAATATGAACTCATCAAATCCCCCACACTTAGACAATGCTTGTCCCCAAGAAAAAATCTTCACTATGAATCAAAAAAGAAACTCCCAGTATACCAATATTTTATATTAAAAATTAATATAAATAAATTATTTTAACTGATAGAAAATAATTTTCAAATGTATCATATAAAAATAATTCAAACTCTTCACTAGAAATAACGTATTTGAAATTCCCATTGAAAAATGGTGTGACTTATCATATGTTCCATTCAATCCTTTTAACTCGTCATTATTAACCTACCAAGTTGTGATCTACCTCACCATTTTTTATTCTCTCATCACTCAAGGTAAAATTTATATGTCAAATTATCCTCACACATTAAGTACATGAACTAAACTTATGAATTTGATAACGATATACTTCATCTACTTATTTTATAAAAATTTCACTAAAAATAAAGAGGGCATTGAATCTTAGGATCATATGATTCTAAGGATAAAGGATGGTAGGAAATTGATGAATAAATCATTAAGATAAAAATTAGGATAATATTTAAGTATTAAGCATGATAATAAAATCAAACTCAATGACATTATCTACTTAGAAATGATATCTTCCACACATCCAAATCCCAAGTAAGGCCACAAACAATGAAAGTAAAATGAATAAGTTACCCCACTATTTTTTTTCTTTTTCATTTTTTTCTCACTTTTTTCAAAAATTGAGCTCGTAAAAGTATCAAATCAATCACCCAACCCCAACTGATAAAAGTCATTTATTAAGTGATGATGATTTTTGATCCTTCATAGCTCAACCTGCATTATCTTCATTTTTTCTTTTTAATGGGGTAAAAAATAGAAAAATAAATAGTGACATGGACATTATTTAATTCTAATGAAACACTCTAAGCATTTTACTTAATAAAAAACATCCCCTATTCCATTATCCCCCCTTTCCCCCACAAATTAACTTTAAAAATCATGAAAAACACTAGATTCTGGGTAAGAGTGGATAAATATTCTTAAAATGTGGTTATTTGTATCAAAGTCCATTCATGTCATCTAATGGATAAAATAAGGAATAATGATAGGTTGGTCTCAATGATAGTGGTTAAATAAAACAAAATTACCTCAATAGTATTATAAGTGAATGTGTACAATCATTGATTTTACAAGACATAAATTAAAATTATAGTAGGTAACATATCCTATGCTCTCCCAAGGAATTTTGTAATAAAGAATTGGAAAATTCAGGATTTGAATCCTCTCAGTAACAAGAGAATGTATTTTTAATTTAACCATTCATGGAATTTTTTATAAGAAAAAAATTAACAATAATTTCAGAAAATAAAATCATTTAATGGAAGGTAATTTTCATAAACATATGAATACAAATAAAAATCACGATTCATTGAATTCAAATCCCATGTTTAACTCTAATCATTCAATTTCCCCATCTTACTTTTTTAACTCAATCAACATGAAAATTAAAACATGGAATCTTGGGGTTC
The DNA here is from genome assembly GCA_963277665.1 of Viscum album. Classification (NCBI taxonomy): domain Eukaryota; kingdom Viridiplantae; phylum Streptophyta; class Magnoliopsida; order Santalales; family Viscaceae; genus Viscum; species Viscum album. The sequence continues at coordinate 766,162,443 of OY728137.1, forward strand.
TTAATAATTATAAGTATCATGTATTAAAAGTAAATCACTAATCTAAGTCTGGGAATACATTTTTTCATAAAGTCTCAAAAATAGAAAGATTCTTGAAAATTTAGGGGAGTTTAAGTTAATTATGAAAATTATAGTTGACTCCCCTTTGAAATGAATCTTTTATCCTCGTGTAGCTTACTTCCTTTTTAATTTATAGTCCTAAAAATGAATTCAAAATAGTTAAAACAAGAGATCCATGCTTTTATGTTCATAAAATATGGGGGTTGTTTCACTGAATCTATAATTAAGTCCTAAATAAGAATACAAATAGAAAAAAAACTCAGGCTATGTCCTGCAAATCACTTTTATTAAGGTCATTAAGCTCAAACTTACCACTTGGATCATTTAGTAAGAGTACGTAATCAAGATAACCATCTCATATTTAACCAATTGTTTCTTTGATGAGTTTCTAGTGTAGCTCTTCTAGTCTTCCTCCTCCTTGAAATCTTATCTTCTTATTGTTGATGGAAGTACCAGGCATGGGAAAACCCCACTCTCTAGAATAAAATCTCATGAGCTATCAAAAAAAGGAAACACTTCTCTTTGTCTTATTTTGGTGGCTTATTTGCATCAAATTATACACTCATATTTAAAATTTCAGTATCCACCATTTAATCTATTTCTCCATGGGGATGCTCCACCATAAGGTCCAAAGTATCATTCCAAATGTTAGGAGCCCTAAGTTATTATTCATATTTCTTGTATTCTTATTCAGTAGTGGAGGGTCAATCTAATTTTTATTTCTCAATAATAGGGGGTAACAAAAATCTAGAAAATATAACATTAATGAGGAAATAAACCATCTTTATCCTTTCTTCGTTCCATTCCTCTTGTACTTCTATTCCTTCTTCTTTTACATGCATTATAGTTAATTTTGTAGGGTTTTATAGTTTATAAGGTTATGGATGTTAAAAATCCATCATTCCAAGAATGTTATCCAATAATTCAACATCTCCCATCTCTCTTCCTTCATTATTCTTCATTTTCTAGTTGGAATTCTTGTTTTTCCTCATTATCCTCCAAAATAACTACTGTAATGGTGTTATCTATGGGGAATTAAAAATTATAAGGATGGTTGTAACTTATCTATTGTACCTCAACTACCTTGGTGTTGGGAAAAAATCCCTCAAGGCATCATTGAAGCATTTTTGAGGTGATTGTGTTTGTTGAGAAAGTGGACATCAGTGTTGTGATTGTTTACAAAGAAAACCATGACATACAAATTTGTTGACAAAGAGGATTTCATGATGGAATGTCAAGTTAAAGAGATGAGGTCAACGATCCATGTTTGATTCAAGAACTTCGACAAATGAATGGATGACCTGGAGGTGGAATAAAAATAACAGATACAAGGTGGCGCTGTTTTCCAGTGTTTGCCAAATTTTTGGGCCTGAAAATCGACAAATAAAGAAAAGTGGTTTTTGGAAAAGGGACTTGCGCGCCGTGTACATGAAATCTTGGAAACTTGCACGCCATATGTTTTTCAAGATCATATCATCAAAATATGGCAAAGGAATAAGGTTCGCACAAGATTGGATGTAGGTCGCGCAGGTGACTTGCGCGCCGAGAAAGATACTTGCGCGCCGATGCCTTGGAAGCATTAGAACTTGAGTGCCTATGGTTTTCCAAGATCTAAAGATCAAAATATGGAAAAGGAAAGAGGTTCGTGCAAGTTTGGAAGTGGGTCACGCAAGTGACTTGCAGGGTAAGAGACCTACGCGCCGTGACTTGCTCGCCGAAGGGAGAGTTGCGTGCCATCGCGCAGGGGTGACCAAATGCCTATAAATATTGGACCACCCCCCTTCATTCTACACCGGAGTTCAACACTTTGAGAAATCAGAGCTCCCGTCACGCAAGTGGTGTGTGGGTCGCGCAGGTGAAGTTGCGCACCGGTGGTTGGAGTTGTGCGCTGGTGTGAGAAGTTTCGCGCCGGTTGGTAGTTGCGCGCCAATATTGGTTTGGGCGTAAATGGAAGAGAGTCGCCCAAGTTTGGAGTTGGTGAAGATTGTGTCGCGCAAGTGTCTGAGGTGGACTTGCACGCCCATTGTGACTTGCATGCCGATACTTGCACTCCAAGATTTATTTGCGCACCAAGTAAGGTTTATTTTCAGCAGTGATTTTCGGGCTGCGTGGAAGCTGGAAGTTTGCCCGATACCTTCGGTGCAAAGAGAGATTCATCTATGGGTGAAAATTGGGATTCAACAGAGCATCTACTTACAGAGTAAGATTCATTCCTTCATGCAAATGAAGATACCTACAGGTCTATAAACTGTGAGTGGATCCTTTCTAGAGCAGTGAGCAAAGGAAGAGGAAGAAGGTGATCCTCTCTACCGGCAGTGAGCCAGAGAGAGAGAAATAGGGAGTGACCCTTGGTAAAGTAGTGAGATGACCCTAAACTTTGTAAAGGCAGTGAGCCTGGGCATAGAAGTGATCTAGCATGAAATTTTTATCCACATCTAGTGAAGAATAGTGGAATTTGGTATGACCGACAACTTGTCGATGTATGCTCCTTGGACGTAGCCCAGTGAGGGTGAACCAAGTAAAAATCTTTGTGTCTGCCTATTTGCTTCCCTGCATTACATTCAAAGTATCAACATCAGATAAATAAGAAAATAAGTGATCATAATAAACAGAGAAGTGAAAACAAAGTGACCCTTGTAATAAAGAGGTCAAGATCCAGTGGGGCAGAAAGAATTTTGAAAAAGAATATCCATACCCTGATTCACCCCCCCTCTCAGGGTATATAGGCCCCTATTGGTCCTAACAATTGGTATCAGAGGGAAGGTTGATTTTATCTGACTTGTTTGCTCTGACTTGGTGTAGTCGATTTGTGTAGTTAAAGATCCAGTCTACTCCTATCTCGGTGTGCCATGGCGAAGGGAAAAACATCAAAGAAGAATCAGAAGTCAGGTGGAATACCGCAGTGTGGAAGTGTGTATGGAAAAAGTGTGATTCAACTAAAAGAATCAAACAGATTACTGAAGGAAGGTCTGGATGAATCTGATAGGGAAAAGATTGATTCACTCAATAATGATGTTGGAATGAGTTAAGTACATGATCATCAGAGTGATGCTAAAATAGAAGAAGAAATTGAAGGAAGAATAGATATGCGAGCTGAGTTAGAGGCTGCTCTTGAGGAGATAGATGTTTGGAGAGCAAAAAAAAATAAGTATAACAAAGTTGTTCATGATGCCAAACTCTATATACAGCAGTAGTAAGAAGAGAAGTCTGGGTTGATGGAAGAAATTGAGAAACTCAAGTTATCAACACGAGAGAACTCAGAATCAGTTAGTGAGTATAAGATTAAGATTGAAGAACAGAAAAGGGTGATCAATGGCTTGAATAGAAAAGTGAAAGATCAAGTCAAGTGTATAGAAGAACCTGATATTTCAAGTGATGTTAGAAACACTGATGAAATTAAATATAAAGATATTAGGATCCAAGCACTGGAAACTGAGATCAAAAAGATAAGAAGTTTGAATCAAAGACTTATTGATGTAGCTACTGAGCTAAAAGAAAAGAATGATTCTCAAGGTGAAGAACTTCAAAAGGTGGCTAAAATGAAGGGAAAACAAAAGGCTGTTGATTATGAAGAGAATCAAAAGTCAGATGTAGTTCAGAATCTTAAAGCTAGAAATGATGATCTAGCAACACAGTTGTCTGCAGAAGTTCAGAAGAATCAAAGGCTATAACAAGATAATGCATGTTGTTCTAATTCTGTTGCTCAAGAAAAATTGAAGGTAAAGGAGAAAAATGACATGGTTGATAAGCTAAAGCATGAACTGGAAGATGAGATGAGTTTTGGAAAGAATCTCAGAAAAGAACTCAATTCCCAACTTGAATCAAGGGATATGATGATTCAAAAGTGGGAAGAAGAACTAGAATCAGTGAAGAAGGAAGTGGAGAAATCCAATGCTAGAGGAAAGCCTAAAATGAAGGATACCCTGCACTTGATGTTTGATTATCCTTCGGCAGGTGATGATGAAATGAAAAGCAAATTTTCTATTTCTAAAAAAAGGCAGGTACAAATTTTCTCAGCTCAAAGACCATACAGTTTGGGAAAAACTGGTATTGGGTTTAATGAATCCCCTTCCATGCATGAAAGAAAGAGAGTTGTGAACAGTTCCAGAAGTGTAGAAAAACATCTAGGTGCTGGAGATAGGCCTAAGAGAACTATCTTAAAAGGAAATGATGACATGTGCTACTTTTGCGGGATTCATGGCCACACATCAAGCTTCTGTTCAGAGGCTCTGAAATACATATCAAGATGTGAAAATAGAAACTTTGATAAATCTGAGAATAAGAAGAAGCATCATGAGAAATCAGAGCGAAGAGTCTCTCAGGGGAGAGAATTTATCAGATGCTATTACTGTGGAATAAAAGGACACACAATGAGTATGTGTCCAGAAGCTCAGAAGCTCAATGTCAGAGAAAGAACTCAAAATGCATCAACATCTCGACAGGGAAATGATGAAATGAGGTATGCCTTTGATGGAAAATGTTTTATATGTTCTAATTATGGGAATTTGGAAAGACATTACAGAAAGAAGAAAGTAGGAAAGGAAAAGGGACTCGAAATGAGATTCTCAACCCCAGTGATGCATAATGAGCAATTCTACACTGGGAGACAAAGTGGTAAGTTTGAGAATAGGCTTAGAGCCTCAGGGGAATCTCATGGAGCTGAACAAAAGGTGTATCTGTCACCTACTCTGTCACACTCACAACCACCCCCTAAGAGGGAACATGAACAAATCTAGAAGAAAAAGGGTGGAGATGCTACAGTTGTGAGAAATAAGAATGAACATAAAATGGAAGACTCACCACCGGTGAAAAAGAGTGTGGTGAATCGGATATCTAATAAAAGAAAGATGAATAAAGAATGCATTAAAAAATATGCATGTCTTGTTTCTCAACGAGAAGTGGAGGAAAGAGAAAGATACCTAAAATGGGAGAATAAGAAAGGGAATATGCCAAACAAAGATATTCCTGCTTCGATAAATAATCAAGGAAAATGGAATTTTGGTAGAACCTCAAAGAAGGAAATGTGTACTAGTGGGTTACACCCCAAGCGGTGATAAAGGCCAGGCCTGCAGAATCTTCATATCAGAAAAAGTCTCAACATGTGGGTAATGAATGCTTAGTCATATGGCCAAAGCATTTTAAGCTGGACAGGTAGTTGGAGGAAGTAAGAAAGGAGTGTGATGCACTCCAAGAAAGAATCAAAGGGTTGGCCCATCAGGATCAACCAATACCCTCGTCTTGAGGATTTGAGAAATGCCCCTCTCCCTATGTATATAAATGAAATTAACTAATTATTCATGTGTTTCAGGTTTTAGGGAGATACGATCCAAGGGGAAGTAGCATATAAAGATGAAAAGTTGAGAAGTGATGTGCCCCAGATTTTTAATTGGATCAAATCAGGTACAAAAGTTGAAGAAACAAAAGGGAGAAATAGAGAACAATAGGAAGTGATGGTGTTATTAACTCTACCTCTTGTTTCCTACACCGAGTTTCAACTCAGTAGGCTTAGAGATTTTGTTAATGGCTCAACTCTAAGTGGAAGATGAGAACAAATGATGCAGGAGGAAAATACTAGTTATGGGTCTAAATTGTTGGGCCTAACTATGGGAAGAGTTGCATAACACAGGGGGAGCATTCTATATCCTAATCAGATGCATGATCTCAATATGATATGAAGGATTAATGTTTATGCTCATGAAGAATGATTGGTGGAAAAGCAGCAACACACAGGTTTTCATGATTATCTATTTTGTTCTAACAATGTGGTATCAGCTGACTGCTTTCAGGATACCAAGATGTTGCGAGAGAAAATCAAAGGCATGTTAATAGAACTCTGAGATAAGAAGTTCAAAGAAAAGACATCATTGAACAATGACCCAGTGAGAAGTTTTTTTTAAGAGAGATGAAGTGGTAAGAGACTCAGGGAGAGCAGAAGTGGCTGATGCTGATTCAGAAAAAGACACTGATGATGAACAAGAAAGTGTCATGTCTATAAGGAATCCAAAGAGCTGAGCTGAAATTGATAGACAGAATATCATTGGTGATCAGGCAGCTCCAGTTCAGACAAGGGAAATGAAATCACTGCAGCATGCATCTTATCTATCTTAGGTTGAGCTGAAATGCATTGCTGATGCAGCTGATGATGAAAACTGGATTCATCCATGAACGAAGAGATAGATTAGATTGAGAAGAATCAGAAGTGGGAGATTGTTTCGAGGCTAGTAGATAAGAACGTCATCGGGACTAAATGGGTCTTTCACAACAAGGTGAATGGAGATGGCACAATGATTCAAAATAAAGAACGACTGGTGTGAAAAGGCTACTCCCAGATAGAGGGAATAGATGTTGATAAAACATTTGCACCGGTTGCAAGGCTGGAGACAATCAGATTATTCCCAGCCATTATAGTGCAATAGAAGTTCAAGGTATTACAGATAGAAGTCAAATCTGCATTCATGAATGAGATTATGGAGGAAGAAGTGCATATAGAGAAGCCAGATGGGTTTCTCATTCATGTGGATGAGAATAAGGCTTTTCAGCTGAAGAAGGCATTTTATGGGCTGAAACAAGCACCAGGAGCATGGTACTCAAGGCTATATCAGTATTTGAAGAAGCTTGGTGTTCAACATGGTGGATTTGATTAAAATATCTTTTTCAACCACAACAGTAATCAAAGGATGTCGGTACTGATTTATTCCGAGGACATAATATTGGGCGAATCTGATGAAGCACAGTGCAGACAGTTTTCGGGATTCATGAAACATGAGTTCGAAATGTCTATGATTGATGAGCTGATGTTTTTCCTTGGTCTATAGGTGATGCAGGGAAGGAATGGAACATTCATTTCTAAATACGAATATGTCAAGAAGGTTTTGGAAAGATTTTGAATGGAATATTAAGAGGAGATGAAGACTCCGGTTGCTACCCGGATGAAATTATCAAAAGATGAGGATGACGAGGCAGTGAATATCACAGAATACAGGCACATTATTGGACGTTTTCTATACTTGACTGCAACAAGGCCTAACATTGTATTCGCCACATGCCAAGTAGCGAGATATCCGAGTAATCCCAAGGAAAGCCACATGCTTGCAATGAAAGGAATACTTCAGTATATCAAGGGAACGGTGGATTTCGGCTTGACATATAAAGACAGATCTCAGACAGAGTTATTGAGATATACTGATGCCGATTGGGCCGGTTCAGTGGATGATAGAAAATCAACGTTAGGTGGTGCATTCTATCTTGGTGGAAAGTGTATTTATTGGCTTATCAAGAAGCAATATTTCATTTCATTGAGCACCACGGAAGCTAAGTATATTGCGGCCACTCAAGCATGCACGTAGTTATTGTGGATGAAGCAGCAGCTTGAAGATATGGGAGTTGAAGTGAAGTCTTCGATCGGAATCCAGTGTGATAAATCAAGTGCTATCAATCTTAGAAAAAATCCAGTTCATCACTCAAGGACAAATCACATTGAAATAAAATATCATTTTATCAAGGAGAAAGTGGAGCAAGGGCTTGTGAAGTTGGAGTATGTGCCTATAGAGTTCCAGGTTACGGATATTCTGACAAAGGCCTTACCCAAGGAAGCATTCGAAAGGCATCGACTAGCTCTGGGATTTCAGTCGATTCCCTACACTTAATAGTGTGTGGATGTGAACCCCCCCCCCCCCCACCCCCTCTCCCCGAGGTATGATGTGTTTTTATCAAATTTGCTGATATGTGTTCTCTACTCTGTTACAGACTACAAAGGAGTGACCTTTGGGTTCATTGACAAAGGGGGAGAAAATAGTGATTGTTCAAGGGGGAGACAGTGTGACAATTTGATAAATCATGATTGATACGGGGAGAAGCTGACCAGTAGAGTAGCCAGATAAAGGGAGAAATGAGAAAGGGGGAGATTTTTAAATATGACGATGCTAGAAGTGATCGATCAAAGCATAGATATCACGATAGCTGAGGATCGTGATAAAAGCAGAAGAGTGGTGTTGGAATGTGGTAAAAATATTTCCAAACAAAAATTGGTCTTCCAACAAGTCTTTCAACAATTGGTATCAGTTTAGTACAAATTGGTATCAGTTTGGTGTCAACAGTGGATTTCAGAGATGAAGTGATTCATTGATGAACTTTTCATTTACTCTTGTTTCTCACGCTGAGCATTGCTCATGTGGGCTTAGATTATGTGTTGAGTAAATCCTTTATCGCTATCAAAATCGCAAAAGGCGAATGGTGGCTGAAAAATCAACAATGCATATTTTTATGAAAGAGTTGTCAACAAAACCAAAGGGGGAGATTATTGGGCAAAAATCCCTCAAGGTATCATTGAAGCATTTTTAAGGTGATTGTGTTTGTTGACAAAGTGGACATCAGTGTTTTCATTGTTGACAAAGAAAACCATGACATACAAATTTATTGACAAAGAGGATTTCATGATGGAATGTCGAGTTCAAGAGCTGAGTTCAACGATCCATGTTTGATTCAAGAACTTCGACAAATGAATGGATGATCTGGAGGCGGCATAAAAAAAACAGATACAAGGTGGCGCCGTTTTCCAGTGTTTTCCAAATTTTTGGGCCTGAAAATCGACAAATAAAGAAAAGTGGTTTTTGGAAAAGGGACTTGCATTCCATGTACATGAAAGCTTAGAAACTTGCACACCATATGTTTTTCAAGATCATATCATCAAAATATGGAAAAGTAATAAGGTTCGCGTAAGTTTGGATGTAGGTCGCATAGGTGACTTGTGCGCCGAGAAAGATACTTGCGCGCCGATGCCTTAGAAGCTTTAGAACTTGAGAACCTATGGTTTTCCAAGATCTGAAGATCAAAATATGGCAAAGGAAAGAGGTTCGCGCAAGTTTGGAAGTGGGTCGTGCAAGTGACTTGCAGGGGAAGAGACCTACGCACCGTGACTTGCGCGCCGAAGGGAGAGTTGCACGCCGTCGCGCAGGGGTGACCAAATGCCTATAAATACTGGACCACCCCCTTCATTCTATACCAGAGTTCAACACATTGAGAAATCAGAGCTCCCGTCGCACAGGTGTGGTGGTCGCGCAAGTGGTGTGTGGGCCGCGCAGGTGAAGTTGCGTGCCGGTGGTTGGAGTTGTGCGCTGGTGTGATAAGTTGTGCACCGGTTGGCAGTTGCGTGACAATATTGGTTTGGGCGTAAAAGGAAGAGAGTCGCTCAAGTTTGGAGTTGGGGAATATTGTGTCGCGCAAGTGTCTGAGGTGGACTTGCGCGCGCCTGTTGTGACTTGCGCACTGATACTTGCGCGCTGAGATTGACTTGCGTGCCAAGTAAGGTTTATTTCCAGCATTGATTTTCAGGCTGCGTGGAAGCTGGAAGTTTTCCCGATACCTTCGGTGCAAAGAGAGATTCATCTACGGGTGAAAATTGGGCTTCAACAGAGCATCTACTTACAGAGGAAGATGCATTCCTTCATGCAAATGAAGAGACCTACAGGTCTATAAACTCTGAGTGGATCCTTTCCAGAGTAGTGAGAAAAGGAAGAGGAAGAAGGTGATCATCTCCACCGGCAGTGATCCAAAGAGAGAGAAATAGGGAGTGACCCTTGGGAAAACAGTGAGCTGACCCTAAACTTTGTAAAGGAAGTGAGCTTGATCATAGAAGTGATCTAGCCCAAACTTTGTATCCACATCTAGTGAAGAATAGTGGAATTTGGTATGACCAGAAACTTGTCGACGTATGCTCCTTGGATGTAGCCCAGTGAGGGTGAACCAAGTAAAAATATTTGTGCCTGCCTGTTTGCTTCCCTGCATTACATTCAAAGTATCAACATCAGATAAAGAAGAAAATAAGTGGTCATAATAAAGAGATAAGTGCAAACAAAGTGACCCTTGTAATAAAGAGGTCAAGATCCAGTGGGGCAGAAAGAATTTTGAAAAAGAATATTCATACCCTGATTCACCCCCCTCTCAGGGTATATAGGCCCCTATTTGTCCTAACACTTGGTCATGCTCTCCAGGAGTTTCAATCCTTCTTTAAACTGAAATTTAGTGTTGTGTAGTGCCACTTCTAGATTTTGGTGCCATTGTGGTACATTCAGTTTGTTTTGAAGATACCATACTTGATGTTGGATTTGATTCTTGAGTTCTTCAATTCATTTTGTGAGGGTTGAAAACTAGATCACCAATTAGATATGTACCTTAATTACTGTATTTTCCTGAGATTACAGACCAAAAACACTCTATATGTAAAGTTAAATAATAATTAAGAAGAACCTAATATAAAATTAGAAAACAGAAAAGTGGGAGATAAAATAATTTTCTAACAATTAAATTAAAAAAAAAATTAATCCCTATAAACATTACCGATATGTCTCCTAAGAGTGTTTTTAATTCCATTGGTGATATCAAAATAAAAAATTTATAGTAACTTGATTCTAATAATGACTACAATAAAGAACTGTGATAAGACATGGTTGATACCATGAAGAATAGGGCTATAAGTATTCAATATCGTCGACATTTTGCCTAATTATAAATAAACTATAATCATTGAAACAACTGGATAGATATGGTGGTTAGACTAAATAAAAAATGTAAATAAGGATAAATTCATGTGAGTTGATTTTGAAGATAGTTTTTTCAAAAATTTACTTCGTTATCCATGAGTCTTCTTAGGGTAACTAATTTTAGTAGGTGATGGACAAGCATCAGTAACCCATTGGTCTTCTCCTATCACTACCCATTTATGAGTGGAAGTGAAATGACGTGACTATTTATTTCATGATGGGGTTTTCGAGGGCATCTTGAGACAATGATGTAGTATGATTTATTGTGATTGGTTAACTAAGGTTTCCCATTTATTACTGATATGAGAGACCTTATCCATTGTTAAGATAGGAAATACCTATATATAGGATAAATTATAAAGGCTTGGGGTAGCATGAAGTATCATCTCTGATAGAGACAACCACATTAAATCTTTCTTCTCAAAAGAATTTCAAAAGTATCTTTTTATGCAGGTGATTCTGAATGCCGCATACCATACATAGACATATGACTAGTCCAAGTGCACTATTTGGATACTAGAGGACATGATTATTTTGTGTGTCCTAAATTTTAGAGGTTTATAATAGAATCATTTAGCACATATAGTGTTTTCATAAAAAAAAGTTTTTATGAACAAACATATATGGATCCTTTTGAAACACTATAAGGTAGTGCAACACCCCGAGATTTTATGAAAAATATTATTTTAATTTCATTGATGTCTTGTGTTGTACGCTACACCAAGATTAGCTTGTATTATATGCAACACCAAAGGGAGATTTCACTACACACATCCCTGACTTGGCTTCCATTACACGCAATCACGACCTTCCTCGATAGTGTATGTAGTACGCAATACCAGGTTTCAATAAACAACGATATATTGTTATAATATTATTATGGACTAGACGTTATGAATATTATTAACTAAATTTTTAATTTTATAACATTATTATTCATCTTAAAAATTTTCTAGAACATGGTATGGGAACAAAATAAATTTTTCGGGTAAAATAAGTATTTTTCAAAAAATGCAGTTTTACCGCCTTTTGATGGCGCACCCACTTTAAATATAGTTTTTGACATGTTTATAAGTTCAATTTGACAAAATAAAAATCTTATTTGGAATCAGGATATAAAAATTTACTTTGGATAAATTTTTCATATTATTCTGATAACTTTCATATTTTAATGAATAGTAAAAACATGCTATATTTTAATTAAAAACAACTTTTTTCATCTCTATAATTTATATGGTTAAATTATAATATTTAATGGTTTTAAAGTATAAATAGAATATATTTTTACCATTTGATATAATTTATTTCATTACCATTAATTTTACATTGAATTCATAGGTAAAAACATTTCAATCTTTGGCAATGTTTTAACTTTTAAAACCCGTTTTCTTAACAACGAGATTAATTTTAAATTAATTACTGAAACTTCTGTGTTTTGAATTTTGAAAAATGGATTCCATATTTTAACTCAGTGGTTCCAAATTATGTTAACATGTTACTTTTATTTTTTTGATATTATGAATAGTAACTATGGTAATTTTTATTTACTACAGTTAAAGGTAAATCGGGTAATTAAGGGTAAAAATAAGATTATAAAATTACCCTAACACCTTCCAAAATTCTATTTGATGAATAAAAGTAGACCCATATCACCTAAGTGTTTTAATAGATTCATTTTATGGACTTTTGACCATGAAAATAATTTAATTATTATTAAAACCAAAGAAAGTGACAACATGTCACTCTCTTAAATCTTATAAGTATAATAATTTTAATTTAGTGATAAACTTCATGAAACTTCGAACATTAATAGTATATAGAAATATAATAAAATTATCTACATCTTGTGAATTTATTTAGAATTTTTAGGGATTAAATAATTATCATTAAAGGTAACACAATAGTGATGTTGAAATTATTTTATTGATTGAAATATCAAATAAATGGTTTTAAAAATATTAAAATAAATATTATATGAACTATTTAATGTGATCCAATAATTTTATAGATAAATATGACATGTTATTAATCTATTAAACCTTTTATTTTGAACATATATTCTGTGAGGATTTTATTTAAATTCAAATAAATGAATAGTGTCAAAATTGACACTATTGTTATTTTATAAAAATAACATAATATAAAATTGTTTAAAAATAACAAAAATATTTAAAAATTATAAATTAAAATTTATATGGTCTAAAATTTCATAAATTATCCAATTATGGACAATTCATAACACATAAGTAATTATTTATAACAATTTAAAATTCGTAATCTTATTACCACAAATAAAATTAAATAGATTAAATAAGGATAAATCAAGTTGATAATGTTTAAAATAAATTCAAAACATGTATAAATTTTATTGGTTGATGATATTACAACCCTATATCATCTAATATTAGGATTTAATTCATTTTGGAAGTTTTTATGTGGGGTTTTAATTTATTATAAATTAATATTTTGAGGTTTCCAAAGGTGACCCTCTCCTCCCTTATAAAAGGGAACCTCCTACCTCTCCTCTTTACACAACTTTGATCCTTCAAGATCGGAAAAACCCTGACCATTACTCTTCTAAACTTACCTAGTAATATTCTAGAGGTTCTGGTCTTCTCAAAAGACCAACTCTAGTCCCTTAAGAGGAATTTTAAAGGAGGCACGTCGAGGAAGAGGTAATCTCTTCTACCGATTCTTTCAAGTTTCTTCCTTCTTCTACTTACTCTTATTTAGTTGTTTCATTATAAAGTGATAACATCAGTATAACAAATATAATTATATTTTATTATAAATACTAAACAACCCTATTTCACCTTCTATACATCCTACGGAAAATGAATTCACCGTGCATGCGTACGTACGGAACACCGTCTCCACGCCGTGGTGTAATCAGTTTTTCCACCACCACCTTAATTGAATGGTTATAATGGTGTAAAGAATAAATATATGTGGTTATTATAACATCATACTGATTCTTATATATTATATCATCCACTCCAATTCTATTCAATAATTATGGGAACGATATTATCGCTCGTGCGTACATACGGAATACCGTCTCCACGTACGCGATGAGATTCATTTTCCATGATTAACCATTCAAGTATGATTATAAAGTATATATAATAAATAATCATGAAATATATTACATAATAATTATACTGGATTTATGTACATATATGTTTCATTTACTTAATTCCATTCAATTCAATAGGGAAACGAAAATAGCGTTCATGCGCACGTACGGCCTACCATCTCCATGAACGGTGTATTCCATTACATTTATCAATCTATCATATATATTTATATGCTGAATATATATTATATATAAATCATGTTTTAAATTCGTTAATTAAGTAAATCAGGATATAAGTAATAATATCAAGAACAACAAATCGAAACACATACGATAAATGAAACGATTTTACCCAAAACGCTGCTTTAACATGGAATTTACAAAAGATCGGGTAATATAAAGTCATAAGTGAACCATATATGATATCATAACAATGAATATGATTTTTTAATAAGTCAATGACATTATTTAAATCATTATACATGAGGTTCAGATACATACGAAGCATATCAGACATAAGGTAAATGGATAACTTTTCCAATCTAGTTTTTATCCAAGATTGTTTATTCGTAAGTATTTACTAGGGTTATATTTATCATCCATGTCCCTATTTTCTAAAAATGGTTTCATGTATTTTTAAAGTAATTTTTACCCATTGTTGAATTTTACTACATGGTATGTAAGGAATATTTATTTTGTTTACCATACGAGGTACTTTTTGACTTTTCTGGAAAAAGTATGAGGAAATGTTTTTTTAACTTATACGACATTAACGGATTTTTACAGTTTCATAAAGAATTATTTTCATGAATCTTCCTCCACAATATTTAATGATCATTTTCAACAAAATCCTTTTCTTTTAAAATTTCATGGCATTTTGTGAATAGAAAATGATTTTGAAGAAGAAAGGATATTTTCCTCAAGAATTCATTTCAAGTGTTTTGTCAAACCTATTTTCCATCTAAGATGACATTATTTAGTATGATTATGTTTAAATTATAATTTATCTATTATTCACATGGTTTGATTATTTTTATGATTAAATGATATCCATTTGTTTTATATGGATTATGTTATGATGGTATGATGTTTATGAAACCCATTTTATTCTTTGTGTTATGATGAATGATTTATGTTTATGTTCTGGCACACGTAAGAATGATTTCATTATGAGATGGGTGGGACCTATAGCTCCCTCAAATGCATTGGGTAATGATTTATATCTCATGAGATAGACATGGATTGAATTAAAAGTTAATCCGGTTTAGTGATACATGACTGGAACGAGGAGTGAACTAGATTCAGTAAGGGACTTTGTCCACTAAGATGGTCTTGGCAGCAATGCCTTGGCTACTATGGAAATAGTATCATGTGATTAATGGTTTGACACAATTACATGTTTTATTCCCATGCTATTTTATCATGATTGATGTTCCATTATGATCTATGCCTTACGTACTTCCATGTTTTATGTCATTGCTCAAGATTTTGATGTTTAAACATTATGTTCATGTTTTTAAGTTCAAATGTATATGATTTGTTTTATTTTCTCCATGATTACCCTTACTGATCATTTGATCTCACCCTTTATATGTTTTATTTTCCATAGGATATAAAGAAAGGTTTTAGGTAAGAAAACAAAATGGGAAGATCTTTATGGGAGATGTTGAAGATCTTTCACCATGATTAGAAGATTATGTTCTTAGTTTCCAAAGACACTAAACTATTACAATCCTTGAGTGTTGGTTTTTTTTATGTATTAATTATTCCTCAAAAGTAATGTAATTTCCATGTACGCCAAGATTTGGGTCTCTACAGGTAGGAAATGTAGATTTGATTATACTATTACGACCCTTCACATGTGATTAATACTAACGATGTTTCGCTCAAGGTAAACACTTCCTTTTATGTGAGACTAGTTAGTTTATGGGATGAGAGTGAAAAGAATATACATTAGAATAATATTAATCTAGTATAAGTGTACTATAATCATGGTTTTATTCTAGAGGAGATAGAGGAGGATTCTTATTAATTATAATGATTATAGACATTTTCCCACAACATGAATGAATGGGGTGTTTGAAATTCAACTAAAAGTAATAAAAATTTAATATCTATTAATGATAAATTTAAAATATGTGAGTGTAATTATTGATAAACTTGTAATTTGATAGTTTTTTATTTATAATTATTTTTTTATTTTGATTCTCCAAATTCCTTTTCACGATAGAAGACAGTACATAATATTGGCAGGAAATATTGACGTGTATAGTTGAGATTATGGAACATGTTTAATTAAACATCTCTAAGAATTCAAAAGATGTATAAAAATATTTCTTAACTTATGTATCATGAGTGGTGGAAGATATTTTTTTATATTAACAATGAATAAACTCATAAAATATTAGAATCATTTCTAGAAAAATAATAATATAAACTCACAAAGAAGAATAATTTTTATTAACATATACTTTATCAAGAGATGTTCAAAAATGAAAATGAGTCATTAAAACATATAATCCTTCATACAACTAGTTTTTAGAGTTTTTTTGAGAAAATATCCGTCTTTTTTTTATTTTATTCACTAGTGTTTATATTCAAATTTTATACCTTGAGGTTTTTTTCTCTAATTAGATATGTATATACTATTTTTTATTAAGGGTCACAACCTAGGATTCACTTTCAAACAAATAGAGATGTGGGTTAATGTTGACTAGAATCCAGACAATAGTTTCATGATTGATCCCACTAGATACATCAAGGTAAATATTTTACATTGTAATTTATTATTAAAACATTACTATAAGTAAAAAATAACAACATAATAATTAATTAGACAAACTTATGAATTTCATATAATAAAATCATTATCAATATTTTTATATTTACAAGATAAAATTTAGGATTTTTGGGATGTGAACCCCAATTAATCATCACCAATTTACAAAAATGATGTAATTACACTATTTTAAGGAATGGTTCAACTCAATAATTCAAAGTGGATGTGTTTTATACCAACCCCAAAAAAAGTTTTTTGTAGTTTAGATTCATCCATTATTAGTACAAAAACTTGGGAATGATTTCACCCTTGTAATAACCATATAAATTAACAGTAGAGACTACTAATAATTCATCATGACCTATCCTAACATTGGATATTGATGCGTATTAAATAGGTAGATACAAAATATAAACAATCCAAACAAGTCATAATCATAAAAAACATACTTCCAAAATATACAAATAAATACATTATAGTGGAAACAGATACATGAACACATAATAAATAATACACCCTATTGAACTAGTCGATAAATTATCAATACAAAAAATAAAACAACCTGAACACCTCCACCTAATGAACAAACACTCACCCTTACAACACATCTATAAATGGACCGAGATGGATACCTAACCGATTTCAATTCCTCGAAACATGAATGAAATTTGGAGAGCTACATACAATCACCAATACGAGTGTGCATGTGGGTTGTGTGTGAAATGTTCCGTATAAGAACACACTAAGGAATAATAAATTTCATTCATAAAAAGTTTCAATAGTTATAGTTTAAACATGATATAAAAAATACGTTTTTCACTTTTCAGTTAGCATGCATAAAGAAATCATTCAACATACTTTGTCACATCCCTCTTTAAAAAAAAAACAAGACTTTCCAAATTCATGGAATAACTTGTTTAAAATCATTAGTATCAAACCAAAAATTGAAAAAAATATTTTCTTTGAATGATTTCATTCAAAAAAGGAAATAAAACTTTTGAATTAAAAAAATAAAAACCCCATCATATTTCTATATTTTCACAAATTCATCATCAAATACCATTTAGAAAATAATTACAGATTCAATTCATAAACCACACTTTCTAAACCATTTAGGAAACAACTTGAAAATAAACTAAAATACAATAAGAATAAAACACAACCATCCAAGACAAAAATATATCAAAGATATATAATAAAAGTACAATGACCAAAAAATGGTTCATTTGGACCAAATCAAGGCTCGAGGATTCAAGTATGTTAGGAAACAAATCCCCTATATAATATCTAACAAGATTAAAGCATCATGGGAAAATATATGGTTTATAATATGAATGATAAAAAAAATTCTTGATTTAGTCTCTCTAGGGACCCCCCTAAAAAAACCAGACCATCACATTTTTCACTGTATCAGGACACTGAGTAATACACACACACACACACAACCCTAGGAGGGTGAAAATATATAGGGGAACTATCTAATTTGTGAACACTATACTAGTATGATACACATATAGACCTTGTATTATCTAATTAGGTTCACATGATATCAATAAATAGATGTGAGAAATAAACAATTCACAAGACCATTACATGAATCAGCAATATGAAAACTCAATAAAATAAGCCTTACATCACTTCTTAAATCCTAACAAAAAACAACGTCATTAATTTTATTAATTCGATGAACCATATAATTGAAAAATAATATAAAACATCCCCATCAAGGCCACAACATATAGGAATGTAAAATGTTAAAAATGGCCTCAAGGAGGGACTCATATTCATAAAACAATTCATTTTACAAAGTTCCAAATGAGCCTTTCAAGGTAGAATGAGAACACCAATCCATTCCACAATATTTTAAATCTCATTTAAAAAACCACTTAAATTATCATTATCAAATCATACATTTAAATCCACTTTAAAATTAACACATTTTTTTAAACCTCTCTTGAGAAACCAAGGTCCAACAATACTTTAGAACATAATGATAAGAATCAAAATTCCATATTTATCAAAAAAATTGTATAGAAAACATAAATTAATTACTTGAAAACCAAATACATATAATCATCCTTTTAAATCCCCCAAACTAGTTGGAAAACCCCCTTTTTAAAACCATTTAATTAATTTTACAGAGACACCCATGAATTTATTCAAACACTCAACCTTGATCCAAAGCCCTTAAAAATGATATATATATATAATTCATATAATACCCCACCATGCCTAGTACATAAGGTCCTTGGAAAAACATTTTCCATCCATCAAAGGCATACCATCTTCATTAAAATTTATAAGTAAACATTTATAACATCTAATAATTACTTGGAAAATATTATACGGGAAATTTCATCGAAACAACTACTTATCTCAAGAACAAACCATTAATAATAGATCTCCTTCGATGAAGAATGAAAAATTGTGCAAGGAAACATTCTTATTAACCCTAAAACATAAAAAACACTAATATTTTATCCTCATTAACCCTAAATTTTGATCCCCAGATCCCTTTTGGTTCATGAGAGAAACAAAAATCAAAAGGAAAGGAAGATTGTAGAAGAGATAAATGGAAATGATGAGGATACCTTATGATCACACAAGAAATCAAAAGGTGTATCCCTAAAATAAAAGAAGATGAGAGGGTAGGGATACCTCTATAAACCCCATACATGATTAAAATATAGTGAATAAATAGGGAATCTAAAAACATAAAACTCAATAAATGGAAATATATGGAATTCCCTGAATGATAAAAAATTGGAATCATACATGGTTAGGTCATACGGTTTGGTAAACCAAATTACAACTATTCAGTTGTAACTAGAAAAGAACAACACACTCATGTGGTTTTTATGAAAAGTTTACTAATATATGCAACAAATTTGTAAAATCCAAATTCTAAAAAATACAACACTACTGCATGACCACCCTCATGGTTTCCCCGTATTGTGAGCATACCATGTACCAATACCCCATTCTAAAAATGGATCCCATGGTTTCCACTATAAATCTTAGTATTTGGAACCAATCATGCACTACCCATGTAGACTAACCATGAACTAATAAAATGAATACGAATAACACCTTCATAATACATCATGCATGGTTTCCCCTTAACCCTGTGAACTAAACTATGGATAAGAGAAAAAATTCAATAAAACTCATATAACTAAATGGTTATTCTAAAAATTACCATTAATCCTTAAATTACACATTTCATTTTTTAATTTGGTCTTAAACCATTAACATGTAATCCATTTCAATAAACTAGTCCATTTATATGGTGAATCTATATCAATAAATCACCT
Organism: Viscum album; assembly: GCA_963277665.1. Classification (NCBI taxonomy): domain Eukaryota; kingdom Viridiplantae; phylum Streptophyta; class Magnoliopsida; order Santalales; family Viscaceae; genus Viscum; species Viscum album. Next base: position 766,182,210 of record OY728137.1, read on the forward strand.
ATATGTCATTTCATGCTATAAACACTTTAAGCCATTACTCAATCCTTTTTTAATCAAGGGTTCTCTCACCTAAAGGGTAGTCATAAGCTAGGTTGCATCAATAATTGAATCCAAAGGGATCCAACCAATATTAAAATCCATGATTTACCATTAAAAAATGAATAAATAAATTAGAGTGCATGTTATGATGGTAAAATTCACAATATTTCATATACATCACAATTAAATAGACCATAGGGTTAGGATTCAGACTTACAACCTTTAACTGAAAATTAAGAAACACAAACAAAAGGTAACACTAATGGAAAATAAGGTGATGGAGATCAATGAAAATATATAGATCAAACCGAACCAAGATCAAATCCCAATACAAAAGTTTTCAAATGGTTTACACTACAACGATGAAGAACAATGGAAGATAAGGGAAAACCTAGAAGACCAACTCAACAAACACAAACTATAGAGGTCATATTTGATGGTTAGCATATGATATCTTCCAGGTACATGTGGTTACCAACTGCCTTCTAATCAACTAAACCTGCTCAGACATCTCCGGCATGAGACTAGCCCCAACAAGTTTCGACTCACCAACATCCAACCAACAAATAGGTGAATGAAACAACCTTCCATACAAATCCTTGAAAGGGGACATCTGGATCGATGCCTAGAAGCTGTTATTATATGAAAACTCCATATGTGTCATATTCTTCTCCCATGAACCACCAAAATCCAACACACAATCTCATACCAAATCCTCTAGAACCTAAATAGTCCTCTCATATTGACCTTTAGTCTGGGGATGATAGGTCATACTCATAAGAACTGGTAATCCCAAAGCCTTCTGAAGACCCTTCTAGAATCATGATGGGAGGTGAGGATCACTATCATAAATGATACTCCTTGGAATAGTATGCAACCAAACTACCTCACACATGTAAAGACTACCCATATCATAAACTTTGAAGGTCCTTCTGATAGGAAAGAAGCGAGACACATTATTTAGTTGATCCATAATCATCCATAATGCATCATTCTTATGTGGTGTCCTAGGTAATCCTATCACAAGTTCCATAGTGACATCATCCCATTTCCACTCAATAATGGGAAGAGGCTGAAACATCTTAGTTGGCCTTTGATTCTTGGATTACACCTACATATAAGTGAAAAATTTCACCCGAAATCCCATTTTGAACTTCTTTATTCCAAAACACTAGTACTTTCTATGGAGATCATGATACATCTTTGTTAAACCAGGATGTTCCCCCCATCTAAAAGCATGAAACTCTCTCATCAACTCCTCACACAAGCCCATAGTAACCCATACTCAACCACATAAAAGAATAGAATTTCCAATATAAAGAGACCATCATGATGGTGTCACCCCACCATATAATCTTTCTCTCAAAACTAGGCCCTCCGAATCAGATAACTCATCTATCTTGATTAGGACCAAAATCATGAGTATAACATATGTTGAAGTCATAGATACTCATCCCTATGACTCCTAAACATCCAGATGCATGTCTATAAAGAGTAACATCATCCACCACTCATCACAAGACTCCCAAACTACCTTTTTCTACATCTTCTAGTTCAAATCATTAGAAACACAATTTCTCTTTCCCAATGTATAATCCAACTTAAAGTTGAAAGACTACAAATAATTGACCCACCTCCTATGTCGAAGGTTTAGGTCCTGCTGAGAAAATATATACCTGAGGTTCTTATGGTCTATGTACTCCATAGACCTCTAGCCCATAATATAATGTCTCTAATATCTCAAGGCATGTACCACTCCTTCCAACTCCAAAACGTGAGTAGGAAAATTCCTATCATGTGGTCTCAACTGTCTAGAGCCATAAGAAACCACTCAATCCTCATGCATCAGAGCTACTCTGAGTCCAAATCTAGATGCATCATAGTATATGGCATATGATTTATTCTAAATAGGTAAAGTAAGGATTGGTGTTGATTTCATCCTTCCTTTAATCTCCTAAAAAGATTTCTCATAAGAATCTGAAAAAAAAACTTCACCCATTTCTTATCCAACCTGAACATCGGTGCTTCCAGATATGATAAGTCTTGGATAAAGAACTAATAACAACCTCCTAAACCCTGAAAGCTCAAAATATCAAATAAATTCTTGGTTTTCTTTCAAGATACCATGGATGCAACCTTCTTTGGGTCTAATGACACTCCTACCTCGAAGATGACATGGCCCAAGAAGTTCTCTTTATCAATATAGAAACTACATTTAGTTATCTTGGTGTTAAGGTGATACTCTGTCAATATAATCAAGATGATGATAAGATGTTAGGCATGATCATAGACTGAATTGTATTACACTAATACTTCATCGAAAAAAACAGCCACAACCTGGTCTTGAAAGTATTGAAATATTTGGTTCATCAAGGCCATGAATACCACTAGTGTGTTGGTCAAACCTAATTCCATCACTATAATATCATACAAGCCATAACTGCTCCAAAAAGTAGTCTGAGGTATGTCTAAAGGTATCATCGTCAACTAATGGTATCCATATCTCAAATAAATCTTGGATAGAACCTGTAACCTTTCAAGTGATTAAAGGGATCATCAATGCATAGAAGGGGATACCAGCTATTGATCGTCCTCTGGTTCAATCCCTGATAATCCAAAAATAAGTGCAAATTCCTATCAGATTTTTTGAAGAAAAGAACTTGAGAAACCAATGGAGACATACTAGGCCATATGAATCCTTTAGCTTCAAGATCTTCCAAATGAACTCTCAACTCCAGAAGCTCAACTGGTTGCATTATATAAGGTGTAGTAGAAACTATATATTCTCCTAGAATAAACTTGATCATGAACTTGATATCTCTATCAAGCGGTAAGCTATATAAATCATGAGGAAAGGAATCTTGATAATAGTCTACCACTAGAGAAAAATAACTATTATACATACCACCATCATCTAGAGAAACAATAGCTATCTAAGCCATGATAAAATCTAATATTCACTGAATTAGTCTTGAACAACCATCCTGAAGATCCCACTCAACCTAATGAGAAAATCCACCTCCATTCAGAGATAGAATTGTAAATCTCCTACAGAAATAGTCATTATAATCCTGGTATAGAACTAGCCAATCCATACCAAGAATCAAATACAAACTTATCATTTCCAGCACAAATAGTTCCCAAAAGAAACGATAACCACCAATCTCTGGATAACACATCTTGAAATGCTTGATATTCTCTAATTGGACTCTCAAAGGTGTATTGATGGTCAAAAAACCATTTAAGTTTTCCAAATCAAAGACCAAATGATTTTTATAAAGATGGGATAAAAAGGAATGTGATGCTTCAATATCAAAAAAAACATAAGAAAGAGTAGACGATACAAGAATTGTATATCCGACAGTAGAAGGTCATGCATCAACACTGGCCAGAGTAGATTGCATAACATGTAGCTGAGTAACCCCTCTAACCTAGGCTCTAGTATGACTCCCCTATGTTGTTTCCTCTACCTAAAACTTCCACTCCTGTGTGGGCATACCACGTCACCAGACTCGACCTAAATGTTTATTGGAACTCTAGCTACCAGTCTGCTAAGGAGTAGCTTAGTCATTCTCAGACTCTAGTACCTATCCTGATCCTCTGAAACTACTATGTTGTGGAATTACCTTAAAAATACATATATAGGTGTCCTATCCTACTGTAATAATGACACTCCAAAGCGAGGTATGGACATTAAGGCTGATTGTGGGCAATCATGCCACACTGAAATCACTACAAAAAGACACAATCTTGAGATGGATTTCCACTGACCCAACTTCTTTGATTACTATTTCCTTGGAAAAAATATCATAGTAGCGCTTCTTACCACCATAATAGTTTCCCCCACTTTACCCTATTGAAACAGCCTAGCCACTACTCAGGGTCTCTCTCATACTCCCTTCCATGATGTGTGTCTGGTTCATCATGTTTGAAAATATACTCAGATGAAAATTTTTCACATGTGAACCGATCTCATAGTGAAGTCTATCCTGAAAACATCTTACCCTGGAGATATCATCAGCTACTAGAAATGACATAGAGCATTGTAGGTCAGTGCAGCATCTGACATAGTCTAGAATTGACCTGAACACCCATGTCATGTGTTTGAACTCACAAACCTTCTCATCCCTCAACTTCTTGGGATAGAAGTGGCTCAAGAAATTCACCTCGAAATCCTTCCAAGATAACTCCTCATGCTGCCCAGCCTACTCTAGAATGTCCCACCAATTCTTGGAAGGTCCATGGAGCATAAATGCAGCAAGATTCACCCTCCTATTTATGGGTGTCTCAAGATACTTGAAGACAATCTCCACTAACTTGATCCATAACTCAGCTGCCTGGGGACCTCCCGCCCTAGAAAATGTAGGAAGATTTTACACTTGGAACTCTCTCACCATCTTTGGCATCAAAGGTGTAATACGATCAGTATCCCTTTCCATAGACAACATGACCCTCAGGATGCTATCACGAAGCTGAACATCCATTTGATCCTCATGAGCTATAGGAAGTTCCAACTCATCTACATTAGGAGTGTACTGATTTCCACTCTCTTAGATGCTCAACTAAAAGACAATGAGGAATCATTTTACATACAAGACACAATAACTCCTTAGAGAATTGGATATAATAATAATTCCAACCAAAAAAGGTAATAACAACAGAGAACCACTACTCCTAGTATCTCTAAAAACGTCTTACTTGTGTTTTAGCACTACATATCATTTATTTTTATTCCATTTATCAGTTATAACAAGTATCTCATATAATAGTTCATCAATGAAAATATATCGCATATAATAAATATGTCTTTATCAAGAACAATTCACACCCCCACACATATATATCCCTATGTTTCAATCATGATGCATGTATACCCATATCGCGTCATACTGAGGCATGAGTAGAAATATCAAGTAGCAATAACATCACACAACATGTGAGTCACCCAAGGTGAAATAACGTCAACTATAAAAAGTTAATAGCATAAATGGAAATTCCATCCCTGAGAACTTAGATTTTCCCCCATACATGGGTTAGCTACTCCTATGCACAAGATCATTACCAATTACCTACACATCCTAGTCTCCATTATACCTTTAACAATTAGTAAATAAATAGAAAAGAAAAAAAATTATAACTTTGATAGAACTTTGTAATGTCTCTCGATCTACCACTCTATCACATAGACAAAAGGGTTGGTTATGAGACCTCAAGAGCATCTCCCCATATGTCAGAGGATACCAACTAGCAGTGGGGGTGTGATAAGTATAGAGGGGATACTATATACCCTAGTAAAGAGTTACAATACATTAGAAATAAACAATAAATAAAAGTATCATAGTAATGGATAATAGTGAAAACCATATATTAAATGACTGGGAAATAAAGGAGAATCAAATAAACCAATAATAATGAATCAAGTAGTAAAAAATGAGATGTATTTATATGTCAAGATGAAAATAATACAAATAAAAGAATCAATAGATTCAATATAATCTCAAAAGGCCCAGTCCAGAACCCCATGTTAGTCCCTTCCCCAAACATCAACCCAGCCAGCAAGCAACAAAATCAGCAAGAAAGTCTCTTTCCTTTGATCAAACCTACATCCATGTAATCTTCTTGAGTACTAAATGGTGCCTAGATAGGGTGTGAGTAAGACTCAGTAGGTCGACACCACCATGTCTAAACATAACCAGACTGATAATAAGTGCATACAATAAAGTGATAAAGTTGTGTATTAATTAATCAATTAATATAATACATAAATCATAATGCTTCGGCACCATGTGAGAATGTCTCTAATCATATAGAACAACCATTAAAACCATAACCATATATCCAAATAACCTTCTTTGGTGCCATGTCGGTATGTCTGTGAGCATCTAACTCAACCATAACAACTAAAACCACATATCCATGGTAAAAGCACACAAATCTAGGCCAAGACCTCTATATAAGCATATCAATAGGGGAATAGGTGGGGTATGCTCAATATAAACATTATAGTATGGGACTGGGTAGAGCCCGCTCAATATAAGCATTATAGACTGAGACAGGATCGAGCTCGTCATTATAAGCATTAAAACATGGGACTAGGATGAGCTTGCTCAATATAAGCATTACAACATGGGAATGGGCTGAGCACACTAAATATAGTCATTAAAAAATGAATCACAAAACATGTCATAACAGCAAGGATATCACAATATCACATCATATGACCAAATGGTTAATTCAAAAAATTACTGTTAATATTTCAATTAAACAATTTATTTATTAATTTGTTATTGAACCATTGACATGTTGGATATTTCAACAAATAAGGCCATTTCCATGGTGAATCTATATCAATAAATCACCTATATCTCTTGTCATGATAAACACACTTTAAGCCTTTATCCAATTCATTATTAATCAAGGGTTTGATCTCCCAAAGGGTATCCATAAGCCAGGTCTCATAAAAAATTGAATCCAAAGGGATCTTAATATCACAATACATGATTTACCATTAAATAATGAATAAATTAATTATATTTCATGTTACATTGGTGAAATTCACAATATTTCATATACTTTTAAATTAAACATACCATAGGGTCAGGTTTTATAATACTGTCTTTAATGAGTGATTAAGCAACACCAACAACAGGTAACACCAATATAAATGAAGGTGATGGATATTAATGAAGAAACCTACATCACAACGGATCATGATCAAAACCCAACATAAAATTAGTGAAGAGTTTTACACTGTAATGTTTGAGAATGATGGAAGAAAGGGTAAAACATAAGCAGACCAACTCACTAGGGATTAGATGCAGAAACGGAACATCTGGAGTGGAGGGAAGGGGCCCAAAATCGCATATAAATCATCTAAGGTTGATATGAGGAAGGGATACACCGAAAAACTGAAATAATAATATGTATTTCCCACTTAAAACCATGGTGTCTGAAGATATGCAGCTTATAATCCTTTCACGTCATGTATTTCTTCATTTTTGTGATACGCTGAGAAACATGTCGCCTCAGGTTAATATTTTTACCGATCAACTTTTACACAACATGAATTCAGTTCACGTTATGTGACTAATTCATTTTATGAACCAGTTTCCAACATGTTTCTGGTGATAGTTACAAGTCGTGTAACATGTACAAGATGTGTAAATATTCTACAAACAGTTTTCAGCCCAATTTTGACAAAAGGACCCAAATCACCTCCAAAGACTTCCAAACCATGGAACACCCTCATAAACCCATTTAACATGTTTATACCTAGACTCATTTAATTCAAATAAATATAAAACCAAAAACTTTGGGTCATTTTCCCCAATAAAGACTCTCTGTCTCCAAACAAGACTCAGTCACCAAGGTCCAATGAAAAAACTCAAAGAGGGACATACCTGGAAATAAGAAATGCTATCTTAAACCTTCTAAATGCCAAGATGGCCCAAGTGATATCCAATTAATGTGTGATTGTGGTGTTATATCATGTATGCACGAGGGAGGTGACGTGTCCTTAAAATCCTTTGGAAATTTTTAAAACACCCAAAGAAGAACTAAAAATACTGAAAGATTGAACGACGGATAAAAAGTCACATACCATGGGATTTTAAAATTTATATTCTATTGAGGGAGAGTGAGGGAGAGAATGTAGAGGTGAGGGAGATCAGTGTCTAGGGAGAGCGATAGTGAGGGGAGTGTGTGGTGGTGAGGGCGCACAACAGTGAGGGAGGGACATCAGTAGTGAGGGAGAGCAGTGGCAAGGTTTTAGTTCCGCAAGAGCTTGAACGACATGAGAGAATCAGTTCGGTTATGGTTAAATTTATAAGGGAGTGATGAGTTTTATCAGTGCTTCTAAAAAGGCACTAATATGGATGTGTTCTATCAGTGCTAAAATAATAAGTACTAATAAAATACCTCTTTATTAGTGCTTTTTTAGCGCTGACAAAAACATATATTTATCAGCACTAGAACTCTAGTGCTCATAAAGACCTATCTTTATCAGTGTTAGAAAAATGTTGATAAATATTTAATAATAAAATTAATAAAATTAATAATTTAAAATTTATATAATTATAAATAAACATAAATGTGTATAATTATAAATAAATATTTATATAATTATAAATATATTTAAAAAATTGAAAAAATGTATTTATAAATATAATTATAAATGTAGAAAATATATATAATTATAAATAAAAAATTATTTATATAACTATAAATATATTAAAAGAATGGAAAATATGTATTTATAAATGTAATTGGAGATATATATTTCTAATTATAATACTAAATAATTATATTTACAAATATTTCTATGTAATTATAAATATATTTATATAATTAGATATATATATATATTTATTTATTAATATAAAAAAAATATAATTATAAATATATGAAAAATATTTATTATTATTTTATAATTATTTGAATATATAGTTATTTATTTATAATTATATAAATATTTTTAAAAAAAATTACATATATTTATTTATAATTATAAATATATAATTTTATAAATATAGTAAATATAAATTTTTAAATATATTTATATATATAAATAAAAATATATTTTTAACATTATTAATAAATATATAATAATAAATGAATTCACATTAAAAATGAAGAAATAGAATGAAATAAATTAAAAAACATTTTAAAAAGTGAATTCGTAACATTTTCATGAATTATAGACACATAAAAAAGGAAGACAAATGAATAAATAGATGATATTAGTTATATAAATAACAAAATTATTAAAAATGAATTACATTGACTATAGAAAAATATTATTAATTTAATGATATCAAATTAAATTAAACACTCGTACATATATTCATGATGAATATGTTAAAATAAATAAATATTAAAAATGAATAAATACAAAAAATAATAAAAATGGAGAGATATTTAAAAGAATAAATAATATTAAATCAATAAACTTACTTGTGCACATACATACATGTACACATGAGAGAGATACATATGTACACATACACATATACACACACACTCACATATACACATAGACACATACAAACATACACATACATACATACAATTATACATGTACGTACATTTTAAATTATTTAATATCAATATAAATATATATTTTAATAAATATATTCATATATATATATATATATATTATATAATTGTTTGAATAAAATATTAATATATAATATTTATTTTAATTACATACACATTTTTTAATTAATGTATATAAATATACTATTAAACATTTTGACTAATATAAATTTGATATTTTCTTATATATAAAATTATGAAAATAAGACTCATTTTTTATTAAAAGTTATATAAATCATATTTATATGTTATATTTATATATGTATACATATTGTGATATAAATATAATTTAAAAAATATAAATATTTATATATAAATTAAATTACTCACTATGAACGAACTCTCTCTTGAGCTACCTATCCCACATACAGGAAAGTCAGATGGAGATGGGGCTGGCAGAATAGTAGCAATTTCCTCCAAAACCCTATTTAAATGCTCCCAAATTGTTATAAAAAAAACAAACAAAACCAACCAACCTACCAAATGTTCACAATCCATTCAAGATATATATATATATATATATATATAATAGGTTTACCTGATTTTAGCTGAACTAGAATTACCTAAACTACTTGAGAGATATGATGGCTAGACCAACACAAAAATGAAAATAAGGACGAAGGGAAGTGAGTTGATATTAAGGATATATTTTCATAAATTTACATCATTAGTCATAAAATTTCTTGGGATAACTAGTATTTCTTTTCAACCTCAACTTGAACTATCTAAATTAGTAGACACCTCTCTTGAGGTTTCCTATAACCAATTTAGATGCATGGTGAGTAATCTCGAAATGGAAGGTGATGTAAAGGTCAACGCTCGCTTTTCCACTTCCCTTTACCACATTGAGGATACTTTACTAAATGTCATCTCTTTTATTTTTAATTTAGAGTATATTATTAGATAAAAAAGAAAAGTGATAGTAAATTAAGTTATGTACTCATTTTATTTTATCAAACTCACCACTCCCTCAAATACTTAGTTTTTCATGGATAATCTCTCAATTTGTATGAGCACTATGAATTTGAGGGAAAGGAAATGAAAGTTAGATTCTAAAAACAAAAGTGATTTGAAAAAAGGAAAACATATTCTTAGAACTCTCACACTAACATATGAATTTTAAAAGTACACAGTGAAAAACAAAACAGAAAGAAGAAGTGCTAAGTTATGAACCAATGTGGTTGATGACTGCTATATTCCTCCACTCTTGTTTCAAATACTAGATTGAGATATCTTAATTTACTCATATTTCATCCTTCTAAGTTGGTAGTGGAACCTCCTCCGACTTTTTGGAACTCGGTTCTGGGTTCTACTGGGCTGGCACTTCTCCTTGCCCAGTAATAGTGCACTTCTATTTATAGATATAATTATCTATCTTTTTAATTTTAAGATATCTTTATTTCATTGGTATTTTTCTCTTTGAATTGGACACTTTTATTTTTCTCTCAATCATAAATCTCCCCTTCTATTTGAATGTTTCTCCTTATCTATGTATAGGAGAGAGAGTGGTGCTTAGCGAAGTCTTATCTTGTTTTGTGGTGGATTCCAACTAGTTGGTGGTAGACGAGGCCCCATGTATAATTATTTTTTAATATTTTCTGATGGAAACCTTTTCATATGTGGATATCCCATTGGATTGAGCTTTATGAAAAAATCTAGATACAACACCCTAGGGTGTGGAGTGTTTTTTTGTAGTGCAACCCATGCATGGACTTCATGTCCTATGGCGTAGTGGACTCTCCATGTCCATAGTGGCTTATCCCTAAAAAAATCTATTCTACCATCTAGGAAACCTTCCTAAACAACAATGAATTCATCTTCAGAAAATCTTTTCTACTGTAACATTCTCGTCTCGTGATCCACTAAACGGTGCCTTGGGTCGGGTCTCTACATGACCTCAAGTGCGCATCCCCATAAGTTAGAGGTTGCCGACTAGAAGTGATGGTCAAAATGAGTCACGTGGGGAGACTATACCCTCTTTATTAGAGTATTCCACATTAGAGAAAAATATAAATAGTGGAAACAATATGCAATAGTCCAAGAACATGCATAAGAAAAATCCCCCAAGACTGGGTATAAACTATAGACAACAATAAATATGTTATGTCATGATAAACAATGCCAAGTGAACAAAACCCAAAATAAAGACAAACATCATAATTCCCCAAACGGTCCATACCCATGTTTGGAACCTCTTCCATGCACATACCAAGCCCGACTAAACTCCCAAGAACAAGTCCATTTACCTCATCCTGACCTACAAGCATGAAATCTACTCAGGTAACCAATGATGACCCGAGAAGGGTGTGAGTACAACTCAGTAAGCCACCACCAACAGTGTCTAAAAAATATCCAGTCTAAACAGATAGTGCATGAAAGTACTAAATAAGTGAAAAGTAAATAAAATATAGTTCAGGTTTCATTAGTTAACAAGGTTTACCTAATTCATTCTTATCATTATTCCCAATTTCATTACATATACCCTCTTCATTACTTTATCCCCTTCCCTAATTCGTGCATTGTGGGGTGGAGTTTAGAGCCTCAGCCTAACTCGACCCATGGGCGTAGAGTCTCATGTCAATACCCCACTCTACCAAGCCATGTGCACATGATTATTTATCCATTGACCACACACATACCATATGACATACAACACAACCAATTCCAACAGCAATCATAAACTATAACAACAACATGGGAATCAATATCATTCCATAACCCATTAACAAATTTACAATTTATATCATTTAGACCTTTAGATCGATTCCAATTTCATATTCCTAACTCACTAATCATATTCACTAGTCCCCTACATTAACCTATTTTACATATCTAACAATTCTCTTATGCTAATTCACTTAACCCGTTCATCATTTCCATGTATTAGTCCACTTATGCATTTCAAGTACAAAACACAATTCATCTGGCATATTCAAATTAATCTCATTTAACCCATTTTTCATGACAAGACAAAAAATACCTTAGCCATTATTCATGTCTAGACACAACTAACAAAATACCCTTCTTAACCATAAAATTAACCAATCAACATGTTCATCATGGGCTATACTTAAACATGAGTCAATTTCACACTTAACATTTTCGTTTCAATGTTCGGGAAGGTCGGTGAGCCCCATGGGTGGCCCTAAATTGGTCAAGTCATCCTCCATGAATCCCATGGGGATCATGAGGGGATAAATTTTTCACTTAGACACCATTTTACCAAAACTCACTAACGACACCAAGAACACATCAAGGGGAAAGCAAGAACACACCCTCATATGCACATATCTATATTAAAACCATGTGATATAACTTGTAGACCACATACCTAGAATCTATAGACGAAAATGCTCTTAACAGTAACATTATATCCCTATACAAACCCCCTTTTAAGCCTCAACCTAGATTCCACCAAAAAAAGAGGGTTTTAGGGCTTCAGAAGAAGATCACCCATGATACAAACCCGAATTCGGAAAAGAGTAGAAATGAGAGGATTAGACTTACCTATATTTTATATTCGCAACCAATGGTGCTCCAAACAGCCTATAATTGAGATAGAACCACCCTTGGGAAGTTTTGGGTTTTTGAGTTCATCACTAGGGCTAGAGTTGGGAGAAGAGGAGTAAAAATCAGGCGAGACTTAAAAATCCCATAGTGGAAATTTTGTAATTTTTTTCAAATTTAATGGGGTGAACGGTTTGTCAAACCATGTGCAAGCCACTATAAAAGGGAATTTGGGTCAGATAATTACCTGGTGATTCCCACATGGTTTACAAACCGTGCACTAAATGTGTGGTATTCCACTACTTAAGGCTGCACAGTTTGCCTGGGAAGGCTGCATGATTTACTGAACCATGTGTCAACCATGTGCCACAGTTTGGCCTGATTTTCCTTCCTTTCGTATCCTAAACTTTCAAAACACCCCTGAGGCACCTCATACTCCCGAGAATCATTTCATTAACCAAAAACAAGAGATTGAAACCAAAATTTAAACAAGGACATACCTCCATGATGTCCAGGATCTTACATCTACTGCCACTTTGTGAACCTCCATGTCATAGTGGAAAGCCTACAGTGCAGTGGATTCTCGGTTTGCTTTCCCTTGTCCACTACGCCGCATAGCCTTCGCTACGATGTAGTATTACTTGAAATGAAGTGGTAGTTTATCTCCCTTTATTCTGCAATTGATGCTTCATTCTTCATCAAAATAGGGTCATGCTGGTCTGCTCAAGAACTAGAGGTGATCCATGGTGACCCCAGGTTTTGATAGTGGTATTTGGCTCGAAACCGAGCTTCCGATGTGGAGGCCATGGTGGTTCTCGATGATTTTTCTTAGTGATCCGATGGTTTGTGGCGTAGAGGAGGTAGCCTGTGGCGCAATAGTGTGTTTGATGATGACGACACACGAGTGACCCGAGATGATGTCATATGTGTAAGTGCACAATACCCATGTCGTTGAATGCATCCCACATAAAATTTCAGCCATGAGAGCTTTGATTAATAAGTAAGCGTGTCCCCTTAACTGTCTGATAAGTCGGATGGGTGGTAGATGATGCCCTACTCTACTATGCACCGCCCCACACTGGTGAAGCTCTCCACCCATCACCATGTGGACCTGAACCCCACACATTGACGTGCTCCTTTTCTCGTGTTGTGCAAGCTATTATCCTACCAACTTATTCCGCCCATGTAGTCCATCCCCATGGGATTTCCTGGCTGATAAGCCCTTTCATGGGTTGGCCATGTGTCTTGTGGCATGTGTGTTGAGGGATAGCATGGGTTGAGCCTTTTTTTCTTAGTTTTATTCTCTTTTCCATTTCGTATACAAACACAAGAAATACTCAAAATAATTCAACAAAGTAAAACAAATATTTTTCTTTCTTTGCAGTAGTGTGGTTGTGGTGTATTTTTAAATACACATTTGGACTGATGGTTATGAGGTTTGTTTCTTCAATGTCATTTGTATTTAAAATAGAAGAAAGGAATTCTTTTGACTGTGAAAAATGGAAAAATATTTCATCAGAATAGGAACTTTCCGGTCTGAGACGAATAAAAATAAAAGGGTTATTTTCATATTAAATATGGAAAGTGATCTCACATGAAGTCTTTCTATCTTACATAAGAAGAATAGAATAGGGAATAAAGAGAGACACAAATTAAAGCTTTTTCTTTATATTTGTGAAATGAGAGATAGAGAGAGAGAAGGAATCACACTGCACATCATTGACACACCTGTAGGTAGAAGGGGAGAGCATGACAGGATATTATTTTGATGATCTATACATCGAAGAGGAATAAGTAACCATGCACTATATTGATGATCTAGTTTCTAAGAAGGAGACTGCTCTCCAAGTCATGAAGATGGAATATATCACTGTTATACAATGAATAATTTTTATTTCACACTTTCACTGGAAGGAAGATAACTTGGATGTTCATGAAGAACTTTTCAAAGATGGTGTTCATAGCAGGTATGTAAAGGAGGATCTAGTGAGGAGTTCAAAAATGCATCTACACAAAATTGAGGATTCACCTATCCATGAAACTGTTGTTGATTGGAGATAAACCTACACGCGTTGCACTATCATTTTTTGTTTCCAATTATTAAATTCAAGTTATAAAAATTAATTACATAAAAAGATATATAAAAACATAAATTGGAAAGTGGTGAAATAATGCTTACCTAAAACCCTAGGCCAATACACATTAGGGGGGAAATTTAACAGCATGGTTTTTTTTAAATTTAAAGGGGCAGGGTTCGTTTTATTGGTCCAGCGCCAAATGAAGTGGCGCACAAAAAGGGGAGCAAAGCGCCACACGGGGTCGGGTGGGTGGGCTCCCGGCGGTACATTGACAGTCGCACAGGGACTGCTGGCACGGTGCTCGGAAGGAGTTTTTCGGAAAGGTCAGATGACTCTGACGATGATGATATAGGGATGGCTTTCGGTAATGGCGTGGATCCTGGAGACTGGGCTGTGGTGGCTAGGATGCATTTCTGGGCATGCTAGCTCGACGATGGTGGTCTTCCGACGGTGTTGGCCGGTTCCAACGAGGTGAAGCAATGACTGTGGTAAAACCTCGGGTTGTGTGTGGGATTTGTGGGATTTTGCGGTCTTTCGAGGGATAATTTTTTAATATGGGTTTTAAAAAAACAAAAATTAGGTAAAAGGGGTTAGGGTTCCGGTATTTTTAAAACTGGGTCCAAGATGCGTGAACCCCGTTCACGCATCTTAACCGCGCTGAAGGATGCGTGAACCGCGTTCACGCATCCTTCATGAAGTTGATGAAGGATGCGTGAACGGGGTTCACGCATCCTACAGTAACTTTTTTTTTAAAATTTTTATTTTTATTTTTATTTTTATTTGTTTTGTTTTGTTTTATATATATATATACGAACAAAACATAAAATTCAGCAGAATTTATCTGCTATTTAATATCCAGCAGAACTGCCATTATAGCAGTCTGGATTCTGACAGAAACCATCACCCAGGGCTCTCTTTTATAAGAGGGCTTGCCCAGGAAATCATATTGCATTTCCGATGTGGGATTCAGGTTCTCTTTTCCTGCACAGAACATTCTGCATTTCCGATGCGGGATTCTGTTTCAAGTACGTGACTTTGAAGGACTGTAAAATACAAACTATACGACCAATATAAATGAAACTTAAAACATGGATTAAACATATAATAAATAGTTGAAAATGAAAAGAATTTCGTAAAAAGGGTTGATGAATATTAATTTATAAGCTTTCAAAACCACCAACTTGAAACTTAAAAAAGTTTCAAGTACGTGACTTTGAAAGACCATAAAATAAAAACTATAAGACCAATATGAATGAAACTTAAAACATGGATTAAACATACAAGAAATAGTTGAAAATAAAAACAATTTCATAAAAAGTGTTGATGAATAATAATTTATAAGCTTTCAAAACCACCAACTTGAAACTTAAAAATGTTTCAAGTACGTGTCTTTGAAAGATTATAAAATACAAACTATATGACCAATATGAATGAAACATAATATACGGAGGCGGAGGTGGGGAGGGAGAGGATGGGTAGCGGCAGAGGGATAGGGTTTGTTGGTGGTGATCGGTAGTTGTTCTTTTTAAAGCTTGCAGTCGCTCATTTCAAGGGGCGCAAATGCCCCCTTTTCTAGTAGAATAATGCATGTTTTTTTTTTTGTAGTGATAGGATGCCAAGAGTTGTGCCCCAGGAAATTACTAGTCTCAGCTCATCCGGCAAAGGAAAATCCAAGAAAATCATTGCCAAAATGAAAGTATCAAATGACTTACATGAAATACTGTCTTCATGCATGTCATTTTATGTAGTTTAAGTTGAAATAGCGACACGATATTAATGTTGGTTTATTATGTGTATGATTTTTCCGCACTTTGATTAATCTATTTTATTAATGCCGGTCGATTTCCATGACCTTAATTCATTGTGAGATTGTTTTATGTTTGTTATTTTCTGTTAAGGTATTTTTTTTTCACATATAAATGAGGCGAAATATTATCTATTTGTTTTTTAGTTGGTTGGTTTAGTTGCAATTGTTCGCTATTTCATGTAGAATAAGTGGGATATTTATTTTGATAAGTTTTTTGGTGATATTAATTGGCGGTGTTTTCAAGCATTTAATATTTATATCTCATTTCATGTAAGTGTTTGTTGCAAAAATTAATATAATATCATGAATAAATGTTAAATTATGAAATCATCATTTTAGAAATTGGGATAAAATTTCATGGTTAATATAATATCATCAATTAAACTGTCGCTAATTGAATAGAGACTACAAAAGGGAGGCGTGGCGATGCAGATGGCGAGCGACTGTCGTACGGAGAAGGGGGCGTGGGTGCATAGGTAAGGGAAAAGACTAACCAGCCTATGGTGGTCACGAAAAGCGACTGTGGCAGTGGGCGAGGTGGGCGACGGTCGGCGACGGTCGGCGATGGTGGGCCACTGTCTCCCCGACGCCGGAAGGAGAAGAGAGCGAATTGAGAGAGGCGCATTGAGAAACTCCATGATCCTCCTCCCGTATCCCCCATCCTTAACATTGCTTGCAGAGATGAGCATCTCAGAAAGAAAGAAAAACACAGCGCCAGGCTGGGTCTCCGCATGGCTCTTTTCTGGAATACCCATCTCTATAAGAAACATTAATGTGGGAGAATTTTAGACCCTCTGCACTTCCCCTTGTTAGCAGCCACCGATACGGGTGTTTATATAGGCTAATGAGAGACCAATACAGTCAGAAAAACAGTAGGATGGCCCACCCACATGACATTATTGAACATCTCTCTCCTCATCTACCTCTCCAACATCCATAAAAGTTAGATGGTGAATAGTATTAGGTGCCTCCAAAACTCGAGTAAATGTGCAAACAAACAAAACCACCCCACCTACCCAC
This sequence comes from Viscum album, assembly GCA_963277665.1. Lineage (NCBI taxonomy): Eukaryota > Viridiplantae > Streptophyta > Magnoliopsida > Santalales > Viscaceae > Viscum > Viscum album. The sequence continues at coordinate 766,199,754 of OY728137.1, forward strand.
CAAACCAAGAATTTGTGTTGATTCAAAATTGCAATGGGACGTTTTGATGCTAAAAGAAAACGTAAGACTTTTAGTTGTATAAATAAACACAAGATGACTGGCATTCAAGAATGGAAAGTTTCCTAGTTGATGTATTTGTTAAACTATATCCGTGTGTTATATGTCACTTCCAATGTATTATTCTATGAAGTGTATAAAATTTGATAATATGATTTGCAATATGAAAAACATTAAAAACACAAAATGCAACCTTTAAAAGTAATACACATAACATTTATAACACGCACACACTAGCACAAAATATTTATAACCCACACACAACCAAAAAACATATATAATACTCAAAATATTGAGTAAAAAAATAATTTTTATAATATAGAAAGGATAATAAATGTTTACCAAACATAAATTATTGGTGGATGGGAAGCATATGCAACACACCAATCTCCCAAGCTAGGAGGACATATCACACAACCCAACCACAACAAAACACAAACAGGATCTGAGACTAAAGAATACTTCCCAAAAGAATAGAGATGCACAAAACAGAAGAAAACCCCAATGGGAACAGTAGCATGCAATACTACCACATCAAGAAAGAAAATAAAAATGGTACATGCACCACCATAGATCCGAGCAAGGGATGCGCCGGCTTTTATTTGCGCTCAACAGAAAGCGCTGATAAAAGGGGGGGTCTTTATCAGCGCTAGCAAAAAGCACCGATAAATATACACTTTATCATCACTTTTTTTAGCACTCATAAAGGGTAGATTTATCAGCGCTATTTTTAGCGCTAATAAAAGTTTTTAATATAAAATATTATTAATTTATATAAAATTATTATATTTATATTAAAAAATAATGTTTATTTTTATACATTAAATAAAAAAAGAATTTTTATAATTGATATATGTTTTTAAATAATTCAAATATACATATAACAATTTTTTTTAAATAATAAATATATTATATATATATATATATATATTTATAATTATATATTTATAATTATATATAAATACTTTTTAATATACATATATTTATAATTATATTTAAATACTTTTTAAATATGTATATTTATAATTATAATTATAAATAAATATATATTTCCAATGAATTTGGTCAATTGATGCGTGAATATAATTGGCGTTCATAAGTTATGTATTCATCATGAATGTTCGTTTATACATTACATTCTCATTACTATTCATGTTGTCCATATATTTAATGACTCATTTATGATCTATACTTTGCTCGGTGTATATGATTCATTCATGTTCACATGAAGCTATTATGTTCTCATAAATACTTAAAATCATGATAAATATATTTAAATAATAAATATATTTATTATATTTATAATTAAAAATATTTAGTTATATATAAATATTTTTTAAAATATATTTATATAATTATAATTATATATAAATAAATAAATAAATAAATATATATGTATATATTTAAATAATTATAAATTTATAATATATTTTTTAAATGATAAATATATTTTTATATTTATAATTACATATAAATGCCTTTTAAATGTATTTATTTGTAATTATAATTAAAAATAATTATATATATATATTAAAAAAAATATATGTCTTTAATGAATATATATATATATATATATTCTTTAAATACATATATTTATTGTAATTTTTTAAATGATAAATATATTTATTATATTTATAATTATATATAAACACTTTTTATAAAATTACAATAAATACATTTATAATAATTTTATAAATATAGATATTTATATATTAATATACATATACATATATATACATATAAATATATTTATAATTATAATTATAATTAAATATATATATATATATATATATTTAAATAATTTAAACATTATAATAAATATATTTATAATAATTACAATTTTATAAATATATATAATTATAGAAATGTATTTATAAAAACATACAAATATGTATACATATATACAAATATTTATATTTATAATTATAAATAATATATATATATATATATGTAAATAATTATAAAATTATAATAAATACATTTATTATATTTATAATTAAAATTATAAACAAATATATATGTCACGACCTGACCCAACGAGCCTCGAGCCGCGACTACCAAAGCCCGCCTCCAATAGGCCAGAGGTTGGCGACTAGCGCCGAGTAGGCTATCACACACATGGGAGACCTTAGCCTAAGGTACATGTACCCAAGAATCCACATATACCTCCATGCAACAATGTAGAGATATATAAAAACTAAAAAGAAATGCATGCATACATCTATCCCACAACCAGAGTACAACAGTAGTACAAAAGGGCAAATACAGGGCCCACCAAAAGAAAACTCAAAAAAGCATCCAACCTGCTCAGAAGGAGGAGACCAGTCAAACTCTCGTTAGAAAGCTCATCGGCTCAGCTCCGGTAAACACCCCGGTCAGTCTAGCTCATTAAGCTCCACATGCTCCGGGTCTTCATGGGACTCCATCGAAAGGCATGTGGTTTCACGAACCAACTCGGGTCAACCCTGAACCGGTCACCCGAGCCGGTCCGCAACATGACCTGAGGGGCATTCCTGATCCCCACAGGCTAACAACTAGTGTCGGGCATCAAAATTTAATCGCTGGGAACGATTTGGCCTATAAAGACAAATAAACTAAACAATAGAAACAAATAGAACATCGCAAAATAAATAAACGACAAGAAAAGTAAAGGACGATCAACAACACGACTAACATGTCAACGTCTAAAACTCCATGTAACTCCATGGGTTACTCTCCAGTACCGAAACCAAACATTGCCCAAGGCGATCCAAACCAAAGCTGGAACCTGCAAGAGAAACTAAAATCAAGAAAACACTATAGGCATGAGTATTAAAACTCTGTAGGTAGGCCCGACTAATCTATTCCCAATGCCCCACCTTTAAATAAAGAAAACATTGATTAACAGGTTTGAACTACAAATATAAAAGTAGAGTTTTTCATACTCTGTATTTTTCAAACAAACATGCATGACCCATTACCCTCTTAATTTGAAATAAGGATCAAGGGGAGAAGCAAAAGAAAACAAAGAAAGGCAGTAAAGACTTATTTTGCTAACACTGAGTAAAGAGAAGGATGTTAATTCTTTCCAAAATGCTTTTTCTTGAAAATATTTTTTAAACATAAACCCAAGTTCACAATTTACCCAAAAGAAATCAAAACCAAGCGTGAGGTTACACTTCCACATAGTGAGGGTAATGGTACTAAGGGTACAAGGGTCAGAAGAACACGAGAACACCTAGAAACTTAGAGGAAGATCATAACATACTATACATGTGACTCATCCTAAAGGCATGCCCTACTCAATGACGTCATAACGCCCTAACGCCCGACCGTCTCCCTACCTGGCCTGGTCGAGGGGCCCAATCTCATAGCAATAAAAACAAAACACCCCCTACTACGGGGCACTAGCAGTACATACCCTAACTAGTGCAAAAATCGTTCTCTACCTTAAAAATAATTATAATACGAGGGGAATCACATACCGAGGACCCTCCCAACTCGCTGTCAACCAAATAGGCATGAGACCCAACCCAGGAGGGGTTTTTCCAAATAACCATTCTAAGTGCCAAACTGGCCCTTAGATTCACAAAATTTAACCAATAATCATTTTCACAAAATTTAACCATGAACCATCATTTTTAAGAACCGAAAACACCTTTGAAAACCCATTTAATAAATTCAAATCACCACTTTAATTCTAAAACACTCTTTACAAAGGCCAAAGAGACATCACAACAAGCACTTGGCATGCAAACCAATTTGAAAACATCAATCATCATTTTTTGGCATCTCGAATACATTTATTAAAATCAAAACATGATTCTCAAAGTCATAAACCATGTGTAAGAGCAAACTAGGCAACTTAACCAACACTTGGTGCACAAATCCCAAATAAAACACACCACACGTTCAAAGTCCGTTTTAAAATCATGCGCACACCACTTTATCATCCACAGTAAAAAAAGTCTACTTGGGAACCCATTTAAGGAAAACCAACCACCATTTTAATTTTAGAATAAATTCATAAGGGCCAATCGGGCATTTAATAAACACTTGGTATCCACAACTTGACAAAAATGCACCACATGTTAAAATTTACATTTGAAATTATGCGCACTTCAAAATGTTTCCAAAACATGATTTGCAACATTCAAATTATTTAAATAACCAATTAAAATTTTATAAACAATTTTTTTTAATGAGTGACCACAAATTTATGTAAAAAAAACTCATTCAAAGAACACATTTTTGATCAAATGCATGCCCACAACCTACTAAAACGGAATACGCATCAATTTCACAGTTAGATGAACTAGTTGAACAATTTATGAAAAGCGATTAAATAGCATAAGATTGGTTTCCATCAAAATTCCCTTTATACCATGTAAACACACTACAAAATAGTGAACACAACTAAATTTAAAAAAAGAACAATTTTTCACCAAACTAATTAATCACAAAGCACGTAAAAACAGCCGAGAAAGTAAAATAATTGGCCAAACAATGACTATCTACAAAGCCAAATAATTTTCTCCCAAAACAATTATTCTAAAAATAAAAATAAAAATAAATAATTAATATTCAGCGGATGTGAAAAATAAAAGCAATCAAAGTATTTCTAAATTTAAAGGGCAAGACAAAGGGATCCTACCTCAAACGAAGCGCGAACTCAACTAAACTTCGGTTGAAGGTAAAAAAACTTCCTGCAGACCAACAACACACCTAAAACAATGAGATAAAAGTGAAAATTAAAACCCTTGGTGTTCGGGTTTGCTAAACCAAAGGAAAACCCCTAGAAAAAGAGAGGCAAACCCACGTGGAGGAAGAGATGGCCGAAGATTGTGTTGCATTCGCCGGAGATGACCTAGCCGGAGTGACTGAGTTGGCCGGAGACGCGAAAGGACGAGGGGGTGGCTGGCCGGAAGTGCAATGGCCGGAGGCACCACTGGCCGGAGCAAGGGACAACGAGGGGAGGGCAGTAATCGTAAGTCGACCAAACGGGGGAGGCCGCGCCGGACCAAGAGGGGGAGGCCGCGTCAGACGGAGGGGGCTCGGTGAGGGCGGAGCCGACTGGGTCGGCTGGGCGGCGAGGACCAGAGATGGCAGGGGGTGCAGGGTCCCGGGCGAGTGCGGAGGGGCGAGCAGGGAGGCGGGACCCAGGTGCGTGCGGCGGGGCGAGGTGACCGACCGGAGGCGCGACATGGCCGGAACGGGAGAAGGTCGAGGGCGGGGCTCCGGGTGCGCGTAGGCGGACGAAGGGGAGGGGGGGGGGGGGGCTCGCGATGGAGAACAGGGAGGGGGGGGGGACTGGCCTTGTAGAATTAGTTTTTTTTTTCATTCTATGTTATAATAATAATAATAATAATAATAATAATAATAATAATAAATAATAACAACAATAATGATAAAAACAATAATAATAATAATACTAATAATAATAAAACAAAAAATAACAATAATAAGAATAATAACAATACCATTAATACAATAATAATTTTTTTAATGGAAATAATAATAAAAATTAATAACAATAAAAATAATAACCCCTTAGTAATATTAATATCCTTAATTAAATAATAACATAATCATTAATAAAATTTAAGCATTTAAACCATTTTATTTACATAAAACACTATTTATTTTATCGTTAAACATTTACGCGGGCACCCGAGTTAACGAGATAGCTACAGGCCACTGTGTAGTGACTACGCACGGGTCCGAAGCCCACTAAAAACATTAAACGATGAAGATTTTAATCCAGGATATAGCTCGGACCTTGGCACGAGAACCCAGATCCAAGAATTAATAAAATAAAAATTAATTTAAAAAGGCGGGTGTGACAATTCTCCCCACCGCATACACTTTTTCCCCCCAGAAAGTCACCCTGCCGAACAATAAACAAAATAAGAGATCATGCCCAATTGAAACCGAAAAATACCACAATACTAGAGAGCGGGAGAACACGAGAGGGGGTCTCCCCACCATAATAACTCAACTAATGCGGAAATTTAACACCCAACCATAGCACCCCAGGAGAGGGGGGGGGACACAGGAACTCCCAACAGATCTAAACTAAGTTCTATAGCACGAGCAAACAACACCTCCACTAAAACCCGGAACTCTTGACCCAGACCAAACAATCCCAACACTAGGGGGAAACCTTCAAGCAGAACGTACCCCAAACAGTGAACCCGAGCATAACCAAAAACATCGGCTCTTTTATAGGAACTTACATCTACAAACAAACATAGATAAACCAAAATTAATCCAGACAAGGTCCAAGCAAACTTTTAAGAAAAGCGCACGATTTAGAAAATTATGATCAGACAAACAAAACTGTTTGGATTACAATAGAACATGTCCTTCATAACTATACGATAAAACAATGGACCTACAACAACATCAAAACTTTAACAACAGAAAAACAAGAATGAAAAGACTTTAAATGTTCCACTGCCAACACAGAACACAAAACCCAAATCGAGGGTTCACCCCCCGACAACTCCTGACTACGTGCGAGCTTCGCCCCAAGGCCTGTGGCTAGGGTTCTGATGGCTGAAGTATCTACTACCTCACAGTTAGGCACTGGAATCCTTCAGTCACAACGTCTTCTTCAGGTGATGCTTCCTGCAGAGCTTCTCTAGATGACCCAAACATCCGCAACGATGGCACGTCTTCGGAGGGGTGCGACCACATGCTCCTTGAAATGGTCAACATATGCCTTCACCGTCCATTGTCCTTGTTGAATATGCATGAGCTCTTCCCTTTTATTTATCTTCACCTCTTCAGGTATGAACCATCAGATGAAGATGGATTTAAAGACATCCCATGTCATCCCAACTTGCATTGACGGCGGGGCAAGCAACTCCCATTCATCCAAATTCCAACCCTCAAATAATCCTAGGACAACCCGAACTCTAACATACTGGAGTTCCCAACATCCTAAAAGAACACTCGACCTCTTCAAACCACATAACTACCTTTAACGTACCCCAATCACCGTTAAGTATAGACAATGTCCGAGAAGGACCAAAAACTGGGCATGACTTATCAGAAACCTTGGGGACTTTTCTGGGAAGAATTTTCTGAACAACATATAAAACAAAAAGCCAAAACCAATATCAAACTGAAGAAACATCAATGAAAGCGATTTCATCCAAAAACAACCAGCTCAAAAAAGGAAAAAACAAGCAAATACAAACACAACTCAAACCCCCCATTTTCATTTTAGATTTCAAAACTGCCTTCTTTCAAGGCCACTTTCCAAATAAAAAACCCACTTTTCAAACCAAATTCAATTTTACAAAAATCATTTCCCCTTTTAATTTTCAAAAAAGCACTTACATCAATCAAAACCAAACAAAACTTAACATACAACAAACCATCAGGACGAGGAACTAGCAGTTACGCTTAATTTGGTGACATGGTAGTGATCCATGCCCCAAGAAAGCATAAACGACTAGGAGAAGCTCAACCGTGAAATCAGACTCCACGTGGGTCACTAATCCATGTGAGGACACGACATCACACTGGTCCACCTCCATTGTCATTCCTCAATCCCAAAACAAAAGAAGAAGACTCAAAACCCGGACTACCCCTAACAACCCAAGGTTCAGAACTGGCGAGGGTTCATGACGTCCTTCCCGTACCTACCTCTCGAGTCCTGACCGTCCTAATCTCTATCTACCGGACACTCCAAATAACAAGAACCTCCTCTGATACCATTTTTTCACGAACCAACTCGGGTTGACCCTGAATCGGTCACCCAATCCAGTCTGCGACATGGTCCAAGGGGCGTTCCCGATCCCCACAGGCTGACAACTAGTGATGGGCATCAAAATTTAATCGTTGGAAATGATTTGGCCCATAAAGACAAATAAAATAAATAGTAGAAACAAATAAAACATCACAAAATAAATAAATGAAAATAAAAGTAAAGGACGATCCACAACACGACTAACCGGTCAACATCTAAAACTCCACGTAACCCCATGAGTTACTCTCTGGTACCGAAACCAAACATCGCCCAAGGTGATCCGAACCAAAGATGGAACCTGCAAGAGAAACTAAAAACAAGAAAACACTATAGGCATGAGTATTAAAACTCAATAGTTAGGCTTGAATAATCTATTCCCAATGCCCCACCTTTAAATAAAGAAAACATTGATTAATAGGTTTGAACTACAAATATAAAAGTAGAGTTTTTCATACTCTGTATTTTTCAAACAAACAAGCATGACCCATTACCCTCTTAATTTAAAATAAGGATAAAGGGGAGAAGCAAAATAAAACAAAGAAAGGAAGTAAAGACTTATTTTTCTAACACTCAGTAAAGAGAAGGATGTTAATTCTTTCCAAAACGTTTTTTCATGAAAACATTTTTAAAACATAAACCCAAGTTCACAATTTACCAAAAAGAACATCAAAACCAAGTGCGAGGTTACGGTTCCACATAGTGAGGGTAATGGTACTAAGGGTACAAGGGTTGGAAGAACACATGAACACCTAGGAACTCAAAGGAAGACTAGAACTTTAAGAACCCATATCTTCTTTTCAGGTACTCTTTTCCTTTTTCTGGAGTTTTTGAGAAAAATGAACTTTCTGGAAATTTTTGAAGTACACGCCGTGTACTTTCTGGGTACATGCCGTGTACTCCCTTTTCCACTCGAAGCCATGTGCTAGACGTGTCCAGGCCACACACATGGTGTGTAAGGGTGAGGTGGAGGCCAGTTAATTCGGAGTATGGAAAACTAAAGTACACGCCGTGTACTTTATGTTTTTTCATTAAACGGACCGGGGTCGCGCCTCATCGCGATATTTGTCTTCTTCTAGGTCTGGTTCGATCGAGAGTGACCCGTACGGCCGAATATTCCCTGAGCTCCCGCATCTCCGTCCGACCTCCATTCTAGCCGCCGTTAATTGCGTTGGAATCGTAGCGGTTATTTCTTCCTTCTGCTTGAGCCTTGTTTCTTGATTCCTTCTTGTTTCCAAGTTATCGAAGGTTGAGCGTTTTGAGCATTTTCTCAAATCTTCGTCATTCTAAGAGGAATCTTCAGTCAAGGTTCATGTATATCGATCTCCTAGGATCGAGGTAGGTGGTTTGTGCCTTTCCGTAGAAAGTTAATTAGTATTATGTGCAAATTCCACCAATACCCATGAACGGGGTATTGCGTGTTCCTACTTTGCCCTTGTTTTACTATCTACTTTTCTTGATTGCTGTAGTAGAGGTTTATGATTGTGATTAGAGTAATTTATTTTGTGCTCTGGTTGTTTTTCCATGCTTGTTTTTCTTGTTGGGAGTTTTTCCAGTTGCCATACCTTGTTGTAGGATAGTGGAATTGTCTCTTTGATATGCTGTTGAGACTTAGTTGACATCCAAGTAGTTCTTGAGGTTTACTTGGATGATGCACGCGTGCTGAGCATGTTTTACTTTTCCACACAGGACTGTGAGAGCCTAGTGTAGTAGAATATAGGGATAATTGACGTAAGGGCTTCTCTGTCTTTTAATATGATGCGAGACCATATGGGGAATTAATGATGAGTGCTTCCCCAGAGAGTCTGTAGTTCCTCGACGCGGGCCACAGGGGGAATGAGACTTTGAGTGCTTTCCCAGATAGCCTTTAGTACGATACGAGACTATAGGGGGAATTGACGGTGAGTGCTTCCCCATAGAGTCTACTTTTTAACTGAACCATAGGGGTGAGACTGTGCGTGCTTCCCTGAGGGTTGCTAGTGCTTTGTAGGTTGAACCATAGGGGTTAGGCTGTGAGAGATACCTAGAGGGTTACCTGTTTACTTCTTGTTTTGGTTGTTACTTGTGTACTTTACATGTTAGAACTGTGGATTGTAGCTGCTTGTGCTATCTTGCTTACTGCTTCTTGTTTTATTACTGCCATGTATTCATTGACTGTTAGACACAGATCTTTGGGTGATTACCTACTGGGATTATATATCACACCCTGTTTGGGCCATGCTTTTGGGCCCAAGCAGACTATGTTGCTGCAGGTATAGATAAGGGAAAACACCCTTCTACTTCAGGTTCTTGATTGCACTGGAGCTGGAGAGCATGGGACCGAGCCGTGGCTCGCGATGCTGAGGAGTCTACTTTGTTTTCTTTTGCAATTGGTTTCAGTTGTATTTCAGCACGTTGTTTTGTTTTCTGCTTTCCTTAGATACTTGTACCTACTGCATCTTTATCATCATTACTATATGTATTCATTGCTTCCGCTATTTGGTTTCAGTTGTTATGTATGTTTTTATTGCTTCTGCTCTTGATTGTTGTCTTCATTACCTTGTATACTTTACCGAATGAGGGCATAGTTTCCCCACTGAATCACCAAGGCCCTCGTTGCTAGTCGGCAGCCTCTGGAGTTCGGGGAAACGCTCTTGAGGTCATGTGGCGAACCGGGTACGGGGCACCAGTGGAGGGGCTCCGGACTTGGGTCGTTACAAAGTGGTATCAGAGTTCTTTTCTCTTGCTTTACTATTTGGAGACATAGATAGGGATAGGATAGATTCAGTACTTGGTATTAAGCTGTTATCAGGAGTAGCTAACCCGTGTATAGGGAAAAGCCATACTACCTTGTTAATTTCAGTTTGCTGGTTTTGAGATTTTATAGTTGATCTGATTTCACCTAGAGTGATTCACATGACTTGTGCTATTACTGTTTTGATATTTCAGTTCTATTTCTGTTGCAACCCGATGAGATGAGGGTATGACGTCTCATGCATCATATAGGCACTTGTAGAAATCACATGCCATGCATTCTTGCCATGCCATCTAGGGTGCATTAGTGATTTCATGCTGTTGTGATAGACTCTATGTATATTATGCATACTGTTGTGATAGATTCTTGATAGATTATCTGCAGTTATGTTAGAAAACTGTTTGTTTTTTACTTTGCTTAAAAATGAACACCAAATTTTGGTTCGTGAGGTGTTATGGGCCCTTATTAATCGAAACTTTGTGGATCATGATCATGTTTTCTATTGTATATGACTATAGGAGATTCCAAGCTTTGATTTTTGGGGAGTATGGGCCCTCACGGATCAGAATTTGGCACCTCTTTGACTTGTTTTTAGTGTTTTCTGGGATTCTGTGCAGTTTTTGAGCTATTGCCCAGAAAAACCCAGAATACACGGCATGTAATTTTTGGATACACACTGTGTAGTTTCTAGGCTGTGTCACTGACCGTGTGAGCAGGAACACGGTGTCGTGAAAGTAACTTTAGGAACATGCCGTGTGGGTTCGGAGCCGTGTACCCAGCCGTGTCCCGAATAACACGGGTCGGGGAGGCTCGGGTAGAACACGCCGTGTCCGTAGGGAACATGCCATGTCGTCTTGTTCAGGTACCTGGCCGTGTCACGAACAACACGGCCTGGTGTTACCTTCTCTTCCACACACCGTGTTTTCTAGAACACGCTGTGTAGTCTTGTCCAGGTACTCGGTCGTGTCACGAACAACACGGGATGGTGTCACCTTCACCTATACACGCCATGTTTGTTTGGAGCATGCCGTGTAAGGTTCAGTTGTCTAGACGGCCGTGTGCTCAACAAAACGGGCCGCCAAAGCCTCGTCTAGTACATGCCGTGTTTGTTTAGAACACGCCGTGTAGTCTCGGGTTAAGTCGGACCGTGTGGGTTAGCCGTGTAAAGAGACTCGGGCAGGGGATTAGTTTTCTTGTACACGCCGTGTGTTGGGGTCAACACGCCATGTAGTTTGAGGTGTTACATGACTTGTAGGGCAGGAGTGCACGCCCATGTCAGTGGCTTAAGAAGACACACCGTGTAGTTTTTATACATGCCGTGTAGTCGTGTTTTGAAATATTGTGTGTTTTATTCCTCTGTTTCCATTTTGTAATATTGTTTTCTCTATCCTTATTTTCTTGATCTAAGGTGTACTCTTGATCTTTCAGAGTTATGCCTCTGAGACGTCCTCCGGTCGTACGTCTGTCATCAGGCAGTGATCAGACGCCAGACAGGGCTGATCAGGGACTTCCTGCCGATCCTCCCGTTGGGCCAGCCTTGGAACCGACTGTCATACCAGTTGCAGGCACTGACGTACAGTTCAGGGAAGGTTTCATGAGGATGATGCAGGCCTTCCAGGGAGCACCGCCTCCTGCCTCATTTATGGAAGACCTGACGTGGGTTTTCCAATAGCAACATCCTCCCACGTTCTCGGGGGAGGGAGGACCATAGGCTGCGGAGTCATGGATGGAAGCCATGATGACTATCTTCGAGCATCTGGAGATGCCTCCAGACAGGCGGGTCAAGCTCGCCACCTACATGCTATGAGACTCCGGCAAGAGGTGGTGGGATGTGATCTCACAGGCGGGTTAACAACAGGCTATGACCTGGGAGGAGTTCCAGTGCGTGTTCTACGACTACTTCTACCCGGAGACCCTGAGGGACGATCGAGCCCGGGAGTTCATGATCTTAGAGCAGGGTACTCTATCTGTCATGGAGTATTACTCTCGTTTCACCAAGCTGCAGCATTTTACACCCCTTTGGGATGGGAGTGGGGTGTTCTTGGCGAGGAAGTTTGAGGAGGGAATCAGGCGAGAGATCCACTCACAGGTGAACATCTTCCAGTTGACTTCCATCACTTCCATCGTCAACCAGGCACTGATTGTAGAGTGCAATCTGAGAGACTCCGGAGCTGCAATCCAGGGAGGTTCTGTTTCTAGAGTTAGCTTTCCTCCAGATGACAGCAAGAAGCACCGTAGTGAGTCTACGCGCGGTGATTCGAGGAAGTGAGACGCATCATCAGGCAGCTAGGTGACATGATACCAGTGTGGCAGGATAGGGCACACGAGGCCGCAGTGCCAGAGAGACCCCGTGGAGTGCCGATCTTGCAGCAAGATGGGTCACCTTCAGTGTTTCTGTCAGGTTTTCTCACCAACAACTGGTGACCGGGGTTCTTCCATGACTCTTAGTCTAGGAGAAGCCCCACCAGTTTCTTACCAGTCGGGGAACTGGAGTTCTTCTGGCTGTTCAAGCCGAGGTGGAGGTCGAGGTCGTGGCGGTCATCCACCAGTCCCTCAGCACCAGCAGGGCGGTTTAGCTCAGAGTGGTCAGCCAGGGGCATAGGGCCGCGGTACAGGCCAGTCTTTCGCTATGGAGCAGACTTATCTGGAGCAGGATCCCGACCCTTCTACTATTCGAGGTATGATTTTAGTAGCCTCAGTTTTATCTTCAACCCTTTTCGATACTGGTGCTACGCATAGCTTTATCTCTATTGCTGTTGTGGAGAGCCTTGGACTCTGCATCTTTTCTTCTACTGACTCGTTGACACTAGACACAACTTTGGGAATGAGGACATCTAGTGTACTCCAGTGTATAGAGTGACCTCTCGAGGTTGCAGGGTATCGTTTCTTATGGGATCTCTACATCATAGAGATGACAGGCTATGATTTCATCCTCAGCATGGACTGGTTGATTCCCTTCCAGGTAGTCATTGACTGTTATCACCGCAGAGTTAGTTTCATTTCACCAGAGGGTGAATCTTTCTTTCATAGAGGCGAATGGGACGTTCAGGCGAGTCGGGCGGGACTCGAGCATCTTAGGCTAGGAGGAGTGATGGACCAGATTTCTAGTCTTTATCTGGATGATCAGGGGACTCCACAGTTGGACTTTCCTCCAGCGGTGGATCGCTTCAGGGATGTCTTTCCAGAGGAATTTTTGGGTTTGCCTCCAGAGCGTGAGGTAGAATTCTCTATTGAGCTCGTGCTAGGAGCGGCACCAGTGTCCATTCCTCCCTATAGGATGGCCACACCTGAGTTGCAGGAGCTCAAGAAGCAGTTAGAGGAGCTACAGGAAAATGGTTTCATCCGACCCAGTACTTCTCCTTGGGGTTCGCCTGTTCTGTTTGCAAAGAAGGTAGACGATACCCTTCGGCTTTGTGTAGATTATCGGAAGATAAACCAGTTGATGGTCAAGAACCGATACCCCTTGCCGAGGATTGATGACCTCTTTGATCAGTTTCGAGGAGCCAGGGTATTCTCGAAGATCGACTTGAGGTCTGGTTATCATTAGTTGCATGTTAGACCATCAGATATACCTCTAACAACCTTCAGAAGCAGGTACAGTCTTTACGAGTATACAGTCATGCCGTTCGGTCTCACAAACAAACCTGCAGTTTTCATGGAACTGATGAACCGAGTGTTCCATCCTTACTTGGACTCCTTCTTCGTGGTCTTCATGGACGATATCTTGGTGTACTCTCACACTCGACACGACCATGCCACACATCTTGAGATTATTCTAAGTACAATGAGAGAGCATCAAATTTATGCTAAACTCTCGAAGTGCCACTTCTGGATGGATCAGATTCAATTCTAGGGTCATGTCATCTCAGAGGCAGGAGTATCAGTGGACCCAGAGAAAGTGAGAGCTGTAGTTTCCTTGGAGAAGCCGAAGAACCTCTTTGAGGTACAAAGCTTCCTAGGGCTGGCTGGATACTACAGACGCTTCATTCATGACTTTTCTTTCCTAGAACCACCTTTGACAGGTCTGACCAAGAAGGGGGCAAAGTTCTTATGGTCAGATTCTTGTGAATCAGCCTTTCAGGAGCTGAAAGGGAGGTTAACGTCAGCACCGATACTAGTCTTTCCAGAGCTAGGAAAGAGCTACACTGTTTATTGTGATGCTTTAGGTATCGGGCTAGGAGCTGTGCTTATGTAGGGAGATGGAGTCATTGCTTACGGGTCTCGGCAGTTGAGGCCACATGAGAGGAACTACCCTACGCACGATCTGGAGTTGGCAGCTATTGTTCATGCCTTGCGCTGTTGGAGACACTACCTTCTGGGAGAGCACATTGTGGTCTTCACCGACCACAAGAGTCTCAAGTATATCTTCACTCAGCGTGATCTAAATCTGAGGCAACGCAGGTGGGTCGAGTATCTTCAGTCTTTTGATTTCGAGCTTGCCTATACACCGGGAAAGGGAAACGCCGTGGCAGATGCGTTGAGCAGGAGAACTCAGATTCAGGAAGTCTAAGAGGCCTGTAGTGAGTGGAAACTGATGGATCTGTTCTTTGAGATGAATTTGGAGGTGCATGATAGACGAGGATAGACTTTTCTATCTTCTGTAGTTGTTACCTCCACTCTACTTGATCGGGTACGAATGAGGAAGCTATCAGACTCAAAAGGCTTAGTCCTACGGGAGAGTGTGTCAGGAGAGGACCCTCTTCTTGGATGGACAGTGGGTGAGGATGAGATCTTGCATTTCTAGGGACGCGTATGGGTGCCAGCAAACATACGCGAGGAGATGATATGGGATTTCCATTCCTCAGTTTGGGCAGTTCATCCTGGCGTCACCAAGATGTATCGGGACCTTCATTGCCAATACTGGTGGCCAGGTATGAAGAAAGATGTTGCTGGTTTTGTCATGAGATGTTCTACTTGTCAGCAGGTGAAAGCAGAGCATCAGCGACTAGCGGGGCTTTTACAGCAGTTACCCATTCTGGAGTGGAAGTGGAACAATGTTGTGATGGACTTCGTGACCGGGTTGCCGAGATCACCTTGGGGAAACGGTGCTGTTTGGGTTGTCGTTGACAGGATTACGAAGGTTTCCCACTTCTTGCCGATCAAGGAGACCTTCAGTGTTGATGATCTAGGATGACTTTATATCAGGGAGATTGTGCCTCTGCATGGAGTTCCACACTCCATTGTTTCAGATAGGGATGCACGCTTTACCTCTCGGTTCTGGCAGGGACTTTAGAAGGCCTTGGGAACATGGGTACTTTTGAGTACAACATACCATCCCCAGACTGATGGACAGTCTGAGCGCACGATCCTGGTGCTTGAGGATATGCTCTGATATTTCATTCTAGACTTTGGAGGTTCTTGGGAGAAGCATATTCCTCTGGTGGAGTTTTCCTACAACAACAGTTTTTAGGCAACCATTCAGATGGAACCATATGAGGCTTTGTACGGTAGGCTATGCCGATCACCCTTATGCTAGCTGGAGGCAGGAGAGGCAGCTTTACTAGGACCTCATCTTGTACAGGAGACTTCAGAGCAAATAGAGCTGATTCGGAAGAGGATGGCTACAACACAGTCTCGACAGAAGTCTTATGCTGATCAGCGGAGACGACCTCTGGAGTTTGAGGTCGGAGATCAGGTTTTTCTACGTGTCGCACCGAGGTTGGGACATTAAATGTTTCAGAGATAGGGTAAGCTTTCACCGCGGTACTTCGGGCCATTTGAGGTCTTGGAGAGAGTTGGGCCGGTCGCCTATCGGTTGCAGCTACCTCAGCGGTATCGGTCCATGCACGACGTCTTCCACGTCTCTCAGCTTTGACGTTACTTTTCAGACCCGTCTCATTTCTTTCAGCCTGAGGAAGTTGAGCTCGAAGCGGATGCATCATTCAAGGAGAATCCTATCCGGATTGTCGATCGTAGTACGAAGGTCCTCCGCGGGCGGTCTGTTCCTCTGGTATGAGTGCTATGGCAGCACGGGCGAGTATAGGATGAGACATGGGAGAGGGAGACCGATGTATGATCGCAGTGGCCAGAGCTGTTCAGGGTTTCTCCTTCTCCGCCTCGTTACAAGAACATGTGGCGAACCGGTCTGTTCCTCTGGCGTTCGGGGAAACGCGCTTGAGGTCATGTGGCGAACCGGGTACGGGGAACCAGTGGAGGGGCTCCAGACTCAGGTCGTTACAAGAACATACTATACATGTGACTCATCCTAAAGGTATTCCCTACTCAATGACATCATAACACCCAAACGTCCGACCGTCGCCCTACCTTGCCTGGTCGAGGGGCCCAATCCCATAGCAATAAAAACAAAACATCCCCCCTGCTATGGGGCACTAGCAGTGCATACCCTAACTAGTGCAACAATCGTTCTCAGTAATCCTCTTTGCTATGAAATATTCCCGTGTATATTTCACAATGGGGTGTGCCATGTAATTTAAACAACAAGCCACATATATACACATATATCACCACATACAAACTGCACAGACCAACACCACCCCGATCACCTCAATGTTAGTTCTCTGCATTAAAAATAATTATCATATGAGGGAAATCCCATACCAAGGACCCTCCCAACTAAAAGACAACCAAATAGGCATGAGAACCAACCTAGGAGGGGTTTTCCCAAATAACCATTCAAAGTGCCAAACGGGCCCTTAGATTCACAAAATTTAACCAAATAATCATTTTCAAAAAATTTAACCATGAACCATCATTTTTAATAACCGAACACCCCTTTGAAAACCCATTTAATAAATGAAAATCACCACTTTAATTCTAAAACACTATTTACAAAGGACAAAGAGACATCGCAACAAGAACTTGGCATGAAAACCTATTTGAAAACATCAATCATCATTTTTTTGGAATCTCAAATACATTTATTAAAATCAAAACATGATTCTCAAAGTCATAAACCATGTGTAAGAGAAAACTGGGCAACTTAACCAACACTTGGTGCACAAATCCCAAATAAAACACATCACACGTTCAAAGTCTGTTTTAAAATCATGCGCACACCACTTTATCAAACGCAGTAAAAAAAAGTCCACTTGGGAACCAATTTAAGGAAAACCAACCAACATTTCAATTTCATAATAAATTCATAAGGGCCAACCGGGCATTTAATAAACCCTTTGGTATGCATGACTTGACAAAAACACACCACATGTTAAAATTTACATTCGAAATTATGCGCACTTCAAAACGTTTCAAAAACATGATTCACAACATTCGAATTATTTAAATAACAAATTAAAATTTTATAATTTTTTTAATGAGTGACCAAAACTTTATGTAAACAAAAGTCATTCAAAGAACGCATTTTTGATCAAACGCATTCCAACAACCCACTAAAACAGAATATGCATCTCCTGCATAGTCAGATGAACTAGTTGAACAATTTATGAAAAGATATTAAATAACATAAGATTGGTTTCCATAAAAAATTCCATTTATACCATGTAAACACACTACAAAATAGTGAACACAACTAAATTCAAAAAAAGAACCATTTTTCACTAAACTAATTAATCTCAAAGCACGTCAAAACTGCCGAACAAGTAAAATAATTGGCCAACCAATGACTATATACAAAGCCAAATAATTTTCTCCCAAAACAATTATTCTAAAAATAAAAATAAAAATAACTAATTAATATTCAGAGGGTGTGAAAAATACAAGCAATAAAAGTATTTCTAAATTTAAAGGGAAATGAAAAGGTAACCTACCTCAAACGAAGTGCGGACTCGACTAAAATTTGGCAGAAGGTAAAAAAACTCCATGCATACCAACAACACACCTAAAACAACGAGATAAAAGCACAAATTAAAACCCTTGGTGTTCAGGTTTTCTAAACCAAAGGAAAACCACTAGAAAAAGAGAGGCAAACCCACATGGAGGAGGAGATGGCTGGAGATTGTGTTGCATTCACCGGAGACGACCTGGTCGGAGCGACTAAGTTGGCTGGAGGCACGAAAGGATGAGGGGGAAGCTGGCCAAAAGTGTAGTGGCCGGAGGTACCGCTGGCCGGAGCAAGGGACAACGAGGGGAGGGCAGTGTTTAGAAGATGACCGGATGGGGGAGGCCACGCCAGACCAAGAGGGGGAGGTCGTGCCGGATGGAGGGGGATTGGTGAGGGCAGAGATGGCTGGGTAGGATGGGTGGCGGGGACCGAAGATAGCAGGGGGGTGCGGGGTCCCGGGCGAGCACGAAGGGGCGAGTAGGGAGGCGGGAGCCGGGTGCATGCGGTAGGGCGAGGTGGCCGGACGGAGGTGCGGTGTGGCCAGAGCGGGGGAAGTTTGAGGGGGGGGGGTGTCCGGGTGCACGCAGGCGGATGGAGGGGAGGGGGGGGATCGCGATGGGGAAAGGGGAAGGGGGGCTGGCTGGGTAGAATTGGGTTTTGCTCTTTTTTTCATTCTATGTTATAATAATAATAATAATAAAAATAAAAATAATAAAAATAATAACAACAATAATGATACAACCAATAATAATAATAATAATAATAATAAAACTAAAAATAAAAATAATAAGAATAATAACAATACCATTAATACAATAATAAATTTTTTAATGGTAATAATAATAAAAATTAATAATAATAAAAATTAATAATAATAAAAATAATAACCCCTTAGTAATATTAATATCATTAATTATATAATAACATAATCATTAATAAAATTTAAACATTTAAATTGTTTTATTTAAATAAAAATTTATTTATTTTATAGTTAGACATTTACGTGGGCACCCGGGCTAACGAGATGGCTACCGCCCACTGTGCTGTGACTGCGCACGAGTCTGAAGCCCACTAAAAACATTAAATGATGAAGATTTTAATCTGGGACATAGCTCAGACCTTGGCGCAAGAACTCGGAGCCAATAATTAATAAAATAAAAATTAATTTAAAAAGGTGGGTGTGACATGTGGTCTGCACAAGACACAAAACATGTGCGGGCAAAGCCCATGCAAGGGTGAGTATAAAGATACTCAGTAGGCACCCCAAAAACCCCAAATGAAAGGGGAGAAACTAAAAGGGATCGGTCCACTCATCCTAGCCAGAAAAAACCCAAATGAGAGAGAAAATCCATCTCATGACCATCCTCTGCTAAACTCAACTAGTCAGCTCAAACCACATGGTATGTCATCGAAGGTGTGACAACACCCCAAGGGAAACCCATAAAACAAACTAGAAATACTTTTCTCAGGCACCAAACCTCATGAGGGTCTGACCTCATCGCCAATGACAGATTCTACCTGAGGCTCCAAGGCAACACATAACCAAGAGAACACACTCCATGAGCTCTGTCATCCTAAATGAAACTCACCCGAGATATACACTCCATCGGGCTGCATCATCATCCCATATGGCCCATCCGAGAGAACACACTCATTGGATATTGTAACTAAGATCGTCACACTGAAACAACGAAACACCAAACTCCTCAGATAGGTGATCACTCCTATGGTCAGCTAGGGGATACCAGAACCCACCCCGATAAAACTAAGATCTCACAAATAGGTGATCACTCCCAGGATCCACTGGGGGATACCACAACCCGATATGACATTCCATAGATCACATCACTCAGATAGAGGATTGTCGCCTGTAAAATGGTGGGCCCAACGATGCCAAAAACCCCATCTGGTATAACTCACTATGTAGGGGATCATACCAACAATACCATAAACCCTATCGAAACCACACACTGAGTAGGGGATCTTATAACCGATGATACCACAACTCTACTATTACTGCCCACTGCACAGGGGATCATATTTCTGATGATGTCACAAATCCTATAGGGCTGTCCTGCTAGATAGGGGGCCGCCGCCCATGCATAAGTGGTTACAACGATACCAAGAACTAGATCTAGCGAAGCGAAGCTAGAGGATCCTACCATGGCCTCACCAGAGGGATTCAACAACACTATCTGAACTCATCCTATCAAGGGGATCACAAACCTGTACTAGGGTTGTAATGCCACACGAACCCTCATAGGAACGAACCAAGGGAGTTCAATCAACCACTACAGGTCCAAATGCCGTCAACCCAAGTGACCCACATCATCACCACACTATGCACCTCTTAATCCTAATCTGACGCCACCACCGCGTTATATGAGTAAAAACACGTAGGATAGGCCATTTACTCACCCAAAATGGATAACTGGTGAAAAAGTACTATTCACCATAGAAATCCTGAGTGGGGCCTAAAAGTCAATCTTGGAACACAATGAACTGATTGCGCCATTGCGATCCTCTCGAAAAAACTCACGAAATCGACTACTCATTCGTCCAAAACGGACACCCGGTGAAAAATTCACATCTCCCCGCAAACACCCAATCCAAGCATTGTGGGGCCCACACTGTAACTTCAGTTTCAGCACCTCAAAATAGTCTCAAAACTTCTGGCTTGAAGCAAGGTTCATTTATCCATAGACGACATGTGAAACGGACCCTTGGATTGCAAGTTACAGGGTTTAAAGAACCCCCGAACGAAAACATGCTGGACAAAGTACATGACATGTACTCTAGAGTACATGGGGTCTACCCATGTAAAAGTACACGGTATGTACTTTACTGTACATGGCATTTACTGTTCACAAACTACCATCCTGTGTGCCTTTTCACCTGGACACACTCCCATGTTCCACTACACGGTGTGTACTCCTAGTACACGACGTGTACTGTTAAAAAACAACCATTTTGTGTTCTTCTTCACCCGAACACACACCCATGTGCCACTACACAATGTGTACTCCAACTAAACAGCATATACTGTTCAAAAGTCATTCTTCCTAGAACAGGAAGAACACATGGCACATGTGACTGTTTTACACACCGTGTTAATGGAAAAATCCGACGAGATTTCCCTACAAAGAGCTCAGATCACCCCCGTTCACCCCGAAACACATAGATCAACCCATTAGGGGTCCCCAATAGTTGTCTAAGGGATATATAACCTTAAAAATGCTTAAAAAGGGGTATCAAGAATAAAATGAAAAACCACCTACCTCGAGGGTGAAATGTCAAGGCTTCTAGGTCAGATCTGTGCTCCGAAACTCCCACTGCACGATCTAGGAGAGATCACCACCAAGATCCGAGTCCGAAGACACCTCGTTTCGATAATCCAGCCTCTAGATTATTCATATCCAAAGAGGAGAGGAAGGGGGATAGGGGGATTCATCATCCCACTGCGTACAAGGGGGAGAAGGGGGGAGGGGATTTAATTTTAATTAAATCCTCTCCGCTAACTCCTGAGCCTCGATTCACCACCAACCTGACACCAGGTGATGAAAAATATTAAGTCACCCTTAGGGTAAACAAGATGTTTTGAACTCAACCGCGCACTCATAATTTATATCTGAGACTCCGATCAAAAGTTATTCAAGATCCGACGTTAAAATAAATAAATTAATTTATTTACGAAAATTCTCTCAATAACTTTTTCCACAGTAGACCCATTCCGACAAAACTTACACCCCGCCTAGGGTAAACCGTACATTTCGGATACAAACATACCCTTAGATTTTTTATTTGAGCAACCATTTAAGAGATAAACCATTTCCACCATGTTCATAGTATAAAAATACTTAATACTTTTATAAAATTTATTCCGGGCCCACCGGGCCTCGGAATCGCATGTCGTCTTTTCACCTAGATCTATAATTATTCATAGAAATATTCCAAAGTCTAATATGGAAAAATCCAAGTCGCTAAATCCTCCCCACCTTAAGACTTTTCATCCCTGAAAATCCATAAGCATGAGGGAAAGAAAATGAACTCTGAACTGGGTCTCCCACATCAGCAAGTTCACCAAAACCCACAAAAAAGACACCAAGGATTACCATGATGCCAACTAGCACACAATATGGGGAACCTAATGCCTTTCAAAAAAACTCCCCAACACACAACCCTACCTCGAACACACAAGTTCGGGGGACTCATCCACTACACCTCGACACTACCCGCTTTGGGCGGCACTGAATCGCCAACATGGTTTTAATCGCATCACTAAAACGCGTCTCGCTAGGGAAGGATATCTCTTACTCATTCATTTAAATCACTTTGAACAACACCAACACAGGGTCTTACCAATTCCCTGAACAAACCTTGAGCAATAAATGGAAAGGGAAGATTACTGCCTAGTAACATATATAAAAAATACTACAAAAAGTAGAAGGGACACAAAGCGTACCTCTATCTATCCGCAGAGCCTCTAGGTCAACAGCCTCTATGACATGCAATTGTCCTTGCCCCTGTCCTCAAGCTCCTTAAGCCCGACGTGGACCACCTGGGGGTGGTGGTGGTGGAAACTCATACTGCCTTCCACCTCCTAATTCTGTACCAGCTCCATCGCCATGTCCGCCACCCTACAGACCTCCATACTCGAGACGCTACCTCTGCCAAAGCGGCATGTCGACTGGATCCCTATCAGAAGCACGGTGGGTTAGAAAATATCTAGGAATATATCCCTGGTCATCGCAAGCGCAACACCGCCTCTCCTGCGGCTGGCTAAAATCGGCCTGCGAATCCTAAGAGCCCTAAGCCTTAGATCCTCTATCCTGGGGTCGTCTCCTGAAATGTCAAGAACATTCGGAACCATGAGCCTATCATCAGCTACCATCTACTGAACTAGCTACTGATATATCAGCTCTCGCATGCCCATCACTGACGGTCAGAGTCTACTCAGCCATAAAACTCTCCACCACCAAGGCCCACTCCAGCACACCAGCATCGGTGGGCAGACGCAGAGAAACCAAAAATGCCTGAATGTCTCTGCGTAGGCCCTGCTCAAAGGACCAAGACCTAAAGAATAGGTCTCAAACCATATATAGGGAGTAGCATGATAGGTTTGTAAACCTCACTGAGTACTCCGACATAGTCATGCCCTCATACTGAAGCTACAGAAGCTCCTGTATCCGCACTGACCTCATCATAACTGGATAGAAATCTTCCCTGAAGAGCTACTCAAACTCTACCCATATAAGCATCTCCTCATCGTGGGAATGTGTCACCAGACTCCACCATCGCTTGGCTGAATCGTACAGAAGTCTCACCGCTTGGATCGCCATCTGATATGGAGGCGTCCTTACCAGGAGGAAAACTCGGGTGACTGCCTCGAGCTAGTCATCGACTCTTTGGGGGTCTAGATCACCTCGACACCCTAGAGCTCACCCCCTCTGAAACTCATGTAGTTCACTAAGCCTGCGCGCTGCACTGCCGGCACAACTAGCTACTCGACAGGTGGTGGCTCAAATGGCAGACCACCTGGAGGTCCAGCCTCAGAACCTGTGCCCTACTCCAAAGCCTATATTAGGGGAAGATCTTCACCACAATCCTGCTATTGAACCCTCACCAGCTATCATCGTGGAGGCATCCTAAAATAAAATCAAGACGCACCATGGTCAAAGAGTATATCTAGGGAGATGACTCAAGAAGGACAAGGAAAACCCAAAACCCAGTCCTATATGATGTGTGTACCATTATTTCCCTACGACCAGTGTACTAATGTCCCAAGTCAAAAGTCAGGTTATCAGAGTCTTGGTGAAGGGATACGCCAGCTCCCACACCAACAATGGAGTCCTAGGCCTAAAATCCGAACTCGAAACATCTGAACATTGCCGCTATGCAACCAAAACCAAGCACACAACTAGACTAACTATGCTCTGAGATCCCATAGGTGGAACCTCCTCTGATACCACTCTATCACAACCCGACCCAATGGGGCTCGAACCGCGACTCCCCAAGATTGCCTCCAATAGGCCAGGGGTTGGCGACTAGCACCGAGTAGGATATCAAACACATGGGAGGCCTTATCCTAAGGTACGTGTACACACACACACCCACACACACCTCTATTAAAAAGTGAAGAGATATATAAAAATTGAAAATAAATGCATGCATACATCTATCCCACAACCAGAGTACAACAACACTATAAAAGTGAAAATACAGGTCCCACCAAAAGAAAAATGAAAAAAAAATCGTCCAACCTGCTTAGAAGGAGGGGGTTGATCAAACTCCCACTGGAAAGCTCCTCATCTCAGCTTCAGTAAACACCTTGGTCAGTCTAGGTCACTAGATCTACCTACTCTGAGTCCTCCTGGGACTCCATCAAAAGGACTGTGGTCTGCACAAGACACAAAACATGTGCAGGAAAAGATCATGCAGGGGTGAGTATAAAGATACTCAGTAGGAGCCCCAAAAACCCGAAAAGAAAAGGGAGCAATTGAAAGGAATCAGTCCGCTCATCTCAGCCAGAGAGAACCCAAACGAGAGAGAAAATACATCTTATGAGCATCCTAGGATAAACTAAACTAGTCAGCTCAAACCACAGGGTATGTCATAAAAGATGTGACAACACCCCAAGGGAAACCCAGAAAACACACCAAAAATACTCGTCTCAAGCACCAAGCCTCATGAGGGTCCAACCTTATTGCCAAAGAAATATTCTACACAAGGATCCAAGGAAACACATAACCAAGAGAACACACTCCATGAGATTTGTCATCCTAAATGACACTTGTTTGAGAGATACACTCCATCGGGCCACATCTCCATCCAAGATGGCCCATTCGAGAGAACACACTCGTCGGATATCATCACTGAGAACATCATGCTGAAACAGCGGAACACCAAAATCCTCAGATAGGTGATCAATCCTAGGGTCATCTAGGGGATACCATAACCCACCCTGGTAAAACGAATATCTCACAGATAGGGGATCACTCCCAGGATCTACTAGGGGATACCACAACCCGATCTGACATTCCACAAATCACATCACTCAGATAGAGGATCGTCGCCTGTATAAAGGTGGGATCAACAATGCTGAAAACCCCATCTGGTATAACTCACTTCGTAGGGGATCATATTTCTTATTATTCCGCAAACCCTACAGGGTTGTCCTGCTAGATAGGGGATCTACACCGATGCATAAGTGTTTACAACAATACCAAGAACCTGATCTTGGGAAGTGAAGCTAGAGGATCCTACCACAACCTCACCCGAGGGATGCCACAACTCTATCTAAACTCATCCTATCAAGGGGATCAAAAACCTATACTGGGGTTGTAATGCCATATGAACCCTCATAGGAATGAACCAAGGGAGTTCACTCAACCGCTGCTAGTACAAACACCATTAACCCATGTGAACCACAACATTGCCACACTGCACACCTCCTAATCCCAAATCAAGTCCACCACCACATTCTATGTGAAAAAACAAACAGTATAGGCTATTTACTCACCCGAAATAGATAACTGGTGAAAAAGTTACTATTAACCATAGAAATATCAAGTGGGGCCCACACCTCAATCCTGGAACACACCAAAATGATTGTTCCATTGTGATCCTCTCATAAAAACTCACGGAATAAACTGCTCATTCATCCAAAATAGACACCCGGTGAAAAAGTCACATCTCTCCGCAAACGCCTAATCTGGGCCATCTGGGGCTCGCACCCCAATTTTGGTTTAATCACTTGAAATTAGTCTCGAAACATCCAAATAGAAGCAAGGGTCATGTGTTCATAGTCGACACATGAAACAGACCCCTGGATTGCAAGTTATAGGGGTTTAAAGTACCCCCGTACAAAAATAGGCTAGAAAAAGTACATGGAATGTACTCTAGAGTACATGGGGTCTGGGCATGTAAGAGTACAAGACATGTAATTTATTGTACATGGAATGTAATATTAAAAAGACACCATACTGTGTGATTTTTCACCTGGACACATGCCCATGTGCCACCACATGGCGTGTACTATTCAAAAACCACCATTCTGTGTTCTTCTTCACCCGAACACACACCCATGTGCCACTAGATGGTGTGTACTCCCACTACACGACATGTACTGTTAAAAATTCCTTCTTCCCCAAATTGGAAGAACAAATGGCATGTGTGACTGGTTTACATGCCGTGTTGACAGAAAAATCCGACGGGATTTCCCTACAAACAGACCAGATTGCCCCCATTCACCCCGAAACACACAGATCGACCCATCAGGGGTTCCTAGCATTTGTCTAAGGGATCTATAACCATAAAAAAACACATGAAAAGGGGGATCAAGACTAAAATACAAAACCGCCTACCTTGAGGGTGAAACTCTGAAGCTTCAAGGTTGGATCCGTGCTCCAAAACTGCTGTTACATGATCCGGGAGCGATCGCCGTCAAGATCTGAGTCTGAAGACACCTCGTTTTGATGATCCAACATCTGGGTTATTCATCGCCAAAGAGGAGAGGAAGGGAGAGAGGGGGATTCAACCTTCTTCTACACACACGGGGGAGAAGGGGGGAGGGGATTTAATTTTAATTAAATCCTCTCTGCTAACTCCCGAGCCCCGACTCACCACCAACCCGACACCAGGTGCTGACAAAGATTAAGTCACCCTTGGGGTAAACACGACGTTTTGAACTCAACTGCACAGTCAAAATTTTGATCCGAGACTCCATTCAGAAGTTATTTGAGATATGACATTAAAATAAATAAATTTATTTATTTATGAAAACACACTTGATAGCTTTTTCCACAGCAGGCCCACGCCGACAAAACTTACACCCCACCTAGGGTAAACAACACGTTATGGATATAACCATGCCCTCCGATTTTTGATTTGAGCTACCTTTTAAGAGATAACTCATTTTCTCTATGTTCATAGTATAAAAGTACTTAATTTTTTTTATAAAATTTATTCCGGGCAAACCGGGCCTCAGAATCACACACCGTCTTCACACCTAGCTTTGGAATTATTCATAGGAATATTCCAAAGTCTGATAGGGAAAATCCCAGGTTTCTATAATATATTTTAATTATAGTCATAAATATAGATAAATTTATATATATTTAAATAATTATGAAATTAAAATAAACATATTAATTATATATAGTCATAAATAAATATATATATATATATTTAAATACTTATGAAATTAAAATAAATAAATAAATAAATAAATTTATTTAAATAATTATGAAATTATAAAAAATATATATAACTAATATATTTATTTTAATTTCATAAGTATTTAAACACACACACACATATATATATATATTTATTACTATATATAATTAATAAATTTATTCTAATTTCATAAGTATTTAAATATATATATATAAATTTATTTATATTAATGACTCAAATTAAAATATATATGTAATAAATATATATTTATTTCATAAGCATTTCATAATTATTTAAATCTAGTCTCTCCCTGGAGAGGTTCCCCTCTTAGGTCATCCTATGGTTTTGGTGGCTCCCTGGTGAGCTTACTGTAGCGATAGAATGCTCAGTTTCTCCCGAACTACAAATATTTGGTTGCGGTGACTTACCCTGAACGGTTTTATTCAGCCATTCTTTGTCATTTAGTTTCATTTCCGGACCAGCAAACCTTTGTTGTAGTTTTAATGTTTGGTGTTATTCATCAGATCGTTGGTTTTAGCCCCTTGCCAACTTTAGTCCGTTGATTTGTCCCTCCCTGGGTGCAGATCTGGGTCTAAGTCAATCAATTTAGCCCTCCTAATCTACAGATCTGGGTCTAAGTCTATGACTTGTTCTTGGGATCTTCATCTTTTTTATGTTTGTGATTTTTATTTGAGTATCCTGGTTCCTCACGGGCACAGTGGTTCCTCGATCATTTACCTGCATTCACTCACCTCCATCTTGCCATTACATTTTTCTCGGATTGTCATCTGCAGGTTGGCCGCATAGGGTTGGACACGCGAAGGTCAGGCTCGCGTAGGGTGTTAGTGTGTTGGTGTTGTTTGCGTAGGGTAGTATCGCACAAGGTTTTGAACATGATCGTGTTGTTCATGTAGGTGCTGGGATCACACAGGTCTTTGAACAAGTTGCGAAGGGGTTCCTGTTGTGATCTTCTCGCATAGAAGGTGGTGCCGGCATAGAGGTGTGCTCATGACGGTTACTACCCATGAAGATTTGTGCTCTCTTTGGGGTTTCACATAAAGTCTTGGCTAAAATGATTTATGCTCGGGCTTCCTACAACTTACTAAATCAAATCCATGGAATCAAATTTGGTGAATCGTTGATAGAATCATCCACTATCAGATAATGATAAAGTGATAATTTCAACATGGAAGAATGAAGATTCATTTCTTTCGCATCACATGTCTCTTCTGTTCGTCGGGAAATTTATGGAGAAACGATATTTCAATCAGGGATCCCTAAAAAACACATAGCAAAACGTCTGGAGATTGGATGAAGGTGTTTCCATAAGATAAGTGGGAGAGGGCCTTCTTGGTTTTGAAATTTTCAATGAAAAAGATAATGAAAATTTTCTCAAGGGTAGGCCATTTTACTTTGATAACCAAATCATTCTAATAGAGGACCTAAAAGGTAGAGAGAATATTCAGAAAATTAACCCAACTAGTTCACCTTTCTGGATATGTATTAAAGAAAATTCGTTTCATAGTATAACTTAATGAGTTATGTATGAAATTGGAGGCTGCATTGGTTAATATCGAGAATGGGACCGGTCTGATCCAATTCACTGGGGACCCATTGTATGGATCAGAGCATTGGTCAATGTTTCAAAACCTCTAATGAGGGGCCTGTTCTAATCAATAGAGGATTCTAACATCTTGATATCCTTTGAATTTGAAAATAACCCAATTTCTTTCTTTCTTTGTGGGTGTATTGGAAACATAAATAAGGATTGTGGTTTGAAGAAAGAGAAAGGACGAGGCAATGTTATCATGCAATATGGCCCCTGGCTCCGTACAATAACTATTAGAACAACTTTTATTCTTGAGTTTGAAAAACAAAAAATATCGAGAAATACATAAAAAATACTTCATTAATTAGTCTACACCTAATCAAAATAATGTCATCATGCTTGGGCCACCGGATTTTTCTGCTAGCACTCAAGTGGATCTGGGGGCGAAAGGAGTGCCTTTGTGCAGCGAAGCGACTTTGGTCAAATTTGGGGAAAATAAAGTCAGTCAGGGGAGGGATCCAAATTTCTTCTCAACCAGGGCTCAAAATTCTCAAAGGGCATGTCCTTAACATCATTTGTGCTGAAGCCACAATGTAAGGAAACACTAGACCCATGTTCTAGATTGGACCTTTTTTGCACTGAACCCCCAGACCCAATTCTTCCTCTTGATTATGAGTCCCAAGTTCTCATCTCTCCATATGGGGAAGATATTATTGGTTTAATGTCGTCAGGTGCTAAAAACATTAGATATGGAGAAGGAATATTAGAGAGGATCGGGGTGGTGATTCAGTCACAACACAAGCTAGTGAGAACAAACAGATCTTGGAGGATGGTTAGATAACGGAGAGCCTACCAATGATGTAGAAAGAGACGGGTAATAGATAGTTTCCTAAAATTATAGAGTCGGAGGTGAGTGTGTCCCAGATCTTTCTGGAGCAATGAAAATCTTATGTTGGAACTGTTGGGGGCTTAGAAACCCTCAAATAGTTTGTGATATCCTTCACTGGAGTTCAAAATTCCGCTCTGACATATTTTGTGTATCCAAAACTATGTTGGATAATAAGGATGCATGTATATTAGGTTTGAAGATTATATTTAAGAGAATATTTCCCATGGGAAGACAGGGACACTCTGTTGGTCTATGCCCCTTGTGTAAGGATGACCTTGGTGTTCAGGTTACTAACTTTTCAAGTAATCACATTTTCATGACAATTTCTATTCCAAGTTCCCTGCCTTGGTCTTTTGTTGGATTTTATAGGTGTCATGGTTTCCAAGATAAACATAAATCCTGTAACTTTTTCAATTGATTGAAGAACTATATCCTTGTACCTTTTTCGGTTGAGGGTGATTTCAATGAGTTCATTCTTCATCAAGAAAAAGAAGGGGGATGCTTGAGGAGCATGGCTACTTTGGAAGATTCTAGGATTTCTCTAATGCTAAACTCTCTTCATGATCTCAAGTTTTCCAGCTCTCTGTTTACATGGCATCAGGGTAGATCAATGGAGAACTGTATTGCTGAAATGTTGGATAGATTTTTTTGGAACTGAAAAATGGAAATCTCTCTACCATGATTTCTCTATTGTTCATCCGAATCTGATTTCTTCCTATCATTGTTCAATAATTTTTTCAACGATCTATCAAGGGGAAAAGAGGAGGCATGTTCATGCCTTTGACTTTGAATGTTTACAACTCCAAGATAGTAATTTCGAGAAGGTGGTTAGGTCAGTTAGGGAAGTATCTAATTGTTGACATACCTCCAATATCTATAATACTGCATCCTGTTTACATTAGTGGTGTTCAGTTTGGTTTAGGGATTTTGACAGATGTGTTAATGCTGCAAAAAATCACTTGAAGAGACTTCACAATATTCTTTGTTGTGATTATGTTATCAGGGATATATCTTTTTTATAAAATAATCTTAATGTGGCACTATGAAAGAAGGATAGATTTTGGTTCCTAAGGGAAAGAGAATCCCATATTAGGAATGGTGACCAGAACACTAATTTTTTTCACCAAAAAGCTTCTTCAAGGAGGAGAAAAAACAAAATTTCTCAACTTGAGGATACTACTGGGAGTCTTGTTAATGATAACACTGATATTCACTCCATTATTCTGAATTTTTTCAGAAATCTCTATAAAACAGAAGGTATTGACACTCCAATATGTCTGATTAGCTGTATTCAAAAAATTGTCACAGAGGATATGAACCGTAAATTGGAGAGAGATATATCTGATGATAAAGTGTGGGGGGGATCTCCATATTATTCACTCTAAAAAGGCCTTGGGGCCAGATGGGTTTCATGCATTATTTTTCAAATGCTTTTGAAATATTGTTGGGCTTGATGTGGTTACCCTGATGAAGGAGATGTGGGAAAGAATATATTATCTCGAAGTCCTGAATTAAACTCTTATCACTCTCATCCCAAAAACATGGTGCCTATAGAAAATCACAGAATTTCTCCCAATATGTTTGTGAAATGTCATTTACAAAATATTTTCCAAGATATTGGTGGCCAGGATTAGGGATTACCTCCCGCAACTCGTTACTGAAAATCAAAGCGCTTTTGTCCCAAGAAGATCTATTAATGACAATACAACCATTATGTATGAATTATTCCATTCTATGAAAACACCATCTTCATACAAAAAATGAATTATGGATATGAAATTAGATATGATCAAAGATTATGACAGAGTCAAATGTACTTTTCTCTAACTTATTCTTCCAGGATGGGCTTTGGGATGAAATAGATCTTTAATATCATGAACTGTGTTACGACTATCTCTTTCAGAATTAATATTAATAGGTCCCCTCATAAAGTTTTAACCCCTCAATGGGTTTGTGGAAAGGGGATCCATTCTCGATTTTTCTTTTCATTCTGGTGGCTGATGTTTTTTCTCACCACCTTTTGAAAGTGGTGGAGCAAGGATTTATCTAGGTGATAAGGTATGTCGAAATGGCCCTTATCTTCCATCTCTTCTTTGCAAATGATAGTCTCCTTTTTTCTCATGATACCCCACAAGAGTACAGTTCAGTTCTAAAAATCATTAAGCTGTATGAAAGGGATTATAGGAAACATATTATACCTTTGAAGTTATAATTATCCTTCAGTAAATGTGCGGTCCAAGAAAAGATGGAGGAATTGCAATGGGTGTATGGTTTCCCTTTGGTCGAAAATCATCTAAAATAACTAGGCCTCCCTATAGTTATCTGTAGATCAAAGAAACAAGTGTTCACTTAAATCATGGATAGGGTGGGAATTTTTATTTTCTTATGATCTAGTAAGAAGATATCCAAGGAAGAGAAGGGAGTTCTCATTAAGTCAGTGGACCAAGAAATCCCATCTTAAGATATATCATTATTCAAAATTTTTAAATATCTAGTTGATCAAATCTATTCTTAGTTAGATAACTTTTGGGGGGGATCCAATGATGGAAAAAATAACAACCATTGGATTTAATGGGATAATTTTTTTGTTTCGAAGTATCGTGGAGGTCTCAGATTTAGGAATATCAAATGGTTAAAGGAGGAACTTCTAGGGAAGAAAACATGACACCTTCTCTCTAACCCAAATACCCTTTTCTCAAAGGTTTTTCATGAAAAATATTTTCCTCATTCTGAATATTTTCATGCCTATCTAGAACCACAACCATTTTTTGTGTGGAGAAGCATATGGGGTGCTAAATATATCATTGAGAGAGGTTGTGTTTGGAGAATTGCTGATAGGAATGACGATAGTGTGTGGAATGATCTGTGGCTAGAAAATGGTGAAAACCTTAAGGTTTCCTCGACTTCTATCCTAGGATTCAAAAATGAAATGGTGTGAAATATGATCAATGATTCATTAGAGGACTGGGATTGGGTAAATATCTATAGATAGTTAATTAGTTTGATCGTAATCTCATTTGTAGTATTATTATCATGCCAAGAATGGGTATTGATCAGATTTACTAGATGGGGGAATCTTATGGGAGGTACTTGGTTCGTTTGGGATACAAAATGAGAGTTCATGGTTTAGATCAGGCCCATCCTATTGACCACTAGATGATGCTCTGGTCACTCACTTCTCCACCCATGGTAAAAAAAATTAGTGGTTGTTTCGCGCTGGTATACTGCCAACCCGTGACCTTTTGGTAAGAAAACATCTTACAGAGGACAATAGCTATCCTCTATGCCTCCAAGAATTGGAATCTCATGTTCATGAAATTATCATTTGTCGTGGGGTGGAAGGGGTGTGGATAGAATGGGTACCATATTTTAAAAAATTCTTTGATCCTTCTGCTGGGTTGGACTTAAATCTCAATAAATCGGTGTCTTTGTTGGAACCGAACATGGTGGGGCTACTTTGAAAAATTTCATGGTTGATTTAGACTAGAATAAATGAGTGAATTTTCTAAAATAAGGTGACCCAAGATTGTATTTGGATCAATAGGTCCATTTAATGGATGAATTGATAGAATGTGAATGATGTGAGGCTATCGTTGGGTTGTACTCGGTAGGATTCTCATTGCTAGACTCCTCCCCTAAAAACTTTTATCAAAATTAATATAGATGTTCTCATCTCAAATGACTTATGGATGATTCCTACAAGTCAAAAATGACTTATGTATCATGTATCTAATTGAGGTGTGGATGATTCCTACAAGTCACAAATGACTTATGGATCATTTTCGTAAAGTATCAAAACAATCAGAATGTGTTTTCTCAGTTTTAAGTAGGATAATTGTCCATTTTACTGAAATTAAAGACAATTTAAAATAAAAAAGTGCACTTTGAGTCATATCATTCAGATTATGCATCAATTTGAGGTGCGTTTGATTACTACACATCCCAATCATTTTCCTAAAGTATCAAAACAATATGGCTGAAAATTAATTTTTTATTAAAATATACCCCTTTTAAGGGATAAGGGGGAACCCAACATGACATCAAGGAAATAAAACAACATCCCTGCACCACCGACCAAAGGTCTAAGAAAAAAAAACAAATTGAAATATGCAAAAGAATCCCTTCCCCAACATAAAAAATGTTAGATAAGCTTCCACCTTCTCACTGCTGCTTGGAAAGTTGTTATGTGAAAGGGTGTACAAGACTGGTACTAATGGCAATCATCATACCCTCTCAAACATCCAATTCCGAATAGTGGAGATCTGGTGAAAAATCCTTGCTCTGAACCTCTTCTAGTGCAATCCCTTGAAGGATAACCGATTTCTTGACTAAGAACCACATACCACAGAGCCACATGAAAAAATCACAAAAACCCTTCCATAAAATCAAATATTCAACACCAACATACTGAAAATTCAAATACTCCATCACCAAAGCACCATCAGAAGCTCCTCCACCAAATCCAATCAATCCTCCGTCACCAAGAAATCCTTTCATGAATACCAGAAACAAATCCAAATAAAAAACACAGATTTACTCAATAACAATAGAAGATTCAACCAAAACGTATCACAAATAGTAGAAATGACCAACACATGAGAAGAATCCAACACCAAAATACGGAGTCAAGGATCAAAGTTCAAGAAACCATCACCAAATTTCTAGCCACCCGAACACCAATCTTATTGGACCCCACCAAAATTCAGAACCTAAACCCACCCGCACAGATTGACGCTGGAGGAAGCTTCACTATAAATGAACTAAGCCAAAAACGAACACCACCATCGCTCGAGGAGACCACTGATCCACCCAAAGAACATAGGCAAAGCACGCGACTGCATTCTCAGACCACAATAGACCAGATCTCGACCAATCATCATGAAACAATGGAGATGTCGATCCCACCGAAGATTGTAAGATTTCAATGATGTAGAAGCCCACTGATGGATACCTCCCATAATGCCACTATAGAACCCATGAACCCTCAAAACAAAGAGCTCACACCTCAATGATGCTGGAATATGGATCACGAACCATGAGTCGCCACAACAAGAGGAGCAACACGAACCCGCCGAGAACTGAGGAATGGAGCCACGACCTACTAAAACAATATGAATGCATTTTCTTGGATTTTATTATGTCAAATGTCATCTATACTAAAATGTCATTTTAAAATTGAAACATGAACTTTGACTCATACCGATCACATTGTGTATCAGATTGAGGTACGACTTATTTTTACACATCAAAAATGACTTATGGATCATTACCCAAAAGTATTTAAATAATTTGAATGGGTTTGATTATTTTTGAGTAGGTTAGTTGGCCATTTTACAAAAATTGATGTCAATTTTAAATAAAAACACACACTTGGAGTCATATTGGTCCCACCGTATGTCGGATTGAGGTGTGGCTGATTCATGCATGTCTCAAATCACATATGGATCATTTTCTTAATGTTTTAAAACAATCTTAATGTGTTTGTTTGATTTTTATTAGGTCATTTTTTTACAAAAATTTATTTAAATTTTTAATAAATACGCACTTTGAGTCATACCAGTCACACCATGCATTGGATTGAGGTATGAATGATTCGTACATGTTTCAATTAACATATGGATTGTTTTCCTAAAGAATCAAAACAAACTGAATGTGTTTGATTGGTTTTGAGTATGTCACTTTTCTTTTTTAATAAAATATAATTTTATACTTGAAACATGCACTTTTACTCATACAGTTCACATCATGTATCCGTTTTATGTGAGATTGATTCCTACACATCACAAATGACTTATGAATTGATTCCCTAACTTATCAAGAAAATTTGAGAGCGTTTTCTTGGTTTTTAGTGGGTAAAACTTCCTAAAGTCAAATTTCTATTTTAAAATGATAACTGACACATTGATTCAGTGGTCTATTTTACTAAAATAATTTCAATTTAAAATAGAAAGAATTACTTGGAGTAATACCGGTCACATGATGTGTTGGATTGAGGTGCGACTGATTCCTACACGTCCCAAATTCTCAAAACAATCCTATCAATGTTACCATGATTTCCATTGACTTTATTTGTTGAAATAACAACACTACATGAGCATCATTGAACAAACCACATCAAGTCGAAAAAAAGAATCCACTTGTATAAGAAAAAAATTATTATTTGTAAAACTAAAAAGAAATAAATTAATCATAAATATGAAATAATACATTAATTCTATGGACATGATTTTTCTATGCAAATATCAAGATTACCTCAGTGATTGAGTAGTGGAGGGAACTTAAAGGAAAGTGATAATGTCAACACTTCAAGGGTGAAAGGATTTGAGGGAGAAGAAGTATGTGGATGTTTTGGTGTAGAAAGGGATGAAATATGGATAGAGAACCCCAACTTGATTAAAATAATCCACTTATATAAGAAAAAAATTATTATGTGAGTAATACTAAAAAGAAATAAATTACCCATAAATATGAAACAATACATTAATTCTATGGAAAATTACTTTATTGTACAAACATCAAGATTACCTATATAATTGATCATAAGAAGCATACTTTCTCTTCCTACAAAGGCAGAAGAGGTAATTTGAAATAAAGTGATAAATTAACCACTACAGGGGTGGAAAGGTTTTAAGGGAGAAGAACCATAAAAGTTGGACAGAGCACCCAAACTTGAACAAAAGAATCCACATGTATAAGAAAACAATTATTATGTGAGTAAAACTAAAAATAAATTAACAAAACATAAATATGAAATAATAAATTAACTATATGGACAATGATTTTAATGTGAAAACATCAAGATTACCTCTATTATTGATAAGAGGTGACGCCATTGCTGTTCCTGCAATGAAAGTGGAGGTAATTTGAAAGAAAGTGATAAATGAACCACTGTAGGGGTGAAAACGTTTTGTGGGAGAAGAAGCATGAAAGTTAGACAGTGCACCCCAACTTGAAAATAGAATCTACCTATATAAGAAAACAATTATTATGTGAGTAATAATAAAAATAAATAAATTAATCATAAATATGAAACAATACATTAATTATATGGATAATGATTTTACTATAAAAACATCAAGATTACCTCTGTGATTGAGAAGATATGGCGTTGTTGCTCTTCCTACAAAGGTAGTGGAGGTAATTTGAAAGAATGTGATAAATGCACCACTGTAGGGGTGAAAAGGTATTAAGGGAGAAGAAACATGAAAGTTGGGTAGAGCACTCCAACTCGAACAAAAGAATACACATGTATAAGAATAAAATTATTATGTGAGTAATACTAAAAATAAATAAATTAAACATAAGTATGAAAAAATACATTAATTTTATGGAAAATGATTTTACTGTGCAAACATCAAGATCATATCTGTGATTGGGTAGGAATAACACCATTTCTATTCCTGCAAAGTCGTAAAATATGAACAAAAATTCATTTAAAATAAACGAACTCAATGAAGAATAATGAAAATTAAATCAAAGTTTCATTATATAACTTTTTAGTAAAATAGATAAAGTATATCATAACATTTACCTTACATATTTCCAAAAGGGTCTTTGGACCAAATATAATATAATAAAAAAACTAAGGATTCTTTGTGCACTTCATTACGATTTAAAAGACTATATGGGTGTGAGGAAATAGCGAGAAAATTAATGATATTGATATCTATTTGGATCCAATGATCAATGGATCCAAAACAAGTATCGGTCGTGCATCACTCACAAAGTAAATAACAAAACTAAGGATTATTTGTGTACTTCACTACTATTGGTTAACTACTGATTAGCATAGCATCTCACATAAACTTCCTGTCCAGAATCCCCGTGATGCTCTCATCCCCAAACTCTTGCCACTATCTCTTCATATCACCATTCAACATTCACTTTTCCTTCTCTTCCTTGCGATTTTATTCATTATTTAAACAAGTGGGAATATTTTTCCTTCAAAGAATTTTTTGATTCTCGTGTTTCCTCTTCAATCATATGTGTTTCCCACAAAACCTTTACCCAATGAATTAACATATTTTATAAAATTGTATCTCTATGTTCAAGAATCTAATTGTTTTGTTTCTCTATATTTTTGGGATGAGAGAATCACAAGGACGTCGGGCAGGAAGTTCAAGTCAGATGTTATGCTAAGCGGTAGTTAACCAATAGTAGTGAAGTGCACAAAGAATCCATAGTTTTTTATTAGATTTATGAGTGATGCACAACCAATCCTTGTTTTGGATCTATTTATCAATGGATCCCAATAGATAACAATATTCTTCCAAATCTTCTAGACTAATTTGTCTTGAATAACAACAAAATAAACACAGAAATAGGATTTTAGAAGGGTAATCTACATGTTGTCTTGCAAACTTGATGAAATCTTTAACTCCATCTTCATATTCATTTGTCAAATGATTATCATGCATCCATTTTTGGTTTATATCCATCCTATTGGGTTCATAAAATATTAATTTTATACAACATATAAATCAGAAGGCCTACCCTGCTACTATACAATCACCAGACCATAAATAACGACATCATCAAAGAAGAAATAAAAAACAAAATAAAAAATACACAAACAAAATTGGAAGGACTACCTCGCTAGGTTGAATAAAATATGAGGCCCTCTTTAGAAACCCTAATTTCAATTGAACACCAAATGTCAGACGAGATGTTCGAGCAACTGGAGGCAGTCGAGTGGTGTGATTTGAGCTTCAATTCACTAAGGAGGAGCACCGACAGTCGGTGGCTTCTACAGAAATATTCTTATATCGTGACAGGTTCACAAATTGTTGGGGTTTTTTAATTAGACCAGGAAACTTTTATCATCTCTTATAAAAAAGCACTGATAATGATTCCCTTTATTAGCGCTCATTACTTAAGCGTTGTTAAAGGTTTTATAATTATATTTATAAATGAAAAATTGTAAATATTTATATATACTAAATAAATAAATATAAATATAAATATAGTAAATATATTCCTTTTTAAATATATTTATTATAATATTAAAATTATTTTTAAATAATTATTTATTTATATTTATAGAAATATTTTAAAAAAAAAATATTTATATCATTATATATATTTATA
Organism: Viscum album; assembly: GCA_963277665.1. NCBI lineage: Eukaryota > Viridiplantae > Streptophyta > Magnoliopsida > Santalales > Viscaceae > Viscum > Viscum album. Next base: position 766,238,723 of record OY728137.1, read on the forward strand.
TAATTACACACACACACACATATATAATAAATATATATAAATATAAATATAAAAAGTTTATTCATTATTTTAGTAAATTTATTATAAATTTAATAATTATTTAAATACATGTAATTATTTATTTATAATTATATAAATACTTTAAAACAATATTTATTTATTTATAATTACAAATATATAATTGTATAAATATAGTAAATGTACATTTATAAATATACTTCTTTATAATTTTTTTACAAATATATTTTTAACATTATTAATGAATATCTAATTTTAAGTGCATCCATATGTGTTAAAAATGAGTAAAATTGAATAAATTTAGAATAATTACACTAACAATAACAAAAAATGGATAAGTTTTTGGGGTGTGCATTGTATATAAAAATTCATTAATTATGTATATGTGAAATCAATGTAACACATATTTGATCTATGTTAAATTCAAAAATCAAACGACATTCAATTATATGTAGAGTACTTTGCAAATAGTTAATATTTTTAATTCATATTAATTTTTAATTATCAACCATTATTCAATAAATATATGAGAATTTAATGTAAAGCACATAAATATTTTGTAATATATAAATAATATTTATATACAATTATATATATATATATATATATATTTAATATATACAATTGAATAACATTAATTATCATAATTATCTAATTAATAAAATGATTAATATTTAATAATTTATAATCAATTTATTCATTTTTATCAATAATTATTTAATTAATAAAATTTGTAATTTTTTTTAATAAACTCATTTTTTATTTTTAATTATTTCATTTTATTTATTCCATCCTTTATCAAAGCTAAAAATAATGCACTAATAAAGGGTACCTATTATCAATGCTAAAAATAAAGCACTGATAAATGTTAACCTTTATCATCGCTAAAAATAAAGTATTGATAATGGATACCCTTTATCAGTGCTAAAAAAAGCACTGATAAAAGTTGAAATTTATCAGATCTTTTCTTAGCGTTGATAAATATGACATGTATTAGTTTTTTGTAGAACTGATAAATATAGGCACTGTTAAAGGATGGTTTTGTAGTAATTAATTCCTTATTAATCAGGGTTTGATCTCCCAAATGGTATCCATAAGTTGGGACGCATAAAAAACTAAATCCAATGGGATCCAACTAATATTCTAATCCATGATTTACCATTGAATAATGAATAAATTATTTAGATTTCACGCTACATTAGTGAAATTCATAATATTTCATATACTTTGAAATTAAACAGACCATAGGGTCGGGTTTTAGACTACCATATTTAATTGAAGATTAAGTAACAACAACATTGGGTAACACCAAAAGAAATGAAGGTGATGGTGATCAATGAAGAAACCCAGATCACATCAGATCAAGATAAAAACCCAACATAAAAGAAGACAAGAGTTTTAAAACATAATGATTGAGAAAGATGGAAGAAAGGGGAAAACATAAGTAGATGAACTCACCAGCGATTAGATGCGGAAACAGAACATCCAGAGTGGAGGGAAGGGGCCCAAAATCAACTATATAAATCATCTAAGGTAGAGAGGAGGAAGTGATACACCGAAACACTGAAATAGTAATATGAATTTCCCATATAAAACCATTTCATATGAGGAATACGCAATGTGTAATCCTTTCACGTCGTGTATTTATTCATTTTTGAGATTCCCTAAGAAACCTGTCGCCTTGGGTTAATATTTTTCCTGATCGAATTTTACACAACATTAATTCAGTTCGTGCTGTGTAACCAATTCATTTCATGAACCAGTTTACGACATGTATCTTGTGGAAGTTACAGGTCATGTAACATGTACATGATGTGTAAATGTTCTACATACAGTTTTCAGCCCAATTTCGATGAAAGAACCGGAACCACCTCAAAATCCTTCCATACCATGGAACACCCTCGTAAAAAAATTTAACATGTTTATACCCAGACACCATTAATTAAAATAAACATAAAACTTGAACTTTAGGTCATTTTACCCAGTAAAGGATCTCTTTCTCCATACAAGACTCATCCACCAAGGTCTAATGAAAAAACTCAAAGAGGGACGTACCTAGAAATAAAAACGCCATCTTAAACCTTCAAAATGCTAAGCTGACCCGGGTGATATCCAATTAATGTGTGATTGTGGGGTCATATTAGGTACATGTGGGGGAGGCGACGTGTCCTTCAAATCCATTGGAAAAACTTAAAACACCCAAAGAATAACTAAAAATGATGAAAGATTGAACGGTGGATAAAAAGTCACATACCGTGGGATTTTGAAATGTATATTCACTTGATGGAGAGTCAGGGAGAGCATGAAATGATGAGGGATATAGGTGGCTAGGGAGAGTGATAGAGAGGGGAGCGTGGGGTGGTGAGGGTGCACAATAACGAGGGAGGTACATCAGTAGTGCGGGACAACAACAGTAATGTTTTAGTTCCGCAAGATCTTAGACGACGTGAGAGAATCAGTTCAGTTAGGGTTAAATTTATAAGAGAGCAATGAGTTTTTATCAATGATTCTAAAAAGGCACAGATATGGATGAGTTCTATCAATGCTAAAATATTAAGTACTGATATAATACCACTTTATCAGTGCTTTTCTAGTGCTAATAGAACATATATTTATGAGAACTAGAACTCTAGTGCTCATAAACACCTATCTTTATTAGTGTTGGAAAAATGATGATAAATATTTTACAATAAAATTAATAAAATTAATAATTTAAAATGTATATAATTATAAATAAATATAAATGTATATAATTATAAATAAATATTTATATAATTATAAATATTTTTATAAAATTATAAATATGTATTTATAAATATAATTATAAATATATATAATATATATAATTATAAATAATAATTTTTTATATAATTATAAATATACTAAAAGAATTATAAATATGTATTTATAAATGTAATTATAGATATTTATATTTATAATTATGATACTAAATAATTATATTTATAAATATTTTTATATAATTATAAATATATTTATATAATTATATATATATATATTGATTAATATAAAAATATATATAATTATAAAATATATGAAACATATTTATTATTATTTTGTAATTATTTTTATATATAGTTATTTATTTATAATTATATAAATATTTATTTAAAAATTATATATATTTATTTATAGTTATAAATATATATTTTTATAAATATAGTAAATATACATTTTAAATAAATAAATATATATAAATATATTGATTTATAAATATTGATTTACAAATATATTTTTTATAAATATATTTTTAACCTTATTCATGAATATATAAAAATAAATGAATTTACATTAAAAATGAAGAAATAGAATTAAATAAATTGAAAAATATTTTAAAAAGTGAATTCGTAACATTTACGTGAATTACAGACACATAAAAAAGGAAGAAAAAAGAATAAATAGATGATATTAATTATATAAATAACAAAATTATTAAAAATGAATTATATTGACTATAAAAAAATGTTAATAATTAAATTAGATCAAATTAAAACGAACACTCACACATATATTCATGATTAATAGGTTAAAATAAATAAATATTAAAAATGAATAAATATTAAAAATACTAAAAATGGAGAGATTTTAAAAAAGAATAAATAATATTAATTCAATAAACTGACTTGCACACATACATACATGTACACATTATAGAGATACATATGTACACATACAAATACACACACACACACACACATACACATGGACACATATACATACATACACATATATACATACAGTTATACATTTACGTACATTTTAAATTATTTAATATCAATATAAATATATATTTTAATAAATATATTCATATATATATATATATATATTATATAATTGTTTAAATAAAATATTAATAAAATATTTATTTTAATTATATACACATTTTTAATTAATGTATATAAAAATACTATTGTACATTTTGACTATTATAAATTTGATATTTTCTTATATATAAAATTAAGAAAATAAGACTCATTTTTTATTAAAAGTTATATAAAAAATATTTATTTGTGTATAGATATTGTGATATAAATATAATTTTAAAAAATATAAATATTTATATATAAATTAAATTACTCACTACAAACAAACTCTCTCCTCAGCTACCTATCCCACGTCCATGAAAGTCAGATGGAGATGGGGCTGGTGGAATAGTAGTGGTTGCCTCTGACACCCTATGTAAATGCTCCCAAATTATTATAAAAACAAACAAAAAAACCACCCCACTCACCAAATGTTCACAATACATTCGATATATATATATATATATATATATATAATAGGTTTACATAATTTCAATTGAATGAGAATTACCTAAAATACTTGAGAGATATGATGGTCTGACCGAATCAAAAATGAAATTAAGGATGAAGGGAAGTGAGTTTATATTAAGGATAAATTTTCATAAATTTACATCATTAGTCATAAAATTTATTTGGCTAGCTAGTGTTTCTTTTCATCCTCAACTTGAAAAATCTAAACTAGTAGACACATCTCTTGAGGTTGCCTATAACCAATTTAGATGCATGGTGAGTAATATCGAAATGAAAGGTGATGTAAAGGTCGATGCTCACTCTGCCATTTCCCTTTACCACATTTAGGATCCTCCACTAAATTTTATCACTTTCACTATGAATTTAGAGGATATTATTTGATTAAAATCAAAGTGATTGTAAATTATGTTATGTACTCATCTTATTTTATCAAACTCAACTCTCCCTCTAATACTTAGTTTTTCATGGATAATCTATCAATTAGCATGATCACTATGAATTTGAGGGAAAGGAAAGAAAGGATAATTTATAAAAACAAAATTCCTCTAAAAAAAGGAAAACATATTCTTATAACTGTCACACTAACATATGAATTTCAAAATTACACAGTGAAAAAATGCAGAAAGAAAATGTGCTATGTTATGAAACAATGTAGTTGATGATGACTGTATTCCTCCAATATTATTTCAGTTTCCAGATTGATATCTCTCACTTTCCTTATATTTCATCCTCCTAAGTTAGTAGTGGAACCTCCTCCGACTTTGTGGAACTCGATTCTGAGTTCTCTAGGGCTGACACTTCTCCTTTCCCAGCAATGGTGCTCTTCTATTTATAGATAGAAATATATATCATTTGAATTTTAAAATCTCTTTATTATGTTGGTATTTTTCTCTTCGAATTGGCCACTTGTATTTTTCTCTCAACCAAAAATCTCCCCTTCAATTTGATGTTTCTCTTTATCTATTTATGCTAGATAGAGTGTGTTTGGAGAATTCTTCTATTGTTTTGTGGTGGATTCCAACTAGTTGGTGGTAGAAGAGGCCCCATGTATAATTATTTTTAAATAATTTTTGGTGGCATCATTTTCACATGTGGATATACCACAACATGTAGCTTTTGAAAAAATGTAGATACAACACCCTAGGGTGAGGAGTGTGTTGTTGTAGCGCAACCCATACATGGGCTGCATGGCCTATGGCGTAGTGGACTATCCATGGCCACAACGGCTTACTCCCTAAAAAATGTTGGTTCTACCATTCTGGTACCCTTCCTAGACTGTAGTGACTTCATCTTCAAAAAATATTTTCTACTATAACATCCCCATCCCGAGATCCACCAAAAAGTGCCCTGGGTCGGGTCTCCACATGGCCTCAAGCATGCCTCCCCATAAGTCTGAGGTTGTCGACTAGCAGCAAGGGTCTAAATGAGTCACGTGAGGATATTATACCATATTTATCAGAGTAATCCACATTATAGAAAAATATAAATAGCAAAAAAAATATGCAATAATGCATGAACATGCATAAGAAACATCCCCCAAGACTGGGGAAAAACTACAGACAACAATAAATATGTTATACCATGCTAAATAGTGCCAAGTGAACCAAACCCAAAAATAAATACAAACAGTAAAATTCTCCAAACAGTCCTGACCCAAGTTTGGAACCTCTTCCATGCACATCCAAAGCCTGACTCAACTCTCAAGAACAAGTCCCTTGCCTCTATCCTGACATGCAATCTTGAAATCTACTCGGGTAACCAATGACGACCTAAGCAGGGTGTGAGTACAACTCAGTAGGACACCACCAATGGTGTTTAAAAAATATCCAGTCTAAATATATAATGCATGAAAGTACTAAATAAGTGACAAGTAAATAAAATACAGTTCACGCGCCATTAGTTAATAAGGATAACTTAATTCATTCCAAGTATTATTCCCAGTTTCATTACATATACCCTCTTCATTACATAATTCATATCCACCATGTGTCCAATAAGTTAGTCATATTAACCAATATCAATGCATAAGGGGAGTAAGTAAATTTACCTATCTCACTAGGGATAGACACATCGTCATATATACAACACACTCACCTTGAAGCCTCAGTCCAGGTTGTCTCATTATAGCCATTAGGGGAATAGAACTCTACCCCCTTCCCTAATCCGTGCATTCTGGGTAGAGTTTAGAGCCTTAGTATAACTCAACCAGTGGGCATAGAGCCTCATCGAAATAATCCACTCTACCAAGACATGTGAACATGCTTATTTATCCATTGACCACACACATACCATATCACATCCAACACAACCAATACTAATAGCAATCATAAACCATAACAACAACATGGGAATCAATATCTTTCCATAACCAATTAACACATTTACCATTTATATCATTTATCCCTTGAGCTCGATTCCCATTTCCTATGCCTAACTCACTAATCATATTCACTAGTCCCCTATATTAACCCATTTGACACATCCAACAATTCTCATATGTTAATTCAATTAACTCGTCCATCATTTCCATGTATTAGTACACTTATTCATTTCAAGTACAAAACACAATTCATTTGTAATATTCATATTAATAGTCTCCTTATATCTTGATCCAAACCCCATTTGAAACCTCAACATAGATTCCATTGAAAAAATGGTTTTAGGGCATCAAAAGAAGATCATCTGTGATACAAACCCTAATACGAAAAAAGAAGAAATGAGAGGATTATACTTACCCAGATCTTAGATTCACAAAAAATGGCACTCAAAATGACCTAGAATAGAGAGAGAACCACCCTTGGGAAGGTTTGGGTCTTTGAGTTCATCACATGGGCTAGAGATGGGAGAAGAAGAGTAAAAATCGGGCGAGACTTAAAAACCCCGATGTGAAAATTTTGTAAATTTTTTCAACACTAATGGGGATCATGTTTTGTCAAACCTTGTGAAAGCCACTATCCAAGGGAATTTGGGTTGAAAAATTACTTGGGGAGTCTTGCACGGTTTACAAACCCTGTGATATTCCACTGCCCAAGGCTATACAGTTTTCTTGGGATGGTCGCACAGTTTACTGAACTGTATGCCAACTGTGCGCCTTGTATAGTTTGGACCGATTTTTCTTCCTTTCTTGTCTTGAACATATAGAACACCCCTGAGGCCCCTCATAATCCAAAGAATCATTTCATTAACAAAAAAAATATATTGAAACCAAAATTTAAACATGTAAATACCTCCATGATGTTTGGGATCTTACAGCTATTGCCAATTTGTGAACCTCCATGCCACAGTGCAAAGCCTGCGGTGAAGTGGATTCTCAGTTTGCTTTACCTTGGACACTATACTGTATAGCCTTGGCTATGGTGTAGTAGTTCTTGAAATGAAGTGGTAGTTGAGATCCCTCTATTTGGAAATTGATTCTTCGTTCTTCTTCAAAATAGGTGTCATAGTGGTCTGCTCAAGAACTAGAGGTGATCTATGGGGACCCCAGGTTTGGACAGTTTTGGCTAAAAAATGAGCTTCCCTAATGGAGGCCATGGTAATTCTTGATGATTTTTCTTGGTGATTCAGTGGATTTTGGCGTAGCGGAGGTGGCTTGCGGCGTAATAGTGTGTCCGATGATGACGACACATGATTGACCCGAGATGACTTCATATGTGTAATTGCACAGTACCCTTGCTGTTGAATGCACCCCACATTGAATTTCAGTCATGAGCACTTTACTTAATAAGTAAGATCATCCCCTTAACTACCTGATAAGTTGGATTGTTGTTAGAGGATTACCTACACCACTGTGTACCACCCCACGCTGGTGAAGTTCTCCACCAGTTTCCATGTGGACCTGACCCCCACACACTAACATGCTACTATGATCCTGTTGTAAAAGCTATTCTCCTACCAAATTTTTCTTCCCATGAAGGCCATTCACATGGGATTTCCTGGTCGATCAACCCTTTTATGGGTTTTTCATGTGGCTTGGGGAATGTGGGTTGAGTGATAGCATGGGTTGACCCATTTTTTTCTTAGTTATATTCACTTTTCCATTTTGTATGCAAACACAAAAAATACTCAAAATAATTAAATGAAGTAAAAAAATATTTTTCATTATTTGCAGTAGTGTGAATGTGGTGTATTTTTAAATACACATTTGGACTTATGGTTATGATATTTTATTATCTAATATGTTAATTTATGTCATTCGTATTTAAAATAGGAGAAAGGAATGCTTCTGACTGTGAAAACTGGAAAAATATTTCATTAGAATAGGAACTTTCCAGTCACAGATGAATAAAAATAAAAGGGTTATTTTAATATTATAAATGGAATGAGATCTCACATGAAGTTTTTCTACCTTACATAAGATTGATAGATGAGGGAATAATGAGATACACTCATTAAATATTTTACTTCATTTTTGTGAAATGGGAGATAGAGAGAGAGAGAGAAGGAATCCTACTGCACATCATTGACACACCTATAGGTAAAAGGGGAGATAATGACCAAATATTATTTTGATGATCTGTACATCGAATAGGAATAAGCAACCATGCACTATATTGATGGTCTATTTTCTAAGAAGAAGGAGATTTCTTCTTTGTAGCAAATTCATGAAGATAAAATATATCACTGTTATACAGTGAATAATTTTTTTCTAGACTTTCACTAGAAGGAAGATAACTTTGATGTTCATGATTAACTTTTGAAAGAAGGTGTTCATAGCAGGTATGTGAAGGGGTATCCTATGAGGAGTTCAAAAATTCATCTACAAAAAATTGAGGATTCAACTATCCATGAAACTATTATTGGTTGGAGATAAACCTACACGTGATGCACTATCGTTCTTGGTTTACAATTATTTAATTCAATGTATAAACATTAATTATATAAAAAATTATTTAAAAATATAAATAGGAAAGCTGTGATATAATGCTCACATAAAATGCTAGGACAATACATAGTAGGGAGAAGAATGTTGAGGGGGAACCTTGGGTGAATACAAAGATATCTTTAGACATGAGATGATGAAGTCATAGGTGGGGGTGAAGGTGGAGGTCGGGTGAGAGGCAAGGGAGAGGGATCCAGGGGTGAGGGAGGCAGTGGAGAAGGTGGCAAGGGGAGTCAAGGAGGGAGAGGGAGCTAGAGTTGGAGACGGAGGCAGGTGTGGTGAGGGAGATGATGGGTAGCGGTGGAGGGATAGGGTTTGTTGAGGGGTGATAGTTAGTGTTTCTTTTTAAAGCTTGTGGTTTCCCATTTCAAGGGGCATAAAATCCCCTTTTTCTAGTAGTGAATTCCTATTTTTATAGTGATATTATGTGAAGCATTGTGCCCCAGGAAATTACTAGTCTCATAGCTTGTCGTGAAAAGGAAAATTCTAAACTCAATCCAAGAAAATTGTGGCCAAAATGAAAGTATCAAATGAATTATATGAAATATTTTCTTCACCCATGTCATTTTATGTAGTTTAAGTTGAAATAGTGACACAATATTAATGTTGATTTATTATCTGTATATTTTTCTGCACTTTAAATAATCTATTTTTTCAATGCTGGTCCATTTCAATGACTTTACTTCATTGTGATATATTGTTTTATGTTTGTTATTTTCAGTTGGTATATTTTTCTCACATATAAATGAGGCAAAATATTATCTGTTTGTTTTTTAGTTGGTCAGTTTGGTTGAAATTGTTCGCTATTTTATGCAGAATAAGTGGGATATTTATTTCTATTAGTTTTTTGGTGATATTAATTGGCAGTGTTTTCAAAAATTTAATATTTATATCTCATTTCAGGGTAGTTTTATTTGAAAAAATTAATATAATTTCATGAATAAATGTTAAATTATGAAATCATCATTTTAGAAATTGGGATAAAATTTATTGTCACTAATTGAATAGATAACTATCTATAAATAGGAAAAACATTACTATTATAAACCAAAAATAAATAGATGTAAATCATCACCAATAAATTATCGTGCAAGATTTCGGGTAGGGTTTTTCATAGGGTTTATAGTGGGTGGTGTTGGGATTCATCATATTTATTGATGAGAGGGGAAAATTATTAATGGAGGGGTTCATCACATTTATTGATGAGAGAGAAAAATTATTAATGGAAAGATTTATATCACCATTAATTGAGGATTTATTCCCAACATTAATGGAAATTTAATTCTCAAAATTAATGGATGGAGTAATGGATGTTGACTGCATTAATTGGTGATTATGGACTTGGTGTCTATATAAAGAGGATGCAACAACATATTTTAGGGGTGTGCCAGCAAGATGTAGTTAGCAAGGGAGACCTGGGAAGGGGTTGTCGCATTTGCGGTGGCCCATGTGACACGACGATGATGGAACAATTATCTTGTACATGTGGCAATGTTCTTGGAAGGGTGTTCAGTATATAGTCCATTGAGAGAAAGAAGGGGGCTGCCACGTCAGGGATAACATGTCTGACACGTTGGCGTTTAACAGGTGTGGAGCAGTGACAACGTAATCGATGATTGGGGCCATGTATCAAAAGTATTTATGATAGTGATGATTAGGTGGCGTGTCCTGGTTCACGATCGACAGTACATCATGATGGTGAGATCATTCTTGTGTCACAAGCTGGTGCGGGGATGACGCATGTTCGGGTGAAGATCTCCGAGGTAGTGAAGTTTTTTCACAGATTGATCTTATGATACATGGCGTCAGCGGGATGTTTATCAGAGAGAAGATAGAGTCATATCAGAGTGTGGTTTTCACACAGGTTTTCTACCCTCTCTCATTTGTAATTCAAGTTCAGGCATTACTTTCATTATTTGTATTCTCTGATTTGTAGTGGATATTTGGGAATTTCCCCATGGTTTTTTAATCCTCTGCATGGGAGGGTTTTTCCACGTTAAAAAATCCTACGTGCAGATTTATTTATTCTGCTTATATAAATTACATATTTCATCAGGTTTCTCACAATTTTTTGGAAAGAAAATTTCAGCCCGAAACCGGGATTCTCCCCAATAGGTGGCTGGGGGGAAAGGGAGGCATGGTGATGTAGATGGCGAGCGACTATCGTACAGAGAAGGGGGCGTGGGTGCATAGTTAGGGGAAGAGACTATCCAACCTAAATTGGTCACAAAAAGCGACTGTGGCAGTGAGTGAGGTTAGGGACGGTCGGTGATGGTGGGATACCGTATCCCCCACCCTTAACATTGCTTGTAGATATAAGAATCTCAAAAAAAAAAACAGCACCAGGCGGGATCTCCACATGGATATTCATCTGGAATACCCATCTCTGTAATAAACATTAAGGTGGATAATTTCATACCCCCTACACTTCCCCTTGTTAGAATCCCCTAGTACGGGTGTTTATATAGAGTAATGAGAGACCCATACAACCAGAAAGACAGTAGGTTGGGTCACCCACATGACATTATGGAACAACTCTCTCCTCATCTACCTATCCAATGTCCATGAAAGTTATATGGAGATGGGGGTGGTGGAATGGTTTTAGGTTTCTCTAAAACTCTAAGTAAATTCCACCACATTGTTATGCAAACAAACAAAACCACCCCACTTACCCACCAAACCAAGAATTTATGTTGATTCAAAATTGAAATGGGATGTTTTGATGCTAAAAGAAAATGTAAGACTTGTAGTTGTATAAATAAACACAAGATGACTGGAATTCAAGAATAAAAAATTTCCTATTTGGTGTATTTGATAAACTATATCCATGTGTTATTTGTCACTTCCAATGTATTATTATATGAAGTATATAAAATTGGATAATAAAATTTGTAATATGAAAAAAGTACCAAACACAAAATGAAACCTTTAAAAGTAATACACATAACATTTATAACATGAACACACTAGAAAAAAATATCAATAACACACACACAACCAAAAAACATATGTAATACAAAAAATATTTAGTAAACGAATAATTTTTATAATAAAGAAAGAATAATAAAAGTTTACCAAACATAAATTTTTTTTGGGTGGGAAGCATATGTGACACACCAATCTCCCAATGCAAGAGGACATATCACACAACCCCACCACAACAAAACACAAACATAATATGAGAGTAAAGAATACTTCTCAAAATAAAAGAGATACAAAAAACAGAAGAAAACCCCTATAGGAATAGTAGCATCCACTACTACCATACTAAGAAAGAAAATAAAAACGATATAGGAAAGAGTGATACCTTATGAATATAACGTGTTTTAGACCCCTTTTTTATACTCCACATCAAGAACATCACCCACACTGCTTTTCTATTATTATAAAGCAAAGAAAACCACAAGAGATTACAATAGAGAGACGGGGAAAGGAATAGAAGAAAAACATATAAAACTAGAGGAACAAGACGCCTATGCGCAAAAGGAAAAAGAAAGGAACAACAAAGTAACAAAGGTAAAATTTCAACAAGAACATAAGAAACCAAACCCAAAACCTATTACTTGGGTTGAACTCACCTATATAAGATCCCTTTAACAATTTATATACCCATTTGATACACTGCAAGAACTAAAAAACCCTCAAGATTTTCATCATAACAGTGCTCCCAACCACCACACACGATGTCACTAACCATATCCACCAATGAGCTCTCCATCTTTGGATCATCTTCTTCTCTTCTCACTCAATATCTCTCGACTTCACATTCTCTCTAAGCATTGATTTTGTCTTGTATCGACCGGAGGAGTGAGATTGAACAATTAAAACCCCTTCAAACAAACCCTCAAACAGCCTTGGGACACGTTGATGGCTGAAAAGCTTCGGGAAGAAGCCGGTGCAATAAACTCTTGAATGACTGCCTCCATGTAAGGGTCTTTAGAAACTGCTCCACGTAAGGGTCATAGTGGCACAATATATAAGAGTCATCGCCACTACATATAATAAATAAATTTTTTATAATTTTATAATTATTTAAATAAGTATATATTTATTTATAATTATAACTATAAATAAATTATTATATTTATTTATTTAACTAATTATAAAATAATATCAAATATATTATTATATTAATTATATAAATTTATAAGATTATATATATAATAAATATATTTTATATAATTTTATAATTATTCAAATGAATATATATTTATTCATAATTATAACTATATATATATATATTTAAATAATTATAAAATTATAACAAATATATTTATTATATGGATGGATAGGGTTTGGGTTCTACGGGAGTCTCTCCACCATGGAGACTAACCTCTGGAGATCTCGATCATAGAGACCTAGGAATTACTTTATATCACCCTATATCCATTCATTCTCAATTTCTCATGCTATTTTATAGTCTTATATAAGTTTTGAATGGTTATACCATATTTTAGGGTTTTTGATCGAATCTTAGAATCCTTCTATCTAAAATCAGATTAGATAATAATATTTAATGTGCATCTTTCATTAAGTATAGGGTGGGTAGTCCCATAGTTATTGCTAATGTGTCCCTCCATTTATTTGTGTGTAGGATGTTTGGTTGTGCTAACTTAATGTATGCTTGACCTAGAACTTAAATAAATGGGTTATAGTTGTGTTTTTTTAAACAAACTTCTTTTCGAGATATATGAAACCCATTGATGGATGTATATCATGAAATTTGGGCACTGAGTAAGGTGATTCTTATTTTGGTGAAAAATGAAAATTTTAATGGCTACCTATGGGGTTCCCTTTATGTAATGATGGTATAGTAAGCTACATGTAGATGCCTAGGATGATTCTTAGGATGTAATGTCTGATTAGTATGGGACTGTGTGGTAGTAGATATTTAGGAGTAATGGTAGAGACCTAGAATGGGTTAAAAAGATAGATGAAATGATAATATTGTAAAATAGCATGTCTTGGTTTGAAAATACAATGTGATAGGTATATAATTAGTAGATGTATAAACCATTTATTTTTTAATGGATATGTTTCCAGTGTGGGACGCTCTTTTGACCTTGATGATTTATATGAATTATTTTCAGGGCAGTGAACCTTCCCCCTAATGATATATATGACTTATTTCCAGGGTATGGAGCTCTCCCCCTAATGTTTTATATGCATTTTTTTCAATGGAGGGGTGATATAACCCTTGATGATATTTAAGTCTTGTTTCTTATATGGGGTGCTCATTCCAACCGATTATTTATTTAAATTAATAACAAGATATTTTACTCTTCCCTGAATGATATATACGACTTGTTTCAATGGTAGTGCACTATTCCCCATTATTATATGTATGCATTTTTTCTCAGGTGGGGCACTATTCCTCCTGATAAGGCCATGACATATCCTCTTCTATGACATTCAACACTAACCGAAGTAGGTATAGTCGACACCAGGTATCAAAATAAATCTTAAAGATTGATACTATTTATGTAAATATATATTAGTTAATTAATATGGCACATCATCATTTACTTTATCATACTATATATATTTAGAGACATGCTTGGTGGTTGCCTACTAAGTTTTAGTCACGACCTTCTTATGTTTTCATGGGTACCTGAGAAGACATCAAATTTTCAAGAAAATATAAAGGAAAGGGACATGTGATCGATGCTTGAACAAGATAAATAGGATGGGGAATGGGAGATGGGACTAGTTTTGGAATCATGACCAATTTTGTGACTTTTCCATATTTTTTTTATTTTGGTTATTTTGGGACTTGTTGTATACAATCTTCCTACGGGGAATCTTGATTGTGTTGGTATGCCTTGTATGACATGTAAACCATTTATTTTGATATTCAATGGGTTATATATGTATTTGTATTGGTTTTTGTGTGTGATTTCCATTATCTCTGAATTATCTAGATGATTGTTATCATCATTATTTCCACTGTAATTACTTACTCAGATATGAGGTTATAGCCTCCCCAACAACATCACCGTAGAACCTCATGGTTATTCAGTAGCTTGGGGTGTATAGGGAGGTGCACTTATGGTATTGAAGCTCTCAAATATAGTTAATATAGAGTGAACTAGGTTGGGTTGATACCAAATTATTATTCTTTTTTCTAATTTCTTCTATTTTCAAAACTTTTCCACATTGTGAGATATTTTTTAATATTCATTATTTTTGGTTGGTCAATATTCTTCACAAAATAATAAGTAAAATATTATTTATTTTTTTAGTTTGTTTTTAGTGAAATTGGTTTACTATTCCTCACAGAATAAATTAAATATTTGTTTTTACTAGCTGTTTTTTGATTTAAATTGAGTGTACATTCAACTAGTTAATATTTATATCTTATTTTAGATTTTTTTATCAAAGTCATTGATATGATATCATGAATAAATTTTATATTATTAATTCATATAGTCAAACATTGGACTAAAAGTATATGGAAATTTAGTTATATGAACTGATATTTTAGATGAAAAATGAGGCTTTATAGGGAAATCATTATATGAGTAGCATTACTGACTTGACATGATTATATAATAATTTAAATTCATGATTTATTTGAATTATATATTTCTTTTTTTTTCAAAAATAATTAATTATATTGACTATGATTATGATATTAAATATTTTTTTTACATTTTACTTTTTTCAATGAATTTCGCTTGATATATACCCTTTAGAATAAAGATCATGGTCCTTATATCTTAGATTCATAAGAAGAATCGATATATTGTATGGTTGATGATTTAGATAAAAGTAATAATGTTTTTTTACACTTAAAAAAGAGACATGAATGATTTCATTGATAAATATGAAGTGTTATTGTATGATATTAGACCTCAAAAAAAAAAACAAAAAATATTTTTTCCCTCAAAATATTGTGATGGTAAAATATGAAGGGGAATGTGAAAATAAATATAAAATGTTAGCAATGGTATTTGATAACAATATGTACAATGATGATGGAGATAATTGAATGTATGAATAAGTAATATCACTATATTATACATTTAAAGCAATACAACATTTTCATTTTTTAATGTATAAATATATTACTTATAATATTATACATATCATATAAATTTTTTAATGTATAAAATTTTAGGAAAAAACATTTAATTTTTTAATTCATTATTGATTAAGTTATTATACTTTTGATACTCATATTTTTCTATTTTATTATTAGTTTTTTCAAAATTCATTTAATAATAATTTTTTAATTATATTTAATAACTTATAGCTAGTTTTTAATAGTGGGATTTCAAAAATAAATTTCTTTTAATACCATAGAATATTTTCATTTGGGAGAACCTTTCCACTGTTATCACATCCTGTTGAACCATATGACTTTACAATACGAGAGACCATTAGTGAGTCATCGGATTCCCCAAAATATTTTTCCCATCCACCATCCAATGCACGTCCAACGGGTGACCAATTGATAAGTCTACTATCTATGAGATACCAAAGGACTAACATTGTTGATATATATGACACTGCAAAAATTATATATTTTTATTAACTATTTAATGAATTTTTCAAGAATATAGAAATTATAATATAAGAGATCCAAATATGAATTAAAAAGATGTATGGGACTTGGGAAATTAAAAATTATCATTCTAATTGGATGAGTTTGAGGTTTCTACTGGTGAAAGCTATCAAAATTTTAAGAGATATAATTGGTTAGCTTTCATGTGAGATTTAAAGAATTCCCATTGATTATAATGAATAGTGACATATCCCCATAACATGGAAGAATGAGGTATTTAACTGAAAAATAGAGGTAAGAATAATTTAATATCCATTGATGATTAATTTAAAGGATTTGAGTAAATTTTTTATTAAAAATATAATTTTATATGTCTTTTTTTTAATTCAAGATGTTTTTTGATTTTGATCCACTAGATTTTATTTTATGCCATTGGCCCCTAAATAATCTGGACAATAAATATAGATACTATAATTGGATTTTATAGAACTTTTTTAATGACACATCTCCAATAATGTTAATACAAGTTTGAAGAAGTGTATGAATGTGCATCTCATGAGTTGGGGAAGTTGTTTGCTGATATTAATAGGGATGAATACCATGAACTATTATAATGTTTTATAGAAACTTAATAAGATAAACACATAAAAATATTTTTTTATTTATGTATATTCTTTTGAGAGATGTTTAAAAAAAACACATTGAGTTGTTCAACTAATGGTGGTCATGATAAGTGACTGTGGGCACATACATAAGGGAAAGTGTGGCGTGGAGAGGTAGATTTCAGGAAAGGCAGATAGCGGGAGAGTGTTGCGTGGGTGAAGGGGGAGTGGGCACATAGGTAATGGAAGAGACTATCCAATGAATGGTGGTCACAAAAAGCGACTGCGGTAGTGGGCGAGGTGGGCAACGGTTGGCGATGGTGGGCGAGCGCCTCCACAACGCTGGAAGGAGACAAGAGGAGGCAGTAGAAAGAGATATCTGGGCTACCTCTCCGCCGAAAGGGAGTTTTTTTAATACATTTTTTAAAAATATTTTTTTTAAAAAAACGGCTGGGTTTAAAATATTTTTAAAAATACCCTTCAAAGGCGGCATCATGAATGCCACCTTTCCACTAAAAGAAAAAAATAATTTTTTTAAATTTTTATTTTTTTTGTTTTGTTTATATATATATATATATATATAAACAAAAAAAAAAAAAAAAAAAAATTCAGCAGAATTTATCTTCTATTTAAAATCCAGCAGTACTACCATTACATCCGTCTGGATTCTGAAAGAAGCTCTCACCCAGGGTTCCCTTTTATAAGAGATCTTACCCTGTAAATCATTTTGCATTTCCGATGTGGGATTCTGGTTCTCCCTTTCCAGTGCAGAACATTCTACATTTCCGATGTGAGATTTTGTTTTATATACATGTCTTTGAAAGACTATAAAATATAAAATATAAGACCAATATAAATGAAACTTAAAACAAGGATTAAACATATAATAAATAATTGAAAATGAAAATAATTTCATAAAAAAATTATGATAAAAAAAAATTTATAAGCTTTCAAAACCACCTACTTGAAACTTAAAAGTTTTTCAAGTATGTAACTTTGAAAGCCGATAAAATATAAACTACATGACCAATATAAATGAAACTTAAAACATGGATTAAACATATAAAAAATAGTTTAAAATAAAAACAATTTTGTAAAAAATGTTGAAGGAAATTAATTTATAATTTTTCAAAGAAACCTACATGAAACTTAAAAATGTTTCAAGCACGTGACTTTGAAAGCCTATAAAATATAAACTATAAGATCGATATAAATAAAACTTAAAACATGGATTAAATATATAACAAATAGTTGAAAATAAAAATAATTTTGTAAAAAATGTTGTTGAAAAATAATTTATAAGCTTTCAAAGACACCTACTTGAAACTTAAAAATGTTTCAAGTACGTACCTTTGAAAGCCTATAAAATATAAACTATAGGACCAATATAAATGAAACATAAAACATAGATCAAACATATAATAAATTATTTAATTATTTAATTAATATTATTAATAATTAATTACATAATAATTAATTATTTAATTAGTAATTATCAATAATTACTTATATAATAATTAACAAATTAATTAGTAATATAATGACTTTTAATAATTATAATTTAATAATTATAATGAAAAATTATAAATTATAATTATATTACAAATTAACTAATTAACTATTATATAATTAGTAATTATATTACTAATTAACTAATTAAATATTATAAAATATTTTTTAATAAATACTAATTATTAATTATAATGAATAATTATAATTTATAATTATATTACTAATTAACTAATTATAAAAAGGGCATCAGCTCTATCTTTCTCAAAAAATTAACTAATTAACTATTATATATTTAATAATTATATTGCCAATTAACTAATTGATTATCATATATTTAATTATTAATAATTACTAATCAACTAATTACAAATTATATAATTAATAATTATATTACTAATTAACTAATTAATTATTTTATAATTAATTATTAATAATTAATAATTAACTAACTAATTATTATACAATTAATAGTTATATAATTAATAATCATATTAGTGATTAACTAATTAATAATTAATAATTAATAATTAATAATTAATAATTATAATAAATAATTATAATGAATAATTATATTACTAATTAACTAATTAATTATTATATAATAATTTTTAATAATTACTAATTAATAATTTTAATGAATAATTATATTATTAATTAACTAATTAACTATAATATAATTAATAATTATATTACCAATTAACTAATTAATTATTATATAATAATTTTTAATAAATACTAATTAATAATTATAATGAATAATTATAATTTTTAATTATATTACTAATTAACTAATTATACAAAGGGCCTTGACTCTATCTTTCTCAAAAAATTAACTAATTAACTATTATATAATTAATAATTATATTACTAATTAACTAATTAGATATTATATAATTAATGATTAACAATTACTAATTAACTAATTACAAATTATATAATTAATAATTATATTTCTAATTAGATAATTAGTAATTATATAATTAATAATTATATTACTAAGTAACTAATTAATTATTTAATAATTAATAATTATATTACTAATTAACTACTTATATTACTAATTAACTAATTAATTATTATATAATTAATTATTAATAATTACCAATTAACTAAATAATTATTATATATTTAATAGTTATATAATTAATAATTATATTACTAATCAACTGATTAATAATTAATAATTAATAATTAATAATTAGTAATTAGTAATTATAATGAATAATTATAATGAATAATTATAATGAATAATTATAATGAATAATTATAATGAATAATTATAATGAATAATTATAATTTATAATTATATTACTAATTAACTATTATATAATTAATAATTATATTACCAATTAACTAATTAATTATTATATAATAATTTTTAATAATTACTAATTATTAATTATAATGAATAAATATAATTTATAATTATGTTACTAATTAAATAATTAACTATTATATACTTAATAATTATATTACTAATTAATTATTTAATTATTATATAATTAATTATTAATAATTACTAATTAACTAATTAATTATTATATAATTAATTATTAATAATATTAATTAAATAAATAATAATTTATTATATGTTTAATCCATGTTTTAACTTTAAATCATATCGGTCTTATAGTTTATATTTTATAGTCTTTCAAAGCCACATACTTGAATCATTTTTAAGATTAAAGTTGGTGATTTTGAAAGCTTATAAATTATTTTTCGTGAACATTTTTTACAAAATTCATTTTATTTTCAACTATTTGTTACATTTTTAATCCATGTTTTATGTTTCATTTATATTATTCTTATAGTTTATATTTTATAGGCTTTCAATGTCCCGTGTTTGAAACATTTTTGAGTTTTATGTAGGTGTCTTTGAAAACTTATAAATTATTTTACATTAACATTTTTTACGAAATTATTTTTATTTTCTACTATTTTTTATATGTTTAATCCATGTATTAAGTTTCATTTATATTGGTCTTGTAGATTATATTTTATAGGCTTTCAAAGTCACGTACTTGAAACATTTTTAAGTTTCAAGTAGGTGGTTTTGAAAATTTATAAATTATTTTTTATCATCAATTTTTATGAAATTATTTTTGTTTTCAACTATTTATTATATGTTTAATCCATGTTTTAAGTTTCATTTATATTGGTCTTATAGTTTATATTTTATAGTCTTTCAAAATCAAGTACTTGAAACAGAATCCCACATCGGAAATGCAGAATGTTCTGCGGAGAAAAGGGAGAACCAGAATCCCACATCAGAAATGCAGAATGATTTCCAGGGTAAGATCTCTTATAAAAGGGAGCCTTGGGTGATAGCTTCTGTCAGAATCTAGACTGATGTAATGGAATTACTGCTAGATTTTAAATAGCAGATAAATTCTGTTGATTTTTTTGTTTATATATATATATATATATATATATATATAAAACAAAACAAAAAAAAAACAAAAACAAAAACGAAAACTTTTAATTTTTTTAATTTAGAAGAAAGGCGGAAACAGGGTTTCCACCTTTCACCCAAACCCTAAAGGCGGTAGCACAACTCCTGCCATTAGAGCAAATTAAAAAAAAAATTAACCTAAGGGTTTTTTAGTTTTTAAAAAAAATGTATTTAAAAAAAATCTGTCGGAAGGAGATGAGAGTGAATTGAGAGGGGTATATTGAGAAACTCCATGAACCTCCTCCCATATCTCCCATCCTTAACATTTCTTACACAGATGAGAATCTCAGGAAAAAAATAGGTTTTCTGCATGCCTCTTCATCTGGAATACCCATCTGTATAAGAAACATTATGGTGGGAGAATTTCAGAACCCCTGCACTTCCCCTTGTTAAACCAACCCCCGATACAGTTCTATATATAGATTGAAAAATAGTAGGTTGGTAAGACCATGAAATTATCAAACAACTCTATCCTCATCTACCTGTCCAACGTCCATGAAATTCAGATGGAGATGACGGTGGTGGAATAATATTAGGTGCCTCTAAAACTCTAACTAAATGCCACAAAATTGTTATCCAAACAAACAAAACCACCCCACCTACCCAAAAAACCAAGAACTTATGTTGATTCAAAATTGCAGTGGGATGTTTTGATGCTAAAAGAAAAAGTAAGACTTGTAGATGTATAAATAAACACAAGATGAGTGGTATTCAAAAATTGAAAATTTCCTAGTTGATGTATTTGATAAACTATATCTGTGTGTTATTCGTCACATCCAATGTATTATTCTATGAAGTATATAAAATTTGATAATAAAATTTGTAATATGAAAAACATTCAAAACACAAAACACAACCTTTATACGTAATACACACAACATTTATAACACACACACTGGAACAAAATATTTACAACAAACACACAACCACAAAACAAATATAACACACAAATCATTTAGTAAAAAAATAATTTTAATAATATATAAAGGATAATAAATGTTTACCAAACATAAATTATTGGTGGGAGGGAACCATATGCGACACACCAATCTCCCAAGGAAGGAGGATGTATCACACAACCCAACCACAAAAAAACACAAACAGGGTCTGATACTAAAGAATACTTCGCAAAAGAAAAGAGATACACAAAATAGAAGAAAACCCAATGGGAACAATAGCATGCAATACTACCACACCGATTAAGACAATAAAAATGGTACATGAAAGAGTAAGACCTCAAGAATCACTACCATAAAACTGGGTTTTCGCAGCGCCGCCCTTTAACAATGCTAAAAAAATCCCTGATAAAGGGTACTTTTAACAATGCTAAAAAAATACTGTTAAAAGTACCCCTTTATCAGTGCTTTTTTAGCGATGTTAAAGGTCCCCCCTTTATCAGTGTTTTTCAGTGCTATTAAATAGACCCCCTTTATCAACACTTTTTTCATTAACACTGATAAATGGGGTTCTTCATCAGCACTTTTTTTTACTAGTGGTGTTCAAAGGTATATTTAAAAAAAATCATTAAAAATTATATATAAATATACAAATATATAAATATATAAATATACAAATATATAAATATATAAATATATAAATATATAAATATATAAATATATAAATATATAAATATATAAATATATAAATATATAAATATATAAATATATAAATATATAAATATATAAATATATAAATATATAAATATATAAATATATAAATATATAAATATATAAATATATAAATATATAAATATATAAATATATAAATATATAAATATATAAATATATAAATATATAAATATATAAATATATAAATATATAAATATATAAATATATAAATATATAAATATATAAATATATAAATATATAAATATATAAATATATAAATATATAAATATATAAATATATAAATATATAAATATATAAATATATAAATATATAAATATATAAATATATAAATATATAAATATATAAATATATAAATATATAAATATATAAATATATAAATATATAAATATATAAATATATAAATATATAAAGATATAAATATATAAATATATAAATATATAAATATTGATATAAATATAATATATATTTTTTAAAAATGTTTTAGATAAGTATAAATAAACATTTACATTTAATATATAATAAATTTAGTGAAAATGGATTAAAAATAATATAAAAAATATTATTAATTACTAATTTTCCAATTATCATAGACTAATAATCATTTAATAACAATTCGAAGACACAAAAAATCAAAAAATCAATAAAAGATCTAAAATAAGTTGAAAACATAACTCAAACTTCAAACAACCATAACTTTTGATTCGAGTGTTCGTTTGAGCTCTACACTATATCAAATCGAAGCATGAAATGATCTCTATGTGTTGGCGATACTAAAGAATCTTCTGTCACATTTTTGAGGCAAAAAAGGTCCAAAAGGCCTCCAAAACTGAGTTTTTAGTCTAGATACCCAAATTTTTTAACATTCGATGGAATTTCAGCCTCGTTTCAGGGGGTCTTTTTGGCCTTTTTTAGTGGGGAAAAAATTTATTTTAAGGGATTACATTTATATTGATATTATGGATTTGAAATTTCATCATTTTTCACAATTTAATGTTATTTATAATCAAATATATAAAAATATATACATATTTTTTATATATTCACACATAAAAATTTAATTTTATAAATAAATAATTATTCATATTTACATATAAATTATATTTCTCAATATATAAGCCTTATAATATCCATTTTATTTAAAATACAAATATATGTATATTTATATACCTATGTAATGTGTGTGCGTGCGTATATATATATATTATAGTGTGTCTGTATTAACAAACTGATATATATTATCTATATATTCTAACATATGAATATATATATGAATATTCATCTAAATATACATATGAATATATAATATATGTATATATATATAATTATATATAATTATACTTACAGATACACACACATATATAAAATATATACAAGTGTATATATGTCGTATATATGTTGTATATATGTATGTATGTATTTATTTATAAAGAAAAAAAATTATAAATGTATTTAAAACTAATCTTATAAATATATATTAATATGCGCATAAATATACAGATAAAAAATATAACTAAATAGATATATAAATAAATAAATATAAATATATATTAATATACGAATATATATATATATTAATATAACTAAATATACATATATATATATATATTAATATAAATATATATTAATATACAAATAAATATAAGTATATATATATATATAAATAGATATACCATTAAATGGAGAACAAGGAAACACGGGGGAGTGGTAAAGGGTCCAGGCGTGCAGGGGAGAGGTCTAAAGTTCAAATCCTGGGGGAGTCAGAGGCGCGCGAGCGGGTACAGGGGGGCTAGCGCGTGGGCAGGTGTAGGGTGGAGGGATAGCGCTGTTAAAGGGGGATGGTGGGGGTGCGAGTGGGTGCGTGTCGGGGCTAGAATTGTTAGGGGGGTCAAGTGCTGTTAAAAGCTAGCTCTGATTCAAATATTTTTTTGACTTTTATTAGCTCTAAAAATGCACTGATAAATTACCCTTTTATCAGTGCTTTTTTAGTGCTGATAAAAGTCCCCTTTTATCAATGTTTTTTAGCACTAATAAAAGGGTCCTTTATCCATGCTTTTTTGTGCACTGATAAAAGGGATCCCCTAATCTTTGGTGAGATTAACAGTGCTTTTTCAGAGTTTTAAATGCCCTTTTCTAGCTCTTTTAAAGGCCATATTTACAGTAGTGAATATAACATGGTTCAGAGCCCTTTTCCATACTCCATGTCAAGAACACCACCCAAACCACTTTTCTAATTTTATAAATCAAAGAAATAAACAAGAGGTTAGCATAGATAGATGAGGAAATGAAGAGAATAATAACATATAACACTAGAGGAACCTGACGCCTATGTGGAAAAGTAACCATCAAGGAATTAAAACGAAAGAACCAGGCTGAAATTTCAATAGGAATGCAAGAAACCTGACCCAAACCCTATTACTAGGGTTGAAATCACCTATGGAAGAATCCTCTAATAATCGATATACCCGTTTGATACACAACAAAAAATAAAAAACCCTAAAACTCTTCATTGGAACCACACTCCCAACCATTGTGCATGGTGTCGCCAACTAGAGCCACCAACGAGATCTCATTATTTGGGCCGTATCCTTCCCTTCTCACTCAATTTATCTCAACTTCACCTTCTATCTAATCTTTGATTCCATCTCATATCGACTGGAGGATGGAAATCAGACAATTAAAACCCCATCAAACAAACCCTCAAACAACCTTGGGACATGTGGATGGATGAAAAGCTTTGAGAAGAAGCTTCTGCAATAAACTCTCTTATGAATTCCTCCACATAAGGGTCTTTAGTGGTTGCTCCAAATAAGAGTCATAGAGGCACACTACATAAGGGTCCTCACCCCTACATAAGGGTATACATAAGGGTAACTTGGGGCGCTACATATGGGTATTAAACACTGCATAAGGGTCCTCGAGATGCTATACAAGGGTGGCATGAACTAGGTGTATAGGTAAGCTGATATAGAACACTACCTTCATAAGGGTAAGAAGAAGATCACATAAGGATAACCTGACCCTGCATAAGGGTACTACTTCTGCTACCCACTTCACATAATGAAAACCAAGACTCCATGTAAAGGTAGCTCTTGCATATCAATACTTACGTAAGGATACAAAACCCCTTATGTTAATCCTTCAAAACCAAACCATGAAAGTGTATCAAATCACTTGTGTAAAGGTAACAAACACTTCATGTAAGGGTAACCCACACATAAATAAAGGTGGAAACCCCTCAATTAAGGGTAAAATATCCTTATGTAAAGGTAAACACTAAATAACAAAACATTTCCAAATCAATTCTATGCATAATGAAACTAAAATAAAAGGGAAAAACATGCATAAAGAGATTATTCATGTCAAAAAAATCACAAAACAACAAACATTCTAATCTATAACAACATTTAACAAATATCTACAGTATAAAATAAAATCTAAACAATACGGGTTCAATGTTCTTGCAAGCCTATACTATTCTTGTAAATACTATGTTTTTTCCTTATAAATAATTATAATATTTTAAATAATATTTTGAAAGCTAGGAATTGAGTTTACATGGGACTTAGGGGCTTGAGGATTCTTGTTATTGATATAATAAAAATATTAAATATATTATATCACACGCATGTGGTTTTTCTGAAATAATGGAATAAATACCAAATGAGGTCTCTGATAAAAATTTTGAGAACACCACTAAATCCATAATGTGGGTTTTACCATAGGTGTGAAACAACATTTTTCAACATCGGGTGTTTTGTTAAAGTGTTGTCATGGAAAATAATAATAAAATAAATAAATTTAATCTATTTATTTATTATTTTAATGCTATGAACTAATACTATACTATAAAACAACACTTATGGAAAATTATTAGGGTTAGCTGCATAACCCTAGGGACTGAGCGTGGTTTGTTGGATGAGGATTCTCAGACGATCAACAGTGGATCGTGAATTGGAAATCAACGTGCCAATTATAGCATCTGGATCTCACCAACGACTACATCGTGGATCCATTCTTCATTATTGATCGATCCAAACCCATATTAGGTCATATTTTCATTGGTTTAATCCCTGTTTATTTTTTCCAAGACAAACATAAATCAATTCCACTAACATATTGACTCGTGGGTCGATCAGGTTTTGTGGGTGCAGGTTTATCTTCTTGAGTTTTAGGAATTAAAGATTTTTTTATTATTATTAATTATTTTTTATAATGGAAACAAATTGATGCCAACATAAATAATGACTGAGTTTTGTTCCTCATGTTTGTGATTTTTGCATTTCATCCATCGTTCCTCACACATTCCACATCAGTAATTCTTTTGGTTAGTAGTTCGACAAATACCTAGTAGGAAATCATTATGAAACACTTATATAGTGAAATAGATCAATATCTTGGGTTTGAGATCATGAGTTATGGAATAAACGAGGTACAATGATGAAAATATGTGATTGAGGTCTGTATCGGGGACCTGTTGTTTGCGGGTTCTGTGTTTGGTGGTGCAGAACGATGGAGGATGTACATAAAAAAATCAGGTGTTTGGAATATAGACATAGATGATAACTGAGGCACATTCATCCATAGATCAAGGATCTATGGGGGTGATTTATGGAAGATCTACAAGTGGTGATGGTCTAAAGAAGAAGACACCTGAAGAACCAGTGGGTTCTAGAAGAATCCTGATGATATGACATATAGTCTAAAAAACACATGTTGTGTGGACTCTGGATATGATATATAGGGTTTACACATGAAGAAAGATACACACACAATGTGGAACCCACCACACATTGTTTGACCTAGTGCTAGTGGCTCGGTGTGTACCCATGTGTTACACATGCACAAACACATCCAGACACACGGGCATGCCCAGAGTACATGGGTTTGATTGTGTACTCAAATATGACAAAGGTACTTAGACATGCCCATGTACACAGGCATGACCTATGTACAGAGGAATAGGAAGATTAAATGGGAGTTTTCTAGAGGACATGGGCATACCTGGTCCATCCAAGACATGTCGCATGATCCTAGAACAAGTCATGTACTTTTCCTTGGGAAAGTTGAGGCCCTTGTTTTCTTCATTCTAGAGAAGTATTAGTAGGGTGTATTCCCTTCTCCCATCCATATGTGAGCTCATTGAGGCATTAAGTCATGATCATATGATGTGATCCCCTCTATGGGACTAGGCTCAGATAGGGTTTAGGAGTCCCTTTGTGCAACCTGAGGTGTGATCCTCTATCATTCATTCTTCTTACCTATGTGGGGTTTGAGTAATCAGCATGACAATATACATGGTCATACGATACCCTACTAAGAAAATTATTCCATTAGGGTTAGGTATACCCCATAAGTCCTAGGTGAGATTGCCTATTTGTGAAATAAGATCTTCTAAGTTCAAAAAAGTACTTTTCTTCATAGAGAGACCCAATGAGCACGATATCTCACATGAGTTCCATCAGTATTATTAGGATCATGGAGTGATTCCTCTTAGAAGAGTGTTACATAGAAATACACTACTGGAAATACAGGCTTTCCCAACAGTTCTAAACCGTTGGGAAAGACTGCAGAACCGTTGGTATATGTTATACCAATAGTTCTACAAACCGTAGGGAAGTAAGCCATTGGGAAATATTTTTCCAACGGTTTACAGTGAACCGTTGGGATAGGTTGGAAAAAATTAACCTATCCCAACGGTTGTTCCAAACTGTTGGGATAGTTTTTTCCCAGCGGTTTGGCTTGAACCGTTGGGAAAACCAAGCAGAGGGCTTTTTTCCCAACAGTTTCTAAAACCATTGGGAAATGAGTTTTACCAATGGTTCATAGAACTATTGGTAAAAAAAATACCCAGAGAGGCTATGCCAATGGTTTGAAACCATTGGCATAGCCTATGCTGTGAAAATTGCACAGAAGCCTGCAAATTGCACAACAACTCTCATTTTGTGCAATTTTCACAACAGCATTCCCTCTCATTTTCAATCATTTCCAATTATTGTACCTACAATAAACTAACACATACATATACAATTATTTTACCTGAAATAACCAACTAACACATACATATAGATAAAAAATTCATACACATTTAACATATAATGCAACTTGGAACTATACACATCCATATTTAAATTAGAATTGATAACATAATTATAAACATATATAATTCATTTAGAATTCAATTTAAAATTTAGATGAAAATTATATGTAGAATCCAGAATTCATTTCATAATTTGATCGGTTTTTTCATATACCATATATTTTTACTAGAAATGTTGTCCATTTTAAACAAAATACATACACCTGGAGTGATACCGACCACACCGTGCCTCGGATTGAGGCAAGTTTCACTCGTACACGTCAAAAATGACCCATGGATCGTTTTCCTAAAGTATCAACATATTCCGGAAAGCGTTTTGGTTGGTTTTCCCTATGTTAGTTGTTATTTTCACTTAAAATGAAGTGCTTTTTAATAAAAGAGAGACACTTTGAATAGGGCCAGCCACACCACGCCTCATATGGAGGCGGGGGTTGACTCGTACACATCACAAATGACCCATGGATCGTTGTGCTAAAATATCAACACAATCAGAATCCGTTTGGTCGGTTTTCCATATGTACTTAAAATGTTGTCCATTTTAAACATAAGAGAGACCTATTGGGGTGGTCCTAGCCACACTGTGACTTGTATTGAGGCACGGTTGACTCGTACATGTAACATATGACCCATGGACCATTTTCCTAAAATTTCAATAGATTCCGAATGCGTTTGGTCGGTTTTCCATATGCCAATTGTTTTTTTCACTTATAATCTTGTCCATTTTAAACAAAAGAGACACAGTTAGAGTGGTACCGGCCACACCGAATCTCGGATTTAGAAGGGGGTTGACTCTTAGATGTCTCAAATGACCCATGGATCATTTTTCTAAAGTATAAACACAATCCAAATGCGTTTGGTCGGTTTTTCCATATTCCAGTTGATGTTTTTCACTTAAAATGATGTCCTTTTGAAACAAAAGACAGACCCTTTGAGTGGTTCTGACCACACCGCATCTTAGATTGAGGTGGGGTTGATTCATACACGTCACATATGACCCATGGATCGTTGTGCTAAAGTACCAACACAATCAGAATCCGTTTGGTCAGTTTTCCGTATGTACTTATAATGTTGTCCATTTAAAAAAAAGAGAGCCACTTAGAGTGATCCCGGCCACACCGTGCTTCGTATAGAGGAAGGGTTGACTCTTACACGTCACATATGACCCATGGACCGTTTTTTCTAAAGAATCCACACATTTTGAATGCGTTTGGTCAGTTTTTCGTATGTCAGTTGTTGTTTTCACTTAAATTGATGTCCATTTTAAACAAAAGAGAGACACTATGAATGTTGTCGGCCACACCGTGCCTCGGATTGAGGCGAGGTTGACTCATACACATCATATATGACAAATCGATCTTTGTAATAAAGTATCGACACAATCAGAATCCGTTTGGTTAGTTTTCCGTTATGCTAGTTGTTGTTTTCACTTAAAATGAAGTCCATTTTAAACAAAAGAGAGACATGGATCGTTCTCCTAAAGTTTCAATGGAAACCGAATGCGTTTGGTCAGTTTTCCATATGTACTTAAAATGTTGTCCATTTTAAACAAAAGAGAGGACACTTAGACTGATCTCGACCACACCGTGACTCAGATTGAGCCCGGGTTGGCTCGTACATGTCACATATGACCCATGTATCATTGTGATAAACTATCAACAGATTCCGAATGTGTTTGGTCAGTTTTTCATATGCCAGTTGTTCTTTTCACTTATAATCCTATACATTTTAAACAAAAGAGACATAGTTAGAGTGGTATCGGCCACACCACGTCTCGGATTTAGACAGGGTTGACTTGTACACATCTCAAATGACCCATGGATCATTTTCCTAAAGTATCAATACAATCCGAATGCGTTTGGTCAGTTTTCCGTATGCCAATTGATGTTTTCACTTAAAATGATGTCCTTTTGAAACAAAAGACAAAAAATTTGAGTGGTTCCGGCCAAACCGCACCTCATATTGAGGCAGGGTTGGTTTGTACACGTCACATAGGACCCATGGATCGTTGTTCTAAAGTATCAACACAATCAGAATCTGTTTGGTCAGTTTTCCATATGTACTTAAAATGTTGTCCATTTTAAACAAAAGAGAGCAACTTAGAGTGATACCAGCCACACCGTGCCTCAGATTGAGGTGGGGTTGACTCGTACATGTCACATATGACCCATGGATATTTCTTCTAAAGTTTCAATGGAAACCCAATGCGTTTGGTCAGTTTTCCATATGTACTTAAAATGTTTGTCCATTTTAAACAAAAGAGAGACACTCAGACTGATCCCGGCCACACCACGACTCGGATTGAGCCTGGGTTGGCTCGTACATGTCACATATGACCCATGGATCGTTGTGACAAATTATCAACAGATTCTGAATGCGTTTGGTCGGTTTTTTCGTATGCCAGTTGTTCTTTTCACTTATAATCCTATCCACTTTAAACAAAAGAGACATAGTTAGAGTGGTACCGGCCACACTGCGTCTCAGATTTAGACGAGGTTGACTTTTACACGTCTCAAATGACCCATGGATCATTTTCCTAAAGTATCAACACAATACGAATGCGTTTGGTCAGTTTTCCGTATGCCAATTGATGTTTTCACTTAAAATGATGTCCTTTTGAAACAAAAGACAAAAAATTTGAGTGGTTCCGGCCACAACGCACCTCGGATTGATGCGGGGTTGATTTTTACATGTCACATAGGACCCATGGATCATTGTGCTAAAGTATCAACACAATAAGAATCTATTTGGTTAGTTTTTCGTATGTACTTAAAATGTTGTCCATTTTAAACAAAACATAGAAACTTAGAGTGATCCCAGCCACACCGTGCCTCAGATTGAGATGGGGTTGACTCGTACACATCACATATGACCCATGGATCGTTTTCCTAAAGCATCAACACATTTAAAATGCATTTGGTCAGTTTTTCATATGTCAGTTGTTGTTTTCACTTAAAATGATGTCCATTTTAAACAAAAGAGAGACACTATGAATGGTGTCGGCCACACCACGCCTCAGATTGAGGTGGGGTTGACTCGTACACATAACATATGACCCATGGATCATTGTGATTAAGTATAGACACAATAAGAATCCTTTTGGTTGGTTTTCCATATGATAGTTGTTGTTTTCACTTAAAATGAAGTCCATTTTAAACAAAAGAGAGACACTTTGAGTGGTGTCGGCCACACCGCACCTCTGATTGAGGCAAGGTTGACTCGTACACGTCAAATATGACCCATGGATCGTTCTTTTAAAGTTTCAATGGAAACTGAATGCGTTTGGTCAGTTTTCCATATGTACTTAAAATGTTGTCCATTTTAAACAAAAGAGAGACACTTAGACAGATCTCAGCCACAACGCGACTCGTATTGAGCCTGGGTTGGCTCATATATGTCACATATGACCCATGGATTGTTGTGATAAATTATCAACAGATTTCGAATGCGTTTGGTTGGTTTTTCGTATGCCAGTTGTTCTTTTCACTTATAATCCTGTCCATTTTAAACAAAAGAGACATAGTTAAAGTGGTAATGGCCACACCACATCACAGATTTAGACGGGGTTGACTCGTACACATCTCAAATGACCCATGGATCATTTTCCTAAAGTATCAACACAATCCGAATGCGTTTGGTCGGTTTTCTGTATGCCAGTTGATGTTTTCACTTAAAATGATGTCCTTTTGAAACAAAAGACAGACACTTTGAGTGGTGCCAG
Source organism: Viscum album (assembly GCA_963277665.1). Lineage (NCBI taxonomy): Eukaryota > Viridiplantae > Streptophyta > Magnoliopsida > Santalales > Viscaceae > Viscum > Viscum album. The sequence goes on from OY728137.1 coordinate 766,271,428, forward strand.
CCAAACCACACCTCGGATTAAGGTGGGGTTGACTCGTATACATCACATATGACCCATGGATCTTTTTTCTAAAGTATCAACACAATCAGAATCCATTTGGTTAGTTTTCCGTATGTACTTAAAATGTTGTCCATTTTAAACAAAAGAGAGCCACTTAGAGTGATCCCGGCCACACCGTGCCTTGGATTGAGGTGAGGTTGACTCGTACACATCACATATGACCCATGGATCATTTTCCTAAAGAATAAACACATTTTGAATGCGTTTGGTTAGTTTTTCGTATGTCAGTTGTTGTTTTCACTTCAAATGATGTCCATTTTAAACAAAAGAGAGACACTATGAATGGTGTCGGCCACATTGAACTTCGTATTAAGGCGGGGTTAACTTGTACACGTCACATATGACCCATGGATCATTGTTCTAAAGTATCTACACAATCAGAATCCATTTGTTTGGTTTTCCATATGCTAGTTGTTGTTTTCACTTAAAATGAAGTCCATTTAAAAAAAAGAGAGAAACTTTGAGTGGTGTTGGCCACACCGCACCTCATATTGAGGCGAGGTTTACTCATACACATCACATATGACCCAAGGATCTTTCTCCTAAATTTTCAATAGAAACCGAATGCGTTTGGTCAGTTTTCTATATGTACTTAAAATGTTGTCCATTTTAAACAAAATAGAGACACTTAGAGTGATCCCGGCCACACCGCAACTCGTATTGATCCCGGGTTTGATCTTACATGTCACATATGACCCATGGATCGTTGTGATAAATTATCAACAGATTCCGAATGCGTTTGGTCGGTTTTTCATATTCCAGTTGTTCTTTTCACTTATAATCCTGTCCATTTTAAACAAAAGAGACATAGTTAGAGTGGTACCGGCCACACCACATCTCATATTTAGACAGGGTTGACTCGTACATGTCTCAAATGACCCATGGATCATTTTCCTAAAGTATCAGCACAATTCGAATGCGTTTGGTCAGTTTTTTGTATGCCAGTTGATGTTTTCACTTAAAATGATATCCTTTTGAAATAAAATACAGACACTTTGAGTGGTTCCAGCCACACCGCGCCTCATATTGAGGCGAGTTTTATTCATATACGTCACATATGACCCATGGATCATTGTGCTAAAGTATCAACATAATCAGAATCTGTTTGGTCATTTTTCCGTATGTACTTAAAATGTTGTCCATTTTAAACAAAAGAGAGCCACTTAGAGTGATCTCGGCCACACCGTGCCTCAGATTATAGTGGGGTTGACTCGTACACATCACATATGACCCATGGATCGTTGTCCTAAATCATGAGCACATTTCGATTGCATTTGTTCAGTTTTTCGTATGTTAGTTGTTGTTTTCACTTAAAATGATGTCCATTTTAAACAAAAGAGAGACACTATGAATGGTGTCAGCCACACCACGCCTCGAATTGAGGCGGGATTGACTCATAAACGTCACATATATTCCATGGATATTTGTACTAAAGTATTGACACAATCAGAATCTGTTTGGTCGGTTTTCTGTATGCTAGTTGTTGTTTTTACTTAAAACGAAGTCTATTTTAAACAAAAGAGAGACACTTTGAGTGGTGTCGGCCACACCGCACCTCGTATTGAGGTGAGGTTGACTCATACATGTCACATATGACCCTTGGATAGTTCTCCTAAAGTCTCAATGGAAACCGAATGCGTTTGTTCGGTTTTCCATATGTACTTAAAATGTTGTCCATTTTAAACAAAAGAGAGACACTTAGTGTGATCCCGACCACAACGTAACTCGGATTGAGCCCGAGTTGGCTCGTACACATCACATATGACCCATGGATCATTACGATAAATTATCAACAGATTTCAAATGTGTTTGGTCAGTTTTCTGTATGCCAGTTGTTCTTTTCACTTATAATCCTGTCCATTTTAAACAAAAGAGAGACACTTAGAGTGGTGCTAGCCACACCACACCTCGGATTGAGGCAAGGTTGACTCGTACACGTCACATATGACCCATGGATCTTTTTACTAAAGCATAAATACATTTTTAATGTGTTTGGTCTGTTTTTCGTATGTCACTTGTTGTTTTCACTTAAAATGATGTCCATTTTAAACAAAAGAGAGACACTATGAATGGTGTCGGCCACAACGTGCCTCGGATTGAGGTGGGGTTGACTTGTACACGTCAAATATTACCCATGGATCGTTTTACTAAAGCATAAACACATTTCGAATTAATTTGGTCAGTTTTCCATATGCTAGTTGTTGTTTTCACTTAAAATGTTGTCCATTTTAAACAAAAGAGAGACACTATGAATGGTGTCAGCCACACCGTGCCTAGAATTTAGGCGGGGTTGACTCTTACACGTCACATATGACCCATGGATTTTTTTGCTAAAGTTTCAATGGAAATTGAATGTGTTTGGTCACTTTTCGTATGTACTTAAAATGTTGTCCATTTTAAACAAAAGAGAGACACTTAGAGTGATCTTGACCACACCATGACTCAGATTGAGCCTGATTTGGCTCATACACATCACATATGACCCATGGACCGTTGTGATAAATTATCAACAGAATCCGAATGCGTTTGGTTGGTTTTCTGTATGCCATTTGTTCTTTTCACTTATAATCCTGTCCATTTTAAACAAAAGAGACACAGTTAGAAGGTCTACTTGGGTACCCCAGTGCAATGGCTGCCCGAGTAGGGTGTGATAATTACATAAGTAAATAACACCCATCAAAGTTACCAAAGGACACCTGACGGTTATACCTGCTTCGGCTCGTTGCCGGTAAAGTAACCTGATCATGTCACCACACACACACACACACACACATATATATTTATATAAATGCATTTAGATCATATATGGTGTGGGGTAAGAATTCCTCCCACCCATTAATAAGATTAGTGGGCACGAGGTAAGAATGTATCTCATCCCTATAGGTTAGCTGGAAAGGGGTAAGAATGCCTCCCTTCCATACACGTATAGCGAAATAGCGGGCACGAGGTAAGAATGCCTCTCGTCCCTAGTATACAATGGCAACGAGGTAAGAATGCCTATCGTTCCTAGAAGATACTGGAAAGGGGTAAGAATTCCTCTCGTTCCTAGAAGATACTAGTCCGTTCATTCTAGTTTAACCATTTCATTTTAAGGGATATGTTTTTATCATTCTCTAACCATTTGATACCTTCTAGAGGAAACGTGTCATTTAGTCTTAGGTCATCCCACTAAGGTTACCATCTTACTCAATTTTCCTAACATAGAAAATTGACCCAAGCACGAGTATCATAGCCATATCATTATACTTGCCTCAACAAAGCAAGTTCACACACAAGCATCAAAAAGGCACCACAACAATCCAAAAAGCAAGCATAAAAAGTCTCTCACTACTTTTTATCTTGGAAACAATGCACCTCTGATTGAGGGGTTTTATTATTAAATCATTAGTTTAGTTAGTAGGGAACCATTTTTATCTTATTCCTACAATTCACACTATTTTCACAGAAGCAGTAAATCAGAACTAACTTGCATAAGACAACAATATCCATAAAAAGAGATAATATATAAAAATAACTCAACTCCAATACTATACTACGAGTCTAGATAAAACCAACAACAAGAATATATTAAACATCAAATCTCAGTAATATTAGTAAAAAATGTAACGAATCAATTTTTCCCACATCACCATCACCTTCATCACCATCATCATCACCCTCATCCTCATCCCCATCATCGTCCTCACCCTCCTCAGCACCCTCCTCTTCGCCCTCACCCTCCTCCTCTCCCTCACCACCCGCCTCGCCCTCCTCCTCTCCCTCCTCTTCTGCATCAGAATCCTCACCATCATAATTGTCAAGCTGGACATCGTCCTGACCACCACTAGAACTACCACCTAGTGCACCATATATAGAACGTATCAATGAAATATATTCATCAAAATCTGGGATGGCCTCTGCTGGAAGTGTTGGACGTATAAATTCAATAAATTTCATAAATGCACTGTTTGCCCTAGAAGACTGTTCTACCGTCTTTGTAGCCCTTTTTTTATCCTATTCTACCTGTTCCCTAACTTTCTGCAGCTTGGTGTCACTACAACTCATACCTGAGGAAGGCCAATACCTCGTCGGGGCTATCCTAGGTTGGCAGCGTACTCTTCCAGGATGCTCCTCTCCCAACACCTGATGTAAGTGATTAGTTGGCCCAAAATTGTCTGGTTCTTGGGCATCGAGGGCCTCTAAAGCAGGCTGTTAAAAATATAAATATATTATTAAGTTAAAAAATAGATATTAAAATATAAAATCAACAGATTAAAACTTACAATCTGCTGCTGAGTCGCTTCGTTGATGACACTTCCATCCTTTTTCCGTCTACTCGAGCAAAACAGTTTTGCTCGAGGCACATGTCCTTCAATATTCTTTATTTTCCTCTACAATGAAATTGAAAACTAAATTTATATGAAAACTTTATCAAACAATTAAATAATTGAGGAAACAAAAGAAAATTTAAGTTATAAATAAAACTTATAAACAATTTTCATACCTGGTTCCTCTCATGATCCAGTATCGTAGTACGTCCTAGTGTGTGGAGGTATTTTTTTTGCATCAATGTTTTTTTTATTTTTTCCAGATGATTCCTAAATAATATTAGATAATTAAAAGGATAATATTAATTCAAAACATGAAATTTATTATTTAAATACCTCAAATGTAATTCATACCTTAAACTGGGTACTCATCCAATGAGTAATCATCTGACGATACTGCTCTATAGGACAATCATCCACGACTGGTACCGCCTCTAACTCAGTGCCAACTCTAGCATGCCATCCAATATACAAATCATGCTTTTAGGCTCTCCAAATATCACCTAAATCCTTTAGACGTTCCGGTCGTGCACCCTCACCATCGGGAAAATTAAATCGAAGCTGACATCAAAATATTAATTCATATAAATACAAAAATAATTCATGGAATTAAATGCAACAGATTTTTTACCCATATTTCTGCCCAAGATCTATCCTTGACCTCATGTGGAAAATGTCTCCATGATAGCGGGCTGACGTGAATGATGTCAGAGTATTTGGCAAGCGTCGCCAAAAAACTCCGACATTGCTGCCCTGTTTTCTCAACCATTTGGTTATCTTCATTATAATCCACCATAACCTGTGTGTGGAGGTTCCACACCGAACGCATGTGTGTACGCCCCCGCCCCACCTCCTGTTATTAGATGTATCTGTCATGAAAGAAAAACAATTTTTTTATCAAAACATGTTATAATGAAAATAAATATTGCTATAAATTTTTTTTAGGGTTCTATAAATATACCTACACCAGTCTGATCGCTGAGCGCCGTTGGATCCACATAAACTAATGGAAAACCCTGTGGTGGAACAGGAGTTGGAGACGATGGAACATAGAAGCTCGGAGAGATAGAAGTAGAAGGAAAAGAAGATGGGACAGCTGTATGATCGGATTATGACCGGGGAGTGGGAATCATCATGGGATGTGAAAATGATGGGCCAGAAGATGCAAAAGGTAGCAAAAACATGGGAGGCCTAAATATCCCGTGTGTCCCTAACGACACACCGGGATAAGAATGTGGGAAGGATGACATGTTATTGGGAGGGGAAGGGTCTAGTCGGGTACGCGCAGCTGCTCGTCCACCTCTGGTACGAACCCTCCTCGTACCACTGGCCTGAGTACTAGGACCAGTACTAGGCTCCTCGTCGAATAAATGTCGACGTATAGGTGGATCCTTCAAAAATGTTTACAAAAAAATTAATCACATGACATTATATATTCTTTAAATATATATATTTTAAATAAAGTACTCACTATAGGCACTAATGGTGGAGTGAACATCTCCGCCATTCAACGGTTTTTCTCCATCATTTTTTTCCTTCAGCTCTCTTCAATTGGATGCATTTTCTGCTTTTGAAAACAAAGGTGTAATTAATTAGAAAAAGGAAACTAATTTGTAAACCAAAAAAATAAATATATGAGGGAATAGGGGGATTCATTGGTAATTTAGCTATCAATTGTTTTAGAAGAGCTTGAATGGATTTAATAAATCATACAAGTTGTAATGTTCACCAAGTTAGAAATATTTTTTGACTAGGTTTGAATACAGTTCAATTCCAAATTAGAAAATGAAATTCAAATAAAACTGCAACCAATAAACATTGAAAATTTACATAACGGTCAAGTCACTTAAAACATATTTGTGATCAATAATAAATCAATTTTAATATTACCAACCTTAACAACCCAAATCGAGGTAAACCAAAATAATTGAGAACATGGATGAATGATTCTATATATTTTTAACCACAACTTCAGGTTCACAATCAACTTTGATAGTTGAGCTATTAGAGTCATCAAAAGAAATAAATGGATTGGTTCCAATGGAACTAGGGACAGTGTCAATTCCATCATCACCATCATCAAAAATATGTCTTGGAATTACTTCAACTATGACACCAAATTCAGGTCAAAGTTGGCCTTTGACATAAAAAACTTGTTTATCCATTGATGCCAAAACATATGGTTCTTCGGTAGAAAGAGTGTGAGTCATATTAATTACTCAAAATCCAAAATCATCAATAAACATTCCCTATATCATCATCAAATCAAACCAATGTCATTTCATCATTGTGACTCTTCCATGAGAGTAATAATCCAATATTATTATTTTCTCAACAACTCCATAATAACCCACATTTTCAAATTGCGGTCTACTATCTGATGTACTGGCATAACAATATGTTATGGTAGTAACCATAACACCATCATGTTGTGTTCTCATGTTCTTTGCTCATTCAGTGACAATAAATTTGTACCCATTGATAACAATTGATTTACAGTCACGAACCACGATATTAGGACCAAAAGCCAAAGCTCTTATTTCCTCGGAGACAGAGTCATCAGAAAAACTCAATACCTGCAATATAAATGAATATTAAACTTAATTAAATATAGATATAATTATTTTAAACACTAATATTTTTACCTTCAGTTTTAACCAAGCAGAAAACTCTTTGCTATGCAAAGTCTCTCTCCTTCTCAAAGATAAAGAATGATGCTTCCTATTTATCATTGTTTTATGTTCCCTATAGATAAAAATATGAATAGTTTAATAGATATATATGTAAGATATACAGATTAAATTTAGTTACCTGATATAGTCATCGAACAAATCACATTTGAACAAAACTGTGCGATGTGCCATCTCCCACTCTTCATAGCTTAATGTCTTCAATGTATATGATCCCAGAATTCCTATTATTTGAGGAAGTGATGGAAAACTGGGTTCAATTTTCTCATACTGTTCTTCTTCATTTCTCATTGGTCTGTTCATTATTGTAGTAAGATCAGAAAAATACATTGAGCAGAAATCCATACATTCTTGAGCCAAGTAACCATTCATGGTAGAACCTTCGGGATGATTTCTATTTCGGAAATAAGACTTTAATGTGAACATATTTATTTCAGTTGGATACATCCAACAAAAAGAAACAGGTCCTCCGAGAAGTATTTCCATGGGAATATGGACAGTCAGATGCATCATGCATGTGAAAAATGATGGAGGAAATATTTTCTCCAACTCACACAAAATTAATGGGGCATCTGTCAACATTTTTTGAAAGAAAGACTTGGAAAAATTCTTAGCACAAAGATCTCTAAACAAATGGCACAACCGAATAACAACCACCCTTACATTATTGGACAAAAGATGACGGATTGCTATTGGAAGCAACTCATGCAGTAGAATGTGATAATCATGAGTCTTCAAAGATTTTAGCTTCAAATCTCTTCTATTGACCTGTTTAGATATGTTGCTTGAATAGCCATCAGGAACTCTAATAGTCTCTAATACTTCCAGAAATTGTTTTTTTCTGTAGGTGTCATCACATAAGAAGCACATGGAAGTTGCCATTTATTTTCACTGATACGCACAGGATGCAATTCTGGTCTGATACCCCAATCCACCAAGTCACACTGAGATCGTAAATCATCTTTTGTCTTCCCCTTGACATTTAGAAGAACTGAAAGCAACATTTCACATATATTATTTTCAATATGAATTAAATCTAAGCAATTACGTAACGAATTGGTTGACCAATAAGGAAAATCAAAAAAGATACTCCTCTTCCTCCAATTGTAACAGGTTTTAGTGGAAACATTCTTTCTCTTTACAGATTTCATTTGACCCTTCCTGAACGAAAAACTAAAATCTTTCAATTCATTAAGCACATCAGTTCCAGACATACGCTGAGGTGGATCATCAGTCTCTATGGTATTATCAAATCTTTGACGATTCATTCTATATGGATGATCATTTGGCAAGAATCGTCGATGTCCCATAAAACTGAAACTACAGTGATGTTTCAGTCTTCTGGATCGTGTATTATTTATACAAATTGGGCATGACAGTTTTCCCTTTGTGCTCTATCCAGACATCATTGCATAAGTCGGAAAATCATTGATCGTCCACATAAGCGCAACAAGCATCTAAAATATGTCTTTCAAACATGCATCGTATGTGCACACACCCACATCCCAAAGAAGTTTCAACTCTTTTATTAAAGGTTTCATGTATACATCAATATCAATGCCGGGATCAGAAGGACCAGATATGAGTATACTCATGAAAGTGAAAGGTTTTTTCATACACAACCATGGGGGAATATTATAAATGTGTATAAAAATTGGCCATGTGCTGTGTGAAGTAAGCATCTACCCAAACAGATTAAAACCATCGCATGAAAGACCCAACCTCACATTACGCACGTCAGCTGCAAAATCAGGATGTCGAGCATCAAATCTCTGCCATGAAAATCCATCTGCAGGATGAACCAACTCATCATTAGTCTTCTTTCTCTTGGTATCATTCCATCTCATTTTTATTGATATGTCATCAGACATAAAAATATTCTGGAGTCTGGGGATCAATTAAAAGTGCCACATTACTTTCTGTGGAACGCGGGATGGTGTTCCATCAGATTTTGACTTCCAGCGGGATGTGCCACATTTTATACAATCATTTTGTTCAGCAGTTTCCTCCCAGAATAAACTGCAATATTTTGGGCAAGCATGAATTTTGTTTCTTGAAAATCCAAGTTCCTCAACTAAATTCCATGCCATATAGTGGTTTGAGGGAATATCTGCATCATCTGGAAGTAAATCCTTCAAGAGGGTAATAATGTAATCGATTTCTGTATTAGAAATATCATACATAGTTTTCCCATGAAACAATCAGATTAAAAATTCTAACTTTTTCATTTTATCGCATTGTCGATATACTGGAGTCGTGGAAGCATCATTCAATTTTTTCACCCTATCAATATCATCATTTTCACTAGATTCATCAGCTTTCCTCATATCAAAGTATTCTTGAGTTGAAATACTTTCTTTTTCATGACGACGAATAAATGGAAACCGATCATCTAACAAATTCTCCATTCCATTCCTTTCATTTTGATCATCACCAATTTGAGATTTCTTTTTCTCCCCATTGTGATACCACACAAAGTAGTTTGCTTGAAAACCATTTTTGGTTATGTGGTAGCTGACTTCTTCACGGCTCAACCAAGGTCTACCAACACAATTGGAACATGGGCAGTGTATGCGACCGCTATCTGAAGCATTGTGAAATGAAAAATCTATAAAACTCTCCAAATTGTTTTGAAAATCACTTGAGATCTGATCGGTTTCATACATCCAACTTCTGTCCATTCTGTAAAAAGAATTTATATAAGTCATTTTGTCATAATCAATTCAATAGGATTGAAATTTAATAGAATATACATTTAAGTAAATGATAAAGGAAGAAGTTTCTAGTCGATGTAGTGAACTATTAAAATAATGTAAAGAACAAGTACTCATAAATTAAATTAAAATTTATTTATATTCATTTTCATTATGTCTATAAGAGGCACATTCCTCAGGTCCCATTATGTGTTATAGGCATCCCAAATCATTCACTCATGTTCAATAACTCATTATTGGCACCTCTATGGCCATACCTTTCATTACCCAATTACTTCCCCAAGTCAAGCGCACCCCATGGGTGAATAAATTTTAGGATTCTACACTAATAGGTTGTTCATGGATTGAAAAAATATTTAATTTCATTAAGTATAGACAAAAACATTTATTTTTAAATTTGAGATTAATAATAAAGTATGTCAATGATAACAACATTACTGAATTAAACTTGTGACTTATCTAACATTTTTATGGATGTCTACACATGCCAGCATGGGTAGTGAAAAGCACCCCACCGTCATAAAAGTGATTATTGGCCAAGAAGGACACATAATATACAACGTACAATGAGAACCATATTTAATTAACCCTAAAGTTATATTAGTACAGTCATCTTTGGGGAAATGGAATATATGATCCTAGTTAACTGATGAATTCAAAATCTCATATTCCATATGTTGGACACTATCTAAGGTAAGAAATCATGTGAGGATGGGTTTACATCATTCAATTTCTTACATGCTAGTGAGAATGAAGGCTTGAATTAATGACTTGAGTTCACTGATTAAATGAGGGTAGAGGTTGCATAGGTTGTGTAAACAGAATGATTAAATAAGGGTATAGGTTGCATACACTGTGCATGGTGGGGGAGTCTCAGTCGATTTAGAAACTAAAATAAATTCCCATCATAGGTATCAATATGAAACATCACCATCAAAAGAAACTCTAAATAAAAAATGACTAAAAACATCAAAAATTTCAAGAATTCACTACTATGCATGGTTTATCTACATGTTTAGCAGTAATTATATGTCTTAATCATGAAACACCTCTACAGCTCCCAGTTTTCACTAATAAACATAAGGTAAATATATCAAAATATCTTTAAAACAACTCATCAATAGGCTCAAAATGTAAATATAATCTTGAACCAACCATGGAATCTCTTTCACAACACATTCTCACACACCATTTATCTCATGTGTTACTAAATACCAAACATAGTCACATAGTGTACTATAAGAAATTACATTACAAAAGCCTTATTAAAAAAAATTCATTTTAATAAAATACTTTCCTCAAGGAATTTTAAGGAAAACATTCATAAAAACTTTTCTAAAAATTAATAAACACATATAAATAAATTTCCAAGTAACAATTAATTACAAGATGAAAAAAATCATAAAAACACATACTTAGAAAATTTAGAATCCAACCGCATTGAATTTGAGATGCTTCTTCTTCGATGGAGGGTTAAGGATTTAATTAATTAAATGGATTGGAATGGATAAAGTATAGATTAAATAAAAACACAAAAAATGATATACACATCAAAATAAAAACTTAAAACTAAAATATGAGATGAATAACAATAAAAACAAGGTAGAACTTAAATATTTTATGTGTATGAAGAATAAAATACCTGATTTGAGACGATTCAAATGGAGATTGACAGGTTCAGATGGGGGAAGTCGTGAGAGGAGCCGAGCCCTGGACAGATTAGGGTTCTGTCACGAATGGGGGAGAGCAGCGGATGATTCTGTATTTGGGGTATAAATTTCCCAATGGTTATCAAAAAACCTTGGGAAAGGGGACCCCTTTCACAACAGTTTAGTAGAACCGTTGGGAAAAGGGTGCCCTGGACACCCCTTTCCCAACGGTTTCCTAAAACCATTGGGAAAGGGCTTCTTTACCAACGGTTTACTTAAACCATTGGTAAAGAAGCGTTGGGAAAACCTGGATTTCCAGTAGTGATATCAACCAGAATCCAATGGATGAAAGTATGGTTTCGACCTTACTTTGAGACTTCGTGTTTATCTTGAGTATATTTAGGTTTTTCTATCATGATGTATCATATTCTGATTGGCATGCCTTTGGGTTGATGAGACAATGAATATCTTGATGATTTATGTCTATTTATTTCCATGTGTCCTATTGGGTATTCTAATACTCCACCCTACATGGTGCATGCCTACACATGTCTATCTTATTTAGATGAAATATCTTTTGAGGAAGTCCTAGTAGGACCAAGAGCAAGCGAAGCATAGTGATATTGACATTCCATCATTCTTACCAGGTGTTATTTTTGACAATAGTACCCTCCTTCATATCATTTTATACTCTTTTACAATTTTTTGGGCTTGTATTTGGAAAATTCTACTTCCTAGTACTTTTTCATACTCTGATGTGGGATATAGATGCATACATGAGTTTTGGAATCAATTTTACTTTTATATCTTAGCATGATGTTGGTGATTGGAGATGTGTGTGTGTATAGGTACCACAGGCTAAGGCCTCCCATGTGTGTGATATTCCTACTCAGCGCTTGTCACCAACCTCTGGCCTATTGGAGGTGGGATTGGGGTGTCACACTTAGTTGGTCACTAGCCAGGAAGGTCTCAATAGGTCAAGTCATGAAAAAGTGTTATTAGAGAGAACTACCACAAAATTGGGTTTCCATAGTGCCACCCTTTAACAGTACTAAAAAAAGCATTGATAAAGGGCGTTTCTTTATCAGTGCTAAAAAAAGTGCTGATAAAGGCTACTTTTAACAGCATTAAAAAAAGCGATGTTAAAAGTGACCCTTTATGAGTGTTTTTTTAGCACTGATAGAGGCACCCCTTTATCAGTGCTTTTTTTAGCGCTGTTAAAGGCCCCCCTTTATCAGTGCTTTTTTAAGTAGCGCTGATAAAGGGGGAGTTTTTTTTTCTTAGCACTGATAAAGGGTATATTTCAAAAAAAGAATATTTCATAAAAAATTATATATTTATATATAAATATATAAGTATATTTATATTGATATAAATATAAATATATATTTTAAATATGTTTTAGATAAGTATAAATAAACATTTCAACTTAATATATAAGATATGTAGTAAAAATGGCTTATAAAATATCTTCAAAAAATTTATTAATTAATATTTTTCTAATTATCATCGACTAATAATCATTTAATAACAATTTGAGGACACAAAAAATCAAAAAATTAATAAAATATCTAAAATAAGTTGAAAATGTAACTCAAAATTCAAACGACCCTAAATTTTGATCCAGGTGTCCGTTTGAGCTCTACAATATATCAAATCGAAGCTTGCAATGAGCTCTAAGTTCTAGTGACCCAATGGAACCTTTTTTTCACATTTATCAAGGGAAAAGGCCCAAAAGGCCTTCAAAACTGAGTTTTTAGTCCGAATACCCAATTTTTTTAACATTCAATGGAATTTCAGCCTCGTTTCAGGGGGTATTTTTGAGCTTTTTCACTAAGGACTGAATTTATTCTGAGGGGTTACATTTATATTGATATTATGGCTTTGAAATTTTATTTTTTTTCACAATGTAATGTTACTTATAATCAATTATATAACAATATATATATATATTTATATATTCACCCATAAAAATTTAATTTTATAAATAAGTAATTAATCATATTTACATATAAATTATATTTCTCAATATATAAGGCTTATCTAAATAAAAAAATAATATCCATTTTATTTAAAACAAAAAAATATTAATATTTATATACCCATATGATGTGTGTGTGTGTGTGTGTTTGTGTGCATCTATATTGACAAACTGATATATATTATCCATATATTCTAAACATATGTATATACATATTAATATATAATATTTGTAAATATATATAAATATGTATAATTATACTTATAGATACACATATAATATGTATGTGTGTGTGTTGTATATATGTATTTATTTATTTATAAACACACACAAAACGCATATTTTATAGATGTATTTACAACTGATCTTATAAATATATATTAATATACAAATAAATATATTAATATATAAATATAACTATATATATATATTAATATACAGATATATATATATATTAATATACAGATATATATATATTATTATAACTAAATATATATATATTAATATAACTATATATATATATCAATATAAATATATATATGTTAATATATATAAATATAAATATAAATATATATATATTAATTTATGAGTAAATATAACAAAATATATATATAAATAAATAGATATATTAATAAATGAAGAGAAAAACAATATGATGGAGTGGTAAAGGCTAAGGCGCACAGACAACATGTCCTGAGTTCAAATCGTGGGGGAAGCAGGTCATGCGCACGGGTGGGGAATAAGGCCTAGCACATGTTAAAGGGGGTGGGGGCACTATTAAAGGCTAGGGGGTGGTTAGGGGTGTGCGGGCTGTAGTGGGAGGTGGGACGCTGTTGAAGGCGGGTTCAAGCGCTGTTGAAGCCCCTCCCAGAATTGTAAAAATATATTTTTTTAATGTTTTTTTAACTTTTATCAATGCTAAAAAAGCACTGATAAAAGACCCTTTTATCAACGATTTTTTAGCACTGATAAAAGACCCCTTTTATCCGCACTTTTTTTAGCGCTGATAAAAGGGACCCCCCTTTATCTTCGCCTCGATTAAAAGTGATTTTCTAGGACTGTTAATGCCCTTTTCTAGCACTGATAAAGACCATACTTTCAGTAGTGGAGGTTCAATATTTGGATCATAGTTCATAGATTATATAGATTTGGGGTTTGGTTTGGGAACAAGGGGAATAATGTTAATGTTTCTTAAGTTTGACTCTAAGGCTAGGGAATCCAATATTGGTGTAGTGGATGATGTATCCATTCACCAATACTCAGATAACCTACTTTTTAACTCAGTATATATGACACCAGTTGTAGGGAAAACATTGTTTTATGCAACATATATGAATGGGTTGTGGTATACATGTACTTGTTGAATCAACTCCCTAAATATAATCTTGACCATGGTATATATTGTTCATTTATGGATTCATCCATGATGATTTCTCACCAGGATTCCATAGCATGACTATGAGGAAGATCCTCCTAGCGTTGAGGATTCAGTACATGGGCATGTGAAGGAGGTGGTACCTCTAAGTAGTTTTTGAGTTTTACTACCAACCATTGAGTAGAAAGTTGTATCAATAGTATCGACTGAGTATGTGCATTGCATGAGTGCACTACATTAGTTTCATAGGTAGTATCCCCTCAGATTTTGGGGCAATCCAAACCCTCAGGAAGATGAGGATTAACTTGGGGGCCATTATGTGAGTTTTCCACCATATAAGGACACCTCCAGATTAGATGGTGGTCCTAGCCGTGAGTCTTCCTCATGGATCCACATGATAATGGTGGAGTTTGGTGATTTGAGAGAACTCTCTCTTGGATATAGTTTGATAATCTATTGAGGGATAATTTCTATCCAACCACATTATAATTAGTGCATATCTATTGAGGAAGACTATTAATTGAAGTTCACCAACCACCATGATAAACTATAGATATGGTTATTGATATGTTCTTCTGTGAAAGGACCTTAGATCATGGACTTCACCAAGATACTGTTATATTTAGTGTCCTAGAACCAACTATTTTTTACATTGATTACATGAATATTTGATGTATTAAATATTAAATTAAAAATCTTATTACATACTGTTCATTTTTCTTCATGAATTCAATGTAATAATGTCCTAGAGTATTGTTTTCATTGATAAGGTCATAGTAGTTCCCCAATATGATGAGAAACTTGAAGTGCTATGAAGATATTATTAATATAGTTATATTCTTGGATAAAATACTATAATGGGACTCATAGTTTATAGACCGTCATGTGCGAGTACTCGAAAGAAGATGAGACTTCTTCTCATGAAGTTCCCACTTGGTAATCTCCAAGATGGGAGATTATGAGAACAGAAACACCAGTAGGAATTCTTCATGTTTTTGTGCCATCAGATATTCAAAATTTTGAGCATGTGGAATGGTCATTATATTTTATGATAATCATTAACGCATGTCATGACTCACGCACTTAGATTTGCTGACAAAAACCATCACGCCATATGTTGGCAGGAAGTAGCGTATGTTGGGAGCATCATGAATGACATGTTATTAATAGATAAGTTAAGGAAGGATTTTTCCTTCTGTCTTTATGGATATTGATATCTTGTCCCTTTTATTGAAATATAACTTTAACCCTAAATTCCATGGCTATGGTGTAATGACAAGTTTATTTCAGATAGTCAAAGAATGATGTATCGAGCATATAGGTTGATGACTCCATTATGAAACCTTCTTGATGAGATATTATTACAAAGGGATTACATTACATAGTGAGCATTCATTTGTTCTTTTATTTATTGTGGCTTTAAGTTATTTCTCTTGGGTTCCTTAACCCATTGCTAGATTGTAACCTTGGAATTTAGGCAAGCCCGCCTAATGACAACGAGAAAAAATCATAGAGAGACACACACTAAGTGTTTTTGTTGGTCTTAATTAAATTATATTTGAATTTAATTAATGGAATAAATATTATTCTTAAGATTAAGGAATAATTTTATTAAATTTATATTGATCACATAAATTAAATAAATATTTATTCATCGGATTGTGAATAATATATATATATTTATTTTATTTAATATTTAATAAATATTTAATTATTAGTCTATGAATAAAATATTTATTTAAGAGAATAAAATATTTATTTGGGTGTTCAATAAATGGAAGAGGAGTTCGAACAGACCAAGATTGTCTCCAGTGATAAAATAATTATTTATGTATTGGTAAATATTATTTATCCATTTTTCATAAGTAGGACCACCAACAATAATAATAATAGTATTATTATTATTATTTGTCCTAGGATTTAATTAATGTTTATAATTATATTTAATGGGTGTTATGAAATTAAATTTGGTAACTGAAATCCCAGATCTATAAATATATGGATATGTCTATTTTTTAAATCATTCAAAACCAATTCCAAATTTGGGAATATATCATTGTTGCACACAACAAATTCTCTCTCGAATCTTCCTCTTACCTCCCTATAAAGAACGAGAAACCCATGAGATAATTTCTTCAATACCAAAGAACGAGCGACAAGAATGAAAAATGAAATATATTTGATTCACCGTGCTAGCACCTGGAGAATGATTGTCATTGCTCGGAGACCATTAGAGTACATGTGGATCACCACTAGAGGGATTATACCCTTGGGTCCTCACAAGCACAATGAAGGAAATCTAGAAGGACCTTTTTGGACGATCAAAAATCATCAATGAATAATGTTACTAAGCCCATGTATTTATTTCTTTAGATATTAAATTAATTAATTAAAAATTTGATGTGCAAGATCCCCACTCTTTGTTTTGGGAAACGATTATAAAAAGAAAGTTTAATATATCACCCTCCACCGTAATGCTTCCGCCAAGCCTGGACCTAAATGATACAATGGTTGGTGTGATATATCTCTTAAATCTTACCTATTATGGGGTGCTAGAGTGGGATTTAGGAGTGGATATATTTCAAGTTGACCATACATTGATATTTGGTGCCATTGGTGGGCACCTAGAATTTGAGGCTTTGATATCTGGTAGTTGAAAATAAACATAGGGATATGGGCATGCAAGACACTTCAGGAGATAGTCTCAGGTTAGGGGGTTTTCATTTCAGGTCTCTTAGGATGTACTGAGTTCTCTAAGAGAGAGGTGGTATTTCTCTTATGATGGTTGGGGACATCTCACATGGTATTTTCTAACCCACCATGTAACTAATGTAGATATGGATGATAGACCACCCAAGAAAAGACAATTATTATAGAAGGTTGTTCCATAAGGCAGAATATGTGGATAATGGTTAGACCTACTGCTGCCACCACCCCTAGGTGGTCTACGTAAAGCTCAAGGAGTTGGTGGTCATGGATTAGGACAATTGTAGGTAGTGGAGGAAAATGACCCAGAGGCTCCAGGGATGATTAAAAGTATGATATATGGATCCTATAATTTATCTTCAGTATTGATAAACACAAGAATGATCCATTCCATTATTTCAACTTCCCTTATTTAGGATCTAGAGATTCGAGTAGATCTTTTGGATCAACCTTTATATTTAGATACTCCCACCAGAGGGGATTCAATGATCACAAACATCTAATGATGGTGTGATCTGACTCTAGGAGGAGATAGATTCTTATGGAATCTCTTTATAGCAGCAATGTGTCCTTATGACTTCATACTATGTATAGACTGGATATCCATAATTCATGCACATATTGACTATTTTAGGTAGAGGATGAGGTGTTTCCTCAATGATGGGATGAGTTTTTCCTTTATGGATGAGAATGAGAACCATGTAGAGTAGGATGGGATCATATATAGGAGGATATAGCTGATTACTCACCAGTTGGAAAGTGGGACCCTTGGAGAAGTAGATTCTATGAGCTATCAGTTTCCTACAGTGGTGCCAGAGTATGTGGATTTCTTCCCTGAGGATGTTTGGGATTGACTCCCTATAGAGATACACAAATATTCATATAATTACACCCATGGAAAACCCCTATATCTATTATAGAATATCCTAGGGCTCCCTCAAAGATTCTAGATCTAAAGGTGAATTTAGAGAATTTGAATATGATTTTTTTAGACCCAATTTGACACCTTGTGCAGCCCCAATGTTGTTTTCCAAGAAGGTGGATGAGATAATGAGGTTGTGTATGGATTATCATTTCCTAAACCAAGTGACCGTGAAGAATAAGTATCCACCACCAAGAATCGATGACTTCCTCGACCAGTTGAAAGGGGCAAGATGGTTCTAGAAGATTGACCTTAGGTCAAGCTATCACCTTTTGTGAGTTTAGTAAGAGGATATAATTTTTTTTAAATTTTGATATTTCTACAGTCACTATGAGTACTTAGTGATGCCTCTCACTATGAAGAATAGTTCATCAGTTTTCATGGAACTCATGAACCAGATCAATCATACCTTTTTAGATTGATTTGTGATAGTCTTCATCGATGACATCCTAGTGTACTTGGAATTCGAGTAGAATCACACAATACACTTGAGGATGGTTATGGACACACTCTGAGAGAACCAACTATATAGGAATCTATAAAAGTGTTAGACCTAGATTTGATAGGTCCACTTTCTAGGACATTTCATCTCATAGGTAAGAGTAGTAGTGGGACTAGTGAAGGTAGTGCTAGCTTGGGAGACACCCAATATTATAATTGAGGTACAAACCTTTCTTGGGTTGGTCAGATACTATCATAGATTTATCCCCGATTTCTATAGGATATCAAGAAATTTTAATTCTTTAACCCAAAATAGGTAGCCTTTAATTTTGAATGAGAGGTTCTAGCAGGCTTTTTAGGATTTTATGTAGTGGTTGATGAGTGCCCCCATATTGATACTACCAGAGGAGGGTGTTGAGTACAAAATGTTTTGTGATAACTCTATAATTAGTCCTATATTGGTTTTAATATAGAGGTAGAAAATTATTGGATATGGGTCTTGGCAGCTAAGTCCCCATGGGTAGAACTACATGACCCACAATCTTGAGATAGCAATAGTGGTATTCACCCATAATATGTGGCAACATACCTTATGGGAGAGTGGTTCATCATATATTTTGACCAAAAGTGCCTCAAGTATATCATTTCATAGATGGATATTAAATTTAGATATAGATTATGACTAAAGTTCCTCTAGGTTTATAACTTCAAGATAGACTATACTTCCAGGAATGGGAATGTGGTGACATATGCACTTAGTAAGAGATCTTGTTCATAGTTATTGAGTGAGGTGTTAGATCCATTGATGTCATTACACTTTTTATTGGTGTAAGTGGATAGTGAAATTTACACCAGTTTATGGTTGTTACCCCTCTACTTCTACAACATGTTTGGGAAGCTCAACATGGTGATACTGACTATGAGACCTTACATATTCAGATATCCACTAAACATGATCCTGATGTGTTTTATGATGATGGGAGAAAATTATTATTTTTAGAGGATGGATGATGGAACCAGTGACATTATAGGAGGAGGTACTAAGGGGATTTCATAGATCCCCCTTAGGGGTACATCCAATAGTGTAAATGATGTTACAAGACCTTACACATTAGTTCTTGTGGTTAGGGACGAAGAAGTGTATAGCATAAATTGTCTCTTAGTGCCTCTATTAGTATATGAAGGTTGAGGACCAAGTTCTAATAGGCTTGGATCACCCCCTGAGGTGCCTAAGTGGAAGTGAGATGTTATCTCTATGGAATTTTTGATGGGGATTCCATGATCATCTAGAGGACATAATTCAATTTTGGTGATCATAGACCGACTCACAAATTCAACCCACTTCTAAGCTATTTGAGAGCAGAGTTAAGTGGAGATATTGGGATTACTTTACATGATGGAGATAGTTTGGACTCATGGATTTCCCTTGATGATTATTTCATACCCTGATAATCCCTTCAGGTCATGATTATGGAGAGTATTGTGGATGGACTTTGTGACTCAGTTGTGTTTGAGAAATACATTTCACCCAAGACTAATGGATAGGTTGAGCAGACCATTTATATTTTGGAGGAAATTCTTCAAGCTTTCATGTTGTAAATTTTCAATTGTCGGGAGGATCACCTACCCTTTATAGACTATCCATATAACAAAAATTTTCATTCCACCATCATTATGGACCCATTAAAAGCCTTGTATGGGAGACCCTATAGATTACCACTATGTTGGAATAATCTAGGGGATTCTACACTCATGAGACCAAAGTTTTTGTGAGATACAAAATAGAAGGTGTATAAAATCTAGGAGTAGATGTGGAATTCCCAGATCCATCAGATGTCTTATACACACCGATGATGGAGGCCTTTGGAGTTTAATGAGGGAGGCTATGTGTTCCTTAAGGTATCACCTCAATGATGATTATAAATATTTGACTGGGGAGGTAAGTTATCTCTGAGATTCATTGGACCTTTCTAAATATTATATAGGTTTGGCAAGGTGGTGTACAAATTGGCCCTACCACTATAGTTATACTGAGTACATGATGTCTTCCATGTATCGTAGATGAGGAGATATGTGCACAACTCATTTCATGTTATTGACTGGGATGATATGGACATAGATGATGGATTTACCATTGAATAATAATTGGTAGAGATTAATGATTTATAGGAGAAGATCCTTTGTGGGTGAGTGATTCTCTTGGTGGGTATTTAATGGTAGTACGAGAATCTATAGGAGAGCACCTGGGAGTGGGAGGACCAGATTCAACCTCAGTACCCTCATCTTTTTGTGTAGGATTTTTGATTCTCCAAAAAAATCACTAAGATGCAGAAAATGTAGTGGTTTTTTTTTCATTGTAAATATTTGGAATATTTTAAATAATAATTTTGAAGATATGAACTGATTTATCATGAGATTCTGGATCCTGGGGAGGCTTGGTATTGAAAAACTCCATGACCCTCCTCATGTATCCCCCATCATTTACATTTCTTACCAGGATGAGAATATCAGAAAAGATAGTTACACCCATAGTCTATGCATGGATCTTCATATGTAATACTCATCTGTGTAAGAAACACTAAGCTGGGGGAATTTCAGAATGCCGGTCATTCCCATTATTAGTATCTTCATATGTGTGTATATAGATTAAAATACACATATAATAAGATAATAGGTTGATCCGCCCCCACGATAGACCCATGACATTATCAAACCAAATATGTCCTTAGTTACTTATCCAATGTTCATGAATGCCAGATGGTGATAGGGCAGGTGGAATAGTAGTAGTTGCCTCCAAAACTCTAAGCAAATGACACTAGATTTTTATAACAACAAACAAAACCACTACACTCACCACACTAATAAACAAATGTTATCACACCAACCTCAAACTGCTCAAGCTAATAGATGATCATAATCCATTTGAGATATAACAGGTTTACACAATTAATTGAACTATAATTACCTAAAATTATTGAGAGATAAGATGGTTGGATTGACTCAAAAATTAAAATAAGGATTAAGGTACATGAGTTGATATTGAGGATAGTTTTTTCATAAATTCACTTCATTATCCATGATATTTATTAGGATAACTAGTGTTTCCTTTTATCCTCAACTAGAACTATCTAGATTAGTGGAATCCTATCTTGAGGTTGCCTATAACCAATTTAGATGCATGACGAGTAATCTTGAAACAGATGGTGATGTTTAGGTTGATGCTCGATCCCCCGATTCCCTTTACCACATTGAGGTTCCTCATCTGAATTTCATCACTTTCACTATGTATTTAGATTATTATTTTTGATTAAAATCAATGTGATAGTAAATTAAGTTACATACTCATCTTATTTTATCAAACACACCTCTCCCTAAAATACATAGTTATTCATGGATAATATCTCAATTAGCATGAATACTATTAATTTTAGGGAATGGAACATATAGTTAGATCCTAAAAAATAATTTCTATAAAAAAATGAAAACATATTATTATAAATCTCACACCAACATATGAATTTCAAAATTACACAGAGAGAAATGAAACAAAAAGAAAAAGTGATATGTCATGAAACAACACGGTTGATGAAGACTGTCTTCCTCCACTATCATTTCATATGCTGAATTGAGTTCTCTCACTTGCCTCATACATCATCCTCCTATGATAGTAGTGGAACCTCCTCCAACCTTTTGGAATTCGGTTCTGGGTTCTCCTAGTCTGGCTCTTCTCCATTCATAGTAATGGTTCTCTTCTATTTATAGAGAAAATTTTATATCTTTTGAATTTAAAAATCTCTTTATCCCAATGGTATTTTTATCTTTGAACAAGAAACTTTTATTTTTATATCTGCCAAAAATATCCCCTCTGGTCTATTTGAATATTTATCTTTATATTTCTATGTGAGAGAGAGTAGTGACTTGCTGATTCTTCTCTTACTTTGGGGTGGCTTCCAATAAGTTGGAGGTAGATGAGGCTACACATATAATTATTTTTAAATCTTATAAGCAGGAAGCCTATATCACGTGTGGATAACCTGAAGTATTAGGATTTGGAAAAAATGTAGATATAACACCCTATGTCATGGAGTGTGTGGTTTTTAGTGATTTGGCTTGACGATCTGATGGTTTTCAATGATTTATCTTGAAGATATGATGGTTTGCAGCATGGAGGAGGTGGATTTTGGCGTAGCACTTTGTCTAACAATGATTATGCATGAGTTTCCCAAGATGATGTTGTATTTTTAAGTGAATATTACCCATGCCAAAAAAAAAATATCCCACATTGAAGTTTTGATTAGGAGAGCTCTGTATAATAAGTAAGAGCTTCCCCTAACCCACCTGATAAGTCTTATGGGTGTTGGAGGATGCCTTACACCATAGGGAACCACCCCATGCCAATGAAACTCCCTCTTGTCACCCTATAGACCTAACCCCCACATACTAATGTGATCATGTGCCCATATTGAAAAAGTTATTTTCCTTATAACTTTTTTTTGAATTTGCAACCTTCCCCATGGGATGGCATGTGGGTTGAGGGATAGCATGCGTTGGCCCTAATTTTTTGATAAGTCATATTCTCCTTTCCATTTCATATACAAAAATAGCTCCAAATAATTTAAAAAAGTAAAACAAGTAATTTTATTTATTTTAAATCCCTTTTCCAAAATGTCATTCAGAATTAGAATTTACCCAAAAATGATCAATAATAATTAAAATATGGTCATTATTAATTAAAAAAATGACATTTATCAATTAAAATTTTAAAAATATATGAAAAATATGAACTTATAAAATCCCCCACACTTAGACAATGCTTGTCCTCAAGCATAATTATTTAGTAAAGGGAACCCCCATTCTACCGATAATTTAAATTCAAAATTAATTTGGGGAACTTGTAGCACATGCGAGCTTGGTGGACCCCCAATGGTCCCAGGCGTGCAACCCATACATATGTTTTTCCCCAAGGTGTATGTCGAGTGGTTCACCGGTTGGGTCATCTCACTGTTTGGGGGAACTGGAAGAGGCTCAAGATATGATAGACTCAGACACTCTTTATATTATTTATAGGGAAAGTGGCGTTAAGGATCTAGGTTGGGGTGGGGTTTTCAGGGTGGGGAGGGGTTTGGGGTGTGGTCATAGGGTCAAGTCCTTGGGCTAGCGGTTTATCTGCATTTTCGTTGTTGCGGTGTATGATGCTTTCATGGTTGTACTCAATATTTTAAATTAAAAATTAATATAAACTATTTATTTTGAATGATGGAAAGGAATTTCCAAATGTATCATATAAAAAACCATTCCAACTTTTCAATAGAAACAATGCCTTGGAAATTCCCAATGAAAAATTACATGAATTCTTATCTCTTCCATTCGATCCTTTTAACTCATCATTGTTAACATTCAAATTTGTGATCGACCTCACCCTTTTTATTATCTCATCATTCAAGGTAAAATTTAGATGTGAAATTATTTTCATACATTGATTATATGCACCAAACTTAAGAATTTTAAAATGATCTACTTTATCTAATTAGTTTATAAAAATTTCATTGAAAATATAGTGGATATTGAAACATAGGATCATATGATTCTAAGGATAAAGGATGGGGGGAAATTTATGAATAAATCATTAATATAAAAAAGGAGGCTAATATCTAAGTATTAATCATGATTGTAAAATTAAACACAATGACATTCTCCTCTTAGAAATTACATCTTCCTCATATCCAAATCCCAAATAAGGCCCTGAACAATGAAATTACAATGAATAAGTTACCCAACTATTGTTTTATTTTTCAATTTTTTTCTCAATTTTTCAAAAATTGATCTCATAGAAGTATTGCATCAATCACCAAACCCCAACCAAAAGAAATCATTTGTCAAGTGATGATGATTTTTAATCCTTCATAACTCAACCCACATTCTTTTAATTTTTTTATTTTTAGTGGGGTAAAAAATTAAAATAGTAAATAGTGAAATGAACATTCTTAAATTCTAATGAAACACACAAAGAATTTTCCTCAAGAAAACACATCGCCTATTCCATGAGTGCCCTTTTCCTCCTCACTTGAAATTAAAAAATCATGCAAAACACTATAGTATGGGTAGGAGTGGATAAATTGGCTTGAAATGTGGTTATTCGTATCAAGTTCCATTCATGGTCTCTAAGTAATAAAATAAGGAATAATGATAGGTAGGTCTCAAGGATAGTGGCTAAATCAAAAAAAAAATTCCTCAATATTATTTTAAGTTAATTTTTATAATCATCACTTTGACAAGAATTAAATCCAACTTATAGTAGGTAACATGTCATAAGTTATCCCAAGGAATTTTATAAGAAATAATTTGAAAATTCATGCTTAAAATCCTCCCGATAACATGAGAATTTAATTTTAACTCAATCACTAATAGAATGTTTTATAATAATAAATAAATCAAAATTAATTTTAGAAAATAAAATTATGAAATATGGAAGGTAATTTTTAGAAACATATGACTATAAATAAAAATCGCGATTCATTGAATTGAAATCCTATATTTAACCCTAATCATTCAATTCCCCCATCTTACTTGTTTAAATCAATCAACTTGAAAATTAAAACATTCAATCTTGGGGTTCTTAAAAATTCTAAGTATTATGGATTAAAATTAAATCATTAATCTAAGTGTGGGCATACATTTTTTCATTAAATCTAATTACTAAAAATGAAGTCAAAATAGTGAAAACAAAAGGTCCATGTTTTTATGTTCACAAATTATGGGAGAGGATTTACTAAATCTAAAGTTAAATCCTAAACTAGAATAAAAATACATGAAAACATGGGTTGTGTCCCACTAATCAATTTTATTAAGGTTGTTAAGCTCAACATTACCTCTTGGATCATGTAATATGAGTAGGTAATCAAGACAACCATCTCATATCAAACCAATTGTGTCTTTAAATAGTTTCTGGTGTAGCTCTTCTAGTCTTTCTCCTCCTTGAAATATCATCTTCTTATTGTTGAGGGAAGTACCGGGCATTGGAAAACCCCATAATCTCGAATAAAATCTCATATGATATCCAAATAGGCCGTTCCTCCTCTTTATCTCCTTTTAGTGGATGATGTGCATCAAATTATACACTCATATTTAAAATTTTAGTATCCAACCTTTAATCTTATTCTATATGGGGTTGCTTCACTATAAGGTCCAAAGTATCATTCCATATTTTAGAAGCCCCAAGTTCATATTCCACATTCTTGTCTTCTTATTCAGTAGTGGAGGGTCCATTTACTTCGTCTTTCTCAATAAGAGGGGTTAACCAAAATCTAGAAAATAATACATTTATGAGGAAACAAGACTTTTATATATAGTATTCACTACTAGAAATTTAGGCTATATCCACAGATCTATAGCCACAATTTTATAGGTCTGTGACTATAGCCTGTTTATAGCCACAATTTAATTAAAAAACTATGGCTAAAAGTTTCCCTCCCTTTTTTTCTAAAACCCGTCAGACTCCTCCTCCATCCTCCCTTGATCTTCCACCATCTTCCCTCAACCTCTCTCATGGTGGTGTCCTCCTCATCCCCCTCCATACTCCCCCTAGATGTGACCCTCCATCCTCGACCACTCTCACAATGGTTCCCTCCTCCTCCATCCTCCCCTAATCCGTGACCCTCCACCATCGACCTCTGTCACGGAGGTGCCCTACTCCTCCATACTCCCCTGATCCATGAGCCTCCTCCCTCGACCTCTATCATGGTGACGCCCTCCTCATCTATCCTCCCTCGATCAGATACCCTTCACCCCCAACCTCTCTCATGGAAGCACCCTCCTCCCTAATACCCTCTGCATGTGACCCTCCAGCCCCGACGATGCCCATCACGACCTCTCTCACCAGTTCTTGGCATTCCATTCTAAATACATTACTTTAGGGATTTTATATATTTTGAGGAATCATGTTGATTTAAATCAGTCCATCCATAAATATCAGACATATAGGCTCATATAACTATGTGGTATGTGGTCCCTAAGTTTCTTCTTCAATTTATATGAGTTGTACATGCTTTATGATTATCAAGTATTGACAAGCATGTGAAAATGTCTTGAGATGAAACCAGATTGCATTTCATCCTATTTAAATAGTGAAATAAGTATTTTAGGGTTTTGAGAGGTCTTTCGGGCTATGTGTTTTACTACATGGCCATATATAAACATGTATATAATGTAAAATATTATGGAATTATGGATTGTTAATTTAAGATGGGTTTCCTTTGATATGTTTGACTTAGTAGACCTTGTTAGGTTCCCTTGAGTTCCCATTGATGATGGTAAACTCTTATATATGGGATGTTAACATGGGGCTTACCTCATGGTTGGATTTTGTTTAAGATCGATCAATTGATCAATCGATTATTTTTATTTTGTGCCACATTATGGTTTTCTTATGTTTGGTGCTTCAATTTTTTTGTACAAAAGTACATTTATTGAAATTTTTTTATTCCAAAACTAGTTTTGGGTGCTTATTTTTAAATTATTTTGAATATCATGTACAATGTTTTCAAGAGTAATAAGGTTTAAAAAGAAATTGGGAAATGATTTAAAATGAAAATGCATTTCATGAAGTGTTTTAATCTAAAACATTTTCATTGATTAATTTGAAAATGGGACTCATGGATGTTTTGGATTAAAAAAACTGGTTTTATTATTTGTTTTGACTTTCACATGATGATTTTAAAGTGTTTGATTAAATTATATAATTTGGGAAATTATTTAAAATAAAATGGGATTTCATGAAGTTTTTTGGTTTTATGATGAAATTCATGAGGTGTTTTGAAAATAGAGGAGAACATTATGAAGTTTGAGTGAGATTTTATTTTAAATAAGTTCATAATTATCAAATATGGTGTTTATATTGTTTAAAACTCTATAGTTGGGAAGTTGTAATTTTACCCTATGAAATGATTTTTTTTATTTTTTTAAGGAAGGGAGATTCTTTTCAATGTCGTTTTCTTTTTGAAATGAGTTGTCATACTTATTTTTAAAATGTGGGGATTTTTAAGAAATATATTTTTACAGTTTGATCTTATTTAAGTGATTTTACTTAATCCCTTAGTTCTAAATGATATTGTTATTTTTGGAGGTACAAATCATATATGGTTTGGAACCATGGCTTGTGATATTTAAATTAATTCTCCCATAAAGGTCTTAGTAGAAAGTATAGAGTGTTTATATTTGGATGACCATGAGGATGATTCTTATCATCATTGGGTGTAGAAATTATAGTTTTAAACTATGCCCTGACATTGAATGGAGTGGTAAAGTTAAACCATTCCCTATTTTTGGGTTTCTTGAATCAATATCTTCTATTTCATGGTGATTGAGGTTTACTGTAGGTGAAAGAGTAGTTTGAATCTGACTGGACATATTGGAAAGTGATTGGCTAGACCTTGTCTTTTTTATGGTTATCATGATTTGAGTGATCAACTGTGTTAGGTATTATTACGGTCTTAACATTAGATATAACCTGAGGGGGGGGGGATCAGGGTATTCCAATCAAAACCAATTTAAACACTTTACCTTAAATATCTCACCACCTTATTTGGATCTTGACCACTTAAACTTAAGGGTCACTCTTTTTTATCTTTTTATTAAATTGATATAATTACCAATTAACTTGACCCATTATTACTATATATTTATTATGTTTTCTTAACTTAATTTTGGTGTGCATGAAGTGGCCCATGTTGTTCGAGCATGCATAAGGGGATACTTCTCAAAGACAATATATCGAAAGAGGGGGGTGGATTGTGACACATAAATGATATGTTATGAATCTTTATATATTTTACATTGCCTTGAATCAAGTTTATGAAATAATTTTTATGTGTTATAGGTTCTTGAGTAGCTAGAAATGGATGGTGGGCAAGGATAGGGGGATGTGTGCAAGGGGGTGTGCAGGGGAGGGGGGATGGTGGTGTGTAGGGGGAGGTGCAGGGGTGTGTGCAGGGGGCAGGGGGGTGCAAGGGGAGGGGTGAGGGGGGGTTGGGGGTGCAAGGGGGGCTGATGCTAGGGAAGGGGGTAGGGGGTGTGCAGGGAGGGGGTGTGCAGTGGGGAGGGGGTAAAAGAGGGGGGTGTGTAGGGTGAGGTAGGAGGGGGTGTACAGTGGGGAGGGGGCAGTGGGAGGGTGCATATAGTAGGTAGAGGGATGAAAGTTGGGGATGGGTGTGTGTTAGGGGTAGGTGGGGGTGAAAGGGGGTAGGGGGTGGGGGGGGGGGGTGCTGGTGTATAGGAAGGGGGGTGAAAGAGATTCTTGATAAAAAAAATAAAAAAACATCATGAGTTTTTAAGAATAATGTAGATGATGTTGATTCAATTCTTGGGTTATTCACCATATCTTAAATTATTATGATTTGTGCTGAATGAGTGATGTTTGAAAAATAAAGAGCTTTATTAATGATCATGTTATTTAGTATTGTGATGTACATATTAATCTGAATATTATTTTTTCATTGTTGGTTATGGATTCATGTATCATTATCATGTACAGTTGACACACTGATCACATATATATAAGAAGTCATTATATCTCATTTCTTTTTCCACTATTTTCGTATAGGCGGATTCTTATAGTGAGGCTAGTTCTATCCACCACCATCGAAGACAGTGAGTTCAACATCATATTTGGGTAAGTTTTATTGTGTTTTTATTCTATAGCCCAATTATAATTAGGGATTTTTTTATTTTTGGGTTCCTTATATTTTTGTAGTGCATATTAGATTTAATTGAGTTGGATTCGAGTCTCCATTGACAAAGGATTACATTTGTATTCATAGGTAGGCATATACATATATAAGTTCTCCCTTTATATATATTCACTCATGGATGTATGAATATATATATTGGGTCTAGGAGTTCTTATATATTGATATGAAAAATGCATACATGTGTAAGTGTAAAGGGGTATTTGAAAGTATAAACATATATATAAGGACCCCTTGTGCATATTTGGCCACGAAATTATGTACATAGGGGCTAGGTGTCCTTATATATATGTGAATTTGCATAAGTGTTCAAGTGGAAAAAAGGAAGATTCGAGTTTTCACCGTCAAAAACAAACTCGCCTTGAGGTTGAGGTAGGTTCCCTCTGCCTAAACCTGTAATTTTAATTCTATAATTTCCTAATCGTTTTGAAAACTTTTTTCCATAATTTCTTTATTGTTTTATAAAATTTTTTCTAATAACCACTAGCTTTGTCAAGGAAGAATATGAATATATCCCTTAAACTTATTTATAAACCTTGTTCAAAGAGGTTAACAAATGCTAGTAGTTTATAGATACTAGAACAAGAGTTCTAAAAACCATACATTGATAATCCTTAGAGACATTCATGATCTCATTCAACTTCCCATTAAATTCATCATAAAATAACACTACTTACTTTAAGGATCTATTAGTTCCAATACCAAGATTCGTGACATCTTATCTAGTATCATGTAACTCACCCATAATATTCCTCTTGAAATCTTACATAAGGAATGGTGTGAACATATCACACTATAGGGACTGAATCTTTAAGGATAAATAATTCAATTTTGAGAGAAATTGATCAACTCCACTCTAAAAAACTGGAACAACTTAGGGTTCTAAGGTGGAAGTTATATAGGGTTGAAACCTTTTGATGAAATCAAACTAGATTAATACAACACTTTATAAAGTGTGTAGGATTTCCTTAATTTTAGTCCTGAAATAATTAACCTCATCAAGAACATCTTGAGACATGTATAATTGGACCATTGGAAGATTTTGTAACATGTAACTTTGAGATAAAACTATAACACCAAGATCATTGAACTCAGACTTGGCTATACAAAAATACTTAAAATATCTAACTAGACCATTCAAATCCTTAATATCTTTGAAAATTACTTTAGAAAAAACTTTATCCATCTCTCGTACTCTTTTGGCTATCATATTTTGAAAAAACTTTCAAAGAACCTTCCACTTAGGTTCTAAGTCCTTTACTGGTGTGTTGGGTTCTTTTACAAGGGAAGGGGTTATGTAGAGGGTGTATAGGGGGGGTGCAGGGGGTGGGGGGCATGGGATGTGCTGGGGGTGAAGGGGGGTGGGGTGTAGAGGGGGTGCATGGGGTGTGCAGGGGAGGGGGAATGGTGCTGTGTTGGGTTCTTTTGCAAGGGGAAGGGGGAGGGGGGGTGTAGGTGGAGGGCAAGGGGGTGTGCTGGGGGGGGGGCAGGGGGTGTCCAGGAGGTTCAAGGTGGGTCTGTGGGTGGGGGGGGGGGGGTACAAGGGGTTTTTTAGGGGGGAGGGGGTGCAAGGGGGTCTATAGGGGGGGGGTATGAACTTATCAACCATGTGACCTTCTATCGACATCTTCTACATACTATTTGTAAACATCGAAATTGGTTTGCGTTGAGCAGATTTGGTGCAGATCTGGTCATGAGGGATGGAAGGGGGGTGGGGTGGGTAGGGGGTTGGCATTTCATCCTGGAGTCACCAAGATGTATCATGACTTGAGA
Organism: Viscum album; assembly: GCA_963277665.1. NCBI lineage: Eukaryota > Viridiplantae > Streptophyta > Magnoliopsida > Santalales > Viscaceae > Viscum > Viscum album. The sequence continues at coordinate 766,302,788 of OY728137.1, forward strand.
CATCAGTATTGGTGGCCAGGTATGAGGGGAGAAGTAGCTGGTTTTGTTATGAGGTGTTCCACCTGTCTGCAGGTGAAAGTGGAGCATCAGAGGCCAGCCGGACTGTTACAACATTTACCCATTCCGGAATGGAAATGGGATGATGTCGCGATGGACTTCATGACTGGGTTTCCAAGGTCACCTCGAGGTAGTGATGTCGTGTGGGTTGTTGTGGACAGACTTACAAAGGTAGATCACTTTTTTCCAATCAAGGATACCTTCGGTGTTGACGAGCTCAGAAATTTGTATATCCGAGAGGTAGTACGTCTTCATGGTGTTCCTCGTTCTATCATTTCTGGTAGGGATTCCCACTTCACGTCTCGTTTTTGGAAGAGTTTTCAGAGGGCACTGGGTACACAGGTGCTTCTAAGCACAGCTTACCACCCTCAGACCGATGGCCAGTAAGAGCGTATGATACAGGTGCTTGATGACATGCTACATGCATGCATCCTATACTTTGGGGGCTCTTGGGAGAGACACATAACCTTGGTTGAGTTTGCCTATAATAATAGTTTTCAGGCAATTATTGAGATGGAACCATACGAGGATTTATATGGTAGGCCGTGCCGATCACCCCTGTGATGGATGAAGGCAGGTGAGGCAGCTTTATTGGGACCACGTCTCGTGAAGGAGACTTCAGAGAAGGTCTAGTTGATACAAAAGTAGATGGCTACTGTGCTGACTTGTCAGAAATCTTATGATGATCGCCACATATGACCCTTAGAGTTCGTGGTTGGGGATCAGGTTTTCTTACGTGTTTCACCGAGGTTGGGACACATGCAGATCAGAAGACGGGGTAAAATTTCACTGAGGTATATAGGGCCATTTGAGATTCTAGGAAGAGTTGGGTTGGTTGCCTATTGGTTTCAGTTACCACAGAGGTACCGGGCCATGCACGACATCTTCCATGAATCACAGTTGCGCTATTATCATTCAGACATGTCTCACGTCTTTCAGCCCGAGGAGGTGGAGCTTTAGGTCGATGCATCCTTTGAGGAGCATCCGATTCATATTGTTGATAGGAGCACGAAGGTTCCACAAGGCTGATCAGTTCCTCTCGTACGGGTGCTATGATAGCATGGCCGAGTACAGGATGAAACCTGGGAGCGGCAGACCGATGTACGTGCTCAGTGGCCAGAGTTATTCACAGCTTTATCTTCACCACCCTTGGAAGGGAAATTCAGGGATGAATTGCTTTAAGGGGGGAAGTTTGTAAGAACCCGGTTCTTATTCTTGAGTTATGGGTTTCTTATTTTCCTTTTTCCTTAAGTATTTTTGAGAAAATAAAAAAAATGGGGGAAAAATCCCAAATTTTGTGAGTACACGCCGTGTACTTTTCCACATGTCATGTACTTTGGCCGTGTGGGATGAGTACACAGGGCGTGTGGGCCTGTCAGTGATAAAGGATGTAAAAACTGACTACACTCCATGTACTTAGTATTTACACGCCATTTAATTAGTCGGCAGGTGAACAGTAAGGCAGCGGAGGCGGCTGCCAGCTAAGAGATAGTACACGCCGTGTAATCCGAATTACACGTCGTGTACTCATGTCGACGGATGAACAATACCGCGGTGGAAAGAAGCCACCAGAGGATCAGTTTAAAAAATGGAAAGTACATGCCGTGTACTTGAGAGTACATGCCGTGTAGTTTGTTTTTTTTGCTTAAAACGGGAAGTAGCCTCCTCATTTGGAAGAGGAGGCTTTGGGTTCGTTTTGGAGCTTGGGAGAGATGACCGGACTTTGGAAGATCTCTTGACCGCACACCGAGAACCCGATTCCTATGCCGTCAATCTCCTTTTAACAGCACAGGTAAGCCCTTCCTTCATCTTGAGTACTTCTTTCCAATTATTTCCTAAGGGAAATTTATTTGAGGTTGAATGTGTGAGCATTTATCCCAGATCTAAGTCGTTCATGGGCGTTTCGGGAGGCGTCATTCACGTATACCGATCAGGGGCGATCGAGGTAGGTGTTCTGGTGATTATTTCCAACTGTTGAGTTGAATTTGTGTACCATTGTGCTACAAACCCATGTTTGGGGTGTCTTATGGCTGAGGCCTTTGCTGAAAAGATATCTAGAATTGTATAGATAATCTAATGATAAGGTTAAACTACTGTTTGGGATCACTGCTTGGATCCAGGACCACCCTGGGGGTGCATTACTTTGTTTAGAAGTTTGGCTAGGATACCCGAGGGTATGACATGATTATAATGTGCATTTAATTTTCTTGAGAGAAAGTTTATATAAATTTCTTGTTTATTCTTTGGGCTCGGCCCGGTTCCTTTAGCCTGAGGGCAGTGTTTATTAGCCCGTGGGTAGTGTTTTTCTTAGCCTGAGGGCAGTGTTTCGTTAGCCTATGGGAAAATCTTCTCATTCCTGTGGGCAGTATATTCTGTTCCTATGGGCGACACTTCATACACCTATAGGTAATATTAGTTTATCCTAAGGGCAATCACCTGCGGGGTTTGATTCTGATTACCTGAGGGTAAGGATTATATGTCTGAGGACAGTGTTATCCTGAATATTCACCGTGGTGATTTTCATATGTTATACCTACCAAGTTAACGCATAGGTTTGGCATAGTTAAATGGATATTTAAATGGAAATATAACTAGTAGAGTTAGTTACTTTTGAGTACTACTTAGTTTATTGCATTTACTGCTGCACATTTTCACTGAAAGTTGGGCACGGGCCTTTGGTGGTTGCCTACTGGGATTTATTTCTCACACCCTGTTTTGGTCATGTCTTCGGGCCAAACAGATTACATTTCTATAGGTGTCGATAGGGGAAATGATCCTTATACAGGTACATGATTGTAGCAGATGAGTAGGAGAGCATGGAACCGAGCTTAGGATTGCGATGCTGCTGTGTTCTGTTTACTCTATTTTGTTTGTTTGGATGTACCTTGTACTTTGAGTTGTATTGTATTGTATTGCAGTGTATCCTGTTCTGGATTATTTCATAGCATTAGTCACATGTTTCATCTGTATATATATATGACTACTGGGGGGGGGGGGGGGGCTGGCAGGGGGTGGTGGTGGTGGGGGGGGGGGGGACTGGAAGGGGGGTCAGAAGTGGGGGGGGGGGGGGTCTATCCAGGGAGTGGGGTGTCCAAGCGGGAGGGGGTGTCTGGGAGGGTCTGCAGGGGGAGAGCGGGGGGCGTGCAGGGGGAGAAAGGGGGTTTGCAGGGGAGGGGGTGTAGGGGGGTGCAGGGGGGTTTGTCCAGGGAGGGGTTTTGTCCAGGGGGAGAGTGGGGGGTGTGCAGGGGGGTCTACAGGGGAGGGGGTGCAAAGGGGGTTAGTAGGGGGGTTCAGGGGGGTCCTCAGGGGGGCTGTCTAGTGGGGGGGGGGGGGGTGTTCATGGGGTTGTGTAGGGTGGGGGGTGTCCAAGGGGAGGGAGGGGGTGTTGTCCAGGGGTGGGAGGGGGGTTGTCTAGGGAAAGGGAGGGGACTGCAGGGGTAGTGGTGGTGGTGGGGGGATGTCCAGGGAAAGGGAGGGGCTGTCGAGGGAAAGAAGGGGGGGGGGGGGGTTGTCCAGGGGGAGGGGGGCTTCAGGTGGAGTGTGTGTGTGTGTGTGGGGGGGTTGTACAGGTGAGGGAGGGGGTTGTCTGGGGGGGTGTAGGGTGGGGGGGGGGGGCTACCCGAAGGGGTGTAGAGGGGGACTTTGCAGGGGAGAGGGGGGCTATCTGGGGGGATGTCCAGTGGGGAGGGTATGTGTAGGGTTAAGGGGTGTCTAAGCGAGATACCCTAGGGGGAGTGGGGGGGGACTACAAGGGGAGTGGGGGGGGGGGGGGTTGAGATTTTCAAGGGATAGGGTGGGTTTTTTTATGGATTTCCAGACCCTATATCCACAGTTTCTAACCATGGCTATAGGTCTATTGCCACTGTTTTTAAAAATTGATATAGGTCTAATGCCACAGTTAGAAACCTTGGCAATAGAGTGTGTCCGTCCTATGGTATATCCATGGTTCTAATCCATGGATATACTAATATTACCATGGTTTGAACCATGGATTTAACTTTATAGCCATGGTTTAAACAGTGGAAATAAGCCTAGATCCACGGTTCTAAATTGTGGCTCTAGGGCTAGGCCTATAGCCATGCCAAACTTAGCCATGGTTCCTCAAACTGTGGCTATAGCCTGAATTTCTAGTAGTGCTTGGTTCCCTTACTATTGTACTTATATTCCTTATTCTTTGGAATGGATTATAATTAATGTTGTAGGGTTTTCTTATTTAGTAGGTTTTGAATGTTCCTCCTCCATCTTTTCAAGTATGTTACCCCACAATTCTACATCTCCCATCTCCCTTCCTTTTTCTTCTCTTTCTAGTAGAACATCTTATTTTCCCTCATTATCCTCCTCATTAATTAGTGTAAAGGTGTTATCCCCGGGGAATTAAAAATTAGAATGAGGGTTGGAACTTAGCTCTTATACCTCAGCTACCTATGTCCTACTCACCATGAGTTTCAATCCTAATTCGAACTCAAATTCCGTTTTGTGGAGTGACACTTCTAGATTTTGGTTTGGTTGTGGTACTTTTTATTTGTTTTGAAGATCCCATATTTTATGTTGAATTTCCTCCTTGAGTTCATAAATTCATTGTTTGAGGGTTGACAACTGGATCACCAATTGGATCTGTTGCTTAATTCCTTTTTTTCAGAGATTACAAACAAAAAACACTTGACACATAGAGTAAAATAAGAATTAAGAAGAACCTAATATAAAATTAGAAAATAGAAAAGTGGTAGATAAAATAATTTTATAACTATTTAATTTATAAAATCCTTAATCCTTGTAAATGTTACTAGTTTTGAAATTTCCTAAGAGCATCATTAATTCCCTTGGTTATATCAAAATTAAAAAAATTATAGTAACCTGATTATAATAATAACTAGAATGAATAATAGAGATAAGACACGGTCGATAACATGAACAATAGGGCTATAATATTTCAATAGAATTTACAATTATCATGATTATAACTAAACTATAATTAATGAAACTACTTAAGAGATGTGGTGGTTGGACTGACTCCAAAATGAAAATATGGATAAATGCAAGTGAGTTGATATTGAGGATGGTTTTTCAAAAATTTACTTCACTATCCATGAGTCTTATTATAGTAAATAGTTATATTAGGTGATGGAAAAGCATCAATAACCCATTGGTCTTCTCCTATCACTACCCATTCCTGAGTGGAAGTTAAATGATGTGACTATTTATTTCATGATGGGGTTTCCGATGACATCTTGAGACAATGATGTAGTATGAATTATTGTGAATTAGTTAACTAAGATTTAATATTTATTATTGATATGAGAGACATTCTCCATTACTAAGCTAGGAAATCCATATGTATAGGATAAATTATGAAGGCTTGGGGTAGCATGAAGTATCCTATCTGATAGGTACAACCACATTAAATCTTTCTTCTCAAAAGGCTTTCAAAAGTATCTTGTTATACGGACATATGGTTAGTCTAAGTGCACTATTTTGATACTAGAGGACATGATTATTATGTGGGTCCTAAATTTTAGAGGTTTATAATCAAACCATTTAGTACATAGGGTGTCAGGCATTGTGCCCCAAGAAATTACTAGTCTCATAGGTCATCCTGAAAAGGAAAATTCTAAACTCAATCCAAGAAAATCATTGCCAAAATGAAAGTATCAAATGACTTATGTGAAATATTCTCTTCATGCATGTCATTTTATGTTGTTTAAGTTGAAATAGTGACATGATATTAATGTTGATTTATTATTTGTATGATTTTTCCGCACTTTGATTAATCTATTTTCTCAACAGTGGTCAATTTTCATGACTTTACTTCATTGTGAGATATTGTTTTATGTTTGTTATTTTGAGTTGGAATTTTTTTCCACATATAAATGAGGTGAAAAATTATCTTTTTGTTTTTTAGTTGGTTGGTTTGGTTGCAATTGTTCGCTATTTCATGTAGAATAAGAGGGATATTTATTTTGATAAGTTTTTTGGTGATATTAATTGGCCATGTTTTCAAGCATTTAATATTTATATCTCATTTCATGTTAGTTTTTGTTGAAAAAATTAATATAATATCATGAATAAATGTTAAATTATGAAGTCATCATTTTAGAAATTGGGCTAAAATTTCATGGTTAATATAATATCATCAATTAAACAGTCGTAATTGAATAGAGAACTGTCTATAAACAGGAAAAACATTACTATTATAAACCACAAATAAATAGATGTAAAGCATAATCAATATATTATGGTGCAATGAGTCGGGAAGGGTTTTTCATAGGGTTTATAGTGGGTGGGAAGGGGCTGGTGGGAAAGGGAGGCGTGGCGATTCAGATGGAGAGCGATCGTCATACGGAGAAGGGGGGCATGGGTGCATAGGTAAGGGAAGAGACTATCGATTCTATAGTGGTCACGACAAGCGACTCTGGCAGTGGGTGAGGTGGGCGATCGATGGAAAATTTGGTGAGAGGGGGGGGGGGTTATTTTAATGGTTTTAGGGTGAAAAATATTAGGGAAATGGGTCAATTGAGCGCCACATGAAGTGGCACTCAAAGGAAGAGGAGGCCGAGCGCCACTTAAAGTGGCGCTCGACCATTTCGGGCAACAACCTCTTCAGTGACACTTCAAGTGGTGCTGAAGGAGTATCCTACCAATGAGCAGCGCCACTTCAAGTGGCGCCGCTCCTTTATTCTCCCTCCCTTCGGCGCCACTTCAAGTGGCGCCGAAACCTTCCCCCTACCTATAAATAAGGCCACTCGCCCTCCCCATTTCCCATCTCCTCACTTCCCCCCTCTCTCCCTCAAAGTTCTCTGATTCCTCTGTGCTTTGCCTCTCCGGTTGCCCTGCCTGCGTAGATACGTCTCCACAAATTTGAGGTAAATCTTTCTTTAAATTTATTTAATATTTTGATTTAATAATTTAGTTGTTTAATTTATAGAATTAGTTTATAATATTTTTATTATATAAATAGTATAGTTTTTTTAAATGTAATTAGGTAATGAAATGATTATAGTTAGTTAATTAATTAAGTAATTATAATTAGGTAATTAATTAATTATAATTAGGTGACTAATTAATTATAAGTAGGTAATTAATTAATTATAATTAGGTAATTAATTAATTATAATTAGGTAACTAATTAATTATAATTAGGTAACTAATTAATTATAATTAGGTAACTAATTAATTCTAATTAGGTAAATAATTAATTCTAATTAGGTTAATAGTTAATTCTAATTAGGGAACTAATTAATTCTAATTAGGTAATTAATTAATTCAAATTAGGTTAATAGTTAATTCTAATTAGGTTAATAATTAATTCTAATTAGGTAATTAATTAATTATAATTAGGTTATTAATTAATTATAATTAGGTTAATAATTAATTATAATTAGGTTAATAATTAATTATAATTAGGTTAATAATTAATTCTAATTAGGTTAATAAATAATTATAATTAGGTTAATAATTAATTCTAATTAGGTAATTAATTAATTCTAATTTGGTAATTAATTAATTCTAATTAGGTAATTAATTAATTCTAATTAGGTAATTAATTAGTTATAATTAGGTAATTAATTAATTCTAATTAGTTAATTAATTAATTCTAATTAGGTAATTAATTAATTCTAATTAGGTAATTAATTAGTTCTAATTAGGTAATTAATTAGTTCTAATTAGGTAATTAATTAATTCTATTTAGGTAATTAATTAATTCTAATTAGGTAATTAATTAATTCTAATTAGGTAATTAATTAATTATAATTAGGTAATTAATTAATTATAATTAAGTTAATAAATAATTATAATTATCTTAATAATTAATTATAATTAGGTAATTAATTAATTCTGATTAGGTAATTAATTAATTCTGATTAGGTAATTAATTAATTATAATTAGGTAATCAATTAATTATAATTAGGTTAATAATTAATTCTAATTAGGTTAATAATTAATTCTAATTAAGTTAATAATTAATTATAATTAGGTAATTAATTAATTCTAATTAGGTAATTAATTAATTCTAATTAGGTAATTAATTAATTCTCATTAGGTAATTAATTAATTCTGATTAGGTAATTAATTAATTCTGATTAGGTAATTAATTAATTATCATTAGGTAATTAATTAATTCTAAATAGGTAATTAATTAATTCTAACTAGGTAATTAATTAATTCTAATTAGGTAATTAATTAATTCTAATTAGGTAATTAAGTAATTCCAATTAGGTAATTAATTAATTCTAATTAGGTTATTCATTAATTCTAATAAGGTAATTAAATAGTTCTAATTAGGTAATTAATTAATTCTAATTAGGTAATTAATTACTTCTAATTAGGTAATTAATTAGTTCTAATTAGGTAATTAATTAGTTCTAATTAGGTAATTAATTAATTCTAATTAGGTAATTAATTAATTCTGATTAGGTAATTAATTAATTATAATTAGGTAATTAATTAATTATAATTAGGTTAATAAATAATTATAATTAGCCTAATAATTAATTCTAATTAGGTAATTAATTAATTCTGATTAGGTAATTAATTAATTCTGATTAGGTAATTAATTAATTATGTTTAGGTAATTAATTAATTCTAATTATGTTATTAATTATTTATAATTAGGTTAATAATTAATTCTAATTAGGTTAATAATTAATTCTAATTAGGTTAATAATTAATTATAATTTGGTAATTAATTAATTCTGATTAGGTAATTAATTAATTCTAATTAGGTAATTAATTAATTCTGATTAGGTAATTAATTAATTCTGATTAGGTAATTAATTAATTATAATTAGGTAATTAATTAATTCTAAGTAGGTAATTAATTAATTCTAAGAAGGTAATTAATTAATTATAATTTGGTAGTTAATTAATTCTAATTAGGTAATTAATTTATTCTAATTAGGTAATTAATTAATTCTAATTAGGTAATTAATTAGTTCTAATTAGGTAATTATTTAATTCTAATTAGGTAATTAATTAGTTCTAATTAGGTAATTAATTAGTTCTAATTAGGTAATTAATTAGTTCTAATTAGGTAATTAATTAATTCTAATTAGGTAATTAATTAATTATTAATAGTTATATTAATCCGTGAAGTAATTATATTAATCAGCGAAGTAGTTATATTAATCAACGAAGTAGTTATATTCATCAGCGAAGTCGTTATATTAATTAGTGAAGTACCTATATTAATTAGCGAAGTAGTTGTAAATTGATTCTGGAATATAAATTTGCATTACATTCTAGGTATGATAATGAATTTATTTTGCAATCTACCTTGACCTCAGTTTGTAATTGAAGTTATGAACTTGAATTTAGTAGTTGAATATATTTTTTTCATATTAAGTGTTAGAGTTGTCATGAAATGATTGCTCTCTTGAGTAAAGTATCCCCGGGTAGAGGGGCTTTGGGTCAGACCACCTACTTTCCTGGAGGCTTGCCTTGTCTAGGAAAGTGAATGGGGTTGGCTATCTGTCACTCTGGGTTTACTCATGTGGAGATTTTCAATTTCATATAACTCTACGCTTTTACATGATGTGTTCGTGTACCTCATGCATATAATGCATGTGGATATGTATGAATATGTTTGACTTCTATTTTTGGGTAAGTAACACAAACTTGTGGGTTGTGTAAATAGTTACACATCAATATGGTTTGAACATATTGATTTGGTGGAGGGATTAGGATTCCAACCTAAATTACTAGAAGCATACATACATAAATTGATTCTTTAATCAGATTTAATTAATAGCAATGGTTTCTTTTAGATAAAAAATATATCCGCCGCCTATATTTATTACAACGGTCAAATAATTGAGATAGAACAAGGATGTAGTTATAGTATACATCCAGAAGCTATTGTGATGCTTGGAGGATGTACTAATTTGGAAGCTGTGCAAAGGAAAAATAATCAGAAGTTAAAACTGGTGAGGAATCAAGTAATAGAGTCCATCACATTTAGACATATCTAATTTATAGATAGGTTTTGGCATGTGACCTATCCGGTAAATGACAATGATGATTGGGAATATATACTTTCATTAGTTAAGTATATACCTGAGAATCAAATGATGGAGTTTTTTGTCACTATAGCTACAAGAGAGGTTCCATCGACATTGGAAGTTGACCCATCTCAAATTCATGAGACTATGTCATATGCTCCTTCATATCAAGAAGTTCCATCAGCATCGGTAGTTGTTCTATCATTTCCATCGGCCACAATTTCAATGGATAGTCCTCCACATACTTTAGATGCATTGGTAGATGAATTTGAGGATGATGACAATTTCGAAGAAGAAGATGAAGAGGAAGTTGAAGAAGAATAAGAGCATGCGAAAGATCAGTCTGTGCCAACTCATGTGAGGTTCAACCGACCATTGAAACATCCTCCACTATTGGATTCATGGTCGACTGAAGGCATGAATCACTTTCCAGAATTTGATTATTTAGTTATTACTCCCAGTTCAGAATTTCTAGGAATCATTGGTGGCACAAATCAAGTGTCAGATAACGGTGTTCTGTATATTGGCAGAGAGTTTGAGAGCAAATAAGCAATGAAAAATGTGATAAAACAATATCACATTGAAAGACATTACTCATATATTGTAGAAGAGTCAAAGGGGTCTTACTATTTGATCCGTTGTGACAAATATGAATCGAACTGTCAAATGCGTCTGTGAGGTATTATTGATAACACTCTTTATAGCTGGCACATCACTAGATTTACTCCACACACCTGTGCGAACCCAAGATTGTCACAGGAACACTCTTCATTATATGTTGAGTTTGTTTCAACTATTATTGTTGAAATGATTAGAGCATGTCAAGACGTTCCTATGGTTTTGGTCATTGAGAAAATCAAACAACTTTTTGGGTATCAAATCTCTTACTAGAGGGCATGGGAAACACGAAAAAAGGCTATTGTCAAAGTTTACGGTGATTGGGATGACTCTTATCAAGTTTTACAACAACTTTTGGAGCTTCTATGACACAATAATAAAATAGTCTATCAATTACATACTGTTGAATATGTTTACCAACAAAACCAACTTGACCGCTCAATTGTTGTGTTTGATAGAATATTTTGGACATTTTTACCATGTGTGGTGGATTTTAGACATTGCAAGCAGTTCATACATATTGATGGAACATTTCTGTATGAAAAGTATACAATAACTTTATTGATTGCCTCCACACAAGATGGAAATTGATCCCCTCTACCTATAGCATTTTCAATTGTGGAGAAAGAGAACTTCTCATCATGGAGCTGGTTTCTGGAATGTCTCTGAGAGTTTGTTACGAATACAGAAGGGACTTGTCTTATTTCTGATCGCCACCGTGCAATCAAGGAGTTGATACAGTCTGAGGGTCTTTCGTGGAGACCACCCTATGCCCATCATCGATACTGTATTCGACACATTGCCAGCAATTTGCGAAAGAAGTTCAAGAATGAGTCAATGAAAAAGGCAATCTTAAAAATTGGTATGAACATCCTTTTCTATTTTAAATGTTTTTGTCATAGTTATTTTCATAACTGTTCAGATGACTGCTTGTATGATAGAATATGAGTCTCAACAACAAAGGATGGAGGAGTGTGTTCAAGATATTCACAGAGTGAATCCGGAAGTGTATGATTACATGATGCAAATTCCAAAGCAGAAATTGTCATTGGCATATGATGATGGGAGGAGATATGGTCATATAACGACCAATATCATAGAATGTATAAATGGAGTCTTCAAGGGAGTTTGAAAACTACCTATCACAGGTAAATATGAATATTTGAATATATGTTACTCAGAAGAGATACTATTATAATATAATATTTTTATAATGTCGTAAATCTAAATTTCAGGGTTGGTACAAGAGACCTTATATCGTAGTGTAAAGTACTTTCTGGAACGAGGAAAGCAGGCTGAAGAGGGCTTAAACAGAGGGATGCGCTATGGACACCATTTCTAACGTGAGCTAGATACAGTTCTTCAGGAGGTTGTAACTTACCATGTAACTACATTTAATCGTCCAGATCAACGATTTGAGGTTGCTGAGCCCAGTGATGCTGTGGCATGTAGCAATGGTTGTGTGAGAGTTGTTTTACTGGAGAAGCGTTACTGTGAATGTGGCAACTTTCAGGCACTGAGATATCCCTGCGGCCATGTGATTGTAGCATGTGCTTACATACACATATCTTGGGAGCAGTTCATTGATCTGACTTATCAACTCGAGAGCATCAAATCATGCTACAGTACTCCGTGGATGAAAATCGGGGAATATCAGAATTTTTGGCTGCATGATGGTGCACCCATGATTCTACCGAACAACAATAGACTTCGACCTAATGGGAGGCCAAAGTCGACTCGTATTCGGAATGAGATGGATTGACCTAGTGAACATCCAGCCGGACGGCGGTGCAGCATATGCCGCCAGGAAGGTCATACGAAGACACGTTGCCCTAGACACATAGGGAAATCATCTAATGGTTAAAATGAATCATGTAATCTATCAGTTACTGTAAAACTTTGTACATGTAATAATTTTTATCATTATCACCATTTTTAATCATATTTTTCTTACTTGTATATAGGGTAACTTTCAGAAAATGTACCACGATTTTACTTGACATTCTTTTTCGAACTGTCAACATTACATGAGTAGCTTTAAACATACAACACCAACTCAAAAAAAGGAATGTACCTGTATATAAAAACATTTATACGTCATGTGAAAGTTCATTGAAATGATGTATCATGGTTATTTCTATTGTTGTTTATACTGATGTAGTGTTGTTTGTTTAAATCTACTTATGCAGTGATAACAATTTAAAGGTTCACATTCAAAAAAGAAAAACAATTTGAACTATTAAAGGTCTTCACCCCAACACCCCAACACGGGAGACAACAACTGACCCAATGTGTTTAGGCTTATTTCAATCATTAAATGATAAATTTCATATCTTACATGATAAATTTCATATCTTACATGAAATTAATGCTTTACTGTTTTCACATTCAGATGGAGCAGCCACTTTTATCTGGACAGGAGACACACGTGTCACACGATGTGTTGGCATGATGACCTGTTAGACATCTTCATGTTCGGAGAGCGCATCGTTTCCATCACGAGGCACCGCTGAAAGCTATTTGTCTATACCTTAGATGTGTGGGATTTTATGGAGTCACTATGTGTGACTTTAAGACCATTGACCATCATTTGATAGCTACGTTGGTTGAGAGATGGCGGCCAGAGACACACACATTTCATCTCCCAGAGGGGGAGATGACTATTAAATTATAGGACGCCACCTACATGCTGGGGTTACCTATCCATGGACATGCAGTTATGGGTGCTAGTACTGGCGATTGGGCTGCAGTCATATAGAGGCTACTAGGCATTGACGTCATCGGCGCATGAGGTGTCCTCCAGGGTTTGCGCTTGCGCATGAGGTGGCTTGATCAGAATTTTGACGTCATTGATGATGATGTAGATGAGGAGACATTTCTTTAGCACACACATTCATACATTTTGTGGCTACTCGGAGGCATGTTGTGCGTCGACTACTCCACGGATTTGGTAGACATGATATACCTACCATTACTTGAGGATCTGGATCAGACGGCTACATACAGTTGGAGGTCCGTTGTATTAGCACATCTGTACAGATCTCTTTGCACCAGTTGTCAGGCCGATTCACATCATATTTCAGGTTGCATGGTGTTAGTACAGATGTGGGCCTGGGAGAGTTTTCCATGCATCGCTCCTCGAGTTGTTGCACTGATTGCACCCGAGCTACTTCAGGACTGTCCTCGGGGAAGATGGTATGTCTACGTCATTACTTTCAGTTTAGTACTTTTGTTATTTTTTTTATAAACTTACCATAGATTAATCTTTTTTCACCAGGTGGAGTCAGTCTCCGAAGTTTGCACATACTCTGAGACATAGTGTGCACAACTTCCGACAGATATTCGATGCCATAGTGCCAGCTGATGTAAGTTAAACAATACTTTTTTGTAGGAAAATTTGTTTTGTTATCACTATTTTAAGTTATTTCAATATAATCTCAGTAACATTTTCATGCTACTATATGAATTATTTTTTGAGTTTACATTTCATGTTTCATGGACTCCTTATACATGTTATGTCTACGCATCACTTCCATTATACTGCACAACTGTTGTTGGAGATCATGCTGCAGTGGTTCCACTCATTCACTTCCACATCATTGAGGGGCACCATCTAGACTGGGTCATGCACCAGTTCAGTTTTATATAGCATATCCCCATGGCACCACGACAGTCTACCGAGTTACATTCGATTGTGCTTATAGGTAGACAGATGACAGACTGACGGCAACATCATGCATCTTATATCAAGCTTTGGGACAGACGTACCTGATTCAGTATCTTTCCACATGGATATACCACAAAACACTCTCAGTTATCTAATCAGGGGGATTATGCACACTGGTATCGACGTCACACCATCATACACCTTACACATCAGGGGATTGGCATTCAACGGTTGGTATGTTTACTAAGATTTATTATTTTTTTAACTCATTTTTTATATTAATTTGAATGTTATTTCATTTGCAGGAATATTCCATTTCTCATCTTGTATATTCCACACAGCCTCAGGAGCATGCAAATATTCTGCTTGATGTAGTTCATTGGGATGCAGTGGCTCTATTGGATCATCTTCGATTGATACATGACATGTTTTTTGATGAGGAGCCACATATATATCCTGATCCATATCTTCAGGATGAAGCACCTAAGGTTGAAGATGTCCCTGATATGGATACCGAGGAGGATACACCGCCACCGCCTTCGCCAGCTGGACGACAGAGACAAGCACATCCGGAGGGGTAGATCCAATGACATCGACATCCGAGAGCGGCTCCTACAGATATTGCCACACCACAGAGAGACGATCTGGCCCAGCCGACTGATGATTTTTCACAGTAGGGAGATGCTTATATACCACATATGGCATCTCTACAGACTACTATAGACTTCAATCTGGGTGCTATCACATAGCTTATGGCGGCCCCCTCTCCTCCCGATGAGACCTTCTTCAGTACCCTATTTCTATCATTTATTGGAGCTTTGGAGCCATATGGCACCCCATATGATTTTGGGGTGTCCTCCTCACATGCTTTTGGACATTCCTCTACACAGCACCGTGGGGAGGCACCGGAAGCACCAGAAGAGGAGGAAACTGCAGATAGGACACCAGAGCGACACGAACGTCGGACGTGGAGAGGACGTGAGATTCAGACGCCGCGTTGTGGTACCAGGGGGCATTGTCGTTGATGTTTTTGGATGTCATGTTGTATATATTAAAAAAATTATTTACTATGATAAGTAATTATTGTTTAAGACAAATAATAAGAAAATAAAAAATATAGTAAATACAAACCGATTTAAATTAACTATTAAATTATAAAGAACAAGTACAATATAAAAAAAATTGTCACACAGACTAAACATTTGATAATTTCTTGAAAACTGAAAGGAAAAACATACATATAGTAAACAAAAAATATTTTACCTGACTACTTAAATATTTATAAACATTACATTTATAATTATATAATAATAAATATATTTATAAATGTAAATTAATAATTAGTAATTAATTAATTAATAATTAACCATTAATAATTATATTGACGAATAATAATTAATAATTATATTAATTACTAATTAATTATTTTATAATTAATAATTATATTTTATAGGCTTTCAAAGTCACATACTTGAAACATTTTTAAGTTTCAAGTAGGTGGTTTTGAAAGACGGTAAAATATTTTTTATCGACATTGTTTACGTAATTTTTTAAATTTCATCTATTTAGTATATGTTTAATCCATGTTTTAAGTTTTATTTATATTGGTCATATAGTTTATATTTTATATTATTTCAAAGTCATATACTTGAAACATTTTTAAGTTTCAAGTAGGTGGTTTTGCAAGACTATAAATTATTTTTTATCAACATTTTTTATGCAATTTTTTTATTTTCATCTATTTAGTATATGTTTAATCCATGTTTTAAGTTTCATTTATAATGTTCATATAGTTTATATTTTATAGTCTTTCAAAGGCACATACTTGAAACATTTTTAAGTTTCAACTAGGTGGTTTTGAAAGACTATAAATTATTTTTTATTGACATTTTTTACATACTTTTTTTTTATTTTCAACTATTTAGTATATTATTAATCCATGTTTTAAGTTTCATTCATACAGGTCATATATATTATATTTTATAGGCTTTCAAAGTCACATACTTGAAACATTTTTAAGTTTCAACTAGGTGGTTTTGAAATCCTATAAAATATTTTTTATCGACATTGTTTACATAATTTTTTTAATTTAATCTATTTAGTATATGTTTAATCCATGTTTTAAGTTTCATTTATATTGGTCATATAGTTTATATTTTATAGGATTTCAAATTCACATACTCGAAACATTTTTAAGTTTCAAGTAGGTGGTTTTGAAAGACTATAAAATATTTTTTATCGACATTGTTAACGTAATTTTTTTAATTACATCTATTTAGTATATGTTTAATCCATGTTTTAAGTTTCTTTTATATTGGTCATATAGTTTAAATTTTATAGTCATTAATAATACTGTTGTTATTACCAATTTATTATTTGTTTAACAATATTTCAAATTTATTTATAAATAATTACTTATAACTATATAAACATAGATTAGTAATTATAGATTTAAAATTATATATATATGTACAAATATATAATTATAAATATATAATTATAAATATAATTACAATATAATTATAAATAT
The DNA here is from genome assembly GCA_963277665.1 of Viscum album. Classification (NCBI taxonomy): domain Eukaryota; kingdom Viridiplantae; phylum Streptophyta; class Magnoliopsida; order Santalales; family Viscaceae; genus Viscum; species Viscum album. The sequence continues at coordinate 766,319,656 of OY728137.1, forward strand.
AATTATAAATATAATTATAAATATAATTATATATATATATATATATTTATATATGAATATTAAATATATTTATAAATAAATTTTAAATATATATGTAACAATATTTTCATAATTATATATTTATAAATATATTCATATTAATATAATTATAAATATTTATTTATAAATATTAGTTTATAATTATATAATTACAAATATATTTTTTATTTTAAAAAAAATATATAAATAGATTTATATTTATAAATATCTATTTTTAATTATATATATACCTAATTATATTTATACAAAAATATATATTTAACTATTTATAATTATAATATTTATAATATTTATATGTAAATATATAAATAAAACACACAAATCGAAAAAAACCCCATATATTTTATATAATATAACTATATAAATATAAATAAACCATATATTTTTAATTTAATACATATTTTTTATTTACAAAATTATATATAAATTTATAAATTTATATAAATAATTATATATAAGGTTTATTTCATTATTTTATTATATAAATAAATAAGGTTTATAAATATATAAATATAAATTTATAATTAAATAATCATAAATATATTTATAAATATAATTATAAAATGTTAACATTTTTAAATTCATATTTATAAGTATATTTTTAAAATTTTAATTATTTATTTTGTAATTATTTTTTTAAAAAGTGATGGGGTGAAAAAAAAGGGAGGGGTGCAAAAAAAGGGTGGAAAAGCGCCACTTGAAGTGGTGCTAGACACCCGAAATGTTGAGCACCACTTTATGTGGCGCTCAACTGACCCATTTCCCTAATATTTTTCACCCTAAACCCATTAAAATTAAAAAAACCCCTCTCGCCAAATTTTCCGACAGCCGGCGATGGTGGGCCACCGTCTCCATGACGCCGGAAGGAGAAGAGAGTGAATTGAGAGAGCGTATTGAGAAACTCCATGATCGTCTTCCCGTATCCCCTATCCTTAACATTTCTTGTAGAGATGAGCATCTCAGAAAGAAAGAAAAACACAGTGCCATGCTGGGTCTCCGCATGGCTCTTTTCTAGAATACCCATCTCTGTGAGAAACATTAAGGTGGGAAAATTTAAGACCCCCTACACTTCCCCTTGTTAGCAGCCCCCGATATGGGTGTTTATATAGACTAATGGGAGAGCCATACAATCAGTAAGACAATAGGTTGGGCCACCCACAAGATATTATGGAACAACTTTCTCCACATCTACCTATCCAACGTCCATGAAAGTTAGATGGAGATGGGGGTGCTGGAATAATATTAGGTGCCTCCAAAACTTTGAGTAAATGCCACCAAATTATTATGCAAACAAACAAAACCACCCCCACCTACCCACCAAACCGAGAATTTCTATGGATTCAAAATTGCAATGGGATGTTTTGATGCTAAAAGAAAACGTAAGACTTGTAGTTGTATAAATAAACACAAGATGATTGGCATTCAAGAATCGAAAATTTTCTAGTTGATGTATTTGATAAACTATATCCATGTGCTATTTGTCACTTCCAATGTATTATTCTATGAAGTATATAAAATTTGATAATAAAATTTGTAATATGAAAAACATTCAAAACACAAAACACAAACTTTATAAGTAATACATATAACATTTATTACACATACACACTACCACAAAATATTTATAACACACACACAACCAAAAAACATATATAATGTGGTTTAGATCCCTTTGTCATACTCCATGTCAAGAACATCACCCACACCACTTTTCTATTATTATAAAGCAAAGAAAACCACAAGAGATTACAATAGAGATGGGGAAAGGAATAGAAGAACATATAATTCTAGAGGAACCAAACACCTACACTACAAGAACTCGGAAACCCTCAAGATTTTCATTGGAACAACATTCCCAACCACCACACATGGTGTCACTAACCATAGCCACCAATGAGCTCTCCATCTTTGGATCGTCTCATTCCCTTCTCACTCAATCTCTTTTGACTTCACCTTCTCTCTAAGCTTAGATTCTATCTCGTATCAGCTGGAGAAGCAAGCTCGAACAATTAAAACCCCTTCAAACAAACCCTCGAACAACATTGGGATATGTGGATGGCTGAAAAGCTTGAAGAAGAACCTGATGCAATAAACTCTTGAATGAATACCTCCATGTAAGGGTCTTTAGCATCTGCTCCATGTAAGGGTCAGAGTGGCACGCTATATAAGAGTCCTTTCCACTACATATAATAAATACATTCGTTATAATTTTGTAATTATTTGAATAAGTATATATTTATTTATAATTAAAACTATAAATAAATTATTATATTTATTTATTTAACTAATTATAAAATAAGATCAAATATATTATTATATTAATTATATATATTTATAATATTATAGAAATAATAAATATATTTCATATAATTTTATAATTATTAAAATGAATATATAGTTATTTATAATTATAACTATAAATATTTATTTATTTAAATAATTATAAAATTATAACAAATATATTTATTATATGGATGGCTAGAGTTTGGGTTCTGCAGGAGTCTCTCCCCCATGGCGACTAACCTTCGGCGATCTCGGTCATGGAGACCTAGGCATTACTTTTTATCAACCTATATCCATTAATTCTAAATTTCTCATGCTATTTTATAGTCTTACAAAATTTATGAATGGTTATACCATATTTTAGGGTTTTTGATCAAATCTTAGAATACTTCTGTCTCAACTCAGATTAGATAATAATATTAAATGTGCATCTTCCATTAAGCATAGGGTGGGTGGTCCCATAGTTATTGCTAATGTGTCCCTCCATTTCTTTGTGTGAAGGATGTTCGGTTGTGCTAACTTAATGTATGCTTGACCTATAACATAAATAAATGGGTTATAGTTGTGTTTTTTTAACAAGCTTCTTTTCGAGCTATAATCAACCACTACTACAAAAACGAGAAAGGGAAGCACTAACATTTTATCAGCGCTAAAAAAAAGTGCTGATAAAGGGGTACTTTTATCAGTGCTAAAAAAAGCGCTGTTAAAAGTGACCCTTTATCAGTGCTTTTCTTAGCACTGATAAAGACCCCCTTTAGCAACACCGTTTTTAGTGCTGTTATAGGGGACCCCTTTATCAGCGCTTCTTTTAGTAGCACTGATAACAGGGGGTTTTATCAGCACTTTTTACTAGCGCTGATAAATTTTATATTTCAAAAAAAAATCATGAAAAATAATATATTGTTATATAAGTATATTTATATTGATATAAATATAATATTTATTTTATAAATATGTTTTAGAAAAGTATAAATAGACTATTACATTTAATATACAAGAAATTTAGTGAAAATGGCTTTAAAATATTTTAAAAAATATTATTAATTAATAATTTTATAGTTATCATCTATTAAGAATCATTTAATAAAAATTTAAAGACACAAAAAATCAACAAAATTAATAAAAGATCTAAAATAAGTTGAAAATGTAACTCAAACATCAAACAACCATAAATTTTGATCTGGGTGTCCGTTTGAGCTCTACAACATATCAAATCGAAGCCTGCGACGATCTCTACGTGCTAGTGTCCAAAGTAAAGCTTTTGTAATAACTTTCGAGGACAAAAAAGGCCTATAAGTCCTCCAAAATAGATTTTTTAGTCGGGATACCCCGATTTTTAACATTCAAACAAGTATAACTTCTGATCCTGATGTCCGTTAGGCCTGTACCACATATCATATCAAATATTGTTTTATTTCTTCGATTTTACTAGTTTTGGAGTTAAAACGAGCTTCTAGATTAGAATTTATGGTATTTTTAACATTCTATGGCTTTTCAAATACACATATATATGTATTTATTTGTAAATATTTATGTGTCTGTGTGTGTGTGTGTGTCTATTTGTGTGTGTTGTATATATGTATGTATGTATGTATTTATTTATTTATAAACACACATAAAAAACATATTTTATAAATTTATTTAAAACTAATCTTATAAAATATATATTAATATAAAAATAAATATACGGATAAAAAAAATATTAATAAAAACATATATTAAAATAAGAATGAATATATATATACTAATATGTGAATAAATATATAGTTATTAATATAAATAAATATATTTATATTAATATGAATATATATTAATATACGAATAAATATAACTATATATATAAATAAATAGATATATTATTAAATAGAGAAAAAACGAAATGGCTTAGTGGTAAAGGTGCAGGCACGCAAGGGGGGAGGTCACGGGTTCGAGTTCGGGTTGAATCAAGGAGGTGCGTGCTTGTGGGGGATGCACGGGAAGGGAAGAACGTGGGAGAGATTGAGGGGGGGGGGGGGGGGTCCGCCTAGTGCTGATGGGGGGGGGGGGGGTCAAGCGCTGTTAAAATCCCCCCCTGCATTAAATAAATATGTTTTATTTATTTTTTTTGACTTTTATCAGCACTAAAAAAAGCGCTGATAAATGGGTATTTTATCAGCGATTTCTAAGCGCTGATAAAAAGGACCCCCCCCCCCCTTTATCATCACCTCAATTAACAATGCTTTTTAGCCCTGTTAATTAAATTTTCTAGCACCGATAAAGACCGTTTTTATAGTAGTGAAACTATTGAAGGATGTATATCATGAAATTTGGGCACTAAGTAAGGTGATTCTTATTTTGGTGAAAAATGACAGTTTTAATGGCTACCTATGGGGATCCCTTTATGGAATGATGGTATAGTAAGATACATGTAGATGCCTAGGATAATTCTTAGGATGTAATGTGTAATTTTTATGGGCATGTGTGGTAGTAGATCTTGAGCTGTAATGGTAGAGACCTATAATGGGTTGAAAAGATAGATGAAAGGATAATATTGTAAACTAGTATGTCTTGGTTTGAAAATAAAATGTGATAGTTATATTATTAGAAGATGTATGAACCATTTATTTTTTAATGGAGATGTTTCCAGTGTGGGCCTCTCTTTTGACCGTGATGATTTATATGAATTATTTCCAGGGAAGGGAAACTTCCCCCTAATGATATATATGACTTGTTTCCAGGGTACACTACTACAAAAATGGGCAAGGGAAGCACCACCTTTTATCAGCGCTAATAAAAAAGCGCTGATAAAGGAACCCTTTATAATCGCTAAAATTTTAGTGCTGATAAATGAATTCTTTATCAGTGCTAAAGTTTTAACTCTAATTAAGAGTACACTTTATAAGCGCTAAAAAATAACTGATAAATAATTCCTTTATCAACACTAAAAAAGTGATGATAAACCCATAGTCCCATATTTTATAAAATCGGGTGCATATTATCCTCTGTTTATTGAGCCCTCAAGCCCTTGCGGTGTTATACCCCTACGACAACTCCCCTCCCCCCCGATCTTCTCTTTGTCGGACCTCTACCGCTAGCCCTACTCCTTATCCTTCCCCTTGAACCCCTTCCATGGATCCTCCTCCCCACAAACCCTACATCTCCTCCTCTCCGTTGGACCCTAATCCCCGTGAACCCTACTCCTCCATTTATCAATGGTGGCGGCTCCTCCCATACACCTCCCCCTCTAGCGGACGTGACTTCCCCTCCAGATGTAGCACAGAAGGCTCCCTGACCGCTCGATGCTTCTTCTCTCCCTCCACTGTGGGTAATATCTAGTCTAGGTAAGTCTCCCACTTCTCCTTTTAGGTTTATTTTTGGTGGATAGGTTTTGTGAGAGTGGTTTTCATTAGGGTGATGTTTGGATTCTTCCCCATGATCACCACCCTTGGACTAGATTCTAACTAACATAGAGTTTTAACAATCTATGTCACCAAATAACACACGTAGTGGATTCTTATACTTGGTTATCAGATGATTTGAACTAAAGTACGACTTTTTTTATGATTCCCCATGGGTCCTTATGATGTTTGGAACTAGAATTTATTTTTAACCAAGTGTCATATGTATGAGGGTTTGATATTCTTATGCAACCTCAAGCTAGACCTTGTTATACATGAATATTCTATTAATGTTGATTGTTTTTTCCTAATCCTTCTGGTGGAGTGGGTTTATCTATACTGGGGAAAGTTGTCTTTTTGTAAACCCCTTCATGAAAAAGAAGAGTTTTGATAGTACCATCCTCATTATTAATTGGTTACACTTTGTGGGTGTCATTATGTGCTGGTGATTGTGTTTATGGGGAAGGTTCTATTTATTATAGTGATTAGGACCCCTCAAATATAGAAAGTGTATCCAACCCTGTGGATGTTAAGTTATATTTCCCTTAGTTGGTGAGCATGGTTTTATGTGATGTGTTCAAGAAGAATACTTTTCTTCCCTATGAATGTCGAGGAATTTTGGAATGCTTCATAAGGGAGACTTATGGTTAACTCTTGGTAAGGATATGGTGTATGCATCAACCCATATACCAGAGGTGATGAGTTTCATTGTGAAGTTATAGTGTTCTAAATTGAATCTCTCCTTGAGACTGTTCATAGTGGAGCCTATAAGCCATTTAGGTTCATTTATTATAAAACAAAGATTCATGGAGTGGCCTCCAGTCTTTATGAACTAGGGCCACAGAATATGAGGATATTAGAGTAGCGCATCCATGGAAAGGTGAATGGTATTATTTGGAAAATGAATTTGGGTTTAGATAGTGGTATGAACATGTGATTAGTTATATTTGGGTGGTTAATTATTTTTAGGATCGTGGGATGTTTCTTGAATTTTATCAATGGTAAATTCCACACATCTCTCTTTTATGTCAAGGATAATTTAAGGGTGGTGTCAACTTTTTGAACCTATATGACCAGTTTTTCCTAGGTGCTAGTCTAGAAGGGTTTTTCCTGAAAACAGGGAGACACCATGCACTTCATTAGGTAGATAGTGATTCTTCCCTGATACCTATTATGGGTATCAATATTGTTATTTTGAATGGAGACTACTCTAGTAGAGAAATACCCTTGGTGTGTCAGGCCAAGTGACTTTGGTTAAGTACACCTACACTATGGAGAACCTGATTACGTGATGGGGGATAAATTTATTCTGAGGATATTGTAAATGTATTTCACTTGGGTGTATTGTATTTCATCTATTTTTATTAAATCCATTAATTTATGTTGATCAATAAATAGACTGACCTCTAATGGTTTGGGGGAATTCAACATGTAATACTAAGCTTTGGATGGCTATATTAGTGTTCTATGATTATGCCTATGGTTTGAGTTGATATCATAATCTTTTAAGGTAGTGATCTTATGGGATGTAGGGTTAGAAGCACCCACCCACAGTAGGTGTGTGATGCAAGTCTCGTCTCAGGAGGCACTATCATTCATAGGTACCTCAAGGATATCCCATTACTCCAAGTAATTTAATATGATTGTGATGGGTATAGACATATCACATTGAATTTTCTTAACATTCATGCTACATTCAGAGAGGCAGTCGAGGAATAGCCTAGGAAGAGGAAGGAACTGGAGAAAGGAGGTCTGTACAACACTGAAGTGATGGAGGAGATCGGGGAGCAACATGAGGTGGATGGAACTTTGGTTTGATTCTACTTATACTACCGCTAAGTTGACCACTCCTGTATTGGGAAGTTAGTGGTTAGAATCTCAGATAGTTGTAGTCATTAGAGTCTTTTTACCAGGAGGCTCCAAGAGTGTTTGGAGGTACGATCTATGTTCGTTATACTTTTCTTGTATTACTGTTAAAAATAGGTACAAGAAAATATTTTTCCTTATTTTTTCAATTATTTTCTATGTATACGGTAGGCGTTGGTAGAGCCCCATGTTAGTGAGGGAGAGTTATTGCATATTCTTTAGATGTTCATGATAGAATTTATGTTCACTAACCTTAATTTTCTATTTCGTATGTTAATTTGGGTAAGAAAACCTATGATATTCCATAGTAATTTTGGATAAAAATAGGTTATTTGTTTCCCCCATGAACCCCTTTGTGTTTGGAAATGTATCCACTATATTAATTTTCTCATCAAAATTGTATCCTTGTTTTCATTTTATTTGAGTTTCGTCACTAGTTTTGGGCTATTTAATGTGATTATTTTATTATGAATGAGGTGGCTGGTAGGGGTGGTTAAAAGGATGTTTAATGTTTTGCTACAAGGGTGGTGGGTGCTAGAACTATTGGTAAGGGGGTTGGAAAGTGTGTTGATTTTGATGGGGGGGGGGTCTATCCTGGTTCTATTGATTTCCAAATATTTATTGGAAATGGTTAGGCTCTATTAATCTCTATTTTTATTAGTGGTTCTATTCTACTTTATTTGGAAGTATTTTTTTGTGTATTTGAATCATAAATACTAATATTTGAGATTTAAATAATATGGAGATGAATAAATATTGGATGGATACTAATCGTTTGACAATAGCGTATGAGAACGGAGTGAAAGAGTTCATCAAGTTTGTAATGGATCACATAAAGGATTCTTCTCAAATCCTTTGTCCATGCTTACATTGTTGTTATTATAGACTAATTAATCAAGAGGAGTTAGAAGAATATTTGATTTGTCATGGAATAGATCAGAGTTATAAATGTTGGAATAAAGATGAAGAAAAAGAGAATGTAGCTACTAGATGGGATAAAACTGCGTTTTATGGATCATTAGATATGAATACAAATATGGATAATGAAGAAGACTGTATGGAGGATGTGATTACAGATGTCAATGATGATGAAGATCGTATTGAGGAAATGACAAGGATAGTTGAAGATGAACTCCGTGATTGCCCAAAATTGTTTGAGAAGTTAAAGAGCTGTGCAAAGATGACATTGTATGCTGGCTACACTAAATATACAACATTGTCAGTTGTACTAAAGTTGTATAAATTAAAAGAAGTCAACAGATAGAGTGATGTCAGTTTTATGGAACTAATTTCTCTCTTGAATGACATGATCTCAGAAGATAATGAGCTCCCAAACCGGACATATAAAGATAAAGTAATGCTACGCTAGATGGGTATGATTTCTAAAAGAATACATGCCTTCCCAAAAGACTATATACTATTTCACAAGGAGAAAAAATCACTTAAAGAATGACCAAAGTGCGGTGCTTATCGATACAAGAAAGATGAATCCAGTCCTACAAAAGTCATATGGTACTTTCCAATCATTCCAAGGTTTAGGCATCTATATAGAAGTGAAGAAACTGCAAGACAATTGTCGTAGTATACAGATAAAAGAAATAAAGATGGGAAATTACATCACCTGGCCGACTCTCCTCAATAGAAGATAATTGATCCCGAGTATCCTGAATTTGGAAAAGATCCGAGAAACCTTCGTCTTGAATTATTTATAGATGGAGTGAATCCTTTTGGTTTTCAAACCAGCACTCACAGTACATGGCCCGTTATGTTGGTAAATTATAACTTGCCACCCTAGTTATGAATGAAGCAGAAATTCATCATGTTATCTATGCTTATATCAGGACCAAAAAACCAGGTAATGATATTGATGTTTATTTGTCTCCTTTGATCGAGGATTTGAAGATATTGTGGTATTCAGGTGTTATGTTGTATGATTCTTATAAAAGTGAATACTTCATGTTGAGAGCGATGTTGTATGGGATGATAAATGATTTCCCTACTTATGGAAATTTGCCAGGCTATAGCATTAAAGGAACTCAAGGGTGTCCCGTGTGTTAAGAAGATACCAAATCAATTATGTTGAAACATTCATTGAAATATTTGTTTCTAGGACATCGTAGATTTCTACCTCGCCGGCCTAAGTACTGATCTTGGATGAAATCATTCAATGGAAGTTCATAACAATGCACAACACCATCTCTACTAACATGTGATCAGCTATCTGAGAATGTAAAATATGTGAACACTATTTTTGGTAAACCATTTTTGAAAAACCTTATGAAAATTAGTTGGAAAAAGAGATCAGTTTTTTGAATTACCATACTGGAAATGTTTGTACATCAGAAATTTTCTTGATGTGATGCATGTGGAAAAAATTTATGTGACAGTGTTATCAGAACGTTGCTAAATGCCCCTGAAAAAACAAAGGATGAAATTAAGGCAAGTTTGGACATGGTTGACATGGGAATATGAGAATAGTTGGCTCCTTTGAAGGGTGAAAATCAAATGTTTCTTCCTCCAGTAGCTTACACTCTTTCCAGGGAGGAGAGATATCAGTTTTTCAACATCCTCATTGATGTTAATGTTCCATAGGGGTATTAATCAAATATCAAGAACATTGTGTTAATGAATGATTTGAAGTTAAAAGGTTTGAAATCACATGACTACCATGTTTTGATGCAAGATTTAATTCCTATAGCTTTACATTTCATTTTTTCCAAGAATGTTCATCATATGTTAACCAAACTTTGTTTCTTTTTAAAAGGTATATGTGGAAAAGTTTTAGACCCGGCAAAATTTCCAGCTATGGAAAGAGAAATTGTCATAATATTATGTGAATTAGAAATGTTCTTCCCACCAACATCCTTTGATATGATGGTTCATTTTATGCTTCACTTGGTGAGAGAGATTCGACTTTGTGGTCCTGTGCACTATAGATGGATGTACCCCATTGAATGGTATATGAAGATTTTGAAATGGTATGTAAAAAATCGAAGTTGGCCAGAGGGTTGTATAGTAGAGCGATATATTGTTGAGGAAGCCATTGAATTCTCTACCGAATACCTATCTGATGTGGAAAGCATTGGTCTCCCTAAATCTCATCACACTGGACGCATTGAGGGTGAGAGAATTTCTGGAAGAGATGTTGTGACAATTAATTTTATAGATCAGAAGAAGGCCCACCTTTATGTTTTGAATAACAGTTGGGAGGTTGGTCCATATATTGAAACCCACAAATAAAATCTTAGGCCATTGAATCCATCAAGGGATGAAAAATGGATATCAAATACACATAATCACCAGTTTATAGGATAGTTTTAGGACCATATTTTTAAGGAGTTAGATGAAAATTTGAATTCAATTTCAGAACGACTTTGATGGCTAGCCACCGGACCAAGTGTGTATGTATTATCTTACAATGGTTATGTAATTAATGGTTATACATTCTATACCGATGAACATGATGAATTTAGTACCATGAAAAATATTGGAGTTACACTTATGGATGAAGCGATGCATGTTTTTGGTAGTAAGGACAGAAATCCAATTTATGAAAATATGTCATACTTTGGCATTATCAAACAAATATGGGAGTTGGATTATATGACATTCCAATTGCCTATTTTTCAATGCAAATGGGTTTATAACAATAGTGGTGTTAAAATAGATGAATTGGGATTTTTAAAAGTTGATTTTAGTAAAGAAGGGTACAAAGACGAACATTTTATAATGACATCACAAGCGGTACAAGTATTTTAAGTTCTAGATCCTGCAAACCAAAAGAGGTCGATTGTTCTGTTATCATCCAAAACTATTGAAGGGTCCGATGAAAATTCAGTTAAGGATGATCCTTTCAGTGGTACGTCACAATCATTTCATAGTGGTCCTAATGTAGATGATGTTTTATATGTTAGAGGGGACCACAATGAAGGGATTTGGCTAATCGATAGAGGTTTCAAATCCCTTTAGCCTTTAAAAAAAAGAAAGAGAGTTCAATAAACAGGTTATATTTTGTTTGTAATATAGATCTTGTTATCTCATGTTATTATATTATCATTACTGAATTTATGTAATCTAAATTAACTATTCAAATACTTTTGTAGATAATGACTTCTACACGTTCTGGTGATCCTAACCTCGAGGCTGAACAAGTCTCTCAAGCTGTTGTTGCTGCTGCTGCTGCGGCTACTCACAGTGCAGAGCAACAACAAGTTTCTGAACCTCTTGCTGCTCCTAGTGTTGAGGTCCAAAAAACATTAACACATGGAATTGCTATCATTTTATATGAACATATAGATTATATTGATATCGATGAAATGGTCGGGGATGAAGGACCGACGTCGCAGAAAAATAGGTGCATCGTAGTTTGACGGTGTTAGCCAAAGTTCTTAAGGAGAAAAGCAAAGGCATCAAATTTGATGTCGGATAGAATGCATGAGGCCAACATGTGAATCAAAACAAGGATATGTTTAGTAGTTACATTGGAATTTTCACTCATCAACACGTGCCGATTGACATAGATTCATGGCACCATGTTGTGTCTGGGCTGAAGGCTGTGATCTGGGAAGAAATTACGGTAACATTATGATATTATTTATTTAATTTACTAGCAAATAAAATAATGAAATAGTGTCTTACTCTTATCAATCTCTTAGATAGTATATTTATAATAGATGATTCACACAAGAATTATGTACTAAGGCTTGCAGGAAGGATTCATCAAGTTTCTCACACTATTTTAACAAAATGTCACCTGGAAGATTCCAAAGGTACAATAAACCCACACCCACCCATTGTCTATGCTCACTTGATATCCCAAGAAGCATGAGATGCATTTATTGGTTGTCGTGGGGATGAGAAGTTTCAGGTACATTGTGACTGATAATACATTGTTTGAGGATACATGTATTCATCACTTTGATTGTCAATATTTCATTTATGAAACAACAACTCAGTACTGAAAATAAGGAACGTACATCAAAACCAACATACCCCTATCGTAAATCAAGGATGGGGTACACTTCCCTACAAAATAAAATGGTACATATTTTAAATTTACAGTAATATTGTTAGGTTCCAAGAAACAACATCATAATTATCTTTCGATATTTACATGTAGATTGATGAGTCTAAAAGCAAAGACACTTCCATCCCACTTCATGTTCTATGGAAGGAGGCACGTGTGAATAAGGAAGGGAATCTAGTATATGAAAACACACAATAAGTATGGGAAATATGTTTAAGTATGACACAATAAAAATATTTGTTTTACATTTCTATTACATAAAAATAATTAGTTATTTTCCTATATCTAATAGTCATAGGAATCAGTTACTCCTGTAGCAGATGCAGACCTATTATCGATGACGTTGAAGCGACCAGAACAATACAGTCATGTCAGAGGTGCGGGGTTTGGGGTGACACCCTGAGTATATTATGAGAAAAAAAAACAAACGGATGATAGAGATGAAAAAATGAAACAAATGAGTGAAAGACTAGCAACTCTTGAAGAATGATTTTAATGGTAGGGAGAATTGCTAGCGACTTTTATGGGTGGGAAGCAAGGAGAAGACACAACTCAGGAACAACCAGCGTGTGAAGATCCCGCCCCACACCCACCAGCTTTGAGGCAAGCCATTCCCCTCAAAGAACTATCTTAGCCGTGGTAATCAATATTCTAATAATTGTTCCCATGAAATGTGATTCAGATAAATAATGATACTTTTCCTATACTGATCTTTTACAGGGTGATAATAAATGTGATTTATATCTATCAACACCCACCTATCACCTTGTAGCGAGGGCTACGGTGTTCAACATCCCATAGGATAAGCTGCATAATAGACCACTTCCTAAAGATCATCTGAAAGTGATGATTACTGTAGCTCTTGATCCAGATGCAGAGATACCTATTCCACTTGATGACGATGATATTCATATGGTATAAAAGGATATTGGGACATTCATTGCATGGCTGTCACAACTTGTAAGAGTACAAGTGGACAAAGAGGTATTTATTTCAATTATTTTTAAAGATAAAACTTTAACAATTAATGAAAAAATGGTCTGAACCAATGAATGTTATTATAGATGGAGAAAGGGAAGGGGTGACAAGAAACATCGGCTCAAAAACATCTAAAGGATCGACCAACCAATCCCAAAGAGCTACTAAAAGCACAATAACACCACCTGTTCTCTATCCACATTTACTAGCATTGAAGACTCATGTGGATATGAAGCTAGGAGGTGGTAGTAGTCATATAGTGGGTTTTGAAAAGAATATATATAGAGAGGAAATTCATGATTTCGTTGCTACTGAAAACGTAAATGAGATCCTTGAATATGGTTGTCTAGGCGTCACAGTTGTAAATTTATATATGAGTTATTTATTCATGAATTGATTTTCTAAAAGCTGATATAATGTGAAAATTATGACTAAATTCATTTTATATTATTGACAAACCTATATATGAAAAACAGTTGAAGGAATTTTCCCATGATCCAAAATTTGGACTCGTTAGCCCTTATACCACATCAACACAACTAATGAAATTAGAGCCATAAAAAGAAGATGAAATAGTGAATGGATTGCTGAAAACATTTGAAAGCAAGATTACAGATGACAGACTCTTCCTAATACCAACCATGCATGGGTAAAAATATATGATTAAAGAATATCAATTATATTTTCACTTCTTTTATTACTTATTCCCTTTTTTGTTTTTAGGTAACATTGGCTACTAATTGTGGTGAACTTGGATAATACAAAGATTTATTTTTTGTATTCAATGCAAGGATATCTAAAAAACTGACCACACATGATGGAGTTTGTGAATCTGTAAGACACTACATCCTACGTTTTAGGTCTAAACATCAAGTAATATAATTTATATTATCTTTTACTGAGGATTCTGTTCTGATAGGGAGGTGTATCATTATCATCTAACAAAAAGAATGAGGATCAGGGCTAAGCATAAAGAGGCGAGCAAGTACTATGTCTGGACAAATATTAGGGTATATATAATAAAATTTCACTATCCAAACACATATCAACACAAGTTACTTATTCTCCTAATGATCAAATTTTTTTTCAGTGTCTAAAACAAACAAATGATACTGATTTTAGTTATTATGTTTGTAAATTTATGAAAGAGATCATTTTTCATTAACAAACTAGCTTCCTTAAAGAGGTATTTTTAAAAACAACTACTATTTCATTTAAATTATTTATTAATTAATTATTTATATATTTTGATGTACTATTATGACTGTCAAAAAGCCTCATACTCACAAGAAGATATATATTTGTTCAGAAAAAAGTGGTCTGCATACCTGATGGAAGATTGTACACAAATATCATGAAGATATGACTTGGGGATGTGTACAATTGGCAGTCATTTTTGAGAGGGGTTAAGGGGATCAAAAGATGAAACATTATTGTATGTAAATATTCATAGGAAAATTGTAATAGTTATTAAATAAAAAATACTTCCTCCAATTATTAATTTTCCCATTTTAACAGATGAAATGCACCAGCAACATGCAAGAATGATGAACCACTTTTCATTGGGCTTTGGATAAGAAAAACCAGTAAAATCTCTAAAATAACTTCATATCTGACCAAAAGCATTCAGATTGTGTTGATACTTTAGGAGAATGATCCATGGGTCCTTTTTGATGTGTAAAAGTCAACGCCTCCTTAATCTGAGGCACGGTGTGGCCAGAATCACTCAAAGTGTCTCTCTTTTGTTTAAAATGGACAGGATTTTAAGTGAAAACAACAAATGACGTACGAAAATCTGACCAAAAGCATTTGGATTGTGTTGATAATTTATGAGAACAATAAATGGGTCATTTATGATGTGTACGAGTCAACCCAGCCTCAATCCGAGACATGGTGTGGCCGGTATCACTCAAAGTGTCTCTCTTTTGTTTAAAATGGACATAATTTTAAGTGAAAATAACAACTGACGTACGGAACTCCGACCAAATGCATTCAGATTGTGTTGATACTTTAGTATAACAATACATGGGTCATTTTTTATGTGTACGATTCAACTCTACCTCAATATGAGTCATGGTAAGACCGGTATCACTCAAAGTGTCTTTCTTTTGTTTAAAATGGATATAATTTTAAGTGAAAACAACAATTGATGTACAGAAATCCGACCAAACACATTAGTATTATGTTTATACTTTAGGGGAACGATCTACGGGTCATTTTTGATGTGTATAAGTCAACTTTGCCTCAATCAGAGGCACGTTGTGGCTGGTATCACTCAAAGTGTCTCTCTTTTGTTTAAAATGAAAAGAATTTTAAGTGAAAACAACAACTGACATACAAAAATCTGACCAAGAGCATTAGTATTGTGTTTATACTTTAGGGGAACAATTCATGGGTTATTTTTAACTTGTACGAGTCAACCCCGCCTCAATCCGAGGCATGATGTGGCTGGTATCACTCAAAGTGTCTCTCTTTTGTTTAAAATGGACATAATTTTAAGTGAAAACAACAACTGACTTACGGAACCCCAACCAAACGCATTCTTATTGTGTTTATACTTTAGGGGAATGATACATGGGTAATTTGTGACATTTAATAGTCAACCCCACCTAAATATGAGGCACGGTGTGGCCGGTATCACTCAAAGTGTCTCTCTTTTGTTTAAAATGGACAAAATTTTAAGTGAAAACAAAAACTGACGTACGAAAATCCAAACAAACACATTAAAATTGTGTTGATAATTTAGGATAACGATACATGAGTCATTTTTGATGCGTAAAAGTCAACCAAGCCTCAATCCTAGGCTTAAAGTGGCTGGTATCACTCAAAGTGTCTCTCTTTCATTTAAACTGGACAAAATTTTAAGTGAAAACAACAACTGATGTACGAAACTATTACCAAATGAATTCATATTGTGTTTATACTTTATAGTAATGATCCATGGGTCATTTTTGATGTGTACGAGTCAACCTCGCCTCAATCCAAGACAAGGTGTGGCAGTATCACTCAAAGTGTCTCTCTTTTGTTTAAAATGGACATAATTTTAAGTGAAAACAACAACTGACGTACGTAAATAAAACCAAATGAATTTGGATTGTGTTGATAATTTAGGAGAACGACCCATGGGTCATTTTTGACATGTAATAGTCAACCCCGCCTCAATTTGAGGAATGGTGTGGCTGGTATCATTCAAAATGTCTCTCTTTTGTTTAAAATGGACATAATTTTAAGTGAAAACAACAACTGACGTACGAAACTCTGAACAAAGGCATTTGTATTGTGTTGATACAATAGGTGAACAATCCATGGGTAATTTTTGATGTGTAAGATTCAACCCCACCTCAATCCGAGGCATGGTGTGGCTGGTGGTATCACTCAAAGTGTCTCTCTTTTGTTTAAAATGGACAGAATTTTAAGTGAAAACAACAACTGACCTATGAAAATCCAACCAAATGCATTAGAATTGTCTTGATACTTTAGGATAAAGATCCATTAGTCATTTTTGACATGTAAGAGTCATACCCACCTCAATATAAGGCACGTTGTGGCCTGTATCACTCAAAGTGTCTCCCTTTTCTTTAAAATGGACAAAACTTTAAGTGAAAACAACAAATGACGTACGAAACTCTGAACAAACGCATTAGGATTGTGTTGATACTTCAGGGGAACGATCCATGGGTCATTTGTGACTTGTAAGAGTCAACCTCACCTCAATCCGAGGCATGATGTGGCCGATATCAGTCAAAGTGTCTCTCTTTTGTTTAAAATGGATAGAATTTTAATTGAAAACAACAACTGACGTATGAAAATTTGACCAAACACATTTTTATTGTGTTGATACATTATGAGAAATATCCATGGGTAATTTTTGATGTTTATGAGTCAACCCTGCCTCAATATGAGGCATCGTGTGGCCGGTATCACTCAAAGTGTCTCTCTTTTGTTTAAAATGGACAGAATTTTAAGTGAAAACAACAACTGACATATGAAAATCCAACCAAAAGCATTCAGATTGTGTTGATACTTTAGGGTAACTATCCATGGGTCATTTTTGAGGTGTATGAGTCAACCTTGCCTCAATATGAGGCATGGTGTGGCTGATATCACTCCAAATGTATCACTTTTGTTTAAAATGGACATAATTTTAAGTGAAAACGACAATTGACGTATAGAAATTTGACCAAACGTATTCGTATTGTGTTGATACTTTAGGAGAACGATCTATGGGTCATTTTTGATGTTTAAAAGTCAACCCTTCCTCAATACGAGGCACAGTGTGGCTGGTATCACTCAAAGTTTCTCTCTTTTGTTTAAAATGGACAAAATTTTAAGTGAAAACAACAACTGACATACAAAATTCCAACCAAACGCATTTGGATTGTGTTTATACTTTATGAGAATGATACATGGGTCATTTTTGACGTGTAAGAGTCAACCTAACCTCAATATGAGGCACAGTGTGGCTGGTATCACTCAAAGTGTCTCTCTTTTGTTTAAAATGGACAAAATTTTAAGTGAAAACAACAACTGATGTACGTAAATCCGACCAAATGCATTCAGATTGTGTTGATACTTTAGGGGAACGATCCATGGGTAATTTTTGATGTGTACGAGTCAACCCCTACTAGACACCACCCCACCCCCCTAGACACCCCCATGGACAGCCCCCCCCCCCCCACCCTAGACAACCCCCACCCTCTGGACACCCACCAACCCCTTGGACGGCACCCCCACCCCTCCTAGACAACACCCCACCACCTGGACACCCCCACCCCCTATACACCCCCATCCCCATGGAAATCCACCCCCACCCCTTGTACACTGCCCCAACCCCCTTGGACAACCTCACCAACCCCCTGGACACCACCCCACCCCCTTGGACAACCCCACCACCCCCTGTACTGCCCCACCCCCTAGATACCACCCCACCCCTTGGACACCCCCACCCCTCTGGACACCCCCGCCCCCCCTGGACACCCCCACCACTTGGAAAGACCCCCAACCCCCTGAACACCACCCCACCCCCCTGGACACCCCCATGGAGATCCCCACCACCCTGGACAGCCCCCACCCCCTAGACACCCCAACCCCCTAAACACCCCAACCCCCTGGACGCCCCCACCCCCTGGACACCCCCACCCCTCCTAGACACCACCCCACGACCTGGACACCCCCACCCCCTGCACACCCCCATCCCCAAGAAAATCCACCCCCACCCCTAGACACCCCCACCCCTCTGGACACCCCGACCCACTGGAAAGCCCCCCAACCCCCTAGACACCACCCCACCCCTGGACACCCCCATGGACAGCCCCCCACCCTGGACACCCCCTCCCCCCGGACACCCAACAACCCCCTAGACAGCACCCCACCCCTCCTAGACACCGCCCCACCTCCTGGACACCCCCACCCCCCAAGACTACCCACCCCCTTGGACAGACACCCCCACACCCTAAACACCTCCCCCACCCCCTTGGACAACCCCACCACCCCCTGGACCCCCACCCCCTGGACACCACCCCATCCCCTGGACACCCCCACCCCCCTGAAAAGCCCCCCAACACCCTGGACACCCCCCCTAGAAACTCCCAGGGATAGACCCCCTGGACATCCCCCCACCCCCTGGACATCCCACCACCCCCTGGACAACCCCCACCCCCTGGACTCCCCCACCCCTCCTCGACACCACCCCACCACCTAGACACCCCCTAGACAGCCCCCACCACCCCCATAGACACCACCCACCCCCTTGGACAGACCCCTAACCTCCTGGACTACCCCACCCTCCTGGGAACCCCTATCCTCCCATACACCCCCACCCCCCCGGACACCCCCACCCCCTGGACACCCCCTACCCCCCTTGGACAACCACCCCAAACCCCTGAACAGCCCCCAACCCCTTGAATTCTGAATTTAATTCTTTATGTATTTAATTAACTTATGAATTATGTGTTAATGGTGTATGGGTATACTTTTTGTATGGGTATACTTACTGTAATTACCTTATGAATTATGTGTTAAATTTGTATGGGTATACTTGTTGATATGATGATTTTTTGCAGGTCTTGTTTGGGTGTGCTACTGTAGAATTTTATGTTACAGTAGGTAGGGTATTTATCAGAGCTTTTTTAGCACTGATGAAGGGAGCCTTTATCAATGCTAAAAAGGCTCTGATAAAGAATAATTTTATCAGATCTTTTTTAGTGCTGATAAAGGTAGCCTTTATCATCACTGAGTTTTACAGTGCTTTTTTAGCACTGTTAAAGACCGTTTTGAGCGCTGATAAAGCCCATTTTTGTATTAGTGTTGACCAAGCTAACTAGGATTGGGAATGGGAGATGAGACCAGTTTTGGAATCATGACCAATTTTGTGACTTTCCCATATTTTTTTTTTTTGGTTATTTTTGGACTTGTTGTATACAATATTCCCATAGGGAATCTTGATTGTGTTGGTATGCCTTTTATGACATGTACACAATTTATTTTGATATTTAATGGGTTATATAAGTATTTGTATTAGTTTTATTGTGTGATTTTCAATATTTATTAATTATTTGGATGGTTTTTATCGTCATTATTTCCACTATAATTACTTACTCAGATACGAGGTTATAGCCTCCACAACAACATCACTGTAGAACCTCATGGTTAGTCAGTAGATTGGGGTGTAGAGGGAGGTGCACCTGTGGTCTCAGAGCTCTCCAATCTAGTTAATATATAGTGAACTAGGTTGGATTGATACCAAATTATTATTCTTTTTTTAATTGGGTATATTTTCCAAAATTTTCCACATTGTGAGATATTTTTTAATATTTATTATTTTTGGTTGGTCAATATTCTTCAAAAAATAATAAGTGAAATATTATTTATTTGTTTTTTAGTTGGTTTTTAGCGTAATTGGTTTACTATTCCATGAAGAATAAATTAAATATTTGTTTTTATTAGTTGTTTGTTGATTTAAATTGAGTGTACATTCAACTAGTTAATATTTATATCTCATTTTAGGAAAATTTTATCGAAATCATTGATATGATATCACAAATAAATTTTATATTATGAATTCATCAAGTCAAACATTAGACTAAAAGTCCATGAAAATTTAGTTATATTAATTGATATTTTAGATGAAAAATGAGGCTTTACAGGGAAATCATTGTATGAGTAGCATTACTGACCTGAAATGATTAATTAAGAATTTATATTCATGATTTATTTGAATTATATATTTATTTTTTTCAAAAATAATTAATTAGATTGATTATGATAATGATATTACATATTGTGTTACATTTTACTTTTTTCAATGAATTTCGCTTGATCTATACCCTTTAGAATAAAGATCGTGGTCCTTATATCTTAGATTCATAAGAAAACCAGTATATTGTATGGATGATGATGTAGATAAAGGTAAGAATGGTTTTTTACACTTAAAATAGAGACATGTATGATGTCATTTATAAATATGAAGTGTTATTGTATGATATTAGACCTCAACAAAAAAAAATCTTTTTTCCCTCAAAATATTGAGATGGTAAAATATGCAGGGGACTGTGAAAATAAATATAAAATGTTAGCAACGGTATTTGATAACAATATGTACAATGAGGATGGAGATAATTGAATGAATGAATAAGTAATATCACTATATTATACATTTAAAGAAATACATCATTTTCATTTTTTAATGTATAAATATATTACTTATAATATTATACATATCGTATAAATTTTTTAATGTATAAAATTGTAGGATAAATAATTTCATTTCATAATTCATTATTGAATAAATTATTATACTTTTGATAGTCATATTATTCTATTTTATTATTATTTTAGTTCAAAATTCATTTAACAATAATTTTTTTATTATATTTAATAAATTATAGCTAGTTTTTAATAGTGGAATTTCAAAAATAAATATCTTTTGATAGCATAGAATATTTTCATTTGGGAGCTCCTTGCCACTATTACCACATTCTGTTGAACCATATGACTTTAAAATACAAGACACCGTTAGTGAGTCATCAGCTTCCCCAAAATATTTTTCCCATCCACCATCCAATGCACTTCTAATGGGAGAGCAGTTGGTAAGTATACTATTTATGAGATACCAAAGGGCTAACGTCGTTGATATATATGACACTGAAAAAACTATATATTTTTATTTACTATTTTATGATTTTTTCAAGAATATAAAAATTATAATATAAGAGATACAAATATGAATTGAGAAGATGTATGGGACTTGGGAGAATTAAAAATTGTCATTCTCATTGGATGAGTTTGAGGTTTCTACTCGTGAAGCTGTCAAAATTTCAAGAGATATCATTGGGTAGCTTTGATGTGAGATGGAAAGACTTCCCATTGATTATAATGAATAGTGACATATCCCCATAACATGTAAGAATGAGGTATTCAACTGAAAAATAGCAGGAATAATAATTTAATATCCATTGATGATTAATTTAAAAGATTTGAGTATTTTTTTATTAAAAATATAATTTTATATGTCTTTTTTTTAATTCAAGATGTTTTTTGATTTTGATCCACCATATTTTATTTCATTCCATTGGCCCATAAATAATTTGGAAAAGAAATATAGACTTTAATTTGATTTTAAAGAATATTTTTAACAACACATCTCCAATAATTTTATACATGCTTGAAGAAGTGTATGAATGTGTGTCACATGAGTGGTGGAAGTTGTTTGTTTATATTAATAGGGTCACATACCATGAACTTTTAGAATATTTTATAAAAACTTAATGAATTTATCACATAAGGATAATTTTTATTTATGTATATTTTTTCAAGAGATGTTTAAAAAAACGCAATGAGTTGTTCAATTAATGGTGGTCACGACAAGCGAAGCGAAAGTGTGGCATGGTGAGGAAGATAGCGGGTGGGGCCGATAGCAGGCGAGTGTGGCGTGGGTGCAAAGGTAAGGGAAGAGAGTATCCAAATAATGGTGTTTTGATGCTAAAATAAAAAGTAAGACTTGTAGTTGTGTAAATAAACACATGATGAGTGGTATTCAAGAATTGAAAATTTCCCAATTGATATATTTTATAAACTATATCTGTCTATTGTTTTTCACTTCCAATATATTATTATATGAAGTATATAAAAATTGATAATATAATTTGTAATATGAAAAACATTCAAAACACAAAACGCAACCTTTATAGGAAATACACATAACATTTATAACACACACACACCAACACAAAATATTTATAACACACACACACAACCACGAAACAAATATAATACACAAAACATTTAGTAAACAAATAATTTTAATAATATGGAAAGAATAATAAATGTTTACCAAACATAAATTTTTGGTGGGAGGGCAGGATATGAGACACAACAATCTCCCAATGCATGAGGACGTATCACCCAACCCAACTACAACAAAACAAAAACAGGATCCGATACTAAAGAATACTTCGCAAAAGAAAAGAGATACACAAAATAGAAGAAAACCCAATGGGAAAAATGGAATAAAATACTACCACACTGATTAATACAATAAAAATGATACAGGAAAGAGTAAGACCTCAAGAATAAAACGTGGTTCAAAGCCCTTTTTCATAGTCCACGTCAAGAACACCACCCACACCGCTTTTATATTTTTATAAAGCAAGGAAATCCATAAGAGATTACAACAGAGGTAATGAAGATAAGAAGAACATATAATACTATAGGGAATTAACACCTATGCAAAAAAAGTAACCAGTAAGGAATTGAAATGAAAGAACCAGGCTAAAATTTCAATAGGAACACGAGAAACCCGACCCAACCCCTATTACTAGGGTTGACCTCACCTATGGAAGAACCCTACAAGAATCGATATACCCATTTGATACACTACAAAAACTAAAAAACCCGCAAACTCTTCATTAGAACCATACTCCCAACCATCATTCATGGTGTATCCAACTAGAGCCACCAACGTGCTCTCATTCTTTGGATCGTCTCCTTCCCTTATCATTGAATCTCCCTCGACTTCACCTTCTCTCTAATCTTTGATTCTATCTCATATCGACTGAAGGAGAGAGCTCATAAAATTAAAACCCCTTAAAAAAAACCCTCAAACAACCTTGGGACACATGGATGACTGAAAAGATTCGGGAAGAAGCTTCTGCAATAAACTCTCTTATGAATGCCTCCACATAAGGGTTTTTTCTGGCTACTCCACGTAAGAGTCACATAGGCACACTACGTAAGAGTCCTCACCAATACATAAGGGTATACATAAGGGTAAGTTGGGCCAATACGTAATGGTCTCAAACACTACATAAGGGTCCTTGAGACACTATGCAAGGGTGGCATGACCCACACGTAAAGGTAAGCCACTCTAGTGCACTACCTTCATAAGGGTAAGACGAAGATCACATAAGGGTAGTCGCTCCAATAATCTTGTTACATAAGGATAACCTGACCCTATATAAGGGCACCACTTCCGCTACCCACTTCACGTAATGAAAACCAATCTTCCATGTAAATGTAGCTCTTGAATATCAATACTTACGTAAGGATACAAAACCCTTACGTTAATCCTATAAAACTAAACCATGTAAGTGTAACAAAGCACTTATGTAAAGGTAACATACACTTCGTGTAAGGGTAACCCACAAATAAATAAAGGCGGAAACCCATCAATTAAGGGTATAATATCCTTATATAAAGGTAAACACTAAATTCCAAAACATTTCCAAATCAATTATATGCATAATAAAACTAATATAAAAGGGAAAACATACATAAGGAGATTATTCATGGAAACAACAAACATTGAAATTTGTAAAAATATCCGGACAAATTTAACAAATCTCCATAGTACAAAATTAAATGTAAACAATACAGGTTATATGTTCTTGCAATACTATAATAGTATTATAAAGACTACGTTGTTTTCCTTGTAAAGATTTGGAATTTTTTAAATAATATTTTGGAAGCTAGTCATTGAGTTTACGTGGGATTTTGAGGCTTGGGGATGATCATTATTGATATAATAAAAATATTAAATATATTATATCTCAAGAATGTGGTTTTTTTAAAATAATGGAATAAATACCAAATGAGGTCTCTGATGAAAAATTTTAGAACACCATTAAATCCATAATGCGGGTTTTACCATAGGTGTAACATAACCTTTTTCGGCATCGAGTGTTTTTCTAAAGTGTTTTCATGGTCATAAATAATAAAATAAATAAAATAAATATATTTATATGTTGTTTTAATTCTATTAACTAATCATATACTATAAAACCACACTTATGGAAAATTCCTAGGGTTGAATTCATAACCCTAGGGACTTAGAGTGGTCCGTTGGAGGAGGATTCTTAGATGATCAAAAATGGATTTTGAATTGGAAATCGATGTGCCAATTATAGCATATGGATCATGACAATGACTATGATGTGGATCCATTATTCATTAGTGATTTATCTAAACCCATGGTTGGGAATTTTCTTCATTGGTTTAATCCCTGTTTGTTTCTTCCAAGAAAAACGTAAATCAATTACACTAATAGATTGACTCGTGGAACAATCATGTTTTGTTGGTGTGATTTTATCTTCTTGGGTTTTAGGAATTAAGACTTTGATTATTATTATACTGGAAATAAATTGTGACCAACAAAAAAATGGACGAGGTTCATTCCTCATGTTTGTGATTTGTTCATTTCTCTAATCGTTCCTCACACATTCCATGTCGGTAATTATTTTGGTCAGCAGTTCGAAAAATACCTAGTAAGCGATCATTATGAAACACTTATCTGGTGCAACGAATAAATATCATTGGTTCGGGATCATGATTGATGGTACAAACGAGGTACGATGATGAAATAGGATATTGAGGTATGTATCGGGGACCCGTTGTTTGTGGGTTCTGTGTTTGGTGGTGCAGTGCGATGGAGGATGTACACCAAAAAATAAGGTGGCTGGAATTTGGACACTGATGATGACTCAGGCATAGTCATCCATAGATCAAGGATCTATGGGGGTGATTGAAGGTAGATCTGCAGGTGGTGATGGTGCAAAGTGGAAGACACCTGAAGAACCAGTGGATTCTAGATGAATCCTGATGACATGACATATAGTCTAAAAAAACGTGCAATGTGGACTCTAGCTATGATGGATAGGGTTTACACATGAAGAAAGATGCACACACAATGAAGACCCCACCACACATTGTGTGACCTAGTGCTAGTGGCTCAACATGTACCCATGTGTTACACATGCACAAACACATCCAGATATATGGGCATGACCATAGTACATGGGTCTGAGTGTGTACTCCGACATGACCAAGGTACTCAGACATGTCCAAGTACACATGAATGACCTGTGTACATAGGAATATAAAGATTACATGGGATTTGGCTAGAGGACATGGGTAGACCTGGTCCAGTTAAGACATGTCGCGTGCTCCTAACACACGTCATGTACTTTTCCATTGGAAAGTTAAGGCCCCTGTTCTCTTCATTCTAGAGAAGTATCAGTAGGGTGTATTACCTTCTCCCATCCATATCTGATCTCACTGAGGCATTAAATCCTAATCATATTATGTGATACACACAATGGTACTAGGATCAGATAGATTTTAGGAATCCCTTTGTATAACCTGGGGTGTGATCCTCTATCATTCCTTCATCTTCCCTATGTGGGGTTTGAGGAATCAACATGCCAATATACACAGTTGTACGATCCCCTACTTAGAACATTATTCCATGCAGGGACAAGTATACCCCATAAGTCCTAGGTGAGATATCCTATTGGTGAAATAAGATCTTATAAGTTTCAAAAAGTAATTTTCTTCATGGAGAGACCCAATAAGCATGAAATCTCAGATGAGTTCCATCAATGTTATCAGGATCATGGATGATTCCTCTCAGATGAGCGTTACATAGAAATATCAAGAATAATCTTATGGTTGGAAGTATGGTTGTGACCTTACTTTGATACTTAGTGTTTATCTTGAGTATATTTGGGGTTTTCTATTATGATGTATCATATTCTGATTGGCATGCCATTGGGTTGATGAGACGACGACTCTCTTGACGCTTTATGTTTTTTGATTCCCATGTGTTCTACTGGGTATTAAAATACTCACCCCTACATGGGATATGCCTACAAATGTATTGTCTTATTTAGATGAAAGACCATTCAAGGAAAACCTAAGAGGAGCAACAACAAGTGGAGCATAGTGATATTGACATTCCATCATTCATACCAGGTGTTACTTTTGACAACATTCCTCTCCTGCATAACAGGTTAGACTCTTTTACAATTTTTATGGGCTTGTATTGGTACCATTATACTTACTAGTACTTTTTCATACTCTGATGTGGGATATAGATGAATACATGAATTGTGGAATCATTTGTACTTTTATATCTTAGAATGGTTTTGGTGATCAAAGATGTTTGTGTTTGTAGGTACCAACAACTATGGCCTTTTATATGTTTGATATTCCCACTTGGTGCTCATCACCAACCTATGGCCTATTAGAGGTGGGATTGGGGTGTCACACTTACTCGATCACTAGCCATGAGGGTCTCAATGGGTCGATTCATGAAAGAGTGGTATTAGAGAGGTTCAATATTAGGATCATAGTTCATAGATTATATAGATTTTGGGTTTGGTTTGGGAATAATGGTAATAATGTTAATGTTTCTTGAGTTCGACTCTAAGGCTAAGGACTCTAGTGTTGGTGCAGTAGCTGATGTATCCATTCACCAAGACTCTGATAACCTACTTGTTGAATCAGTATATATAGACACTGGTTGTAGGAAAAAAATTGTTACATGCATCATATAGGAATGGGTTGTGGTTTACATGTCCTTTTTGAGTCAACTCCACAAATATTCTCTTGACCATGGTACATATTATTTATTTATTGATTCATCCATGATGATTTCTCACCAGGATTCCATAACATGACTATGAGGAAGATCTACCTAGTGTTGAGGATTCCGTACATGGGCATGTGAAGGAGGTGGTACCTCTAAGTGGTTTTTGAGTTTTACTACCAACCATTGTGCAGGAAGTTGTACCGATAGTATCTACTGAGTATGTGCACTAGATGAGCGCACTACATTAGTTTCAGAGGCAGTGGCCCCTCTGATTTTATGGCTATCCAAATCCTGAGGAAGTCAAGGATTAACGTGGTGTCGTTATGTGAGTTTTCCACCATACGAGGACACCTCCAAATTAGATTGTGGTCCTAGCAGTGAGTCTTCCTCATGGATCCATAGGATGATGGTGGAGTTTGGTGACTTAGAGCCATAATGAGAGAAATATCTCTTGGATATAGTTTGATAATATATTTAGGGAGAATTTATTTCCAACTACATTATAAGCAGTGCATATCAATGAGATTCTATATCTTCAGTAGGGAAACATGATCATGGAAGAGTATTCATCAAGGTTCACCAACCACCATGATACACTATAGATACAATTATTTATCTATTCTTCTAAGAAAGGACCTTCGATCAGGGCCTTCACCAAGATACTTTTAGATTTGGTGTCCTAGAACCAACTGTTTTTTACTTTGATTACATGAGTATTTGATGTATTAAATATTAAATTAAACATCTTATTAAATATTTTTCATTGTTATTCATGAATTTAATGTAATAATTTCCTAGAGTATTTGTCGCATTGATAAGGTTATAGTAGTTCCTCAATATGATGAGAAAATTGAAGTGTTATGACGATATTCTTAATATATTTCTACAGTTGGATAACTTACTATGATGGGGAACATCGTATATAGAACTTCATGTGAGAGTAATCATAAGTTGATAAGACTTCTTCTCATGATGTTCCCGCTTGGTAATCTCCAAGATGGTATAGTATGAGAACAAACACACCAGTAAGAATTATGCAAGTTTTTGTGTCATGAGATATTTAAATTTGCGATCATGTGTAATTGTCTATAGATTTTATGATAATCATTAATGCATTTCACGACTCATGCACTTAGATTTGATGATGAAAACCATCACATCATATGTTGGATGGAAGTAGGGTATGATGGGTGCATCACAAATGACATGTTATTAATGGATAAATGAATGAAGGATTTTCCCTCCCATATTTATGAAAGTTGATATATTGGCCCTTTGATTGAAATCAAACCATCAACCTAAATTCCATGGTTGTGGTGTAATGATGAGTTTATTTCAGATAGTCAAAGAATGATGTATCAAGCATATAGGTTGATGACACCATCATGAAACCTTCTTGATGAGATATTGTGACAAATGGATTATATTACACAATGATCATTATTATGTGATTTTTGTTGTTACAAATTTATGTTATTTCTTTTGGGTGCCTTGAATCATTGCTAGATTGTAATATTGGACTTTAGGAAAGCCTACCTAATGCCAAAGATAAAAAATTATAGAGGGCCAGACACTAAGTGTTTCTATTGGTCTCGATTAAATTTTATTTGAATTTAATTAATGGAATAAATATTATGATTAAGAATGAGGAATAATTTTATTAAAGTTATATTAATCATAGAAATTAAATATATATTATTCATCAGATTGTGAATAAAATATCTTTATTTATTTTATTGAATATTTAATAAATACTTATTTACTAGTCTGTGAATAAAATATTTATTTAAGAAAATTAAATATTTATTCGGGTGTTCAATAAATGGAGGAGGAGTTCGAAGAGACCAAGATTGTTTTCAGTGATAAAATAATTATTTACGAGATGGTAAATATTATTTATCCATTTTACGTAAGCTGGCACACCACAAAATAATAATAATAATAATATTATTATGTGTCATGGGATTTAATTAATGATTATAATTATATTTAATGGATGTTATGAAATTAAATTTGGTAACTGAAATCCCAGATCTATAAATAGAGGGCTATGTCTATTGTGTAAAGCATTCAAAACCAATTCCAAATTTGGGAATAGAGAATTTTTTCACACAAAGAATTCTCTCTCGACTCTTCCTCTTATCTCCCTATCAAGAATGAGAAAACCAAGAGAGAATTTCTTCAAGACCAAAAAAAGAATGATCAAGAACGTATAATGAAAGAAATTTGATTCACCATGATAGCACCTAGAGATTGAGTGGCATTGCTCAGAGACCACTGGAGCACATGCGGATCACCACTAGAGGGATTCTACCCTTGGATCCTTACAAGGGAAATGAATGAAATTCGGAAGTGCCTTTTTGTATGATCAAAACTCATCAACAAAGAATGTTCCTAAGATCAGGTATTTATTTCATTAGATATTAAATTAATTAATTATAAATTTGATGTGAAATATCCTCACTTTTGGTTTCAGGAAATTCTTATAAAAAGAGATTTTAATATATCTCCCTCTATCATAACACTTCCGCTACACCCAAAACCAATAGATATAAGGGTTGGTGTGATATCTCTCTTCATTCTTACCTATAATGGGGTGATAGAGTGGGCCTTGGTAGTAGTGATCTATTGGTCGGAGTGGATACTCAATAGGGGTTCAATTGAGTTCCAATTTAAAATTTCTATTCAAAACTTTATAGTAAATAAAACCCCCAATTTAAAAAAAATGTCCCAGTTAATTAAGGCAGTAGAAATGTAAATGTTCAATTGGTCAATAGATTTCTCAAAGGGTGATTAGTCCTCAGATAAATTTGTGTAGAATACTAATTCAAAATTTGAAATTAGTTTAATTAATTAAACAAATATGCACACTAACCAAAACCAACTAGCAAAGTGTAAACAAAAACAGTTTTAAGTTTTAGCAAATATAAGCAGTGGATAAAAAAAACAGAGTAATTGAAGATTGGCACAACAATGTAAACAAGAGTTTCAGTATCAAGAAGATACTTAATCCTCTCCACTTGGCGATAAACTACCACCAAGATGTTTAAATAAATAAACTTTTGATCCACACCTTGGATCAGGGTTTACAATAGCACACCAGGCTGTCCAGGTCACACTTGACCTCTACCACAGTTATTCGTGGGAAATAAAAGAAATAAGTGATTGAGTATAAGGACAATTTTATATCCTCCAGTTATGCTCAGGAGACAGTGTGTGTAATACAAATAAATATACACACTACTCAAATAGAAAGTATAAAACACAACAGAGTTAAGGATGAAAATAGAGCTAATAATTTTTTTTGTGTTGTGAAGTAAGGCACTAGACTCAATGAATGTTGAGAAACTGGTATTTGAGTCTTCTTCTAGAAGATGTCTTCAGAAAAGAGTATCGTGGTTTCTGTAATCCATCTTCAAGGAGTGAAAAGGTTTAGCTTTTTAATGTCTTGATGTATACTGAAGCCCTTTTTAGAGAAGGTAGCTTATTACCGTCTTCTTGTAATCTCAAGCACTTAGTTCTTCTCTTTTCGTATTCGCACAGTCTGTGTCTCAGCGTGCACTGTAGCTATCATCGTATCTTTAACGTGCAATATGAGTTCCATTTATACTTCATGATCCTCTACGCATAAGGATCTTCACATGTGCATGTACCTTGTACTTGTCTATGGATTTTCCTACAAACAACATTAAATAATGTTAGAAACATTAATTTGTCTACATATGACCGTTAGAAATAAATTTTAATTAATAAAATTGAAGTAGTTATTTATATTAATAGATGAGTAATCTTAGGTCTCTTGTCTTTGGTTTTATAACATTGTTCTATCATCTTCGGTGTGTTATCTTTGGTTTCGGTGTGTCGGCTTCGGTTTTGGTGTGCTGGCTTCAGTTTCGGTGTGTCGGATTCAGTTTCGGTGTGTCGGCTTTGGTATGTTATTCTTCGGTCTGTCAAACTTCGGTTTTGGTTTTTCAAACTTTGGTTTCAGTCTATTGAACTTCGGTTTCGGTGTGTCATATTTGGTTTCAGTGTGTCGGCTTTGGTCTGTCGAACTTCGGTTTTGGTCTGTCGAACTTCGGTTTCAGTGTGTCATCTTTGGTTTCGGTTTGTCCAAAAAATTGTGAAGAGTATGCCTTACATATACCATTAAAAGATGAATTGTTAATAAAATTATATGTAAAAATACACTTTTAAACATATTGATTCATGACTTGTAACCAATTTACTTATTAAAGTATATGTTGCTGTATGATAAAATTGATTCACATAGACATATTAAAATTGGCATGAAAGATATGAATCAGTATACTGACATTATTTGTGATTATGAAAAATAAAATATTATGATGGGTCCAACAATATCCCCCTTTTTGATAATCACAAATTATGGAATATATGAAAATATAAAGAATAAAAATGGTTGAATATAATTGTCCAATATAACTAAAGTTTGACATTGCTAGAATTTATTTAAAACAAATCTCCCCCTCACTAGATGGATTAAGGAGAGTATATTCCACCCTTGTTTTCTCATATTCCATCCTTACTTTCTCCTATGCCGTCCTCACTTTCTCCCCCTTTTGGGATTAACAAAAATATAAAAGCAAGAAGGAAAAATAAAATAAAATAAAGACACCACAAGAATTTTCATTCAAAGTCATAAGAGTACAAGATAATAAAAAATACCAAGTCCCTATAAAAAAGAAACAATCCATCATGAAGACTTTGGATACAGAGGAGCTTTGCCTTTTCCCGAAGGATCCAAAAGAGAAGAAGAAGGTTTGGGAGTGGCAGAGGATGGAGGTGATCTGTTTACAACACCAGGAAGAGAAAGACCTGTAGAAACAATAGATGCAAGAGTAGGCCTTCTTTATAACAACACACGACCGAGAGAATGCTCAGTAATGATCGGTCAAATCTGTGTAAGATCTTTAGAGATAGTCATTAGAGAAGGAGGTTGAGAGGCAGTACCAATTGAAGCAGCTGGAGGGACCACAATAGCCTCGGCCTGAACATGCAGATAAAGTTTGAGCAGTTTGATGAAGTCATTGATGATTTATCCTCCATATTGCATTGCCTTATCAAAGTCATCCATATTATCCATAAATTTACTCAGTAAAGGTGTAAAATATTTCAGTTGGAGGACGTTCCATTTGAATGATTCTGTGACTGGGGGAATTCGAAGATTTTCTTCCAGAAACTTGAAACTATTGATGAGGTCATGCTTGGTATATATCTTGGTGAAATACTTATCCACTTTTTCCCGAATTTCCTTCTGAGCTGTAGAGGCTTCATTGGTGCATTGTCTGACCATATTATACACAAGATCTATATTCTGATGTACTTTTTCAAGTGTTTTGTTATCTGAAACAAGCTTTAGTTTTTGAATCTGTTCTCTCATTACAGCCTTGAGAGACTCCAAATCAGCAACATCACTTTTTCCAATCCTGGAACTTGATGGGCCAGTCAACATTTTTCCAAGATCTTCTTTCAAAATTTTCAAATCAACACTAAGTAGATGAGTGAAAAATTTCCTAAGAACTTATAGAACACCACTAAAGGAGGTATTAAATTCATAGTTTAAGGAATTATTCTCATTGATCATCTCTCTTACTTATTCTCTTAGCAAATAGTTGTGTCTAATGATAGTTTCTACTGTAGTAATAAGATTCGGTTGAATCTCCTGAATCACAATTCTTTCAATTTTTGCTGCATCAGCATCCAAGATACTTATTGAGGTGGAGGATTTAGTTCTGGATCCCACTAAGGATAGAAAAGACTCACATATCTCATTCTTAAACTTTTCAAAATCAGCCTTAGTGACATAGTCACTAGGAACTAACTGAGAAACTGGGTCTACTACTGGAGATGCAGCTGTTGGAACAGGAGAAGAAAGTTTCGGGTCATCATGGACTTGAGGAACAACAGGAGTAGGTTCCATTTTCTCATCTGATTCATATTCCAAACTGAAAATAATATATCCTGGATTTCTATTCAACTCTCTAGAACAGGTCCAATCTCTTGTCTCAGTGGTATCAATTCTTACCCTTCTTCCCTGAGGCTCAGAAATAACATCAATATCATTAATGTCTTCATCCAGGTCTTTGTCCATAACACCTTGTCTGGGGACAAGAACCAACCGAACTTCAGGTTCTGCCTGATCTCCATCTATTTCAACTTCTCCAGGTACTTCCTCAATTTGAGACAGTGAAACTACATCTTCTTATTCTGGGCCAGTAGACATAATAGCATTCAATTCCTGAATTATCTCTTGGTTTTCAGCATTGGGATGGAGTAGTCTGTCCTCATTTCCAACATCTCTATGATCATTAGCCTATTGATCAGCAGGCTCAATTCCATCACCAGCTCCATGAACAGATTCCTCACTGGATCTGTCAACCACTTGTTGTCCCACTTTTAGAG
The DNA here is from genome assembly GCA_963277665.1 of Viscum album. Taxonomy (NCBI): domain Eukaryota; kingdom Viridiplantae; phylum Streptophyta; class Magnoliopsida; order Santalales; family Viscaceae; genus Viscum; species Viscum album. The sequence goes on from OY728137.1 coordinate 766,353,512, forward strand.
AGTCACTCACATGCTCAACACTTCTTCCATGATCACCATTATCACCACCACCACCACCACCATCATTATCATTATTATCATCATCATCACATTCCTCATCTGATTTTCTAACATAACCTTCAACTCCAGTAACTTCGGTTTCTTCCTCTTCTTCATCACCTAAAATAGTTTCTCTTGAAGGCAGTTCCATAGGTGGACTAGCAGGTCCATAAGTCATATTCTTGGTTCATTCAGCAATATCAAGATCACTCCTATCATCAAAAGGAGATCCTTCTTCCCTAGGCACTTCAGCCTCAGCTTCCTCATTAGAATAGACAGGAACTTATCCAGGTTTGAGACCAGTATCAACTTGGTCCTTTGGTCTAGAAGGATGTTCAACCAGATTGAATTCCTCATATATCCTTTCTTCATCTCCTACCCAAAATCTCTTCCATGGGTTCCAGAAGATTTTCATCCTTTTACAAATGTCTTTCTGAAGACAAAAACCACTACAGGCAGTTATCATTTCATCATCACCTTCTACACAATCTAATTTCTTCTACATGGCAGAAATCATTCTCAGATAGTATAAGCAGGTTGCCTTCTTAGATTTCTTAATCAACTTAGAGATATGTACCATAAGATATCTATATAGATTCACCTTTATTCCATGTTTCAACAAAAATATCAAGAACACATCCTGATATTTCACAGCAGAGAAATCTCCCTTCCTTGGGAAGATTTGATGCTGTATGAACTTAAAAAGAAATCTCACTTCTCCTTAAAATTCATTTTCAATAGTCCTTAAATATTATTTATTTCTAGTAATATCCTTCTGAGAATCTTCATATGAAAACAAATTTGATGAAGGTGGAATATTACCAGGATAGTCAGCATAGACACCTTCATGAGGTACTTCTAAGAATTCAGCCCATTCCTTCGAAGAGAAAACCACTTCCTTTCCCTTTACTACAGATTTCATCTTTTCTGCCTCGACTTCATTCAGTGTTATACTCAAATGTTGATAGAACTCATAAACTAGCTGGGGATAATAGGGTCTTTCATTATTGGTAAACCAAATGAGCCACCCTTGTGATTCTAGTACCTTTAGCAGAAAAGATTTTCTTGACAGAAGCCACTCAGCAGACACTTCCTTTTCAGCTGTAACAACCTGACTTTCTAAGCTTGGTTTCCCAGTCCCACTGGTTTCACCCTTCTGACACTTAGTAGGAGGAAATTTTCAAGTCTTTTCCATTACACGCTTATTCCTTTCCATAGTGAAGCTATGGATTCTAACTGTGTCAATAAGTCAAGAGTCGAGAGAGAGTAACTAAATGTAGGAGGCTTTACGGCTATGGATAAGGTGAAAGGTCGGGACGAATTAGACTTAATATATCATTTAGTGATTGTAAATTGGAAAACATAAAATTTAAATGTGGTAAGTTGGAAGAAATAAAAAAGCTTCGTTTCACTTAAATTAGATTGAATTTAAAAAACATCCCTTAAATGTATCGATGTCACAGAATCGGTTTCAAGATGATCGGTTTCACAACAATCAGTTTCAAAAATATCGGTTTCACAAAAATCGGTTTCAAAAAGATCAGTTTTACAAATATCGGTTTTACAAAGATCGGTTTTACAAAGATCGATTTTACAAAGATCATTTTTACAAAGATCGGTTTTATAAAGATTGGTTTTATAAAGATCGGTTTTATAAAGATCAGTTTTACAAAGATCGGTTTTACAAAGATCGGTTTTATAAAGATCGGTTTTATAAAGACCAGTTTTACAAAGATCGGTTTTACAAAGATCGGTTTTATAAATTTACCATTCATAGTTCATGTCTGATGTAATTCATTCTCTCAGAATTTAAGGGTTTAGTGAATATATCAGTAAGATGATGTTCAGTTCCAATAAACTCAAGAGTTATATCACCTTCCTTTTTGATAATGATCTCTCAAAAAGTGATGTCTTACATCAATATGCTTTGTTCTAGAATGAGATATTGGATTTTTAGAAATGTTAATAGCACTTGTGTTGTCACAGTTAATATAGACATGTTTGAATTGATATCCATAGTCTTGTAAAGTGTGTTTCATCCACAAAATTTGTGCACAACAACTACCTGTAGTAATGTATTCTTCTTCGGCAGTAGATAATGCAACAAAATTCTACTTTTTACTGCACCGTGATACTAGTGACTTGCCTAACATGTGACATGTCCCAGAGGTGCTTTTTCTATCTATATTACAACCAGTAAAGTCAGTATCTGAATAGCTCATTAAATCAAATGATTGTACTCTTGGATAAAATAGTCCTAAGTTTGGAGTATATTTGAGATATTTTAAAATCCTTTTAATAGAATTTAATTGAGATTCTTTGGGATTAGATTGAAAGTGAGAACACATGCATACACTGAACATAATATCAGGTCTGCTATCACTAAGGTAGAGGAGACTCCCTATCAGGCCTCTGTAGTTGGTTTGATCCACTGATTCTCTAACTTCATTAGCATACAACTTACAAGTGGTACTCATATGTGTATCACTACCTTTACTACCATCCAAACCAAAACGTTTTAAAAGGTATTTAGTATATTTACTTTGATTTAAAATAATACCATCTTTATTTTGAAAAATTTGAAATCCAAGTAAAAGTTTAAGTTATCCCATTAAATTCATTTCAAATTCATTTTTCATTATTTTTGAAAAATCAGTACATAAAGAATTTTTAGAAGATCCAAAAATTATATCATCTACATAAATTTGTACTATCAAAAAATCTTTGTAAATCCTTTTAATAAACAAATTAGGATCTGCTATTCCTGTAGTAAAACCTTTTGAAATAAGAAAGGAGCTAAGTCTATCATACCAAGCTCTTGAAGCTTGCTTTAGACCATATAAAGCTTTAGAAAGTTTAAAAACATGATTTGAAAAATGGGGATTTGTAAAGCCAGGGGTTGTTTAACAAATACATCCTCAACTATATAACCATTTAGAAAATAACTTTTGACATCCATTTGATAAAGTTTGAAATTCAGATGAGCTGCATAAGCAAGTGGTATCCTAATGGCCTCTAACCTAGCTTCAGGTGCAAAGGTATCCTCGTAGTCTATTCCTTCTTCTTGACTATATCCTTGTGAAACTTACCTAGATTTGTTTCTAACTATATTTCCATACACATCAACTTTGTTTCTAAAAACCAATTTAGTTCCTATTGTCAAAGTGTCTTTAGGTCTTTTAACTAGTTCTCATACTTTGTTTCTTTCAAATTGATTTAATTCTTCTTGCATAGCCATCACCCAAAAATCATCATTGATAGAATCATTAATATTTTTGGGTTCAAGCTATGAAAGAAAATCATGATGTTCAACCTGGTTTCTCAGAGAAGCTCTAGTTTGTGTTCCTAAATTTAAATCACCTACTACAGCATCTAAAGGATGATTCTTGAGAGTTATAATACCTCTATAAATAGTTGAACTAGACTCCTCATGATTGTCTATTGTTCCAGACTCAACAGGTGCAGATTCTGGAAGATTCCCAGAATTGGTTACTTTTATAGGGGATTCACCATCATTATCATTAAGGTTCAGAATTGACATATCTTCCTCAAGATATTCAATAGAGGTTTTGGGTTCATGTGGATCATTCTCATCAAATTTGACATGAACTGACTCTTCCACACACTTGGTCTTGTTATTGAATACTCTGTAGGCTTTACTGGCTATAGAGTAACCTAGGAAAATTCCTTCATCACTCTTGGAGGAAAATTTGTCAATATTATCTTTAGTGTTAAGGATAAAGAATTTGCAACCAAAAACTCTGAAGTAGTTAACCTTAGGCTTCCTATTGTTCCAAAGTTCATAAGGGGTCTTCTTAAGAATAGGTCTAATTAAGACTCTATTAATGGTATAACAAGCTATATTTACAGCTTCAGCCCAAAAATAAATACGTAAATTATATTCACTAAGAATAGTCTTAGCTATTTCTTGAAAGTTACTATTTCTTCTTTCCATGACTCCATTTTGTTGAGGTGTTCTAGGAGCAGATAAATTTTGACTATAGCCATTGTGTGAGAAATAGGATTCAAACTTCTGATTTTCAAATTCATGGCCATGATCACTTCTTAAGGTCCTAATTCTAAGTCCACTAAGATTTTCTACAGACTTTTATTATTTGATAAAATAAGAACAAGATTCACTTTTGTGAGCTAGAAAGTATACCCAGGTGTACCTAGAAAAATCATCTACAAGAACATAAACATAGTGCTTCCCATTTAAACTTGAAACTCTTGACTGTCCAAACAAATCCATGTGAACCAACTCAAGTGGTTGAGAAGTAAAAACTTCTTTCATTGTTTGAAAGAAAATTTGTGTTTCTTTCACCTTTGATAAGGATTGCACACTTTGTTAAGTGGGAATTCCGGTTTAGGTAAGTCTCTAACTAAACCTTTCCTAGTCAGTTTACTAAGAGAGTGCACACTGCAGTGTCCTAGTCTTCTGTGCCACAACCAGGATTCCTTATGAAAAGAATTTAAACAGGAAAAAAATTTCTTAGCCAAAGAATTTAAGTCAACAGAATACACATTCTCATTTCTGAGAGCATTAAATATTAAATCATTTTTATAATTAAAAACATTACATGCATCATTTTCAAATTTGACAATGAAACCATCATCACACAACTGAGATATGCTATGTAAATTGTACTTTAATCCATCAACAAAAAGTACTTTGGAAATTAATACTGTATTAGGGTTACCGATCAGGCCTAAGATGACGATATTTCCCTTTGCATTGTCACCAAAAGTTATGTGACCACCATCAACTTTGATTAGGATCTTGAAGAATGAGTAGTCTCCTATAATATGTCTTGAACATCCACTGTCCAAGTACCACAAGGTCTTAAATGAACTCTTTTGGCAACATCCCTGCAAAATATATTAGACATGGGGTAACTTTGGTACCCAGATTTTCTTGGGTCCTGAGAGGTTAGCAAGTAAAATTTTGGGAACCCATACTTGTCTCACAGATTTCCTATAATTAGAAGATATATTTTGAGACATAAACACTTTTTTTGGTCCTTTAGAGATTTTTTTTCAAGAAATGGTCCAATACTTGAACTAGCAGTGAATTGTACAGATTTTGGAATAAATTTAGTTTTAATGATCCTTCTCTGTCCGGGCTGATATCCCAGACCAGTTTTATATTTTGGGGAAATATGTTTTCCTAGAAACTGAGTCAACATATCTCTACCTATAGTAAACTTCTCAAGGTCTCTTCTTAATTTCTCATTAGATAACTTAAGTTCGGTGTTTTCCTTTAACAGTTGGGATAGTTTTTCTTTTTCAATATCTAGACTTGACTTATAATTTTTATTTAATGCATGCTGTCTCTTTAATGATTTATATTTGTACTTGAGCTCATTAAAGGAATCCTAAAGCATTTCACGATATTAAAATAGTTCATCCTTAGTCATATCTTCATCATTATTTAACTCACTCTTATTCTCAGAATAATATGCATTATGTATAGGAGAGTTAAGTGTTTCCTCAGATGTTTCTGTCATGAAACATAAGTTGGAATGATTGTTCTGTTCACTGTCAGAAGCATTAGATCCACTAGATCTGTCCTTTGAAGCACTCTAGGTAGCTTTCATAGGCTTTTTATATCCTTTTCCCTTGTCTTCATATTTCTTCTTGAATTTTAGCTTGGGACAGTCTTCCTTCACATGACCTTTTCATTTTCACTCATAGCAGATTATTTCATTTGAGTTGTTATTCCATTTTCTGTCTTTCTTCCATTGTCCTTTACTATCATAATTTCCCTTTTAGTTTGACTTCCTAAAGAATTTCTTCTTTCTGTAGAACTTTTTGAACCTTCTAGCAAGATGATTCATTTCCTCATCACTGTCTGAATCTGACTCTTCACTAGTGGAGCTATCCACAGAAGCATGAACTTTTTCATTGTTTTTTCTCTTTGAGCTAGTAGTATTGAATGCTACTAACTTCTTCCTTGGTTCCTCATCTACTTCTTGATTCACCTTAATTTCTTCCTCGTACATCATAAGTTTTCTAATTAGCTCTTTCACTGGTAGCTTGCTTATGTCACAAGATTCTCGGATGGAAACAAAAGTCCCCCTCCATCTGTCAGGTAGGCATCGAAGCAGTCTCATAATCTGGTCCTTGTTGTACACTGGTTTTCCAAGAAGACTCATAGTGTTTAATATTTCATTGAACCTCAGATACATTTCAAAGATAGGTTCATTAGGCTTCATTTTAAAATTATTATATTTAATAGTGCATTTATTTAGTCTCATTTCTTTAAAATTAGTTGTTCCCTCATGAGAAACAGCTAAAGTATCCCAAATTTCATATGCAGTTTTACAAGAAGATATTCTATTGAATTAATCATCACCTATAGAATAGTACAATGCATTCATTTCTTTGTAGTTATTATTATATGTAGCTTTGGTCAACTGAGACCACTTGTCTCTAGCAGTAGAAGGTAACATATGTTGTTCTTCAATTATGTCCCAGATTTCAGGTCCCATACTCTCTAGATACATTTTCATTTTTAATTTCCACTAAGCATAGTTATTACCATTAAATAAAGGTGGCCTGTTAGTAGCATCACCCTCAACCCTAGTTTCCATAGTTACTTAGATTTTAAAGAACTGAAAATTTAGATATGACATAAATTTTAAGATCTTTAAGATACAACCAAAATCACAGTTGAAAATAATTTGAAAACATGAAAATAAATAAAACCTTTGATAAAAAATTTTGGTCAGAGTGGATACTCAAGAGGGGGTGAATTGAGTTCCAATTTAAAATCTCTTTTCAAAACTTTATAGTAAAGAAAACCCCCAATTTAAAAAAAACAGCCCAGTTAATTAAGGCAGTAGAAATGTAAATGTTCAATTGGTTAACAGGTTTCTCAAAGGGCGATTAGTCCTCAGATAAATCAGTGTAAAAAACTAATTAAACTTTGGAAATGAGTTTAATGAATTAAAAAAATACACACACTAACCAAAACCAACTATCAAAGTGTAAGAAAAAATAGTTTTAAGTTTTAGAAAATATAAGCAGCAAATAAAACAAAACAGAGTAATTAAAGATTGGCACAATAATGTAAACAAGAGGTTAAGTCTCAAGTAGAGACTTAATCCTCTCCACTTGGTGATCACCTGCCACTAAGCTGTTTAAATAAATAAACTTTTTATCCACACCCTGGATTGGGGTTTACAACAGCACACCAGGATGTCCAGGTCACACTTGACCTCTACCATAGTTATTCGTGGGAAAGAAAGGAAATAAGTGATTGAGTATGATGATAGTTTTATATCCTCCAGTTATGCTCAGGATACAGTGTGTGTAATACAAATAAATATACACACTACTCAAATTGAAAGTATAAAACACAATAGAGTTAAGGATGAAAATAGAGTTAAGAGTTCTCTGTGTGTTGTGAAGTAAGGATCTAGACTCAATGAATGTTGAGAAACTGGTATTTGATTGTTCTTCTGGAATATGTCTTCAGAACAAAGTATCATGGTTTTTGTAATCCAGCTTTGATGAGTGAAAAGGTTCAGCTCTTTAATGTCTCGATGTATACTAAAGCCCTTTTTAGAGAAGGTAGCTTGTTACAGTCTTCTTGTAATCTCAAGCACTTAGTTCTTCTCTTTTCATATTCACACAGTCTGTGTATCAGCATTCACTGGAGCTATTGTCATATCTTTAACGTGAAAGATGAGGTCCATTTATACTTCAGGATCCTCTATGCATAAGGATCTTTAAACGTGTATGTACCACATACTTGTCTATGGATTTTCCTACAGACAACATTAAATAATGCCAGAAACATTAATTTGTCTACATATAACTGTTAGAAATAAATTTGAATTAATAAAATAGAATTAGTTATTTATATCAATCGGTGAGTAATCTTCGGTCTCTTGTCTTAGGTTTGATAACATTGTTCTGTCATCTCCGGCGTGTTATCTTTGGTTTCAGTGTGTTGGCTTCAGTTTCGGTGTGTCGGCCTCAGTTTCGGTGTGTCAGCTTCAGTTTCGGTGTGTCGGCTTCGGTCTTTCATTATTTGGTCTATTGAACTTTGGTTTCAGTCTTCCGAACTTTGGTTTTGGTGTGTTATCTTTGGTTTCAGTGGGTCGGCTTAGGTATGTCATTCTTCGGTCTATCTAACTTTGGTTTCGGTGTGTCATCTTCGGTTTCAGTGTGTCCAAAAACTTTTGAAGAGTCTGTCTTGGATATACCATTACAAGATGGATTTTTAATCAAAGTATATGAAAAAATACACTTGTAAACATATTGATTCATGTCTTGTAACCAATTAACTTATTAAATTATATGTTGCTGTATGACAAAATTTATTCACATAGAAATATTAAAATTGGCATGAAAGATATGAATCTGTATATTGACATTATTTGTGATTATGAAAAATACAATATCATGAAGGGTCCAACAAGATCTTTCTAGTTTACCATACACTGATTTTTGGTTCCATTGGTGGGCACATAGATGTTGAGGCTTTGATAGTGGGTAGTTGAAAACAAACATAGGGATTTGGGCATGCAAGACACTTTAGGAGACAGTATTAGGTTTGGGGGTTTTCATTTCAGTTCTCTTAGGATGGATCAAGTTTTCTAAGAGAGAGGTGGTATTTCTCTTGTGATGGTTGGGGACATCTCACATGGTATTTTTTGACCCACCATGTAGCTAAAATAGAGATGGTCGATAGACCACCCAGGAAAAGACAATTGTTATAGAAGGTTATTCCACATGGCAGAATATGTGGACAATGATTGGACTTACTACCACCACCACCCCAGGTGGTCCACATCAAGCTTAAGGAGCTGGTGGTCAGAGATGAGGAAAATTCTAGGTAGTGGAGGAAAATGACCCAGAGGCTCCATGTATGATTGTAAGTATGATCTATAGATTCCATAATTTATCTTCAGTATTGATAAACACAAGAATGATCCATTCCTCTCTTTCAACTTCCCTTATTCTGGATCTATAGATTCTGGTAGAACCTTTGGCTTGAACTTTATAGTTATATACTCTCACCAGTGGGGATTCAATGATCACACACTTCTACTGATGGTGTGATATGACTCTAGAAGAAGATATATTCTTAAGGTATCTCTTTATAGCAGTGATGTTTCCTTATTATGTCATACTATGTATTTAATGGGTATATGTAATTCATACACATATTGACTATTCTAGGTGGAGGATGAGGTGTGTCCTCAATGATGGGATGATGTTTTTTTATGGGTGAGAAGGAAAACCATCTATATTATGATGGGATCATTCATAGGAGGATATGGATGATTACTCACCAGTTGGAAAGTGGGACCCTTGGATAAGTAGATGCTATGAGCTATCAGTTTCCTACAGTGGTGCCAGAGTATATGGATGTATTCCCTCAGGAAGTTTCAAGATTTCCTCCCCATAGAGAGACAAAAATATGCGTAGAATTACACCAAGGTACTACCCTTATATCTATTCTATCATATCATATAGATAACTTATAGCTCCTAGATCTAAACGTGAAGTTAGGTAATTTTCATACGAAGGGATTTGTCAAACCCAACGTAACACGCTGGGATGACCTAGTGTTTTTCGCAAAGAAGGAGGATGAGATCATGAGGTTTTGTATGAATTATCATCACCTAAACCAAGTGACCGTGAAGAATAAGTATCCACTATCAAGAATCGATGAATTCCTTGACCAGTTGAAAGGGGAAAGATGGTTCTGGAAGATTAAACTCAGGTAGGCTATCACCTACTGTGAGTTCAGGAAGAGGATATACTAAAGATTAAAATTTGATGTTTCTATGGTTACTATGAGTACTTAGTGATGCCTTTCACTGTGAAGAATAGTCCATCAGTTTTCATGGAACTCATGAACTAGATCATTCATACCTTTTTAGATTGACATGTGATAGTCTTCATTGATGAAATCCTAGTGTACATGGCATCCAATTAGAATCACACGATACACTTGAGGATGGTTCTGAACACACTATGAGAGAACCAACTATATGGGAATCTATCTAAGTGTCATCTCTAGATTTGATAGGTCCACTTTCTAAGACATTTCATCTCAAAGTTAGGAGTAGTAGTGGGATTAGTGAAGGCAGTTCCAACTTCAGATCCACCCAATAGTGCAATTGAGGTAAAAATATTCCTAGGGTTGGTTGGATACTATCATAGATTTATACCCTATTTCTTCAATATATCAACATCCTTTAATTCTTTAACCAGGAATGGGTAGCCTTTAATTTGGAATGAGATATTTTGGAAGGATTTTCAGGACTTGATGTTGTGGTTGACAAGTGCTGCCATCTTAATACTGCTAGAGGAGGGTGTTGAGTACATAATGTCATTTGATGACTCCATAATTGGTCTTGGATTTGTTTTAATATAGAGGTAGTTAATGATCAGATATGGGTCCTGGCAGGTGAGGCCCCATGATTAGAACTACATGACCCACAATCTTGAGCTATAAATAGTTGTATTCACCATTAATATGTGAAAAAAATACCTTATAGGTAAGTAGTTCATCATATATTTTGACCACAAGTGTCTAAAGTATATCATTTCATAGATGGATATTAACTTTAGATGGATATTATGATTAAAGTTCCTCCTGGTTTATAACATCAATATAGACTATACTTTTGGGAAGGGAAATGTGGTGAAAAATTCTCTTTATAGGAGATATTGTTCATAGTTGTTGAGTGAGGTGTCAGAATAGCTGAAGTCATTACAATTTTACTTAGTGTAAGTGGATAGTGAAACTTTACCCTGGTTGATGGTTGTTACCCTTCCACTTCTACAACATGTTTGTAAAGCTCAAAATGGTGATACTGACTATGAGACCTTACATATTTAGATATCCACTAAACATGATCCTGATGTATTTTATGATGATGTGAAAAAATTATTATTTTTAGAGGAATAATGGTGGAACCAGTGACATTACAAGAGGAGGTACTAAGGGGATTTCATAGACCCCCTTAGCAGTACATCCAAGAGTGGAAATGATGTTCCAAGACATTAAACATCAGTTCTGGTGGCTAGGGATTAAGAAGTGTATATCATAAATTGCCTCTCAATGCCTTTATCAGTAGGTAAAGGCTAAGGACCAAGTTCTAATAGGCCTGAATCACCCCCCGAGGTGCCTGAGTTGAAGTGAGATGTTATCTCTATAGAATTTTTGATGGGTTTTACATTATCATCTAGAGGACACAATTCCATAAAGGTGACCACAGACCAACTCACAAATTCAACCCACTTTCAAGCTACTTGATAGAAGAGTTTAGTAAAGATATTGGGATTCCTTTACATGATGGATAAGTTTTGGATTCATGGATTTCCATTGATGATTATTTCAGAGCCTGATAATCCCTTCATGTCATGATTATGGAGAGGATTTTGGGAGGCCTTTATGACTCAGTTGTGTTTGAGCACAAAATTTTACCCAAGACAAATGTCTAGGCTGAGTAGACCATTTAGGTTTTGGAGGAAATGCTTCAATCTTGCATGTTGTAAATTTTCCAATTTTGGGAAGATCACCTACCATTTATAGACTTTCCATATAATAAAAATTTTCATTCAACCATCATTATGAATCCATTAAAATCCTTGTATGGGAGACCCTATAGATCACCACTATGCTGTAATAATATAGGGGAGTCTACACTCATGATCCCATAGTTTTTGTGAGATACAAAAGAGAAGGTGAAGATCATCCTTGAGTAGATACGGAATTCAAAGATCCATCAGATTTATTATGCACACCGTTGATGGATTCCTTTTTAGTTTGAGGAGGGATACCATGTGTTCCTGAAGGTATCAACTCAATAATGATTATAGATATTTTTCAGGGGAGGTAAGTTATCTCTAAGATTCATTAGACCTTTCTAAATATTATATAGGGTTGGAGAGGTGGTGTATGGATTGGCCCTACCATTATAGTTATAATGAGTACATGATGTCTTCCATGTATTGCAGTTGAGGAGATATGTCACGACCCGCACTCGGGGTCCGTGCCGTGACTACCCCAAGCCCGCCTTCCATAGGCCAGGGGCTGGCGACTAGAACCAAGGCGTAAATCCCGGTAAAAAGGGAAGGCATTGCCTTTTGAAAAGTAAACAAACACCACAGAGTAAGCAAGCAGAAAGTAAACACTAAACAAAAGCAGAGTACAACTGAAAGTGCGGAAAAGTAAATGGGCCAGAATACAAACCCAAACTGAAAGTAAAGTACAACTCGAAAGGGGAAAACAGCAACTGAAAGGTAAATGCCGCTACACCGAGCTGTCCACTGGAAATCCCACCTGAAGGGTGGGTACAGATAGCTCTTCTGCTCCACAGGTCCCGTCGTCTGCTCCGTGCACGTCCCGCCCAGTGGTCCACCTCCGGGTACCGTCCCGCTCTACAAGCCTCAGCTAAGGTCAACGCTGTCCGTCGTCTGCAACCAACACAACGTAGTGCGGGCAAAGCCCGTGCAGGGGTGAGTATAAGCTACTCAGTAGGGACCCCGAGACCCCTGAAGGTCTCTCAAATCCACAAAGGATAAACCACGAAGAAAGGTATAATCACGAAGTAACAACCGACACTGCTTAGGTATATGCCCATACATATACCCAAGTCATCAATTCAAATACGCTCCAACCTCCGAGCCCAAGTACAACTCAGTCCACACAGGAAAGTAAACGTATTCCACACAGGAAAGCAAAACGTAATCCACACAGGATTGCACTACACAATCCACACAGGAAAGCAACAGGATTCAGCTCACACTGGTATACTTCTTCAAAGAATGATAAAGATGATCACTGATCCATCTAAGTCGTCGGACCCACGAAGGATCGATAGGTAACTAACCCCCGCAAAGACCCACACAGGATCGGGCCCACACAGGACCTGTAGGCGCTGGTTCACACAGGACCGCTGAGCGCAAGGACCCACACAGGATCGGACCCACACAGGATCGGGCCCACACAGGACCTGTAGCACTGATCCACGTAGGATCGCTGAGTGCTGTAGTCGTCGTCGTCGAATCCACACAGGATCTCTGTACTGTCGTCGTCGCAGTCACAGTAGCAGTAGTAGCAGTAGCAGTCACAGTAACAGTCACAGCCAGCACTAGGATTCCCGCACACAGCAAGCTCGTTCGGAGGGTCCGCTCCACGAGCCGAGAGGCTGATACATCAACTGTCACGAATACCAGAGTTGATGTATCCAAAAGTTCCGTATCGTCAACAGGAACTCAACGCAACAGACGGCGCGTCGATCGGACGCCCGGTCTGAGAGTTATTGACATTTTCGTCTCCGGGGCCCGGTTGGTTTTTAAGGCAAAACCAACCCGACCGTACTCCACCTGCTTCCAAACCTCGGGCGGAGTATTCCAAAAGATCCGTCTCACTAAGAGGAACACAACACGGCTGACGGCACATCAATCGGACGTCCGTAGCTCAAGATATGAGCGTTTCCGCTCCGAAGGCCCGGTTGGTTTCGTGAACGAACCAACCCGGACGAACTCAAAGTAATCCGAAATCTTGAGAGCGATATACCGAAAGGACCGTCTCGATCCAAGGATCGCGTTGCCGCAGACGGTTCGTCAATCGGAGGTCCGAGGCTCAAGTTATGGCCAAAAGACCGTAAATGATTCGAAACGGGGGGGGGGGGGGGTCCGGGTCCGGGCCGACCCGGCCCGACCCCCCCTGGGGCGGCGCGGCGGCCGGCGGCGCGGCTGCGCGGCGGCGCGGCGGCCAGGCGCCGCATGGTGGCCGAACGCGGGGGGCAAAGCCCCCGCTGATTGGGAAGGCGGCGCGGCCTTTGTGCCGCGCCCTTTGCAAGAAAACGGCCCCCCACGTGGGGGCCGGCTTGGATTAAAACCGGGGGGGCTGCTGCCCCCCTCCCTTCATGGAAACCGCCCCCCTCATAATGAGGGGGGTTTTGAGCGTTGGCCGGGGAATTAATTTTCCCCGGTTTAACGCCTTCCGGCCGGCCAGCTGGCCGCCAGTTTTCTCCAACGGGACCGGAAAAATCCGGTCCCCTCTTCGGCTTCCAACGTCGGCGGCTCGGCCACCGGTCTTCTCTTTCCGCCACGGCCCGGAACCGGCCGCGGTGTTCGTCGTCCGGCGCGGTGCGACGGCACCGCGCCCCTCCGCTGTGCCTTGATTTCTTTCAACGCGGCGCGACGGCGTCGCGTTCTTGATGATTCTTCCTCGGCGCGCGCGTGACGACGTCGCGCAAGATAAACATACAATTATTCGCGTGGTGCGACGGCACCACGCCACCTTGCTTCCTCCCACAAGATAAAACAACAAGAACGATGGAGGGGGTTCGGCCGTGTTCATGCGGTCCGGCCCCCCTCACGTTAAAATAATAACGCAACTTTAAATATTCAAAAGCCACACGTTAGACTTGCTAAATCCACGATCAAGAATAAAAATAATTAAACAATAAACAACAACCCCTACCTTGGGTATACGTTCGAGGATTTGTCTATGTCCGCGGAAGTCGACGTCGCGGAGATCGGGCGTCACGGTAGTCGTTCGTCAATTCCGTTGACGAAGAGATGCGTCCGATGTGATACGTCGTTGGCGAAACCTCTTATGTCGACGAAGGGAATCCGAGGAGGATTCAGCGTTCCCTCTCGTTGACACGGAAGACGAAGAAGCGCGGAGCGGCGTTCTTCGTCGGAGCTTGAGCGTTCTTCGTCAAGATGAGCGTTCTTCGTCAAGATGAAGAAGAAGAAGAAAATCTCCCAAAAGCTCTCAAGGTGGCCAAAGCTATTAACCAAAATAAAATAAGACACTATCTTATTTTATTAACACATCAACACAAAATAATTTCCAAAGTTTAAAATTCAAAAGGATTAACTCCAAATTAAATAACTCATGTCATTTAATGAGGGGTTAAGTAAGTTGGGAGAAGATGAAAGGTTTAGGGGTTTGTGTGGGCCCCACCACACTTAATCCTCCCAAGGGAAGTTAAGTGGGTGTGGGTCCCACTTCCAACCCCCTTTGGTAGGTTTTATCAAGTTATAATAAAATTTGTTCTTCACAAATTTTATTTAACTCAAACTAAAAACCCCAAAACTAACTTTCAACCCGCAACAAACGCAACTTCCGAAAAGGTCTTTTTAAGCGAAAATTGGTGCTGCGAGTTCATCGGTGCCCTCGGATTTCAATTCCGAGCACCGAATCAAAAGTTAGGAAAACCCGCTCGTTCGTTCACTGAACGTACCCGAGCCAAACTTCAGAACTTAATTCCGGGCACTCCGGGCCTCGGAATCAGGTGCCGTCTGAAACTGCGCTCTTGTAAAATTCTAAAGAAAATTAAGAAAAAAATTTCCTTGAATTTTACGGGTCTTTACATTACTCCCACCTCAGGGATTTACGTCCCCGTAAAGATACATCAAAAACTAGGGAAACAAATGAGGGTACTGAGCACGCATCTGAGCCTCCCACTCCCATGTGCTCTCCTGGAGATTCCCGTGCTGCCATCTGATGCGCACAAGAGGAATCGATCGCCCACGCAGGACCCGCTCCTGTCGATCCTCTATCTCCACCGGGACCTCCGTAAAAGTTGCCCCATCGTCAACGTCAAGCTCCCCATGGTCAATGATGTGCGTCGGGTCGTGCACGTATCTCCTCAGCTGGGATACGTGGAAGACGTCGTGCACCCGGTGCAACTGAGGTGGTAGAGCCAGGCGATAAGCCACCTTGCCAACCCTGCTGAGGACCTGGAAGGGTCCGATGAAGCGCGAAGATAACTTGCCACCTCGGCCAAATCTCCGAATACCACGTCGAGGTGAGACCCGCAAGAAGACGTGGTCGCCATCCTCGAACTCTAGTAGCCTCCGCCTCCTGTCAGCATATAACTTCTGCCGGCTCTGAGCTGTCCTCATCTGCTCCTGGATGACCTGGACCTTCTCTGTCGTGGCCTGGACCATCTCTGGTCCCACGAGTGCTGACTCTCCAGGGTCTGTCCAGCACAAAGGAGATCTACAAGGTCGGCCGTACAATGCCTCGTACGGTGCCATCCCGATGGTGGAGTGGTAGCTGTTGTTGTACGCAAACTCCACCAAGGGTAGGTGGTCCTCCCAGCTACGACCAAAGTCGAGGACACATGCGCGGAGCATGTCCTCGAGAGTCTGAATGGTCCTCTCCGTCTGACCATCCGTCTGAGGGTGAAAGGCTGTGCTCAGACGTAGCTGCGTCCCGAACGCCTCCTGTAACCCCTTCCAAAGCTGGGAAGTAAAGCGGGCATCTCGATCGGAGACGATAGATGATGGTACACCGTGGAGCCGCACAATCTCCTGAACGTAGAGACGTCCCAAGCTCTCTACTGATCCCTGCTCTCTGATGGGTAAGAAGTGTGCCGACTTGGTGAGTCGGTCAACAATCACCCAGATGGAGTCATGACCTCTGGAAGTGCGTGGAAGTCCAGTCACGAAGTCCATAGATATGCCGTCCCACTTCCACTCCGGAACCTCCAAGGGCTGTACCAAGCCTGCTGGTACCTGATGCTCTGCCTTCACCTGCTGGCAGGTAAGGCATCGAGAAACGAACTCTGCTACAGCCTTCTTCATGGCCGGCCACCAGTGCTGTCGTCTGAAGTTCTGGTACATCTTCGCCACTCCAGGATGTACCACCAAAGGAGAAGTGTGAAACTCTCTCAGCACCTCCTCTCGCAAAGCGACTGGTACCAAGGTACGTCCTCTAAAAAGGATGTCGTGCTCTGCTCCAAGGGAGAAACCATCAGGTGCCTGTCCCGAGGATATCTGTGCACGCCGTGTCTAACAGTCAGCGTCCTCACGCTGTGCCTCCCTGACCCGTTGCAGTAGTGGAGGAGTGACTGTGAGAGACTGAAGGAAGGATGCTCCATCTCTATCCACGAAGGATATCTGCAAAGAGGCTAGCTGCTCTGTCGCCTCCTCAAGTAACTGGATGCCCGTCCTCCTGCTGAGGGCATCGGCTACTACGTTCCCCTTCCCAGGAGTATAGACTATCTCAAAGTCATAGTCCTGGAGGAACTCGAGCCATCGCCGCTGTCTCAGGTTCAGGTCCTTCTACGAGAAAATATACCTGAGACTCTGATGGTCAGAAAAGACTGTAAAGCGCTCGCCCGTCAGGTAGTGTCGCCATGTCTTCAGAGCGAAGACCACTACTGCTAACTCCAGGTCATGGGTAGCGTAGTTCTGCTCATGCGGCCTCAACTGTCGTGATCCATAGGCGATCACTGCCCACTCCTGCATCAGAACACATCCGAGTCCGGTCCCTGATGCATCGCAGTAGACTACGTACCCTACTCCCTCCTCAGGCAACCTCAAGATAGGTGCGCTAGTCAATCTCTGTCTCAGCTCCTGGAAGCTCTGCTGACATCTGTCTGACCACACGAAGGGTTTCCCCTTCTTCGTCAATGCTGAGAGTGGGGCCGCAACTCTGGAGAAGTTCGGCACAAATCTCCGATAGTTTCCAGCTAGTCCCAAGAAACTCCGAACCTCAGTCACGCTCCTGGGTGGCTCCCATGATAACACATCCTCAATCTTCGCGGGATCCACTGCAACTCCCGCCTCAGAGATAACGTGTCCCAAGAAGTGGACCTCACGTATCCAGAACTGGCACTTCGAGAGATTACCATAAAGCTGGTGCTCTCGGAGTGTGTCTAGTACAACTCGCAAGTGATAGGCATGCTCCTCCTCTGTCGTAGAGTAAATCAGAATGTCGTCAATGAAGACCACGACAAACCGATCGAGGTATGGCTGAAAGATCCTGTTCATGAGAGCCATGAATACTGCTGGAGAATTGGTTACACCGAAAGGCATAACCAAGAACTCATAGTGGCCATACCGACATCTGAAGGCTGTCTTCTGCACATCCTTGTCTCTGAATCTGAGTTGATGATAGCCTGACCTGAGGTCTATCTTCGAGAACCACCGTGCTCCCTTGAGCTGATCAAAGAGGTCATCAATCCTCGGTAGCGGATACTTATTCCTCACTGTCACCTGGTTCAGGCGACGATAGTCAACACAAAGTCGCAAGCTCCCATCCGCCTTCTTGGCGAACAATATCGGGGAAGCCCAGGGTGAAACACTGGGTCGGATGAACCCCTTGCCCTGCAAGTCCTCCAACTGTACCCGTAGCTCTCGAAGCTCGGAGGGGGCCATCCGATATGCTGGAGTGGATATCGGGGCTGTCCCGGGGTATAAGTCAATATAAAATTCTACCTCTCTGTGAGGAGGTAGCCCTGGTACATCGTCGGGAAAAACGTCCGCAAACTGATCCACCACTGCAGGAAAACCAGGACTCCGCACGTCAACTGCTCCGAGGATAAGGCTAGCCAACTGATGAGTGATGGGCTGTCCTCTCCTCCGCGGAAGTCCATCCTGTGCTGCTAAGGCTCCCTTCTCGCCGGTGAAGGTGAACCTGCTCCCGTCGGTGCGTACACATCGCACCTTGCGCCTAAAACAATCAATCTGTGCATGGACCGTAGATAGCCAATCCATGCCCAAGATGACGCCGTAAGGCCTCGACGCTGCTACAAGAAGATCCTAGCCGAAGCTCTCGCCTCCTAGAGTAAGCTCACACTGCCGGCACCAGTGCGTAATCGTCGAGTCTGCTCCAGTAGGAGTCTCTAGCCGTAAGGATCGAGCCAACGGCTCTATCGGAATCTCCGAGCTCCGAACAAGGGCAGCGGCTATGAAAGAGTGACTCGCTCCTGTGTCTATAAGAACTGCAGCAAGGGTGTAATAGACACAGATAGTACCTCGAATCATCTCGGGTGCGCCGTGGTCATAGGCCTCTGCTGCCTGGAGCTGTGCCTGTCTCTGCCCGCCAGCTCCCTATGGTCGGGGTGGACCTCCTGGTGGTGGTGGTGGCAGAGCCACAAAGTGTCGCCCACCACCGGCTGCTCGTCCAGCTCCTCTGCCTCGTCCGCCTCCTCCCTGCGGACCACCACGGTCGACCCTCTGCCTCTGCCTCGGTGGTCCCTCAACCGTCTGCTGCTCCTCGGCACGGCGGGTCGGGCAGTCACGAGCCATGTGGCCCTGCCCGCCGCACGAGTAGCACTGTCTGCCTCTCGTAAGACTGGCTCCGCGCTGTGTGCCCCGCACTGCTGAGCCAGTGCCCTGAGATCGTCTGCCCGAAGGTCTGGTCTGTCTGGACCCCAGAGTCATCCGTCGACTGCCTGCTGCAGATGACTCTGCCACGTGCCGCCCTGCGGTGGGTCTCTGTACTGGTGTAGACTCAGCAAGGAAGCTCTCGATCAGAAGAGCCCGCTCCAGTACTCCTGTCTGAGTCGGTATGCTGAGGGAGATCAGCGATGCCCTGATCTCGTGTCTCAAACCCTGCTCGAAGGTCCGGGTCCAGAAGAATGGGTCCCGTACCATGTCGGTCGAGTAGCGCGAGAGATCGGTAAATCTCGCCGAGTACTGAGCGACCGTCATGCTGCCCTGCCGCAGCTGTAGAATCTCCTGGATACGCACCGCACGAAGGGTGGCTGGGACGAACTCTGAGCGGAAAAGGCTCTCAAAGTCCGTCCAAAGTAAATATGCCTCATCGTTCACCTGGAGCATCAAGCTCCACCATCGCCCTGCTGCTGCGTGTAGTAGGCTCGCAGCGAGGATCACCATGAGGTCTGCTGGTGTCCTCACTAGCCTAAACACTCGAACCACTGCCTCCATCCAGTCCTCTGCTGCCTGGGGATCTGTCTCCCCGCGAAACCTGGGCGGTCGCTGGCGCTGAAACTCATGCAGTGCGCTGAGGAGACGTGCATCGTTAGCGGCTGCTGCTGGAAGCATCGGGGGATCGGCGGGTAAAGCTACCGCCGGTGCCACTACTGGCAAAGGGCCCTGCACCGAGGCCTCGTCGCTCGGTGGGCTGTCGTTACGCTCAACTCTCGGAACCCTAGCTGGCTGCCGTCGTGGGGCCATCCTGAAAAGGAAACAGGTGCGCCACGGTTAGAACAGTATACCTGGTGAGCTGATATAAGTAATCACAAAGAAAACTTTGAAACACACACGCAATCAATGTTTTCGTGCATTAAGTCGGAAATCAGAAGTCAGGGTCCTGGTGTACGGATACGTCGGCCGCCGCACCAACACTGGACTCCCTGGACTGATAACCACACTCAATACGCTAAACATTATTGCTTCACATAGAAAAGATCAGAGTTCGCGGTAGAACCGAACTCCTCTGATACCAATTTGTCACGACCCACCCTCGGGGTCCGTGCCGTGACTACCCCAAGCCCGCCTTCCATAGGCCAGGGGCTGGCGACTAGCACCAAGGCGTAAATCCCGGTAAAAAGGGAAGGCATTGCCTTTTGAAAAGTAAACAAACACCACAGAGTAAGCAAGCGGAAAGTAAACACTAAACAAAAGCAGAGTACAACTGAAAGTGCGGAAAAGTAAATGGGCCAGAATACAAACCCAAACTGAAAGTAAAGTACAACTCGAAAGGGGAAAACAGCAACTGAAAGGTAAATGCCGCTACACCGAGCTGTCCACTGGAAATCCCACCTGAAGGGTGGGTACAGATAGCTCTTCTGCTCCACAGGTCCCGTCGTCTGCTCCGTGCACGTCCCGCCCAGTGGTCCACCTCCGGGTACCGTCCCGCTCTGCAAGCCTCAGCTAAGGTCAACGCTGTCCGTCGTCTGCAACCAACACAACGTAGTGCGGGCAAAGCCCGTGCAGGGGTGAGTATAAGCTACTCAGTAGGGACCCCGAGACCCCTGAAGGTCTCTCAAATCCACAAAGGATAAACCACGAAGAAAGGTATAATCACGAAGTAACAACAGACACTTCTTAGGTATATGCCCATACATATACCTAAGTCATCAATTCAAATACGCTCCAACCTCCGAGCCAAGTACAACTCAGTCCACACAGGAAAGTAAACGTATTCCACACAGGAAAGCAAAACGTAATCCACACAGGATTGCACTACACAATCCACACAGGAAAGAAACAGGATTCAGCTCACACAGGTATACTTCTTCAAAGGACGATAAAGATGATCACTGATCCATCTAAGTCGTCGGACCCACGAAGGATCGATAGGTAACTAACCCCCGCAAAGACCCACACAGGATCGGGCCCACACAGGACCTGTAGGCGCTGGTTCACACAGGACCGCTGAGCGCAAGGACCCACACAGGATCGGACCCACAAAGGATCGGGCCCACACAGGACCTGTAGCACTGATCCACGTAGGATCGCTGAGTGCTGTAGTCGTCGTCGTCGAATCCACACAGGATCTCTGTACTGTCGTCGTCGCAGTCACAGTAGCAGTAGTAGCAGTAGCAGTCACAGTAACAGTCGCAACCAGCACTAGGATTCCCGCACACAGCAAGCTCGTTCGGAGGGTCCGCTCCACGAGCCGAGAGGCTGATACATCAACTGTCACGAAGACCAGAGTTGATGTATCCAAAAGTTCCGTATCGTCAACAGGAACTCAACGCAACAGACGGCGCGTCGATCGGACGCCCGGTCTGAGAGTTATTGACATTTTCGTCTCCGGGGCCCGGTTGGTTTTTAAGGCAAAACCAACCCGACCATACTCCACCTGTGTCCAAACCTCGGGCGGAGTATGCCAAAAGATCCGTCTCACTAAGAGGAACACAACACGGCTGACGGCACGTCAATCGGACGTCCGTAGCTCAAGATATGAGCGTTTCCGCTCCGAAGGCCCGGTTGGTTTCGTGAACGAACCAACCCGGCCGAACTCAAAGTAATCCGAAACCTTGAGTGCGATATACCGAAACGACCGTCTCGATCCAAGGATCGCGTTTCCATAGACGGTTCTTCAATCGGAGGTCTGAGGCTCAAGTTATGGCCAAAATACCGTAAATGATTCGAAACGGGGGGGGGGGGGGGTCCGGGTCCGGGCCGACCCGGCCCGACCCCCCCTGGGGCGGCCCGGCCGGCCGGCAGGCCGGCGGCCGGCAGCGGCGCGGAGGGCGGCGGCGGCGCGGGGGCCGCGGCGGCGCGGCGGCGCGGGTGCCGCGGCGGCCGGGCGCCGCATGGTGGCCGAACGCGGGGGGCAAAGCCCCTGCTGATTGGGAAGGCGGCGCGGCCTTTGTGCCGCGCCCTTTGCAAGAAAACGGCCCCCCACGTGGGGGCCGGCTTGGATTAAAACTGGGGGGGCTGCTGCCCCCCTCCCTTCATGGAAACCACCCCCCTCATAATGAGGGGGGTTTTGAGCGTTGGCCGGGGAATTAATTTTCCCCGGTTTAACGCCTTCCGGCCGGCCAGCTGGCCGGCCGGTTTTCTCCAACGGGACCGGAAAAATCCGGTCCCCTCTTCGGCTTCCAACGCCGGCGGCTCGGCCGCCGGTCTTCTCTTTCCACCGCGGCCCGGAACCGGCCGCGGTGTTTGTCGTCTGGCGCGGTGTGACGGCACCGCGCCCCTCCGCCGTGCCTTGATTTCTTTCAACGCGGCGCGACGGCGTCGCGTTCTTGATGATTCTTCCTCGGCGCGCGCGTGACGACGTCGCGCAAGATAAACATACAATTATTTGCGTGGTGCGACGGCACCACGCCACCTTGCTTCCTCCCGCAAGATAAAACAACAAGAACGATGGAGGGGGTTCAGCCGTGTTCATGCGGTCCGGCCCCCCTCACGTTAAAATAATAACGCAACTTTAAATATTCAAAAGCCACACGTTAGACTTGCTAAATCCACGATCAATAATAAAAATAATTAAACAATAAACAACAACCCCTACCTTGGGTATACGTTCGAGGATTTGTCTATGTCCGCGGAAGTCGACGTCGCGGAGATCGGGCGTCACGGTAGTCGTTCGTCAATTCCGTTGACGAAGAGATGCGTCCGATGTGATACGTTGTTGGCGAAACCTCTTATGTCGATGAAGGGAATCCGAGGAGGATGCAGCGTTCCCTCTCGTTGACACGGAAGACGAAGAAGCGCGGAGCGGCGTTCTTCGTCGGAGCTTGAGCGTTCTTCATCAAGATGAGCGTTCTTCGTCAAGATGAAGAAGAAGAAGAAAATCTCCCAAAAGCTCTCAAGGTGGCCAAAGCTATTAACCAAAATAAAATAAGACACTATCTTATTTTATTAACACATCAACACAAAAGAATTTCCAAAGTTTGAAATTCAAAAGGATTAACTCCAAATTAAATAACTCATGTCATTTAATGAGGGGTTAAGTAAGTTGGGAGAAGATGAAAGGTTTAGGGGTTCGTGTGGGCCCCACCGCACTTAATCCTCCCAAGGGAGGTTAAGTGGGTGTGGGTCCCACTTCCAACCCCCTTTGGTAGGTTTTATCAAGTTATAATAAAATTTGTTCTTCACAAATTTTATTTAACTCAAACTAAAAACCCCAAAACTAACTTTCAACTCGCAACAAACGCAACTTCCGAAAAGGTCTTTTTAAGCGAAAATCGGTGCTGCGAGTTCATCGGTGCCCTTAGATTTCAATTCCGAGCACCGAATCAAAAGTTAGGAAAACCCGCTCGTTCGTTCACTGAACGTACCCGAGCCAAACTTCAGAACTTAATTCCGGGCACTCCGGGCCTCGGAATCAGGTGCCGTCTGAAACCGCGCTCTTGTAAAATTCTAAAGAAAATTAAGAAAAAAATTTCCTTGAATTTTACGGGTCTTTACAAGATATGTGCACAACCCGTTGCATGTTATCGACTGGGGTGATATGAACATTGATGACGAAGTTAACTTAGCATAATAATCGGTAGATATTAAGGATTGATAGGAGAATATATTTTTTGGGTGATTTATTATCTTGGTGTTCATTTAATGGAAGTAAGAGCATCTATAGGAGGGCACCTGGGAGTGGGAGTCTCAGATTCATGCTCAGTACCCTCATCTTTTTGTGTAGGATTTTTGATTCTCTAAAAAAATCCATAATATGTGGAAAATATAATGATTTTTTTCATTATAAATATTTGGAATATTTTAAATAATATTTTTGAAGATATTAACTGATTTAGCATGATATTCTAGAGCCCGAGGAGGCTCGGTATTCACCAACTCCATGAACCTCCTCCCATATCCCCCATCATTAACATTTCTTACCAGGATAAGAATCTTAGAAATGATAGCACTACCCATGGTATATGTATGGATCTTCATATGGAATACCAATATGTGTAATAAACACTAAGCTGTGAGAAATTTAGAATGCCTATCCTTCCCCTGATTAGTATCTCCCTAAGTGTGTATATATATCGAGAGACAGATAGTAAGATAGCAGGTTGGTCCACCCCCATGACAGACCCATGACATTATCAAACAAAATATCTCCTCAATTACCTATCTAATTTCCATGAATATCAGATGGTGATGGGGATGGGAAAATAGTAGTAGCCGCCTCCAAAACCCTAAGTAAATTCTACTATATTTTTATACAAACAAACAAAACCACCACACTCACCACACAAATAAAAAAATGTTATCACACCAACCTCAAACCGCTCAAGCTAATAGATTCTCACAATCCTTTTCATATATATATATATATAATGGGTTTACACAACTTTAACTGAACTAGAATTACCTAAACTACTTGAGAGATAATATGGTTGGACTGACTCAAAAAATAAAAATAAGGATGAAGGTATGTGAGTTTATATTAAGGAAAGTTTTTCATAAATTTACTTCATTATCCATGATATTTATTGTGATAAATAGTGTTTCTTTTTATACTCCACTATAACTATCTAGATCAGTGTAATACTCTATTGAGGTTGCCTATAACCAATTTAAGTGCATTATGAGTAATCTTGAAACATAAGGTGATGTTTAGGTGATGCTCGATCTCTCGCTTCCCTTTACCACATTGAGGTTCCTCATCTAAATTTCATCACTTTCACTGTGCATTAAGATTATTATTTTTGACTAAAATAAAATTGATAGTAAATTAAGTTACATAATCATATTATTTTGTCAAACACACTTGTACCTCAAATAAAAAATTATTCATGGATGATATCTCAATTAGCATAAATACTATTCATTTTAGGGAAAAGAAAAAATAGGTAGATTCTAAAAACAAAAGTTCTCTTAAAAATGAAAACATATGCTTATAAATCTCGCAACAACATATGAATTTCAAAATTATAAATTTAAAATAAAACAAAAATAAGAATTTCTATGTCATGAAACAACACGATTGATGAAGACTATATTACTCCACTATCGTTTTGGATGCCGAATTGAGATCTCTCACTTGCCTCATACATAATCATCCTATGTTAGTAGTGAAACCTCCTCCAACCTTGTAGAATTCAGTTCTAGGTTCTCCTGGTCTAGCTCTTCTCTATTCATATCAATGATGTTCTTCTATTTATAGAGAGAATTGTCTATCTTTTTGATTTTAAAATCTCTTTCTCCCACTGGTATTTTTATCTGGGAACTATACACTTTTATTTTTCTATCTGCAAAAAATATCCCCTATAGTTTGTTTGAATATTTATATTTATATTTCTATGTGAGAGAGAGTGGTGACTGGTAGATTCTTCTCCTTATTTGTGGTGGATTCCAATAAGTTGGAGGTAGATGATGGTACACATATAATTATATTTAAATATTCTATGTTGTAAGCCTATGTCACATGTTAATATGCCAAAGGATTGGGATTTTATAAAAATGTATATATAACACCCTATGTCATAGAGTGTGTGGGTTTCAGTGATTTGGATCGGCGATCTAATGGTTTGCGATGATTTTGCTCAGAGATCTAATGGTTTTCGGAAAAGAGGAGGTGGCTTGTAGCATAACACTATTTCAAATGATTATTATACATGATTTTCCCAAGAGGATGTCATGTTTTTAAGTGCATAGTACCCGTGCCAAAAAATGCACCCACATTGAAGTTTCGATCATGAGAGATTTTCCTAATAAGTAAGAGATTACCCTTACCTAACTGATAAGTCAAATGGGTGTAAGATGATTCCCTACACTACTGGGAACCACCCATGCCGATGAAACTCCTTATTGTTACCTTCTATACCTAACCCCCACATACTAATGTGATCATGTGCCCATGTTGAGAAATTTATTTTCTTACTAAATTTTTCTAGCCTTATAGCCTTCTCCATGGGATGGCCATGTGGGTTAATAGATATCATGTGTTGGCCCTTTTTTCTTGAAAAGTCATATTCTATTTTCCATTTCACATACAAAAATAGATCAAAATAATTAAAAAAATTAAAAAAATTAGTTTTATTTATTTTAAACCCCTTTTCCAAAATGTTATTCAGAATTAAAATTTACCAAAAAATGATCAATAATAATTAAAATATTGTTATTATCAATTTTAAAAAAACATACATTTAGAAATTAAAATTTTAAAATTTCATGAAGAATATGAACTCATGAAATCCCCCACAATTAGACAATTCTTGTCATAAAGCATAATTCCTCACTAAAGGAAACTCCCATTCTACCAATAATTTAAATTCAAAATTAATTTGGGGAACTTGCAACACACTATGTCTTGGTGAAGCCCCCAATGGTCCTAGGTGTGTGACCCATACAAAATCCCCCCCCAGGGCGTAGGATGAGTGGTTCACCGGTTGGGTCATCTCACTATCTGAGAGAACTGGCACATGCTAGAGACCTGACAGAATCAAACACTCATCATATTATTTATAGGGATAGTGGGGTAAATTAACTAGGTTGGGGTGGGGTGTTCAGGATGGGGAGGAGTTTGTGGTGTGGTTGTGTGGTCAAATCCTTGGGCTAGTGGTTTATCTGAATTTTCTTTTTTCATCGTGTGACGCTTTCATGGTTTTACTCAATATTTTAATTTAAAAATTAATATAAACTAATTATTTTTAATGATGGAAAGGAATTTTCAAATGTATCATATAAAAAACCATTCCAAATTTTCACTAGAAATAATTCATTTGAAATTACCAATGAAAAATGACATGACTTCTCATCTCTTCCATTAAAGCCTTTTAACTATTCATTATTAACATGCCAAGTTGTGATCTACCTCACCATTTTTATTACCTCACCATTCAAGGTAAAATTTAGATGTGAAATTATCCTCATACATTGAGTACATGAACCAAAAATATGAGTTTTAAAATAATATACTTTATCCAACTAGTTTATAAAATATTCATTGAAAATAAACTAGACATTGAAACATAGGATCACATGATTATAAGGATAGAGGATGGGAGGAAATTGATGAATAAATAATTAGTATCAAAACAAAAAGGTTAATATTTATGTATTAATCATTATTGTAAAAGTAAAACAATGAAACACTCCTCTTATAAATTACATCTTCCTCATATCCAAATCCCAAGTAAGTCCACAAAAAATGGAAGTACAATGAATAAGTTATCCCACTGTTTTTTTTTCTTTTTTATTTTTTTTCTCAATTTTTCAAAAATTGAGCACAGAGAATACTTGAATCAATCACCCAACCCCAACTGATAAAAATCATTTGACAAGTGACGATGATTTTTGATCCTCAATAACTCAACCCACATTCTATTCATTTTTTTTCTTTTTAGTGGGGTAAAAGATAAAAATTGTAAATAGTGACAAAGATATTCTTCAATTATAATGAAATACCCAAAAAAAATTCCTCCAGAAAACACATCCTTTATTACATGATCCTCCTTTTCCCCTACACTTTAAATTTAAAAAACATGAAAAATACTAGATTCTGGGTAGGAGTGGATAAATTGGCTTGAAATGTGGTTATTCATATCAATGGAAATTCATGGTCTCTATGTGATAAAATAAGGAATAATGATAGGTAGGTCTCAAGGATAGTGGATAAATCAAACAAAATTTACTCAATAATATTTTAAGGTAATTTGTATAATCATCGCTTTAATAAGAACTAAATTCAACTTCTAATAGGTAACATGTCCTAAGTTCTCCCAAGGAATATTATAAGAAAGAATTTAAAAATTCATGCTTAGAATACTCTCAATAACAAGAGCATGTAATTTTAAATAAATCACTCATTTAATGTTTTATAATAATAAATCAATCAAAATTAATTTTAGAAAATAAAATCATGAAATATGGAAGGGAATTTTTAGCAACATATGACTACAAATAAAAATCAAAATTCATTGAATTCAAATCCAATGTTTAACCCTAATCATTAAATTACCCCATATTACTTGTTTAAATCAATAAACATAACAATTAAAACATGGAATCATGGGGTTCTTAAAAGTTCTATGTATCGTGGATTAAAATTAAACCACTAATCTAAGTGTTTAAATCTAAAAAATAGAAATATTCTTGAAAATTCTAGGGAGTTTAAGTTAATTATGAAAATTATAGCTTACTCCCCTTTAACATGAATATTTTATCCTATTGTAGCTTAATACCTTTATAATTCATAGTCCTATATATGAAGTCAAAATAGTGAAAACACAAGGTCCATGCTTTTATTTTCAAAATTTATGGGGTAGGATTTACTAAATCTAAAATTAAATCCTAAACTAGAATATAAATACATGAAAACACGGGTTGTGTCCCAAAAATCAATTTTATTAAGGTTTATAAGATCAACATTACCTCTTGGATCTTGTAATAGGAGTACAGAATCAATACAACCTTCTTATATTGAACTAATTGCGACTTTGATGAGTGTCTGGTGTAGCTCTTATAGTCTTTATCCTCCTTGAAATCTCATATTCTTATTGTTTATGGAAGTAACATGAATTGGAAAACCCCACTGTATTGAATAAAATCTTATAGGATATCTAAATAGGGCGAACCTCCTATTTATGTTCTTTTAGTGGCTGATGTGCATAAAATTCTACACTCATATTTAAACTTTTAGTATCCAACCTTTTATCTTCTTCTCTAGGGGGTTGCTCTACTATAAGGTCGAAAGTATCATTCCAAATTTTAGAAGCCCCACGTTCTTATTCCTTTTTATTGACTTCTTATTTAAAAGTGGAGGGTACCTTTACATCTTCTTTCTTAGTAAGAGGGGATAACCAAAATTCAAAATATATTACATTCACGAGGAAACAAACATAATCTTTCCAGTCTTGGTTCCCTTCCTCTTGTACTTAGATTACACATTATTTTGAATTCATTATAGTGGATGATATAGGGTTTTCTTATTTAGTAGGTTCTAAATATTCCTCCTCCATCTTGTCAAGCATGTTATCCCACAATTCAACATCTACCATCTCCCTTCCTTTTTATTCTTTTTGTAGTATGACTTATTATTTTTCCTCATTATCATCCTCAACAACTAATGTAAAGGTGTTCTCTAGGGGGAATTAAAAATTAGAATGAGGGTTGGAACTTACCTCTTGTACCTCAACTACCTAGGTTCAACTCACCAGGAGTTTCAATCCTACTTCAAACTCAAATTCTGTTTTGGTGAGTTCCACTTCTAGATTTTGGTTCAGTTTTGGTACTTTAAATTGTTTTTAAGATCATATACTTGATGTTGGATTTCATTTTTGAGTACATAAATTCATTGTGCGAGGGTTGAAAACAAAATCACCAATTGGATATCTTCTTTAATTCCTTATTTTTTCAGAGATTACAAACCAAAAACACATGATACATAAAGTAAAATAAGATTAAAGAAGAACCTAATATAAAATTTTAAAATAAAAAAGTGGTAGATAAAATAATTTTCTTACTATTGAATTTAAAAAATCCTTAATCCTTGTAAACTTTACTTGTTTTGACATTTCCTAAGAGCATCATTAATTCCCTCAGTTATATCAAAATAAAAAAATATATAGTACCCTGATTATAATAATAACTTGAGTGAATAATAGTGATAAGACACTGTCAATCCCATGAACAATAGGGCTATAAGTATTCAATTGCATTGAAAATTTTCATGATTATAACTAAACTAGAATTATTGAAACTAATTAAGAGATACAGTGGTTGGACTGACTCAAAAATGAAAATATCAATAAATGAAAGTGAGTTGATATTGAGGATGGTTTTTTTAAAAAAATTACTTCATTATCCATGAGTCTTATTAGGGTAACCACTGTTAGTAGGTGATGGAAAAGCATCAGTAACCCATCGGTATTCTCCTATCACTACCCATTCCTTAGTGGAAGTGGAATGATGTGACTATTTATTTCATGATGGGGTTTCCGAAGACACCATGGGACAATGATGTAGTATGAATTATTGTGAATTAGTTAACTAAGGATTCATATTTATTACTGATATGAGAGAAATTCTCCATTGCTGTGCTAGAAAATCCATATGTATAGGATAAATTATGAAGGCTTGGGGTAGCATGATGTATCATATCTGATAGGTACACTCGCATTAAATTTTTCTTCTCAAAAGGGTTTCAAAAGTATCTTGTTATACAGGTGCTTCTGAGTTCCTCATACCATACCTAGATATATGGATAGTATAAGTGCACTATTCAGATACTAGAGTACATGATTCTTGTCTGTGTCCTAAATTTTATAGGTTTATAATAGAACCATTTAGTACATATATAGTTTTCATACAAAAATATTTTTTATGACCATACATAGATGGATCTTTTTGAAAAATTATATAGTTTGAAATGTATATTTTACTGTACTATTGCAACCCTTCACATGTGATTAATACTAACTATGTTTATATCTAGGTCAAAACTTTCTTTTAGGTGACAATATATTCTTTAGTGGATTAGAGTGAAAATACTACACAAGAGAAGAATATTACTCTAGTATAAGTGTAGTAGAATCATGGTTTTATTCAAGAGCTTGGTAGGGGAGGATTGCTTTTAATTATAATGATTATAGAAAATTTACCACAACATGGATGAATGAGTTGTTTAATAGTTAGATAAAATTAATACAAATTTAATATCCATTAATGATAAATTTAAAATATATGAGTATAATTATTGATAAACTTTTCATTTGATAGTTTTTTATTTATAATTTTTTTTGCTTTTGATTCTTCAATTCCATTTCATTCCAGAAGACTGTAAGTAATATTGGAAGGAAATATTGATATGTTTATTTGAGATTATAGAACCTGTTTAATGAATCATCTCTAAGAATTCAAAGTATTTATAAAAAATATAACTGAAGGTTTGTATCATGAGTGTTGGAAGATATTTTTTTTTTGATATTAACAGCGAATCAACTCATGAAATATTAGAATCATTTCTAGAAAAATAAAAATATAAACTCAAAAAAAAATTAATTTTTATTAACATATAATTTCTAAATAGATTTTTAAAAATGAAAATGAATCAATAAAACTTATAATCCCTCATACAACTAGTTTTTAGAGTTCTCCAAAAAACAACCATTTTTGTTTTCTTTTATTCACTAGTGCTTATATTCATATATTATACCTTAAGGTTTTTCTCTCTAATTAGATATGTATATACAATTTTTTATAAAGGGTCATAACCTAGGCCTCTCTTTCAAACAAACAGATATGTGGGTTCACATTCACTAGAATTCAGACAACAGTTTCATGATTGATCCCACTTAATACATCGAGGTAAATATTTTCCATTGTAATTTATTAATAAAATATTATTATAAATAAAAAGTAGTGAATTAATAATTAATTAGATAACCTTATGAATACCATATAATAAAATCATTATCAATATTTTCATATTTACAATATAAAATTGATGGTGTTTAGGATGAGAACCCAAATTAATCATCCCCAATTTACAAAAACAATGTAATTAAACTATTTTAAGGGATGGTTTAACTTAATAATTCATAGTGGATGCATTTTATATCAACCCCAATTTTTTTTGTAGGGTATATTAATCCATTATTACTACACAAACTTGGTAATGATTTCACACTTGTAATAACCATATAAATTAGTAGTAGATACTACTCTGTATCCATCATGACGTATCCCAACATTAGATAACCATGAATATTAAATAAGAAGATACAAAATATAAAAAATCAAATCAAGTCATAATCATAACAAACACACACCCAAAATATAAAACTAAATAAATTATAGTGGAAATAGATACAAGAACACATAATAACGATTACACCCACCTAAAATGGTTGATAAATTATGCATCCAAAAAATAAAACAACAACTCAAACACCTACACCAGATGCACGACCACTCACCCTCACTACACATCTATCAATGGACCAAGATGGATACCGAACCGATGTTATGTCCTGGGAAAATGAATGAAATTATGAGAGCTATATACAATCACCAACATTAGTGTGCATGTGGGTTGTGTGTGAAACACACTATATAGAATCACACTATGGAGTAAGAGATTTTATTAACAAAAAATTTCAAAATTTCTAGTTCTAAAATTACATATAAAATGAATTTTTTACTTTCAGTTAGCATGCATAAAGAAATCATTCAGGATACCTTTTCACTTCCCTTTTTAAAACCACAAAACAAGACTTTCTAGAAACAAATAATAAATGGTTTAAAATCATTAGTCTGAAACCCAACATTGGAAAAAATCTTTTCTTTTAGAGTTTCCATCCAACAAAAGAAATAGAAATTTCAAAATACATAAAGAAAAACCCCTTCATTTTTCCCTATTTTCACAAATCCATCATCAAATACCATTTAAAAAATAATTAAACCTTCAATTTATAAACCAAACTTTCCAAACCACTAAGGATTTTTTTTAAATAAACTAAAATACTCTCAGAATAAAAAACCATAAAAGGTAAAAAAATATCAAAGACATAGAATAATAGAACAATAACAAAAAAATGGTTCATTTGGACCAAATTGAGGCTTGAGGATTCAAGTATGTCAGGAAACAAAATACTATATATAATATCTAACAAGAATAAAGTGTCATGGGAAACTCTTTGGGTTCTAATATGATTGGTACATCAATTTTTTTCTTGATTTAGTCTCTCTATGGACCCCTAATAAAAACTAGATCATCAAATTTTTCACTCTATCGGGACACTGAGTAATATATATATATATATAGACACACACACAACCCTTGGATGGTGAATCTTTCTTATAGAACTATCTATTTTTCACACTAGATTAGTATGACAAACATATAGAAATTGTATTATCCAATTAGGTCCACATGATATCAATAAGTAGAGGTGACAAAGAAAAAATTCACAAGACCATTACATGAATAAAAATACCAATACTCAATAAAATAAGCCTCATATTACCTCTTAAAGTATTACAAGAAACAACAACTTTCAATTTATTTAATCCATGGTTCATATAATGGAAAGATAATATAAAACATCCCCATTATGTCAACAACATATAGGAATTTAAAATGTAAAAAGGGACTCAATGACTTCATATAGTCATAAAACAATTCCTTTTAAAAAGTTACAAATGAGCCATTCAAGGTAGACTGGGAACACCAATCCATTCCAAAATATTTTAAATCTCATTTGAAACATCACTTAAATAATAATTATCAAATCATACTTTGAAATTCACTTTAAAATCAATACATTTTTGTTTCAAACCTCTCTTTAGAAACCAAGGTCCAACAAGCCTTTAGAACACTATGATAAGAACCTACATTCCATATTTATAAAAATAAATTCTATATAAAATAAAAATTAATTACTTGAACAAAAAATACTTATAATCATCCTTTTAAGGGCCCCAAAATAGTGGAAACCCACTATTTTAAAACCATTTAATTAATTTTAATGAGAAACCCATAAATTAATTCAAACTCTCAACCTTGATCCAAAACCCTACAAAATTATTTACATAAAATTCATTGAATACCCCACCATTCCATGTATATAAGGTCTTTTGAAAATCATTTTCTATCCATTAATGGCATACCATTTACATCCAATTTTATAATTCAACATTTATAACATCTAATAATTACATGGAAACATTATAAGGTAAATTTCATAGAAAAAACTACCTTATCTCAAGAAAAAACCATTCATAATAGATTACTATGAAAAAATGTTAAAGGAAACATCTTTATCAACACCTAAACATAATATCTACTAATATTTGGTGAAAATTAACATAATTTTTTTTATCCCTAGATCCCTTAGGGTTCATGATAGTGACAAAAATCAAAATTAAAGTAATATTGTAGAAGAGATAAATGGAAATGATGATAATGCCT
The DNA here is from genome assembly GCA_963277665.1 of Viscum album. Lineage (NCBI taxonomy): Eukaryota > Viridiplantae > Streptophyta > Magnoliopsida > Santalales > Viscaceae > Viscum > Viscum album. The sequence goes on from OY728137.1 coordinate 766,387,614, forward strand.
TATGATCTTACATAAAATCAGAAGGTGTATCCTTGAAATAAAAGAGGATGAGTGGGGAGGTATCCCTTTATAGACCCCATGGCCGATCAAAAGATATTGAATAAATAGGGAATCCAAAAACCTAAAACTCAAGAAATGGAAATTTTTTAATTTCAAGGTTGATAAAAAATTGGTAGCATACATGGTTAGGACATACAGTTTGGTAAAGAATTTTCCAGCTGTTCAATTCTAACTAGATAAGATTAAAACAATCTTAAATTTTTTGTTGTAATGTTTACTAACCTATGAAACAACTGTGAAAACCCTAATTGATAAAAAATACAACACTACTACATGACAAAACTCATGGTTTTCCCATATTTTGAGCACTTTATGTACCAATACCCCATTCCAAAAATAGATCACATGTTTTCCACTATAAAACTAACTGTTTGGAACCAATCATGCACTAACCATGTAAACTAGTCCAAAAACAATAAAATTAATAGGAATAACACCTTTAATACACTTTATTCATGGTTTCCCCTTAACCATGTGAACTAAACTATTAAAAAGAAAAAAAACTGCATACAAATATTATTAAATGGTTATTCTACAAATTACCATAAATCTTTCAATTACACATTTAATTTATTAATTTGGACTTAAACCATTAACATGTAATCCATTTCAATAAACAAGGTGATTTACATAGTGAATAAATATCAATCAATCACCTATATTTAATGTCATGCTAAATACACTTTAATCCATTTTCCAATCCATTTTTATTCAAGGGTTCAATCACTCAAGGGCTAGTCATAATCCAGGTCACATCAAAAATTGGATCGAAAGGGATCCAACCAATATTACAATCCATGATTTACCATTATACAATGAATAAATAAATTAGAGTGCATGTTAAGATAGGTCAATTCAAAATATTTCATATAGTTTAAAAAAAACTATAGGGTTACGATTGAGACTTACTTCCTTTAACTGAAGATTAAGAAACACCAACAAAGTTTAACACCAACAAAAAATAAGGTGGTGGATATGAATGAAAAACCAAGACCAAAATAGATCAAGATAAAAACCCAATAAAAAAGTGGTCAAGTGGTTTATAGTGCAAGGACGACGAATAATGGAAGAGAAGGGAAAACCTAACTAGAAAAATTCATTAGGTATTTGATACAGAAATAGAATGTTCAGAGTGGATAGAAGGGGGAAAATCACATGGAAATCATCCAAGGATGATAGAAGTAAGGGATTCATTGAAACATTGAATGAATCATATATTATTCCCACTTAAAACCACTAAGTTCAAGGAATACATGGTGGGTAATCCGTTAAGGTCGATTATTTACTGATTTTTGAGTTATGTCAAAAAATTTGTCACCTCGATTTAATATTTATCCAGATCTACATTTATAAGATTTGATTTTAATTCATGGAGTGTACCTAATTCCTATGATGAACCAGTTCATGACCTAATTCTAGTGGTAGTTACACATCATGTAACATGTACATGGTGTGTAAATACTCTACAAATAGTTTTCTTCCCAGTTTCTACAAAAGTCCTCAAACCACCTCCAAAGCCTTACAAACCATGGAATACCCTCATAAAACCATTTTACAAGTTTACACATTAACTCCATTAATTAAAATAAAAATAAATCCCAGAAATTTAGTTCATTTTCTTTAATAAAGGCTCTCTTTCTCTGAACAACACTCAACCACCGAGGTCCAATTAAAAACTTAATGGGGGACATTCCTGAAAAAAAATACTGGATATTATAACCTCCCAACTATATAACATCTCATCCCTGAAATACTCCAAGAATAACTGTTGGGTATCAATGAACATATCTGGCCGTTGTGCTCACATATCAAAATCCCTCTCCCAGATCACCTGTGGAACATGCTCATGTTGCCACTGCACTCAAACCAGAGGTATAATACATCATCAAAGATAATTATCACTGTGGTTTATGATCTATATCAGATTATTCTCAAAGGATTTATCATCATAAAGCTATACTTACTTAACATTTACCACATGAGAAGGGTCAAGATAATATCTCTAATGCTATGAAACATGAAACACATTGTACATGAAACCGTAGTGTTTTAGAAGGGATAATCAACATGTCACTGGATTGACCCTATCCACTATATTAAACATCCTAAATAAACTGAGCTCTAGATTTACCTATTTCATTATAAGACATTTCCAAAACCTAGTTTACACCTGAAGGAAAACATGATAGCCAATCTTGAACTCCATAGGTCATATTTGATGGTCAGTGTATGATTTCTTCCTTCTCTGTGCAGTCACTAACTGCCTTTTGATCAACTAAACCTACTCAAACATCTCCTGAACAATACTAGGCCCAACAAGTGTTGACTCACCAACCTCCAACCAACAAATAGGTGAATAAAACAACCTTCCATAAAAATCCTTGAAAGGTTCCATCTGTATTGATTCCTGGAATCTATGATTATATGAAAACTCCATGGGTTCCATATTATTCTCCCATAAACCACCAAAATAAAACACACAAGCTCATAAAAAATCCTCCAAAACCTAAATAGTCCTCTCAGATTGACCCTAAGTGAGAGTATGATAGGTCGTACTCATAATAACCTTCAATCCCAAAGACTTTTAAGGACCCTATCGGAATCGTAAAGTGAATCATAGATCACTATCAGAAACTATTATCCTTGGAACAACACGTAATCGAACAACCCCATGCATGTAAAGACTACCCATATCATGAAATGTAAAGGCCTCATGGATAAGAAATCAGTGGGATACCATTTTTAGTCGATCCATAATCACCCATAATTCATCATTCTTATGGGTATTCCTCGGTAATCCCTCCACAAAATCTATAGTGACATCATCTTATTTCCAATCAATAATGGGAAGAGGCTACAATATCTTAGTCGACATTTTATTTTTGTATTCCACCTAATAATAGGTGAAACAAATCACCAAAAATCCTATTACGAACTTCTTTATTTCTAACCACCAATAATATATATGGAGATCACGATACATCTTTTTCAAACTAGGATGTTCCCCCAACTAGATTCATGAAACTCTCTCATAAACTCCTCACACAAGCTTGTAGGAACTCATAGAAAACCATATAAAAGAAGATAATTTAAACTTCCAAGAGACCATCATGATGGTGTCTCCCCACCATATAATATATCTCTCAAAACTAGGCCCTCCAGATCAGATAACTCCTCTATCTTGATCCTATCCAAAATTATGAGTGTAACAGATGTTGAAGTATGAGATACTCATCCCTAAAACTCTTGAACATCCAGATGCATTTCAAAAAATAGTGCCATTATGCACCCCTCATCACAAGACTCTCAAACTACCTCCGTCGTCATCTTCCAACTCAAATAATCAGAAACACCATTTCTTTTTTTAGGAGTATAATCTAACTTAAAGTATAAATACTGTAGATACTTGACCCAACTCCTCTACCAAAGGTCCAAGTCCCGCTGAGAAAAGATGTAGATGAGGATCTTGTGGTCCATGTATGCCAAATACCTCTCACTAATAATATAATGTCTCTAAAACCTCAAGGAATGTACCACTACTTCCAACTTTAGCTTATGAGTTGGAAAACTCCTCTCATGCGGTCTTAACTATTTGGATCCAAAAGTAACAACTTGATCATCCTGTATCAGAACTGCTCCAAGTCCAACTCTGGATACACTATAGTATACAGTATCTGATTTATTCTAAATAGGTAAAGTGAGGATGGGTTTTGAGGTCAACCTTTATTTAAGATCCTAAAATGATTTCTCCCAAGCATATGAGCAAAAAAACGTCAACCATTTCATATTCATCCTAGGCATCGGTGCGTCCAGACTGGAGAAGTCTTAGATAAAGCACTAATAACAAACTGATAAACCCAAAAATCTATAAATATCAAATAAATTCATGGCTTGATCCCAAGATACCATGGATGAAACCTTCTATGGGTCCACTGACACTCCTACCTATAAGATGAAATGTCCCCAGAAGTTCTCTTCATTAATATAGAAACTATATTTAGCTATCTTGGTGTTAAGTCAAGATACTCTCTCAATGTACTCAATATGATGTTAAGATGTTGAGCATGATCATATACTGAATGGGGTTATAATAGGATGTCATCAACCAAAACCACCCCAAACTCATCTAGAAATGAATGAAATATATCACTCATCAAGGCCATGAATACCACCGGTGTGCAGGTCAAACCAAATGCCATCAATAAAAACTCATACAAGCCATAACTGGTCTTAAAAGTAGTCTGAGGTATGTCTGGAGGTCTCATCCTCAACTAATGGTATCCATATATCATATTTTTCTTAGAGAGAATCATGGAACCTTTCATGTGATTGAAGAGATCATTAATGTATAGAATGGGATACCGGTTCTTGATCATCCTCTAGTTCAATCCTTGATAATCCACACATAAGTACAAAGTCCTATCAACATTCTTGAAGAAAATAATTGGAGAAATCCATAGAGATGTACTAGGATGTATGAATCCCTTAGCTTCTAGATCATCCTATAGAACTCTCAACTCTTGAAGCTCTACTGGTACCATTCTATAAGGTTGAGTATAAATTGGATCTACTCCTAACACCAACTTGATCATGAACTTGATCTCTCGAACATGTGGTAAGCTGTTGAACTCATGAGTAAGGACATCATAAAAACATTCTACCACTAGAGGAAAAAAATCATGAAATCTCCCACCATAAACCAAATAATTAATAGCTATTTATACTGTGATAAAATCTAATATGCACAGAATTGGTCTTATACCACCACCCCAAAGATCCCACTCACCCTGATGAGAATAACCACCTCTTTTTAGAGATGGAAAGGTAAATCTTGTATGGTAACATTCAATATGATCCTAGTATAGAGCTAGAAAATTCATACAAATAATAAAATAGAAACCTATCATTTCTAGCAAAAATGTTTCCCAGAAGAAATGGTAACCACCAATCTCTACAGAACACACCTTGCAACACTTGATATTCGCTGACCACACTTTCAATGGTGTATCGATGGTCAAAACACCATCTATGTTTTCCAAATCTAAGCCCAAATTTTTTTCAAAAAGTTAATATAAAAAGGAATTTGATTCTCAATTATCAAACAAAGCATAAGAAAGATTAGATGATACAAGAATTGTATATTTGACATTAGAAGGTCATGCATCCATACAAGCCGAAGTAGACTACATAACATGAAGCTAAGTAACCCCTCTAACCTAGGATCCAATATAACTCCCCTGTGTTATTTACTCTACTAGAAACAACCACTCTTTTTTGGCCATACCACATCACCTAACTCAACCTAAACATCTATTGGAACTCTAGATACTAGTCAGATGAGGAGTAGCTAATTCATTATCAGACTCTGGTACCTATCCTAATCCCCTACCACTTCTCTGCACTAGCATTACCTTAAAAAACCTATGTAGATCGACCATCCTACTTCAATCACAATACTCTGAAGTGAGGTACAAACACTAAGGTCACCTGTGGCCCAACATGACACACTGAAAGCACTACAATAGGACAGAGTCCTAAGATGGATTTCCACTGACCTAACTTCTCTAAAAACTATTTAAATGAAAAAAATATCAAAGTAGAACTTTTTATCACCAGAATATGTTCTCCTAGTTCACATTAATTAAAAACATTGGATGATTCTTGGAGACTCTCTCAAAATCCATTATGTGATGAGTGTTTGGTTCATCATGTCTGGAAATCCACTCAGATGAAGAATTTCACCTCTGACTAAATCTCATAGTAAAGACTATCCTGAAAACACATATCCCTAGAGATATCGTCATATTATAGAGATTGAATATAGAACTGCAGGTCAGTGAATCATCCTACGTAGTCTAGAACTGACATTCCCTCCTATTCCAAGTTCATGAACTCAAAAACTTTCACATACCTCAACATCATGGGATAGAAGTGGCTCTGGAACTTCACCTCTAAATCTTTCCAAGATAACTCCTCCTACTACCCAACCTACTCTAGAATATCCCTCCAATGATTGGCAGGTCCATAGTGCATAAATCCAAAAAGCTTTATCCTCCTATTTTCAGGTGTCTCAAGATACTTAAAGATCTTATAGACTAAATTGATCTTGAACTCAGCTACTTGGGGGCCTCCCAACCTAATAAACATATGATGATTGTACAACTTGAACTCTCTCTCTAGCTTAGGCATCAAAGTCATGATAAAAACAGTCTCCCTTTACAAGGAGCACATGACCCTATGGAAGCTATCACAAAGCTGAAAATCCATCTAATCCTCATGATCTACAGGAAACTTTGGCTCAGCTACATTAGGAGAATGCTAATCACCCCTCTCCCAATGCTCAACTCAAAGACAAAGATGATGCATTTTACCTAAAATACAAACTCACTCCATAGATAATTGGATACAATAACAATTACAATCTAAACAGGTGATAATAATAGATAAAAACTACTCATAGTCTCTCTAAAAATGGATTATAGGTTTTTTTATCATGGCATATCAGTTTTTTTGATTTCATTTATTAGTTGTAACTTTTATCTCATTTAAAAGTTCAATAAGGAAAATATATTGCATGTAATAAATATGTCTCTATCATGAATAATGAAATATATATATATATATATACCTATGTGTCAATCATGATGCATGCATACTCATATCACGCCATACCAAGGAACAATTAGAAATATCAATAAATAATAACATCACACAACATGTGAATCACCCAAGGTGAAATAAAATAAACTATAAAAAGAGAATAGCATAAACGACTATTCCATCCATGGGAACTAAGATTTTTCCCCAAACAAGGGTCAAATAATTCTATTTAAAAGCTCATTTCCATGTCCCAACACACCATAGTCTCCTTTATACCTTTCCCAATTAGTAAATCAATAGAAAAGAAAAAAAATTGTATCTGTGATACCAATTTGTAATGTATCCCTATACGACACTTAATCACGTGGCCAAAAAGGGTTGATTACGGGACCTTAAGTACTCCTCCCTGTATGCCAGAGGATGTCGACTAGCAGTGGGGGTGTGATAAGTATAGTGGGGAGACTATACCCTTGGTAAATGGTTACATGATAGCAGAAATAAACAATAAATACAAGTATCATAGTAATGGATAACAATGGAAACCATATATCAAACGACTGGGAAATAAAGGATAATAAAATAAACCAACAATAATGAATCATGTAGTGAAAAAATGAGAAGTATTTAAATTTCAATATGAAAACAATACAAATAAAAGAATCAGAAGACACAATATAATCCCAAAAGTCCCTGGTTTGGAACCCCATGTTGGTCCTATCCCCAAAATCCATCCCAACCAACAAGCAAAAATGTCCCTTTCCCTTGTCCAAACCAATATCCATGTAATATTCTCAAGTACTAAATGGTTCCTGAATAAAGTGTGAGTAAGACTCAGTAGGTCGACACCACCGTGTCTAAACATAACAAGTATGATAATAAGTCTATAGAATAAAGAGATAAACAAATGTATTAATTTATCCATTAATATAACTCATTAATCATCCTACTTTGAAACCATGTACGAATGTATATAATCATGTAGCACAACCATTCTAAACAAAACCATATATCCAAATAACCTAATTCGGTGCCAGGTTGGTATGTCTCTGAGCATGTAACACAACCATACCAAATATAACCATATATCCATAGTAAAAGCACAAAAATTTGGGTTAAGACCTATATATAAGAATAACATAATGGGACTTGGTGGTGCCTACCATATATAAGCATTATAGTATGGGATTGTGCAGATCCCAATAAATATAATCATTACAAAATGAGATTGGTTCGATCCCATCATTATAAGCATTACAAAGTGGGACTAGGATGATCCCACTCAATATAAGAATTACAACATGGGATTGGGAATAGAATTCTCAATATAATCATTACAACATGAATCACAACACTTTTCATAGAAACAAGGATATCACAATATCACATCGTGTGACTAAATGGTTAATTCTAAAAATTACTGTTAATCTTTCAATTACACATTTAATTTATTAATTTAGTCTTAAACCATTAACATCCCAGCCATTTCAATAAATAAGGCCATTTCCATGGTGAATTTATATCAATAAATCACCTATATCTCATGTCCTCCTAAACACACTTTAATCCATTAGAGAATAAATTATTAATCAAGGATTCTCTTTCCCAATGGGTAGCCATAAGAGAGGCTGCATAAACAATTGAATCCAAATAGATCCAACCAATATTACAATCCATGATTTACCATTAAAGAATGAATAAATTAATTATAGTGAATTTTATATTGGTTAAATTAAAAATATTTCATATAATTAAATATTAAATAGACCATTGGGTTAGGTTTTAGACTACTATCATTATCCAGAGATTAAGAAAAATCCAAAACAGGAAATACCAATGGAAAAAAAGGTGATGGAGAACAATAAAGAATCCTAGATCACATAGTATCATGATAAAAACCCAACATAAAAGCATTAAATAGGTTTACACCATAATGATGGAGAATGATGAAAGAGAGGGGAAAACTTAAGAAGACCAACTCACCATGGATTAGATGTGGAAACAGAACATTTAGAGTGAAGGGAAGGGGACCAAAATCAAATATAAATCATCCAAGGTTTTGAGGAGGAAGGGATACACTGAAACACATAAATAATATTTTTTGTTTCCCAATTAAAACTGATGTTTCTGAAGAATACACAATGTTTAATCCTTTGACTTCGTGAATTTATACATTTTTGAGATACACAGAAAAACCCATCACCCCGGGTTAATATTTTCCCCGGTTGATGTTTTTATAACATGAATCAGGTTCACAATGTGTAACCTAATCATGTCATGAACCAGTTTATGACATGTATCTGGAGGTAGTTATTGGTTTGTAACATGTACATGCCATGTAAATGCTCTATAGATAGTTTTCATCCCAATTTTAACAAAAGGACCCAAACCACCTCCAAAGCCTTCTAAACCATAAAAAACCCTCATAAATCCATTAAAAAAATTAGTACCCAAACTCCATAATTCAAATAAACATACATCCCTGAACATTAGGTCATTTTCCCCAAAAAAGGCTCTCTGCCACCAAACACGACTCAACCACCAAGGTTCAATGAAAAAATCAAATAGGGATATACCTAGAAATGAATAAAATATCTTAAACCTTCTAAATAATAAGTTTACCTAAGTGGGAGCCAAGTAATGTGTGATTGTGGTTTCATATCAGGTATATGTGAGGGAGGTAACACGACATTCAAATTTTTTGGAAAAATTTAAGACACACAATGAAGAACTAAAAATGTTGAAAGGTTTAAAGGCGGATAAAAAGTCACATACAATGGGATTTTAAAATGTCTATTAAAATGAGGGAGAGTGAGGGAGAGCACACAATAGTGAGGGGGAGTGGTGGCTAGGGAGAACGACATCGAGGGTATTGTGAGGCATCGAGGGTTCATGAAAGTACAAGGGGGAGTGGCGTTGAGGGAGAGTGGCGAAAAATTTTAGTTCCACCAAATCTTGAATGGTGTGAGAGAAATAATTCAGTTAGGGTTAAATTTTTAAGATGTTGATGAGTTTTATCAGCGCTTCTAAAATGGAACGGATAAATACAGGATTTATTAGTGCTAAAATAATAAGAACTAATAAACGACCTCTTTATCAAAGCTTTTCTAGTGCTGAAAAAACATATATTTATCAGCAATAGAACTCTGGTGCTCATAAAGACCAATATTTATGAGTTCTAGAAAAATTTTGATAAATATTTAATAATATAATTAATATAATTAATAATCTAGAAAGTATAAAATTATAAATAAACATAAATTTATATAATTATAAATATATTTATATAATTTTAAACATGTATTTATAAATATAATTATAAATATATATAATTATAACTAATTAATTATTTATATAATTATAAATATATTAAAAGAATTGTAAATATGTATTTATAACTGTAATTATAGATATATATTTATATTTATAATTATAATTGTAAATAATTATATTTATAAATATTTGTATATAATTATAAATATATTTATATAATTATATATTTATTTATTTAGTAATATATAAATATATGTAATTATAAATATAAGAAACATAATTATTATTATTTTATAATTATTTAAATAAATAGCTATTTATTTATAATTATATAAATATTTTAAATATATATATAGAGTTATAAATACAGTAAACACACATTTATAAATATATATATATATATTGATTTATAATTATTTATTTACAAATATATTTTTTATAAATATATTTTTAACATTATTAATGAAAATATAATAATAAATGAATTCATATTAAATATGAATAAATTGAATAAAAATAAATTTAAAAATATTTAAAATAGTGAATTCGTAACATTTTCCTGAATTACAAACATATAAAAAAGGTTGAAATGAATAAATAGATTATATTAATTATATAAATAAAAAAAAATTAAAAATGGATTACATTCACTATAAAAAAATATTAATAATTAAATTAAATAGAAAAATTAGATAAAATTAAATTAAACACTCACACATATATTCACGAGGAATAGGTTGAAATAAATAAATAATAATAATGAATAAATATAGAAAATACTAAAAATGGAGAGATATTAAAAAAGAATAAATAATATTAAATCAATAAACTCACTTGTGCACACACATACATGTAGATATGACAGACATTCATATGTACACATACACATCTATACACACACTCACATATTCATATAGACACACATGTAGACATACACATACATACATACAGTTATACATGTATATACATTTTAAATTATTTAATATCAATATAAATATATATTTTAATAAATATGTATTTATATATTAAATAATTATATAAATAAAATATTAATGTATAATTTTTTTAAAATTATATACACATTTTGTAATTAATGTATATAAATATACTATTAAACTTATAGTTGGGGTGTGTCTCAGTGGTAGAGGTGCCATGTGATTCTACATCAGACCTGGGTTCAAATCTGTGTAGAAGCGAATTTTCATAGGCAGGTGGTGACGTAAGCATGACGCAAGCAGGCGGTGATGCGGGCATGATGCATGTATGATGTTGCACTGGGCCTTTCGGCCAGATTGTGGGTATGTGGGCCATGTAATGGGCTTCATACCCAATGGGCCTTCTGGCAATGTATTGAATAAAAAAGGCTTGATGGGTGGGCTATCCCGTGGGGGGGGGGCTATGGTTCGCCTTTCCATCCTGTGTGTGTGGTGCGTGTTTGGTTAATGTAATTATGCCTTCAAGAACCTAATTTATTATACTGTTAATTTTTTTGGCTAATATAAATTTGATATTTTATTATATATAAAATTATGAAAATAAGACTCATTTTTTATAAAAGTTATATAAATTATATTTATATATTAAATTTATATATATACTTATTGTAATATAAATATAATTTTAAAAAATATAAATATTTATATATAAATTAAATTACTCACTACAAATGAACTCTCTCCTTAGCTACTGATCCCACATCCATGAAAGTTAAATGGAGATGGGGTGGGTGGAATAGTAGTGGTTGCCTCCAAAACCCTACGTAAATGCTCCCAAATTTCTTTACAAAGAAACAAAACCACTACAGCCACCAAATTTTCACAATCTATTCGATATATATATATATATATATATATATATAATAGGTTTACATGATTTTCACTTAACTAGAATTACCTAAACTACTTGAGAGATATGATGGCCGGACCGACTAAAAAATTAAAATAAGGAATCAGGGAAGTGAGTTGATATTAATGATAAATTTTCATAAATTTACTTAATTAGACATGATATTTCTTGGGCTAACTAGTGTTTCTTTTTATCCTCTACTATAACTATCTGAATTACTATAATCCTCTCTTGAGGTTTCCTATAACTAGTTTAGATTCTTTGTGATTAATCTTGAAATGGAAGGTGAAGTAAAGGTCAAAGCTCGCTCTCCCACTTCCCTTTAACAAATTGAGGATCCTCCACTAAATGTAATCAATTTCACTATGAATTTAGATGATATGATTTGATTAAAATCAAAGTGATAGTAAATTAAGTTATGTAATAATATTATTTTTTGAAACTCACCTCTCACTTGAATACTTGATTTTTCATAGCTAATCTCTCAATTAGCATGAGCACTATGAATTTGAGGGAATGGAATATAAAGTTATATTCTAAAAACAAAATTTCTATAAAAAACGGAAAACATATGATTAGAACTCTCACACTAACATATGAATTTCAATATTACATAGTGAAAAACTAAATAGAAAGAAATTTGTTTAAGTTATGAAAAAACGTGGTTGATGATGACTATATTCATCCACTCTTATTTCAGATGCTAGATTACAATCTCTCACTTTACTCATATGTCGGCCTTCTAAGTTGGTAGTGGAAACTCCTCTGAATTTGTAGAACTCAGTTCTGGGTTCTCCTGGACTAACACTTCTCCTTGCCCCGAAATGGTTCTCTTTTATTTAGAGATAGAATTATCTATCTTTTGAATTATAAAATCTCTTTCTCCCGCTAGAATTTTTCTCTTTCAATTGACCAGTTTTATTTTTCTCTCAGAAATAAATCTCCCCTAAATGTTTCTCCTTATCTATCTATGCTAGAGAGAGTGGTGTTTGGAAGAGTATTCTCCTCTTTTTTATTGTCTTCCATTTTGTTGGTGGTAGACGAGGCCCGACAAATACTTATTTTTAAATCTTCTCCTTTGGAAGACTATATCACGTATGGATAACCTGTAGGATTAATCTTTTGAAAAAATGTAGATACAACACCCTATGGTGTGCAGAGTGTTCTTATAGAGCAACCCATGCAAGGGATTCATGGACTATGGCATATTAGACTCTCCATGGGTGTAGTGTCTTACTCCATAAAAAATGTCAGTTCTTCCATTTTGGAACCCTGCCTATGGTGTGGTGACTTCATCTTCAAAAAATCTTTTCTACTTCCAATTTGTCCCCTAGTGATGAAAAACAGGCCTGTGGCCCACGAGATTTGTGGGTATGGGGAAAATACAGGGTGGGATGGGCCTAAAAACTTTTACCGAAAAGAGCATAGGCCAATGCGGGTTGAGCCCGTGCGGGTGCGGGCCAAGCGGGTTGATCCCGCATGGGTTCGGGTTGACCCGCGAGCCTAATTAATTTTTTTTACAATATATGCTTCTTTGGAATTTTAGTTTAAAAAAACATGATTAAACCCCGACATATAATTTCTCACCGTAATGGTCATAAAAATTCACCATTCATTTACATGTGAATTTTTAATTGGTCAATATTTATTATTTTAATATGATATTATAATATTTATATAGTAATTATTAACCATATTCACATGGCGTGTCATCGTATCTCTCGAAAAATGGAACTCATCTCTCCTTCACATGGTTTCAATTCTTAAAGAGTGATTATAATTATAATATTTTTTTGGACCGATTTAATTTTGTTATTATGAAAATATGAAAGGACATCATGATACCGTAATAGCCTCCTCTGAAACCAATCATTGCTTGAAGTGTCATATTTCATTCATAGGTCTAGCCATTCGCATCGCATCGCCACATAATCAACATCATCATTTTTCTCCCCTCACTGATCACTCACCTACTTTGCATTGCAACAGTTCACCACCACATTGGCGTCGGCACATGATACCATTAACCCATAGAAAAATGTTCCATCACATCTCTTAAAATTCAAGCTATTGTAAATTCATACTTATCCCAACAAATAAAATTAAGATAGAGAAAAAAAATAAAATATTTAAATGATTATAAATAGTATTTTCTTTTAAAATGTGGGTAACCCAAGGTCAACCCACGGGCTTATGCAGGGCAGGGAGGGCTTGGATTTTTTTGTTCGCATTATATGCGGGCTTTTGTGGAAAAGCCCACATGGGCTCCAACCCGCGCAAGCTTGGCCCGCCCCGCCCCACCCCACCCATTTCACATTACTATTGTCCACCTCCATGCTACAGTGAAAAGCCTACGATTCATTTTATTCTAAGTTTTCTTTCCCTTGGCCACTACGCCGCACAACCTTGGATATGATGTAGTAGTGCCTGAAATGATGTTGAAGTTGGAATCCCTCTATTCATCCATAAAAGTTTTGTTCTTCTAGAAAGTAGGTGTCATGGTGGTCTACTCAAGAACTATAGGTGATCCATGGTTACCCTAGGTTTTGATATTTCCATTTGGATCAAATCCAAGCGTCCCTGGTGGAGACCATGGTGGTTCTCAATGACTTTTCTTGGCGATTTGGTGATTTGCGGCGTAGTAGAGGTGGCTTGTGGTGCAGAAGTGCGTATATCATACAGGTGACCTAAGATGATGTCATATTTGTAAGTGCACATTAACCATGGCATGGAATGAATCCCACATCGAATTTCGGTTAATAGTGCTTTGCATAATAAGCACGTCTCCTTAATTTTCTGATAAGTCAGGTGGGTGTTAGAGGACACCCTACACCACTGTGTTCCACCCCACATTGGTGAAGCTCACCACCTGTCTACATGTGGTCTTGACCCCCACACACTAACATGCTTCTATGCTCATGTTGTGCAAGCTATGCTCCTACCAACTTTTTCCCCCATGGAGACCATCCCCATGGGATTGCTTGACCGATCAACCCTTTCATGGTCTATCCATGTGGGTTGATGGATAACAAGTGTTGAAACTTTTTTTCTTAGTTATATTCTATTTTCCATTTATTATAAAGACACAAAAAATACTCAAAATAATTAATCAAATTTTAAAAAATAGTTTTCTTTCTTTGTAGTAGTGTGAGTATGGTGTATTTTTAAATACACCTTTGGACAGACGATTATGGGGTGTGTTTCACCAAAATGTTAATTTATGTCATTGGTATTTAAAATAGGATAAATTCATTCTTTTGAATATGAAAACTAGAAGAATATTGCATTAGAATAGGAACTTTCAAGTGTGATACGAATAAAAATAAAAGGGATATTTTCATATTAAAAATGGAAATTGATCTCACATGAAGTTTTTATATCTTACATAAGAAGAATAAAAGAGGGAATAAATAGAGACACCCATTAAAGTTATTACTTCTTATTTGTGAAACCAGAGATAGAGAGAGAGAGAGATAGAGAGAGAGGGAGAGAGAGAGAATGAATCCTACTGTACATCATTAACACACCTGTTGGTAAAAGGGGAGGGTCATGAAATGATATTATTTTGATGATATGTACATTGAAGAGAAATAAGTGACCATGTACTATATTGATGATCTATATTCTAAGAAGAAGGGTATTGCTTCTTTGTAGAAAAGTCATGAAGATGGAATATATCACTTCTATAGAATGAATATTCTTTTGCAGACTTTCACTAGAAGGAAGATAAATTGGATGTTCATGAATAATTTTTCAAAGAAGGTGTTCATAGAAGGAATGTGAAGGGGTATACCATGAGGAGTTCAAAAATTCATTTACATAAAAATTGAGGATTCACCTATCTATGAAACTGTTGTTGATTGGAGATAAACCAATATTTTTTTTCACTATCATTCTTGGTTTTCAGTTATTAAATTAAAGGTATACATGTTAAATAGATAAAAAATATATAAAAACATAAAATGAAAAATAATGCTCACCTATAACCTTAGGCCAATACACAGTAGGGATTAGAACGTTGAGAAGGAACCCTAGGTGAATACACGGAGATCCGTAGATGGGAGACGCCTAAGGCATAGGTAGGGGCGGAGGTGGAGTGTAAAGACCCGTAAAATTCAAGGAAAATTTTTTCTTAATTTTCTTTAGAATTTTACAAGAGCGCGGTTTCAGACGGCACCTGATTCCGAGGCCCGGAGTGCCCGGAATTAATTTCTGAAGTTTGGCTCGGGTACATTCAGTGAACGAACGAGCGGGTTTTCCTAACTTTTGATTCGGTGCTCGGAATTGAAATCCGAGGGCACCGATGAACTCGCAGCACCGATTTTCGCTTAAAAAGACCTTTTCGGAAGTTGCGTTTGTTGCGGGTTGAAAGTTAGTTTTGGGGTTTTTAGTTTGAGTTAAATAAAATTTGTGAAGAAAAAATTTTATTATAACTTGATAAAACCTACCAAAGGGGGTTGGAAGTGGGACCCACACCCACTTAACCTCCCTTGGGAGGATTAAGTGTTGTGGGGCCCACACGAACCCCTAAACCTTTCATCTTCTCCCAACTTACTTAACCCCTCATTAAATGACATGAGTTATTTAATTTGGAGTTAATCCTTTTGAATTTCAAACTTTGGAAATTCTTTTGTGTTGATGTGTTAATAAAATAAGATAGTGTCTTATTTTATTTTGGTTAATAGCTTTGGCCACCTTGAGAGCTTTTGGGAGATTTTCTTCTTCTTCTTCATCTTGACGAAGAATGCTCATCTTGACGAAGAACGCTCAAGCTCCGACGAAGAACGCCGCTCCGCGCTTCTTCGTCTTCCATGTCAACGAGAGGGAACGCTGCAACCTCCTCGGATTCCCTTCGTCGACATAAGAGGTTTCGCCAACGACGTATCACATCGGACGCATCTCTTCGTCAACGGAATTGACGAACGACTACCGCGACGCCCGATCTCCGCGACGTCGACTTCCGCGGACATAGACAAATCCTCGAACGTATACCCAAGGTAGGGGTTGTTGTTTATTGTTTAATTATTTTTATTCTTGATCGTGGATTTAGCAAGTCTAACGTGTGGCTTTTGAATATTTAAAGTTGCGTTATTATTTTAACGTGAGGGGGGCCGGACCGCATGAAAACGGCCGAACCCCCTCCATCGTTCTTGTTGTTTTATCTTGCGGGAGGAAGCAAGGTGGCGTGGTGTCGTCGCACCACGCGAATAATTGTATGTTTATCTTGCGCGACGTCGTCACGCGCGCGCCGAGGAAGAATCATCAAGAACGCGACGCCGTCGCGCCGCGTTGAAAGAAATCAAGGCACGGCGGAGGGGCGCGGTGCCGTCGCACCGCGCCGGACGACGAACACCGCGGCCGGTTCCGGGCCGCGGCGGAAAGAGAAGACCGGCGGCCGAGCCGCCGGCGTTGGAAGCCGAAGAGGGGACCGGATTTTTCCGGTCCCGTTGGAGAAAACCGGCCGGCCAGCTGGCCGGCCGGAAGGCGTTAAACCGGGGAAAATTAATTCCCCGGCCAACGCTCAAAACCCCCCTCATTATGAGGGGGGCGGTTTCCATGAAGGGGGGGGGGGGCAGCAACCCCCCCGGTTTTAATCCAAGCCGACACGTTTTCTTGCAAAGGGCGCGGCAAAAAGGCCGCGCCGCCTTCCCAATCAGCGGGGGCTTTGCCCCCCGCGTTCGGCCACCGTGCGGCGCCAGGCCGCCGCGGCCCCCGCGCCGCCCCAGGGGGGGTCGGGCCGGGTCGGCCCGGACCCGGACCCCCCCGTTTCGAACCAGTTCCGGTATTTTGGCCATAACTTGAGCCTCGGATCTCCGATCGACGAACCTCCTACGGCAACACGATCCTTGGATCGAGACGGTCGTTTCGGTATATCACACTCAAGGTTTTGGATTACTTTGAGTTCGGCCGGGTTGGTTCGTTCACGAAACCAACCGGGCCTTCGGAGCGGAAACGCTCATATCTTGAGCTACGGATGTCCGATTGACGTGCCGTCAGTCGCGTTGTGTTCCTCTTAGTGAGACGGATCTTTTGGCATAATCCTCCCGAGGTTTGGATGCAGGTGGAGTAAGGTCGGGTTGGTTTTGCCTTAAAAACCAACCGGGCCCCGGGGACGAAAATGTCAATAACTCTCAGACCGGGCGTCCGATCGGCGCGCCGTCTGTTGCGTTGAGTTCCTGTTGACGATACGGAACTTTTGGATACATCAACTCTGGTCTTGTGACAGTTGATGTATCAGCCTCTCGGCTCGTGGAGCGGACCCTCCGAACGAGCTTGCTGTGTGCGGGAACCCTAGTGCTGGCTGCGACTGTTACTGTGACTACTACTGCTACGACTGCTACTGTGACTACGACGACGACAGTACAGAGATCCTGTGTGGATTCGACGACGACGACTACAACACTCAGCGATCCTACGTGGATCAGTGCTACAGGTCCTGTGTGGGCCCGATCCTGTGTGGGTCCGATCCTGTGTGGGTCCGCTCTCAGCGGTTCTGTGTGAGCCAGCGCCTACAGGTCCTGTGTGGGCCCGATCCTGTGTGGGTCTTTGCGGGGGTTAGTTACCTATCGATCCTTCGTGGGTCCGACGACTTAGATGGATCAGTGATCATCTTTATCGTCCTTTGAAGAAGTATACCTGTGTGAGCTGAATCCTGTTGCTTTCCTGTGTGGATTGTGTAGTGCAATCCTGTGTGGATTACGTTTTGCTTTCCTGTGTGGAATACGTTTACTTTCCTGTGTGGACTAAGTTGTACTTGGGCTCGGAGGTTGGAGCGTATTTGAATTGATGACTTAGGTATATGTATGGGCATATACCTAAGTAGTGTCGGTTGTTACTTCGTGATTATACCTTTCTTCGTGGTTTATCCTTTGTGGATTTGAGAGACCTTCAGGGGTCTCGGGGTCCCTACTGAGTAGCTTATACTCACCCCTGCACGGGCTTTGCCCGCACTACGTTGTGTTGGTTGCAGACGACGGACAGCGTTGACCTTAGCTGAGGCTTGCAGAGCGGGACGGTACCTGGAGGTGGACCACTGGGCGGGACGTGCACGGAGCAGACGACGAGACCTGTGGAGCAGAAGAGCTATCTGTACCCACCCTTCAGGTGGGATTTCCAGTGGACAGCTCGGTGTAGAGGCATTTACTTTTCAGTTGCTGTTTTCCCTTTCGAGTTGTACTTTACTTTCAGTTTTGGGTTTGTATTCTAGCCCATTTACTTTTCCGCACTTTCAGTTGTACTCTGCTTTAGTTTAGTGTTTACTTTCCAATTGCTTACTCTGTGGTGTTTGTTTACCTTACAAAGGCAATGCCTTCCCTTTTTATCGGTATTTACGCCTTGGTGCTAGTCGCCAGCCCCTGGCCTATGGAAGGCGGGCTTGGGGTAGTCACGGCACAGACCCCGAGGGCGGGTCGTGACAAATTGGTATCAGAGGAGTTCGAAACTACCGCGAACTCTGATCTTTTCTATGTGAAGCAATAATGTTTAGCGTATTGAGTGTGGTTATCAGTCCAGGGAGTCCAGTGTTGGTGCGGCGGCCGACGTATCCGTACACCAGGACCCTGACTTCTGATTTCCGACTTAATGCACGAAAACATTGATTGCGTGTGTGTTTCAAAGTTTTCTTTGTGATTACATATATCAGCTCACCAGGTATACTGTTCTAACCGTGGCGCACCTGTTTCCTTTTCAGGATGGCCCCACGACGGCAGCCATCTAGGGTTCCGAGAGTCGAGCGTGACGACAGCCCACCGAGCGACGAGGCCTCGGTGCAGGGCCCTTTTCCAGTAGTGGCACCGGCGGTAGCTTTACCCGCCGAGCCCCCGATACTTCCAGCAGCAGCCGATGACGATGCACATCGCCTCAGCGCACTGCATGAGTTTCAGCGCCAGCGACCGCCCAGGTTTCGCGGGGAGACGGATCCCCAGGCAGCAGAGGACTAGCTGGAGGCAGTGGTTCGAGTGTTTAGGCTAGTAAGGACACCAGCAGACCTCATGGTGATCCTCGATGCGAGCCTACTGCACGCAGCAGCAGGACTATGGTGGAGCTTGATGCTCCAGGTGCACGATGAGGCATCTCTACTTTGGACGGACTTTGAGAGCCTTTTCCGCTCGGAGTTCGTCCCAGCCACCCTTCGTGCGGTGCGTATCCAGGAGCTTCTACAGCTGCGGCAGGGCAGCATGACGGTCGCTCAGTACTCGGCGAGATTTACCGATCTCTCGCGCTACTCGACCGACATGGTACGAGACCCATTCTTCCGGGCCCGGACCTTCGAGCAGGGTTTGAGACACGAGATCAGGGCATCGCTGATCTCCCTCAGCATACCGACTCAGACAGGAGTACTGGAGCGGGCTATTCTGATCGAGAGCTTCCTTGCTGAGTCTACACCAGAACAGAGACCCACCGCAGGGCGGCACGTGGCAGAGTCATCTGCAGCAGGCAGTCGACGGATGACTCAGGGGTCCAGACAGACCAGACCTTCGGGTAGACGATCTCAGGGCACTGGCTCAGCAGTGCGGGGCACATAGCGCGGAGCCAGTCTTACGAGAGGCAGACAGTGCTACTCGTGCGGCGGGCAGGGCCACATGGCTCATGACTGCCCGACCCGCCGTGCCGAGGAGCAGCAGACGGTTGAGGGACCACTGAGGCAGAGGCAGAGGGTCGACCGTGGCGGTCCGCAGGGAGGAGGCGGACGAGGCAGAGGAGCTGGACGAGTAGCCGGTGGTGGGCGACGCTTTGAGGCTCTGCCACCACCACCACCAGGAGGTCCACCCCGACCACAGGGAGCTGGCGGGCAGAGACAGGCACAGCTCCAGGCAGCAGAGGCCTACGACCACGGCGCACCCGAGATGATTCGAGGTACTATCTGTGTCTATTCCACCCTTGCTGCAGTTCTTATAGACACAGGAGTGAGTCACTCTTTCATAGCCGCTGCCCTTGTTTGGAGCTCGGAGATTCCGACAGAGCCATTGGCTCGATCCTTACGGCTAGAGACTCCTACGGGAGCAGACTCGACGATTACGCACTGGTGACGGCAGTGTGAGCTTACTCTAGGAGGCGAGAGCTTCGGCTGGGATCTTCTTGTAGCAGCGTCGAGGCCTTACGACGTCATCTTGGGCATGGATTGGCTATCTACGGTCCATGCACAGATTGACTGTTTTAGGCGCAAGGTGCGATGTGTACGCACCGACGGGAGCAGGTTCACCTTCACCGGCGAGAAGGGAGCCTTAGCAGCACAGGATGGACTTCCGCGGAGGAGAGGACAGCCCATCACTCATCAGTTGGCTAGCCTTATCCTCGGAGCAGTTGACGTGCGAAGTCCTGGTTTTCCTGCAGTGGTGGATCAGTTTGCGGACGTTTTTCCCGACGATGTACCAGGTCTACCTCCTCGCAGAGAGGTAGACTTTTATATTGACTTGTACCCCGGGACATCCCCGATATCCACTCCAGCATATCGGATGGCCCCCGCCGAGCTTCGAGAGCTACGGGTACAGTTGGAGGACTTGCAGGGCAAGGGGTTCATCCGACCCAGTGTTTCACCCTCGGCTTCCCCGATATTGTTCTCCAAGAAGGTGGATGGGAGCTTGCGACTTTGTGTTGACTATCGTCGCCTGAACCAGGTGACAGTGAGGAATAAGTATCCGCTACCGAGGATTGATTACCTCTTTGATCAGCTCAAGGGAGCACGGTGGTTCTCGAAGATAGATCTCAGGTCAGGCTATCATCAGCTCAGAGTCAGAGACGAGGATGTGCAGAAGACAGCCTTCAGATGTCGGTATGGCCACTATGAGTTCTTGCTCCAGCAGTATTCATGGCTCTCATGAACAGGATCTTTCAGCCATACCTCGATCGGTTTGTCGTGGTCTTCATCGACGACATTCTGATTTACTCTACGACAGAGGAGGAGCACGCCTATCACTTGCGAGTTGTACTAGACACACTCTGAGAGCACCAGCTTTATGGTAAGCTCTCAAAGTGCCAGTTCTGGATACGTGAGGTCCAATTATTGGGACATGTTATCTCTGAGGCGGGAGTTGCGGTGGATCCCGCGAAGATTGAGGCTGTGTTAGCATGGGAGCCACCCAGGAGCGTGACTGAGGTTCGGAGTTTCTTAGGACTAGATGGATACTATCAGAGATTTGTGCCGAACTTCTCCAGAGTTGCGGCCCCACTCTCAGCGTTGACGAAGAAGGGGAAACCCTTCGTGTGGTCAGACAGATGTCAGTAGAGCTTCCAGGAGCTAAGACATAGATTGACTAGCGCACCTATCTTGAGGTTGCCTGAGGAGGGAGTAGGGTACGTAGTCTACTGCGATGCATCAGGGACCGGACTCGGATGTGTTCTGATGCAGGAGCGGGCAGTGATCGCCTATGGATCACGACAGTTGAGGCCGCATGAGTAGAACTACGCTACCCATGACCTGGAGTTAGCAGCAGTGGTCTTCGCTCTGAAGACATGGCGACACTACCTGATGGGCGAGCGCTTTACAGTCTTTTCTGACCATCAGAGTCTCAGGTATATTTTCTCGCAGAAGGACCTGAACCTGAGACAGCGGCGATGGCTCGAGTTCCTCCAGGACTATGACTTTGAGATAGTCTATACTCCTGGGAAGGGGAACGTAGTAGCCGATGCCCTCAGCAGGAGGACGGGCATCCAGTTACTTGAGGAGGCGACAGAGCAGCTAGCCTCTTTGCAGATATCCTTCGTGGATAGAGATGGAGCAGCCTTCCTTCAGTCTCTCACAGTCACTCCTCCGCTACTGCATCGGGTCAGGGAGGCACAGCGTGGGGACGCTGACTGTGAGACACAGCGTGCACAGATATCCTCGGGACAGGCACCTGATGGTTTCTCCCTTGGAGCAGAGCACAACATCCTTTTCAGAGTACGTACCATGGTACCAGTCGCTTTGCGAGAGGAAGTGCTGAGAGAGATTCACACTTCTCCTTTAGCGGTACATCCTGGAGTGGCGAAGATGTACCAGGACCCCAGACGACAGCACTGGTGGCCGGGCATGAAGAAGGCAGTAGCAGAGTTCGTTTCTCGATGCCTTACCTGCCAGCAGGTGAAGGCAGAGCATCAGGTACCAGCAGGCTTGGTACAACCCTTGGAGGTTCCGGAGTGGAAGTGGGACGACATATCTATGGACTTCGTGACTGGTCTTCCACGCACTTCCAGAGGTCACGACTCCATCTGGGTGATTGTTGACCGACTCACCAAGTCGGCACACTTCTTACCCATCAGAGAGCAGGGCTCAGTGGAGAGCTTGGGACGTCTCTACGTTCAGGAGATTGTGCGGCTCCACGATGTTCCATCATCTATCGTATCCGATCGAGATGCCCGCTTTACTTCCCGGCTTTGGAAGGGGTTGCAGGAGGTGTTCGGGATGCAGCTACGTCTGAGCACAACCTTCCACCCTCAGACGGATGGTCAGACGGAGAGGACCATTCAGACTCTCGTGGACATGCTCCGCGCATGTGTCCTCGACTTTGGTCGTAGCTGGGAGGACCACCTACCCTTGGTGGAGTTTGCGTAGAACAACAGATACCACTCCACCATCGGGATGGCACCGTACGAGGCATTGTACGACCGACCTTGTAGATCTCCTTTGTGCTAGACAGACCCTGGAGAGTCAACACTCGTGGGACCAGAGATAGTCCAGGCCACGACAGAGAAGGTCCAGGTCATCCAGGAGCGGATGAGGATAGCTCAGAGCCGGCAGAAGTCATATGCTGACAGGAGGCGGAGGCCACTTGAGTTCGAGGATGGCGACCACGTCTTCTTGCGGGTCTCACCTCGACGTGGTATTCGGAGATTTGGCCGTGGCGGCAAGTTATCTCCGCGCTTCATCGGACCCTTCCAGGTCCTCAGCAGGGTTGGCGAGGTGGCTTATCGCCTGGCTCTACCACCTCAGTTGCACCGGGTGCACGACGTCTTCCACGTATCCCAGCTGAGGAGATACGTGCCCGACCCGACACACATCATTGACCATGGGGAGCTTGACATTGACGATGGGGCGACTTTTACGGAGGTCCCGGTGGAGATAGAGGATCGACAGGAGAGGGTCCTGCGTGGGCGATCGATTCCTCTTGTGCGCATCAGATGGCAGCACGGGAATCTCCAGGAGAGCACATGGGAGCGGGAGGCTCAGATGCGTGCTCAGTACCCTCTTTTGTTTCCCTAGTTTTTGATGTATCTTTACAGGGACGTAAAACCCTGAGGTGGGAGTAATGTAAAGACCCGTAAAATTCAAGGAAATTTTTTTCTTAATTTTATTTAGAATTTTACAAGAGCGCGGTTTCAGACGGCACCTGATTCCGAGGCCCGGAGTGCCCGGAATTAATTTCTGAAGTTTGGCTCGGGTACGTTCAGTGAACGAATGAGCGGGTTTTCCTAACTTTTGATTCGGTGCTCGGAATTGAAATCCGAGGGCACCGATGAACTCGCAGCACCGATTTTCGCTTAAAAAGACCTTTTCGGAAGTTGCGTTTGTTGCGGGTTGAAAGTTAGTTTTGGGGTTTTTAGTTTGAGTTAAATAAAATTTGTGAAGAACAAATTTTATTATAACTTGATAAAACCTACCAAAGGGGGTTGGAAGTGGGACCCACACCCACTTAACCTCCCTTGGGAGGATTAAGTGTGGTGGGGCCCACACGAACCCCTAAACCTTTCATCTTCTCCCAACTTACTTAACCCCTCATTAAATGACATGAGTTATTTAATTTGGAGTTAATCCTTTTGAATTTCAAACTTTGGAAATTCTTTTGTGTTGATGTGTTAATAAAATAAGATAGTGTCTTATTTTATTTTGGTTAATAGCTTTGGCCACCTTGAGAGCTTTTGGGAGATTTTCTTCTTCTTCTTCATCTTGACGAAGAACACTCATCTTGACGAAGAACGCTCAAGCTCCGACGAAGAACGCCGCTCCGCGCTTCTTCGTCTTCCGTGTCAACGAGAGGGAACGCTGCATCCTCCTCGGATTCCCTTCATCGACATAAGAGGTTTCGCCAACGACGTATCACATCGGACGCATCTCTTCGCCAACGGAATTGACGAACGACTACCGCGACGCCCAATCTCCGCGACGTCGACTTCCGCGGACATAGACAAATCCTCGAACGTATACCCAAGGTAGGGGTTGTTGTTTATTGTTTAATTATTTTTATTCTTGATCGTGGATTTAGCAAGTCTAACATGTGTATTTTGAATATTTAAAGTTGCGTTATTATTTTAACGTGAGGGGGGCCGGACCGCATGAACACGGCCGAACCCCCTCCATCATTCTTGTTGTTTTATCTTGCGGGAGGAAGCAAGGTGGCGTGGTGCCGTCGCACCACGCGAATAATTGTATGTTTATCTTGCGCGACGTCGTCACGCGCGCGCCGAGGAAGAATCATCAAGAACGCGACGTCGTCGCGCCGCGTTGAAAGAAATCAAGGCACGGCGGAGGGGCGCGGTGCCGTCGCACCGCGCCTGACGACGAACACCGCGGCCGGTTCCGGGCCGCGGCGGAAAGAGAAGACCGGCGGCCGAGCTGCCGGGGTTGGAAGCCGAAGAGGGGACGGGATTTTTCCGGTCCCGTTGGAGAAAACCGGCCGGCCAGCTGGCCGGCCGGAAGGCGTTAAACCGGGGAAAATTAATTCCCCGGCCAACGCTCAAAACCCCCCTCATTATGAGGGGGGCGGTTTCCCTGAAGGGAGGGGGGCAGCAGCCCCCCCCGGTTTTAATCCAATCCGGCCCCCACGTGGGGGGCCGTTTTCTTGCAAAGGGCGCGGCACAAAGGCCGCGCCGCCTTCCCAATCAGCGGGGGCTTTGCCCCCCGCGTTCGGCCACCGTGCGGTGCCAGGCCGCCGTGGCCCCCGCGCCGCCCCAGGGGGGGTCGGGCTGGGTCGGCCCGGACCCGGACCCCCCCGTTTCGAACCAGTTCCGGTCTTTTGGCCATAACTTGAGCCTCGGACCTCCGATCGACGAACCGTCTGCGGCAACACGATCCTTGGATCGAGACGGTCGTTTCGGTATATCGCACTCAAGGTTTCGGATTACTTTGAGTTTGGCCGGGTTGGTTCGTTCACGAAACCAACCGGGCCTTCGGAGCGGAAACGCTCATATCTTGAGCTATGGACGTCCGATTGACGTGCCGTCAGTCGCGTTGTGTTCCTCTTAGTGAGACGGATCTTTTGGCATAATCCGCCCGAGGATTGGACGCAGGTGGAGTACGGTCGGGTTGGTTTTGCCTTAAAAACCAACCGGGCCCCGGGGACGAAAATGTCAATAACTCTCAGACCGGGCGTCCGATCGACGCGCCGTCTGTTGCGTTGAGTTCCTGTTGACGATACGGAACTTTTGGATACATCAACTCTGGTCTTGTGACAGTTGATGTATCAGCCTCTCGGCTCGTGGAGCGGACCCTCCGAACGAGCTTGCTGTGTGCGGGAACCCTAGTGCTGGCTGCGACTGTTACTGTGACTACTACTGCTACGACTGCTACTGTGACTACGACGACGACAGTACAGAGATCCTGTGTGGATTTGACGACGACGACTACAGCACTCAGCGATCCTACGTGGATCAGTGCTACAGGTCCTGTGTGGGCTCGATCCTGTGTGGGTCCGATCCTGTGTGGGTCCGCGCTCAGCGGTTCTGTGTGAGCCAGCGCCTACAGGTCCTGTGTGGGCCTGATCCTGTGTGGGTCTTTGCGGGGGTTAGTTACCTATCGATCCTTCGTGGGTCCGACGACTTAGATGGATCAGTGATCATCTTTATCGTCCTTTGAATAAGTATACCTGTGTGAGCTGAATCCTGTTGCTTTCCTGTGTGGATTGTGTAGTGCAATCCTGTGTGGATTACGTTTTGCTTTCCTGTGTGGAATACGTTTACTTTCCTGTGTGGACTGAGTTGTACTTGGGCTCGGAGGTTGGAGCGTATTTGAATTGATGACTTAGGTATATGTATGGGCATATACCTAAGCAGTGTCGGTTGTTACTTCGTGATTATACCTTTCTTCGTGGTTTATCCTTTGTGGATTTGAGAGACCTTCAGGGGTCTCGGGGTCCCTACTGAGTAGCTTATACTCACCCCTGCACGGGCTTTTCCCGCACTACGTTGTGTTGGTTGCAGACGACGAACAGCGTTGACCTTAGCTGAGGCTTGCAGAGCGGGACGGTACCCGGAGGTGGACCACTGGGCGGGACGTGCACGGAGCAGACGACGGGACCTGTGGAGCAGAAGAGCTATCTGTACCCACCCTTCAGGTGGGATTTCTAGTGGACAGCTCGGTGTAGCGGCATTTACTTTTCAGTTGCTGTTTTCCCTTTCGAGTTGTACTTTACTTTCAGTTTTGGGTTTGTATTCTGGCCCATTTACTTTTCCGCACTTTCAGTTGTACTCTGCTTTAGTTTAGTGTTTACTTTCCGCTTGCTTACTCTGTGGTGTTTGTTTACCTTACAAAGGCAATGCCTTCCCTTTTTATCGAGATTTACGCCTTGGTGCTAGTCGCCAGCCCCTGGCCTATGGAAGGCGGGCTTGGGGTAGTCACGGCACGGACCCCGAGGGCGGGTCGTGACATGGAGGTTGGGTGAGGTGTGAGGGAGAGGAATCTAGAGGCCAGGGAGGCAGAGGTGGAGGTGAGGAGGGGAGTCAGGGAGGGAGAGGGAGTCTGAGCCAGAGGAAGAGGTGAGTGTTATGAGGGTGAGGATGGGTGACAATGGAGGGATAGGTTTTTCCAAGGTTGGTGATAGGTAGTGGTTTTTTAAAGCCTACAACCACCTTTAGCGGTTTCCCATTTCAAGGGAAAAAATGCCCCTTTTCTATTAGTTTAAAACTTGTTTTTTTGTACTGATAGGATGAAATGAATTGTGCCCCATAAAATTACTAGTCCCATAACTAATCTTACAAAGAAAAATTCTAAACTCAATCTGTGAAAATCATTTCCAAAATGAGAGTATCAAATGAATTTTATGATATATATTTATTATATTTATAATTATATATTTATAATTATTTATTTAAAATTATATATAAATACTTTTTAAATATATATAATTATAATTATAAATATAAATAAATAAATAAATAAATAAAAATATATTTCTAGTGAATTTGGTCAATAAATATATTGATACGTGGGTATAATTGACATGCATATGTTATGTATTCATCGTGAATGTTCATTTAGACATTACACTATTATTATTACTCACATATGTGATGATCCATTTTTTATAATCTATACTTTACTAGGTATATGATTCATTCATGTTATACCCATGAATCTATTATGTTTTCAAAAATATTTATAAAATTAAAATAAATATATATAAATAATAAATATATTTATTATATTTATAATTACTCAAAAGTTTCAGGAGACAACTGAGCCTTCTCCTAAAAAAATTATTATAAAAATAAATATGAAAGAGGAAAGGGATGGATGGGGTCAAAACAAAGAGGCATTCCCTCGTCAAAAAATGAATCTTAAAAATCCATAATAGGGTCATTCCCATAATCTTGATCAGAGTAATCATTTTCATCAGCAGTTTCCCACTCAAATTGTGAGTTCTTTTGATTGAAAACCACATAGTAATTTTCCCTAAGCTTTTGCTACTCCAGAGTGAGGCCTTTAGAAGAATACCTAGTTGAAATTCATCCACACCCCCTTGTGAACAAGCCCAATCATCACAACCAAGCCACAACTTTTTAAAGAAAACCATTCTTCCAATTCTTAACTTGATTCCAATCCCCTCCTAGCTCTTCCATCTCCTACTCAAAAATGTATTTCTCCATGACGGTATACTCCTTAGGTAGAGGGGGATATCTAGAATCAGAGGTAGTGATAGTCACTATATTCTTATTATCAAGATTATGAGAATCCAAAACCAAATTATCTTTATCGTTCTAGCTAGAGGAAGTCAAAGCACATTCTTGGCTCAATTCCTTGTCCACTTCAACTTGAATACCACTTTCAAATTTCTCCAAATCATCAGTAACAACATCAAAATGCTCCTTCTATCCTTTTTAAATAGGGATAAATCCACCCTCTTTATTAATAGGTGGATGAATTGGATAAATCTTATCCACTGTAGGAAGAACCCATTGGGAAGTTACTAGAATATCACATTGCATCATTTAATGTTTTCAACCTAGAACCTGCAAATTTGAATCTGATTTATTACTTTGTTGAGAGGTAATCTACACCTCCTTATAACCAAGAACCATTCCCATGGGGCTACTGCCCATATCATCCTTTACTAGAGAATCACCTATATGCAAACATGAAGCTACCTCACCATTCTCTATTGCAATTTTAGTGACAACACTTGAAAAAACTCTACATCCTGGGGGGCCTTCTCATTCCAAGATCTCTCGGAGCCTATGAAATACCTTTTTCTATAGATTCTATATGTTCATCTTCATCAATTAGAACCCAAGACTTAGAATCCTTCTTGATCATTTCAATACCACAAAAATTATGTGTTCTATATCAACCCTGCACTTTATTACACACTTAAACATGATCTATTACATAAACTTGTACTTAAGACAACTCTGAGGATTGATAGGTATAATGTCTTGTAAAATTATGGACATTACATGACAACTTAAGACATAAAAATACAACATATTTGTCATGATCTGTCCCCCGGGTCCTGTGTAGTGACTAACCCAAGCCCGCATTCCATAGGCTAGGGGTTGGCCACTAGCACTGAAAGGCGTACTCCCTAAAATGGGAAGGCATTGCCTTTGAACCTGTACAAACACACAGACTATAATTCAATGATAAGCAACTATGAAGTAAACTAATGCAGCAAAAAGAGTGTTGAAAGTAAAGGGGCTATAATACAAGCCCAACTACAAAGTAAAAGTACAACTGAAAAGAGAAAGTAGCTCCTCGATCGTCCACTGAGAATCCTACCTGAAGGGTAGGTAAAGATAAACTCCTCAGAAATCCACATCTGCCTATCTACTCTGCGTACCACCTAGTCCTAGCTCCCCCAAACCTCAGCCCAACTGCTCATCGTCTGCACAAGACACAACAAGGTGTGGGAAAAGCTCATGAAAGGGTGAGTATAACAATACCAGTAGGGACCCCGAGACCCCCGAAGGTCTCTTAGAATTACACAAATGAAAACCAAAAATCATGATCTCGATCACAGAGCACAAAGAAATAAACACAACTTAATTAGATTCTTATCTCAAACCAGGTTTAAGTTAAGTATACAAGTACAAATGATTAGTCGCGAAGCTAGATATTCTTATTCTGTCAAGAGGAACTGTTTCAGACCATATAGAGTTTGAACCACATAGGATCGATAGGTAAATAACCCCCGCAATGACCCACACAGGATCTGACCCACACAAGATTGATAAGTAACTAACCCCCACAATGATCCACATAGGATCTGACCCATACAGGATCGGTATGCACTGACCCACACAGGATCGCTGAGTGCTGACCCACACATGATATGACCCACATAGGATTAGTATGTACTAACCCACACATGATCATTGAGCACTGACCCACAAAGGATCTGACCCACATAGGATCGGTGATGACACACATAGGATTACTCAGTACTAACCTCTGTATGATCTCTCTCCAACCACGCCTCACTACTAGCCACTGGATTCCTGCTCATAGCACGCTTGAGTACTGTAGTATCTACCCCTAGAGATATCAGTCTTACCTATACTACTACTAATATCCACAAAGGATTAACCCAAAGGACCTCTATGTCGTAATGGTTCTAGCGCGACAGACGACACGTCAATCGGACTCCCGGTCTGTGAGTTATAAGCGTTTTAGTTCTGAGGCCCAGTTGGATTCAGGTTCGATCCAACCTAGCTGTACTCCAACTGTATCCAAAACTCAAGAGTAGTATACCAAAAGGATCATCTCGATCCAAGGATCCCAATTCTATAGACGGTTCATCAAACAGAGGTCAGTTTCTCAAGATATGGCCCTTTAAGTGTTTCAGGGTCCGGTGGGGCCCGGGTCCGGTCTGACCCGGTCTAGGATAGGCCGCGGCGGGCTTGGACCGCTGGGCCGTGGTCCGGCCCGGTCCGCAAGGGGGTAGCCTTCCCCACAATGGGGTTGGCCATTAAGGGGCAGCCCGACCACGATGGAGTGAAGACCGACTCTAGGTGGGGTGTGGTCCGATTCGAGGAGGAGTGTGGCCCACTGTGGGGTCCTCCCTAGCCAGCATGGGGGGTGTGACCCCTCGGTCTCCCGAAATCCCAAACTTTAATGACCCAAAGTTTCATTAATGGAAATACCTCTTGATCTAATTAAATGTCTCTTTATGTAAAATGTTTATATAAAATGTCAACTACTTTGGTTTTATGTTAAGAATTGTGACCATTGCTTTTATAGCCGTTGAACAGTGATCACATGATTAGTATAAATATAGGGCTTTAACAAACCCAATTTACTCAGACAAAGGAAGCGATGGCCTCATCGAGTAGAATTGCTCCATACGAATCCCATTCGTCGGAGCTCGAAAAAGAGGTGGCATCTTTGGGCTTCGCTCTTGACCAAGCCCAAGCTAAGCTTCATCATGTCAAGATCGAACGGGACCGTCTACGGGAAAATTGGAAGTTGATAGAGATTACCACTCGAGCGATGTTATCCGAGCCACCCCAAGAGTCTGTCAACATCGTACACCTTAACCTTAGGTCTTATGCGGCTGTTTTAAGGGGTTATGTAAAAATTCTCTAGTACTATGTTCATGTACATTATTTATTGTATAAAATAACGAATATACTTTCTTTTCATTATTGATACATTGTAAATAGTTTTTATAGTACAAATAGTGTTTTTAGTTGTTATTTAAATAAGAATTCTATTTTATTAAATTAAGGGATTTTTAATTAAATAATATTTTAATAAAATATTATTATTATTAATAACTTAATTTTTATTAAATATAAATGAGCTTATAATTTTATGAATGCAATTGTAATTTTTATTAAGGTTTGAAAGCCATTTTTGTCAAAACCCGTGAATTTTCGATAAATATCAGTTTTTATTTTAAAATTAAAAATTAACATATTTAGAAAATTATTTATATAAAATAAATGTTATTTCTAGAATCAAGATTTTGAAATTATCCAACAGTGAATTTTTCATAATTTTCTGAGATAGTCAAATTTTTGGGTAAAAATTAAATACCGTTTAAATATATAATGTGTTTTATGACATCATAATGACCCAATAGTGATGTAATAAAATACTATAAGCTTTATGTTCGGCCAATATATGTTTTACCATTAAAATAATGTTATTTTGGGTTTGGTTTACTTATTTTACAAATCATTAATGGACCCCTCAAAACTTATTAAACATCTTGTCTTTTTAAATTATTTTCCATGGGAGTGTGACTCACCTCCACATAAGCAACCCCATTATTTTAAGAGGTTAGGACTTTGGGATTATAAAATATTTTTTTACTCTCTCCTTTTCCAAAAACCATTGGCAAGAACCATGAGATGATTTGTGGTTTGGATTAGTTTAATGTAAGGGGTCCCAAACCTAAATAATAAAGAATTTACTCACCTTTCCTATATAAACCCACCCAAGCTCCCACTTCCTCCTCACTCAAAGCCTTTGGAGTTCGTCCAACCTCTTCCCTACTCTCTATATAATCCTCCCAAGGTGCCCCAAGCTCCCAAGAAGCCTCTCTCAAGCCTCTTTTAAGCCTTTGGAAGCACACTTCCAAGTAAGGGTTTTTCTTCCTTTCACTTTTTTGTCCAATTTTCTTAGTATTGTTATACCATTTTAATTTCAATTATAAATGCTGGGTTATGGTTTCAAACCTCCCCCATACTTCCCTATTATTGTTTGAATGATGGGAGACCCCTTTAGGTCTCATTAAATGCCTCCCATGTACACCCATTACTATGCTGAAATTCCGAAAGGAACTTCTCTCTCCTCATTTACATTCAAGCAATACTTTTGTATCATGAATCTAAATTACATTAAAATTGTTGGTACATGTATCTATATGACCCCCTTATAGTCCGTTTCATGTAGATATGATGATACACCCCTTTCCCTCTCATCAACCATTTTTATGAATTCTTATATCACGTCGTTACGCTGCCGAAATTTAACTGATTTTCTAAGCCAATGCCATTGTGTAGTGAATACCATGCCCACTTCTCCATCAAGGGTATTCACCTTCATTCACATTTACTTATTGATTATAAAGTTTCATTCCACATTACTTTTTCATGGAATAAATTATTATGTTTTATGAATCCATGTTTTGTGATCCATGTGACACACTTATGCATGAAATGAAATGTTTAAGAAGGGTGCGCCCTTATAGCGCTCCAATGCATTGGGTAAAGTATAGTATCATGATACTTCATGTTCAATGAGTGTTGAATCATGCTAATTCAAGTGCAACAAGGGTTTACTCATGCTTCATGTGCAATGAGAATTTACTCATGCTCCATGTGCAATGAGCCTTGGCTCATGCTAATTCCATGTTAAGTGTTGTTGCTACATTTCCATGTTATGATTATCATGCTTTATCATGCCTTTATGTTAATTTTTCTCTTATTCTATATTTATATGATTATTGTCTAACATTTATTGTACTCCTCATGTATTCCATGTTTATTCCCTTACTAGGCTTTATAGCTCACCCCTTTTCTTATGCATGTCCTCAGGTTATCCCATGCAATGCTAAGTACGAGGGAATGTAGTGGTCATGTAAAGTAAGTTTTCAATAAAGATGTTGTATTTCATGTTTTAAGTTTTTATGTAATGATCCTAAGACCCAAAGACACTAAACCTATCAATCTTCTTTGTTGTATCAAGTGAAGTTTTATGTAATAAATCATGTTTAAGTTTGTAATAAAACCAGGGTTGTCATAGTTGGTATTAGAGGATAGGTTTATTTATTTTTGGGATTCGGATCAGAAAACCCTAGTAAAGCTTTAGATACAAGACTAAGTATAATAAAAACATCCCTATGTTTTGGTGAGTACTGAGTAAGTGGTTTATCAAACAAATATATCCCTGTCTGGATACGAGCAGGTAGAGGCGGCTCTGGCATAGATGTATCCTAGGGGTAAAACCCGAAAACACCACTTTGAGCTAGACTCGAACGGGAACTGGTGCACGACAACGGGCCTTGCTGCACTCTTCGTTACAACAATCCCAGGGGATATGTTTTGATAAATTCAAAAGCTTAGTATGAACCCTTATTAAGGTAATTAAAAAAAACGCCCCTACAAATATATGTTAGAAAGTAGATCATGAAAAGCCTAGGTTGAACCCTATAGACTCTTGAGTAAGGAAATAAAATTTTATTTATAAGTCATCAACTTTTGTCTTTGGATTACCCTTTATGCGTTACCCACCAAAATTTACTTTTTTTTATATCCAATAGATGGTAATAGGAGGACTCTGGATAACAACCGATGTAAAGATCAGTGTGATGAATGTACTAATGAGTTTCCCAATCCAATGGGAGCGGGAATCGCGAAATTTGTCATGCTTCTCTCTCAGCTAACTCAAGATTTTAATAGAAACACGGGTCAAGAGGAATGTCCAAACCCCCCTAAGAAGGAACAAGTCACTATCGAGAGCTTCATGAGACAAAGGCCTCCTACTTTTGGTGGATCATCTAATCCCACGATCACTGAACAATGGATCAACTCCATTGAAAATATCTTCTCCATCCTTCAATGCTTTGAACAAGAGAAGGTTCTCCTGGCGGCTTATTGTATGGAGGGTGAAACTGATCAATGGTGGATGTTGATAAAAAATATGAAGCCTGAAGAGGAGATCGAGGCGTTGGAATGGAAGGATTTCTGGAATATGTTTTTTGATAAATATTTTCCGCGCACCCTCCGGCTTAAGATGGAAAGGGACTTCCTTTCCCTTAAGAAAAAAGAAAAATAATCTGTTGGAGCATACGAGGCAAACTTCACAAGGCTTTCATGATATGATTATGGCTTTGTCATTACCCCTGAATGCAAGGTTGACCGCTTATTTGTTGGGCTGAAGCCTAGCCTGCAGAAAGCATTGGCAATCCATGACTTCAAAATCTATGAGGAAATTGTCTAATTTTCCCTCAAGGTCGAAATAGAGATCGGGGAATCACAGGGGTATCATGGGGAAAAGATGCATAAGGTGGACTTTAATACTAGCGGTCCGATGGATAAATCCAACGGTGCTAAGAAGATCCAGCACCCCACTTTCCAAAAGTGCGGAAAGAAGCACCCTGGAAATTGACTCAAGGGGACGAGGAAATGCATTAGGTGTAGAAGAGAAGGGAACCTAGCTGTTAAGTGTAAGAAAGAAAGACCCGTGGCTGCGATAGAGGAGAGGAATGCTCTGTTCGAACCTCAACACGTTGTTCATTTCTACAACTGTAAAGAACTGGGGAATCTTGCAAATCAGTGCCCTAATCCAAAGGTTTTCATAGGCAACCAACAACCTCCATGGAAGTAAGGAAGAGCTTTTTCCATCACTTTTGCCGAAGTGAACCCCGACAACGAAGTGGTGACAGGTACGTTAGTTATTCATTCAAGAATATCAAATGTACTTTTTGATTCAGGTTTTACGCATCCTTTTATATCTCGAAAGTTTAGTAGAACAATCCCAGCACCACCAAAAATCATGGAAGTGAAGATGTCGGTGAGTAAGGAAAATGGGGAAATCATTGCATCCCATGAATATAAGTCCTCCCCTATTATAATCTATGGATTGAATTTCTCGGTGAACCTCATCATACTCCCTCTGATGGAATTTGATGCAATTCTTGGCATGTATTGGTTTTCCTTATATAGAGCCAACAAAAATTGTCGGGAGAGGGAAATCACACTCCATATGGAAAATCAACCCCCAATTCTTTACAAGTGTAAGGAGGAAGATGAATCTCTTTTAGCTCCATCATCTCAAGCATGGATATTACTGCCCTATGAGCACACGTATCTTGCTCAGATGGTTGGGTCCAAGGAAGAAACCATCCTTAAAGAAATGCCTATTTTGAGGGAATTCACTGAAGTATTTCCCGAGGAACTGCCTGGTATTCCTCCTAGAAGAGATGTTGAATTATCTATTGAACTTATACTAGGGGTGCTACCAATATCCAAGAATCCATATAGAATAGTTTTTATAGATCTTGAAGAGCTGAAGAAACAACTACAGGAGAATCTGGATAAAGGGTTTATACACCCAAGTGGTACACTATGGGGTGCACCAGTCCTCTTCGTCAAGAAGAAGGATGGGTCAATGAGGATTTTCATTGATTATCATGAACTTAACAAAATCACAGTAAAGAACAAGTATCATCTTCCACAGATCGATGAATTTTTCAATCAGCTGCGTGGAGCACAATACTTCTCCAAGATAGATTTGCATTCAGGATATTATCAAGTAAGGGTGAAGAAGGAAGATGTCCCCAAGACTGCTTTTTGTACAAGATACGGGCACTATGAATTCATAGTAATTCCTTTAGGACTCACCAATGATCCAACAATATTCATGGACTTGATGAATAGAGTCTCTAGAGATTACCTTGAAAAATTTGTGGTAGTCTTTAAAGATGATATCTTAATATACTCCAACACCAAGGAGGATCATGAGGAGCATTTAAGAACTGTACTAGAGACTTGGCGCAAGAAGTCGCTCTATGAAAAGTACATCAAGTGTGAGTTCTA
This sequence comes from Viscum album, assembly GCA_963277665.1. Taxonomy (NCBI): domain Eukaryota; kingdom Viridiplantae; phylum Streptophyta; class Magnoliopsida; order Santalales; family Viscaceae; genus Viscum; species Viscum album. The sequence goes on from OY728137.1 coordinate 766,424,061, forward strand.
GTTGAAGTAAGTCTCATTCTTGGGCCATATCATCACAAGCAATGGGATATCTGTGGATCCCTCCAAAACAGATGCAATTGAGGGATGGCTGAGACCAACATCGGTAACAGATATCCGTATCTTCTTGGGGTTATCTGCATATTATCGACAACTTGTGAGAAATTTTCATGATTGTCCAACCCACTTACCAAGCTAACTCAAAAGGGGACTAAAATTTTCTTGGAGTGATGAATGCGAAGAAAGCTTCAAGGAGTTGAAATGGAGGCTTATCACTGCGCCCGTGCTCACTTTACCCACAAGTGGGGAAATTTTTGTGGTATTCAGTGATGCTTCGAAGAAGGGCTTAGGCTGTGTGCTGATGTAGAATGATAAAGTGATATCCTATGCCTCAAGGTAGTTGAAAATCCATGAGAGAAACTATCCAACGCATGATCTGGAGTTGGCGGCGGTGATCTTTTCCTTGAAAATCTGGCGGCATTATCTCTATGCGGAGAAATGTGAGACATATACTGACCACAAGAGTCTTAAATATATATTCACACAGAAAGAGCTTAATATGCACTAGAGAATATGGATAGATCTCATCAAGGATTATGAATTTTCAATACATTACCACCCTGGGAAAGCGAACAAGGTGGAAGATGTCCTAAGTAGAAAGGACCCAACGATTCTATCAATGATGATAATTGAGAAAGATCCAATCTTCTTAGACTTGATGAAGATGGACATGGGAATCATAAAGAAGGGAACATCATCAATCCTTTCACAAATGATTGCTCAATCGTCTCTTTTAGAAAGGTTAAAGGATGCTCAAAAGGATGATGTGGGAATTTAGGAAAAAGTGGAAGCTATCAAAAAAGGGAAATCCTCGGAGTTTAATGTTAATGAAGAAGGAATTGTGCGATTTGGGAAAAGGCTATGTTTTCTATCATGTCCGGAGTTGAAGAAGGAACTTTTGGATGATGCACATAGTTCAAATTTCTCTATTCACCCAGGGAGCACAAAGATGTATCCAGATTGTAACACCCGAGACTTTTATGTTATATGAATCATCAAAGGAATCTTTTTCTACACAACACTTGCTTGGCTTTCTTTACACGCAATCACGACCTTCCTCGATAGCTCGCGTCGTACGCAATACCGAGTTTCACTAAACAACAATATGCTATTAAAACTAGCCGTTATGAATAGTAATAACCACTTTTTAAAATTTTATGAATTTTATTTTTCAAAATGGACTTCATTTTTGGACTCAGAATATCGAAATTAGCCTAGGGTGAAATTTTGGTATTTTTCTGAAAACTTTCAATTTTTGATGAATAGTGAAACCACTAAGTGGTAGGTTAAAAACTGAATTTTGCATAAAACTTAATTTTACCGCTTTTGTGAATGGAATTTCGAAAATCCGACAGACACGGTTGATATCAGTAAGTAAAATGTGGTTCAATGAGATAAAAATAATTTTTTGGTGAATAGTAACTTTTTACTTTTTTTTTACCGCAGTTAATAGTAAATAGGGTAACTAAGGGTAAATATGATATTAATATTACCCTAAAACATGTCCTAATTCTATTGGACAAGTGTAATTCGACCAAAAACAACCTTATGAATAAAATATGACCATTTAGGCCCACTTGGATTAGATTAGGACATTTATTATTAATTTATTTAAAGAAGGGTTAAAATGGTTAAAAATCAAAGTTTAATAAGTAAATCATTTTTAATATGGGGTTATACATAAGATAAATTCGACTATAAATATTCATTAGAAAGCTAAAAAGAGTTTCTACATAATGGTATTTTATTTGTAATTTTTAGACATCAAATAATTTAATTTATTTATGACACAAAGATGGTGCAATAATTATCTTATTAATGAAATATTGACATAATTGATAATATAAATACCAAAATAAATGTAATTTAAGACTTTTTATGAATTACACTAATTTTCTAGGTTACTATGATATATTAGTGTTTATTTAATTAACTTTTTTCGAACATATAATTCTGTTATGACTTTCACAAAAATCATATATCAAATAGTGTCAAAATTGACACAAAATAGTTTTTAAATCAAATATTATATTACTAATTGTTATTTTATTCCTAAAAATCTAAGGTTCAGCCAAATTACTTAGATAAGGATATATATATTAATAATAAACAATTTGGGGTTCGTTTGGCATGTTATAGTAAGTGTATTAACCACATAGTGAAAGAAAACAAAAAGACACGGTAAAAGTTAAATTAATTAACTTAGAGTTAAATCTAATTGATAAGGTTAAAATAATACCCTAAACTTGTCTAAATCCTATTGGTTGATAGGATTTCGGCCCATCCCCACTTTAGCTTCGAAATAAGACCCTTTGGAACCATTATAAACCGATTTTGACTTTAATATAAAATAATATTTTGAGATATTCCTAAGGTGCCCCTCTCCTCCCTTATAAAAGGGCACCTCCTCCCCCTCCTCCTCACACCAATTTGAGCACTCAAGCTCGGCCAAACCCTGCCATTTTCTCCTCTACACTTCCCTAGAATAATCCTAGAGGTCCTGGTCTTCTCCAAAGACCAATCTTAGTTCCTTAAGTGGAGGATTCAAAGAGGCGTTCCAAAGAAGAGGTAATATCCATTACCGATCTTTTCAATTTCTTTCTTCTTCAACTTCTTCTTATTTAGTTGTTTCATGATAAAGTAATAACATCAGTATTACTTACATACTGATATGTTATTATAAATATGAAACAACCCTAATTCACCTTCTATCCATCCTACGGAAAAATGAAATCACCGCGCGTGCGTACGTACGGAATACCGTCTCCACGCCGTGGTGTAATCTATTTTCCACCATCACCTTACAAGGATGGGTATAATGGTGTAATGAGTAACTATATATGATTATTATGAAGTAATATTGATACTGAAATAATATATATATACTCCAATACAATTCCACGATCATAGGAACGATATCATCACTCGTGCGTACGTATGGAATACCGTCTCCATGATGTGATGCGACTCGTTCTACATGATCTTCATTTCATAATGATTATATAAATGAATTGAATGAATGAATATGGTATATAATACACTAATACCATTCTGGGAATGAATTATCTATAACCTAAAGATAAGAATAAGAATTTATTCAACAAAACACGCATAAGAACAAAAAGTTATAAAGACCCGAGTAACAAGTAACAGTGAAATATTACTAACAAGAAGCTAATAATATGACCATATATGATATCATATCAATATGTATGATTCTGGAATAAGTCAATAACATTATTTAAACCATTATACAGGAGCTTCGGACACGAACACAGCAAATCGGACCTAAGGTAAGGGAAATATCACAATCTCATTTTTATCCGAGATTGTTTATTCGTAAGTATTTAATGGGGTGTATTTTATCATCCACATCCATGTTTCATCAATATGTAATATTATTTAAATCCACCTACAATTGTTTAAATCCATTTTTACCCTTCGGTGAGTTTTTAGTAATATCTATGAAAGGAATCTTTTGTCATACGAGGTACTTTTTGACTTTTCCGACAAAAGTACGAAGAATGTTTTTTTTAACTTATACGGCACGAACGGATTTCTACTGTTTTATAAAGCCTTATTTTCATGAAGATTCCTCTAAAAGATTTCATGACTATTTTCAATAAAATCTCTTTCTTTTAAAATTGCATGATGTTTTTTGAAAAGAAATTGATTTTGAAGAAGAAAGGATATTTTCCTCAAGAATTCAATTCAAGTGTTTTATCAAAATTATTTTCCATCTAAGATAATAAAGGGTTCTGTTTCGATCCATATTTTTACATTGATTTGACTATGTTGTGATGGAATTATTTTTATGAATTCCTTTATCTTATATGAATTGATTTATGATGTCATGATGTTTCAAGAATCCCATTTTTGTTACATGTGTTATGCGATGATGTATGTTTTATGATTATGTGGCACACATAAGAAAGGATTCATTATAAGATGGGTGGGACCTATATCTCCCTCCAATGCATTGGGTAAAGATTTTATATCTCATGAGATAGACATGGCTGGAACGGAAGGTTATTTCGGTTCAGTGATACAGGACTGAAATGAGGAGTGAACTCGGTTCAGAAAGGGACTTTGTCCACTAAGATAGTCTTGGCAATGAGTCATGACTAACAAGAAATGATTTCCATGATTATGTGTGCATGCCACAAAGTTTCAAGTTTTATGTTATGATTATGGGGATCTCATTTTCACTTCTATGAATTATTCCATGATAAGATATTATGATCTCTTTTGCAGGTTTTGATTTTCAAAAAGATATGATATGATTTTTATTTCCTTTATTTGCCCTTGCTGAGCATTTGAGCTCACCCTTTTATGTTTTATTTTCCCCAGGTCAGGAAGATGGATATTAAGTACAATATGCTAAAAGGGACCCTAGATATGATGAAATAAATGGGAGACACTGTAGAAGATTTATGAACCAGTTGTTTATGTTTCCCAGTTTCTAAAGACACTATACCTATACGGTCCTTTGTGGTTTTGTCATATGTTGTAATAAGTGTGCTTCAATTTTGAAGTAGTAACAATGTATGTAAAGTATTGGTCGTTATAGTTGGTATCAGAGGAAAGGTATAGTCAACCTTTGGAAACTAGGATGTCAAAGCCTTAGTAAGAACCCTAAGGATAAGTCTAAGCATAGAACAAAATCTTAGAAATGGCCATGAATAACCTAGGATAAGACCATAAGCATGAATTTTTTTTTCTTGAATTATGTGGTTTCCTATTATAATTAGTGTTGCTCACACTATTCTTCTTGGTTTTAGTCAATGGCTGGAACCCGAAGGAACCGTGTTAATGCGGAATGCGATGGGCAATGCAATGATTGTCCCCCTGAGCAACCAAACGATATGGGAGCTGGAATGCAAAATCTTGCAGCCATGCTCACACAACTTTCTCAAGCTATGAATCATGCAGGATTTCCAAACGAACAAAGGAGGGAGCAACATTCTGTTGAATCCTTCATGAGGCAGCGTCCACCTTCTTTCAGCGGGTCTACTGATCCATTAGTTGCTGAACAATGGATTAGTACTACTGAAAAGATATTTTCAGTTCTTCAATGTTCTGAGCATGATAAAGTCATCCTAGCAGTGTATCGTTTGGAAGGAGATGCGGATCAATGGTGGAATCTTGTTAAGAATACGAGGCAAAGGGATGAAATTGAGTCTATGGAATGGGACGAGTTCAAGAACTTATTTTTCAATAAGTACTTCCCTCGTATTCTCCGAACAAATATGAAGAAAGAGTTCCTTGAACTGAAGCAAAGGGATGATGAATCTGTTAGTACCTATGAAGCAAATTTTACAAGACTTGCAAGGTACGCTTCTGGTATTATTATCCAACCTGAGAGTAAGATCGATCGATTCTTTAGTGGCTTAAAACCAAGTCTTCGAAGGGCGTTAGCCATAAGGGACTTCAATATCTACGAGGAAATCGTTCGATGTGCTCTCAAATTCGAGATGGAGATTGGAGTAACCCATCAGTCACATGGGTTTGATAAGAAGAGGAAGATGGAATTCAAAGAAAAATCTAAAGAGCACACGGAAAAGAAGATGAACTTTCCCTTATGCTCAAAGTGTGGAAAGAAACATGGAGGGAGTTGTCTTAAAGGGACAAGTAAATGTTTTAAATGTGGAAAGGAAGGTCATCGGGCATTTGAATGCCGTGATAATGGGAAGAAGATGTCTAATGATGCAAACAAAGGAAGGGATACACAGAATGAACCTACTACACTTCAATGTTTCAAGTGCAAGGAGATGGGGCATTATGCCAATCAATGCCCAAATCCAAGGGTTGATGATGATGGTCGACGTCAACAAAATCTTAAGGCTAAAGACAAAGGAAAGTCACATGCAATTTCTATCAGCGATGTGGAGTACGATAACGAAGTGGTGAAAGGTACACTTACCATCCAATCTAAAGTAGAAAATGTTTTATTTGATTCTGGATCCACCCACTCTTTTATTTCTAAAGAATTTTCTAAGGGTATCACCGTATTACCTCAATAATTAGATTTTGAGTTAGCTGTGACAACACCTAATGGCACAACAGTCGCATCAAAAGTTTATAATTCTTCTCCGATCGAAGTTTGTGGGAAAGTGATTCCTGCAAATCTTGTGATCCTTCCTTTATTGGAATTTGATGTGATTCTTGGCATGGATTGGCTTTCTCTACATGGAGCTCATATCAATTGCCAAAGAAGGGAAGTCACATTTCATATTCCAGATCAATCTACGATCGTATACCAATGCAAGGATGAACATAACCTTCCAGTGGAAATTTCTTCCATCTTATGGGTATTGATTCCACTAAATGAAGGTTATTTATCTCAAATGGTTGGTGAGAAACTCACGATTAAGAATATGCCCATTGTACAGGAGTTTGATGATGTCTTTCCGGAGGAATTGCCGGGTCTTCCACCAAATCGTGAAGTTGAGTTTTCAATAGAACTCGTACCGGGTGCTTTGCCTATTTCGAAGACACCTTATAGAATGGCCCCAATTGAGTTGCAGGAATTGAAGAAGCAACTCCAAGAGAATCTTGATAAGGGATTCATACGCCCTAGTGCGTCACCTTGGGGAGCACCTGTTCTATTTGTTAAGAAGAAAGATGGATCAATGAGACTCTGCATTGATTATCGAGAACTTAACAAGATCACTATCAAGAACAAATATCCTCTCCCATGCATTGATGACTTATTTGACCAACTACGCGGAGCTCAATACTTTTCCAAGATTGATCTTCGTTCAGGGTATCATCAATTAAGGGTCAAAAGGGAGGATATACCAAAGACGGCTTTCCGTACAAGGTATGGACACTATGAATTTATAGTGATGCCATTTGGTCTTACTAATGCCCCTGCTATCTTCATGGATCTAATGAATAGAGTCTTTAGAGACTATCTTGATCAATTTGTGGTAGTCTTTATAGACGATATTCTTGTCTATTCAAAGAGCAAGGAAGAGCATGCAGATCACTTGAGAATTATATTGAAGACCCTGAGAAAGGAGAAGCTTTATGCCAAATTTACCAAGTGTGAATTTTGGCTTCAAAAAGTTGCATTTTTGGGTCACATAATCTCAAAAGAGGGGATATCTGTGGATCCAGCAAAAACAGAGGTTATCGAAAGATGGTCGAGACCAACAACAGTAACTGAGATCCGAAGTTTTCTTGGTTTGGATGGATATTATCGACGTTTTGTAAAAGATTTTTCACGATTATCTAATCCACTCACCAAGTTGACTCGGAAAGAAGTTAAGTTTGTCTGGACAGATGAATGTGAAGAGAATTTCAAGGAGTTGAAAAGAAGGTTATCCAGTGCACCTGTGCTCACACTGCCTTGTAGTGGAGAAAGGTTTGTGATCTACAGTGATGCATCCAAGAAGGGATTGGGGTGTGTTCTTATGCAAAATGATATGGTGATAGCTTATGCCTCACGACAGTTGAAAATCCATGAGCAAATTTACCCAACACATGATTTGGAGTTGGCTGCGGTAATCTTTGCATTAAAGATTTGGAGGCATTACCTTTATGGTGAAAGGTGTGATATTTATACTGATCATAAAAGTTTAAAGTATATTTTCACACAAAAGGAGTTGAATATGCGTCAAAGAAGATGGTTGGAGCTGATTAAGGATTATGACTGCTCAATCCATTACCACCCTGGGAAAGCAAACAAGGTGGCAGATGCATTAAGTCGACAAGACCATGCTAGTTTATCCATGATGAGGATCACAAAAGATCCAATATTTATGGATTTACAAAGGATGGATCTTGGAATTATAATGGAAGGGGAAAAATCTTATCTTTCTCAAATGAATGTTCAACCATCTATACATGTGAAGATTAAAGAGGCACAGAAAGAAGATGTCGAGTTACAAAAGAAGGTGAGAAATGTTCCTGAATTCAACCTTGATTGTGATGGGATAATAAAGTTCAGGAATCGGGTTTGTGTTCCTCCCATCCCCGAATTAAAGAAGGAGCTGCTGGATGAGGCTCATAGTTCTTCATTCTCTATTCATCCTGGAAGCACGAAGATGTATAGGGACCTGAAAGAGTACTTCTGGTGGGTTGGCATGAAAAGAGATGTTTCTGAATATGTCTCTCGATGCTTGGTTTGTCAACAAGTTAAAGCTGAGAGACAGAAGTCTAAGGGGATGTTACAACCATTACCCATACCCGAATGGAAATGGGAAAACATCACTATGGACTTTGTCACAGGACTTCCTAAAACATCCAAAGGCAATAATGCTATCTGGGTCATAGTTGATCGTCTTACAAAGTCTGCACACTTCATTCCTATTAGAGAGGATTTCTCTCTAGATCAGCTTGCCAGGATATATGTAAAGGAAGTGGTAAGATTGCATGGAGTACCACTTTCTATTATATCTGATCGGGATCCGAGATTTACCTCGAAGTTCTGGCGAAGTCTTCAGCATACTCTGGATACAGAGTTGAGTTTCAGCACTGCTTATCATCCCCATACAGACGGTCAGTCTGAGAGAACAATTCAAACCCTAGAAGATATGTTGAGAGCTTGCTCTATGGATTTCAAAGGAGGTTGGGATCAACACCTACCTTTGGTAGAATTTTCTTATAATAATAGCTTTCACTCCAGTATTCAGATGGCTCCTTATGAAGCTCTCTATGGAAAGAAATGCAGGACTCCAACTTGCTGGGATGAAGTTGGGGAAAGAAGGCTATTAGGACCTGATCTCGTTGATGAAATGGCAGAAAAGGTTAGATCTATTCAACAACACATAAGAGCAGCTCAGAGTCGACAGAAAAGTTATGCCGACAACCGAAGAAAAGACCTAGAGTTTGAAGTGGATGATAAAGTGTTCTTACGAATATCTCCCTGGAAGAGGGTTATGAGATTTGGAAAGAAGGGGAAGTTGAGCCCTAGATATATCGGTCCTTTCGAAATACTGGATCGTGTTGGGAAGGTAGCTTACCGATTGGCGCTTCCACCGAATCTCTCTCAAGTTCACGATGTGTTCCATGTATCTCTCCTGAGAAAGTACATACCAGATCCTTCACATGTACTCAGCTCAAAAGTTGTACCGCTGGAGCAAGATCTTTCTTATGAAGAACAGCCGATAGAGATTTTGGATCGTAGCGAAAAAGTCCTACGAAACAAGACCACTCACTTGGTGAAAGTTTTATGGAGGAACCACCAACTTGAAGAAGCTACATGGGAGCTTGAGGATATGATGAGGGAGAAGTATCCTCATCTGTTTGTTACAAAGTGACGAATTTCGAGGGCGAAATTCTTTTTAAGGGGGGTAGAATGTAACACCCGAGACTTTTATGTTATATGAATCATCAAAGGAATCTTTTTCTACACAACACTTGCTTGGCTTTATTTACACGCAATCACGACCTTCCTCGATAGCTCGCGTCGTACGCAATACCGAGTTTCACTAAACAACAATATGCTATTAAAACTAGCCGTTATGAATAGTAATAACCACTTTTTAAAATTTTATAAATTTTATTTTTCAAAATAGACTTCATTTTTGGACTCATAATATCGAAATTAGCCTAGGGTGAAATTTTGGTATTTTTCTGAAAACTTTCAATTTTTGATGAATAGTGAAACCACTAAGTGGTAGGTTAAAAACTGAATTTTGCATAAAACTTAATTTTACCGCTTTTGTGAATGGAATTTCGAAAATCCGACAGACACGGTTGATATCAGTAAGTAAAATGTGGTTCAATGAGATAAAAATAATTTTTTGGTGAATAGTAACTTTTTACTTTTTTTTTACCGCGGTTAATAGTAAATAGGGTAACTAAGGGTAAATATGATATTAATATTACCCTAACACATGTCCTAATTCTATTGGACAAGTGTAATTCGACCAAAAACAACCTTATGAATAAAATATGACCATTTAGGCCCACTTGGATTAGATTAGGACATTTATTATTTATTTATTTAAAGAAGGGTTAAAATGGTTAAAAATCAAAGTTTAATAAGTAAATAATTTTTAATATGGGGTTATACATAAGATAAATTCGACTATAAATATTCATTAGAACGCTAAAAAGATTTCCTACATAATGGTATTTTATTTGTAATTTTTAGACATCAAATAATTTAATTTATTTATGACACAAAGATGGTGCAACAATTATCTTATTAATGAAATATTGACATAATTGATAATATAAATACCAAAATAAATGTAATTTAAGACTTTTTATGAATTACACAAATTTTCTAGGTTACTATGATATATTAGTGTTGATTTAATTAACTTTTTTCGAACATATAATTCTGTTATGACTTTCACAAAAATCATATATCAAATAGTGTCAAAATTGACACAAAATAGTTTTTAAATAAAATATTATATTACTAATTGTTATTTTATTCCTAAAAATCTAAGGTTCGGCCAAATTACTTAGATAAGGATATAGATATTAATAATAAACAATTTGGGGTTCGTTTGGCATGTTATAGTAAGTGTATTAACCACATAGTGAAAGAAAACAAAAAGACACGGTAAAAGTTAAATTAATTAACTTAGAGTTAAATCTAATTGATAAGGTTAAAATAATACCCTAAACTTATCTAAATCCTATTGGTTGATAGGATTTCGACCCATCCCCACTTTAGCTTCGAAATAAGACCCTTTGGAACCATTATAAACCGATTTTGACTTTAATATAAAATAGTATTTTGAGATATTCCTAAGGTGCCCCTCTCCTCCCTTATAAAAGGGCACCTCCTCCCCCTCCTCCTCACACCAATTTGAGCACTCAAGCTCGGCCAACCCCTGCCATTTTCTCCTCTCCACTTCCCTAGAATAATCCTAGAGGTCCTGGTCTTCTCCAAATACCAATCTTAGTTCCTTAAGTGGAGGATTCAAAGAGGCGTTCCAAAGAAGAGGTAATATCCATTACCGATCTTTTCAATTTCTTTCTTCTTCAACTTCTTCTTCTTTAGTTGTTTCATGATAAAGTAATAACATCAGTATTACTTACATACTGATATGTTATTATAAATATGAAACAACCCTAATTCACCTTCTATCCATCCTACGGAAAAATGAAATCACCGCGCGTGCGTACGTACGGAATACCGTCTCCACGCCGTGGTGTAATCTATTTTCCACCATCACCTTACAAGGATGGGTATAATGGTGTAATGAGTAACTATATATGATTATTATGAAGTAATATTGATACTGAAATAATATATATATACTCCAATACAATTCCACGATCATAGGAACGATATCATCACTCGTGCGTACGTACGGAATACCGTCTCCACGATGTGATGCGACTCGTTCTACATGATCTTCATTTCATAATGATTATATAAATGAATTGAATGAATGAATATGGTATATACTACACTAATACCATTCTGGAAATGAATTATCTATAACCTAAAGATAAGAATAAGAATTTATTCAACAAAACACGCATAAGAACAAAAAGTTATAAAGACCCGAGTAACAAGTAACAGTGAAATATTACTAACAAGAAGCTAATAATATGACCATATATGATATCATATAAATATGTATGATTCTGGAATAAGTCAATAACATTATTTAAACCATTATACAGGAGCTTCGGACACGAACAAATCAAATCGGACCTAAGGTAAGGGAAATATCACAATCTCATTTTTATCCGAGATTGTTTATTCGTAAGTATTTAATGGGGTGTATTTTATCATCCACATCCATGTTTCATCAATATGTAATATTATTTCAATCCACCTACAATTGTTTAAATCCATTTTTACCCTTCGGTGAGTTTTTAGTAATATCTATGAAAGGAATCTTTTGTCATACGAGGTAATTTTTGACTTTTCCGACAAAAGTACGAAGAATGTTTTTTTTTAACTTATACGGCACGAACGGATTTCTACTGTTTTATAAAGCCTTATTTTCATGAAGCTTCCTCTAAAAGATTTCATGACTATTTTCAATAAAATCTCTTTCTTTTAAAATTGCATGATGTTTTTTGAAAAGAAATTGATTTTGAAGAAGAAAGGATATTTTCCTCAAGAATTCAATTCAAGTGTTTTATCAAAATTATTTTCCATCTAAGATAATAAAGGGTTCTGTTTCGATCCATATTTTTACATTGATTTGACTATGTTGTGATGGAATTATTTTTATGAATTCCTTTATCTTATATGAATTGATTTATGATGTCATGATGTTTCAAGAATCCCATTTTTGTTACATGTGTTATGCGATGATGTATGTTTTATGATTATGTGGCACACATAAGAAAGGATTCATTATAAGATGGGTGGGACCTATATCTCCCTCCAATGCATTGGGTAAAGATTTTATATCTCATGAGATAGACATGGCTGGAACGGAAGGTTATTTCGGTTCAGTGATACAGGACTGAAATGAGGAGTGAACTCGGTTCAGAAAGGGACTTTGTCCACTAAGATAGTCTTGGCAATGAGTCATGACTAACAAGAAATGATTTCCATGATTATGTGTGCATGCCACAAAGTTTCATGTTTTATGTTATGATTATGGGGATCTCATTTTCACTTCTATGAATTATTCCATGATAAGATATTATGATCTCTTTTGCAGGTTTTGATTTTCAAAAAGATATGATATGATTTTTATTTCCTTTATTTGCCCTTGCTGAGCATTTGAGCTCACCCTTTTATGTTTTATTTTCCCCAGGTCAGGAAGATGGATATTAAGTAGAATATGCTAAAAGGGACCCTAGATATGATGAAATAAATGGGAGACACTGTAGAAGATTTATGAACCAGTTGTTTATGTTTCCCAGTTTCTAAAGACACTATACCTATACGGTCCTTTGTGGTTTTGTCATATGTTGTAATAAGTGTGCTTCAATTTTGAAGTAGTAACAATGTATTTAAAGTATGTGTCGTTATACAGATCTCCGAGAAAAATTTTGGTGGGATAATATGAAGAAGGAGATCTCTAAATATACATCAAAGTGCCTGGTGTGCCAGCAAGTGAAGGCAGAGAGGCGGAAGTCTAAGGGGATGATGCAACCATTTCCCATAGCAAAATGGAAATGGGAGAACATCACCATGGACTTTGTCACTGGACTTCTGAGGACATCCAAAGGCAACAATGCAATCTGGGTTGTGGTGGATCGTCTTACAAAGACTGCACACTTCATTGCTATTCTGGAGGATTTCTCGTTGGATCAACTGGTACAGATATATATCAGGGAAGTGGTAAGGATGCATGGAGTACCACTATCTATTGTGTCTGACCGAGATCCAAGATTCACCTCTACATTTTGGAAGAGTCTTCAACATGATCTGAATACTGAACTGAACTTTAGTACGGCTTATCATCCTCAAACTGATGGCCAATCCCAGCAGACTATCCAAACACTTGAGGACATGTTGAGAGCGTGATCAATGGACTTTAAAGGAGGATGGGATCAACATCTTCCTCTGGTTGAGTTCTCTTATAATAATAGTTTCCACTCGAGCATCCAAATGGAAATATATGAAGCCCTGTATGGGAAAAGGTGTAAAACATTGGCATGTTGAGATGAGGTTGGTGAACGTAAGCTGATTGGACCAGAAATGGTCGAGGAAATGGTGGAGAAGGTGAAAACCATTCAGCAACATATCAAGGCATCCCAGAGCCGAAAGAAGATTTATGTAGATAATCTTCAATGAGACCTTGAGTTTAATGTTGGAGACATGGTTTTTATACACATATCTCCATGGAATAAGGTCATGAGGTTTGGAAAAAAAGGGAAGTTAAGTCCAATGTACATCGGCCCCTTATAGATTCTTCATCGTGTCGGGGCTGTGGCCTATCGACTAGCACTTCCACCTACCATGGTCAAAGTACATGATGTCTTTCATGTATCCCTCTTAAGGAAGTACATACCATACCCTTCACATGTACTCTCTTCTGAGGTGGTATAGTTGGAGGATGATCTTTCTTATGAGGAGCAACCAGTGAAGATCTTAGATCGTAGAGAAAAAGTTCTACGAAATAAGACAATGCCCCTCGTCAAGGTGTTGTGGCGAAACCACAAGTTTGAAGAATCAACTTGGGAATCAGATGAAATGATGAAGCTGAGTTACCCACATCTGTTTTAGTGTTGGAAAAGGAAATTTCTAGGGTGAAATTTCTTAAGGGGGGAATATTGTAACGACCCAAAGTTTCATTAATGGAAATCCCTCTTGGTATAATTAAATGTATATTTATATAAAATTTTTATATAAAATTTCATCTTCTTTGGTTTTATGTTAAGAATTGTGACTGTTGCTTTTATAGCCGTTGAACATTTATCACATGATTAGTATAAATCTATGGCTTTAACAAACCCAATTTACTTAGACAAAGGAAGCGATGACCTCATCCAGTAGAATTGCTCCATACGAAGCCCATTTGTCAGAGCTCGGAAAAGAGGTAGCATATTTGGGCTTCGATCATCACCAAGCCCAAGATGAGCTTCATCATGTCAAGCTCGAATGGGACCGTCTACGGGAAAAGTGGAAGTTGATAGAGATTACCACTAGAGCGATGTTATCCGAGCCACCCCAAGAGTCTGTCACCATCGCACACCTTACCCATAGGTCTTATGCGGTTGTTTTAAGGGGTTATGTAATAAATCACTAGTACTATGTTCATGTACATTATTTTTTGTATATAATAATGAATATACTTTCTTGTCATTATTGATACATTGTAAATAGTTTTTAAAATACAAATAGTGTTTTTAGTTATTATTTAATTAAGAATTCTATTTTATTAAATTAAGGGATATTTGAATTAAATAATATTTTAATAAAATATTATTATTATTATTAAATTAATCTTTATTAAATATAAATGATCTTATAATTTTATGAATGCAATTGTAATTTTTATTAAGGTTTGAAAGCCATTTTTGTCAAAACCCGTGAATTTTCGATAAATGTCGGTTTTTATTTTAAAAGTGAAAATTAACATATTTAGAAAATTATTTAGATAAAATAAATGTTATTTCTAGAATCAAGACATCGAAATTATCCAACGCTGAATTTTTCATAATTTTCTGAGACAGTCAAATTTTTGGGTAAAAATTAAATACCATTTAAATATATAATGTGTTTTATGACATCATAATGACCCAATAGTGATGTAATAAAATACTATAAGCTTTATGTTAGGCCAATATATGTTTTACCATTAAAATAATGTGATTTTTGGTTTGTTTGACTTATTTTACAAAGCATTAATGGACCCCTCAAGACTTATTAGACATCTTGTCTTTTTAAATTATTTTCCATGGGAGTGTGACTCACCTCCACCTAAGAAACCCCATTATTTTAAGAAGTTAGGACTTTTAACATATAAAATATTGTTTTCCTCTCCCCTTTTCCAAAAACCACGGGCAAAAACCATGATCTGATTTGTGGTTTGGATTAGTTTAATGAAAGCGGTCCCAAGCCTAAATAATAAAGAATTCACTCACCTTTCCTATATAAACCCACCCAAGCTCCCACTTCCTCCTCACTAAAAGCCTTTATATTTCTTCCAACCTCTTCCCTACTCTCTCTAGAATCCTCCCAAGGTGCCCTAAGCTCCCAAGAAGCCTCTCTCAAGCCTCTCTCAAACCTTTGGAAGCACACTTCCAAGTAAGGGTTTTTCTTCCTTCCACTTTTTTTCCAATTTTCTCAGTATTGTTATGCCATTTTAATTTCAATTATAAATTATGGGTTATGGTTTCACACCTCCCCCATACTTCCCTCTTATTTTTTGAATTATGGGAGACCCCTTTCTCTCTCATTAAATGCCCCCTATGTACACCCGTTACTAGGCCGAAATTCCGAAAGAAACTCCTCTCTCCTCATTTACATTCAAGAAATAATTTTGTATCATGAATCTAAATTCCATTACAATTGTTAGTAAATATGTCTATATGACCCCCCTTACTATCCATTTCATGTTGATATGATGAGACACCCCTTTATCTCTCATCAACCATTTTTATGAATTCTTATATCACGCTGTTATGCTGCCAAAACTGCACCGATTTTCTAAGGCAATGCCATTGTGTAATGAATACCATGCCCATTTCTCCATAAAGGGTATTCAACTTCAGGCACATTTACTTATTGATTATAAAGTTTCATTACACATTACTTTGTCATGGAATAAATGATTATGTTTTATGAATCCATGTTTTATGATTCATGTGGCACACTTATGTATGAAATGAAATGTTTATGAAGCGTGTGCCCTTATAGCGCTTAAATGCATTGGGTAAAGTATAGTATCATGATACGTCATGTGCAATGAGTGTTGACTCATGCTAATTCAAGTGCAACTAGGGTTTACTCGTGCTTCATGTGCAATGAGGATTTACTCATGCTCCATGTACAATGAGCCTTAGCTCATGTTAATTCCATGTTAAGTGTTGTCGCCACATTTCCATGTTATGATTATCATGCTTTATCATGCCTTTATGTTCATGTTTCTCTTATGCTCTATTGATATGCTTACTGTCTAACATGTATTATATTCCTCATGTATTCCATGTTTATTCCCTTACTGGGCTTTATAGCTCACCCCTTTTCCTATGCATATCCTCAGGTTATCCCATACAATGCTAAGTACGAGGGAATGTAGTGGTCATGTAAAGGAAGTTTTCAATAAAGATGTTGTATTTCATGTTTTACGTTGTTATGTAATGATCCTAATCCCCAAAGACACTAGACCTCTCGATATTCCAGGTTGTATAAAGTGAATAGTTTATGTAATAAATCATGTTTAAGTTTGTAAAAAAAGCAGGGTTGTCATACAAACAGAATAGAGGCCATTTGGTTTGTGAAGCGGCGGCACCACGTGGTTGTCAACTGGTCATTGCGGAACCCACCGGAGGCACGGGTTCTGCCTCTGCCATGGATTCTTCTCACTAGCGGCATGCTGGTCATGCCGCCTCTCCTCCCATAGCCGGCTGAAGTGTCGGCCGCCTCCTCCGATCGCCACAGCTGATGATCCACGACCCCCTTCTCACCAGCGGCATGCGATGGCACACCGTACTTCCTTCATGGACAGCCGATACCGGCCGCTCTGTTGATTTCCATAGCTTTGTGTCGTGGCCTCATCTTATGGCATGCATTGGTGCACCGCCTCATTCGAAGCTGGTCGATGCCACAACACTGGCTGTCTTCCACAAAGGGCGTAAGGGTAGAAAATATAGAGGAGAGTTCGGGCTGGGTTTGTTAGGCCCATGCCCTCTGTGTTAGCTCGTAAAAATTAGGGGGATTAAGTTTTTAATAATCAATTGAATTAAACAACAATCAAAACCCTACAAAGATACCCCGCAACAAGCTCCTACAAAAACAAATGAATCACAAATCAACCTGTTAACGAGGAAGAGGAAAATAATTTAAAATGCGTAAATGAATAAACCCCCTACCTAGAAAATCCATTGGAGAACGTCCGCACTTGATGGTGGGTCGTGTTTTTCGTTCGCGCAATAGGTTCCCAATGAAGTTGTTCACACTTCGTCCTTTGGTTCGTGGTTTGGTGTCACCCTAGACTTGCGATGATCGAAGTTAGGCTTCGCCTAAGAACAACACGCCCCAACAAACTCAACGGTACTCTCAGATTTTCAATCCAAGTCACTGTTTAGAAGTTATGGATTTTACAATAAAATAATTGTCACTTAATTATTTTATTTATGGCCATAAACTAACATTCACTGGTGGCATGCGCCGACCAATATTAGTATCTGACTAAAGAAATAATACCCTCATGAGTTCATTGGTGGTCTCATATTTTAAATCTGAGTCACCATTTGTGAGTTATAAACATTTGAAAAATAAAATAACTTTATTTAATTATTTTATTTATGGTTATTCCATTTTTGGGTTTTCTCACCGGAGGCATGCACCGACTAAACTTAAGTTGCTGCTAGGGTAAACTCGGCATCTTGAACACAACAGTGCCCTCAGATTTCTGATCTAGAAAACTGTTTAAGAGTTATGCCACTTTTTCAAGAAAACTTATTACCCGCGCTAATTAAATCTTAACAAAACTTTGGCAGATCATTCCGTGCACTCCGGAGCTCAAAATCACGCACCGTCAGATTTTGCGGTCTCAAAATAATTCCATATAATTGAAAAAATATTATACAGAAATTTCAGGACATTACATGCTCCCCACCTTAGGGATTTACGTCCCCGAAATCCAAAACAAAGGAAAATCAACTAAATGAGGGTACTGAGAACGAATATGAGCCTCTCGCTCCCATGTGCTCCCCTAGAGGTCCCTGTGATGCCACTGAACTTGCACTAGAGGGATTGACCATCCAAAAAGGACTCTCTCATGTCGATCCTCTATTTCCACCAAGAACTCTGTAAAAGTCACCCCATCGTCAAAGTTCAACTCACCCTAGTCGATAACGTGCTATAGATCATGAACGCATCTCCTCAGCTGCGGTACATGGAAAACATTATGCAGCTAGTGCATCTATGGGGGAAGATATAGGTGGTACACCACCTCGTCCACTCTACTAAGATTCTAGAAAGGTCTGATGAACCTTGGAGATAGCTTTCCACCATGGCCAAACCTCTGAAATCCCCATTGGGGTGAGACTTGTAGGGGGACATGGTCTCCCTCCTCGAACAACAAGGATCTCTATCTCCTGTAGGCATAAGACTTCTGCTGGCTCTGTGCAGTCTTCACTTGCTGACAAGTGAGGCATCATGATAAAAAATCATCCACTACTTCCTTCATCCCTAGCCACCAGTACTGACGTCGGAGGTCCTGATACATCTTCACCACTCCAGGATGTATTGCTAAAGGGGATGTATTGATATCCCTCAACACCTCATCCTGAAGCGTCACTGGCACCATGGTGCATCCTCTAAAGAGGAAGACATGCTCCCCACCTTCAGAAAATCCTTCAGAAGACCATCCTGAGGATATCTGATCACGTCGGGCTTCACAGTCAACGTCCCAAGCTGTGCCTTCCAAATTCGCTGAAGAATTGGGGGAGTGACAGTAATAGACTGGTGGTAAGTTGCTCCATCTTTATCCATGAAGGATATCCAAAGTGCGATTAGCTGCTCTAATTCCTCACTCTATAGCTATAGACCAGACCTCCTGCTGAGTGAGTCTGCTACCACATTCCCCTTTCTTGGAGTATAGACTATCTCAAGGTCATAGTCCTGGATGAACTCTAGCCATCGTCGCTATTTCATCTCCTGAAAGCTCTGATGATACTTCTACATCCACAGGGAAGGATCCCCCTTCTTCGTCAAAGCTGTCAAGGGTGCTTCGACCCTGGTGAAGTTAGGTACAAATCTACGGTAATACCTAGACAAAGCACAATTCCCTCTCTCTTTGGGGTGGTAATTTTGGAAACATATTTTGAAAAGATGTCCCCACACTCTGCCACTCCTGTTTGGAACTGAAAACTGAAAACTCTTGCTACCATGAGGGTAAGGTTCTCCAACTCAAGAGTGATCGATTGCACCCTCCTATGCATGAGTTTATCTTGTGCTGCCTGGGTTTCTTTTTTCTCTGACCAAGGAAAACCACAACCTTTTTTTCCAAATACAGTCAATCTAAGTATGAACTGTAGATGTCCAATCCATACCCAAACTAACGTCGTAAGGCCTCGACGCTGCCACCAAGAGGTTTCAACTGAAACTCTCATCTCAAGGGTCAGATCACACCATCGACATAAGTGTGATTATCGAGTCTCCTCCCAATGGTATCTACATACATAAGGTTCAAGTCAATGGTTTAACTAGAAACTCTAGGTCTTGAACAAGATTCATGGAAAGAAGGAATGATTCGTATCTATGTCTATTAATATGGCATCTAGCAGTAGACACATACCATACCTCTAATAATTCCTGGAGCCCTTGGGTCACACTCCTTGACCGCATGTAGCTACTCCCTTCCCCTGTCCTCCAGCTCCCTGAGCCTGGTGGATACCACATTAGGGTGGTGGTTGTAACATGTTGAAATGTATACCACCTCATGCTACTCTCCTAGCCCCACTTCTACATCTACTTCCCCACAGATTCATTTGTCCCTTTAACTTCTTCTTCCTGAAACATTTTACATTCCCAAGTCTCTGAGACTGGTGTCAGTTTCTTTCTTTCCCACTACTAACAATCACTAGCTGCATCCTCTCAGCCAAAGAAAATTCAACCACAAAGGTTCTCTCTAGCACCCTAATATAAGTAGGAATTCATAGACGAATAGTGTTGGCTCGGATGTCCCTAAAAGCACCTCGCTCGGAGGTCTGATCCCTGAAGCACTGACCGTACTATATTCATCCAGTACCGAGGATGGTTAGTACGCCTTGATGAATACACAGCTACTGACATGTCATACTACCGAAGATGTAGAATTTCTAGGGAACAATCATCCCTTATCTCTTTATGGCAAGATACCCCCTTCTCTAAGGAAGGTTCTCAAGCTTGTACACAGAAAAAGTCACCTCTTCACAAGATTTAGGATAATATAAACCCTGTCATCGTCCTGCTGAGCCCTGTAGAAGGCTCTCTACCAGGACCTCCAATTGATTGAATGGTGCCCTGGCTAGATGGAAACTCGGTCACCTCCTCATGCCAGTTTTTAGCCGCCTATGAGTCGGGCTTGCCTTAGAACCTATGGGGTATCTGATACTGAAACACATGTAAGGCACTAAGACTACATGTGTCCCCTACCAGTACCGCTGGTTGTAACTGCTAACCAAAGGGTAGTGATATAGCGGGCACACTATCTGAAGGTACTGTCTTGAGAAACGGTCCACTAACTGAAGCCTCATCACTCTGAGGACCATCCTCATAGTCACACACTGATAAAGACGGGTAGCTAGGATCACCATCTGATCTACTAGTATCCCAACTAGGAGGAAAACTCCAGCCACAACCTCCATCTAGTCCTCAGCTACCTGGGGATTTGTCTTGCCTCGAAACCTTAGAGGCCTCTTCCGCTAAAACTCATGCAACGTACTTAGTCAGTATGCACCATCCGCTAGTGCGGATGGTGGTAACTACTACCCAATGGTTGGTGGTACTGATTGTACACCACCCGAAGGTGCCAACACAGTAAGAGGGCCTTGCACTAGAGCCTCGTCGATTAGTGGGCCGTCATCGTGTACTATCTCGTGAATCCTAGCTAGTTGTCTATGTGGAGAAATTTTGATAAGGAACAGGTGCACCGCGTTAATTAATTTATACCTGGTGAGCTGACTGCAAGAAATCATAAGAAAAACTTTTCAAAAAAAAACACATGCAATCAGTGTTTTAATGCACTGAGTCGAAAATCAGAATTCAGGGTCCTAGTGTATGGATACATCGACCACCGTACCAACACTAGATTCCCCAAACTAAAAACCACACGTATAAAACTTTACACTATTTCCACATAGAAAAGATCAGAGTCCCAGTTCTTCGGTAGAACCGAACTCCTTTGATACCACTTTGTCACAACTCGTCCCTTGGGGCCCATGCCGTGACTACCCCAAGCTCGCCTTCCATAGGCCAGGGGTTGGCGACTAGCACCAAAAGGTGTAATCCCTAAAATGGGAAGACATTTTTTTTGAACCTGTACAAACACATAGACTAGAATGGAACAAGAAGCAACTGTGAAGTAAACTGCTATAGTAAAAAGAGTGATAAAATTAAAGGGTCCAGAATACAATCTCAATTGAAAAGTACAAGTACAACTAAAAATAGAAAGAATCTCCTCAATCACCCACCGAGAATCCTACCTGAAGGGTAGGTACATATTGCCTCCTCAAGACTCCACGTCCACCCGTCTCCTCTGTGTACCACCTAGTCCTGGCTCCCTCAAACCTCATCCCAGCTACTTGTCCTCTCCATAAGACACAATAAGGTGCAGACGAAGCCCCTGGAGGGGTGAGTATAACAATACCAGTAGGGACCCCGAGACCGCCAAAGGACTCTCCTAATTCCACAAAGTAAAACCACAAAGCATGATCTCAATCACAGAGCACAAAGAAATAGACACATATCAATTAAAGTATCAGCTCAAACTAGTTTTAAGTGAACTACAGAAGTACAAATGATTAGTCATGAAGCTAGATCATATTATTCTGTCAAGAGGCAGTGCTTCTGACCATATAGAGTCTGACCCACCCATGATCGATAGGTAACTAACACCCTCAATGACCGACACGAGATCTAACTCACACAGGATCAATAGGTAACTAACCCTTGCAATAACCCACACAAGATCGGTATGCGTTGACCCACACAGGATCGCTGAGTGCTGACCCACACAGAATCGGAACCAAAAAGGATCGGTATGCACTGAACCACACATGATCGCTGAGCACTGAACCACATAGGATCTGACCCACAAAGGATCGGTTCTGACCCACAAAGGATCACTCGGTACTAAGCTAGGTATGATCTATCTCCAACCTCCGCCTCACTACCAGCCACTGCATTCCCGCTCATAGAACGCTTGAGTACTGTAGTATCTGACCCTTGAGATATCGGTCATACCTAGACCTCCACTAATCTCCATAAAGGATTAACCCAAAGGACCTTCATGTCGTAAGGGTTCCAACACAATAGATGGCGCATCAATCGGATGCCCGGTCTGTGAGTTATAAGCATTTAGTTCCGGGGGCCCTGTTGGATTCAGGTTTGATCCAACCTGGCCATACTCCAACTATCTCCAAAACTCAAGAGGAGTACACCAAAAGGACCGTCTTGATACAAGGATCCCAATACCACAGACGGTTCTTCAAACGGACATCCGGTTCTCAAGATATGTCCCTTTAAGTGTTTCAGGGTCCGGTGGGGGCCCGGGTCCGGTCCGACCCGGCCGGACTGACCCGGTCTGGGATGGGCCGCGGCGGTCTCGGCCCGCTGGGCTGAGGTCTAGTTCATTCCTCATGGGGGCTGTAAAGACCCATAAAATTCAAGGGAATTTTTTTTTTAATTTTCTTTGGGATTTTACAAGAACGCAGTTTCTGACGGTACCTGATTCCGAGGCCCGGTCTACCCAGAATCATTTTCCGAAGTTTAGCTCGGGTACGTTCAGTGAACGAATGAGCGGGTTTTTATAACTTTTGAACCGGTGCTCGGAATATAATTCTGAGGGCACCGATGGAATCGCAACGCCAGTAATTTATTAGAAACACCTTTTACGAAGTTGTGTTTGCTCGGGTGTGGTTTTTAAATTTTCGGGTTAAGTAAATGAATAAAATAAAATGGGGAAACCAAGTTATTTTATTTTATTTTGTTTAACCTAAACTAAGTGGATGAAGTGGGAACCACAATATCCTTCCCACTAGGTAGGATATTTGTGAGGTGGGGCCCACACGAGCCCCACCATTTCTTTTCTTCCTAAACCCACCTCCTTTATTAAGGTAACGCACCCGCACCCCTATTTAATAAAGTCAACCCTTGCGTTTAATCTGGATAATAAACGCCACATTAATTGGGAGGTTTAAACTCCTCAATTAATTCAATTAATTGATTGTTTCAATTTTTTTTAAATTCAAATCGTTGGCTTGTGTGTTAATAAAATAAGATAAGTCTTATTTTATTAGAGGTTGGTTGTGCGAGAGGGTTTGGGAGAAATCACTCAAGCCGTGAAACACTCCTTCCTCGATGAAGAACGCGAAGAACGTGAAGAACGCGAAGAACGCAAAGAACGCGAAGAATGCCGACCTACGATGAAGGTCGACAAGAACGCTGGATCCTCGAAGATCGACGACACCTTTCTCCGCGATGCGACGATCCCCCTTCCGCGACGCCTTCTTCCGCGACGTTCAATTCCGCGACGAACCCTCGCTCGACGACGCTTGAGGTAGGCATTTTGGTTCAATTAAATCTATGTGATTTATATCCTCGGTATGTGTTTAAAATTTTTCGGAAGCCGTTTAAACCGCAAACGCGGTGGGTGCGGACCAACGAACAAGTCCGAACCCACCGTTTCTTCGTTCTTGGTGTGCGGATCGACAGGCGATGACGAAGCAGGCCACAAGGGAATTTTGAGGTCTTCGTAGTGAAGAGCCGATACCGGGAGGACCACTGGCGAAGACGTCAGGCAAAACAGACCACCAGAGCGCATATGGTGGTTCGCGGAAAACCCCGCCGGCACACCTCGCCGGCGGCCGGCACCGGCCGGCCGCCAGGAGGCGGCGACACCCGGCGCCCCGCCGGAAAGGGCCGCCGCAGCCGCAGGCTGCTGGTCTCGTGACCACGCAGGACTGAGGAGGCAGGGACGCGGTGCTAGGTTGCATCCGTTGGCAAGGATCGGCCCCCACGCGGGGGCCGTGGTTTCATTCAAGGGGGTGACACCCCCTTTTTGCGCGGCCGCTCGGCCAGCGCCGAGCCGAACCGCTCGGCCAGCGCCGAGCCGCCCCGGGACAGACCGGCCGCACCGAGTCGGGCCGGGCCGCGCCCAGCCGGGTCGGTTCGATCCCGGTTCGGGCCGACCCACGGGGGGTTGGGCCGGGTCGGACCGGGCCTAGACCCCCCATTTTCGGACTGTTTCGGTCTGTTGCCCATAACTTGGGCTACGGACCTCCGATCGATGCACCATCAGTTGCGTAGAGATACTTGGATCGATACGGTCGTTTTGGTATATTACACTCAAGGTTTAGGAATACTTTGGGTTCATCCGGGTTGGTTCGTACACAAAACCAACCCGGCCCTCGGAGTGAAAACGCTTATAGCTTGAGCTCCAGACGTACGATTGACGTGCTGTCAACTTTGATGGTTTCCTCTTAGTGAGACGGACCGTTTGGCTTACTCTGCTCGAGGTTTGGACGCAATTGGAGTACGGTCGGGTTGGTTTTGACTTAAAAACCAACAGGGCCCCTGGGACGAAAAAGCCAATAACTCTCAGACCGGGCGTCCTATTGACGCGCCGTCTATGACGTTGAGTTCTTGTTGACGATACAGAACTTTTGGATACATAAAATCCAAACTATGTGTCAGTTGATGTATCATCCCCTCGGCTCATGGAGCGGACCCTCCCAAACGAGCTTGCTGTCTGCGGGAACCCTAGAGCTGGCTGCGACAGCGACGACGATGGCGACTGTACAAAAATCCTCCGTGGATTCGACGGCGATGATTACAGCACTCGACGATCCTACGTGGATCAGTGCTACCGATCCTGTGTGGGTCAGATCCTGTGTGGGTCAGTGCTCAGCGGTCCTATGTGGGCCAGCGCCTACATATCCTGTGTGGGTCATTGCGGGGGTTAGTTACCTATCGATCCTTTGTGGGTCATTGCGGGGGTTAGTACCTATCGATCCTTTGTGGGTCATTGCGGGGGTTAGTTACCTATCGATCATTTGTGGGTCATTGCTGGGGTTAGTATCTATCGATCCTTTGTGGGTCATTGTGGGGGTTAGTACCTATCGATCCTGTGTGGGTCCAACGGCTTAGATGAATCAGTGGCTACATCTGATCATCTCTATCGTCTTACGAAGAAGTATACTAGTGTGAGCTGAATCTTGACTTTCAATCCTTATCTTCGATAAGATTGACTTGATATCCTGTGTGGATTACGTTATGATTTCTTGTGTGGATTGGGTTGTGTTTTCCTGTGTGGAATGGGTTGTACTTGGGCTCGGATGTTGGAGCCGAACGAGAATTGATGACTTAGGTATATGTATGGGTATATACCTAAGTAGTGTCGGATGTTACTTCGTGATTGTATCTTTCCTTTGTGGATTATCCTTTTTTGATTCTGGGAGACCTTCGGGGGTCTCGGGGTCCCTACTGAGTAGCTTATACTCACCCCTATACGGGCTATGCCCGCACTATGTTGTGTTGGTTGCAGACGACAGACAGCGCTGATCGTGGTTGAGGCTTGCGGAGCAGGTCAATACCTGGAGGTGGACCACTGGGAGGGACGTACTCGGAGATGACGGCTGGACCTTAGGAGCTGTGGAGGCTATCTGTACCCACCCTTCAGGTGGGACATCTAGTGGAAGGCTCGACGTTGCGGCTTAGTTTTCAGTTGCTGTACTCCCTTTTTTTCAGTGTACTTTACTTTCAGTTTGGGTTTGTATTCTGGCCTATTTACTTTCCTCACTTACTTGTACTCAGTTTACTTAGTGTTTACTTTCGCTTGTACTCTTTGTGTTTGTTTACTTTACGAAGGCAATGCCTTCCCTTTTTATCTATAATTACGGCTTGGTGCTAGTCTCCAGCCCCTGGACTATGGAAGGCGGGCTTGGGGTAGTCACGACACGGGCCCCGAGGATGGGTCATGAAAAATTGGTATCAGAGGAGTTCAGTTCTATCGCAGAACTCAGGACTCTGATCTTTCTTCTATGTGAAGCAATAGTGTTAAGGTTATTGGGTGTGGTTATCAGTCCAGGGAGTCCAGTGTTGGTGCGACGACCGACGTATCCGTACATCAGGACCCTGACTTCTGATTTCCGACTTAATGCACGAAAACATTGATTGCATGTGTGTTTCAAGTTTTCTTTGTGATTACTTTATGTAAGCTCACCAGGTATACTATTGACCGTGGCACATCTATTTCTTTTTAGGAAGGCCCCACGATGGAAGCCAGCTAGAGTTCCGAGCGTTGTGCATGACGACAACCCACCGAGCGACAAGGCCTCAGTACATGGCCCTTTGACAGCAGAGGCACCGACGATACCTCTCCCCGCCGAGCCACCGATGCTACCAGCCCCAGCGGCTGACGATGCACATCGCCTTAGTGCACTGCATGAGTTTCAGCATTAGTGACCACCCAGGTTCCGCTGGGAGACGGACCCTCAGGCAGCCGAGGATTGGCTGGAGGCTGTTGTTTGAGTTTTCAGGTTAGTGAGGCCACCAGCAGACCTCATGGTGATCCTCGTAGCGAGCCTCCTGCATGCGGCATCAGACAGATGGTGGAGCTTGATTCTCCAGGTGCACGACGAGGCATCTCTCCTATGTACAAAATTTGAGAGCCTCTTCTGCTCGGAGTTCGTCCCAGCAACCCTCCGTGCGGTGCACATCCAGGAGCTTCTACAGCTGCGGCAGGGCAGCTTGACGGTCGCCCAGTACTCGGCAAGATTTATCGATCTCTCGCACTATTCGACAGACATGGTACGGGACCCATTCTTCCGGGCCCAGACCTTCGAGCAGGGATTGAGGCAGGAGATGAAGGGATTGCTGATCTCCCTCAGCATTCCTACCTAGGAAGGGGTTCTGGAGCGAGCCCTTCTCATCGAGAGCTTTCTTGCTGAGTCTACACCAGCGACGAGACCTACTGCAGGGCGGCACGTAGCAGAGTCTTCTGTAGCTGGCAGTCGATGGATGACACATGGGTCTAGGCAGACCAGACCCTCAGGCAGACGACCTCAGGACACTGGCTCAGAGGTGCGGGGCACTCAGCGCAGAGCCAGTCTTTTGAGAGGCAGATAGTTCTATGCATGCGGCAGGCATGGCCACATAGCTCGTGACTGCCCGACCCGCCGTTCCGAGGAGCATCAGACGGTTGAGGGACCACCCAGGAAAAGGTAGAGGGTCGACCATGGCGGTCCGCAGGGAGTAGGCGGACGAGGCAGAGGAGCTGGCCGAGCAACAGGTGGTGGGTGACGCTTCGAGACACTACCCCCACCACCACCAGGAGGTCCACCCCGACCACAGGGAGCTGGCGGGCAGAGACAGGCATAACTCCAGGTAGCGGAGGCCTATGACCACGGTACGCCAGAGATGATTCGAGGTACAATCTGTGTCTATTCCACCCTTTCTATAGTTCTTATAGACACAAGAGTGTGTCATTATTTCATATCTGCTTCCCTTGTTCAGAGCTCGGAGATTCCGACAGAGTCGTTGGCTCGATCCTTATGGCTAGAGACTATTACGGGAGTAGACACGACGATTACGCACTGGTGCCGGTAGTGTGAGCTTACTCTAGGAGGTGAGAGCTTCGACTAAGATCTTATTGTAGCGGCGTCGAGGCCTTACAGCTTCATCTTGGGCATGGATTGGTTATCTACAGTCCATGCTCAGATTGAATGTCTTAGGTGAAAGGTGCGGTGTGTACGCACCAACGGGAGCAGGTTAACCTTCACCGATGAAAAGGGAACCTTCACAGCACATGATGGACTCTCGTAGAGGAGAGGACAACCCATCAATCATTAGATAGATAGCCTCATCCTAGGAGCAGTTGACGCGCAGAGTCCTGGTTTTCTTGCAGTGGTGGATTAGTATGCGGACGTTTTCCCCGATGATGTTCCAGGACTACCTCCTCAAAGAGAGGTAGACTTTTATATTGAACTATACCCCGAGACAGCCCCGATATCCACCCCAGCATATCGGATGGATCCCTCCGAGCTTCAAGAGCTACGGGTACAGTTGGAGGACTTCCAGGGCAAGGGATTCATCCGACCCAGTGTTTTACCCTGGGTTTCCCCGATATTGTTCTCCAAGAAGGTGGATGAGAGCTTGCGACTTTGTGTCGACTATCGTCACCTGAACCAGGTGACAGTGAGGAACAAGTATCTACTACCGAGGATTTATGACCTCTTTGATCAGCTCAAGGGAGCACAATGGTTCTCAAAGATAGACCTTAGATCAGGCTATCATCAGCTCAGAGTTCGAGACAAGGACGTGCAGAAGACGACCTTCAGATGTCAGTATGGCCACGATGAGTTCTTGGTTATGCCTTTCAGCGTGACCAACGCTCCAGCAGTGCTCATGGGTCTCATGAACATGATCTTTCATCCATACCTCGATCGATTTTTCGTGGTCTTCATTGACGACATATTGATATACTCGACGACTGAGGAGGAGCACGCTTACTACTTGCGGGTTGTACTAGACACACTCTGAGGGAACCAGCTTTATAAAAAACTCTCTAAGTGTCAGTTCTAGTTATGTGAGGTCCACTTCTTGGGACACGTCATCTCTGAGGCTGGAGTTGCGGTGGACCCTGTGAAGATCGAGGCAGTGCTAGGTTGGGAGCCACCCAGGAGCGTGACAGAGGTGCGGAGTTTCTTGGGTCTAGCTGGGTACTACAGGAGGTTCATGCCAGACTTTTCCAGAGTTGCGGAACCACTCTCAGCTTTGATGAATAAGGGGAAACCCTTCATGTGGTCAGATATATGTCAGCAGATCTTCTAGGAGATGAGACAAACATTGACCAGTGCACCTATCTTGAGGTTTCCAGAGGAGGGAGTAGGGTACGTAGTCTACTGCGATGCATCAGGGACCGGACTCGGATGTGTCCTAATGCAGGAGTGGGCCGTGATCACCTATGGATCACGTCATTTGAGGTAGAATGAGCAGAACTACGCTACCCATGACCTAGAGTTAGCAGCAGTGGTCTTCGCTCTGATGATGTGGCGACACTATCTGATGGGCGAGCGCTTTACAGTCTATTCTGACCATCAGAATCTCAGGTACATCTTCTCGCATAAGGAATTGAACCTGAGACAACGGTAATGGATCGAGTTCCTCCAGGACTATGACTTTGAGAAAGTCTATACTCCTGGAAAGGGGAATGTAGTAGCCGATGCACTCAGCAGGAGGACGGGCATTCAGCTACTTGGGGAGGCGACAGAGCAGCTAGCTTCTTTGCAGATATCCTTCTTGGATAGATATGGAGTAGCCTTCCTTCAGTCACTCACAGTCACTCCTCTACTACTGCAGTGGGTCAGAGAGGCACAAGGTGGGGATGCCGACTGTGAGACGCGGCGTGCGCAGATATCCTCAAGAAAGACACTTGATGGTTTCTCTGTTTGAGGAGAGCACGACGTCCTTTTCAGAGGAAGTACCTTGGTACCAGTTTCTTTACGAGAGGAGGTGCTGAGAGAGTTTCACACTTCCCGTTTAGTGGTACATATTAGAGTGGAGAATATGTACCAGGATCTCAGACGACAGTACTGGTGGCCGGACATGAAGAAGGTTGTGGAAGAGTTTGTTTCTCGATGCCTCACCTGCCAGCAGGTGAAGGCAGAGCACCAGGTACCAGCTGGCTAGGTACAACCCTTAGAGGTCCCGGAGTGGAAGTGGGACAACATATCTATGGACTTCGTGACTGGACTTCCACGCACTCTAGAGGTCACGACTCCATTTGGGTGATTGTCGACCGAATCACCAAGTCGGCTCACTTCTTACCCATCAGAGAGCAGGGCTCAGTGGAGAGCTTGGGACGCCTCTACGTTCAGGAGATTGTATGGATTCATGGTGTGCCATCATCTATCGTCTCCAATCGAGATGCTCACTTTACTTCCTGGCTCTGGAAGGGGTTTTAGGTGGCGTTCAGGATGCAGCTACGTCTGAGCACCGCCTTTCACCCTCAGATGGATGGTTAGACGGAGAGGTCCATTCAGACTCTCGAGGACATGCTCCGCGCATGTGTCCTTGACTCTGGTCATAGCTGGGAGGACCACCTACCCTGGGTGGAGTTAACGTACAGCAACAGTTACCACTCTACCATCGGGATGGCACCATACGAGGCGTTATACGACCGACCTTGCAGATCACCTCTGTGCTGGACAGACCCTGGGGAGTCAGCACTTGTGGGACCGGAGATGGTCCAGGCCATGATAGAGAAGGTCCAGGTCATCTAGAAGCGGATGAGGATAGCTCAAAGCCAGCAAAAGTCTTATGGTGACAGGAGGTGGAGGCCACTGGAGTTCGAGGATAGTGACCACGTCTTCTTGCGGGTCTCACCTCGACGTGGTTTACGAAGATTTGGCCGAGGCGGCAAGTTGTCTCCATGCTTCATCAGACCATTCCAGGTCCTCAGTAGGATAGGCGAGGTGGCTTATCGCCTGGATCTACCACCTCAGTTGCACCGGGTGCACGACGACTTCCATGTATCTCAGCTGAGGAGATACGTGCACGACCCGACACATATCATTGACCATGGGGAGATGGACATCGATGATGGGGAGAATTTTGCGGAGGTCCCGGTGGAGATTGAGGATCGACAGGAGTGGGTCCTATATGGACGATTGATTCCTCTAGTGCACATCAGATGGAAGCACAGGAACCTCCAGGAGAGCACTTGGGAGCGGGAGGCTCAGATGCGTGCTCAGTACCCACATTTGTTTCCCTAGTTTTTGATGTATCTTTACAGGGACATAAATCCCTGAGGTGGGAGTAATGTAAAGACCCGTAAAATTCAAGGGAATTTTTTTTCTTAATTTTCTGAGGGATTTTACAAGAACGGAGTTTCTAACGGTACATGATTCCGGGGCCCGGTGTGCCCGGAATCATTTTCCGAAGATTAGCTCGGGTACGTTCAGTGAACGAACAAGCAGGTTTTTCAAACTTTTGAACCGGTGCTCAGAATCAAATTATGAGGGCACTGATGGAATTGTAGCACTGGTAATTTCTTAGAAACACCTTTTCCGGAGTTGCGTTTTCTCAGGTGTGGTTTTTAAATTTTCGGGTTAAGTAAATGAATAAAATAAAATGGGGCAACCAAGTTATTTTATTTTATTTTGTTTAACCTAAACTAAGTGGATGAAGTGGGACCCACAATATCCTACCCACTAGGTAGGATATTTTTGAGGTGGGGCCCACACGAGCCCCACCGTTTCTTTTCTTCCTAAACCCCCCTCCTTTATTAAGGTAACACACCCGCACCCCTTTTTAATGAAGTCAACCCTTGCGTTTAATCTGGATAATAAACGCGTCATTAATTGGACGGTTTAAACTCCTCAATTAATTTAATTAATTTATTGTTTCAATTTTTTTGAAATTCAAATCGTTGTCTTGTGTGTTAATAAAATAAGACAAGTCTTATTTTATTAGAGGTTGGTTGTGCGAGAGGGTTTGGGAGAAATCACTCAAGCTGTGAAACACTCCTTCCTCAACGAAGAACGCGAAGAACATGAAGAACGCTGACCTCCGATGAAGGTCGACAAGAACGCCGGATCCTTAGAGATCGACAAAGCCTTTCTTCGCAATGCGACGATTCCCCTTCCGCGATGCCTTCTTCTGCGACGCCTTCTTCCGCGACGTGCAATTTCGTGACGAACCCTCGCTCGAAGACGCTTGAGGTAGGGGTTTTGGTTCAATTAAATCTATGTGGTTTATATCCTCGACATGTGTTTAAAATTTGTCGGAAGCCGTTTAAACCGCTAACGCGGTGGGTGCGGACCAACGAACAAGTCCGAACCCACCGTTTCTTCGTTCTTGGTGTGCGGATCGGCGGGCGACGACGAAGCAGGCCGCAAGGGCATTTTGAGGTCTTCGTAGTGAAGAGCCGATCCCGGGAGGCCTACTGGCGAAGACGGTAGGAAAAAACGGACCACCGGAGCGCGTTCGGTGGTCCACGAAAAACCCCGCAGGCGCGCCTCGCCGGCACGGCGGTGCCGGCGGTCGGAGGCAGCGGCCGCCACCGGCCGGCCGCCAGGAGGCGATGACGCCCGACACGCCGCCGAAAAGGGCCGCGGCGGCGGCAGGCTACTGGTCCCACGACTGTGCGGGACCGAGGAGGCGGGGATGCAGCGCTAGGCCGTGTCCGTTGGCAAGGAGCGGCCCCCCACGCGGGGGCCGCGATTTCATTCAAGGGGGCAACACCCCCTTTTTGCGCGACCGCTCGGCCAGCGCCGAGCCGCCCCGGGCTGGACCGGCCGCACCGGGCCGGGCCGCGCCCATCTGGGTCGGACCCGGACCTGGGTCGGGTCGACCCGGTTCGGGCCGAACCAGGGGGCCGGGGCCGGGGCGGACCGCGCCCAGACCCCCCATTTTCGGACTGTTTCGGTCTGTTGCCCATAACTTGGGTTACAGACCTCCGATCAATGCACCGTCAGTTGCGTAGTGATACTTGGATCAGGACGGTCGTTTCGGTATATTACAATCAAGGTTTCAGAATGTTTTGGGTTCGGTCAGGTTGGTTCGTACACGAAACCAACCGGGCCCTCGGAGCGGAAACACTTATAGCTTGAGCTCTGAACGTCCGATTGACGTGCCCTCGACTTTGATGGTTTTCTCTTAGTGAGATGGAACTTTTGGCTTACTCTGCTCGAGGTTTGAACACATTTGGAGTATGGTCGGGTTGGTTTTGACTTAAAAACCAATCGGGCCCCTAGGACGAAAAAGCCAATAACTCTCTGACCGATCGTCTGATTGACGCGCCGTCTGTGACATTGAGTTCCTGTTAATGATACAGAACTTTTGGATAAATCAACTTCGGACTATGTGTCAGTTGATGTATCATCCCATCAGCTCATAGAGTGGACCCTCCCGAATGAGCTTGCTGTGTGCGGGAACCCTAAAGCTGGCTGCGACAGCGACGATGATGACGACTGTACAGAAATCCTCTGTGGATTCGATGGCGACGACTACAACACTCAGCGATCCTACGTGGATCAGTTCTACTGATCCTGTGTGGGTCAGATCCAGTGTGGGTCATCCCTCAACGATCCTGTGTGGGCCAACGCCTACAGATCCAGTGTGGGTCCGATCCTGTGTGGGTCATTGCGGGGGTTAGTTACCTATCGATCCTTTGTGGTCCATTGAGGGGGTTAGTACCTATCGATCCTTTGTGGGTCATTGTGGGGGTTAGTTACCTATCGATCCTTTGTGGGTCATTGCGGGGGTTAGTACCTATCGATCCTTTGTGGGTCATTGCGGGGGTTAGTACCTATCGATCCTGTGTGGGTCCGACGGCTTAGATGAATCAGTGGATACATCTGATCATCTCTATCGTCTTACCAAGAAGTATACCTGTGTGAGATGAATCTTGACTTTCAATCCTTATCTTCGATAAGATTGACTTGATATCCTGTGTGGATTACGTTATGCTTTCCTGTGTGGATTGGGTTGTGTTTTCTTGTGTGGACTGGGTTGTACTTGGGCTCGGATGTTGGAGGCGAACGAGAATTGATGACTTAGGTATATGTATGGGAATATACCTAAGTGGTGTCAGATGTTACTTCGTGATTGTATCTTTCCTTTGTAGAATGTCCTTTTTGGATTCTGGGAGACCTTCGGGGGTCTCGGGGTCCCTAATGAGTAGCTTATACTCACCCCTTCACAGGCTATGCCCACACTACATTGTGTTGGTTGCAGATGAAGGACATCGCTGATCGTGGTTGAGGCTTGCAGAGAAGGTCGGTACCTAGAGGTGGACCATTGGGCGGGACGTACTCGGAGCTGAGGCTGGACCCGAGGAGCTGTGGAGGCTATCTATACCCACCCTTCAGGTGGGACTTCTAGTGGACGGCTTGACGTTGTGGCTTACTTTTCAGTTGATGTACTCCCTTTTTTTCAGTGTACTTTACTTTCAGTTTGGGTTTGTATTCTGACCCATTTACTTTCCGCACTTACTTGAAATCAGTTTACTTAGTGTTTACTTCCGCTTGTACTCTGTGTGTTTGTTTACTTTACAAAGGCAATGCCTTCCCTTTTTATCGGGAATTACGCCTTGGTGCTAGTCGCCAGCCCCTGGCCTATGGAAGGCGGGCTTGGGGTAGTCACGACACAGGCCCCGAGGACGGGTCGTGACAGGGGCGGCCTGGACCGCAAGGGGGGCGGCCCGAAAGGTGCTTCCCATCCCGTATTGGGCGCAACCCATGAGGGGGTGGCCCGATAGGTCGGCAGCCTAACCACGGTGGATCGGGGGATGGTTCGAGGTGGGGCGCGGTCCGGTCCGAGTTGGAGTGTAGCCCACTGTGGGGTCTGCCCTAGCCAGCGCGGTGGGTGTGACCCCCTGGTCTCCCGAACTACCGAACATCCCGGAGGCTGTTCGGTTTGTGAAGCGGCGGGGCCACGTGGTCGCTGCCCGGTTGTTGCGAAACCCGCTGGAGGCATGGGTTCTGCCTCTGCTATGTCTTCTTCTCGCCGACGGCCCACTGGTCGCGCCGCCTCTCCTTCCACAGCCGACCGAAGTACCGGCCGCCTCCTCCGATCGCTGAAGCTGATGAGCCACAACCCCTACTCATCGACGACATGTGACAGTGCGCGACGATGCACCGTACTTCCTCTACAGCTGGTCGGGGCCGGCCACTTCGTTGACCGCTGCGGCTTTGTGCCGTGACATCCTCTTGCGGCGTGCGTTGGTGCATCGCCTCCTTCAAAGTCGGTCGATGCCGCCACACCGGCGGTCTTCCACATAGGGCGCAAGGGTAACAAAGATAGCGGAGGGTTCGGCCTGGGTTCGTTAGGCCCACGCCCTCCACGTTAGCTTGTAAACATTATGGGGATTAAGTGTTTAATAATGAATTGAATTAAAAAAAATCAAAACCCTACAAAGATACCCCACAAAAACCTCCCACAAAAACAAATGAATCGCAGATCAACCCATTAACAGGGAAGAAGAAAATAATTTAAAATTCATAAATGAATAAACCCCCTACCTCAAAAATCCATTGGAGAACATCAGCGCTTGAAGGTGGTTCATGTTCTTCGTTTCGTGCAACAGGTTCCCAACGATGTTGCTCACACGTTGTCCTTTTATTTGTGGTTCAGTGTCACCCTCAACCCGCGCCGACCAGGGTTAGGCTCCTCTTAAGAAGAACACGCCCCAATGAACTTAACAGTACTCTCATATTTTCAATCTGAGTCACCATTTAGAAGTTATGGATTTTACAATAAAATAATGGTCACTTAATTATTTTATTTATGGCCAAAAATGAACTTTCACTGGTTTCATGCACCGACCTTTGTTAGTATCTGCCTAAAGAAATCATACCCTCATGAGTTCAGTGGTGGTATCAGATTTTTAATCCGAGTCACCGTTCGTGAGTTATAATCATTTGAAAAATAAAATAACTTTATTTAATTATTTTATTTACGGTTATGCCATTTTCGGGTTTTCTCACCAGAGGTCTACGCCGACTAAACATAAGTCATACCTAGGGTAAACCCGCCATCCTAAACTCAACCGTGCCCTCATATTTCTTATTTAGGCAACCATTTAAGAGTTATTCTACTTTTTCAGGAAAACTTCTTACCAGCGCTAATTAAAGCTTAACAAAACTTCGACGGAACATTCCAGGCACTCCAGACCTCAGAATCACGCGCCGTTAGATTTCGCGGTCTCAAAATAATTTCATATAATTTAAAAAAAATTATACTGAAATTCCAGGACATTACAATATTTATTCAAAACATCCTTTACATGACCAAAACATTCCCTCATACTTAGCATTGCATGGGATAACCTAAGGATATATATAGGAAAGGGGTGATATATAAATCCTAGTAAAGGAGTAAAAAAGAAATAACATGAAAAATAAAATACATGTTAGGCAATAGTAATATCAATATATAATAATAGAAATATGAACATAAAGTCATGACATAGCATGATTATCATAATGTGGAAACGTGGAAACAACATTTAACATGATATTAGCATGAGCCAAGGATCATTGTACATGGAGTATGAGTAAACTCTCATTTCACTTCAATTAGAATAAGTAAACCCTAATTTCACTTGATGTATCATGATAGTAATATTTACCCAATGCATTGGAGTGCTATTAGGGTGAACCCTTCTTTATCATTTCATTACATGCATAAGTGTGCCACAAAGATCATACAACATGGATTCATTAAACATCATCATTTCTTCCATGATAAAGAAATGTAGAATTAATACATGAAACTATTTAATCAATAAGTAAATGTGAATATAGGTTAATACCTTTGATAGAGAAATGTGCATGACATTCACTACACAATGACTTTGGTTTGGAGAATTGCGATGCAATTTCCACAGTATAACAGCGTGACATAAGAATTCATAAAAATGGTTGATAAGAGAGAAAGAGGTATCTCATCATATTTACATGAAATTGATATTAAGAGGGTAATATAGATACATTTCCCAACATGTATAATGGAATTTAGATTCATAATTTAAAAAAATTTCTTGAATGTAAATGAGAAGAGAGAATTCCATAGGGAATTTCGGCTTGGTAATGGGTGTGAATGGGAGGCATTAATGAGAGAAAAAGTGGTCTCTAATCATGAAAAAATAAGGAGGGAAGTATAGGGGAGGTTTAAAATCATACCACAACATTGTTAATTGAAAATAAATGTGCAAAACAATATAAGAAAATTTGGACAAAAAATAGAAAGGAAGAAATCCCTTACTTGGAAGTGTGATCCAAAGGATTGGGAGAGGCTTGAGAGAGGCTTATTGAGAGATTCAGGAACATTGGTAGGATTATAAAGAGAGTATGTAATAGGTTGGTATAACTACAAATGGTTTTAGTGAATAGGAAAGGGAGATTGGGTGGGTTTATATAGGAAAGGAGAGTGAATTATTTATTATTTAGGTTTTGGACACCACACATTAAACTAATCAAAACCACAAACCAAGAAATGAGTTTTTCCCATGGTTTTTTCAAAAGGGGAGTGGAAAAAGTTATTTTATATGTAAAATTGTAGATATTATTAAAAATATTAGGCTTGATTATGTGGAGGTGAGTCACACTCTCAAAGAAATCATTTTAAAAGTTAAAATGTTTTATATGTTTTGGAGGGTCCACTAAGGCACCATAAAATTAATAAAAAAAATATAAAATCACATTATTTAAATGTTAAAACATATATTGGACTAAAATAATTTTTATAGTATTTTATTACATCACTATTGGGTCATTATGATGTCATAAAACACATTATATATTTAAACGATATTTAATTTTTACCCAAAAATTTGACTGTCTCAAAAAATTATGAAAAATTTACTATTAGATAATTTAGATATCCTGAATCCAAAAATAATATTCATTTTATATAAATATTTTTTTAAATATGTGATTTTTTTAAATAAAAACCAACATTTTTAAAAAATTTATGAGTCTTGACCAAAAACAGCTTTCAAACCTTAATAAAAATTACGATTGTATTCATAAAAAATATACGATCATTTATGTTTAATAAAAATTGATTTAGTAACAAAGTTTGATTAAAATATTATTTAATTCAAAAATAAATTAATTCATAGATTCAAAATTAACTAAAAATATTATTTTTTGCTTCAAAAAACATTTACAAAGTAACAATAAAATAAATTTATATTCTTTATACAAAAAAGAACACAATCATAGAGCTAGGGTCTTGTTACATATTCACTTATAACACCTGGATAAGACCTAAGGGTATGGTTTGCGTTGGTGAAAGACTCTTGGGGTGTCTCAGATAACATCGCTCAGGTGGTCATCTCTATTAACTTCCACTTCTCCTGTAGGAGGTTCCGTTCAAGCTTAATGCGTTGAAGCTCAGTTTGGGCTTGGTCAAGTGTGAAGAATAGTGACACTAAATATTTTATGAGCTCTGAAAAATGAGATTTTTATGGAGAAATTATACTGGATGAGGCCATTTATTCCTTTTTCTGAGTAAATTTGATTTTTTAAAGCCTTATATTTATACCAATCATGTGATCACTATTCAACGACTATATTAGAAACGATAACAATTCTTATCGGTATTTTAAAAATCCAAAAACCTAAAAACTATGAAGTGAATATGTTTTATATAACCATTTTACATAATAATAAATTTAATTAGATCAAGATAAATTTTAATTAATAAAATTTTGGGTCGTTACATTGTCCATATCAAATAAATGAATTATTAACTTCCCTCTGACACGAATCAAACCCCGTCAACATCACATTGTGACCACTTTGTACTGAAGCATCACCAGATGCAATCATATCCATCCTAGACTTGATAAAATTTCCATTTCCTACTAAGACTAGTGGCTAGAAAATTTCAAGTGCTCGATGAATATTGTAAATGAATCCTTTATATTTTTTATAACATGAATTAGCATCATGCCCTCTTGAGAAACAAAAATGAATAAAGTAAATCTTCTACAATTCAAGAACTAATTTCCTAATACATTGAATTATCTACATAATTTAGGAACCTTCTCATATTCAATCTTCAATGAAATATCCCCATAATCAGCATCAAGAAAAATCTTGTCAATTAAAGTAGAGGATAAATCTACCTCAACTAGAAGACATGAAAAGTGACCAAATCTCGCAACTGTAGTTTCTTTATCCATTTTGATTCGAATCCCAATTGCCATTGAAATTTCGTGCATAATCCTAGGGTGCCAACTTATCCAAATAAGACCATAGACCTTGAACCATAGCAACAAAAAGTTTTTCCAATCTCCAAATGATTGAAACGCTTATCCCACTCACGGATGTGAAGAAATATGTGTTTATGGGAAATCGAACGAATCCCCTAGGCCTGAGTTTTCAATTTATCTGATGGGAAAAGAAAGTGAAAGAAGCCTTGTCTAGGTGAAATGAATTTCCAATTCATGAAACCCCCAATGGATGAAATCTGTTAAATGAGATACCTAATTTTCAATGGCATCGACCCCTTAGGTAAAATCAAGCTGGCAATTAAAGGGCGCCCACCCATTTCCATATGCTCCAAGATCTCCACCAGACCTTCCATGACAAGAGGCATACTAACCTTACAATGGATGACATCCACTGTCAAGCCCCTGAGGATATAGAGAGAATGGTTGACTGCACAATCACTTGTCAAATAAGTCCCTTCTCAGATGATTTTCCGAAGCGAGCCAACACCCACATAATTGTGGGAGTCAAAGCGTCCCTAAAAAAGAAATTCAACTGAATCAATCTATAAGAAAACCTAGAGACCATCGATGCAAAGAGAGAGACGACCTTGATGAACAATCCCCATCTTTTCTCGTATATTTATAATTCTAAAATTTTGATTTTATATAAATATTTTTAAATATATTTATTTGTAATTATAATTATAACTATATATATAAAATTATAAAATTATAATACATACATCTATTATAATTTTATAAATATATTTATATAAATATAAATATTTATAATTATATACAAATATTTATAAATAAATTGATTTATATTTATAAAAATAAATAAATAAATAAATATGTCACTAATTATAATATTATAGTAAATATATTTATTAAACTTATGAAGTTATAAATTCATTTAATTAAATAAATATATTTATAAATATTTAAAAATATTTATAAATAAATAAAAATAGTTATCATTATAATTCTAAATAAATAAAGATATATTTAAATAATGATAAATATAATAAGTATATTTGTTATAATTTTATAATTCTTTAAATAAATCAATATATATATATATATATATATATTAGGTGCTCGAGGGTATAATTACATTCAAACATACACACACACACACACACCACACACACAGGCCGGAGAGGCATACCATATCCCCCCACAAGGGGATAACCCATACATTATGCCCTATTTATTTATTACATGGCTCGTAGGCTGAGTGGGGATGAAGCCCATAACATGGCCCGAAATCCTAGTGCAGCATCATGCCTACATCATTCTACCGGTGTCACCATGCCTGTGCCATGCCTGCGTGACCACTTGTCTGCGTCATCGCCTACGTCACCACCTGCATAGTATTCTAATAGTACATGCACCCACCCGAATTTGAACCTGGGTCCAATTGAGAATTACAGGGATCCTTTACTACTCGAGTAAGCCCCCAACTACTATATATATATATATAATTATAACTATAAATAAATATATATATTTATTATAATTTTTAATTATTAAAACATATATATTTATTTATAGTTATAATTATAAATAAATATAGATTTATTTAAATAATTATAAAATTATAAAAAATATTTATTATTGTTATAATGTTATAAATATATATAATTAATTAAATATATTTGTTAATGTATACAAATATTTATAAATAAATATAAATATTTAAAATTATAATTATTAATAAATAAAGATATATTTAAATAATTATAAAATTATAATCAATATCATAATTATATGCAATAATAAAATTACAAATACAATAAATAAATTTGTTATAATTTCATAATTATTTAAATAAATAAATAAATATATACATAT
This sequence comes from Viscum album, assembly GCA_963277665.1. NCBI lineage: Eukaryota > Viridiplantae > Streptophyta > Magnoliopsida > Santalales > Viscaceae > Viscum > Viscum album. The sequence continues at coordinate 766,464,962 of OY728137.1, forward strand.
AATTATAACTATAAATAAATATATATTTGTTTTATTTTTCTAATTATAAATAAATATTTATTTATTTATACTAAAAATTTTCAATATATATATTTAAATAATTATAAAATTATAATAAATATATTTATTATAATTATAATGTTATAAATATATGTAATTAAATAAATATATTTATAAATATATAATTTTTTTTAAAAATAAATACAAATATTAATTATTATAATGCTAAATAAATATAGATATATTTAAATAATTATAAAATTATAATACATATATTAATTATATATATTTTTATAATTATAAGTATAATAAGTACAGTTCTTATAATTTTATAATTATATATATATGTATATGTATAGTTATAATTATAAATAAATATTTATTTATTTAAATAATTATAAAATTATAATAAATATATTTATAAGAAATTACTGTAGCAGCATTATAACAGCAGGGATACTATTGCAATGGTGGCACTATAACAGCAGTGGGTACAATAGTAGTGGAAGGTACTCTAATAGATGGGGTACTGTAGCCCTATTATTCCTAGAATGGCCCTTGGGCCAAAATTTTGGGTCTAGGGGCCATGTAATGGGATATATGCCCACTAGGCCTAATATATATAATGTAATAAAGTGGGTGGTTGGATGGGTTATCCCTTGGGGGGGAAATGACCTGCCTTTGAGGCTTGTGTGTGTTCGGTATGTGTGTGTTTGATGTAATTGTACCTCCAAGAACATAATATAAATAATAATATAAATAAATTATTAACATTAAATATTTATCAGCAATCTTTCACTACTACAAAAAATGGGCAAGGGAAGTGCCACCATTTATCATCGCTAAGAAAAAAAGCACAGATAAAGGTAACTCTTTATCAGCGCTTTTCTAGCACTGATAAAGAATTCCGTTTATCAGTGCTAAAATTTTAGTGCAGATAAAGGAACCCTTTATTAGTGATTTTGTAACACTGATAAATGGATTCTTTATCAGCCCTAGAAAAGCCCTGAAAAAGATCACCCTTTATCAGCGCTAAAATTTTAGCACTGATAAAGGATCACTTTAACAATGCTTTTCTAGCGATGATAAAGGGTGCCTTTATCAACACTTTTCTAGCACTGATAAAACCATAGTCCCATTTTATAAAATGGGGGGCACAATGCCCTCTGTTTATCACGCCCTAAAGCTCTCGCAGGACTATACCCCTGCGACAAATCCCCTCCCCCGATCTTCTCTTTGCCGGACCTCCGCCGCCGCTAGACCTATTCCTCCACGAACCCTACTCCTTATCCTCCCCTCGAACTCCTTCTGTGGATCCTCCTCCCCATGAACCCTATTTCTCCTTCTCCCCACTAGACCCTACTCCCCGTGAACCCTACTTCATGTGTTTGGGATTACTTTCGATGAGGCTTGATTCTTGGATTCCCATATTTGATATTTGATGATGATTTCATAGTAATATAAAATTTTGTAATGGATTATGAATTGGTTTTGTAGTTTATAAGTGTTGGGGTATATATGATTCTTTTAGTGTGGAAGAGTATCCCTTGGTGTTTGTAAGTTATTTAATTTTTTGGATTAAATTTATTAATTTTGATGCTTATAGATGTTGAAACATTATCATGGTAAAGTGCATAGGAAGTAGAAAGAGACATATGATAGAGTGTTGTCAAATTTAAATAGTAGGAGGTGTTGATGTTTATTGTCTCGGTGTTGGGTCCTAAGGTTAAGAATTGGCTAGAAGCAGTTGAGTAGAGTTTTGAATTGGAAAACATTCTAGCTCATTTATGGGTTTCCTTAGTAGTGAGATTACTTTTAAGGGTGGTTTGAGAACGATGGAAGGAAAATCATGTTCAGTCAAAAGTGGTTTTAGGAAGAGTTTTATTCCCTCGATATAGAAGTATGAGGGTATAAAAAATATCATGGAATTAAATAAATTTGGATACAATGTGGTTTCCCTTGTGATTCACATATGTGAATTGATGGTCTAGTTTTTAGAACACTTGGTTGATGAATAAATGAAATCCTATAATTTTGAGTCATCTTTGAGGTTTGAGATTCTAAGGAAGGTTGCAAGTTTTTGTTTTAGGTTTTGGTTGTAGATGAGGGATTGTGATGAAGTTATCAAGAGTGGTTTACTTCGAGTTTCTTAGAAGGCTAAAGATGGTTCCTTGAGTTGTGGTCCTAATGGAATGAGGAATAAGGGAGTGATGATATTTTCTAGATGTAGGGTGGGGATTATTCCCTAGGGTTGAGTATCTCAAGGTGTACCATAACTGTATTGTCGATCTATTTCAATAGTGATGCAGTGGGGCATCAGTAGTATGAGTTCCCCATGATTCATGGTATTTCTTGGTTTCAGTAAGGTGTAGTTTTATTTAGTTTGATGATCATGTTTTAGTTGATAAAATTTTGGGATGTGGTGAGTTTGGTTTGAGAGTCAAAGAATGATTATGTCCTGAGTTATTGACCTCATCCCTTTATTAACCAATACCCTTTTTCAATTGATACTAAAATATTCGATTGAATTATTTTCAATGGAATTATTTATCTCTCTTTACCTTCAAATTCTTGTGAAAATATGAATTTTATTAAGTTGGTTAGTATTTTTTCCAAATTTAATGATTCATAACAAAAAAAGGAAGCATATTTCTATTTTACCTAAATGGATGGGAATTTTTATAATATAAAGGTCATGCTTTTGGGAAATAACTTATTTATGGTAGGTATTAATATTATTGAAGGTATTAACAGTTAGTGAGAGGAGGTTTGAGAGGAGGTTTGCATTTTGGGTAGGGATGGTCGATGTGGTCCTTCACCATCATGTTTGAGTTTTTTAACACTAAGGGATTGTTGTTTATCCCTTTTTATGGGAATGTCATTTTTTATAGAATGGATGTAAGGTGTGTCTGTGGATATTAGTTACAAGTTTGGGGAAGGTGAGGGAGAGTTATTTCATATCCTTTATATGTTCATGATATAATTTATGTTCACTAACCTCAATTTTCTATTTATTATGTTAATTTGGGTAACAAAACCCATGATATTCCATAGTAATTTTCAATAAACCTAGGTTATTTGTCTCCCCTGCGAACCCCTTTGTGTTTGGAAATGTATCTACTATATTAGTTTTCTCATTAAAATTGTATCCTTGTTTTCATTTTATTTGAGTTTGGTCACTAGTTTTGGTCTATTTAATGTGATTATTTTATTATGAATGAGGTGGATAGTAGGGGTGGTTAAAATTATGTTTACTGTTTTTCTACAAGGGTGGTGGGTGCTAGAACTATTGGTAAGGGGGCTGGAAAGTGTGTTGATTTTTAGGGGTGGTCTATCCTGGTTCTATTGATTTCCAAATCTTTATTGGAAATAGTTAGGCTCTATTAATCTCTATTTTTATAAGTTTTTCTCTTATACTGTATTTTTAAGTCTTTTTTGTGTATTTGATTCATAGATAATAATATTTGAGATTCAAATAGGATGGAGATGAATAAAGATTGGATGGATGCTAATTATTTGACAATAGAGTATGAAAATAGAGTGAAAGAGTTCATCAAGTCTGAAAAGGATCATGCAAAGGATACTTCTCAAATCCTTTGTCCATGTTTACGTTGTTTTTATTCTAGAATAATTACTCCAGAGGATTTGGAAGAACATTTGATATGTCACAGAATAGATCAGAGTTATAAATATTGGAATAATCATGGAGAAAAAGTGAATGTAGCTACTGGATGGGATAAAACTGCCTTTTACGGATCATCAATGATTACAAATATGGATAATGAAGAAGACCATATGGAGGATGTGATAACAGATGTCAATTATGATGAAGATCGTATTGAGGAAATGACAATGATAGTTGAAGATGAACTCTTTGATTTCCCAAAATTGTTTGAGAAGTTAAAGAGTTGTGAAAAGACACCATTGTATGCTGGTTGCATTAAATATACAACATTTTCAGCTGTACTAAAGTTGTATAAATTGAAAGTAGGCAGTGAATTTAGTGATGTCAGTTTTATGTAACTATTTTCTCTCTTGAATGAAATGCTCCCAAAATATAATGATCTAACAAGAAGAACATATTAAGCTAAATGATTTCTATGCTCGATAGGTATGATTTCTGAAATAATACATGCCTTCCCTATAGATTGTATATTTTTTCTTAAGGAGAAAAAAAAACACTTACAGAATGCCCAAAGTTTGGTGCTTCACGATACAAGAAAGATGAATCCAGTCCTACAAAAGTTTTATGGTACTTTCCAATCATTATAAGTTTTAGGATTCTATATGTAAGTGAAGAAACTGCAAGACAATTGTTGTGGCATGCAGAGAAAAGAAATAAAGATGGGAAATTACATCACCTGGCTGACTCTCCTCAATGGAAGAGAATTGATCATGAGTATCCTGAATTTGGAAATGAGTTGAGAAACCTTCATCTTGCGTTATCTACAGATGGAGTGAATCCTTTTGGTTTTCAAACCAGAACTCATAGTACATGGCCTGTTATGTTGGTAAATTATAACTTCCCACCATGGTTATGCATGAAATGGAAATTTATCATGTTATCTATGCTTATATCAGGACCAAGACAACCAGGTAACGATATTGATGTTTATTTTTCTCCTTTGATATAGGATTTTAAGTTATTATGGGATTCAAGTGTTATGTTGTATGATGCTTATAAAAGTGAATACTTCACATTGAGAGCAATGTTGTATGGGATGATAAATGATTTCCCTACTTATGGAAAATTTTCAAGCTATAACATTAAAGGAACTCAAGGGTGTCCCATGTACGAAGAAGATATAGAATAAATTAGGTTGAATCATTCATCAAAATCTTTATTTCTAGGACATCGTAGATTTCTACGTCGTTGGCATAAGTACCAATCTTAGACGACATAATTCAATGGAAGTTCTGAACAATGCACAACATCGTCTCCACTAATAGCTGATCAACTATTTGAGAAAGTAAAATATGTGAACACTGTTCTTGGTAAACCATTTTGGAAAAACCTTATGAAAATTAGTTGGAAAAAGAGATCGGTTTTTTTAATTACTATACCGTAATTGTCTATACGACATCCATTTTCTTGATGTGATGCATGTGGAAAAAAATGTATGTTACAGTGTTATCAGAACATTGATAAATCCCCCTGAAAAACAAAAGAAGGAATTAAGGCTAGGTTGGATATGGTTGACATGGGAATAGGAGAAGTGTTGGCTCCCATGAAGGGTGAAAATCGAATGTTTCTTCCTCCAGCTGCTTACACTCTTTCCAGGAGGAGAGATATCACTTTTTCAACTTCTTCGATTATGTAAAGGTTCCATAGGGATATTCATAAAATATCAAGAACATTGTTTCAATGAATGATTTGATGTTAAAAGGTTTTAAATCACATGAATGATATGTTTTGATGCAAGATTTAATTTCTATAGCTTTATGTTGCATTTTTCCCAAGAATGTTCATCATACGTTAACCAAAATTTGTTTCTTTTTAAAAGCTATTTGCAACAAAGTTTTAGACCTGGTGAAATTTGCAGCTATGTAAAGAGAAATTATAATCATATTATATGAATTAGAAATGTTCTTCCCACCATAATTCTTTGATATGATGGTTCATTTGATGGTTCACTTGGTGAGAGAGATTGGACTTTGTGGTCCTGTGCACTATAGTTGGATGTACACCACGGTATATGAAGATTTTGAAAAGGTATGTCAAAAATCGAATTTGGACAGAGGGTTGTATTTTGGAGTGATATATTGTTGAGGAAGACATTGAATTATGTACTGAATACTTATCTGATGTGGAAATCATTGGTCTCCCAAAATCTCATCACAGTGGACGCATTAAGGGTGAGGTAATTTCTGGAAGAGATGTTGTGACAATCAATATTACAAATCGGGAGTAGGAACACCTTTATATTTTTCATAATAGTTGGGAGGTTGCTACATATATTGAAACCCATAGAGAAATTCTTAGGTAGTTGAATCCATCAAGGTCTGAAAAATGGGTATCAAATACACATAATCACTAGTTTATAGGATGGTTTTGGGACCATATTTTTAAGGAGTTAGCTAAAAATCCAAATTCAATTTTAGAATGACTTTGATGGCTAGCTGCCAGACCAAGTGTGTATATATTATCTTACAATGGTTATGTAATTAATTGTTATAAATTCTATACAGATGATCACGATGAAGATAGTACCATACAAAATAGAGGAGTTACACTTGTGGATAAAGAGATACATGTTTCTAGTAGTAAGGACATAAATTCAATTTATGTGAATATGTCATACTTTTGAATTATCAAACAAATATGGGAGTTGGATTATATGACATTACAATTGAAGATTTTTCAATGAAAATGGGTTGATAACAATAGTGGTGTTAAAATAGATGAATTGGTATTTGTGAAAGTTGATTTTAGTAAAGAAGGGTACAAAGAAGAACAATTTATAATGACATCACAAGCGGTACAAGTATTTTATGTTCCAAATCCCACAAACCATAAGTGGTCGATTGCTCTATTATCGTCCAAAACTATTGAAGGGTCTGATGAAAATTTAGTTGAGGATGATCCTTTCAGTGATATGTCACAACAATTTCGTAGCGGTCATAATGTAGATGATGTTTTGTATGTTATAGGATACCACAATGAAGGGATTTTTATACTCTATAGAGGTGTCAAATCACTTCATCCTTTGAAAAAAATAAAGAGATTTCAATAAATAGATTATATTTTGTTTGTAATATAGATCTTGTTATCTCATGTTATTATCTTATCATTACTGAATTTATGTAATCTAAATTAACTATTCAACCACTTTTTCAGATAATGACTTTTGCACATTTTGGCATTCCTAACCTCGTGGTTGAACAAGTCTCTCAAGATGCTGCTGCTGCTGCTGCTCACAGTGCAGAGAAACAACAAGTTTCTGAACCTGTTATGTCTCTTAGTGTTGAGGTCCAACAACCTTTAGCACATGCCATTTCTACCATTTCATATGAACATATAGATGATGTTGATATTGATGAAATGGTCGGGGATGAAGGACTGACATCGCAGAAAACACAGGTGCGTTGTATTTTGACGGTGTCATCCAAATTTCTTAAGGTGAAAAGAAAAGGAATCAAATTTGATGTCGGATGGAATGCACGAGGCCAACATGTGAATCCCAAAAAGTCTATGTTTAGTAGTTACATTGTAATTTTCACTCGGCAATGCGTGCCGATTGACATAGATTCATGGCACCATGTTGTGTCCGAGCTGAAGGCTATGATCTGGGAAGAAATTACGGTAACATTATGATATTATTTCTTTAATTTAATAGCAAATAAAATAATAAAACAGTGTCTTACTCTTATCAATCTCTTGTAGAGTACATTTATAGTAGATGATTCACACAGGAACTATGTACTAAGGCTTTAATGAAGGATTCATTGAGGTTTTCACACTATTTTAACAAAATGTCACCTAAAATATTCAAATGGTAAAATAAACCCACACCCACCCCATGTCTACGCTCACCTGATATCCCATGAAGCATGGGATGCATTTATTGGCCTATGTGGGGATGAGAAATTTGAGGTACATTGTGGATGATAATACATTGTTTGAGGATACATGTATTCATCACTTTGATTATCAATATTTCATTTATGAAACAACAACTCAGTACTGAAAATAAGGAATGTGCATCAAAACCAACATACCTCTATTGTAAAGCAAGGATTGGGTACGCTTCACTAGAAAAAATGGTACGTATTTTAAATTTACAGTAATATTGTTAGGTGAAAAGAAACAACATCATAATTATATTTATATATTTATATGTAGATTGATGTGTCTAAACCCAAAGAAACTTCCATACCATGTCATGTGATATGGAAGAAAGTACATGGGAATAAGGAAGGGAAGCTAGTAGATGAAAACACACAAAAAGTGTGGGAAATATGTGTAAGTATGACATGATAAAAAGTTTTGTTTTAAATTGATATTACATAATAATAATTACTTATTTCTTATATCTGATAGTCACTAGAATTATCTAATCCTATAGAGAATGTAGACCTATTATCAACGACTTTGAAGCGGCCAGATAAATATGGTCGTGTTAGAGGTGTGGGGTTTGGGGTGACACCCTGAGTATATTTTGAGAAAAAAAAACAGATGATAGAAATGAAGAAATGAAAAAAATAAGCAAAAGAATTGAAACTCCTAAAGAACAATTTAAATGGTAGGGAGAGTTGCAAGAAACTTTTATGGGTGGGAATAAAGGAGAAGAAAAAACTAAGGAACCACCAACATGTGAAGATCCCACCCCACCCACACCATCTTTGAGGTGATCCATTCCCCTCAAAGAGCTCTCTTAGCTATGGTAACCAATATTATAATAATTGTTCCAATGAAATGTGAATCAGAAAAACACTAATACTTTTCCTGTACTGATCTTCTATAGGGTGATAATGACTGTGATTTATATTTATCAACACCCACCTATCACCTTGTATTGAGGGCTACGATGTTCAACATCCCATAGGAAAAGCTGTATAATAGACCACTTTCAAAAGATCATCTGAAAGTGATGATTACTGTAGCTCATGATCCAAATGCAGAGATACCTATTCCACTTGATGATAATGATATTCATATAGTCGAAAAGGCTATTGAGACATTCATTACATGGCCGTCACAACTTGTAAGAGTACATCTGGACAAAGAGGTATTTATTTCCATATTTTAAGCTAAACCTTTAACAATTAATGAAAAAAGGTCTGAACCAATGAATGTTATTATAGACAGAGAAAAGGAAGGGGTGATAAGAAACTTGGGCTCAAAAACATCTAAAGGATCCACCAACTGATCCCAAAGAGCTACTAAAAGCACAATAACACCACCTGTTCTCTATCCATATTTAATAGCATTGAAGAATCATGCAGATACGAAGCTAAAAAGTGGAAGTAGTTATATAGTGGTTTTTGAAAAGAATATATACGGAGAGGAAATTCAAGATTTCATTACTGCTGAAAATGTAAATGAGATCCTTGAATACGGTTAGCTAGGCATCAAATTTTTAAATTTATATATGAGTTATGTTTTCATGAATTTATTTTCTAAAAGCTGATATAATGTTCTAATTATGACTAAATGCATTTTATATTATTGGTAGGTGTATATATAAAAAACAGTTGAAGGAATTTTCCCATGTCGAAAAATTCAGACTCTTTAGTCCTCATACCACATCAACAGAACTAACGAAATTAGAGCCATCAAAAAAGGACGAAATAGTGAACAACTTATTGAAAACATTTGAAACCAAGATTACAGATGACATACTCTTCCTAATACCAACCATACAGGGGTAAAACTCTATGATTAAAGCATATCAATTATATTTTCACTTATTTTATTACTTATTCATTTTGGTGTTTTTAGGAAACATTGGATGCTAATTGCGGTTAACTTGGATACTCCAAATATTTATTTTCTTTATTCAATGCAAAGATATCCAACCAACAGACCACACATGATAGAGTTTGTGAATCTGTAAGGCACTACATCCTACGTTTTAGGTATGACCATCAAGTAATATAATTTATATTATCTTTTAATGAGGATTCTGTTATGATAGGGTGGTATATCAATATCGTATAAAAAAGGAATGAGGACAGGGGATAAGCATAAGGAGGCGAGCAAGTACAATGTCTCGACAAATATTAGGATATATATAATAAAATTTCACTATCCAAACACATATCAAAACAAGTTTCTTATTCTCCTAATGATCAAAGTTTTTTCTAGTGTCTAAAACAAAAAAAAATGATAATGATTGCGGTTATTATATTTTTAAATTTATGAGAGAGATTTTTTTCCATCAAAAAAATAGCATCCCTAAAGAGGTATTTTCAAAAACAACTACTATTTCGTTTAAATTATTTATTAATTATTTATTTATATATTTTTTAGTACTACTTTGACTGTCAAAAATCCTCATATTCACAAGAAGATATAGATTTTTTTAGAAAGGAGTGGTCCGCATACCTTATGGAATATTGTACACAAATAGCATGAACATTTGACTTGGGGACATGTACAATTGGCGACCATTTTTGAGAGGGGTTAAGGAGAACAAAAGATGAAACATTGTTGTATGTAAATGTTCATAGGAAAATTGAAATTTTTATTAAATAAAAAATCCTTTCTCCAATGAGTCATTTGTATATTTTAATAGATTAAATTCAAAAACAACATGCAAGAATGAAAAATAACATTTCTTTGGGCTTTGGATAAGAAAAACTAGTAAAATCTCAAAAATACATTCATATCCAACCAAAAGCATTCAGATTGTGTTGATACTTTAGAAGAAAGATCCATGGGTCATGTGTGACATGTACAAGTCAATCCTGCCTCAATCTGAGGCATGATGAGGCTGGTATCACTCAAAGTGTCTCTCTTTTGATTAAAATGGACAGAATTTTAAGTGAAAACAACAACTAACATACAAAAAACCAAACAAAAACATTCAGATTGTGTTGATAATTTAGGAGAATGATACATGGGTCATTTATGACATGTATGATTCAACCCAACCTTAATCCAAGGCACGGTGTGTCCAATATCACTAAAAGTGTCTCTCTTTTGTTTAAAATAGACAGAATTTTAAGTGAAAACAACAACTAACGTACGGAAAACTGACCAAACGCATTCAGATTGTGTTGATACTTTAGGAGAAATATATATGGGTCATTTTTAATGTGTATGAGTCAATATCGCCTCAATAAAAGGTAGGGTTTGGCTGGTATCACTCAAAGTGTCTCTCTTTTGTTTAAAATGGAGAGAATTTTAAGTGAAAACAACAACTGATGTACATAAAACCAACCAAATTCATTTATATTGTGTTTATACTTTAGTATCATCATTCATGGGTTATTTGTGATGTGTAAGAGTAAACCCTGCCTCAATCCGAGTCATGGTGTGGCCGGTATCACTCAAAGTGTCTCTCTTTTGTTTAAAATGGGCAGAATTTTAAGTGAAAACAACAATTGACGTAAGGAAAACCAACCAAACACATTCAGATTTGTTGATACTTTAGGAGAATGATCCATGGGTCATTTTTGACGTATAAGAGTCAACCCCCCTTCAATACGAGTCATGGTGTGGATTATATCACTCAAAGTTTCTCTCTTTTGTTTAAAATGGACAAAATTTTAAGTGAAAACAACAACTGACGTACAAAAAACTGACCAAATGCATTCTCATTGTGTTGATACTTTAGGAGAGAGATCCATGTGTCATGTGTGATGTGTAAGTGTCAACCCTACCTCAATATGAGGCATGGTGTGGCCGGTATCACTCAAAGTGTCTCTCTTTTGTTTAAAATGGACATAATTTTAAGTGAAAACTACAACAGACGTACAGAAATCCCTTTTCCTACCATACACACGAAAAGCATTCATTTTTTCCTAAATAAACACATACTATTGAAATAAACACTATTCCAAAATCATTTTAAAAATACCAATGTTCTTAAAATCCATGAAATTCATTCCATTAAAACTATTAAAGCCCCCCCACCCCCTAGACACCACCCCACCCTCCTGGACACCCCCATGGACAACCCCCCACCACCCTGGATAGCCCCCCACCCCCTGGACACCCCCAACCCCCTGGACATCCCCCACCCCCTGGACGGCCCCCACCCCTCCTAGACACCACCCCACCACCTGGATACCCCCTCCCCTGGACACCCCACCCCCATGGATAGCCACCCCCACCCCCTGGACACCACATCACCGCACTTGGATAGCCCCAACCCCTTGGACCGCCCCACCCCCTAGACACCACCCCACCCCTAGATACCTCCACCCCCTAGACACCCCCACCCTCTGGAAAGCCCCCCAAACCCCCTGGACACCACCCCACCCCCCTAGACACCACCCCACCCCCTGGACACCCCCATGGATAGCCCCCCCACCACCCTGGACAACCCCCACCCCCTGGACACCCCCAACCCCCTAGACGATCCCACCACCTGGACGACCCCCACCCCTCCTAGACACCACCCCACCCCCTGGACACCCCCACCCTCGGGACACCCCCACCCTCGGGACACCCCCACCCCCATGGACAACCACCCCCACCACTGGACACCACCCCACCCCCTTGGAAAGCCCCCACAACCTCCTGGACCACCCCCACCCCTGGAAACCTCCCCACCCCCTGGACACCCCCACCCCCTGGATACCCCCTTCCCCCTAGAAAGTCCCCAACCCCCTAGACACCACCCCACCCACATGGATACCAACATATACAACCCCCCACCACCCTGGAAAACCACCCACCCCCTAGACACCCCATCCCTCTAGACACCCCCACCCCTGGACACCCCCTACCCCCCTTGGACAGCCACCCCAAACCCAAGAACAACCCCCAACCCCCTAAATTTTGAATTTAATTCTTTATTTATTTAATTAACATATGAATTATGTGTTAATGGTGTATGAGTATACTTTTTGTATGGGTATAATTTTTGTATGTGTATACTTTATGTAATTACCTTATTAATTATGTGTTAATTTTGTATGGGTATACTTGTAGATATGCTGATTTTTTTTTCAGGTCTTGTTTGGTTGTGCTGCTACAAAATTTTATGTTACAACAGGTATGACATTTATCAGCGCTTTTTTAGAACTAATAAAGGATCCCTTTATTAGTTACCTTTTAGCGCTGATAGAGGCTCCCTTTATCGGTTATTTTTTAGTGCTGATAAAGTCTACCTTTATCAGGAATTTTTTAGCACTGATAAAGGGGACCCCCCCCCCCCCTTATCAGTGCTGAGATCTACAATGATTTTTAGCACTGTTAAAGCCAGTTTCGAGTGCTGATAAAGATCATTTTTGTATTAGTGTTTTATCGCTGATAAATATATGCCTTTATGAGTTCTAAAAAAGAACTGATAAACTGTGTCTTTATCATCCTTATAATTTTAGCACTGATAAAGACACCTTTTATCTGTTCTTTTTTAATGCTGATAAAGGCCTATCTTTATCAGCGCAGATAAAATATTTATCTAATTTTATAAATGAACCATAAGAGTCAGCTTATTCTATTACACACCTCATACTATCATAGAAGTCAACCTCTGAATCTGCTGAACCCCTCCTCTACCACCACCAAACACCTCATCTTTTTCTGTGAACTCCACCCCCACCGCAAACCCCAAATCTTCCGCCGAACCACACCTCTACTGCTGCGAACCCCACCTCTACCACAGAACCCCTACTCTGCCACTACGACCCCCCGCCACCAAACCCTTCCTCTTCCACTATCACCACCACAGCTACCGCTGCTGACTACTTCACTACCATCGAACCCTCAAACTGTCAATGCACCCCCTCCAAGCTAAGGTATGCACTCCCTTCCCTTTCTTGGGGGTTTTGATGTCTATGGCTTGTAGACATCATCCTCACCATTGTTTGGGCTCCTCATGTTATAGGATATTAGTTCCGCTTCATTATTATGTATTTGTTTCTATGTAATCTATTTTCCCAACATGTCTTGGATGTTTGAGTTTCTTTAACACAATATCGTGTCCAATTATAACTTTATATTGTGCCCTTGATGAGTTCCAAATGTTTTTTGTGGAATTTATCACTTGAAAAATATATTTCTCTATGGTTTAATTTTTTGAATCTTAAAATTTTCTATTTTAGAATTCCAAGTAAATATATAAATTCCATAGGGGTATTTTAAAAATTAATATAGAATTTTAAAGTGTTGTTTGAAACTATTGTGAGTTTCTTAGGAAGATGCTTTAAAAAATTAATGAGAGGTTTGGTTTTTGAATGACCCTTCATCAGAAAATATTCTTAATTTCAAAGGGGTTTTTCTTTTTGAAATGGTTTCCATGGGAGGTTTTCATTTATAAATTTTCACTTAAAGTATGTTTTAAAGAAATATATATTTAAACCTCAGTTTTAAAACATGGTATCCTAAGCTATATATCTAAGGATCATTTTTCACTTCCAAAAAGGAATTTAAATTGATGTTTTTCAAACCCTCAAAATTGGGTCCCTTTTTTGATATGTCTATTTATGCCTTTTTCCTCAGAGGGATGTGATTTATTTTTAATATGAAATCACTGATTCTTATTCATGGATGTGAAAATGGCCTCTTTATTGTGAGGGTGTTAGAGTTAAGATGTGATTTACTACTTATATTATATTTATTCATGTGATGATCATTTTCTTGTTGTTTCTCACTTCCACTTTTATAGCTACATGGGAACCCTATGAATTAAGAAATAGACCGATATGTATACTACACTTGTTATCTCACACACTATATAGTTTCCCCTAGTTGTATGACTTTATTAGTCTATAGGAGTTTCCCTAATGAGGCATGTGTGTCCAATTCAGGTATATTTTCATTTTTTATAGAATTAAATATAGGCCAACTATTGGCCTCATTGTAGTGTGGGTACAAAATAAATGAATAATTGAATTCTCACTATGACATTGATACATTGAATATAATATAATTGGAACCAATAAAGTGGATATTAGGGATAAATATTTAAAGGGACTTAAAGTCTATAACTTTTTTCCAGACATAGTTGAAGTATACCCAAAAGGTTTTGAAAATATTCTAAATGAGTGAGTTAAAACCTATAAGAACACCCTTAGGTATACATTTAAAACATTCAAAGGGCGATTAACCTAAAATATATGATGAGTTCAAGTTAATATAAAAGGTTCTATATGCATTATTTGTAGAATGTCTGATGTACATCATGGTGTGTATAAGACCATATATCATTTATGAGGTTGTTTTAGTTAAAATTTTAATATTGAATCTAGAGAAGGATCATAAGAAGGTTGTTAATTAGTTTTTTTATATCTTAATGGTTTAGTGGAGATATAAATCTATTTCAAAATGGATGATCCAATACAGGGGATTTTTGGATTTGAACTTCAAATGATATAAAGATTCACTGTAGAGTACTACTAAGAAATAGGAATTAGTGATAATCACTAAATTAACGTTTTAAGAATTGTTCTTATGTTAATTGGATTTCAAATAAAGATTTTGGGTGATTTTAAAGTGTTAAAAACGTTGGAAAATGTTGTTTTATTTTTAAATTAGTGAGTTAACCCTTGTGATATATATTTAAAACCACTTTTTTTCCTTGGTTAAATTTTATATCAACATTTTGTGTATTTATTTTGTTAAATATTAATATTAATGAATCAAATAGAATGGATATGAATAAAGAATGGGTGTATTCCAATCATCTAACAAAAGATTATGAAGATGAAATGAAATATTTCATAATGTTTGCAAAATATCATGCATATGAACCTTCTCAAATCCCTTGTCCATGTTTATGATGTTTTTATTCAAGAATAATTAGTACATAGAAGTTGGAAGAACACTTGATCTATTACAGAATAGATTAAAGTTATAAATGTTGGAATAAACCAGAGAAAAATAGAATGTATCTAGTGGCTGGGATAGTACTGTGTTTTATGGATCATCTAATATGATTACAAGTGTGGAAAATGAAGAATACTATATAAAGGATGTGATTACTTATGTGAATGATGATGAAGATTATATTGAGGAAATAACAAGTACAGTTGATGAAAAACTTCATGATTACCCAAAATTATTTTAGAAGATGATAAGTTGCAAAAAAACACCATTGTATGATGGTTGAACTAAATATAACACAACCATACTGAAGTTTTATAATTTTAAAGTAGGAAACAGATGGAGTGAAACTGGTTTTATGGAACTACTTTCTCTCTTGAATGACATTCTTTGAAAAGATAATGATCTACTGAGCCAAAAATACGACAAAAAAAATGCTACGATTGATAGGTTTGATCTCTAAAGAATACATGCATGCTTGAATGATTGTATACTATTTCCCAAGGACCAAAAATCACTTACATAATGGCCAAAGTTTGGTGCTAATCAATACAAGAATGATGAATTTGGTTCTACAAAAGTTTTATGGTACTTTCCAATCATTATAAGGTTTAGTCTCTTATATGAAAGTGCGAAGACTGCAAGGAAATTGACATGGAACACAAATACAAGAAATAAATATGGGAGACTAAATCACATGGAAAACTCACCTCAGTGGAAGAAAACTGATAATGAGTATCCTAAATTTTTTAAATGAGATGAGAAACCTTCATCTCACATTATCTAAAGATGGAGTGAATCCTTTTGGTTTTCAAAGAAACAATCATAGTACATGGTCAGTTGTGATTGAAAATTATAACTTTACACCATGTTTATGCATGAGATGAAAATACATTATATTATTTATTCTTATATCAAGACCAAAACAAATGGGTAATGATATTGATTTTTATTTGGATATATTGATCGAGGATTCAAAATTATTGTGGGATTCGAGTGTTATGTTGTATGATGCTTATAGAAATGAATATTTCATTTTCAGAGCCATGTTGTATGGGGTGATAAATTAATTTCCTACATATGGAAATTTTTTAGGAAATAACATTAATGTAACTCAAGGGTGTCCCTTTTGTGAAAATGTTACACAATCAATTAGGTTTAATCATTCATCGAAAACTATCTTTCTAGGAGATCAAAAATTTCTACCCCTATGGAATAAGTGATGATCTTGGATGAAATAATTTGATATAAGTTTAGAAGAATTTATAACACTGTAACCACTAAAATGTGGTCAACTATTTTATAAAGTAAAATATGTTGACACTGCGTTTGCTAAACCATTTTAAAAAAAACTTACAAAAAACTGACTAGAAAAAGAGATCATTTTTTTTGAATTACCATACTGGAATTATCTGAATGTCAGAAATTTTCTTGATGTTATGCATGTTGAAAAAAAATTCATGTGATAGTTTCATCAATATGTTTCTAAATCCACCCAAAAAAGGATGGAATTTAGGCTTGGTTGGACATAGTTGACATGGGAATACGAGAAGAGTTGGTTTTAGTGAAGGGTAAAAAGCAAACTTTTCTTCCTCCAACTATTTACACTCATTCCTAGTAGGAGATATATCAGTTAAGAAAATTCTTGATTGATATAAAGGTTCCAGAGGGGTATTCATTGAATATCAAGAACACCATGTTAATGAATTATTTCAAGTTAAAGGTTTTGAAATCACATGACTTCCATGTTTTGATACACGATCTATTTTCAATAGATTTATGATGCATTTCCCCCAAAAATGAACATCACACATTAACAAAGATATATTTCTTATTCAAAGCTACATGCATCAATGTTATAGACCTAATGAAATTTCTGACTATTGAAAGAGAAATTACCATCATATTATGTGAATTGGAAATGTTTTTTCCCACCAATATTATTTTATATGATGGTTCATTTGATGGTTTACATGGTGATATAGATTAAACTATATGGTCCTATACACTATAGATGGATTTACCCCATTAAATGGTATATGACGATTTTGAAAGGGTGTGTCAAAAATCAACGTTTTCCAGAGGGTTGTATTATAGAGTAATATATTGTTGAGGAAGTGATTGAATTATATAGAAAATACCTATCCAGTGTGGGAAGCATTGGTTTACTAAAATCACGTCGCACTGGAAAAATTGTGGGAGAAAGAATTTATGGAAGAGATGTTGTCACAATTAATATTTCAGATCCAGAGCAGGCCCACCTTTATGTTTTTCATAACAGTTTTGAGGTTTCCCCATATGTTGTAACTAAAAAATAAATTCTCATGCATTTTAATCCATCAAGGGATAAAATATGGATATCAAATACACATAATAAAAAGTTTATATGATGGATTCAGGACCATATTTTTAAGGACTTAAATGAAAATAATGATTCAATTTCAGTAAGATTTTTTTGGCTAGCCGGAGGACCAAGTGTGTATGTATTATCATAAAATAGTTATGTAATTAATGGTTATATTTTCTATATAAATGAACATAATGAAGGTAGTACCATGAAAAATAGTGGAGTTACACTTGTGGATGAAGGGATGCATTTTTCTAGTATTAAGGAAAAAAATACAATTTATGATAATATGTCATAGTTTAGCATCATTAAACAAATATGGGAGTTGGATTATACAAAATTCCATGTGATGGTTTTTCAATGCATGCTGGTTCATAATAGGAGTGCTATTAAAATTGATGAATTGGGAATCATGACAGTTGATTTTAGTAAGTGAGGTTACAAGAACGACCATTTATAATGGAATCATAGGCATTACATGTATTCCATGTTCCAAATCCCGCAAACTGAAAGTGTTCAATTATTCAATTATCAAAAAAACCACTGAAGGGTGAGTTGAAAATTCAATAGAGGATGACCCTTTAATTGAAAAAATACAATAATTTCATAGTGGTACCAATGTAGATGGGATTTTTTATGTCATAGGAGACCATAATGATGGAATTTGGATAGTTGATAGAGGTTTCAAATCCCTTCAGCCTTTAAGAAAAAGAGTTCAATAATCAAGTTATATATTTTTTGTAGTATACATTGTGTTACCTCATGTTATTATCTATTTTTTTCCAAATTTATGTACTCTAAATGAAATATTAAACCATTTCGGAAGATAATGACTTTTATATGTGTTGGTTCTCCCAATCCTAAGGAACAATAGGTCTCTCAACCTGCTGCTACCCGTAGTGCAGAGAAACAATGACATTCAGCACATGATGGTGCTCCCAATCCTTGGGAACAATAGGTTTCTCAACCTACTGCTGATCCCAGTGAAAAGGTGAAATGAACATCTTCACATGTTGAAGCTTCCACTCCAGAGGAACATATTGATAATTTTGAATATGAGGAAATGGTAATAAATGAAGGACTAATGAAGCGGAAAAAAATAGAGCATCGTAGTTTAATGATGTTAGAAAAAATCATTTAGGTGGAAATGAAAGGCATCAAATATAAGATCAGATGGAATGTGTGCAGCTCGCAGGTGGGAAGGCCAGCCCTATACCTCGTTACCCATACAACACGTTTTTAGAAAAAGGAATGGGAGCTCTTGCATCGTGCTCCAACGGGTGACTCCAAACCCTAACCCTCGCCACTGATTCTTGTTCTTTCTGATGGATGTCTTTGATCCAGAGTGGGAACTTGCTTCCCCTACGGCTCCTTCTTCTGTTGATCCGATTTCTTCCAGTATCGAAGTAGGAAACTTTAAAATTCCTCTTCTCAATATTCTTGTCTCCTTTCACGATGCACTAAAAGGTACTGATCTCAGTAGCGAGAAGGATCACATGCAACCTCTTTTCAGAAAACTGGATGATGGCGGTTTTTTGGTTGATGCTGATCCGGAAGCACTGAAACAGAGGGAACAACTATTCAGATATTCGGTCCTTGGTCGAATTTCTTACAACTCAAGAGATAAACCTTGGCCTATCTTCGAATTAAAGAATAGGATTTCTCATTGCTGGAGCTCTCCAAAATGGAATATGGTCCCCTTAGGTAAAGGATACTATCACATTATCTTTAGCTCTCAAAGTGAGCTCGAGCAGGTATGGAAGATTGGTAATTTACATCTTAAGCCTGTTTTTTTTAGAATCTCAGATTGGGATCCCACTTTTAATCCATACACACATAAAAATCATTTGGCACATGTGTGGGTTAGAATTCATAGGCTTACTTGGTTTTTTTGGCATCCGAAGATCTTAAATGATATTTCTTCTTGTTTGGGGCCCCTTATTAAAATTGACCATATAACCTTGAATGGGGATCTAGGCTTATATGCTAGAGTTATGGTGGAGGTTAACTTAGCTAGTGACTTACCAACTACCATAGTTTTAATGCCCTTGATCAAAAAGTGGAGCTTAGTATTGAGTATGAAAACAAACCACCCTTCTGTGAAGTTTGCAAACTGATTGGGAATAATTTTTCCACTTGTAGGGTTTCTAGGAAGCAGCTGGACCCTCCAGTTAAAAGTGACTGGCAAGAGGTTAAAAATTCAAAAAAAAGGGAAAAATGTTATTGAAAAATTTGATCCTCCCACAAAAAATATTGATATATGGGTCAAGAAATCAAGTCCTCCCTCAACCTTAGAAGGAAAATCTTGGGCTGTTTTGGTTGAGGAAGAGGAGGACTTACAAAAAAATGATAAACCCACTGATTTAAAATGATCTGTTGATGAATGTAACAGAGATTGTTCTGATAAAAGTGTCCCTAATCCTCTTTCAAATTTTGTTAATAATGCCTCTTCCTCTGGTTCTTCATGTTTAAATGAGAATATTTGTAAGGACTTAGAGGATTCAGTACCTTCTCTTAAGGAGAATGCTGTTGCTTCCAACATGATACATTGTGTTAATGTTAATACTGCAGATCCAGGTAACACGGTGCTTTTTAATTCTGATGTTAAAAGTGTTCCAATTGCTACTGCAGTTCATATACTTAAGACTCAATCTGATATTGAAACTCCTAGAATCACTGATGACCACATTTTATCACACTCTATTGATCCTAACCTGACTTTACATATTGAATCTCTCACTGTTCAGAAGGAGGAGTCTAACCCCCTGACTGACATGCAGATTCCTATTCCTTTGCAGAAACATTTGGACAATTCTAGTTCTGCTTTTGTTTTAAATTCTGATAGTATTTCTAATAACTCTGTCACAAATTCTGTTAATGTTTCTCTTGATCATACTAAATTGGATTGTAATTATCCACATTCCCCATTGCCTATTCCTGATTCTGTCCAAGATTCTGATCACTGCTTGGGTAACAGGATGGTTTCTAACCCATCTTTGGATAATCAGAACAATGAACATAACCCTCTTTCTGTACCTGATCACTCAAATCCTGCTGAAATTGAAACTGTCCAGAATGTGAATGAGCCTCATTCTCAGTCTGAGCAATTTCCTGCTCATGATGATTTTCTTGTGACCCTTCAGACCAGCCCTATTCTGCCTCCTATCTTGGAAAAGGATTCTACTCATGGTGCTGAACAGCTTCACAAATTGGACAGTACTGTTTCAATGTATACTTCAGATCCTGTTTCTATTCAACATGCTGATTTGAAATATGATTCCTCTCAAAGTTCTGAAACTGATGGGAGTCAACATAATTCATCTTCTTTATCAATTGTTACGAGATCCCCAAAAAAGAAGGGTTCTGGTAAATCAAAAAAGAAAAAGGGTTCTAACCCAAGACATAAATGAAAATGAATATCCTCTTTTGGAACTGTCAAGGGGTTGCCAAAAATGACACCTCCACTACTCTTAGGAGGTTTTTAACTACTCATAAGCCACATCTCTTTGCAATTTATGAACCTAAAGTCAACTTTAAAATGAAATTTATGAGATTTGGAGCTCTTAATTATAGTTTTTTAGGTTCCTGTAATAACAGTTCTCATGTTGACTCAATGTGGATTTTTTTTCCATAATAATTTAAGAAATATTAACATTTTTAGAATTTCTGACCAGAAGTTTACTTGTGACTTCATATAGAATGGCCAACATACTTATTTTACTATGGTTTATGCCAAAAATAGATATCAGGATAGGAGGATATTATGGCTTGAACTTCTTGATATTTCTAATAATATCCAAGATTCTTGGATTGTTTTAGGTGATTTCAATGCCATTCTTTCCCCTTCTGAAAAAATTTGTCCCTCTCATCTCTCCATTTCTACTAGAGAGTTTAAATCTACTATTGATGACTGTAACATCTTTGAGATTAATCTTATTGGTGCAAAATATACCTGGTATAGAAAACATTATAACAAGAACGTTTCTTGTAAACTTGATAGAGCCTTTGTGAATATGAAGGCCCTTGATATTTGGGACAAAATATCTAGTGTTACTCTCCCCAGAATCAATTCTGATCATCATCCTATCCTCATTAATCTTCTCATGAATGATCGAAAACGTTTCTTTCCCTTCAAATTTAATAATGCCTGGTCATTGAATCCTGATTGTGTTACTTTTATTAATAATACTTGGAACTCCATGAAGCATCATAAGGATTCTTTCGCTTGTTTACATAAATTGAAAGTTCTTAAGCAGGCTCTCAAAGGTTGGTGTAAAAATTAAAACATCCGAATAGATCTAGACATATCCTACCTTGAAGATGAACTTAGTCGCTTCCAAACTCATAACACTAACTCTGATTTCATTTTGGATCCTCAGTTAGAAGCTAATATCTCTTCCAAACTTAATTCCTTACTCACTTTTAAGGATAATATTCGTAAACAGATGTTTATAACTAAATAGCTTACTGATGGTGATCGTAATACTAAATTCTATAATTGTCTTCAAAGAATTAGAAAGGCCAGTCATCCTCTTTCTATGCTTATTCATAATGACTTGGTCATTGAATCTGAAGAAGCCATTACGGATCATGTTACCTCATATTTTTATAATAGTTTAAATGGTCCGGACAGAAATGTTGATCTTAAACCTGACATCATTCCTTTATTGGTTGATGAAGGTGACAATAAGTCCCTATTAATCACTCCTCTCGATCATGAAATTAAAGACATTGTTTTTGGTCTAAACCCAGACAGTGCTCCTGGCCCGGATGGATTCAATAATGGTTTTTTTCAAAATCATTGGGATATAATACAAAATGATGTTTGTAACCTTGTTAAGATCTTTTTCACACATGGATCTCTTCCTCATGGTATCAATGCTCAATTCCTAACATTAATACCTAAAGTGAAGAATGCTGCTGAGATTAATCAATTCAGACCTATAGCTCTGATTAAATCTATCTATAAAATTATCACAAAAATTATTGCAAATAGACTTGCACCTATCTGAAATAGGATTATCTCTTGGAATTAATTTGGCTTTATCAAAGGACGATCCATCTAGGACTGCATTTGTATTGCTTCTGAATGTACGAATACTTTAAACAAAAAAACAAGGGGTGGTTGTGCGGCCATCAAACTGGATATTAGAAAGGCTTTTGACACCATTGATTAGAATTTTATTTACAAAGTTCTTAAATTTTTTGGCTTTAATGATTCCTTCATTGGTAGAATCAGGACTCTCTTTCACTAAACCCATATCTATATCCTAATTAATGGTACCCCTCCTGGTTTCTTTAAATGCACTAAACGTTTCAGGTAGGGTGATCCCCTTTCTGCCATCCTCTTTGTCATTGCTGAAGATTACCTTAGCAGACTCATAAACCACCAGGTTGAGCAAAACTTGATTAAACCTATTCAGGTGGCCAGGAACTTAAATGCCCCACCCATATTTTATATGCTGATGATATTATCTTATTCATTAAATGGGATCAAAGAAATCTCCATGCTCTCAAGAAAATTATATCACACTATGAGGATGTCTCTGGTCAAGCAATTTCCTGGGACAAATCTTATATCTATTTTGGCAAGAATTTTCCTGTAAGAAGGAAATCTAGTATTATAAATTACCTGGGTATTAAAGAGGGCCTTTTACCCTTCAATTATTTGGGTGTTCCTCTATTCTGGGGTCGTCCTAAAGCTACCTATTTTTCTAATATCATTTCTCATATCACAAATCAACTAGCTAATTGGAAAGGGAAGTCTCTCTCCATGGCTGGGAGAATCTGTTTGGTCAAATCGACCATTGTTTCTAAAATGGTCTATTCCCTTATGGTCTATAAATGGCTCGTCGGTATTTTTAAGAAAATTAATACTTATATTAAAAACTTCATTTGGTATGGAATCATTTTTGAAAAGAAGCTTGTTACAATTACTTGGAATTCTTGTTGTAAACCCATTGCTAATGGTGGAATTGGTATTAAAAATTTAAAGTTGTTCAATGATGCTCTTCAGGCCTGCCTTACTTGGCGCATCATTAACTCCACTTCTAAAGCTACTGAATTTTTAAAACTTAGGTTTTTCTCTAAGATTTTAAAAGTAAATCTTAATTTCATTAACTCTTCCATCTGGCCTTCCATCTGGGACTCTTATCACAAAATCATGCAAAATTCTAGATGGATTGTCAATGCTGATTCTTCCATCAATTTTTGGTGTGGCAATTGGTGTGGTAGCCCTCTGAATTCTTTGTTACCCTTTTGTAATCCTCCCGAAGATACTAATAAGTCTATAAAAGAGGTCTTACAATCTCCCAATTGTGATCTCCCTGATATTATAATGAAAGCCATTGAGAATTATACTTTCTCTTCTGCTAGTGACTTCCTTGTTTGGGAACCTTCTCCTAATGGAATTCTAGATTCTAAAAGCTACTATAATTATAATTTCTCTGATCATGAATCTAATTTTTCCTGGGTGAATCAATTCAAAAAACCCTGGATTAAACCTTCCAGAATCACCCTTATATGGCGCATTGCGCACAATAGATTACCTTTGGAAACTAGTCTTCAAACCTTTGGTGTTTCTCTTTGTTCTAAATGTCGTCTATGTAACCAGCATAGGGAAGATGCCAACCATTTATTTCTATCTGGTGCGATGGCCTCTACACTTTGGAATTACATCTTTGATCTTTTTAATTGTATAAAGCCCATTAATGACTCAATATCTTTGTTTCTTAGTAATTGCACCAGACATGATTCCTCTCTGCAGGTCAAAAATCTATTTCTTGCGGTAGTGTCGGAACTCCTGCATGAACTCTGGTATGTTAGAAATGATATCGTTCACAATAATCACTCTTTCAATCTTAATGCAGGGAAGTCCTGAATTCTGCTTGCGATTCATGAAGCATCCTCAACTCAAAAGGACTATTGCAGCAACTCCGTTGGTGACTTTATGGTCCTCCGTCATCTTAATATTACAGGCATTTTCCCAAAGCCGAAACGCTCCTTTAAGGTATTATGGCAATCTCTAATGCCAGGATGGATCAAAGTGAACGTTGACGGTGCTTCCAAAGGAAACTGTGGTCCTTCCAGTTGTGGTGCTATCTTCAAAGACTCAGCTAGTCAATGTCAGGGTTGTTTCTTTGTTGGATGTGGTCACTCTTCATCTTTGGAGGCAGAAATGCTCGACGTCATTCATGCAGTTGATTTTTCTCTTCAAAGAGGTTAGACAAAACTATGGATAGAAAATGATTCAACCACTATCATACATGCCATCTGGAATGGCAACATCCATCTAGCCTGGTCACTCACCGCTTGTTGGATGAACTGCCTTAATTTGCTCCATGGGATTGATTATATAGATACTCATGCCTACCGTGAAGCTAATGCCGTTTCTGATGCTCTAGCCAACAAAGGAGTCCATCAAAGCATGACTTGGCTGGACTCTATTCCTCATGACCTTTTATATCTTTTTGATAGAGATTGTAAAAAAATCCCTTCCTTTCGCATTTTGTAATCCTTTTTTTCTTATCAATAAATTATGCTTTGGTCTTTGACCAAAGCACTACCTTTTAAAAAAAACATAACGAAACATTGACTTACTCTTCATAATCCCTTGTACAGTGAATTTATAGTAGATGAATTCAACAAGAAAAATGCATTAATGCATACTGGAAGGATTCATAGAATATTTATCTCTATTTTAATGAGATATCATCTTAAATATAGTTAATGGAAAATAAACCCACACCCACCACTTATCTATGAACACCTGATAACCTAAGAAGCATGAGATGCATTTACAAGCCATATTTCCAATGTGTATTTTTAGGTACATTGTGGATAGTAATATGTTGTTTGATGATACATGTATTCATCACTTTGATTGAATTTTTTTTTATGAAATAGAAAATAAGTGCTTGAAAAAAGGAACTGGCAGAAAAACTAACTTAATCCTTCCGTAAAGTAAGGATGGGGTATGATTCACATGAAAAAAATTAGTACATATTTTAAATATACTATAATAAATTTATGTGACATGAAAAAACAAAATAATTATGATCATCTATTTATATGAAGATTGATGAATCTAAATCCAAATCCACTTCCATCCCACGCCATGTACTATAGAAGGAGGATAATGTAAATAAATATGAGACACTAATAGATGAAAACACACAAAATGTGTGGGAAGCATGTGTAAGTATGAAATAATAAAAATTTATTTTTATTTAAATAGATATTAAATAATAATGATTACTTTTTTTTATATTTTCTATCTGAAAAATTCATAGGAATCAACAACACTTGTAGTGGATGGACACCTACTATCGGTGTCCTTGAAGTGGCTAGAATAGAATGTCCGCAACAAAGGTGTGGGTTTTGGGGTGACACCCCAAACATATTTTAAGAAAAAGACAATAAGAGGATCAAAGTCAATAAATGAAGTAAATGAGATAAATAATTTCTACCCTTGAAGAAGAATTCCAATGGCAGATAGAGTTGATATCATCTTTTATGGGGGGGGGGAAAAAGAGAAGAATCAACTGAAGAACAACCAATATATGAGGATCCTACCTCACCACCACAAGATTTAAGATGATCCATTCCCCTCAAAAAAACTATCTTAGCTGAGGTAATCAATTTTATAATATTTTTTTATGTGAAATGTGAATTAGATAGACACTGATACCTTTCCTATAATGATATTCTATGGGGTGATAATGAATGTGAATTATATCTATCAACACCCACCCATATCCTTGTAGCGAGGGAAACCATGTTCATTATTAAAAATGACATGGTACACAATAGACCACTTACAACATGTCATGAGAGAGTATTGATTAGCATAGCCCATGAGCCAAGCACCAAGCTACCTATTCCAATTAATGATTAATATATTCTTAAGGCCAAATAAGATATTGGAACATTCATTGCATGGATGGAAAATCTTGTAAAAAAACATGTCCATAAGAAGGTATTCATTTTTAATTTATTTTTCAAGATAAACCATTAACAATTAATGAAATAAGGTCTAAACTGAAGAATTTTATTACACACAAACAAAGGTAAGGATGTGAAATGAAAGATCGGATCAAAACCATATAAAGGATCGAGTAACTGATCGAAATGATTTACCAAAAGCACCTTTACCCCACCCGTTCTATATCCACATTTACTATCATTGAAGATTCATGTGGATACAATATTAAAAAATGGTTTTATTGACATAGTTGATTTTAAAGAAAATATGTATGGAGAGGAAGTTCAAGACATCATTGGTGTTAAGAATGTAAGTGGAATCCTTGACTATGATTGGATAAGTTCCTTAGTTGTAAATGTATACTTGAGGTATGTTTTAATGATTTGAATTTCCAAAAGATAATATACTATATTAATTATAAATAAATAACTTTCATATTCTTGTATTCATATATATCAATAAAATTTGAATAGATTTCCACAATATTTTTTTGGAATCGTTTTTCCTCACACCACCTCTACAAAACAACCAAAAATAAAATCCAAAAAAAGATGAAATAGTGGTAGTCCTGGTCAAATAGTTTGAATGAAAACCTATGGATGATAGATTATTCATAATACCAATGATTCAGGGGTAAAAATCTAAAATTTAACCATATAAAATATATTTTCATTTCTTTCATTACTTATTACTTTTTTTTATGTAGCATTGGATGCTCATTGAGGTCAATTTGGATACTCCAAAATTTATTTCCTAGATTCAATGCATGGATACCCAACAAACCAACCACACATGATTGAAATTTTTAATTTCAATACACTACATACAATGTTGTAGAACTAAATATCAAGTTATATAATTTATATTATTTTTAATGAGGATTCTATTATGATAAGGTGGTGCATCAATATCATGAAAAACAAGGAATGAGGCCAATGGATAAGCACGAGGACCCTAAAAATTTCTATGACTAGACAAGTATCAGGGTATATATAATAATATTTCTCTATCCAAACACTTATCAAAACAAATTACTTATTCTCTTCAATGTTTCTATAGTGTTCAAAACAAACAAATGGAAAATATTAGGGTTGTTATGTTTGAAAATTTATGAGAGAGATCATATTCCATGAAGAAACTTGTATCCCCAATGAGGTATTTTTGAAGATAGTTACTACTTCATTTAAAATATTTATTAATCATTTTTGTATTTATCTTTTTATATTACAACTATGATTTTTGAAAAGACTCATATTCACAAGGAGACATAGATTTTCTTAGAAAAAAATGGGCAGCATACCTTATAGAAGAATGTACACAAATAACATGAAGATGTGACTTCCACATAAGCAGTGTATAATTTAATATTTATGTTTAATTTACTTCTTCTAAGTATTACTCACATAAGAATTATTTTCTTATATAGGTGGATTCCATTGTTCAAGTCATGGTGGATTGTTTGAAGATTATCATGGTTGTGAGAGATAGGAATTTGAGGCTAAAACTCAGATTTCGATGATAAATTAATATATATTTTTAATATATTATGTTTCTCTTAATAATATTATAGGTTCTACACTACATTAACATAACCTAAGTGCTTCTTTTTATTTAAAATTGAAAATTATTTTAGTAAAAATGAAAATTGACATAATCAAAGATGCGAAAACACATTATTATTATTTTGATACTTTAGAATAACAATATATAAGTCATTTTTGACATATAGGAATCATATGAATATAAATATGATGCATGGTGTGGTTGGTATAACTCAAAGTTTCTATTTTTATATAATTTTGACATTGATTTTTATAAAAAGAATAAGTGACATACTGAAAACCAAGAAAATACATTCAGATTGTTTGGATAATTTTGGAAAACAAGCCATGAGTCATTTGTGATGTGTTGGAGTCAACCACCTCTTAGTAAAACACACGGTGTGAAATGTATGACTGAAAGTGTGTCTTTTTATTTAAAATAAAAATTAATTTTAGTAAAAGGAACAAGTGACATACTGAAAAATGAGGAAATGCATTCATATTGTTTTCATACTTCAGTAAAATGATCCATGACTCATTTTTATTGCATTGGAATAAACCCCACCTAAATCGGAAACATGGTGTGACCAATATAACTAAATGTTCCCATTATCAGTTTAAAATAATCATTTTAGTTCAAAACATGTCACTCACTGAAAATAAGGAAAACACACTCTGATTGTCTTGATAATCAAGGAAAGTGATTCATAAGTCATTTGGGACGTTTATGAAGTAGTATCATGCCAAACCGATGCATGATGTGATAGGTATGACTCAAAATGCATGTTTCTTGTTTGGAATGCCATTTTAGTAAAAAAATACAACTAGCATACCGAAAACCAAGAAAACACATTCTGATTATTTTTATGCTTTAGGAAAACAATCTATAAGTCATTTGTGATCTGTAGGAGTCCACCACACCTCAATATGATGTATTATGTGACTGTTATGACTCCATGTGTATCTTTTTATTTAAAATTATCATTAATTTATGTAAAAAAGAACAAGTGACATAATGAAAACCAAGAAGATGCATTTAGATTATTTTGATACTTTTGGAAAAATATCCATGAGTCATTTTTGATGTGTAGAAATCAACCCCACCTGAATCTGATGAAAATTTTGACTGGTATGACTAAAAGTGTCTATTATTAGTTTAAAATTATCATTTTAGTTCTCAATGTCTCAATCACTAAAAACAAAGAAAATTATCTCTGATTGTATTGATAAATTAGGACAACAATTCATAAGTCATTTTTGACGTGTATAATGCAGTCTTACATCGAACCGATATACGATATGACATGTATGACCCAAAATGTGTGTTTCTAGTTTAAAATGACATTTTAGTAAAAAAACTGAAATACTAAAAATAAGAAAAAACGTTCATATTATTTTGATAATTTAGGATAATGGCCCCTGGGTCATTTGAAACATGTAGTAGTCAATAACACCTCAATACGTTGCATGTTTTTACAGGTATGACTCCAAGTGTGTCTTTTTTATTTCAAATTAACATTAATTTAAGTAAAAATAACAAGTGAAATACTCACTTAGAACCATAATCCAATAAACAAAATGGATAAGAATGTTGAATGGGAACCCTAGGTGAGTACACAAGGATCTATAGATGGGTGACGTCAGAGGCGTAGGTGGGGGGCGAATGTCGGGTGAGGTGTGAGGGAGGGGGATCCAGGGGCGAGGGAGGGAGAGGCGGAGGTGGGCATGGGAATCAGAGAGGGAGAGGGAGACTAAGCCAGAGGGAGAGGATAGCACAAAAAAGGATAGGATGGGAAGATGCATAGGCATATGGATAGGGTTTTCTAATAGTGGTGATAGGTAGTGTTCTTTTTTAAATCATGTGGACACCTATGGTAGTTTCCCCTTTTCAAGGGGTGAAAATTCACCTTTTCTAGTAGTTTAATGCCTATTTGTTTATAGTGACCAGATTCCATAATTTTATTTATACGTCAATATTTTTATACTATTTTTTTATAAATTTTCATTACTTAGGTCACTTGGTAGAGTGAATAGAGATGTGGCTTCTCATTAACTATAAACCCGACAACAATTTCATGACTGAACCCACCAGAGACAGTGGACTAAATATTTTCCATTATAATTTTAATAATATTAAATTACCCTAGTATATAATAATGAAATATTAATTAATTTTATGACATTATAATGTTCGAATAATTAATAAATTAATTTTCAATATTATTGTATTTATAGGATGAAATTTATGATTCTTGGGATGTGAACTCCATAAAATCATCATCTATTTCCAGAAATAATGTAACTATACCAGTTTTTGGGATGGAGGATCCCAGCAAAGTATGTGGGTTGGGTACTTAACTGAACCCATCAAATGATTTTTATATTTTGGATCCATCCTTTACTATTACACCATTTTTCAGGGGTTCAAGTTGTTTCATTTATCAAGACGTGAAAAATGAAATTTCATGATTGAAAGAGGAATTGAATTTAAAAGACTCCGATTGGAAAAAACAAGATGAGGGAAAATACCTTATTTTCATTATTCCATAGGATGCCAAGAATTATGCCTGAGGAAATTAATAGTCTCATAGCTCATCCTGAAAAGGAAAATTCTAACCTCAACCATGAAAATTATGGAAAAATGAATGTATCAAATGTATTATATGAAATATTTTCTTCATGAATTTCATTTTATATAGTTTAAGTTGAAATAATGAATTTTCACTGCCACAGATTGATGCAAGGGTAGAACCGACCTTTATCAGCACTAAGAAAAATGCATTGATAAATTGGGGGGGGGGGCTTTATCAGTGCTAGCTAAAAGAATTGAAAAATCTACCCTTTATCAACATTTTTTAGAGCTGATAAAATGTATATTTATCAGCACTATTATTAATACTAATAAACATTTATAATAAAACAATATTACCAATTTATA
Organism: Viscum album; assembly: GCA_963277665.1. NCBI lineage: Eukaryota > Viridiplantae > Streptophyta > Magnoliopsida > Santalales > Viscaceae > Viscum > Viscum album. The sequence goes on from OY728137.1 coordinate 766,496,210, forward strand.
TAAAATTATTATATTTATATTCAAAAATAATGTTTATTTATACACATTAAATAAAGAACTCATGTTTATAATTAATATATATATATTTTATAATTAAATATATATATATATATATATATAAAGTTTAAAAAAAATTATTTATAAGATTATTAATATATATTTAAAAAATTATATGTTTATAATAAATTTTATTAAATAATAAATATGTTTATTAAATTTTTAATTATATATTTATAATTATATATAAATAGTTTTTAAATATATATAAATATAAATATAAATATAAATAAATATATGTTTCCAATGATTTTGGTTAATTAATATATTGATGTGTGGTATAATTGATGTGCATATGTTATGTATTCATCATTAATTAATGTTTATTCATACATTACACCCATTTTATTATTATTATTATTATTATTCATGTTGTCCCTTGGGAAACCCTTTGACAAAGCCTACTGGTGATCTTCTCAAATCAAAGGAGAATCTAGTGGGGCTGGATATGAAAGCCTCCCAAGTCTTGATGGATGACCGGGATGATCCCATGCCTATTGACACAAATTTCACTACGAAAAAGGCTTCTACTGGTGTCTCTAATAGCATTCCTACAATCCTGTCCAGTCTGAGGGATTCGTCCAAAAGGGATTTTGATGGAATTAGTGGTCACGCGAAGCACTTACCTCAAAAGATAATATGAAAAGTATATTCAGAATTTGTTGAAGCTACATCTGGTATTCTATCAAAATGGATCAATGAATGTAAGCACTCAATTATCACTCATATTTCTCTCTCTAGAAAAGATTTTTTTTAATCTAGATGTGAATAGGAAGTGTCTTATTGAATGTTGGTTCTTTGATGAATGGAAAATAACCTCTCTAGGTAAAGGTTACTTTCACATTTTTTTCATCAGATCCTCCTACATCCAAATCTTAGGGATATGGATTCATTAATCTTAATCCCAGGTTTATCAGACTCCAAGAATATGATCTACATTTTGTTCCCTTAAACATCAAGAACCTGATCAACCAAATTTGGATACGTGTTTGTGGTCTAAGTTGGTTCTTTTGGAACCCTAAAATTATATGGTAAACTGCATCATCTATTAGTGTTCACATTAGAATGGATAAATAATCTAAGAAAGAAAGGTAAGATCACTTCTCTAGGGTACATGTTGAATTTGATCTTGGATCCCCTTTGGTTAAGTCCATTGTGTTGACAGTGGATTGTACCATATTTTATTTATTAGTTGATTATTAAAAATATCTTCTGATTTCTAAAAAGGATGCAATAACTTAGGACACACTTATGATAAGTGTCGTAGAAGTATGGCCTATAGTTTTTTTTGGGGTAAAAGGAAACTTCATTAATTATTGAAAAAAGAAACCCAGTTTTAAAGCAGAGATGGGGGTGGCTACTATTAAATCCAAACTTCATCCCTTAATGGAACCTATTTCTAATGGTCATGGGGATGATCATGTTGCTGTTGTAGGGAATCCCTCTTTTGTTGATGTGTTCAACCACCCTTCTAGATTTTCCCCTACTAGTGGTTCCAATGTTTCATGGGATAAGATGGATACTACTAAAAAAGATAATCAGGCTAATGATGAGGATATTGTTGTTCCACTGGCACCCTCCTATGACTTTGATTTTTTGGATCATGATATCCAAACTGAAGTGGATAGGTAATTGATCCATGAACAAGCTTTGACTGACTCTAACATGAAGTGTAAGGATAAGTTTTCCCCTTTGTCCCCTTTTTAGAGAAGGGGCATGGTGTGGGTTACCACCTAAAATACATTGGATGTGATTGATCCAGTGTATGCAGTACATATTTCTGATAGCTATAATGAATTTTATGTCCCCTAAATGGGAATTAGGGGTATTATAGTTAATGAGAAGACTTTCATGGAGAAATATATTTCTGAGTTGGGGATGAAAGAACTGGAATGGGCTTTCAAATAGCCTCAGACGTGAAGGTGGGGTCGTAATCCAAAAAATCATGGCCAAGGATGCAGATGAGAGGACTGGGTTGCAGCACGAGGGCAAGACTGAGGTACGTCTTCTAGGAGGCAACTCACCGTAGGGCCAAAGAAGATTAAGGATAAATATATTGCATTCTTCAATCAAAAGAACTCATAGTAAGAGTGGGAGTTTTCTAATGATGTTGGAGTTCCTGGAAATGATTCTAATCATGATTATGGTGACTTTTGACTTTTTTTTCTGTGGATGAGGGCTTGTCCTTGTGTTTGACCACATCATTCCTTTCATGTTTTTGCTTTATTTTTCATTTATTTTTAATAAATGTTCAGGAGCTTTGACTTCTTGCTAAACCTATTTCGTATAATAAATATATTAAATATATATATTTATAAAATTATAAGTATAACAAATACAATTATTATAATTTTATAATTATTTAAATAACTAAATATATATTTTTATAATTATAACAATAAATAAATATATATTTATTGTAATTTTTTAAATTATATATTTATATAAATATATATATTCATTAAATATTTATTATATTTATAATATTATAAATATATATAATTAATATATTAATTATATATATTTATAAAATTGTAAATCTAAAAAATAAATTCGTTATAATTTTATAATTATTTAAATAAATATATATAAATTTATAGTTATAAATATAAATAAATATATATTTATAATTAGATATAATAAATATATATGAGTACATATATTTATTATATATAATTATATGTAAGATAAATATATTTATTATACTTTTATAATTATAAATAAATAAATATTTATTTATAATATTTTAAATATATATAATTATATAAATATATTTATTATATATATATATATATAAATATAAATAAATAAATATATATTTATATTTATTTGTATTTATAATTGAAAATGAATAAATTTTATTTATTTATAGTTATAAATATTAATAAATATATACATTTAGTATATATATATATATATATATAATTTTAAAAATTTATATAATAATATAAATAAATCATTAACATTATAGCTTTATCAACATTGTTTTAGCACTGATAAAGATACGCCTTTATCAGCGGTAAAAAAGCATTGATAAACTGTGTCTTTATCAGTGTTATAATTTTAGAACGGATAAAGATGCATTTTATGAGCAATTTTTAGCACTAATAAAGATATTTCTTTACCAGTGCTAAAAAATAATTGATAAAGTCTTATTTTATCACCGATTTCTATTTTACCACTAATAAAACATATCATTATCAGTGCATTTTAACTAGTTCTAATAAAAGATTTACCCAATTTTATAAATGAACCCTAAAAGTCAGGTTCTTCTCTCGCACACCTAAATCTCTCACAAAAGCCGACCACTACCACTGACGACCCCTCCTCTGCCACCGTTGACCCCTCATCTACCACCACCAACCCCTCCTCTATCATGATCCTCCTCTGCCGTCGGGAATCGCTCCTCCGCTACTACGAATCCATCCTCTGCCACGAATCCCACTTCTGTCGTATGCCAAACCCCGCCTCCACTGGGAACTCATCCTTCATTGAAAACCCACCTCCTCCATGAATCCCACCTCTATCACTGAATTCCACCACCGCCACAAACCCCTCCTCCGCTGAGAACCCACCTCCACCACAAACCCCACCTCCACTGCCAAACCCCACCTCCACTGCAAACCCCTACTCCACCATGAACTGACTTCCTTTGTGAACCCCACCTCCACCACGAACCCCTTCGTGGCCTTCGATGCCACCGCAGCCACCAACCCCGACTCCACCATATCAGACCCTACTGTTTCCGCTAGACCTCCAAATCTAAGGTATGTTCTTATTTTATTTGGAATGCTTGTATTATGAAATATTAATTATAGATTTTCAGTTTTCAAAATATTTTTGATGTATGATTTATGTGTTTGGTTTGATTCATTAGTGTGCGATAATGGTTTTTTATTGGTAAATTGTTTGATTAGTTTTTTTGGGAATATTCTATGAAACGTTTGATAACTTTTTTTCTATAGTTGTATAGGACTTGGGTAAAATTAAAATTACTGAATTTGGATTGATCTAAATGTCAGAAAATGTTTAGATGTGGTGGTTTGATACATTATAATCATTATAGGGATTGTTTTAGGTGAAAATGATCATGATTGGTATTATAATGGATTGATTCTGGTGATTAGTTTGGATAAAACATAATTTTTTTAGTGGATAAATAAGATTAAACACTTCTGAGTTGGAACATATAGTGAAAGTGGGATCTGTGTTTGGGTTTTGATTAACATTTTTATGATTTATTTGGGAAGAATTGAGGTGTTTTCTATGCATGTTTTTATAATATATATTTTAAATTTTATCATGTTTAATTATTCGTGTTGATGTGTAAGTGGATTCTTCAGTGGATGTTATACCATTTTTACATGATAGTTTTATAAATGTGTTTCATCTATTATTAGTGGTGGGATTTTAGAAAAAAATCATGGAAATATTTAGGTAGAATGTGGTAATTCTAGAGACCTTAGTTATAATATTACTATCACACATTTATTGTACCCCTATATTAGGTCTCACACTAGCTACTGGAATTGCCTTCTCGATGAGGCCATCAATGGTGAGTTGACTGTGTTTCATTTTTATTGCAATAATATTCTAGTGTGATGATTCCCTTAATTTTTCAACTTATATAATCTCATTTTGTATTTGTTAGGTACATCTTAATGGTCGATTCTTGGTATTTTATTATTATTTTATCTTAGGGATGTATCTTGGTAAATTATATTTTCTTTAAAATAAAAATATATGTTTTGTTAGTTTTATTTACTGAAACTAATGTAATAAATTTTTTTCATTATTTTCCCTAAAAATAGATTTTTTTTACTTTCAAAAAATTAATGGTATAAAATCTTTTATGATATCCTACTAGGCTCTTTTCTCACACCATACATATACACATTGAGGTGTATATAGATTTAGTTATCTATGATACATGTAAAACAAAAGGTCCACACTTTTATAGTGGTGTTCCATAGTCACATATCAATCATATAATGATAATGGGATGTAGAGGTCACCATAGGGCATAAAGAGACAATATTCATTTTTTTTATTTTAAAATATTTACTATAAAGTGACTCTCTTGAAAATAAATATATTTTTGGTTTACCTTTATATTTTGGATCATGTGTAAAACTTTTATAGATTTAAATTTTATAAATTTTTGTCATTTTTTATTTAAGTATCTTTTTATAAATTTCCTCTCTTATAATTTATGCCTTTGTGAAAAATCCCAAGTGGTTATTTTAAAACGATTCAAGTGTTTTCAAATTTTTCTTAAAAAATTATATGTATTCAATATACCCTTTTTTGGTTTTAAATATATTTAAATTAATTTAAACACTTGACATGGACTTAGGTTGCATGCCAAGTGTTAGTCAACTCACCTAATTGGATTTCATAAAGGGATGTGAATTTTTTAAAAATGTATTTAATGATTGTTTCATTTTAACAGGGGTTGTGTGAAGTTTTAAATGATTTTTTTTAACATATAGAAGTTTTTAACTCATTTTAAATGATTAATACGATTGGTTCATAAAGTTTCCTTGAATGATTTAAAAAAGGGATTTTGGTTTTGTGGAAGAGTGATTGGAATTGATTGGTTTATTTTTAATAGGGTGCGTTATTTTAAAGAGTAATTTATACAAAAGGTTAGTTTTTATAATTGGATTTAAAATGACACATGAAATGTAGTTTTTACATAATATTTTAAGATTATATTTTTATAGAATGAGTAAAGCAATTACATTATATAGGGAAGACATTTAGATTGATAATAACACCATGGTAAGGGCATGTTATTAACTCTATCCAACCCAAAGTATATCCATCATGACCTCACTTCCGAAAAATGTTAAAACACACAAAAATTGTGGGAAACATGTATAAGTATGAAATAATAATATATATTTTTCCAATAAATAACTATTACATATTAATGATTACTTATCATCTTATATTTTCTACATGACATACTCATAATAAATAGCAACACCTATACCGTATGAACACATACTATCGGTGGACTTGAAGTGGCCAGAAAATTATGGCCCCATTAGAGGTGGGGGTTTTGGGGGGAAACCCCAAACATATTTTGAGAATATAACAATAGGAGGATCAAGGTGAAGAAATGAAACAGATGAGATAAATTCTAGCTACACTTGAAGAACAATTTCAATGGTATAGAGAGATGCTAGAAACTTTTATGGGGGGATGAAAAGATAAGAAACAACTCAAGAACAACTATTGCCTGATGATCCACTCAACTCCCACCAGATTTGAGGCAATCCATTCCCCTCAAAGAGCTGTCTTGACTGTGGTAATAAAATTTATTATAATTTTTTATGTGAAATGTAAATCAGATAGACACTGATACCTTTCCTTTAATAGTATTATATAGGGTGATAATGATTGTGATTTATATCCATCAACACCCACCTATCACCTTGTAGTGAGGGATGTGGTGTTAATTTTCCAAAACAACATGCTACAAAATATACCACTTCCAACAGGTTATGTGAGAGTGTCAATTAGAGTAGCCCATGAGCCAAGTGCCGAGATACATATCCCAATTGATGAGGAATATATTCTCAAGGCCAAACAAGATGTTGGAAAATTCATCGCACAACCATCATATCTTGTAAAAAACATATCAACAAGGAGGTATTCATTTCCAATTTATTTTTCAAGATAAACCTTTAACAATTAATGAAAAAATGTCTGAAACAATGAATTTTATTACAGACGGACGAAGGGAAGATGGTGAAATGAAAGACAAACTCAAAACCATCTAAAGGATCAAACAACCAATCTAAAAGATCAACCAAAATCACCTTTCCCAACCCTTTATATATCCACATTTACTATCAGTAAAGGTTTAAATGTATAAAAAGATAGAAAAATGGTTGTAGTAACTAGTTGATTTTGAGGAAAATATGAACTGATGGGATGTTCAAAACTTTAGCAGTGTTTAGAATTTAAGTGAAATCCTTTAATATGATTGGCTAGGATCCTCCGTTTTAAATGTATATGTGAGGCATGTTAACATGATTTGATTTTCCAAAAGATGATATACTATGTTAATTATTAATAAATATAGTTCATATTTTTGGAATATGTATATATCAGAAACAATTGAAGGGATTTCCCCATTAATATTTAGGCTTGTTAGACCTCGCATATCCTCTATAGAAAAACCAAAAATAAAATCCACAAAAAATGATGAAATAGTGGCAGGACTCATCAAATTGTTTTAAAGAAATCTTTTAGATGTTAGGATCTTCTTAATACCAATTCTTCAGGGGTAAAACTCAAAAAATTAATCATATCAAATATATTTTCATTTTTTTCATTACTTATTCATTTTCTTTGTTTTTAGGAAACATTGGATGCTCATTATGGTCCATTTAGATACTCCAAATATTTATTTCCTGGATTCAATGCATGGATATCCAACAAAATGAACACAAATGATGACATTTTTAAATGTTTAATACATTACATTAAACATTTTATAATTAAACATCAAGTTATATAATTTGTATTATGTTTTAATGAGGATTATTTTATGATAGGGAGGTGCATCAATATCAGGAAAAAATAAGGAATGAGGCCAGGGGCTAAGCACAAGGACAATGAAAAGTTCTACGATTGGACATGTATCAGTGTATATATAATAAAATTTCACTATCCAAACACATATCAAAAAAAGTAACTTATTCTCCTAAATGTTTCTGCAATGTCTAAAACAAACAAATGGAAAAGAGTGAGGTTATTATGTTTATAAATTTTTGAGAGATATCATATTCCATTAACAAACTAGCATCCCCAAAGAGGAATTTTTGAATATAATTACTATTTCATTTAAAATATTTATTAACACTTTGTGTATTTGTATTTTTCTAGTACTACTATGACTGTAAAAAAGATTCATATTTAGAAGATGATATGGATTTTCTTAGAAAAAAATAGGAAACATACATGATGGAAGAATGTACAAAAACAACATAAAGATGTGACTTTCATATAAGTAGTGGATTGTTTCATATCTATGATTAATTTGATTATTTTTATTATTAATCACATAATAATTGTTTTCTTATATAGGTGGATTCCTTTATTCGATTAGGGGTGTTTTTCTTGAAGATGCTTATGCTTGTGAGAGATAGGAATTTTATGCTACAACTCAGAATTAAATGATAAGGTAATGATTTTTAATATACTATGTTTTTAATCATAATATTATCTTTTCTCTACCGCATTAACATAATCTAAATTAAATGTTTTACTACTTAATTTTGAAAAGTGTAACACAATGAAATCTGAGAAAATGCACTCATATGATCATGATAATTTTGGAAAATGATTCATAAATCAATTTTAACATGTGGTAATGAGTCTCACTTTAATCCGACACACAATGGAATCGGTTTGACAAAAAAATGCGTGATTCCATTTTGAAATGACATTTTAGTAAAAAAAGACCACTCACAAAATTGAAACCAAGAAAACACAATATGAATATATTGATACACTAGTAAAATGTTCTATAAGTCATTTTTGACATGTAAAAATTAAATGCACCTCAATCAGACACACGGTGTGACCGGTATAACTCAAAGTGTCTCTTTTTTACTTCAAATTTACATTAATTTTAGTAAAATGAACAAGTTACATAGTGAAAACTGAGAAAACACATTAGGATTGTTTTGATATGTTAGAAAAATGATCAATGATTAATTTGTGACATGTAGAAGTCATCCACTCCTCAATAAGATGCACAAAATGACTGGTATGACTCAAAGCATATCTTTTTATTTAAAATTGACATTAATTTAAGTAAAAAGAACAAGTGACATACTGAAAACTTATCAAACACATTATTATTGTTTTGATACATCAGTATAACGATCCATGAGTCATTCGTGATGTGTAGGAATCAACCATACCTCAATTAGATGTATGGTGTGACCAATATGACTCAAAGTTTCTGTTATCTATTTAAAAATGACATTTTAGTTCAAAATATGTCCCTCATTGAAAACCATGAAAATGTGCTCTGATTTTCATAATAATTTAGTACAATAATTAATAATTTATTTTTGATGTGTATGAAGATTTATCACATCAAACTGACACATTATGCGTCTGATATGAATCAAAATGCATGTTTCTAATTTGAAATGGAATTTTAGTAAAAAAACACCACTAGCATATTAAAAACTGAGAAAATGAATTTGGATTGTTTTGATACTTCAGTAAAATAATCTATAAGTCATTTATGAAAAGTATGAATCAACCACACATCAATATGATGCATAGTGTGGCTGTTATAACTCAATGTGTATATTTTTATTTAAAATTGATATTAATTTTATTAAAAAGAACAAGTGACATACTGAAAACCAAGAAAACTCATTAATATTATTTTGATATTTTCGGAAAGTGATCCATGAGTCATTTTTGATGTGTAAGAGTCAACATCACCTCAATAATATGTATGGAGTGATCGGTATGACTCCACGTGTGTCATTTTATTTAAAATTGACATTTATTTAATTAAAAAGAACAAGTGACATACTAAAAACCAAGAAAACAATTTAAGATTGTTTTGATACTTTAGGAAAACGATCCCTGATTCATTTGTGATGTGTAGGAATCAACCACATATCAATATAATGTACTGTGTGATCAATATGACTCAAAGTGTTCGTTATCAGTTTAAAATTGACATTTTAGTTCAAAACGTGTCCCTCAATGAAAACAAAAAAAACACACTTTGATTGTTTTTATATTTTAGAATATCAATTAATAAATAAATTTTTATGTGTATGAAGCTGTCTCACATCAAACCGACACACTATGAGACTGATATGACTCGAAATACATTTTTCCAGTTTGAAATGAAATGTTAATAAAAAAGCACAACTGAAATACTGAAAACTAAGTAAACACATTTTGATTGTTTTGATAATTTATGAAATTGATCTGTAAGTAATTTTTGACTTGTAATAATCAACTTCACCTCAATTAGGTACATGGTATGGCCAGTATAACTCAAAGTGTGTCTTTTATTTAAAATTGATGTTAATTTTAGTAAAAAGAACAGGTGACATACTGAACCCCAAGAAAGTGCAATCATATTGTTTTGATATTTTTGGGAAATGATCTTTGAGTCATTTTTTTTCATATTGGGGTAAACAAACTCTCAGTACGATGAACTATTTCATAGATATGACTCAGTGTGTTTATTTTTATTTAAAATTTACATTAATTTAAGTAAAAAGAACAAGTGACTTACTGAAAAACAAATAAGCACATTCAAATTATTTTGATACTTTAAGAAGATTATTCGTGAGTCATTTGTGACATGTAGAAATAAACCACACCACAATCCAATGCATGGTGTGACCAATATGACTCAAAGTGTTCGTTATCTATTTAAAATAGACATTTTAGTTCAAAATGTACCCCTCACTAAAAATCAATAAAACACACTCCAATTTTCTTGATAATTTTGGAAAATGATTCATATGAAATTTTTGACCTGTATGAAGTAGTATCATATCAAACCAACACACGATGCGACTAATATGGCTTGAAATGCATCCTTCCAGTTTGAAATTATATTTTAATAAAAAAGAACAACTAACATACTAAAAACATATAAAACACATTCGGATTGTTTTGATACTTTAGGATAACGATTCATCAATAATTTGTGACAGGTAGATAAAAAATTCACCTCAATATGATGCATGGTGTGACTAGTATATCTCCAAATGTGTCATTGTTTAAAATTGACATTAATTTTCATAAAAGAACAAGTGATATACTCAGAAACGAGAAAAAAGATTCATATTGTTTTGATATATTAGGAAAACGATCCATAACTCAATTTTGACATGTAAAAATCAACCCAACCTCAATACGACAAACAGTGTGATTGGTATCACTCCTAATGTGTCCTTTCTATAAAATATTGACATTTTATTAGTTCATTCTTTCATATTATTGTTTTATTTATTTATTTATAGTATTACTAACATAAATATTTTTTTCTTATATAGGCGAAATCTTTTTCTCAGGTTGAGATGATTTGTTTAGAAACATATACCATGTAGAGACATTTCTGAGAGGGGATCACAGGCATCAAAAGATGAAATATTAATGTTTTTAAATATTTGTTTGATAATTTTAAATTTAATTATTTAAAACATTGTTTGAAATGTATATATTAGTTTTTTTGTATATACCATGGGGTGATATTTTTGTATTAATGATTTAAATCAAATGTGTATAGCATTGTTTGAAATGACTAGTTTTTATAGGGCGTGTTATTATATCAACAACACATTGTAGCCAACTAGGCCTTTATCAACACTATTTTTAGTGCTGATAAAGGTCCCCCTTTACCATTATTATTTAAAGTGATGATAAAGGGGGAATATATCTTCATTAAAAATAGAATAGATAAATGGTGTCCGTTATCATTGCTTTATTTATCACGGATAAAGTACCCCACCTTTACCAGCACTGTGATTAACATTGATTTTTTAGCACTGTTAAAATCCTTTTTTCACATTTTTAAATGGAATATGTGTATTAGTGGTTGATTTCAAATCGATATTATTATTTTTATCTTGATTAATATATTTTTCAAGTGATGGTTGATTTCCATGACTTTACTTGACTGTGAGATATTGTTTTATATTTTTCATTTTTAGTGGGTATATTTTTTCCCATATAAATCAAGATAAATATTATTTGTTTTTTAGTTTATTTTTTTGGATGAAATTGTTTTGGATTTAATGTAGAATAAGTGTGATATTTATTTTGATAAGTTTTTTGGTGATATTTATTGACAACGTTTTCAAACATTTAATATTTACATATCATTTCAAGTTAATTTTATTTGAAAAAAATTAATATAAATATCATGAATGAATGTTATATTTTGAAATCATAATATTAGAAATTGGGGTATTGTTTCAATATATTACCATGAAAGGTGTGGGAAAGGGTTATTCATAGGGTTTATAGTGGGTGGTAAGGTGTTGTGGGGAAAGGAAGGCGTACATGGTGAGGAAGATAGTGGGAATGTGTGGTAGGGAGAAGCGACTGTGGGCACATAGGTAAGGGAAGAGAGTATCCAACTAATGGTGGTCACAAAAAGTGACTATGGAAGTAGGAGTGGTGGGAGATGGTGGGAGAGTGTATCCATGATGTCAGAAGGAGATGAGAGTGGATTGAGAGTGGTTTATTGAGAGAATCCATGAACCTCATCTCATATCCCCCATCCTTAACATTTCATGCTCATATGAGCATCTAAAAAAAGCACAAGGAAAGTTCTCCGAATGGATATTTATCTAGAATACCCATCTGTGTAATAAACATCAAGGCATGAGAGTTTACAAACCACTACACTTATCCTTGTTAGTACCCCCTTATAAGGGTGTATATATATATTGATAGAGAATAGGTTGGGCACCCCATGACATTATCGAACCAAATCTCTCCTCAGCTACCTATCCCAAGTCCATGAATGTTAGATAGAGATGGGATTGGCAGAATACTAATAGGTGCCTCCAAAACTAAGTTTTTTAAATAAATGTTTTTCTTAATTATTTAAATATGTCTTGGTTAAGTTTTCTTTGAAAAGAGGTCCTGCTACCTTTTCCTCTCATTGATGTGGACCAATGACACAACAGACGTGTCATGGGAGATTTCGTCTTTCACCTAATGTAAACTGAAAGGTGGATTCCATGATGCCGCCTTTTTACAAAATAAAATCTAAAAGTGGAATCACCCCTTTCTCCTCTCTTTTAAGTGCTTATAAAAGGGCACCCCCCTCATCAATCCAAATTTCCTTAATCTATCTAATTTCCATAGTGTGTTAAGGACACTCAACATGGAGATACTAACATTTAGACCTTGCATATTCAGATATCCACTGATTAATATCCTTATGATTTTTATAAATATGGGGTGCATGTTATCCTTATTAGAGTATATATGATGGAACCAGTGACATTGTAGGAGGAGGTACTAAGGGATTTTCATAGACCCCCCTTAGAGGTATATACTAGATTGGAAAATATGTACCGGGACCTTTAATATCAGTTCTAGTGGCTCAAGATGAAAAAGTTTGTAGAAGAGTTTGTCTATCAATTCCTATCTTTTCAATAGGTGATGGTCGATCACCAGGTTCCAATTGGTTTGGATCAACCACTTGAAGTGCCTAAGTAGATGTGAGTTGGTATATCTATAGACTTCATGACGGGACATCCTTGATCATCTAGAGAACACAATTTCATCTCTGATATCATAGAACAACTTATGAAGTCACCCCGCTTCCAATCTATTTGAGAGAAGCGTTTAGTGGAGATCATGGGATACATTTACATGAAAGAGATAGTTTGGCTTCATGGAATTACCTCAATGATCATTTTATACTATGATGCTCTCTTTATATCAAGTTTATGTAGAGTATTTTTAAAGTCCTTTGTGACTCATTTGTGTTTAATGACAACATTTCACCTCATAATAAATACCAAACTAAGAGGACCATTTAATTTCTAGAGGACATACATTAGGATTTCATGTTGGACTTTGTCCATAGTTCGTAGTTTCACTACCCTTGATGGAGTTTTCATATAACCACAACTATCATTCCACCATTGGTACATAACCATTTGGGAACTTTTATGGGGGACCCTATTGATCACCACTATGTTGGACTGATCTAGGGGAGTCTATAGTCATGATCCTAGAGTTTGTGAGAGCTATGAAATAGATGGTGTAGATCATCCATGAGAAGATAAAGAATTCCCAAATCCATCTGATGTCTTATATAGACTGATTATGGAGGCATTTGGGGTTTGATGGGGTAGACCATGTGTTCCATAAGGCCTTGCCTTGATAAGAATTGTAGATATTTTATCGGGGAGGTAAGTTATCTCTAAGTATCATTGTACTTTTCCTGATACTACAGTGGGTTGGCGACATCTTCCACATGTCACAGCTAAGGATATATGTTCATGACCTGTCACATGATAACAACTTGGGTGAGTTGGACATCGATGATGAAGATACCATTGAAAGGTACACGGTAGATATCAATAATTGATAGGAAAACATCCTATGTGTGCTATAAATTCCCTTAGTGAATGTCCAGTGGTAGTACTAGAATATATATGAAAGAACCAAGGAGCAGGAGACACAGAAGCGAGATCGGTACCCTCCTCCTTTTGAGTAGGGTTTTTACTTCTCCGAATAAAAATACCTAAGGTTGGGAAAATATAACAACATTTTTTTACTTGTAAAAATTTAGAATATTTTATATAATATTTTTTAAAGTTATGTGTCGAGTTAACATGGGATTTTGGGGCCCAGGGAGGCGTGATATTGATATAATAAAAATATTAAATATTTTATATCATGAACACATAGTTTTTTATTTAATGTAACAAATCCTAAATGGGGTCTCATATAAAAAATTTGAGACCTCCATTAAATTTGTAATGTAGGTTTTACCCTAGGTGGGACATAACCTTTGTCGACATCTGGTGTTTTTTTAATGTGTTGTTGCTGGTGAAAATAATAAAATATTTTTTTAATGTTGCGACCTAATTATATCTTATAAAATCCAAATTATAGAAAATCCCTAGGATTATCCTCATTACCTATGGATTGAGGTAGGGTCATTGGAGGAGGATTTTTGGATGATAAATAATAGCCTATTGATTGGAAATTGGTGCACCAATCAGAGCTTCTGTATCTCTCCAACGATTGAGATGTGGAGCTGTTCTTTTTCAGTTATCACTCCAAACCCAAGGCATGGTCATTTTTTATTTATTTAACCCCAATTTTTTTGTGATGATGAATGAAAATTAATTCCACAAATATATTATTTTAGGGGTTCATCATGTTTTTCTGGTGAGGATATATTTTACTTGGTTTTATGAATTGATGATTTGATTATTGTTATTCATTCATCACTCTAATAGTAATGGATTGAGGCCAACCTGAATAATAGTTGAGATCTGATCCTCGTGTGTTGTGGGTTTTTAATTTATCACATCTTTATTTTAATGTTCATCATTGGCAATTATTTTGGCAGAAATTTTGAATAATACATGGTAATAGATCATTTTAGAATAGTTATTTTGATCAATGAGTCAATATAGTGATTTTAGGATTGGAATTGATTGAATTAACGAGGTGAATTTATGACAAAAAATGATCAATGTTCGGATAATAGATTCACGCTTTACTGGTTTAGTGTTTAGTGGTACGACATGATGTAGGATGTCTACGGGTAGATCATGTGCCCATAATCTAGCCACTGATGATGTCTTAGGCATTTTCGGCCATAGATTTTGGATCTATATTTGTGATTGATAGTGGATATGCAGGTGGCTATGGTGAAAATGGAAGACATGTGAAGAATCAATGGGTTCTAGAAGAATATTGACTATAAAACATGTTATTCAATGATCACACACCATGTGAACCCTGGCTACAGTGGGTAGGGTTAAAGCATGAAGAAAAATATCACATGTCATGTGGAGCCCACTGCACACCATGTGGCCCAGTGTTAGAGGGTCAAATCTCACCACTGGGGTATATGAGAAAAAACCTAACTAGGCACACAAGCATGACCATAGTAAATGGGCATGACCATGTACTCAGACACGACCAAATTACTTAGAAATAGCCAGGTAGATGGGCATACCTAGTGTATATGGGAATGGGTAGAGTATTTGGGATCAATTATAAGTAAATGAGCATAGACAGCCTATAAAATACACATCATGTACTCCTAGTGAACACCACATACTCTCAATACATTTTGTGTACTCCTAGTACCCACCACGTACTTTTCCCAGGAAAAGTTGAGGCCATTATTATCTCCAGTCTAGAGAAGAATTAAAAGGGTATATTCCCTAGTTCCATTCCTTTCATGGTTTAGGGAGGAATTATTTTTGATTATAGGATGTGATAAATTATATGGTACTAAACTCAAATAGAATTCAATAATCCATTCATCTGACCTACGTTGTGATCCTCTATCATTCCTTCTTCTTCCCTAGGTGGTGTTTGAGGAATCAACAAGGAAAATAGACATGAGCATAAGATCGACTTCTTAGAATGTTATTCCTGGTAGGATATGTTATAACCCATAAGACTTGAGTGAGATAACCTATTAGTGTAGTGATATATATTTTTTACTTTTAGTGAGTACTTCTTCATGGAATGACTATATGTGTACGACCACTCGGATGAGTGCCATCAGTTTCATCTAGCTTATAGAGTGATTTATCCCAGATGAGTGTTACCTGGAAACCTCAAGTAGAATTATGTGGATTTTATTTTGTTTGTGACCATACCTTGAGACTCATGATCTATCTTGAGTATATCTGGGTTTTACTAGTGTGATGTCTCATATTCTAACTAACATGCCTTTGGGTTGATGAGAAGACTACTCTATTGACTCATTACATTTAGTAATTTTGGGGTTTGCTACTGGTTATTATTATACTCATTAATGAATGTAATATTATAATATATTTCATGTATTATATAGATGAAAAAACATTTGATAGATTCATAAGAGGTCCAAGAGTAAGCAGACCATAGTGAGCTAGATAGACCGTGGTTTATACCCAATGTTACTTTTGACAGTTGTCCCCTCTTTCATTGTGGGTTATAATATTTTAAATTTTTAGTGGGATTTTATTTTTCCTTTTCTTATGTCTTGAACTTTTTTGTACTATAATGTGTTATATAGATGTATTCATGCTTTTTGGCACCAGTTGTAATTTTATTTTTCATCATGGTGTTGGTGATTAGAGATGTGTGCGTGTGTACAGGTACGTTAGGATAAGTCCTGATATTCATACTCGACACTTCTCTCAATCCCATGCCCTACTAGAGGTAGGCTTGTGGTGTTACTCTTGGATGATCAACAGCCGGGGAAGCCTTGAAAGGATGGTTCATGATAAGTCTAACTTATCAGTTGGTTCAAATAGTCCTCACTAACAAATGAACCTATGCTTAAACATCATCATCCCTGACTGACCAACTACCTAGAATGTATCATTGTTGAACATGTCTACCCATACCAATATATCTACTACTAAAAACTACTAAAACATTCTAAAAAAACAAAATTTATAAGAAACTACATTAACCATAACTCTTTACTTCCCTTATATGAGCCCCTCCTCTATATACATATATCAAGCTACACCAATTCCATCGAGGAATAGATCATCTATCATGTGCCTACAAGACATCCAAAGTAACCATAACATTACACAACTCATCAAACTAAAATAAACATGAAAAATAGCAATGATACATATAAAATATCAAAAGTGAAACAGTTCTATAATGTAAGATGTAAGAAAAAAGAAGAACAATACAAGAAAAATAGAAAGATAATAGGATACAAGTATCCACTAGAGCCCAAAAAACCTAAAAAACCCATCCCTACCCACACTATTTCCTTCAACCACGGGTCCCTACAAATCACATGTAGAGCCAGTCCTAGGAACATAGAAGAAAGAAAAACTAGAGCTATATATACTCTATACTATGGCCTACTAGAAAAACTATGAGAATATCATCTCTATAAAAACTTTGGTATACCAAATTTTTCTAGGCCATACTATCCCTAGATAGACCATTTGGGATGTTCCTATTAATGTGGCCAGTCCTTCCACACTAATAGAAATTAGACCTTTAAAACCAACTATAATCTTTCTTATCTATTCTTTTACCATTAGACTGTACATACACATTTAGAAATCTAGGTCCATACTTCACCCAAAATACCTCCAACTCCAAACCATAAATTTAAATTTTCCTTGATAAGAAAGCTGATTTTACTTCATATAAAGTGATAGATTACCTACCATACATCATAGAATCTATAACAAGATAAAAATATTTATCCAATGAATTTTGAAATAAGAAATAATGGTCCTAATAATTAATATAATCATATAAATTGTCTAATTCAATTACCATCATATTAAAAATGTATAAATGACTCATCATAGATGTTTTAGGGACAATTTTGAAATTATAAAGATGAGTTTTCATTTTTCTCCTTCCTAGAAGGGATATAGTCATGTATAATACACAAGATTCAGCCAGATAACATTGGAAAAAGTCTTGTGCAACACTTCTCTAAAAAAATTGTCACTTAGGGATAATAACACCAATGAATGGGATTTTCTAGAATATTAGGGTAAATATCTTCAAAAAAGAGGTATCTCATGTAGAAGAAATGGTGGTGATCGTCCTTTTAGATCATGATAAAGCCTTATAAATCCCATTGCAGACAAGAATATCAGGCATCATAACTCTCCAAAAATAAAAACCATTCTCACCACTGATCTTCTTTACCTATATTATATTCAAAGACCTATTTGGAATCAATTAAACTAGATCTGCTACCACATATTGGTGGGAGGGAAGCACATGTGACATACCAATCTCCCAAGGAAAGTGGTCGTATCACAAAAATTAACCACAAAAAAACAAAAACAAAATCTAATACTAAATAATAATTCAAAAAATAAAATATATACACAAATATAAGCAAAATCTAATGGTAATAATAACATGAAATTATACCATAATGATAAATACAATAAAAGTGATACAGAAAAGTGAAAGAACTCGGTAATTTAATGTGGTTCAGACCCATTTCACCAACTCCATAGAAAGAACACCACCCACACCCATTTTATATTATTATAAATTAAAGAAAACCAAGTAAAATTAAAATAGGTAAACAAGGAAATTAATATCATATGAAGATAAAATACTAAAGAAACAAGATGCCTATGTGAAAAAGGAACAAGCGAGGAAAAATAGAAGAATCATGATAAAATTTCAACAAGAACATAGGAAACCATGCCCAAACTATCTAACCAAGGTCATACTGAGCTATGGAAGAACCCTCCATTAATAAATTTACCCATTTGATCGACCATAAGAACTTTAAAATCCTCAATCTTTTCACAAGAATAGTGCTACGAGAACCACTGCATATGGATTCACCAACAAGTGCCCCCAACGAGGTCTTCCTCTTTAGATTGCATCATTTTTTCTCCATCAATATATTTCAACTTAACTTTATCTCTAATCTTTTATTATGTCTCATATTATAGTTATGAGGGATCTAGAACAATTATTACACCTTCAAAAAACCCGTGAATAACCTTGGGACATGTGGATGACTAAAAAACTTTGGGATGAATTGGTTGCAACAAACTCCTGAATGAATGCCTCCATGTAATGGTCTTCAGTAGTTTATTTGTACAAGGGTCACCGAGGAATGATAAATAAGGGTCCTCACCACTATATAAGGGTTCCAACCCCATGTAAGGGTAACTTGGGCTGTGACATAAGAGTCTTCAACATTGCGTAATGGTCTTCAAGCCACCATGTATGTGTAGTGTGACCTCATGTAAAGGAAATATTCTCCAGCACATAAACCATGTAAGGGTAAGAAAATTATTGTGTATGGTTTTCCACTCTAATCCAATTGTGATGTAATGTTTATTGGAGTTTTAGAAAGGGTACCACTACCACAATTCACTTCATGTAAGGGTAACTGAGACCAAATGTAAATGTGGCTCCCTCATATCAATACTTATGTAAGGGTACAAAACATCTTAGGTAATAGTAACCCTATAAAACCTAATCCCACAAAAGAGTAATATAATACTTACATAATGGTAATAAACACTTCACATAAGGGTAACACACACCTATATAAAGGTAACCAAACCTCACATAAGGGTAAAAGAACCTTATGTAAAGGTAAACCAAACATGATAGAACACTGCCAAATCAATTCTAAGATTAATAAAACTAAAATAAAAGGAAAAAAGACATAAGTAGATTATTCATGGAAATATAAAATAAAAAACAAAAAAATTAAATTTATTACAACATAATAACAACTTTTACATAAATACACAAAAAAAATTTATATATGCTAAACCCAAGATCTATTGGTGACACTATCTTTTGGGTGGAAGGTTTTTCATACATACTAACCCCATGATATTTATCAAAATTTTCTCATAGAACAACCTAAAGATTTGGAAAAAAGGTTAGTCAAGTATCTAAAGTCCTTTGATAGTGATTTTTCACATACCCCTATGGTAGGTAATGTTCTTTCAAATTTACTTAGAAAAAATATTCAAAATTGAGCGGTATATAAGTGAAGGAGTGAGTAGAAGATGATGAACCAATTTTTTAAGATATGGATTGACATAAAAGAGTACATGTTTTAAGTGACCATTATATATTTTTCTATCACTTATTCCATCCTTGAAAGGGTGAAGAGAAGTTAGCTACCAAATTCAGATGGTTTTATCATAAGGGACAACACATATTTTGGGGAACCACAACCAGACTAGTCACTAGATACTGAAAATATTCATTGTGTTTGAGGACATGTTACAGTCCCTGTGAGTATGTCTGAGGAGAATATTAAGGACTCAAACAACTCATGTTGGTCCATACATCTAGGTTTTAATTATAATTATTACAATATCCATAAATAGAATTGGTCTTATAAGATGAAGATAGAAGTTTCAAGTTTTGTTATCCAGTGCTCCACCTATTTGTAAGTGATGTATAAGCACCAGTAAACCATTGGTATTTTCCTATAACCACCCATTTTCAAGTGGAAGTTATATGATGTGGATACTTATTTAATGACATGATTTCCAAGGACATCCTTATATAATGATGCAATATGAGTTATTGTGAATGGTTAAATAAGACTTCCCATTTATTACCAATCTAAGAGACCTTATCTATTGATGAGATAGAAAATACCTATGTAAAAGAGAGATTATGAAGGTTTGAAGTAACATAAAGTATTATCTCTGGTAGGGACACCCATATAAAATCTTTCTTCTTGAAAGGGTTTTAAACTTATCTATATATACAGGTTCTTTTGAGTGTCGCATACCACAAACAGGCACATGGGGAGTCTGAGAACACTGTTCATATACTATAGGGCATGTTTATTAGGTGTGACCAAAATTATATAGGTTTATAATAGAATGTGTAAAGACCCAAAATTTCTGTGGAAATTTTTTTCTTAAATACATGGAAATTTTATGAGTCCGCGAAAATAGACGGCGCGTGATTATGAGGCCCGGTGTGCCCGGAATCAATTTCTGAAGTTTTGTTCGGGTACGTTCAGTAAACGTATGAGAGAGATTTTATAACTTTTGAACTGGTGCTCGGAATTGAAATCTGAGGGCACCATTGAACTTGCAGCGCTGATATTCTCTTAAGGATACTTTCACTTCAACGACAGTGGATCAAGTTTAAAAGTTAGATTTTGGGTTTTCATGGAAAATAATAAAATAAAGTGTGTGTCACTTTATTTTATTTGAGCCACCAAGTGAATATTGGGTGGTTAAAACCTCCTCTTGGAAATTGGAAGTGGGTCCACCACACCTTAACCTCCCATGAAAGGTTATGGTGGTGGGTACCACCCAAAATCAACCTCCCATGTGAGGATAAATGAGGTGGGGACCACCCGGGCTCTCAACCCCTTGAAACTCCCCATTAAAGTGGAGAAAACTCTCAAGATCCAATTAATATAGGGGAACATCTTCAAATTACCTTTATTTAATTTGTGCCAATATTTCACATTAATTAAAGGCATCCTACCTAATTAATTAGTCAATTTGAATAATTTTACAACCAATTAATAGGAGATTACAATCTATTATTTTGTTGTCATATTCACTTTGGTGGAGTTTGGAAAGAAGAGAACTTGGGAGAAAATGAGTTCTCCAATGAAAAACGCCCCTCCCAGAGAAGAATGAAGAACAAAGGAAGCCGATCCTTCTTCGACTTCTTCCTCGAAGCTTCAACCACCGTGAGACATCTTCGACGACCAAATTTCATTACTCCCTCAACAAACGACGAACGAAGAATCAAAGGTAGGGGGATTAAATTCATTTGAGTGCCTTGTTCTTCCCTCCTTTTTGGATAATGAAGGTTGCTGATCTTCGTTCTTATGAACCGTTTGCTATCAACATAAACTTGGAGGATACAAGCCAACCTATCATGGCTCGACATCCTTTGTCGATTTTTCTTCTTGTGGAATTCTTCAGCATGGTGATGTAACAACGATGAGGCGACGAAGGCAGAGACGACAAAGGTTGCGCTACCCGCGGCCTCCACGAATCGCACCGCCCCCGAGGCGCTCCGGTGCTCTGCACCATCCACCGGAGAACCGGCCGAGCAACCCCCGCCCGCACCGCCTCCGGCTTTCCCGGCCGAACCCCACACCCCCCGCGCGCCCCACCGGCCTGCCCATAGCCTCCCGCGCGCCGCACCGGCCTGACTGCGACCTCCCGCGCGTCCCGCCGGCCTGCCCCCGGCCTCCCGCGCGACATGCCCGTCCTGCCCGCGGTATTCCGCACACCCCACCGGCCTGCCCGCGGCCTTCTGCGCCCTGCCCGACTTGCTTGCGGCCTGCCACGCACCCCGCCGGCCTGCCTGCGGCCTCCCACGCACCCTGCCTGTCTTGCCCGCAGCCTCCCGCACACCCCACTGGTCTACCCGACGCCCTCCCGGCCGCCTGACGACCTGCTTGGAGCCCTCCAGGCCACCTGAAGTCCTTCTTGGCGCCCTCCCGGCCACCCTGCCAGCCTGACCAGGCCTGCTCGGGTGCCCCACAGGCCTGCCCGGCCGCCCTGCCAGCCTGCCCAGGCTGCCACCCGACCTGCCCAGCCGAACCAGCCGAGTCGTGCCGGCCCCCGGAGCCATCTCGCGGCCTACCTCACGGTGCTGATGGCAGAACCGGCTCAACCTCTTGGGCTTAGCCGCCCGAACCGTGCCCCTCTTGGTGCTATAAAAATCGAATTGTCCGTGTCCTCTGGGCTGAGCCGCGCCCCTTACGACGACCTCTGGGCCGAACTGCCCACGCGGCCGGCTGGGCGAGGCCCAGCGGGCCGGGCCGAACCTAACAGGCTGGCCTTCCCAATAGGTCGGTCCAGACCCAACAGGTCTGACCGGGTCAGTCCAGACTAAGACAGGCTGAGTCTGTCCAATCGGGTCGGACCGGACCTGGGCCCACTACCAGCCTTTACTTTCTTTTGGCCATATCTCTGGCACCGGATGACCATTTGACGAACCGTCAACGGTGCTGGTATTCTTGGAGCGCGACTATACCTTTTAGAATACCCCATCAGAGTTTGGGGTATAGTTGAGATACGGTCAGGTTGGATCGTGCACGAATCCAACTGGGCCCCCAGGACTAAAAGGCTAATAACTCACAGACCGGGCGTCTGATTGACACGTTGTCTGTCGCGTTGAGACCCCTATAATGAGGCGGACCTCTAAGATAATTCTTCATGGGACTTTTTGGTAGTTGAATTATCGACTCTAGGCTTGAGGAGCAGACCCTCCCGAAATCAAGCATAATTTGTGGAAATCCAATTGCTAGCTGCGCTCTGATGACTGCTCTTGGATCCTGTGTGGGTCCGACAGTTCTTACTTCTGTTCCTGAATCCAGTGTGGGTTTGACAGAATTGCTGGTCCTGGATCCTGTGTGGGTCTAACATCTCCGATTACTGTTCCTGGATCCTATATGGGTCTGACAGTTCTGACTTCTGTTCCTAGATCCAGTGTGGGTTTGACAGAATAGCTGGTCCTGGATCCTGTGTGGGTCTGACAGCTCCAACTACTGTTCCTAGATCCTATGTGGGTCCGACATCTTAGATTATTTAGTGGCTATATCTGATCATCTCTATATCTCTACATAAGTTGTATACCTGTGTGAGCTGAGTTTATGATTTCTGTGTTTTCCTCATGATTGAGATGGATTACTAGATAACTTAGGTATATGTATGGGAATATACCTAAGTGGGGTTATTTGTTGATTTCATACCTTGTGGTATATCCTTGTTGGATTTTTTGAGACCTTAAGGGTCTCGAGGTCCCTACTGAGTATCGTTATACTCTCCCCTGCATGGGTTATGCCCGCACCTCATTGTGTTGGATGCAGACGACATACAACATTGACCGAGGCTGAGTGTATAAGGACTGGACGATACCCGGAGGTGGACCTCATGATGAGTCGGTACCCGGAGGAGACTGATGGATGTGGAGTGCTGAGGAGTCTATCTACACCTACCCTTCAGGTAGGATCCTTGGTGGACGATCCATGAGATGATTTCACCTTTCAGCCATTTTTTCCCTTTTTAGTTGTATTTGTACTTTCAGTTTCCTTGTACTTTATAGTTGGGCTTGTATTTCTATCCCCTTTTACTTTCAGCACTCTTTTGTTATACAGTTTACTTAGTGTTTTGTATCCAGTTGTGTGCTTTGTTGTGTTTGTTTATAGTTCATAAAGGCAACACCTTCCCAGTTTTTGGAAATATATGCCTTTGGTGCTAGTCGCCAGCCCCTGTCCTATGGAAGACGGGCTTGGGGTAGTCACGGCATGGGCCCCAGGGGACTGGTCGTGGAAAATTGGTATCAAAGGGAGGTTCTACCACAGAACATAGGACTCTGATCTTTCTTTTCTATGAAACAATAGTGTTAAGAGTACTGAGTGTGCTTTTCAGTCCAGGGAGTCCAGTGTTGGTGCATCGACCGACGTATCCATACACCAGGACCCTGACTTCTGATTTCCAGCTCAGTGCATGAAAAAACTGATTGTGTGTGTGTTTCAAGAGTTTTCTTTGTGATCTCTTTGAGTCAGATGACCAGGTATAACTTATTGACCGTGGCACACCTGTATCTTTTCAGGATGGCCCCACAAAGACAGCCAGCCAGGGTTCCGAGAGTTGTACGAGATGACAACCCACCTAGCGACGAGGCCTCGATGTAGGGCCCTATCACAACAGAGGCACTAGCAGTACCACAACCTATTGGGCCACCGATACCATCAACCCCAGTAGAAGAGAGTGCAAGCCGCTTGAGCGCATTGCATGAGTTTCAGCGATAGAGGCTGCCCAGGTTCAGGGGTGAGACGGACCCACATGCAGTTGAGGATTGGTTGGAGGATATGGTGAGAGTCTTCAGACTTGTAGGGACACCAACCGACCTTATGGTGATCCTTGCCGCGAGTCTTCTTTAGGAAATAGTAGGCAGATGGTGGAGCCTGATGCTCCAGGTGCATGATGAGGCGACACTTCTCTGGGAAGACTTCGAGAGCCTATTTTGGGCAGAGTTTGTCCCAGCCACCCTACGTGTTGTGCGGATACAGAAGATACTACATCTACAACAGGGTAGCATGTCAGTGGAAAAATACTCAGAGAGGTTCACCGAACACTTGCGCTACTCCACAGATATGGTGCGAGACCCATACTTCAGGGCTAGGACCTTCGAGCAGGGGCTCAGGCGAGAGATCAGGGCTTCGATGATCTCCCTTAGCATCCCGACGCAGGCGAGGGTGTTAGAGTGAGCCCTCCTTGTGGAGAGTTTCCTTGCTGAGCAGTCTCTAGCAACGAGACCCACCACTAGTCGACATGCTGTGGAGTCTTCTGCAGCTGGCAGTAGACAGATGTCACAGAGTTCCAAGCAGACCAAACCATCTGGTGGATGACCTTAGGATACGGGTTCAGTTGTGCGGGGTACATGAGACAGAGCCAGTCATGCCAGGAGTAGGAAATGTTACTCCTAAGGCGGGCATGGTCACATGGCTCATGACTGTCCGACCCACCGTACTGACGATCAGTAGACGGTCGTAGGACCACCTAGGCAGAGATAGAGATTCAATCAAGGAGGACCACAGGGAGCAGGAGGATGTGGTATAGGAGCTAGCCGTGCAACTGGTGATGGACGACAATTCGAGGTGTTACCGCCACCACCACCAGGAGGTCAACCCCAACCACAGGGAGCAGGTGGACAGGGGAGAGATCAGCTCCAGGCAGCTGAGGTATACGACCATGGCGCTCCGGAGATAATTCTAGGTATGATCTGTGTCTACTCCACTTTAGTTATAGTTATTATAGACATAGGTTCTAGTCACTCTTTCATTGCCACTGCCCTCGTTTGGATCTCAGAGATTCTGTTTAAGTCGTTGGCTCGATCCTTATGGATAGAGACTCCTACGGGAGCAGACTCGATGAATACACACTGGTGTTGGCAGGGTGAGCTTACTTTAGGAGGCAAGAGCTTCAGCTGGGATCTCCTCGTAGTGGCGTCGAGGCCTTACGACGTCATCTTGGGTAAGGACAGGTTATATACAGTCAATGCTCAGATTGACTATATTAGGCGCAAAGTGTGGTGTGTCCGCATGGACGGGACCAGGTTTACCTTCACCAGTGATAAGGGAACCTTTGCATCACATGACATACTTACTTGGAGGAGGGTGCAACCAATCACTCATCAGTTGGATGCCCTTACCCTCATAGTAGTAGTTCTGTAGAGTCCAAGAAATCCTGTAGTGGTGGACCAGTATGAAGATGTTTTCCCTAATGATATCCCAGGTCTACCTCCTCGCAGTGAGGTGGACTTCTACATTGACCTGTACCTCGGGACGACACCGATATCTACACCATCATATTGGAAGGATCTCGTGGAGGTTCACGAGCTGTAGGTATAGCTAGAGGACTTTCAAGGGAAGGGATTCATCCGGCCCAGTGTTTCACCTTGGGCAGCCCCGATCTTGTTCACCAAGAAGGCAGATGGGAGATTGAGGCTTTGTGTCGACTACCGTCGCCTAAACCAGGTGACCGTGAAGAACAAGTACCCACTCACGAGGATTGCTGAACTCTTTGATAAGATAAAGGGATCACAATGGTTATTGAATATATACCTCAGATCAGGCTATCACCAGCTCAGAGTTCGAGATGAGGATGTGTAGAAGATAGCCTTCAGGTGTCGGTATGGCCACTATGAGTTCTTGGTTATGCCTTTCGGTATAACTAATGCTCCAGCAATGTTCATGAGACTCATGAACATGATCTTATAGCCATACCTCGATCTCTTTGTCGTAGTCTTCATCGACGACATTCTGATCTACTCGACTACTGAGGAGGATTATTCCTACCATTTGCAGGCAGTACTGGACACACTCCAAGAGCACCAGCTTTATGGGAAGCTCTCGAAGTGCTAGTTTTGGATAAGAGAGGTTCACTTTTTGGGACATGTCATCTCGGAGGCTAGAGTTACAGTGGATCTAGCGAAGATCGAGGAGGTACTTTCTTGGGAGCCACCCAGGAGTGTTATGGAGGTATAGATTTTCCTGGGTTTGGCTGGTTACTACCGGAGGTTTGTCCCAGACTTTTCCAAAGTTGTAGCCCCACTATAAGCCTTGAAGAAGAAGGAAAAACCCTTCATGTGGTCGAAGAGATGCCAGCAGAGATTTCAGGAGCTGAGAAAGAGGCTGACTAGTGCCCCCATCTTGAGGATTCTAGAGGAAGGGGTAGGGTATGTATTCTACTGTGATGCATCAGGGACCAGACTCAGGTGTGTCCTGATGCAGGAGCGAGTAGTGATCACGTTTGGTTCTCGACAGCTGAGATAGCATGAGCAAAACTAAGCTACCCATGACCTAGAGTTAGCAGCAGCGGTCTTCACCTTGAAGATGTGGCGACACTATCTGATGGGTGAGCGTTTCATAGTCTAATCTGGCCACCAGAGTCTTAGGTATATCTTCTCTCAAAAGGACCTGAACCTGAGACAACGACGTTGGATTGAGTTCCTCCAGGACTATGACTTCGAGATAGTATATACTCCTAGGAAGGGGAATGTTGTACCGGATGCATTCAGAATGAGATCTGGTATACAGATGCTAGGTGAGGCGATAGAGCAGCTGGCTACTTTACATATATCCTTTGTAGACCGAGACAAATCACCTGTTCTTCAGTCTCTTATAGTCACTCCCCCACTTCTTCAGCGAGTCAGGGAGGCGCAGTGTGGAGATGCAGACTGCGGGACACAGCGTGCTCAGATATCCACAGGGCAAGCACTTGATGCATTTTCTGAAGGTGGGGAGCATGTCATCCTCTTCATAGGATATACCTTGGTACCAGTGAAACTTTAGGAGGAAGTGTTGAAGGAGTTCCACACTTCCCCTCTAGCGGTACATCCAGGAGTGGCAAAGATGTACTAGGACCTTCAGTGACAGCACTGGTGGCCAGGTATAAAGAAGGAAGTAGTAGAGTTTGTCTCTCAATTTCTCACTTGTCAGCAAGTGAAGGCGGAGCACCAGGTACTAGCAGGCTTTGTCCAAACTTTAGAGTTCCCATAGTGGAAGTGGGATTGGATATCCATGGACTTCGTGACGGGTCTTCCACGTGCATCCAGGGGTCATGAATCGATTTGGGTGATCGTCGACCGACTCACCAAGTCGGCCCACTTCCTACCGATCAGAGAGCAGGGTTCTGTAGAGAGCTTGGGATGCCTCTATGTGCAGGAGATTGTGAAATTACATGGTATAACTTTGATGATTGTCTTCGACCGTGACACACGGTTTACTTCCCAGCTATGGAAGGGGTTGCAGGAGGCTTTCGGGATGCATCTTCGTCTGAGCACCGCCTTCCATCCTCAGAAAGATGGTCAGACCGAGCAGACCATTCAGACCCTCGAGGAAATGCTATGTGATTGTGTCCTCGACTTCGGTCATACCTGGGAGGATCACTTACCTTTGGTGGAGTTTTTATAAATGACATCTATCACTCCACCATCGGGATGACACATTTTGAGGCCTTGTATGGTCGACCTTGCAGATTGCCACTGTGCTGGACAGACCCAGGGGAGTCAGTACTAGTGGGACCAGAGATGGTACATGATACCACAGAGAAGGTGAAGATCATCAAGGAGTGGATGAAGACCACACAGAGTAGGTAGAATTCATATGTCTATAGAAGAAAGAGACCTCTAGAGTTCGAGGATGGTGACCACATCTTTCTACAGGTCTCACCCCGACAAGTTTTACTGAGATTTGGCCGAGGGGGAAAGTTATCTTTATGATTCATTGAAGCTTTTCAGGTCCTCAGCAGAGTTGGCGAGGTGGATTACCACTTATCTCTTCCACCTCAATAGCACCAGGTGCACGACGCCCTCTACGTATCTCAGCTAAGGAGATATGTGCACGACCCTTCTCACATCATCAACCATGGAGAGATGGACGTCGACGATGGGGTGACTTTTACAGAGGTTCTAGTGGAGATTGAGGATCGACAGGAGTGGGTCCTTCATGGATGATCGATACCTCTGGCACACATTCGTTGGCAGCACGGGAACCTCCAAGAGAGCATGTGGTAGCGGGAGGCTCATATGCGTGCTTAGTACCCCCATTTGTTCCCTTAGTTCAAGTTGTAGCTTATGGATATGTAAATCCCTAAGGTGGGGTGAATGTAAAGACTCAGAATTTCCGTAGAAATTTTTTTCTTAAATACATGGGAATTTTACGAGTCCGCAAAAACTGATGGTGTGTGATTCCGAGGCCCGGTGTGCCCAACACCCTCCCGGATGCCTACCGGCCTGCCCGACACCCTCCTGGACGCCCTACCGGCCTGACCAAGCCACCACCCGGCCTGCCTAGTCGAACTGGACACGCCGCACTGACCCCCTGAGCCAACCCGCGGCCTTCCTCATGGTGCCACTGGATGTACCAGCTCGGCCTCCCAGGCCGAGCTGCCTGAACTATGCCCCTTGCGGTGGTGGCCGAACCAAACCAGCCACACCCTCTGGGCCGAGCCGCGCCCCTCATGACGACCTCCGGGCCGAACTGCCCACGCGGCCTGCTGGGCTGGGCCAAGTGGGATGGGCCGAACCTAACAGGTTGGCCCGCCTAATGGGCCAGGACAGACTTAACAAGTCTGACCGGGTTGACCCATACTAGGTTGGCCCAGACTAAGAAGGGCCGAGTTGGTCCGACTGGTTCGGACCAGTCCCGGGCCCACTACTATCCTTTACTTTCTCTTGGCCATATCTATGGCACCGGACGACCATTTGAAGAGCCATTAGCGGTGATAGTATTCTTGGAGAATGAATGTAACTTTGAGAATACCCCATAGGAGTTTGGGGTATAGTTGAGATACGATCAAGTTGGATCGTGCACGAATCCAATCGGGGCCCCGGGACTAAAAGTCTAATAACTCATAGACCGGGCGTCCGATTGACGTGCCATCTATTGCATTGAGACCCCTATGATGAGGCATACCTCTTAGATACTTCTTGGTGGTACTTTATGGAAGTTGAAATATCGAATCTTGGCTTGAGGAGAAGACCCTCCCAGAATCAAGCATGCTTTGTTGAAACCCTGTGGCTGGCTGCGCTCTGAAGAATGTTCTTGGATCTTGTGTGGGTCTGACAGTTCTGACTTCTGTTCCTAGATCCTGAGTGGGTTCAACAGAATAGCTGGTCCTGGATCCTATGTGGATCTAATAGCTCTGACTACTATTCTTGGATCCTATGTGGGTCCGACAATTATGACTTATGTTCCTGGATCCTATGTGGGTTCGATAGAATAGCTGGTTCTAGATCCTGTGTGGGTTCGACCGCTCTGACAACTGTTCTTGGATTCTGTGTGGGTCTGACAGTTCTAACTGCTGGTCCTGGATCCTGTGTGGGTCCAACAGCTTAGATGATTTAGTGGAAATATCTTATCATCTATATCTCTCCACATAAGTTGTATACCTATGTGAGCTGAGTGAGTGACTTCTGTGTTTTCCTCATGATTGAGATGGATTACTAGATAACTTAGTTATATATATGGGAATATACCTTAGTGGGGTTATTTTTTTATTTCATACCTTGTGGTATATCCTTGTTGAGTTTTGTGAGACCTTGAGGGTCTCGGGGTCTCTACTGAGTATCATTATACTCACCCCTGCATGGGCTATGCCCGCACCTTGTTCTGTTGGATGAAGATGAAGGACATCGCTGACCGAGGCTGAGTGTACGAGGACTAGACAGTACCTAGAGGTGGACCTCACGATGATTCGGTACCCGAAATATATTTAGAGATGTGGAGTACTGAGGAGTATATATGTATCTACCCTTCAGTTAGGATCCATGGTGGATGATCCAGGAGCTACTTTCACCTTTCATCCGTTTTTTCCCTTTTCAGTTGTACTTGAACTTTCAGTTTCCTTGTACTTTACAGCCGGGTTTGTATTTACGGCCCCTTTTACTTTCAGCAATCTTTTTTTATATAGTTTACTGATGAAGCGTTGTCATGAGCACTCTCAAAAATATTTATACTAAGTGCAGCACAGTGGCTGACATAGGTCGATCTCTTGAGGAGCTTTTTGCTGTCAATCACTCACTAATTATAATTCACTATATATATATATATAAACTAAAATGACTAGATATGATATTTTAGAATTAAAAATACAAAACTAAAAGTAAATATGCATATGCAATGCAATAGAATGAATGCAGGCAAAATGATGTTAAGACATATAGGAGACATTCCCGAGAGCATCACCCAGAGTGAACCTTCATCGTCTCATAATTAGTTTTGAATTTACTTAATGAAAATGCTCCATTGTATGAATGAACATACTCCTATGAATATGGTTTTGAAAATATGGTACTCTCAACGATCGTCGAGAGACCACACATCCACCTCCTCGATCGAGGGAAAATATTGCAGAAGTGAAAGCTAAACCTCAGGTGGCAAGTGGAGACAGAAAGGCGTCTTTCCCACTAAGATCCCCCTTGATATAAATCTAAGAAAATAAGAAACATTAATACATGAATGATCAAAGACTTGGGTTCATCACTAGATTACTCCCCCTGTAAATTCCTCAGGTTATCATCTCATGATCATGAGCATAAGAGTTCACAGTGATGGAGAAAACGAGGGAAGAAAACAAAAGAGAGAAAGAAAAGAGAGAAAGGAGAACACTTGAATTATAATATGGAATGCAATTACAGAATGAAATTAAAATAAAATAAAGTACTAAACTACATATAATGTCCAACAAAGGATATTCCTAAGTTTCCAACCCTTTGAAATGAAAGAGGGATACACTTTTATAGGGAAAGGTAGTGACATTTTGGCTCCAAAAATCATCTCTGAATTTATGCATGTGGATGGCCTCTTTAATGACATAATTTGGAACTTGGTCCTACTTTAAAGTTGTTCGTATATCTCTCTCTGTCGACCCACACAATTTGAGAATAAGTGGACACGTGGGTAGAGAGATATAGCCAATGTACTCCGGATATTCAATTCTGCCAAACAGACTCTTCATCTTCCAATTCACTGAGTTCCAACACATTAATGACCTTGATAATGAAAGAATAATGCGCGGACATATTAATGAAACTTGTTCCTCCTGATTTCTTCTAGCTCCATATAAAATTTCAGCTCCAATAGTTTGTCCATTTATGAGATATGGTCCCAACAATAAAATTCTCTAATTCTATACATAGTTTTCAAGGCCTGGTTTGTGTGCTATATTTGAGCTTCCAAATGATTGATTGAGCTTTGGGTCCCACAGTATAAAATGGAGATAATCGAACATAGAAACCTATAAAAGAAGAATTTTTCAATTTGGATCAGTTTCCTTGTACTTTACAGCTAGGCTTGTATTTTTGGCCCCTTTTACTTTCTGCAATCTTTTGTTATATAGTTTACTTAGTGTTTTTTATTTAGCTGTGTGCTCTGTTGTGTTTGTTTATAGTTCATAAATACAAAGCCTTCCTAGTTTTATGGAATTTTCACCTTTGGTTCTAGTCTCCATCCCCTAGCCTATGGAAGGCGAGCTTGGGGTAGTCACGGGACGGGCCCCGGGGGATGGGTCGTGACAAAATGACTTAGCATATATATAGTTTTCCTACAATTTTTTATGTGTGGAATTAGATGGATCATTTTTAAAAATTATATGGTAGGCCTCGAAAATGTTGTTTGCAATGGTTGGAGGTTGGGTAATTGATTGTTGTGAGCTTTAGTATCATGCTTGACACATATGAAAAAATTAAATTGATCAAGATGTAGTTGTAGATATATTAGAGATGTAAAATGTCATATGTTGGCCAACAATTCCATCATTTAATGTTTTAGGTGGGTGATCGAGTGTTCTCATGAGTGTTTTCTTTGATTAGGGAATCATCATATATATATACAATAGAAATTATCACCTAGATAAGTGGGTTTTTTTGAGATCATGGAGAGAATTGGTATGGTGAAATGATGATTGGATATTACTAATTATTTTAGTTCTATACATAATGTATTCCCTGACTTTTATAATTAACTGTACTATTACAACCCTTCACATTTGATTAATACTGATGATTTTAATCTCATGTTAGTCACTTAATTTTAGATGAGCTTGGTTTATTTAGGGGATGAGAGTGAAAATAATTCACAGTAAAATAAGATTCTTATAATATAAGTGAAGTGGAACCATGTTTGTATTCAAGAGAAGAATTGGTAGATGAAATCTGATAAGTAGGTAAAATGGTCATATTAGTTCACTAAAGTGGATCAGTGATATTAAACAACACATCTCAAGGATTAATAGTAATTACTTGTGTCATGACCCGTCCTTGGGGCCCGTGCCGTGACTACCCCAATCCCGCCTTCCATAGGCCAGGGGCTGGCGACTAGCACCAAAGGCATAAATTCCAATAAAAAAGGAAGGCATTGCCTTTACGAAATGAAAACACACACAATCAGAGTACAAGCAGAAGCTACACTATGTAAAGCAGTAAAACAAATGTGCTGATTGTACAAGGGGCCGGAAATACAAGCCCAAAAAAAAGGTATAACTACAACTGAAAGTAAAGTACAACTCAAAGGACAACAGCTGAAAGGTGACAAGCAGCTCCTGGTTCGTCTTCTAGGTTCCTACCTGAAGGGTAGGTACAGATGTCCTCCTCATCACTCCACGTTCGTCCGTCTCCTCCAGGTATCAACTCATCATGGGATCCACCTCTGGGTACCGACTCGTCGTGGGATCCACCTCAGGGTACCGTCCAACTCTACAAGC
Organism: Viscum album; assembly: GCA_963277665.1. Lineage (NCBI taxonomy): Eukaryota > Viridiplantae > Streptophyta > Magnoliopsida > Santalales > Viscaceae > Viscum > Viscum album. The sequence goes on from OY728137.1 coordinate 766,530,232, forward strand.
CTCATCCACGATCAGTGATGTCTATCGTTTGCAACCAACACAATGAGGTGAGGGCATAGCCTGTGCAGGGGTGAGTATACGATACTTAGTAGGGACCCAAAGACCCTCAAGTTCTCACAAAATCCAACAAAGATAAACACAAAGAAAGTTCTCAACAAATAACCCATACTTAGGTATAAGCCCATACTTATACCTAGTTATCAAGTAACTATTCTCAAACATGATCTATCAGACAGATATGAAATCAATGGATAACCACTACTTAGGTATATGCCCATACATATACCTAAGTTTATCAAGTAACCCATCTCAATCATGAGGAAAACAAAAAGGTCATTGACTCAGCTCAAACCAGGATTTAAACAAGATGTCGAAACCACAACTGTTGGAGAACTCCTCATCTATCGAGCACAGTAGTCCTGTCATGACTCCGAGGTGCTACTCACTAACCTTAGACTGCTGAGGTACTCCTCCTGTCTAGTACCGCACGTCTTCCACCTCACAAATTAATGCTCCCCGCCATGGGTCTGCCACCTCACAAAGTAGTGCTCTTCCTCCATGGGTCTGCCACCTCACAAAGTAGTGCTCCCCACTGGGCTATACAAGTCACTCCGAAATGAATCGAACAAGAAGTCATCAGGTCCACAGCTACTAGGTCTCCACACTCTGTATTCTCGTCTCCAGGAGGATCCACTCCATGAGATACTGGTATATACTACAAGTATCACAAAGTCCCATGCAAGGAAGTATCACAAAGGACCACCTCATCATAGGGGTCTCAACGCAACAAATGGCGTGTCAATCGGATGCCTGGTCTGTGAGTTATTAGCCTTTTCGTCCTGAGGGCCCTGTTGGTTTCGTATACGAACCAATCCGAATGTATCTTAACTATACAATGAACTCTCATAGGGTATATTCATAGGGACTATTTCTGAACGTGAATACCGACTCCACTGATGGTTCGTCAAACAGACGTCTGGTCTGTAAGATATCGGCTTTTCCATTCCAGGGGCCCGGTTGGATTTCGGGTACAATCCAACCCATCCATACTCCAACTGCATCCAAACCTCAGGTCTTGTATGCCAAAAGATCCTTCTCAACAGGAGGAATCCAACAAATTCAACGACACGTCATTCGGACGTCCGAAGCTCAAGTTATAAGCGTTTATGCTCTGAGGGCCTGGTTGGTTTTTTGTGCAAACCAACCCAGCCATACCCAAAGTTCATCGAAACCTTGAGTGTAATATAACTAAACGACCGTCTCAATCCAAGGATCACATCGCAATTGAAGGTGCGCCGATAGGAGGTCCGTAGCCCAAGTTATGGACTTCGAATGAAACTGTCCGATTTTAGGGGATTTTTGGCCCGGACCGACCCGACCCATGACCCCCTGGGTCGGCCCGAACCGAGTCAACCCGACCCGGGTCCGGGTCCGGCCCAGCGCCGGCGGCCCGACCTAGCACAGCGGCCCGACCCAGCGTGAACGGCTTGGCTCGGCTGGGTGCTCGGTCCGTGACCGAGCGGCACGAGGGGGGGGGGGGGGGGGGGGGCGCTGCCCCCTTGATTGACGAAACCAGACCCTCTTGGGGGGCCCGCCTTTGCCACCTGCTGGGGGTTACGACCCCCGGACTTCCAGATAATGACCGACCATAATGGTCGGCCGGTGAGCCACCGCGGGACCTATTGGTCCCTCCTCCTGGAGCATTGGCGGCCGACAGAGTCCGGCCTCCCCCCTACTGGACTGTCGTGGCCAAGGGCCGCGACTCTTGCCCGTCCGGCATGGCGCGACGTCGCCGCGCCCCTCTGTCGCGACCCACTCCTAGCCGCGGCCTCCTCCTCCGGGTTCTCCAGCGCCGCACGATGGCGTCATGCTCCTCCACCGCCACGGCCCAATCTGGCTGTGGTTCTCCTCGTTCCCGCGTGGTGCATCGGCACCGCGCCTCCTTCACAACGATTGTTAACGAACATCAACAAGAAAAAGGGGAGGAGGATCGGCCATGTTTGTGCAGTCTGAACTCCTCCCGTTACAACGATAACATGAGGCTATATGAACGAGAAATGTTAATGAGAAACAAACACAATTTTAATTAAATAAAATTGAACCTAACCCCTACCTCAAAGAATTCGTCGAATGACGATCATCGCAGAAAACAGCATCGCGAGGTGAAGCTCCGTATACGTTGACGGAGAATCGTCCAAAGAGGAAGCAGTGTATCCCTTCCTTTGACGCGGAGAGAATATTTAACGGCGTGTCGGTGTGTGTCCAAAGAGGGTAGGTCATCTCACACCGGCTGCAGAGAGGGGAAAGAACGACACGTCGCCTCTCCTTGGTGTTGGCGTTCTTCGCATTCTTCAACAAGGAAGTTAAAGTTCTTTAGACCTAGAATTCTCTCCTCAAATATCTTCACACAACCTCTAACCAAAATAAAATAAGGCCTTCCCTTATTTTATTAACACATACAAATCTTTTCAAAATTCAAAAACTAAAATCAATTAAATGAAGTAGTGTGTTGGCATAAATAAATGCAAGGAGAGGTAAAGTCACCCAATAAAGGAGGAGTTCAAGATTTATACAACTTAAGTGGGGGGTTTTATGAAAACCCTACTTTTATTACAAACATACACATGATTTATTACATAAAACTTTACTTGATACAACAAGAATATCGAGAGGTTTAGTGTATTTGGGGCTTAGGATCATTACATAAAAACTTAAAACATGAAATACAACATCTTTATTGAAAACTTCCTTTACATGACCACTACATTCCCTCGTACTTAGCATTGCATGGGACAACCTGAGGACATGCATAAGAAAAGGGTGAGCTATAAAGCCCAGTAAGGAAGTACACATGGAATAACATGAGCGGTAAAATACATGTTAGAAAATGGGCATATCAATAGAGCATAAAAGAAACATGAACATAAAAGCATGATAAAGCATGATAATCATAACATTAAAATGTGGCAACAACACTTAACATGGAATTAGCATGAGCCAAGGCCCATTGCACATGGAGCATGAGTAAATCCTCATTACACATAAATCACGAGTAAACACTCATTGCACTTGAATTAGAATGAGTCAACACTAATTGCACATGACGTATCATGATACTATACTTTACCCAATTCATTGGGGCGCTATAAGGGCACACCCTTCTTAAACATTTCATTTCATGCATAAGTGTGCCACATGGATCATAAAACATGGATTCATAACACATAATCATTTATTCTACGATAAAGGAATGTGGAATTAATACATGAGACTTTGAAATCAATAAGTAAAGATGCATAAAGGTGGATACCCTTTATGGAGAAATGGGCATGGTATCCACTACACAATGACATTGGCTTAGAAAATCGGTGCGTTTTTGGCAGCGTAACCGCGTGACATAAGAATTCATAAAAAAGGTTGATGAGAGAGAAAGGGGTTCCTCATCCTATTTACATGTAATGGACAGTAAGGAGGTCATATAGATACATGTCCCAACAATTTTAATGTAATTTAGATTCATGATACAAAGTTATTTCTTGAATGTAAAAGAAGAGAGAGAAGTTCCTTTCAGAATTTCGGCATAGTAACAGGTGTACATGGGAGGCATTTAATGAGAGAGAAATGGGTCTCCCATAATTCAAACAATAATAGGGCAGTATGGGGGAGGTGCGAAACCATACCCCAACATTCATAATTGAAATTAAAAGGGCAATACAACTTAAAGAAAATTGACAAAAATGAGAAAGGAAGAAAAAAACCCTTACTTGGAAGTGTGCTTTCAAAGGCTTGAGAGAGGCTTGAGAGAGGATTCTTGGGATCTTGGGGTACCTTGGGAGGATTCTAGAGAGAGTAGGGTAGAGGTTGGACGAAATCCAAGGGATTTTAGTGAGGAGGAAGTGGGACATTGGGTGGGTTTATATAGGAAAGGTGATGGAATTATTTATTATTTAGGTTTGGGTCCCCTTACATTAAATTAATCCAAACCACAAACCATCCCATGGTTTTTGCCCATGGATTTTGGAAATGGGAAGAGGAAATAAATATTTTATAAGGCCAAAGTCCGAACTTCTTAAAATATTAGGGTTGATTATGTGGAGGTGAGTCACACTCCCATGAAAATTAATTTAAAAAGGCAAGGTGTTGAATATGTCTTGACGGGTCCATTAATGCTTTGAAAAGTAAGTCAAAAAACCAAAAATCACATTATTTTAATTTTATAACATATATTGGCCAAACATAAAGATTATATTATTTTATTACATCACTATTGGGTCATTATGATGTCATAAAACACATTATATATTTAAACGGTATTTAATTTTTAACCAAAAATTTGACTTTCTCAGAAAATTATGAAAAATTCACCGTTGGATAATTTCGACGTCCTGATTCCAGAAATAACATTTATTTTATCTAAATAATTTTCTAAATATGTTAATTTTAACTTTTAAAATAAAAAACCGACATTTATCGAAAATTCACAGGTTTTGAAAAAAATGGATTTCTAACCTTAATAAAAATTTTAATTGCATTCATAAAATTATAAGATATTTTATATTTAATAAAAATTAATTTAATAATAATATTATTATTTTATTAAAATATTATTTAATTCAGAAATCCCTTAATTTAAAAAAATATATTTCTTAATTAAATAATAACTAAAAACACCATTGGTACTTTAAAAACTATTTACAATGTATCAAAAATGACTAGAAATTATATTAATTATTATATAAAAAAATAATGTACATGAACATAGTACTACTTATTTGTTACATAACCCCTTAAAACAGCCGCATAAGACCTAAGGGTAAGGTGTGCGATGGTGACAGACTCTTGGGGTGGCTCGGATAACATCGCTCGAGTGGTAATCTCTATCAACTTCCACTTTTTCCATAGACAGTATCGTTAGAGCTTGACATGGTGAAGATCAGCTTGGGCTTGGTCAAGACCGAAGCCTAAGGATGCCACCTATTTTCCAAGCTCTGACAAATGGGCTTCGTATGGGGAAATTCTTCTGGATGAGGCCATCGCTTCTTTTGTCTGAGTAAATTGGATTTGTTAAGGTTCTATATTTATACTAATCATGTTATCACTGTTCAATGGCTATATTAACAACGGTCAAAATTATTAACATAAAACCAAAGAAGTTGATATCTTATAAAAATATTTTTCATAAAGAGACATTTAACTAGATCAAGAGGGATTTTCCATTGATGAAACTTTGGTTCATTACAATATTCCCCCCTTAAGAAATTTCGCCCTCGAAATTTTCCTTTTCCCACATTAAACAGATATGGGTAACTCAACTTCATCTTTTCCTCCAATTCCCAAGTCGCTTCTTCAAACTTGTGGTTTCTCCACAACACCTTGACTAGGGGCATTGTCTTATTTTGTAGAAATTTTTCTCTACGATCTAAGATCTTCACTGGTTTCTCCTCATAAGAGAGATCGTCTTCCAATTGTACCACCTCGGAAGAGAGTACATGTGAAGGGTCCGGTATGTACTTCCTTAAGAGGGATACATGAAAGACATCATGTACTTTGGCCATGGCAGGTGGAAGTGCTAGTCTATAGGCCACAGCCCCGACACGATCAAGAATCTTGAAGGGGCCGATGTACCTTGGACTTAAATTCCCTTTCCTTCCAAACCTCATGACATTCTTCCACGAAGATAGGCGTATAAACACCATGTCTCCAACTTTAAACTCAAGGTCTCGTCGACGATTATCTGCATAACTCTTATGTCGACTCTGGGCTGCCTTGATATGCTGCTGAATGGTTTTCACCTTCTCCACCATTTCTTCGACCATTTCTGGTCCAAGCAGCTTACGTTCACCGACCTCATCCCAACATGCTGGTGTTTTACACCTTTTCCCATACAGGTCTTAATATGGTGCCATTTGGATGCCCGAGTGGAAACTATTGTTATAAGAAAACTCAACCAGAGGAAGATGTTGATCCCATACTCCTTTAAAGTCCATTGAGAATGATCTCAACATGTCCTCAAGTGTTTGGATTGTCCGCTTGGATTGGCCATCAGTTTGAGGATGATAGGCTGTACTGAAGTTCAGTTCAGTTTTTAGAGCATGTTGAAGACTCTTCCAAAACTTATAGGTGAATCTTAGATCTCGGTCAGACACAATAGATAGTGGTACTCCATACAACCTTACAACTTCCCTGATATATATCTGTGCCAGTTGATCCAATGAGAAATCCTCCCGAATAGTAATGAAGTGTGCAGTCTTTGTAAGACGATCCAAAACAACCCAGATTGCATTGTTGCCTTTCGATGTCCTTGGAAGTCCAGTGACAAAGTCCATGGTGATGTTCTCCCATTTCCATTCTTGTATGGGCAATGGTTGCATCATCCCCTTAGACTTCTGCCTCTCTTCCTTCACTTGCTGACACACTAGGCACATTGATGTATATTCAGTGATCACCTTCTTCATATTATCCCACCAAAAGTTTTCTCAGAGATCTCGATACATATTTGTGCTCCCTAGGTGAATAGAGAAATTTGAACTATGTGCATCATCCAAAAGTTCCTTCTTCAGCTCCGGACTTGATGGAACACATATTATTTTCCCAAACCGCACAATTCCTTCTTCATTAACATTAAACTCTGAGGATTTCCCTTCTTTGATAGCTTACACTTTTTCTTGAATTCCCACATCATCCTTTTGAGCATCCTTTAACCTTTCCAAAAGAGATGGTTGAGCAATCATTTGTGAAAGGATTGATGATGTTCCCTTCTTTATGATTCTCACGTCCATCTTCATCAAGTCTAAGAAGATTGGATCCTTCTCAATTCTCATCATTGATAGAATTGTTGGGTCCTTTCTACTTAGGGCATATGCCACCTTGTTCGCTTTCCCAGGGTGGTAATGTATTGAACAGTCATAATCCTTGATGAGCTCTATCCATCTTCTCTGGCGCATATTAATCTCTTTCTGTGTGAATATATATTTAAGACTCTTGTGGTCAGTATATATCTCACATTTCTCTCCATAGAGATAATGCCGCCAGATTTTCAAGGCAAAGATCACCGCTGCCAACTCCAGATCATGCGTTGGATAGTTTCGCTGTGACAACTGGGTCCCGGTGATAGCACAGACACCCCGCCTTAACATGGCCGTTGGGTCCTGGCCCACCAGGTACAACCAGTTTCCCCCACAGACACGTGGGGCCCACCCCAGGGTCCACCCACGTGCCTGAACGGGTTATCTGACTAATGATTGTCCCCACAGGCCAACACATGTCCTTTCCAGTGTTCTTTTTCCTCACTCACACACACCCTGAGAAACTTCCCAGAGGGTCACCCATCCTGATCACTACTCCAAGCCAAGCACGCTTAACTGTGGAGTTCTAATCAGGTAGGCTCCCGAAAAGGAAGGTGCACCTTGTTGACATGATTCATATCATTTAGTCATTTAACCCTTTATCATTTGGGGATGTTACAATCACCCCCCCCCCTTTAGAGCACAACACCCTCTTTGTGGGCCCTACATCTCAACCCAGGCAGTGCACCGCGCACTTAAGGTTGGGTTCCTCCTCTGATACCAACTGTAGTGACCCGGAGCCTGACGTATATTGACATTACATTACATTTGCGGAATACTTAGTACATAACAAAAACACACACACAAGTATCGTAATAGTTTAGTGTCTTTGGAAACTCGGAATGTAATCTTCTAATCGTGGTGAAAGATCTTCAATATCTCCCATAAAGATATTCCTTTTTTTTACCTAAAACCTTTCTTTATATCCTGGGGAAAATAAAACATAAAAGGGTGAGCTCAAATTCTCAGTAAGGGTAAACAAAAGAAATATCAATCACATCATATTCATAAGAACATAACATTTTGGAAATCATAACCTGTAAAAGAGAGAATAATTTCATAATCATGGGATAAATCATGGAAGTGAAATGTAATCACAATAATCATAACTTAAAACATGAAACTTTGTGGCATACACACATAATCATAGAGAATCATTTCTTGTTAGTCAAGACACATTGCCAAGACTATCTTAGTGGACAAAGTCCCTTTCTGAATCGAGTAACCCTCATTTCAGTCCTGTTTCACTGAACCGGTATAACCTACCATTCTAGCCATGTCTATCTCATGAGATATAAAATCTTTACCCAATGCATTGGAGGTAGATATAGGTCCCACCCATCTTATAATGAATCCTTTCTTATGTGTGCCACATAATCATAAACCATACATCATAGCGTAACCCATGTAATAAAAATGGGATTCTTAAACAACATGACATCATAAAACAATTCATATAAGATAAAGGAATTCATAAAAATATTTCCATCACAACATAATCAAATCCATGTAATAATAGGGATAAAAACAGAACCCTTTTATTATCTTAGATGGAAAATAATTTCGATAAAATACTTGAACTTCATTCTTGAGGAAAATATCCTTTCTACTTCAAAAACACTTTTCCTTTCTTAACATTTCATAAAATTCTAAACTAAAAGAAGTTTATTAAAAATAAACTTGAAAACTTATAAGGTAAGCTTCTTGGAAATAATGTTTTAAAAATCCATTCATGCCGTATAAGTTAAAAATACATTCTTCGTACTTTTGTCGGAAAAGTCAAAAAGTACCTCGTAAGAAAAACGACAAAAGATTCCTTTCATACATATTAATAAAAACTCACCAAAGGGTAAAATAGGATTTAAACATTTTTAGGTGAATGGAAATAATATTACATATTGAGGAAACATGGATGTGGATGATAAAATACACCCCAGTAAATGCCAAAGTATAAACAATCTCGGATAAAAATGAGATTGTGATATTTCCCTTACCTTAGGTCCGATTTGCTTTGTACGTGTCTGAAGCTCCTGTATAATGGTTTAAATAATGTTATTTACTTATTCCAGAATCATACATATTGATATTATATCATATATGGTCATATTCTTAGCTTCTTAGTAGTAATATTTCATTGCTACTTGTTATTTGGGTGTTTATAACTTTTTGTTATTATGCATGTTTTGTCGAATAAATTCTTATTCTTTTCTTTAGGTTATAGATACCTCATTTCCAGAATGGTATTAGTTTAATATATATCATATTAATTCATTCAATTCATTTATATAATCAGTATTAAATGAAGATCATGTAGAACGAGTTGCATCACATCGTGGAGACGGTATTCTGTACGTACGCACGAGTGATGATATCGTTCCTATGATCGTGGAATTGTATTTAAGTGTATTTATACTATTTCAGTATCAATATCAATTTATAATAATCATATAGTTACTCATTACACCATTATACCCATCCTTGTAAGTTGATGGTGGAAAATAGAGTACACCGCGGCGTGGAGACGGTATTCCGTACGTACGCACGCGCGGTGATTTCATTTTTCCGTAGGATGGATAGAAGGTGAATTAGGGTTGTTTCATATTTATAATAACATATCAGTATGTAAGTAATACTGATGTTGTTACTTTATCATGAAACAACTAAAGAAGAAGAAGTTGAAGAAGAAAGAAATTGAAAAGATCGGTAATGGATATTACCTCTTCTTTGGAACGCCTCTTTGAATCCTCCACTTAGGGAACTAAGATTGGTCTTTGAAGAAGACCAGGACCTCTAGGATTATTCTAGGGAAGTGGAGAGGAGAAAATGGCAGGGGTTGGCCGAGCTTGAGTTCTCAAATTGGTGTGAGGAGGAGGGGGAGGAGGTGCCCTTTTATAAGGGAGGAGAGGGGCACCTTAGGAATATCTCAAAATATTATTTTATATTAAAGTCAAAATCGGTTTATAATGGTTCCAAAGGGTCTTATTTCGAATCTAAAGTGGGGATGGGTCGAAATCCTATCAACCAATAGGATTTAGACAAGTTTAGGTTATTATTTTAACCTTATCAATTAGATTTAACTCTAAGTTAAATAATTTAACTTTTACCATGTCTTTTTGTTTTCTTACACTATATGGTTAATACACTTACTATAACATGCCAAACGAACCCCAAATTGTTTATTATTAGTATATATATCCTTATCTAAGTCATTTGGCCGAACCTTAGATTTTTTGGAATAAAATAACAATTAATAATATAATATTTTATTTAAAAACTATTTTGTGTCAATTTTGACACTATTTGATATATGATTTTTGTAAAAGTCATAACAGAATTATATGTTCTAACCAAGTTGATTAAATCAACACTAATATATCATAGTAACCTAGAAAATTAGTGGAATTCATAAAAAGTCTCAAATTACATTTATTTTGGTGTTTATAACATCCATTATGTCAATATTTCATTAATAAGATAATTACTGCATCATAATTGTGTCATAAATAAATTAAATTATTTAATGTCTAAAAATTATAAATAAACTACCATCATGTAGGAAATCTTTTTATCTTTCTAATGAATATTTATAGTCGAATTTATCTTATGTATAACCCCATATTAAAAATTATTTACTTATTAAACTTTGATTTTAACTATTTTAACCCTTCTTTAAATAAATTAATAATAAATGTCCTAATCTAATCCAAGTGGACCTAAATGGTCATATTTTATTCCTAAGTTTGTTTTTGGTCGAATTACACTTGTCCAATAGAATTAGGACATGTTTTAGGGTAATAATAATATCATATTTACCCTTAGTTACCCTATTTACTATTAACCGTGGTAAAAAAAAGTAAAAAGTTACTATTCACCAAAAATTATTTTCATCTCATTGAACCACATTTTAGTCCTTTATATTAACCGTGTCTCTTGGATTTTCGAAATTCCATTCACAGAAGCGGTAAAATTATGTTTTATGCAAAATTCAGTTTTTAACCTACCACTTAGTGGTTTCACTATTCATCAAAAATTGAAAGTTTTCATAAAAGTACCAAAATTTCACCCTAGGCTATAATTGATATTCCGAATTCAAAAATGATTTCTATTTTACAAAATTCCTAACATATAAGTTTCATTAATTAATTTTATAATTAATTTCCACTGTCACAATAAATAGCGTGTTTTTAAGAGATAATAACTATCAAAAGATTGACACTTGTTTATAACTGGTTTAAATGTGAAATTACATCCAATGTCCAACATTGTATTAAATTGTAAAAATATATTCTAAATATACTTTAAAACCACTCAAATTAATAATTTATAACTATTAATTATTTCGATTGAAAAAGTTGTTTTTAATTAAAATTTAGTAATTTCCACTATTCATCAAAATATGAAAGTTATCCGAAAATTACCAAAATTTCACCTTAGGCTAAATTCGATACTCCTAATCCATAAATGAAGTCCATTTTGAAAAAATAAAATTTACAAAATTTCAAAAAGTGGTCATTACTATTCATAACGGCTAGTTTTAATAATATCTTAATAGCATATCGTTGTTTAGCGAAACTTGGTGTTGCGTACAACACACGCTATCGTGAAAGGTCACGATTGCGTGTAATTCAAGCCAGGTCAGAGATGTGTGTTGTGAAAGCTCCTTTTGGTGTAGCGTATAACACAAGACATTAATGAAATTAAAAAGAATATTTTTCATAAAATCTCGGGGTGTTACATTCGCTCATGGATTATCAACTGCCTTGAGGCATAGAATATAACTTTATCATTCTGCATCAGTACACAACCTAATCCCTTCTTTGAAGCATCACTGAATACCATAAAAATTTCCCCACTTGTGGGTAAAGTGAGAACGGGCACAGTGATAATCCTCCTTTTCAACTCCTTGAAGCTTTCTTTGCATTCATCAGTCCAAGAAAACTTTACTCCCTTTCGAGTTAGCTTGGTAAGAGGGTTGGACAATTATGAGAAATTTCTCACAAATCGTCGATAATATCCAGCTAACCCCAAGAAGCTACAGATATCTGTTATCAATGTTGGCCTCGGCCATACCTCAATTGCATCTGTTTTGGAGGGATCCATAGATATCCCATTGCTTGTGATGATATGGCCTAAGAATGAGACCTCCTTCAACCAAAACTCACACTTGATGTAGTTTGCATAGAGCTTCTCCTTGCGCAAAGTCTATAGTTCAGTTTTTAAATGCTCCTCATGATCCTCCTTGGTTTTGGAGTATATTAGAATATCATCTATAAAGACTACTACAAATTTGTCAATGTAATCTATAAAGACTCTATTCATCAAGTCCATGAAGATTTCTGGAGCATTGGTGAGTCTGAAAGGCATTACTATGAATTCATAGTGCCCGTATCTTGTATGAAAAGCAGTCGTGGGGACATCTTCCTTCTTCACCCTTACTTGATAATATCCCGACCACAAATCTACCTTGGAGAAGTATTGTGCTCCACGCAACTGATCGAAAAAGTCATAAATTCATGGGAGAGGATACTTGTTCTTTATAGTGATTTTGTTAAGTTCATGATAATCGATGCAAAGCCGCATTGACCCATCCTTCTTCTTGACGAAGAGGACTAGTGCACCCCATGGTGAAGCACTTGGGTGTATAAACCCGTTATCCAGATTCTCCAGTAGTTGTTTCTTTATCTCTTCAAGCTCAAAAATAGCCATTCTATATGGAGTCTTGGATATTGGTAGCGCCCCCGGTATAAGTTCAATTGAGAACTCAACATCTCTTCTTGGAGGAAGACCAGACAGTTCCTCGGGAAACACTTCAGCGAATTCCATCACAATATTCATTTCTTCAAGGATGGTTTCTTCCTTGGACCCAATCATCTGAGCCAGATACGCGTGCTCATAAGGAAGTAATATCCATGCTTGAGATGATGGAGCTAAAGTAGATTCATCTTCCTCCTGACACTTGTAAATAATCGGGGGTCGATTCTCCATATGGAGTGTGATTTCCCTCTCCCAACAATTTATGTTGGATCTATATAAGGAAAGCCAATCCATGCCAAAAATTGCATCAAATTCCACCAGAGGGATTATGACGAGGTTCGCCGGGAAATTTAATCCACAGACTATAACAGGGGAGGACTTATATTCATGGGATGTAATGATTTCCCCATTTTCCGTACTCACCGACATCTTTACTTCCATGATTTGTGGTGGTGCTGGGATTGTTCTACTAAACTTTCGAGATATAAAAGAATGCGTAGAACCTGAATCAAAAAGTACGTTCGTTATTCTTGAATGAATAGCTAGCGTACCTATCACCACTTTTTTGTCAGGGTTAACTTCAGTAGAAGTGATGGAAAAAGCTCTTCCTTGCTTCCTTAGAGGTTGTTGGTTGTCTCTGAAAACCCTTGGATTAGGGCACTGATTTTCAAAATGACCCGGTTCTTTTCATTTTTAGCATTAAACAATGCGTTGAGGTTCGAACGGAGCGTTCCTCTCCTCTTTTTCACCCGTGGGTCTTTCTTGCTGACAGGTAACAACTAGGTGTCATTCTCTTCCACACCTGAAGCATTTTCTCGTCCCCTTAAGGCAATTTCCAGGGTGCTTCTTTCCGCACTTTTGGCAAGTGGGGTGCTAGATCTTCTTAGCATCATTGGATTTATCCATCAGACCACCAGCATTGAAGTCCACCTTACGCTTCTTGTCCCCATGATACCCATGTGATTCCCCGATCTCCATTTCGACCTTGAGGGCACATCGGACAATCTCCTTATAGCTTTCGAAGTCACGGATTGCTAATTCTTTCTGTATGCTAGGCTTCAACCCAACAAAGAAGCGGTCAACTTTGCATTTGGTTGTAATGAAAAAGCCGAAAGCGTATCGTGCAAGACTTGTGAAGTTTTCCTCATACGATCAAATAGATTATTCATCTTTTTTCTTGAGGGAAAGGAAGTCCCTTTCCATCTTAAGCCAGAGGGTGCGCGAAAAATATTTATCAAAAAACATCTTCCAGAAATCCTTCCATTCCAACGCCTCGATCTCCTCCTCAGGCTTCGTATTTTTGATCAACGTCCACCATTGATCAGCTTCACCCTCCATACGATAAGCCGCCTGGAGAACCTTCTATTGTTCAGAACATTGGAGGATGGAGAATATCTTTTCAATGGAGTTGATCCATTGTTCAACGATTGTGGGATCGGATGATCCACTAAAAGTAGGAGGCCTTTGTCTCATGAAGCTCTCGATAGAGACTTGTTCTTTCTTAGGGGGGTTGAATGTTCCTCTTGACCCGTGTTTCTATTCAAAACTTGAGTTAGGTGAGAGAGAAGTATGACAAAGTTCGCGATTCCTGCTCCAATTGGATTGGGCATCTCATTAGTACAGTCATCACACTGATCTTCACAACGGTTTTTAGCCCAAGTCCTCCTATTACCGGCCATTGGCTGTAATAAAACGAAAGTTAGGGGTAACACATAAAGGGAAATCCAAAGACAAAAGTTGATGACTTATAAATAAAAATTTATTTCCTTAACTCATGATTCTATAGGCTTCAATCTAGGATTTTCATGATCTACATTCTAACATATATTCATAGGGGCATTTTTTTAATTCCCTTAATAAGGCTTCATACTAAGCTTGTGAATTTACCAAAGCATATCCACCAAAAGTGTCATAACCAAGAGTGAAACAAGGCCCGTTTTCATGCACCAGTTCCCGTTCAAGTCTATCTCAAAGTGGTGTTTTCGGGTTTTACCCCTAGGATACATCTGTGCCAGAGCTGCCTCTACCTGCTCGTATCCAGACAGGGATGTATTTGTTTGATAAACCACTTACTCAGTACTTACCAAAACTTAGGGATGTTTTTATTATACTTAGTCTTGTATCTGAGGCTTTACTAGGGTTTCCTAATCCCAAAAATAACTAAACCTATCCTCTGATACCAACTATGACAACCCTGCTTTTATTACAAACATACACATGATTTATTACAAAACACTTCACTTGATACAAAAAGAAGATCGAGAGGTTTAGTGTCTTAGTATCATTAAATAAAAACTTAAAACATGAAATACAATATCTTTATCGAAAACTTCCTTTACATGACCACTACATTCCCTCGTACTTAGCATTGCATGGGATAACCTGAGGACATGCATAAGAAAAGGGTGAGCTATAAAGCCCAGTAAGGGAGTACACATGGAATAACATGAGGAGTATAATAAATGTTAGAAAATGGGCATATCAATAGAGCATAAAAGAAACATGAACATAAAGGCATGATAAAGCATGATAATCATAACATTGAAATGTGGCAACAACACTTAACATGGAATTGGCATGAGCCAAGGCCCATTGCACATGGAGCATGAGTAAATCCCCACTGCACATAAAGCACGAGTAAACCCTCGTTTCACTTGAATTAGCATTAGTCAACACTCATTGCACATGAAATATCATGATACTATACTTTACCCAATGCATTGGAGCGCTATAAGGGCGCACCCTTCTTAAACATTTCATTTCATGCATAAGTGTTCCACATGGATCATAAAACATGGATTCATAAAACATAATCATTTATTACACGATAAAGGAATGTGGAACTCATACATGATAATTTTTAATAAATAAGTAAAGGTGAATAATGGTGGATACCCTTTATGGAGAAATGGGCATGGTATCCACTACACAATGGCATTGGCTTAGAAAATCGGTGCGTTTTTGGCAGCGTAACAGCGTGACATAAGAATTCATAAAAAAGGTTGATGAGAGAAAAAGGGGTTCCTCATCATATTTAAATGTAATGGACAGTCAGGAGGTCATATAGATACATATCCCAACAATTGTAATGGAATTTATATTCATGATACAAATTTATTGCTTGAATGTAAAAGAAGAGAGAGAAGTTCCTTTCAGAATTTCGGCATAGTAACGAGTGTACATGGGAGGCATTTAATTAGAGAGAAAGGGGTATCCCATAATTAAAACAATAATAGGGAAATATGGGGGAGGTGCAAAACCATACCCCAACATTCATAATTGAAATTAAAAGGGCAATACAACTTAAAGAAAATTGACAAAAATGAGAAAGGAAGAAAAAACCCTTACTTGGAAGTGTGCTTCAAAAGGCTTGAGAGAGGATTGAGAGAGGCTTCTTGGGAGCTTGGGGCACCTTGGGAGGATTCTAGAAAGAGTAGGTCCAAGTTTGTATGAACTCCAAGGTATTTTAGTGAGGAGGAAGTGGGATCTTGGGTGGGTTTATATAGGAAAGGTGAGGGAATTCTTTATTATTTAGGTTTGGGTCCCCTTACATTAAATTAATCCAAACCACAAACCATTCCATGGTTTTTGCACTTGTTTTTTGGAAAAGGGAAGAGGAAATAAATATTTTATAAGGCCAAAGTCCTAACTTCTTAAAATATTAGGGTTGCTTATGTGGAGGTGGGTCACACTCCCATGAAAATTAATTTAAAAATGCAAGGTGTTGAATATGTCTTGAGGGGTCCATTAATGCTTTGAAAAGTAAGTCAAACAAACCCAAAAATCACATTATTTTAATTTTAAAACATATATTGGCCGAACATAAAGATTATAGTATTTTATTACATCACTATTGGGTCATTATGATGTCATAAATCACATTATATATTTAAACGGTATTTAATTTTTCCCAAAAATTTGACTGTCTCAGAACATTATAAAAAATTCACCGTTGGATAATTTCAACGTCCTGATTCCAGAAATAACATTTATTTTATCTAAATAATTTTCTAAATATGTTAATTTTCACTTTTAAAATAATAACCTACATTTATCGAAAATTCACTGGTTTTGACAAAAAAGGTTTTCAAACCTTAATAAAAATTTTAATTGCATTCATAAAATTATAAGATCATTTATATTTAATAAAAATTAATTTAGTAATAATATTATTATTTTATTAAAATATTATTTAATTCAAAAATCCCTTAATTTAATAAAACAGATTTCTTAATTAAATAATAACTAAAAACACCATTTGTACTTTAAAAACTATTTACAATGTATCAAAAATGACTAGAAATTATATTCATTATTATATAAAAAAATAATTTACATGAACATAGTACTACTTATTTGTTACATAAACCCTTAAAACAGCCGCATAAGACCTAAGGGTAAGGTGTGCGATGGTGATAGACTCTTGGGGTGGCTCGGATAACATTGCTCAAGTGGTAATCTCTATCAACTTCCACTTTTCCCGTAGACGGTCCCGTTCGAGCTTGACATGGTGAAGATCATCTTGGGCTTGGTCAAGAGTGAAGCCCAAGGATGCCACCTCTTTTCCGAGCCCTGACAAATGGGCTTCGTATGGGGAAATTCTACTGGACGAGGCCATCACTTCTTTTGTCTGAGTAAATTGGATTTGTTAAGGTCCTATATTTATACTAATCATGTGATCACTGTTCAACGGATATATTAAAAATGGTCAAAATTATTAACATAAAACCAAAGAAGTTGACATCTTATAAAAATATTTTTCATAAAGATACATTTAACTAGATCAAGAGGGATTTTCCATTAATGAATCTTTGGGGCGTTATAGGTTTAGAGGAGTTAGGAATGTGAGGGGTTGGGCTCTTGTGGGCCCCACCCCACCTTTATCCTCTCAAGGTTAGTTAACAACAAGTGGGTCCCACCCCCAACTCCCTTACTTAGGATATAACTACTTAGAGAAAAAAAAATCAAACTGTAATATAATTTTATTTTATTCCTCACTAAAACCACTTTTTTAAACAACTCCTCCCGAGAAACGTACCTTCGAAAAAGGTGATCTTGAGAAATTACCGGTGCTGTGGTTTCATCGGTGCCCCCAGATTTTGATTCTGAGCACCGTTTCAAATGTTAGAAAAACCTGCTCGTTCGTTCACTGAACGTACCCGAGCTAAACTTTGGAAAATTATTCCGGGCACACCGGGCCTCAGAATCAGGTGCTATCAGAAACTGCGTACTCGTAAAATACCAAAGAAATTAAGACAAAATTTTACTTGAAATTTACGGGTCTCTACATTACTCCCACCTCAGGACTTTACGTCCCTGTAATGCTACATCAAAAACTAGGGAAACAAAAGGGGGTACTGTGCACGCATCTGAGCCTCCCACTCCCATGTGCTCTCCTGAAGGTTCTCGTGCTGCCACCTGATGTACACTAGATGAATTGACCATCCACATAGGACCCTCTCCTATCGATCCTCGATCTCCATCGAGACCTCCGCAAACATAGCCCCATCATCGATGTCCAGCTCCCCGTGATCGATGATATGGGTCGGGTCATGCACGTATCTCCTTAGATGAGATACGTGGAAGATTTCATACACCTGGTGCAACTGAGGTGGATGGGTCAAGCAGTAAACCACCTCGCCTACCAAATTGAGGACCTAGAAGAGTCCGATGAACCTCGAAGATAACTTGCTGCCCGACCCAAATCTCTATAAACCTCGTTGAGGTGAGACCCGTATAAGAGCGTGGTCGCCATCCTCGAACTCTACAGGCCTCCATTTCCTGATTAGAACTGAAACTCAAAACTCCTATAGACATAAGGGTAAGGTTGGCCAACCCAAGATTGATCAGATACACCATCCTATGCATGAGTTTATCCTGTGCTTCCCAGGGTTTCCTTTTTACCAACCAAGGAAAACCCATTCCGATGTTGTAGATGGACCACAACCTTTTTTCCTAATATCGTCAATTTGTGTATGAACTGTGATTGCCTACTCCATACTCAAAATAACGTCATAAGGCCTCGACACTTCCACTAAGAGGTTCCAATTAAAACTCTCGCCTCAAGGGTCAGATCACACCGTCGGCGTAAGTGTGATTATCGAGTCTCCTCCCAAAGGTATCTCCCGACGTGAGGGTCAAGTCAACGGATTAACTGGAAACTCTAGGTCTGGGACAAGATTCATGGAAGGAAGGGATGATTCGTACAATAATTGTTGTTACAGAAACTAGTAGAAGACACAGTCTGTACATCGAATCATCCCTAGAGCCTTTCGGTCGTACTCCTTGACCGCATGCAGCTACTCTTTCCGCCGCCCTCCATCTCCCTGAGCCTATCGGGGATTACAAAGCCGGGTGGTTGCAACATGTCAAAATGTTCACCACCCTATACTGCTCTCCTAGCTCTGCTTCCACGTCTGCTACCTTGCAGATTCATCTGTACTTTTCACTTCCTCTACTTGAAACATTGTACATGCCCAAGTCTCCGAGACTGGCACCAGTTTCCTTCTTTCCCACTACTAACCTTCACTGACTGTATCCCTTCAGATAAAAAATTCTCAACCACAAAGCTTATTTCTAGAACCCTAGAATAAGTAGGAATTCATAGAGAAAAGGTGCTGGCTCGGATGTCCTTAAACACACCCCACTCGGAAGTTTGAACCCTGAAGAACTGATCACATCATATTCATCGAGTACCAGGAATGGTTTGGTACACCCCGATGAATTCTCAGCTACCGACATGTCGTCCTTCCGAAGCTTTATAAGCTCTAGAAAACTATCTACCACCTCCTAAAGCTAGTCCTCAGCCGCCTATGAGTCGGGCATGCCTTGAAACTTGAGGGATATCTGGTGCGGAAACATAAGTAAGGAATTAATCCTACAAGTATCTTCTACCAGTACCGCTGGTAGTGTTTGTTGACCAACATGTAGTGATATAGCTGGAACACTACCCGATGGTACTATCTCCAGAATAGGTCCACATACCGAAGCCCCATCACTATATGGACTAACCTCATGGTCTTACACTGGAAAACACAAGTTGCTAAGATCTCCATCTTCCCTACCAGTGTATAAACTAGGCGAAGAGCTCTAGCAGTCGCCTCCATCCAGTCCACTACTGCCTGGGAATCTGTCTCGCCTCGTAACCTCGGAGGCCTTTGCTGCTGGAACTCGTGCAATGCGCTCTGTCAGCGTGCACCGTCCACTAGTACAACTGGTGGAATATACTGCCTAACATGTGGTCGTGCTGCTGGTACACCACTCGAAGGTGCCAACATAGAAAGAGGGCCCTGCACCGGAGTCTCGTCGCTCAGTGGGCCGTCATCGAGTACTCTCTAGGAACTCCAACTGACTATCTATGTGGAGACATCTCAAACAGATGTGACATGGTCAACGATTTATACCTGGTGAGATGACCTGGTTTGAGCTGACTTTAAAACTTTTTTGGAAACACGCACTCAATCAGTGTTTTCGTGCACTAAGTCAGAAATCAGTAGTCAGGGTCCTAGTGTATGGATACGTCGACCGCCACACCAACACTGGAATTCCTGAACTGAAGACCACACTCAATACCCTTAACACTATTTCTTCACAGAAAGGAAAGATCAGATTCCTGAGTTCTGCGGTAGAACCGACTCCTCTGATACCAATTTTTCACGACCCATCCTCAGGGCACGTGCCGTGACTACCCCAAGCCTGCCTTCCATAGGCCAGGGGCTGGTGACTAGCACCAAAGGTGTAAATCCCAATAAAAAGGGAAGGAATTGCCTTTAAAAAATGAAAACACACACAATCAGAGTACAAGAAGAAGATACACTAAGTAAAGTAGTAAAACAAATGTGCTGATTGTACAAGGGGCTGGAAATACAAGCCCAAAAGAAAGGTACAACTACAACTGAATGTAAAGTACAACTCAAAGGACAACAGCTGAAAGGTGAAAAGCATCTCCTGGTTCGTCCTTCGGTTCCTACATGAAGGATAGGTACAGATGTCCTCCTCAGCACTCCACGTCCGTCCGTCTCCTCCGGGTATCGACTCGTCGTGGGATCCACCTCCGGGTACCGACTCGTCGTGGGATCCACCTCTGGGTACCGTCCAGCTCTACAAGCCTCATCCATGATCAATGATGTCCATCGTCTGCAACCGACACAATACGGTGTGGCCATATCCCGTGCAGGGGTGAGTATACGATACTCAGTAGGGACCCCGAGACCCTCAAGGTCTCACTAAATCCAATAAGGATAAACACAAAGAATGTTCTCAACAGATAACCCATACTTAGGTATAATCCCTTACTTATAATTAGATATCAAGTAACTCATCTCAAACATGAGGTGTCATACAGATATGAAATCAATGGATAACCACTACTTAGGTATATGCCCATACATATACCTAAGTTTATCAAGTAACCCATCTCAATCATGAGGAAAACACAAAGGTCATTGAATCAGCTCAAACCAGGATTTAAACAAGATGTCGAAACCACAACTGCTGGAGAACTCCTCCTATGTCGAGAACAGTAGTCCTGTCACGACTCCGAGGTACTACTCACTAACTTTAGACTGCTGAGGTACTCCTCCTATCGAGTACCGCGGGTCTGCCAGCCCACAAAGTAGTGCTCCCTGCCATGGGTCTGCCACCTCACACAATAGTGCTCCCCCTAATAGCCTACAGAGGTACTCCTCCTATCGAGTACCGAGGTTATTCCACCTCACAAAGTAGTGATCTTCCACCATGGGTCTGCCACCTCACAAATTAGTGCTCCCCACTAGGCTATACAAGTCACTCTGAATCGAATTGGACAAGCAGTCATCAGGTCCACAACTACTAGGTCTCCGCACTCCATATGCTCGTCTCCGGGAGGATCCACTCCATGAGCTACTGGTCGATACTCCAAGTATCACAAAGTCCCATGAATGAAGTATCACAAATGACCACCTCATCACAGGGGTCTCAACGCAAGAGACGGCGCATCAATCAGACGCCCGGTCTGTGAGTTATTAGCCTTTTCATCCCAGGGGCTCGGTTGGTTTCGTATACGAACCTACCTGAACATATCTCAACTATACCCCGAACTATCATAGGGTATATTCATAGGGACCATTTCTCAACGTGAATACCGACTCCGCTGATGGTTCGTCAAACAGACGTTCGGTCTGTAAGATATCGGCTTTTCCGTTCGAGGGGCCTGGTTGGATTTCGGGTGCAATCCAACCCGGCCTTACTCCAACTGCATCCAAACATCAGTTGATGTATTCCAAAAGTTCCTTCTCAACCGGAAGAGTCCAACAAAGTTGACGGCATATCATTCAGACGTCCGGAGCTCAAGTTATAAGTGTTTCCGCTCCGAGGGCCTGGTTGGTTTCGTGTTCAAACCAACCCGAACGTACCCAAAGTTCATCGAAACCTTGAGTGTAATATTCCGAAACTACCGTCTCGATCCAAGGATCACATCGCAACTGATGGTGCATCGATCGGAGGTCTATATCCCATGTTATGTCCATCAAACAAAACTGTCCGATTTTAGGGGGTTTTGGGCCCGGATCGACCCGGCCCATGACCCCCTGGGTCGGCCCGAACCAGGTCGACCTGAATCGGGTGCGGGTCCAGCCCAATAGGGTGTGGCCCGGCCCAGTGGAGTGCCCCGGCCCAGTGGGCGTGGCCCGACCCAGCACGGGGGGCCCGACCCAGCGCGGGTGGCCCGGCTCAGCGCGAGCGGACCGACTCGGCTGGGCACTCGGTCCGTGACCGAGCGGCATGAAGGGGGGGGGGGGGTGCGCTGCTCCCTTGATTGACGAAACCGACCCCTCTTGGGGGGCCGCCTTTTCCACCTGTCGGGGGTTATGACCCCCGGACTTCCGGAAAACGGCCGGTCGTAATGGTCGGCCGGTGAGCCACCGCGATACCTGTTGGTCCCGCCTCCTGGAGCGCCGGCGGCCGGCAGAGTCCGGCCGCCCCCCTACGGAACCTCCGCGGCTCTTACCCTTCCGGCGTGGCGCGGCGGTGCCACACCCCTCTGACGCAGCACACTCCTGGCCGCGGTCTCCTCCTCAGGGTTCTCCGGCACGGCACGATGGCGCCGCACTCCTCCACCACCACGACCCACTCCTTCCACAGTTCTCCTCATTCCCACACGGTGCATCGGCACCACGCCGCCTTCACCGCGATTGTTAATGAACATCAACTAGAAAAAGAAGAGGAGGATCAGCCATGTTTGTGCAGTCTGAACTCCTCCCGTTACAACGATAACATGCAGCTATACGAACAATAAATCTTAACGAGCAACAAAGCACAATTTTAATTAAATAAAATTGAACCTAACCCCTACCTTAATGAAGTCATCTAATGATGATGGTCGCGAAAAACGGCGTCGCGAGGTGAAGCTCCGTATACGTTGAAGGAGAATCGTCCAAGGAGGAAGCGACGTCTCCCTTCCTTTGACGTGGAGAGAAGATTGAACGGCATGTCGGTGTGTGTCCAAAGAGGGTATGACGTCTCACACCGGCTGCGGAGAGGGGAAAGAATGACATGTCTCCTCTCCTTGGTGTCGACGTTCTTCACGTTCTTCAACAAGGAAGATAAAGTTCTTTAGACCTATAATTCTCTCCTCAAATCTCCTCACACAACCTCTAACCAAAATAAAATAAGGTCTTCCCTTATTTTATTAACACATACAAAGCTTTTCAAAATTCAAAAACTCAAATCAATTAAATGAATTAGTGTGTTGGCATAATTAAATGCAAGGAGAGGGAAAGTCACCCAATAAAGGAGGAGTTCAAGAGTTATACAGCTTAAGTGGGGGGGGGGGGGGTTATAGGAGTTAGTAATGTGAGGGGTTGGGATCATGTGGGCCCCACCCCACCTTTATCCTCTCAAGGTTAGTTAACAACAAGTGGGTCCCACCCCCAACTCCCTTACTTAGGATATAACTACTTGGAGAAAAAGAAATAAAATTGTAATACAATTTTATCTTATTCCTCACTAAAACCACTTTTTTAAACAACTCCTCCCGAGAAAATGCACCGTTGGAAAAGGTGCTCTTGAGAAATTACCGGTGCTGCGGTTTCATCGGTGCCCTCGGATTTTGATTCCGAGCACCGGTTCAAAAGTTAGAAAAACCCACTCTTTCGTTCACTGAACATACCTGAGCTAAACTTTGGAAAATTATTCCAGGCACACAGGGCCTCGGAATGAGGTGTCGTCAGAAACTGCATACTCGTAAAATCCCAAAGAAATTAAGAAAAAAAATTCCTTGAAATTTACGGGTCTTTACAACTTGGGGGATGTGGTAATGTCCTAGACTAGATTAGGTATGAACATGAATAATGTTTTTCCAAAAAACCTAAAAGTGTTTAGAAAATTTTCTTAAATATGAGTATTTTTGTTAATGATTATTTTTAAATTTTTTTATAGCTGTTAGGTTTGGTTATGTACTTTGGAATTAGGATTTTGGTCTAACCTTATCTTGACAAAGTTTATTGGGACCCAGTAGTGGTGTTTGAAGTGTTTGAATATATTGGGAATTGAACCTCAAAATTGTCTTAGATAAGGGAAACTATTCTTCTAAGATTTCATCACTTTCAAGGTTTATAGTGGCACTATAGGTGCCGGTTCCATATGGGATTATTTTGATGTGATTTTGGTATTTTTTTATTTTTCTGCAGGTTTTAAAATATCTTCTAATTATAAAATCTTACACATGAAATTCTAGCTTAGTGTAAAATATTTTTTATTTTAGGAATGGAAATAAATATATTATATATTAAATAAAAATATAATGTAGAGGAGGAAATTATATAATGTATAGAAAAATTATATTAAATATGATAAATATTTTAAGTATAAAAAATCTAGCAAAGTCAAATACACTATATACTGAAGAATATACATTATGTATTGATCTTCTCTAAGTAAAATATATTATGTATAAAGTAATATATTATTCACGAAATAGAATAGGTTAATAAAGATTTTTCAAACTAAGGTAAAAATATTTTGTGTGTACTAATATATTACATATCAGGTTATGCATAAGAATATATGTTTTACATTGTATAAAAAAATTTACACTTGAATTTTTAGATGAATAAAAAACCTTACACAAGGTTTAAATATATTATGTTTTAACTCTTCCTTAGTAAAATATTTTATTCATGGAATAAAATATGTAACATATGGATTTTTATTCATGGTAACAATTTTACATTGAAAAAATATTTTTTTAATGAAGTGGGGGTTTAGAAATTTAGAAAAACAAATTGATTTATAGGTTGTCATATGTGATATATATATATAAAAGGAATAAGATTTTAAATAAATTATGAATAAGATCCTATAGTGATATGTAATATATATTTTTATGGGTTTTTATAGTTTTTATTGTTTTGAAAATGTTGATTTTTTTAATAAGTTTACCAAAAATTAAAAAAAGTTTAAGTGCATGTATGAAAGTGGAAATAAAGAATTTATGACCAGAATATATAAGAACTTGTATAGAATACATCTCATGCTCATATTTTCATCTCCAAGTGAGATTACACTCAATTATTAATAGTTTCATTCTATACTTTTTCTAGGTGATAAATAAAGTTAAATTTATCACTATATATCCATTCATTCTCAATTTATAATTCTATTTTATAGTATTAAAAAGTTATGAATTCCTATGGATTTTCTATGGATTTTGATTGAATCTTCAATTTTTTCTCTCTCAACTCTGATTAGATGATAATATTCAATGTTTATATTACTTTAATCCTAGGATAGGTGGTCCCATTTTTATTGGTAATGTATCTCCACTTCTTTCTGTCCAGGATGTGTGGTCGTGATAATTAAATACGAACTTAACCTAGAACTTAAATAAATGGGTTATAATTGTTTTTAAGATGATTTTTTGTGCCATGAGAAACCACTTGATGGATGTACATCATTGAATAGGGAAACTAAGTAAGGTGATTTAATTTTGGTGAAAAATTAAAATTTTAAAGGAAAACTATAGGGTTCCATTTATGAAATGATGATATAATAAGCTACATGTATATGCTTAGGATGATTCTTAGGATGTAATGTGTGATTAGTGTTGTCTTGTATGGTAGTATATCTTGTGGAATAATGGTAGATATCTATAATGGGTAAAAAATAGAGGTGAAAGGATAATATTAGATACTATTATGACTTGGTTTGAAAATAAAATGTAATAGGTATATAATTAGTAGATTTATAAACCATTTATTTTATTTAGGATGCGTTTCCAGTGTGGTTCACTCTTCTGACCTTGATGATTTATATGAATTGTTTCAAAGATGGTGAAATTTCTCCCTAATGATATATATGACTTTTTTCAAGGGCGGGGGGTTCTCCATTAATGATTTATATGGATTTTTTAATGGGAGGGGTTAATCTAACCCTGATGATATTTAAGTCTTGTTTCTTGTGTGGGGTACTCATTCAAACTGATTCATGATATAAATTATTTATATGATAGGTTGATCTTCCTATGATGAGATATATGAGTTGTTTTAAGCGTAGTGCACTATTCCCCATGATTATATGAATGATTTTGTTTTCTCAGGTGCAGTACTCCTCCCTCAAGATGATTCCATGATATATCCTCTTCTAAGACATTCAACACTAACCAATTTAGGTATAGTAGGTATTCAGTTTCAAAATAGATCTTGGTGATTGATATTGTTTATGTATATGTACATTTAGTTAATTAATATGTCACATAAACATTTACTTTATCTGACTGTAAATATTTAGAAACATTATTGGCTGTTGCCTACTAATTTGTTGTCACACCCTTCTTATGTTGTCATGGGTACTTAAGAATACATCCTTTACTCATGAAAATATAAAGTAAAGGGACATATGATTGATTGTTGACATAACTAGCTAGGATAGGGAATAGGATATGGGACCAATATTGTAATCAAGAATATTTTTGTGACTTTTCCATGTGTTTTATATTTTGTTTATTTTTGAACTTATTATATACAATCTTTCCATACAGAATCTTGATTGTGTGAGTATGTCTTATATGATATGTACAACATTTATTTTGATATTTCATTGGTTATACATGTTTTTATTGGTGTTTTGGTGTGATGTACATTATCTCAAGATTATTTTTATGTTTTTTATCTTTATTATTCCCAATGTAATTACTTACTCTAATATGATTTCATAATCTCCCCAAAATATCAACATCGACCATCATGTTTAGTAAGTATCTTGGGGAATATAGGGAAGTGAACTTTTGGTCTCAGAGTTCTCTAATCCAATTAATATAGAGTGAATCAGGATGAGGTGCTAGAGACGGATTGTTTCTTCTAATTTAGTCTATTTTTTCAGGATTTGTCCACATTATCATATATTTTTTACTATTTATTATTTTTAGTTGGTGTATATTTTCCACAAAGTAATAAGTAGAATATTATTATTATTTTTAGTTGGTTTTTAATGCAATTGGTGTACTATTCCATATAGAATAAGTAAGATATTGGATTTTACTAGTTTTATTGTTTATTTATATTTATTGTGCCTTTAACAAGTAAATATTTATTTCTAATTTTATAAAAAATTTTATCAAAAACATTGATATGATATCAAGAATAAATTTTATATTATGAATTCAACAATTTAAAAATTGGGCTAAAAGTCCATGGATATTTGGTTATATGAACATGTATTTTAGAGGAAAAATGAGGCTTTATAAGGAAATCATTGTATGAGTATTAACACTAACTTTAAATTCTTAATTATGAATTTAAATTATTTATTTATTGTAATTATAAATTTATTTTGTTCACAAAGAATTAATTATATTGATTATGATATGATATAATGTAGATTAGATGTCTCTTGATTCAGTAGTACATTATTGAAAAGTAATGATATTAAATGATTATAAAATTATTATAAATCATTAATTTAATGTAATAATTTTTTGTTTATAGTGTTATTTATTATTCTTAGTGTGAATACTATGCTTTATATTATTAATTTTTAGTGTATCATTACACATAACTTATGTTGATAGTATATGATGAGGGTTGATCCTTTTGATCTAAGACACTCTATAGAGGGAATTCGTGGTGAAATATATTTTTTATATGCACTAAACATTATTATGGATTATACAGTAAATGATGCTTATTATGTTCTTTTGTTCTATTTTTTTTATTTTGTTTCCACTTTTATGCTAATGTGGCGGGTTTCATGTATAATGTAGCTTCTTTCAAACATATTTTAAATAATTATACAATGGATAAATTGTTTAGAAATGATTTTCATTTTTCACAAATTGATTTATAAAATAAATGAAGTATGGTGAGGGATCTTATGGTTTTGAAAATTTTAAACCCTAGAGTTATATAGATTTTGATCCAACCAACATTAGAAATCATGTGTGGTGGAGAATTTACTATATAGTTCATGCGTTACCCTCTAGGATTCATCTAATTCGATTCTTGGTGTACACACATTATAAAAATAACCTAATAAATAATTAAATGATTATTTTATCCACTAAATTCTCTAAAAATGATTAAGTAAATTAAAATTAAATTTCATCAACTTTAAATAAAAATAAGAATTTATTCCTAAACACTCAAAATGTGTTTAATGGTTATTTAGGTTGTAAAACATATGGATTTTATCCAAAAATAATAATAAAATAATATGTAGGATTTTTCATTCATTACTCCCTTACACTTATATTATGTCTCTCAAGAAAAAACTATACTCCGGTAAAATATAAATTTCAAAAATCAAATGCATAGGATTTTTTATAATTCATATAGAAAAATATTTTTCATGACTTATATTTAAATTTATTTTTTTGAGGTGATAATACCTCTTATCTTAATCCAATTAACATTCATTCGATATTTATCGCCATTTTGGGTGCTTCCACTGAATAAGTTCAATTTATTTCATTGTATAAGAGAATTATATATGGAGTTATTATAATACTTGTACAATATAGGTATCACCATAAACTTGAAAAAATTATAGGTTTTTTCACTGTGAGATATGGGAATTTAATCAATTAGGGGAGTTTTAATGTATGTTGGGTGGCTTGATGTATGTGGGATGACTCTTAATAAGTAATAAAATGACTGTTAAAACTTATCAAATGAACCATATAGTACTTCATTCCATTATCAAATTCTACACTCTATATATAAAATGAATCTCACATGGTTTGCATGACTCATATGGTAACCCCAAACCTTTGTTAAATTGTCATTCCCTTCGTTAGAATTCCTTTTATGATATTCTAACACAAAATTTATAAAAATCTATCCAAATCAATCTGAAACATAATTGAATCATCTCAATACTTTTCTAATCACTCAAAAACATCTCATAACACTTTTAAAAAACATTGAAAAATATCATAATGTTTTTAAAGAACTTCAAAATTAAATAATTATACACTTAACTACTGGTATTATAATAAACCTGAACCATCTATTTTATACTACTTCTCCTAAGATTATTTAAAGCTTAATATGAGAGATATTCATCATTTAATTCGACATCCTCCATGATAATAAGTCCATGTACGATTTATCATTATACTAGAAAGTTTAACACATTTTTAACAATACCCCTTCACACTATTGACACCGTCGGCTCTTCAAACCTCACTTGAAACACGTGGTACATTGTTTTTATATAATCTAACAATACTTGTTGAGTGTATGTCCTAAATTGAATGTGACTAAACTAGTGCTCTGATCCGATTCTCCACAAGGTCTCAAGTGTGCCTCTCCATACGCCAGAGGCTGCCGACTAGCAGCAATGGTTGAGAGTGTGTCTATGGAAAACATATTCCCTTATATCAAAGTAAACAGCATCAATAAATAAATATATATCATATAGAGTAGAAAATAATCTGAGTGTGGAAGTAGTAAATAATTGAAATAGAAGCATGATTTAATAAGAAATGAAATTCTATAAAATCTCTAACAACCATGTCATACATACAACACATGTCACCCACTAGTATGATGATACATGCAGTAATACATAATGGAAACTGTAATAAATGTATAGGGATCTACTAGTAAATTTAATCCAGACCATATAACTAATCTCCAATACCCCACCGAGATTCTCCAGCCTGATCAGATGAATCCACATGAGTAGATCCACTTGATCATGAAACCCTAGGACTCAGCCCTATCTGTCATGTATCTGCACTCAACATGAAAAGTATACATAAGGTCTGCACGCACACCAAAGTGTATGGATAGGGATAAGAAATAATCTCAATATTCCACCAAAAAAATGAGCCTATAAATCTAATTTTATAACTAAATTCTCATTCAATATGC
Source organism: Viscum album (assembly GCA_963277665.1). Taxonomy (NCBI): domain Eukaryota; kingdom Viridiplantae; phylum Streptophyta; class Magnoliopsida; order Santalales; family Viscaceae; genus Viscum; species Viscum album. Next base: position 766,560,179 of record OY728137.1, read on the forward strand.
TCATTCTAGTCAATACCCAAATGAAATGATAAAAGAAACAGATATGAACAACAAAAATATTTCCACAACTGATTCTTGGGTATGTGACCACTATTGTTTGGACACGACTCCATGTTATATGAGTATATATATGATTTAATATATATATATATATATATGTTCTCACAAACATATTTATATAATAAAGGATGAGAAGAATAAACAACTCAATCCATAGTAGATCCTTGGACCCATGATCTAGTCAAGTGGACATCCTGTGACTAGGGATCTGAGTCTGATGTCATACAACTCAAGCCTTGTATCATTAATTTGATCATTTTGTTCATAATACCAATAAAAAATACCTTCTTTTTCTAATGCTAGAAATGTCTCTGAGAAATCTATTCCACCACAGGGGGATACATGTCCTAGCCTTGGGTTCACTCGTACTCACCTACAATCAATTAATAAAGAATACCATATACAGAAGGAAAATCCTGTAAATGTTGAATTAATCTAGTTTTCATATTAATCGATCCAATTATAATTCAGTTTCATAACTAATTAGTATGTCTTGTTCTAAAGGAAATCACTACATTACAATTCTGATAATACCTAAGGAGTGTGACTGTTAGGTGATATGTAAGGAATATTCTTCGGATCCAGTATATTAATATAGAATCATTCAATAAATTGATCAATAACCCACTCCCTTAGAATTATGGTGAGTATCTATAATGGTGAATCCATATATTCTTGGTTGTATCATAGGCATCAAACAAGGAGATATTATCCATCCTCTAGGACCACGTTAGCGTCCAGCTGCTCAGGAAGAATTCACCCACCCAATAACCTTTGGCATCCTATGGAATACTAGTGGACTAGCCATTCCTAGAGTAACCCAGTATAAGAGGGGTTTTGAGACACTATCAACAACCTACCTTTCTATTTATAATCATGGAGTAATCCTATTGATAAAATATAATTATAGTAATTATAACGGTAATATTCACAGAAGAGGCTCACAAGCTAGATTCTAGGAAGTACGTCTGGTCATCCCAATCGAATAAAGATCAGAAGCCAAACTCCATGTATTAAATTTAGTAATAATAATAGAATAAGGATGATAATAAAAATTTTAGGTATTATTTCTAGAAATATTAAAATAGTAAGGCTCAACAGATTGATCCTAGGAAGTACGCCTGGGTATCCCAATGATATAAATAAAAGTTCTTAGAAGCTAGGTACTAGGTAGAATTCCTGGGAACCCCAATAAATTAATAAGATGTATCCTAGAAATAACATATGGGAATCCCAAATATTTATATTCTCATTGATTTATCAAATTAGTATCTAACTAGAAAGCACCTATGGTAATCATCATTTCATTAGCATTAAATAAGTGAATGTATAAAGAAAAGAGTGGGGATGGTCAAATGCCCAACCCACCACTTCTACCCCAAACCCATGGGATTACATGCTATGAACGGGTTCAATGGTGACACATGTTACCATATCTACCCTAACCCCATCGCACTAGATCAGGTTTGGTCAACCATTGGGGCAACCATTGGGTCCCTTATGTCAAACATGGGAAATGAATCCTAATTTAGACCTTTTTTAGAGAAGGTAAAAGGAGGAATACTACATTGGATCATTGAACAATATATATATACAGATGAATCATACACAATATCCAGATAAAGATTAACAGATAGAGGGATACTACAAGGAATTACCTAGGTCATCATTTATGTGAAGGAAACGAACAAGGGACCCATTGATAATAGTAAAAAGAATGATGCATCCTAAATGGAATCCTCTAGATAAAAACTTAAGAAGATGCATCCTACGTGGGATCCTTGGGAACAACATGCAATGAAAATATACTAAGGAACCATCCTAGGGATAAGTCTTAAGACCCTTCTCAAATCAAGGTCTCAAACTATGTTGGCATAAACACCCAAATTATTAGTTTCATTGCATTACTCTCTCTCAGGGGATGGATAGAATTGATTACTGGAGGAATAACCTCTTGGTTTAGGAAAATGATTTAAATTTATCCATGGAATACTCAAATCGCCTCAAGTATTTCACCATCATGATCTAAATAGATAGAAACTCAAAATAGACTACTCATGTGTCCAATTTTGAATCCTGGGTGTAAAAATATGTAAAAATCATAAAGGGGCAGCAATGGTGAAATACATGGCATGTATACCAAGTACAAAATGTGCACAGACAAATCCCCACCTTGGCATGTAATCCAACCGAACATGGAATTTAAATCCTAACTACATGTCATGTTGACCATGTATATGGTGTGTAACATACACAAGGTCCCTACCTGTGCACATCACATTCCCTAGATATGTATGTAGCATGCTCATGTACCTTGACTTGGCGTGAAACCCACATGGGGTCTCGCTGTGTACTCTATTGGGATAGGTTCCCCTAGAAGAGCTATCTGTCTCGGTACTTGGCTACACTTATGAGTCCTAGTACATGATTTTTATACCCCACACAAGGTATGTACCTCGAAAAGATCATATTCCCTGAATAAGAAGAACATACAATGTGTGTTCCTGAACTACACATCATGTGATCTGGATTCCCGAATGGGAAACCCCTCAAATCAGCTCAAACCCCATTTTCTCCCCAAAATTCATAGATTAACCCAAAAGGGGTACTAAATAGTCATAAAATGGGTTTAAAACTATAAAATTGAAAATCTATAGTAATATATGTAAAAATCATAAAAATAGCCTACATTTGGGCAGAAACGTATGAATCTTCATCAGTTTCCACGATTCAAAACCACTATAAGATGACCTGACTCCTCCCAATATTTGTGGCGGTACCTCTATTACTCTCTTCATATTTTTATTTCCCTCTATACCTATCCTCTATTTATCCTAGGGAAGGAATATATTAAGGGGAAATGCATTAAAATATAGGGAATAAAGAAGAAAGGAAAAGGGAAAAGAAAAGGAAGAAGAAGAAAAGGGGGCACGAGCCCAGCCCCAAAGCCCGATATGATTTTATTCCCCACATAGGAAAAAATTCCCATTCTGTACCCAACATAATAGGTGTAACATTAATCCAATTATCCATTAAAATGATATATCTGAAATAGCATGTACTAATAAATTAATATTTATTTAATTAAATATTAAATATTAATTATTTCATGAAAATTTGAACAGTTGAAAATTCAACCAAACTCTTATTATTGGGTAAATATGATATTATGGGACCAACAGTGTGGTAAAAAAATCATCTAAGAACATCAAATAGAGTAAAATAACCATTTTACCCCTTACAATTATCTGAATGAAAAAAATTCAAATACATGTTTAAATTTACAGACTGAAAAAACATGGGTTCTTATAGTCTCCCCACCAAAAACCTTCTCATCCCCAAAAATCCTTGGTGGTGAACTAGCATCAATGCTCTCATATAGAGAATCTTCATAAATATAATATCTCGACTGCCCAATGACTAGTCCCACAACATTAACAACTATCTCTTATACAAGATATGTTTAATTGTGACTAATCTGGTACACCCCACTCTAAGAATACCCTTATCATAATCTCATAACCAATATAAGAGGCTAAAGGCCCATATAAAACACTAAATTTAAACTAAAAATGAGGGTCACCACTCTCAAATATCCAATGGTGTACTCCCCACCACATGGATTACCTCATAATACTCCTCGAGCACAACCTCCACAGGTTCCATCATCAAACCAGGAAATATATTTAAATGAAAAGTAACTCGGTGCAGATATGACACTCTCTAAGAAAACTCAGTACAATGTCAAGATAGATCATGATCATATATAACTATGAGTAAAATAATTCTCCATCAAAAAGTGTGTATATCTCTTACAATCCATGCTCACATCAAATAGGTTGTACTTGTAATGACCCACAATTTTATTAATGGAATTTTTCGCTTCTTATAATTATGGCATTAAACAAATAAATAGCATATAGATCCCCATAGAAAAATTATTCTCATAAATGAATATTGAATTAAGTGATATTAATAGAAATTAAAGAACTTGTACCGATGGAATAGTAACTTGACCCATGGAATAGTAACATGACCATTAGGAATAGTAATCTGGCCAATAGAATAGTAAACTCACCTATGAAAGTATAAGTAAAATTTGGGTATCCTATAAATGAAAATATGATACAATTATATCATAGTATAAGTAAATAAATGTTTTAAAAATGATAAATTTTTTGGTATTTTTAAAAAATGTAATTTTTTATTTAGAATTTTATAATTAATTTAATGATTTAAAAGAAAATTTATTTTCATAAAATTTATTTATAAATAAATATTTTTTTATTATTATTATAATATAATTTAATGAGATCTTAAAAAAATTTCAAGGTGTCATAAAACATGTAATAATTTTAAAATCGATATTTTTTTAACAAATGATGATTTTAATTAAAAATGTAATTTCTCATATTTAGAATTTTTTTACTAAAATGGATTCCATTTTTGAATTTTACACATCAAAAAATTGTAGGGTTAATATTTGGAATTTTTCAAAAATAGTTGACATTTTTATGAATTGTAAAATATGGTAAGTTACAGTACATAACATTATAAGTTAAATACATGATTTTATGATTAATTTATGATGTATGGATAATATAAGCACTAAAAACCTAGAATTATCCTTCATTATTTAATATATTTAGTCATAATAATCAAAACTGTTTATATTTTAGAGAAAAAAATAATAAACTAATGAATAAAATAATCAAAAAACACCCTCTCCCCCTATAAATATCACCCTCACCATTTCTTCTCCTCACACCTAATAAGATTATAATCTTGTACAAATTATGTCCCATCCTCTTACCAAGAACCTCCCCAATATCTAGGACCTTTTTTCTAAACAAAAGACCTAATATAATTTCCTTAAGGAGGTTCTCAAGGAGAATAATTCAAGACATAAAATCCTCTTTCATTTTCTTGTAATTTATTTTAAATTTCATTAATTTTATTATTCTATCCTCACATTCACTTATCTAAGTGTAATTATAACTATATTTTATTATATATACTGTAATTTTATTAAGTTAATGGAATAATACACCATCATACCTCTTCTCCACTCCCTTTTATTCAAAAAATTAAATCATCATTCGTGAGGTGTTAATTTATCACCTTTGAGCATGAAAAGTTTTCATTTTCCATTAAAAACATCAAGGTTAGTCATAAAACCACTATAATCATTGAAAAATATTGTAAAATATATATTATAACCTTTTTATGTTCTGTAACTAACATATATAAATAATATTAGATAATAAAACCAAACTAGTTTGTGATGATCGAAAAATAGACAAATTAATCTAAACAGTTATCATTAACATTTTTTCTGATGAATTATCCTCGTATCTGGAAAAATAATAATGTATAAGACCATTTAAAATTATGGAGGTCCATTAATAACATATAATTTCAATTCTGTACAATTATCTCCATTTTACATGATATTCCATACACGTATACAAGTGAACCGATCCTGAGAACCAAGAAAATGAACACTCATGAATGATGAAATTAAACTCTATAACTCATCATTATGGACATAAATTAACTTCATAAAATTATAATGAATAAAATAAATTTATAATATGTTATTTATTTATTAACTAATGAATCAAATTTAATTATCCATGATATTAATGTTATGAAATAATTCATTCTTAAGGTTAGGGTATTATCAAACACAACTGATTTTCCTTTGGTTATTCCTCTTTCATACCATGTTTCAGTGTGGATATTATTATAATATTCCAAAAATATAATTTATTTTTAACAACCTTTTCTTTTCATGGATATACATTTCTCCAATCTGATTTTGTGAAAATTCCCATGATTTTTCCAAAAAAAATCTTCATTATGAAAAAAACATCTTTTAATTCTCTTGAGATTGTTTCTCCTTCACTCAATATTGATGATTCTTATACCAAGTATGTTATTTTATTTTTATTTTGGGAACCCTAATTTTTATTAATTAATGTATTATTTATTAAATTCTCCTCAAACCCATTTCCTATCCATGGGTTATTTTATGGAAAAGATTATTATATATTCAATGTGACATGCATGATTATGTAAATGATATGATGTGATGTGTGCACCTAGAATTATATATCACTCCAATGAAATGGGTAATATGATGTATCTCATGTGATAATGTGAAATATGTGTGAGCATGATGTTAGTTTTGCTCACAATGATGATTTTATTATTATTTACATATGTTATGTGAAAACATGATGCTATCTTTATTCACAACTATGTGTTGGATTTAACAACTAAGACATGATGTTTCATTTTTATGAATGGCCACATTCCATGCCTTTATCTAATTATTCCACCCACTATTATGGTTATTATCCCATGCTTATGTTATGATGATGATGATTATTCTCACCCATGTTATATTGATTCTTGTTCTTATCTATCCTCTTACTGTGATTTTAGGTCACCCCTTTATTTGATGTATATCCTATGGTGATTAATTATATTAAGGAGTAAATGAGGGCAAATAATAATACAGAGAAGTATTTATTAAAAATTTTTTATGTTTTATTATGTAAATGTTGTGTATGATCCTAATTTTCTTAAGAAACCAAACCTTTGGATTATGGTTTATAACACTTTTATGTTGATTATCTTTAAAATATTGCAATTGTCATGTAAGAAAAAGTAGGTTCATTATAGTACATATTAGATAATGGTTTAGTTGATTTGGGAATTATGATTAGATAAAATTAGTGAAAACCCTTAGTATGAGACTACATATATGTAAGAACCCAAGAATATTTGTTTTAGAAAAATGTTGAACATAGAGATCTCACAAGATATGCTTTTATAGTTAATTTCAAAAAGGAATAAATTAGTTATTTGTAACTTTTTGACTAATGTTTTGTTCAAAACCTTTCCATTTTAGAAAATTTTGGGAACCATGAGAATGAGGTCAATAACCCATGTGAAGGACAATGCAACAATTTCCCAGGCGACATCTCCAATGCCTTGGGAGGTGGAGTTCAAAATTTCATGGTGATTATTACCCATATGTATCAAGCTATGTAAAATAACCAAAATAATATGGAATTTCCTCCTTCCCATAAGAGGGATAAATTGGCTATCAAGACTTTTATGTGGTAATAGACAACGATGTTTAGTAGATCTTCCGATCTAATAATCGTTGAATAGTTGGTCAAATCAATGGATAAAATAATTTCTATGCTTTGATATTCTAAGATGGAGAAGGTGAATCTATCCATCTACACTTTAGATAGAGGGGCTAAAAAATGTCAGTGTTTATTAAGAACACCAACCTGAAGGATGAATTATAAGATATGGAATGGGAATACTTTAAGAAAATATTTCTTAAAAAGTATTTCCCCTGAAATCCAGGCATAATTATATAGAGAGTATTAATATATCCAAAGAAAAATGAAGGTGAATCATTCACGGATTATGAAGAAAACATTATAGGGCTTTCAAGGTAATCTGTGGGTTTCGTTATCAACGGTTATAGAAAAATTGATAGATTCTATAGTGGTTTAAAACCACACCTTCAAAAGGATCTATAAATTTGATACATTGGGACTTATGAATAAGTTGTTCGATGTGTTCTCATAGTAGAGATGGATTTTATAGAATGTTTCCATGGATATGGAGATAGGAGTAAAAATATGGTGTTTCAAGATAGAGGGTATAATGAAAAAGCTGTAAAGAAATCTAAACCACTCACATGTCGAAAATTTGGGAAGAAGCATCATGGTAATTTCCTCAAAGAGATAAGAAAATGCCTCAAATGTGGGATAAAAGACCACCCAAGTACATGAATGTCAAAGAGACATGAAGAATTTGACCAATATAATGGATGAATAGAGATAACCAACCATAGTCTAATGCTTCAATTATAGGGAGAAATGGAACTATGAAAGGCAATTAACTAAACCTTGATTCCTCAAGGGTAATTGGAATCATCGTCCACCAAAGACAAAGAATCAAGGGAAGGATTATTCCATCACTACTACAGAAGTGGAACAAGAAAATGATGTCGTAAAAGGTAAACTTGCTATTCATTAAATAATGGAAAAAGTTTTATTTGATTCTTGTTCTACATGTTCTGTTATATCTTTCAAGTTTTCTATATCTATTGAATCTATGCCTCGAAACCATGAAGTAGAGATATTCGTAAAAAATCACCCAGTGGGAAAATCATTACAACACAAGTGGTGTAATATTCTCCTGTTGTAGTATGTGGGAATATTATTCTAGTGAATCTTGTGATACTTACATTGGTGAAATTCGAAACTATAATGGGAATGTATTGGATCTCATTATATTGAGCACACATAAAATGTAAGGAAAAGAAAATAACATTTTAAATTCCAAACCACCCCATGCTCCTCTACAAATGAAAGTAATATCTTGAATCTCCTTTGGAAAATCATTCTATGGTGTGAGTGTTGATGCCTTGATAAGAAGCATACCTCGTTCAAATGGTTAAGTCAATGGACGGTATCAACCTAGAGGAAATGACCATTGTTATGGAATACAATGATTTATTTTTGAATGAGTTATCCAGAATTAACCCATTTTTTGAGGTACAATTCTTAATAGACATCATACCCAGAGCCACTCCTATCTCCAACTTCACCTAAAGGATGTCCCCTATCGATCCGGAGGAGTTAAATAAGTATCATTAAGAGAACATGGAAAAAGGGTTCATATGCCCTAGTGCACCACCTTGGGTTGTACCAGTGTTATTATTCAAGAATAAGGTTGGATGAATGCATTTGTGTATTGATTATTAGGAACTCAATAAGATCACTATAAAGAACAAGTATCATCTTCCAAGGATTGATGACTTGTTTGATCAACTACGAGGAGATAAATAATTTTCAAAGGTGGATTTTCATTCTGGATATCATCAAAAAAAGGTGAAGAAGGAAGATATTTAGAAGACTATCTTCCATACAAGGTATGGGAACTTTGATTTTAGAGTGATTCCCTTTGGACTAACTAATACCCTTGCAATATTAAGGGATTTTATAAATAGATTATTTAGATACTACCTTAATTTTTTTGTTAGTTTTAATCAACAATATTTTTATCCACTCCACGATCAAGGAGAAACAATAATAATATCTAAGGATTATGCTGGCGACATTAAAGAAATGGAAGTTGTATGAAAATTTTAGAAAGTTTGAATTTTGGATGAAGAAAGTAAAATTCTTTAGACAAGTGATCACAAGTTAGAGAATTCTTATAGAACCTTCAAAAAAAATAAGAATGGATCAGACCCACTAGTTTCATGGAAATACATAGTTTTCTTATATTACTAGGGTACTATCTATGTTTTGTTTATTATTTTTTCATGATTACTTAGCCCACTAAATAAGTTAACAAGGAAAGGGTTAAAGTATTTCTGGAAAGATGAATGTCAGGAAATCACAAAGGAGATAAATAATAGGTTAATCACTGCACCTATTCTCACACTAAAAATAAGGGGAGAATTTTTTGTGATATATATTGATTCTTTTAAGTAAGTCTAGGTTGTGTACTCATTAAAATTACAAGGTGATAGCCTACACCTCACAAGTGTTGAAGATCCATGAGAAGAACTACCCGATGCATGATCTAGAGGTAACAACTGTGATTTTTTCCCTAAAAATATGGACTCACTATATCTATGGTGAGAAGTGTGACATGTATACCGATCAAAATATTAAAAACTATATATTCACATAGAATGAGCTATACATGCGTCAAAGGATATGGTAAGAGATATTCAAGGACTATGATGTATATATTCACTATCTTCCTAGGAAAAAAAACAAGGTAACTAATTCTCTTAATAGAAAAGAACCTGCTACTCTATCCATGATTTGGATTGATGAAGACTCTATCTTCATGGATATGAAAAGGATAGATTTAAAAATCATAACGACATGGAATACATCCTACCCTACCAAAATTATTTCACAACCATAAATCTAAGTGAATATTAAAGAGGCAAAAAGGGATGATTAGGAGCATCAGACTAAGGTGGATGTAGTAAAGGAATGAATTATGCAAGAGTTCCATATCGATGATGATGGTGTGATACAGTTTGAAATGAGGCATTTTGTGCCTTGATCACCTGAGATAAATAAAAATCTATTGGATAATGCACATTGATAAACTTTCACTATCCATAATGGAAGTACCAAGATGAATTGTGATCTTAAAGAACACATCTGGTGGGATAAAATGAAGAAGGAGATTCTGGAGTATATCTCGAGGTGCATAATATTTCAGCAAGTTGAAGCATAAATATATAAGTCTAAAGGAGTAATGAAACCACTAACTATACCCAGATGTAAATGGGAGAATGTCACCATGGACTTTTTCACTAGTCTCCCAAAGACACTCAAAGGAAACAATGCGATATGGGTTTTGGTGGACTGACTCACCAAGGCTGCCCACTTTATTGCTATTCATGAAGATCTCTCACTTGAACAACATGCAAAGATATATGTGAAGAAAGTGGTGATGCTGCATGGGGTTCTAATTTCTATCATCTCTAATCATTATACAAGGTTCACCTCTATTTTTTTTGGAGAAGTCTTATACATGATTTGAGTACTACATTGAATTTCATCATGACCTATCACCCCCAAACTAATGGAAAATATGAAAGTAATATTTATATGCTCAAAGTAATTATAAGACCATGATCAATGTAATTCAAATGTAGATGGTATTAGTATCTCCCATTGGTTGAGTTCTCATAAAAAAACAACTTACACTCAAGTATTCAAATATATCCCTATGAATCTCTATATGGAAAGTGATATAGAACTCCAACCTGTTGGGATGATGTTGGAGAGTGAAATCTACTTGGAACAGATCTTGTAAAAGAGAATACATAGAAGTTTCAAGTCATCGAGTGACACATAAAAGATGATCAAAGTTGGAAAAAGATCCATGTTAATAACCATCGATGGGGCATGGAGTTAGAAGTTGGAGAAAAAGTCTTCCTTTGAATATCACCACGGAATGGAGTGATGCAGTTTTAAAATAAAAGGAAGCTAATCCCAAGGTTTATTAGACCCTTTGATATTCTTGATTGTATAATATTCATAGCATATCATCTTGCACTTACACAAAGTATGCCTCAAATTCATGATGTGTTTCATGTATCTATCCCATGGAAGTGCATACTAGATTCCTCACATGTACTGAACTCCGAAGTGGTACAAATGGAAGATGATAAATCTTATGAGGAGTGTCTGGTAAAGATTCTGGACCGAAGAGATAAGGTTATATGAAACAAAACAACCCACCATGTCAAAGTGTTTTAGAGGAATCATAAGTATGGATAAACAACATGGGAACTAGATGAAATTAAGAATGATAAATACCCTCAAATGTTTATGTAAAATTAAATTTAGAGGGAGACATTTAAAAAGTGGGGAAGAATGTAATGACCCAAACATTTATTAATGGAATTTTTTCACTTCTTATTATTATGGTATTAAAATCATACATAGAATAGAGAGACCAATAAATTTTTTTCTCATAAATGAAGAATTAAATAAGTGATATTCAAATAAATTAACGAACCTATACCGATGGAATAAAAAATTGACCCTTAAAATAGTTACATGACCATTAGGAATAGTAATCCAGCTAATAGAATAATAATCTCACCTATGAAATTATAAATAAAATTTATTCATCTTATAAATAAAAATACGATATAGTTATTTCATATTATAAGTAAATAAACGTTTTTAAAATGATAAATTAAGTGTTGATATTTTTAGAAAACATAAATTCTTATTAAAAATATTATAATTAATATAATGATTTAAATGTTTTTTTCATAAAATTGATTCATATATTAATTTTTTTATGATTATAATTTTATTTTATGAGACCTTAACTAATTTTTCAAAGTACCATAAAATTGGTTATAATTTTAAAATTGGTATTTTTCTAATAAATGATGGTTTTAATTTAAAATGAACTTTATCACATTTCGAAAATTATTTTCATAAACTGGATTCTATTTTTTAATTCTACAAATCAAGAAAAGTTTCTGGTGAAGCTTTTCATATTTTTATAAAATAGTTGATTTTTTTATTAGTAGTAAAATACGGTATATAACATTATAAGTTAAATACATGGGTTTTTGAGTCATGTATGATGTATGGACTATGTAAGAACCATAATATAGAAATATCATTAATTAGTTAATATATTTAGTCATAACTATCAAAACAATTTATATTCTTGATCCAAAATAATAAACTAATGAATAAAATAATAAAAAACACCCCTCTCCTACCCTATAAATACCACCCCTCAAAACCTCTTCTCACCACACAACTAAAGCTTTAAAGATTTTCTAAATTCATTACAATACTTTTACCAAGCCCCTCCCCTACATCCAAGATCCATTAGTTTGAACAAAAGACCAAATCTAATTTCTCTAAGGAGGTTCTCAATGAGAATAATTCAAGAGGTAAAATCCCCTTTCATTTTCTTTTAATTTCTTTTCAATTTCTTTTATTTTCTTATTTTATCCCCATATAACCTTATCCAAGTGGAATTATATCTATAGTATCTTATATATACTAAAATTTTATTATTTTAATGGAATAATCCATCATCAAACATCTTATCCTTCCCCTTTTATTCTAAAAAATGAAAGCATCATCCGTGAGGTGTTGATTTATCGCCTTCAAGGATGAAAAGTTTTCATTTTACATAAACACCTTAAAGGATTTTCATGAAACCATTATAATTGAAAAAAAAGATTTTAAAATTTATTTTATAACCTTTTTTATGTTTTTAACTAACATATATACATAATATTAAACAATTAAACAAAACTAGTTTGTGATGATCGAAAAACCGCCAAATTAATCTAAAAAATTATCATTAACATTTTATTTAATTAATTATCATAATATATGAATAATAATAATTAATAATACCATTTAATATTCTATATTTTCATTAATAACATATAATTTTAATTTTGGAAAATTATTCTCATTTTACATGATCTTTCGTACCTGTATACAAGTTAACCGATCATGAGAACCAAGAAAACGAACACTTCCAAACATTGAAATGGAACTCTATAAATCATCATAGTGGCCATAAATGAACTTAATAAAATTATAATTAATAAAATAAATATATAATAGGTTATTTAGTTTTAAATTAATGAAGATAATTTGATTATCCAAGATATCAAAGTGAATAAAGCATTCAGACTTAAGGTAAGGGGGTTAATAGACCCAACTCTTTTTCCTCGGGTTATTCCTCTTTCATTCCAAGTTTCAGTGTGGATATTATATTTATATTACTAAAATATAATTTCTTTGTTCTAATATTTTATTTTAGAGGATAAAAATGTTACCAATATTATTTTGTTGCAAATTCAAAAGATATTCCCAAAATAACTCTTCTTTCTAAAAAATCACATCTTTTACTTCTCTTCAAATTGTTTCTTCTTTAATAAATATTGATGATTCTTATATATAATATGTTATTACCTTTTTATTTTGGGAATCCCAATGGTTATTCATTAATTTATTATCTATGAAATTATCATGAAACATGTTTCCATTATATGGGTTATTTTATGGAAAAGATTGTTCTAAGTTATATGTGGAATGCATGATTATGTAAATGTTATGATTTGACAGGTGAACCCAGATTTATATAGAGATCCAATGCATTGGGTAATGTTATATATCTCATTATATAATGTGAAATTTGTGTGAACATGATTCAATATTTACTCAAAATGATTATGTTATTATTATGAACATATTTTATGCATGAACATGATGCTATCTTTGTTCACAAATATGTACGGTATTTGACGACTAAGGCATGGTGTTTCATTTCTATGGATTTCCACATCTGATTCCTTTTATCTAATTCTTCCCCCCATGATTATGATTATGATACCACTATTATTTTATGATTATTATGATTTTTCTCTCCCATGTCATATTGATTCATGTTCTTATCTATCATCTTACTAGGTTTTTAGCTCACCCCCTTCTTTGATGTAATAATTTAGTGATTAATTATACTAAGGAGTACATGTGGGAAACTAAGAGGCTAAAGAAGAAGGAATTAAATAATTTTGTTGTTTTATTACGTGAATGTTATGTATGGTCGTAATTTTCCCAAGACAATAAACTTTTGGATCCTGTTTTGTAGCTCTTTTATGTTGTTTATCATAAAAGTTCTATAATAATCCTATAAGAAAAAGTAGGGTCACTATAATAATTTCATTTAACCAAATTTTTATACGATGTCTCCCAATAAGGTGTGTCTAGGTCCAAACATGATTTTTCCTCTACCACGATGGTACATTTCACATTTAAGTCACAACTTATGGGAAACCAAGTCTATGAAATTTATTTTAAACCCTTGGTCCTTGGATTACACAGGAACGCTCATCGATTTACAATTTAAATAGTACCACACACAACTAGAGTGTACCTTTTTCACTTGAATAATAATCTAGTGAGTCTTTTACTACTAAAACCAAGCTAACAATGAAAAATGAAATGTTAGTCAAAACAAGCCAGAATCTACCTTGGAATTCTTCTTCTAAATTGATCACCTAACCTGTGCCATTATTTATTCCATGAACTCCCATTACATGATGTTTTTTCAGTCATCATAATATACATATATTCTGAAAACTTGCTAATGGGACAAAGATTTTTCAACTATGCTAGGAACCTTAACAGTCTTACCTATAAAATCTACTACTAATAACAAATCACCCATGGTGATTCCTTTGAAATATAATTCATCAACTGACCCATATCACAATACCTCAATCACCTCTCACAAATCGGTATAAAAAATGGATACAACTAAGCTCACTACCTAATAAGGAATCTATAAACCTATTACAACCTCTCTCATGTTGGTTACCCTTGATCAAAATGAAACATCAACCTACAGGGGTATGAATCAAAACTAATAGCCACATGGTCTCACACCTAGACTTATAATAAAGTCTCACAAATGGGTCACAAGGTCTAACCACCTAGCCCAAATGATCAAACCTGTTTAAGGTAGGTAATGGTAAAACTTACCTACAAGGGTAAAAACTATCCATCATTGGCCTACTGGGGCCCTGATCCTCTCCAAACATCCTCATAAGAATCTACTCACTAGAATTAATGATACCAATGTAGAGAAGATACTAAACTTACACCCACCTAGAATCCTTATAGAGTAATTCCCCCTTGAGGTCTATTTTATGAGAAATTTTGTGGTACCTATCAGTATCATACTTAGTGATCCAACTAGATAACCATCATTGATGGACAGTTAAGTAGAATTTCATTCCATAATATACATGAAAGCACTTTATATTGTGTTAGTAACACTTTAAATAATAGAACCTAATAAACCACACCCTACAAGGGGTATAACATTTGTTCATCATGTTCCCTATCAACCTACAAGGGTCACTACACCCCCATGGATGAGTACAAAGTCCTCACCCTCACCATAAAAATTCTCAATGTAGATCCACATCACCTACCATTAGAATGAAATATATATGAAAGTATGACCAATTGAGTAGAATTTCACCAAAAACCTATATGGGAAAAAACTATTTTGGGTTTTTCTTAAACTTTAAAAAAATTTCCTCTATCATCTTTAATAATAACATACTATAAATTGTATAATATGTGAATCCTAAATGCCAAATATGATTCCAAAGATGCCTCTTTCCTTTTCCATCCAAGAGTCAAAATCAATCCCCGACATCTTTCCAATGGGCCAAGAGCTAGAAATCCATAATAAACCATCACATCCACACAACATGTGTTTTTTCTCAAATATAAATTAAAATAAAATTTTAAGATCACATATCAAGAAAAATATTACCATATCCCTAGAAACCATGAATTTCTACCAAAATTGGTGTTCTCAATGAACCAGTTTTATATCCATCACAGGTTCCCAAAAATTATTAATACTCCGATATACCATATCCCAAATAGAATTAAAACTTGAAAATAAAAAGATCTGATAACTCTTTGTACCATCCTGATCTGGATTCCTCTAAACCAGTGCTCTAATATAGTTTACCAAAAGGCCAAAATCATTACTATTTATACAATAGAGGCTTAAAAATGGATGTGAGGGTCTATGGTGTTTTTTAGAGAGAATATCCCCTCATATCAGAGTAAAAAAATGAAAAATTACTACATATAATGTATATAAGTAAATAAATAGAGTGTGTAACCTATAAATAACTGAAATAGAACCATGCTATAACAATAAATGAGATGCTATAAAATCATAAATATCCATGTCATATATACAACACTGATCACCCACTAGGCCAACTATACTTGTCATAGTACATAAAGGAAACTAAAATTAAAGTATAGGGATCTACTAATAAGTCTATGTAAGACCATGTACCTGGTCTCAAAGACACTATCAAGCTACTCCATAAAGATCATAAGAATCCAAAAGAGTGGATTTTCTTGATCATGCAACCCTCGACCTTAACCCTTTTCATCATGTATCTATTCTCAACTTAAAATAAAGACATAAGGTTTGAACACAGACATAGGTTCAAATATAGGGGTGAGAAATAATCTCAGTAGGACAACCCAATTATGAACACATAAATATGTTTTCATAAGTTCATGTTCATGAAATATGCTCAGCCTAGTTGAGACACAAATTAAATGATAAAATAAACCAATATAAATAATAGAAAAAAATTCCACAAATGACTCTTGGGTTCATGACCCCTATCATCAGGACATAGTACCATATTATATTATTATATATATTCATGTTTATATATACATCCCTATAAATATATATATGAATGTTCTCATATACATTGTTATATAATCAAGAAATAAAATCATAAACAAATAAATCCATAATAGATCATTGGACTCATGATCTGATCAAATGGACATCATATGACTAGGGATATGATATAGATTTCATACCACTAAATCCATGTATCATTAAGTTGATCTAAGTATCTGTAATACAAATCGACAATACCTACATTGGCCAGTGCCGAAAATGTATTTGATCAAGCTATGCCACCATAGAGGGATACATGTTCTAGCCCTGGGTTCACCCGTACTCACCTATAATCACTAAAATAAAGGATACCACATACCAATGGAAAATCCTGTAAATGTGGCATTGAGAAATATTTCATAATTATTAATCCTCATATAATCCATTCAGATGTCTGATTCCCAGGTCCCAGTCTATAAAAAATCATGAAATTGAGAAACAGATAATCCTTGAGGGGGACGACCCTTATTTGATATATAAGGAATAATCTCCTGATTTGGTATATCAATACATAATAATTAAATTAAAAGATCAATAGCCCACTCTCATATAAGTATGATGAGAATATATTATAGTGGGTCCACCAATCCTATAGAGTATCCTAGGGATCAAATGAGGAGATCATGTCCATCCCCAAGGAGCTCATCAATATCTCGCTGCTCAGGGGAAACAGACCAACCCGACAACCTTTAGAATCCTTTGGAATGCTATTGAACTAGCCATTCATAGAATTTTCCTGTATAAGAGGGGTTCTGAGACACTCTCAGCAACCTACCTTTGTATAACTGAAGAGGGAGTAATCCCTATGACAAATGGGAATTCCAATAACCATTTCAGTAATATTTATAAAGGAGGATCACAAGAAAGATCCCAGGAAGTATGCCTAGTGAACCTAATAGAATAAGGATAAGAATCCGTATTCTAAGTAGTATGTCTGAAAATCCTAATAGAATAAGCATCATTAGTCTAGGGAGACGGATCATGTCTTATTTAGGATAAAGGTCTCAAACTAGGTTATTTTGAGCACCATTCCTATTAATATCATTGTACTACTCTATTTAAGGAGATGGATAGATTTTATTACAAAAGTAAGAACCTCCCTATTTTAGAAAACGCCCAAAACACCTCCAAGGAGTGGTCAAATCACCTAAAGGGTTTCACTATCTTGATCTAAGTAGAAGGACAGTTAAAATTGATTAATCATGTTTCCAAATCTATCTCTTGGGAATAAAAATATAAAAAAATCATAAATGGGTAGCAAAGGGATGGTACATAGTGTGTATGCCTAGTACACTTTGTGTACATCCTAACCCCCACATGGGCATGTACTCCAGTCAGACATGGCATGTAAAGCCCAAGTAAAAAACATTATGATCATGTACTCTATGTGTACCCTACATAGGGTATCTTCATTTTTACCTCACATAGATTTTCCATGTATGTATCTATGTTTTATACCTAAACTCAACATGAAACCCACATGGGGTCTCGGCATGTACTCTACATGGCCATGTGCCCCTACACAGACTGTTTGGATGGGTACTCGGCTACACTGGCGAGTCCTTATACATGGAGTGTATATCCCATACATAGAGTTTACCTCTTAAAGATAATATTCCTTGAACAATAAGAACACAAAACACGTGTTTCTAAAGTACACGTCATGTGATCGAGATTCCCAAATGGGAAACCCCACAAATTGGCATGAAACCCCATTTCTCCCCAAAATCCATAGATCGACCTACAAGAGATCAAAAGTGGTCATAAAAGTGGTTTAAATATAAAAAATGGAGAATATATGGGTATCAATGAAAAAAAACATAAAACAACCTACCTTTGGGTAGAAACCACTAAAGCTTCACCCATTTCTGCAATCCATGACCAATGTACGATGATCTAGATCCTCCCAAGCTTTGCAACAGTACCTCTCATCCCATATCCCTCGTTCTCTCTCTCCATCTCCTTCTCATATCTCTATAGCAGTTAAGAAACCCATTAATGGTTTTTTGTGAGAGGATATTGAAGAATTATGAAGAGAAAAACGAAATGAAAAGAAAGAAATATAAAAGAAAAAGAAAAAGGGGCTTGACCCCGGCCCCAGCACTTGACCAGAGTTCATACCCTTCCTAAAAAAAACTCCACATTACAGACTCAAAAGAAGATAAAAAATATTAATCTTATGGTTCATTCAAATGATATAGTTAAACAAAAAATTTCAAGTAAATTAATATTTAATTAATGAAATTTTAAATATCAATTATTCCATGAAAATTCAAATGGTTTAGAATTCCACCAAACTCTTATCTTATGATAAGGACCTTATTCCAGGACTGATGACATGATCATAAAAATCATATGATATCATATGATAGATGAAAATTACCATTTTATCCCTTAAAAGTATCAGAAATAAAAATTGAAATTTCTGCTCAAATTTCCTATCTGAAAAAACATGGGTTCTTACATCGAGAGTATTTACAGCCTAAATCTCTAATAATTAGATGTATGTTCTACTGACTAAAATACAACTTTAATCTTCTTTAGCCATCACTATTTTTGAAGCATCATCATCGTCTTCACATGTCTCCTCCTTTATCACCCACGTTCAACATACAATGAATTTCCTTCACATAACTGTATTGAAAACAATGACAATATCATCTCCCCTAATACATTTATGTTTTTCAATTTCTTTATGAGATATATAAAATATTAAAAATTAATAATGTTGTATTATTCAAATATATATTTATGCTCATATCGATGAATTGTGTATTTGGGATTTTACTTATAATGGTGATGACCATTTTGGGAATATAATTACTAACTATACGACAAGGCCTGTTAGTATAATCCAATATAATATAAATCTGAAGATGTTCATAAATAAAAAATATTTCTATATTTGGAGAATTATTACATGAAATAAAATATCATCAAATGATATGGATGTATAAATTTGGCCTCTTTTGGGGGATGCATTGTGGCGCAGTCACCATTTAACAACCTAAGAATACGTATGGATTTAATTTTAGTTCACAAGATTTCAAATGAAAATATATAACATGATTACATTAATTCTGTAAATATTGTACAACATCATCAATGCATTAATACACCAAATAATTTAGAAAATATATTCTATGGAAGTATAAAAATCAATTCCATCACATTAGAATTTTAAAAAATAACATAATACTGAATTTGATATTCTTGTAAACATTTAACAACTTCAAAACAAAGGTAGGACCAAGAATAAATTTAAATTGATTAAAAAATAAATTCTAAAAAAATAATCCAAGTAGTCTAAATCGATATCAATTGTTCATCGAAGGTAGTAAAGAAACAATGTAAAGAGGATCCTCGTATTTTATGTGTATCGACAAATTGGAATAACTGCATGTGGAAGGGGAACAAAGTTTCCAATATAAAAAAATAGGGGTACAAAAATAAAATTAGCAGTGAACCTAAATAAGAGAAATAGCTAGTGGTTGTGCAACATTTGAAACAAGACCTAAAATGATGAAGAATAAAATACCATAAAACAACATAATAAATCATAAGGAAATTAAATAACTACTTGAAACCTTTTTAATCAGGTCATGGATTACCACATTCATAAGTTATGGAGTCCTAAACTAGAGATAAATCTCAATGTTTAAGTGTTTCTTAAACTATAGTAGAAAACCAGTAGCGAACCAAAGGATAAGATCATCCACTCTCTACAAGAGCCTCCATCTCTGTAAAACACCGCGTTAGATAGCACTTCCACCATTCAACTACTACATCGCCTCTAGAGAACCAAAAAAACCTAAAAAACGAACTCATACCTCTTCTCCTCCATTGTTGAAGACCAGAAATATCCAACCATGGACCTCATCTCCTCCCCAAAACCAGAAACCCTATTTCCCTAAAGTAGACACACCCTGAATTCGACCATCGCACACACGCCCAAATATATTTAGGATCTTCTATAGAGGGGTAATAATAATAAAGCACATCCATTGATACAACTCATTAATTATATCCAAATATGGATGGATAGAAACCATCTCATCAAAATAATCAAACAACCTTTCTAGGTCACACAACACAAAATAAAGAAAAATAGAAAAATGAAAATCCATCTTGAAATTTGTGTACAAGCTGCAAGGGAAGAAAATAAATAGGCATGAGAGCCAACAATGAGTAGGTCTAGGATCCATCCCAATAGTAGGGAATCTCTTTCAAAAATACCAAGATTTTAACATAAATTTTTTTCACAATAAATAATTTTAATTTTCCACAAAAAACACAATAAATAAAAATTACCAAATCATCACATTTAAAATTAAAATTCATAATCCTAAAAATCCTGATGTCCCTACACCACCTAACCTATCACATTGATTCAAGTTAACATGAAATCCTAATAAATTCTAATAGTACATTAGTGTGTCCACTATGTGTATCATAGTGAAACACTCTTACCCAAATTCAATGACATCTAAAGATAGATGATAAAAAAATACTCATAATAACATGCTAATCTAATAAAAAACCTTAATTGAACTCATACCTTCACTTAAAAAAGATTTCATTTATCACATACTTGATATCTAGATGAAATCATGTCACACTATTACCAGTGTGACTCTTTCATTTTATTATTTTTATACCTTTAAATAATCTTTGTTGGGGTTCAGGTGAGTCCCAAACGAAATATTTCTTTGGGTTATATTAAAAAGTGTGCTTTTTTGTTGTTGACGATATCGGTTACACAGGTAAGGCGCGAATCTAGAATCCACACGGCTTCACCCAGGCAACTGTGTGACCGTATGTTATTGGAAAATGAAAATAAATAAATTTTATAATTAAAACAAACATTAATAGTTGTCATTTAAATTTTTTATTGTTGTTAAAGATTTTATTATCATTAAAATGAATGAATAATTTTATTATTTTCATCATTATTATTATTATTATTATTATTATTATTATTATTCCTTTTATTATTATTATTATTATTATTAAGTCATTACAATTTTAATTATATTTTTTATGCTGGTTTTATTTTTTTCGGGTTTATGAAAACCCACTTTCTCTATCCAATTAGCGCCCCCATTCTCTGTGTGTGTGCAGAAAAACCCATCCCTCAGACATCGCCTCCTCCTCTATAGTGATGAACCCCAGGAACTTGGAATCTCTTGCTTCTTCCATTGCGACAGTCTACCGCCACGCCTCCCGGCTAGCCAGTTCCTCCCCCTGTAGCACCATCCTGACCTCCTCCTGTCTGACTTTGGGTCGAGACCCCCCGACTCCCATGCTCGGTGGAACCTCATTGTGTCTCTTAAAGTAGTATTGTTTTGTAAAATTTGATGTGTTTTGGTGTGGAACCTCATTGAGTCTCTTAAAGAAGTTTTATAAATTCATTAAACATTTATTAAATTATTTGGGTAGTTAGAAACATGAAAATTAGTGTTTCTAGAGTGCGTTTTATTTTAAAAATAGATTTTGAATATGAGGTGTGTTTTGTCAAGTTGTGAATTCTAGATGTTTTCTGCACATGGTTTGAAAATTTGAAAACAAGGTTTAGTAATTTAAATAAAATTATGGCATGAAAATTGATGTTCATAATTTTTTTAGTGCTAAATTTAAATTTATTTTATTAAACATTTCATGCCTTGTGTTCATTATAAAATGACTGTTTGGATTTTAGGAGTAAATTGTGATGTGAAATGAAATTTTGGGGTTTACAAATGTATCAGAAGCATGAGGAATAATTTTTTGGGTTCTTTGTGTGGTTTCCCAAGTGGTTTGGATTTTATAAAAAGTTTTTATTCTGTTTTATCATGTTTTGGAATTTTTATTAAAAATAGTCAGGTCTTGAGTGTGTAATCTGGGTATATTAAGAAGTGTTTTATCAATTTTTTTTGAGTGTAAATGGTGTGATTGACACCACTTTTAAAAAATTGTTTTCATTTTGAGATAAGGTTTTGTTTTTGAATGTTTAAGGGACTGTTTGGCCATTTCGTGAAATTTGTGAAAAGTGTTTATTATGAAAACCCTCGTTGGGTTTTTCTCATGCCTCAATTGCATGAAATGGGTGGGAGATCCTTGTTGGGGATTATAAGGATCCATTTTTTGGGTTATTCATTTGTAGATATTTATAATTGTTTTATTTTAAGGCATTAAAATTTTCCTTGGGGAGACTTAGGGTGAGACCTGTTGTGCATTATTATTATTATATATACTATGATTGGATGCTCGGCCAGAATCTATTGGCTCACCCCATTTCTAAATACTTGAGACATGGGAATCTGGCATGTTGAGAGAATATTCTGAGAATGATTTCCACACTGGTGGGTTATGGTACTGACTAGTGGCCCATAGTAGGTTGATATATTGGGTTTATTTCTATAGGATTTTCCCTCAGCCTTCTTGAGAAACGATGGATGAGCATTTTGAACATTTTTATTTCATCGTGTGTGACATCTCAATGAGGATGAGGTCTCATTTATTTGTGTCTTCTGTATTATTCTTGAACTCCTAAGTTCACCCATGTTTTTTTGGATTTCAGTTGCTTATAGTGATGAATATGGTGCTCGTATGTATATCTATATTTCCCTTATTGTGTGATTTCTATCGTGTTTTTTATGTATTTTTTTCTTGGAAAATGGTTAGTTGGTTTTGATTAGGTTTCAAGATTTTTTTTAAATTAATGTGTTTTATCCTCTTTGTAAAAATATGAAAATGTAAACGTCACTTCCCCTTTGAAAATGTCATTGACACTAATGAAAAGAATCTATATTTGAAAATTGTTAAGGTAAATGGTTCATAATTTTCTTTTAAGTAAAGAATTTAGGAAAACCTATTTTTATAGTTCAAACATGAAATGGGGGTTATTTTGATTTAAAGGTAGTGCATTGGAAAATAGTATATCGGGATAGCCTACTAAGTTTTAAGAATCACACCTATAGTTCTTTCCTGTTTTTAGTTCTTGTTCAGTATCCAGCTTGGGTGTACTCACCTTGGGTGACTTTTTATCTTTGAGTTGGTGAGTGACCCATGGGGTCACATAGAGATAGTGTTTTCCCATTCATTTTGTTTTTATTTTATTTATTTCTTGTTTATTTATTTTAGTTGGTTTACTTATTCTATGATTCTCTTTATTATTTCGTATTCTTTTATTTATTTGTATTGGGAGAAATCTTTCCCATAATCTCTGTTGATGCCCTGGTGCTTGTCAATAGCCTAGGAGGATCAGGAATGCCTCTTGGGTCTTACCGTGAATCGGTTAGGGTGACCGGTCCAGGGTTTAAAATGTTTGGTTCATGAAAAAATGGTATCAAAGGAGGTCAGATCTTAGTAGAACATTCTTTTCAGAGCTCCCTTTGTTATTTCGGATGTCAAGGTAGATAGAGTATGATTTTGGGGACTCAAGGGGTAGGTACAGGAAGAGCATCACAAACTCTTTCTCATTCGGATCCTCAGGTTCCCATGGGAAGTTTGGTTTAATTAGTTTATTTAGGGTTTTAGGGTATGTTTTGCGATTGGGATAGGAAAAAGGCTGTTGATCTAATAGTCCCCATGAGCCGCATGACCTGGAAAGCCATGTGGAGCTTGGTTCATGGACCTAAAAGTCTCTCTGTGTTGATAATGTGTTTGGAATATTGCTTCCAACCCTATGGTCAAGTCACCCACTGACACTATTTCCCTATTGAAGTTGTTTTGGTTCTCCTCTAACTTTTGAAAGTGGTTTGAATCAGAAAAAAAAATTGGTTTTGAAAAATGGTTGTTTGAAATGACATGTTTAATTTTTGGATTGTTGTAAAATAAATGGGACGAATGATTTGTTTTTGGAAAATAAAGTTGTTTTGTTTTTCCCTTGGTGTTTCTATGGGTGCTCACTTGCATAGTGGTACGTGTGATTATGAACTTATGTCTGGTAGGGTGGATGGATGCCCAAGGCGGTACAAGAACATGCATGTGAGTGAGACTCTAAAGAATACCAATGGAAAGTGTTTAACCCACCAAACTCATTTTAAATTAAAGATGTTTTCAAAAAGTAATGTTTTTATGTTATGATAGATTGTTTTATTATGTTTAGATATTATCACTTATATGGTTTTTGATCTTTAAGATTTTATTTATTGATTTGGCCTTGATTGAGTTCTTGATTTTTCTTGTTTAGCAGTTATCCCCTTGAACCTCCAATGGGTGATCTTAGTACAGTTGATCAACCTAAGGATGTTATGCTTTAGTTTCAAAAGCTAGATCCACCTCTATTTTATGGTCAAGCATACCCTTTAGTAGTGGAGGAGTGGATGAGAAAGATCAAAAGGGATGTTAACCTCATTGAGTTTCCCGGGTCATTGAAGGTCATGTTTTCAACCTTCATGTTTAAAGGATCACTGTGAATGTGGTGGAAGTTAGTGTCTCTGAATAAGCCCCGTCAAGAGCTGACTTGGGAGTTTTTCAAAGCTTTATTAATTTTTCAGTATTTCAATGAGAAAGAAAGGGTGAGAAAGTGGATGTAAATGTGTTGTCTGCAATAGGATGATGGATCAATGTTGGATTATCTACAGTGCTTCGTGGTCCTAGTCCCTTATGATTCATGGTATGACATAGATGAATCCATGAAGGATCAACATTTTGAGGTGGGTCTCAATCCAAATATTTAGTTAAAGGTGATATAATCCAAACTAACCTCATTTCCTGATGTGGTGATACAATATTTTCATGTCGAAGCTATGATGCTGTAGATATCAAAGTAGTCCTCCCTCCTTAAATTCCTAGGAGTAGTTGTGAGGATTTTGAAAAGGAAATGAGGAAGTGATTGATGTTGGGTGGAGAATGTTGTGGAATCAAAAGACCCTGGTATAAGGCCCCGTCCTTAAACCTTACTTAATATTGAATTAAATGAATAATTCACATTGAGGATCTTTTCAGGTTTAGAGTTTTAGGGAATTAGGACATAACTATTACATCTCAAAAGATTACAAAGTAGAAACTTCTACTAAGTTTCCATAAAATAAAAACTCTTAAAACAAAACATGTCTAGTTCCATGTTTTTGGTAGCATGACTTTCCCTTGATCCCATCCTTGACCCTATTCCATGTTAAGTCCTGTGAAAAACATCTCAAAAACTTGGGATGATCATAAAAAGCTCATTAAGGGATACCCAAAGAATGAAAACTGTTAGTTTTTTCAAAACAACAAGTAAACCATGTATACTTTAACAAAGTAATACTTTTCACCTTTTCGAAGTAGTAAAAACTCTTCACTGAATAAAAGTTCATTACTTACCCTTCTGTAACCAAAAGATTACCATAAAACCCATATAAAGATCACATAACATATAAAGGTAACTTGGGACATAAACATACTTAAGTGGAATAACCATAAGGTCGACTTCCACACATATCACTTAATGGAATAGCCATTCGGCCAACTTCCATACATACTTAATGGAATATCCATACGGCCGACTTCCATACCCAATGAATTGGAGGTTATAACGTAACCACCCGTCCTGGTATTCACGGCACCACCCATCATATGGTT
Organism: Viscum album; assembly: GCA_963277665.1. NCBI lineage: Eukaryota > Viridiplantae > Streptophyta > Magnoliopsida > Santalales > Viscaceae > Viscum > Viscum album. The sequence goes on from OY728137.1 coordinate 766,586,654, forward strand.
TATCACGTAACCACCCATAAAATGTCCAAGTACCACTATAAAATTATAACACATAAAACCAACATAAAGGAATGATAACATTTCCACATTTAAATCACAATATATCATTTAAATATATTGACATAATATAATCCTTTATCAACCCCATTTTCAATACCAAAATACAAAGAAAAGTATATGGTATTTATTTTATTTTAAAAACATTACGGCTTGTTGAGGAATCCAAAGATCAAATAATACTCGCGGCGGCGGAAAAGGTCGTTGTCACCGCGAACGTAAAAAGAAACATTCCTTTTTGTCATTTAGTAAAATGCTTCGTAGAAAAAATATTCCTTTTGAATAAACATAAAAGTCAAAGTGGTTTATACACCGTATAAAAGAAGGTTGTGTATAAAACAAAATATGCCTCAATGAATGGAGATTGAGACGAAGACCCTTACAAAGACGGTATCCTTAGTTTAAGGATAAATCAATTGCATAATTATGTGTGACAAACGAATACACCAAATATAAGTGGATATTAAGTGTAAAAAAATCATATGTTATTCACACATATTCATAGAACGACATATTTAAGGAGTACAAGTTTATCCCAAAGAATCAAATTTGGGTTAAAAAGTTCCCTTGCAAAAATTTGACAGCCTAACGGCGTCACTTCAAAGTTCAGAAAAAGAGTTGATAAGAGATAAAAAAGGGTATCTCATCACTTGGACATAAAATTTACATCAATAAGGATATATGAGAACATATCCCAACATAACAATATGTGAATTAAAAGACCCAACAAAAGAAGTCTTTTAAAAAGAGGAGGGTGAAAGGTTCCCTTACCGACTTGGGTATCTTTTGAAACATACACCCCATGAAAGAAGGATAATACATCATTGATGTAAATAATCATAAACGAAAATATATTACACAAAGAGTAGAATAATGGGAAGTACATACACCGCTCAAAGGAAATTGTGGGAAATGTAGCATAAATCTCACGGGAATAAAAGTGAGATGAAAAATCCCTTACGAAAACTCGGCAGCCTAGCAGCGCCACTTAAAGCTTCCAAAATGGATTGATGAGAGGAAAATAGGGTCTCTCATCATATTAACATAAATTTAACAGAGAGAGGAAAAGAAAATCCCCCAACATAACAAAGAGGGGCTTAAAATAAGTGACATAAATAAGAGTACTTAAAAAGAAGGAGAGAGGTTAGATCTCTTACGAAAATTCGGCAGCCTAACGGCGCCACCCAAAACTTCCAAAATGGATTGATGAGAGAGAATAGGGTCTCTCATCATATGAACAATAACAAAATACAGTAAGATTGATATAAAATAACATACCAATAACAAGAATGATGAGCTTTAGAAGGAATGACATAGAAGAGTGTACTTAAAAAGAAAGAGAGGAGTAAGATCCCTTACCCCAGGTCCGACTTGACTCGATCATTCTTTAATCTCCTGAATAATAAACTTGAGTTAATTTATACTTCCTTAAGAACCTTTTTGAAGTTCATTATTATTTTTATATCACTTATTACCATGTCATAGACATTATGTAATCATTTAAGTTAATAATGTTTGTTTTGTCGATACTTGGTTCTTAAGTCAAAAGTAGACTTATTACAATTACATGTTGTTCGTGTGGTCAAAGTTTCATTATATCCAGAATTGTATTCATCATGTATATATCATATATATCATATATATCCAGTATATTCATGAATTTATAATATTACATAACATTTAGAGTTAAGAAATGAAATGCACCGTTCATGGAGACGGTAAGCCGTACGTACGCATGAACGCTACATCCATTTCTATTTCATATTTAATGGAATTAAAACATAATGATACATAATAGTATTTTAATTCCAGTATGTTATCATATATAATATCATTAAATATATCCTTTATACGTACCACATATGGTATTAACGAATCAAATCACTTTGAGGGGGCGGTAGTCCGCACTTCCTAAAATGAAATTATCATGTTTACCCATAATGGAAGCCATAAAGGTATGATAAAAATGAATAATACAGGAGCTTAAGGAAAACAAAAACATATTATATATCATATATAAATATAGTGACATCTTAATGGCCACCTTTGAAGGTGTTATATTAGTGTTGAACAATCATCGTTTCGTGAGGCAGAAATTCGCCATCCACGGAAACGGTATGTTCTTTAACCATTAGATGTAGGTGTGTGTAAGTGTAGCTCAAATACTTCTTATAAAAACATCCTAGTATATTTAAGATACTGGAGTTGTTACAAAAGAAATGAATAAAAAGAGTTTAGGGGGTTGGAGAGGCAAAATAAAACAAAAGGACTCAAGTGAAGACATTACCTTAAAATCGGGTAACTCCCTTTGGTTTGAGTTAAAAGGATTCCTTGGGAAGAATTATGCCCAACGTGAGGCCTAAAGGAGTTATAGAGGGATGGGGAGAGACAAAATGGGCAGGGTTTGGCAGAGAAAAAGGCTTTGGGAGTGTGGTTAAGGAGGTAGAGGTGGGGGCCTTTTATAAGAGGAGAGGAGGGGCACTCTTGTAAAGTTACAAAATGTTACTTTATTTTCAAAAGAGTTTCGGATTTTAAAGGCCCCACATTGATGTATTTCTAGGATAAGGTGATAAGGGTTCTAAATCCACTCATCCAATAGTTTTTGGACATGTGTAGGTCTTAGATATTACATTATCTTTCCATTTTATTTAAATCGTTAAATAATGAGGTCATCGCTGCATCATCATGATGTCATAAATAATTTAATTTATTTAATTTCTAAAAATTATAAAAAAATACTATGGTGTAGTAAATATTTTTAGATTTATAATGAATATTTATAGTGAAAAATATGACTTTTATAACCCCATGTAATTTTTTTTTAGTAAAACATATCATCTGTGTGTCATTTTTACATTAACATTAAATAAAAAGGTATTTATGTCATTTTCCAACCAAAGTGGCTCCATGGGGTCCCCAAGTTGACCCATGGATTTTCTTGGTCGGCCATGACACATACAATGAGGGTATGACATGTGTCTATGTCATTTCATTTTATTAAAACATTATTCTTACCTTAAACTACACTAATTACCTCTAATCGCGATTAAAAACTTAATAAGTTACTATTCACCAAAAAATTATTTTAATCCCATTGAACCACATTTTACTTCTTAATGACAACCATTTATTTCGGATTTTTGAAATTCAAAACACAAAGGTGGAAAAATTTCATTTAAAAGGAAAATCAGTTTTTATAAGTACCACTTAGTGGTTTCACTATTTATCAAAAATTGAAGTTTTTCAGAAAATTACCAAAAATTCACCCTAAGATATTTTTGATATTCCGAATTCAAAAATGATGTCTATTTTACAAGATTAAAAAAATATAAGTTGCATTAATTAATTTAATAATTAATTCCCGCTGTCAAAAGAAATAACGTGTTTTTATGAAACAAAATGTATCAAAAGATTGACACTAGTTTAAGTCCGATTTCAAAGTGAAATTAATTCCATCGACCACTATTGGATTAAATGGTAAAAATATATTCTAATTTCACTTTAAAACCAATTCAAAAAAATAATCTAATCATTTAAATAAATTAGATTAAAAAGAGGTTTTGAATTAAAATACAACATTTTTCACTATTCATTAAAAATTGAACATTTTCGGAAAAATACCAAAAATTTACACAAAGTAAATTTTGATCTCCCGATTCTAAAGAAGAATTTTATTTTGTCAAATATAACACATAAAATTGTCAGAAATTGGATTTAAAAGAGGTTCTCCATCAAAAGGTGGTTAATCGACCTTTTAAAGAATATTAGAATGTTTACGCTTAAAATTGGATTCATTCGCATTTTTAATCCTCTAAAATTTATTGTAAAAAGTAAAAATATTTGAGAAAATATATATAATCATTTGGTAGTTAGTTCTGTTCATTCCCGCCATTACAACGGCTAGGCGTTAACTACCATTTAAAATAATATTATTTTATTATTAGAGTGCAACGTAAGATTCCCAAGAAACTCGTTGTTGCGTATTGGGTACGCCATCGAGCATAGAAACCCCTTTAAAGTAATAGTAATATTTGATTCACAAATATGGATAAATATAAAGATTTCATATTCTTTATTTACATGGGGTGTTACATCCTTCCCCCATTTTGGGAATTGCGTCCTCGCAATTTTAAAATTGGGATTGGAAACATCCTTGAAAGTCCCACATAGGAACAAGAGTCGGTAAAACAATCACTTTAAAATAAAGAAAGATAAGTACAAAGGTCACCCGAGTTAACCCATACTAGGATTCCAAGTACGAAAATATGGACATGGAGGAAAAAACAAAGGGTCATGTTCTGATGGAGAGTGATAGAAAACATGTCTAGGAGAAAGTTAACCACAAGAAAATCACAAACTTATGATGGGTTAAACAGTATTTGATTCCCCAGTAGGAAAAGTTAATAGACAACATTTTTGTTTTAAGTTACTTTTTATTGAGTAATTTATTCATAAGGAAACATAATCACTAATCATGTTGACTTTAAACTTTTACACAAACTCATATTTTCTCCAAAAGATGAGTATTTAGGAAGACTTGTTCACATTAAGAGTACTATAATCAACTTCTAGAGAATCACCTAATCCAAAAAATAGAACTATATACTTTCCATGTATTTAGACCAAAACCAAAACCAAAAAGGCTAGTACAAGATCAGATAATCCAGAAAAGGATAACCCCTTATAAAAAGAAAATCTATTCTTAATCTCCAAAAATTTTCCAACAAAACCCAAAGTTCAACGAGGACCATTCGATAATCAATTTGTCCATAAAATTATTCAAAGTAAACAAAACTAAGATTTAAACCCAAATATTTGAGGGATTTAGTCACATATTCTTCCAAGTTAAATCGTATCATTTATCTCCAAACAACATCAGTTGCTCTTAATGTCTCGTATTGAAAAGTAATTAACCTAATCACATATCCTCCAGGATAGGTTAATAAATATCCATAGATAACCAAAAATCAACTTACTCTTAATTCATAAAATCATCTAACTAAAAATAATCAGTCAAACTAACTAGGGACTTCACGTAGTCCAGTGGTAGGCGATAAATACCAGTCACACTTTGGTTGTGGGTTCGATTCCCGCAGCTTTATCCGACGTGACGGGTAGTCACACGGCCTGTGTGTTGTCCTTTTTCCAAAACTATATAATTCTCAAAACATTCCCCAAAAGGGATTAAATCATAAAAAATAACCATAACATAATTTAACCTCAATTTTATCTCATGCCTTTCACTTCAATCATAACATATAGTAACCCATAATTACCTCAAAAGTAAGGATCATATAAACCCAAATGGTTCTTTATAACTATGTCCACAAAAGAAAAGATAAATATTCCTTGAATAAAATTTTCATATATTAAACATCAGGGTTACACATAATATAAAAATTCTTCTAATGTAACCCCATCATCAAAAGAGACTTAATACTCTTAAGAATTTCACCATAACTCTTGAAGCCCTTATATGTTGACATCGTACTCATTCAACATTCTTCATGATCCATTAACCATTCCTTTCCAACTTATTCTGAAATAATTCTTTCCTACAAACAAAATCATGAATCATATCCTAAGATTCCAAAATAGGAAAACAATAGTCATGAAATAATCCATACCTTTGATTGGTCATTTTCAGTTTCTTCATCCTCAATTGGAATGGCATTAGGTATTGGTAAACGAACATTTGTATGATCTTGGTGATCCCATTCACGAAACTTCTTCATAGGACATGTGTTTGCATAATGACCATGCACACCACATTTAAAACATTCCATTGATCCCTCAGAAAGAACTTCTTTCCCTTTCCTCGAGTCAACTGGATGCTTCCTTTTTCCGTGGTAGGTTCTTGCTTTATGACCTTCATTTCCACATCTATAGCATATTTCTGTCCCTTTGAAACATTTTCCTAGGTGTTTCTTTCCACATCTTTGACACATAGGTTTTTGAACACACTTACCTTTATGATTATTACCTGTAGTTCCGTAGGGATTTGTTTCTCACATATATGATGCCTTATAGAAATCACCAAGGTTTAGGTTGTCAATCATGACTCCAGATAGTTGGTTTAGGATAAACACAAGAGTTCTCATTGCAGCTCCCATATCATTAAGCTGCTCGCTCAGAAAACTATCACAGTTTCCTTCACATCCACTGTTACTTTGGTGCCTGCTAGATCCAACCATTTACTAAAACCAAAAAGGGTCAGTGTGAGTATATCAACAAAACCATCATGTACTAATGAGGAAGATATACTTACTCATTCACTTTATCTAAAAACTATGACTCTTTCTGAAATCCTAACCATTATGGTATTGTCACTTATGCTTAAAGAATACCCTAACCTCTAAAGTTATCTAAACCGACCTCTGATACCAACTATAAGGCCCCTTCCTTAAACCATACTTAATATTGAATTAAATGAATAATTCACAATGAGGATATTTTCAGGTTTAGAGTTTTAGAGAATTAGGACATAACTATTACATCTCAAAAGATTACAAAGTAGAAACTTCTACTAAGTTTCCATAAAATAAAAACTCTTAAAATGAAACATGTCTAGTTCCATGTTTTTGGTAGCATGACTTTCCCTTGATCCCATCCTTGACCCTATTCCACGTTAAGTCCTGTGAAAAACATTTCAAAAACTTGGGATGAGCATAAAAAGCTCAGTAAAGGATACACAAAGAATGAAAACTGTTAGTTTTTTCAAAACAACAAGTAAACCATGTATACTTTAACAAAGTAATACTTTTCACCTTTTCGAAGTAGTAAAAACTCTTCATTGAATAAAAGTTCATTACTTACCCTTCTGTAACCAAAATATTACCATAAAACCCATATAAAGATCACATAACATATAAAGGTAACTTGGGACATAAACATACTTAAGTGGAATAACCATAAGGTCGACTTCCACACATATCACTTAATGGAATAGCCATTCGGCCAACTTCCATACATACTTAATGGAATAGCCATACGGACAACTTCCATACCCAATGCATTGGAGGTTATAACGTAACCACCCATCCTGGTATTCATGGCACCACCCGTCATATGGTTTATCACGTAACCACCCGTAAAATGTCCAAGTACCACTATAAAATTATAACACATAAAACCAACATAAAGGAATGATAACATTTCCACATTTCAATCACAATATATCATTTAAATATATTGACATAATAGAATCCTTTATCAAAACCATTTTCAATACCAAAATACAAAGAAAAGTATATGGTATTTATTTTATTTTAAAAACATTATGGCTTGTTGAGGAAGCCAAAGATCAAATAATACTCGAGGCGACAGAAAAGGTCGTTGTCACCGCGTACGTAAAAAGAAACATTCCTTTTTTTCATTTAGTAAAATGCTTCGTAGAAAAAAGATTCCTTTTGAATAAACATAAAATTCAAAGTGGTTTATACACTGTATAAAAGAAGGTTGTGTATAAAACAAAATATGCCTTAATGAATGGAGATTGAGACTAAGACCCTTACAAAGACGGTATCCTTAGTTTAAGGATAAATAAATTGCATAATTATGTGTGACAAACGAATACACCAAATATAAGTGGATATTAAGTGTAAAACAATCATAGGTTATTCACACATATTCAGAGAACGACATATTCAAGGAGTACAAGTTTATCCCAAAGAATGAAATTTGGGTTAAAAAGTTCCCTTTGGAAAAATTTGATAGCCTAACGACGTCACTTAAAAGTTCAGAAAAAGAGTTGATGAGAGATAAAAAAGGGTATCACAACACTTGGACATAAAATTTATATCAATAAGGATATATGAGAACATATCCCAACATAAAAATATGTGAATTAAAAGACCCAACAAAAGAATTATTTTAAAAAGAGGAGGGTGAAAGGTTCCCTTACCGACTTGGGTATCTTTCGAAACATACACCCCATGAAAGAAGGAAAATACATCATTGATGTAAATACTCATAAACAAAAGTATATTACACAAAGAGTAGAATAATGGGAAGTACATACACCACTCAAAGGAAATTGTGGGAAATGTAGCATAAATCTCATGGGAATAAAAGTGATATGAAAAATCCCTTACGAAAACTCGGCAGCCTAACGACACCACTTAAAACTTCCAAAATGGATTGATGAGAGAAAATAGGGTCTCTAATCATATTAACATAAAGTTTACAGAAAGAGGAAAAGAAAATCCCACAACATAACAAAGAGGGGCTTAAAATAAGTGACATAAATAAGAGTACTTAAAAAGAAGGAGAGAGGTTAGATCTCTTACGAAAATTCGGAAGCCTAACGGCGCCACCCAAAACTTCCAAACTGGATTGATGAGAGAGAATAGGGTCTCTCATCATATGAACAATAAAAAAATACAGTAAGAGTAATATAAAAGAACATCCCAATAACAATAATGATGATATTTATAAGGAATGACATAAAAGAGTGTACTTAAAAAGAAAGAGAGGAGTAAGATCCCTTACCTCGGGTCCGACTTGACTCGATCGTTCCTTAATCTCCTGAATAATAAACATTAGTTAATTTATACTTCCTTAAGAACCTTTTTTAAGTTCATTATTCTTTTTATATCACTTATTACCATGTCATAGACATTATGTAATCATTTAAGTTAATAATGTTTGTTTTGTCGATACTTGGTTCTTAAGTCGAAAGTGGACTTCTTACAATTACATGTTGTTCGTGTGGTCAAAGGTTCATTATATCGAGAATTGTATTCATCATGTATATATCATATGTATCATATATATCCAGTATATTCATGAATTTATAATATTACATAACATTTAGAGTTAAGAAATGAAATGCACCGTTCATGGAGACGGTAAGCCGTACGTACGCATGAACGCTACTTCCATTTCTATTTAATATTTAATAGAATTAAAACATAATGATATATAATAGTATTTTAATTCCAGTATGGTATCATAGATAATATCATTAAATATATCCTTTATATGTACCACATATGGTATTAACGATTCAAATCACTTTGAGGGGGCGGTAGTCCGCACTTCCTAAAATGAAATTATCGTGTTTACCCATAATGGAAGCCATAAAGGTATGCTCAAAATGAATAATACAGAAGCTTAATGAAAACATAAACATATTATATATCATATAGAAATATAGTGACATCTTAATGTCCACCTTTGAAGGTGTTATATGAGTGTTGAACAATCATCATTTCGTGAGGCAGAAATTCACCATCCACGGAAACAGTATGTTCTTTAACAATTAGATGTAGGTGTGTGTAAGTGTAGCTCAAATAATTATTATAACAACATCCTAGTATATTTAATATACTGGAGTTTTTACAAAAGAAATGAATAAAAATAGTTAAGGGGGTTGGAGAGGCAAAATAAAACAAAAGGACTCAAGTGAAGACATTACCTTAAAATCGGGTAACTCCATTTGGTTTGAGCTAAAAGGCTTCCTTGGGAAGACTTCTTCCCATAGTGAGGCCTCAAGGAGTTAGAGAGGGATGTGGAGAGACAAAATGGGAAGGGGTTGGCTGAGCCAAAGGCTTTGGGAGTGTGGGTAAGGAGGTAGAGGTGGGGGCCTTTTATAAGAGGAGAGGAGGGGCACTCTTGTAAAGTTACAAATTGTTACTTTATTTTCATAAGAGTTTCGGATTTTAAAGGTCCCAAATTGATTTATTTCTAGGATAAGATGATAAGGGTTCTAAATCCACCCATACAATAGGTTTTGTACATGTGTAGGTCTTAGATATTACATTATCTTTCCATTTTATTTAAATTGTTAAATAATGAGGTTATCGCTGCATCATCATGATGTCATAAATAATTTAATTTATTTAATGTCTAAAAATTATATAAAAAAAATACTATGGTGTAGAAAAATATTTTTAGCTTTCTAATGACTATTTATAGTGAAAAATATGACCATTATAACCCCATGTAAATTTTTTTTTAGTAAAACATCTCATGTGTGTGTCATTTTTACTTTAACATTAAATAAAAAGGTATTTATGTCATTTTTCAACCAAAGTGGCTCCATGGGGTCCCCAAGTTGACCTATGGATTTTCTTGGTCGCCCATGACACATCCAATATGGGTAGGACATGGGTCTAGGTCATTTCATTTTATTAAAACATTATTCTGACCATAAACTACACTAATTACCTCTAATCGGGATTAAAACCTTAATAAGTTACTATTCACCAAAAAATTATTTTAATCCCATTGAACCACATTTTACTTCTTAATGAAAACCATGTATGACGGATTTTTGAAATTCAAAACACAAAGGTGTCAAAATTTCATTTAAACGGAAAATCAGTTTTTATAAGTACCACTTAGTGGTTTCACTATTCATCAAAAATTGAAGTTTTTCAGAAAATTACCAAAAATTCACCCTAAGATATTTTTGATATTCCGAATTCAAAAATGATGTCTATTTTAAAAAATTCAAAACATATAGGTTGCATTAATTAATTTAATAATTAATTCCCGCTGTCAAAACAAATAACGTGTTTTTATGAAACAAAATGTATCAAAAGATTGACACTAGTTTAAGTTCGATTTCAAAGTGAAATTAATTCCATCGACCACTATTGGATTAAATGGTAAAAATATATTCTAATTTCCCTTTAAAACCAATTCAAAAGATAATCTAATCATTTAAATAAATTATATTAAAAAGAGGTTTTGAATTAAAATACAACATTTTTCACTATTCATTAAAAATTGAACTTTTTCGGAAAAATACCAAAAATTTACACAAAGTAAATTTTGATGTCCCCATTCTAAAGAAGAATTTTATTTTTTCAAATATACCAAATAAGATTTTCAAAAAGTGGATTTAAAAGAGGTTCTCCATCAAAAGGCGGTTAATCGACCTTTTAAAGAATATTAGAATGTTTACGCTTAAAATTGGATTCATTCACATTTTTAATCCTCTAACATTTATTTTAAAAAGTAAAAATATTTGACAAACATATATAATCATTTTGTAGTTAGTTCTTTTCATTCCCGCCATTACAATGATTATACGTTAACTACCATTTAAAATAATATTATTTTATTATTAGAGTGCAACGTAAGATTCCCAAGAAACTCGTTGTTGCGTATTGGATACACCATCGAGAATAGCATCCCCTTTAAAGTAATATTAATATTTGATTCACAAATATGGATAAATATAAATATTTCATATTCTTTATTTACCTGGGGTGTTACACCTGGGATCTTTCATCAACCTATTTGGAGTGCGAGATCCTCGTGTGTTATCAATGTGGAAATCCGGGTCACAAAAAGCCATTGTGTAAAAATGTTCCGAAACCTTTCCACGCTTGTGGACACTTGGGTCACTTGTTGAGATTATTTCGGGGCATTTCTAGAAAGCGTTGCGAAGGAAGTCCCCAGAAGTGATGTTTTTTTGGGTTTTTGTTTAATGTTTCTTGTGTATATTTCCTTTTTGTGTAAGAGATCTCTTATTATTATAGTTTTACTGATCATGTTTTGGGTTTTTAAATGAATGGTAATTTCATGGTTCTTTTTATAAACTCTGGTTTTAATCCCAGCGTGGTTCTCATTTCAAAATTCTGTTTTTCATTTGAGAAATAAAAAGATGTATGTTTCTTATTAGGATGATCAGAACATGACTGTGAGGAAGGAGATGCTTCATACATTAGATCTCCTACCAAAAGGCCTCAGCGTGAAGCCAACATGTAGTCATAAACCCCGAGATATTTTAAGGTGTATGGTTAAGGTTGTGCCTCTATCATTGCGGTGAGATAGTTTTAGCGTTTCTTTTGGGGATTCTCTATTGTTGTGAATTTCCTGTGTTCTCAAAGAGCGTGATATACTTATCCCTCAAGAAATTTTAGTAATTGTGCCTTTTGGATGTGAATTTACAGTTAGCGTCCTTGTGTGGAAAGTCCTTGTAAATTGGGTGAGGACTTTCTTTTTTATTCATCTTTAGGTAAAATGGGAATTGGTGGTTTAAATGTTATTGTTGTTTTTCTTTTAGCATGAGTAAGGCCTTGTTTATTTCTAAGTCTTTTTTCCATTTTTCCTTGTATAGGTTGGTCCTTTATGGTGGGGAGATCCATCGTGAGTGTCTTTGGGTTTTCTCTTAAGTCGTTATCGGATCCTAGTTGAATTCTTATGGTGGGGAGTCCATTCAGGCCTCCCCTCTACTGGTGATCTGTTTCGGGAAATGTGGCTGAGTACCATTGGTAGTCAATGGAATGTACTTGGATTAAGAGGCTGGATCGTGTTTATATCAAATCCTTATGTGTTGATCAATAAGCTAGTTAGTTTTGTGGCTTTCTGGGGGCGGAAATCATTTTGGTGGGGGAGAATTATCACAGCTCGACCAGTGTGACTCTTTCATTTTATAATTTTTTGGCCTTTAAATAATATTTTTGGGGGTTTGGGTGAGTCCTCGATGAAATATTTCTTTGAGTTATATTAAAAGGTGTTCTTTTTGGTGTTGACGTCATCAGATGCATGGGCAGAGCGTGAATTTGGAAGCCGCATGGCTTTGCTTAGGCAACTACACGACCGTCCATTTTTGGTAAATGTAAATAAATAAATTTTGTAATTAAAAAAAACATTAATAGTTGTCATTTAAATATTTTACTGTTGTTAAATAATTTATTATTATTAAAATGAATGAATAATTTTATTATTTTCCTTTTTATTATTATGATTATGATTATGATTATGATTATTATTCCTTTTATTATTATAATTATTATTATAATTATTATGTCATTAAAATTTTAATTATATTTTTTTAGGTTGGTTTTATTTTTTCAGGGTTTCTAAAAACCCACTTTCTCCCTCCAATTAGTTCTCCCATTCTCTGTGTGTGTGTGGCGTGACCCAGCCCTTGAATGCCTCCTCCTATTATGCATCAACGAACCCCAGGACCTCAGGCTCCCCTGATTCTCCCATCATAGCCACCTAGGCCGCACCTTCTGGCCAGCCAGCTCCTCCCCCAGTAGCACTATCCCGGCCTCCTCCTATCCGGCCTCCGGTCGAGACTACCTGACTCCCATGATCAGTGGCGCAATGCCCAAACAACCGGAATTTGGCCCCCTAATCAGTGTGTAGTAGTGCCTCCCATTTTCTTGGCTAGCCTATCCCCGTCTGAACCACTTTTATCCACACAAACCCTCCACCGGTCTCTCCTCCTTGGTGCGCAGCAGCCCGAGCTACCTCACCCACATCCCTGCTTCAGTGATCCCACCTTTGGTGGGGACACCATCTGGTTGTGCGGACTCCCTTCGGTGACCCCGCCTCCGGTCACGGCCACCCCCATTTGTTGTTATAATCCTGTACGACTAGCAGTCTGCCTCCGACCACACACTTCGTGGGGTGTACGACTTGTCTTTTGGGACAAATTTTGGTGTGTGTCGATGTTTTCCATCGAAGGAGAGATGTTTTGAATCATCCTGGGTTACACCTCATTTTGAGGTGAAGGTTTTCTCCCCACCGCTTGGTTTCACATACTTTAATTGGGGTTTTGTCTGTGGGTTGAGTCCTTTGTTTTTAATCTGTAGGGCGTTGGACCTTACCTCCTGGTTTTGGACGCGTGTCGTTTCATTTCATTTTGGTTCCGAGGTATAAATTATCTTACACCGACCCTTTTAATTTAAGAAAATATAATTTAATGATTTTATCACTTTATATACATGCTAAACATTTTTTCACAACCTTTTTATTAGTTTCTTGTTATGCGAATAACGATCGAATCATGTTTGATATGGTCTTGCTGTGTAATAAATTTTAAAGTAGCATTTTTGTGTAAAATTTGATGTGTTTTGGTGTGGAACCTCATTGTGTCTCTTAACGGTGTTTTATAAATTACCTAAACATGTATTAAATTATTTGGGTAGTGCGAAAATTGAAAAGTAGTGTTTCTGGAGTGTGTTTTATTTTAAAAATATATTTTGAATGTGAGGTGTGTTTTTTCAAGTTGTGAACACCAGATGTTTTAGGAACATGGTTTTTAAAGTTTAAAACAAGGTTTATCAATTTAAATAAAATTATGGCATGTAAATTGATGTTTATAATTTTTTGAGTGCTAAATTCAAATTTATTTTATTAAACATTTCATGCCTTGTGTTCTTTATAAAATGCCTGACTAGCTTTTAGGAGTAATGTGTGATGTGAAATGAATTGTTGGGGTTTACAAATGTTTCAACAGCGTGAAGAACAACATTTTGGGTTCTTTGTGTGTTTTCCCATGTGTTTTGGATTTTATAAAAAGTTTGTATTGTGTTTTATCATGTTTTAGAATTTTTATTAAAAATGGTCGGGTCTTGAGTGTGTAATCTGGATATACTAAGAAGAGTTTTATCAATGTTTTTTAGTGAAAATGGGGTGCATGACACCACTTTTGAAAAAGTATTTTCATTTTGAGATAAGGTTTTTTTTTGTGAATGTTTAAGGGCCCATTTTTCCATTTCGTGAAATTTGTGAAAGATGTTTATTATGAAAACCCTCATTGGGTGTTTCTTATGCCTCAATTTCATGTAATGGGTGGGAAGTCCTTGTTGGTGATTCTCGTGATCCATTGTTAGGGTTCTTCAGTTGGAACTCTTTATAATTGTTTTATTTTAAAGCATGAGAATGGTCTCAGGTGAGACTCGGGGTGAGACCTATTGTGCATTATTATTATTATATATATTTTTATTGGATGCTCGGCTCGCATCGGTTGGCTCATCACTATCTAAATACTTGAGACAAGAGAATCTGGAATATTGAGATAATATTATGAGAATGATTATCACACTAGTATGTTATGGTACTGACCAGTGGCCCATATTAGGTAGATGTATAGGGTTTTTTTCTATGGGATTTCCCCCGGCATTCTTGACAAAGTATGGCCGAGAATTTTGATAATTTTAATTTCATCTTGTGTGACATGTCAACGAGGATGAGGTCTCATGTATTAGTTTCTTCGGGATTAATCTTGATCTCCTAGGTTCACCCATGTCTTTTGGATTTTAGTTTCTTGTAGTGATGAATATAGTGCTCTTATGTATATCTACATGGCCCTTGTTGTGTTATTTCTATAGTGTTTTTTTGTGTATTATTTTTCTTGGACAGTGGTGAGATGATTTTGATGAGGTTTCTAGAAATGGTTTCCAAATGAATCTGTTTTATCCTCTTTGTACAAATATGAAAATGTAAACATCATTTTCGCTTTTAAAATGTCATTTACACTAATGAAAAGTATCTAGATTTGAAAATGGTTAAGATAAATGGTTTGTTCATTGCTTTTAAGTAAAGTATTTAGGATAACCTATTTTCATAAATTTTAGTTCAAACATGAAATGAAGTTTCTTTTATTTAAAAGGTAGTGCATTGGAAATAGTAGATCGGGCTAGCCTACTGAGTTTTAATACTCACACCTATAGTTCTTTTCTATTTTTAGTTTTTGTGTAGGATCCATCTTGGGTGCACTCGCCTTGGGAGATATTTGATTGTTGAGTTGGGGAGTGACCTGTTGGGTCACACGAAGATAATGTTTTCCCATTCAGTTAGTTTTTATTTTCTTTAGTTCGTGTTTAGTTGTTTTATTTGATTTATTTATTCTACGATGCTCTTTATTATTTCCTATGATTTTATTTATTTGTATTGGGAGAAATCATTCCCATTTTCTCTATTGATTCCCTAGTGCTTGTCACCAGCCCAGGAGGATCGGGGAAGCCTCTCGGTTCTTGCCGTCGATCAGCTCTGGTGACCGGTTCGGGGTCAACCCGAGTTGGTTCATGACAACTCATGCCATCAGAGGTCCAGAAAGATCACTCATGCTTTTAAAACAAAAAATAAATAAGTAGTACCATTCCTAAAATAGAAAACACATGAAAAAAATACAGGGTATGAAAATAATAGAAAAAGAGAAACAGGTCCAACACAACATTAGTCATAAAAGAAGTCACCACCAAATATACCAACACAACAAATTAGAGCATCTAAACCACTTACATACTCACTCTAAAACCATATAGGCCCATCCATCATGATGTATCATCTATGAGACTAATTCAGAAAAATCAAACCCCTAGAAAGACACTAAAAACCCATTGATCTAGGTATAAGGCCTTATAAACCACTTCTAGAAAATGGGAAAACCCCAAACCTATGATGAGACTGGTTCAATGCCCTCATTAATTCCCATTGAGAAAAATTAAAACACATCTCCACCTAATGAGAAAACCTTCACTAAACTACACACCACCTAATGTGAGTTCCATAAAAAATAGGGATCCCTATGGAACAACTTCAAGAAAGCAATGTCATATATTAACCTAAAGAAATACTAGGCAGACAAAACCTAGGAAACGCCTCACCATCTATCAACTATACTGCTACCATGTAAACACTTACAAAAGCTACCCATAACCTCAACTAACAACGATGCACAACATGGAGAAAGAACAAGAATATATTTTTACATATCAATTAGAAAAAAAATGAAGTCCACATAATAAAATAAATACATGACTTTGATAATCATGGAAATAAATAAACATGTTATAAAATAATTCCATGAAAAATAGAATAAAAAACATAGAAATTTGAGATGAATAATTTATTTTTTCTTAGCACTAATACCAATTATTGGGGATTTATTATAGGGTAGTCCATATTCAATACCCTAAGTAGATGTATGGATTTAATTTTGGTAAAAAAAATTCAAATGAAAATATATAACATGCTTAAATTAATTTTTTAAAAATTTCAATGCAACAAAAATGCATGAATACACCATTTTTTTTAGGAAATCTCATATATAGAAGTATACAAACTAATTACAATAAAGTCTAATTATAAAAAAGAAGAGAATAACACATTCAAGACTCATGAAAACATTTATTAAAACTTCAAAACAAAGGTAGAGGCAAGAAAAAAAATTAAATTTATTAATTCAAAATCAATTATAAACAATAGAATCCAAGAATCGTACGTCATCATCAATAGGTCATCAAAGGTAGTAAAGAAATCAAGAAAGATCACACCATGATTTTATAGGCTTCGGCCAATTAGCCTATGTATAAGGTACAGAGGAACTAGGGTTCCACTATGAAAAAAGTAGAGGTAAAAATATATAATCAACAAAAAAATAAACCATAGTAGAAACCAGTGAAAGTACAATAGGTGAAGCTTGACCTAAAACAATGAATGAAACTAACAAAAAAATAGAAACATGATAACACATAAAAAAATTAAATAACTTCATTAAACCTCCTTACCAAGGTTTAGGATTACCACATTAAAAATATAAATATTCTTATGCTATATATGAATCTCAGTGTCCAAGTGTTTCCTCAAGTGCATCATCAATCTTGCAGCAAACCAGAAGAGAATATCCTCTTCCCTCCACAAGAGGCTCCATTTATGGGTAACACGAAGTCAAATGGTGGGTCCACCATTCATCTGCAACATCACTCTTGAATAACCATATATTCACATGAAACCACCTCTTTACTATGTTCCTCCATTGGTGAATACTAAAAATCCCCATCTCGGGAGCTCATCACCTTCCTAAAACCAGAAAACCTCTTTGTCCAAAACCAGATAGGCCCCAAAACTAGTCAATGCACCCATACCTATGAAGATTTAGGAGGCACTATGAAGGGGTAACAATACTGAGTTAGGTCCATTGAAACAGCCCCAGAATCATAGCGACACATGGATGATTGGAAATTATCTCAGCAAAAACCTCACAACACCACACAACACAAAATAAGGAAAAATGAAAAAAAGGAAATTCCTTCCTGAAACATATGTACAAGATGAAAGGTAAGAAAATAAATAGGGCAAGATAACCCCCCAAGATAGGGCTAGAACACAATCCAATAGTAGAGAGGTTGAAAAGAATACTCAGCATTTTATATAATGAAAATGTTTCATAAAAAATATCATTTTTATTGTCAACAAAAAACACATTGAATAAAAATTAATAGCCTCTAATCAAATATTTTAAATAATTATAGAATAATGGCGAGGAATTATTCAATAAAAATTAATAAAAAGGATCAAAATTCTTGTTTCTTAATATAAACCTTTTGTAACTTCCATTTAATAGGTGAAATATCTAGATAGAACTCTCATTCTTGTTTGTATTTCCCATTATATAACTTTTATCACGAACCCTAATAATTACCTCATAAAAGAAATTATTAATTATGTTTTATTCTTGATTTTTTGATGCATATAATAAAATATAATTTAATAGGACATAATTCAATGGATACATTGAATTGATAATGTCATTAAAGGTTTTATATGATTCATAAATCATGGAAAAATTATTAAATATTATTGTAAAATATGGTACATTTCATGAGTTGAATGAAAGATAAAAAATTTAATGAATTACATTATCTAAAAAAATTGGAATACCATAGTTCATGAAAATGGTATATTTTTTAACTTTCCTTATTAAAAGTGTGATTTACAAAATTATATTCGACAAGTAATACATATTTAGATGAATATATTTGATAATGTTATTTTTCTTACATTACTTAATGAGAAGGGTTAATAAAATGATCATCTTAATTCATATAGTGATATGAGAGAAATTATTATAAATTATGGGCTCTAGGAAAATGGGATTGATAAGTATCTTAAAAAATTATTTGGAATAGAAAATAAAGAAAAATAAATATTATTATGAACATTAAATAATATAAAAATTTATTGGAGGATACTCAAGTAACATTTCTTTGTACATTATCATAATTAATTGAAAGGTGCATGGATTAAAAATACATTACTCACATACTTTAAGAGAGTATATATTAATATTTTCATTACATAAATTGTTACCTACAAATTAATTTTTATTTATCATTGAGTTTTGGACATTCTTTAGAATGTTCAATAAAGCTTCACAAACATACAGAAATATTTTTAGTGACACTTTATCAATTTTTGTTGATACTTCCCATTTCATTTTTCACTATGCTAACTCATTTAACTATTATTTTATCAAAGAATGCTAAACATGGAAGCCTTGTTCACAATTTATGGATGTATCCAATTGATAGGTTCATTAATATATTTTTTGTTCAATATTAATGAATTAAAATTCATCATATCATTATATAATTTTTTTAATTATTTGAATATTAATTTTATCATATGTTTTTAGATCATTAGATTTCACATATATGAGATATAAAGTTTAAACAAAGGGATATATACTTAATAGTTATCAGAAATAAAACTGAATATAAATTTATTTTTATTTAGATGGAATATATAAATATTCAATCATTTGGGAAGTATTTATGATAACATGAATTATTTTTATTCCAGAAATCATTCATCATTCCTTTCAACTATAGGTTGATGAATTAGAAAGGGATTAAATATTAGTTCTATATAATAAAAATTAATAGAAGCACATATATTTTTGTTACATAATAAAATTAATAAAAATCCAATTATCGAATAATTGAGACTTCAAAAAAATATTTTACTATTGGTTTTATCTTGAAATGAATAAAAAATAATAAAACGTGTCAATAAATATATTTTCAAGGAGGTTAAATATCGTACAACCACACCCATATATACATATTACTAACATTTTGTTATTTAGTTTATATAAACTGAAATATTTTACCTTATTTTTTATATATCCTTAATGTTGATAATAAAGTTAAAATGTCACATGAATTAATGTTTTTGGATTGAGGTCCTCTAAGGAAATAAAATATATTTAATTCTTACAATAATAATGAATTCATGTTTAAAAAAATTGATTTGGAAAAAGACTTGAAAACTCAAAGTAATGTTATATTTACACTTGAGGAGGTGGGATACTATCTTAGGTTGGTTGATATCAACAAATTAAACTACCATTGTCAATTTTAATCCTTATTATTCAAATAAATGTGGGTAAAAATTCACAAGGGTATAATTAAATATGCATTAAATATTACCTTTTCAAATAATTTTTCTTGTTCTATACCTGTTAGCATAAAGATCATGGTCCTTATATGTTATATTCATAAGAAAAATTGGTATATTATACCAATAATGATGTAGATAAAGTTTAGAATATGTTTTTACACTTAATAAAGAGAGAGATTTATGATGTAATTGATAAATATAAAGTTGTATTTTATGCTATTAGAACTCATCAAGAAAAAACATTATTTTTCCCTCAAAATATAAATGTTAAAATATGATGGAGACAATGAAAATAAAGATATAATGCTATCTAAAGTAGTTGAGAACAATATGTACATATAAGATTAAGATAATTGAATATATTAACAACTAATATAACTATTTTAAACATGTTAATAAATACATCATTTTTATGTTTTTGATGAATAAATATATTGATTAAAATATTATACGTTGCATATAAATTTATAGGATAAATCATTTCATTTCATTTATTTATTATTCTCTATGTTATTATACTTTTGATACTCATATTTTTCAATTCTATTATTACATTAGTTCAAAATTCATTTAATAGTATTCTTTCATTATATTTAGTAAATTATAGCTTGTTTTTAATATAGAAATTTAAGGAATAAATTTACTTTGATGCCCTAGAATATATAGATCTCATAGAACCCTTCTACTACTATCACATTCTATTGAACAATATGACTTTATAATATGACAGACTATTATGGATTCATCAACTTCCCAAGAAAATTATGCCCATCTATCATCCAATTCACCCCCAATGGAAAAGAAGTTGGTGAGTCTACTATCTATGAGATCCCAAAGGGTTAAAATCCTTGATATATATGAAACTATAAAAAAATTATATATTTATTTTTACTATTTTATTAATTTTCATGAATATAGAAATAATTATATAAGAGATAAAAATATAAATTCCATAGATGTATGGGACTTGGGAGAATTAAAAACAATAAAACTATTTGATTTGTTTGAGGTATCTACATGTAATGATATTGAAATTTTAAGATGCATCTTTGGGTAGCATTCATGTGATATGGAAAGCCTTCCTATTGATAATAATGAATAGAGATATATTCCCATAACATTGAATAATGAGGTGTTTTACTATCAAATAAAGGTAATAATAATTTAATATCCTTTAAGGATTAGCTTGAAATATTTGAGTAAAATTTTTAATATTCATATAAATTTTTATTTTTTTTTATTTCAATATGTTTTTTGATTTCGATCCACTAGATTATATTACATGACGTTTAACCATAAATAATTTGGAAAATAAATATAGATACTTTAAGTGGATATTAAAGTACATTTTTAATGACACATCTCTAATAATTTAATAGATGATTAGATAAGTGTATGAATATACATATCAAGAGTGGTGGAAGTTGTTTTCTGATATTAACGGGGATGCATAACATTTACTATTAGAATATTTTGTATAAACTCAATAACATAAACACATAAAAATATTTTTTAAATTTATGTATGTTTTTTCAATAGTTTTTTTATTAAAAAAAGTTATTCAAAAATTTAATTCCTCATATAGCTGGTTCATATAGTTTTTACTATTAATGATCAAATATTGGTATTCTTTTATACATTAGTATTTATGTTATTTATGATACCATAATGTTTTTATACTTTGATATGTATACACTATTTTTTATAAATGTGGAAAAATTAGGTCACTTAGAAGAATGAATAGAAACGTGGCTTCTCATTCACTGGAAACCATATTGTAATTTCATGACTGAAACTACCAGTGACCCTTGGTTAAATATTTTCCATTATAATTTAATATTAATTCAACACAGTACATAAAAATAAAATATTAATTAACTATTCAAATTTAAAAAATTCAGGTATTTATTTAAATAATTTTTAATATTGTTGTATTTATAGGATAAAATTTAGGATTTTAGGGAAGTGAACCATAGATAATCATAATTTGTTTCCAAAAATAATGTAACCATACATGTTTTTTGGAAGGAGGATCCCCAAAATTTATGTGGGTTGAGTACTTAACTGACCACTTTAAATGTTTTTGATAATTTGGATTGATCCTTTACTGCTACACCATTTTCTTGGGGTTTAAGTTGTGTCATTTATCAAGAAGCACAAAATGAAATTTCATGATTGAAAGATAAATTGAAAGAACAAGACTCATATTGGAAAACACAAGATCAAAGACAATATTTGATGGAAAATACCTTAGTTTCTTTATTCCATAGGATGCCTGGAATTGTGCCTAGATAAATTACTAGTCCCATAGATCATCTTAAAAATAATAATTTCAAACTCATTCCATGAAAATTGTGGAAAAAATTAAAGTATGAAATTTATTATATGAAATATTATCTAAATCCATGTCATTTTATATAGTTTAATTTTAAATAGTGACATGATATTAATATTGATTTATTATCTATATGATTCTTCCACACATTTATTAATCTATTTTTTCAATGCAAGTTGACTTATATGAATTCACTTTATTGTGAGATATTGTGTTCTGGTTGTTATTTTTAGTATGTATTTTTTTCACATATAAATGATGGAAAATATTATCTTTTTCTCTTTAGTTTGATTGTTTTGAAACAATTGGCTTTTTTTTCTTGTATAATTTGTGAGATGTTTATTAGATAAGTGTTTTAGTGATATTAATTGATTGTGTTTCCAAAAATGTAATATTTATATCCAATTTTAGGTTAATTTTGTTTTAATGAAATTAAAATAATATATGTTGGGGAACTACCATTGAAATATTATCTTGATTCTAACTAGATTCATTTTGTTCGATTTCATGTTTCAGTCCCTAAGAGTATGCATGAAGAGATAAGGAGGGACTCAAAAACCTCAAGGTGGTCCATGAATCTAGGTTTGAATAATAACTATTATGACATCCATAGATATAATTGGTCTTATAAGATGAATATGGATATTTCAGGTTTCATTATTAGGTACTCCACATGTTAGTAGGTGATGGAAAAACACCAGTAAACCAATGGTATTTTTTCACTACCCATTCACAAGTGGGTGTGATATAATGTGACGATTTTTTTTGATGAGGGTCTCTGAGGACATCCTGAGATAATGATGTAGTATGAGTTAATTTGGCTGGTCAACTAAGGTTTTCTATTTATTACTGATATAAGAGACCATTTCGATTAATGATCTAGGAATTCCCTATGAATAAGAAAAATTA
The DNA here is from genome assembly GCA_963277665.1 of Viscum album. Lineage (NCBI taxonomy): Eukaryota > Viridiplantae > Streptophyta > Magnoliopsida > Santalales > Viscaceae > Viscum > Viscum album. The sequence goes on from OY728137.1 coordinate 766,609,890, forward strand.
TGAATTCTTGGAGTAATATGAAGTATTGTATCTTATAGGGACACTCACATGAAATATTTATCCTTAAAAGGTTTTTAAGATTCTATTGATATAAAGGTCCTTTTGAGTTCTGCATACCACATATGGCTACTCTAAGTGCGCTATTAGAATACTAGAGGACATGTTTCTTGTGTATTTATTAGGTTTTATATGTTTATCAGAGAGGTATTTAGAACATATAGTGTTTTACTAAAAAATAGTTATTTTTAATCAACATAGATAGATATTTTAAAAAATTATATGTTAGGCCATGCAGATCTTGTTTATGATGGTAAGAGGTTGGTGCATCAACTTTTGTCAGACTGAGTCTCATGATGGAGACATATGAGCATATTAAATTGATTAAGATGTATTTTTAGATCTCTTAGATATGTAAAATTCCATAAAATGGCTGATGATGACATCCTTTGGTGTTTGAGGTGGGTGATTGGGTTTTCTTATGAGTGTTTCCTTGATTAGGGAATCATCATATATGGATTCAGTGAAAATTGGAACCTAGATAAGTTAGTTTGTTTGAGGTCATGGAGAGAATTGGTATGGTGTAATAATTATTGGATCTTCCCAATTATTCCAATTATATACATAATGTTTTCCTTGTGTTGTGGAGTTGATTTTACTATTATTACCCTTCACATGTGATTAATACTGATGATGTTGAGACCAAGATTGACACTTACTTTTATGTGAGGTAAGTTAATTTAGGGTATGAGAGTGAAATTAATCTATAGTAGAAGAAGATTAATATAGTATATATGTAGTGGAATCATGGTTTTATTCAATGGGAGACATAGGATGGGGATTTTGACATGTGGTTAAAGTGGCCATATTGGTTCACCAAAGTGGATCAATGATGTTTAAGAACATGTCTCAAGGATGATTAGTAATTATTTTGTGGAGGTTGTAACATCCTAGACCTGATTATGTATGAACACGAATAATTTTTTTTCCAAAAACATGAAAATGTTTATAATTTTTTCTTAAATATTATTTTTTTCAAAGTTGAATTTTAAATGTTTTATAGTTATTAGGCATGGTTAGATACTTGGGTATTCCGATTATGGTTGAATTTTTTCTTGAAAAAGTGTATTGGGACCCTGTAGAAGTTTTAAATACATGTATTAAATGGTAAATAATAAATTTATGACCATATTACATCAAAAATTTTCAGGAATACATCTTGTGTTCCGCTTTTCATCTCCACATGATATCCCCCTAAATTCTTAACATATTCAAGATTTATTTGTTCTAAGTGATAGATAAAGTTAAATATATCACACTATATCCATTCATTCTCACTTTCCCATTCTATTTTATACTCTTACAAAAGTTATGACTGGTTATACAATATTTTAGGGTTTTTGATTGAATCTTATAATTCTTCTACCTCAAAATATACAAGATAATAATATTAATTGCTTATCTTAATTTAATCATAGAGAATGTGGTCCCATAATTATTGCTAATGTGTCCCTCCATTTCTTTCTATAAAGGATGTGTGGTTGTGCTGACTTTATGTGCGATTGACCTAGAACTTAAATCAATGGTTTATAGTTTTGTTTTTTTAAACAAGATTCTTTTTGAGCCATGATAAACCATTTGATGGATTTATATAATTATATTTGGGCACTAAGAAAGGTGATTATTATTTTGGTGAAAAATGATAGTTTTAATGGCTACCTACAGGGTTCCCTTCATGGAATTATTGTAATGTAAGTTACATGTAGATTCCTAGGATTATTCTTAAGATGTAATGTGTGGTTAGTATGGGCCATTGTGGTAGTAGATCTTGAGGAATAATGTTAGATAACTAGAATGGGTTTAAAAGAGATATTAATGGATAATATTGGAAACTAACATGTCTTGGTTTGAAAATTCAATTTGATAGGTATATAATTAGTAGATGTATAAACCATTAATCTTTTTATAGAGATTTTTCCAGTGTGGGCCTCTCTTTTGAACTTGATGATTTATATCAATTTTTTCTTGGGTACATAACCTTCCCCCTAAGGATATATAAGACTTATTTCCAGGGTAGGGAGCTCTCCCCCAAATGATTTATATGGATGTTTTCAACAGAGGGGTAATCTACCCATTGATGATATTGAAGTATTTTTTCTTATATAGGGTTCTCGTTCTAACTGATTATTTTTATGAACTATTATATGATATTTTACTCTTCTCCTATTGATATATATATGACTTTTTTTAATGGTAGTGAACTGTTCCCCGTGATTATATGTATGACTTTTTTCTCAGGTGGGAAACATTTCACCCCTGATGAGGCCATGATATATCCTCTTCTAAGACATTCAACACTAATCGATGTAGGTATAGTCGATACTAAATCTCAATGATTGATACTATTTATGTATCTATATATATAGTTAAATAATATGTCACATTCGCATTTACTTTATCAAACTGTATTTATTTCGGGACATTTTTTGTGGTTTCTTGCTATGTTTTAGTCTTACCCATCTTACGTTTTCATGGGTATCCAAGAAGACATCATGTTTTCAAGAAAATATAAAGGAAATAGATATATGATCGATATTTGACAAAGATAACATGGATTGGGAATGGAAAATGGGACCAGTTTTGGAATCATGACCAATTTTGTGAGTTTTCTAGGTTTTTTGGTTATTTTTGAACTTGCTATATACAGTCCCCCCATGGGTAATCTTAATTGTGTTGTTATTCCTTGTATAACATGTAAAACATTTATTTTGATGTTTAATGGGTTATTTATGTATTTTTATTGGTGTTTTGATGTGATTTCCATTATCTCTGGATTATTTGGATTATTTTCATCGTCATTATTTCCACTGTAATTACTTACTCAAATATGATGTTATAGTTTCCCCCAAAACATCAATGTAGAACCTCATGGATTTTCAGTAGCTTGGGGTATATAGGGAGGTTCACTTATGGTCTCATATCTCTCCAGTCTAGTTAATATATATTGAAATGGGGTCGGTTGATACCAAATGATTATTATTTTTTCTAATTTCATCTATTTTCAAGACTTTCACATTGTGAGATATTTTTTAATATTTATTATTTTTGGTTGGTCAATATTCTTTACAAAAAAAAAGATAAATATTATTTATTTGTTTTTTATTTGGGTTTTTAATGTAATTGGTTTTCAATTCCATGGAGAATAAATTAAATATTGGTTTTGACTAGTTATTTGTTGATTTATATTGAGTGTACATTCAACTAGTTAATATTTATATCTTATTTTAGGAAAAGTTTTATCGAAATCATTGATATGATATCACAAATACATTATATATTATGAAGTCATCATGTACAACATTGGACTAAAAATCCATGGATATTTAGTTATATGAACTGATATTTTTGTTGAAAAATGATAATTTATATGGAAATCATTGTATTAGTAGCATTACTAACTTGACATGAATAATTAAGAATTTAAATTCTTTATTTATTTTAATTATATATTGATTTAAAAAAATAATTAATTAGATTGATTTTGATTATGATATTATTCATTCTGTTATATTTTACTTTTTTTCAATTATTTTTTCATGATCTATTCCCTTTGGAATAAATATCATGGTTTTTATATCTTAGATTCATAAGAAAAACTGGTATATTGTATGGATGATTATGTAGATAAAGGTTAAAATATTTTTTTACACATAAAATAGAGACATGTGTGATGTCATTGATAAATATGAAGTGTTATTTTATGACATTTGACCTTATTAAAAAAACTTTGTTTTTCCATTGAAATATTGTGATGGTAAAATATGTAGGGAATGTGAAAATAAAAATATAATGATAGAAATAGTATTTTATAACAATATGTACAATGAATATGTAGATAATTGAATTTATGAATAACTAATATCTCAATATTACACATTTAAAGCAATACATCATTTCCATTTTTATTGTATAAATATATTACTTATAATATTATTCATATAATCTAATTTTTTTCAATGTATATAATTTTATGATAAATCATTTCATTTATTAATTCATTACCGACTTAGTTATTATGATTTTGATACTCATATTGCTCTATTTTATTATTATTTTAGTTCAAAATTCATTTAATACTAAATTTTGTAATTATATTTAATAAATTATAACATGTTTTTAATATTGGAATTTCCAAAATAAATTTATTTTGAGACCATATAATATATTCATTTGAGAGTACTCTTCCACTACTGTCACATTGTATTTAACCATGTGACTTTGAAATATGAGAAACCATTTGTGAGTCATCAAATTCCCCATAAAATTATTTCCAACAACCATACAATGAACCTACACTGGGTGAAAAGTTGGTAAGTCTACTATTTATGAGATACCAAATGGTTAACACCATTTCTATATATGACACTATGAAGAAATTATATAGTTTTATTTAATATTTTATGATTTTTTCAAGAATATATAAATTATAATATAAGAAATAAAATAGATTAGATATTGTCAGTTGTAATTTAATATTAAATCAACAGAGTAAAAAATAATGAAATATTAATTAATTAGATTAAATTATAAATTTCAAATAATTAATAAAATCAGGGTGTGAGGTGTGTGATGATCGACGATGGTGGTAGATCATCTCTATGATGTCAGAAGTAGATGAGATTGAATTGAGAGAGGCGTATTCAAAAACTCCATCACCATCCCCCCATATCCCCCATCCTTAACATTGTTTGCAAAGATGAGAATCTAAAAAAATAGTGTCAGGTGGGGTCTCTGAATGGTCCTTCATCTGGAATACCCATCTGTGTAAGAAACATTAAGGTGGGAGAATTTCAGAACCCCTGCACATCCCCTTATTAGTATCCCCTAATACAAGTGTATATAAAGATTAATGAGAGACACAAAAAGTTAGAAAGATAATAGGTTTGGCCACCCCATGACAATATCAAAAAACCCTCTCCCCATATACCCGTCAAACCACCATGAAAGTCCGATGGGTATGGGGGTGTTATAATAGTATTAGGTTCCTCCAAAACTAAATTCCACCAATTTTTTTTTTAAAAATAAATAAAACCACCCCACCAACCCACAAAACCATGAACTCATGATGATTAAAACATACAATGTCTTGTTTTGATGCTAAAAGAAAAAGTAAGACTTGTTGTAGTATAAATAAACACAAATGAGTGGAAATCAATAATGGAAAATGTCATAGATGGTGTATTTGATAAACTATATCCTTGTGTTATTTTTCACTTCCAATGTATTGTTCAATGAAGTTTATAAAATTTGATAATAAAATTTGAAATATGAAAAATATTGAAAACACAAAACCCAACATTTATAAGTAATACAAACAACATTTATAACACACACACACTAGCACAAAATATTTATATCACACACAGAACCACAAAACATATATAATAAAAAAAAATTCAGTAAAAAAATAATTTTTATAATATAAAAAGGATAATAAATGATTACCAAACACAAATTGTTGGTGGTGGGGATGCATATGCGACACACCAATCTCCCAAGTTAGGAGAACGTATCACACAACCCACCCAAAAAACACAAACATGATCTACAACTAAATAATACTTTACAAAAGTAAAGAGATAAATAAAACAGAAGAAAACCCCAACGGGAATAGTATTATGCAATACTACCACACTAGAAAAGATGATAAAAACAATACATGGAAGAATAATACCTCAAGAATATAATGTGGTTCAGACTCCTTTATCATACTCCACATCAAGAACACCACCCACACTTTTATTCTATTATTTTAAAGATAAGAAAACCACAGGAGATTAAAATATAGAGACAAGGAATGTGATATAATAAGAAAAAATAATACTAGAGGAACCAGACGCATATGTGCAAATGGAACAAGAAAGGGAAATCAAAATAACCATGGTAAAATTCCAATAGAAACATAAGAAACCTAACCCAAACCCTACTACTAGGGTTGACATCAACTATAGAATAACCCTCTAAGAATCGATATTCCCATTTTATACACTACAATAACTTGAAAAACCTCAATAACATAATTGTAATAGTGTTCCCAACCACCACACACAGTGTCTCAAAACAGATCCACTAATGAGCTCTCCCTACTAGGATCATCTCCTTACCTTCTCACCCAATTTCTCTCAACTTCAAATTATCTCTAAGTTTTGATTTTGTATCGTATCATCTGGAGGATGGAGCTCAAAAAATTGAAACCACTTTAAACAAACTCGAATATCCTTGAGACACATGGATGGATGAAATGATTCGAGAATAAGCCACTATAATAAAATATCGAATGACTACCTCAAGGTAGGGGTCTTTAGTGGCTTCTCCATGTAAGGGTCACAGATGCATGAAACATAAGGGTCCTCAATTCTATATAAGGTTCTGCATAAGGGTAACCTAGTATGCTACATAAGGATATTCAATGCTATGTAAGGGTCTCAATGACGATACATAAGGGTAACATGAACCTTGTGTAATGGTATTCTTCTCTAGAGCACTACCTATGTAAGGGTAAGAAAAATCTCTCATAAGGTTAGTCACTCCAATCCACTGGATACATAAGGGTAACCTGACCCAGTGTAAGGGTACCACTGTCGCTACCAAATTAATGTAAGGATAACTGATCTTCCATGTAAAGGTAGATACTGCATATCAATACTTACATAAAGGTACAAAACCCTTATGTTAATCAAAAAAACCAAACCATGTAAGGGTAAAAGATTAATTACATAAAGTTAACATACACTTTGAGTAAGCATAATCCACCATACATAAAGGTGTCCACCCATCATGTAAGGGTAAAATGAACTTATGTTCATAGAAATAATAAATTATAGAACATTTAAAAATCAATTCCAAGCTTTATAAAAATGAAATAAAATGGGAAAAAGCATATGAAGATTATTCATGAAAAAACAAATAAAAAAACAACAAACATTTTAATTTTTAACAATTCATTCAAAATTTAAAAAATATCCACCATACAAAATAAAATTCAAATAATACAGGTTTTATGTTTTTGAAATCCTATACTAGCCTGGTAATTCCTCTATTTTTACCATTTAATGATTTGGAATATTTTAAAGAATATTTTCAAATCTAGGTGCTATGTTTACGTTGGATTTCAGGGCCTAAGGGGCTTATTTTTTATATAATAAAAATATTCAATATATTATATCAAAAGTTTGTATTTTTCTGAAATAATGGAATAAATCCCAAATGAGTTCAATGATCAAAAATTTGAGACCACCATTAAATCCAGAATTCGGGTTTTACGCTAGGTGTGACATAACCTTTTTCGACATCATATGTTTTGTTAAAGTGTTTTCATCGGCACAAATAATAAAATAAATAAATTTAATAAATTTATTTGTTATCTTAATGTTACAACCTAATCATATAATATAAAAGTACACTTATTGATAATCCCTAGGGTTAGCCACATAACCCTAGGGATTGATAGAGTTCTGTTGGAGGAGGATTCTCATAGGATCAATGGTTGATCATGAATTGGAAATCAATGTGTCAATTATAGAAGTTTTATCTCACCAAATACTGTAACATGGTGCCATTATTCATCAATGATTGATCCAAACCCATGTAAGGATAGTTTTTTCATTGTTTTAATTTCTGTTTGTTTATTCCAAGACAATTGAAAATCAATACCACTAACAGACTGACTCATAGTTCGATCAAGTTTTGCGGGTGTGGCTTTATCTTCCTAGGTTTTATAGATTTATTACTTGTTTATTTTTATTCATTCATTGTTCTAATTTCAACGGATTTAGGCCAACCCAAAAAATGGTTGAGGTTCATTCCTCGTGTTTCTTATATGTACATTTCTCTCATCATTCATTGGGCATTCCACGTTGGTAATTCTTTTGGTTATTGGTTCAATAAATACCTAGTATGTGATCATTGTGTAACACTTATATGGAGAAAGAGATCAATATAATGGGTTAAAAATCTATATTTATGGCATAAATGAGGTACGATGATGAAAATATGTGATTTAACTTTGGATCGGGGACCCTTTGTTCGCGGGTTCCACGTTCAATGGTTCAACATGATGGAGGATGTCCACAAAAAAATTAAGTGGCTAGAATCTAGACACTGATGATGACTCAGGCACAGTCAGCCATAGATCTGGGATCTACGGAGGTTATTGATGGAAGATCTGCAGGAGGTGATGGGGAAAAGTGGAAGATGCATGAAGAACCAATGGGTTATAGAATAATCATGATGACACGACATATGGTCTGAAAAACACCCATCACGTGGAATCTGGATATTATTGATAGGTTTTATGCATGAAGAAAGATACACACATAGTGTGGACCCACAATAAATTGTGTGACCTCGTGCTAGTGGCTCGGCGTGTACCCACGTGGTACACAGGTACAAACACATCCAAACACCTGGGAATTCCCAAAGTATATGGGAATGATTATTTACTTATACATGAAAAAGGTACTCATACATTCCCAAGTATACAGGTAAGATGAGTGTACACTAGCATGGGTAGATTACACTGGAGCGGGCCAAAGGATATAGGTACACTCGTTCTATCCAAGACATTTCATGTGCTCCCAGCACACGTCATGTAATTTTCCTAGGTAATGTTGAAGCCCTTATTCTCTTCATTCTAGAGAAGTATTAATAGGGTTTATTACCTTTTACCATCCATATGTTTTATCATTGAGGCATTACATATTGAGCATAGGATGTGATCCCCTCTACGGGACTAGTCTCAGATAGAGATCAGGAAACCCTTTGTGTGTCCTGAGCTATGATCCTATATCATTCCTTCTTCTTCCCTATATGGGGTTTGAGGAATTGGAATGAACAAAATACATGGGAGTAAAATCACCAACTCATCACATTATTCCATGTAGGGTCAGATATACCCTACAGGTCCTAGGTGATATCCCCTTTTGGTGAAACAAGATCTTCTATGTTCTAATGAGTACTTCTTCATGGAGAGACCCAATGAGTATGACCTCTCAGATTAGTTCCATAAGTATTATCAGGATCATTTAGTGAGTTCTATCAAACGGTAGTTACATAGAAACCTCTAATAGAATCCTATGGTTGATAGTATGTTTGTGACCTTACATTGAGAGTTAGTGTTTATCTTAATTATATTTGGGTTTTTCTATTATGATGTCTCATATTTTGATTGGAATGACTTTGGGTTGATGAGAAAACTAATGCCTTCATGCTTTATGTTTATTGATTTATAGGTTTCCAATTGGGTATTGTAATACTCACACATACATGAGATCTTCCCACACATGTTGTTTCTTATGCGGATGAAAGTCCTTTCTATGAAGTCCTAAGAGGACCAGGAGTAAGTAGAGCACAGTGAGATTGACATACCATGGTTCGTACCATGTGTTAATTTTGATAACAGTCCCCTCTTTCAGAGCATATTAGAATCTTTTATAGTTTTTATGGGCTTATATTTGGACCATTCTTCTATCAAGTACTTTTTCATACTTTGATTTGGGATATAAATCCATACATGAGTTATGGAAATACCTATACATTTATCTTTTATCATGGTGTTGTTTATTAGAGATATGTGTGTATAGGTACCTTAGACTAATGCCTCCCATGTGTGTGATATTCCTACTCAGTGATTGTCACAACCTCTAGCCTATTGAAGGTGGGATTGGGGTGTAACGCTTAGTTGGTCACTAGCCAAGAGAATCTAAAATGGTCTATTCCTGAAATAGTGGTATTATAGAGGTTCCATATTAGGATCATAGTTCATAAATTATATAGTTGTGGGGTTTTATTTGGGAATAAGGGAATTAATGTTAAAGTTTCTTGAGTTAGACTCTAAAGCTAGGGACTCTAGTGTTGGTGTAGCGGCTGATGGATCCATTCACCAAGACTTTGATAACTTTCTTATTGACTCGGTATATATGGACATTGGTTGCAGGGGAAAAATTGTTACATGAATCATACATTAAGGAATTGTGGTTTCCATTTCCTTGTTAATTTAGATCCCTGATATACTCTGGACCATGGAACATCTTTTTTATTTCTAGATTCATCCACTATGATTTCTATCTAGGATTAAATAGAAATACTGTGAGGAAGATCTACCTAGTATTGAGGCATCGGTACATGGACATATGAATGAGGTGTTACCTCTGAGTGGTTTTTGAGTTTTACAACCAACCATAAAGTAGTAAGTTGTACTGTCCGTACTGATTGAGTATGTTCATAGGATGAGTGCACTACATGCATTTTCGAGGTAGTAACACATCAGATATCAGGGAAAGCTGGATCCCCAGCCACATGAGGATTAACTTGTGTCCATTATTTTAGTTTTCCTCCTTATTAGGACACCTCCAAATTAGACTGTGGTCCTAGCTATGAGTATTCCACATGTCTCCATGATATTATGGTGAAGTTTGGTGACATAGAGATATAATGAGACAACTCTCTCTTGGATAGAGTCGGATTGTTTCTTGGTGGGGAATTTCGATAATTCCACATTTTAAGTAGTGTATATCTAGGAGATTCTATATAATTAGAAGGTAAACATGATCCTAACATCATATTCGTCAAGCTTCACCAACCACCATGATACACTATAGATATGGTTCATGATATGTTATTATAATAAAGGACCATAGAGTTGGACCTACACCAAGATACCAGGGCTAGTGTGATATCTCATTTCATTCTTAACAATGTTGGGGTTATACATAAGGCTTTGATAGTGGAGAGATTTATAGTGGAATAGACGCCAATAGTTGGTTACATCATTGGGAATATGGGAGTTGAGGCTTCAGTAGCGGGTAGTTTATAATAGACATAGGTATTTGAGTGTGAGAGATATTTTATGAGGTATTCTTGTGATAGGGGGTTTTCAGTTTAGGGATATTAGGACATATCCAGTCTACTAAGAGAGAGGCAGTGTTTCTTTTTCCATGGTTGGGGAAATCTCAAGTGGTAATTTATGACCCACCATGTATCCAACATAGAAATGGTGAACAAAACTCCTAGGAAGTGATAAAGGTTACATTAGGGTGGTCTATAGGGAGGAAGATGTGGAAAATGGTTGGGCATATGGCCACCACCACCCCTAAGTGGTCCACATCAGGTTCCAGGAGCTAGAAGTTAGGGCTGAGGACACTTGTAGGTAGTGGAGGAAAATGATCTAGAGGCTCTAGGGATGATTAGAAGTATGATATATTTCTAATATAAATTATCTTTAATATTGATAAAAACAATCATGGGATATTCCTTTCATGTTGCTTACCTAGATTAGGATTTATAGATTCAGGTAAAGCCTTTAACTTGATCTTTATAGTTAGAGAATCTTAAAAAAGTGGATTAAATGATCACAAACTTCTTCCAATACTGTTATTTGAATCTAGGAGGATAGATATTCTTATGGTATCTCTTTATATTAGGGATGAGTCCTTATGACTTCATATGAGGTAGAGGCCGGCTATCTGCAATTTATGCACATATTGATTGTTTTAGGATGAGGATGAGGTGAGTCCACAATTATGGGATGAGGTTTTCCTTTGTGTGTGAGTAGGAAAACTGGGTACAGTAGCATGAGATCATAAATAGAAGGATACAAGTGATTACTCACTAGTTGGAAAGTATACCCTAGAGAGGTAGAATCTATGATTTATCAATTTCAAATAGTGGTGACAAATTATGAGGATTTCATCCTTGAGGAAGTGTTGGTATTTCCTCCCTATATAGAGATAAACATATGCATAGAATTACATCTAGGTAATACCCCTATGTCTATGTCATTATATTATATGGATCCCACAAAGCTTCTACAACTAAGGGTGAAGTTTGGGGATTTTAATACGAAGGGATTTACAAGACCCAATGTGTCACCCCGGGCATCCCCAGTGTTGTTCTCCATAAAGGTGGATGAGAGGATGATGTTGTGTATGGATTATCATCACCTAAACCAAGTGACCTTGAGGAATAAGTATCCACTATCAAGAATCAATGATATCATCTTCTAGTCCAAAGGGACAAGATGGTTCTCAAAGATTGACCTTGGGTTAGGATATCACCTAATGTGAGTTTTGGAAGAGGCTATACCAAAGATTAAATTTTGATATTTCTACGATCACTATACGTACTTAGTGATCCCTTTTAGTGTGAAGAAAACCCCATTAGTTTTCATGGAATTCATGAACCAAATAATTTATACCTTTTTAGATCCATTTGTGATAGTCTTCATCAATGGAATCCTAGTGTACATGGAATTTGAGTAGAATCATACGATACCCTTGAGGATGGTTCTAGACATACTTTGAGAGAGAAAATATTATGGGAAGCGATCAAAGTTTTAGCTATATATTTCAGAGGTTCACTTTTTGTGAAATTTCATCTCAATGGTAGGAGTAGCATTGGGCCCAGTGAAGGTTGATGCAGTGCCAGCTTGGGAGCCACCCAATAGAATAATTGAGGTACATAGATTCCTTGGGTTGGCAGGATACTATTAGAGATTTATCCCTGATTTCTCTAGGATATCAGAAAATTATAATTCTTTAACCTAATGTGGGTAGCCATTAATTTTGAATGAGAGGTTCCAATAGGTTTTTTAGGAGTTGATGTAGTGGTTGATGAGTTCCCCCATCTTGAGATGACCAAAAGAGGGTATTGAGTACATAGTGTTATTTTATGCCTCTATAATTTTTCATGGATTTGTTTTAATATAGAGTTAGGCAGTGATTAGATATGGGTATTGGTAGCTGAGGCCCCATGAGTATAACTACATGAACCATAATCTTGAGCTGGAAAAAGTTGTCTTCACCCTTAATATGTGGCAAAAATTCCTTAGAGGTGATAGGTTCATAATTTATTCTTACCACAAGTGTCCCAAGTATATCATTTCATAGTAGGATATTAACATGAGACAAATTTTATGATTAAATTTCTTCCAGTTTTATAACATCATGATAGACTATACTTCCAGGAAGGGGAATGTGGTGATAGATTCTCTTAGTAAGAGATCTTATTCATAGTTATTGAGGAAGGTGTCAGAGTAGTTTACTTCATTTCAGTTTTCCTTATTGGATGAGGATATTGAAACTTTCCACTAATTCATGGATGTTACCCCTCCATTTCAATATCATGTTAGGGAAACTCAACAGGGTATGAGACCTTACATATTAAGATATCCAATGATCGTGATCCGGATGTATTTTATTATGGTGGGAGATCATTAATATTTTTTGAGGATGAATGATGGAACCAGTGAAATTATGGGAGGAGAAACTAAGGGATATTGATAGATCCCCCTTAACAGTACATCTAGGATTGGAAATTATGTAACAAGACTTAAACATTAGTTTTGGTGGCTTGGAATGAAGAAGTGTGTAGCAGAGATTTTCTCTCAATGTCACACTTGTTAGCAGGTGAAGTCTGAGGACCAAGTTCCAACAGGATTGGATCACCCCTTATGGTGCTAGATTGAAAGTGAGATGTTATTTCTATAGAATATTTTTATGGGACTTTCATGATAATATGGATGACAAAATTCCATATTGGTGATCATTGAACGACTCAGAAAGTCAACCCACTTCCAAACTATCTGAGAGGAGAGTTCATTAGAGATATTGTGATGCCTTTTCATGATGGAGATAGTATAGATTTTTTGAGTTCCCTCAATGATTATTCCAGACTGTGATGGTCCCTTAATGTCATGATTTTGGAGGGAATTGAAGAAGGCCTTTGTGACTCAGTTTTGTTTGATCACAGTGTTTCACCCCCAGACTAATGGACAGACAGAGTTGACCATTTAGGTTTTGTAGGAAATGATTTAGGCTTGCATGTTGCACATATTACACAATTGGGAATGTCACCTACCCTTTATATAGTATCCATATAATAATAACTATCATTCCACCATCAATATGAGACCATTCAAGGCATTGGATTGGAGAACCTAGAGATCACCACTATGTTGGGCTGCTCTACGAGAGTCTACACTCATGAGCCCAAAGTTTGTGAGAGATATGAAAGAGAAGGTGTAGATCATACATGAGTAGTTTAGGACATCCTAGATCCTTAAAATGTCTTATGAACACTGATGATGGAGGCCTTTAGAGTTTTATGGGGGAGACCATGTCTTCTTGAAGGTATTTCCTCAATGATGATTACAGATATTTGACCAGGGAGGTAAGTCATATATAAGGTTCATTGGACCTTTCTAAATACTACATAGGGTTAGAGAGGTGGTGTATTGCTCGAACCTACAACTATAGTTTGATTGAGTACACGATTTCTTCCATGTATCACAACTAAGGAGATATGGTCATGACCTATTTCATGTTATTGACTGGGTGAGATGGACATCAATGTTAGAGTAACTATTTTAGAATAACTAGTATAGATCAAGGATCAATTGGAGAAGATCCTTTTTGGGTGACTTATTCCCTTGGTGTGTGTCCAGTGGTAGTAAGAGAATCTACAAGAGAGAACATGGGAGTGGGAGACCTAGATTCACATTCAGTACCCTCATCTTTTTGTGTAGAATTTTTGATTCTCTGGAAAAAATCCTTATGATGGAGAAAATATAATGAATTTTATTACCTTGTAAATATTTGGAATATTTTAAATATATTATTTGAAGATATTCACTAATTTAGAATGAGATTATAGGGCTCGGGTGGCTCAGTATTCATAAAATCCATGACCATCCTCCTGTATCCCCCACCATTAAAATTTCTTACCTAGATGAGAATCTCAGAAAAGATAGCACTACCCATGGTCTACACATGGATCTTTATCTAGAATATTCATCTGTGTAAGAAACACTAAGTTGGAGGAATTTCAAAACACCTATAATTCTTCTTATTAGTATCTCCCTAAGTTTATATATATATATTAAGAGACACAAACAGTAATATGGTAGGTTGGTCCACCCCCATGGTAGAAACATGGAATTATCAAACTAACTCTCTCCTCAACTACCTGTCCAACATTCATGAATTTAAGATAGATATGGCGCTGGTGGAATAGTAGTAGATTCCTAAAAACCCTAATTAAATGCAAAAAAATTATTATACAAACAAACAAAACCACCCCACTCACCACAAAAATAAACAAATGTTATCACACCAACCTCGAACTGCTCAAGATATTAGATGTTCACAATCCATTCAAGATATATATATATATATATATAATATGTTTACACAATTTTAAATTTACTATAATTATAAAAACTACTTCAGAGATAAGATGGTTACACTGAATCAAAAATAAAAATAAGGACGAAGGGAAGTGAGGGGATATTGAGGATATTTTTTCATAAATTTATTTCATTTTCCATGATATTTCTTGGAATAACTATCCTTTCTTTTTAGCCTCTACTAGAACTATCTAAATTAGGGGAATACTCCCTTGATGTTATATATAACAAATTTATATGCATGATCAGTAATATTAAAATAGAAGGTGAAGTTTAGGTCTATGATAACTCTGTTGATTCCCTTTACCACATTGAGTTTTATCTACAAAATTTCATCACATTCACTGCACATTCAGAGGTTATTTTTTGATAAAAATCAACATTATAGTAAATTAAGTAACATACTAATATTATTTTATTAAACACACCTCTCCCTAGAATACATAGTTATTCATGACTAATTTCTCAATTTGCATATATATTACGAATTTGAGAGAATGGAATACATATTTAGATTCTAAAAACAAATTTTATCTGAAAAAAGGAAAACATATTCCTATAACTCTCACACAAAAATATGAATTTAAAAATTACAAAGTGAAAAAAAATATAATGAAAAAGTGATATGTCATGAAACAACATGGGTGGTGAAGACTATATTCCTACACTCTTGTTTTGAATGTAGGATTGAGATCTATGACATGACTCATACATCATCCTCCTTAGTTTGTAGTGGAACATCCTCTGACCTTGTGGAATTTTATGTTGGGTTCTATTGGTCAAGATATTCTCCTTGCATAGTAATGGTGCTCTTGTATTTATTGATATAATTTTCTATCCTTTAAAATTTAAACTTTATTTATCCCAGTGGTATTTTTGTCTTGGAACTAGACACATTTATTTCTCTATCAACCAGAAAACTCCCCTCTAGGATGTTTTAATATTTATCTTTATCTTTATATATGATAGAGAGTGGCGAATATCCAAGTATTATATTACTTTGTGGTGGATTCCAATAAGATTGAGGTATTTGAGGCTACACATATAATTATATTTTAAATCTTCATATATGGAAACCCGTATCATGTGTGGATAACCCAAAGTACAAGGATATTAAGAAATGAAGATATAACACCCTATCGCATGGATTTTGTGGATTCTATGCACCCCATTCATGGGATGCAAGGCCTATGGCATATTGGACTCTCCACAACTACAGTGGATTACTCCCTAAAAATGTTTGTTTTACCATTTTGGCACCCTACCTATGGTGTGGTGACTTCATCCTAAAAAATATTTTCTACATAATTTTTTTTGCCTCCATGTCATAGTACAGAGCCTATGATGCATTGGATTCATGGATTTTTTCCCCTGCCCACTACATCACATAATCTACGTTGCGGTGTTGGGGACCTTGAAATGTAGTGGCAGTTGAGCTCCCTCTATTCCGACATGAAGGCTTCATTTTTTTCAAAATAAGTTTCATGATAGTATTATAATGCTCCATATGTGATCCATGATGACCCTTGTTCTCAATAGTGGAATTTGACTCGAAACCAAACATCCCTGGTGGAGGCCATGACAGTTCTTGGTGATTTGGATTGTTGATCTGATGGTTTTTGGAATAACAGAGGTGGATTGTAGTGCAACAGTGTGTCTGGAAATGATGATGCTTGAGTGCCCAAGACAATGTTAAATTTTTATGTCCATAGTACCCAAGCCAAAAAATATATCCCACATTGAATTTTCAGTAGGGAGCTCTCCTCATAATAATTAAGAGTGTCCACTTAGCCACCCAATAAGTCGAATGGGTGTCGGAGGACACCCTACACTATCGAGCACCACCCCATACTGGTGAAACTACCCTATCGACCTAGTGTGGACCTAACCCCCACACAATAATGTGTTCATGTGCCTATTTGGGAGATGTTATGCTCCTATTAACTCTTTCCGACCCTGTGGCCTTCTCCATGGGCTTGTCTAGTTGATCGACCCTTTTATGGGTTGGCTATGTGGTTTGTGGAATGTGGGTTGAGGTATAACATTGGTTGGAATTTTTTTTTGATAAGTCCTATACTCTTCTATTTCATATAGATACACAAAAAACACTCAAAATAATTAAACAAATTAAGAAAAGTATTTTTCTTCATTTCTAACCCCTTCTCTAAAATGTCATTCCAAATTACAACTTACCCACAATTGATCACTAAAAATTAAAATATGTGTATTATAAATTAAAAAAATAACAATTATTAATTAAAATTTTAAAAATGAATGAAAAATATGAACTCATCAAATCCCCCACACTTAGAAAATGCTTGTCCTAAAGAATAAATATTCATTATGAATCGGAATGGAAAACCACATTCTACCAATATTTTAAATTTAAAAATAATATAAAAATAACTTTCAACAATAGAAAGGAATTTTCAAATTTTGCATATAAAAAAATATTCCAAATCCTCACTAGAAAAAATGTATTTGAAATTTCCATTGAAAAATGATGTGACTTATCATCTCTTCCATTCAATACTTTGAACTCATCATTATTAACATTCTATGTTTTGGTCTATATCACCCCTTTTTATTCTATCATCACTCAAGGTAAAATTTATATGTGAAGTTATACCCAAACATTGAGTACATGCACTAAGCTTATGAATTTAAAAATGATGTACTTTATCCACTTAGTTCGTAAAAATTTCACAAAAATAACGAGGACATTGAAACATGGGATCATATGATTATAAGGCTAAAAGATGGTAGGAAATTGATGGATAAATCATTAAGATCAAAAAGGTGGTTAATCTATATGTATTAAGAATGATAATAAAAGTAAAAATAATTACATTATCCATTTATAAATTACATATTCCCCACATCCAAATCCCAAGTATGACCACAAAAAATGAAATTTCATTGAATAAGTTACCCCATTTTTTTTAGTTTTTTTCTCAATTTTTCAAAAAATGAGCTCCGAAAATTCTCACATAAATCACCCAACCCCATATGATAAAAATAATTGTTCAAGTTATGATTACTTTTTATCCTCTATAAATCAACCCACATTATTTTAATTTATTTATTTTTAGTGGGGTAAAAAATAAAAATAGTAAATAGTTCTATGGAAATTATTCAATTATAATGAAACACACAAAGAATTTTCCTCAATAAAAACATCCTCTATTCCATGATCCCCATTTCCCCCAACACTTGAACTTTAAAAATCATGCAAAAAACCAGAGTCTGAGTAGGGGTGGATAAATCAGCTCGAAATGCTGTTATTCATATCAAATTCCATTCATGGTCTCCAAGGGTTAAAAGAAAAAATAATGATAGGTAGGTCTCAAGGATAGTGGATAAATTAAAAAACATTTTCTTTGTAATATTATAGGTGAATTTTTACAATCATTACTTTGAAAAGACTTAAATCCAAATTATAGTAGGTAACATGTCCTATATTATCCCAAGGAATTTTGTAAGAATGAATTTGAAAATTGAGGATCAGAATCCCCTTGGTAACAAGAGAATTTAATTTTAATTAAAAAACCCCTGGTATGTTTTATAATAATAAACCAATCAATAGTAATCTCAAAAAATAAAATCATGAAATATGGATGGAAATTTTCAGCAACATAGATTGTAAATAAAAATCACAATTCATTGAATTCAAATCCTATCTTTAACTCTAATCATTAAATTTCCCCATATTAATTGTTTAAATCAATCAAAATAAAAATTAAAACCTAGAATCTTGGGGTTCTTAAAAATTTGAAGTATCATGGATTAAATGTAAATCAATAAACTATGTGTGGGCATACATTTTTTCATTAAATCTAAAAAATATTCTTGAAGATTTAGGGGAGTTTCTCTTAATTCTGAAAATTATATCTTACTCCCCTTTGACATGAATCTTTTATCCCCTTGTAGATTACTACGTTTTATACTTCATAGTCCTACGAATGAATTTAAAATAGTGAAAATTCATGGTTAATTCTTTTATTTTAATAAATGAAGGGGGAGGTTTCACCGAATCTGAAATTAAATCCTAAAATATAATTCAATTAGATAAAAACTCAGGTTGTGTTCTACAAATAATTTTTATTGGGGTATCTAAGCTCAAACTTACCAATTGGATCTTCTAATAGGAGTAGGTAATAAAGACAATCATCTCATATTGAATGAGTTCTTTTTTATGAGTGTCTAGTGTTGGTCTTATAGTCTTCCTCATCCTTAAAATATAATATTCTTGTCGTTGAGGGAAGTACCATGAATTGGAGAACCCAACTATCATGAATAAAATCTCATGGGCTATCCAAAAAGGGTTCCATGCCTATTTTTCATCTTTTATTATATGATGTGCATAAAATTATAAACTCGTATTTAATATTTTAGTAGCAACCCTTTAATATTATTCTCTATGGGGCTACTCCACCATAAGTTCCAAAGTATCATTCCAAATTTTAGCATCCTCAAGTTCATATCCCTATTTCTTGTATTATTTTTTTATCAATGGAAGATCCCTCTACTTCTTCTTTCTCAATAAGATGGGGTCACCAAAATCTAGACAACATTACATTCAAAAGGAAACAAACCTGCTCTATCCAGGTTTGGTTCCCTTCCTCTTTTAATTCTATTCATTCTTCTTTTGAATGAATTATAGTTGAGTTTGTAGGATTTTATTTTTTCATAGGTTCTGTATGTTCCTCCTACATGTTGTCAATCTTGTTATCCCACGATTCAACATCTTCTATTTACCATCCTTAGTTATTTTTCTTTTTTTTAGAAGGACTTCATATTTTTCCTCATTATCCTACTCAATAAATAGCATAAACGTGTTATCCTTGGGGAATTAGAAATTATAATGAGGTTTTGAACTTACCTACTTTACCTCATCTACCTTGTTCATTGTCTCTAGTAATTTCAATCCTTCATCAAACTCAAATTCCATGTTATGGAGTGCCACTTCTAGATTTTGGTGTGGCTGTGGATTTTTCAGTTTTTTTTTGAAGATCCCATTATTGATGTTGCATTTACTTCTTTATTTCTTCAATTAATTATGTGAGGGTTGACAAATTGATCACCAATTGGATATGTGCCTTAATTCTTGCATTTTACTGTGATTAAAAACTCAAAACACCTCATACATAAAGTAAAATAGGAATGAATAAGAACCTAATAAAAATTTAGAAAACATAAAAGTGATAGATAAAATAATTTTTTAATAATTGAATTTAAAAATGCCTGTATCCATGTAAACATTACTAGTTTTGATGTCTCCTAAGCACATTTTTAGTTCCATAAGTGATATAAAAGTAAAAAAATTACAGTAAACTGATTATAATAATGACTGGAATGAAGAATAGTGATAATACATGGTTGATCCCATGAAAAATAGGTCAATACGTATTTAATGGAAATGAAAATTTTCATTATTATAACTAAACTAGAATTACTGAAACTACTTGACCGGTATTTTGGTTATATTGAATCAAAACTGTAAATAAGGATAAATTCAAGTGAGTTGATTTTGAAGATGGTTTTTCAAAAATTTACATCGTTATCCATGAGTCTTCTTTGGGTAACTTGTATTAATAGGTGATGGACAAGAATCAGTAACACATTGGCCTTCTCCAATCACTACCCATTCATGAGTGGAAGTGAAATGATGAGACTATTTATTTAATGATTGGGTTTCTGAGTACATCTTGAGACAATGATGTATTATGATTTATTTTTAATTGGTTAACTAAGGTTTCCTATTTATTATTGATATGAGAGACCTTCTCCATTAATAATTTTGGATGGACCTATGGGTAAGAGAAATTATGAAGTCTTGGGGTATCATGATGTATCATCTCTGATAGATACACCCACATTAAATCTTTTCTCTCGAAAGGGTTTCAAAAGTATCTTGTTATACATGTGCTTCTAAGTGCCGCATACCATACATAGACATATGGATAGTATAAGTTCACTATTCGGATACTAAATGACATGATTCATGTGTGCATCCAAAATTTTAGAGTATTATAACAGAAAAATTTATCACATATAGTGTTTTCATAAATAAATAGTTATTATGAATAGACTTAAATAGATCTTTTTGAAACATTTTATGGTAGGAAATGAAGATTTGGCTAAACTATTACCACCATTCAAATGTGATTAATACTAAATATGTCTAGCTCAAGGACCACACTTTTTTTAGGTGATACTAGTTCATTCAAGGGATGAGAAAGAAAATACACTAAACTAGAATAATATTTCACTAGTATAAGTGTAGTGGAATCATTGTTTTATTCAAGAGGAGCGTAGGGGAGGATTCCTATTAATTATAATGATTATAGAAATTTTTCCACAACACGAATGAATTAGGTGGTTCAAAATCAACTAAAATTAATAGAAATTTAATATATATTGATGATAAATTTAAAATATTTTAGTATAATTATTTATAAACTTGTAATTTTACAGTTTTTTATTTATAATTGTTTTTTCATTTTTATTATCCAAATTCCATTTCAATCCAGAAGACCATAAATAATATTATAAAGGAAAATTGATATGTTTAGTTGAGATTATGTAACATGTTTAATTAAAAATCTCTATGAATTAAAAATATGCATAAAAATATATCTAAAGGTATGTATCCTGAGTGGTGGAAGATATTTTTTGATATTAACCGTGAAGAAAATCAACAAATATTGGAATCATTTCTAGAAAAATAACAACATAAAATCATAAAAAAAATTGATTTTTATTAACATATAATTTATCAATAGATGTTTGAAAATTTAAATGAGTCATTAAATCATGTAATACATCATACAACTAGTATTTAGAGATTTCTAAGAAAATATCCTTGTTTTTTTTCTTTTATTCACTAGTGTTTCTATTAATACATTATTCCTTGAGGTTTTTCTCTCTAATTAGATATGTATATACTAATTTTTTATAAGGGGTCACAACCTAGGAAACGATTTTAAGCAAGAAGAGATATGGGTTTATGTTCACTATAATCTTGACAAAAATTTCATTATTGATCCCACTAGAGACATTGAGGAAAATATTTTCCATTGTAATTTATTATTAAAACATTACTATAAATACAGAATAATGGCATGATAATTAATAAGATAAGAATATAAATTTCATATAATAAAATCATTATCAATATTTTTATATTTATAGGATTAAATTTAAGATGTTTGGGATGTGAACCCCAATTATTCATCACCAATTTACAAAAATGATGTATTACACTATTTTAAGGGATAGTTCCATGCAATAATTCATAGTGTATGTGTTTTATTACAACCAAAAAAATGTTTTTTTATTTTAGATTCATTAATTATTACTACACAAACTTGGGAATGATTTCACTCTTGTAATAGCCATATAAATTAGCATTAGAGACTACTATGAATCCATCATGACATACCCAAACATTAGATATCCATGAATATTAAATAGGTAGATAAAAAATATAAAAAATCCAAACAAGTCATAAGAGAAATAAAAAACACCAAAAATGTAAATCTAAATACATTATAGAGGAAACCAATACATGAACACATGATAAAGAATACACCAAGCTAAACTAGTCTATAAATTATCAATCCAAAAAATAAAACAACAACCCGAACACCTCAACCTAATGAATAACCACTCACCCTCACCAAACATCTATCAATGGACCAAGACGGATACCCTACTAAGGTCAAGTCCTTACAACATGAATGAAATTATGAGATCTACATACAATAACCAACACCAGTGTGTGTGTGGTCCATGTGTGAAACATGTCATATAGGATCATAATAAATAGTGAAAAATTTCATTCACAAAAAAATCAATAGTGATAGTTTAAAAAAATATATAATTGGTTTTTCAATTTTCAGTTATCATGCATAAATAAATCATTCAACATACTCTGTCACTTCCATTTTTAGAAACACAAAACAAGACATTCTAGAAATAAGGAATAACTGGTTTAAAATCATTTTTATCATACCCAACATTGAAAAAAATATTTTTTTGAATGTTTCCATCCAAAAAAGGAAACAAAACCTTTGAAATACATAAAGGAAAACACATCCTCTTAACATATTTTTACAAATTCATAATCAAATACCATTTATAAAATAATTATACCTTCACTTTATAAACAACACTTTCCAAACCTTTTAGGAAAGAATTTGAAAATAACCTAAAATACTATCAAAATCATACACTGTAAAATAAGGAAAAAGGATATCAATTATATAGAATAAAAGTACAATTACCAAAAAATGGTTCATTTGGAAAAAATCAAGTCTTGAGGATTCAAGTGTGTATGAAAAAAAATCCCCTATATAATATATAATAGGAATATAGCGTCATAGGAAACTCTCTCAGTTTTAATATTAATGATACAATTTTTTTCTTGAATTAGTATATCTAGGCCCCCTATGAAAAACTAGATCATCACATTTTTCACTCTATCAGGACACTGAGTAATACCCACACACACAACCCTAGGTGGGTGAAACTCTCTTGGGGAAGTGTCTATTATGTGCACACCAGACTAGTATGAAACACATACAAACCTTGTGTTATCCAATTAGGTTCACATGATATCAATAAAAATAGGTAATAAAGAAAAAATTCACAGGACCATTACATGAATCCACAATACCAAACCTCAATAAAATAAGCCTCAAATCGCCTCATAAATCCTAACAAGAAACAACGCCTTTCATTTTATTAATTCCATGAGTAATAAAGTAGAAAAATAATTTAAAACATACCCATTAGGGCCACAAAAATATGAATGTCAAATGTAAAAAAGGTCCTCAATGAGGGTCTCATAGTCATAAAAAATTCCCTTTTCATAGTTCTAAATGAGCCTTTAAAGGTAAACTAAGAACACCAATCCACTCCACAATATTTTAAATCTCATTTGAAACATCACTTAAATTATCATTATTAATCTATACTTTGAAATCCAATATAAAAATAACACATTTTTTTAAACCTCTCTTGAGAAACTAAGGCCCAAAAAGCCTTTATAACACTATGATAAGAACTGACATTCCATGTTTATCAAAAAAATTCTAAAGAAAAAATAATTAATTACTTGAAAACAAAATACTTATAATAATAAATTTAAATCCCACAGAATAATGGAAAACCCTTTATTTTTTAAACCATTTAATACATTTTAAAGAGACACCAATGAATTTATTAAAATACTCAACCTTGATCCAAAACACTTCAAAATGATAAATATAAAATTCATAGAATACCCCACCCTTCAATGTATATAAGGTCTTTGGAAAACCATTTTCCATCCATCAAAGTCATAACATTTGAATTCAATATTATAATAAAACATTTATAACATCTAATAATTTCATGGAAAACAGTATAAAGGAAAATTCATATAAACAACTATTATATCTCAAGAAGAAAACATTGATTATATATTTCCTTCAATGAGGAATGAAAAAATGTGTAAGGAAACATCTTTATTAACCACTAAAAATACAAACCCTTAAGATTTGATCCACATTAACCATAAATTTTGAACATCATATCCCTTAGGTTTCATGAGAGAAAAAAAATCAAAAGGAAAGGAAGATTGTAGAAGAGATAAATGGGAATGAGAAAAATACCTTATGATCACAAATGAAATCAGAATGTGTATCCCTGAAATCAAAGAGGATGAGAGGGGAGATCCCTTCGTAGGTCCCATAGCTGATCAAAAGATAGTGAATAAATAGGGAATCCAAAAACATAAAACTCATGAAAGGGAAATTTTGGAATTTCAAGATTGATAACAAATTGGAAGTAAGCATGGTTAGGCTATACAGTTTGGTAAACCATTTTCCAACCATTTAGTTTTAACTAGAAAATAACAACACACTCATGCGGTTTGGCTGCAATGTTTACTAATCTGTGCAACAACTGTGCCAAACCCCACTACTAAAAAAATACATGATTGCTACATTACAACCCCCATAGATTCCCCATATTGTGAGAATACCATGTACTAATACCCCATTCAAAAAAATGGATTACATGGTTTCCACTATAAATCTCACTGTTTGGAACCAATCATGAACTGCCCATGTAGACTAACCATGAAATAATAAAATTAATTTTAATAACACCTTTATAATATATCATGCATTGTTTCCCCTTAACCGTGTGAACTGAACAGTGAAAAATAGAAAAAAGTATATAAAACACATATGACTAAATGGTTATTCTAAAAATTACCATTAATCATTAAATTACACATTTCATTTATTAATTTGGTCTTGAACCATCAAAGTTTAAGCATTTCAATAAAAGAGTCCATTTTCATGGTGAATCTATATCAATCAATCACCTATATGGAATTTCATGATAAACACACTTTAATCCATGAGCCAATCCATTTTTAATCATGGTTTCTCTCACCCAAAGGGTAGTTATATTCTAGGTCACATCAGCAATTGAATCCAAAGGTATCTAATCAATATTAAAATCCCTGATTTACCATTAAAAAATTAATAAAAAAATTAGAGCACATGTTATGATGGAGAAATTCATAATATTTCATATAATTTTCAATTAAATAGAACATAGTGTTAGGATTATGACTTACTACATTTAACCAACATTTAAGAGAAATTAACAAAAGGTAACACCAATGGAAAATAAAGTGATGGATATCAATGAAAAAATCTAGATCACACTGGATCAAGATCAAAACCCAACACAATAGTGGTCCAATGGTTTACACTATAATGAAGAAGAATGATAGAAGAGAAGGGAAAACCTAACCATACCAACTCACCATGGATTGGATGCAGAAATAGAATGCTTGAAAAAGAGGGAAGGGGTGAAAAATCACCTAGAAATCATCAATGGATGATAGGAAGAAGGGATTAACTAAAACATTGAACGAATCATACATGATGCCCACTTAAAACCACCTGGTTCAAGGAAAACATGGCGTATAATCCTTTCAGGTCGTTTATTAATTCTTTTTCAAGTTATGTAAAAAACCCGTCACCTTGGTAAAATATTTATCTTGATCGACATTTATAGGATGTGAATTTGGTTCACTGTGTATACCCACTTCACGTCATGAACCAGTTCATGACTTTTTTCTAGAGGTAGTTACACATCACGTAATAGGCACATGGTGTGTAAATGTTCTACAGACAATTTTTGGCCTAGTTATGAAAAAAGGACCCAAACCACCTCTAATGTATTTCAAACCTTGGAAAACCATCATAAAATTATTTAACATCTTTATACCTAAACTCTATTAATTAAAATAAACATACATCCCAAAACATTAGTTCATTTTCACTAAAAAAGGATCTATGTCTATGAACAAGACTCGACCACCAAGGTCTAATGAAAAAATTAATGAGGGATGTACCTGGAAAAAAATAAGGGGTCTTATAACCTCCCCACCATATAACAGATCATCCCCAAGATATTCCAAGAATAACTGTGGGGTCTCAGTGAACACTTCAATCCACTGTTCTCGCATATCAGACTCCATCACCCAGGTATCCTTCTAAACATGATCAGATTTCCACTAAAATTAAACCATAGGTATAATACATCATTGGAGATAATTATAACTATATTTTATGATCCGTATCAGATGATCCTCAAAGTATGTATTATCACAAAGCTCGACTTAATTAATTTATACCACATGATAAGGGCCGGGATAATATCTTTGAAGCTATGACATATGAAACACATCTAACATGGAATTGTATCATTTAGAAGGGCTAATTGGCATTACACTATATTGAAACTATAAACTTTATTAATTGGCCTAAAAAATGGGCTCTATAATTTCTTATTTAATGATATGACATTTCTACAACCTTGGAGATAGCTGAAGGAAATAACTATAGAAAACCTCAAACTCTAGAGGTCATCTCTGATGGTCAGCGTAGGATTTAATTCAGCTCTGTGTAGTCACCAACCACCTTCTAATAAACTAAACCTACTCATAAGTCTCCTACATGAGAGTAGGACCAAAAAGTGTGTAATCTCCTACCTCCAACCAACAAATAAGTGAATGGGACAAACTTCCATAAAAATACTGAAAAGGTTCCATTTCGATCAATTCCTAGAACCCATTAATATATGAAAACTCCATGAGTGACATATTATTCTCCCATGAACAACCACAATACAACACATAGGCTCATAAAAAATCCTATATAACCAAAATACTCCTCTCATATTGACCATTAGTCTTAGGATGATGGGTCATACTCATAATAAACATCAATCCCATATCCTTATTAATACCCTTACCGAATCATGTAGTGAGGTAGGAATCACTATTAGAAACCATACTCCTATGAACAACATGAAACAGAACTACCTTTCACATTTGAAGACTACCCATATCATCAACTGTGAAGGTATCACTGATAGGAAAGAAGTGGGATACCTTCACCAATTGATCCATAATCACCCATAACACATCATTCTTATAGAGTGTTCTAGGTAATCCTATCACAAAATCTATAGTGACATCATCCAATTTCCACTCAATAGTGGGAAGAGGTTGCGACTACTTATTTGGCCTTTAATTCTTGCATTATACCTACTGATTGGTGAAAAAACTGACCCCAAATCTCATCATGACCTTATTTATTCCTAACTACAAGTAATTTATATGGAGATTACAATACATATTTGTCAAATCATGGTGTTCCCCCCATCTTGATGCATGAAGGTCTCTCATCAACTCCTCACACAAGCCTGTAGGAACTCATACTCTACCATGTAAAAGAATATAATTCACACCATGAAGATACCATCATGATGGTGTCTCCTCACCATATAATCTTTCTCTCAAAACTAGGCCCTCCAGATCATATCACTCCTCTATCTTGATCCTATCCAAAATCATGAGTACAACAAATGTGGAATTTATTGATACGTATTCCTATGACTCTTGAACATCCAGATGCACATTTTTAAAGAGTTACATTATCCACCACTCATTGGAAAACTCCTAAAATACCTCTATCTATGTATTCTAGATCAAATCACCAATAACACCATTTCTCTTTCCCGGTGTACAATCCAACTTATAGTCGAAATACTACAGATACTCAACCCACCTCCTCTACCAAAGGTTCAGGTCCCACTAAGAAAAGATATACTTGAGGATCTTGTGGTCTATGTACACCACATACCTCTCACCCATAATATAATGTCTCCAAAATATCAAGGAATTTACTACTACTTCCAACTCTAGATCGTGAGTAGGAAAATTCCTCTCATGCGGTCTCAACTATCCAGAGCCATAAGCAACCACTCGATCCTCTTGCATCATAACTACTTTGAGTCAAACTATGGATGCATCATATTAAATGGTATATTATTTATTATAAATATGTAAAGTGAGGATTTTTGTTGAGTTTAACCTTCCTTAAATCTCCAAAAAAAATTCTTATAAGCATTGGACAAACAAACTTCACCCATTTCTTAGTTAGCCTAGACATCAGTGTGACCAGAGAGGGGAAGTCCTAGATAAAACTATAATAACAACCAACTAATCTAAGAAATCTCCAAATATCAAATACATTCTTGTTTTTTTTCCAAGATACCATGGATTCAACCTTCTACAGGTCCAGTGACACTCCTACCTCTAAGATAACATAGACCAAGATGTGTTCTTTATCATTATAGAAACTATATTTAGTTATCTTGGTGTTAAGGAGATACACTCTAAATATACTCAAGATGATGAAAATATGTTGGTAATGATCATTTGAATAATTTCATTACACTAAGATTTCATTAAAAAAATCACTATAAACTGGTCTAGAAAATAATGAAATATTTGATTTATCAAGTCCATTGACACCACTAGTGTGTTAGTCAAACCAAATTCCATCACTACAAATTAATACAATCCATAGATTCTCCTAAAAGTAGTCTGAGGTATGTATGAAGGAATCACCCTCAACTAATTGTGTCTGGATCTCAAATCAATCTAGGTGATAATCCATCACCTTTCATGTGACTAAAGAGATCATCAATGCGTAGAAGGGGATACCAGTTCTTGATCATCCTATGGTTCAATCCCTAATATTACAGACATAATTGCAAAGTCCTATCATATCTATTTAAGAAAAGATCTATCCCCCATGGAGAAATACTAGGTTGTATGAATCCTTTAGCTTCAATATATTCAAACTGGAATCTCAACTCCTAAATCTATATTGGTTACATTCTTTAAGGTGGAGTAGAAACTGGCTCTACTCTTGGCCCCAAATAGATCATGAACATGATCTATCACTTAGGAAGTAAGAAATAGAACTTGTGAGGAAATATATTTGTAAAATGATCTACCACTAGAGGAAAATAATTATTCTGCATCCCTCTATCATCTAGAAAAGAATCGATAACTAAGATGTGATAAAACATAATATGAACTAAATTGATCTTGTGTGACCATCCCAAAGATCCCACTCACCCTGATGAGAATAGCCACCTCATTCTCAATATAGAAAGGTAACTAAACTATTATAATAGTCAATATGATCTTGGTATAGAACCATAGAATCTATATCAAGAATCAATTATAAACCTTCCATTTCTAGCACAAAAGTTCCTAAAAGATATAATAACCACCAATCTCTATAGAACACACCTTAAAACACTTGATATTATTTGACCAAACTCGCAACAATTTATCAATGGTCCAAACACCTTATAAGTTTTTTTGAATACAATACCAAAACATTTTCAAAAAGAGAATATAAAAAAGGAATTTGATGCTCTATTATCAAAAGAAAACACAGGAAAGATTATATTATACAAGAATTGTATACCTGATAGTATAAGGTCATGCATCCACACAAGTTGAAGTATACTTCATAAAATGAAACTGAGAAACCCCTATAACCTGGGATATAGTATGACTCCCCTATGTTGTATTCTCTATCTAAAACTACCACTCCTGTGTCGGTGTACCATGTCACCTATCTCGACCTGAATGTCTATTTGAACTCTAGCTACAAGTCGTTTAAGGAGTAGCTGAGTCATTATCAAACTTTGGTACCTATCCTGATCCCCTACCACTTCTCTTATGCAAAATTCCCTTCATAAAACCATTGTAGGTGGCCCATCCTACTATAACCATGACACTCTAAATTAAGGTACACACACTGAGTCTGCTTTTGGTCTAATATTCCACACTAAAACCACTACAATAGGACACAGTCCTAAGATGTCATTCTACCGACCTAACTTCATTGACCATTGTTTCCTTAGAAAAACTATCATAATATTGATTCTTACCACAAGAAAAATTTCTCCCAGTCCACCCTACTGAAACAACCTGGTTGCTACTCGAGGCCTCTCTTAGACTCCCTTTAGTGATGAGTGTCTGATTCATCTTGTCTGAAAATATACCCAGATGAAAAATGCTAACATATGACCTATTCTGATAGTGATGAACATCCTAAAACAATCACTCCCTAGATATATAATTATCTACTAGAGATGGAACAAATCATTGTAGTATAGTGAAGCATCTGACGTAGTATATCACTAACTTGCCCTCCCGCATCAGGTGTATGAACCCATGAACCTTCTCATCCCTCAACTTATCGGGATAGAAGTGTAACAAGAACTTCACCTCTAAATACTTCCAAGATAACTCATCCTGTTGTCCATCATTCTCTAGAATATCCCACCAATTCTTGGTATGTCAATAGAGCATAAATAAAGTAAGCTCCACCCTCCTATCTACAGGTGTCTCAAGATGATTGAAGACCATCTGACCTAACTCGATCCTGAACATAGCTGCATAAGGGCTTGCCTCCCTAGAAATCATAGTAATATGTTACACCTGGAACTCTCTCATCAACATATGAATCAAAGCCACGATACGAACAATATCCCTTTTAAAGGACCTCATGACCCTCGGGAATCAATCATGAAGTGGAACATACATCTGATCCTCATGAGCTACACTTATATTTTACTCATTTAAATTATGAGTGTGTTGATTTTAAATCTCTTAGTTTCTCAACAAAAAGAAAATGATGAATTTTCCTTACAATACAGACTCACTCCACAGAGCATTGGATGTAATAACAAGTCCAACTTCAACAAGTAATAACAACAGAGAACCACTACATATGGTTTTTCTAAACAATTATTTCATGTTTTTTAGCATGTAATATCAGTTCTTTTCATTTCATTTGTCACTTTTAACAAGTATCTCATTTAACAGTTCAACAAGAAAAATATATCACATGTAATAAATATATCTCTATAATGAACAATGCAGATATATATATCCCCATGTTTCAATCTTGATGCATGCATAATTTCACTCCATATTGAGGCATGAGTAGAAATATCAAGAAGAAATAATAACACAAAACATGTGAATCACCCAAGGTGAAATGACATCAACTATAAAAATTGACCAATATAAATGGAAATTTCATCCCTAGGAACTCAGATTTCCCTTGGACATGGGTCAGCAACTCATATGCACAAGCTCATTACCAAGTCCTGGAACATCCTAGTCTCCTTTCTACCTTTCCCAATTAGTAAATCAATATAAAGTAAAAAATATTATAGCTAGGATACCCCTTGGTAACATATTTCAATCCGGAACACTGTCATGTGGACGAAAATGGTTGGTTAAGAGACCCCAAGTGTGCCTACCCATATGTAAGAGGCTATAAACTAGTAGTGGGGTGTGATAAGTATAGTGGGGAGACTATACCCCCATGAATAAAGTTACAAGACATCAGAAATAAAAAATAATAAATGTACCATAGTAATGGATAACAATAAAATCAATATATCAAATGACTAGGAAATAATGGATAATGAAATAAACCTATAATAATGAATCAAGTATTGACAAAAATAAGATGTATTTAAATGAAAAGATGAAAAAATACAAAAAAAAATCAGTATACATAATATAATATCAAAAGGCCCCAATCT
This sequence comes from Viscum album, assembly GCA_963277665.1. Classification (NCBI taxonomy): domain Eukaryota; kingdom Viridiplantae; phylum Streptophyta; class Magnoliopsida; order Santalales; family Viscaceae; genus Viscum; species Viscum album. The sequence continues at coordinate 766,642,129 of OY728137.1, forward strand.
GGAACCCCATGTTGGGCCCATCCCCAAACTCCAACACAACCAACAAGAAACAAAATAAACAACAATGTCCCTTTCCTTTCTCCAAACCAGCATCCATGTAATCTGCTCGACTACTATGTGGTTTCTGAATATGGTGTAAGTAAGACTCAATAGTTCACCGCGACCATTTATAAACATAATCAGTATGATAATAATTTCATACAATTAATCGATAAATAAGTGTATTAATTAATCAATTAATACAATACATAAATCATCCTATTTGGGCACCACATTAGACTGTCTCTGAGCATGTATCATAACTATTCCAACCATAACCATATATCCAAATAAACTACTTCAATGCCATGTCATTATGTCTATGATCATGTAACACAAACATACCAACTATAACCATATATCCATATTAAAAGCACTCAAATCTAGGATATTCCCCTTATATAAGTATATCAATATGGAACTGGGTGGGGCATTCTCAATATAAGCATTACAGCATGGGACCGGGCAGAGCCTGCTCAATATAAGAATTATAGAATGGGACTAGTTTGATCCCATCATTATATTCATTTAAACATCGGACTAGGCCGAGACCACTCAATATAAGAATTAAAACATGGGACTGGGACAATTACTCTCAATATAATCATTAAAACATGAATCTAAACACATGTCATAATAATAAGTATATCACAATATCACATCATATGACTAAATGGTTAATTCTAAAAATTTCTTTTAATATTTCAATTACACATTTCATTTCTTAATTTGGTATTGAACTATAACATGCCATCCATTTCAAAAAACTATTCCATTTCCATGGTGAATTTATATCAAGAAATCATTTATATATCATTTAATGATAAACACACTTCAAGCCATTGGCGAATTCATTATTAATCAAGGGTTGAATCTCCCAAAGGGTAGCCATAATCCAGGTATCATAAACAATTGAATCTAAAGGGATCAAACCAATACTTCAATCCATGATTTACCATTAAATAATTAATAAATTAATTATATTTCACATTACATTGATTAGATTCAAAATATTTCTTATACTTAGAAATTAAACATACCATAGGGATATGTTTTAGACTACTGTCTTTAACCAGTGATTAAGAAACACCAACAATGGGTAACACCAATGGAATATAAGGTAGTGGAGAACAATGAATAAACCTAGATCACATCGGATCAAGATAAAAACCAACACAAAATCAATAATGTGGTTTACACTATAATGATTTATAAGGATAGAATAGAGGGGGAAACTTAAGTAGAACAACTCGCCAAGGATCGGATATGGAAACAGAACATCTGAAGTGGAGGTAAGGGGTCTAAAATTTCTTTTAAATCATAAAAGTTTTAGAAGAGTAAGGGATACACCAAAACACTAAAATAATAATATCCATTTTCCACTTAAAACCAATGCGTTCGAGGAATACATTACCTGTAATACTTTCATGTTGTGTATTTCTTCATTTTTAAGATATGTAGAAACTCTCGTTGCCTCGGGTTAATATTTTTACCGGTAGAAATTTGAACAAAATGAATTTAGTTCACTATGTGTAACCAATTCATGTCCTGAACTAGTTTATGACATGTGTATGGTAGAAATTACAGGCTGTGTAACATGTGAACAATGTTTAAATTCTTGAGAGACGGTTTTAGAATAATTTCGACAAAAGGAAATGAAGCACATCTAATGCCTTCCAAAACATGGAAGACCCTCATAAACCCATTTGGCACATTTATACGCAATCTCCATTAATTAAAATAAACATGAATCATTGAAAATTAGATCATTTCCCCCCAAAAAAGTCACTCTATATCATAAAAATACTCGACCACCAAGGTCCAATAAAAAAAGTCAAGGAGGGGAATACATGGAATTAAGGATGAGATCTTAAAACTTCTAAATGCTAAGATGACCCAGGTAATAGACAAGTAATGTTTTATTGTGGTGTCATATCAGGTGTGCACAAGGGAGGTGACATGTCGTTCAAATCCATTGGAAAAATTTAAATCACCCAAAGAAGAAATAAAAATACTGAAAGATTGAATGATGAATAAAAAGTCACATACTGTGGGATTATAAAATGTCTATTCATCTAAGGGTAAGTGAGGGAGAGTCTGAAATGACAAGGGAGAGTTGTGGCTAGGGAGAGTGTCTCTGCGGGGAGCGTGTGATGGAGAGGGTGCATGATAGTGAGGGAGGGAGAGTGATGATTAGGGAGAGAGGCAGCATGGTTTTAGTTCCACAAGAACTTGAACGACATGAAAGAATCAGTTTGGGTTGGGTTAAATTTTTAATAGAGTGATCGATTTTATCAGCGCTCCTAAAATAGAACTGATAAAGAAAGGTTCTATGAGTGATTCTTAATATATAGATTTATAAATATTTATTTACAAAGATATTTTTTATAAAAATATTTTTAACATTATTAGTGAATATATAATAACAAATTAATTCATATTAAAAATGAAGAAATATATTTAAATAATTTTTTTTAAAAAGTGAATTCGTAACAGTTTCCTGAATTTGAGACATATAAAAAAGGAATATAAAATAATAAATATATGATATTAATTATATAAATAAGAAAAATATTAAAATTGAATTACATTGACTATACAAAATAATTAATAATAAAATTAAATGAAAAAATAGATCAAATTAAATTAAACACTTGCGCATATATTCATGATTAATAGGTTAAATTAAATAAATATTAAAAATGAATAACTATAGAAAATACTAAAAATTGAGATATATTAAAATGGAATAAATGATATTAAATTAATAAACTAGCTTGCGCACATACATACCTGTACAGATGACATACATACATATGTACACATACACATCTACTCACTCACTCACATATACACATGGATATATATACAAACATACACATTTATACATACAGTTATACATGTATGTACATTTTAAATTATTCAATATCAATATAAACATATATTTTAATAAATATATTCATTTTTTTATTATATAATTTTTTAAATAAAATATTAATATAAAACATTGATTTTAATTATATAAACATTTCTTAATTAATGTATATAAATATACTATTAAGTATTTTGACTAATATAAATTGGATATTTTCTTATATATGAAATTATTAAAACAAAATTGATTTTTTATTAAAAGTTTTAAAAATCATATATATATATATATATCTATATATATATTAGTTTCTTTGGTGTATAATTACATTAAACACACACACAAACCTCAGCCACAGGCCAGAAAGAAAGGTCATAGCCTCACCAAGGGGATATCCCACCCATCAAGCACTATTTATTTAGTACATGGCCTATAGTCCTAGTGGGAATCAAGCCTATTACCTAGCTCATAGGCCCAGTGGGCAAGAAATCCCATTACATGGCCTATAGGTACAATTCTTTTATTCAAAGGCCCATTTGTGAATAGTAAAACTACAGTATTTGTGATGCTACAATACTTTCTATAGTGATACTACTGTTATAGTTTCATTTATAGTGCCCTCCACCACTACAGTGCTGCCACTGCTACAGTGTTTTCATTGCTACAATATTTCTACAATGCTACTACACTACCTGCGCCCAATGGGTTTTGAACCCCCAACCTCAATGTAGTATTATAGGGTTCTTACCACTAAGCCAAACCCCAACTACTATATATATATATATATACTTATTGTAATATAAATATCATTTTAAATAATATAAATATTTATATATATTTTAAATTACTCACTATGAACAAACTCTATCCTCAACCACCTATCCCACATCCATGAATGCCAGATGGAGATTGGGATGGTGGAATAGTTGTGTTTTCCTCTAAAACCCTGTGTAAATTCACCCAAATTGTTATACAAACAAACAACCAAAACAACCCCAACCACCAAATGTTCGCAATCCATTCGATATATATATATATATAATAGGTTTACCTGATTCTAAATAATCTATAATTACCTAAGCTACTTAAGAGATATGATGGTCCGACCGACTCAAGATTTTAGATAAGGTCTAAGGGAAGTGAGTTGATATTAAGGTTATATTTTCATAAATTTACTTCATTAGTCATGAAATTTATTGCAATAATTTGTGTTTCTTTTTAGCCTCCACTTGAACTGTATAAATTAGTATACACCTCTCTTGAGGTTTCCTATACCCAATTTAGATGCATGGTGAGTAATCTCAAAATGGAAGGTGATGTAAAGGTCAACGCTCATTTTTACACTTCCCTTTAAAACATCGAGGATACTCCACTAAATTTCATCAATTTCACTTTGAATTTAGAGGATATGATTTGATTAAATTCAAAGTGATAATAAATTAAGTGAAGTACTCGTATTCTTTTATCAAACTCACCTCACCCTCATATACTGAGTTTTTCATGGATAATATCTCAATTAGCATGGGAAATATAAATTTGAGGGAAATGAATAGAAAGATATATTCTAAAAATGAATGATCACTAAAAAAAGGAAAACCTATTATTATAACTCTAGCATTGGCATTTGAATTTCAAAATTACATTGTAAAAAAAACAGAATGAAAAAGTGTTAAGTTATGAAACAACATGATTGATGAAGACTATATTCCTCCATTATTGTTTCACATACCATATTGATATCTTTTTCTTTCCTCATATTTCATCCTCCTAAGATGGTAGTGGAATATCCTTTGACATTATGGAACTCGATTATGGGTTTTCATGGATTGGAACTTCACCTTTCCCAATAACGGTTCTCTTCTATTTATAGATAGAATTATCTCTCTTTTAAATTTTAAAATCTTTTTCTCCTACTGGTATTTTTCTCTTTGAATTGGCCAATTTTATTTTTCTCTTAGCAAAAATCTCCCCTCTTATTTTAATGTTTCCTCTTATCTATCTATGCAAGAGAGAGATTGGTGATTCGCAGAGTCTTATCTTATTTTATGGTGGATTCCAACTAGATGGTGGTAGAAGATTCCCTAGGTATATTTATTTTTAAATCTTCTCTGGTGGAAGACTATATCACATGTGTATAACCAGTGGGATCCAGCTTTTGAAAAAATGTAGTTACAACACCCTATGGTGTGGATTTTGTGGTTGTAGTGCAGCCCATGTATGGGATGCATAACATATGGCATAGTGGACTCTCCATGGCTGCAGTGGGTTAATCCCTAATTTTTTTTGGTTCAGCCATTTTGGAACCCTTCTTACAGTGTAGTGACTTAATCTTCAAAAAATATATGCTACTGTAATGTCCCCATCCTGGGAGCCACTAAAAGGTACCCTAGGTTGGGTCACCATATGGAATTAATCACACCTCCCCATACACTGGATGTTTTTGACAAGCAATGAGGATCTAAATGAGTCATGTGGGGAGACTATACCCTCTTTACGAGGGTAATCATTAACAGAGGACAATATAAATAGCAGAAACAATATTCAATAATCCAAGAACATGCATAATCAACATCTCCCAATACTAGGTACAAACCATAGACAACCATAAATCTATTATGCCATGCTAAACAGTTCCATGTGAACAAAACCCAAAATAAAAAAACGGAATTCCCCAAATAGTCATGACCCAAATTCGGAACCTCTTCCATGCACATCACAGGCCTAACTCAACTCCCAATCTCATTTCTCTCACTGATATCCCGACCTTCAAGCATGGAATCTACTTGGGTACCCATGACGGCCCAAGAAGGGGGCGAGTACAACTCAGTAGGCCATCACCAATGATGTCTACAAAATATCTATTCTGAAGAGATAGTGAATGCAAGTACTAAATAAGTGACATTGAAATAGAAGAAAATTTAAGTTCCATTAGTTATCAAGGTTCACTTAATTCATTCCTAGTATTATTCCTAGTTTCATTACTTATACAATCTTCATTACTTAATTCATTTCCACCACATGTTCAATAGGTTAAGAAAATTCACCAATATCAATGCATTAGAGGAGTAATTCAATTGCCCTATATCACTAGGGATAAACACATAATGACATATACAACACACTCGCCTTGAATCCTCAGTCTAGGTGGTCTTGTAGAATGTATCCATTATGGGAATAAAACTTTGTCCCCTTCCATAATCTATTCATTATGGGATGGAGTTTAGAGCCTCAGTCTAACTTGACCTGTGGGTGTAGAACCTCATGTCAATACCCCACTCTACCAAGCCATGTGAACTTGCTTATTTATCCATTAGCCACACACAAACCATACCACAGAAAACAAAACCAATACTAATATAAATCCTAAACCATAACAACAACATGGAAATCAATATCAACCCATAACCCATTAACACATTTCCTATTTATATCATTTATCCCTTTAGCCCGATTCCAATTTCCTATGCCTAACTCACTAAGAATATTCACTAGTCCCCTAAATTTACCCATTTGACATATCTAACCATTATCATATTTTAATTCACTTAAAATGTTCATCATTTCAATGTATTAGTCCACTTATGCATTTCAATTACAAAACACAATTCATTTGGCACATTCGCATTAATATCATTTAAACCATTTTTTCATGTCAAGCATAAAGATTACTTATCCATTATTCATATCTTCACACAAGTACCAAAATAGCCTTATTAACCATCAAATTAACCAATCAACATGTTCATCATGGTATCTACCTAAACATGATTCATGTTCAAACATAACATTTTTTATTCCATTTTCGGTAAGGTCGGTGAACCCCATGGGTGGCCCTAAATCAATGCATCCCATGAGGATCATGAGGGGTTCAATTTTTCATTTAGACACCATTTAACCAAACCTCACTAACAGTACCATGAACATGGAAAGGGGAAATCAAGAACACAACCTCATGGAACATATATATATTTAAACCATGGGATATTACTTGTAGACCACCTACCTTGAATCCATAGATGAAAAATCTCTTAATTGTCACCTTATATACTGATCCTAACCCACATTGAATCAAAAACCTAGATTCTACAAAAAAAAGGTTTTAGGGATTCAGAAGATGATCTCCCAATATAATAACCCAAATGCAAAAAAGAGAATAAAGTATAGGATTATACTTCCACAAATCTTTAATTCACAACCAATGACACTCCAAATAGCCATGAATCAAGAGAGAACAACCCTTTTTAAGGTTTGGGGATTTGAGTTTTAATGAGGGAAAGAGGTATGAGAAGAGGGGGGAAAATATTGTGAGACTTAAAAATCCCTATGTGTCCATTTTTAAAAAATTTCAACTTTAATGGGGCACACAGTTTACCCACAAAGTTTTCCAAACCATGCATAAACTATGCGCATGCCACTATTGATGGGAAGTTAGGTCACATTCTTACCTGGGTAGTCCCTCATGGTTTAAAAACTCTGTGATATTCCATTTTCCAAGGTTTTATGGTTTTCCTAGGAAGGCCGCACAATTTACTTAACCCTTCACAAACCATGTTCCTTGCACAGTTTGGCCCAATTTTCCTTTTTTTGTGTCCCGAACTCCAAAAACACCCATAAGGCCCCTCATGGTCCTAAGAATAATTTCATTAACCCAAAAAATAGTTTGGAACCAAAATTTAAATGAGGAAAAACCTCCATGAACTCCAAGATCCTAAAACTACTGCCAATTTGTGCACCTCCATGCTGTAGTCGAAATCCTGGGGTGCAGCGGTCATCTGCTTGAGCACTAGAGGTGATCCATGGTCACCCTAGGTTTTGATATTCAAATTTGGATCAAAATTTATATTCCTTGTTGGAGTCCATGTGGTTTCTTGACGATTTTTTCTTGGTGATTTGGCGGTTTGCAGCGTAACAGAGGTGGCTTGCGGTGCAAAGTGTGTCTGATGATGATGGTGCATGAGTGACCCAAGATGATGTCATATTTTTAAGTGCACGGTAACCATGTCATGGAATTCTTCCCACCTAAAATTTCAGTTAGGAGTACTTTTATTAATAATTAAATGTGTCCCATTAACTTCTTGATAAGTCTTATGGGTGTTAGAGGATTCCCTACGCCACTATGTGCCGCCCCACGTTGGTGATACTCTCCACCCATCTCTATGTGGACCTAACCCCCACAAACTGACGTGCTACTATTATTGTGTTGTTCAATATACGATCTTACCAACTTTTTTAACCCATGCAGGTTATACCCATGGAATTACCTGGCTGATCGGCCCTTTCATGGGTTGGCCATATGGATTGCAGAATGTGGGTTAAGGGATAGAAGGGTTGACCCATATTTTTGATTAGTTCTGTTCTCTTTTCCATTTTGTATAAAAACACAAAAAATACTCAAAATAATTGATCAAAGTAAAATAAATATTTTTCTTTCTTTATAGTAGTATGAATGCGGTGTATTTTTAAATTTAGGTTTGGACTAATAGTTATGGGTTGTGTTTCTCTAAGATGTTAAATTATGTCATTGGTATTTAAAATAAGATAATATCATGCTTTTGACTACGAAAACATGAAAAAAAAAATTATTAGAATAGAAACGTTCTAGTCTAATACGAATAAGAAGAGAATGGGTATTTTCATATTAAATATCGAAAGTGATCTCACATAATGTGTTTCTACCTTACGTGGGAAGAATAGAAGAGGGAATAAGAGCGATACTCATTAAATATTTATCTTCATATTTTTGAAATGAGGGCTAGAGAGAGAGAGAATAAATCCTACTAAACATCAATGACACTCCTGTAGGTAAAAGGGGCGGATAATGATAGGATTTTATATTGATTATTTGTACATCGAAGAGGAATAAGTAACCATGCACTATATTGATTATCTATATTCTAAGGATATTTCTTCCCTGTACAAAAGTTATGAAGATGAAATATATCACTGGTATAGAATGAATTTTTTTCCAGACTTTCACTGGAAGGAAAATAACATGGGATGTTCATGAATAACTTTTTGAAGAAGGTGGTTATTGCAAGTAGGTAAAGAAGTATCTCGTGAGGGTTTAAAAATGAATCTACACAAAATTGAGGATTCACCTATCCATGAAACTGTTGTTGATTGGAGATAAACCTACATGTGTTTCCCTATCATTCTTGGTTTTCAATTTTTTAATTTAATGTATAAACACAAACACAGATATGGATTTTAAAATTGTGAACAATTGCTTTTATCAGTTCAAAAAAAGTGATGATAATTGAAGCGCTATTAAAAGGGGGTCCCTTTTACCAGTGCTAAAAAATTGTTGATAAAGTCCCCTTTTATTGGTGTTAAAAAAGTGATGATAAATGTCCAAAAAAATAATTTTTTTCTGTTTTGTAAATCTGAGGCCCTTTTAACAGCACTTGACCACCACTATAATAGATCCCCCACCCATTTCACCCAATCACACACCCACTTGACCCCCTATCACCCATGCACCCCTTTAACACTGCTAGACCCACCTGCACCCACCCTCTCTCCCATGTCCCTGCTTGGATTCAAACCTGATACGTCTCCCTTGCTCGCTTGCACCTCTACCACTCGCTCATTTTGTTTTTTTCCATTTAAGGATATATCTATAAATATATATAGTTATATATTTATATTTATTCTTATATTAATATAGATTTATATTAATATACATATAGTTATATTAATATATATTTATAATATTAGTTTTAAATACATTTATAAAATATGGTTTTTTTGTGTGAGTTTATAAATATATATATATATATATATATATATATATACTACATACATACATACATACATACATACATACATACTTATATATATATATGTGGGTGTGTATCTTTAAGTATAATTATACATATTTATATATATTTATATATATATTATATATTAATATGTATTTACAAATGTTTGAATATATTGATAATATATTTCAGTTTTTTAATACAGACACACACAAATACACACAAACACACATTATATAGAGATATAAATATTCATATATTTGTATTTAGAATAAAATGGATATTATATTTTATTTAGATAAGTCTTATATATTGAGAAATATATTTTATATAAAAATATGTATAATTATTTATTTATAAAATTAAATTTTTATGTTTGAATATATGAAAACTATTTATATATTGTTATATATTTTATTATAAAAAATATTAAATTATGAAAATTGATAAAATTTCAATGCCATAATATCAATATGAATGTAATCCCTAGGATGAAATTCAGTCGTCATTGAAAAAGGGAAAAAACCCTCAAATGAGGTTGAAAATCCATCAAATGTTAAAAAATCAAGGTACCCCGACTAAAAAATCATTTTAGAGGCCTTATGGGAATATTTTGGCCTCAAAATACTCGACTAAGTATTTAATGCAATTCATTGAGGTGTAGAGATCATCGCAATCTTCTATTTGATATGTGGTAGAGCCCAAACAGACACCCGGATCAGAAGTTATTTCCATTTGAAGTTTGAGTTGCATTTTCAACTTATTTTAGATCTTTAATTTATATATATTTTTATATTAAAATTGCTATTAAATGACTATTGCATGATAAAAATTACTAAATTATTAATATAAATTTTTTTTAAAATTATTTCATAAACCCTTTTTTATTAAATATCTTATATATTAAGTTTAAATTTCTATTTATCCTTATGTAAAACATATTTAAAAAATATATTATATTTCTATCAATATAAATATATTTATATATTATTTTAAATGAAATATTTTTTTTTTTGAAATATACCCCCTTTATCAGCTCTAGTAAAAAAGAGATGATAAAGTGAGTTCTTTATCAGCGCTTTTAGAAAACACTGATAAAGGGGTACATTTAATAGTGTATTTTTATCGTTGTTAAAAGTACATTTTATCATCTCTTTTGGTTAACACTGATAAGCATACCTCCTTTATCGGTTTTTTACTAGTGCTGATAAAGGGGGGAACTGCCCTTATGCCGATTTGTGGGAGATAATATTTAATTAGAGAAGAAAATCATTAAAAACATTAATAGGAAAACTATGAAATAATGCATCATCAATAAATTATCAAGCCACATTTCAGGCATGGTTTTGCAGAGTGCTTATAGTTGGTGGATAGGGGCTAGGGGGAAACTGGGGCATGACGAGGAAGATAACGGGAAGGTGTGGAAGGTAGAAGGGAGTGTGGGTGATGGTCGATGATGTTGGGAGAGTGTCTCCACACTACCAGATGGAGATGAGAGAGGCGTATTGAGAAACTCTATGACCCTCCTCCCATATTCCCCATCATTAATATTGCTTACCTATATGAGCATCTCAGGAAAAAAAATCACCAGGTGGGGTCTCTTCATGGCTCATTATTTGGAATACTCATCTATCTAAGAAACATTAAGGTGAGAGAAATTCAGAACCCATGCACTTCCCCTTGTTAGTATCCCCCGATATGAGTGTATATTTATATTAATTAGAGACAAAAACACTCATAAAGACAGTAGGTTGGGCCACCCCATGAAATTATCAAACAAATCTATCCTCATCTACCTGTCCAACCTTTATGAAATTCAGATGGATATGGGGGTGGTGGAATAGTAGTAGGTGCCTCCAAAACTATATAGTAATTCCACCAAATTGTTATAGAAACAAAAAAACCACCCCACCTTCCCACAAAACTAAGAACTTTTGTTGATTCAAACATATAATGGGTTTTTTGATGCTAAAAGAAAAATCACGACTTGTAGTTGTATAAATAAACACAAGACGGGTGGCATTCAAGAATAAAAAATTTCCTAGTTGATGTATTTAATAAACTATATCCATGTGTTATTTTTCACTTCAAATGTATTATTATATGAAGTATATAAAATTTGATAATATAATTATTAATATAAAAAACATTCCAAACAGAAATCACAACCATTATAAGTAATACGCATAACATTTATTACACGCACACTAGCACAAAATATTTATAACACACACAACCAAAATACATATATAATACAAAAAAATTTATAAAAAAATAATGTTTATAATATAAAAAATATAATAAATGTTTACAAAACATAAATTGTTAGTGGGAGGGAAATGTATGTGACACACCAATCTCCCAAGGTAGGAGGACGTATCATACAACCCAACCACAAAAAAAACACAAATAGGTTCCAAGACTAAAGAATACATCTCAAAATAAAAAGAGATACACAAAACCGAAGAAAACCCCAATGGGAAAAGTATCATGAAACACTACCACAATGAGAAAGACAATAAAAATTTTACAGTAATGAGTAAGACCTAAAGAAGATAACATGGTTCAGACCCCTTTGTTATACTCTATGTCGAGAACACCACCCACACTTCTTTTATAATATTTTAAAGCGAAGAAAATGATAGGTGATTATAATAGATATACAGAGAAAGGAATAGAAGAAGAACATATAATACTAGGGGAACCTAATGCCTACACTCAAAGGGAACAAACATGTAATTACAATGAAATAACCTGGGTAAAATTTCAACAGGAACATGAGAAACCCAACCCAACCCTTATTAATAGGGTTGACCTTACCTATCGAGGAACCCTATAAGAATTGATATACCTGTTTGCTGCAATAAAGGAACATGAAAACCCTTAAGATATTCATCAGAATAGTTCTCACAACCACCACGGATTGTGTCTCCAACATATCCATCAATGAGCTCTTCCTCTTTGGATCATCTTCTTCCCTTCCCAGTCAATCTCTCTCGACTTCACCTTGTCTCTAAGTTTTGACTCTGTCTTGTATCAGCTGGAGGAGGGAGCTCGAACAATTAAAACCCCTTCAAACAAATCCTTGAATGGCCTTGGGACACTTGGATATCCGAAAAGCTTAGAAAAAAAGTTGATGCAATAAAATCTCATGTAAAGACCCTAAAAATTCAAGGAAAATTTTTTCTTAATTTTCTTGGGAATTTTACAAGAACTCAGTTTTTGACGGCACCTGATTCCGAGGCCCAGTGTACCCAAAATTATTTTCCAAAGTTTAGCTCTGGTACGTTCAGTGAACGAACAAGTAGGTTTTTCTAACTTTTGAACCAGTGCTTGGAATCGAATTCTGAGGGCACCAATGGAATCACAGCACCAGTAATTGCATAGAAACACCTTTTCTGGAGTTGCGTTTTCTCAGGTGTGGTTTTTAATTTTTGGGGTTAAGTTAAAGAATAAAATAAAGTGGTGCGATAATTTATTTTATTTTACTTAAAGCGGCTTAACCTAAGTTAAGAATATAAGGTGGGACCCACAATATCCTACCCAATTGGTAGGATATTTGTGAGGTGGGGCCTGCACGAGCCCCACCGTTTCTTTCCTTCTAAGTAACGCACCCGCACCCCCCTTTTTAATGAAGTCAAACCGTACGTTTATTCTGGTTAAGAAACGTCTCATTAAATTGGGCAGTTAAATCGTTACAATTAATTCATTGAATTAATTGTTCATTACTTATCTTTTGAATTTCAAATTCTTATGTTATGATAATAAAATAAGGGAAGGACTTATTTTATTATGGTTGGGTTTGTGTTGTGTTAAGACTTTGGGAGAAAAAGAGAGGATTCTTCGTTCTTCGACGAAGAACGTGAAGAACGCACCGCCCCCAACGAAGAACGCCGACCTCAGACGGCGGATGACGGCGAGAGACGCCTTCCTCGGAGATAACCTAATGCCAACGACGCTCCTTCAGTGACACTTCTTCCGCGTCGATCCTCTTCTTCCGCGGTGATCCTTTTCTTCCGCGACGGTTAATTCTATGACGCACGCTCGTTCGACAACAACGTTGAGGTAGGGGTTATGTGTTTTAATTTTTGAAATCTTCCGTCATCTAACCCCGTTCTTTTGAACCTCTTGATATCGTTTAACGGGAGGGGGCCGGACTGCACAAACACGGCCGACCCTCCTTCCTGATTATTATTTGTTGTTGCGGTTCAAGGAAAAGTAACGCGGTGTCGTCGCACCATGCGGGAACGAGCGGCAAGGAATGTGCGGCGTCGTCGCGCCACGTATTTGAGAATTGAACCAAGATGTGGCGCCGTTGCGCTGCGCCGGAAAGAAACCGAAGACACTGCGGCCGGAGCGGGGCCGCGGTGAAGGGGCGCGGCGCCGTCGCGCCGTGCCGGACGGACCAAGGTCGCGGCTTAATCCGCGACAGAGCAGCAGAACCGGAGGCCGGAATCGGGCCGCCGGCATCGGAGCAGGGGGACCAGCCTTGCCGGTCCCGTGGTGGCAGAAGCCGGACGACCGGAGCGGGCCGGTCGGACCGTGGAAGAACCGGGGGTTCGAAACCACCGGCTGGGAAGACGTGAGCGGCCCCATTAAGGGGTCGCGGTATCTCCACGCGGGGGTAGCGCCCCCCGCATTCGAACGGCTCGGCCGTTCGGCCGAGCCCCTGGCTAGCGCGCCGCGCGCTGGGCCGGCTGCCCTGGCTGGTCCGCCAGACCGGGCCGCTAGGCCGGGCCGCGCCCAGCTGGGCCGCGCCGTGCCGCGACAACCGGGCCGGGCCGCACCCAAGCGGGCCGGACCCGGACCCAGTTCGGGTCGACCCGGTACGGGCCGACCCTGGGGGTATCGGGTCGGGTCGGACCAGGCCCGAACCCCTTAATACCGAACCTCTTTCGGTCCGTTGCGCATAACTTGAGCTACTGACCTTAGATCGACGCACCGTCAGTTGCGTAGCGATCCTTGGACCGAGACGGTCGTTTCGGTATACTACACTCAGGGTTTCGGAGAACTTTGAGTTCTGACGGGTTGGTTCGTACACGAAACCAACCGGGCCCTCGGAGCGGAAATGCTCATAACTTGAGTTCCGGATGTCCGATTGACGTTCCGTTGACTTTGATGGATTCCTCTAAGTGAGATGGACCTTTTGACTTACTCCGCTCGAGGTTTGGACACAGTTGGAGTACGATCGGGTTGGTTTTTCCTTAAAAAACCAAGTGGGCCCCTGGAACGAAAACGCCAATAACTCTCAGACCGGGCGTCCGATTGACGCGCCGTCTGTGACGTTGAGTTCCTGTTGACGATACAGATCTTTTGGATACATCAAATCTTGACTATGTGTCAGTTGATGTATCAGCCTCTCGGCTCGTGGAGCGGACCCTCCCGAACGAGCTTGCTGTGTGCGGGAGCCCTAGAGCTGGCTGCAACGACGACGACAACGACTGTGCAGAAATCCTTCATGGATTCGACGGTGATGACTATGGCACTCAGCAATCTTACGTGGATCAGTGCTACCAATCATGTGCGGGTTAGATCCTGTCTGGGTCAGCGCTCATCGGTCCTGTGTGGGCCAGCGCCTACAGATCCTGTGTGGGTCCGATCCTGTGTGGGTCATTGCGGGGGTTTGTTAGCTATCGATCCTGTGTGGGTCCGATCCTGTGTGGGTCCTTGCGGGGGTTAGTTACCTATCGATCCTGTGTGGGTCTGATCCTGTGTGGGTCATTGCGGGGGTTAGTTACCTATCGATCCTGTGTGGGTCCGATCCTGTGTGGTTCATTGTGGGGGTTAGTTACCTATCGATCCTATGTGGGTCCGATCTTCTGTGGGACATTGCGGGGGTTAGTACCTATTGATCCTTTGTGGGTCCGATGGCTTAGATGAATCAGTGGCTATATCTGATCATCTCTATCGTTATACGTAGAAGTATACCTGTGTGAGTTGAATCCTGTATTTCTTTCCTATGTGGATTGTGTTGGGCTATCCTATGTGGATTACGTTTTGTTTTCCTGTGTGGACTGGGTTGTACTTGAGCTCGGATGTTGGATCTGAACTGGAATTGATGACTTAGGTATATGTATGGGCATATACCTAAGTAGTGTCATATGTTACTTCATGATTGTATATTTCCTTTGTGGATTATCATTTGTTGATTCTGGGAGACCTTCGGGGGTCTCGAGGTCCCTACTGAGTAGCTTATACTCACCCATGCATGGGCTATGCCCGCACTACGTTGTGTTGGTTGCAGACGATGGACAACGCTGATTGCGGTTGAGGCTTGTGGAGCAAGTCGGTACCCGGAGGTGGACCGCTGGGCGGGACGTACTCGGAGCGGACGGCTGGACCTGAGGAGCTGTGGAGGCTATCTATACTCACCCTTCAGGTGGGACTACCAGTGGATGACTCGAGGCTACGACTTTACTTTCAGTTGTTGTTTTCCCTTTCCAGTTGTACTTTACTTTCAGTTTGGGTTTGTATACTGGCCCACTTACTTTTCTGCACTTACTTTTGTATCAGTTTTTACTTAGTGTTTACTTCTACTTCTTGCTTGCTCTGTTGTGTTTTTTTACTTTACAAAGGCAATTCCCTCCCTTTTTAACGGAAATTACGCCTTGGTGCTAGTCGTCAGCCCCTGGCCTATGGAAGGCAGTCTTGGGGTAGTCACGGCACAGGCCCCAAGGACGGGTCGTGACAAATTGGTATCAGAGGAGTTCGGTTCTACCGCAGAACTTTATACTCTGGTATTTTTCTATGTGAAGCAATAGTATTAAGCATATTGGGTGTGGTTATCAGTCCAGGGAGTCCAGTGTTGGTATGGCAGCCGACGTATCAGTACACCAGGACCGTGACTTCTGATTTCCGACTTAATGCACGAAAACATTGATTGCGTGTGTGTTTCAAGTTTTCTTTGTGATTACTTGTGCCAGATCACCAGGTATAATGTTCTGACCATGGCACACCTGTTTCTTTTCAGGATGGCCCCACGACGGCAGCCAACTAGGGTTCCGAGAGTTGTGCGTGACGATAGCCCACCGAGCGACGAGGCCTCGGTACAGGGCCCTTTGACAGCAGAGGCACCGGCGGTACCTCTACCCATCGAGCCACCGATGCTACCAGCCCCAACCGCTGACGATGCACGTCGCCTTAGTGCACTGCATGAGTTTCAGCACCAGCGATCGCCCAAGTTCCGTGGGGAGACAGACCCCCAGGTAGCCGAGGATTGGCTGGAGGCAGTTGTATGGGTTTTCAGGTTAGTGAGGACACCAGCAGACCTCATGGTGATCCTCACAGCGAGCCTACTGCACGTGATAGCAGGAAGATGGTGGAGCTTGATACTCCAGGTGCATGACGAGGCATCTCTTCTCTGGACGGACTTTGAGAGCCTCTTCCGCTCGGAGTTCGTCCCGACCACCCTCCGTGCGGTGCGCATCCAGGAGCTTCTACAACTGCGGCAGGGCAGCTTGACGGTTGCCCAGTACTCGACGAGATTTACCGATCTCTCGCGCTACTCGACATACATGGTACGTGACCCATTCTTCTGGGCCCAGACCTTTGAGAAGGGATTGAGGCATGAGATCAGGGCATCGCTGATCTCCCTCAGCATTCCGACTCAGGCAGGGGTGCTGGAGCGAGCCCTTCTCATCGAGAGCTTCCTTACTAAGCCTACTTCAGCAGCGAGACCTGCCGCAGGGCGGCACGTAGCAGAGTATTCTGAAGCAGGCAGTCGACGGATGACTCATGGGTCCAGGCAGACCAGACCCTCAGGCAGACGACCTCAGGACACTAGCTCAGTAGTGTAGGGCACACATCGCGGAGCCAGTCTTTTGAGTGGCAGATAGTGCTACACATGCGGCGGGCAGGGCCACATGGCACGTGACTGCCCGAACCGCCTTGATGAGGAGCAACAGATGGTTGAGGGACCACCAAGGTAGAGGCAGAGGGTCAACTGTGGCGGTCCGCAGGGAGTAGGAGGATGAGGCAGAGGAGCTGGCCGAGCAGTAGGTGGTGGGCGACGCTTTGAGGCTCTACCACCACCACCATCAGGAGGTCCACCCCGACCACAGGGAGATGGCGAGAAGAGAAAGGCACAACTCCAGGAAGCGGAGGCCTACGACCACGATGCACCCGAGATGATTCGAGGTACTATCTGTGTCTATTCCATCCTTTATGTAGTTATTATAGACAAAGGAGCGAGTCATTCTTTCATATCCACTGCCCTTGTTCGGAGCTCGGAGATTCCGACAGAGCCGTTGGCTCGATCCTTACGGCTAGAGACTCCTATGGGAGCAGAATCGATGATTACGCACTGGTGCCGGCAGTGTGAGCTTACTCTAGGAGGCAAGAGCTTCGGCTGGGATCTTCTTGTAGTGGCGTCAATCCCTTACGACGTCATCTTGGGCATGGATTGGTTATCTACTGTTCAAGATCAGATTGACTGTATTAGGCGCAAGGTGCGATGTGTACGCACCGATGGGCACAGGTTCACCTTCACCGGCGAGAAGGGAGCCTTCGCAGCACAGGATGGACTCTCGCAGAGGAGAGGAAATCCCATCACTCATCAGTTGGATAGCCTCATCCTAGGAGCAGTTGACTTGCGGAGTCCTAGTTTTCCTGCAGTGGTGGATCAGTATGCAGACGTTTTTCCCGAAGACGTTCCAGGACTACCTCCTCGCATAGAGGTAGACTTCTATATTGATTTGTACCCCGGGACAGCCTTGATATCCACTCCAGCATATTGGATGGCCCTCGCTGAGCTTCGAGAGCTACGAGTACAGTTGGAGAACTTGCAGGGCAAGGGATTCATCCGACCTAGTGTTTCACCCTGGGCTTCCCCGATTTCGTTCACCAAGAAGGCGGACGAGAGCTTGCGACTTTGTGTCGACTATCGTCACCTGAACCGGGTGACAGTGAGGAACAAGTACCTGCTACCGAGGATTGATTACCTCTTCAATCAGCTCAAGGGAGCATGGTGGTTCTCAAAGATAGACCTTAGGTCAGGCTATCA
Organism: Viscum album; assembly: GCA_963277665.1. Lineage (NCBI taxonomy): Eukaryota > Viridiplantae > Streptophyta > Magnoliopsida > Santalales > Viscaceae > Viscum > Viscum album. The sequence continues at coordinate 766,660,802 of OY728137.1, forward strand.
TCATCTCATAGTTCGAGACGAGGACATGCAGAAGATGGCCTTCGGATGTTGGTATGGCCACCATGAGTTCTTGGTTATGCCCTTCGGCATAAAAAATGCTCCTGCAGTGTTCATGGGCCTCATGAATAGGATCTTTCAGCCATACCTCGATCGATTTGTCGTGGTCTTCATCGACGACATTTTGATATACTCGATGACTGAGGAGGAGCACGCCTACCACTTGAGGGTTGTACTAGACACACTTCGAGAGCAAAAGATTTATGGAAATCTCTCGAAGTGTCAGTTCTGAATACGTGAGGTCCACTTCTTGGGACACGTCATCTCTGAGGTGGGAGTTTCGGTGGATCCTACAAAGATTGAGGCAGTGTTAGCTTGGGAGCCACCTAGGAGCGTGGCGGAGGTGCAAAGTTTCTTGGGACTAGCTGAATACTATCGGAGATTTGTGCCAGACTTCTCCAGAGTTGTGACACCACTCTCAGCTTTGTCGAAGAAGGGGAAGACCTTTGTGTGGTCAGACAGATGTCATCAGAGCTTCCAGGAGCTGAGACAGAGATTGACCAGCGCACCTATCTTGAGGTTGCCGGAGGAGGGAGTTGGGTATGTGGTTTACTTTGATGCATCAAGGACCGGACTCAGATGTGTCCTGATGCAGGAGTGGGCCATGATCGCCTATGGATCATGCCAGTTGAGGCCGCATGAGCAGAACTACGCTACTCATGACCTAAAGTTAGCAGTAGTGGTCTTCACTATGAAGATGTGGCGACACTATCTGATGGGAGAGCGCTTTATAGTCTTTTCTGACCATCAGAGTCTCAGGTACATCTTCTCATAGAAGTACTTGAACCTGAGATAGCAGTGATGGCTTGAGTTCCTCCAGGACTATGACTTTGAGATAGTCTATACTCCTAGGAAGGGGAACGTGGTAGTCGATGCTCTCAGCAAGAGGATGGGCATTCAACTACTTGGGGAGGTGACAGAGCAGCTTGCCGCTTTTCAGATATCCTTTGTGGATCGAGATGGAACGACCTTCCTTCAGTCTCTCACAGTCACTCCTCCACTACTGAAACGGGTCAGAGAGGCACAGCGTGGGGACGCTGACTGTGAGACGTGGCGTGCGCATATATCCTCAAGACAGGCACCTGATGGTTTCTCCTTTGGAGAAGAACACATCATCCTTTTCAGAGGACGTACTTTGGTACTAGTTTCTTTACGAGAGGAGGTGCTGATAGAGTTTCACACTTCCCCTTTGGCGGTACATCCTGGAGTGGCGAAGATGTACCAGGATCTCAGATGACAGCACTGGTGGCTGGGCATAAAGAAGGCTGTGGCAGAGTTTGTTTCTCGATGCCTCACCTGCCAGCAGGTGAAGGCAGAGCATCAGGTACCAGCAGGCTTGGTACAGCCCTTGGAGGTCTCGGAGTGGAAGTGGGACGGGATATCTATGGACTTCATGACTGGACATCCACTCACTTCCAAAGTTCACGACTCTATTTGGGTGATTTTCGACTGACTCACCAAGTCAGATCACTTCTTACCCATCAGAGAGTAGGGCTCAGTGGAGAGATTGGGACGTCTCTATGTTCAGGAGATTGTACGACTTCACGGTGTGCCATCATCTATCATCTCCGATCGAGATGCTCGCTTTACTTCCCGGCTTTAGAAGGGGTTGCTGGAGACGTTCGGGACGCAGCTACGTCTGAGCACCACCTTTCTCCCTCAGACGGATGGTCAGACAGAGAGGACCATACAGACTCTCGAGGACATGCTCCGCGCATGTGTCCTCGTCTTTGGTCGCAGCTGGGAGGACCACCTACCCTTGGTGGAGTTCGCGTACAACAATAGCTACCACTCCACCATTGGGATGGCACCATACGAGGCGTTGTATGGCCGACCTTGCATATCTCCTTTGTGCTGGACAGATCCTAGGGAGTCGGAACTTGTGGGACCGGAGATGGTCCAGGCCACGACAAAGAAGGTCCAGGTCATCCAGGAGTGGATGAGTATAGCTCAAAGCTGGAAAAAGTCTTATGCTGACAAGAGGAGGAGGCCACTAGAGTTCAAGGATGGCAACCACGTCTTCTTGAGGGTCTCACCTCGACATGGATTACGGAGATTTGGATGAGGCGGCAAGTTGTCTCCATGCTTCATCGGACCATTCTAGGTCCTTAGCAGGATTGGCGCAGTGGCTTATCTCCTGGCTCTACCACCTTAGTTACACTGGGTGCACGATGTCTTCCACGTATCTCAGCTGAGGAGATACATGTGCGGCCCGACGCATATCATTGACCATGGGGAGCTGGACGTTGATGATGGGGAGACTTTTGCGGAGGTCCTAGTGAAGATTGAGGATCGATAGGAGCGGGTCCTACGTGGATGGTCGATTCCTCTAGTTCGCATCAGATGGAAGCACGAGAACCTCCAGGAGAGCACTTGGGAGCGGGAGGCTCAGATGCGTGCTCAGTACCCACATTTGTTTCCCTAGTTTTTGATGTATCTCTACGGGGACATAAATCCCTGAGGTGGGAGTGATGTAAAGACCCGAAAAATTCAAGGAATTTTTTTTCTTAATTTTCTTGGGAATTTTGCAAGAACGCAGTTTCTGACGGAACCTGATTCTGAGGCCCGGTGTACCCAGAATCATTTTCTGAAGTTTAGCTCGGGTAAGTTTAGTGAACGAACGAGCGGGTTTTTCTAACTTTTGAACCGGTGCTCGGAAACAAATTCTGAGGGCACCAATGGAATTGAAGCACCGGTAATTGCTTAGAAATACCTTTTTCGGAGTTACGTTTTCTCGGGTGTGGTTTTTAATTTTTTGGGTTAAGTTAAAGATTAAAATAAAGTGGTGCGACAATTTATTTTATTTTACTTAAAGCGGCTTAACCTAAGTTAAGCGGATAAGGTGGGACCCACAATATCCTACCCACTTGGTAGGATATTTGTGAGGTGGGGCCCGCATAATCCCCACCATTTCTTTCCTTCTAAGTAACGCACCCGCACCCCCCTTTTTAATAAAGTCAAACCGTACATTTATTCTGGTTAAGAAACGTCTCATTAAATTGGGCGGTTAAATCGTTACAATTAATTCATTGAATTAATTGGTCATTACTTATCTTTTGAATTTCAAATTCTTATTTTATGATAATAAAATAAGGGAAGGACTTATTTTATTATGGTTGGGTTTGTGTTGTGTTAAGACTTTGGGAGAAAAAGAGAGGATTTTTCATTCTTCGACGAAGAACACGAAGAACGCACCACCGCCAGCGAAGAACGCCAACCTCAGACAGCGGATGACGGCGAGAGACGCCTTCCTCGGAGATCACCTAACACCAACGATGTTCCTTCAGTGATGCTTCTTCCGCGGTGATCATCTTCTTCCACGACGATCTTTTTCTTCCGCGACGGTTAATTCCGCGACGCACGCTCGTTCGACGAAAACGTTGAGGTATGGGTTATGTGTTTTAATTTGTGAAATCTTCCGTCATCTAACCCCGTTCTTTTGAACCTCTTGATATCGTTTAACGGGAGGGTGCCGGACCGCACAAACACGGAAGACCCTCCTCCCTGATTATTATTTTTTGTTGCGGTTCGAGGAAAAGTGACGTGGTGTCGTCGTACCATGCGGGAATGAGTGGCAAGGAATGTGTGGTGCCGTCGCGCCCCCATTTGAGAATTGAACCAAGCTATAGCGCCGTCGCACCGCACCAGAAAGAAACTGAAGACACTGCGACCGGATCGGGGCCCCGACGAAGGGGCGCGGAGCCGTTGCGCCGCGCCGGACGGACCAAGGCCGCGACTTAAGCCGCGGCGGAGCAGCGGAACCGGCAGCCGGAATCGGGCCGCCGACGTCGGAGTAGGGGGACCAGCCTTGCCGGTCCCGTGGCGGCAGAAGCCGGCCGGCCGTAGCGGGCCGACCGGACCGTGGAAGAACCGGGGGTTTGAAACCCCCCGGCTGGCCGGACGTGAGTGACCCCATTAAGGGGCCGCGATATCTCCCCGCGGGGGCAGCACCCCCCGCATCCGAATGGCTCAGCCGTTCAGCCGAGCCCCTGGCCAGCGCGCCACGCATCGGGCCGGCTTCCCTGGCCAGTCTGCCAGACCGGGCCGCCATGCCGGGCCGCGCCCAGGTCGGGCTGGGCCGCGACGACCGGGCCGGGCCACGCCCAAGCGGGCCGGACCCGGACCCAGTTCGGGTCGACCCGGTTCGGGCCAACCCTGGGGGTATCGGGCTGGGTCGGACCAGGCCCTAACCCCTTAATACCGAACCTCTTTCGGTTCTTTGCCCATAACTCGAGAGATGCGGACCTCCGATCGACCCACCATCAGTTGCTTAGATATCCTTGGATCGAGACGGTCGTTTTGGTATAATACACTCAGGGTTTTGGAGAACTTTGTGTTCAGCCGGGTTGGTTCGTACACGAAACCAACCAGGCCCTCGGAGCGGAAACGCTCATAACATGATTTCGGGACGTCCGATTGACGTGCCATCGACATTGATGGATTCCTCTAAGTGAGACGGACCTTTTGGATTACTCCGCTAAAGGTTTGGATATAGTTGGAGTACGGTCGGGTTGGTTTTTCCTTAAAAAACCAACCAGGCCCCTGGAACGAAAAAGCCAATAACTCTCAGACCGGGCGTCCGATTGACGCACCGTCTGTGACGTTGAGTTCCTGTTGACGATACGGAACTTTTGGATACATCAACTCCGGACTATGTGTCAGTTGATGTATCAGCCCCTCGGCACGTGGAGCGGACCCTCCCGAACGAGCTTATTGTGTGCGGGAACCCTAGAGCTGGCTGCGACGACGACGACGACGACGACTGTGCAGAAATCCTCCATGGATTCGACGGCGATGACTACATCACTCAACAATCCTACATGGATTAGTGCTACCGATCCGATGTGGGTTAGATCCTATGTGGGTCAGCGCTCAGCGGTCCCGTGTGGGCCAGCGCCTACAGATCCTGTGTGGGTCTGATCCTGTGTGGGTCATTGCGGGGGTTAGTTACCTATTGATCCTGTGTGGGTCTGATCCTTTGTGGGTCATTGCGGGGGTTAGTTACCTATCGATCATGTGTGGGTCTGATCCTATGTGGGTCATTGTGGGGGTTAGTTACCTATCGATTCTGTGTGGGTCTGATCCTGTGTGGGTCATTGTGGGGTTTAGTTACTTATCAATCCTGTGTGGATCCGATCCTGTGTGGGTCATTGCGGGGGTTAGTACCTATCGATCCTTTGTGGGTTCGACAACTTAGATGAATCAGTGGCTATATCTGATCATCTCTATCGTCATATGAAGAAGTATACCTGTGTGAGCTAAATCCTGTTTTGCTTTCCTATGTGGATTGTGTTGTGCTATCCTGTGTGGATTACGTTTTGTTTTCCTGTGTGGACTGGGTTGTACTTGAGCTCGGATGTTGGAGCCGAACTAGAATTGATGACCTAGGTATATGTATGGGCATATACCTAAGTAGTGCTGGATGTTATTTCGTTATTTAATCTTTCCTTTGTGGATTATCCTTTGTGGATTCTGGGAGACCTTCGGGGGTCTCGGGGTCCCTACTGAGTTAATTATACTCACCCCTACACGGGCTATGCCCGCACTACGTTGTGTTGGTTTCAGACGACGAACAACGCTGATCACGGTTGAGGCTTGCGGAGCAGGTCGGTACCCGGAGGTGGACCACTGGGTGGGACATACTCGGAGCAGACGGCTGGACCCGAGGAGCTGTGGAGGCTATCTGTACTCACCCTTCATGTGGGACTACCAGTGGACGGCTCGAGGCTGCGGATTTACTTTCAGTTTCTATTTTCCCTTTCTAGTTTTACTTTACTTTCAGTTTGAGTTTGTATACTGGCCCACTTATTTTTCCGCACTTACTTTTGTATCAGTTTTTACTTAGTGTTTACTTCTACTGCTTTCTTTCTCTGTGGTGTTTTTTTACTTTACAAAGGCAATGCCTTCCCTTTTTAATGGGAATTACGCCTTGGTTCTAGTCACCAGCCCTTGGCCTATGGAAGGCGGGCTTGGGGTAGTCACGACACGGGCCCCAAGGACGGGTCATGACATCTCAAATGACTTTCTCAAGGTAAGGGTCTTTAGAAGATGCTCCACATAAGGGCCATAGAGGCACACTACATAAGGGTCCTCACTACTACATAAGGGTCTCCATAAGTCTAACATGGTCTGCTACATAAGGGTCTTTAACGCTTTTTAAGGGCCCTAAAGGCATTACATAAGGGTATCATGACACTCATGTAAAGGTATGTCGCTCTAGCACAATAACTGCATAAGGGTATGTCGAGGCTTGCATAAGGGCAGTCACTCCCATCCACTGGTTACCTAAGGGTTACCTAACCCTACGTAAGTGTACCACTATTGGTACCCACTTTATGTAATGATAACTGAGCTGCCATGTAAAGGTAGCTCATGCATATCAATATTTACATAAAGTTATAAAACCCCTTACGTTAGTCCTACAAAACCAAATCATGTAAGGGTAAAAAAGTACTAACATAAAGGTAAAATACACTTCACGTAAGGGTAACCCACACATACATAATGGTGGAAACCCCTAAAGTAATGGTAAAATAAAATTATGTAAATGGAAACAATAAATTCTAGTACATTTAAAAATCAATTCCAAGATTAATAAAACTAAATTTCAAGGGGAAAACATACATTAGTAGATTATTCATGGAAACAAAAAATCAAAAAACAATGAACATTTTCATTTTTAATAACATAATGCCAAATTTAGAAAATATAAACCATACAAAATATATGGTAAAAAAAATAGTTTTGATGTTCTTGTAAGCCAATACTATCCTTGTAATGACCCTTTTTTTCCTTGTATAGATTCGGAATATTTAAAATAATATTTTCAAAAATAGCCACTGAGTTTATGTGGAATTATGGTGCCTGGGGGCTCATTATTGATATATTAAAAATAATAAAAATAATATATCATGTGTGCGTAATTTTTATTAAATAATGTAATAAATCCCAAAACAGGTCTATGATCAAGAATTTGAGACCACGATTAAATGGAAAGTTCAGGTTTTACCCTAGGCGTGAAATAACCTTTTTCAGCATCGGGTGTTTTGTTAAAGTTTTTTCATGGGCGCAAATAATAGAATAAATGGATTTAATAAAAAATTTAATGCTAAAACATAATCCTATACTATAAAATAAAACATACGGAAAATACATAGGGTTATCCACATAAACCTAGGGATTTTGAAAGGTCTGTTGGAGGAGGATTCTCAGACGATCAATGGTAGATCTTGGATAGAAGTTCGGCATTCCAATTATATCATTTTGATCTCCCCAAAGATTGTGACGTGGATCCATTCTTCCTCAATGATCAATCCAAAACCAAGTTAGGAAAGTTTTTTATTATTTTAATCCATATTTGTTTATGCAAAGACAAACACACATCAATTCCACTAATAGACTGACTCACAGTCGATCATGTTTTACATGTGTGAGTTTATTCTCATGGATTTTACGAATTTATTATTTTATTATTGTTATTAATTCTTTGTTTTCCTGAAAATGGATTGAAGCTAACCCAAAAAATGGCTACAGTTGTTTTCTCATGTTTTATATTTGTTCATTTCTCCCATTGTTCTTCACAAATTTTACATTGGTAATTATTTTGGTCAGAGGTTTGACAAATATCTAGTAGGTTATCATTGTGAAAACTATCTCTGACACAATTGATCAATGTCATGCGCTTAGGATCATGATTGATGGAACAAATGATGTACGATGATGAAAACAGCTGATTGAGGTTTGGATTGGGGCTCCGTTGTTCGTGGCTTCTGCATTCAGTGGTGTAGTGTGATGGAGGATGTCAACTAGAAAATCTGGTGTCTAGAATATAGCCATTGATGATGACTTGAGAACATTAAGTTATAGATCTAGTATCTAAGTGGGTGATTGATGGTAGATATACAGGCAGTGATGGTGCAAAGTGGAAGACGTGTGAAGAACCAAAGGGTTCTAGAAGAATCCCAATGGAATGATATATAGTTTGAAAAACACATGTCATGTGGAATATAGATATGAAGGATAGGGTTTACACATGAAGAAATATACACACATAGTGTGGACCCCACGACACATTATGTGACCTGGTGATAGAGGCTTGGTGTGTACCCATGTGGTATACATGCACAAACACATCCTGACACATGAGCTTGCCCAGAGTATAAGGGCACAACTATGTACTCAGACACAACCAATGTACTCAGACACACCCAAGTACTTGGGAACGACCAGTGTACATAGGCATATTTAGATTACATGGGAGTGAGCCAAAGGACATGGGTAGACCTGATTCATCCAAGACATGTTTTGTGCTCCTAGAACACATCATGTACTTTTCCCAGGGAAAGTTGAGTCCATTTTTCTCCTCATTCAAGAGAAGTATTAGCACGGTGTATTCCCTTATCCCATAAATATGAGAGCTCATCGAGGCATTATTTATTGAGCATAGGATATGATCCACTCTATGGGACTAGGCTTGGATAGAGTTTGGGAATCCCTTTGTGTGACTCGGGCTGTGATCCTCTATCATTAATTCTTCTTCCCTATATGGGTTTGAGGAATTTGAATGAACAAAATACATGGTTGTATGATCCCCTACATAGAGAATTTTATTCCATGTAGGGTTAGGTAGACCCCATAGGTCATTGGTGAGACCCCTATTGGTGAAACAATATATTCTATGTTCTAGTGAGTACATCATCATGTAGAGACCCAACTAGAAAGACCTATTTGATGAGTGTCATCAATGTTATCAGGATTGTGGGGTGAGTTATCTTAGAAGAGTTTTACAAAGAAACCTCATGTATAATCCTATGTATGGTAGTATGGTTGTGACCATACTTTGAGACTTAGTGTTTATCTTGAGTATATTTGGGGTTTCCTATTGTGATGTCTCATTTTATAATTTACATGTCTTTGTGTTGATGATATGATTACTCTCTTGATGATTTGTGTTTGTTGATTTCTAAGTGTCTTATTGGGTATTGGAATACTCACACTTACATGGGATGTGGTCACAAAAGTAATGTATTATGAAGATGATAGACATTTCTGTGATGTCCAATGAGGACAAGGAGTAAGTGTATCATAGTGAGATTGGAATCCCATGGTTTATACCAGATGCTACTTTTGATAGTAGTCCCTACCTTCATCACAGGTTCAATTCTTTTTTAGTTTTTTTGGGATTGTATTCATAATTTTATACTTTCCATTACTTTTTCATACGTTGATGTGGGATATAGATGCATACAAGAATTGTGACATCAGTTTTACTTTTATCTTTTAGCATGGTATTGGTGATTGGATGTGTGTGTGTGTGTAGGTACCTTAGTATAAGGCCTCCCATGTGTGTGATATTATTACTCTACACTTGTCACCTACCTCTATCCTATTGGCAACAATCTTGGGGTGTCACACTTGGTTGGTCTCTAGAAATAAGTATCTTGAAGAGTCTAGTTGTGAAACAATGGTATTACAGAGGTTCCATATTAGGACCATAGTTCATAGATTATATATATGTTGGGTTTGGTTTCAAAATAAGGGGTATTTAGTTCGAATCTAAGGGTAGGGACTTCATTGTTCATACAAAAGCTAATGTATCCATTCAATTGGAATCTGATAACTTTCTTGTTAACTCAGTATATATAGACACTAGTTATAGAACAAACATTGTTAGATGCACTATATAGGAATGGGTTGTGGTTTCCATGTCCTTGTTGAGTCATCCCCATAGATATACTTTTGACCATGGTATATCTTGTTTATTTATAGATGCATCTAGGAATATTGATAGCCATTATTCCATAACAATACTATGGGGAAGATACTCATAGTGTTGGGGAATTAGTACACGGGAATGTGAAGAAGGTGTTTCCTCCAAGTGGTTTTCAAAATTTACTACCAAACATTGAGTAGGAAGTTGTACTAGTAGTAATGACTGAGTCTGTTCATAGGATGAGCGCACTAAATGAGTTTTAGAGGCAGTAACCCCTTAGATTTTTGGTCAAGATTTATCCCCATGCAGTCAAGGATTAACTTGAGGGATTTTATATGAGTTCTTATATTTATAAATACACTTCCATATTATATTGTGGTCTTAGAGGTGAATCTTCTTCATGGATCCATATGATTATGGTAGTGTTTTTTGACATAAATACACAATGAGAGAAATATATCTTTGATAGAGTTTGATTTTCTATTAATGGAGAACTTATATCCATCCACATTGGAAGTAGTGTGTATCCAAGAGCTTCTATATCTTTATCAGGGAAACATAATCGTGGAAGAGTATTCATCAAGGTTCACCTACCACCACGATACTCTATATATATTCTTCATGATCTGTTCTTCTAAGAAATGACCTCTGAGAAGGGTCTAAACCAAGATACAAGGGCTGGTGTGATATCTCTTTTCATTCTTACCTATATTAGGGTGCTAGTACGGGCATTGGTAGTGGAGTGAATTCTAGTAGACTTGATGCCAACAATTGGTTCCATCAATGGGAACATAGGATTTGAGGCTTTGGTAGTGGGTACTCAATAATAGACATTAGGATATGGGTGTACAAGATAGTTCAGGAGATAGTCTCAAGATAGGGGGTTTTCAATTCAAGTCTCTTAGGATGGTTCGAGTCTTCTCTGAGAGATGTAGTGTTTATTTTTCAATGTTCAGGGACATCTCACATGGTATTTTTTGACCAATCACATATCTAACATAAAAATAGCTGATATACCATCCAGGAAGAGAAAAGTTTTATATTAGTGTGTTCCATAGGGAAGATTATATGGAAAATGGTTAGACTTGTTTCCACTACCACCCCAATGTGGTCCACGTCAGGCTCAAGGAGCTGGTTGTCAGGGATGAGGAAAAGTGTAGGAAATAGAGGGAAATAACCTAGAGGCTCTTGGTATGATTAGAAGTATAATCTATGTCTTCTATACTTTATCATGTGTATTGATAGTCACATGCATGATCCATTCCTTTCTTCAAACTTCCCTAGTTTCGAATATAGAGATTCTGGTAGAGCCTTGGGATTGACCATTATAGTTAGAGACACCTACCATAGGGGAGTCAATGATCACATACTTATTCCAATAGTGTGATTTTAATGTTGGAGGATAGAGCTTCTTATGGTATATATTTATATAAGTGATGAGGCTTTATGACTTCATACTATGTATAGACTAGATATCTGTAATACATGCACGTATTGATTGTTCCAAGAGAAGGATGAGGTGTTACCTCAATGATGGGATGATGTTGTCCTTTGCATATGAGAAGTAAAACTAGGTATAACAGTAATAGATCATACATATGAGGATATAGATACTTACTCACCAGTTGGAAAGTATGACCCTTGGATAAGAAGATGTTATGAGCTATCAGTTTCCTATAGTGGTTCCAGAGTATGAGGATGTCTTCCTTGATAAAGTGTCAAGATTTCCTCCCCATAGAGAGACAAACATATGAATATGATTACATAAAGGGACTACCCCTATATCAATTCTATCATATCATATGGCTCCTATAGGGATTCTATATCTTAAGGTGATGTCAAGGGATTTGCATATGAAGGGATTTATGAGACCCAATGTGTCACCCTAGGCATCCCCAGTTTTGTTCACCAAGAAGAAGGATAAGAGCTTGAGGTTTTGTGTGGTTTATCATCACATAAACCAAGTTAATGTGAAGAATAAGTATCCACTACCGAGAATCGACGAGCTCCTTGACAAGTTAAATGAGGTAAGATAGTTCTCGAAGATTGACCTCAGGTCAGGCTATCACCTATTGTGAGTTCAGGGAGAGGATATACCAAATATTAAATTTTGATGTTTCTATTATCAATATGATTACTTAGTGATTATTTTCAATGTGATCAACACCCTTTCAATTTTCATGGAATTCATGAACCAGATCATTCATACCTTTTTAGATTGATTTGTGATAGTCTTCCAAGATGACATCCTTGTGTACTTGGAATCTTAGTATAATCACACAATATCCTAGAGGATGGTTTTGGATGCACATTAAGAGAACAAACATTATAGGAAGTCTTCAAAGTTTCATCTTTGGATTTGAGATGTCAACTTTTTGGGACATTTCATCTCAGTGGAAGGATTAGTAATGGGGACAATGAAGGTTGATGTAGTGCTATCTTGGGAGCCACCCAATAGCATATTTTAGGTATAGAGATTGCTTGCGTTGGATGGATACTATAAGAGATATATCCTTAATTTTTATAGGATATTAGAAACATTGAATTATTTAACCCAAAATGGGTAGAATTTAATTTGGAATGAGAGGTTCTATCAAGATTTTCAGGAGTTGATGTAGTGGTTGAAAAACGCCCCCATCTTGAGACCAAAATAAGAGGGTTTTGACTATATTGTATTATGTGATGCATCGGTAATTGTGTTTGGATTTTTTTTAATATAGAGGTAGGAAGTGATTGGATATGGGTCATGGAAAGTGAGGACCCATGAGTATAACTACATGAACCATAATATTATACTAGAAACGGTGGTTTTCTCTCCTAATATGTGGTGAAAATACCATGTGGGTGAGCAGTTCATTATTTATTCTGACCACAAGTGTCTCTAGTATATAGTTTCATAGATGGATCTTAATATGATACAAAGGTTATGACCAAAGTTCCTCCAGTATTATAGCTTCCATATAGTCAATAATTTTGGAAAGGGGAATGTGGTGATAGATTATCTTATTAGGATATATTGTTCATATTTTTTGAGTGAGGTTTTAGAGAATTTGACCTCATTGTAGTCTTACTAGTGTAAGAGTATAGTGAAACTTTCCACCAATTGATGGTTGTTACCCCTACACTTCTAAAACATGTTAGAAAACATCAACATGGTGATACTGACTATGAGACCTTACATATTCAGATATCCACTGAAGATGATCCTGATGGATTTTATGATGGTGGGAGAACATTATTATTTATAGAGGATGGAAGATGGAACTAGTTCCATCATAGGAGGAGGTACTGAGGGACTTTCATAGACCCCCATAGAGGTACATCATAGAGTTGAGATGATGTACCAAGACCTTCAATGCCATTTATAGTGGTCACAGATAAAGAAATGTGTAGAATATATTATCTCTCAATGCATCAATTGTCAGCAGGTGATGGATGGGGACCAAGTTCCAATGGACTTGGATCACCCACTAAGGTGTTTGTGTGGCAGTGAGATGTTATCTCTATGGACTTTGTGATGGGGATTCCATGATCATCGAGAGAACACAATTTTATCTAGGTGATCATACACCGACTCACAAATTCATCCCACTTCCAAGCTATCTAAGAGTAGAGTTAAATGGATATATTGAGATGCCTTTAAATATTGGATATAGTATGGATTCTTGGAGTTCCCTTGGTGATTATTTCAAACCATGATGATCCCTTCATGTCATGATTATGGATAGGATTGCTGGAGGCCTTTGTGACTTAGTTGTGTTTGAGCATGGCATTTCACCCCCAAACTGATGGCCAGACTGAGTAGACCATTTAGGTTTTGGGGGACATGCTTCGGTCTTGCATGTTGGAAATTTTCCATAGTTGGGAGGATCACATACTCTTTATAGAGTTTTTGTATAAAAATATACCTTTCCAACATCGATATGGAACCATTCAAGGCCTTGTATGGGAGACCCTGCATATCACCACTATGTTGGACTGATCTATGGGAGTCTACACTCCTGAGTCTAGAGTCTGTGTGAGATATGAAAGAGAAGGTGTAGATCATCCATGAGTATATAAGGACTTCCCAGATCAATTAGATGTCTTATGCACACCAATGATTGAGGTCTTTGGAGTTTGATGAGGGAGACTGTGTGTTCCTAAAGGTTTCTCCTCAATGATGATTATAGAGATTCGACCATCGAGGTAAGTTATCTCTAAGGTTCATTGGACCTTTCTAAATACTTCATAGGGTTGGCTATGTGGCATACTACTTGGCCCTACCACTATAGTTAGACTGAGTACATGATGTCTTCCATGTATCACAGATAAAGATATTTGTGAATAACCCATTCCATGTTATCAACTGGGGTGAGATAGAAATCGATGAGGGAGTTACCTTTTCAAAATAACTAGTAGATATCAAGGATCAAAATGAGCATATTTTTTGTGAGTGAGTGATTCCCTTGGTGCATGTCCAATGGTAGTATGAGAATCTGTAAGAGAGCACCTAGGAGCGGGATTCTCAGCTTCAAGCTCATTACCCTAAACATTTTGAGTACGATTTTTTATTATTCAGAAATAAATCCCCAAGGTGTGGAAAATATAATGATTTTTTTACATATAAATATTTTTAATATTTTAAATGATATTTTTCAAGATATTCACTAAGTTATAATGGTATTTTGGTACATGGGGAGGCTCGATATTGAGAAAATTTGTGACCCTCCTCTCGTATCCCCGGTCATTAACATTTCTTACCTAGATGAGAATCTTAGAAAAGATAGCACCACCCATGGTCTCTGCATTGATATTCATTTGAAATATTCATTTGTGTAAGAAACAATAATCTAGGGGAATTTCATAACACTGGTCGTTCCCCTTATCAGTATATCCCTAAGTGTGTATATATATATAGAGATAAAAAGATAATAATACAGTATTTTGGTCTACTCCCATGGTATACCCATGACATTATCAAAACAAATCCCTCCTTAGCTACCTATCCAATGTCCAAGAATGTCAGGTGGAGATGGGGCCAGTGGAATAGTAGTTGATACCTCCAAAACCCTATGTAAATTCCACTAAATTGTTATACCAACAAACAAAACCACCCCACTCACCACACCATTAAACAAATTTTATCACACCAAACATGAATTTCTCAAACTCATATATGTCCACAATCTATTAAATATATATATATATATATATATATAATAGTTTTACACAATTTTAACTAAACTACAATTACCTTAACTACATGAGAGATAAGATGGTTGTACTAAATCAAAAATGAAAATTTGGATGAAGGTAAGTGAGTTGATATCAAGGATAGTTTTTCATAAATTTAATTCCTTAGCCATTATATTTCTTATTATAAATAGTGTTTATTTTTAGCCTCTAGTAGAACTATCTAAATTAGTTTAATCCTCTCTCAAGTTTTTTATAACTAATTTAGACGCATGATGAGTAATATTTAAATAGAAGGTGATGTTTAGCTCAATGATTGCTTTACCTATTCCCTTTACCACATGGAGATTCCTCCTATAAATTTCATCACTTTCACTATTCATTTAGAGTATATGTTTTGATTAAAATCAAAGTGATAGTAAATTAAGTAACATACTCATCTTCTTTTATAAAACACACCTATACCTCAAATACATATTTATTCATCTCTAATTTCTCAATTAGAATGATTACCATGAATTTGAGGGAAAGGAATAGGTAGTTAGATTATAAAAACAAAATTTATATGAAAAATAGAATAAATATGCTTATAACTCTCACACCAATATATGAAGTTCAAAATTAAACATTGAAAAAAAATAGAAATAAAATTTTCAAAGTCATGAAGCAATGTGGTTGATGAATACTATCTTCCTTCACTCTTGTTTCAGATGAAATATTGTGATCTCTCACTTACCTCATACGTCGTCATCCTAAGTTGTAGTAGTGGTTCTCTTCTATTTATAGATATAATTGTATATCTTTTGAATTTTAAATTCGGTTTCTCCCACTGTTATTTTTCTCCTTGAACTAGCCGCTTGTATTTTTCCCTCATACAAAAATCTACACTCTGGTCTATTTGAATATTTATATGTATCTTTATACATGAGAGAGAGTGGTGACTGACTGAGTATTCTCCTACATTGTGGTGGCTTCTAATAAGTTGGAGGTATAATAGGCTACACATATAATTATTTTTAAATATTATATGAAGGAAGCATATATCACATGTGGATAACCTGAAGGAATGGTATTTTTAAAAAATGAAGATATAACACCCTATGGAATGGAGTGTGTGGATTTTGTGCACTCCATTAATGGGATTTATGGCCTATAGTGTAGTGGAATCTCCATGCATGCAGTGGATTACTCCCTAAAAAATTTGGTTCTACCATTTTGGAACCTTGCCTATGGTGCAGTGACTCCATCCTAAAAAATATTTTCTACTACCAAATTTTTACCCCTCTATGACGTAGTAAATAGCCTACGATGTAGTGGATTCTTTGTTTTCTTTCACTTGGACAATGTGTCTCATAGTCTTCACTACAATGGTGGATCCTGAAATGTAATGACAGTTGAGCTCCCTCTGTTCAGCCATGGAGGTTTTTTTATTCAAAATAATTATCATGGTAGTCTTCCCAAGATCCAAAGGTGATCCACGGTGACCCCATGTTTTGATAGTGTGTTTTGGATCTAAACCAAGCCTCCATGGTGGAGACCATGGTGGTTCTTGGTGATTCGGCTCAGTGATCTAATGGTTTGTGGCACAGTGGAGGTGGCATGTGGCACAACAATGTGTCTGGTGATGATGATGCTCTATTGGACCAAGATGATGTGGTATTTGTAAGTGAATAGTACCCATGCCATAAAATATATCCCATATCTTTTTTTTAGTCAAGAGTGCTCTGCCTAAAAAGTATGATCATACCCTTAGCCACCCGAAAAGTCGGATGGGTGTTGGAGGACATCGTACACTGCCAGGAACTACACCACACTAATGAAACACCCCTCTCATTACCATGTGGACCTAAACCTCACACTATAACGTGATAATGTTCCCATGTTTTAAATATTATACTCCTACTAACTCTTTTCGACCATTTGTATTTCCCCATGGGAATGCCTGGTCGATCGACCCTTTCATGCACTGGTCATGTGGCTTGTGGTATGTTAGTTGAGTGATAACCTGGGTTGGCCCATTTTTTTTATATTTCATATTCTATTTTTTATTTTTTATAAAAAAACACTAAAAATAATTAAAAAAATTAAAATTTTCATTTTTTATTATTTTTAACCCCTTCTCCAAAATGTCATTCAAAATTACAATTTTCCCACAAATGATCACTGATAATTAAAATATGGGTATTATTACATAAAAAAAACAAATTTTCTATTAAAATTTTATAATTTCATAAAAAATATAAACTCATAAAATCCCCAACACATAGACAATTCTTGTCCTCAAGCATAAATTTTCACTATGAATTAGAAAGGAATACCCCATCCAACCAATGTTTTAAATTCAAAATTAATATAAAAAATGAATTTCAATGACAGAAATGAATTTTAAAATGTCATATATAAAAAGTCATTATAACTCCTCACTAGAAACAATTTATTTGAAATTCCCAATGAAAAATGACATGACTTCTCATCTCTTCCATTGAATCCTTTTAAATCACATTATGACATTCCATGTTGTGATCTACCTCACCCTTCTTTATTCTTTAATAACTCAAGGTAAAATTTAGATGTGAAGTTCACCTCATACATAAAATACATGCACCAAACATATGAATTTGAAAACGATCTACTTTATTACCTTATTTTATTAAAATTTATCTAAAAATAAAGAGGAAATTGAAACTAAGGATCATATGATTATAAGGATAAAGGTTGGTAGGAAATTTATAAATAAACCATTAAGATAAAAAGGATGTTAATCTCTAAGTATTAAGCATGATAATCCAAGAAAACACAATGAAATTATCAACTTAAAAATTAAATCTTCCCACATCCAAATCCCATGTAAGGCCATGAACAATAAAATTAAAATGAATAAGTTACCCCACTATTTTCTTCTTTTTCAAATTTTTCTCACTTTTTCAAAAATTGAGCTTGGAAAAGTCTCACATAAATCACCCAACCCCAACTATTAATTTTTTTCCAAGTGATGGTGATTTTTGATCCTCTATAACTCAACCAACATTATTTTCATTATTTCCTTTTATCCAAGTAAAAAAAAGTAAACAATGACATGGAAAATCTTCAATTCTAATGAAACACCCAAATTATTTTCCTGAATAAAACACATCCCATATTTGATGATCCCCCTTTTCCCCCACACATAAACTTTAAAAATAATTCAAAACATTAGAGTATGGGTATGGGTGGATAAACCACCTTAAAATGTGTTTATTCATATCAAAGGCCATTCATGATCTCTAAGGGATAAAAGAAGGAATAAATATATGTAGGTCTCAAGGATAGTGACAAAATCAAAAAAAATCCTCAATAATATTTTAAGTGAACTTGTGCAATCATCGCTTTGATAAGAATTAAATCCAAATAGGTAACAAGTACTAAGTTCTCCGACTGAATTTTAAAAGAATGAATTGGAAAATTCTGGCATATAATCCTCTCGATAACAAGAGAATTTAATTTTAATTCAACAACTCAGGGAATGTTATATAATAATAAATCAATAAACAAAAATTTTAGAAAAATAAATCATGATATATGGAAGGGAATTTCTTTCAACATATGAAAAAAACTATAAATCATGATTCATTGAATTCAAATACTATGTTTACCTCTAATTATTAATTTCTCCATCTTACTAGTTTACCTCAATCAACTTGAAAATTAAAACATGGAATCTTGGGGTTCTTGAAAATTCAAAGTTTCATGGATCAAAAGTGAATCACTAATCTAAGTGTGGTTATACATTTTATCATTAAATATAAAAAATAGATATATTATTAAATATTTAGGGGAGTTTAAGTTAATTCTGAAAACATAAGGCCCGTGATTTTATGTTCATAAATTATGGGGGAGGTTTCAATGAAACAAAAATTAAATCCTGAACTAGAATACAAAGAGATAAAAGCTAAGGTTGTGTCTCACAAATAACTTTTATTAAATTCATTAAGCTCTACCTTACCTCTTGGATCATGTAATAGGAGTACGTCATCAATCCAACCATCTCATATTAAACCAATTTACTCTTTGATGAGTGTTTGGTGTATCTCTTCTAGTATTCCTCCTCCTTGAAATCCCATCTTCTTGTTGTTGAGAGAAGAAATAGGAATTGGAAAACCCCACTATCTAGAATAAAATGTCATGGGATATCCCAACAAGGTTCCACTCCTCTTTGTCTTCTTTTAGTGGCTGATGTGAATCAAATTCTACACTTATATTTAAAATTTCAGTAGCCACCCTTTAATATTTTTCTCTATGAGGATGCTCCACCATAGGTTCCAAAGTATCATTCCAAATACTAGCAGCCCCAAGATCTTATTCCTCTTTCATATATTCTTATTTAGCAGTGTAAGTTCTCTATAATTCTTCTTTCTTATCAAGAGGGGGTAAAAAAATTCAGACTATATTATATTCATGTGGAAAAAAACATGCATTATCCAGTCATTGTTCCCTTCCTCTTATAATTCTATTCCTTCTTCTTTTTCATGAATTAAATTGATGTTGTCGGGTTTTCTTGTTCCACTGGTTCTAGATGTTCCTCCTCCATCATGTCAAGCATCATATCCCACAATTCAGCATCTCACATCTCCCTTACTTCATTATTCTTCTTTTTCTAGTAGGACTTCTTATTTTTCATAATTATCCGCTTCAATAACTAGTCCAAAGGTGGTCTACATGGGTAATTAAAAATTATAATGAGGGTTTGAACTTACCTCTTGTACCACAACTACCTTGGATATGGTATCTAGGAGTTTTAGTCCTTCTTCAAACTCAAATTCCATAGTGTGGAGTGCCACTTCTAGATGTTGGTGTAGTTGTGGTACATTGAGTTTGTTTTGAAGATCCCATACTTGATGTTGGATTTATTTCTTGAGTTCTTAGATTCAATATGTGAGGGTTTGAAACTGGAAAACCAATTGGATCTAAACCTTAATTTATACCTTTTCCTGATATTACAAACCAAAAACACCAAACATGTAAAGTAAAATAAGAATTAAGATGAGCCTAATATAAAACTAGAAAATAGAAAATTGACAGATAAAAGAATTTTACAACTTTTTAATTTAAAAATTCCTAAATCCCTAAAAAAGTTACCAGTTTTGATATCTCTTAAGAGAATCATTAATTCCCTCAGTGATATCAACATATAAAATTTATTGTAACACTATTATAATAATGACTAGAATGATGAATAGTGATAATAAATGATCGATCCCATGAAGAGTAGGGCTATAATTATTTAATAGAATTGAAATTTTTCATGATTATAACTAAACTATAAATACGAAAATTACTCGATGGATATGGTGGTTGGACTAACTAAAAAATTAAAATAAGGACATATGCAAGTGAGTTTATATTGAGGATGGCTTTGCAAAAATATACTTTGTTATCTATGAGTCTTCTTATGGTAACTAGTGTTAGTAAGTGATGGAAAAAACATCAATAACCCATTGGTCTTATCCTATCAATACACTTTTCTGAGTGGTAGTGAAATTATGTGACTATTCATTTCATGCTGGGGTTTCTGAGGAAATATTGAGACAATGATGTAGTATGATTTATTGTGAATTGGTTAACTATGGTTTCCCATTTATTACTAATATGATATACCTTATCCAATGCTGAGCTAGGAAATACCTATGTATAGGAGAAATTATGAAGGCTTGGGGTAGTATGAAGTATCATCTATAATAGAGACAACCAGATTAAATATTTCATCTCGAATGGGTTTCAAAAGTATCTTATTATATAGGTGTTTTTGAGTTCTACATACCATACATAGACAAATGGATAGTCTAAGTGCACTATTCAAATTCTAGAATACATTATTCTTTCATGTGTCATAAATTTTAGAGATTAATAACAGAACCATTTAGTACCTATAATTATTTCATACAAAAATAGTTATTATGAACAGACTTAGATGGATTGTTTTGAAACATTATATGGTTGGAAATTAAAATTTCACTCTACTATTAAGACCTTTCACATGTGAATAATACTAATGAAATTTTTCTCTATGTAAAGACTTCCTTTTAGGTAATAGTAGTTCATTTAGGGGATGAGAGTGAAAAGACTCGACACTTGACGAAGATTACTCTAGAATAAGTGTTATGGAATCATTATTTTAGTCAATAGGAGAGTAAGGGATGATTACTATTAATTATAATTTTTATAGACACTTTCCTAGAATATAGATGAATGAGGTGTTTAAAATTCAACTAAAAGTAATAAAAATTTAATATCCATTAATGATAAATTTAAAATAGGTTATTACAATTATTGATAAACTTGTAATTTGATAGTTTCTTATTTATAGTTATATTTTATTTTGATTCTCCAAATTCCAATTCACACCAGAAGACCATAAATAAAATTGGAAGAAAATATTGTTACATTTAGTTGATATTATGGAACATGTTTAATGAAACTCGTCTAAACATTCAAAATATGTATAAAAATATATCTGAAGGTATGTATAGTGAGTGGTGAAAGATATTTTTTATATTAACAGTGAAGCAACTCATGAAATATGAGAATAATTTATAAAAAAATAATAATATAAACTCACAAAAAACATAATTTATATTAACATGTAATTTATCAAGAGAT
Organism: Viscum album; assembly: GCA_963277665.1. Classification (NCBI taxonomy): domain Eukaryota; kingdom Viridiplantae; phylum Streptophyta; class Magnoliopsida; order Santalales; family Viscaceae; genus Viscum; species Viscum album. The sequence goes on from OY728137.1 coordinate 766,682,382, forward strand.
GTATTAAAATGAAAATGATTCATTAAAACATATAATATTTAAAACCGCTAGTTTTTAGAGTTTTTTAGAAAATATCATCTTTATTTTCTTTTATTCACTAGTGTTTATATTCATATATTATACATTGAGTTTTTTATCTAATTAGATATATAAATATATTCTATTTTTTATAAAGGTTCACAACCTAAGACACTCTTTCAAATAAACATATATGTGGGTTCACATTCACTAGAATCCATAAAATAGTTTCATCATTGAACCCACTAGAGACATTGAGATAAATATTTTCCATTATAATTTTTTTATTAAAACATTACTATAAATAAAAAATAATGACATAATAATTTATTATATAACCTTATGAATTTCATATAATAAAATAATTGTCAATATTTTCATATTTAGAGGATAAAATTAAAGATGTTTGGGATGTGAACCTCAATTAATCATTTGTATTTTACAAAAATTATGTAATTATAGTATTTTAAGGGATGGTTCAACTCAATAATTCATAGTGAATGTGTTTTATATGAACCCCCCAAAATGTTTTTTTAGTTTAGGTTTATCTATTATTACAACAAAAACATGGGAGTTATTTCACCCATGTAATAACCATATAAATTAGCATTAATGACTACTAAGAATCCATAATTACCTATCCCAACATTGGATATATACACATGTTAAATAAGTAGATAAAAAATTTAAACAATCCAAACAAGTCATAATCATAAAAAAATACATCCAAAATATACTACTAAATAAATTATAGTGGAAACAGATACATGAACCCATAATAAGGAGTACACCCAAATGAACTGGTTAATAAATTATCAATCCAAAAAATAAAATAGCAACCCAAACACCTCCACATGATGCACAACCACTCACCTGCAACACACATTTATCAATAGACCGCGATGGATACCCAACTGATGTCAAGTCTTGGTCACATGAATGAAATTATGAGAGATACATACAATCACCAACACCAATGTGTGTGTGAGTAGTGTGTGAAATATGCTAGATAAGATCACACTAAAGTGTAAGAAATTTCGTCAATTAAAAAATTTTATTGTGATAATTTGAACATAATATATAAAGTAGGTTTTTCACTTTTTAGTTATCATGCATTAAGAAATCATTCAACATACTTTATCACTTCCCTTTTAAAACAAAAAAACAAGACATTACAGAAACAAGGCATAACTGGTTTAAAATCATTAGTATCAAACCCAACATTGGACAATATAATTTCATTAAAAGTTTCCATCCAACAAAAGATATAGAAATTTCAAAATACAAAAATAAAATCCCCATCCTCTTTCCATATTTTCACACATTCATCATCAAATACCATCCTTCACTTTATAAACCACATATTCTAAACCATTTAGGAAACAATTTGAAGATAAACTAAAATACCATCAAAATCAAACACAACCATACAAGGAACAAAAATATCAAAGATATAGAATAAAATAATAATAACCAAAAAAATGGTTCATTTGGACCAAATCAAGGCTCAAGGATTCAATTATTTCCTGAAAAAATCCCTTATATAATATCTAATAATAATAAATCATCATGGGAAACTCCCTTGGTTATAATATGAATGATACACTAATTTTTTTCCTTGTTTTAGTCTCTCTAGGGACCCCATACGAAAAAACATATCATCATATTTTTCACTCTATTGGGACACTGAGTAATAAACACACACACACAACCCTAGGAACGTGAAAATCTCTTAGGGAACTATCTAATGTGACCACAAAAGACTAGTATGACCCACATATAGACCTTATGTTATCCAAATAGGTTCACATGATATCAATAAATATACGTGAGAAAGAAAAAATTCACAATACAATTGAATGAATCAAAAGTAACAAAACTTAGTAAAATAAGTCTCATATCACCTCCAAAATACTAACAAGAAATATCATCTTTCATTTTATTAATTCCATTGGGTGTGTTTTTTTAATGGAATTTTTCACGGTGATTGTAATGAATTCCCTCTTTCCCCATTATTCAAAATAGAATTTATATATTTTTTTTAATAAAGATGGGTTGACCCTCAACCTATTTAAAAAAGGGACTTAATGAGGGTCTTGTAGTTATAAAAAAATTCATTTTTAAAGTTCAAAACAAGCATTTAAATGTAGTCTGGTAACAAAAATCCCTTCAATAATATTTTAGATCTCATTTAAAACATCAGTTAAATTCTCATTATCAAATCATACTTTGAAATCCCCTTTAAAATCAACACATTTGTTTCAACCCTCTCTTGAGAAGATAAGGTCCAACAAGCCTTTAAAACACTATTATAAGAAGTAACAGCCCATATTTATAAAAAAATTATATAAAAAACATAAATTAATTAATTGAAACACAAATAATTATAATCATCCTTTTAAATCTCCCAAACTTATGGGAAACCCCCCTTTTGAAACCATTTATTTCATTTTAAAGAGACACCCATGAGTTTATTCAAACACTCACCCTTGATCCAAAATCCTTCACAATGATATATATATATATATATAATTCATAGAATACCCAACCATGAATAGTATTTAAGGTCCCTGGAAAAACATTTTCCATCCATAAAATTCATACCATTTGCATTCAATTTTACATGTCAAAATTTATAAAATATAATAATTAGATGGAAAACATTATAAGAAAAATTTAATATAAACCACTACCTTATATCAGGAATTAACCATTCATAATTGATATAACTTAATAAAGAATGAAAAACTATTCAAAGAAACATCATTATCAACCCCTAAAAATACAAACCCCTAATATTTTATCCTCATTAACCCTAAATTTTGAGCCCCAGATCCCTTAGTGTTAGTGGGAGTAACAAAAATCAAAAGGAAAGAATAATTTTAGAAGAGATAAATTGAAATGAGGATAATACCTTATGACCTCACATAAAATCAGTAGGTTTAGCCATGAAATCAAATAGGATGAGATGGGTGGGATACCTTCATAGAAACCACAGATGATCAAAAGATAGTGAATAAATAGGGAATCCAAAAACATAAAACTTGAGAAGTGGAAATTTTGAAATTTAAAGATTGATAAAAAATTGGCAGCATGCATGGTTAGGTCATGTAGTTCGATAAACCATTTTCCAGCCATTCAGTTGTAACAATAAAATAAAAATACACTCATGTAGTTTGTCTTAAATGCTTACTAATATATACAAAAACTATGTAAATCCCCACTTCTAAAAGATACAACGTTGTTGCATGACCTCCCTCTTGGTTTCCCCATATTGTGAGTATACCATATACCAATACCCTATTCTAAAAATGCATCACCTGGTTTCTACTAAAAATCTCAAAATTTTGAACCAATATTGTACTACCCATGTAGATTAAAAATGAACCAATAAAATTATTAGGAATAACACCTCACAATACATCATGCATGGTTTCCCCTTAACCGTGTGAAAATAACTTTGCAAAGGGGAAAAAATTACATGAAACTCAAATAAGTAAATGGTTATTCCAAAAATTACCATCAATATTTCAATTATACATTTTATTTATTAATTTGTTCTTGAACTAATAACATTTAATACATTTCAATAAACAAGGATATTTCTAGGGTGAATCTATATCAATCAATCACCGATATGACATTCCAAGCTAAACACATTGTAAGCTATTAGCTAATCCATGTTTAATCAGGGGTTTTGTCACCCAAAGCATATTCATAATCTAGATAGCACGAAAAATTGAATCCAAAGGGATCCAACCAATTAATTTACCATTAAAAAATGAAAAAATAAATTAGAGTGCATGTTACGATGGTGCAATTCACAATATTTCATACACTTATCAATTAAACTGACCATAGGGTTAGGATTCAGACTTACTACCTTTAAGTGATGATTAATAAACACTAAAAAAGGTATCACCAATACAAAGGAAAGTGATGAAGATCAATGAAAAAACCTAGATCACACCAAATAAAGATCAAAACCCAACAAAAAAGTTGTCAAGTGCTTTACACCATAAAGACAGAGAACGATGGGAGAGAAGGGAAAACATAACTAGAGCAACTCACTAGGGATTGGATGTAGAAATGGAATGTTCATAGTGGAGGGAAGGGGTTCAAAATAACCTGTAAATCATCCAATGATTATATGATGAAGGGATAAACTAAAACATTTAATAGATCACATATTATGACCAAATAAAACTACTGGGTTTTGAGAAATACACATTATGTAATCCTTTCACATTGTTTATTTCCTCATTTTTTATTTACATCAAAAAACCCATAACCTTAGTTTAATATTTACCCTAATTGAAATTTATAGGATGTGAATTTGGTTCATGGTGTGTACCCACATCATGTCATAAACCAATTCTTGACCTATTTATGGTGGAAGTTTCACATCATGTAACATGTACATGGTGTGTAAATTCTCTACAGACATTTTCAGCCCAGTTTCTACAAAAGGAACCAAACCACCTCTAAAGACTTCCAAACCCTAGAAAACACTATCAAAACCTTTTAACACTTTATAACTATACTCCATTAATTCAAATAAACATGAATCCCATTACATTATTTCATTTTCCCTAACAAAGGCTCTCTACCTCTGAATAATACTTGGCCCCCAAGGTCCAATGAAAAAACTAAAGAGGGACGTACCTAGAAAAAAATGGTATCTTATAACTTCCCTACTATATAATAGCTCATCCTTGAGAAACTACAAAAATCACTATGGGGTCTTGATGAACATGTCTAGCCATTTTTCAAGCATATTAGACATCCTCTCCTAGGTCTCCACTTGAACATGCTCATGTCTCCACAACACTCAAACCAGAGGTATAATACATCATCAGAGATAATTATTACAACAGTTTATGATCCATATCGGATGATCTTAAAAAGATGAATGAACATAATGCTCAACTTCCATAATTTCTACCACATTATATGGGTAGGGATAATATGTCTGAATCTATGACACATGAAACACATCGTTAATAGAACTATAGTGTTTTGGAAGGGATAATTGGTACGCCATTGGATTGACCCTATCCACTATCTTAAACATCATGAAAAAACTAGGCTATATATTTCCCTATTTCATGATTCAAAATTTACACAACATAGGAGATACCTAAAGGAAAATAATATGGACAACCTTGAACTCTAAAGGTCATCTTTGATGGTCATTATACAATTTCCTCATGCTTTATGCGGTCACCAACCACCTTCTGGTCAACTAAACTTACTCAGACATCTCTTACATGAGACTAGGCCCAAAAAGTGTTGAATCACCAACCTCTTACCAATAAATAGATGAATGGAACAACCTTCAATACAAATCCTTGAAATGTATCATCTGGATCAATTCATGGACGATGTTATTATATGAAAAATCCATGAGTTCCACATTATTCTCTAATGAACCACCAAAATCGAACACAAGGGATCATAAAAAATCCTCCAAAACCTAAATATCCCTCTCATGTTGACCTTTAGTCTGAGGGTGATAGGTTTTACTCATAATAACCTTCAATCCCAAAGCCTTCGAAACACCCTTCTAGAATTGTGAAGTGAAGCAAGAATCACTATAAAAAATGATACTCATTAGAACAACATGTGACCAAAATACCTTGTGCATGTAAATACTACCCATATCATCAACTGTGAAGGTATCCATGATAAAAAAATGAACTACCTTCATAGGTAGATCCATAATCCCCCATAATTCATCATTATTATGGGGTATCCTAGGTAATCTAGTCACAAAATCTATAGTGACATCATCTAATTTATACTCAATAATTGGAAGAGGATACAACAGCTCGGTTGGATTTTGATTCTTGGATTACACCTGATAATATGTGAAAAATCTCACCCAAAATCCCATTATCAACTTCTTTAATCCTAATCATTAGTACTATTTATGGATATCATGATACATCTTTATCAACCCAGGATATTCCCCCTTCTATAAGCATGAAGCTCTCTCATCAACTCCTCATACAAGCCCAAAAGAACCCAGAATAGACCACAAAAAAGAATATAATTTAAAATTCCAATATAACATGATTATGGTGTCTCCCCACCATATAATCTCTCTCTAAAAACTAGCCCCTCTTGATTAGATAACTCCTCTATCTTGATCCTGTCCAAAATCATGAGTATAAAAGATGTTGAAGTCTGAGTCACTCATCCATATGACTCTTGGAAATCGTGATGTATGTTTAAAAGAGTGTCATCATCCACCACTCATTGCAAGACTCTTGAAATACCTAAGTATGTGTCTTCCAGTTTAAATCATCAACAAATCCATTTATCTTTCCTGATGAATAATCCAACTTAAAGTTGAAATATTGTAGATACTCGACCTATCTCCTCTACCAATGGTTCAGGTCCCACTGAGAAAAGGTGTACCTGAGGCCTTTATCATCTATGTACACAACACACCTATCAACCATAATATAATGTTTCCACCATCTCAAGGAATTTACCACTATTGAAAAATCAAGATTGCAAGTAGGAAAATTCCTCTCATGCAGTCTCAACTATTTGGATCCATAAGAAACTAATTGATCCTCCTGAATTTGAATTTCACAGAGTCCAACTCTAGATGCATCATAGTAAATGGTATATGATTTATTATATATATGTAAAGTGAGGATATGTGTTGATCTAATCCTTCATTTAATCTCTTGAAAAAATTTCTCACAAGCATCTGAGTTAAAAAAACATCACCCGTTTTATAGTCTTCCTGGACATCAAAGTTACCAAATAGGAGAAGTCCTAGATAAAGAACTAATAACAACCTGATAAACCTAGAAATCTCCCAATGACAAAGGAATTATAGGTTTTCACTCAATATACCGTGGCTACAACCATATATGGGTCCACTGACACTCCTACCTCAACGATGACATAACCCAATAAGTAATATTTATCAATATAGAAACTACCCTTAGTTATTTTTGTTTTAAGGAGGAACTCTATCAATATACTCGAAACGATGATAATATATTGGGAATGAACATATGCTTAATGATATTACACTATGGATTCATAAAGAAAACCAACAAAAACTATTCAATAAAATATTGAATGCTTTGATTCATCAAGGCCATGAATACCACTGGGGTGTTGGTCAAACCAAACTCCATCACAACAAAATCATACAATCCATACCTACTCTGAAAATTATTATGAGGTATGTCTAAAGATATCACCCTCAAGTAATGGCATTCAGAGCTCAAATAAATCTTAGAGAGAATACTAGAACCTTTCAAGTGATTGAAGAGATCATCAATGCATAGAAGGGGGATACTGGTTCTTGATCATCCTCTTGTTCAATCCCTAATAATCCACACATAAGTTCAAAGTTCATAGAGAATTATTAAATAAATGAATTAGAGAACCCTATAGAGACGTACTAGGCCATATGAATCAATTATCTTCTAGATCTACCAACTAAACTCTAAACTCCTAAATCTCTACTGGTTCCATTCTATAAGGTGGAGTAGAAACTATATCTTCTCCTATCACCAACATGATCATGAAATTAATCTCTCACTCGAGTGGTAAGATATAGAACATGTGATGAAAGAAATCCATAAAATAGTTTACCACTAGAGGAAAAGAATCATGCTATATCACACCATAATCTAGAGAAATAATAACTATCTAGGCTGTGCTAAAATAAAATATGTATTGAATTGGTCATGTGGGAAAATCCTGATGATCCTACTCACCTTGATGAGAATAGACACCTCCTTCTAGAGATAGAAAGGTAACTCTCCTATAGAAACAGAAAATATGATAATGGTATTGAACTATCTAATACATACCAAGAATAAAATAGAAACCTATCATTTCCATCAGAAGCAGTTCCCAAAAGAAATAGTAATCACCAATATCTAGAGAACAATCCTTGCAGGGCTTGATATTCTCTGACTACACTCTTAACAGTGTATCGATGATAAAAAAACCATATATGTTTTCTAAATTCAAGCCTAGTACATTCTCAGGAAGATAAGATAAAAGGGAATGTGATGCTTAAATATCAAACAAAACCTAATAAAGAGTCGAAAAAATGGAATTGTATATTTGAACATAGGAGTTCATGCATCCACATTGTCCAGAGTAGAAAATATAATGTGCAGCTGAGTAACCCCTCAAAACTAGCCTCTTTTTTGAATCCCCTATGTTGTTTAATCCACTTGAAATTTATACTTCAGAGTTATAATACCATGTCACTTTCATCGATATTAACGTCTATGGGAACTCTAGCTACCAGTCTGTTGAGGAGTAGTTGAGTCCTTCTCAGAATCCAATACCTATCCTAATCCCCTACCACTGCTTTATTGTGGTTTACCCTTAAAAAACCATTGTATGTGTATTATCCTACTGCAATCATGATACTCCAATGTGATTTATGGACACTAAGGCTACTTGTGGCCCAAAATAACACTCTGAAATCACTACAATGGGACACAATCCTGAGATGGATTTATACTTACATAACTTCTTTGACTATTTTTTCCTTAGAAAACTATCATAATAGAGCTTCTTACCACCAGAATAAGTGATCCCACATCACCCTGATAAAATAGCATGGATTTTGATCAAGGCCTCTCTCATAATCCCTTCCATGATGAGTGTTAGGTTCATAATTTCTAAAAAGCTACTCATACGGAAAAATTACACTTGTGACCTAATCCCATTGGGAATACCATCCAGAAAACTTCTCACCCTAGAGATCTCATCAATTACTAAAGATATCAAAAAGCACTGAAGGTCAATGAAACGTCTAACATATTCTAGCACTAACATTACCTCATATGTCAGGTGTATGAAATCATGAACCTTATCATACCTCAATGTCTGAGTATAGAAGTGTCTTAGAAACTTCACCTCGAAGCCATCCAAGATAACTCATCATGTTGCCCAACCTACTCTAGAATTCCCACAAATTCTTGGATGGAATAAGGAGCATAAATTAAAAAATATTCACCCTTTTATATGTGGGTTTCTCATGATTCATGAAGATCATTTGGACTAAATTGATCCAGAACTCAGCAATCAAGAGGCCTCCCCCTAGTAAATGTAGGAAGATGATACATTTGGAACTCTCTTGTCGGCTTAGGCATCAAAGTCACGATACAAATATTATCCCTTAATAAAAACTGCATGAACCTCTGGAATCTATCATGAAGTTGAACATTTATCTAATCCTCAAAAGTTATAGGAAACTCTTTCTCAGCTACATTAGGAGTGTGCTGATTTCCATTATCCTGATGCTCAACCCAAAGACAACAAGGAGGCATTTTCCCTACCAGAAAAAACTCACCCTATTGAGAATTGACTATAATAACAAGTTCAAACTCTAAAAGTGATAACAATAGAGAAACACTACTCCTTGTCTTTATAAACATGAATTACAGGTGTTTTATCATGACATATCATTTCTTATCATTTCTTTTATCATTTATAACAAGTATCTCATTTAATTATTTAGCAAGGAAAATATATCGCATGCAATAAATATGTCTATATCATGAAAAATGAATATATATATATATATCCATATGTGTCAATCATGATTCCCACATACCCATCTCATGCCATACTGAGGCATGAGTAGAAATCTAAATAAATAATAACATCACACAATATGTGAATCACCCTAGGTGAAATAACATCAATTATAAAAATTAAATAGCATAAACATCAATTCTAACCATGGGAACTCAAATTTTAACCCATACATCGGTTATCTAATTCTATAAACAAGCTCATTACAAAGTCCTGATACATACTAGTCCCCTTTCTACTATTCCCAATTAGTAAATCAATATAAATGATAAAATATTGTAGCTCTGATACCACTTTGTAACGTCTCTTGATCTGACACTCTATCATGTGGCTAAAAAGGATTGGTTATGGGACCTCTAGCACGCCCCCCCATATTTCATAGGATTCTTATTAGCAGCGAGGGTGTGATAAGTATAGTTGGGATACTATACTCTCTAGTATAGAGTCAAAATATAGTGGAAATAAATAATAAATGATAGTATCATAGATATGGATAACATGAGAAACCAAATATTAAATGATTTGGATATAAAGAAGAATCAAATAAACCAATAATAATGAATCAAGTAGTGAAAAAATGAGATGTATTTAAATTTCAAGTCGAAAAAAATAAAAATAAATGAATTAGAATACATAATATAATCTCAAAAGGCCCAATTCTGGAACCCCATGTTGGTCTCATCCCCAAAATCCAACCCAACCATCAAGCAAAAAAATTATTAAAAATGTACCTTTCCTTTATCCAAAACTATTTCAATGTAATCTGCTTGAGTACTAAATGGTTCTCAAACAGGGTGTGAGTAAGACTCAATAGTTCGACACCACTGTGTATAAACATAACAAGGGTGATGATAAGTGCATGAAATAAAGAGATAAAAATTGGTATTAATTAATAAATTAATACAATACATAAATAATCCTATATTGACACCATGTTGGAATGTCTCTGAGCATGTAGCACAACCATGATAACCATAACCATGTATCTAAATAACATGCTTTGGCCCCATGTCAGTAAGTCTCTGAGAAAGTAACACAACCATACTAACTATAACCATATATCCATGGTAAAATAAAAAAATCAGGGCCAAACACTCTATATAAGAATATCACCATGGGAATGGGCATGTCCTAGTCAATATAAGAATTACAACATGGAATTGGGTAGAGCCCTCTCAAAATAAGAATTACATTTTGGGAATGGTTTAATTCCATCATTATAAGCATTACAACATAGTACTAGGCTGAGTCTACCTAATATAAGCATTAAAAAATGGGATTGGGCTGACCATGCTAAATATAATCATTATAACTTGAATCAGAACACATTTCATAGCAATAAGGATATCAAAATGTCACATCATATGACTAAATGGTTAATTATACAAATTAATGTTAATCTTTCAATTACACATTTCATTTATTAATTTGGTCTTAAACCATTAACATTACGTCAATTTAAATGAAAAATGCCATTTATATGGTTAATTTATATATAGAAATCACTTATATCTCCTATCATACTAATAACACTTAACATAAAAGCAGTCAAGAGGTTTACATCGCAATGATGGAGAATGACAGAACATAGGGGAAATGTTAAGCAGACCAACTAACCGGGGATTAGATGTGGAAACAGAACATCTGTAGTGGAGGGAATGGGCCCAAAATCATAATTAGATCATCCAAGGTCGAGAAGAGGAAGTGATATAGCAAAACCCTACAATAATAATATGTGTTTCCCACTTTTCATGTTGTGTATTTCTTCATTTTTGAGAAACAATAAAGAACTCATTACCTTAGGTTAATATTTTTCCTAGTCAACGTCTACACAACATGAATTCTGTTCACGATGTGTAACCAATACATGTCCTGAACAAGTTTACAACATGTTTCTGGTAGTAGTTACAGGTCATGTAACATGTACATGACGTGTAAATTCCCTGAAGACAATTTTCACCCAAATTTTGAAAAGAGGACCTGAACCACATCCAAATCCTTCTGAACCATGTAAAACCCTTGTAAAACCATTTAAAACGTTTATAACCAGACTCAATTAATTAAAATAAACATACATCCTTGAACGTTATGTTATTTTCCCTATCAAAGGCTCTCCATCTCTAAACAAAACTTGATTTTCAAGGTCTAATGAAAAATCTCAAGGAGAGATGTACCTGAAAATAAAGATGATGTTTTAAACCTTCTAGATGCTAACCTAACCCAGGTGATAGCCAAGTAATGTGTGATTGTGGTGTCATATCAAGTATGCATGAGGGAGGTGGCGTTTCATTCAAAACCATTGAAAAATATTAATACACTCAATGAACAACTAAAAATGATGAAAGATTAAACTGGATATAAAAAGTCATACTGTGGGATTTTAGAATGTCTATTTTTCTTAGGGTGATTGAGGGAGAGCATGAAATTACAAGGGAGAGTGGTGGCTAGGGAGAGCAGTAGTTAGGGGAGTGTGCGGCTGTGAGGGAACATGATAGAGAGGGAGGGAAAGCGGTGGTGAGTGAGATCGACGATAAGGTTTTAGTTCTGCAAGAGCTTGAAAAGTGTGAGAAAATCAATTTGGTTAGGGTTAAATTTATAAGAGAATCATGAATTTTATCAGTGCTATTGAAAAGACACTGGTGAAGATGAATTTTATCAGTGCTAAAATAATAAGCACTGATAAAATACCTCTTTATCAGCACTTTACTAGCATTGAAAAAACATATATTTATCAGCACTAAAACTCTTCTGCTCATAAAGATCTATCTTTATTAGTGCTAGAAAAACGTTGATAAATATTTAATAATAAAATTTATAATTGAAAATTTATATAATTATAAATAAACATAAATTTATATAATTATAAATAATTTTCTGGAGGCTGAAATGATGGCTCTCATCAGCGCGGTGGATATCGTTTGCCAACGGCGTTGGAACAACATTTGGTTTGAAAGCGACTCGGCCACAATGGTGCATGCAATTAGAATGGGTCAGACAAGGTTGGCTTGGAAGCTAGCAGGTATATGGATTAATTGTCTCGATAAACTCTCCTCTCTAAACTACTTCAGCACACATACCTTCCGGGAGGTGAATCACATTTCAGATGGACTTGCAAACAAAGTGGTTTCAGAAGGGAGGAGCATCTACATCAACAACATTCCTAATGACATGGTCCCTCTTCTTAATAGGGAAAAATGTAAAATTCCTTATTTTCTTCTCTTGTAATGTTTCAACTTTATCAATTTTAGAGCCTCCGTGCTCATCTTTCTCAAAAAAAAATTATAAAAAATTCTTTATATAATTGTAAATATATTTAAAGATTTATTGATACGTATATATAAATATAATTATAATTATATATAAAATTATAAATAAATAATTATTCATATAATTATAAATATATTAAAATAATTATAAATATGTATTTATAAATATAATTATAGATATAAATTTATAATTATAATTTTTAATAATTATATTTATAAATATTTGTATATAATTATAAATATATATATTTATAAATATAAGAAACATATTTATTATTATTTATTAATTATTTAAATATATATATATATATATTTGTTTATAAATATATAAATGTTTTAAAAATATATATATTTTTACATAGAGCTATAAATATATAATTTTATAAATATAGTAAATATAAATTTATAAATATATTTATATATATAAATATATTGATTTATAAATATTTATTTAAAAATATATTTTTTACATTATTAATGAATACATAATAGTAAATGAATTAATATTAAAATTGAAGAAATAGAATTAAATAAATTAAAAAATACATAAAAAAGTGAATTTGTAACATTTGCGTGAATTGAAGACACATAAAAAAGAAGAAAAATGAATAAATAGATTATATTAATTATATAAAAAACAAAATTACAAAAAATGAGTTACACTAACTATAAAAAAATATTAATAATTAAATTAAATCAAAAAATTAGATCAAATTAAATTAAACACTCACACATATATTCATGATGAATTGGTTAAAATAAATAAATATTAAAAATTAATAAATAAATAAAATACTAAAAATAGAGAGATATTAAAAAAGAATAAATAATATTAAATTAATAAAATGGCTTGCACACACTCATACATGTACACATGAGAGACATACATATGTACACATACATATCTACACACACACACACACACACACACACACACATACACATAGACACATATACAGACACACACATACATGCATACAGTTATACATATACATAAATTTTAAATTATTTAATATCAATATCAATATATATTTTAATAAATATATTTATTTATATATTATATAATTTTTAAATAAAAGATTAAAATATATTATTCATTTTAATTATGTACACATTTTGTAATTAATGTATATAAATATATTATTAAACATTTTCAGTAATATAAATGTGATATTTTCTTATATATAAAATTATAAAAATAAGACTCGTTTTTTTTTAAATTTATATAAATCATATATATATATATTTATTGTAATATTAATATAATTTTAAAAAAATATAAATATTTATATATAAGTATTTATATATAAATTAAATTACTCACTATGAATGAACTCTCTCCTCAACTACCTATCCCAAGTCCATGAAAGTTAGATGGACATGGGGCTGGTGGAATAGTAGTGGTTGCCTACAAAACCCTATGTAAATGCCCCCAAATTGTTATACAATAATAAACAAAACCACCCCACCCACTAAATGTTCATAATCCATTTGAGATATATATAAGTTTTTTACACGATTTTAACTGAAATAGAATTACCTAAACTACATGAGAGATATGATGGTTGGACCGAATAAAACATGAAAATAAGTATGAAGGTAATTGAGTTGATATTAATGATATATTTTCATAAATTTACTTCATTAGTTGTGAAATTTCATGGGATAACTTCTGTTTCTTTTTACCATCAACTTAAACTATCTAAATTAGCAGACACCTATCTTCAGGTTGCCTATAACCAATTTAGATGCATGGTGAGTAATCTTGAAATGGAAGGTGAAGTAAATAATGATTCTCACTCTCTCACTTCCCTTTACCACATTGAGGATCCTACACTAAATGTCATCAATTTTACTGTGAATTTATTGGATATGATTTGATTAAAATCATAGTGATTGTGAATTAATTTTTGTACTCATCATCTTTTATAAAACTCACCTCTCCCTTGAATAATTAAATTTTCATAGATAATATCTCAATTAGCATGAACACTATGAATTTGAGGGAATTTAATAGAAAGTTATATTCAAAAAACAAAAGTTCTCTGAAAAAAGGAAAACATATGCTTAGAACTCTCACACTGACATATGAAATTCAAAACTACACAATGAAAAACACAACAGAAAGAAAAAATGAAAAGTTATGAAAAAATGTGGTTGATGAAAACTATCTTCCTCAACTATTTTTTCAGATTGCATATTTAGATCTCCTACTTTCCTCATATGTCAGCCTCTTAAGTTGGTAGTGGAACCTCCTCCGACTTTGTGGAACTCGGTTCTGGTTTCTGATAGACTAGAAATTCTCCATTCCCAGCAATGGTGCTCTTTTATTTATTGATAGAATTATCACTATTTTTAATTTTAAAATCTATTTTTTTCACTAGTAATTTTCTATTTCAACTGTACACTTTTATTTTTCTATCAGAAAAAATCTCCAATACTATATGAATGTTTCTCCTCATCTATCTATGTGAGAGAGAGAGTGGTGTTTGGAAGAGTCTTATCTTGTTTTGTGGTGGCTCCAACTAGTTGGTGGCATATGATTCCACATTTATAGTTATTTTGAAATCTTATTTGGTGGAATAATATATCACATGTGGATGACCCACAGGATCTAGCTTACTCCCTAAACAATTTGGTTCTTCCATTTTTGGAACACTGCCTACGGTGCAGTGACTTCATCTTTAAAAAATCATTAATACTGCGAATTTGTGCACCTTCATGCCATAGTGGAAAGCCTATGGTGGATATTTTTAGGGAGGATCCTAAAGACATAGTGGAAGAAGTCACAAAAACCTAGAAGAAAAGATTCTCCCAAAGGCCTTTTATCACCCGAAGGAATTTTTTCACACCACACTCGAAGGCATTTTTACACCACCCAATGGAATTTTACATTGTACTCAAGGATTTATCTCTTATGACACACCAAAACCCATGAACATACCATTTTTTGTACCACCTATCATCACAACCGGTACACACCACTTGATCTCCATAGCCTAGAGGGTATTCGATACATGACACCATCACAAATCTCTTTGCACGTCATTATTGAAAATTCTCTCTCCATCATCGCACATTATCATCTTCATAATCTCGTTGTCTACCATCATTGGAAATTGGGGAAATGGTAATGGTGACACCCTTCATCTTTCTCTCTTTGTGGCTACGTCTTTGTTATCCCACCTTTTGTACCGATTATCACAAAAGCGACAACCCCTTCCCAATTCTCTCTTGCACCGGCTACATCTTGCTAACTCTGCATTCAAAAAAATGATACTATATCCTCTTATATAGACATAATATCCATATATTCATTAATGTAGAAAAAATTAATTATTCCATCAATTAATATTGTTAATATTTCTATATTAATGTTGGGAGAAAATCCCCCATTAATGTTGAGATAAATCTCTACATTAATAATTTTATCTCTCTGAAATAATGAAATTTTAAATAAAAAAACCCAAAACTTTACACCTTTATTTAAAATTCAAATACTCAACATTCATATCCACCATCAGGGTCAGTGTGTTTTTCAGCTCCACCAAGATCCAATTGTTACTCAATGAACGGAACACCCCACATGACACCTGAGACCAAGAAGACTTTCGATATTCTAGCAACACTACTAATACTGTCGTCATTTTCCAATGACATTCTTCAAAAATTATAATATACCACCTAACCTGAGGAAATTTAAGATTTTTCCACCAAACTATGACTTTCACCAACAACGGAACATGCCTCATGACTCTAGCTGGTCAATCAGATTTTCAATATCCCAAAAACACCCATGTTATCATCGCTGCCTTCCTATATCATCCTCCCAAACCTTGATAATCTACTCCACCAAATTCCTGACACCATGTTATGATACCTAGCACTTCAACCAATCCCTCTAATACCACTGTTAGGGTGGAGCCCGATGTCATAGCGGAAGCAGTCGCACAAACACATAAGGGAAGATTCACCTGAAGGCCATTTATAACTCGAAGGCATTTTATCACACCACACCCAAAGGCATTTTTACATCACATGAATAAAATTTTACAACACACCCAAAGGATTTATATATCTTGAAAAAACAACACCCATGAAGGTACCATATTTTTTTGTACTTATGATCATCACAATCGGGACATGCCTCTTGATCTCTATAACCAAGAGGAATTTCAATACATGGCACCATCATGAATCTCTTTCCATGTAGTCATTGATAATTATCTCTCTATTGTTAGATGTCATCATATTCTTCATCTCATTGTATTACATCATTGGAAATTGGGAAACCTCAATGTCAGCAAACCCTTCCTTGTTCTTCGTTGGCGTCTACATATTTGTTGGCCCACCTTTCGCACCGGTTACCGCAAACGTGGCAACGCCTTCCAAATTATCTCTTGCACCGGCTACATATTGTCGACTCTGCATTCAAAAAAATTATACTACATCATCTTATCTATACATCATGTTCATATCTCTATTAATGTGGTCAACATTTATTATTCCATCAATTAATATTGATAATATTTCTATATTAATGTTGGGAGAAAATCCTCCATTAATGTTGAGATAAATCTCTCTATTAATAATTTTGTCTATCCTCAGTCTTTAAATATTAAATCAAAAAATCCCAACATAGAAGATTCTTGGTTTACTTTTCCTTGAACACTATGCAATATATCCTTGGCTATGGTGTAGTAGTTCTTGAAATGAATTGGCATTTGAACACCCTATATTTGGACATATATTCATATTTCTTATTCAAAATATGTTCTATGGTGTTATTCCTAATAACTAGAGGTGGCCATGGTTACCCCAGGTTTTGATAGTGGCATTGGATCAAAATTGATCTTTCTTGGTGGAGGCCATGGTGGTTCTCGATTATTTTTCTTGGTGATCGGGTTGTTTGCGATATAACAGAGGAAGCTTGCGGAATAATAGTTTGGCCGATGATGACATTGCACGAGTAAACTGATATGATGTAATATTTCTAAGTTCATAGTACCTGTGTCGTGGTATGCATCCTGCATCAAATTTTGTTCTAGAGTGCTTCGCTTAATAAGTAAGTGCATCCCCTTAACTACCGGATAATTCGGATGGGTGTTAGAGGATTTCCTATACCACCTTGCGCCTCCCCATTCTGATGAAGCCCTTTTATGGTATGGAAATGTGCCTTGTGGCATGTATGTTAAGGGATCTCATTGGTTGACCCATGTTTTTTTTCTTAGTTCCATTCTCTTTTTTATTTCATATACAAATAATAAAAATTCTCAAAATGAATAAACATCGTAAAACAAATATTTTTTTTCCTTTGGAGTAGCTTGAACGAGGTTTATTATAAAATATATATTTGGATAGATGGTTATGTGTTGTTCCTCTTTTATATGTTAATTTTTTTCAATTATTTTTAAAATAGGATAAATTTGTGCTTTTGACTATGAAAACTGGAAAAATATTTAATCAGAATAGGAACTTTTTGGTCTGACATTAATAAAAAGAAAAGGGATAGTTTCATATTAAATATGGAAAGTGATCTCACATGAAGTTTTTATATCTTAAATAATATGAATAGAAGAGGGTTTAGAGAGAGACACTCATTAAATTTTTTACTTCATATTTTTGAAATGAGTGATAGAGACAGAGAGATAAAGAGAGAAGGAATCCTACTGCACATCATTGACACATCTATAGGAAAAATGGGAGGAGAAAGACAAGATATTATTTTGATGATCTATATATTAAATAGGAATAATTAACAATGAACTATATTTATGATTTATATTCTAAGAAGAAGGAGATTTCTTCTTTGTAGAAAGGTCATGATAATGGAATATATCACTTCTATACAATGAATATTTGTTTTGACTTTCACTAGAAAGAAGATAACATGGATGTTCATGAAGAAATTTTTAAATAGGGTGTTCATTTCATGTATGTGAAGGAGTATCACATGAGGAGTTCAAAAAATAATCTACAGAATATTGAGGATTCACCTATCCATAAAATTATTGTTTATTGGAGATAAAACTAAAAAATTTCACTATAATTAATGGTTTTAAATTTTTAAACTGATGGTATAAAAGTTAATTAGATAAAAAAAAATCTATAAAAACATAAACTATAAATTTGTCAAATAATGCTTACTTAGAACCCTATTCTAATACACAACAAAGAGAAAAACATTGAGTAGGAACCCTAGGTGAATACATGAGGATCTGTAGATGGGAGATGTTGGAGGCATAGGTTGGGGCGGAGGTGGAGGTCAAGTTAGGCACAATGTATAGGGATATAGTAGAGAGGGAGGTGAAGGAGAAGGTGGGGAGGGGATTAAGTGAGGGAGAGGGATCCAAAGCCGGATACAGAGGTAGGCACGACGAGGGAAAGGATGGGAAGTAATAGAGGGTTTTAATTAAGGCTTCTTAAATGTTTTTAATATTAAATTTATTTTTAATTCATGCTTCCATTATTCTTTGACTCATTATTTATCTACTCATTTGGCTTATTTCCTACTATATATATTGTTCTTCATTGGTCCTGTATTGGGCCGCCTGTTTTTGTGGGCCATGTTTTCTGTCCCACATTTGATATGATGGAAATCCTTGTTTATTGGATTCCCTATTTTTACTATCAATTGCTCCTTACTCCCATTCAAATCCAGACATCCATTGTGTTCTCAGTATGTTTAAATAATGGTTGGTTTATTGGGATGAGTTTTTATACCCTGATTCATGGCAGTAATGGATTGAGAATTCTATTCGAAGGAATCATTCATTGGTAAGGGTTTTCATCAACCCCTATGTGGTAATTCCTAGAGTGTGATCATTCATCTCCCTCTCCTAGTGTATGGGTCTCAGTTTCTTAGCTAAAACCCAAGTGCACCTTTCATTCCACTCCCTCAACATAATTCTATCCAAGACTATTTCTCTCCCTCAACCTCATCTCACAGCTTGTGTGTGGTAGAGGTTATGTCCTCCCCTACCTATAGAAGTGTGTACCTTTCATCAATAATTCCAAGAAAATAGAAGGAGTGGTGTTTGAATGCTTCATCAGATCCATGAGTCCATGAATCCAATGCTAGGCATGTTTGAGTACTTAATTCCTTCATTTTATCCTTATTGTTGGACTGCCTCATATGTTGCAATTCTTGTTTGTGTTTTGGGGTCTTAATAAAATTTGTGAGTCTATGGTGTTCATTCTGTGCATGTAGATCCCCTAAGGTACTGAAGCACATTAAATAATCATGTGATTTACTGATTTCTTCATTTCTTGCATTTTCGAATTCGGTTTTGGTTTTTTCATTATCAAACCACAATGTTCCAAATTTTGTCCTAGTATTAAATTGGATTATTTGTTCTGTTCACACCGCCTATCAACCACAACATGTGGTATTAGATCCCTTATATCTTACTTTTCTCTTTGATTTGGATTACTGGTTTTATTTTTTCATTCTAGTTTCTTGATTATTTTTAGCATTTATCTCTTCTTAATTTTTTTTATTAAATTAAATAATGCTTGATATTGAAACCCTTGTTTCCATTTGAAAATATCTTCATTCTGCATCCCGCTGTTTGTGTATACCCAGTGAGATTGGTCAGTTCTCTAGGGTGTATTCCTAATGTTTTCCAAAACCAGTTGACATCTACTCACTTGGATAAAAATGTCTACAATGATATAAAAAATTTCAAATTTTGATGGATACAATGATTTCAATGTGTGGAAAATTAAAATGATAGCATTTCTCATATAAAAAGTCTTAATTTATTCCCTATATAAGCCTAAGAAACCTATTACAATTTTTAATGAAACTGGCCAGACCATTGTTGAATACCAATAAGTTCTCCCATATATACTTTTCAAGGAACATAGCTCCCTTTTACTTTCCTTAGGTGATGAGGTCCTTAGATAAGTCACTTATGAGTCTACCACTGTAGGAATTTGGCTTAATATTGAAAAATTATACATGACTGAATCATTAGTATGAAGACTTTATAAGAAACATTGTATGTTTACATTCAAAATGAAGCCTAGTATTTCTATAAAATCTCACTTAGATGATTTTAATAAATTCATGTTAGATTTAGCCAATATTAATGTTTTTATAGATGGTGAAGATCAAGAAATGATCCTTTAATATCTCTTGATTATAGCTAAAACACACTTGTTGAGACCATGATATATGGTCAAGACTCTTTTACTTTTGAAGAAGTTAAAACATCCCTTCTGTATAAGGAATTTCATTCCAAACCTATGATAAATGGTGGGGTTGAGAGTTTGTTCAAAAGGGTAAGACCTCAAACTAAAGTTAAGAAGAAATAATTAAGAAAAGACAAATGTAAGATTAAAAAATAATCCATGTACAGGACTAGTTCCAATGATATGAAAGTAACGTGTTTTAATTGTGGTAAACCAAGGAACATCAAGCCCGAGTGTAGGAAACTCAACTGCGAGTGAGAATCCAAACAGCCCATTGACTATTCCCTTCTGGTTGACTCATTATATGACACTATTGATGCCTTGAATGTGTCCATCCATACACTCAATCAATAGTGGGTCCTCTACTTTGATTATTCTTTTCACATGTATCCATATAGAGAGTAATTTTCAGAGATTCTCGAGAAGGGGGAAGGATATGTCCTCTTAGGAAACAATAAGAGGTGCAATGATGAGGGAAAAGGCTATGTTCTTAAATATATTTATGATCAATCCATAATTACCTTACATAATGTAAGGTGGGTCCCCAACTTACAATGAAATTTAATATCCTTAAGAGTCCTTGATCAAAAAGGATTTACCTTTAAATTTTAAGCGGGTTGTCTCAAGATCTATAAAGTGTACATAACTATTCTTAAGGGATCCGTCACCAATGTGTTGTATGTCTTGAATGTAAAGGCCCATTCAAGTAAATTGGGTAGTGTATACAAAATAAAAACTTAAAATACTACGTTATGGAATAGAATATTGGGGCATGTCAGCTCCAAAGGTGTAGAGGAACTCAACAAGAAAGGGCTATTGCATGACATCACACCTACTAATCTTCAATTTTGTGAAGACTATATTATGGATAAATCCAAAAGGATAAGTTTTAATAGGCCCCCATTTAAATATTCCATCCCATTTGAATACATCCATTTGGATTTGTGGGGTCCATCCATGACCACCTCTCATGGTGGAGGATCCTATTTTTTCACCTTCATTGATGAGGTCTCTAGGAAAGTTTGGATTTAAATCTTAAAAAATAAATATGATGATTTATAAAACTTTAAATCATGGGAATATTCAGTTTAAAGTTAAACTGGTAATAAAATTAATACCATGAGAACAAACAATGGGATTGAATATATGCCTACATAGTTCTTTTAGTTTTGTGATTCTAAAGGGATTAAGAGGCATGGTACTGTCAAGGAAACTCCCCTACAAAATATCCTAGAAAAGAGGATAAATATGACTATTCTAGAAATATTTTAGGGAATTATTCTATTCTAAGACATCCAAAATATTTTTGGGATAAGGAAAACATAACTTTATTTACCTTATTAATAGGTTACCCTCATCTAAAAATCAATTCAAAACACATAAAGAGTTGTGGAATGGTAAGACACCTTATCACTCATACTTAAGAGTATTCAGTTCTATAGCCTTTTCTCATTTCAAGACTAACCAATTATAACCAAATCCATAAAATAAATATTTTTTGGTTATCCTGAGAGAGTTAAGGGATACAAACTATGGGTTGACAAACCAGGATAATAGAATTTCATTATAAGTAGGGATATGGTCTTTCATGAATCATCTTCTCCTAAGTCTAATGAAATCACATCAGGCAGTAGTGATCTAGATCTTGACAAGGATGATGAAGATGGTCCCCTGGCTCATTTTGAGGATGATTTTTATCCCACTACACCTCCTCCTAAACCCACCGATGTGGCTAATTCTGAGTCTAGTCCTGGTTCAGATTCTGATTCTGAACATCCTACCACTCATGGGGATTATCAATTGACCCGTTCTAGAGAAAGGAGAGTCCCAAGACCTCGTTCTTAATTCAGTCAGTATGATATGGCTTTATATGTCTTTAATGTGGCCCAAGATCTTATTGATAAAGATCCTAAATCTTATAGGTAGGAATTAAAATACAAAGACTCAAAGTAGTGGGTCTTTTCCATGAATGAAGAAATCTAATCCTTAAGGAAGAACCATACTTGGGATATAGTAAACAAACCATTTAACTCCAAAGTAATTGGTTATAAATGGATCATTAAAATAAAGGAATAAAACACTGAGGGAAGTAAAATTAAGTATAAAGTTACGATAGTTTCCGATGGCTTCCTTAAAAGATAGGGAATTGATTAATCTGAAATATTTTCCCTTGTTATTAAGCATTATTCCATTCAGATTTTGTTATCCTTTTCTTCTTATAATGATTTTCATATAGAGTAATTAGATGTAAAAACTACTTTATTGAATGGCTATTTGAATGAAAATATTTATATGAAACCTCCTCAATGTCATCCTGCTGAATTTAATTCAAATAAATTATGCCTTTTAAATAAATATTTTTAGGGAATGAAACAATCCTCTAGGTAGTGGTTCTAGAAGTTTGATTAATTCATTCATGGTAACAAGTTCATTGGGAGTCAATATGATACTTGGGTTTATTTTAAATCAACCAAAAGCTGCGTCATTTATCTGCTATTTTATATTTATGATATGCTCATCATTTTATATGATTTAAATATGATCTCTACTATTAAATTGTAAATGAAAATAAAGTTTGACATAAAATAATTAGGTGAAACTAAGAAAATATGAGGTGTTGAAATCATTATAGATGGATCAAATAAATTACTCTATATATTTTAGAATGCTTATATTTTAAGAGTTTTAAATATTTATATGTTTGAATCTCTCAAACTTGTTAATGTTCCTCTTGAACAAAATTTTTAATTGACCCTGACACAAGAACCTACTACTGAAGATGATATTGAATTTATGTCTAAAATTATTTATGCTGACATAGTTGGAAGCATAGAGTATTCTATGATTTGCACTAGAAATGATATTGTATTTTCTATATTCACATTAATTTGCTTCATGGACACTCTAGGGAAGCTAAATTGGAATTCCCTTAAGTGGCCCCTTAGGTAACTTTCATACACTTCTCATATTTATTTGTGCTATGGTAGAAATATGGATATTGCTAAAATCAATTCAAGTTTTGTTAATGCTAACTATTATGGAAATGTTAAACTCATAAATCCTTAATTAGTTATGTGTTTAATACTTTTTGAGGTTCCATTTCCTAGAATTGAAATATGCAGTCTGTTGTTGCACTTTTAACAACATAATCTAAATAAATTTCTTTAACTAAGGCAGGTAAATAATCTTTGTGGATTAAAGGTGTGTCTTCTAAACATTGTCTTTACAGTTCTGTTATCAATTTATATTCTAATATCCAGTCAGATACTCATTTATATAAAAATTTAGTATGTCAGTGTACGTCTAAGCACATATAAATTATATTTAATTTTATTAAAGATTTTGTAAAATTAGTAAAACTATGTATTAATAGGATACACACTTATAAAAACTCGGTTGATAGTCTGACTAAATTCATGGTTCTTTCTATGTTTAAATTATTCTTACATAGACAAAACTTGGTTCTTGTTCTATGGCCATAAGTTCAAGGACATTACTAAATTCAATTGAAAATGGGGGATATTTGTGAATTAAGGCTTTGTAATTTTTTTTTCATATTAAATTTTGTTTTAATTCATGTTTTCATTATTCTTTGACTCATGATTTATTTTATCATTTAGTTTAATTCCTACTGGATCTATTGTTTATCATTGGTACTGTATTGGTCCACCTATTTTTTGGGCCTTGTTTTTTACCCCAAGCATGACTGATGGACATCCATGTTTTTTGGATGCCCTATTTTCACCGTTGATTTCCATTACTGGCTTTTGACATCCGACCATCCATTTTTTCACTTGGTTTGTTCAAATGGGGGTGGTTTGTTTGGATGAGTTGTTACTCCCTGCTTCGTGGAACCCATGTATTGGGAGTTCTTTATCAATCAGTATCAGGGATTTCATCACCTTTTCATGGTGATTAACAGAGGGTGATTATTAAGCTCCCTCTCCTAGTGTTGGGATCTTGGTTTCTCAAGAGAAACCCTAGAACTCCTTTCATTTTGTTGCCTCAACATAGTTTTTTCAAGGCCTGTTTCTCTCCCTCGGCCTCAACTCATGGCTGGTGTGTGGTGGAGACAACATCCTTCCCTTCCAGAATAAGTGTGTTCCTTTCATCAATAACTCAAGTAACTTGGATGTTTGGCACTATAATTATCCTTCCCTCTCTTGGTGTTGGGATCTCGATTTTTTTTGAAACTTGTAATCTTGTTTACTTTTCTCCTGTGTTTTCTTCTTCTTGCTGGACTGCATCCTCTATAGAAATTCTTGTTTGCGTTTTGGTATCTTAATGAAAATAATGGGTTTGTGGTGTTCTTACCATGCCATAGGTACCCTAAGGGACCAAAGCATGTTAATTAATTGTGTAATTTACTACTTTATTCATTTCATGCATTCTGTTATTCAGTTCTGGTGTTTTCATTATCAAAGAACATAGTTTAAAATTTGGTCCTTGTAGTCGATTGGTTTCTCAGTTATGTTTACACCACCTCTTGAACATAATAGAGGGAAATTGTTTTTTGGGGCTGATAGGTAGTGGGTTTTTTAAAGCATGCTGCCACCATTGGAGATCGCCTCGATAGGGGCATAAATGCCCCTTTTTCTAGTAGTGTAATGCCTCTTTGTAGTGATAGGATGCCAAACATTATGCCACAAAAAATTACTAGTGTCATAGATCATCCTATAAAGGAAAATTCTTGACTCAATCCATGAAAATCATGGCGAAAATGAAAGTATCAAATGACTTATTTGGAATATTTTTCTTAATGATTGTCATTTTATGTAGTTTATGTTGAAACAGTGATGATATATTAATGATGATTTCTTATATGTATGATTTTTCCGCACTTTGATAAATCTATTTCTTCAATTATGGTCAATTTCCATATCTTTACATCAGTGTGAAATATTTTTTTATGTTTTTAATTTTCTGTTGGTATATTTTTTTCACATTAAAATAAGGATAAATATAATATGTTTTTTAATTGGTTTGTTTGGATTCAATTGGATTTCTATTTCATGTAGAAAAAGTGAGATATTTGCTTTGATAAGATATTTGATGATATTAATTAGAACTGTTTTCAAACATTTAATATTTATTCTCATTTCATGTTAATTTTCATTGAAAAAAATCAATATAATATCATGAATAAATATTAAATTATGAAATCTTCATGTTAGAAATTAGGCTAAAATTTCATGCTTAATATAATATCATCGATTAAACTGTTTCTAATTGAATAGAGAACTTTCTATAAATAGGATAAAACATTACAATTATAAATGTAACACTAATATTGAATTTTTTTGGAGACTTGGACACCCCAAAGAGTACCGTAGGTTTTTTCTTCACCTATAGGGTTATAAAAGTTAAATATATATTATGTTTCTAACTAGAAGTTACAATTTTTTCCATAAACATTGAGAACAAGGCTACAATACATGCTAGAAAATAATTGGTTGGTTGATGCCTCGTTTGAAAGAGATTAAATTGATTCAAGGTGGAGGAGTGATATTTTGTGATAATTTTAATGCAATTCCTTTGCATTATAAAATTATGATTCCCCCATATATTAAGAATATCATCCAGTAATACAATGTCATCCAGAAATTATTTGAGGACCAATTACATGAGTTCTAAAAGATAGTTGGAAAACAAAATGTTTTGTATAGATTGAATTTTTATATTGTGTTGAAGAGTTATATGATATTGTAGTCTCCATGAAGTTGTATTCAAGCATGAAAAATATTATGAAGGTGAATCCTTACTCATTTTTTGATTAATTCAACATAGAATAGAGGCTCCAAAATATATCCTCAAATTTTTTATATAGAAAGTAGTTACAATATGGTCAACTGAGATAATTATTGATTGGAAGCACTAAGAAGGCCTTACCCAAGAATGTGGTATGGTTCCTTTTCTTAGATGTTCGTGAGATATACTTCTATGTTCTTAATCATAGATTGATTAAAACACCAATCTTTACCATAAATGAGCTGGGTAATGAGTATGGACTATATTGTGATGTATTAGGAGTAAGGATTTGAATGGTTTTAGTCCATGATTACCATGAGGTTACTTATGGGCCTAGATATTTAAGAACCCATAAGGAAACTTCCCAAATCCTTTCCCATATTTTGAAATTGTGGTGCTTTCCATGAGGTGTTATTAGAATACACTAATTTTTTTAAATATATTTAATTAGAAAGTGAAATGAACAATTGATAGTAGATAAGGTATGAGTACCTATAGTTCTTTAACATTGACATAATGTATACCCTCAAAAAGGGATCAATTTTTCTAATGTACCATATTGGAATGATCAAGCATAGGTAGTACAAGATTGCAACATCAAGTAGAAGATGGTTGCCCACTTTGAAGAGATGTGACTTTATGTGCAAACGTATCATGTCCAAGTGACACTTATGTCTTTATCTATCACTTATTCACTCCTCAATAGTATTACGGGAGTAAACTAAAGGATTCATATTATTTATTCATGAGAGACATGATAAACCTTTTATAGCATTATATTTTATAAAATGTAGGTTATTTTTGATTCATGTATCCTTTATAAAGTTCCCCTCTTGAGATTTATGTATTTTGGAAAATTCCTAAGTGTCTCTTTTATTTAAATCTGAAATTCATTTAAGTAAAAACAAGTGACATAATAAAAACCAATAAAACACATTTGGATTGTTTTTATACTTTATTACAACTATCCATGAGTTATTTGTGACATATAGGAGTCAATCACACCTCAATCTGACACACGGTGTGATCAATATGACTAAAAGTGTCTTATTTTATTTAAAATTGACATTAATTTAAGTAAAGACAACAAGTGACATAAAAAACTAATAAAATGCATTTGGATTGTTTGGATATTTTATGAAAACAATATATCAGTGATTTTTTATTCATAGGGATCATCCACACTACAATAAGATGCATGGTGTGGTCGGTATTTCTCAAATTGTCTCTTTTTTATTTAAAACTGACATTAATTTATATAAAAACAAGTGACGTACTGAAAATAGAGAAAAAAAATTTGTATTGTTTTAATACTTTAGTTAAATGATCCATTAGTCATTTTTTATGTGTAGGATCCAACCACACCGCAATCTGACATATGGTGTGACTAGTATGATTAAAAGTGTATCTTTTTATTTAAAATTGACATTAATTTAAATAAAAACAATAAGGGACATACTGAAAACCAAGAAAACAAATTCATATTGTTCTGATATTTTAGGGAAATGATCTATTATATAATTTTTATGGGTAGGGATCAATCTATCCTTAACAAAACACATGGTGTGGATGGTATTACTCAATGTGTCTCTTTTTATTTAAAACTGAATTTAATTTATGTAAAAACAAGTGACATACTGAAAACTGAGAAAACATATTCAGATATTTTTTATACTTTAGGAAAATGATCCATTAGTTATTTTTGATGTGTAGGGGTCAAAAAAACCTCAATCCAATGCACTGTGTGACAGGTATGACTAAAAATGTCTGCTTTTATTTAAAAATGACATTAATTTATGTAAAACATAAGTGACATAGTGAAAACTAAGAAAAGGCATTCATATTGTTTTGATATTTTAGGAAAATGACCTATTAGGTATTTTTGTTGTGTAGGGATCAGCCTCACCTCAATACGATGCAGGGTTTGTCCATTATTACTCAAAGTGTCTTATTTTATTAAAAAATGTCATTAATTTAAGAAAAAACAAGTGACATACTGGAAACCATGAAAATACATTTGGATTTTTTTGATACATTAGTAAAACTACCCATGAGTCATTTATGACGTGTAAGAGTCAACCACACCTCAATATGATGCACACTATGACCAGTATGACTAAAAGTGTCCGTTATCAGTTTAAAATTGACATTTTAGTTCAAAAAATATCACTCAATAAAAACCCTGAAAACATGCTCCAATTGTATTGATAATTCAGGACAGTAATTCATAAGTCATTTTGGATGTGCATGTAGTCTCACATAAAAATAATGCATGTTATGACCGGTATGACTCATAATGCATGTTTCCATTTTAAAATTATATTTTAGTAAAAAAACACAACTCACATACTGAAAACCAAGAAAACATATTCAGATAGTTTTGATGCTCTAGGAAAATGATCTAAATGTCATTAGTGATGTGTATGAATCATCCATACCTCAAGAAAACCACCCACACCTCTTTTCTATTATTATAATGTAAAGAAAACCATAAGATATTACAAAAGAGAACTAGGAAAAGAATATAAGAAGAACATAAAATACTAGAGGAACTTGACTCCTACATTTAAAAGGAACATGCAAGGAATTACAATGAAAGAAACAACTTAAAATTTAAATAAGAAAAAAAGAAAC
This sequence comes from Viscum album, assembly GCA_963277665.1. NCBI lineage: Eukaryota > Viridiplantae > Streptophyta > Magnoliopsida > Santalales > Viscaceae > Viscum > Viscum album. The sequence goes on from OY728137.1 coordinate 766,711,838, forward strand.
CAGACCTAAACCCTAATCATAGGGGTGAACTCACCTATGGAATAACCCTCAAAGAATCAACATACCTATTTTATACACTATACAAACTCGAAACCCCTTAAGCTTTTCATCTGAACAGTGCTCCAACCACTATGCATGGTGTCACCCACCAGATCCACCAATGAGTTCTCCATATTTGGATCCTCTCCTCCCCTTCTCACTCAATCTCTCTTGACCTAACCTTCTCCCTAATATTTTATTCTATCTCATTTTGACCGGAGGAGGGATCTTGGACAATTAAAACCCCTTCAAATAAACCCTCAAACAATCTTGAGAGACATGGAAGGTTGAAAAGCTTAGGTAAGAAGATTCTACTATAAAATATCTTCTAACTTCCTCTACGTAAGGGTCTTTAATAGCTGCTCCACATAAATGGTCACAAAGGCACACTATGTAAGGGTCCTCACCATTACATAAGGGTCAACATAAGGGCAACTTGGGCCCCTACTTATGGGGAATCAACGCTGTGTAATGTCCTAAAGGCACTGTGTAAGGGTAGAATGACCCTCCTATAATGGTATTCCTATTTAGCACACTACATTCCTAAGGGTAAGCTGAAGCTTTCATAAGGGTAGTCACTCTAATCCACTGGTTATGTAGTGGTTACTTGACCCTGTGTAAGGTTATCACTACCACTACCAAAATCACATAAGGATAATTGAGCCTCCCTGTAAAGGTAGATCCTACATATCAATACTTATATAATGGTACAAAACCCCTTATGTTAATCCTACAAAATCAAACCATGTAAGGGTAACATAGTACATATATAAAGGTAACATACACTTCCTATAAGTGTAACCCACACATACATAAAGGTGGCCACCCTTCAAGTAAGGGTAAAATAACCTTATGTAAATAGAAACACTAAAGTCTAGAACATTTCCAAATCAATTCCAAGACTAATAAAACTAAAATAAAAAAGGGAAACATGCATAAAGAGATTATTCATGGAAATAGAAGTGAAAAAACAATAAAAATTTTAATTTATTACAAAATCATTCCAAATTTAACAAATATCCACCATACAAAATAAAATGTAAACAACAAATTTTCTATGTTCTTTCAACTCTATACTAGCATTGAAATGTCTATTTTTTCCTTGTAAAGATTTGGAACATATTTAATAATATTTTCAAAGATAGGTGCTGAGTTTATGTAGGATTCTAGGGATGGGGGATCATTATTGATAAAATTAAAATATAAAATATATTATATCATACACGTGTAGTTTTTATGATATAATGGAATAAATATCAAATGTGTCCTATGATCAAAAATTTGAGATCACCATTAAATCCATTATTCAGATTTTACCCTAGGCGAGACATAACCTTTTTCGGCATTGGGTGTTTTGTTAAAGTGTTTTCATGGGCGCCAATAATAAAGTAAATAAATTAAGTCAATCTATTTGTTGTTTTAATTCTATGACCTGATACTCTACTATAAAATCACACTTAGGGAAAATTCTCATGGTTGGCCCCATAACCTAAGGGATTGAAAGATGTCTATTAGTGGAGGTCTCCTAGATGATTAATGGTGGATCATGAATTGTAAATCGGTGTGCCAATTATAGCATTTGTATCTCACCAACAACTGTGATGTGGAGCCATTATTCATCCGTGATCGATCCAAACCCAAGGTAGGAAATTTTTCTTCATTGGTTTAATACCCATTTTATGTCAAGACAATGGAAAATCAAATCCACTAACAGATTAACTCATAGGCCGATCATGTTTTGCTGGTACGAGTTTAACTTCATGGGTTTTAGGAATTGATGATTTGATTATTTTTATTATTTCATTTTTCTAATGGAAATATATCGAGGTCAAAGCAAACAATGGATGAGTTTTTTTCTCATGTTTGTGATTTGTGAATTTCTCCTATTATTATTCGCACATTCCACGTTGGTAATTATTTTGGTCAGCGGTTCGACAAATATTTAGTAGGAGATCATCATTCAACCCTTCTTTGGATCAAAGGAACAATATTATGGGTTTAAGATTAATATTAATGGCACAAATGAGGAGGGATGGTGAAAAAACGTTATTGAGGTTTGCACCAGGGACCCACTGTTTGTAGGTTCTGTGTTTGGTGGTGCAGCGCGATGGTGGATATCTACTGGAAAATATGGTGGCCAGAATATGACCACTGACGATGACTCAGGCTTTCTCAGCCCTAAATATTGGATCTGTTGGGGTTATTGATGGTAGATCTATAGGAATTGATAGTGAAAAGTGAAATATGTACGAAGAACCAGTTCGTTCTAGAAGAAATCTAAAAACATGAAATATAGTCTAAAAACAGACTTCATGTGGAATCTAGCTATTATGGATAAGGTTTACACAACAATAAGTATACACACACAATTTGGAACCCACCACACAATATGTGACCTGATGCTTGAGGCTTGGTGTGTACCCATGTGGTACACAGGCACAAACACATCCAGACACACGGGCATGCCCAAAGTACACAGGCACGATTGTGTACTCATACATGACCAAGGTACTCAGACACACCCATGTACAAGGGCATGTCTAGTGTACATAGTAATATATAGATTAAATGGGAGTCATCCAAAGGACACGGGTAGACTCGGTCCATCCAAGACATGTTGTGTACTCCAAGAACAAGTCATGTACTTTTCCTAGGGAAATTTGGGGCCCTTTTTTTGTTCATTCTAGATAAGTATTAGTAGGGTGTATTCCCTTGTCCCATTAATATGTTATCTCATTGAGGAATTATGTTTTGATCATAGGATTTTATCCCCTCTATAGGGTTATTCTAGATAGAGTTCTAAAATCCCTTTGTGTTACCCATGGTGTGATCCTATATCATTTCTTATTATTCCCTACATGGGGTTTTAGGAATTAGAATGACCAACATACATAGGTGTAGGATCCCCTACTTAGCACATTATTCCAATTAGGGTCTGGTAACTAATTAGGTCCTATGTGAGATCCCCTATTGGTAAAACAAGATCTTATAAGTTCCAACGAGTACTTCTTCATGGAGAGACCCAATAAGAATGACCTATCAGATGATTTCCATCGGGGTTTTCAGGATCGTGGAGTGATTTCTCTCAGATAAGAGTTACATAGAAACCTCAAGAAAAACAATATGGATGAAAGTATAATTATGACCTTACTTTGAGACTTATTTTTTATCTTGATTATATTTGGTTTTTTCTATTGTGATGTCTCATGGTCTAATTGGCATGCCTTTGGGTTGTTGAGACTACTACTCTCTTGATGATTTATGTTTGTTGATTTCAAGGTGTGCTACTTGGTATTTCCATACTCACCCCTACATGGGCTCTTCCCACACATGCCATGTCTTATTTAGATGATAGACCATTCTATGAATTCCTAATAGGACCATCAGTAAGAGGAGCATAGTGAGATTGACATACCATGGTTTATACCAGGTATTACTTTTAATAGCAGTCCCCTCCTTTATAGCTGGTTAGACTCTTATATAGTTTTTGTGGGTATGTATTTGGACCATTCTACTTTGTAGTACTTTTTCATACTTTAATGTTTGATATATATGAATACAAAAAGTGTTTCATTAGTTGTACTTTTATCTTTTAGCATGATGTTGGTAATTTGATATGTGTGTGTGTGTATAAATACCTTAGGCTAAGGCCTCCCACATGTGTGATATTCTTACTCAGCTCTTGTCACCAACCTTTGGCCTATTGGAGGTGGGATTAGGGCATCACACATGGTCGGTCACTAGACAGGAGGATCTTGAAGGGTTGATTCATGAAATTGTGGTATTGGAGAGTTTCATATTAGGATCATAGTTCATATATTATATATCTGTGGGGTTTGGTTTGGGAATAATGAAAATAATTTCAAAGTTTCTCGAGTTCGAATCTAAGTCCAGGGACTCCAATGTTGGTGTTCTGGATAACATATCCATTCATCATGACTCTGATAACCTTTTGGTTGACTTGGTATATATTTCCACTGGTTATAGGGAAAACATTGTTACATGCATCGTATAGAAATAGGTTGTGGTTTTCATGTCACTATTGAGTCATCTCCCCAGATATACTCTTAACCATGGAACGTGTTGTTTATTTATAAATGCATCCATGATGACTGCTAGCCAGAATTACATAGAAAGACTATGAGGAATATCCTCTTAGTGTTGAGGCATCAATACATGAGTTTGTGAAGGAGGTGTTACCTCTGAGTGGTTTTGGAGTTTTGCTACCAACAATTGAGCAGAAAGTTGTACCGGTATTACTGACTGGGTATGTACATAGGATGAGAAAACTACATGAGTTTTAGAGGTAGTAACCCCTCATATTTTAGGGTAAGACAAATCCCCAGGTGGTAGAGGATTAAATTGGGGATGTTATGTGCGTTTTTTGCCTTATGAGGACACATCCATGTTAGATGGTGGTCCTAGAGGTGAGTCTTTCTCATGGATCCACAAAATGATGGTGGAGTTTGGTGACATAAAGACATAATGAGAGAAATATCTCCTAGATAGAGTTCGATTGTATCTTGAGGGATATGTTATATCCACCCACATTGAAAGAAGTGTGTATCCATGAGCTTCTATATCTTTAGGAGGGAAACGTGATCATGGAAGAGTATTCATAAATATTTAACAACTACCATGATACTCTACAGATATGGTTCACAATTTGTTCTTATGAGGAAGGTCATTCAAGTAGGGCCTACACCAAGATACTAGGGATAGTGTGATATCTCTTTTCATTCTTACCTATAATGGGGTGTTAGATTAGGCTTTGGTAGTGGAGATCTTTCTATCTGAATAGATGCCAACTATTGGTTCCATCAATGGGTTTATAGGTGTTACAGCTTCAGTAGAAGTTAGTGGACAATATACATAGGGATATGGTTGTGAGAGACACATCAGGGGGGAATCTCAACATACGGGGTTTGCAGTTCAGGGATCTTAGTTCAGACCGAGTTTACTAAGAGAGAGGTGGTGTTTCTTTTGCGATGGTTGGGGACATATCATGTGGTATTATCTAACCTACCATGTATCTAACATAGATATGGTTGATAAACCACCTATGAATAGATGATGGTTATACCATGGTGGTCCACATGGTGGAATATGTGGAAAATTGTTGGACCTATTTCCACCACCACCCCTAGGTTGTCTACATCAGGCTCAAGGAGCTAGTGGTTAGGGGTGAACAAAACTATAGTCAGTGGATGAAAATGAGAAAGAGGCTCTGGGGATGATTAGAAGTATTATGTATGTATTCTATACTTTATATTAAGTATTTATAGACACAAGAATGAGCCATTCCATTTTTGAAACATCCCAAGTTCAGGATCTGGATATTCTAGTAGATCATTTGGATCAACCTTTATAGTTAGAGACTCTTACCAGAGAGCATTCAATTATCACACACTTCTTCTGATAGTTTTATTTGACTGTAGGAGGAGATATCTTCTTATGGTATATTTCTATATCAGTGATGATGCCTTATGAATTCATACATTGTATAGATTGGATATCTGCAATTCATTCACATATTGATTTTTCCAGGAGGAGGATGAGGTGTTTCGAAAATGATGGGATGAGATTTTTTTGTGGGTGAGAAGGAAAACCAGGTATAGTTGTAAAAGATCATACATAGGATGATACAACTAATTAATCATAAGTTGGAATCTATGAACCTTTGAGATATAGATTCTATGATCTATTAGTTTTCTTTAGTGGTGATAAAGCTTGAGGATTTCTTCCCTAAGGAAGTGTCAATCTCGCCTCCCAATAGAGGGACAAAAATTTGCGTAGAATTAAATCTAGGGACTACACCTATATCTACGCTACAATATCGGATAGGCACCATAAATATTCTAGATCAAATGGTGTAGTTAGGGGATTTTCATATGAAGGGATTTCTCAGAACCAATGTGTCAACCTGGGTAGCCCCAATATTGTTCGCCAAGAAGAAAAATGAGAGGATGAGGTTGTGTGTCGATTATCATCACCTGAACCAAGTAACCATAGACAATAAGTATACACTTTTGAGAATCAATAACCTCCATGATCAGTTGAAAGGTACAAGATAGTTCTAGAAGATTGACCTTAGGTCAGCTATCACCTACTATGAGTTTTAGAAAAGGATATACCAATAATTAAATTTCAATGTTTATATGATCACTACGCATACTTAGTGATTCATTTTAGTATGATGAAAACTCAATCAATTTTCATGGAACTCATGAACAAGATCATTCATACCTTTTTAGATTGATTTGGGATAGTCTTCATTGATGATTCCCTAATGTACTTGGAATATGATTAGAATCACATGATACCCTTGAGGATGGATTTGGACAAACTTTAAGAGAACCAAAATTATGGGAATCTTTCAAAGTGTAGCTCTATATTTGAAAGGTCCACTTTTTGGGAAATTTCATCTTACTGGATGGAGTAGAAGTGGGCCTAGTAAAGGCTGATACAATGATAGATTGCAAGCCACCCAATAGCATAATTGGGGTACATAGATTCCATGGGTTGGATGGATACTATCAATGATTTGTCTCCGATTTCTCCAGTATATCAGAAAATTTGAATTCATTAACTTGAAATGGGTAGCCGTTAATTTATAATGATAGGTTCTAACATGATTTTTTGGATTGATGTAGTGATTGACAGACACCCCCATCTCCAGACTACTAGAGGAGGGTGTTGAGTACATAATTTTTTTTGATTCCTCCATATTTGGGATTTGATTTGTTTTAAAATAGATATAATAAGTGATCTGATATTGTTCTTGTCAGCTAATGACCCATGAGTAGAACTACATGACCCATAATCATGAGCTGGAAATAGTGGTCTTCACCCTTAATATGTGGTGACAATAACTTATGGCTGAGTGGTTCATCATATATTCTGACCATTAGTGTATAAAATGTATCATTTCATATATGGATGTTAACATGAGATAGGGGTGACAACTAAATTTCCTCCAGGTTTATAAATTCAAGATAGAATATACTTTTGGGAAGGGGGATGTAGTGACAGATGCACTTAGTATGAGATATTTTTCGTAGTTTTTGAGTGAGGAATCAGAGAAGTTTAACTCATTGTAGTTCTCCTTAGTGGAAGAGGATAGTGAAACATTCTATGGGTTGATAGTTGTTACCCCTACACTTCTACGACATGTTAGGTAATCTCAACACGGTGATATCTACTATGAGACCTTACATAATTAGATATCCACTGGACATGATCTAGATAGATTTTATGATGATGGTAGAACATTATTATTTTTATAGGATGGGTGATGGAGCTAGTGAAATTATCATTGCAATAAAATGAATTATACCAACCAAAATTTGTTGAAAAAAATAAAATTGTTGGTAAAAAATGAGCAATTTAAATAGATATTATTATTTATTAGTATTGATTTCAAATAACAACACTTGTTTTTACTAATAGATATATTTTTAGGCATTGATCTTTTAATACAAACATATATTTTACTGAAAGTTAAATCTATTGATTTATCATACTCATACCAATAGTTTTTATACCAACACGTGAATTTGTTATTAATAATAATAATTCCCAGAAATCCTTTTACCATAAACAAAAATTTTACAATAAACCATCAAATAATAAGAAATATTTTATCGATAACCAATAAAGACTAACCAAATTTTTTATATATTTTATTTATGACCAAAGTCAATATAAATTTATTACAATCTTATTAAAAATATATCTTTATTTGATTTCAATTTTCAATTTTTTTCTAAAAATTAATTGTGTTTATATTTTTTAATGGTTTTATTTTAATATAAATGTATATATATTTTTTAAAAAAATGGATTTAAATCATTACTAAATTTTATATATTTACATATTTGTCTCATACTCCCTATAAAAAATATAATTTAATTTTTATCTTTTAATTTAATAAAAATAATTAAATCTAATGAAAATAAATTCAAATAATTAATTATTTAAATTTATAAAATAAAAAAAATACATTTTTTATCTTGCCCACTCCCACTCTAGAGTTTTTTGTCAATGACTTGCTTATTTGTCGAGAGATCTCCCTTTATCGGGAGTTCCCCATAAGTGCTTCATCCTATACCCAAAAACTATTAATTTTCAGGCATTGTTCTGATCATTCATGAGGGTATTAGTTCATGGAAGTTTCAAAGGTAGTTCTGGTCACTAGTGATGCTCTCAGTTTGGAGAGAATCAGTTGCACACCTATCTTTTTCTCGAATGGCATTGGGGCTGGACCATGAAGGTGTGGCCTTATTCATCATTGGGGTTGATGTTTCAATCTAGATTGTGGTCATAACGAGTCGTTGATGTCTGGTGGATTCAGATCTAGTCATGGGTGCTTTATCTCATTCACCTTGGAGTTCATAAGCAATGTCCTAGATTTTATACCATGATGGATTTCCTGAGCTAGATAATCACCCATCGGCAAAGTTATGTGATCCAAAATTCAGCAATTCAGATTATGACATTCATATTCATAGAATAACCTCATGTTCAACATCACAAGTGACCCCATTTTCAAAGAGAATTTCCATCCTAGACGACCCTGGTGTGAAATGGGGTTGAGTAAGCAATTAGGTGACAATATTCTTAGAAAATATCTTATATATCTTGAAAAAAAATTTCATAATGCTTCTTATGTACTGATCTTCACCAATGTCTAGGAAATGATAAATGAAGGTATATTTGAAGGCCAACAATATTCTTTTCATGCTGCTGTTCTCTTGATACACAAGGCTGTGAAAACATCCAACAAGATCCCTATAGTTATTATGTCATTATCAATTAAAGATTTGTGTTATTATAGATTCAAATAATATTTATTGGATTATATAAATTAATTTAGTGATACTGTATTATATAATTTTTAGTTATGTGTGAGTCTTAATAGAAATTGGTTTCATTCTCAATGAATTGTGGTCACTATTTATCTTCTGACATAAAATTATCAAAACTAAAATTTATAGCTCGTAATATTCCTACTCGAGTAGGTTGGTGTTTTTTAAATGTTTAAAATATTTCATTCATTGGGTTGAAGAATATTATTTGTATATGAATCATTTGGAATATATGGTTTTCATAAGTCTTTTAGTTAGTATTTTAGTTGTTTTCTATGGTATCTCTAAATTTTATCCAAAATGGATTCACTATTGGTTATAGATTCCACCTGGTGTTTGACTGATTCAACTAATTTCCATAATTGGAGGCCCATTTTATGTGGAGTTTTAATACCTGAGTTGGTTTCACAGCTTTTGTATTTGGATTATCCATGAAGAAAGTGCAATGTGTTCCTTGGTGTGGCTATAGCCACATTTTCATGGGGGTGTTCCCTTCAAAGCATAATGCATGCCCAGAATATGATGGTCTGAATTTATACATGAAGGTATATAATATTGTAAATTAAATAGGATTTTTATCGCATATGATAATGGGTTACTTTTCATAATGGATCCTAGAATCTTGTTCTAGTATGATGCTCTAGATGGTTATTTTCTTTATCTATATTTTTAAATTGTTGATGCTGCATTTTTTAATTTTGGATGGTTGATTTGTGAGGGTTATCTCTAAACCTAAAAACATAGTAGGTTATATGTTGTTGTGGTCACCATACACTAAAAAATTGACCTTTACCAATATAAAATATTTTTTTACTGTATTTGATGCTCGATGATATGATTATTTATAATAAAAAAATGTGTTAGAGGTTAAGTTTCTTTATGAATGATTGGGTAAGTTCCCATTACTGGTTTGAGTCATTTATCATGTCTAAAAATTCCTCAAAGCCACAGTATATAGTATCCTTAGTTTCAATTTATTAAAATTAATCTTCTAATAAATGGATACTCTCCTTTAAAATATATTTATGCAAATTTCAATTTAGAATTATCTAAAAACATTTTCTGTATTTGACATTTATTGTTTCAAATTATTATTGTCCCATATGTGTGAGTTGTGCATGTTTAATTTAGCTTTATCTAACCTTATTTAGGGAATGAAATGAAATATGAGTAGGTTTATGTTATCAAATCACACCATAGATGTTCTATTTAATGTTAAAGTTGCCAATATTGTTGTAAACTTTTCAACATCAACCTTTTACTAAGTGAAATCCAATTCCTTAAACATATTACCAAAAAAATCTAACTATTTTTGTTTCTAAATTATGATTTCATCTATAATAATCATAACACTAGAAGCATAGCTAATAAGATCATTGAAGAATCTCACTTTTCCCTTAGATATCACTTATACTTCTACCAGGCTCTATTTTAATCCATTTTTTTATTTTTGGGCCAAAGCATCCATGAGCTATTTTTTCTCATTAAAAGTACCTTTTATTATATTCAACATCATTTTCATCCAAAACTGAATTTTCATGAAACTCTTCAATGGTTTTCATTAGAGATGATATTGTAGAATTGATTTTCTCTAGATTAGAATAAGCTTTTGATTTTAGTTTTCTAGAATAATATTTTATGTTTTTTAGTACTAATGTATAGCTTTCCATCGTATTTGTAATTCTTAATTCCAAATAATATTTTACATGATCTTCCATGATTTTTACATTATTCTGTTTAGATACTGAACCGAATATGATCTTGTTCTGGTCGTTTAATCTTTGATCAAGATGGGAACAAAAGGTCACAACTAGTTTTTGATTTCTTGATTCCATCTTATATTTGAAATTATATTTTGTGATGGAAGAAGATATATCATCTGATGCGTATTTAAAATTGATGTTTATATGCTTTTCACATTAAATTAGTGACCCATTTCCAAAATAACACCTTCCTAGCATCTCATAAAAAAATCCCACTTATCTAGGGATTTTAGTGTTAGGTTGTAACTCCAAAAATTAATTAACATCTAAAAAATGTGTTCGAATAGGTGATTTCATGTGAAGATTATGTCGTTGGATCTATCTAATTTTCTATCTAAGTACCAATTTACAGATGTTCAATTATTTTCCTAACTCCTTGAGATGTCAACAGGAATGATGACAAATGCTCACTATGAAAATCATTTTTTATACATCCACTTATTTCTATTTTGGTTTCAATTCATGTAGATAGTTTTCACTGATTTATGGATATGTTTTTTGGTTGATTGTGATGTATATATTGGAGCTAAAGGGTGTGGAATAATAGAAACCTGAGTTTTCTTATTGGTATTGAATCTGGCTTGATTTTTTTCTCATTGGCACTATAGCCGGCTCCTTTTTGGTATGATTTTTGGTTGTGTGTGGTGGAGATATTAGAGTTTATGGTTGTGGTGTAGTAGTTACATGAGTTTTATTTCTATTTCTGAAGTTGTATCATTAGTCTATGGGAATGGATGGGATACTAGTACAAGTTCCCTGAAGGTTGTCGTATAGATGTAGCTCGCTTGCTGGTCCTGAGTCATGGATAAGACACTGGTTCTGGAGTTGGCTCGCTATTATTGGGGCATGGATGGGTTCCTCGGGCTTGGGGGTGATGGATCCTATTGAGGGACTAGAGTGGGCAGGCATGGGGGTGTGATGGATCTTTTTGTGGCTTTAATCCTACATTTTTGTACTCATTAATTTTATATTAAATTTCATTACTAATATAATTAACTTTTTCCCATGTTTTAACATTCGTGTTAATCATATTCTTTTTAATAATTAAAACAAATGAATCATATATGATAAGTTAATAAATCTAATATGAAATTTTACTAGTTATATAAATTTATAATTTATATTAAAATGTAATTTATAAATATATAATTTATGTCAATAATATTTTTACCAACAGAAAAAATTGTCCTAATAATGTGTTGCTACACAATTTAACCAACATATATTTTATTTTATGGTATTATTATTATTATTATAGAAATATTTTATTTTTTTCACAAAATCCTTTAGCGAAATAGTTTTTTAGAACAATTTAGTGATAGGGACATATGTGTAAGAAAAAAAATTTACCAGCAAAAAATGTACTTTTACCAAAAGATATGTCCCTATTAGAAAAAGTTAAATATTTTTTAGCTTATGGGAGGAGGTACTAAGGGACTTTTTTAAATCCCTTTAGCAGTGATTCTAGGAGTGTAAATGATGTACAGAGACCATTAACATATGTTTTGGTGTTTAGGGATGAATAAGTGTGTAGAAAATATTGTTTCTCAATGCCTCACTTGTCAGTAGGTGAAAACTAAGGATGATGTTCCAATGAGCTTGGATTACCCCTAAGGTGCCTGAGTGGAAGTGGGATGTTATATCTATGGACCTTTTGATGGGTATTCCATTATCATATAGGGGACACAATTCTATCTAGGTGATCATAGAACAAATCACAAAGTCAACTCCATTCCAAGATATCTGAGAGCAGAGTTCAGTGGTGATATTGGGACGCCTTTACATGCTAGAGATAGTCTAGCTTCCTAGAGTTCCCATGATGATTATTTCAGGCCATGGTGGTCACTTCATTTCATGATTATGTAGAGTATTTCAAAGATGCCTTTGTGAATTAGTTGTGTTTGAGCATAGTGTTACAACCCTAGAATAGCGACCACATTGAGCAACCCATTTAGATTTTATAGGAAAAGATTCATTCTTGCATGTTGGAAATTTTCCATATATGGGTGTGTCACCTCACCCTAATGGATTTTCCTTATAAAAAACTATAATTCCACCATTCGTATGGAACTATTCAAGTCCTTTCATGGGAGACCCTTTAGATCATATCTATGTTGGACTAATGTAGGGTTTTCTACACTCATGAGCCCACATTTTGTGCAATATATGAGAGAGAAGGTGACGATCATCCATAAGTATATGAGGACATCCCAGATCCATCATATGACTTATGAATACTAATCATATAGGCCTTTGTAATTCGACGAGGGAGACCATGTGTTCTTAAAGGTATCATCTCAATGATGATTGAATATATTTGATCAGGGAGGTAAGTTATCTCTAAGGTTTGTTGGGACTTTCAAAATAATTCATAGGGTTGTTGAGGTAGAATATTACTTGGCCCTTCCACTGTAGTTATACAAAGTACGCATTGTCTTCCATGTATCTCCACTATGGAGATATGTGCAAAAACTGTTGCATGTTATCGAACGGGGTGAGATTGAAAATGATGATGGAGTTACATTTGAATAATGACTAGTAAAGATCAAGGATATATAAGAGAAAATCCTTTGTGATTTAGTGATTCCCTTGGTGCATGTCTAGTGGTAGTATGATAATATTTGGGAGAGCACCTGGGAGCGAGAGACCCAGATTCAAGCTCAGTACCCTCACCTTTTTAGTAGTATTTCTGATTCTATGGAAAAAAATACCTAAGGTGGGTAAAATAGAACGAATTTGTTCTTCCATTGTAAATATTTGAAATATTTTTAAAAAAAATGATGATATGAACTAATTTATAGTGATATTTTGGGGGCCATGGAGGCATTTTATTGAGAAAATCCATTAACCTTTTCCCATATCCCCCATTATTAACATTTCTTACCTAGATGAGAATATTAGAAAAGAAAGAACCACACATGGTATGTTCATGGATTTTCATCATGAATACTAATCTATGTAAGAAATACTAAACTATTCAAATTTCATAACACCGTTAATTTTCCTTATTAGTATCTCCCTAAGTGTATATATAGATTAAGAGAAAAATACAATAATATAGTTGGCTGGTCCACCCCCGTGGGAGACCCATGACATTATCAAACCAACTCTCTCCATAGGTACCTATCCAATGTACATGAATGTCAGATGGATATGGGGCTGTTGTAATTGTTGTAGCTAACTACATAACCCTAAATAAATGCAACCAATTTTTTATTAAAAAAATACCCCACTCACCACTCCAATAATGAAGTGTTATCACCCCAACCTCAAACTTCTCAAGCTAATATATTGTCACAATACATTTGAGGTATATATATATATATATAATATGATTACACAATTTTAACTAAACTATAATTACCTAAACTAAATGAGAGATAAGATGGTTGGATTGATTCGAAAAATGAAAATAAGGATGAAGGTGGGTGAGTTGATATTAAGGATATTTTTTCACAAATTTGTTTCAAGAGCCATGATATTTCATGGGATAACTATTTTTTGTTTATATCCTCTACTAGAACTATCTAAATCACTTGAACCCTATATTGAGGTTACTTATAACCAATTAAGATGCCTGATGAGTAATTTTGAAATAGAAGGTGAAGTTTAGGTTGATGATCCCTTTCCCACTTCCCTTTACCATATTTACGTTCCTCCTATAAATTTAATCACATTCACTATGAATTTATAAGATATTTTTTGATTAAAATAAAAGTGATAGTAAATTAAGTTAAATACTCATATTCTTGTATCAGACACTCCTATACCTAGAATACATAGTTATTCATGTATAATATATCCATTATCATGAATACTATGAATTTGAGATAAAGGATTATATAGTTATATTCTAAAAACAAATTTCTCTGAAAAAATGAAAGTATATTCTTGTAAATTTTGCACCAATATATGAATTTCAAAATTACATAATGAATAACAAAATAGAAAGAAAAATTTCTAAGTCATGAAATAATTTTGTTGATAAAGACTATCTTCCTATAATATTGTTTTAGATACCAGATTGAGATCTGTCACCTGCCTTATACGTCATCTTCCTAAGTAGGTATTGGAACCTCCTCTGACTATGTGGAATTCGGTTCTCAGGTCTCTTTGTTTGGATCTTCTCCTTACATATCAATGGTTGTCTTCTATTTATAGATATAATTTTCTATATTTTAAATATTAAAATATCTTTTTCCCAATAATATTTTTCTCTTTGAACTAGCCACTTATATTTTCCCCTCAACTAAAAATATACCCTTCGGTCTAATTGAATATTTATCTTTATCTTTCTAGGTGCGAGAGAGTGGTGACTATACGAGGATTCTCATGATTTGTGGTGGCTTCGAATAAGTTTGAGGTAGATGTGGCTACATGTATAATTATTTTTAAATATTCTAAGCTGGAATATTGTATCCTTTGTAGATTACCAAAAGGTTTGGGATTTTTTTTAAAATACCGATATAACACCCTATTTCATGGAGTGTGTGACTTCCATGAACCCCATTCATGGGATGAATGTATTATGGCGTAGTGGACTCTCCACGTCCCTAGTGGATTACTCCCTAAAAATGGTTGTTCTTCCATTTTGGAACCCCACCTATGGTGCGGTGACTTCAACCTCAAATATATTTTCTACTACCAATTTTCCCCTCCATGTCATAATGGATCACCTATGGTGTAGTTGTTTCTTGGTTTTCTTTCCCTTGGCCACTACATCACATAGTTTGGTTGTGGTGTGGTGGATCATGAAATTTTTTGGTAGTTGAGCTCCCTATGTTCATCCAAGGAGGATTCATTTTTTTTCAAAATAAGTTTCATTATAATATTTTTGGGATCTAGAGGTGATTCATGGTAACCCCATATTTTTACAGTTGTATTTGTCTCAAAATGAAGACTCCCTGGTGGAGGCCCTGGTGGTTCTCGATGATTTGGCTTGACGATCTGACAGTTTTCAGAGTAACGGAGGTGGCTTGTGGTGCAATAGTGTGTCCAATGATGATGATGCATGAGTGTCCCAAGGCGATGTCATATTGGAAACTTCACAGTACCCATGACATATAATATATCCCACATCAGTGTTTCAGTCAAGATTTCTCTGCCTAATAAGTAAGAGTGCCCCCTTAGACTCCCGATAAGTCATATAAGTGTTAGAGGATTCCCTATGCTACTGAGAACCACCCCTTGCTGGTGAAACTCCTCTCTTGTCACTTTGGGAACCTAACCCCCCACACTAGTGTGCTCATGTTCCTATGTTGAAAATTTTATGATCCTAATAACTCTTTCGGACCATGTGGCCTTCCCCATGGGCTTTCCTGGTTGATCGGACCTTTCATGGGAATGCCACGTGGCTTGTGGCATGCGGGTTGAGGGAGAGAATGGGTTAGACCATTTTTTTGATAAGGCCTATTCTCTTTTCCATTTTTATACAAACAAAAAAACACTAAAAATAATTAACCAAAGAAAAACAAGTCTTCCATGATCCCCTCTCTCCAAAGGTACCACAATTAGGGGAGATAGATAAAGACCCCATGAGTCCCACCTTCAGTAGGCCCTGGGTTGGTGGCTAGAAACAAGGGTGTAAAAATCATACAATATAGAATCCATTACACTTTATAAGGAAACAAGATCATGAGGTATGATGGATTATCCATAAGAAACTCTAGGACATAATATAAAGAAATAAAAAACCATCCCATATATATTTACAAAATAGAACTGATAAAAATAAAAGTTTCCAAAGTAAATACCAAAAGTAAAGCTAGGCATTGACACAAAAACTGTCAATATCCAAGCTAGTAATGTCCATCGTGGTCCATAGAATCCTCCTAGAAACCTAAAATTAGTTTTATATGCATAGAGTGAGCATGCATGTATACTCAGTAGGAAAACCAAATTCTGTTGTGCACATGTTAAAGAAGCATACTAATTCCCATGTGAGAAAACAACAGAACCAAGAAGCACCTAAATAGGTATACTATCCAAACCCAACCTCATCAAGGTACACTCACCAAGTAATGAAATACAAGTAATATAATATAAATCACATTGATGGTAGGGTACCCCACACCAATTTCCAATGATTATCCTCTCTCACACCCTAACAGAAAATGTCTTGGAAATCTCACCTATTATTAATATACCACATCACATCCCACCCTCAAAAAACTAGGCCTCGTGACACATCCCTCCGACACACACCTGGACCGTACCACACATCCCTCCCACACACACCTCGGCCTCACAACACATCCTGTTAGGACACACCTGGTCCTCACAAGACATCCCACCCACACACACCTGGGACTCACAAAACCTCTCACCGACACACACCTGGGCCACACAACACACCACATATCATCCTAAAGACACCTGGGAAATAATATAACTACTCTTACCAAAGACACATTGGAGACAAACCACCTGACTTGAAAACACCTGGGCTACCACAACTCACCACATCCTACCCGAAGAAACTTTGGTTGTCATCTTATGGAAGAGGGAGCAAGGAAGAGCAGGTGGACATTCATCCATCCTCCCATCAGGATGTTGGTAAAGACACCCTCCCCCATGACAATGTGGGTGTTTGACACATAGTGCTCATCTAGGGTGGGGTGCATATATAAATCACAAGGAAAAAAACAATTTTATTCATATATGATAACAAGAACTCAAGCCCAACCTAAGGGTTCTCAAAAAAACAAACCATATTGTAACACCATCACTTTTTCTACCACCTCTAAATTGCACAACACCACACATCAAGCCACAAAACCCATTTCACATTCCTAACCAATTTCATTTAACAATTTACATTCTATTAACCTAGACAACCTAATCCATTCCAATATTTATTAATCAATTACTTATTAATTCCATCACTACGTGGGGAACCACTAAGCACAGGACACAACAAGAAACACAAAAACAATCATTTGATAAGGTGAAGAGCCTTGATAAAATAAGTTGGCATTACATGAACTCTCCACTTAACACCCATTCATCATACCCAAACCACCATGCCAACCAAAACAAACCCCCAACTCACAACCACATATAGTAACATAACATAGCACAACTAGTTCTGCATCTCTGTTGCATAACCATACCACGACCATCATAGCCCCACTATAAAAATACTTAACATCCACTTCCCCACTTTTAAAAACCACCGAAAAAACATTTTACGAGTTTAAAAGAACATTCACCACATTCCACTACTTTTCTTTTGAGCGTTATCACACAAACCAAATATTGGGGAAACCAATTCATTATCAAAGTATATGTGGTTAGTCAATTTTCATTTTAGGGTGATACCAAAAAAATATCAACAAGGAAACAACCACATAATATGTATCTATTGAAAATAAATCCACCAAAATCCAAAAATTTTAGCGGGGCATCAATCCCAAACAATCATGATATCACAATCAATATCAAAGATGTAAAAATCATGCAAATCAAACCCTGTTTTCCCCTAAATTTCAATTAACTGATTATTTATCATCAATTAGGTTGGAACAACCATGATTCATAGATAAAAATAAGTAAATCCCCTCTTGCATGATTCACAACTATGAAATATGAAGGATAAACCTACTTGGAATAAAAATTGATCGACACTTCTTGGTTGCAAATAAGTTGGGGAATACATGTAGTAGGAAAAAATCCTTGAAAAAATGAACCAAAGGATAAAACCTGACCACACAAATCCTACTGGTATAGGGGTTTATGGAATCCTCTACTAATATAAACAAATAAGTAAGAACAATGGGTAAGTGTATATCAGCTTTGAGAAGATGGAAAGAGAGTCATGGGTTTAGATATCTTTTTTATTTTCTATTAAAGGCTCATCTGGTCAAGATAACATTTAGTTCTTTTTCCAAAAAATGTAATTCAATATTTAAATTTACACAAAAATGATCACTACTAATTAAAATATATGTATTATCAATTAATAAATGAAAAGTAGAAATTTAAATTTAAAATTTCATGAAAAATATGAACTCATAAAATCCCGCACACTTAGACAATGTTTGTACTCAAGCATAAATGTTCACTATGAATTAGAATGGAAACCCCCATTCTACCTATATTTTAAATTAAAAATTAATAAAAAAACATTTTCAATGAACGAATAGAATTTTCAAATGTCACATATAAAAAACAATTCCAACTCCTTACTAGAAACAATGTATTTCAAATTCCAAATGGAAAATGTGGTGACTTATCATGTCTTCCATTATTCCCTTTTAACTCGTCATTATTAACATGATATGTTGTGATCTACCTCACCCTTTTTTTATTCTCTCGTCAATCAATGTAAAATTTAGATGTTAAGTTCTTCTAACACATTGAGTACATGAAGCAAACTTATGAATTTGAAAGTGATCTACTTTATCCACTTAGTTTATAAAATTTTCATTAAAATAAAGTGTACAATTAAACATAGGATCATATGATTCTAAGGATAAAGGAAAGTAGTAAATTGATGAAAAAATAATCAAGATAAAAAAGGTGGTTAATATTTAAGTATTAATAATGATAATCAAAGTTAATAAAATGAAATTATCCTATTAAAATATTACATCTTCTGCACATCCAAGGCCCAAGTAAGGCCATAAACAATGAGAGTAAAATGAATAATTTACACCATTATTTTTCCTTTTCCAATTTTTCTCACTTTTTCAAAAATCGTGTTCATAAAATTCTAACACCAATCACTCAACCCAAAATGATAAAAATAATTTGACAAGTGATGTTGATTTTTATCCTCTATAACTCAACCCACATTATTTTCCTTTTTTCTTTTTTTTGGTAATAAATAAAAATAGAAAATAGTGAAATGGGAATTCTTTAATTCTAATTAAATACCCAAATAATTTTCCTCAATAAACCACATCCCCTATTCCATGAGCCCCTTTCCCCTTACACATGAACAATAAAAATAATTCAAAAAACTAGTGTTTTCGTAGGAGTGAATAAGTCAGCATGAAATGTGGTTCTTTGTATCGAAGGCCATTCATGGCCTATAAGGGTTGTAAAATGTAATAATGATAGGTAGGTCTCAAGGATGGTGGATAAATCAAACTAATTTTCCTAAATAATATTTTAAGGGAATTTGTACAATAATCGCATTGAAAAGTCTTAAATCTAAATTCTAGTTGGTAACATTTCCTATGTTCTCCCAAGTAATATTATAAGTATGAATTGAAAATTTCAGGATTAGAATACACTCAGTAATAAGAGAATGTAATTTTAATTCACTCAATCATGGCATATTTTATAATAATAAATCAATCAACATGAATTTTAGAAAATCATATCATGAAATATCGAAGGTAATTTTCAGCAACGTATGACTAAAAATAAAAATAATGATTTATTGAATTTAAATCATAGGTTTAACTATATTCATTCAATTTACCCATCTTAATTGTTTAACTCAATCCAATTGAAAATTAAAACATGGAATCTTATGGTTCTAAAAATTTCTAAGTATCATAGATTAATATTAAATCACTAATCTATATGTGGGCATACATTTTTTCATTAAATCTAAAAAAAAGAAATATTCTTAAAAATTCAGGGGTGTTTATGTTAATTCTTAAAATTATATCTTAGTCCAACTTGACATAAATATTTTATCCTCTTGTATCTTAGTTTTTACTTCATAGTCCTACAAATTAAGTAATAATAGTGAAAATCCATGGTCCATGATTTTATGTTCATAAATGATTAGTAAGGTTTCACCGAATCTAAAATTAAATCCTAAACTAGAATAAAAATTGATAAAAATTTAGGTTGGGTCCCACAAATCACTTTTATTAAGGTCGTTAATCTCAACCTTAAATCTTGGATTGTGTAATATGAGTAGGTAATTCACCCAAACATCTCATATTGATCCAGTTGTGTCTTTTATGAGTGTCTAGTGTAGCTCTTCTGGTCTTCCTCCTTAAAATCTCATATTCTTGTTGTTGAGGGAAGTACTAGGAATTAGAAAACCCCACTATCTAGAATTAAATCTCATGGGATATCCAAAAATGGCGACACTCCTCTTTGTATTATTTTAGTGTATTATGTGCGTATAATTCTACACTCATTTAAAATTTTATTATTCACCCTTTAATCTTCTTCTCTATGGGGATACTCCACCACAAGGTCCAAAGTATCATTCCAAATGTTAGTAGCCCCAATTTATTAATCCTATTTCTTGTCTTCTTATTCATCAGTGAAGGGTACCTCTACTTATTCTTTCTCAACAAGAGTGGGTAACAAAAATCTAGATAATATTATATTCATGAATAAAAAACCATCTCTATCTAGTCTTGGTTCCCTTCCTCTTTTAATTTTATTCCTTCTTCTTTTTCATGTATTAATGTTCATGTTTTAGGGTTTTATTATTCAGTAGGATATAGATGTTCCTCCTAAATCATGTTAGGAATTTTATACCATATTTTACAGTCTCCCATATCCCTTCCTTCATTTTTCTTAATTTTCTAGTACTTATTCCTATTTTTCCTCATTATCCTCCTCAATAACTAGTGCGAAGGTGTTCTCTATAGATAATTAAGAATTATAGTTAGGGTTGGAATGTACATCTAATACTTCAGTTACTTGTTCACACACTCTAAGAGTTTCAATCCTACTTCAAATTCAAATTCCTTATTGTGGAGTTCCACTTATTAATTTTAGAGCAATTTTGGTACATTCAGTTTTTTAAGATCCCATACATGATGTTGGATTTATTTCTTGAGTTCTTCAATACGTTGTGTGAGGGTTGAAAACTAGATCACCAATTGTATTTGTACCTTAATTACTACTTTTTCTTGATATTACAAACCAAACCAAATGATACATAAAGAAAAATAAGATTGAATAAGAACCTAATATAAAATTAGGAAACAAAAAAGTGGGAGATAAAATAGTTTTCTAACAATTGAATTTTAAAATACCTTTTTCCCTATAAATGTTACTAGTTTTGGAGTATCCTAAGAGCATCGTTAATTCCATAATTGAAATCAAAATAAATTTTTTTATTAACCTAATTATAATAAAAACTAGAATGAAGAATAGTGATAGGACAAGATCGATACCATGAAGAATATGGATAAAAGTATTCAATATCATTGAAAATTTTCATGATTATTACTAATTTAGAATTACTAAAACTACTTGAGAGATATGGTGGTTGGACTGACTCAAAAATGAAAATAAGGATAAATGCAAGTGGGTTGATTTTAAATATGGTTTTTCAAAATTTACTTCATTATCCATGAGTCTTCTTAGTTTAACTAGTGTTAGTATGTGATTTGAAGTCATCATTAATCCATTTTTATTCTCTTATCACTTCCCATTATTGGGTAGAATTATTAATAAACATGTAATTTGATTATTTTTTATTTATAATTGTTTTTTTATTTTGATTCTCCAAATTCCATTTCACACTAGAAGAGTAAAAAAATATTGGAATTAAATATTGATACATTTAGTTGATATTATGGAACTTATTTAAGGAAACATCTCTAAGATTTCAACAGATGTATAAAAATATACCTGATGGTACTTATCGTTAGGGGTGGAAGATATTTTTTTATTTTAATAGTGATGAAACTCATCAAATATTAGGATCATTTCTAGAAAAATATTAATATAATCTTATAAAAAATAAATTTTAACTAATGTATAATTTTTAAATGGATATTTAAAAATTAAAATGAGTACTTAAAACATATAATCCTTCACACATCAAGTTTTTAGAGTTTTCCGAGAAAATATCTATCTTTGTGTTCTTTTTTTAACTAGTGTTTATATACATATATTATACCATGAGGTTTCTCTCTCTAATTAGATATGTAAATTATATTTATTATAATGGGTCACAACCTAGGCAACTCGTTCAAACAAACAAAGATGAGTGTTCACATTCACTAGAATCCAGACAACAATTTCATGATTGGTCCCACTAAATACGTCAAGGTAAATATTTTCCATTATAATTTATTATTAAAATATTAGTATAAATACAAATTAATGACATAATAATAAATTATATAACCTTATTTGTTCCATGGAACAAAATAATTTTCAATATTTTCATATTTATGGGTTGAATTTTAAGATTTTTTGGATGTTAATCCCAATTAATCATCACCCATTTACAAAAATGATGTAATTACACTATATTAAGGGATGGTTTATCATAATAATTACTAGTGGATATGTTCTATACCAATCACAAATAAATGTTTTTTGTATTTTAGATGCATCAATTATTACTACACAAACTTGGGAATGATTTCACAATCTTAAGAACCATATAAAGTAGCATTAGAGACTACTAAGAATCCATCATGACCTATCCCAACATTGGATATCCATTCATATTAAATAAGTAGATACAAAATATATATAATCCAAAAAATTAATAATCATAAAAAACATAAATCCAAAATATAAAACTAAATATATTATAGCGGAAATAGATAAATGAAAACATAATAAATAATATACCCACCTGAAGTGGTCAATAATTTATCAATCCAAAAAATAAAACAACAACCCGAACACAACCACATGATGCATGACCGCTCACCCTCACCACAGATCTATCAATGAACCAAGATAGATACACAACTAATGAAAATTATTGAGAACATGAATGAAATTAGGATAACTACATACAATAACGAACAACAATGTAGATGTGGGTTGTGTGTGAAACATTCCATATAATATCAGACTAAGGAATAATAAATTTATTTCATAAAAAAATTCAACAGTGCTGGTTTAAATATAATATATCAAATAAGTTTCTCACTTATCATTTAGCATGTATAAAAAATCATTCAACATACTTCGTTACTTACCTCTTTAAAACCAAAAAACAATATTTTCTAGAAACATAAAATAACTGGTTTAAAATCATTAGTCTCAAACTCAACATTAAACATAATAATTTCTTTGAAAGTTTCCATACAATAGAGTAAATAGAACTTTCTAAATACACAAAGAAAAACCCTATAATCTTTCTAACTTTTCACAAAATCATCATCAAATACCGTTTATAAAATAATTACACTTTCAATTTATAAAACAAAAATTCTAAACCATTTAGGAAACAATTTTAAAATAAACTAAAATACTATGATAATAAAACACAGTTATCCAAGGAACAAAGATATTAAAATATATAATAAAAGTACAATAACAAAAAAATGGTTTATTTGAACCAAATCAAGGATCAAGGATTTAATTATTTAAAGAAACAAAATCCCCTACATAATCTCTTATAGGAATAAATAATCATGGGAAAATATTTGGGTTCTAATATGAATGATACAACAATTTTTTTCTTTATTTAGTATCTATAGGTCCCCTCTATGAAAAATTTGATCATCGCATTTTGAGCTCTATCAAGACACTGAGTAATGTACACACACACAAAACTATAGAAGGGTGTAACTCTCATAGGGAAATATATATTGTGTTCACACTATACTAGTATGACACACATATAGACATTGTATTATCCAATTATGGTCAAATGATATCAATAAATAGAGGTGATAAATAAAAAATTCATGAGACTATTACATGAATCAACAATAACAAAAATCAACAAAATAAACCTCATATCACCTTCTAAATCCTAACAAGAAACAACGTCTTTCATTTTTTTAATTCCATGAATCATGTAATAGAAAAATAATATAAATCATCCCCATCAAGGCCACAACATATAGGAATGTAAAATTTTAAAAAAGGGCCTCAACGATCGTCTCATAGTCATAAAACAATTCCTTTTACAAATTTCCAAATGCGCCTTTCAAGGTAGACTAGGAACACCAATCCATTCCACAATATTTTAAATCTAATTTTAAACATCGCTTAAATTCTAATTATAAAATAATACCGTGAAATCCAAATTAAAATCAAAACATTTTTTTAAAACCTTTCTTGAGAAACCAAGGTCCATCAATCCTTTAAAACCTTATGATAAGGAATGACATTCCATATTTATCAAAAACATTCTATAGAAAAAATAAATTAATTACATGAAAACTAAATACTTATAATCATCCTTTTACATCCCCCAAACCATTTGGAAATCCACGTTTTTTAAAACCATTTAATTTATTTTAAAGAGACACCTATGAATTTATTCAAACACAAAACCGTGATCCAAAACCCTTCAAAATGATATACATAAAATTCATAAAAACCCATACTATTCTAAATATATAAGGTCCTTGAAAACCCATTTTCCATCTTTCAAATTCATACCATTTGCATTAAATTTTTTAAGGAAACATTTATAACATCTAATAATTACATGGAAAACATTTTAAGCGAAATTTCATAGAAAAAACTACCTTATCTCAAGAAGAAATCATTTATAATAGGTCTCCTTCGATGAATATTGAACAATTGTTCAAGGAAACGTCATAATCTACCCCTAAACTTATAGAACCCTAATATTTTCTCCATTTTAACCAATTTTGTTTCTAGATCCCTTGGGGTTCATGAGAGAAAAAAAATCAAAAGGAAAGGAAGGTTACATAAGAGATGAATGGAAACAAAGAGAATACCTTACCATCTCACATGAAATCAGAATGTGTGGCCCTGAAATCAAAGATGATGATAGGGGAGGGATCCCTTCAAAGTCCCCATAGTTGATGAAAAGATAGTGAAGAAATAGGGAAACCAAAAAAACATAAAACTTGGGAAATGAAAATTTTGGAATTTCAAGATTGATAAAAAAATTTGGAAGCATGCATGGTTAGGTTATATGGTTTGGTAAACCATTTTCCAACCATTCAGTCGTAATTATAAAATAAAAACACACTCATGTGGTTTGGGTGTAAAGTTTCCTAATTTATGCAACAACTGTGAAAAAACCCATTTCTTAAAAATACAACACTACTGCATGAAAACCCTCATGGTTTCCCCATATTATGAGCATACCATGCACCAATACACTATTCTAAAAATGGATAACATGGTTTACACTATAAATCTCACTATTTGTAACCAATCATTCACTAACCATGTAGACTAACCATGAACTAATAAAATGAATAGGAATAACACAATCACAATACTTCATGCGAGGTTTTCCCTTAACCATGTAAACTAAACTGTGAAAAATAGAAAAATGTCCATAAAACTCATATGAATAAAGGGTTATTCTACAAATTACCATTAATCTTTCAATTACATATTTCATTTATTAATTTGGTCTTAAAACAGTAACATGTAATCCATTTCAATAAACAAGGCCATTTCTATGGTGAATCTATATCAATAAATCACCTCTATGTCATGTCTTGCTAAACACACTTTAAGACATTAGAAAATCCATTTTTAATCAATAGTTTTTCCACCCAAAGGGTTGTACTAGGCCAGGTCACATAAATAATTGAATCCAAAGGGATTAAACCAATATTTCATTCTATGATTGAATATTAAATAATGAAAAAATAAATTAGAGAGCATGTTACGATAGTTAAATTCATAATATTGTATGTAATTTGAAATTAAATTGACCATAGGGTTAGGATTCAAACTTACTACCTTTAACCGTCGATTAAGAAACACCAACAAAAGGTAACCCCAACATAAAAGAAGTCGATGGATATCAATGAGAAAACCTAGATCACACCATATCATGATCAAAACCCAACACAAAAGTGGTTAAGTGGTTTACACCTCAATGATGGAGATGATGGAAGAGAATGCAAAACCTAACTAGACCAACTCACCAGGGATCAGATGCAAAAGTGGAATTTTAATAATGAAGGGAAGGGGCCTAAAATCACTTGGAAATCATCCAAGGATGATACAAGTAAAAGATTCACTATAAAATTTAATGAATCATTCACTATTCCCACTTAAAACCATTGGGTTCGAGTAATAAAAGGTGTCTGATCCTTTCATGTCTGTTATTTCCACATTTTTGAGTTATATCGAAAAACCCACCACCTCAGTTTAATATTAATCCTGATATAAATTTGCAGGATTAGAATTTGGTTCACAGTTTGTACCCACTCCACATAATGAACCAATTACTTACATGTTTCTAGGGATAATTATACATCATGCAACATATATACGGTGTTTAAATGCTCTAGAGACAGTTTTCATCCCAGTTTCTTCAAAGGACCCAAACCACCTCCATAGCCTTCCAAACCATGTAAAATTTTCATAAACCCCTTTAACAAATTTTTACCTAAACTCAATTAATTCAAATAAAATTACATCCAAGAACATTAGTTAATTTACCTTAATAAAGGATCTTTGTCTCTGAACAATACTCAACCACCAAGGTCCATTGAAAAACTTGAAGAGGGGCATACTTGAAAAAAAAATACGAGATCTTGTAACCTCCCCACCATATAACATCTCAACCCCAAACTTCTCCAAGAATGACTTTGGGGTCTTGGTGAACATGTTTGGACACTATTCTCACATATCATACTCCGTCTCCCAGGTATCCTCATCAACACACTCATGTTTCCACTACACTTGAACCATAGGTATAATACATCATCAGATATAATTCTCACAATGATTTATGATCCATATAGGATGATCCTCTAAATATAAATAATCACAAATCACAACTTCAACAACATTTACAACATGAAAAGGTTTAGGATAATACCTATGAAGCTATGAAACATGAAACACAACATGTATGGACCAATTGCGTTTAGAAGGGATAATCAATATGCCAATATATTGACCATATCCAATATCTTAAATGGCCTGAAAAACTATGATCTATATTTATCTATTTTATGATATGGAATTTACATAACCTAGCATACACCTGAAGGAAAACAAAATTTCCCACATAAAAATTCAAAGGTCATATTTGATGGTTAGCGTATGATTTGTTCCTACTCAGTATGGTCACCAACCACCTTCTAATCAACTAAACCTGCTCATACATCTCCTTCATGATACTAGTCCCAACAAGTGTTGACTCGCCTACTTGAAAAAATAAGAGAATGGAACAACCTTCAATTCAAAGGCTCAAAATTTTCCATCTATATTGATTCCTAGAAGTTGTTATTATATGAAAACTCTATAATTTTTGTATTATTCTCCCATGAACCACCAAAATCCAATAGAAAGTCTTTTAAAAATCCTAAATAACATAAATATTCCTCTCATATAGTCCTTTTGTATGAGGATGATAGGTTGTTCTCATAAGAACATGTAATCCAAGAAGCTTCTGAAGACCCTTACAGAATTGTTAAGTGAATCTAGGATCACTATTAGAAACAATACTCCTTGAAACAACATGAAAACGAACTAACTCTCACATGTAAATAATACCCGTATCATCAACTATGAAGGTCTCTCTGATAGGAAAGAAGTGGGATTCCTTCATTAGTCAATCCATAATCACCCTTAATGAATCATTATTACAGGGCGTCCTGGGTAATCCTGTCATAATATTCATAGTGAAATCAACCCATTTCTTCTCAATAATGGGTAGAGGCTACAACAGCTTAGTTGAACTTTGATTAATGTGTTAAACTTGCTGATAGGTGAAACATCTTACCCAAATCCCATTATGAACTTATTTATTCCTAACCAGCAGTACTATCTATGGAGATCACGATATATATTTTTTAAACTAGGATGTTTTTCCCATTTAAAAGAATGAAACTCTCTCATAAAATCCTCATGGAAGCCCATAGGAACTCATACTCTACCATAGAAAAAATTTAATTCACAATTACAAGAGACCATCATGATGGTCTCTCCCAAAAATATAATCTGTTTATCAAAACTATGCCCTATAAATCAGATAACTCCTTTATCTTAATTCAATCCAAAATAACAAGTATAACAGATGTGGAAATCATAGATACTCATCCCTACAACTACTGAAAATCAAGATGCATGTTTTCAAGTAGTTATATCATCCAGCACTCATCACAAGACTCCTAAAATGCCTCTATTTGTGTCCTCTATCTCAAATAATCAGCAACACCATTTCCCTTTCCCTGTGTATAATCCAAATTAATGTTGAAAGACTGTAGATAGTCGAACCACCTCCTTTATTGAAGGTTTTGGTCCCATTGAAAAAATATGTACCTGAGGATCTTGTGTTCCATGTAGACTATAGATTTCTCACCCATAATATAATACCTCCAACATCTCAAGGAATGTACCACTTCTTCCAACTCTAGATCGTGATTAGGAATATTCCTCTCATGAAGTCTCAACTGTCTGGAGCTATAAGCAACCACTCAATCCTCCTGCATTAGAACTACTCCAAGTACAACTTTGGATGCATCATATTATATGATATATGATTTATTATAAATATGTGAATTTCAGATAGGTGTTGAGGTCATACTACCTTTAAACTCCAGGAAATAATTCTCATAAGAATCTAACTAACAAAACTTCACCCATTTCGTAGTCATCCTGGCCATCAGTGTTTCCAAATCAGATAATTCCTAGATAAAGTACTAATAAAAACCTGCTAAACCTTGAAATCACCATATATCAAATACATTATTGGTTTTATCCAAAAATACCATAGATTATACCTTCTTTGGTTCCACTAACACTCCTACCTCTAAGATGGCATGGCCCAAGAAGTGCTCTTTATCAATATAGAAACTAAATTTAATTATCTTAGTGCTAAGGTGATACACTATCAATATACTCAAGATGATGATAAGATGTTGGGAATGATCATATGTTGAATGGGATTACACTAATATTTCATCTACAAAAACCACCATAATGTGGTATAGAAAAGAGTAAAATATTTGATTCGTCAAGTCCATGAATGGCATAGGTGTGTTGGTCAAAACAAACTCCATCACTAAAAACACATAAAATCCATACATTCTCCTAAAAGAAGTTCGAGGTATGTCTGAAGGAATCACCCTCAAATAAAAGTATCTAGATCCAAAATTTATCTTAGAGAGAGTCTTCAAACATTTCAGTTTATTGAAGATACAATCAATGCACATAAAGGGATACTGGGTTTTGAGTATCCTATGGTTCAATCCCTAATAATCCATGCATAAGTGAAAAGTCTTGGAATCCTTCTTGATGAAAAATTATAGAACCCCATGGAGATGTATTAGGCCATATGAAGCCTTAAAATTCTAGATATTCCAACTTAACTCACAACTCCTTATGCTCTAATATTTTAATTCTATACAGTGTATTAGAAATTGGATCTTCTCTAGGAACCAACTTGATCATGAACATGATATCTCATTTTGGATGTATGTTTTAGAACTTATGAGTAATGACATCAAGAAAAAATTCTACCCCTAGTGGAAAAGAATAATGCTTCATCCTACCATTATCTAGAGAAATACTAGCTATCATAGCCATGATAAAACCTAATATGAACTAAATTATTCTTTAATGACCATCCCAAAGATACCACTCACTCTAATGAGAATAGCCACCTCCTTTTAGAGATATAAAGGTAACTCTCATATGGTAATAGTCAATATGATCCTGGTAGAGAACTGTCCAATCCATATTAAGAATCAAATATAAACCTATCATTTATAGCAAAAAAGGTTCCCAAAAGAAACATTTACCACCAATCTCTAGAGAACCTGCCTTGAAATGCTTGATAGTATCTGACCACACTCTCAACAGTGTATCGATGGTCAAAACACCAAATAAGATTTCCAAGTCCAAGACCAAACCATTTTGAAAATGGGAAGATAAAAATTCATGTGATGATCTAGTATAAAAAATGAGGAGTAGATGATTCTAGAATTGTATATCTGATAGTAGAAGGTCATGAATCCACATTGGCCAGAGTAGACTGCATAACATGCTGCTGAGTAACCCCTCTAACCCAGGATCTAGTTTGACTCACCTGTGTTGTTTCCTCTTCCTAAAACTACCATTCATGCATGTTCATACCACATCACCTGCCTCAACATGAATGTTTATTTGGACTTCAGCTACCAGTATACTGAGGAGTAGCTGAGTGATTCTCAAAATCTGGTACCTTTCATGATCCCTTTCCACTACTCTGTAATGAAATTACCTTTAAAAACATCTGTAGGTAGACCATCCTTCTGTAAGCATGACACTGTAAAGCAAGGTATGGACACTAAGATCGCTTGTGCACCAACACACTACTACAAACTGCACCTTTATCAGCGCTAAAAACCATCATTAACAGCGCTAGAAAAGCGCTGTTAATGCTGGCATAGATATAGGGGGGGTCCCCTTTATCAGCGCTCCGAGAAGCACTCATAAAGGGGACCTTTATCAGTGCTAAAAAAAGTGCTGATAAAAGACCTCCTTTATCAGCGCTTTTTTAGCGCTGATATAGGTCTCCTATATCAGCGCTGATAAAGGTCTCCTCTATCGGCGCTTAACAGAGCGCTGATAAAGTCTTCCTTTATCAGCGCTCCTCTAGCGCTGTTAAAGGTGTCCTTTATCAGCACTAAAAAAGCGCTGATAAAGGCCCCATCGCCTGCACCTACAAAACAGGACATGCACACCTGTACACCAGAATACCTGCACAAATTAGCACATGCACACCTGCACACCCTAGCAATCTCACACAATATTTTGACCGACAACGGTATATACATTTACGTAACATCGTGAATACCAAAAAACGCATTTCTATATACATTTCAAACATTGTTTTACATGGTTACAATTACAATTATTCAACAATAGTTATAAACATTCATGTTTCATCCTTTGATATTCGTGATCCGCTCTCGATGGTATTTGTTGCCGAAAAAAGCATCTGAACTCAAGGAAAAAAATTCACCTATATAAGAAAACAAATATTATGTTAGTAATGCAATAATGAAAGAAATTAAAACAGTAATATGAAAGAATACATTAATATGGAAATGTGAAACTAAAATATGAAATTTTAAACTCAAATGTTTTCATTTTCAAAACAATGAAAGGGAATAATGTAAAATCAATATGTTTTTGATTGATTTATCTCATTTAATATATACTGATTCTTTATCTAATAAAAAGAATTACCGGTCACACCGTGCGTCGGTCAGATTGAGGTGCGGTCGATTCATACACGTCAAAAATGACTCGTGGATCATTGTCCTAAAGTATCAAAACAATTCGAACACGTTTGCTCGGTTTTCCGTATGTCATTGGTGTTGTTTTCCAAAGTTTATCTCAATTAGAAACTAATATCAGACACTTTTAGCCATACCGGTCACATCGTGCGTCGTATTGAGGTACGGTTGATTTGTACACGTCACAAATGACTCGTGGATCGTTTTCCTAAAATATCAAAACAATCCGAACGCGTTTGCTCGGTATTCTGTATGTCATTGGTGTTGTTTTCTAAAGTTTATGTAATTTTCCAACTGATAACAGACACTTTTAGCCATACCGGTCACACCGTGCGTCGGATTGAGGTGTGGTCCATTCGTACACGTCGAAAATGACTCGTGGATCATTGTCCTAAAGTTTCAAAACAATCTGAACGCATTTGCTCGGTATTCCGTATGTCAGTAGTGTTGTTTTCTAAAGTTTATGTCATTTTTAAACTGATATAAAACACTTTGAGCCATACGGGTCACACCGTGCGTCGGATTGAGGTGAAGTCGATTCGTACACGTCACAAATGACTCTTGGATCGTTTTCCTAAAGTATCAAAACAATCCGAATGCATTTTTTCGGTTTTCCGTATGTCATTGGTGTTGTTTTCCAAAGTTTATCTCAATTTGAAACTGATATCAGACACTTTTAGCCATACCGGTCACACCGTGCGTCGGATTGAGGTGTGGTCAATTCGTACACGTCACAAATGACTCGTGGATCATTTTCCTAAAGTTTAAAAACAATCCGAACGCGTTTTCACGGTATTCCGTATGTCAGTAGTGTTGTTTTCTAAAGTTTATGTCATTTTGAAACTGATATCAAACACTTTGAGCCATACGGGTCACACCATGCGTCGGATTGAGGTGCGGTCGATTCGTACACGTCACAAATGACTCATGGATCGTTGTCCTAAAGTATCAAAACAATCCGAATGCATTTGCTTGGTTTTCCGTATTTAATTGGTGTTGTTTTCCAAAGTTTATCTCAATTTGAAACTGATATCAGGCACTTTTATCCATATCGGTCACACCGTGCGTCAGATTGAGGTGCGGTCGATTCGTACATGTCACAAATGACTCGTGGATAATTTTCCTAAAGTTTCAAAACAATCCGAACGCGTTTTCTTGGTATTCCGTATGTCAGTAGTGTAGTTTTTTAAAGTTTATGTCATTTTGAAACTGATATAAAACACTTTGAGCCATACGGGTCACACCGTGTGTCAAATTGAGGTGCGGTCGATTCGTACACATTAAAATTGAATCTTGGATCGTTTTCCTAAAGTTTCAAAATAATCCGAACGCATTTTCTTGGTATTCCGTCTGTCAGTAGTGTTGTTTTCTAAAGTTTATGTCATTTTGAAACTGATATCAAACACTTTGAGCCATACGGGTCACACCGTGCGTCAGATTGAGGTGCGGTCAATTCGTACACGTCACAAATGACTCGTGGATCGTTTTCCTAAAGTATCAAAACAATCTAAACGCGTTTTCTCGGTTTTCCGTATGTCATTGGTTTTGTTTTACAAAGTTTATGTCATTTTCCAACTGATAACAGACACTTTTAGCCATACCGGTCACACCGTGCGTCAGATTGAGGTGCAGTCGATTCATACATGTCACAAATGACTCGTGGATCATTGTCCTAAATTTTCAAAACAATCCGAACACGTTTTCTCGGTATTCCGTATGTCATTGGTGTTGTTTTCTAAAGTTTATGTCATTTTCCAACTGATAACAGACACTTTTAGCCATACCGGTCACACCGTGCGTCGGATTGAGGTGCGG
Organism: Viscum album; assembly: GCA_963277665.1. NCBI lineage: Eukaryota > Viridiplantae > Streptophyta > Magnoliopsida > Santalales > Viscaceae > Viscum > Viscum album. The sequence goes on from OY728137.1 coordinate 766,745,402, forward strand.
TCGATTCGTACACGTCACAAATGACTCGTGAATCATTGTCTTAAATTTTCAGAAAAATCCAAACGAGTTTTCTTGGTATTCCGTATGTCAATAGTGTTGTTTTCCAAAGTTTATGTCATTTTGAAACTGATATAATACACTTTGAGCCATACGGGTCACACTGTGCGTCGGATTGAGGTGCGGTCGATTTGTACACGTCACAATTGACTCGTGAATCGTTGTTCTAAAGTTTCAAAACTATCCGAATGCGTTTTCTCAGTATTCCGTGTGTCAGTAGTGTTGTTTTCTAAAATTTATGTCATTTTAAAACTGATATTAGAAACTTTGAGCCATACCGGTCACACCGTGCATCGGATTGAGGTGCGGTCGATTCGTACACGTCACAAATGACTCGTGGATCGTATTCCTAAAGTATAAAAACAATAAGAATGCGTTTGCTCGGTTTTCTATATGTCATTGGTGTTGTTTTCCAAAGTTTATCTCAATTTGAAACTGATATCATACACTTTTATCCATACCGGTCACACCGTGCGTCGGATTGAGGTGAGGTCGATTTGTACACGTCAAAAATGACTCGTGGATTGTTTTCCTAAAATATCGAAACAATCCGAACGTGTTTTCTCGATATTCCGTATGTCATTGGTGTTGTTTTCTAAAGTTTATGTCATTTTCCAACTGATAACAGACACTTTTAGCCATATCGGTCACACTGTGCGTCGGATTGAGGTGCGGTCGATTCGTACACATCAAAAATGACTCATGGATCATTGTCCTAAAGTTTCAAAATAATAAGAATGCGTTTTATTGGTATTTCGTATGTCATTGGTGTTGTTTTATAAAGTTTATGTCATTTTCCAACTGATAACAAACACTTTTAGCCATACCGGTCACACCGTATGTCGGATTGAGGTGCGGTCGATTCGTACACATCATAGATGCTGAATAAGTGTAAAGAGAGATATCAATGACCATATAAAGATAACATAAGTATTAGGAATTCACCTTCATTGTCCTATTTGTTTACATTCTTCCACCAGGTATGCTGCCCATTCGTTTCTAAAGACATTTATATCATCTTCTGAATAGGAGTTTTTGCAACAGTCATAGTAGTACTGAAAAAATATAAATACACAAAGGATTAATAATTATTTTAAATAAATTAGTAATTATTTTCAAAAATACCTCTTCAGGGATGCTAGTTTGTTCATGAAATATGATCTCTTTCATAAATTTACAAACATAATAACCGCAGTCCTTGTCATTTGTTTGTTTCGAACACTGAAGAAACATCGAGAAAAATAAGTAATCTGTTTTGATATGTATTTGGATAGTGAAATATAATTATATATACCCAGATACTTATCTATTTGTAGATCTTGTGGGCATTTTCGTCTTTATGCCTTGGATTCATTCCAGCCTTTAGACGATATTCATACACCGCCCTATCATAACAAAATCCTCATTAAAAGATAATATAAATTATATAACTAGATATTTAGTTCTAAAATGTTGGATCTAGTGTATTACAAATTGACAATCACCATCATGTGTGGTCAGTTAGTTGGATATCCATACAGTGAATTCAGAAAATAAATCTTTGGAGTATCCAAATTGACTGCAATGAGCATCCAATGTTCCCTAAAAACACAAAAAGAAATAAGTACTGATAAAAATGAAAATATAATTGATATTATTAAAATGTAGAGTTTTACCCTTTCATCGTTGGTATTAAAAAGAGCCTGTCAGTCGTAATTCTTCTTTGAAACGTTCTAAGCAGATTTGACATCAATTCAGCCTGAACATTAGAATCTACTTCTCTTCATTGTGTAGAAATGGTGTGAGGAATAACGAGTCCAAATTTGTATTCATGGGCAAATCCCTTCAATTTTTTTTCATATATACTTCTGTGAAAAATATGAGATGTATTTATCCATAATTATCAAAGTATATCAGCTTATGTAAAATCAAATCATGAAAACATACCTCATGTATACATTTATAACTGAGGCGCCTAGCCAGTCGTATGTGATGATCTCAAAAACAGCGTCTGCACTAACGAAATCTAATGTTTGCTCTCCGTACATATCTTATTCACAAAAAATTGTATGACTCTTTCCGTCTTTAATTTTTGTATCCACATGAGCTTCCAATGCTATTAAATGTGGATATAGAACGAGCGGGGTGAACGCGCTCTCAGTAGATCGTTTTGATCGGTTGGTTGATCCAATTTTGGAGCCGCTCTTTCGTTTTATCTTCTCCATTTTATCCTTCTGTAAAAAAATTCATCGGTTCAACCATTTTCTAATTTAATGTTAAAGGTTTTGCTTGAAAAATGAACTAAAAATGAATACCTCCTGCTCAACATGTCTTTTTACAAGATTCGATGACCATGCAACAAATGTTCCAACAGCTTTTTCCACTATATGAATGTCGTCATCGTCATTTGGCACGGGTAGCTCGGCGCTCGGCTCATGAGCTACGTTAATTGACACTTTGAAATGACTGCTTGGAAGTGGTCTGGAGTGTAGTGTGTCATTCTGCATCTTGAACACTGTAGCCCTCACTACAAGGTGATGGGTGGGAGTTGACAGATATAAATTACAGTCATTTTCACCCTGCATAATATCATTACATGAAAGGTATTAGTGTCTATGTGATTCACATCTCACAAAAACGAATATTATAACATTGATTACCTCGGTTAAGTCGGGTCTTTGAGGGGAATGGCTCACCTCAAAGCTAGTGAGGGGTGGATCTTCTCGCGGGGGTTGTTCCAGAGTTGTTTGTTCTCTTCGCCTATCCTCCATCAAACTCTTTAGCATCTCTCCCTGAGTTTGGATTAGTTCTTCAAGGGTAGCTACTTTATCTCTCATTACATGCAATTCTTTAGTTTGTTCATCCTCTTCTTTTTTTTTCTTAAAATATGCCCGGGGTGACACCCCAAAACCCACACCTCTAACGTGGCCATACTGTTCTGCCTGTTTCAAGGCCGTTGAAAGTATGTCTGCATCCGGTGCGGGTTTTGTTGATTCCTGTGACTATGTCAAATAGAAAATATGAAAAAATAAGTAAGCATTGTTATGTAATAGTGATTTAAAGCAAGACAAGTTTATATTATGTCATACTTACACATGTTTCCCACACTTTTTGTGTGTTTTCATCTATCAGTTTCCCCTGTTTATTAACACGAGCCTCCTTCCATAGCACATGGCGTGGAATGGAAGTGACTTGAGATTTTGCTTCATCAATCTGCATATAAACAGAGAAACATGGTTACAGTGTTGTTTTATGTCACATAAAATTATTACAGTACTTTTAAAATACATACCAATTGTTTTTCAATTGAAGCGTACCCCAACCTTGATTTACGGTAGGGGTACGCTGGTTTTGCTGCCCGTTCCTTATTTTCAGCACTCAGTTGCTGTTTCATAAATAAAAACCTATCAATCAACGTGATGAATACAAGCAACTTTACACAACGTGTAACCAAACACAATGTACCTGAAAATTCTGTTCCGCATGACGGTTTCAAAACGCATCCCAAATTCCTTGGGATATCAAGTGTGCATAAAGAGGAGGCGGGTGCGGCTTGATTTTCCCTTCGGCATCTTTCAGATGATGTTTCATTAAAATGGTGTGAAATCCTCTATGAATCCTTCATTCCAGTCTTAAAACATATTCTTTGTGTGAAACATCTACTATAAATGCACTCTGCAAGAGATGATGAAGAGTTAGTCAATATTTCAATATTTTATTTTATTTTAATAAATTAAATAGATGATATTGTAATGTTACCATAATCTCTTCCCAAATTAATTTTTTCAACCCGCTGACAACATGGTGCCACGACTCTACGTCAATCGGCACGCGTTGTCGAGTGACGATTCCAACGTAGCTACTAAACATGGCTTTGTTGGGATTTACATGCTGGCCTCGTTTATTCCCTCCCACCTCATATTTGATGCCTTTTTCTTTTTCCTTGAGGATTTTTGCTAAAACTGTCAAACTACGGTGCACCTGTTTTTTTTGTGTCGTTGGGGTTTCATCGCCTACCATTTCCTCAGTTTCTGCATCATCATTATGTATCTATGAAGCGCTAGCATCGGCACTGACACCAGTTGCAACAGGTTGAGAGACCTGTTGTACGTCAGCAGTGGGACCAGCTGCAACAGGTTGAGAGACCTGTTGTCTTTCATTGGGTGCATCATCAGGTGAAGAAGTCATTATCTGCAGAACTGGTTTAAAATTTAATTTAGATCACATAAAAGCAGCAGCGAACAGATAATAACATAATGTAACACAATCTATATTACAATAAAAATCAATAACCTTATTATTGAACTCCCTTTTTTTTAAAAGGCTGAAAGGATTTGACCCCTCTATCAACTATCCATATCCCTTCATTGTGGTCTCCTCTTACATACAAAACATCGTCTACATTGGGACCACTGCGAAATGATTGCGAAGTCCCAATGAAAGGTTCATCTTCCGTTGAAGGAGGTCGCGGAGGCACCGACGACACCGGCGGAGGAGGAGGAGGCATCGGCGGAGGCAGCGGAGGAGGAGGAGGATGAGGCCAGTGGAGGAGTAGGAGGAGGAGCAGGAGTAGAGGAGGAGGCGGTGGCCGCAGCGGAGGAGGCGGCGGCCGCAGCGGAGAAGGAGGAGGAGGCGGCCGTAGAGGCACCGGCGTGACCGCGGTTGAGGAGGTGGTCACGGAGGCACCGGCGGCACCAGCGGAGGAGGAGGAGGCATCGACGGAGGAGGAGGAGGCCGCGGTGGAGGAGGAGGCACCGGCGGCAGCGCAGAGGCAGGGCGGAGGCAGGGCAGAGGCAGCGGAGGCAGCGGAGGCAGCGGAGGAGGAGGAGGATGAGGCCGGTGGAGGAGGAGGAGGAGGAGCAGGAGCAGAGGAGGAGGAGTCGGCCGCGGAGGAGGAGGAGGAGGCGGCGGCCGCAGAGGCACCGGCGTGACCGCGGCGTGACCGCGGCGTGACCGCGGCTTGACCACGGCGTGACGGCGGAGGAGGAGGAGGCCGCGGAGGCACCGGCGGAGGAGGAGGAGGCCGCGGAGGCACCGGCGGCACCGGCGGAGGAGGAGGCGGCATCGGCGGAGGCAGCGGAGGAGGAGGAGGATGAGGCCGGTAGAGGAGGAGGAGGAGGGGCAGGAGTAGAGGAGGAGGCGGCGGCCACGACGGAGGAGGAGGAGGCGGCGGCCGCAGAGGCACCGGTGTGACTGCGGCGTGACCACGACGTGACCGCGGCGGGACTGCGGCGGGACCGCGGCGTGAACGCGGAGGAGGAGGCAGCCACGGAGGCACCAGCAGCACCGGCGGGGGAGGAGGAGGCATCGGTGGAGGAGGAGGAGGCCGCGGTGGAGGAGGAGGCACCAGCGGTAGCGCAGAGGCAAGGCGGAGGCAGGGAGGAGGCAGCGGAGGCAGCGGAGGAGGAGAAGGATGAGGCCGGTGGAGGAGGAGGAGGAGGAGAAGGAGCAGAGGAGGAGTCGGTGGCCGCAGCGGAGGAGGAGGAGGCGGCAGCGGCAGAGGCACCGGCCTGACCGCGGCGTGACCGCGGCGTGACCGCGGCGTGACCGCGGCGTGACCGCGGCGTGACCGCGGCGTGACCGCGGCGTGACCACGTCGTGACCCCGGCGTGACCACGGCGTGACCGCGGCGTGACCGCTGGGTGACCGCGGCGTGACTGCGGCGTGACCGCGGCGTGGCAGCAGCATGGCAGTAGCATGACCGCAGCGTGACCGCGGCGTGGCAGCAGCATGGCAGTGGCGTGGCAGCAGCGTGACCGCGGCGTGACCGCGGAGGCGGAGGAGACGTGGAGGCACCGGCGGCACCGGCGGAGGAGGAGGAGGAATCGGCAGAGGAGGAGGAGGCCGCAGTGGAGGAGGAGGCACCAGAGGCACCGGCGGCAGCGCGGAGGTAGGGAAGAGGCAGGGCGGAGGCAGCGAATGCAGCGGAGGAGGAGGAGGATGAGGCCAGTGTAGGGGAGGAGGAGCAGGAGAAGAGGAGGAGGCGACAGCCGCGGCGGCGGAGGAGGAGGCAGCGGAGGCAGCGGAGGAGGAGGAGGAGGCCGCGGTGGAGGAGGAGGAGGCCGCGGTGGAGGAGGAGGCACCGACCGGCAGCGCAGAGGCAGGGCGGAGGCAGGGCGGAGGCAGCGGAGGCAGCGGAGGAGGAGGAGGATGAGGCCGGTGGAGGAGGAGGAGGAGGCGGCGGGCGGCGGCGGAGGAGGAGGAGGCGGGCGGCCGCAGAGGCACCGGCGTGAGCGCGGCGTGACCGCGGTGTGACCGAGGCGTGACCGCGGCGTGACCACGGCGTGACCGCGGCGTGACTGCTGCGCGTGACCGCGGAGGAGGAGCCGGCCGCGGAGGCACCGGCGGCACCGGCGGAGGAGGAGGAGGCATCGGCTGGAGGAGGAGAGGCCGCGGTGGAGGAGGAGGCACCGGCGGCAGCACAGAGGCAGGGGAAGAGGTAGGGTGGAGGCAGGGCGGAGGCAGCGGAGGAGGAGGATGATGAGGCCGGTGGAGGAGGAGGGAGGGAGGAGCAGGAGCAGAGGAGGAGTAGGCGGCCGCGGCGGAGAGGAGGAAGAGGCGGCGGCCGCGTAGGCACCGGCGTGACCACAGCGTGACCGCGGCGTGACCGCAGCGTGACCGCGGGCGTGACCGCGGAGGAGGAGGAGGCGTGGAGGCACCGGCGGCACCAGCGGAGGAGGAGGAGGCATCGGCGGAGGAGGAGGAGGCCGCGGTGGAGGAGGATGCACCGGAGGCACCGGCGGGCAGCGCGGAGGCAGGACGGAGCAGGGCGGAGGCAGCGAAGGCAGCGGAGGAGGAGGAGGATGAGGCCGGTGGAGGGGGAGTAGGATCAGGAGCAGAGGAGGATGCGTCGGCCGTGGAGGAGGAGGAGGAGGAGGAGGAAGCGGAAGCAGTGGAGGGAGGAGGAGGAGCCGCGGTGGAGGAGGAGGAGGAGGAGGCCGCAGTGGAGGAGGAGGCACCGGCGCAGCGTAGAGGCAGGGCGGAGGCAGGGAGGAGGCAGCAGAGGCAGCGGAGGGAAGCGAAGGAGGAGGAGGATGAGGTCGGTGGAGGAGGAGGAGGAGGAGCAGAAGCAGAGGAGGAGGCGGTGGTCGCGGCGGAGGAGGAGGAGGCGGCGGCCGCGGAGGCACCGGCGTGACCGCGGCGTGACCGCGACGAGACTGCGGCGTGACCGCGGTGTGACCGTGGCGTGACTACGGCTTGACCGCGGCGTGACCGCGGAGGAGGAGGAGGCCGCGGAGGCACCGGTGGCACCGGCGGAGGAGGATGAGGCATCGGCGGAGGCAGCGGAGGAGGAGGAGGATGAGGCCGGTGGAAGAGGATGAGGAGGAGCAGGAGGAGAGGAGGAGGCGGTGGCCGCGGGTGGAGGAGGAGGAGGCGACGGCAGCAGAGGTCCCTACTCTAGGTGGATATATATGGACACTTTCTTGACTGGTCTTTATATGAAAGAATTCTAAAAGGCTCCCTCACCTTCCAAAGATATATTATTTCTAGAAAATTGTTTTGTGGGAGAAATAATTAATCATATATAGTTGATGTCACTTTTAGATGATATGATTCCTTACTCATCAAGATAAATAGACAAGAACCAAAACCTAAGAGGCCTCAGGCCTATCCAAATCTCTAGAAGTGATGACTTCCCAGTGCTTATTGGAAAACTATGGAAGTGTCGACTTCCCACATGCACATCCCCCCTCCCATCCACCCACTACAACCCCCCCCCCCCACTTGCACAACCCTCCTCCCCCACCCCCACCTTCACACCCCCCACTTGTACACCCCCAACCTCACCCACCAACAGACTCCCACCTACCTATACCCCCCCCCCAACTACAACACTCTCTTCCCCACCACCCACTTGAACACCCCCCCTCCCACTTGCATATCCCACCCACCCCCACCTGCACAGCCCACCCCCACCCCCACCCCCAACCTGTACACCCCCCACCTCACACCAATAGACCCCCCATTATACGCCCCACCTACACATGTTCACCCACTGCACATCTCCCCCACCTAAACACCCCCACCCCCCCCCCCCCCCCCCCCACCCACTACACACCCCCGCAGCACCTGCACCCCCCACTTCAAATAAAATTGATTCACACAAATCATGATAGTTTAAATATAGAACAAAAACAAAAACAAAGCAAATTAAAATTATTGGTCATAGAATACCGCACAATGGAGGAGGAGGAGGCCGCGGAGGAGGGAGGAGTCCGCGGAGGCACCGACGGAGGAGGAGGAGGCCGCGATGGAGGAGGAGGCCACGGTGGAGGAGGAGGCACCAGCGGAGGAGGAGGAGGCACCGACGGAGGAGGAGGAGGCCGCGCGTGGAGGAGGAGACACCGGCGGGCAGCGGCGCGGAGGCAGGGCTGAGTAGGGCGGAGGCAGCGGAGGCACCTGGAGGAGGAGGAGGATGAGGCCGGTGGAGGAGTAGGAGGAGGAGCAGAAGCAGAGGAGGAGGCGGCGGACCGCGGCGGAGGAGGAGGAGACAGCGGTAGTGGCGCAGACGAGGGCTTCCGCGATAGCTCGATTGTGTGCGGGGAGGAGGAAGAGGACCCGCGGGTTTTTAACAAATCCGCGGGACCCTTTATCAGCGCTAGTAAAAACCGCTGATAAAGGGTGTATTATCAGCGCTAAAATGAAAAGTGCTGATAAATACAACCTTTATCAGCGGTTTTTACTAGCACTGATAAATAATCCCTTTATCAGCGCTTTTTTTAGAACTGATAAAGGCCCGACCCTTTATCAGCGCTAAACCGTTAGTGCTGATAAAGGGGGGCGCAGGCCTTGCACAGTTTTGTGGTAGAGACATGATACACTGAAATCACTACAACAGGACATAGTCCTAAGATGGATTTTGAGTAAACTAACTTCTATGGAAACTTTTCCTTGAAAAAAACTATAATAATATAACTTCTTACCACCATAATAAGTTCTCCCAGTTCAGCCTGATGAAATAGAATTTCACTACTTGGGGCCTCTCTCCCATTTATGATGATTTTCGGGTTCATCATGTCTAAAAAGATACTCGGACAAAAAAATTTAACCTTTGACTTGATCTCATAGTTAAGACCATCCTAAAAAAAACTTTCCCTAGAGGTCTCATTAGCTTCTTGAGATTTCACAAAGCATTGTAGGTCTGTTAAGTGTCTAACATAGTTTAGAAATGACATTCCCTCCTATGTCATGTGTATTAATCCACGAACCTTCTTATCCCTCAAAATATTGGGATAGAAGTGGCCTAGGGAATTCACTTCAAAATCCTTCCAAGATAACTCTTCATACCGCCCAGCCAGCTCTAGAATATCCCACCAACACTTGGCATGTCCATAGAGTATTAATGAAGTATGCTTCACCCTACTATCTACGAGTGTATCAAGATTATTGAAGATCATATGGAATAAATTGATCCAAAAATCAGCTACCTGGGGGCCTCCCTCCCCAATAAATGTAGGAAGATGATACACTTGGAACTATATTGTCAGCTTAGACATTGAAGGAACTATACGAACAATATCCCTTTATATAGACCACATGACCCTCAGAAATATTTCACAAAGATTAACATCCATTTGATCTTCATGATCTATAGGATGATCTAGCTCAGCTACATTAAAATAATGATGATTTCCACTCTCTTGATTCTCAACTCATAGACAACACTGAGGCATTTTCCCTACAAGGAAAACTCATTCCAAAGAGCATTGGCTATAATAACAAGTCTAACCTTAATAGGTGATAACAACTAAGAACCACTATTCCTGTTCTCTCTAAACATGGATTACAAGTGGTTTGGAATTACATATCAGTTCATTTCATTTTATTTATCAGTTATAACAAGTATCTCATTTAACAGTTTCATAAGGAAAATATATCGAATGCAAAAAAATATGTCTCTATCATGAATAATGAATATATATATATATATATATATATTCTTATGTTCCAATAATGATGAATGCATAATCATCCAACTTCATTTTGAGGAACATGTAAATATCTCAAAAAAAATGACACCACACAACATGTGAATCACCCAAGGTGAAATAACATTAACTATAAAAAGTGAACATCATAAATGGAAATTCTATCCATTGGAACTTATATTTTTTCCCACATGGGTTATCTACTCCTATGAACAAGATAATTACCAAGTCCCGACACATCCTATTATCCTTTTAAAATTTTCCCAATAATTAAATCACCATATAAAAAATTATAGCTCTGATATAACTTTATAATGTCTCTTGATCTGATACTCTATCATGTAGACAAAAAGAGTTGGTTATGGGACCTCAAGCAGACCTCCCCATATTTCAGAGGCTTCCGACTAGTAAAGGTGGTGTGATAAGTATAGTGGGTAGCCTATGCCCCCTGGTATAGAGTTACAACACATAAAAAATAAAAAATAAATAAAAGTATCATAGTAATGGATAATAGGGAAACCATATATCAAACAATTGGGAAACAAATCAGAATAAAATAAACCAATAATAATGAATCACGTTGTGATAAAATGAGGTGTATTTAATTTTCATGAAAAAAATAGTACAAATAAAAGAATTAGTAGACACAATATAATCTAAAAAGGCCTTGATCTAGAACCCCATGTTGGTCTCGTCCCCAAACTCCAAACCCACCATCAAGAAAATGAATCAACAACAAAGACCCTTTCCTTTTTCCAAAACTACATCCACGTAATCTGATTGAGTACAAAATGGTGTCCGAATAGGGTCTGAGTGAAGGTTACGAGCGTAGCGGAAGCATGTGGGTGGATGTTCCCACTTTGCCTTTTGTCATTAGCAATGATCAATCTGGGATCAATACGACGATAAATGCCAGTCTCCACGAATCAATTCACAGAAATAGACAAAGAAGAAGAAAGGTCCCGGAACCACAAAAGTGGATCATCACAGGTTGATTATAATTAATTTAATTAATTGACAAGAAGTACTATTTTGGTGTTCTTTCTTCATTGATATTTTTGATCACGTTCTGATGTGATTCGTTATTGCATCACAGAATCCAAGGGTAGAATTCCTTTAGCGGTGATCCACACGTGCACCACGTATCTCTGGATTTCGCCAAAGGTGTCTCCGAGTGCTAGCGTGGAGAAACATTGCTTGCATTGCCTGCCTTAGATCGTCTTGATCTGATGAAGAGTATCTCTCTTAGTATTGAGATAATTATTGGAGGAAGTGGTTCTTTCGGACTTGAAAGAATTATCCAGAATTTTTGTGCACAACGATTCTCTTGTGTGTCAGAAAAGAGTTGGGGTTGTGAGGATATTTATAATCGGGTTTGAGGTTGTAGAGTTATGACAATAAATAAACGTGTTATGCATTTTATTTATTTCATTGACTCTTATTAAAAACCCCCATGTAGAGTAATTAATTCCTTAAAATGCGCCCATGCTGATTATAATAAATATCATTTAATAAAACAGTATTATATCCTCAAAATCCCGACTGGAAAACTACACGGTGTGTAATCATTAATACACGGCGTGTACTTTTTTTCCATAAAACTACATGGCATGTAATCATTAATACGGGGTGTGTACTTGTTTTTTCATTTCCTTTCCAAAATGAAAACTACACGGTGTGTAATCATTAATACATGGAGTGTATATCTTGTTTTTCATTTCCTTCTTCCTCCATCATTAAAATGACTTAGGCTTCCTTGAATAATTATTAAACCACGTACGGGAATAATCTTTATTCTACTTGAGATACTTGGATACACTTAGTGTGTGAACCTCTTGGCCTCTTTCTCATTGGCATTATGCGGGCTTGCCTAAAGTCCAAGATTATTGTCTAGCAATGGGTCAAGGCACCCAAGAGAAAGATGTTGATGCTTCATTGACGTGTCACATCATATGAATTCTTACTGTGTAATTTAATCCCTTTTTCTCAATATATCATCAAGCTGGTATCATGGAAGTGTCATACACCTATATGCTTGATCTGTTATTATTTGACTTCCAGAAATAAACTCGTCGTGTCACCATGGACATGGAATTTGTTCGACAGTTCTATTTCAATCCAAGGGCCCGAGATATCTACTTCCATAAATATGGAAGGGAAAAATCCTTCCTCAACTTATCCATTAACAACATGTCATTCCTGACTTACCCAACGTACCCTACTTCCCTCCAACTGTCTACGTGATGGTTTTCGTCAGAAAATCTAAGTGTGCAAGTCATGACATGAGTAAATGATAATCTTCCAGTCTAAGGACCATTATACACGCTCGCATATAGCAATATCCGATGACACCAAGACATGTGGAATTACTACTGGCAGGTCTGTTCTCATAATCTCTCATATTGAAGATTACCAAGTGTGAACTCCATGAGAGAGAGTCTTGTCTTCTTATGAGTACTTGCACATGACGGTCTGTATACTATGTGTCCTATCATAGTATGTCATCCAACCGTAGAAATTTATTTAAGAATATTGTTATAGCATTTCAAGGTTCTCATCATAGAGGGGATCTGTCGTGACCTTATTAATGCAACAAATATTCCAGGACATTATTATATTATAGTCATGCAGAACAATGAACAATATATAATAAGAGTACATTCATGTAATCAAGGTAAAAAACAGTTGGTTCTCAGGACACCAACCCTTATAGTGAGTAAGAATCAGTAGATAGCCACCACCCAGTCTAAACATAAAAAGTCTGATAATCATTTCATGTAATAAAGAGGTAAATAAGTTAATTAATTATTCAACTAAAATAATATATAAATAATCCTACTTTGGAACCATGATTGAGTGCCTCTAAGCAAGTAGCACAACCATTCCAACCATAAACATATATCCAAATATCTTTCTTTGGTGCCATGTCGGTATGTCTTTGAGCATGTAACACAACCATACCAACTATAACCATACAACCATGGTAAAAGAAAAAAAAATGGTATAAGCCATATATATAATCATATCAGCATGGGAATGGGTGGGGCCTACTAAATATAAGAATTATAGGTTGGGACTGGGTGTAGCCCACTCAATATAAGCATTATAGAAAGGGACTGGTTCAAGCCCATTATTATAAGCATTACAACATGGGACTAGGCCGAGCCTGCTCAATATAAGAATTACAACATGGGACTTGGATGAGCATGCTAAATAAAATCCTTACCACATGAATCACAACACATTTCATAGAAACAAGGATCTCACAATATCACATCATATGACTAAATGGTAAATTCTTCAAATTACTATCAATCATTCAATTACACATTTCATTTATTAATTTGGTCTTAAACCATTATCATGCGAACTATTTCAATAAACAAGGTCATTTCCATGTTGAATTTATATCATGAAATCATATATATATCATTTCATTCCAAACACACTTTAATCCGTTGGAAAATTCATTATTAATCAAGGTTTATCTTTCACAAAGGGTATCCATAAGCCATGTCACATAAAAAATTCTGTCCAAAGGGATCGAACTAATATTCCTATCCATGATTCACCATTAAAAAATGAATAAATTAATTATATTGAAAGTTATATTGGTGAAATTAAAAATATTTCATATACTTCAAAATTAAACAGACCGTAGGTTCAGGTTCTAGACTATTATCTTTAACCGGTGATTAAGAAACACCAAAAATGGGTAACACCAACAGAAATAAAGGTGATGGAGATCAATGAAGAAACTTATATCAAATTAGATCAAGCTAAAAACCCATCATAACATTTTTCAAGAGTTTTACACCATAATTATAGAGAATGAGGGAAGAGAGAAGAAAACTTAAGCAGACCAACTCATCGGGGATTAGATGTGGAAACAGAACATCTAGAGTGGAGGGAAGTTCCACAAAATCTCCTATTAATCATCCAAGGATGTGAGGAGGAAGAGATGCACTGAAACAATAAAATAATAATTTTGTTTCCCACTTAAAACCACTGTGTTTTTGGAATACATAGCATGTAATCCTTTCACATTGTTTATTTCCTTATTTTTGAGATACACTGAAAAAATCATCACCTCGGGTTAATATTTTTCCTGGTAGATGTTTACACAACATGAATTCAGTTCATGATGTGTAACCAATTCATGTCATGAACTAGTTTATAAAAAGTCTCTGGTAGTAGTTACAGGTCGTGTAACATGTACACAGAGTGTAAATGCTCAACAGACAGTTTTCATCCCAATTTTGAAAAAAGGACCTAACCCACCTCCAAATCCATCCAAACCAAGGAAAACCCTCGTAAACCCATTTAACACTTTTATAACTTTACTAAATTAATTCAAAAAAACATGCATCCTTGAAATATATGTCATTTTCCCCAAAAAAAGGCTCTCAGTCTCCAAACAAGACTCGACCACTGAGGTCAAATGAAAAAACTCAAAGAGGGACGTACCTAGAAATAAAGATGAGATCTTAAACCTTCAAAATGTTAGCTGACCCAAGTGATATACAAGTAAAGTGTGATTGTGGTGTCATATAAGTTATGTGTGAGGGAGGTAATGTGTTGCTAAAATTCTTTGAAAAATATAAAAACCCCAAAGAAGAATTGGAAATGCTGAAAGATTGAAAGATGGATAAAAAGTCACATACCATGGAATTTTAAAATGTATATTCTTTGGATGGAGAGCGAGGGAAAACATGCAACAGTGAGGGAGTGTGGTGGCTAGGCAGAGAGGCAGTGAGGGGAGCGTGTGTTGGCAAGGTCGGACAACAAGGAGGGAGGGAGAGCAACGATGGAGGAGATCAGTGACAATATTTTAGTTCCGCAAGAGCTTGAATGGTGTGAGAGAATCAGATCGGTTATGGTTAAATTTATAAGAGAGTGATGAGTTTTATGAGCACTTCTAAAAAGGCACTAATAAGGTCATGTTTTATTAATGCTAAAAAAACACTCGTAAAAGTCATCTTTATGTGCGCTTTTATAGCGCTAACAAAACAAATATTTATCAACACTAGAACTCTAGTGCTCTTAAAGACCTATTTTTATCAGTGCTAGAAAAACGTTGATAAATATTTAATAATATAATTAATAATTAAAAATATAAAAATATAAATAAAAATAAATGTATATAATTATAAATAAATATTGATATAATTATTATTATATTTAAATAAATTTAAATATCTATTTATGAATATAATTATAAATAATTATAAATATATATAATTATAAATAAATATTTATTCATATAATAATAAAAATATTAAAAGAATTGTAAATATATATTTATAAATGCAATTATAGATATATATTTATAATTATAGTTGTAAATAATTATATTTAAAAATATTTTTATATAATTATAAATATATTTATATTTATATAAATATAAATATATTTATATTTATAAATATATTTATATTTATATTTATCTTTATATTTATATTTATATTTATTCATATGTAAATATATATAATTATAAATATAAGAAATACATTTATTATTATTTTATAATCATTTAAATATATTTATATATATATTTAATTACCTAATTTTTTAAATATATATATATATAGTTATACATATATAATTTTATAAGTATAGTAAATATACATTTATAAATATATTTATATATATAATTATAAATATATTGAATTATAAATATTTATTTAAAAATATATGTTTAAAAACATATTTTTAACATTATTAATGAATATATAATAATAAATGAATTCATATTAAAATTGAAGAATAAATATCTGAATTCAAAAATATATAAAAAAGTGATTTTGTAACATTTCTATGCGTTACAAACAAATAAAAAAGGTAGCAAAATGAATAAATATATGATATTAATTATATAAATAAAAAAATTATTAAAAATTAATTACATTGACTATACAAAAATATTCATAATTAAATTAAATCGAAAAAATGATCAAATTAAATTAAACACTCACACATATATTCATGATGAATAGGTTAAAATAAATAAATATTAAAATTGAATAAATACACATAATACTAAAAATAGAGAGATATTAAAATAAATTGTAAATAATATTAAATCAATAAACTAACTTGTGCACCTACATACATGTACACATGACAGACATACATATGTACACATACACATCCACACACACACACTCACATAAAGACCTAGACACATATACAGACGTACACATATATATATAGTTATACATGTTTGTACATTTTAAATTATTTAATATCAATATATATATATATATATATATTAATAAATATATTCATTTATATATTAATTAATTTTTTAAATAAAATATTAATATATAATTTTAATTTTAATTTTATACATATTTTTTAATTAATATATATAAATATACTATTAAACATTTTGACTAATATAAATTTGATATTTTCTTATATAAAACATTATGAAAATAAGACTAATTTTTTTAAAAAGTCATATAAATCAAATTTATATTTTATATTTATATATATCTACTTATTTTAATATAAATTTCATTTTTAAAAATATAAATATTTATATATAAATTAAATTACTCATTATGAATGAACTCTCTCCTCATCTACCTATCCCACATCCATGAATGTCCGATGGAGATGGGGCTGGCAGAATAGTAGTGGTTGCCTCAAAACCCCTATGTAAATGCCCCCAAATTGATATAAAAAACAAACAAAACCACCCCACCCACCAAATTTTCACAATTCATTCAAGATATATATATATATATAATATCTTTACATGATTTTTACTGAACAATTATTACCTAAACTACTTGAGAGATATGATGGTAGGACCGACTCAAAAATGAAAATATGGATGAAGGGAAGTGAGTTGATATTAAGGATATATTTTCACAAATTTACATCATTAGTCATGAAATTTCATGGGATAACTATCTTTTTTTCACCCTCTACATGAAGTATCTAAATTAGCAGACACATCTCTTGAGGTTTCCTATAACCAATTTAGATGAATGGTGAGTAATCTAAAAATGGAAGGTGAAGTAAAGTTAGAGACTCACTCTCCTGCTTCCCTTTACCACATTGAGAATACTTTACTCAATGGCATCACAATCACTATGAATTTATAGGATATGATTTGATTAAAATCCAAGTGATTGAAAATTAAGTTATCTACTCATCTTTATTTATCAAACACAATTATCCCTCGAATACTTAGTTTTTCATGGATAATCACTCAATTAGCATGAAAACTATGAATTTGAGGGAAAGGAATATAAATATATATTCTAAAAACAAAAATTCTCTAATGAAAGGAAGACATAAGCTTAGAACTGTCGCATAAACATATGAATTTCAAAATTACATAGTGAAAAAAACAGAAAGAAAAAGAGCTAAGTTATGAAACAATGAGGTTAATGAAGACTATCTTCTTACACTCTAGTTTTAGATTCCATATTGATATATCTTGATTTCTTCTTATGTCATCCTCCTAAGTTGGTAGTGGATCCTCCTCCGAATTTTTGGAACTCAATTCTAGGTTCTCCTAGACTAGCACTTCTCCTTACACAGCAAAGGTGCTCTTTTATTTATATATAGAATTATCCCCCTTTTTAATTTAAATATCACTTTCTTCCACTGGAATTTTTCTCTTTGAATTGAACACTTTTATTTTTTCTCTTGTCCAAAAATCTCCCTTGATTTTATATTTATAGATATAATTATCCCCCTTTTGAAAAAAACATGCAGATACAACAACCTATAGTGTGGAGTGTGTGGCTGTAGCACAACCCATGCATGGGATATATGGCCTATAGCATGTTGGAATCTCCATGGCCACAATGAATTACTCCCTAAAATATGTATGTTCTATCATTTTGAAACCCTGCATATGGTGAAATGACTTTATATTCAAAAAATATTTGCTAAGACAAATTTTTTCACCTTCATGCCATAGTGTAAAGCCTACAGTGCAGTGGATTCTAGGTTTTCATTCCCTTGGCCACTATGCTGCAGAGGCTTAGCTACGGTGTAGCAGTGATTGAAATGAAGTGGCAGTTGAGATCTATATGTTTAGACATGGATGCATTTTTATTATTCAAAATTGGTGTCATTCTAGTCTGCTCAAGCACTAGAGGTGATCCATGGTGACCCCAAGTTGGTATTTGACTCGAAATTGAGCTTCCCTGGTGGAGGTCATGGTGGTTCTCGATGATTTTACTTGGAGATTGGGTGGTTTTCAGTATAGAAGAGGTGCCTTACTGCGCAATATTACCCATGTTATGGAATGCACCCCACCTTGAATTTCGGCTAGGAGCACTTTTCTAAATAATATGTGTATCCCCTTAACTACTTGATAAGTCGGATGGGTGTTAGTGGATGCCCTATGCCACCATGAGCCACCCCACACTGGTGATGTTCCCCACCTGTCTCATGTGGGGACCACTCCCAATATGGGGTGGAAATGTTCAGCGGGAGAAGAAACTTCTGTCGGCAGCCGACTCTGTAGACGAGCAACAGGTCAGCCGATGCGGTGGGAAGCCTTCATGGACCTTCAGTAGGCGGTAGGAGGAAGTCTCTTGGGTAGAAGGACTAACCCCAACAACTAGAGAAATTTTTGGTTTCCATCCATCTATAAAATGGGTTGAATTACCATGTTTGTAAATACTGTGGTGTGTGTATTGTAAACCCTCCAATGAGAACCAGAGGGAAATGAAATAGGGAAGTATATCCTTTCTCCCATGGATGTAGGCAAATCGCCAAACCATGTTAAAATTTTTATGTTGCTCTGTTTACTTTTGTTTTTGTGTGTTTGAGGCACCATGCACCTCCGCTGCGCCCCAACAAGTGGTATCAGAGGCGAGTTGGAGTGAACAGAGTTAAACCGGTGAGACGACATTGATTTTCCAGTTCCAAGAAAATTAAAAGTGGTCGGAAAAATTTTCCAAGTCCAAATCTGTGAAGAGGACGATGAGATGATTCCAATGGCACAAGTGACGTTGAAAATAGAGCTGAAATGAAGGAGACAACCACAGTCAATGTTTGGTCAAACCCATGAGTGAATAGTACCCACGTGCTAGAGAAGATGGCACTATTCACGCTGGTAGAAAAAATTCCAGTGAGATTCTATCAGGAACTCCGGCATGCCATGTCAGCGCCACATCAGCAGGCGATCTGAACCGTTGAACGTGTTTTGACCAAATCCCTGTCAATTAGGGTCCGATTATGGTGATCCAAGAGTCGATTCCGACTATTTAGACCATTCTGGACGCATCCGTATGGTTAGTTTTTTAAAATTCTCATTTCATAAGTTTTTGAAAAATAAGTGTGATATCGACGTTGGTGATTGTGTTTTTGCGACAACAATGATGGCGGGTGGCGGTGCACTACCAGGATTTGAGATCTAGAATTTCGATGGTCGGAACAATTTCAGCTTGTGGCAAAGCACGGTGAAAGATCATTTGGTGTAGCGGGGCATGATCAGACCGTTGATCAGTGAAAAGCCTGATAGAACCAGTGCCAATGATTGGGAAGAGCTCGAGATGCGGGTTGTCAGCACAATTCGACTGTGTCTGGGAAATGAGGTAAAGTACTTGGTGTTGGATGAGACCTCACCAAAGGAGATCTGGAAGAAGTTTGAGTAACAGTATATGGTGAAGTCACTCCCCAACAAAAAATTCATGAAGAAGAAATTGTACCAGTTGCGCATGGACGAGGGAACGAATTTTTTGGATCACACCAATGAATTCAACAAAATCCCGTCATAGTTATTGGGGATTGGTGTCAAGGTTGGAGAGGAGGATAAAGCACTTTTCATTTTATCATCCCTACCAAGCTCATTTTATGGGCTTGTGAATTCATTGCTCGTGGGGAAGGATACATTAAATCTAGACGAGGTGATGACATCACTTCACGTTTCAGAGGAATTTCGAAGACCCGTGATGCATTCAGGCGAGCAAATCATGGTGATGAGAGATGATCAGCGTGGGAAGAGCCGACATCGATAGTCAGGAGGTAAAGAATGGCAGCCAAAATTCAGGGAGCGTGATCCTATTAAAATCACCTATTTCTAGTGTGAGAAGAAGGGTCACTATAAAAGTGATTGTGGAGAGCACAAACGGTACGTTGCTGGGAAGAATAAAGTTGAAGAGGAGGATGAAAACATCATAGAACTATCAACAGATGATGAAGTATTTATGACAATGAAAAGTTTTCACTCAGATGAGAGAGTTTATCGGGAATAAGTGTAGTGTCATTACTACAAAAGATACAGGCACATGAAGCATGAATGCTGATTTCTAAAGTGGAAGAACGAGCGGACTAAAAATAAAAATAAAGACGGATGGGATATGGATTTAGGGAGCTCAACACACATATGTACGAAAAGAGGTACCTTTGATACTTTTCACCTGATGTGAGACTCGGTGAGACTTGGTGATGGGTCAACATGTGAGGTTCAAGAGTCGAGACGATGAAATTGAAGACACCCGATAGAGGAATTCGAAAACTAGTTGTCGTGAAATTTATTCCGAGGATGAGGCGGAACTTGATATCATTAAGTAGGCTCAAGGAAAAACGATTCAAGATTTCCATCACAGGTGGAGTGTTGGAAGTCTCACATGGGGATGTAGCGAAGCTTATTGAGAAGGAGTCCCAAGGGTTGTATCATTTGATAGAGACCGTAGTCATCCTGAGATCGAGTGAAGATGGTGGAAGTGCCACATCATCTATCATGAATAAGAGTGTTCGATTTGCTGATGAAGTTTTCAACACCTGAAAGGAGACTGTAGGTCTTGCCTCTCCCTCAAATTGGTCGTGATGGGGAGATTTGTGGGGACCACTCCCAATATGGGGTGGAACGTTTCAGGAGGAGAATAAACTTCTATCGATAGTTGACTCCATAGACGAGCATCAGGTCAGCCGACGTGGTGGGAAGCCTTCATGGACCTCCAGCAGGCGGCAGGAGGAAGTCTCTTGGGTAGATGGACCAACCCCAACAACCAGAGAAATTTTTGGTTTCCATTCGTCTATAAAATGGGTTATATTCTCATGTTTGTAAATCATGTGGTGTGTGTGATGTAAATCATCTGACGAGAATCGGAGAGAAATGAAATAGAGAAGTAGATCCTTTCTCCCGTGGATGTAGGAAAATAGCCGAACCCTGTTAAAATTCATGTGTTGCTCCGTTTACTCTTGTTTTTGTGTGTTTGAGGCACCACACACCTCCACTGCACCCCAACATCACACGTAGACATTCTATCATACTCGTGTTATTCAAGATATTCTCCTACCAAATTTTACCACCGATGCAGGCCATCCCCATGGGATTTCCTGACCGATCAACCCTTTCATGGTCTGGCCATGTGGCTTGTGGCATGTTGGTTGAGTGATATCATGAGTTTACCCATTTTTTTCTTAGTTCTATTATCTTTTACATTTCGTATACAAACAAAAAATAATAATTAAACAGAATAAAAATATATTTTTCTTTCATTACATTAATGTGAATGTGGTGTATTTTTATATACACCATTTGAATGATGGTTATGAGGTGTGTTTCTTCAACATGTAAATTTATGTCATTGGTTTTCAAAATAGAAGAAAGTCATGATTATAACTATGAAAACAAAAAAAAATCATCAGAATAGATACTTTATAGTATGATACGAATAAAAAGAGAAGGTATATTTTCATATTACATATGGAAGGTGATATCACATGATGTTTTTCTATCTTACATAATAAGAACGGAAGAGGTAATAATGAGAGACACTCATTAAAGATTTAACATCATATTTTTTAAATGAGGGATAGAGAGAGAGATAGAGAAGGAATCCTACTGCAAATCATTGACACACCTATAGATAAAAGGGTAGGAGTGTGAAAGGATATAATTTTGATGATATATACATTGAATAAGAACAAGTAACCGTGGAATATATTTATTATATATATATTCTAATAAGGATGTTTCTTCTTTGTAGAAAATTCATTAAGATGGAATATATCACTTATATATAATGAATAATTTTTTTCCAGACATTCACTGGATGGCAGATAACTTTGATATCCATGATGAAATTTTCACAGAAGGTGTTCATAGTAGGTATGTGAAGGATTATCTAGTGAGAAGTTCAAAAATGTATCAACACAAAATTGAGTAATCAATTATCCATGAAACTGCTGTTGATTGTAGATAAACTAACATGTGTTGCACTATCATTCTTCATTTGAAAATTTTAAATTGAAGGTATAAAAATTAATTATATAAAGAAATCTATAAAAACATAAAACTAGAAATATGTGAACTAATTATAAACTAAAACCCTCTACCAATACACAATAGAGAGAATAATGTCGAGAGGGAACCCTAGGTGAATGTATGAAGATCCGTAGATGGGAGATATTGAAGGCATAGGTGGGGGGCAGAGGCAGAGGTCGGGTGAGGCGTGAGAGAGAGGGATCCAGGGGTGAGGGAGGTGGAGGCAGAGGTGGGGAGGGGTTTCAGGGAGGGAGAGGGAGCTAGAGGCAAAGGAGGGTCCGACGAGGGAGAGAACGGGCATCGGTAGAGGTATAGGGTTTTCTGGGGGTGGCATTTAGAGGTTTTTTAAATCCTACGAGTGCCTTGGGAGGTTTCCCATTCCAAGGGGAATAAAATCCCATTTTTCTAATAGTATAAATCCTTTTTTTTGTAGTGATATGATGACAAGAATTATGCTCGAGGAAATTACTAGTCTCATAGCTCATCCTACAAAATAAAATTCTAAAATATATCCATGAAAATCCTCACCAAAATGAATATATCAAATGAATTATAATAAATAGTTTCTTCATGAAAATTATTTTCATGACAAGTGACTGTGGTAGTGGGATTGGTGGTCGATGATTGGTGATGGTGGGAGAGCACATCCACTACTTCGGAAGGAGATTTAGGTGTTTTGAGAGCGTTATATTGAGAAACTCCATGAACCCCTCCCATATCCCCCATCCTTAACATTGCCTGCACATAGGATCATATCATAAAATAATTGTACCAGGTGGGGTCTCTGAATGGATCTCTATCTGGAATACTCATATGTGTAAGAAAAATTAAGGTGTGAGAATTTCAGAACCCCTACACTTCCCCTTATTAGTATCCCCCAATACAAGTTTATATATAGTTTAATGAGAGAGACACACTGTCAGAAAGATAGTAGGATGGGCCACCCTAATGAAATTATAAAAAAAACTATCTCCTTGTTTACCTATCAAACATCCATGAAAGTTATATGGATATGAGGGTGGTGGAATAGTATTAAGTGCATCCAAAAGTCTAAGTAAATTCCACCAAATTATTATACAAATAAAAAAACAACCCCACCCACCCACCCGATCAATACCTTTTTTTGATTCAAAATTTAAATGGGTTTTTTATACGAAAAGAAAAGGTAAGACTTGTAGTTGTATAAATAAACATAAGATGAGTGTCATTCAGGAATATAAAATATCCTAGTTAATGTATTTGATAAACTATATTTGTTTTTTATTTATCACTTAAAATGTATTATTCCATAAAGTATATAAAATTTGAAAATAACATTTTTAATATGAAAAAAAATCAAAACACAAAAGGAAGCCTTTATATTTAATACACATGAATTTTATAACACATACACTCACTAGCACAAAATATTTATAACACACACACATCCAAATAACAAATATACTACACAAAACATTTAGTAAAAAAATAATATTTATAATATAGAAAGGATAATAAATTTTTAACAAACATAAATTGTTGGAGGGAGGGTAGTGTATGCGACACACCAATCCCCCGTGGTAGGAGGACGCATCACACTACCCAACCAAAAAATCAAAAATAGGACCCGATATAAAATAATACTTCACAAAAGAAAATATATACATAAAAGAGAAGAAAACCCCAATGGGAATAGTGGAATGAAACACCCTCACAATGATAAAGACAATGAAAACGATACAGGAAAGAGTAAGACCTCAAGAATATAATTTGGTTCAAACCCCTTTGTCATACTCCACATCAATAACACCACCCACATTGTTTTTCTGTTATTATAAATAAATAAAAAACATAAGGGATTAAAATAGAGAGACGGGGAATGGAATAGAAGAAGAACATATAATACTAGTGAAACTTGATGCCCACATGAAAAAGGAATAAGAAATGAATTACAATGAACAAACATGGATAAAATTTCAAAAAGAACACAAGAAACCAACCACATACCCTATTACTAGGGTTGAGATCACCTATGGAAGAACCCTACAAGAATTTATATACCCATTTGATACACTACAAGAACTTAAAAACCCTCATTCTCTTCATCTGAATAGTTCTCAAAACCATCGAGCATGGTGTCATCAACCAAAGCCACCAATGTGATATACCTATTTGGATCGTATCCTTCCCTTCTCACTCAATCACTCTTGACTTCACCTTTTCTCTAAGTTCTGATTCTATACAATATCAACTAGAGAACGGTACTTGAATAATTAAAATCCCTTACAACAAATCCACGAATATACTTGGGACACGTGTATGGACGAAAATCTTCAGAAAGAAGCCACTGCAATACACTCTCGAATGACTGACTCGAGGTAAATTTCATTAGCATCTACTCCACATAAGGGTCATGGAGGCATGCTATGTAAGGTTTCTGACTTATACATAAGAGTTTTCGTAAGGGTAACTTGGGCCGCTACGTAAGGTTCTTCATTGCTGATTAAGGGTCATAAAGGTGCTACATATGGGTAGCATGACCCTTGTGTAAAGGTATGTTATCTACTGAAATACATTGCTATAAATATTCCATTTAACATCATGAAAAAAGTCTTTTAACATTGCTAAAAAATCACTGTTAGTTTCAGTGCTAATAAACAGGGGCCTTTATCAATGCTCAAAATATAACACATGAAGGCATAACTGGATACAATGTGCTATTAATATACCATCACCCAAAAAAAACTATAATTTCAAATAATTCTATAAATATTTAATTGAAATCGAGAATACAAAAATATATTCCCATGGTATATACAAAGAACACTAGTATATACATTTCAAACAATGTTTTATATAATTACATTTACAATTATCCAACAAACATTTAAAAACATTAATGTTTGATCTTTTGATGCCTGTGACTCCCACTCAAAAATATCCTCCCATGGTATCAATTACCAAAAAAATCATCTCAACCTGAGAAAAATATTCCTCCTATATAAGAAAATAAATATTATGTTATTAAGAATATAAAGAAATAAATTAAACATTAATACGAAAGACTACATTAATAAAATGTCATTTTTTAAATAAAAAAGACACTTTTGGATTTATACCGGTCACACCATGTGTCTTATTGAGGTTGGGTTGATTCATACACATCAAAAATGAAATATGGATCATTTTTTTAAAATATCAAATCAATAAGAATGTGTTTTATTGATTTTACGTATTTACCTTATTATTTTATTAACATTAACTTCAATTTTAAATAATGAAATATTTGGAGTTATATGGGTCACACCATGCATTAGATTTAGGTTCAGATGATTTTGACCTATCAAAAATTACTGATGGATCATGTTTGTTAAAGTATTAAAACAATTTGAATGTGTTTGCTCAGTTTACAGTATGTTAGTTTTGTATTTTTACTGAAATTTCATTTCAAAATGGAAACATAGATTTCGAGTCATACCGGTCGCATCATGAATCATTTGACATGACATTTCTCATATACATCACAAATGACTTATGAATTGCTATCCTAAATTATCAAGACAATCAGAGTACATTTTCTTGGTTTTCAGTGAGTGACACATTTAGAAATAAAATGTCAATTTTAAACTTATAATGGACACTTTTAGTCTTACCGATCACACCATGAATCATATTTGGGTGTTGTTGATTTTTAAACATCACAAATGACTCATCAATAATTTTACTGAAGTATCAAAGAAATCCAAATTTGTTTTCTTAGTTTTCAGTATGTCACTTGTTATCTTTATTTAAATTAATGTCAATTTTAAATAAAAAGACACACTTTGAGTCCTAATGGCCACACCATGCATCGTATTGTGATTCGGTTCACTTCTACATGTCAAAAATGACTCATGGATCATTGTCCTAAGTTATCAAAACAATCCAAATTCATTTTCTTGATTATCTGTATGTCACTTTTTCTTTTTAATAAATTTAATTACAATTTTAAATAAAATAGACACAATTGGAATTATACTAGTCACACCTTGTATCATATTGAGGTTAAGTTGATTCATATACATCAAAAATGAATTATGGATCATTCTAGGAAATTATTAAAACAATCCTAATGTGTTTTCTATAATTTCAGAAAGTTATATTTTCTTTTTACAAAAATTAATGTCAATTTTAAGTAAAAAGACACACTTAGAGTTATAGTAGCCACACCGTGTGTCTTATTAAGGTGAGGATGATTCATACATGTCAAAAATGACTTATGGATTAGTTTCCTAAAGTATTAAAACAATACGAATGGGTTTTCTTGGTTTTCAATATGTCACTTGTTCTTTTTGCTATAATTTATGTCAATTTTAAATAAATAGACTCACTTGGAATTATACTAGTCATGTCATGCATCATATTGAGGTGGGGATGATTCCAACACATCACAAATAAATTATGGATTATTTTATTAGATTATCAAAACAATATGATTGTGTTTTCTCAGTTTTCAGTATGTCACTTGTTCTTTTTACTAAAATTAATGAAAATTTTAAATAAATATAAACACATAGATCTATAGCAGTAACACTATGCATTAGATTTAGTAGTGGTTGATTCCTACATGTCAAAAATTAATTATGGATTATTTTCTTAATGTATCAAAACAACCCGGATTCATTTTTTTGGTTTTAATTATACCACTTATTCTTTTTACTAAAACTAATGTAAATTTAAAATAAATTGACACATTTTTAGTCATATCGGTCACACCATGAATCATATTGTGGTGTGGTTGACTCCAACATGTCACAAATGACTTATTGATTGTTTACCTAAAGTATCAAAACAATCCAAATTTATTTACTCAGTTTTCAGTATGTCACTTGTTATTTTTACTAAAATTAATATCAATCTTAAATAAAAAAGAGACACTTTGAGTTATACTGGGCACATCAGCTTGAGGTGCGGCTAATTCCTACATGTCACAAATGAATAATGGACCATTTTATTAATGTATCAATAAAATATAAATAGGTTATCTCAATTTTGAGTATGCTTGTTGTCTTTTATACTAATTTTTTTTTTCAATTTTAAATAGAAAGAAGCACTTTGAGTAATACCTATCACACCGTGTGTCATATTGAGGTCCAGATGATTCCTACACATCAAAAATTCTCAAAAAAAAACATTAACTACCAATGTTATAAGTATTTACATTTCTTTTCTTTGTTAAACTATCAACACTTCATGTTGACTCAATGTTCTCAGCTGAAAAACCTTTCACTTATGGGTAACCCACACATACATAATGGTGGACACCCACAAGTAAGGGTAACATAACCATATGTAAAGGGAAACAGTAGATTCCAAAATATTTCGAAATAAATTCCAAGCTTAATAAAACAAAAATAAAATGGGAAAAAAAGTATAAGTAGATTATTCATGGCAGAAAAAAATAAAAAAACAACAAACATTTTAATTTGTAATGACATCATGCCAAATTTGACAAATATCCACCATACAAAATAAAATGTAAGAAATGCATGTTTTATATTATTGAAAGCCTATACTATCCTTGTAATGATTTTCTTTTCCCTTGTAATGATTTGGAATATTTAAATAATATTTTAAAATCTAGGCTTTGAGTTTATGTGGGATTTCAGGTCCTGGTGGGATTGTTATTGATATAGTAAAAATATTAAATATATTATATCACACACGTGTAGTTTTTATGAAACAATTGAATAAATCCCAAATGAGGTCTATGATCAAAAATTTGAGACCACCATTATATCTAGAAATCTAGTTTTACCCTAGGTGTGACATAACCTTTTTTTGGCATCATGTGTTTTGTTAAAGTGATTTCAGGAGAATAAACAATAATTCTAATAATTTTAATAATTTTTTTTAATTCTACAACCTAATCATATACTATAAAATCACACATTATGGAAAATCCCTAAGGTTAGCCACATAACCCTATGTATTTATAGAGTTCTATTGTAGGAGGATTCTCTTAAGATCAAGAGTGGATCATGAATTGGAAATCGACATGATAATTATAGCATTTGGATCTTTCCAACGACTATGGTGTGGAAAAATTATTCATCATTGATTTATCCAAACCCAAGGTAGGACATTTTTTCATTAGTTTAATCCCTATTTGTTTCTTCCAAGACAAACAAAAATCAATTCCCCTAAAAGATTAACTCATGGGTCAATCATGTTTTTTGGTTGAAGGTTTATCTTCCTATGTATTATGAATTGATGTTTTGATTATTTTTATTCATTCATTTTTATACTAGATTGAGGCCAACCCAAACAATTTTTGAGGTTCGTTCCTCATGTTTGTGATTTGTGCATTTGTCTCGTAGTTCTTCACATATTCCACGTCGGTAATTATTTTGGTTAACTGTTCGAAAAATACCTAGTAGGTGATCATTTTGGAACCCTTCTCTAGAACAATGGATCAATATCATAGGATTAGAATCCTAATTCACAGAATAAAAGAGTTTTGATGATGAAAATATGTGATTGAGGTTTGGATTGAGGACCCATTATTCACAGGTTCTGTGTTCAGTTGTGTAGCATGATGGAGGATGTCCACTAGAAAATCATGTGCTAGAATCCGGAAAAAGATGATGACTTTAGAATAGTCGGACATAGATCTTGGATCTATGTGGTGATTGATGGAATATCTACAAGCATTGGTGGTGAAAAGTGGAAGACACATGAAGAACCAGTGTGTTCTAGAAAAATACTGATGACATGACATATAGTACAAAAAACACACCCCGTGTGGACACTAGATATTATTGATAGGGTTTACGCATGAAGAAGTATACACACACAATGTGGACCCCACCAAATATTGTGTGACCTAGTTCTAGAGGTTCGGCGTGTACCCTTTGGGTACACCGGCACAAACACATCCAGAAACATAAGAATGCCCAGAGTACATGAGAATGATTGTGTACTTGGACACAAACAAGGCCCATTTACACGGGCACGACTAGTGTACATCGGAATAGCAGATTACACAGGATAGGCGCAGAGGACACTGGTAGACCTCGTCAAGCCAATACATGTCATGTTCTCCTAGAACATGTCGTGTAACTTACCAGAGAAAGTTGAGGCCCTTATTCTCTTCATTATAGAGAAGTATCAGTAGGGTGTATTCCCTTGTCCCATCCATATGTGAAATCATTAAGTCATTATGTATTAAGAATAGGATGTGATCCCCTCTATGGGACTAGGATTGTAAATAGTACATGACTCCCTTTGTGTGGATCGGGGTGTGATCCTCTATCAATTCTTCTTCTCTCTGTGTGGGGTTTGAGGAATTGGCATGAACAACATACATAGGCATATGATTCCCTTATTTTTACATTATTCCATGTAGTGTCAGGTTTAACCCATAGTTCATAGGTGAGATCCCATATTGCTGAAACAAGATCTTCTAATTTCCAATCAGCACTTCTTCATGGAGCGACCCAATGAGTGTGACCTCTCAGATTCCATCAGTGTTACTAGGATCGTGGAGTGAGATCTATCTAATGAGTGTTACATAGAAACCTTAATTAGAATCCTTTGGATGGTAGTATGGTTTTGACCTTACTTTGAGACTTAGTGTTTATCTTGAGTATATTTTGGGTTTTCTATTATGATGTCTCATATTTTAATTGGCATGCCTTTGGGTTGATGAGATGACTACTATCGTGATGCTTTATGTTTATTGATTTTTTGGTGTCCTACTTGGTATTGTAATACACACCAATACATGGGATTTTCATGCACATGTCATGTTTTATATTGATGAAATACCTTTCTACTAAGTCCTAGGAGTAGCAGGAGCAAGCGGAGGATAGTGATATTGACATACCATGGTTCATACCAGGTGTTACTTTTGATAGCAGTCCCCTCCTTCATAGAAGGTTGGACTCTTTTATAGTTTTGTTGGGATTTTTTTGGACCATTTTGTTTTATAGTACTTCATTGTACTCTAATGTGGGATAAAGATGCATCAATGAATTGTGTCTTTAGTTTTACTTTTATCTTTTATCATGGTGTTGTTGATTGGAAATTTGTGTGTGTGTGTGTGTGCACCTTAGGCTAAGGCCTCCCATGTGTTTGATATTCCTACCAGGTGCTTTTCACCAACCTTTGACCTATTGTATTTGAGCTTTGGGGTGAACACTTTTTCATTAAAAATCCAATAGGATCTCAAAGGGTTGAGTCATGAAAGTGTAGTATTAGAGAGGTTCCATCTTAGGATAAAAGTTAATAGATTATATAGTTGTTGGGTTTGGTTTGTGAACAAGGGAAATAATGTTAAAGTATCTTGGGTTTCATTCTAAGAATAGGGGTTCTAGTGTTGGTACAGTGGTTGATATATCCATTAACCAAGAATCTGATAACCTTCTTGTGGACTCAATATATATATACACTAGTTGATGGGGAAAATTGTTACATGCATCATATAGGAATGAGTGGTGGTTTCCAGGTACTTTTTGATTCATCTCCCCCAATATACTATTAAGAATGGTAAATCATGTTTATTTTTATATTAATCCATCATTATTGCTATCTAGGATTCCATAATAAGACTTTTAGGTAGATATTCCTAGTATTGAGGCATCAGTACATGGTCAAGTGAATGAGGTGTTACCTCCAAGTGTTTTTCAAGTTTTACTACCAACCATTGAGTATGAATTTTTGCCAATAGTATGGAGTGAGAATGTGAACAGGATGAGCATACTACATGAGTTTCATAGGTAGTAACCCCTCATATGTTAGGGAAATATATATCCTTGTGAATTTGAGTATTAACTTGGGGCCATTATGTAATTTTTATGCCTTATGAGGACACCTCCAGATTAGACGGTGGTTCTAGCGGTGAGTCTTCCTCATTGCTCCAAGGGATGATGGTGGAGTTTTCTGACATAAATATATAATGATATAACTCTCCTTTTTGATAGATTTTTATTTTCTTATAAGGGATAAGTTCAATCCATCAACATTTCTAGTAGTGCATATCTAGGAGCTTTGATATCCTTAACAGTGAAAAATGATTGTGGAAGCATATTCATCAAGGTTCACCAACCACCATGATACTCTATAGATATGGTTCATGATATCTTATTATGAAAAAGGACCTTCAATAAGGGTCTACACCAATATACCAAGGATGGCGTGATATCTCTTTTCATTATTACGTATGTTGGGGTACTAGAGCGTGATTTGGTAGTGGATAGATTTCCAGTCAACCAAACACCAATTGTTGTTTCCATCAGTGGAAACATTTTAGTTGAGGCTTCAGTAGTGTGTATTTGACAATAGACATAGGGCTTTGGGTGTTTAAGACACTTCAAGAGGATGTTTCATGATAGGGGGTTTTCATTTTAGGGATCTTAGGATGGATTGAGCCTGCTAAGTGAGAGGCAGTGTTTCTTTTATGATGGTTAGAAGAATTTTATGTGGGATTTCCTGACCCACCATGTAGATAAAATAGAGATGGTCTATGGACCACCCAGTAAGAGAAAATTGTTATAGAAGGGTGGTGTATAGGGTGGAAGACATGAAAAAATTTGGGACCCTTTTTCACCACCACCCATATGTGGTATACATCATGGTCAAGGAGCATGAAGTTATAGATGAGGATAACAGTAGGAAATGGAGGATAATGACCTAGAGGATTTGGGGAGGATTAGGAGTATGATATATGTTTAATGTACTTTATCTTTAGTATTGATAAACACAATAATGGTCCATTCCTTTCTTGACACTTCCCTAGTTCACGATCTAGATATTTCAGAAGAACCTTTGGATCTCCCTTTACAATTAGAGACTCCTACTAGATGGGATTCAACAATCACACAATTATGCCAATTTTGTGATTTGGCTCTAGTAGGAGATATATTCTTATTGTATCTCGTTATATCAATTATGAGTCCTTATGACTTCATATGTGGTATAGACTAGGTATTTGAAATTCATGGACAAAATGATTGTTCAATGAGGAGGATGAGGTGTGTCCTAAATAATGGGAGGAGGTTTTACTTTGTGGGTGAGAAGGAAAATCATATAGAGCAGGATGAGATAATACATAAGAGGATATAAGTGATTAATCACCAGTTAGAAACTATGAGCCCTTGATATGTAGATGTTATGAGATATTAGTTTTCTACAGTGGTGCCAGAGCATGAGGGTGTCTTCCCTAGGGAAGTTTTAGGCTTGCCTCCCCATAGAGAGACAAACATATGCATAAAATTACATAAATGAACTACCCCTATTTATATGATAGGATATCATAAGGCTCCCATAGGGTTTATATATCTAAAGGTGAAGTTTTTGGATTCTCATATGAAGGGATTTTTTAGACCCAATGTGTCACCCTGGGAAGACCCAGTGTTGTTCACAATGAAGTTGGATGAGAGGGTGATGTTGTGTGTGGATTATAATCACCTGAACCAAGTTCCTGAGAAGAATAGTTAACCAATACTGATAATTAATGACCTACTTTATCAATTGAATGGGAGGAGATGTTTCTCAAATATTGACCTCCGGTCATGCTATCACTTGCTGTGAGTTTGATAAGAGGATGTATCAATGGTTAAATTTTGATGCTTTTATGATCAATATGTGTACTTAGTGAGGCCTTTCGGTGAGAAAAAAACCCCATCAGTGTTCATGGAACTCGTGAACCAAATCATTCATACCTTTTTTGATAGATCTAATATAGCCATCATCGATGAAATCCTAATGTACTTTTCATCCGAGTAGAATCATATGATACCCTTGATTATAGTTTAGGACACACATTGTGAGAAAAAAAACTATGGGAAGATTTCAAAGTGTCAGCTCTAGATTTTATACTTATACTTTTTGGGACATTTCATCTCAGTGGTAGGATTATTAGTGGGCCTAGTTAAGGTTGACATAACACTAGCTTGGGATCCACCCAATAGTGTAATTGAGTTACATAGCTTCTGTGGGTTGGATAGATACTATCAGAGATTTATCCCTAATTTATACAGGATATCATCTACATTGAATTATTTAACCCTAAATGGGTAGCCATTAATTTGGAATGGGAGGATCCAGTAGTATTTTTAAGATTTGATGTAGTGGTTGATGAGCACCCCCATCCTGAGACTTCCAGAGGAGGGTGTTGGGTAAATAGTGTTATGTTATGCCTCTATAATTACTCTTGGGTTTGTTTTAATATAGAGGTTTGAAGTGATCATATATGGGTCTCAACAGCTGAATACCCATGAGTAGATTTACATGACACCTAATCTTGATCTAGAAATAGTGGTCTTTGTCCTTAATATGTGGAGGAATTACCTTATGGGCGAGCGTTTCATCTTCTACTCAGACCAAAAGTGTCTCAGGTATATCGTTTCAAATATTGATCTTAACATGAGGCAAAGGTGATGAGAAAAGTTCTTCCATGTTTATAACATCAAGATAGAATATACATCTAAGAAGGGGAATGTGGTGAAAAATTCTCTTAGTAAGAGATATAGTTCTTAGTTTTTGAGCGATGTGTCAGAGTAGTTGACCTCATTTAAGTTTTCCATAGGGGACAAGGATAGTGAAACTTTCCACCAGTTGATGGTTGTTACCCCTCCACTTATACAACATGTTAGAGAAGATGAACATGGTGATAATGACTATAAGACATTAAATATTTAGATATCCACTAAACATGATATTTATGGATTTTATGATGGTGGGAGAAAATTATTATTTTTAGAGGATGAATTATGGAACCAGTGACATTATGGGATGAGTTACTGAGGGAATTTCATAGATTCCCTATAGCGGTAAATCCAGGAATGAAAAATATATACCAATACCTTCAATGTTAGTTCTAGTGGATAGGGATAAAGAAGTGTGTAGCAGATATTGTCTCTCAATTCTGCACTTTTCAGAAGGTGAAGGATGAGAACCAAGTTCCAACGAGCTTGGATCACCCCCTAAGGTGTATGAGTGGAAGTGATATGTTATATCTATGTACATTTTTATGGGTATCCCACAACCATCTAGATGACACAATTCCATCTAGATTATCGTAGAACGACTCACAAAGTCAACCAACTTTCTATCTATCTGAGATAAGAGTTTGGTATTGATATTAGGATTCCTTTACATTCTGGAGATACAATAGATTCATCAGGTTCCATTGATGATTATTTTATACTATTATGATCCATTCATAACTTGGTTGTGGGTAGGATTTTAGGAGGCCTTTGTGACTTAGTTGTGTTTGAGCATGACATTTCACCCACAAACTAATGGATTGACTGAGCAGACCATTTAGGTTTTGGAGGACATGATTTGAGTTTGCATGTTGGAAATTTTCAATATTTAGGAGGATCAAATACCCTTGATGGAGTTTCCATATAACAATAACTTATATTCCACCAACGGTATGACACCATTTAACGCCTTGTATAGAAGAATCTAAATTTCACCACTATGTTGGACTGATATAGGGGAGTTTTCACTCATGATCGTAGAGTTTGTGAGAGATATGAAGGAGAAGGTGCCGATCATATATGAGTATATAAGGAATTACAATATCCATTATATGTCTTATGCACACCGATGATATAGGCCATTGGAGTTTGATGAGGGAGACCATGTGTTCCTGAAGGTATTGCCTCAGTGATGATTGCATATATTTGATCAGTGAGGTAATTTATCTATGATGATTATTGTACCTTTATAAAACTATATAGTTTTTTATAGGTGGATTAATACTTGGCCTTACCATTGTAGTTATAGTGAGAAGACATTTTCTTCCATGTATCACAACTGATAAGATATGTTCACAACCCATTTCATGTTATCAACTTAGGTGAGATGGAATTCAGTGATGGAGTAAGCATTGCATAATAACTATTAGGGATCAAGGATCGGTAGGAGAAGATAATTTTTGGGTGACTAATTCCCTTGGTGTATGTCTAGTGGTAGAATAATAATTTTTAGGAGAGCACCTGGGTGTAGGAGACCCAGATTCAATCTGAGTACCCTCATCTCTTTTAGTAGGATTTTTTATTCTTCAAAAAAACCCTTAGTGTGGGTAATATATAAATACTTTTTCATGTAAATATTTTTAGTATATTGAATAATACTTTTTTAAGATATTCATCAATTTACCTTGATATTTAGGGGTATGTGGAGGCTCAATATTTAGAAAATCCATGACCCTCCTCCCGTATCCCCCATTGTTAACATTTCTTACCTAGATGAGCATCTCAGAAAAGATAGTGTCACTCAAGGTCTTTTTAGGGATATTCATCTAGACTACTCATCTGTGTAAGACACACTAAGTTGGGGGAATTTCATAACACCTTTAATTTCCCTTATTATTAGATCCCTAAGTGTGTACGTATATATTGAGAGACACATTCAGTAATGTAATAGGTTGGTCCACCACCACAAAAGACCCATGACATTATCAAACTAACTATCTCCTCAGCTACCAGTCAAATGTACATGAATGTTAGATGGATATGGTAATAGATAAATAATAGTTTCTGCCTCTAAAATCCTAATTAAATTCCACCAAATTTTTATACAAACAAAAAAAACCACCCAACTCACCGCAACAATAAATAGATGTAATCACACCAACCTCTAATTGCTCAAGCTAATAGATGTTCACAATCCATTATATATATATATATATATATATAATCAGTTTACACAATTTTAACTAAACTAGAATTACCTAAAATAATTGATAGATAATATGGTTGGACTAACTCAAAAATGAAAATAAGGACAAAGGGAAGTGAGTTGATATTGATGATAGTTTTTCATAAATTTACTTCATTATCCATGATATTTCTTAGGATAACTATTTTTTATTTTTATCCTCTTCTATAACTATCTAAATTAGTGAAATCCTCTCTTGATGTTACCTATAACCAATTTAAATTCAAGTTGAGTAATCTTGAAACAAAAGGTGAATTTATCTCGATGATCGCTCTCATACTTCCCTTTACCACATTTAGGTTCATCCACTAAAATTCATCACATTAAATGTTAATTTAGAGGATATTTTTTATTAAAATCAAATTTATAGTAAATTAATTTTACATACTCATATTTATTTATCAAACACGCATCTTTCTTGAATACATAGTTATTCGTGGATAATATATCAATTAGCATGAATACTATGCATTTGAGTGAAAGGAATAGATATTTCGATTCAAAAACAAAAATTATTTAAAAAGGGAGAACATATTTTTATAACTCTTGCACCAACATATAAATTTCAAAATTACACAGTGAGAAACAAAATAGAAAGAAAAGGTTCTAAGTATTGAAATGACATGGTTGATGAATATTATCTTCCTCACCTCTTGATTCAGATTCCAGTTTAAGATCTCTCACATGTCTCATACATCATCCTTTTATGGTAGTAGTAGAATCTCCTCCAACCTTATGAAATTTCTTTTTGGGTTCTCTTGGTTTGGATTATCTCCTTGCATAGCAATGGTGCTCTTGTATTTACTAAGAGAGTTTTCATCTTTTGAATTTTAAAATCTCATTCTTCAACTGGTATTTCTCTCTTTGAACTAGCCAATTGTATTTTTCTCTTAGCCAAAAATCATCCCTCTAGGGTGTTTGAATATTTATCTCTATATTTCTATGAGAGAGAGTGTGTGGATTAGTCTGGTCTTCTACTTATTTTTTGTGGCTTCCAAAAAGTTTGAGGTATATGAGGCTACACATATAATAATTTTTAAATCTTCTAAAATGAAATCCTATATGATGTGTGGATAAATTTAAATATTGGTATTTTGAAAAAAAAATGCAGATATAAAACCCTATTTAATTGAGTGTTTGGCTTCCGTGCACACCATCATGGGATGTATGTCCTATAGCACAATAGACTCTCCACTCCCGCATTGGATTACTCCACAAAAATGTTGGTTATGCCAGTTTGGAACCCTACCTATGGTGTGTTGATTTCATCCTAAAAAATATTTTCTACTGCCAATTTTTACCTCTTCTGGTCATAGTGGAGAGCCTACTATTCAGTGGATTATTGGTTTTCTTTCACTTGGACATGATGTCACATAGTCTTGGTTGTGGGGTGGTGGATCTTGAAATGCAATGGAATTTGGGCTCCCTCTATTCAGCCATGTAGGCTTTGTTTTTATTAGAAATAAGTGTCATGGTAGTCTTATAATTCTCCATAGGTGATCCATGGGGACCCCAGGTTTATATAGTGGAATTTGGATTGAAACCAAGCCTCTTCGGTGGAGGAAATGGCGGTTCTCGGTGATTTGGATCAGCGATTTGATGGTTTACGACATAGTGGAGGTGGATTGTGGTGCAACAGTGTGACCGATGATGATAATTCACGAGTGGCCCAAGATGATTTTGTATTTGTAAGTTCATAGTACCCATGCCATATAATGTATCCCAAATCAATTTTTTTGTTGACTAAGCTTTTCCTAATAAGTAAGAGCATCCCCTTATCCACCTTATAAGTTAAATGGGTGTCAAAGGATACCCTACACTGTCGAGCACCACCCTATGACAGTGAAACTTCACTCTCATTTCCATGTCGACCTAACCCCCACACACTAATGTGTTCATGTTCACATGTTGTGAAATTTATTCTCTTACTAACTCTTTATCCTTTCTATTTCATATACAAACACAAAAAAAACACTCAAAACAATTAAAACAAGTATTTTCTTTATTTTTCACCCCTTTTCCAAAATGTCATTCAAAATTACAATTCACCCACAAATTATCACTAATGATTAAAATATGGGCATTAGAAACTGAAAAAATATGATAATTAGCGATTAAAATTTTAAAAATACATGAAAAATATGAACTCATCAAATCCCCCACACTTAGACAATGTTTGTACTGAAGCATAAATCTTCACTATAAATCAGAAAGGAAACCCCCATTCTACAAATATTTAAAATTCAAAATTAATATAAAAAAATTATTTTCAATGATATAAATGAATTTTCAAATGTATCATTTAAAAAAATCATTCCAATTTCCCACTATTAATAATGTATTTGAAATTCCCAATGAAAAATGATATGACTTCTCATCTCTTCCATTAAATTCGTTAAATCTTCATTATTAACATGACAATTTGTGATCTACCTCACCATTTTTTATTCTCTCATCACTCAAGGTAAAATTTTGATGTGAATTTATCCTCATGAATTGAGTACATGCACAAAAATTATGTATTTGAAAAGTATCTACTTTATCCAATATGATTATAAAAAAAATTAACTAATATTAAAGAAGACATTGAATCTTAGGATCATATGATTCAGTGGCTAAATGATGGTAATACATTATGGAATAAATCATTAAGATAAAAAGGATGTTAATTTATATGTTTTAAGCATGATAATAAAAATAAAAACAATGCAATTATGCACTTATAAATTACATATTCCCCACATATAAATCCCATGTAGGGCCACAAACAATGAAAGTACACTGAATTAGGTACCCCACAATTTTTTTTCTTTTTCAATTT
Source organism: Viscum album (assembly GCA_963277665.1). Taxonomy (NCBI): domain Eukaryota; kingdom Viridiplantae; phylum Streptophyta; class Magnoliopsida; order Santalales; family Viscaceae; genus Viscum; species Viscum album. The sequence continues at coordinate 766,784,127 of OY728137.1, forward strand.
TTTTATAACTTTTTTCAAAAATTGAGATCGAAAAAGTATTACATCAATCACCCAACCCAAAATAATAAAAAAAAATTCATGTGATGATGATTTTTTATCCTCCATAACTCAACCTGCATTATTTTCATTTTTTTTCTTTTTCATGGGATAAAAAATACAAACAATAAATAGTGACATGACATTCTTCAATTCTAATAAAACACCCAAAACATTTTCCTCAATGAAAAACAACCCCTATTCCATGAGCCCCCTTTTCCCCCACACTTGAACTTTAAAAAAAATTTAAAACACTAAAGTATGGGTTGGAGTAGATAAATAATCTTGAAATGTGGTTATTCATATAAAAGTCCATTCATGGTCTCTAAGGTATAAAAGGATGAATAATGATATCTAGGTATCAAGGATAGTGGTTAAATCAAAAAACATTACCTCAATAATATTTTAAGTGAATTTGTACAATCAACTCCTTAACAAGACTTAAATCCAAATTATAGTAGGTAACATATCCTATGTTCTCCTAAGGAATTTTATAACAATGAATTGGAAAATTCAGGCTTAGAATCATCTTAGTAACAAGATCATGTAATTTTAATTCAATCACACATGGAATGTTTTATAAAAATAAATCAATAAACATGAATTTCATAAAATATAATCATGAAATATGGAATATAATATTCAGCCAAATATTACAAAAAATAAAAAAACATGATTCATTGAATTCATATTCTATGTTTATCTCTAATCATTTAATTTCACCATCTTACTTGTTTAACTATATCAACATGAAAATTAAAACTTGGAATATTAGGGTTCTTAAAAATTATACATACCATTGATTAATATTAAATAAATAATATAAGTGTGGGTATAAATTTTTTTATTAAATCTCAAAAATAGAAAGATTATTTAAAATTCATGGGAGTTTAAGTTAATTCTAAAAATTATAGCTTACATACCTTTTAAATTAATCATTTATCATCTTATAGCTTATTTCCTTTTTTACTTCATAGTCCTAAAAATGAAGTCAAAATAGTGAAAACACAAGCTCTATGATTTAATCCTCATAAATGATGGTGGGGGGGGGGGGTTCACTGAATTGAAAATTAAATCCTAAACTAGAATAAAAATATCAAAAAATTAGGTTGTTCCCTGAAAATCACATTTATTAAGGTCATTAAGCTAAAACATACCACATGGATCATGTAATAGGAGTAAAGTACCAATCCATCCATCTCATATTGAACCAATTGTCTCTTTGATGAGGTTCTGGTGTATCTCTTCTAGTTTTCATTCTTCTTGAAATATCATCTTCTTGTTGTTGAGGGAAGTAACAGGTATTGGAAAACCACACTATCTTGAATAAAATATCATGGGGCATCCAAACAAGGTTCCACTCCTCTTTTTATTATTTTAGTTTCTAATTCACATAAAATTATACAATCATATTTAAACTTTCATTATCCACCCTATAATCTTATTCTCCCTAGGGTTGCTCCACCGTAAGGTCCAAAGTATAATTCCAAGTGTTAGCATCCCCAAGTTGTTATTCCTATTTCTTGAATTCTTATTCAACAGTGGAGGGTCCCTACACTTATTTATTCTCAACAAGAGGGGGTAACCAAAATCTAGACAATATACATTCATGAGGAAACAAACCATCTCTATCCAGTCTTAGTTCCCTTACTCTTTTCCTTCTATACCTTCTTATTTTTCATGAATTATAGTTGATCTTTTAGGGTTGCCTTTTTTATTATGTTCTGTATGTTCCTCCTTTATGTCAATCATTTTATCCCACAATTAAGCATATTCCATCTCCCTTCCTCATTATTCATCTTTTTATAGTAGGACTACTTAATTTTTACTAATTATCCTCTCTAATAACTAGTGTAAAGTTGTTCTCCAAGGGGAATTAAAAATTAAAATGAAGGTTTTAACATACCTCTTATACCTCAGCTATCATGGTCATGCTCTCCAGGAGTTTCAATCATTCATCAAACTAAAATCTCGTTTTGTAGAGTTCCACTTCTATATTTTTGTGCAATTTTGGTACTTTCAGTTTGTTTTGAAGATCTCATACTTGATGTTGGAATTACTTCTTGAGTTATTCAATTAATTGTGTGAGGTTTGATAAATCGATCACCAATTGGATCTGTGACTTAATTCCAGTATTTTCTTGAGATTGTAGACCAAAAACACCGGATATGTAATGTAAAATAAGAAGGAATAAGAACCTAATATAAAATTAGAAAACATGAAAGTGAGATATAAAATAATTTTCTAACTATTGAATTTTAAAATTACTTAATCCCTATAAACGTTGTCAATTTTTATTTCACCTAAGAGCATTGTTAGTTCCATTGGTGATATCAAAATACAAAATTTATAATAAACTTATTATAATAAAAACTAGAATGAAGAATAGTGATAATACATTGTCGATATGATGAAGAATTAGGCTATAGGTATTCAGTAACATTGACATTTTTTCATGATTATAAATAAACCAGAATTAATAAAACTACTTGATAGATATGGTTGTTAGACTAAATAAAAAATGTAAATAAGGATAAATGAAATTGAGTTGATTTTGAAGATGGTTTTTCAAAAATTTACTTTGTTATCCATGAGTTTTATTAGGGTAATAAGTGTTAGTAGGTTCTGTACAAGCATTATTAACCCATTGGTCTGCTCCTATCACTACCTATTCCTGAGAGGAAGTGAAATGATTTTCTAATTTATTTCATGATGGGGTTTCTGAGGATATCTTGAGACAGTTATTTAGTATGATTTATTTTAAATTGGTTAGAAAATGTTTCCCATTTTATTATTGATATGAGAGACCTTCTGTATTGATAAGCAAGGAAATCCCTATATATAGAAGAAATTATGAAGGGTTAGGGTAGCATGATGTATCATCTCAATAGGGAAACCCACATTAAATATTTCTTCTTGAATGGGTTTCAAGAGTATATTGTTATACAGGTTCTTCTGAGTTTCGCATACCATACATAGATATATGGATAGTTTAATTGCACTCTTCGGATACAAGAGGACATGATTCTTATGTTTATACTAAATTTTATAGGTTTAAAATATAACCATTATGAACATATAGTGTTTTCATAGAAATATAGTAGTCATGAAGACACTTAGATGGATATTTTCAAAACATTATATGGTATGAAATGTATATTTGACTGTACTATTAAAACCCTTCACATGTGATTAATAAAAATGATATTTAGATCAATTTAAATGCTTAATTTTAGGTGAGAATATTATGTTTAGGAGATTATATTGAAAAGACTCTACACTAGAAGAAGATTTCTCTAGTATAAGTGTAGTGGATTGTGGTTTTATTCAAGAGGATAGAAGGGGAGGATTATGATTAATTACAATGATTATAGACCTTTTCCCACAACATGAATGAATGACATGTTTGGAATTAAACTAAAAGTAATAAAAATTTAATATTTATTAATGATAAATTTAAAATATGTGAGTACAATTATTGATAAACATGTAATTTGATAGTTTTTTATTTATAATTTTTTTTATTTCAATCCTCCAAATTCCATTTAGTTACATAAGACCATAAATAATATTGGTAGGAAATATTGATACTTTTAGTTGAGATTATAGAACATGTTTAATTAAACATCTCTAATCATTCATAAGATGTATAAATATATATATATGAAGGTATGTATCGTGAGTGTTGGAAGATATTTTTTATATTAACAGTGAAGTAACTCATGAAATATTAGAATCATTTCAAGAAAAATAATAATAATAACTTATAATAAACCAGTTTTTTTATTAAAATGTAATTTAACATGTGATTTTTAAAAATGAAATTTAGTCATTAAAATATATAATCCGTCATACAATTAGTTTTTAGTGTATTCTCAGAAAATATCCCACTTTGTTTTCTTTTATTCACTAGTGTTTATATACATATATTATTCCTTGAGGTTTTTTTCTCTAATTAGATATATATATATGATATTATTTTTAAAGTTTCACAACCTAGTCCACTCTTTCAAATAGACAGAGATGTGGTTTCACATTCACAAGAATCCAGAATATATTTTCATGATTGATCCCACTAGAGACATCGAGGTGAATATTTTCCATTGAATTGTTTTTTTAAAACATTAAAAAAATACAAAATTACAACATAATAATTAATTAGATAACCTTATGAATTTAATATTATAAAATCATTATTAATAATTTCATATTTACCGGATAAGATTTAAGATACTTTGGGTGGGAAACCCAATTAATCATCACTAATTTAAAAAAATGATGTAATTACACTATTTTAAGAGAAGGTTCCGCTCAATAATTCATAGTGGATGTTTTTTATCCCAACCCCAAATTTTTTTTTGTATTTTATATTCATCCATTATTACTATAAAAACTTGGAAATGATTTCACACTTATAATAACCATATAAATTAGTATTAGAGACTACCAAGAATCCATCTTGACCTATCCCAAAATTGGATATACATGCATATTAAATATGTAGATAAAAAATACAAAAAAGTAAAATCATAGAAAACATACATAAAAAATATACAACTAAATACATTATAATGAAAACAGATACATGAACACATAATAAATAATACACTCGGCTTAATTGGTTGATAAAGTATCAGTCCAAAAAAAAACAGCAACCCGAACACCTCCACCTAATGAACAACCACTCACCATAACCACACATCTATCAATGGACCAAGATAGATACCCAACTAATGTCAAGTACATGAATGAAATTAGAAGATCTATATACAATCACCAACACCAATCTCCATGTGGGTTGTGTGTGAATATTTCCATATATGATCACACTAAGGAGTAAGAAATTTCATTCATAAAAAAATTAAATAGTACTAGTTTGAACATAAAATATAAACTAGGTATTTCAATTTTCACTTAACATGTATAAAGAAATAATTCAACATACTTTTTCACTTCCCTTTTTAAACCCAAAAAAACAGGAATTTTCAGACACAAGGAATAATTAGTTTACAAATCATTACTATCAAACCCAACATTGAATAAAATATTTTCTTTGAATCTTTCCATCCAAAAAAGGAAATATAAATTTCAAAATATAAAAAGAAAACACACATACTTTTTCCATATTTTCACAAATTCATCATCAAGTACAATTTAGAAAATAATTACACCTTCAATTTATAAACCAAACTTTCGAAACTATTTAGTAGAAAATTTTAAAAAAACTGAAATATTAATAGAATAAAACACAACCATCCAAGGCAAAAAGATATCAAAGATATAGAATAAAAGTAAAATAACCAAAAAATGGTTCATTTGGAAAAAATCAAGGCCTGATGATTCAAGTATGTCAGGAAAAAAATCCAATATATAATATCTAATATGAATAAATCATCATGGGAAAATATCTAGGTTAAAATAAGAATTATACATGAATTTTTTTCCTGATTTAGACTCCATAGGGTCCCCCTAACAAAAACCATATCATTGCATTTTGAACTGTATCGGAGAACTGAGTAAGACACACACACACACCCATATGATGGTGGAACTCTTTTGGGGAAATATCTAATGTGTTCACACTCAACTTTTATAAGATTTATAAAGACATTTTATTATCCAATTAGTTTCACATGATATCAATAAATATAGGTTATATATAAATAATTCACAATACTATTACATGAATCAACAATACCAAAATTCAATAAAATAAGCTTCATATCACCTCCTAAATCTTAATAAGAAACAACATCTTTCATTTGATTAATTCCATCAATAATATAATTGAAAAATAATATAAATAATCCCCATTAGGGCCACAACATATAAGAATTTCAAATATAATAAATGGCCTCAATAAGGGTCACATAATCATAAAACATTTCATTTTATCAAGTTCCAAATGAGCTGTTCATGGAAGACTAAGAACACCACTCCATTCCACAATATTTTAAATCTAATATGAAACATCACTTAAATTATCATTATAAAATCATACTTTTATATAAACTTTAAAATCAAAACATTTGTTTCAAACCTCCCTTGAGAAACCAAGGTCCAACAAGCCTTTATAACACTATGATAAGAACCAACATTCTATATTTATCAAAAAATATATATAAAACCAAAATTAATTACTTTAAAGCCATATTCTTATAATCATCCATTTAAATCTCCCAAAATAGTGGGAAACCATATTTTTAAAACTATTACATTTATTTTTAAAGAGACACTAATGAATTTATTCAAACATCCAAGCTTCTACCTTATCTCAAGAAGAAACCATTCATGATATATCACCTTCAATGAAGAATGATAAAATGGGAAAGGAAACATCCTTATCAATCAATAAAAATAAAAACACCTAATATTTGATCCACATTAAACCTAAATTTTAAGCCTTATATCCCTTAAGGTTCCTAAGAGAAATATAAATCAAAAGGAAAGAAACATTGTAGAAGAGGTAAATGGAAATGAGGAGAATACCTTATGATCACACATGAAATAAGAAGGTGTAGCCTTGAAATAAAAGAGTATGAGAGGGGAGGGATCCCTTAACATACCCTATATCTGATCAAATGATAGTGAATAAATAGGGAATCCCAAAACATAAACTCGAGAAATGGATATTTAGGAATTTCATGATTGATAAAAAATTGACTTCATGCATGGTTAAGCCATACATTTTTCTAAAACATTTTCCAATAGTTTAGATGTAACTTGAAAATAACAATGCACCCATTAAGTTTGGATGAAAATTTTACTAATCTATGTAACAAATGTGAAAAAATCACTCCTAAAAAATAATAAATTGTTGCATGGACACCATCATGGTTTCCCCATATTGTTAGAATACCTTGTACCAATACCCCATTCTAAAAATAGATCACATTGTTGGAACTATAAATATCACTATTTGGAACCAATCATGCACTACCCATGTAGTCTAACCATGAATTAATAAAATGAATAGGAATAACACCTTCATAACACTTCATGCATGGTTTCCCCTTAACTGTGTGAACTAAACTATGCAAGATAGAAAAAAGTACATGAAACTAATATAAATAAATGTTTATTATACAAATTACCCTTAATCATTCAATTACACATTCCATTTATTAATTTGGTCTTAAATCATTAACATATAACACATTTCAATAAACAAATCTATTTACGTGGTTATTCTATATCATTAAATCGTCTATATGTCATGTCATTCTAAACACAATTTAATCCATTAGCCAATCCATTTTTAATCAAGGGTTCACTAACCCAAAGGGTAGTCATAATCTAGGCCGCATCATAAATTGAATCCAAAGGGATCCAAAAAATATTAAAATCCATGATTTATCATTAAAAATGAATAAATAAATTAGTTCTCATGTTACAATGGTGAAATTCACAATATTGAATATACTTTACAATTAAACAGAGCACAGGGTTTTGATTCAGACTTACTACCTTTAGAAAATAATGAAGAAACACCAAAAAAAGGTAAAAACAATAAAAAATAAGGTGATAGAGATCATTGAAAAAACCTAGATCTCACCAGATCAAGATCAAAACCCATCACAAAAAATGGTCAAGTTGATTACACCGTAACGACAGAGAACGATGGAACAGAAGGGAAAAAATAACCAAACCAACACACTAGGGATCATATAAAAAATGGAATGTTATAAGTGGAGGAAAGAGGAGAAAAATCACCAAAAAATCATCCAAGGATGATACGTGGAAGGTCATAACTGAAACATTGAATCAATCATACAATATTCCCACATAAAACCATTGGGTTTTTGGAATACACAACATGTAATCCTTTCACGTTGTTTATTTACTCCTTTTTAAAGTACATAAAATACCCATCATATTTACTTAATATATATCCTGATTGACATTGTTTGGATGTAAATTTGGTTCCCAACATGTACCCACTTCACATCATGAACCAGTTAATTACATGTGTCTAGCGGCAATTACACATCATGTAACATGTACATGGTGTGTAAATTCACTACTGACAGTTTTCATCAAATTTTTTAAAAAAGGATCCAAACCTCCTCTAAATACTTTCAAACCATAAAAAACCCCTCATAAACCCATTTAACACATTTATACTTTAAATTAATTAATTAAAATAAACATAAATCCCAAAACATTAGTTCATTTTCCCTAAAAAGGATCTATGTCTCTAAACAAGACTAGGGTAGAAAAGTCCAATTAAAAACATAAATAGGGATGTACCTAGAAAATAATAAAATATCTTATAACCTCCCCCACCATATAAAATATTGTCCCCAAGCTACTAAAAGCATAACTATGGGGTTTCGGTGAACATTTCTTTCCACTATACTCGCATATCAGACTACCTCTCCCAAGTTTCCTTCTGAACATGCTTAGGTTTCCACTAAACTCAAACCAAGTTATAATACATCATTAGAGATAATTATCACTATGGTTTATGGTGTGTATTATATGCTCATCAAAGGATGCATTGGCACAAATATTTAATTCCTTAATATCTTCTGCATGAGAAGGGTCATGATAATATCTCGGAAGCTACGACACTTAAAACACATTGTGCCTGGAACTATAGCATTTTGGAAGGGAAGGTAGGTATGCCACTAGATTAACCCTATACACTATCTTAAATGGCCTGAAAAAAATGGGATCTAGATTTCCCTATTTCAATATATTACATTTACAAAACCTAGGTGACACCTAAAGGAAAACATTATGGCCAACCTCAAACTCAAGAGGTTATGTTTAATTGCCAGCATATGATTTCTTCCTGATCTGTGCGATCACCAACCACATTTTGGTCAACTAAACCTTCTTATGCATCTCTTATATGAGACTAGTCCTAACAATTATTGACTCACCTACCCTGACCAACAATTTGGTTAATTGAACAAACTTCCATACAAAGAGTCGAAAGGTGCGATTTAGATCGATGCATGAAAATTATTATATATAAAACTCCATGAGTGCCATATTTTTTCCCTGTGAACCACCAAAATCCAACACATAGGCTCATAAAAAATCCTAAAAAACCTAAAAATTCCTCTCAAATTTACCTTTAGTCTAAGGATGATAGGTCATACTCTTAAGAGTCAACAATCCCAAACACATATGAAGACCCATCCAGAATTGTGAATTGAAGTGAGGATCACTATCCGAAATGACACTCCTTAGAACAACATGAAAATGAACTACCATGCACACATAAAGTCTACCCATATCATCAACTATGAAGGTATACTTGATAGAATATAATTTTTCTACCTTCATTAGTCAATCCATAATAACCCATAATGCATCATTATTATGGGGTTTCTTGGGTAATCCTAACACAAAATCCATAGTGACATCAACCTAGTTCCACTCAATAATGGGAATAGGTTTCAACAACTCAGTTGTCCTTTGATTCTTGAATTACACATTCTAAGAGGTGAAACATCTCACCCAAAACCCCATTATGAACTTTTTTATTCCTAAACATTTGTACTTTCTATAGAGATCACGATACATATTTTTCAAACCAAGATATTCCCCCATATAGAGGCATGAAACTCTCTCATCAACTCCTTGAAAAATCCCATAGGAAACCATAATAAACAATGAAAAATAAGATAATTTCAACTATGTAGAGGCAATTATGATGATGTATCCCCACCATATAATCTATCTTTAAAACCTAGTACCTCTGTATTAGATAATTCATCTATCATGATCCAGTACAAAATCATGAATATAACAGATGTTGAAGCAAGTTATATTCATCCCTATGAATCCTTAACATTGATATGCATGTATAAAAGGAGTTATGTCATCCCACACTCATCATAAGACTCCCAAAATACATATTTCTACATCTTCTAGCTCAAATCATCAGCATCACTATTTATCTTTCTCAATGTATAATCTAACTTAATGTCGAAATACTACAGATACTCAGCCCACATCCTTTAACAAAGGTTAAGATTCCACTGAGAAAATATGTACCTGAGGGTCTTGTGGTCTATGTACACCATATACCTCTCACATGTAATATAATTTCTTCAAAATCTCAAGTCATGTACCACTACTTCCAACTCCAGATCATGAGTAGGAAAATTCCTCTCATGCGGTCTCAACTATCTGGAGCCAAAAGTAACCACTCGATCCTCCTGCATTAGGACTAATCTGAGGATTGGTGTTGAGTTTAGCCTTCCTTTAAGCTCATGAAGAGATTTATCATAATCATCTGACTAAAAAAACATTATCCATTTCTTAGTCAGCCTGGACATCAGTGCTACCAGACATGATAAGTCTTGGATAAAGCACTAATAACACCATGTTAAACCTATAAATCTCCAAATATAAATGAAATTATTGTCTTTATTCTAAATAAAATGTCTACAACTTATTCTAGGTCCACTGACACTCCTAACTTTAAGACGACATGTCCCAAAAAGTGATATTTAACAATATATAAATTACATTTTTTTATCTTGGTGTTAAGGTGATACTCTCTCTATATACTTAAGACGATGATAAGTTGTTAGTAATGATCATCTACTAAATGGGATTACACTAATATTTCATCGAAAAAAAACACCATAAACTAGTCTAGAAAATAATGAAAAAATTGATTCATCAATTCCCTGAATACCACTGGTGTGTTGGTCAAACTAAACACCATAAATACAAAATCATATAAGAAATACCTTATACCAAAAGTAGTATGAGTAATTTGTGATGGTCTCACCCTCAACTAATGGTCTACATATCTCATATTGATCTTGGAGAGAATCTTGAAACCTTTCAAGTCATTAAAGAGATCATCAATGTGTAGAATGGGATATCAGTTCTTGATTGTCATCTATTTCAATCCCTGATAATCCATACATAAGTGAAAATTTTTACCATCCTTGTTGAATAAATTAATTAGAGAACCCCATGGAGATGTACTAGGCCGTATGATGCCTATAGCTTCTAGATCTTCCTACCGAACACTCAACTCTTGAATCTTTACTGGATGCATTCTATAAGGTGGAGTATAAACTAGCTCTACTCCTAGAACAAACTTTATCATGAACTTGATCTCTCACTCAGGAAAAAATATGTATAACTCATGTGGAAAGACAGCCTGAAAATAGTCTACCACTAAGGGAAAAGAACCATGATATATCCCACCATCATCTAGAGTAATAATAGCTATCTGAGACATGATAAAATCTAATATCCCCTTAATTTTTCCTTCACAACCGTTAAGAAGATACCACTCACCCTGATGAGAATAGCCACCTCCATCTAGAGATAAAAAGGTAACTCTCCTATGGTAATAGTAAATATGATCATAGTATATGACTATACAATACATACCAAGAATCAAATATAAACCTATCATTTATAGCACAAAACGGTTCCCAAAAAAATGGTAACAACCAATCTCTAGAGAACACGCCTTAAAACACATGATATTCTCTGACCAAACTCTCAACGGTGTACTGATGGTCAAAATAACATATATGTTTTCCAAATCCAAGACCAAAACATTTTCAAAAATAGCAGATAAAAATTAATTTGATACTCTAATATCAAACAAATCATTAGAAAGATTATACGATAAAAGAATTTTATATTAAAAAGTAGAAGGTCTGGCATGCACACTGGCTGGAGTAGACTGCATAATGTGCAGCTGAGTGACCCCTCCAACCAAGGATCCAATCTGACTCCCCTTTGTTATTTCATCTACATGAAAATTCCACTCCTTTGCGGGTATACCATGTTACCTACCTCAACCTGAATTTCTATTTGAACTCCAGCTACTAGTTCGCTAAGGAGTAGTTGAGCCCTTCTCATTCTCCAATTCCTATATTGATCCCCTTCCACTACTCTACTATGATATTCCCTTAAAAAACTCTATAGGTGGACCATACTACTTCAATAATGACACTCCAAATCAAGGTACAGACATTGAGGCTACTTTTGGCCCAACATGACACAATGAAAGAACTACAATGAGACATAGTCCTGAGATGGCTATCCACTAACCTAACTAATTTTACCACACTTTCCATGAAAAACCCATAATAGTAGTGCTTATTACCACCATAATAAGTGCTTTTAGTTTACCCTGCTGAAACACCATGGTTGCTACTCAGGGCATCTCTTATACTCACTTCCTTTATGAGTGTCTCGTTCACCATGTCTAAAAATATACTCAGATGAAAAGTTTTCACCTATGGCCTAATCTCATAGTGAATACCACACTGAAAACATATCTCCCTGGAGATATCATTAGCTACTAAATATGGAACAAAGAATTGTAGGTCAATGAAGCATCTGACGTAGTATATCACTAACATGACTTCTTGTGCCATGTGTATGAAATCATGAGCCTTCTCATCCCTCAATGTCTTGGGAGAGAAGTGGATTAGAAACAACACCCAAAATACTTTTAGGATAAGTCCTCATCCTACCCAGCTTGATCTATAATATCCAACCAACGATTGGAAGGTTCAGAGAGCATAAATTCAACAAGCTTCACCCTCCTGTCTGTCAGTGTCTCAAGATGCTTGAATATTGTCTGCACTAAATCGATCCACAAAGAATATTCCTATGGGAATACCTCCCAAGAAAATGTAGGAAGATGATACACCTAAAACTGTCTTGTTATCTTTGGCATCGATCAAATGATACGAACAGTATCCCATTCTATGGACCACATGACCCTCAGGAAGCAATCATGAAGGTGAACATCCATCTGATCCTCATGAGTTACAGGAAGATCCAAATCATCTACATTAGGAGCATGCAGATTTCCACTCTCTCAGATTCTCAACTCAAATACAATGAGGAGTAATTCTCTCTACAAGACAAGTCACTCCATAAAGCTTTGGCTATAATAACAAGTCCAATCTAAATATGTGATAAAAACACAGAACCACTACTCCTGAAATCTATAAACATGTATTACATATATTTTATCATAAATTTTTGGTTATCTTAATTTCATTTATTATTTATAATAAGTATCTCATTTAACAGTTCAACAAGTAAAATATATAGCATGCAATAAATATTTATCTATTACAAAAAATTCATATATATATATATATATATATACATATCACTCTCTGTCAATCATGATGCATTCATACTCATATCACACCATACTTATGAACAAGTAGAAATATCAAGAAGTAATAACATCACACAACATGTGATTCAACCAAGGTGAAATAACATTAACTATTACAAGTAAACAACATAAAAGGAAATTCCATCCCTGGGAACTCAGATTTCCCCCCGTACACTGGTTAGCTACTCCTATGCACAAGATCGTTACCAAGTCTTATAATATCCTAGTCTCTTTTATACCATTTATGTAACGCCCCGACCCCAGTTGCCCCGAGTCGGTGCATTATTTCGTAACATTGGCATGATCACAAAAGATCAAGTCTCGAAAGACCGATTAGTTTAGTAGCCTTGGAAACACTAGATACATTCATAAATGTTACATTACATCATAAAGTGAAAATCTACAATAACAAAGTTTCCATAGTCCACACTCATATCCTCTTCTGACTATCCCTGCAGGTCATTCATAAAATACTTCTTCACATCCTGGAAAATATTAAAACATTAAAAGGGGTGAGCTCAGATGGTCAGTAAGGATAACAATATTGTGGAAGCTTTCATAAATAAACATTAACATTTAAGGCAATGTATAACTAAAACAAAAGCCTTTTAAAATTGAACTTCAACATAATATGGCAAAAGTAAAATGAAATAATGCCATTTAATTATTCACATGGATATTCTATTGGTCGAATAATCACATGCAATATCAATAACCACTTTCATAATGATGTAATGCATAATGCCAGACTATCATAACCACGTAGCCAAGGCCCCGTGCCAAGACCACAAATAAGATTTTGTAAAGGTCTTGTGCCAAGACACGAGTTTGTCTCATGAGACCTACCGATGCATCGAGGAGCTGTAGCGGGCTCCACCCGTCACTTATTAAGTCCAATGCATTCCTCGTATGAATAGGTTTAAACATATCATGAACCATAACATAATCGTATCACATAAAACATGCATAAAGGAAACATAACATTTCCACATTTCAATCACAAGATATCAATACAACACATTGATATAATAAAAACACTTTCAAAACCATTTTCAATACCAAAATAAAAGAAAGTTAAAACTTTGTATTTATTTTTCATTAAAAAAAAGTGATGGCTTGTAGAGGAAGCCGAAACTCAAATAATGGTCACGGCGGCGGGGAAGTCATTGTCGCCGCATATGTATGGAAAGAAAAACATTCCCTTTTTGTCATTTAGTAAAACGATTCGTATAAAAAAGATTACTTTTGAATAAATGTAAAAGTCAAAGGGTTTTATACACCGTATAAAAGAAAGTTGTGTATAAAGCAAAATATGCCTCAATTTGAGACAAAGTCCATAAAAAGATCATTTTTAAAATAACATAGATCTATTATGTGTATTCACTATAAGTACACATAAAGAAAGTACAAGTACAATATAGGACATAATAATATCATGACATAATTTGAAAGTAGGAGATTAACCCAAAGAATGGAAATTGTGTTAAGAAATTCCCTTACCTCGTTTCCGAATTCACTCGATCGTTCTTTGATCTCCTTAAAATCGGGTAACTCTTTTTGATTTGAGCCAAAGGCTTCCTTGGGAAGTATTCTACCCAAAGTGAGGATTCTAGGAGTAAGGGAGGGAAGTTGGGAGAGTATTTGGGAAGAGGTTGGCCGAGCCAAAAGGCTTTGAAGGTGTGAATAATGTGGTAGAGGTGGGGGCCTTTTATAAGTGGAGAGGAGGGGCACTTTTGGAAAGTAATGAAATATTACTATATTACACAATGATTTTCGGATTTTAAAGGTCCCACACTTCTATAATTCGAGGATAAGGTGATAAGGGTTCGAAATCTACCCATCCAATAGGCTTTGGACAAGTGTAAGCCTTGTATTTTACATTATCTTTTCATTTTATTTAAATCGTTAATTAATGAGGTAATTGCTGCATCATCATGGTGTCATAAATAATTTAATTTACTTAATGTCTAAAAATTATAAAAAAAAATATCATGATGTAGGAAATATTTTTATCTTTCTAATGAATATTTATAGTAAAAAATATGACTTGTATAACCCTATTTAAAAATTGTTTTTGTAAAACAACTCTTGTTTGTGACCTTTTTATTTTAACATTAAATAAAAAGTTATTTATGTCATTTTCCTACCAAAGTGGCTCCATGGGGTCCCCAAGTTGACACATGGATTGTATTGGTCGGCCATGACACATCCAATAGTGTTTGGAAAAGTGTAAAGGTTATTTCATATTTTTATAATATCATTTTTACCCTAAATTTCACTAATTACCTTTAATCGCGATTAATTAAACTTAAAAATTACTATTCACCAAAAAATTATTTTAATCTCATTGAACCAAATTTTACTTCTTAATGACAACCATTTATTTCATATTTTTGAAAATCAAATCACAGAAGTGGTAATGTTTCATTTAAACGAAAAATCAGTTTTTTAACTACCACTTAGTGGTTTCACTATTCATCAAAAATTGAAGTTTTTCAGAACAATGCCAAAATTTCACCATAAGCTATAATTGATATTTCGAATTCAAAAATGATGTCTATTTTACAAAATTCCAAACATATAAGTTGCATTAATTAATTTCATAATTAATTCCCGCTGTCACAATAAATAGCGTGTTTTTAAGAAACAATATATATCAAAAGATTGACAATTGTTTATGTCCAATTTCAAAGTGAAATTAATTCTAATTAACACCATTGGATAAAATGGTAAAAATATATTCTAATTATACTTTAAAACCACTCAATAGTATAATTTATCTCTATAAATTATTTTGATCAAAAAAGTTGTTTTAAGTATTTTTCACTATTCATAAAAAAATGGAAGTTCTCAGAAAATTACAAAAAATTCAACTTAGGATAATTTCGATATTAAGAATACAAAAATGAATTCCATTTTGAAATATAAAATTTCTATAATTTTAAATAGTAGGTATTACTATTCATAACGGCTACTTTGATTAGTCGCGGTGTGTTAGAACTCGAAGTTGCATACAATGCAAGCTATTGCATTATTGAATGAGAAGCGTATCGTGGAAGCTAGGGGTGTTACATTCTACCCTCCTTCAATAAATTGTGTCCTCGCAATTTTAAATTTTTCTTTGAAAATAAAAGGTTGAAAATAGAAAATACCTTTGTGGAAAACCCACATCGGAAATAAGTTTAATAAAAATATAATATTAAAAGAAAGAAAGAGAAGTAAAAAGGTCACTCGAGATAGCCCATACTAGGATTATATGAAAATATGGATATGGAGGAGAAACAAACCATCAAGGTCTGATGGAGAGTTGTAGAAATCAGGATTAGGAGAAATTTAACCATAAGAGAATCACAAACTTGTGATTGGTTAAACAGTCATTGAATCCCCAGTTGGAAAAGTTAACCGGAAACGTTTTTGTTTTAAGTTACCTTTTATAAAGTTGAGAAATTTATTTAGGAGATTTAATAAGAACTGAAGGGAATATACATACTTGTCATGTAGACTTTAATTCTTTAATAAATTTTTACCACAAACCCATCTTTCATTCTAAAAGGTAATAAAACTCAAAAATATTCTATTTATCCTAATTGTATAAGGTTCCAAATATTAACACATACCATTTATATTAGTAAAACTATTTTGTAATAACTAGGGACTTCCTGTAGGCTAGTGGTAGGTAATAAAGGCCTGTCGCACTATGGTTGTGGGTTCGATTCCTACAGCTTTGTCTGACGCGACGGTTTATGCCCCACCCTGCAGGTTGTCCTTTTCCTAAAACTATAGTTTTATAATATTCCAAAAATAATCTTTAAAAATGTTTTAACCTTAAACAATACTATCCAAGGTTCAACTTAATCCATTCCAACCATTATAGTTATCCAAAATACTTCTTTCCAACTCACAGTCCAAATTTTATGAGGAAGGTAAACATAATGAAGATCCCCTTTTTTTGTGTAACAACACGTGAACACCTTCATCGTGTATTATTTTAAAACACTACAACATCCTGAATTACCATGATCCCTTATTCCTTATAGAATACTAGATATACTCCTCCTATCCAAAAATGTATACAAATCATCAATCAGTTTCAAGGAAGTTAAGAATATCCAATATAATTTATCCAAATCAATCATGTCTTATTCCAAAATCACTATCTTGGTATCAGAACCATATTATGGTTTATCTTTCTCTCAACCATATATTTTCCAAAAATTTAACCTACTATGGAGTCACTTTTCTTGGTTCCACACAATCTCAAGCCCTTGATGAAATAGTACTGCAGTACAATCCTTATATACTCCATAATTATTATAACCAGTACATCATTGATACAACACTCAAATTACAATGTTATTTAATAACAACATAAGAACTCTAATCATTCCTCCTCATATGTGGTAGTATCATAACTTGATTATTATCCAATAACATCATTTGGGTCACACTCTGATGATTTGGACATTGGTTTGCATAGTGTCCCCACTCCTTGCAGATGAAGCATTGTGCATTTGAAACCTTTTTCTTACCCTTGCAGTCACGCACTTGGTGTCCTTTTTCTCCACACTTATAAAAAACTCTCATTCCCTTCAGGAAAGTTCCAAGGTGTTTCTTCCCATAGTTATCACATATTGGAAAATTCTTCATTTCCCACGTCCCTTTTTCCATCATTCTCTCTTCCATCCTTTTCTTCTCTTTCTTCCCTTCAAATCCATAAAACTCATAGAATTATTTACTTATCTTATTAACACATGATACTATTTCTTCATATGTTGAGAACACATGGGAGATTATTTCCCTTCTAAATGTAGGCTTAATACTGTGAAAGATATGATCCTTCTTACGCTTTGGATCATACGTATTCCTGGAGTTCACATTCCTTCCACTGGGCACCATTTCTATACAATGGCATAAACTAGGTTAGTTTATGAATTGCAATGAATAATTACAAACTTGTAAAATACTTAACATAAATTGAACTATTTATGGATATAATTCATAATCATAAAAAAAGTTTTCTTTGAGAAGCTATATACTCATAACCCTTCATAGTGGTTTGTAAAGAAAATGAGAATTATCCTAAGCATATCCCACGGTAGTGTCGTAACCAAGAGTACAGCAAGACCCGTTGTCGTGCACCAGTTCCCGTTCGAGTCTAGCTCAAAGCGGTGTTTTCAGGTTTTACCCCTAGGTACATCTGTGCCAGAGCCGTCTCTACCTGCTCGTATCCAGACAGGGATGTATTACTCGGAAAACTCATGAAATCTCTATAATACCAAAATTCATGGATGTTCTTCTATACCAATCCTTAAAGTCTATCTTCGGGCTATGTGCTCTAATCAGAGTTTATTTAAATCTAGCTTCCAAGGTTAGTACTAAACTGCCTCTGATACCAACTGTAATGCCCCGACCCCAGTTGCCCCTAGTCGGTGCATTATTGCGTAACATTGGAATGATCACAAAAGATCAAGTCTCGAAAGACCGATTAGTTTAGTAGCCTTGGAAACACTAGATACATTCATAAATGTTACATTACATCATAAAGTGAAAATCTACAATAACAAAGTCTCCATAGTCCACACTCATATCCTCTTCTGACTATCCCTGCAGGTCATTCATAAAATACTTCTTCACATCCTGGAAAATATTAAAACATTGAAATGGGTGAGCTCAGATGCTCAGCAAGGATAACAATATTTCGGAAGCTTTCATAAATAAACATTAACATTTAAGGCAATGTATAACTAAAACAAAATCCTTTTAAACTTGAACTTCAACATAATATGGAAAAAGTAAAATGAAATAATGCCATTTAATTATTCACATGGATATTCTACTGGTCAAATAATCACATGAAATATCAATAACCACTTTCATAATGATGGAATGCATAATGACAGACTATCATAACCACGTAGCCAAGGCCTCGTGCCAAGACCACAAATAAGATTTTGTCAAGGCCTCGTGCCAAGACACTAGTTTATCTCATTAGACCTACCGATGCATCGAGGAGCTGTAGCGGGCTCCATCCGTCACTTATTAAGTCCAATTCATTCCTCATATGAATAGGTTTAAACATATCATGAACCATAACATAATCGTATCACATAAAACATGCATAAAGGAAACATAACATTTCCACATTTCAATCACAATATATCAATACAACACATTGATATAATAAAAACACTTTCAAAACCATTTTCAATACCAAAATAAAAAAATTTAAAACTTTGTATTTATTTTTCATTAAAAAAAATTGATGGATTGTAGAGGAAGCTGAAACTCAAATAATGGTCACAGCGGCGGAGAAGTCATTGTCGCCGCATATGTACGGAAAGAAAAAAATTCCCTTTTTGTCATTTAGTAAAACGATTCGTATAAAAAATATTCCTTTTGAATAAACGTAAAAGTCAAAGGGGTTTATACACTGTATAAAAGAAAGTTGTGTATAAAACCAAATATGACTCAATTTGAGACGAAGTCCATAAAAAGATCATTTTTAAAATAACATAGATCTATTATGTGTATTCACTATAAGTACAAATAAAGAAAGTAAAAATAAAAGATAGGACATAATAATATCATGACATGATTTAAAAGTAGGAGATTAACCCAAATAATGGAAATTGGGTTAAGAAATTCCCTTACCTCGTTTCCGAATTCACTCGACCGTTCTTTGATCTCCTTAGAATCGGGTAACTCTTTTTGATTTGCGCCAAAGGCTTCCTTGGGAAGTATTCTGCCCAAAGTGAGGCTTCTAGGAGTAATGGAGGGAATTTGGGAGAGTATTTGGGCAGAGTTTGGCCGAGCCAAAAGGCTTTGAAGGTTTGAATAATGTGGTAGAGGTGGGGGCCTTTTATAAGTGGAGAGGAGGGACACTTTTGGAAAGTAATGAAATATTACTATATTACACAATGATTTTCGGATTCTAAAGGTCCCACACTTCTATAATTAGAGGATAAGGTGATAATGGTTCGAAATATACCCATCCAATAGGCTTTGGACAAGTTTAAGCCTTGTATTTTACATTATATTTTCATTTTATTTTAATCGTTAATTAATGAGGTAATCGCTGCATCATCATGGTGTCATAAATAATTTAATTTATTTAATTTTTAAAAATTATAAAAAAAATATCATGATGTAGGAAATATTTTTATCTTTATAATGAATATTTATAGTCAAAAATATGACTTGTATAACCCCATTTAAAAATTGTTTTAGTAAAACAACTCTTGTTTGTGACCTTTTTATTTTAACATTAAATAAAAAAGTTATTTATGTCCTTTTCCTACCAAAGTGGCTCCATGGGGTCCCCAAGTTGACCCATGGATTTTTTTGGTCATCCATAACACATCCAATAGTGGTTGGACAAGTGTAAAGGTCATTTCATATTTTTATAATATCATTTTTACCTTAAATTTCACTAATTACCTTTAATCGCGATTAATTAAACTTAAAAGTTACTATTCACCAAAAAATTATTTTAATCCCATTGAACCAAATTTTACTTCCTAATGACAACCATGTATGTCAGATTTTTGAAAATCAAATCACAGAAGTGGTAATGTTTCATTTAAACGAAAAATCAGTTTTTTAACTACCACTTAGTGGTTTCACTATTCATCAAAAATTGAAGTTTTTCAGAACAATGCCAAAATTTCACCATAATCTATAATTGATATTCCAAATTAAAAAATGATGTCTATTTTAAAAAATTCCAAACATATAATTTGAATTAATTAATTTCATAATTAATTCCTGCTGTCACAACAAATAGCGTGTTTTTAAGAAACAATATATATCAAAAGGTTGACAATTGTTTATGTCCAATTTTAATGTGAAATTAATTCTAATGAACACCATTGGATAAAATGGTAAAAATATATTCTAATTATACTTTAAAACCACTCAATAGTATAATTTATCACTATAAATTATTTTTTATCAAAAAAGTTGTTTTAAGTATTTTTCACTATTCATAAAAAATGGAAGTTCTCAGAAAATTACAAAAAATTCAACTTAGGATAATTTCGATATTACGAATACAAAAATGAAGTCCATTTTGAAATATAAAATTTCTATAATTTTAAAAAGTGGGTATTACTATTCATAACGGCTACTTTGATTAGTCGCGGTGTGTTAGAACTCGAAGTTGTGTACAATGCAATCTATTGCATTATTGAATGAGAAGCGTATCGTGGAAGCTCGGGGTGTTACAATATACAATTAGTAAATCAATAGAAAATAATAAATAATTCTAGTTATGATGCGACTTTGTAACATCTCCTGATCTGGCACTTTATCACATGGACAAAAGGCTTGGTTACAGGACTTCAAGCATGCCTCTCCATAAGTAATAGGATCCAAATAGAAATGGGGGTGTGTTAAGTATAGTGGGGAGACTATAACCCATGATATTGAGATAAAATACACCACAAATAAACAATAAATAAAAGTATTAGATTAATGGATAACAACGGAAACGATATATCAAACGGATGATATGTAAAGGAGAATAAAATAAACCAATAATAATGAATCAAGAAATGAAAAAATGAGATGTATTTAAATTTCAAGATGAAAAAAATAAAAATAAAATAATTAGTAAACACAATATAATTTCAAACGTCCCTAGTCTGAAAACCCATTTTGGAATCATCCAAAAACTCCAACCCAACCAGCAAGAAATAAAATGAGCAATGATGCCCTTTCCTTTTTCCAAAACTGCATCCATGTAATCTAATTGAGTACTAAATGGTGTCCAAATAGTGTGTGAGTAATACTAAGTAGGTCATAACCACTGTGTCTAAACATAACCAGTTTGATAATAAGTGCATACAATAATGTGATAAAAAAGTGTATTAATTAATCAATTATTACAATCCATAAATCATCCAACTTTGGAACAATGATGGAATGTATCTGAGAATGTAACACAACCATGCTAACCATAACCCTATATCCAAATAACCTAATTTGGTTCCATGTCAGTCTATCTATGAGTATGTAACACAACTATACCAACAATAACCATATATCCACGGTAAAAGCACAAAAATATGGGCCAAGCCCTCTATATAAGCATGTCATCATGGGAATGAGTGGGGCCAGATCAACATAAGCATTATATCTTGGGACTGGGAAGATCCCACTCAATACAAGAATTAAAAAATGGGACTAGTTTGATCCCATCATTATAAGCATTACGATATAGAACTAGGCCAAACCTGTTAAACATAAGCATTACAATAAGGGACTAGGCCGAGTACGCTCAATATAATCATTACAACATGAATCATAACACATGTCATATAAACAAGTATTTCAAAATATCACATCATATGACTAAATTGTTAATTCTAAAAATTATTGTTAATCTTTCAATTACACATTTCATTTATTAATTTGGTCCTAAACCATTTACTTGCCAGCCATTTCAATTCCAAGTTGAATTTATATCAAGAAATGACCTGTATCTCATGTCGTTCTAAACATAATTTAATCCAATAGGAAATTCATTATTAATCAAGGGTTTGATCTCCCAAACAGTATCCATAAGATATACCGCATAAACAATTGAATCCAAAGTGATCTAAAAAATATTTCACTCCATGATTTACCATTAAGTAATGAATAAATTAATTATATTTCATGTCACATTGGTGAAATTCAGAATATTTCATATAATTCGAAATTAAATAGACCATAGGGTCAGGTTTTAGACTACTATCTTTAATAAGAGATTAAGAAACACCATCAACAGGTTACACTAATGAAAATGAAGGTGATGGAGATTAATGAAGAAACATAGATCAAATCTTATCAAGATAAAAACCATACGTAAAATAAATCAAGTGGTTTACACCATACTGATGGAGAATGACGAAAGAGAGGGGAATACTTAAGTAGAGAACCTTACTAGGGTTTTGATGTGGAAATGAATCGTCCAGAGTCAAGGGAAGGGGCCCAAAATTTCTTATAAATAATACAATGTCAAGAGGAGGAAAGGATACACCAAAAAACAGAAATAATAATATGTTTTTTCCACTAAGACTCGTTGTATTCGAGGAATACGCAATATGTAATCCTTTCACATTGGGTATTTCTTCATTTTTGAGATACGCCAAAAAACCCATCACCTCGGGTAAATATTTTTCCAATTCAAAATTTACATGATATGAATTTGGTTCATCATATGTAAACAATTTATGTCATGAACCTGTTTACAACATCTGTTTGGTGGTAGTTATAGGTCATATAACATGTACATGATGTGTAAATGCTCTATAGATAGTTTTCAGTCCAATTTTGACCAAAGGACCTGAACCACCTTCAAAGCCTTCCAACCCATTGAAAACACTCATAAACTCATTTAACACATTTATATCTAGAATTAATTAATTAATTAAAACATAAATCCTTGAACTTTAGTTCATTTTACCAAACAAAGGCTTTGTTTCTCTAAATAGGACTCGGGCACCAAGGTCCATTGAAAAAATTCAAAGACTGACATACTTGGAAATAAAGATGATATATTAAACCTTCACAATACTAAGTTGACCCAAGTGATAGAAAAGTAATGTGTTATTGTGGTGTCATATCACGTATGTGCGAGGGAGGTTCCATGTCATTCAAATCCTTTGGAAAAATTTAAAACACCCAAAGATGAACTAAAAATTCTGAACTATTGAATTATAGAAAAAAAGTCACATACCATGGGATTTTAAAGTGTCTATTCATCTGAGAGAGAGTGAGGGAGAGCACACAATGGTGAGGGAGAGCGGTGTCTAGGGAGAACAATAGCAAGGGGAGCGTACAATGGTGAGGGACCATGACAGTGAGGGAGGGAGAACAGCGGTGAGGGAGAGTGGCAACAAGGTTTTAGTCCTACAATAGGTTGAACGACGTGAGAGAATCGGTTTGGTTAGGGTTAAATTTATAAGAGAGAGATGATTTTTATCAACGCCTCTAAAAATTCACTGATAAGGATGAGTTCTATCCATGTTAAAATAATAAACACTAATAAAAGTCTTCTTTATTAGTGCTTTTCTTGCCCTGAAAAAATAAAGATTTATCAGTAATAGAACTCTAGTGCTCATAAAGACCTATCTTTATTAGTTCTAGAAAAATGTTGATAAATATTTAATAATATAATTAATAAAACTAATAATATAAAATGAATATAATTAAAAATAAACATAAATGTATATAATTATAAATAAATATTTATATAATTATAAATATGTTAAAATAATTCTAAATATGTATTAATAAATATATATATAAATATATATAATTTAAAATAAATAAATTTTTATATAAATATAAATATATTAAAATAATTGTAAATATTTCTTTATATATGTAATTGTAGATATATAATTATAATTATAATAGTAAATAATTATATTTATAAATTTTTGTATATAATTATAAATATATTTATATAATTATATATATATATTAATATATAAATATATATAATTATATATATATATATATATTAATATATATATATATAATTATAAATATAAGAAACATGTTTATTATTTTATTATAATTATTTAAATATATAGTCATATATTTATAATTATAGAAATATTTCAAAAAAATTATATATATTTATTTATATTTATAAATATATAATTTTATAAATATAGTAAATATAGATTTATAAATATATTTATATATATAAATATAAATATATTGACTAATAAATATTGATTTACAATTATATTTTTTTAAAATATATTTTTAACATTATTAATGAATATATAATAGTAAATTAATTCATATTAAAATTGAATAAATAGAATTAAATAAATTAAAAAATATTTTGATAAATGAATTCATAACATTTGCATGAATTACACACATAAAAACTGAAGAAAAATGAATAACTAGATTATATTAATTATATAAATAACCAAATTATTAAAAATGAATGACATTGACTATATAAAAATATTAACAATAAAATTAAATAGAAAATTAGATCAAATTAAATTAAACACTCACACAAATATTAACATTGAATCTGTTAAAATAAATAAATATTAAAAATGAATAAATACTAGAAATACTAAAATAGAGAGATATTAAAAAAGAGTAAATAATATTAAATCAATAAACTGACTTACGTGCATACATACATATGCACAAGACAGACATACATATGCACACATACACATCCACACACACACTCATATATACGCATAGCCACATATACAGAAATACACATACATTCATATAGTTATACATGTACATACATTTTAAATTATTTAATATCAATATACATGTACATACAGAAATACACATATATTCATATATTTTAATATCCACATATCCAAAATTCTGATATGAAAGCATGAAATCTACTTGGGTACCCAATGACAACCTGATTAGGGTGCGACTACAACTCAATAGGCCACCACCAATAGTGTCTACAAAATATCCAGTCTAAACTGAGAGTTCGTACAAGTATTAAATAAGTAAAAATTATACAAAATACAGTTCAAGTACCATTAGTTAACAGGGTTCAATTATTTCATTCCTATCATTTTTCCGAGTTTCATTACTTATACCATCTTTACTACTTAATTCATTTCCACCACATGTTCAATAGGTTAGGCATATTCACCAATCTCAATGCATAAGGGGTAAGTCAATTTAACTATCTTACTAGGTATAAACAAATCATCTTATATATAACACACTCACCTTGAATCCTCGGTCTATGTGGTCTCATCTGATGCAACCATTAGAGGGATATAAATTTGTCCCCTTCCCTATTCTGTGCATTGTGGGGTGGAGTTTAGAGCCTCAGTCTAACTCGACCCATGGGCATAGAGCCCCATGTAAATACCCCACTCTACCACTCCATGTGAAAATTATTATTTATCCATTCTCCAAACACATACCATATCACATCCAACATTACCAATACCAATAGAAATCATAAACTATTACAAAAAAATGGGAATCAATATCATGCCATAACCTATTAACACATTTACCATTAATATCATTTAGCCCTTTCGCCTAATTCCCATTTCCTATGACTAACTCACTAAGAATATTCAATAGTCCCCTACATTATTCCAATTGACATATCCATTCATTCTCATATGTTAATTCCCTTAACACGTTAATCGTTTCCATTTAATAGTCCACTTTTTCATTTCAAGTACAAAACACAATTCATTTTCCACATTTTCGTTAATATAATTTAACCCATTTTTCATGCCTAGAAAAAAAATAAATTATCCATTATTAATATATGTATACAAATAAAAAAAAATACCCTTCTTAAATGTCAAATTAACCAATCATCATGTTCCTCATTGGATCTACTTAAACATGAGTCAAATACACAGTTGACTTTTTTATTTCCATGTTTGGGAAGGTTAGTACACCCCATCGGTGGCCCTAAATCGGTCAATTCATCCTATGTACATCCCACAGGGATCATGAGGGGTTAAATTTGTTATTTATACACCATTTTACCAAAAATAACTTATAGAACCAATAACATAACACGGGGAAAGTAATAACACAACCTCATATGAAAATATCTATATTGAAACTATGGGATTTAACTTGTAGACCACATACCCTGAATCCATAGATGAATGTTCTCTTAATAGTTTCCTAATATCCTGATCCAAACCCCCTTTGAATCCTCAACCAAGATTCGACCAGAAAAATATAGTTTTAGGGGTTTGAAAGAAGATCTCCCAAGATACAACCCCTAATCCAGAAAAGAGACTAAAGAAGAGGATTAGACTTATCTAGATCTTCTATTCGCAACCAATGATGCTCCAAATAGCCTATAATCAAGAGAAAAAAACAATTGGGAATGTTCAGGTCTTTTATTTAATCACTAGGGAAAGTGGTAGGAGAAGAGGAGGAAAATTGAGTGATACTTAAAAATATTGAACTGGAAATTTTATAAATTGTTTCAACTTTAATGGGGAACAAGGTTTACCCACACAGTTATCCAAACCTTGCACTAACCACTATTAAAGGAAAGTTGGGTCAAAAGGTTACTCAAGGATTTCCACACATTTTATAAACCATGTTTCAACTGCGAGATATGCTATTGTCCAAGGATACATAATTTTCTTGGGAAGGCCACATAGTTTACTTAACTGTGTACCAACAGTGCACCTTGCATAGTTTGGCCAGGTTTTCCTTTTTTTCATGTATACAACTCCTGGAACACCCATAAGGCCCCTAATACTCCCTAGAATCATTTTATTAACAAAAAATATATTTAAAACCATGTTTAATCAAGGAAACCCCTCTATGAAGTTTAGGATCTTACAACTACTTCCAATTTGAGCACCACCAGGCTGTAGTGGAAAACCTACGGTGTAGTGGATTCTTGGTTTTCTTTCCCTTGGACATTATGACGCGTAGCCTTGGCTATGATATAGTAGTGATTAAAGTGAAGTAGCAGTTGATATCCCTATTTTCAATCATGGACACTTTGTTCTTCTTCAAAATAGGTGTCATGGTGGTCTTCTAAATCACTATAAGTGATCTATGGTGACCCTAGGTTTTGATACTGGCATTTAGATCCAAACCAAAATTCCCAGGTGGAGTCCATGTTGGTTATCAATGATTTTTCTTGGATATCTAGTGATTATTGGTGTAGCGGAGGTGGACAACAATGAAATAGTGTGTCCAATGATGACGGTACACGAGTGACCCGATATGATTTCATATTTATAAGTGCAAAGTACCTGTGTTGTAGAATGAATCCCACATCAAATTTCATTCAAGACAACTTTCCTTAATAAGTAAGTGTGCCTCCTTAACTACTTGACAAGTCATATGGGTGATAGAGGATTCCCTATGCCACAGTACACTTCCCCAGACTGGTGAATCTATCCACTCATCACCATGTGGACCTGAACCCCACTCACTAATGTGCTCATATTCTCGTGTTGTGAAAGCTAGGATCCTACGAACTTTTTATGCCCATGTAGTTAATCCCTATAAGATTCCTTGGCTAACCATACCTTTCATGGGTTTTCCATGTGTCTTGAGATATGTGGGTTTATAGATAGATTGGGATGACCCATTTTTTTTAGTTCTATTATATTTTCCATTTTATATACAAACACAAAAATTAATCAAAATAATTAAATAAAGTAAAAAATATATTTTTCATTCTTTGCAGCAAAATTATTGTGTATTATTTTTAAATACACCTTTGGGATCATGGTTATGGGGTGATTTTCTCTAAGTTGTTTATTTATTTCATTGGTATTTAAAATAGGATAATGATAGGCTTCTGACTGAGAAAACTGAAAAAATATTTCATCATAATAGGTACTTTATAGTCTAATACGAATAAAAATAAAAGGGATACATTCATATTAAATATAGAAAGTGATATTACGTGAAGTTTTTATATCTTAAATATAATAATAATAATATAAGAGGTAATAAAGATAGAAACTCATTAATTCATTTACTTCATATTTTTAAAATGAGAGAGAGAGAGAAGGAATCCAACAACACATCATTAACACATCTATAGGTAAAATTGGTGGAGCATGACAGGATATTATTTTGGTGATCTTTAGATCGAATAAGAATAAGTAATAATACACTATATTGATGATATATACTCTAAGAATAAGGATATTTCTTCTTTGTAGAAAAGTCCTGATGATGGGATATTTCACTGATATACAGTGAATAATATTTTTCCAGACTTTCACTAGATGTCTAGACCCAACCCAAGATGGGGCTTAAGCTACAACTACCCTAAGCCAGCCTCCATAGGCCAGGGGTTAGCCAAAAGTTCCAAAGAGATAACTAAACTAAGGGAGGCATTTTCATAAAGCACATATTTGTACCCACCCACTAAAAAATCAATACAACAATGCATAGATATAACAAGATAAAGCTGAAATACATGCATACATCTATACTAAACTAGATGATAGTAGAAGTACTGAAGTAAAAATATAAAAAAAAGCACCCCCACCCAAAGGAAACTACAAAAGAGTCTGACTTGCTCAAAAGTAGGGGATAACTGCCAAAAGTATCTACTGAAAAGCTCCTCAGTCCTGCTCTGGTGAACACCTCAGTCAGTCTATCTCGCTAAGATCTTCCTGACTCGGGTCCTCTATGGACTCCATCGAAAGGCTCGTGGTCTGAAAAAGAGACAAAATATTTGTGGGAAAAGCCTGTGTATGTGTGAGTATAAATATACTAAGTAGGTTCCACAAAAAACCCAAAAGAAAAGGGAGAAAATGAAAGGTGATCGTCCAATCATCCTAACTAGAAGGAACCCCATCGAGAGATAAATTCCATATCGAATCATCCTCGATTATATATGACTAGTTAGCTAAGTCAATGAAGAATCTCCAACAAGAGACTAAGGAAAATACTCCACCCCGCAGATCAACCCAACAAGAGAGTGAAAGTAAACTCATCCAAACAAAAGGAGCATGATGCAGTGATAATATGAGCTTCTCATCAAGTATTCATTGCCTATAGAATAAGAGATTACTGATACAAACATGAGAAGTTAAACATATAAATCACATGATATACCTCACACCTCTTCTCCTCCCATGGAAGGAGAGTAACCAAAAGTAAGGTATGGCCTTAGAAGTGGTAAGTATACTCATTACTCAAAGGTTCTTACCCTGAAAATGTGAAAAACCACAATGGATCCCATAAACCACTCAGATATACTCGTATCATACTCTAAGTCTCATGAGGTTTTTTCCTCATAGCCATCAATATGATTCTCTTCGTTTCTCTAACCATAACATAAAAGCAGGAGAACACACTCCCTGAGCTCATCCATCCTAGATAAAACCCTTCTAAGATACTCACTCCATCCAGAAAAACTCTACCATTCATAATGGTAAGTTTGAGAAAATTTGCTCCATTGAGAACATATTACTATCTCTAGCTCTAGTGGCCAGCACCATAGGTCCTGTCATCATCATCTTGCGCCCATTTCAATCTAAAGAAACCCAAATTAAGATTCCCACTCCTCGCCATTTCACATAGTTCAGGGATCACTACTTCATACTATGCACCTTTTGAATTATCTCTAACAAGAGATAACAGAGGGACCCTCACCTCTCCACTGCCCTATAGTTAAGGGAGTATTACTCCTAACTAACCTTCAAAACCTCTTTCACTCCTATATGGAGTAGATCACACTTAATTCCATCGAGGGAGCACTAAATCCTTTCCATGTATCATTCTTATCGAGTGGAGGGGCCTGATACTTAGTACTAAAAATCTGAGGGATCTCTAACTCCAATGGAGGACCCATTCCCCACTACAACTTGGAAACAGGGGAGTTCTACTCCATAGATGAGGACCCAAAACCATGAACGACAGGGGAGTACTAATCAAAGGAAGGATTACATGAACCTTTGTACAAAATGGGAATACAAATCCATAGATTGAGGACCCATGACCTAACCCAGTAAGGGAGTACCACTATGTGGATAGAGGATCCACACCCTGGTATGATAGGGGAGTACCGACTCTACTAGCAATTTTACAATTGGGGACCCACACCCTGTTACAATAGAAGATTATAGACCCTGGGATAGAGGACCTTCTCCCTAGTAAAAAGGGGAGTACCAACTCTACTGGAACATCTAGTATGGTGGACACACACCCTTGAATGATAGCAGGGTTCCAAATCTAATGATAGAGGACCCACACCCTATCTTAGTAGGGGAGTACCCACTCTACCTATACATCACATATGGAGGATTCGCACCCTGAAAAGGTACGAGAGTACTGACTTCATAGATATAGACCTACACCCTAGTCCAATGGGGGAGTTCCTACTCTATTTGGCCAACTAGTATAGAGGGACCCAGCTTGGCATAGTAGGGGAGCACTGTCCAACTTTACAAATGATATGGGGAACCCATTACCTAAATCATTATGGGAGTTACAATGGTTCCAAAACTCCATTTATGATGACCAGCATCTCACGTGTCTACCCTAAACACACCATTATAAGGAACTCAATCACCACACCTTGATATTATCTTCTTTGGTCATCACTAACTCACCCGCATGGTTTTTGGTCACGTCACAAGGATGCGTCTCGGTGTAGATAGTGTTCGTATTCCTTGTGATTCCAAGGATATTTCAAACCATGTCTCATCCCAAGGAACTACCAATAGGTAAATGAACCCATGCCCACAATGTGGGGAGTCTCATATATACTAAAGAAAGGAGGTAAGAGAACATGCCCCCGAATGCCACAGGGGAGTACCAATCCTAGAGTCTTCCTTTAAGAACCATACTGATCTCTAGAATTGGTAAAGAATCACAAAGAGGAGAGTAATTATTATCACACTTTGTGTAGTAACACCATTTCTTGTATGGGATCTATGCATTGTTCCAAAAATGGAGCACAACTCTATTAGTCTAATGAATCTAGGGGACCCACATCCTAAAGTCTAAGGGAAAGGTAGCAACCCCGATGTCAACCTGGTGATTCACCCATATCACTGCCCAAGATTTTCATTGCTACAGAAGCTTCTTGATCAAAACGTACCACCTCATACCACATATGCAGAAATAGATGCCACCGTCATATTCAATGTGGGAAAAACTTCGGATAGGATGTTCACAATCCTGAATCCGAGTCCCATAGAAGGAGATACATAAGACATAAAATCTCCAAGAGATCTATTAGGAGTACACGGTGTGCACTGAGGCACACATGGCATATGATCCCACTTGAGAACTTGGTTGTGTGTCTAGTTGACACATTTTCCAATCCATGTAGGGGTACATGGTGTGTACATGGGGTACATGTTGTTTTATACTTCACCTGGACCATGGCTATGTAGTTTACCCTTGTCTATGTATCGGACCTCATTTCCATGTACCGGACCCCATGTGTGGGTACTTTATCCATGTGTTAGTACACAACCATTTGTTTTCGCACAGCTTCCCAAGTTGTGTACCATATCTACATGTATTGGGGGTACTACACATTGTGTAACTCCAGTACATGGCAGGTAGTCTGCAAAGATCAGTTTTCTTGAAGAGTAAGGGTTACACAACATGTGTCTCTAGACTACACGTCGTGTAGACGGTAATTCCAGTCATGAATTACCAGCAAAAACACGTGATTCGACTCGATTCAACCCAAAACTCATAGATCTACCTAGCAGGGATCATAAGAAATTGAAATAGGTCTCTAGAACATTATAGAAATGCAAAATGAATGGGATCAAGAATAAATATCAAAACCTCCTACCTTGATGGAGAAACACTGAAGATTCAGTTGGAGAATGGTGCCTAGATCATTTTGCTTCTCGATATGATGATGATCTATGTCAGAAATAGAGATCAATGAAACTTCATTTTGATGATTTATCATCATTTTAATTCATCTCCAAAGGATTGAAGAGGGGAGAATGAGATGTACATATCCTTTTGGTTTGGGCACACCAATGTGAGGGGAGGGGTGAGTATTAGGTTAGGTTTTTAATTAATTAATTAAATTCTCATTTAATTAATTAAACCACCATTTAACACCCCATCCGAAAGTCTTGTTGCAAAAAAAAATTATGTCGTAACAGGGGTAAAAACAAAATTCTGGACTCAACTGTGGCCTCAGAAATCCGATCCAAGACTCTGGGTTGGATTTATTTCTCTTTTAAAGAAAAAAAATAACACACTTGTAGAAATATATTTTATATTCTTAAAATCACCAGACTAAGGATCTTTAGGACCCTAATTTCTATGTTGACTCGACTCCTAGCTTCCGAAATATTCTTGAAAATATTCAAAAGTCATACAGGTAAAAACTCAGGTCTCTACACCAGAAGGAAAATAAATTGTATGTTCATGAAGAACATTTAAATGAATGTTTTCATAGAAAGTATGTGAAGAAGTATCTTGTGATGAGTTCAAAAATGCATCTACACAAAATTGAGGATTCAAATATCCATGGAACTATTTTTTATTGTAGATAAACCTAAACATGTTTCAATATCATTCTTCGTTTTAAATTATTAAATTGAAGGTATAAACATTAATTAGATAAAAACCAGTAAAAAAATAAACAAGAAAGATGTAAAATAATGATAATCTAGAGCCCTATTCCAATACTTATCATAGAAAAAAATGTTGGGCGGGAACCCAAGGAGAATACACGAAGATACCTAGATGGAAGAAGCCAACGGCATAGGCGGGGTCGGGGTGGGTGTCAGGTGAGGCATGAGGGAGATGGATCTAGGGGAGATGGAGGTGGAGACGGAGCTGGGTAGGGGAATAAAAGAGGGAGAGGGATCTGGAGTCGGAAGTGGAGGCAAGCATGACAAGGTAGAGGATGGGCAGAAGCAAAGGGAAAGGGTTCTCTTGGGGTGATAGGTAGTAGTTTTTTTATGACTACGATCTCATTTGGTGGTCACCCAATGGAAGGGTCATAAATGCCCGATTTTCTAGTATTGTAATGCCTGTTTTTTGTAGTGATGGGATTCCATGCATTGTTCCCCAAGAAAATACTAGTCTCATAGCTCATCCAATAAAGGAAAATTCTAAACTCAATCCATGAGAATCATGTCCAAAATGAAAGTATCAAATGAATTTTATGAAATATTTTCTTCATACATGTAATTTTATGTAGTTTAATTTGAAATAGTTATGAAAGATAAATGTTGATTTATTATCTGTATGATTTTTCATCACATTGATTAATGTATTTTTTCAATTCTGGTTGATTTCCATGAATTTAATTTGTTGTGAGATACTATTTGAGGCTTGTTATTTTCATTTGGTATACTTTTATGTCACATAAAAATAAAGATAAATATTATTTGTTTGATTTTAGTTTTTTTTAGATGAAATTGGTTTGTGATTTCATGTAGAATAAGTGAGATATTTATTTTGATGAGTTTTTTTTGTGATATTAATTGATATTTTTTTAAAACATTTAATATTTACATATCATTTTAGGTTAATTTTCATTGAAAAAAATTAACATAATATCATTAATAAATATTACATTATGAATTCAAAAATTTATAAATTGGGGTAAAGTTTTAATATACTATCATGTAAGGTGTTGGGAAGGGTTTTACATGGAAAGGGGTTATTGGGAAAGGGAGGCATATGTGGTGAGGCAGATAGTGGGTGAGTGTGGAATGGAGAAGGGGTATGAGTGCATCGATAAGGGAAGAGTGCATCCAACCAATTCTAGTCATGACAAGTGACTATGGTAGTGGTAGGTGTTGATGATGGTGGGTGATCATCTACACAACAATAGTGCTAGGTGGGGTCTATGCCTACCACCTCATCTAGAATACCCATTTTTGTAAGAAACCTTAAGGAGAGATAATTTTAAAACCCCTGAACTTTCCCATGTTAGTAGCCTCCAGTAAGGGTATATATATAGATTAATGATAGACACATACAGTCAGATAGACAGTATGTTGTGCCACCCCCGTGACATTATCAAAAAAAATATTTCCCTATCTACCTCTATAACATACATGAAAGTCTGATGGAGATGGGGGTGGTGAAATAGTAGTAGATGCCTCCAAAACACTAACTAAATGCCAAAAAATTGTTATAAAAATAAAAAAACCACCCCACCTACCCACCAAACCTAGAACTTATATCGATTTCAAATTTCAATGAGATTTTTTGGGGTTAAAATAAAATGGAATACTTATAGTTGTATAAATAAACACATGATGAATGGTATTAAAGAATCAAAAATTTCCTAGTTGATTTATTTGATAAACTATATCTGTTTTTCATTTTACACTGACAACATATTATTTTATGAAGTTTATAAAATTTTATAATATAATTAGTAATATGAAAAACATTCAAAACACAAAATACAACCTTTATAAGTAATAAAAATAACATTTATAACACGCATGCTAGCAAAAATTATTTATAATGTACACACAACCCCAAAACATATACAATACACAAAACATTTAGTAAAAAAATAATCAGTATAATATAGATAGGATAATAAATTTTTAACAAAAATAGATTATTGGTGGGAGGGTAGTGTATATGACACACCAATCTCCCAAGGTTGAAGGACGAATCACATAAACCAACCACAAAAAAAACACCAATAGGATCTCATATTAATGAATAATTTGAAAAAAGGGATACACAAAATAGAAGAAAACCCCAATGGGGACAGTAGAATGCAACACTACCACAATGATAAATACAATAAAAACAATATAGGAAAGGATAATACCTCAAGAATATAATGTGGTTTAGACCCCATTGTTATAATCTGCATCGAGAACACCACCCACACCACTTCTTTTTTATTTTGAAGTAAATAAAACCATAATAGATTACAATAGAGAGTTAAGGATTGGAATAGAATAAGAACATATAATACTAGAGGAACCTGACAGCTACACACAAAAGAAACAACCAATAAATAACAATGATAGAACCAGAGTATAATTTCAATTGGAACATGAGAAATCAGACCTAGACACTATTACTAGGGCTGACAACACCTATGGAAGAACTATCCAACAGTTGATATACATATTTTATACACTATAAAGAACATTAATACCCTCAATATCTTCATCAAAATTGTGATCCCAACCACCGCGCACTGTTTCACCAACCAGAGCCATCAATGAGCTCTCCCTCTTTGGATTGTCTCCCTCCATTATCACTCAATCTCTCTTGACTTAAACTTCTCTCTACGTTTTTATTTTGTCTCGTATTAGCTAGAGTAGGGAACTTAAACAATTAAAACCCTTCAAACAAATCCTCGAATAGCCTTTGGAAATGTGGATGGCTGAAAAGATTTATGAAAAAGCTACTGCAATAAACACTCAAATGACTGCCTCAAGGTAAGGGTATTTAGCAGCTGCTCCACGTAAGGGTCACAAAGGCACACTATAAATGGTTCCTCACTGCTACATAAGGGTCTACATAAGGGTAACATGGGATGATATGTAAGGGTATTCAACACTGTGTAAAGATCCTAAAGGTGATATGTAAGGGTATCATGACCCTCATGTAAAGGTATGCTACTCTAGTGAAATACCTATGTAAGGGTAAGGCAAATCTCACATAAGGGTAGTCATTCCAATCTAGTAGTTACATAAGGGTAACCCAACCCTATGTAAGGATACCACTATCACTACCCACTACTTCTCATAAGGATAATTGAGCCTCCACTTAAAGGTAGTTCTTGCATATCAATACATACAAAAGGGTACAAAAAACGATTACATTAATCCTACCAAACCAAACCATGTAAGGGTAACAATGTACTTACATAAAGGAAAAATACACTTCACAAAATGGTAACTGACACATAAATAAAGGTGGAAACCCCTCAGGTAAGGGTAAAATAACCTTATGTAAAGGGAAACACTAAATGACTGAACATTTCCAAATCAATCCCAATCTTAATAAAAATAAAATAAAAAGGAAAAACATGTAGAAAGAGTTTATTCATGGGAAAAAATCAAAAAACATCAAACATTTTAATTTGTAACAACATCATTCCAAATTTAAAAAATATGCACCATAAAAAATAAAATGTAAACAACGTAGGTTTGATGTTCTTGCAAGCTAATACTATCCTTGAAATGGCTATTTTTCCTTATAATTATTTGGAATAGTTTAAATAATATTTTCAATGCTAGGCGTTGAGTTTATGTGGGATTCTGGGGCCTCGGGTCTTGTCATTGATATAATAAAAATAATAAATATATTATATCATGCATGTGTAGTTTTTCTAAAATAATTAAATAAATCCAAAAATGAGGTATATGATCAAAACATTTATACCACCATTAAATATAGAATTCAGGTTTTACCCTAGGAGTAAAATAATCTTTTTTTAGCTTCAAGTGTTTTTTTAAATTGTTTTCAAGGGTGAAAATAATAAAATAAATAAATTTAATCAATTTATTTGTTTTTTTAATGTTATGGCCTAATCATATGCTTTAAAATCAAATTATGTAAAATCTATAGTGTTAGCCGCATAACCCTAGGGATTGAGAATGGTCCGTTGGATGAGGATTCTCAGATTATCAAAGGTGGATCATGAATTGGAAATTTGTGTACCAATTATAGTATTTAGATCCCACCAAAGACTGTGATGTTGATTCATTCTTTATCAATGATCAATCCAAACCAAAGGTAAGAAATTTTGTTTCATTGGATTAATCCTTATTTATTTTTTCCAATACAAATGAAAATCAATTCCAATAACTGATTGAATCACGATTCAATCATGTTTTATGGGTGTGGGTATATCTTCCTGGGTTTTAGGAATTTATGCTTTGATTATTGTTATTCATTCATTGTTCTAATGGTAATATGTAACGACCAAAATTTTCATTAATGGAAATCCCTCTTGATCTAATAAAATGTCTATTTATGTAAAAATTTTATATAAAATGTCAACTTCTTTGGTTTTATGTTAAGAATTGTGACCTTTATTAATATATTCAGTGAACTGTGATCACATGATTAGTATAAATATAGGGCTCTAACAAATCCAATTTACCTAGACAAAGGAAGCGATGGCCTCATCCAGTAGACATGCCCCATATGAAGCCCATTTCTCAGAGCTCAGAAAGGAGGTTGCGTCTTTGGGATTCGCTCTTGACCAAGCCCAAGACGACCTTGAATATGTTATGCTTGAGCG
The DNA here is from genome assembly GCA_963277665.1 of Viscum album. Lineage (NCBI taxonomy): Eukaryota > Viridiplantae > Streptophyta > Magnoliopsida > Santalales > Viscaceae > Viscum > Viscum album. Next base: position 766,821,992 of record OY728137.1, read on the forward strand.
TAACCACCTACGAGAGAAGTGGAATTTGATTGAGATTACCACCCGATCAATTTTATCCGAGCCACCCCAAGATTCGGTCACCATCGAACACCTTACCCTTCAGTCTTATGCGGGTGTTATAAGGAGTTATGTAACAAAAAATTAGCATTATGGTCATGTACATTATTTTTTTATATAATAAGGAATATACTTTCATTTTATTATTGTTACCTTTTAGATGGTTTTTAAAGCACAAATAGTATTTTTAGTTAACATTCAACTAAGAAATCTATTTTGATGAATTAATGGATTTTTGAATTAAATAATATTTTAATAAAATATTATTATTATTATTAAATTAACTTTTATTACATATAAATTATTGTATAATTTTATGAATGCAATTGTAATTTTTATTAAGGTTCGAAAGCCATTTTTTTGTCAAAACCCTGAATTTTCGGAAAATATCGGTTTTTATTTTAAAAGTGAAAATTAACATATTTAGAAAATTATTTAGATAAAATGAATATTATTTCTATAATCAAGATGTCTAAATTTTCCAATGGTTAATTTTTCATAATTTTCTGAGACAGTCAAATTTTTGGGTAAAAATTAAATACCATTTAAATATATAATTTGTTTTATGACATCATAATGATCGAATAGTGATGTAATAAAATACTATAATATTTATGTTCGGCCAATATATGTTTTAACATTAAAAGAATTTGGTTTTGGGTCTATTTGAATTATTTTACAAAGCATTAATGGACCCTTCAAGGCTTATTAAACATCTTGTCTTTTTAAATTGTTTTACTTGGGAGAGTGACTCACCTCCACATAAGCAACCCCATTATTTTAAGAATTTAGGACTTTGGAATTATAAAATATTTTTTTCCACTTCCATTTTCTAAAAACCATGGGCAAAAACCATGGGATGGTTTATGGTTTGGATTAGTTTAATGTGAGGTGTCCCAAACCGAAATAATAAATAATTCCCCCACCTTTCCTATATAAACCCACCCAAGCTCCAACTTCCTCCCCACACGAAGCCTCTGGAGTTCGTCCAACCTATGACCTCCCCTCTCTATAATCCTCCCAAGGTTCCCCAATCTCCCAAGAAGACCCTCTCAAGCCTCTCCAAAGCCTTTTGAAGCATACTTCCAAGTAAGGGTTTTTTGTCCTTTCTCATTTTTGTCAAATATTCTTTAAATTTTTATGCCCTTTTAATTTCAATTATAAATGTTGGGGTATGGTATATAACCTCCCCCATACTTCCCTATTTATTTTTTAATGATGGGATACCCCTTTATATCTCATTAAATTCCTCTCATGTACACCTGTTACTATGCTGAAATTTCGAAAGGAAGTTTTCTCTCATATTTTACATTCAAGCAATTATTTTGTATCGTGACTATAAATTCCATTAAAATTGTTGGTAAATGTATATATATGACCCCATTACTATTAATTTTATGTAAATCTTATGATACACCCCTTTCTATCTCATAAACCATTTTAATGAATTCTTACGTCACGCCATTACGTTGCCGAAATTGCACCGATTTTCCAAGCCAATGTCATTGTGTAGTCAATACCATGCCCATTTCTCTATCAACGGTATTCACATTTATGAATATTTACGTATTGATTATAAAGTTTCATGTATGAATTTCACATTACTTTATCATGGAATAAATGTTTATGTTTTATGAATCCATGTTATATGATCCATGTGGCACACTTATGCATGAAATGAAATGTTTAAGAAGGGTGCACCCTTATCGCGCTCCAATGAATTGGGCTAAGTATAGTATCATGATACGTCATGTGAAATAGGTGTTTAATCATTCTAATTCAAGTGCAACGAGTTTTTACTCATTCTTAATGTGCAATGAGGATTTACTCATGCTCCATGTGCAATGAGACTTGGATCATGCTAATTCAATTTTAAGTGTTGTTTCCACATTTCCATGTTATGATTATCGTGTTTTATCATGACTTTATGTATATGATTATCTTGTTCTCTAATGATATGCCTATTGTCTAACATGTACTGTATTCTTCAGGTTACTCTATGTTTATTACCTTACTGGGCTTTATATCTCACCCTTTTCTTATGCATGTCCTCAGGTTATCCCATGCAATGCTAAGTGCGAGGGAATGTAGTGGTCATGTAAAGAAATTATTCCATAAAGATGTTGTTTTTTATGTTTTAAGTTGTTATGTAATGATCCTAAGACCCAAATACACTAGACCTCTTGATCTTCTATTTTGTATCAAATGAAGTTTATGTAATAAATTATATTTAATTATGTAATTAAAAAATTAGGATTGTCATAGTTGGTATCAGAGGATAGGTTTAGTTATTTTTGGGATTATGATTAGAAAACCCTAGTAAAGCCTTTAAGATAAGATTAAGTATAATAAAAAAACATCCACATGTTTTGGTGAGTATTGAGTAACTATTTTATCAAGAAAATACATCCCTGTCTGGATATAAGCAGGTAGAGGCGGCTCTGGAACAGATGTATCCTAGGGGTAAAACCTGAAAACAATTCTTTGAGATAGACTCGAACGAGAACTGGTGCATGATAAAAGGCCTTGCTACACTCTTGGTTAGGACACTCTTGGGGGATATGCTTTGGTAAATTCACAAGCTTAGTATGAACCATTATTAAGGGATAAAAAAATTTCCCTAAGAATATATGTTAGAAATTAGATCATGGATAACATAGAGTGAAGAAAATAAATTCATATGTTAAGGAAATAAAATTTATTTATAAGTTATTATTTTTGTCCTTGGATTACCCTTTATGTGTTACCCCTAACTTTCCTTTTATTCCAGCCAATGGACGGTAATAGGAGGACTCAGGCAAACAACCGATGTGAAGATCAATGTGATGATTGTACTAATAAGATGACCAATCCAATGGGAGTAGGAATCATGAACTTTGTCACGATTCTATCTCAGCTAACTCGATATTTGAATAGAAACATGGTTCAAGATGAACGTTCACCCCCCCCCCCCTAAGAAAGAACAAGTCGCTATCGAGGGTTTCATGAGACAAAGGCCTCCTACTTTTAATGGATCATATGATCCCTCAATCGTTGAACAATGGATCAACTCCATTGAAAATATATTCTCCATCCTTCAATGTTCTGAAAAAGAGAAGGTTCTCTTGGCTACTTATCGTATGTAGGGTGAAGCTGATCAATGGTGGACATTGATCGAAAATACGAATCCTGAGGAGGAGATCAAGGTGTTTGAATGGAAGGATTTCCAGAATATTTTTTTCAATAAATATTTTCTGTGCACCCTCCGGCTTAAGATGGAAAGGGACTTCCTTGACCTCAAGCAAAAAGATAAAAAATCGGTTGGACCGTATGAGGTAAACTTCACAAGTCTTTCATGATACACTTCTGGCTTTATCGTTACCCCTGAATACAAGGTTGACCGCTTCTTTGGTGGGTTGAAACCTAGCATGTGGAAAGTGCTGGAGATCCGTGACTTCGATAACTATGATTAAATTGTCCGATGTGCCCTCAAGGTCAAAATGGAGATCGGATAATCTCAAGGGTATCATGGGGATAAGAAGCATAAGGTATACTTCAATGCTGGTGGTCCGATGGATAAATCCAACGGTGCTAAGAAGATCTAGCACCCCACTTTCCAAAGGTGTGGAAAAAGCACCCTAGAAATGGCCTGAAGGGTACAAGAAAATGCTTTAGGTGTGGAAGAAAACGGCACATGGCTGTTAATTGTCGGCAAGAAAAACCCACAGTTGCGACAGAGGAGAGGAACGCTCTGTTTGACTCTCAACGTGTTGTTCATTGCTACAACTGCAAAGAACCAGGGCACCTTGCAAATCAGCTCCCTGAGCCAAGGGTTTTTGGAGGCAACTAACAACCTCCAAGGTAGGAAGGGTGAGCTTTTTCCATCACTAATTCCGAAGTGAACCCCGACAATGAAGTGGTGACAGGTACGCTAGTTATTCATTCAAGAATAGAAAACGTAATTTTTTATTCAAGTTCTACACATTCTTTTATATCTCGAAAGTTTAGAAGAATAATCCCATCACCACCACAAATCATGGAAGTGAAGATGTCGGTGAGTATAGAAAATGGGGCAATCATTGCATCCCATGAATATAACTCCTCCCTTGTCATAATCTATGGATTGAACTTCTTGGAGAACCTCTTCATACTTCCTCTGGTGGAATTTGATGCAATTATTGGCATGGATTTTCTTTCCTTATATAGTTCCAACATAAATTTCCGTGAGAGGTAAATCACACTCCTTATGGATAATCGACCCCCGATTCTATACAAGTGAAAGGAGGAAGATGAATCTTCTTTAGATCTATCATCTCAAGCGTGGATATTACTACCCTATGAGAATGAGTATCTGGATCAGATGATTGAGTCCAAGGAAGCAATCATCCTTGAATAATTTCTTATTGTGAGGGAATTTTCTGAAGTATTTCCCGAGGAATTTCCTAGTCTTCTTCCTAGAAGAGATATTGAATTATCAATTGAACTTATACCTAGAAAATTACCAATATTCAAGACTCCATATAGAATGGTTGTTTTGTTGCTTGAAGAGCTGAAGAAACAACTACTGGAGAATCTGTATAAAAGGTTTATATGCCTAAGTGCTTCATAATGGGGTGCACCAGTCCTCTTCGTCCTGAAGAAGGATGGGTCAATGCACCTTTTCATCTATTATCGCACGGTCAACAAAATAACGATAAATAAAAAGTATCATCTCCCACAAATTGATTACTTGTTCGATCAGCTTCATAGATCACAATACTTCTAGAAGGTGGATTTTCAGTTGGGATATTATCAAGTATGGGTGAAGAAGTAAGATATCCCCAAGACTACTTTTCGTACAAGATACGGGCACTATGAATTCATAGTAATGACTTTTGGACTCACTAATGCTCTAGAAATATTCATGGACTTGATGAATAGAGTCTTTAGATATTACCTTGACAAATTTGTGGTAGTCTTTATAGATGATATTCTGATATAATCCAAAACCAGGGAGGATCATGAAGAGTATATGAGAACTGTACTAGAGACCTTGCGGAAGGAGAAGCTCTATGAAATGTACAACAACTGTGAGTTATGGTTAAAGGAGGTCTCATTCTTGGGCCATATCATCACAGGCAATGGGATATATGTGGATCCCTCCAAAATAGATGCAATTGCGGGGAGGTTGAGGCCAAGATCGGTAATGGATATTCGTAGCTTCTTGGGGTTATCTGGATATTATCGACGATTTGTGAGAAATTTCTCATGATTTTCCAACCCTATTACCAAGCTAACTTGGAAGGGAGTAAAGTTTTATTGGAGTAATTAATGTGAAGAAAGCTTCAAGGAGTTGAAAAAGAGGCTAACCACTACGCTCATGCTCACTTTACCCACAAGTGGAGAACTTTTTGTGGTATTCAGTGATGCTTCGAAGAAGGGCCTGGGATGTGTGTTGAAGAAAAATGACAAAGTCATTTCCTATGAATCAAGGCAATTGAAAGTTCATGAACATAACTATCCAACACATGACCTCAAGTTGGATGTAGTGATCTTCACTTTGAAAATTTGGCGGCATTATCTCTTTTGGGAGAAGTGTTAAATATATACGGACCACAAAAGCCTCAAGTATATATTCACATAGAAATAGTTGAACATGCATCAAAGAAGATGGTTAGAGATGATCAAAGACTATGACTGCTCAATCCATTACCACCCTGGGAAAGTGAACAAGGTGGCAGATGCCCTAAGTAGAAAGGAACCGGTGATTTTAACATTAATGAGAATTGAAAAGGATCCAATCTTCTTAGATTTGATAAAGATGGACATGGGAATCATAAAGAATGGAATATCATCAATCCTTTCACAAATTATTTCTCAACTATCACTTTTGGAAAGGTTAAAGGATGCTAAAAATGATGATGTGGGAATTCAGAAAAAAGTGGAAGCTATCGGAAAAGGGAAATCCTCGGAGTTTAATGTTAATTAAGAAGGAATTGTGAGATTTGGGAAAATACTATGGGTGTCATAAAGTCCGGAACTGAAGACGGAACTTTTCGATGATGCACATAGTTAAAATTTCTCTATTCACCCAGAAAACACAAAGATGTATCGAGATCTCCGAGAACATTATTGGTGGGATAATATGAATAAGGAGATCGCTGAATATACATCAAAGTTCCTGGTGTGTCAGCAAGTGAAGGAAGAAAGGCAGAAGTCTAAAGGGATGATACAACCATTTCCCATACAAGAATGGAAATGGGAGAACATCACCATATACTTTGTCACCGGAATTCTGAAGACATCCAAAGGCAACAATACAATCTGGGTTGTTGGGGATCATCTTACAATGGTTGAACACTTCATTTCTATTCGGGAAGATTTCTCATTGGATCAACTTGTAACGACTCAAAGTTTCATTAATGGAAATCCCTCTTGATCTAATTAAATGTCTCTTTATGTAAAATTTTTAGATAAAATGTCAAATTATTTGGTTTTAAGTTAAGAATTGTGACTGTTTCTTTTATAGCTGTTGAACAGTGATCACATGATTAGTATAAATATAGGGCTTTAACAAACCCAATTTATTCAAACAAAGGAAGTGATGGCCACATCCAGTAGAATTGCTCCATACGAAGCCCATTTTTCAGAGCTCGGAAAAGAAGTGACATATTTGGGCTTCGCTCTTGACCAAGCCCAAGCTGAGCTTCATCATGTCAAGCTCGAACAAGACCGTCTATGAGAAAAGTGGAAGTTGATAGAGATTACCACTCGAGCGATGTTATCTGAGCCACCCCAAGAGTCTATCACCATCGTACACCTTACCATTAGGTCTTATGCGGCTGTTTTAAGGGGTTATGTAAAAAATCACTAGTACTATGTTCATGTACATTATTTTTTGTATATAATAATGAATATACTTTCTTATCATTATTGATATAGTTTAAATAGTTTTTAAAGTACAAATAGTGTTTCCAGTTATTATTTAATTAAGAATTATATTTTATTAAATTAATATATTTTTGAATTAAATAATATTTTAATAAAATATTATTATTATTATTAAATTAATTTTTATTAAATATAAATGATCTTATAATTTTATGAATGCAGTTGTAATTTTTATTAAGGTTTGAAATCCAATTTTGTCAAAAACCGTGAATTTTCGATAAATGTCGGTTTTTATTTCAAAAGTTAAAATTAACATATTTATAAAATTATTTATATAAAATAAATTTTATTTCTGGAATGAAGATGTCGAAATTATCCAACGGTGAATTTTTCATAATTTTCTGAGACGGTCAAATTTTTGGGTAAAAATTAAATACCGTTTAAATATATAATGTGTTTTATGACTTCATAATAACCCAATAGTGACGTAATAAAATACTATAAGCTTTATGTTCGGCCAATATAGGTTTTACCATTAAAATAATGTGATTTTGGGTTTGTTTGACTTATTTTACAAAGCATTAATGGACCCCTCAATACTTATTAAACATCTTGTCTTTTTAATTTATTTTCCATGGGAGTGTGAATCACCTCCACATAAGCAACCCCATTATTTTAAGAAGTTAGTATTTTGGCCTTATAAAATATTGTTTTCCTCTTCCCTTTTTCAAAAACCATGTGAAAAAACCATGAGATGATTTGTGGTTTGGATTAGTTTAATGTAAGGAGTCCCAAACCTAAATAATAAAGAATTCACTCACCTTCCCTATATAAACCCACCCAAGATCCCACTTCCTCCTCACTAAAAGCCTTTGGAGTTTGTCCAACCTCTGACCTACTCTCTCTAGAATCCTCCCAAGGTGCCCCAAGCTCCCAAGAAGCCTCTCTCAAGCCTCTCTCAAGCCTTTGGAAACACACTTCCAAGTAAGGGTTTTTCTTCCTTTCACTTTTTTGTCCAATTTTCTTAGTATTGTTATGCCCTTTTAATTTCAATTATAAATGTTGGGGTATGGTTTTTCACCTCCCCCATACTTCCCTCCTATTTTTTGAATGATGGGATACCCCTTTCTCTCTCATTAAATGCCTCCCATGTACACCTGTTACTATGCCGAAATTCTAAAAGGAACTTATCTCTCCTCATTTACATTCAAGCAATACTTTTGTATCATAAATCAAAATTCCATTAAAATTGTTGGGACATGTATCTATATGACCCCCTTACTGTCCATTTCATTTATATATTATGAGACACCGCTTTCTCTCTAATCAACCATTTTTATGAATTCTTATATCACGTCATTATGCTACCGAAATTGCACTGATTTTCTAAGCCAATGTCATTGTGTGGTGAATACCATGCCCATTTCTCCATCAATGATATTCACCTTCATGCACATTTACTTATTGATTATAAAGTTTCATTCCACATTACTTTGTCGTGTAATAAATGATTATGTTTTATGAATCCATGTTTTATGATCCATGTGGCACACTTATGCATGAAATGAAATGTTGAAGAAGGGTGCGCCCTTATAGCGCTCCAATGCATTGGGTAAAGTATAGTATCATGATACGTCATGTGAAAGAGTGTTGACTCATGGTAATTCAAGTGCAATTGGTGTTTACTCATGCTTCATGTGCAATGAGGATTTACTCATGCTCCATGTGCAATGAGTCTTGGCTCATGCTAATTCCATGTTAAGTGTTGTTGCCACATTTCCATGTTATGATTATCATGCTTTATCATGAATTTATGTTCATGTTTCTCTTATGCTCTATTGATATGTCTATTGTCTAACATGTATTTTACTCCTCATGTATTCCATGTTTATTCCCTTACTGGGCTTTATAGCTCACCCCTTTTCTTATGCATGTCATTAGGTTATCCCATGCAATGCTAAGTACGAGGGAATGCAGTGGTCATGTAAAGGAAGTTTTCAATAAAGATGTTGTATTTCATGTTTTAAGTTGTTATGTAATGGTCCTAAGCCCCAAAGACACTGTACCTCTCGATATTCCGTGTTGTATCAAGTGAATATTTTATGTAATAAATCATGTTTAAGTTTATAAAAAAAGTAGGGTAGTCATAGTTGGTATCAGAGGATAGGTTTAGTTATTTTTGGGATTAGGATTAGAAAACCCTAGTAAAGCCTTAGAGACAAGACTAAGTATAATGAAAACATCCCTAAGTTTTGGTAAGTAATGAGTAAGTGGTTTATTAAACAAATACATCTTTGTATGGATACGAGCAGGTAGAGGCGGCTCTGGCACAGATGTATCCTAGGGCTAAAACCAAAAAACACCATTTTGAGCTAGACTCGAACAGGAACTGGTGCAGCACAACGGGCCTTGCTACACTCTTGGTTACAACACTCCTGGGGGAAATGTTTTGATAAATTCACAATCTTAGTATGAACCCTTATTAAGGGAATAAAAAAATTCCCCTAAGAATATATGTTAGAAAGTAGATCATGAAAAGCCTAGATTGAAGCCTATAGACTCATGAGTTAAGGAAATAAAAGTTTATTTATAAGTCATCAACTTTTTTCTTTGGAATACCCTTTATGTGTTACCCCCCTAACTTTCCTTTTATTCCATCCAATGTCCGGTAATAGGAGGAATCGGGCTAACAACCTATGTGAAGATCAGTGTGATGACTGTACTAATTAGATGCCCAATCCAATGGTAGCGGGAATCACGAACTTTGTCACACTTCTCTCTCAGCAAACTCAAGCTTTGAATAGAAACACCGGTCAAGAGGAATTTCCAAACCCCCCTAAGAAGGAAGAAGCCGCTATCGAGAGCTTCATGAGACAAAGGCCTCCTACTTTTGGTGGATCATCTGATCCCACGATCACTGAACAATGGATCAACTCCATTGAAAAGATCTTCTCCATCCTTCAATGTTCTGAACAAGAGAAGCTTCTATTGGTGGCTTATTATATGGAGGGTGAATCTAATCAATGGTGGACGTTGATCAAAAATACGAAGCCTGAGGAGGAGATCGAGGCATTGGAATGGAAGGATTTCTAGAAGATGTTTTTGGATAAATATTTTCTGCACACCCTCCGGCTTAAGATAGAAAGGGACTTCTTTTCCCTTAAGCAAAAAGAAGAGGAATATGTTGGAGCGTACGAGGAAAACTTCACAAGTCTTGCACGATATGCTTCCAGCTTTTTCATTTCCCCCAAATGAAAGGTTGACCACTTCTTTGGTGGGATGAAGCCTAGCCTGTGGAAAGCATTAGCGATCCGTGACTTCGACAGCTATGAGGAAATTGTCCGATGTGCCCTCAAGGTTGAAATGGAGATCGTGGAATCACAAGGGTATCATGGGGACAAGAAGCGTAAGGTGGAATTCAATTCTGGTGATCTGATGGATAAATACAATGGTGCTAAAAAGATCCAGCACCCCACTTGACAAAAGTCCAGAAAGAAGCACCCTGGAAATTGCCTCAAGGGGATGAGGAAATGCATTAGGTGTGGAAGAGAAGGGAACCCAGCTGTTAACTATCGGCAAGAAAGACCCACGACTGCGAAAGACGAGACAAACTCTCCATTCGAACTTCAATGCGTTTTTTATTGCTACAACTGCAAAGAACCAGGGCATCTTGAAAATCAGTGCCCTAATTGAAAGGTTTTCAGAGGCAACCAACAACCTCCAAGGCAGCAAGGAATAGCTTTTTCCATAACTTCTGCCGAAGTGAACCCCGACAACAAAGTGCTGAAAGTTATTCTAGTTATTCATTAAAGAATAGAAAATGTACTTTTTGATTCAGGTTCTATGCTTTCTTTTATATCTCTAAAGTTTAGTAGAACAATCCCAGCACCACCACAAATCATGGAAGTGAATATGTCGGTTAGTACGACAAATGGGGAAATCATTGCATCCCATGAATATAAGTCCTCCCTTGTTATAATATGTGGATTGAATTTCCCAGTGAACCTCATCATACTCCCTCTGATAGAATTTGATGCAATTCTTGGCATTGATTGGCTTTCCTTATATAGAGCCAACATAAATTGTCGGGAGAGGGAAATCACACTCCATATAGAGAACTGACCCCCGATTATTTACATGTTTAAGGAGGAAGATGAGTATCCTTTAGCTCCATCATCTCAATCATGGATATTAATACCCTATGAGCATGCGTATTTGGCTCAGATGGTTGAGTACAAGGAAGAAACCATCCTTGAGGAAATGCCTATTGTGAGGGAATTCACTGAAGTATTTCCCGAGGAACTGCCCGGTCTTCCTCCTAGAAGAGATGTTTAGTTATCAATTGAACTTATACCAGGGGAGCTACCAATATCCAAGACTCCATATATAATGGATTTCGTGGAGCTTGAAGAGATGAAGAAACAACTACAGAAGAATCTAGATAAAGGGTTTATACGCCCTAGTGCTTCACCATGGGGTCCACCAGTCCTCTTCGTCAAAAAGAAGGATGGGTCAATGCGGCTTTGCATAGATTATCATGAACTTAACAAAATCATGATAATGAACAATTATCCTCTGCCATGGATCGATGACTTGTTCAATCAGCTGCGTGGAGCACAATACTTCTCCAAGGTAGATTTGCGGTCGGGATATTATCAAGCAAGGGTGAAGAAGGAAGATGTCCCCAAGACTACTTTTCGTACAAGATACGGGCACTATGAATTCATATTAAGGCCATTCAGACTCACCAATTCTCTAGCAATCTTCATGGACTTGATGAATAGAGTCTTTAGAGATTACCAAGACAAATTTGTGGTAGTATTTATAGATGATATTCTAATATAATCCAAAACCAAGGAGGATCATGAGGATCATTTAAGAACTATACTGGAGACTTGGCACAAGGATAAGCTCTTTGAAAAGTACAGAAAGTGTGAGTTCTGGTTTAAGGAAGTCTCATTCTTGGGCCATATCATCACAAGAAATGGGATATCTGTGGATCCCTCCAAAACAGATGCAATTGAGGGATGGCCGAGGACAACATCGGTAACAGATATCCATAGATTCTTGGGGTTAGCTGGATATTATCGATGATTTGTGATAAATTTCTCACGATTCTCCAACCCTCTTACAAAGCTAACTCTAAATGGAGTAAAATTTTCTTGGAGTGATGAATGCGAAGAAAGCTTCAAGGAGTTCAAAAGGAGGCTTATCACTGCACCCATGCTCACTTTACCCAGAAGTGGGGAAATTTTTGTGATATTCATTGATGCTTCAAAGAAGGGCTTAGGTTGTGTGTTGATGCAGAATGATAAAGTGATATCCTATGCCTCAAGGAAATTGAAAATCCAAGAGTGAAACTATCCAATGCATGATATGGAGGTGGAGGTGGTTATCTTTGCCTTGAAAATCTGGCGAAATTATCTCTATGGGGAGAAATGTGAGTTATATACTGACCACAAGAGTCTTAAATATATATTCACATAGAAAGAGCTTAATATGCGCCAGAGAAGATGGATAGAGCTCATTAAGGATTATGATTGTTCAATACATTACCACCCTGGGAAAGCGAACAAGGTGGAAGATGCCCTAAGTAGAAAGGACCCATCGATTCTATCAATGATGAGAATTGAGAAGGATCCAATCTTCTTAGACTTGATGAAGATGGACATGGTAATCATAAAGAAGGGAACATCATAAATTCTTTCACAAATGATTTCTCAACCGTCTCTTTTGGAAAGGTTAAAGGATGCTCAAAAGAATTATGTGGGAATTCAGGAAAAATTGGAAGCTATCGAAAAAGGGAAATCCTCGGAGTTTAATGATGATGAAGAATGAATTGTGCGATTTGGGAAAAGACTATATGTTCCATCATGTCCAGAGCTGAAGAAGGAACTTTTGGATGATGCACATAGTTCAAATTTCTCTATTCACCCAAGGAGCACAAAGATGCATCGAGATCTCTGAGAAAAATTTTGGTAGGATAATATAAAGAAGGAGATCTCTGAATATACATCAAAGTGCCTGGTGTGCCAGCAAGTGAAGGCAGAGAGGAAAAAGTATAAGGGGATGATGCAACCATTGCACATACCATAATGGAAATGGGAGAACATCACCATGGACCTTGTCACCGGACTTTTGAGGACATCCAAAGGAAACAATGCAATCTGGGTTGTGGTGGATCATCTTACAAATACTGAACACTTCATTGCTATTCAGGAGGATTTCTCAATGGATCAAATGGCATAGATATATATCAGTGAAGTGGAAAGGCTGCATGGAGTACCACTATCTATTGTGTGTGACCGAGATCCAAGATTCACCTCGAAGTTTTGGAAGAGTCTTCAACAAGCTCTAAATACTGAACTGAACTTCAGTACGGCCTATCATCCTAAAACTGATGGCCAATCCGATCGGACTATCCAAACACTTGAGGACATGTTGAGAGTGTGATCAATGGACTTTAAAGGAGGATGGGATCAACATCTTCCTCTGGTTGAGTTCTCTTATAATAACAGTTTCCACTCGGGCATCCAAATGGCACCATATGAAGGCCTGTATGGGAAAAGGTGCAGAACATCGGCATGTTGGGATGATGTCGGTGAACGTAAGCTTCTTATAATAGAAATGGTTGAGGAAATGGTGGATAAGGTTAAAACCATTCCACAACATATCAAGGCAGCCCAGAGCCGACAGAAGAGTTATGCAGATAATTTTCGACGAGACCTTGCGTTTAAAGTTAGAGACATGGTTTTTCTATGCATATCTCCATGGAATAAGTTCATGAGGTTTGGAAAGAAAGTGAAGTTAAGTCCAAGGTACATCTACCCCTTCGATATTATTGATCGTGTCGGGGTTGTGGCCTATCGACTAGAACTTCCACCTACCATGTCCAAAGTACATGATGTCTTTCATGTATCCCTCTTAAGTAAGTACATACCGGACCCTTCACATGTACTCTATTCTGAGGAGGTACTGTTGGAGGATGATCTTTCTTATGAGGAGCACCAATGAAGATCTTAGATTGTAGAGAAAAAGTTCTACGAAATAAGATAATGCCCCTCGTCAAGGTGTTGTGGTGAAACCAAACGTTTGAAGAAGCAACTTGGGAATCGGAGGAAATGATGAAGCTGAGTTACCCACATCTATTTTAGTGTGGGAAAAGGAAATTTCGAGGGAGAAATTTCTTAAGGGGGGAATATTGTAACGACCCAAAGTTTCATTAATATAAATCACTCTTGATCTAATTAAATGTCTCTTTATGTAAAACGTTTATATAAAATGTCATCTTATTTGGTTTTATGTTAAGAATTGTGACCGTTTCTTTTATAGTCGTTGAATAGTGATCACATGATTAGTATAAATATAGGGCTTTAAGAAACCCAATTTACTCAGACAAAGGAAGCAATGGCCTCATCCAGTAGAATTTCTCCATACGAAGCCCATTTGTCGACGTTTGGAAAAGATGTGGAATCTTTGGTATTTTCTCTTAACCAAGCCCAAGATGAGCTTCATCATGTCAAGCTCGAACAGGACCGTCTAAGGGAAAAGCAGAAGTTGATAGAGATTACCACTCGAGCGATGTTATCAGAGCTACCCCAAGAGTATGTCACCATCGCACACCTTACCCTTTGGTCTTATGCGACTTTTTTAAGGGGTTATGTAACAAATCGCTAGTATAATGTTCATGTACATTATTATTTGTATATAATAATTAATATACTTTCTTGTCATTATTGATACATTGTAAATAGTTTTAAAAGTACAAATAATGTTTTTAGTTATTATTTAATTAAGAATTCTATTTTATTAAATTAAGGGATTTTTGAATTAAATAATATTTTAATAAAATATTATTAATATTATTAAATTAATTTTTATTAAATATAAATTATCTTATAATTTTATGAATGCAATTGTGATTTTTATTAATGTTTGAAAGCCACTTTTGTCAAAACCCGTGAATTTTCAATAAATGTCGATTTTTATTTTAAAACTGAAAATTAACATATTTAAAAAATTATTTAGATAAAATAAATTTTCTTTCTGGAATCAAGATGTCGAAATTATCCAATGGTGATTTTTTCATAATTTTCTGAGACAGTCAAATTTTTTGGTAAAAATTAAATACCGTTCAAATATATAATGCATTTTATGACATCATAATGACCCAATAGTGATGTAATAAAATACTATAATCTTTATGTTCGGCCAATATATGTTTTACTATTAAAATAATGTGACTTTGGGTTTTTTTGACTTATTTTACAAAACATTAATGGATCCCTCAAGACTTATTAAACATCTTGTCTTTTTAAATTATTTTCCATGGGAGTGTGACTCACCTCCACATAAGCAACCCCATTATTTTAAGAATTTATGACTTTGGACTTATAAAATATTGTTTTCCTCTCCCCTTTTCCAAAAAACATGGGCAATAACCATGAGATGATTTGTGTTTTGGATTAGTTTAATGTAAGGGGTCCCAAACCTAAATAATAAAGAATTCACTCACATGTCCTATATCAAACCACCCAAACGCCCACTTCCTCCTCACTCAAAGCCTTTGGAGTTCATCCAACCTATGCCCTAATCTCTCCAGAATCCTCCCAAGATTCCCCAAGCTCCCAATAAGCCTCTTTCTAGCCTCTCTCAAGCCTTTGGAAGCACACTTCCAAGTAATGGTTTTTCTTCCTTTAACTTTTTTGTCCAATTTTCTTAGTATTATTATGACCTTTTAATTTCAATTATAAATGCTGGGGTATGGTTTCAAACCTCCCTCATACTTCCCTCTTATTTTTTTAATGATGGGAGTCCCCTTTCTCTTTCATTAAATGCCTCCCATGTACACCCGTTACAATGCTGAAATTCCGAAAGGAACTTCTCTCTCCCCATTTACATTCAAGAAATACTATTGTATCATGAATACAAATTACATTAAAATTTTTGGGACATGTATATATATGACCCCCCATAACTTTCCATTTAATTTAGATATGATGAGACACCCCTTCCTCTCTCATCAACCTTTTTTATGAATTCTTATATCACGTCGTTACGCTGCCGAAATTGTACCGATTTTCTAAGCCAATGCCATTGTGTAGTGAATACCATGCCCATTTCCCCATCAAGGGTATTCACCTTCATGTACATTTACTTATTGATTATAAAGTTTCATTCCACATTCCTTTGTCGTGGAATAAATGATTATGTTTTATGAATCCATGTTTTATGATCCATGTGGCACACTTATGCATGAAATGAAATGTTTAAGAAGGGTGTGCCGTTATAGCGCTCCAATGCATTGGGTAAAGTATAGTATCATGATACGTCATGTCCAATGATTGTTTACTCATTCTAATTCAAGTGAAACGAGTTTTTACTCATGATTTATGTGCAATGAGTATTTACTCATGCTCCATGTCCAATGAGCCTTGGCTCATGCTAATTTCATGTTAAGTGTTGTTGCCACATTTCCATGTTATGATTATCATGATTTATCATGCCATTATGTTCATGTTTCTCTTATTCTCTATTGATATGACTATTGTCTAAAATGTATTTTACTCCTCATGTATTCCATGTTTATTCCCTTACTGGGCTTTATAGCTCACCCCTTTTCTTATGCATGTCCTCAGGTTATCCCATGCAATGCTAAGTACGAGGGAATTTAGTGGTCATGTAAAGGAAGTTTTCAATAAAGATGTTGTATTTCATTCTTTAAGTTGTTATGTAATGATCCTAAGCCTCAAAGACACTAGACCTCTTGATCTTACTTGTTGTATCAAGTGAATGGTTTATGTAATAAATCATGTTTACGTTTGTAATAAAAGTAGGGTTGTCATACAACTGGCACAGATATATATCAGGGAAGTGGTAAGACTTCTTAGAATACCACTATGTATTGTGTCCGATCGAGATCCAATATTCACCTATAAGTTTTGAAAGAGTCTTTAACATGCTCTGAATACTAAACTGAACTTCAGTACGGCCTATCATCCTCAAACTGATGGCCAATCCGAGCAGACTATTCAAACACTTGAGGACATGTTGAGAGTGTGCTCAATGGACTTTAAAGGGGGATAGGATCAACATCTTCCTCTGGTTGATTTCTCTTATAATAATAGTTTTCACTCGAGCATCCAAATGGCACCATATGAACCCCTTTATGGGAAGAGGTACAGAACACCGGCGTGTTGGGATGAGGTCGGTGAGCATAAGCTTCTTGGACCAAAAATGGTCGAAGAAATGGTGGAGAAGGTGAAACCCATTCAGTAGCGTATCAAGGCAGCCTAGAGTCGACAGACGAGTTATGCAGATAACCGTCGATGAGACCTTGAGTTTAAAGTTGGAGACATGGAATTTCTACACATATATCTGTGGAACAAGGTCATGAGATTTGGAAAGAAAGGGAAGTTAAGTCCAAGGTATATCGGCCCCTTCGAGATTCTTGATCATGTCGAGGTTGTGGCCTATCGACTAGAACTTCTACCTACCATGGGAAAAGTACATGATGTATTTCATGTATCCATTTTAAGGAAGTACATACCAGACCCTTCACATGTACTCTCTTCAGAGGCGGTATAGTTAGAGGATGATCTTTCTTATGAGGAGCAGCCAGTGAAGATCTTGGATCGTGGAGAAAAAATTCTAAGCAACAAGAATACTCATCTGGTCAATGTACTATGGAAAAACCATAAGTACAAAGAGGAAACATGGGAACTGGAGGAAACAATGAGTGAAAAGTACCCACATCTGTTTGTGGCCTAGAATGTAGAATAAAATTTTGAGGGCGAAATTTTTTAAGTGGGGAAGATTGTAACAACCCAAACTTTCATTAATGGAAATCCCTCTTGATCTAATTAAATGTCTATTTATGTAAAATTTTTATATAAAATGTCAACTTCTTTGTTTTTATGTTAAGAATTGTGACCATTGCTAATATAGTTGTTGAACAGTGATCACATGATTAGTATAAATAGAGGGCTCTAACAAATCCAATTTACTCAGATAAAGGAAGCGATGGCCTCATCTAGTAGACATGCCCCATACGACGCCCATTTGTCAGAGCTCAGAAAGTATGTGGATATTTGGGCTTTGATCTTGACCAAGCCCAATCCAATCTTGAATATGTTGAGCTCAAGCAGAACCTCCTACGAGAGAATTGGAAGTTGATAGAGATTACCACCCAAGCAATGTTATCCGAGCCACCCCAAGAGTGAGTCACCATCGCACACCTTACCCTTCGGTCTTATGAGAGTGTTATAAGGGGTTATGTAACAAGACATTAGCACTATGGTCATGTACATTATTTTGGTATATAATAATGAATATACTTTCATTTTATTATTATTACCTTGTAGATGGTTTTTAAAGCACAAATCGTATTTTTAGTTAATATTCTACTAAGAAATCAATTTTGTTGAATTAATGGAATATTGAAATAAATAATATTTTAATAAAATATTATTACTATTTTTAAATTAATTTTTTTACATATAAATCATTGTATAATTTTTTTAATTCAATCGTAATTTTTATTAAGGTTTGAAAGCCATTTTTGGTCAAAACCCGTGAATTTTCGATAAATGTTAGTTTTTATTTTAAAAGTGAAAATTAACATATTTAGAAAATTATTTAGATAAAATAAATATTATTTCTATAATCATAATGTCAAAATTATCCAATGGTGAATTTTTCATAATTTTCAGAGATAGTCAAATTTTTTGGTAAAAATTAAATACAGTTTAAATATATAATGTGTTTTATGACATCATAATGACCAAATAGTGATGTAATAAAATAATATAAGCTTTATTTTCGTCTAATATATGTTTTACCATTAAAATAATGTGATTTTGGGTTTTTTTGACTTATTTTACAAAGCATTAATGGACCCTTCAAGGCTTATTAAACATCTTGTATTTTTAAATTGTTTTCCTTGGGAGTGTGACTCGCCTCCACATAAGAAACACCGTTATTTTAATAAGTTAGCACTTTTTACTTATAAAATATTTTTTTCCACTTCCATTTTCCAAAAACCATGGGATGGTTTGTGGCTTGTATTAGTTTAATGTGAGGTGTCCCAAACCTATATAATAAAGAATTCCCTCACCTTTCCTATATAAACTCACCCAAGCTCCAACTTCCACCTCACTCAAAGCCTTTGGAGTTCGTCCAACCTCTTCACTCTTCTCTCTATAATCCTCCCAAACTTCCCCAATCTCCCAAGAAGCCCCTCTCAAGCCTCTCTCAAGCCTTGGGAATCACACTTCCAAGTAAGGGTTTTTCTTCCTTTCTCATTTTTGTCCAATATTCTTTAAATTTTTATGCCCTTTTAATATCAATTATAAATGTTGGGGTATGGTTTTGAACCTCCCCCATACTTCCCTCTTTATTTTTGAATTATGGGAGACCCCTTTCTCTCTCATTAAATGCCTCCCATGTACACCTGTTACTATGCCAAAATTCCGAAAGGAATTTCTCTCTCCTCTTTTACATTCAACAAATTCTTTTTGTATCATGACTCTAAATTCCATTACAATTGTTGGGAAATGTATCTATATGACCCCCTTACTTTCCATTTCGTGTACATATGATTAGACACCCCTTTCTCTCTCATAAACAATTTTAAATAATTCTTACGTCGTGCCGTTATGCTACCAAAATTGCATCGATTTTCAAAACCAATGTCATTGTGTAGTGAATACCATGCCCATTTCTCTATCAAGGGTATTCACCTTTATGAATATTTACTTATTGATTATAAAGTTTCATGTATGAATTATATATTCCTTTATCATGGAATAAATTATTATGTTTTATGAATCTATGTTATATGATCCATGTGGCACACTTATGCATGAAATGAAATGTTTAAGAAGGGTGCACACTTATAGTGCTCCAATACATTGGGTTAAGTATAGTATCATGATACATCATTTGAAATGGGTGTTTACTCGTGCTAATTCAAGTGAAAATAGATTTTACTTGTGCTTCATTTGCAATGAGGATTTACTCATGCTTCATGTGCAATGAGCCTTGGCTCATGCTAATTCCATGTTAAGTGTTGTTTCCACATTTACATGTTATGATTGTCATGATTTATCATGAATTTATGTATATGCTTCTCTTTTTATCTAATGATATGCCTATTGTCTAACATTTATTGTATTCCTCATGTTACTCCATGTTTATTCCCTTACCGAGCTTTATAGTTCACCCTTTTCTTATGCATGTCCTCAGGTTATCCAATGCAATGCTAAGTATGAGGGAATGTAGTGGTCATGTAAAGGAAGTTTTGAATAAAGATATTGTTTTCATGTTTTAAGTTGTTATGTAATGATCCTAATCCCCAAAGACACTATACATCTCGATCTTCTATGTAGTATCAAATGAAGTTTATGTAATAAATTATGTTTAATTGTGTAATAAAAAGATCATGGTTGTCATATAACATATTGAGGCCAACCCAAACAATGGTTGAGGTATGTTCTTCATGTTTGTGATTTGTGCATTTCTCCCATCATTCATTTCACATTCCACGTTGGAAATTATTTTTGTTATAAGTTCAAAAAATACCTAGTAGTAGATCATTGTGTAACCCATATCTAGAAATATTGATCTATATCATGGGTTCAAGATCAAGATTTATGGAATAAATGAGGTGTTACGGTGAAAACATGTTATTGAGGTTCGGATTAGGGACCCATTTTTCGTGAGTTCTACATTTGATGGTGCAGCATGACGGGGGATGCCCATCAGAAAATTAGGAGGCCAGAATCCAGCCACCTATGATTACTCGGGAATGGTTTTCCATAGATCTTGGATATATGGGGGTGATTTATGGAAGATCTACAGGTGGAGATGGTGCAAAGTGGAAGGCGCATGAAGAACCATTGGGTTCTAGAAGAATCCCAATGACATGACATATAGTTTGAAAAAAACGCATTGTTTGGACTTTGGCTAGGATGGATTGGGTTTATACATGAAGAATTAAACACACATAGTGTGGACCCCACCACATATTGTGTGACCTTGTGGTATCATCTTGGTGTGTACTCATGTGGTACATAGGCACAAACACATCTAGACACATGACCATGCCCAAAGTAAATGAGAATGATTGTGTACTCAGAAACAACCAAGGTACTCAGACACACCTAGGTACCCAGGAACAACCACTGTACACAGGAACATGAAGATTACACAGGAGTGAGCCAGAGGACACAGGTAGACCCGGTCTAGCCACGACATATTGTGTACTCCTAGGACACATCATGTAGTTTTCCCAAGGAAAGTTGGGGCTCTTGTTCTCTACATTCTAGAGAAGTATTTGTAAGGTGCATCCAATTATCCTATCCACATGTGATATCATTCAAGAATTACATATTGATCATTGGATGTGATCCCCTCAATGTGACTAGGCTAAGATAGAGTTCAATAATTCCTTTGTGTGACCCGAGGTGTGATCCTATATCATTCCTTCTTCCATATGTGGGGTTTGAGAAATTGGCATGAACCAGATACATGGGCGTACAATCCCCTACTTAGCACATTATTCCAAGTAGGTTCAGTTGTACCTCATAGGTCTTATGTGAGATCCCCTATTGGTGAAAAAATATCTTCTAAGTTCCAATGATTACTTCATCATGGAGAGACCCGATGAGCACAAACTCTTGGAAGACTTCCATTGGTGTTATCAGGATCATGGTGTGAGTTCTCTAAGATGAGAATTGCATAGAATCCTTAAGCAGAATCCTATGTATGGTAGTATTTTTGTGATTTTACTTTGATACTTAGTGTTTATCTTTAGTATATTCAGATTTTTATATTGTGATTTCTCATATTATGATTGACATGCCTTTGGGTTGATGAGATGAATACTCTATTGATGCTTTATGTTTGTTGATTTCTTGGTGTCCTATTTAGTATTGTAATACTCACCCATACATGGGATCTTCCTACACATATCATGTCTTATGTAGAAGAAAGATATTTCTAAAAAATAATAGTATGACCAAGAGAAAGAAGAGCATAGTGGGATTGAAATACCAGGGGTTTTACAAGGTATTACTTTTGAAACCAGTCCCCTCCTTCATAGAAGGTTTGAATATTTTACAGTTTTTGTGGGCTTGTATTTTGAACTTTCTTTTTCCAATAATTTTTCATACTCTGATGTGGGATATAAATAAATACATGAATTTTGTCATCTTTTTTACTTTTTCATTTATCATGGTGTTGGTGATTGGAGATGTATGTGTGTATAAGTACCTTAGGATAAGGCCTCCCATGTGTGTGATATTCCTACTTAGCACTTTTCACCAACCTATGGCCTATTAGAGATGGGTTGTGGGTGTAACACTTGGTCGGTCACTATCCAGGATGATCTCAAAGGGTCGAGTCATGAAATAGTGATATTAGAGATGTTACACATTAGGATCATAGTTCATAGATTATATAGATATGGGGTTTGTTTTTGGAACAAGGGAAATCATGTTAAAGTTTCTTGATTTCAACTCTAAGGCTAGGGACTCTAGTGTTGGTGTAATGACCGATGTATCCATTCACCAAGAATCTGATAATCTTCTTGTTGACTTAGTATATATAGACACTGGAAGCAGGGAATTTTTTTTTGCATGCATCATATAAGAATGGGTTGTGGTTTCCATGTCCTTGTTTAGTCATCTCCCCAGGTATACTCTTGAGCATGGTAAATCTTGTTTATTCATATATGAATCCATTATTATTTGTATCTAGGATTCTAGAGAAAGACTATGAGGAAGATCCTCCTAGTGCTCTGGAATCCATATATGGGCATGTGAAGGATGTGTTACCTCCAAGTGGTTTTTTGAGTTTTACTACCAACCGTTGATCAGGAAGTTGTACCGGTATTATCGACTATGTATGTGAATAGGATGGAAAAAATACATGAATTTTAGAGGTATTAACCACTCAGATTTTAGGGCAAACCAGATCCCCAGGTATCCAAGGATTAACTTGAGGTCATTATGTGAGTTTTTTGCCTATTGAGTACACCTCTAGATTAGATCGTTTTCCTAGCAGTGAGTCTTTCTCATGACTCCATAGGGTAGTGGTGGAGTTTGGTGACTTAGATACATAATTAGAGAAATCTTTATTGGATAGAGTTAAATTGTATCTTTGGGGAGAAGTTCTATCCATCCATATTTCAAGCAGTGTGTATCCAGGAGAATCTATATCTTTAGTAGAGAAACATGATCATGGAAGAGTATTCATCAAGTTTCATCAACAACCAAAATACTCTATAGATATGTTTCATGATTTTTTATTCTAAGAAAATAACTTCGAGCAGGGCATGCACCATGATACTAGGGTTGGTGTGATATCTCTTTTCATTCTTACCTGTACAGGGGTTCTAGAGTGGGCTTTGTTAGTGGAGAGATTTCCAGTTGACCAGACGTCGAATGTTGCTGCCATTAGTGGACACATTAGAGTTGGGTATTCAGTAGAAATTTTGTCAAAAATAGAAATTGGGATTTGGAAATACGAGATATTTTAAGAGGCGGTCTCAGGATATGGGGTTTGTAGTTCATGGATCTTATGATAGATCGAGTGAGCTAAGAGAGAGGCGAAATTTCTATTGCGATGGTTGGGGACATCTCACGTGGGATTTTCTGACCCTCCATATAGCTAACATAAATTTGGTCAATATACCATCTAGAAAGAGAAAATGGTTATATAAGGGTTGTTCCATAGGGTACAAGATGTGGATAATAGTTGGACATGTTTCCACCACCACCCCCTGGTGGTCCACATCAGGCTCATGGAGATGGTGGTAAGGGATGAGGACAACTGTAGGTAGTGGAGGAAAATGACCCAAAGGCTCTGGGGATGATTATATATATGATCTATGTCTTACATACTTTATATTTAGTGTTTATAAACATAATAGTTAGCCATTACATTCTTGATACTTCCCTATTTTAGGGTCTAGAGATTCTGGTAGAGCCTTTGGCTCAACCTTTATAGTTACTCCTACCATAGGGGATTCAATGATCACACACTTATTTTGATAGTGTGATTTGACTCTATGAGGAGGGATATTATTATGGTATATCTTTATAGAAGCGATGAGGCCTTATTAATTCATACTAGTTATAAATGGGTTATCTATAATTCATGTGCATATTTATTGTTCCAAGAGGAGGATGAGGTGTGTCCACAATGATGGGATGAGGTTTTCCTTTGTGGTTGAGAAGGAAAACTAGGTAGTGTAGGACAATATCATACAAATAAAAATACAACTGATTACTTGACAGTTTGAAAGTAATAACCAGTAGATAAGTAGATGCTATGAGGTATCAATTTCATACAGTGGTTCCATAGTATGAGGATGTATTCCCCGAGGTAGTGTCAGGCTTGCCTCTCTATAGAGAGACAAACATCTTTGAATAAATACATCCAGGGACTACCCCTATATATACAATATCATATAATATGGATCCCATAATGCTTTTATATCTAAATATTATGTTACGGGATTTGTATACAAATGGATTTTTCAGACCTAATGTGTCACCCTGGGCATTGACAGTGTTGTTCACTAAGAAGGCAGACAAGAGCATGAGTTGGTGTGTGGATTTTCATCACCTAAACCAAGTGAGAAAGAAGAATAATTATCCTCTACTAGAAATTTATGACATCCTTGACCAGTTTAAAGGAGAATTATGTACTTGGCATCCGATTAGGATCACATGATACCCTTGAAGATGGTTCCGCACACACTTTGAGAGAACCAACATTATGGGAAGATATCAAAGTGTTAGATCTAGATTTTAGAGGTTGCGTTTTTGTGGCATTTAACCTTAGTTAAAGGGGTAGTGGTGGGCCTAGTGAAGGTTGATGCAGTTCTAGCTTGGGAGCCACCCAATAGAATAATTGAGGTTTATAGATTCCTTGGGTTAGCTGGATACTATCAGATATTTATCCCTAATTTCTACAAGATATTAGAAACATTGAATTATTTAACCTGAAATGGGTAACCTTTAATTTGGAATGAGTGGTTCCAGTAGTATTTTTAGGGGTTGATGTAGTGGTTGATGAGTGCCCCCATCTTGATTCTTCTAGAGGAGGGTGTTGAGTATATAGTGTTATGTGATGCCTCCATAATTGGGATTGTATTTGTTTTAATATAGCGGTATGAAGTGATCAGATATGGGTCTTAGAAGCTGATTCCTCATGACTATAGACACATGACCCATAATATTGATCTGAAAACAATGGTCTTATCCCTAAATATGTGGTGACAATACCTTATTTGTGAGAATTTCATCATCTTTTATGAGTACAAGTGTCTCATGTATATCATTTCATAGATGGATCTTGACATGAGATAGAGGTGATGGATAAAGTTCCTCCAGGTTTACAAATTAAAAATATACTATAATTATATAAAGGGTAATTTTGAGACACATTATCTTAGTAGTAGATCTTTTTCATAGTTTTTTAGTGAGGTTTCAGAGTAGTTGACCTCATTGCAGTTTTCCTTAGTAGATGAGGATAGTAAAACTTTACCCCAATTGATAGTTGTTAGCCCTACACTTCTATATCATGTTAGGGAATCTCAACATAGTGATACCTACTATGAGACAATACATATTCCAATATACACTAAATTTGATCCTGTTGAATTTTATGATGGTGGGAGAACATTATTATTTTTAGATGATGGATGATGGAACCAGTGAAATTATGGGAGGAGGTATTGAGGGGATTTCATAGATCCCCCTTAGAGGTACATCTAGGAGTGGAAATGATATACTTAGACCTTTATTATTAGTTTTGGTGGCTAGGGGTGAAGAAATGAGTAACATAGATTGTCCCAAAATTACTCACTTTTCATAAGATGATGGCTAAGGACCAAGTTCCAATTTGATTGGACCAACCCCTAATGTGGCTGAGTGGAAGTGAGATGTTAACTCTGTGGCTTTTTTGAGGGGGATTCCATGATCAAATATGGAACACAATTCCATCTAGGTGATTGTAGACTAACTCACAATTTCAACCAACTTTCATGCTATCAGAGAGCAGAGTTCAGTGGAGATATTGGGATGCTTATACATGCTGGAGATAGTATGGCTTCATGGAGTTCCCTCAATGATTATTTTAGACCATGATGATCCCTTCATTTTATGATTATGGAGAGGATTATGGGAGGCCTTTGTGACTCAGTTGTTTTTTAGCATGACGCTTCACCCCAAGACTAATTTCTAGAGTGAATAGACTATTTTTGTTTTAGATGACATGATTTAGGATTGAATTTGGAAAGTTTTCATAGTTGGGAGGATCACCTATCCTTTATGATGTTTTTTATAATAAAAAATATCATTACACCATCAATATGGAACCATTAAAGGCCTTGTATGGGAGACCCTGCAAATAAACACTATGTTGGACTGATCTAGGAAAGTCTACACTCATGAGCCCATAGTTTGTGTGATATACAAAAGAGAAGCTGTAGATCATCCATGAGTATAGGAGGACTTCCTAGATCCATTAGATGTTTTATTCACATTGATGATAAATTCCTTTGGAGTTTGATGAGCCATGTGATCCTAAAGTTAGCATCTCAATGATGATTGCAGATATTTGATTAGGGAGGTAAGTTATCTATGAGGTTCTTTATACCTTTATAAATATGGAATAGGGTTGGAGAGGTGGCATATTTGTTGTACCTACCACTTTAGTTAGAATGAGTACATGATTTCTTCCATTTATCATAGTAGAGGATATATGTGAATGACCCATTGCAAGTTATTGACTGGGGTGAGATGGACATCAATGATGGAGTAACCTTTACATAATAACTAGTAGAGAACAAGGATAAATAAGAGAATATCCTTTTTAGGAGTGTGATTTTGTTGTTGTGTTTCTGGTGGTAGTACGATAATATTTAGGAGAGCACCTTAAAGAGGGAGATCCATATTCAAGATCATTACCCTAGCCTTTTTAGAAGAATTTTTTATTCTCTAGAAAAAATCCCTAATGTGGGGAAAATATAATGAATTTCCTTTCCTTTTAAATTTTTTAAATAATTTAAATAATTTTTTTGAAGATATGGACTAAGTTTCTCATGAGATTTTAGGGCCCGTGGAGGATCGATATAGAGAAACTCAATGACCCTTATCTTGTATCCTCCATTATTAAAATTTATTACCTAAATGAGCACCCCAGAAAAGTTAGTTCCACCCATGGTCTTTTCATGGATCTTCATCTGGAATAATCATCTGTATAAGAAGTACGAAGCTGGGGGAATTTCAAAACAACTCTCATTACCCTTATTAATTGTTCCCTAAGTATATATATATATTGAGAGGCACATACAGTAATATAGTAGGTTGTTCCACCCCCAAGACATACCCATGAAATTATCAAACCATCTCTCTTTTCAGCTACCTGTCCAAAGTCCATGAATATCATATGAATCTGGGGTTACTGGAATTGTATTATCTTCCAAAAAACCCTAAGTAAATTCCACTATACTATTATACAAACAAACAAAACCACCCCACTCACCACACTAATAAACAAATTTTATCACACCAACCTCAAACTTCTCAAGATAATTTATATTCACAATCCATTTGATATATATATATATATAATAGGTTTACACAATTTTAACTAAACTAGAATTACCTAAACTACTTAAGAGATAAGATGGTTGGACTGACTCAAAAATGAAAATAAGGACAAAGGGAATTGATTTGATATTGAAGATTATTTTTCATAAATTTTCTTTATTAGCAATTATATTTCTTTGGATAACAAGTGTTTACTTTTATCCTCTACTATAACTATCTAAATTAGTGGAATACTCTCTTGGGGTTTCCTATAACCTATTTAGATGCATGATGAGTAATCCTGAAACAGAAGGTGAAGTTTAAGTCATTGGTCCCTCTCTCACTTCCCTTTATAACATTGAGGTTCCTCCAATACATTTCATCACTTTAACCATTCATTTATGGGATACATTTTTATTAAATTAAAATTTATATTAAATTAAGTTACACACTCAACATCTTTTATCAAAAAAACCTCCCCCTAAAATAAAAGGTTATTGTTGGATAATCAGTCAATTAGCAGGAATAAAATTAATTTGAGGTAAAGGAATAGATAGTTAGATTCTAAAGTAAAAATTTCTCTAGAAAAAGGAAAACATATTATTATAAATCTCACACAAATATGTGAATTTAAATATTACATAGTAAAAATAAAAATATAAATAAAAAGTTATAAATCTTGGAACAATGTGGTTAATAAAGACTATCTTCCTCCACTCTTGTTTTGAATTATTGATTGATATCTCTCACTTACATCAAACATCATTCTCCTGAGATAGTATTGGAACCTCCTATGACCTTGTAGAATTCGGTTCTGGGTTCTCTCGGTTTGGATCTTCTCCTTACATAGCAATGATGCTATTCTATTTTTAGAGATAATTGTATATGTTTGTAATTTTAAAATCACTTTCACCCAATCGTATTTTTCTCTCAGAAAAAAATATCCCTAATGGTATGTTTTAATATTTCTCTTTATCTTTCTATTTGAGAGAGAGTGGTGACTGGATGAGTCTTCTCCTGCTTTTTGGTGGATTCCAATAAATTGGTGGTAGATGAGGCTACATGTAAAATTATATTAAAATATTCTAAGATGGAATCCTATATCATGTGTGGATAACCCAAAGGATTAGGATTTTAAAAAAAATATAGATATGACACCCTATGTAATGGAGTGTGTGTCTTTCGTTCACCCCATTAATAGGATGCATGGCCTATGGTGTAGTGTACTCTCAATGCCCATAGTGGATTACACCCTATAAAATATTTGTTCTACCATTCTGGAACCCTTCCTATGGTGTAGTGACTTCATCCCCAAAAATATTTTCTACTGCCAATATTCACCCCTCCATGTCATAGTGGAGATCCTACGGTGATGTGGCTACTTGGTTTCCTTTCCCTTGTCCCCTACGTCACACAGTCTTGAATGTGGTTTGGTGGATCTTAAAATTTAGTGGCAGTTGATATCCCTCTATTCATCCATGAAGGATTATTTTTTATTCAAAATAATCATCATGGTAGTCCTCTCATGATCCATAGGAGATCCATGGTGACCCTGGTTATTTATATTGTCATTTGGATCCAAACAAATCATCTATAGTGGATCCCATGGTGGTTCTTGATGATTCGGATCAGTGAAAAAACAGTTTGTAGCATAGTAGAGGTGGAATGCGATGCAGTAGTGTGTCCAACAATGATGATTCATGAGTGGGCCAAGAAAATTTTGTATTTGTATGTTCACAACACCCATTCCATGGAATATATCCCACATCAAATTTTTGGTTGGTATCACCCCGTCTAATAAGTAAGAACATCCCCTTAGCCTCCCTACAAGTTAGATGGGTGTCGTAGGATTACCTACGTTGTCAAGAACCACTTCACGCTAGAAAAACTCCCATTTCATCATCGTGTTGACCTAACACCCACAAGTTAATGTTCCCATTTTGTGAAATTTATGCTCCTACTAACTCTTTTCGACCTTGTGGACTTCCCCATGTCCACGCCTAGTCGATCAACCTTTTAATGGTTTTTCCATGTGGCTTGAGTAATGTTGGTTGAGGTATATCATGGATTGGAACAATTTCTATGATAAGTCTTATTCTCTATTCCTTTTCACATAAAAACACTAAAAACCTAAAAATAATTAAACAAAGTAAAACAAGTACTTTTATTTATTTTTATCCCATTTTCCAAAATGTTATTCAAAATTAAAATTTACCAAAAAAAATGATCACTAATAATTAAAATATGGGTATTATCAATTACAAACTGAAAATTAGAAATTAAAATTATAAAATTTCATGAAAAATATGAACTCATCAAATCCAACACACTTAGACAATGCTTATCCTCAAGCATAAATCTTAACTAAGAATCAAAAAGGAAACCCCCATTATACCAATATATTAAATTAAAAATTAATATAAAAAATGATTTTCAATGATATAAAATAATGTTTAAATATCACATACAAAAAAAACATTCCAACTCATCACTATAAACAATGAATAAGAAATTCCCAAGGAAAAATGTTGTGATTAGTAATCTATTCAATCGATGTCTTTTAAATCATCATTATTTTCATTCCAAGTTGTGATCTACCTCATCCTTTTTTATTCTCTCATCACTCAAGGTCAAATTAATATGTGAATTTCTTTTTATACATTGATTATATGAACCAGACTTATGAATTTAAAAATGATCTACTTTATCCAATTATTTTATAAAAGTTTCAATAAAAATAAATAGAACATGGAAACTTAAGATCATATGATTATAAAGATAAAGTATGGTAGGAAATTGTTGAATAAATCATTAATATAAAAAAATGAGGTCGATCTCTATGTATTAAGTATGATAATAAAAGTAAACATAATGAAATTATCCTCTTAGAAAGTACATCTTCCCCAAATCCAAATCCCAAGTAAGTCCATGAATAATGAAAGTATAATGAATATGCTACCCCACTATTTTTTCTTTTTCATATTTTTTTAATCATTTTTCAGAATTTGGGGTAAAAAAAGTCTCACATCAATCACCCAACCCCAATTGAAAAAAATTATTTTTCAAGTGATGATGATTTTTGATCATCCAAAATTCAACCCATATTCTATCCATTTTTTCCTTTTAGTGTGGTAGGAAATCAAAATAGTAAATAGTTACATATACATTATTTAATTGTAATTAATTACCCAAATAATTTTCCTCAAGAAAAAACATCCCCTATACAATGATCACCCTTTTATCCAAAACTTGAACTTTAAAAATCATGAAAAAAACTATAGACTGGGTAGGAGTTGATAAATCGACTCAAAATGTGGTTATTCATATCGAAGGCCATTCATGGTCTCTAAGGGATAAAATAAGGAACAATGATAGGTATGTATTAAGGATAGTGTCTAAATTGAACAAAATTTACTCATTAATCATTTATTGAATATGTACAATCATCACTTTGAAAAGACGTAAATCCAAATTCTAGTAGATAATATGTCATATGTTCTCCCAAGGAATTTTATAAGCAAGAAATTTAAAATTCAACATTAAAATCCTCTCAGTAACAAGATCATGTAATTTTAATTCAATCACGCATGACATGTTTTACAATAATAAATCAATCAACATTAATTTCAAAAAAATAAAATCATGAATGATGGAAGGTAATTTTCAGTAACATATGACTAAAAATAAAAATCATGATTCATTGAATTCAAATCCTATGTGTAACTCTAATAATTCAATTTCCCCATCTTACTTGTTTAACTCAGGAAACTTGAAAATTAAAACATGGAATATTTAGGTTATTAATAATTCTAAGTATCAAGGATTAAAATCTAATCACTAATCTAATCATGGGTATACATTTTCTCATTAAAACTCAAAAACTGAAATATTCTTGAGAATTTAGGGGACTTTAAGTTAATTATGAAAATTATAGATTACTACCCTTTGATATGAATCTTTTATATTACTGTATCTTACTTACTTTTAACTTTATAGTCCTAAAAATGAAGTAAAAATAGTGAAAACACAAGTTCCATGATTTTATGTTTATAAATAATGGGGGAGGTTTCATTAAATCTAAAATTAAAACCTAAACTAGAGTAAAAATAGATAAAAACTCAGGTTGTGTCCCAAAAATCACTTTTATGGAGTTCATTAAGCTCAACCTTACCTCTTGGATTATGTAATAGGAGTAGGTAATTTATCCCACCATGTCATATTGAACCAATTGTCTGTTTTTTGAGTGTATGGTGTGCTTTTCTAGTCTTCCACTTCCTTAAAATGTCTTCTTCGTATTATCAAGGGAAGTACTGAGTATTAGAAACCCACATTATCTACAGTAAAAAATCTTGGGAAATAATGATAGGGTGTCACTTCTCTTTTTCTTATTTTAGTGGCTGATGTGCATCAAATTATACACTCATATTTTATATTTTAGTATCCACCCTTTAATCATATTCCCCATGGGGTTAATTCACCATAAGGTCTAAAGTATCATTCCAAATGTTAGTATCCCCAAGTTCTTATTCCCCTTTATTTTTGTCTTATTCAGTATTGCAGGGTCCTTCCACTTCTTCTTTCTCAACAAGAGGGGCTAACCAAAATCCAAATAATATTACACTCATGAGGAAACAAAACTGCTCTATCCAGTCTTGGTTCCCTTCCTCTTATACTTCTATTATTTATTATTTTTCATTAATTATAGTTTACATCATAGTTTTTTCTTATTTAGTTGGTTTCTATGATCATCCTTCGTCAGTTCAATCATGCTATCCCACAATTTAGCACCTCACATCTCCCTTCCTTCCTTATTCTTCTGTTTTTAGTAGGAATTCTTATTTTTTCCTTATTATCAACATCAAGAACTAGTGTAAAGGTGTTATAAAAGGTGCATTAAAAATTATAATTAGGGTTGGAACTTACCTCTTGTACCTCAGATACCTTATCCATGCTCTCTATGAGTTTTAATACTTCTTTGAACTCAAATTTTTCATTTTAGAGTTACACATATAGATTTTGGTGTGATTGTGGTACTTTCAGTTTTTTGGAAGATCCCATACTTGATGTTGGATATCCTTCTTGAATTATTCAAGTTCTTTTGTGAGGGTTTAAAACTAGATCACTAATTATATATATTCCCTAATTCTTTCATTTTCCTGAGATTTCAAACCAAAAACACCCGATACGTAAAGTGAAATAAGAATGAAGAAGAACATAATATAAAATTAGAAAACAGAAAATTGGGGTATAAAACAATTTTCTATCTATTTAATTTAAAATTGTCATAATCCCTATAAATTTTACCATCTTTTACTTCTCTTGGGATCATCATTAATTCCCTTCTTGATATAAAAATATAAAATTTATAGTAACCTGATTATAATAATTTCTATAATGAAAATTTCTGATAAGGCACAGTCGATCCCATGAAGAATAAGGCTATAACTATTTAATAGAAATTAAGTTTTTCATGATTGTAGACAAATCATAATTATTGAAACTAATTGAGAGATATGGTGGTTGTACTGAATCAAAAATGAAAATAAGGATAAATGGAAGTGAGATGATTTTGAGGATGGTTTCTTCGAAAACATACTTCATTGCCCATGAATATTCTTAGGGTAACTAGTGTTATTAGGTGATGGAAAAGCCTAAATAACCCATTTGTATTCTCCTATAACTTCCCATTCTTGAGTGGAATTGAAATTATATGACTATTTATTTATGTATGGGGTTTCTAAAGACATATTGAGAAAATGATAAAATATGATTTATTTTGGATTGGTTAACTAAGGTTTCCCATTTATTCCTGATATGATAGACCTTATACACTAATGAGCTATAAATTCCCTATATATAGATGAAATTATGAAGGATTGGGGTATCTTAAAGTATCATCTTCGATAGGGATACCCACATTAAATTTTTCTTCTCAAAAGGGTTTCAAAAGTTTCTTTTTATGTTGTTTCTTCTGATTGTTGCAAACTATACATAGACATATGGCTAGTCTAAGTATAGTATTTGGATTTCAGAGGAAATTAATCTTGTTTGTGTCCTAAATTTTAGAGGTTTATAATAGAACCATTTAGCATATATAGTGTTTTCATACCAAAATAGTTTTTAGGAATATACATAGATAGATATTTTCAAAACATTATGTGGTAGTCAATGGATATTTCATTCTACTATTATGAACCCTCATATGTGATTAATAATAATGAAGTTTAGATCAAGTTAAAAATTTCATTTTAGGTGAGACTAGTTAATTTAGTGTATGATAGTGACAACAGTCTACACTAGAAGAAGATTGCTCCTGTATAAGTGTAATGGAATCATGGTCTTCTTCAAGAAGAGATTTGGGGAGAATTCCTATTAATTATAATGATTATATATTTTTCCCACAACATATACAAATGAGTTGTTTCATAGTGAACTTAAAGTAATAAAAATTTAATATAAATTAATGATAAATTTAAAATATGTGAGTAAAATTATTGATAACCTTTTAATTTGATTGTTTTTTATGTATAATGTTTTTTATTCTGATTCTCCAAATTCCATTTCATGCCAGAAATCCATAAATAACATTGGAATAAAATATTGATACATTTAGTTTTTATTATGGAACATGTTTAATTAAACATCTCCATGAATTCAAAATATGTATAAAAATATATCTGAAGGTATGTATCGTGAGTGGTGGAATATATTTATTGATATTAACAACAACAAAACTCATGAAATATTAGAATAATTTCTAGAAAATTAACAGTATAAACTCATAAAAAACATAATTTTTATTAACATATAATTTATCAATATATGTTTAAAAATGATAATGATTCTTTAAAACATATAATCCTTCATACAGCTAGTGTTTAGAGTTTTCCAAGAAAATATCCAGGTTTGTTTTCTATTATTCACTAGTCTTTATATTCACATATTATACCCTAAGTTGTTTCTCTCTAATTATATATTTATATAATATTTTTTATTAAGGGTCACAACCTAGGCCACTATTTCAAAGAAAAATAGAGATGTGGGTTCATGTTCACTCGAATCCAGATAATAACTTCATTATTGATCCCACTAGAGACATCAGGGTAAATATTTTCCATTGTAATTTATTATTAAAAAATTACTATAAATATGAAATAACAAAATAATAATTAATTAGATAAACATATTAATTTCATATAATAAAATCATTGGAAATATTTTCATATTTATAGGATAAAATTTTAGATGTTTCAAATGTGAACCCCAATTAATCATCATCAATTTACAAAAATGATGTAATTATACTAATTTAAGGGATGATTCAACTCAAGAATATAGAGTTGATGTGTTTTATACCAACCAAAAAATTGCTTTTGAAGTTTATATTCATCCATTATTACAAAAAAATGGTAATGATTTCACCCTTGTAATAACTATATAAATTAGCAGAATGGAATACTAAGAATCCATCATGACCTATTCCAAGATTGGATATCTATGCATATTAGACAAGTAGATGCAAAATATAAACAATCCAAACAAGTCATAATTACAAAGAAATACATCTAAAATATAAAACAAATAAATTATAGTGAAAACAGATACATGAACACATAATAAAGTATACACCCATCTGAACTGGTCAATAAATTATCAATCCAAAAAATAAAACAACAACCCAAACACCTCCACCTGATGAATGACCACTCACCCTCCCCACAAATCTATCAATGGAAAAATATGGATACCCAACTGATGTAAAGTCTTGGGAACATGAATAAAATTAGGATACCTACATACAATCACCGACACTAGTGTGCATGTGGGTTGTGTATGAAACATGCCATATAGAATCACACTAAAGGGTAAAAAATTTCCTTCATAAAAATTTTCAGTAGTGATAGTT
Source organism: Viscum album (assembly GCA_963277665.1). Lineage (NCBI taxonomy): Eukaryota > Viridiplantae > Streptophyta > Magnoliopsida > Santalales > Viscaceae > Viscum > Viscum album. The sequence continues at coordinate 766,857,407 of OY728137.1, forward strand.
TGAACATGATATATAAAATAGGTTTTTCAATTTTTAGTTATCATGCATAAATAAATCATCTAGAATGATTTGTCACTTCCCTTTTTAAAACCATAAACAATACATTAATAAATAAGGCATAACAGGCTTAAAATCATTATTCTCAAACCAAAAATTGAACAAAATATTTTATTTGAAAGTTTCCATCCAACAAAGGAAATATATATTTTAAAATACACAAATAAAAAGCCCACCCCTTCCTATCTTTTCAAAAATTCGTTATCCAATACCATTTAGAAAATTATTACATCATTACATTATAAACCAAACTTTCAAAACCAATTATGAAATAATATGAAAATAAATTAAAATTCTATCAGAATCAAACACAACCATCCAAGTCACAAAAATGTCAAATATATATAATAAAAGTACAATAAACAATAAGTGGTTAATTTGTACCAAATCAATGATTGGGGATTCAAGTATGTCTGAAAAAATCCTCTATATAATCTTGGATTGGAATAAAGAATAATGGGAAACTCTCTGGGTTATAATATGAATGATACAACAAGTTTTTTTCTAGATTTATTATCTCTAGGTCCCCTAATTCAAACCATATCATCGCATTTTTATCTCTATCAGGATACTGAGTAATACACACACACACAAAAGACCCTAGGAGGTTGCAACTCCCTTGGGTAACTATCTAATGTGTGCACACCAGAATATTATAACACACATATGTCCCTTGTATTATCCAAATAGGTTCAAATGATATCAATAAATATAGTTGAGAAAGAAACAATTCACTAGACCATTACATAAATCAATAATACCAAAACTCAATAAAATAACCCTCATTTCACCTCCTAAGTCCTAACAAGAAACAAAGCCTTTCATTTTATTAATTCCAGGAATCTTATAATGGAAAATAATATAAAAAAATACCCATAAGTTCCACAACATATAGTAATTTTAAATGTAAAAAAGGGCCTCAATGAGGGTTTCATAGTCCTAAAACAATTCCTTTTACAAATTTCCAAATGAACCTTTCAAGGTAGTCTGGGAACACCAATACATTCTGAAATATATTAAATCTCATTTTAAAGATCACATAAATTCTATTTATAAAATCATATTCTGAAATCAACTTTAAAATCAACACATTTTTTTCAAACCTCTTTTGAGAAACCAAGGTCCAACAAGCCTTTAGAACACTATAATAAGAACCGAAATTCCATATTTATCAAAACAAATCTATAGAAAACAAAAAAAATAATTACTCCAAAATGAAATACTTATAATCATCCTTTTAAATCCACAATACAAGTGGTAAATCCCCCCCCCCTTTAAAACAATTTAATTCATTTAAAATTGAAACCCATGAATTTATTCAAACAATAAACCTTGATCCAAAACCCTTCAAAATAATATATATAAAATTCATAGAATACTCCCACCATACCATGTATAAAAGGTCCATTGAAAATCGTTTCCATCCATCAAAGGTCTACCATTTTCATTAAATTTTATAATTAAACATTTATAACATCTAATAATTATATGGAAAACATTATAAGGGAAATTTCATAGAAAAAACTACCTTATCTCAAGACGAAACCATTCATAATAGATCAGATTTGATGAAGAATGAAAAAATGTACAAGGAAACATCCTTATCACCCCCCTAAGCATACAAAACCTGAATATTTCATCCACATTAACCCTAAATTTTGATCCCCATATCTCTTAGGGTTCATGAGAGAAAAAAAATCAAAAGATAAGGAAGATTGCAAAAGATATAAATTGAAATGAGGAGAATTATTTATGATGTCACATGAAATTAGAAGGTGTAACCCTGAAATCCAAGAGGATGAGAGGGGATAGATCCATTAATGGACCCCATAGGTGATCAAAATATAGTGAATAAATATGGAATTAAAGAAAAATAAAACTCAAGAAATTGAGGTTTTAGACTTTCAAGATTGATAAAAAAAATTGGCAGCATGCATGGTTAGGACATATGGTTTGGTAAACCATTTTCCAACCATTCAGTTGTAACTAGAAAAGAAAAATACACTAATGTGGTTTGGATGAAAATCTTTCTAATCTATGCAACAACTATGCAAAACCCCACTGCTAAAAAATATAACACTACTGCATGACCACCCTCATGGTTTCCCCATATTGTGAGCACACCATGTACCAATACCCCATTATAAAAATAGATCACATGGTTTCCACTATAAATCTCATTTTTTGGAACCAATAATGTACTAACCAAGTAGACTAACCATGAACTAATAAAATGAATATAAATAACACCTTCACAATACTTAATGCATTGTTTACCCTTAACTGATTGAACTAAACTGTGAAAAAGAAAAAAATTCCCCAAAAATTATATGACTAAATGGTTATTCTACAAATTACCATTAATCTTTCAATTATACATTTCATTTATTAATGTGGTCTTAAAACATTAACACTTAATCCATTTCAATAAAAAATAAAAAAATTACATGAAAAATATATATCAATCGATCATCTATATGTCATTTCATTCTAAACGCACTTTAAGCCATTATCCAATCGATTTTTAATCAAGGGTTCGCTTACCCAAATGGTAGCCATAATCCAGGTCGCATCAACAATTTATTCCAAAGGGATCCAACCAATATTACAATCCATTATTTACCAATAAATAATAAATAAATAAATTATAATTCTTGTTACGATGGTTCAATTCTTAGTATTTCAAATACTTCACAATTAAACAGACCATTGGGTTTGGATTCAGACTTACTACCTTTAACCAAATGTTAAGAAACACCAACAAAAGGTCAGACCAATAGAAAATATGGTGATAGAGATCAATGAAAAATCCTAGATCAAATCGGATCAAGATCAAAACCCAACAAAAAAGTGGTCAAGTGGTTTACACTACAATGACAAAGAATGATTGAAGAGATGGGAAAACCTAATCAGATCAACTCACTAGGGATTAGGTATAGAAATATAATGTTCAGAGTAAAAGGAAGGGAAAAATGACCTATAAATCATCCAACGATTATATGAGGAAGGGCTTCACTAAAACATTGAATAAATCATATGTAATTCCCACTTAAAACTATTGGGATTGAATAATACATTGTGTTTAATCCATTCACATCATTTATTTCTACATTTTCGAGTTATGTCAACCAACCCATCACCTCATTTTAATATTTATCTTGATAGATATTTATATGAAATGAATTTGGATCATGGCGTGTACCCACTTCACGTCCTGAACCAGTTCATAACATGTGTCTTGCGGTAGTTACACATCATGTAATATTCTCATGGTGTGTAAAATCTCTACATATAGTTTTCATCCCAGTTTCTATAAAAGGACCCAAACCACCTCCAAAGCCTTCAAACCCATGTAAAACCCTCATAAACTCATTTAACATAATTATACCTGAACTCCATTAATTAAAATAAACATACAACCCCAAACTTTAGTTTATTTTCCTTAAAAAAGGCTTTTTGTATCTGAACAGAACTCATATACAAAGGTCCAATTAAAAGATTAAAGAGGGACAACCTAGAAAAATATACAGGATCTTATAACCTCCCCATTATATAATATATCTTCCTTGAGATACTCCAATAATCATTGTGGGGTCTCGATGAACATGTCTCACCGATGTGCTCGCATATCATACTCCCTCTCCTCGGTCTCCCCTTGAACATACTCATGTTTCCACTGCCTGAACCATAGGTATAAGAAACCATCGTATATAATTTCCACTACTGGTTATGATCCTCATCAGATGATCCTCAAAGGATGCATCAGAAAAAATATTTACTTGATTAATGTCCCCCACATGAGAAAAGTTGGGATAATATCTCTAAAGCTATGATACATGAAACACTTCATGCATGAAACTGTAGAATTTTGGAAGGGCTAATCAGTATGCCACTATATTGACCCTGTCAACTATCTTAAACAGCCTAAAAATAGGGATCTATTTTTCCCAATTTAATGATACAACATTTCCACAACCAAGGTGAAACCTGGAGGAAAATATGATGGCCAACATTGAACTCTAGAGGTCATATCTGATGGTTAACATACAATTTATTCTTACTTTGTGTGGTCACCGACCACCTTCTGATCAACTAAACCTACTCGGAAATCTCTTGCATGAGACTAGGCGCAACAAGTGTTGACTCACATACATACAACCAATGAATAGTTTAATGGAACAACCTTCCATATAAAGGCTGAAAAGTTCCATTTGGATTGATTCTTGGAAGATTTTATTATATAAAAACTCCATGTCTACCATATTCTTCTCCCATGATCCACTAAAATACAACACATAGGCTCCCAAAAAATATTACAGAACACAAATAGTCCTCTTAGATTGACCTTTACACTAAGGATGATAGGTCTTACTCATAATAACCCACAATCCTAGAGCCTTCTAAAAACCCTTCTAGAATCATGAAGTGAAGTGAGGATCACTATCAGAAATGATATTCCCCAAATAAGTGGGATACCTTCTTCAGTCGATCCATAATCACCCATAATTCATCATTACAATGGGGTGTCCTAGGTAATATTGTCACAAAATACATAGTGACATCATCCCATTTCTTATCAATAATGGGAAGAGGATGCAATAGCTCATTTGGGTTGTGATTCTCAGATTACACCTAATAATTGGTGAAACATCTTACCCCAATGCCCATTATGAAATTATTTATTCCTTATCACTAGTACATTATTTATAGATCATGATACATCTTTGTCAATTGAGGATATTCCCCTCATCTAGAAGCATGAAACTCTTTTGTAAACTCCTCACGAAAGATCGTAGAAACCCATACTCTACCACAAAAAATAAGATAATTCACACTACCAAGAGACTATCATGACGGTTTCTCCCCACCATATAATCTGTCTCTCGAAAATAGGCCCTCCAGATCAGATAACTCCTCTATCTTATTCTGGTCCAACATCACAATTTTAACAGATTTTGAAGTCAGAGATACTCATCCCTATGAATCCTTAACATCCCGATGCATGTCTACAAAGAGTTCCATCATCCACTGCTCCTCACAGGACACCCAAACTACCTCTATCTACATCTTCCAACTCAAATCATCAGTATAATCATTTCTCTTTCTTGTCATATAATCCAATATAAAGTTGAAAGACTATAGATACTTGACCCATATCCTCTGTTGAAGTTTTAGGTCCCACTAAGAAAAGATGTACCTAAGCCTCTTTTGGTAGTTTTAAACTATATACCTCTCACCCATAATATAATGTCTCCAACATCTCAAGGCATGTAAAAATGCTTCTAACACCACATCATGAGTATAAAAATTACTCTCATTTGGTATCAACTATCCACATCCATAACCAACCAATTGATCCTCCTACATCATAACTTATCTGAATTACATGACACTCCTATTTTTATTCTTTTTGTGTATGATGTGTGTCAAATTCTACACTCAAATTTTAAATTTTAGAAGCCATAATTTAATATTCTTCTCCATGGGGATACTACACCATAAATCCAAAATTATAATTCCAAATGTTAGTAGCCTGAAGCTCTTATTTCCCTTTCTTGTCTTCTTATTCAGTAGTGGAGAGTCCCTCTAAATCTTCTTTCTCAATAGGATAGGGTATCCAATATCCAAAAAATATTACATTCCTAAGGAAACAAACCTTATTTATCCAGTCTTGTTTCCCTTCCCCTTGTACTAATATTCCCTCTTCTTTTTCATGTATTATAGTTTATTTTGTAGGTTTTTCTTGTTCATTAAGTTCTGGATGTTCCTACTCCATTATTTCAATCATGTTATCCAACAATTTAGCATCTCCCCTATCTCTTTCTTCCTTATTATTCTTTTTCTAATAGGAATTATTATTTTTCCTCATTATCATCCTCAATAACTAGTGTAAAGGAGTTTTCCATGTGGAATTAAAAATTATAATGAGGGTTGGAACTTACCTATTGTACATCATCTGCCTTGGTCATGATCTTCAGGAGTTTAAATCCTTCTTCGAACTCAAATTTTAGGTTGTGGAGTGACACTTTTAGATTTTGGGGTGGTTGTGGTACTTTTAGTTTGTTTTGAAGATCCCATACTTGATGTTGGATTTCCTTCTTGAGTTCTTAAATTCATTATGTGAGGGTTGAAAAGTGGATCATAAATTGGATTTGTGCCCTAATTTCTACTTTTTCTTGAAATTACCAACCAAAAACACCTAATACATAAAGTAAAATAAAATTGAGGAAGAACCTAATATAAAATTAAAAATCTGAATAGTGGGAGATAAAAGTGTTTTCTAACTATTGAATTTAAAAATTCCTTAATCACTATAAATGTTTCCATTTTTTACATCTCCAAAGAAATTTTTTAATTCCCTTGGTGATATCAAAACAAAATATTTATTGTAACCTAATTGTAATAATTACTAGAATGAAGAATAGTGATAAGACAGAGTTGATCCCATGAAGAATAAGTCAATATGTATCCAATAGCATTGAAATTTTTCATAATTATAACTAAAAAAGAATTATCGAAACTACTTGAGAGATATAGTGGTTGAACTAACTCAAAATTGAAAATAAGGATAAATGAAAGTTAGTTGATATTGAGGGTGGTTTCTAAAAAATTTACTTCATTATCCGTGAGTCTTCATAGGGTAAATAGTGTTAGTAGGTGATGGAAAGGAATTAGTAACCCATTCGCATTCTCCCATCACTACTTTTTCTTAAATGGAAGTGAAATGTTTTGACTATTTATTTCATTATGGGGTTTTCGAGGAAATATTTAAAAATGATGTAGTATGTTTTATTGTGAATTATTTAACTAAGTTTTCCCATTTATTATCGATATGAGAGACCTTCTCCATTTATGATCTCAAAAATCCATATGTATGGAAGAAATTATGACTCTCAGGGTAACATGAAGTATTATCTTGAATAGTGAAACCCGCATTAAATCATTCTTCTTGAAAGGGTTTCAAAAGTATCTTTTTATATAGGTACTTATGAGTGTCTTATACCATACAAACATATGGCTAGTCTAAATGCACTATTTAGATACTAGAGGAAAAGATTCTTGTGTGTGTCCTGAAAATTAGAGTGTTATCATAGAATTATTTAGCATATATAGTGTTTTCATACAAAAATAGTTGTTATGAAGAGACTAAAATGGATGTTTTTGAAAAATTATATGGTAGGTGATGCATATTTGACTATACTATTATGAACCTTAACATGTGATTAATACTAAGGATGATTAGCTCAAGGTGAACACTTTCTTTTTGGTCAAACTTGTTCATTTAGGGGATAAGAGTGAAATACTCTATACTAGAGGGAAACTACTTTAGTATAAGTTCAATGGAATCATGGTTTTATTCAAGAGAATAGTATGGGAGGATTCCTATTAATTATAATTATTATTGACATTTTCCCACAACGTGGATAAATGAGGTTTTCAGAAGTCAACTAAAAGTAATACAAAATTAATATCCATTAATGAAAATTTTAAAATATGTAAGTATAATTACTGATAAACTTGTAATTTGATAATTTTTTATTTAGAATTATTTTTTTATTTCGATTCTCCAAATTCTTTTTCTTTCCCGAAGACCATAAATAATATTGAAAATAAATATTGACATGTTTAGTTGAGATTATGGAACATGTTTAATGAAACATCTCTAAGCATTCAAAATATGTAAAAATATATATATGAAGGTATGTATCGTGAGTTGTGGAAAAATATTAGTTAAAAGTGAAGCAACTAATGAAATATTAGAATCATTTCTAGAAAAATAATAATATAAACTCATAAAATAAATTAATTTTTATTAACATATAATTTATAATGATATGTTTAAAAATTAAAATGAGTAATTAAAACATATAATCCTTCATACATATAGTTTTTAGAGTTTTCTAAGAAAATATCCATTTTTGTTTTATTTAATTCACTAGTGTTTATGTAGAGACCCCAAACATGACGTACATGGACTCTACATTACTTTTTCGTAATACTTCATACATAACAAAAACCAACACTTAAAGACCGTAATAGTTTAGTGTCTTTGGAAACTCGAAACATAATCTTCTAATCATGGTGAAAGATCTTCAATATCTCCCATTAAGATCTTCCCCTTTTGTTTTCTTACCTAAAACATTTCTTTATATCCTGGGGAAAATAAAACATATAAAGGGTGAGCTAAAATGCTTAGTAAGGGTAAGAATGTAGAAAATAAAACAAACCATATACATTTGCACTTAAAAACATGAACATAATGTTTAAACATCAAAATCTTGAGCAATGACATAAAACATAGCAGTACGTAAGGCATAGATCATAATGGAACATCAGTCATCATAAAATAGAATGGGAATAAATCACGTAATTATGTAAAACCATTAACCACATGATATGATTTCCATAGTAGCCAAGGCATTGCTGCTAAGACAATCTTAGTGGACAAGGTCCCTTACTGAATCGAGTTCACTCCTCATTCCAGTCCTGTATCACTGAACCAGATTAACTTGTCGTTCCAGCCATGTCTATCTCATGATATATAAATCTTTACCCAATTCATTTGAGGGAGATATCGGTCTCAACCATATCATAATGAAATCATTCTTACGTGTGCCACAACATAAATCATTCATCATAACCCAAATAATAAAATGGGTTTCATAAACATCATCCCATCATAACGTAATCCATATAAAACAAATGGATATCATAATAAAATTGAAACCATGTAAATAATAGAGACATTATATTTGAAACATACACATATGAAATAATGTCATCTTAGATGGAAAATAGTTTTGACAAAACACTTGAAATAAATTCCTAAGGAAAATATACTTTCTTCTTCAAAATCAATTTCTTTTCTCAAAATGCCATGAAATTCTAAAAGAAAAGGATTTTTTTGAAAATAATCATGAAATATTTTAGATGAAGTTTCATGGAATTAAGGCGTTATGAAACCGTACAAATATGTTCATGTCGTATAAGTTAAAAAAACATTCTCCTTGTACTTTTGCCGGAAAATTCAAAAAGTACATCGTATGGTAAATAAAAGAAAGATTCCTTCCAATCATTGTAGTAAAAGTAAAAAAGGGGTAAAAATGACTTTAAACATACATGTAAGAATAGTAAACATTTTATGAAAACATTTTGAGAAAACATGGACATTGATGATAAATATAACCCCAGTAAATACTTATGAATAAACAATCTCATATAAGAATGAGATTGGAATAATTATCCCTTACCTTAGGTTTGATATGCTTAGTACATATCCGAACATCCTGTATAATGATTTAAATAATGTCATTTACTTATTACAGAATCATATTCCTTGTTATGATATCATATATAGTTCACTTATTACCCGTTATTTTTTCTAAATTCCATGTCAAAGCAGCGTTTTGGGTAAAATTATTTTATTTATCATACGTGTTTGGACTTGTTGTTCTTGATATTATTATTACTTATATTAGGATTTACTTACTTCTAGAATTTAAATCATGATTTATATATCATATATATTCATTATATATATATAGATAATAGATAGTTGTATGAAATGAAATACACCGTTCATGGACACGATAGGTCGTACGTACGCATGAACGTTGTTTCCTTTCCTTATTGACTTGAATGGAAGTAAGTAGATGAAATATATATATATATACATAAATATAGTAGCTTCACTATTTCATATATTTCATTATTATTCATTATATATACTTTATAATCATTCTTGAATGGTTAACATGGAGAATGAATCTCATCGCGTCGTGGAGACGGTAATGCGTACGTACGCACGAGCGATGATATCATTCCCATAATTATTGAATTGAATTGGGGTAGATGATATAATATCTCAGAATAAGTATGATGTTATAAAAACTATATATAGTTATTCTTTACACCATTATACCCATCCACATAAGGTGGTGGTGGAAAAACAAATTACACCACGGTGTGGAGACGGTATTCCGTACGTACTCACGCGCGGTGATTTCATTTTCCATAGGATGGATAGAAGGTGAAATGGGGTTGTTTCATATTTATAATAACATATCAGTATATTAGTTATACTGATTTTATTACTTTATAATGAAACAACTAAAGAAGAAGAAGTTGAAGAAGAAAGAAACTTGAAAGAATCGGTAGAAGAGATTACCCCTTCTTCGACACACCTCTTTTAAGCATCCTCTTAAGGCACTAGAGTTGGTCTTTTGAGGAGACCAGAACCTCTATATTGTTTCTAGGAAAGTTTGGAAGGGAAATTTTTAGGGTTTGGAAGAGGTTGAAAGCTCAAGATTGTGTAAAGAGAAGAGGGAGGAGATTCCCTTTTATAAGGGAGGAGAGGGGCACTTTAGGAAAAAACTTAAAATATTATTTTATAATAAAGTCATATTCGGTTTATAATAGATAAAAATTTATTTATTTAGAATCTAAAGTAGGTATGGGTCGCAATCCTCTCAAATAATAGGTTTTAGACAAATTTAGGTTATTATTTTAACCTTATCATTTAGATTTAACTCTAAGTTAAATAATTTAACTTTTACCGTGTCTTCTTGTTTTCTTACACTATATGGTTAATAAACTTACTATAACAAGCCAAAAGAACCCCAAGTGGTTCATTATTAATATATATAACCTTATCTAAGTCATTTTTCCGAACCATATATTTTTAAGAATAGAATAACAATTAATAATATAATATATTTTTTAAAAACTATTTTATGTCAATTTTGATACTATTTGGTAATTGATTTTTGTAAAAATAATAACAGAATGATTAGTTCAAAAAAAGTTAATTAAATCAATAATAACATGTCATATTAACCAATAAAATTATTTTAATTCATAAAAAGTCTCAAATTACATTTATTTGGGTATTTATAATATCAATTATGTTAATATTTCATTAATAAGGTAATTACTACATCATCATTGTGTCATAAATAAATTAAATTATTTAATGTTTAAAAATTATAAATATAATACTATTCTGTAGGAAATATGTTTATCTTTCTAATGAATTTTTATAGTCGAATTTATCTTATGTATAACACTACATTAAAAATGTTTTAGTTATTAAACATTGATTTTAACTATTTTAACTCTTCTTTAAATAAAATAATAATAAATGTCCTAATCTAATCCAAGTGGACCTAAATGGTAATATTTTATTCCTAAGGTTGTTTTTGGTCGAATTACACATATCCAATAGAATTAGTACAAGTTTTAGGGTAATAATAATATCATTTTTACCTTTAATTACCCTATTTACTTTTAACCGTGGTAAATAAAAGTAAAAAAGTTACTATTCACCAAAAATTATTTTTATATTATTGTAACACATTTTACTTCTTGATATTAAATGTGTCTCTCAGATTTTTGAAATTCCACTCACAGAATCAGTATAATTAAGTTTTATGTAAATTTTCAAATTCTCCTAGGAGGTGGGTAAAAGATGGCGAAAAGTTCAATAAAATTTTTATATATCTAAAATTATTATTAAATGACTCCAATGAATTACATTGAACTTATATAGGTACTATGTATCAATTTTTACCTAAAATAAATTTAAATAAAATAAATAATTATTTAAATAAAAAATCGGTTTTTAAATAGTAACCTAGTGTTTTCACTATTCATCAAAAATTGAAAGTTTTCAGAAAAATACCAAAAATTCACCCAAGGCTAACTTCGATATTCCAAATCCAAAAATGAAGTCCATTTTGAATGATAAAATTTATAAAATTTCAAAAAGTGGGTATTACTATTCATAACAGCTAGTTCATAATAATATTATAATAATATCTCGTTTAGTGAAACTCAGTATTGCGTACTACAAACGCTATCGAGGAAGGTCTTGATTGCATGAAATGCAAGCCAAGTCAGGGTTGCATGTAGTTAAATCTTTGTTTGTTGTTGTGTATAACCTAATCAAAACTTATTTCATTTATACATTAAACAAAATCTATACTTAATGTTGCGTAGAATAATTTTTTCACAAAACGAACTTGAAATTGTGTGTAACACGAGCCAAGAATAGTGTTGTGTATACTGCAAGCTAATACATTGTTGCGTATAGTACAAGATAATATTGGTGTAGTGTACAATATAATACATCAAAGAAATTAAAAATAATATATCTCATAAAATCTCAGGGTGTTACATTCTATGCCCCTTAAAATGAATTTCGCCCTCGAAATTCGTCGGGGTTATAACTCATTTATTACTTGAAAGTGTCATTCATAAAAACCCACATCGTAAAAGGAATAATAAAACTTAATTTTAAAAAGTAAAGTAAGAAATGTAACGGTTACCCAGATTAACTCATCACTGGGTTTCCACATAGGAGAACATAGGTGGAAATATGGATATGGAAGAAAAATCTAACCATCATGTTCTGATGGAGAGCGGTAGAGGACATGGCTATGAAAAATCCAACAATCACAAAGCCATAAATTTGTGCTAATTTAAGGTACCATCTGATTCATTGTATATGAGGACACTAGGACAACATTTTTTTTCAAGATCATTTCCTTAAAGTTGAAGAATTTGAATTAGAAGAAATACTTACTTGATTTTGGTACAATCTTACTATTGTTTGAACCGTGAACAATTTCCACTTCATCTCTTAAAGAAATGAAGTTGAATTTGTCTTCCGTGAAGTGTTAGCAGATCATGTGATAGAATGATAGGTCATTCCATCTGTCTCAAACTAAAGGATAGCAAAAGTTATTAAATATACATAAGTCCATCTATAGTGATATTAATCATATATGGTTCCTCAAATGGACTTATACTTCATATATCATAACGCTTAATATAATAAAACTAGTTTCTACTAACCAGGGACTTCATGTAGGCCAGTGGTAGGTGATAAAGGCATGTCGCACTTTGGTTGTGTGTTCGATTCTCACAGCCTTGTTCGACGTGATAGGTTGTCGCCCGTCCTGTAGGTTGTCCTTTTTTATAAAACTACATTATTATAACATCCCATCAAATAATATCAAAAAAACTTATAGCCTTATACAATACTAACTTATGTCTAATATAATCCATTCCAATCTTTAGGCTTATCCAAAATACTTCTGTCGAAGCTCATAGTATAAAGAAAAAAATTACTAGAAATTTCATCTACCGAGCATTTGAATACCATCATTTATCACAGATATATTTTGTTTATCGCATTCCAAACATGTGAATACCTTAATCATGTATTCTCTTGAAACATAAACTACCATAAAACCTTAGTGAAAACATGAATTCTGTCAAAAGTTAACTCTTTCCACATACCAAAATCCCAAAATTTCTATATACTCAAACCATGACATAACTTTGTCTTTATATCAGTCATGAGCTCATGAATACTATCGAACATATTATTTTCTCTTTATCCCTTCATTATGTGCATATCATCTTCTTTCCAGAAATATTCACTCACTTTTCATGGTTACCGATGCCATATTCTTATGGTAAACCACAATGGACCAATACATAGATATTCCAATATACCATAAAAGTACCCCAATAACATTATTCCTGAATATCAATACATAAACTCTTCAATCCATCCTCTTCAATGATTTTTATGGAATAAGTCCTTCCTTGATTTAGAAGTAACCTCTTAGGTCAGGGTATTGAGTTGGGTAATGCCCATGTTCACCACAGATAAGACATTGAACTCCATAACAGTCTGTCACTCTATAACCCTTCTCTCCACATAGATAACATCTTCCCCTCCATTTGATGTATTCATCAAGGTTCTTCTTCCCTTCTTTATAAATCTCAATCTTCCTTTCTACATGCTCCTAAACATGTGAAAATTCATAAAAGTCCATCTTCCTCTTATTTGATGAATTACGAATACCACTAAAGTTCGCCTTGTTAATCATATATTGCGATGACTGATTCAGCATAATCACAAAATCTTCCTTTCTAGGAATTACACAATTTCATTGTTCATAGTCACCAATTTTTCCATTAGATGAAATTTTGACCCAATTCCTTCCGGTTCCCTCCATTGACTAAAACCAAAATCCATGGTGTAAGAAATAGTAAAAATAACGGGGAACCACATAATCATAAAAAGTCACTTATGGGATGTCTAACTTATCACACATTCTTTAATCCATGACACCTTAGGTTCACCCTAGGTTATTCATGATTTTCAACATAATTCTAGGACTGTAAACTATAGTTATACTAAACCTTAGGGACATCCTTAGACATACCTTAGAAATATATTTTGGGATATCATTAAAGTTTCCGTATCCTAGTTTCCGAAGGATAACTAAACCTTTTCTCTGATACCAACTGTAGCGGTCTGTAATTACTTCCAGTGGACTATAATTTATACCTATTAGGGAACTCCATGGGCAGCTACACCCCCTGGGCGGGACACACCACCATCCCCAGTGGCAGCCATTTCCTCATGAACCCTTTGGGCGGAGAGCCATGCTTCGTCCAACGCTCACATGTAAGAGTTCCCAAGGATCAGATTCATTCCTAACTCCTTTTCCTCTGATACCAACTGTAGAGACCCCAAACTTGATGTACATGGACTTTAAATTACTTTTGCGGAATACTTAATACATAACAAAAACCAACACTCAAGGACCGTAATAGTTTAGTGTCTTTGGAAACTCAAAACATAATCTTCTAATCATGGTGAAAGATCTTCAACATCTCCCATAAAGATCTTCCCATTTTGTTTTATTACCTAAAACCTTTCTTTAAATCCTTTGGAAAAGAAAACATATAAAGGGTGAGCTCAAATGATTAGTAAGGGTAAGCATGGAGAAAATAAAACAAACCATATACATTTGAACTTAAAAACATGTACATAATGTTTAAACATCAAAATCTTGAGCAATGACATAAAACATAGCAGTATGTAAGGAATAGATCATAATTGAACATCAATCATCATAAAATATCATGGGAATAAATCATGTAATTTTTTAAAACCATTAAGAACATGATATTATTTCCATAGTAGCCAAGGAATTGCTACCAAGACCATCTTAGTGGACAAAGTCCCTTACAGAATTGAGTTCACTCCTCATTCCAGTCCTGTATGACTGAACCAGATTAACTTTCCGTTCCAGCCATGTCTATCTCATAAGATATAAATCATTACCCAATTCATTGTATTGAGATATAGGTCCCACCCATCTCATAATGAAATCATTCTTACGTGTGCCACAACATAAATCATTCATCATAACCCAATGAATAAAATGGGTTTCATAAACATCATCACATCATAACGTAATCTATATAAAACAAATGGATATCATAAGAAAAGTGAAACCATGTAAATCATAGAGACATTATACTTGAAATATATAAATATGAAATAATTTCATCTTAGATGGAAAATAGTTTTGAAAAAACACTTGAAATGAATTTCTGAGGAAAATATCCTTTCTTCTTCAAAATCATTTTCTTTTCTCAAAATGCAATGAAATTTTAAAATAAAAAGGATTTTTTTGAAAATAATCATGAAATATTTTAGAGGAAGCTTCATGTAATTAAGGCGTTATGAAGTAGTAAAAATCTGTTCATGTCGTATAAGTTAAAAAAAACATTCTCCTCGTACTTTTGCCGGAAAAGTCAAAAAGTGCATTGTATGGTAAACAAAAGAAAGATTTCTTCCATTCATCATAGTAAAAGTCAAGAAGGGGTAAAAATGACTTTAAAAATACATGTAAGAATATTAAACATTTAATGAAAACATTTTGGGAAAACATGGACATGGATGATAAATATAACCCCAGTAAATACTTACAAATAAACAATCTCGGATAAGAATGAAATTGGAATAATTATCCCTTACCTTAGGTCCGATATGCTTCGTACGTATCCGAACCTTTTGTATAATGATTTAAATAATGTAATTTACTTATTAAATAATCATATTCATTGTTATGATATCATATATGGTTCACTTATAACCGGTTCTTTTGTAAATTCCATGTTAAAGCAGCGTTTTGGGTAAAATTGTTTTATTTATTATACGTGTTTGGACTTATTGTTCATGATGTTATTATTACTTATATCAGGATTTAATTACTTCCAGAATTTAAATAATGATTTATATATTATATATATTCAGTATATATATATATATATAATAGATATATGAATGAAATGAAATACACCGTTCATGGAGACGGTAGGTCGTACGTACGCATGAACGTTGTTTTCCTTTCCTTATTGAATTGAATGGAATTAAGTATATGACATATATATATATATATACATGAATCCAGTAGCTTCATTATTTCATATATTTAATTATTATTCATTATATATACTTTATAATCATTCTTGAATGGTTAACATGGAGAATGAATCTCATCGCGTCGTGGAGACGGTAATCCGTACGTACGCACGAGCGATGATATCATTCCCATAATTATTGAATTGAATTGGGGTAGATGATATAATATCTCAGAATTATTATTATGTTATAATAACTATATATTTTTATTCTTTACACCATTATACCCATCCACGTAAGGTGGTAGTTGAAAAACAGATTACACCACGGTGTGGAGACGGTATTCCGTACGTACACACACGCGGTGATTTCGTTTTCCATAGGATGGATAGAAGGTGAAATGGGGTTGTTTCATATTTATAATAACATATAATTATATTAGTTATACTTATGTTATTATTTTATAATTAAACAACTAAATAATAAGAAGTTTAATAAGAAATAAACTTGAAAGAATCGGTAGAAGAGATTACCCATTCTTTGACGCACCTCTTTTAAGCTTCCTCTTAAGGAAATAGAGTTGGTCTTTTGAGGAGACCAGAACTTCTATAATGTTTCTAGGGAAGTTGAAAAGGGAAATGGTCAGGGTTTTTCCGAGCTTGAAAGCTCAAAATTGTGTAAAGAGAAGAGGGAGGAGGTTCCCTTTTATAAGGGAGGAGAGGGGCAATATAAGAAAAAAACTTAAAATATTATTTTATAATAAAGTCATATTCTGTTTATAATAGCTCAAAATTTATTTATTTAGAATAGAAAGTGGTAATGGGTCTAAATACTCTCAACCAATAGGTTTTAGACAAGTTTAGTTTACTATTGTAACCTTATCATTTAGATTTAACTCTATGTTAAATAATTTAACTTTTACCGTGTCTTCTTGTTTTCTTACACTATATGGTTAATAAAATTACTATAACAAGACAAAAGAACCCCAAGTGGGTCATTATTAATATATATAACCTTATCTAAGTCATTTGAAAGAATCTCATATTTTTAAGTATAGAATAAAAATTAATAATATAATATTTGTTTTAAAAACTATTTTATGTCAATTTTGACACTATTTGGTAATTGATTTTTTTTAAAATAATAAGGGAATTATTATTTCAAAGAAAGTTAATTAAATAAATACTAAAATGTCATATTAACCTATAAAAGTATTTTAATTCATAAAAAGTCTCAAATTACATTTATTTGGGTATTTATAATATCAATTATGTTAATATTTCATTAATATGGTAATTAATGCATCATCATTGTGTCATAAATAAATTAAATTATTTAATGTATAAAATTTATAAATAAAATATAATTATTTGGAAATATTTTTACCTTTATAATGAATATATATAGTCTAATTTATCTTATGTATAACCCTACATTAAAAATGTTTTAGTTATTAAACATTGATTTTAACTATTTTAACTCTTCTTTAAATAAAATAATAATAAATGTCCTAATCTAATACAAGTGGACATAAAGGGTAATATTTTATTCCTAAGGTTCTTTTTGGTCTAATTACACTTATCCAATAGAAGTAGGACATGTGTTAGGGTAATAATAATATCATTTTTACCTTTAATTACCCTATTTACTTTTAACTGTGGTAAATAAAAGTAAAAAGTTATTTTTCCCAAAAAAAAAATTTATCTTATTGAACCACATTTAACTACTTGATATTAACCGTGTCTCTAGTATTTTCGAAATTCCACTCACAGAAGTGATAAAATTAAGTTTTATGTAAATTTTCAAATTCTCCTAGGAGGTGGGTAAAAGACGGTGAAAAGTTCAATAAAATTTTTATATATCTAAAATTATTATAAAATGACTCAAATGAATTACATTGAACTTATATAGGATTTATGAATCAATTTTGACCTAAAATATATTTAAATAAAATAAATAATTATTTAAATAAAAAGTCGGTTTCTAAATAGTAACCCAGTGTTTTCACTATTCATTGAAAATTGAAAGTTTTCAGAAAAATACCAAAAATTCACCCTAAGATAATTTTGATATTTTGAATCTAAAAATGAAGTCCATTTTTAAAGAATAAATTTATATGATTTCAAAAAGTGGGTATTACTATTCGTAATGGCAAGTTCATAATAATATTATAATAATATCTCGTTTAGTGAAACTCGGTATTGCATACTACAAACGCTATCGAGGAAGGTCTTGATTGCATGTAATGAAAGCCAAGTTAGGGTTGTGTGTAGTGATAGCTCTGTTTTGTGTTATGTATAATACAATCAAAACTTATTTCATTTATACATTAAACAAAATCTATACTTAATATTGCGTAGAATAATTTTCACAAAACGAACTTGAAATTGTATATAACACGATCCAAGAATAGTGTTGCGTATACAGAAAGCTAATACGGTGTTGCATATAGTACAAGATAATCTTGGTGTAGTGTATAATATAAGACATCAATGAAATTAAAAATAATATATCTCATAAAATCTCGGGGTGTTACAGTTTATATTTATATATTACACCTTAAGGTTTTTTATCTAATTAGATATGTATAAAATATTTTTTATAAAGGGTAATAACCAATGACACTCTTTCAAGAAAATAGAGATATGGGTTCACATTCACAAGAATCCTAAAATAGTTTCATGATTGATCCAACTATAGACATCGAGGTAAATATTTTTCATGGTAATTTATTATTAAAACATTACTATAAATACAAAAACGACATAATAAATAATTATATAACCTTATGAATTTCATATAATAAAATCATTGTCAACAATTTCATATTTACCAGATAAAATTTAAGATTTATGGGATGTGAACCCAAATTAATCATCAAAAATTTACAAAAATGATGTAATTACACTTTTTTGTGGGCTGGTTCAACTCAAGAATTCATAGTGGATGTGTTTTAAACCAACCACAAAAAAATATTGTAGATTAAATCCATCCATTATTAATAAAAAAACATGGCAATGATTTCATCCTTGTAATAACCATATAAATTAGTAGTAAATACTACTAAGAATCCATCATGACCTATCCCAACATTGGATATCCATGGATATTAAATATTTAGGTACAAAATATAAAAAATCCAAAAAATTCATAATCATAACAAAATTCATCCAAAATATACAATTAAATACATTATAGTGGAAACAGATACATGAACACATAATAAATAATACACCCAACTAAACTGGTCGATAAATTATCAATCCAAAATCTTAAATAACAACCCGAACACATCCACCTAATACATGACCACTCACCCTCACCACACATCTATCAATTGACCAAGATGGATACCCAACTGATTTCAAGTCTGCCAAAAATGAATAAAATTATGAGAGCTACGTATAATCACCAACACCAGTGTGCATGTTGGTTGTGTGTGAAACGTTCCATATAGGTTCACACTAAGGAGTTATAAATTTTAACAATAAAAATTTCAATTGTAAAAGTTTGAACATAACATATAAAATAGGTTTTTCACTTTTTAGTTAGCATTCATAAATAAATAATTCAACATACTTTGTCACTTCCCTTTCTAAAACCACAAATCAAGACTTTCCAGAAACATGGCATAACTGGTTTAAAAACATTAGTCTCAAACCCAACATTGAACAAAATATTTTCTTTGAAAGTTTCCATCCACAAAATTAAATATAAATATCTAAATACACAAATAAAAATCCCTTCCACTTTCCATATTTTCACAAATTTACCATCAAATATCATTTAGAAAATAATTACACATTCACTTTATAAACCAAACATTCCAAACAATTTAGGAAACAATTTGAAAATAAACTATAATACTGACCAAATCAAACACAAACGTCCAAGTCCCAAAGATATCAAAGATATATAATAAAAGTACAATAACCAATAAGTACTTCATGTGGACCAAATAAATGCTCGAGGATCCAAGTATGTCAGGAAAAAAATTCCCTATATAATATTTAATATGAATTAATCATCATGTGAAACAATTTGGGTTCTAATATGAATGATAAATCAATTTTTCTTTATGATTTAGTCTCTCTAGGGACCCCCTAAGAAAAGCCATACCATTACATTTTTTACTCAATCGGGATACTAAGTAATACACACACACACACACTACCCTAGGAGGGTGAAACTCTCTTAGGGAACTACCTAATATGTGCACACCAGACTAGTATGGCACACATATAGACCATATATTATCCAATTAGTTTCACATGATGTCAATAAATAGGGGTTATAAAGAACCAATTCACAAGACCATTACATGAATCAATAATTCCAAAACTCAATAAAATAAACCTCACATCACCTCCAAAATCCTAGCAAGAAACAATATATTTTATTTTATTAATACTATTTATAATATAATGTAAAAATAACATAAAACTTCTCTATCAGGCCCATAACATATAATAATGTCAAACGTAAAAAAAATAACCTCAATGAGGGTCTCATAGTCATAAAACCATTCCTTTTACAAAGTTATAAACAGGTCTTTCAAGGTATATTGGGAACACCAATCCATTCCATGATATTTGAAATATCATTTGAAATATCACTTAAATTCTCATTATCAAACAATACATTGAAATACACTTTAAAATAATCACATTTGTTTCAAACATCTCTATAGAAATCAAGGTCCAACAAGCCTTTATAACACTAAGATAAGATCTGAAATTCCATATTTAAAAAAATGTATTGAAAACATAAATTAATTACTTGAAAACCAAAAAATTATAATCATCCTTTTAAATACTAAAAACTAGTGGAAAATCCCACTTTTAAAACCATTTAATTTATTTTAAAGTGACTCCCAAAAATTTATTCAAACACTCAACCTTAAAACAAAACCCTCGAAAATTATATATATAATATTCATAGAATACCCCACCATGCCAAGTATATATCGTCCTTGGAAAACCATTTTCCATCTATCAATGGCATACCATTTTAATTCAATTTTATAATTCAACATTTATAAAATCTAATAATTAAATGGAAAACATTATAAGGTAAATTTCCAAGAAACAACTACCTTATCTCAAGAATAAACCATTCATAATAGATCTCCTTTGATTAAGAATTAAAAACTGTTCAAGGAAAATTCCTTATTAACCACTAGACAAACATTATAACGTCCCAAAGTTCAACCAATGGAAATTCCATTATTATAATTATGTCATATAGAATAATCACATAAAATCACAACATAATACCACATCATGCTTAAATGATCTAATAAATACTATGTGACCTTTATACATAATTTTTCCACTTCTTGCATTTGAATTTCGAATATCTGACATACAGAGTTTTGATCAGTAAGATGTTTGGAGTTTGGTACTAAAAACTTAATTTTTGGTAAATAGTAACATAACCTTATGAATATAAATGTTACCCTCATGAATATTTATATGAACCTTATGAATATTAAATCGTTCAAGTGAATGGTAACCTTACCAATTAAAGTATAAATAAAATTTATCCATCTTATAAGTGACAATATGATAGTGTTGGTATTTTTAATAGGTCATAAATATTTAATTAAAATTTTATGATTAATTTAATAATTTAAATGAAAATTTATTCCTAAGATAATATTTTTATGTCTTATGATTGTATGATAATTTTATGAGACCTTAGTTAATTTTTCAAAGTGTTATAAAATCATTTAGAATTTTAAAATTTATATTTTTCAAGTAAATTATAATTTAATCAAAAATTAAATTTATCATATTTAAAATATTATTTTCATAATTTTTTGTTCATTTTTGTATTATACATGTTGAAAAATGGTTAGTGTGAATTTTTGGTATTTTTCTAAAATACTTGAATTTTTATGAATAGTAAAATACGATAATTTACAATAAATGCTAAAACCTGAATTTTTTGAGTCATTATTGATTCATGGATGATGTAAGTGACTATTTTTTTCAAATTCCCATGTATTAATTACTTTTTTTATTCTCAATAATCGTCATCTTTTCTTTTCTTGAAAAAATAATAAACTAATGAATTAAATATTAAGAAAACTCCCCTCTCTTCCCCTATAAAACCCACCCTCACCTCATATTCTCCTCACACCTATAAAGCCTTTTTCATTGTCCAAATTCTTCTAAAATCATTCCATAAACCTCTATACCACATATAGGAGCTCTTGGTCTCATAAAAATGGTAAAACTTCTTCCATAAGGAGGTTCTTAAGAGGTAAAACACTCTTCAGTTTTCTTTCAATTTATTTTCACGTTCCTTTATATTCTTTTCTACCACCACCTATCATCATCCAAATGTTGTGATAAATCCAGTACCTTAGATGTACTATTATTTTTTTATTGTAATGTAATAATTAATCATCATATCTCCTTTCCCCCTTATTTATACTAGAAATGGAAAACACCATACGAGATGTATTAAATTTTCATATTCAAGGATGATGAGTTTTCAATTTCTATTTCTTTCTTCAATTATGGTCATGAAACCATTTTTATAGTGGACCCAGATTACTATGTATGAAATATATCCTATTTAATTCTCTTTAATAATTTTTTAAAAATAGTATTTATTTATAAAACAAAATGAGTTTTTTTGTGATCAAAAAACCCTCCAATTAACCCAAATGGTTATCATTAAAATATTATATAACGATTCATCCTCACTCAAAATAACCAAATGAATTTTATAACCATTTAATATTATTTATGTTCTATAATAACAAATAAATTCAATTCTGGAAAACCATCATCATCTCACATGATTATCCATACTTGTATGTAAGTAAACCGATCATCAAAACCGAGGAAACAAACGCTCCCAAACAATGAAATTGAACCTATTAACCCATAAAAAAGGTCATGAATGAACTTAATAAGGTTATAATGTATCAATTACATGTATAATATGTTATTTAATTATTAATTAATTAATCTAATTTGATTATATAAGAAATTAATATCGAGTAAAGAACACCTTCGGACTTAAGGTAAGGGATTCTACCCGAACCTCCATTATTCCTTCGGGTTTCTCAATCTTTATTTTTACCCAAATAAAGTTATATTATATTTTTATGTAAATATTATAAATTATATGAATATTTTCCACACTAATGTATCAAGATCCATTCATCTTTATCTTTCAGGTATATACATATTTTTAAGTTGTTCCCATCTCAATTCTTCCCGACAAGCAAGCCCGTTTTAGGGGAACCTCTCGAATTATTACCCAATGTCAAATGTAATATATCATCTGTTTTAAGCAACCATTGTTTTTATAAAATAATTATTTTTATTATTAAAACATTCTTGGTTCACTTCTGGTTTTATATAAAATATTATTCCCTTTTCTATTTTAAATTCTCAGTAGTATTTTCCTTAAAACCGCACTAAAACGTTTTAATGATAAAATTTCTAAATTACTATTTTTACATGTTATCACTTATATTTGATGTCAATTACCATGATATATGCCTATTTTCACTTATTTATGTCCATTTATGTCTTAATTAATTTCTTTCATGGACACATGTATGATACACCCATTTATTATTCTTTATGACAAGATTATGATACCCATTTCTTTCCATGGATACCCTTATGTTTATGTATGATTGATTATGTATGATTATTTATGTGTCAAACATATTCATGAACATGTTAATGTGGTTTTTCATAGATATCTTTCTAATGCATTGGGTAAATTTTAGTCTCATGATACGTCAAGTGAAACAGTTGTTGGATCAAATATGTAGATGAATATGAATATTAGATGGAACAATACAAGAGGGGGGTGAATTGTAGGTTTAAAAAACTTTGTATTTAACCACTTAAGAGATTAGTTTAAATGGTCTTAAACTAATACAAATACAAACACCCACAAATTTTTTGAATATAAAAGATATGATGTATTGTAATACTAATGAAATGTAAAACAATAGTATTCAAGATGAACACAATAATCAGAGTAATATAAAGATGAATAATTATACCTTAAAGCGTATAGAATCAATCAATAAAATATGTAATAGAATAATTGTAATTGAAACAATTACAATTGAGTATGTAAAGAATAAAGGAAACAATAAAAATTCCTTTCTAATACAAGCAGCAGCGGAAAAGTAAAAGTATTACAATTCTTTTGACCCAAAGAGAAGGGTTATCCTTTCACCTAGGATAAAAGGTCTGTCTCACCAACACCTTGGTAAGCCCTTGATACGATGATCGGACTGTCTGTCTGCCTATCCCTGGCAGCCCTCGATACGATGATCGGAACGTCTGTCTGCTTATCCCAGGCAGCCCTCAATACGATGATCGGAACGTCTGTCTGCCTATCCCTGGCAGCCCTCGATTTTGTAGGTAATATGCACCTATGTCTTTCAATCACTTGAAATCCCTCGATACGATGATCGGTCACACAAGGCACACAACATGAGAGAAGTCACAGCATCTCTCTCTAGAATCTTGATTGAAGCAAAGTATCATACTTGTTTTAAAATCTCTTCGTTCTCTATTGTTCTCTCAGCTTCAAATGACCTCCTATTTATAGGC
The DNA here is from genome assembly GCA_963277665.1 of Viscum album. Lineage (NCBI taxonomy): Eukaryota > Viridiplantae > Streptophyta > Magnoliopsida > Santalales > Viscaceae > Viscum > Viscum album. Next base: position 766,882,298 of record OY728137.1, read on the forward strand.
CTCGGGTTCCAACGGTCACATCTCCTCCAACGGTCATATTTCTCCAAAAAACTCGGAGGGACTTGGACACCTGGCATCATAACTGTCATATTGAAACAGAAATCATGACATCGTTTTGATTAGTTTGTAACTAACTCAATGACATCATATTGGTTAAAACAAGATATATGAAGGTGATAAACAATAGTACGATTAATATGAAACAAGTGTTTTTTACTATGTACCAAAACAAGTAATGAAAATATGAATAGTATAGCCCGTACGATTACAATTTATAGAGTTAGTACCATACGATTGACAGAGTCAGTACGATACGATTGACAGAGTCAATATGATACGATTGACAGAGTCAGTACGATACTATTGACAGAGTTAGTATGATATGATTAAAAAGACATTTGTGATTTCCAAAACAAAATATAGAAGTCAAAAGATAAATTTTGACTCAACAATCTCCCCCTTTTTGGAAATCACAACACACAAAGTAAATATAACAAGAAATACTTATCTCCCCCTGAGTTATTGGAAAATCTTCTGAATTTAAATTTGAATACAACTAACTCCCCCTTAGGTGTACTTTCCTAAGGATTGTATTCGTAGATTTCCCTTAAGTGTTGTAAAGCATTTTCCCCCTTGATAAAACATTATCACCCTTTATAAACTTTCTCCCCCTTTGTGATTTACAAAAATAAAGGGGTAAAATTGAATTGTCTGAAAGAGTTAGAAAGTGAATACAAGACAATGGATAAAATAAATTTCATTACGATAACAATCAAGACCAAAATTGAAAACAAATACAAGTCACTTGTTTTCTCTTTCCTTCTCCTTTTTGATAAACTCATGAAGAACTGCCTTCATCTTTTTTATCTCCTTCTTGTCTTCAGAAATAGCATCACCCTGAGACCTGAGAAGGTCTTGTTGATCGGTAAAGAGTTGATCCTGATTTCTGATTGTCTCTTCCTGAACTTTGATTACTTCTTCAAGAGTATCAATTCTGTTTTTAAAATTCTTTTTATCTTTGGATAACCCAGAGTTCTGTTTCTTCAAGAGAACTATTTCAACTTTGAATGATGAAACCTTCGAAAACTCATCCTGAAAAGCATTCATTCTCTCATGCAAGTCTTTTACTTAAGGAACATCAGCTCGTTGAGAAGACAAAATATTCAACCATTCAAATGTTTCTTTTTCCAGCTTATTGAAAGAAATTGCAAGCTCATTTGACAACCATATTATATCTTCAATTGCTAACTCATGATCATTGACTGAGCTCTATGTTTTGTACGACCACTTGGTCATCTTGTTGCAGGCCTTCTTATGTGCAGCCGAACTTTCTGAAAGGACTTTCAAGTCGGCTTCGACTGACAAAACTTTCTTTCTCAATTCTTTTACAGATCCAAACTTCTTCTTCTGATTTTCAGTAATGAAATCAATTTTCCCTTCGAGCCTGGGACAGTAAGGAATTGTCTTTTCAACCCTTCTTAAAACATGGACAATATAATCACTCTTCTTGAGAGAGATTGTATGTTCTGAATCAGTATCCTCATCGTACGAAGGCAATTCATTTGATCGGCTTGAGTCTATAACTGGATGTTTTCCTTTTGATTTTTCTTTCTGCTTTCTTTCTTCTTACACTTTATCACTAATGAAAACAACTTTATCAGTGTGAGAGGATTGAGCACCATGCTTTTATTGAGACGAAATTCTATCTGGAGTTCGTGCTTGATCGGCACGAGGAACTTGTTGAACACCTTCACTCAGCTTTTGAAATGATTCCTCTATACTTTTCTTCGAACTCTAAAAGAATTCTAAAAGAAAATCTCCTTCATCCTCTTCCACTTCTATCTCTTCCATCATTTGTTTTCTGTTTTCTTTTCAGCCTTAAGGGTTTCTTCTACCCTTATTCTTTCTGCAAAAGCCTCAGTCGGGTCTAGACCGAAATTTGGATCACCTTCCTTTCTCTGCTCCTTATCCTTTCTCCATTTGGCTACAACTTCTTTACTGTACTTTGGATTCTTCTTAGGCTTTGAGATAGTTTGCAGATCAGACTTTTGAGGAACACTAGAAGAAGGAATGTCTTTGGCTAGCATAGGTGGCGATTGATTTTGAGCCAATTCAGCTTCTACATCTCTTATAAAAAGTTTTGAATTCGGATCAAAACAAACATTCAGCTTTTTCATCGTACTCTTAATAATCCAAGATGGTTTCAGATCTATCAGGTTTCCTTTGAAAGGAATGTTGAAAAACTTTATACTCTTGAGAATAAACTTTGTAAGAATGGCTGGATACATAATCAAATGAGATTTGATTGCCCCTGACATTACATTCTTAATTATTTCGAAAACATACCCCATGAGATTCACTTTTCTCATGTTGAAAAGATAGTCCAACATGAAGATATCAGAAACTTTCAGAGTTTCTCTATCCCCTCTCCTTGGGATAAGAAAACCTTGCATCCATAAAGTCACAAACCAATTTTTTGGAGAAAGATGAGCCACTTTTCTCTTCTCTTCATTTATAACAAACAAAGACTTCTCAGCTCTTTCTCTATTAAACGTACCGACTTCCTCTGGTAATTTATGAGATGGATAGAAAGAATCCCCTTCTATTGCGACATTCATAAAATGAGCCGCTTGTTTTACAGACATATATAACTTTCTATCGTACACAGCAAAATTGATAGTCATATTCTTGTCAAAAGATACAGTTTTATAGAACTGACAGACTTCATCAAAGAGAACCAGATATTGAGAAACAGGATTTTCAACACACAAATTCTCCCATCCTTGAAACAAGATAATCCTCTTGATAGTAGAATCATATGAATCATAGAAGTCGCGGGAGACTAACCTTTCCCTTAAAAGGTAATTTTTCCGAGAAAGCCTTTGAAGACATATCGGCAGGAGTGTTGGCAGAAGATTGAGACATAGGGATGTTGCCGATGAAAGATTGTACGATGACTTAATACAGTGGAGCAGAGCTTCGCCTCAAAACCTGAAAAACCAATGTGGGTATGGGAAGTGGGGGCTATTTATAGGAGATACAGGGGTGACCGTTTATCTTCTACGGTCAAGATTAGAGGGAAAAAAATCAATGGTTAGGATAAAAATGAAAGGAAGAAAACTTAAAAAAAATGGAATGTACCTGCCGGAGAACGTAAGGTTATTGTTGGTTTTAGTAGAGTTCAAAAGGAAACACAAACGTATGAAGTAAAAAAAACTGTCAATCGTCATACCGATGGATAACAAAGTTGTTACCATTAACTGAAAAGCTGATGGAAAACAATATCGTTACCATGAACTGACAATACAATGGAAAACAATCTCATTACCATGAACTGACAATACGATGGAAAACAATCTCGTTACCATGATCTGACAATACGATGGAAAACAATCTCATTGCCATGAACTGACAATACGATGGAAAACAATCTCGTTACAATGATCGGTCAGTACGATGGAAAAGAAAATCATTACCATCATCGGTCGCTATGATGGAAAAGAAATTCATTACCATCATTGGTCGATACGATGAAAAAGAAATTCATTACCATCATCGGTCGATACGATGGAAAAGAAATTCATTACCATCATCGGTTGATATGATTGAAAAGAAATTCATTACCATCAACGGTCGATATGATGGAAAAGAAATTCATTACCATCATCGGTCAATACGATGGAAAAGAAATTCATTACCATCATCAGTCGATACGATGGAAAAGAAATTCATTACCATCATCGTTTGATACGATGGAAAAGAAATTCATTACCATCATCGGTTGATACGATGGAAAATAAATTCATTACCATCATCTGTTGATAGGATGGAAAAGAAAGGTGTATAAAAATAAAATTGTCAATACGATAAATAGAAAAGTAAATGATATGATAAAAAAGACATTTGTGATTTATAAAAAAAATATAGAAGTCAAAAGATAACTTTTGACTCAACAATCTCCCCCTTTTTGGAAATCACAACACACAAAGTAAATATAACAAGAAATACTTATCTCCCCTGAGTTATTGGAAACTCTTCTGAATATAAATTTGAATACAAATAACTCCCCCTTAGGTGTACATGTTAATGTGGTTTTTCATAGATATCTTTCTAATGAATTGGGTAAATTTTAGCCTCATGAGACGTTAAGTGAAACAGTCTCTACGGTTAGCGTTGACTTGTGCTTCATGTGAAACGCTCTTGGTCGTTAACATTGAATTGTGCTCCTCTATGTGGAATGATTTGGGATCATTCTAAAGTCATGTTTTATGTTACTTCAAAATTACTATTATTCCCTGTTTATATGATCCCACGTTTTATATGTTATGATTCCATATAATCAATGTTGTTCTATGAATTTGCATATCATTATGTCATGTCTTCTAACCTATGTGAAAAAGAATTATTCTTATGTGTATTCCCTTAATAGGATGTTTATATCATCCCTTTGTTTATGTTATCCCTAGGTTATCTTATTCAGATTTATGAGCACAATGTAAGTTAGGAGCTCAATATGAAGATTTAATAAAAGTTGCTCTTATGATATTTAATTATGTACCTAGTATTCCAAGACACTAGACGTTGTGATCCATGTCTTCTAATTTGATGTTAATTTTTGATTAAAATAATTTAATGATATGTGTAAAAGGTTGGGTTCACTAAAGTTGGTATCATAGGATAGGCTTGTAATTTTTATAGATTAGGAATATAGCACTTTAGTAAGGACCTTATGGATAAGACTAAGTATAAGAAAACATCCCTAAATTTTGGTTAGTATAGAGTAAGTTTTTTATAAAACAAATACACCTCTTTCTGGATACTACAAGTGGATGTGGTTTTGGCATAGATGTACCTATGAGTAACAACTCTTAAAAGGTGTTTCGGGCCTGACTCGGGGTAACCGGGTACATGAAAATGGTCATTACTGCACACATGGTTTGACACTCCCTGAGGATATGCTTTGGTAAATTTGTAAGCTCATTACAAACCATTATTAAGGGAACCAAAAAAGAGCCCGTAAGAATATAAGTTAAGAAATAGATCAAGGATAACCTAGATGTGAACCTATGGAATCACAAGTTAGGATATACTTTTACTTTACAAGTTTATCATTTTATGTTAAAAGTTTCCTTTTATGATTTTTATCTTGGTATTCAAGCCCCTTAATTGCACTTTTTTCTTAGTTAATTGAAGTAAATAGAAGAACATGTGCCAGCGATCAATGTGATAGGGAATGTGAAGATTTCCCAAATGATTTCCAAATATGATGGAAATGGGTGCTCAAAACTTCAAGACAGTACTTGCTTTGATGGATCAAGTCGTGAATAATAACTTGAATCATGTGGAACGCCCTCCTCGTCCAAGGAAAGATAAAGTTTCCATCAAATCCTTCATGCGGAAAAGGACTCCCTTTTTTATTGGATCTTTTGATCCCCTCCGTGCGAAATAGTGGATTCACTCCATTGAAAATATATTGTTTGTCCTCTAATGCTCAGAATAATAGAAATTAATACTATAAGTTTATCATTTTTATGGGGAAGCTGATCATTGTTGGGAATTGATCAAGAATATGAAGTCCCAGGAATAAATAGATTCCAAATATTATGAGGAATTCAAGAAAATGTTTTTTAATAAATATTTCCCCTAAACCCTCTGTATCAAGATGGAATGAGAGTTCCTCAGACTTAAGAAGAATGAAGATGATTCAATTGGGGCATATGAAGAAAAATTTACAAGGTTTGAAAGATACTCTTCCATATTTTTCATAAACACCAAACTTAAGGTGGATTTATTCTTTAGTGGACTAAAGCTGAGTTTATGAAAATAATTGGTGATTCATGACTTCGATAGTTATGAGGAGATTTTACATTGTTCCATCAATGATAAAATTGAGATTGGAGACTCTCAATGGTCTCATGGGCCCATTGAAAAAAAAGAAGAAAATGGAGTCTAATATGGGTGGTTCGAAAAATAAATCCCATGATGGAAACTGTCTAATGGGAATTATGAATTGCTTCAAATGGTCTTGTGGGAAGATTCATCTTTGGAACTGCCTCAAGGGAACTAGGAATTGCATCAAATGTGGAAGAATGAGACATCTATCTAAGAAATGTGGGAAGTATATGTATAATTCCACTAATTTGGAAGAATAAAGGAAGGTTCATATAAACACTCAACCTATAGTGTAGTGTTACAACTACAAGGAACATGGGAATTATGTAAACAATTTTTGTAAGCTAAGGGTTGTCATAGGTAATCAACAACATCCTCCATGGAAACAAGGAAGGGATTATTCTATCACTACTATTGAAGTGGAGATGGAAAATGATGTGGTTATGGGTATGGTAGTTATTAATTCAAGAATAGAGAACGTACTATTTGATTCTGGTTATATGTATTCTTTCACATCTTGAATGTTTAGTAGAACTATTCAAACACCACCTCAATATTTGGAGGCTGGGTTATCTATGAGATCATTAAATGGGAAAATTATTTCACCAATGGTTTATAACTCCTCCTTGTTAAATGTTTGTGGACTGAACCTCCTAGGAAATCTTTTCATACTTTCTCTAGTGGATTTTGATGCTATTTTGGGCATGGATTGTCTATCTTAATACAAAGACAACATTAATTGTCGGGAAAGGGAGATCACTCTTTATATCATAGAGTATCCTGCAATCATGTAAAAGTGTAAGGTGGAAGATTAATATCCATTAGAATCATCATCTAAAGTGTGTATAATGTTGTTTTTTGAGAAATAATATCTTTCTCAAATGATCAAGACAAAGGAGATGGAACTTATCGAAGATATGCCCGTCATGAGGGATTACATTGATATTTTCCCTAAATAATTTCTTGGTATTAATCCTGATCTATAGTTTGAGTTCTCAATTTAACTTATTCATGGATCCCTACCTATATCAAAGACACCTTATAGAACGGCCATCATAGAGCTGGAATATGTGAAGAAGCAGTTACAGGAGAATCTGAAGAAGAGTTTTATATTCCTGAGTGCTTCACCGTGGGGTTCCCTAATCATCTTTTTTAGAAATAAGGATGTATAAATGTGCCTTTAAATTTATTATTATTAGATCAATAAAATAATGATAAAGAATAATTATCCCTTTCCTCAGATATATGACTTGTTCGACCATCTACGTGGGGCCAGTTATTTCTCTAAGGTAGATCTTCGGTCAGGATATCACCAATTAAAGGTGAGGAAGGAATATATTCCAAAAACAGCCTTTTAAAAAAGTTATGGACAATATAAGTTCATAGTGATTCCCTTCGAACACACTAATTCTCCCGCAATATTGATGGATTTAATGAATAGTGTATTTATAGATTACCTCAACAAATTTTGGGTAGTCTTTATTGATGATATTCTAATATACACCAAGAGAAATGAGGAACATGAGGAGAATTTGAATACTTTGCTGAAGACATTGCGAAGGGACAAAATTTATACAAAGTACAGTAAATGTGAGTTCTGGATGGAGGAAGTAGCATTCTTGGGGCATGTTATCACTAGAAAAGGAATATTTCTGGACCCTTCCAAGATAAATGAAATCGAGGAGTGTCCTAGGCCAACATCTATAACAGATATCGGTAGCATTCTAATTCTATCTAGTTATTATCAATGACTTGTGAAGAACATATCACAATTTTGAAATACAATGATTGAGATCACACATAAGGGAGTGAAGTTTTTATAGACTCAATAATGTGAGGAAACTTTTATGTAGCTCAAAAATATGCTTATCACTATGCTTGTACACACACTCTCGATAAGTGGAGAACTATTTGTGGTGTACATTGATGATTCAAAGAAGGATTGGTCTATGTTCTGATGAAAAATGATAAATTGATAGCATGAACCTCAAGTCAGTTGAAAATTCACGAGCAAAACTATCCCATGTAGGATCTGGAGTTGGCAGTTGTGATCTTTGCATTAAAAATATTGAAGCATTATCTCTATGGGAAGAATTGTGAGATATTTACTAATCCTAAGAGTCTCAAATATATATTTACATAGAAAGAGATTAGTATGTGTCAGTGAAGATGGTTAGAGCTCATTAAATATTATGACTTCTCAATCCCCTACCATCCCAATAAGGAAAATATGGTGGTGGATGCTCTAAGTTTAAATGATCATGCATCTTTATCAATGATGACAGTTGAAAAGGATCCAATATTCTTGGATTTGTAAAGTATGGACATGAGAACATCAAGGGAGGAAAATCAACAATCCTTTATCAAATTATTTCTCAAACATCCCTCACGAATAAAATAAAGGATGCTCAATGAAATGATGTGCAAATTTAAATAAGGGTGGAAGCTATCAAAAATGGAAAATCCTCTGAGTTCAATATTGACAAGGATGGAGAGGTAATATTTTGGTCACGATTATGTGTACCATCTAATACATAGATAAAAAATGGAGATTTTAAATGATCTATAGAGATCAACATTCTATGTTCACCCAGGGATCACAAAGTTGTATCAAGATCTCTGGGAGAATTATAGTTGGGACAATATTAAGAAGGAGATAGCTGAGTATACATCAAAGTTCCTGGTATGTCATCATGTAAAGACTAAAAGTAAAAAGTATAAGGGGATGATGAAACCACTACCCTTATCAATATGGAGGTTGGAGAACATCACCATGGACTTTGTCACTGGACTTCCAAGGAAATTTAGAGGAAACAATGATATATGGGTCATTGTGGATTGTCTTTCAATGACAGCTCCCTTTATAACAATTGGAGAGGAATTATCATTGGGTCAAATTGCATGGATTTATATCAAATAGGTGGTAAGGCTTCATGGAGTACCACTATCTATTGTATCTGATAGATATATGAGATTCACCTCGATGTTCTAGAAATGTCTCCAAAATTCTCTAAGCACTGAACTAAACTTTAGTACAGCCTATCATCCTCAAACTAATGGAAAATATAAGAGAACTATTCAGAAACTAGAAGATATGTTGAGAGCGTGTTCTATAGACTTCAAAGGAGGGTGGGACCAACATCTTCAACTAGTTGAATTCTCCTACAACAACAGTTTCTACTCTAGCATCCAAACACTATATGAATCCCTTTATGTGAAAAGGTGTAGAACAACAACATGTTGGAATGAAGTCGATGAGCGTAAGATACTAGGACCTGAAATGGTTGATGAAATAGAGGAGAAGTTAAAAATCATTCAGCAGCATATCAAGAAATCCCAAAGTTGAAAAAAGATTTATGTAGACAATCATCAATGAGTCCTTGAGTTTAAAGTTGGTGACATGGTATTCCTATGCATATCTAAAGGGAAGAAGGCCATGATATTTGGTAAGAAAGTAAAGCTAAGTCCCAGGTACATTGGCCCCTTTGATATTCTTGATTTTGTTAGAGTTTTTTCCTATAAACTAGTATTTATACCAACCATGTATAAAGTACACGATGTATTCCACATATCCCTCTTAAGTAAGTACATACTATATCCTTCACATGTATTGTCTTCAGAGGTGGTATAGTTGGAGAATGATCATTCTTATGAGGAGCAGCCAGTGAAGATCTTGTATTGTAGAGATAAAGTTCCACGTAACAAGACTACTCACCTAGTCAAAGTACTATGGGGGAACCAAAAGTATGAAGAGGAAACATGGGAACTAGAGGAAGCGATGAAGGAAAATTACCCACACCTATTTTCAACTTAGAATGTAAAATGAAATTTTGAGGGTGAAATTTCATAAGGGGGGAAGAATGTAACAACACGGAGTTTAATCAATGGAAATTCCTTTATTATAATTATGGCATATAGTATAATCACATAAAATCACAACACAATGACACATAATACTTAAATGAAATACTAAATACTATGTGACCTTTAAACATAGTTTTTTTCACTTTTGTAATTTGAATTTCAAAAATATGACATACACGGTGCGATCAGTAAGATTTTTGGATCCCAATAGCTAAAAACATATTTTTTGGTAAATAGTAACTTAACCTTATGAATTGTAATGTTACCCGAATGAATATTAATATGACCCTTATCAATAGTAAATCATCCAAGTGAATAGTAACCTTACCAATAAAAGTATAAATAAAATTTATCCATCTTATAAGTGAAAATACGATAGTGTTGGTATTTCTAATAGGTCGTAAATATTTAATTACAATTTTATGATTAATATAATAATTTAAATGAAAACTTATTTTCATAAAATCTATTCATAATATAAAATTTTTATGTCTTATAATTATAACGTAATTTTATGAAACCTTAGTTAATTTTTCAATGTGTTATAAAATAAGTTTTAATTTTAAAGTTTGTATATTTCATGTAAATTATGATTATAATTGAAAATTAAATTTATCATATTTATAAAATTATTTTCATTAAATGGAGTTCTCTTTTGTATTATACTCATCGAAAAATGTATAGGGTAAATTTTTGGGATTTTCTGAAATACATGATTTTTTTATGAATAATAAAATATGATAATTTACGATAAATGCTAAAACCTGAATTTTTTTGTCACGATTGAGTCATGGATGATGTAAGTGGCCATTTTTTCGAATTCAAATGAAAAAATTACTATTTTTTGTCTCATGAATCATCACTATTTATTTTATTGAGAAAAATAATACACAAATGAATTAAATATTAAAAAAACACCCCTCTCTTCCCCTATAAAAACCACCTCTTCTCCTCACACCTTTGAAGCCTTGTTACTTGTCCAAAATTTTCTCAAATCTCCTCCTAAGATTATATCACATGTCTAGAAGCTCTTGGTCTCATCAAAAGGCCAAAACCTATCACTAAGGAGGTTCTCAAGAGGAAGGAATCAAGAGGTTAAATGGTCTTTCATTTTCATTCAATTTCTTTTCAAGTTCCTTTGTATGCTTTTCTATCCTCACCTCTCCTCATAAAAATTGTGTGATAACTCTATTACCCAACATATACTGGAAGTTTTTTATTCTAATGGAATAATTCATCATCATATCTCATGTATCCTCCTTTTATACTAGAAATGGAAACACCGTCGGAGATGTGTTAATTCATCACATTTAAGGATGATGGGTTTTCAATTTCTATTATCATATTAAATTATGGTAATAAAACAATTTTTATGGTTGAACCAGATTACTAAATATTTAATATATCCTATGTAATGTTCTAGAATCATTCTTTACAAGTGGTATTAATTTATAAAATAAAATGAGTTCATTGTGATAAAAAACTACCAATTAACCCAAATGGTTATCATTAATGTTTTATATAATGATTCATCCTCACTCCAAATAAAAAGATTAATTTTATGACTATTTAATATTATGGATGTTTACTAATCTCTACAACAATTTTACAAAACCCCAATTCTAAAAAATAACACATTACTACATAAAAAACCTCATGGTTTTCCCATATTGTGAGCATACCGTGTACCATTACCCCATTCTAAAAATGGATCACATGGTTTCCACTATAAATCTCATTATTTGGAGCTAATAATTCACTACCCATGTAGACTAAACATGAACTAATTAAATGAATAGTAATAACACCTTCACAATGCTTCATCCATGGTTTCCTCTTAACCATGTGAGCTAAACTATGGAAAAAAGAAAAAAGTCCATAAAACTCATAGGACAAAATGGTTATTCTAATAATTACCATTAATTTTTGAATTATACATTTCATTTATTAATTTAGACTTAAACCATTAACATGTAAGAAAATTCAATAAATAATTCTATCTCCATGTTGAATCTATATCAATCAATCACCTATATGTCATGTCATGCTAAAGACACTTTAATTCGTAAGCCAATCCATTTTTAATCAAGGGTTCACTAAAGAAAAGTGTAGTCATAATATAGGTCACATAAATAATTAAATACAAAGGGATACAACCAATATTACAATCCGTGATTTACCATTACACAATGAATAAATAAATTTGATCACATGTTAAGATGGTGCAATTTAAAATATTTCATATACTTCCAATTTAAATAGACCATAGGGTTAGGATTCATACTTACTACCTTTAATTGATGATTAAAGAACCCCAAAAAAATTAACACCAAAGGAAAAGAAGGTGATGGAGATCAATGAAAAAACCTAGATCATGCCGGATCAAGATAAAAATCCAACAAAAAAGTGGTCTAGTTTTTTACATAATAATGATGAAGAATGATGGAAGATGAAGGAAAACCTAACTTGACTGACTCACCGGGTATCGAATACTGAAATGAAATGTTCATAGTGTAGGGAAGGGGCACAAAATCACCTAGAAATCATCAAAGGATGATAGGAGGAATTGATCTACTCAACCATTGAATGAATAATACATGATTCCCACTTCAAACCACTAGGTTTGAGGAATACATAGCATGTAATCCTTTCACATCATTTATTTACTCTTTTTTTAGTTATGTCGAAAAACACATCACCTTGAATTAATATTTATCTTAATTGACATTTATAGGATGTAAATTTGGTTCATTTATTGTACCCACTTCACAACATAAGCCAGTTCATGACATGTTTCTGGTGGTTTTTACACATCATGTAACATGTACATGGTGTGTAAATTCTCTACAAATATTTTTCGGACCAATTTCTACAAAAGGACCCAAACTGCCTCCAAAGCCTTCCATCCCATGGAAAACCCTTATAAAACCATTTAACACATTTATACCTAAACTCTATTAATTAAAATAAACATACATCCTATAAATTCAGTTCATTTATACCTAAACTCCATCGTAGTAGTGCTTCTTACCACCAAAATAAGTTCTCTTAGTTTAACCTGCTGAAATTTCCTGACTTCTTCTTAGGGCCTCTCTCAGACTCCATTCTATGATGAGTGTCTACTTTATCGTGACAGAAAACTACTCAGATGTAAAATTCTCTCCTATAACCTGATGTCATAGTGAATACCATCCTGAAAACATATCTCCCTAGATATCTCTTTATCTTCTAGAGATGGAACAAATCACTATAGGTTAGTGAAGTGTCCGACATAGTATATCACTAACATTCCCTCATGTATCAGGTCTATGAACTCACGAACCTTTTCAACCCTCAATATATCATGATAGAATTGGATTAATAAATTCACATCAAAATCATTAAAAGATTACTCCTCCTGCTACACACCATGCTCTAGAATATCCCACCAATGATTGGTAGGTCCATAAAGCATAAATGTAGTAAGATTCACCCTCATATCTATGGGTGTCTCAAGATTCTTCAAGATCATCTGGACTAACTCGATCCAAAACTCAGCTGTCTGTGAGCCTCTCTCCCTAGTAAACATTTTATGATTCTTCAGCTAGAACTCTCTCATCAACTTAGGTATCAAAGTCACGATAAGAACATTCTCCCTTTCCATAGACCGAATGACCCTCAATAAGCTATAATGAAGCTAAACATCCATCTGATCCTCGTGAGATAAAAGAAGTGCTTGCTCATCTACATTAGGTGTGTAATGATTTCCACTCTCCTAATGGTCAACTCAAAGACAATGAGGATGCATTTCCCATACAATACAAAATCACTCCATAGAGCATCGGCTATAATATTAAGTCCAACCTCAACAGGTGATAACAACAGAGAACCAGTACTCTTGGTCTCTGTAAACAAGGAATACCAATATTTTATCCTGAAATATTGGTTCTTTTCATTTCATTTATTATTTATAAAAAGTATCTCATATTATAGTTTAGCAAGGAAAATATATGTCATGCAATAAATATGTCTCTATCTTGAACAATGAATATATATATATATATCCCTATATGTCAATCATGATGCATGCATACTCATCTCACACTATTCCACGGCATGAGTAGAAATATCAAAAAACAATAACATCACACAACATGTGAATCACCCAAGGTGAAATAACATAAACTATAAAAAGAGAACAATATAAATGGTAATTCTATCCCTGGGAACTCAGATTTTCCCCCATACATGGGTTAGCTGCTCTTATGAAAAAATCTCATTACAAAGTCGTGAGACATCATTGTCTCCTTTATACCTTTCCTAATTAGTAAATCAATATAAAAGAAAAAAAATTATAGCTCTGATACCACTTCGTAACATCTCCCAAGACGACACTCTATCACGTGGCCTGAAAGGGTTTTTTTTATGGTAATCAAGTGCACCTCCGCGTATTTCAGATACTTCTGACTAGTAGTAGGGGTGTGATAAATATATTGGAGACTCTATTCCCCTGGTATGGAGTTAGAAGATAGAAAAAATAAACAATAAATCAAAGTGTTAGAGTAATGGATAATAGTGGAAACCATATATCAAACAAATGGGAAATAAAGGAGAATCAAATAAACCAATAATAATGAATCAAGTAGTGAAAAAATGAGATGTATATAAATGTAAGACTAAAAACAATACAAATAAAAGAATCAGTATACACAATATAATCTCAAAAGTTCACAGTCAGAAACCCCATGTTTGTCCCACCCCAAAACTCCAACTCAACCAGCAAGTAAAAAATCATCAACAAACTCCCTTTTATTTTTACAAACCTTCATCTAAGTAATATGGTCGAAAAATAAATGGTGCCAGAATATGGTGTGATAAAGACTCAGTAGTTCAACACCATTGTGAACAAACATAACCAGTCTGATAATAGGTGCATGAAATAAAGTGATAAACAAGTGTATTAATTAATCAATTAATACAATACATGAATAATCTTTCGTCATCACTATTTTGGAATGTCTCTAAGCATGTATCACAACCATGTCAACCATAACCATATATCCAAATAACCTAATTCAGTGCCATGTTGGTATGTCTCTGAGCATGTAACACAACCATACCAAATATAAGTATATATCAATAGTAAAAGCATAAAAATATAGGACAATCCCTCTATATAAGCATATCATCATGGAACTAGGTAAGGCATACTCAATATAATCCCTACAACATGGGACTGGGCAGATCCCACTCAATATAAGAATTATAGAGTGGGACTGGTTGGAGCCCATCGTTATAAGTATTATAGCATGGGACTAGGCCTAGGGTTCTCAATATAATCATTACATCATGGTACTGGGCTGAGCGTACTTAATATAATAATTACAACATGAATCACAACACATTTCATAGAAAAAAGGATATCACAAAATCACATCATATGACTAAATGGGTAATTATGAAAATTACTATTAATCTTTCAATTGCACATTTAATTTATTAATTGGGTCTTAAACCATTAGCATTCTATCCATTTCAATAAACATGGACATATACATGGTGAATTTATATCAAGAAATCACCTATATCTCATTCCATGTTAAACACACATTAAGTCATTAGGCAATTCATTATTAATCAAGGGTTTTCTCTCTTAAAGGGGATCCATAAGCCACATCGCATAAACAATTGAATCCAAAGGGATCCAACCAATATTCCAATACATGATTCACCATTAAAAATGAATAAATTAATTAGAGTGCACATTACATTAGTTAAATTAACAAAATTTCATATACTTTTATATTAAAAAGACCATAGGGTCAAGTTTTAGACTACTATATTTAACCGGTGATTAAGAAACACCAACAATAGATACACCAATGGAAATGAGGGAAATGGAGATCAATGAATAATCCTAGATCACATCAGATCAAAATAAAAAAACAACATAAAAGAAGTCAATAGGATTACGCTAAAATGATGTAAAATCATGAAAGAGAGGATAAAACATAAGTAGCCCAACTCACCTGGGATTTGATGTGGAAATGGAGCGTCCATAGTGGAGGGAAGGGGTCCAAAATTACTTGTAAATCATCCAAGGTCGAGAGGAGGAAGGGATACACCGAAAAACTAAAATAATAATATGTTTTTTCAACATAAATTAATTATGTCTAAGGAATACATAGCTTCCAATACTTTCACTTCGTGTATTTCTTCATTTTTGAGATACACCGAAAAACCCATCACCTATGGTTAATATTTTTCCTAGTTGACATTTACAGAACATGAATTTGGTTCCTAATGTGTAACCAATTCATGTCATGAACAAGTTTATGACATGTTTCTGGTGGCAGTTACAGGTCATGTAACAGGTACACGACATGTAAATGCTCTGCAGATAGTTTTCAGCCTAATTTCGACAAAAGGACCTAAACCATCTCCAAAGCCTTCCAAACCATGGAGAACCCTCACAAACCCATTTATAACATTTATAAACATACTCCATTAATTCAAATAAACATACATCCTTGAACTTTAGGTCATTTTCCACAACAAAGGCTCTTCATCTCCAAATAAGACTTGACCACCAAGGTCTAATGAAAAAACTCAAAGAGGGGCATACCTAAAAATAAAGATGAGATATTAAAACTTATAAATGATATGCTAAAAAAGGTGATGACCAAGTAATGTGTGATTATGGTGTCATATCAGGTATGAATGAGAGAGGTGACCCATCGTTCAAATCCTTTGGAAAAATTTAAAACACCAAAAGAAGAAAAAAAACGTTGAAAGATTGAACTCCGAATAAAAAGTCACATATCGTGGGATTTTAAAATGACTATTCTTCAGAGGGTGAGTTAGGGAAGCCACACAATGATGAGGGAGAGTGGAAGTAAGGTTTTCGTTTCGCATGAGCTTAAACGGCGTGAGAGAATCAGTTCGATTAGGTTTAAATTTATAATAAAGTGATGAGTTTCATCGGTGCTTCTAAAAAGAAACTGAGAAAGATGGGTTTTATCAATGCTATAATAATAGGCACGGATAAAAGACCTCTTCATCAGTGCTTTTTTAGTGCTGACAAAACATATGTTTATCAGCACTAGAACTCTAGTTCTCATAAAGACTTATCTTTATTAGTGCTAGAAAAACGTTGATTAATATTTAATAATAAAATTAATATAATTAATAATTTAAAATGTATATAATTATAAATAAACATAAAAGTATAGAATTATAAATAAATAATTACATAATTATAAATATATTTAAATTATTTTAAATATGTATTTATAAATATAATTATTATTATATATAAATATATATAATTATAAATAAATAAGTATTTATATAATAATAAACATATTAAATGAATTGTAAATATGTATTTATAAATTTAATTATAGATAGTTATTTATGATTATAATTATAAATAATTATATTTACAAATATTTAAATATAAATTAAAATTTCTTCATATAATTATAATTATTTAGTTATTTATTTATTTATATATAAATATAAGAAACATATTTTTTATTATTTTTTATTTATTTAGATATATAGTTATTTATTTGTAATTGTGTAAATATTTTAAAAACATTATATATATTTATATATAGTTATAAATATATAATTTTATAAATTTAGTAAATATACATTTATAAATATATTTTTATATATAAATATAAATATATTGATTTATAAATATTTATTTACAAATTTATTTTTAATAAATATATTTTATACTTTAGTAATGAATATATAATAATAAATGAATTCATATTAAAAATGAAAAAATGGAATTAAATAAATTAAAAAATATTTAGAAAAGTGAATTTTGTATCATTTGCATGAATTATATACGCATAAAAAAGGAATAAAATTGAATAAATATATGGTATTAACTATATAAATAACAAAATTATTAATAATAAATTACGTTAACTATACAAAAATATTAATAATTAAATTAAATCAAAAAAATTGATCAAAGTTAAATTAAACACTCACACATATATATTAATGATGAATAAGTTAAAATAAATAAATATTAAAAATGAATAAATATAGAAAATACTAAAAATGGAGATATTTTTAAGTAGAATAAATAATATTAAATTAATAAACTGACTTCTGCATTCACATACATGTACACATGACAGACATACACATGTACACATATACATCTACACACACACACACTCATATATACACATAGACACATATATAGACATACACATATATACATATAGTTATACATGTTTTTACATTTTAAATTATTTAATATCAATATAAATATATATTTTAATAAATAGATTCATTTATATATTATATAATTGTTTAAATAAAATTTTAATATATAGTATTTATTTTAATTATATATAAAATTTTTAATTAATGTATATAAATATACTATTAAACATTTTGACAAATGTAAATTTTATATTTTCTTATATATAAAATTATTACAATAAATATCATTTTTTTTTAATTTATATAAATAATATTTATATATATATACTTAATGTAATATAACTATCATTTAAAAAATATAAGTATTTATATATAAATTAAATAACTCACAAGGAATGAACTCTCCCCTTAGCCACCTGTCCCACATCCATGAAATTCAGATTGAGATAGGGCTGGAAGAGTAGTATTGGTTGCCTCTAAAACCCTATGTAAATGCCTTCAGATTGTTATAAAAACAAACAAAAAAACCACACCACCCACCAAATGTTCACAATCCATTCCATATATATATATATATATAACAGGATTATACATTTTTAACTTTACTAGAATTACCTAAACTACTTGATAGATATGATGGTCAGGCTGACTCAAAAATGAAAATAAGGACGAAGGGAAGTGATTTGATATTAAGGATATATTTTCATAAATTTACTTCATTAGCTGTGAAATTTCTTGAGATAACTGGTATTTCCTTTCAAAGTTCACTTGAACTATCTAAATTAAGAGACACCTCAATTGAGGTTTCCTATCACCAATTTAGATGCATGGTGAGTATTTTCAAAATGGATGAGGGAGTGAAGGTCAACGCTCTCCCTCCTACTTCCCTTTAACATAATGAGGATCCTCTACTAAATTTCATCAGATTCATTGTGAATTTAGAGGATATTATTTGATTAAAATCAAAGTTATAATAAATTAATTTATGTACTCATCTTATTTTAGCAAACTCAACTCTCCCTCGAATACTTGATTTTTCATGGATAATATCTCAGTTAGCCTGAGCACTATGAATTTGATGGAAGTGAAGATAAATTTAGTTTCTAGAAACCAAAGTTCTCTAAAAAATGAAAACATATATTCTTAGAACTCTCACAATGACATATGAATTTCAAAATTACATAGTGAAAAACAAAACAGAAAGAAAATGTGCAGAGTTATAAAATAACGTTGTTGATGAATACTATCTTTCTCTACTCTTGTTTCAAATTCTAGATTGAGATCTCTCAATTTCCTCATATGTCAGACTCTTTAGTTGTTAGTGGAACCTTCTCTGACATTATGGAATTCAGTTTTGGGTTCTCGTGTACTATAACTTTTCTTTTCCCACCAATGGTTCTCTTCTATTTATAGATATAATTATTTATCTTTTAAATTTTTAAATTAATTTCTTTCGATGGTGTTTTTCACTTTGAATTGGACACTTATATTTTTATCTTAGAAAAAAATCCCCTCTACTATTTTCATGTTTCTCCATAACTATCTATGACAGAGAGAGAGATAGAGTGGTGTTTGGTAGAGTCTTCTCTCGTTTTTTGGTGGATTCCAACTAGTTGGTGTTATAAGAGGCCCCACATATACTTATTTTTAAATCTTCTTCAGTGGAAGACTATATCACATGTTGATAACCCGTAGGATCAAACTTATGAACAAATGTAGATACAACACCCATTTGTGTGGAGTGTGTGGTTGTAGAATAGGCCATGCATGAGCTACACGACCTATGGCATAGTATACTTTATATGCGTTAGTGGTTGTTTATTTACAAGACGGTGCCCCCCCCCCTAATCTTTCCAAGGGGTGGGAGAGGGTAGGAGGGTGATGGGTGGCCAACCCCACCAAACCCACCAGTGTAATATGAGCAGGAGGGGGGAGGCAGGCTATATAAGGGGATCTCCCCCTTCGTTTTTAGTATCTCATCTGGTTCGGGAGTTATCCATTTATTAGTGTTAGTTGTGAGGTAGTTTCCCTGGCTTATTGAAGAGAGATTTTACAACAGTTTTCTTCTTATAATTGTGAGGGAGGGTTTACCCAGTTTTAACCATAGTGATCCTTCTATCTACCTATGGTTTTTTTACCTCTTTTATTTTCATGGTTTTCCACATTACATCTAGTGTCAATTTATTTCTACATTTTTTCAATTTATTTTAACTTTTTATTATCGCTACACTAGTGGGAAAATCATTTACAATCCCAAAAAGTGGTATTAAAGGCAGGTTATGGCCTGGTGTTGTTCATGTTTTCGGGTATTAATAATTCTCATAAATTTGAGTATACTTATCATCGAATGTTAATCCCTTTGAGAGCTATTTTTGAGGTGGTTTCCCCACATATTTAAGAGAGATATTTTTTAGGTTTTTTCTCCTTTAATAGTGAGGGAGTGTGTACCCACATTTTCCCTAATCAATCCTTCTATTTGCCCATGGTTTTTTACCCCTTTCATTTTGGGGGTCTACGTTACATCTAGTGTCATTTATATCAAAATTTTCACAATTTATTTTATCTTGTAATTATCACTACACCATAGGGAAAATCATTTACGGTCCCAATACGTGGAATCATATGTAGGTTCTGGCCCAGTGTTGTTCAAGTTTTCAGGTATTAATAATTCACATAAATTTTAATAAGCTCTGTGATTTCAACTATGGTTAATCTATCACATCATAAAAAATTATTGAAATTATTAAATACACCATTGTGAAATATAGGAGGTTTTGGACTTACGATGTGTATAGATGGTGGTGAAATTTGTGATCAAAAAAATCAATGAGAATAATTTTTCATTGTGGAAATTAAAGCAGTGCTATGGAAGGATAATTTTCGACTAACAATTGGTGAAGGACTTGTAGATGTGATGATGGAGGATGGCTCCAGTGGGATCCAAAATCACGACATGGACATAAATTTAGTAATTACTTCATGAAATGGAGTTATACTAGTCAGTGAAGTAGCGACGATTGTTGGAAGTAGGAAGCATCTCAACGAGGCATGGATACTTGACTTGGGAGGAACATGGAATATGACATATCGATGAGAATGTTTTGAACTGTATGAAAATATCCTAGAAGGAATTGTGTGAATGGGGAACGATAAAAACTTGATGATCGTTGGAGTCAGTACCACCAAACTGAATATGTATGATGGTATTGTTCAAACCATCCAAGGAATACGCCATGTGAAGGGCTTGAAGAAGAATATATTCTCTTTAGGAAAATTTGATGACGTCAGATGCAAGACTTGAACAAAGAATGGAGTGATGAGAATTTTGAAGGTGTGTTTTTTGTAATGAATGTATAGAAGATCTCAAAGAACCTATACATGATTATTTGTGAAACGTACAAGTAGGTGAAAATATTTTCTACCTCAACTAACCCAAAAAAAAATTGATGATGTTATGGCATCATAAGATTGGCCATATGTGAGAATGAGGCCTGAAGATTCTTGTATGTCAAAAGTTGCTTCATGGAATTACAAAGGTATTGTTACCATTTTTTAGCATTGTTTTTTGAGCAAGCAACGCGGGTTAAAGTTTGGGACATCAATAATAAGAATCAAGGAGATCTTATATTTGATCCATTTTGATGTTTGAAAAGCATCAGTTATATCCTTGGGATAAGTAAGGTACTTCATATCATTCACTGATGATTATTTTGGAGATGTTGGGTGCACCCAGTCAAGAGGAAAGCCTATGTTTTTTAAGTCTTCAAAACATTCAAAGAGTATAAGGAACATTAATATGAAAATAATATCAAGTTTTTGAGGATTGAAAATGGTGCAGAATATACAAGCGATAAGTTTGATAATTTTGTTCAACATAGAGGAATCAAGAGACAAATCACATTAGCATACACACCTCATCATAATGGAGTGGTATAGTGCATGAAAATAACCATGTTCGATAGAACAAGGGTAATGTTGAAGACTGTAGGAATTGCCAAAACATTTTGGGATGAAGCAATGAATACCGCATATTATGTGATCAATAAAAATCCTTCAATGGTTATTGATCTAAATACACCAATGGAGACATGGACTGGTAAACCCACTAACTATTCTTAGTTAAATACTTTTTGAAGTCATGTATATGCATTTTTTAATGATCATGAATGATCAAAGTTGGATTCAAGATCCAGGAAATGTATCTTCTTGGGGTATGCTAATGGTGTGAAGGGGTGTCTTTTGTGGGACCCACTAACTGCAAAATTATCATCAAAAACGATTTCATTTTATAGAAGACAAGGTGAAAATGAAAACTGATCAAGACATAGAGAATGATAATATAGAAACTACAATAGTCAAAGTAAATTAAAATCCAAGGAAGAACCAGTTTTCTCTATGAAATTACCAGATCATGAATATCAAGTACCTATTGAGTCCGTACCACGATGGTCAACTCAGGAGGAAAGAGCACCAATATGGAACTCAGACGATGTGAATGAGAGTAATGTTGCATACTTCTTATTGACAAAGGATGGAGAGACATATTCTTTTATAGAGGCAACTCAGATTCTAGATGTATCCTCATGGATGGTGGAGATATAGGAAAAACTTGAATCCCTATACAGGGATAAGACTTGGGATCTTGTTCCATTGCCTCATGGAAGGAAGGCTATCAACAAAAAAATGGTTCTTTAAGATCAAGTGGGATAGAAAAAACCTGGTGGAAATGTATCATGCATGAATGGTGGTCAAAGGATATTCTCATAAGGAAGGTATTGATTTCGATGAAATATTTTCTCATGTTGTTATACTAACGACTATTTAGTTAGTTTTAGTGTTGCGTGATATATTGAGTTTACATCTAAAGAAGCTGGATGTGAAGTCTACCTTTCTTTATGGTGATCTTGATGAAGATATATATACTCTCCAATTGGAAGGATTTATAGAATAAGGAAAATAGAACATGGTTTTCAGGTTGAAAAAATCGTTGAACGGTCTTATGCAGGCACTGAGGTGATGGTACAAGAGATTTTATTCCTATATCATAAGCCTTGGATATATCCAGCTTCATTCATATCCTTGTTCATATTTCAAGGGTTCTGATGGTATTGATTTCATCATTCTTTTGTTGTATGTGGATTACATGTTGGTTTCAGGAACCAACAAAGATCAGATCAAGGAGATGAAGTCACATTTGGCAAGGTAGTTTGATATGAAAGAAATGGTACAGGAAAACAATACTCTTTGGATGAAAATTTACTTAGATAAAAATAATGGGAATATTTTTCTATCATAGAAGAATTACATACAGATAGTCTTGAAACACTTCAACATGCATGACTACAATCCAATATCTACCCTTATTCTTGTTAATTTCAATTTATCCACTACGATAAGTCCTAGAAGTAAATTAGAGAGGATAGAGATGTCTCAAGTACCGTATGCATCAGTAGCGGTGAGTCTGATTTTCACTATGGTTTGTTCTAGACCATACATTTCACATGTAGTGGGAGTAGTTAGTTAGTATATGGAGAATCCAAGATGGGATAATTGGAGCACAGTGAATCTAAAAATATATCAAGGAAACCTCAGATGATGCATTATGTTATAGAGGATCAAATTTCACTATTAGAGCCTATGTTGACTCAGATTTTATAGGTGATTCTGACTGGAGGAAATCCACTACTGGTTATGTGTTTACTCTTTCAGGAAGATCTATGAGCTAGATTTAAAATTTATAGTTAGTTGTGGATTTATCCACGATAGAGGCATAGTACATGGAATCTACATAGGCTTCCAAAGAGTTTATTTGGAAGAGAATACTATTGGAGGATCTTAGGAATATATAGAAGAATATTCCACCATTTTTTGATAGTCATAGAACCTTGCATAATATAAGGAATCCATATTTTCATTCCAGGAAAAAACACATTGGGGTACATAATCATTTTTTCCAAGATGTGGTGGTGGAAGGAAGTGTGGACATGTATAAAATTCACACTAAATAAAATGTGGCATATTTATTGATGAAGGTGATTGACTCGGATAAGTTCAGATGGTGCATATCCTTGATTTTCCTCACATAGACATGAGAATAGTGATTTGGAAGACAGAAAGTTTGTTTGGAGATGTGATTGGTTCTCAATGAAATATCCAAGTGGGAGATGTGTTGGAGGATGTTTATTTGAAGGATGATGTCTCCCCCCAATCTGTCTAAGGGGGATGATGATGGTAGGTGGGTGATGGGTGGACAACCTCACCAAACCCACTAGAAGAGGATGATAAGGAGGGGAAGAACCAGCCTATATAAAGGGATATCTCCCATTAGTTTTGTCATTCAACCAGTTTAGAAGTTCTATAATTATTAACAGAATTTTTGAGGAAGTTTTCCCACCTTATTCAAGAGTCATTTTTGGGGGTTTTATTATTGTAATAGTGAGGGAGTGTGTACCCACTTTAACCCATAATGATCCTTCTATCTGCTTGTGGGTTTTTACCTCTTTTGTTTTGGTCGTTTTTCTACATTATATCTGTTGTCCAATTATTTCTATATTTTTTCTCTTTATTTTATCTTCTGATTATCACTGCACTATTGGGTCAATCATTTATGATCCCAACACCATGGTCACAGTGTCTTACTCCCTAAAAAATGTTGGTTCTTCCATTTAGGAACCCTACCTTCAGTGCAGTGACTTCTTCTACAAAAAAAATATTTGTTACTTCCAATTTGTGCACCTTCATGCTATAGTGGAAAGCCTACAGTTAAATGGATTCTCAGTTAGCTTTCCCTTGGACACTAAGCTGCATAGTCATGGATACAGTGTAGTAGTTCTTAAAATGAAGTGGAAATTTATCTCCCTCTATTTGGCTATGCACGCTTTGTTCTTCTTCAAAATAGGTTTCATGGAAGTCTGCTCAAGCACTAGAGGTGATCCATGGTGACCCTGGGTATCGATAGTGGCATTTCTCTTAAAACTAAGCTTCCATGGTGGATTCCATGGTGGTTCTCGATGAGTTTTCATAGCAATCTATTAGTTTGTGGCATAACAGAGGAGGATTATGGAACAACAACATGTCTGGTAATGATAACCCACAAGTGAACTAATATGATTTCATATTTGTAAGTGCACAATACCCATGTCATGGAATTCATCCCACATCGAATTTCAATTATGAGATATTTTCCTAATAAGTAAGTGTGTCCCCTTAACTGCCTAATAAGTCAGATGAGTGTTAGAGGGCATCCTACACCACCGTGTTCCACCTCACACTAGTGAATCCCCCACCTATTTCCATGTGGACCTGACCCCCACACACTGACATGCTCTTATGCTCATGTTTTACAAGCTATGCTCCTAAAAAAATATGTTTCTTTCTTTGTAGTAGTGTGAATGAATTGTATTTTTAAATAAATATTTGGACTAATGGTTGTGGGGTTTTTTTTCTATAATATTTTAATTTATGTCATTGGTATTTCAAATATTATAAATTCATGCTTCTCACTATGAAAACTGGAAAAATATTTCATAAGAATATGAACTTTCATGTATGATACGAATAAAAAGAAATGGGGTATTTTAATATTATATATGGAAAGTGATCTCACATTAATTTTTTTATATTACATAAGAATAATAGAATAGGGAATAAAGAGAGTCACTCGTTAAATATTTTACTTCATATTTGTGAAATGAGAGAAAGAGAGAGAGAGATAGAATGAATCTTACTGCACATCACTAACACACTTATAGGTAAAAGGGGAGGAGAATGACATGATATTATTTTGATGATCTCTACATCGAAGAGAAATAATCAACCATACACTATATTAATGATTTATATTCTACGAATAATGAGATTGCTTCTTTTTAGAAAAGTCATGAATATGGAATATATCACTTCTATATAGTGAATAATTTTTTTCCATAATTTCACTAGAAGGAACCTAACATGAATGTTCATGATGAACTTTTCTAAGAAGTTTTTGAAAACAGTTATGTAATGGAGTATCCTGTGAGAAGTTCAAAAATGCATCTACAAAAAATTTAAGATTAACATATCCATTAAACTATTATTGATTGGAGGTAAACCTACACGTGTTTCACTATAATTATTGGTTTTCATTTATTAAATTAAAGGTTTAAAAGTTAATTAGATAAAAAAATATTTAAAAACAAAAAATGAAAATCTTTCAAATAATTCTCACAAGAAACCTAGTACAATACATAGCAGGGAGAAAAAAGTCTATAGATAACCCTAGGAAAATACACGGAGATCCGTCGATGGAAGACATCGGAGATATAGGAGGGATAGAGATGAAGGTCAGGTGAGGCACGAGGGAGAGGGATCTGGGGGAGAGGAATGTGGAGGAAGATGTGGGGAGGGGAGTCAAGGACGAAGGTGGATCTAGAGGCATAGGCGGGCATGATGTGGGAGTGAACAAGCAGTAGCATAGTGATAGGGTTTCCCCGAGGGTTATAGGTAGTTGTTTTTTTAAAGCCTGGGGCCACCATTTTTGGTCGCCTATTTCAAGGGGATAAAATTCCCCCCTTTTCTAGTAGTGCAATGACTACATTTTTTTGTAGTGGTGGGATCCCAAGAAATTACTAGTCTCATAACTTATCCAAAAAAATAAAATTGTAAACTCAAACCCTTAAAATTTTGTCCAAAATGAAATTATCAAATGACTTATATGAAATATTTTCTTCATGCATGTCATTTTATATAGTTTAATTTGAAATAATGGTGTGATATTAATGTTGATTTATTATCTATATGATTTTTTCACGCAATAATTAATCTATTTTCTCAATTCCAATCAGTTTATATGACTTTAATCTGTCGTTAGATACAGTTTTATGTTTTTTATTTTTATTTGGTATATTTTTTTCCCATATAAATAAGGTGAAATATTATATGTTTTTTTTATTTGGTTTGTTTGAATTCAATTGTTTTCTATTTCATGTAGAATAAGTGATATATTTATTTTGATATGTTTTTTGGTGATATTAATTGGTAGTGTTTTCAAACATTTAATGTTTATTCTCATTTTAGGTTAATTTTCTTTTAAAAATGTAATATAATATAATGAATAAATATTAAATTATGAAATCATAATTTTAGAAATTGGACCAAAATTGCATGCTTAATATCATTACTTAAACTGCCTCTAATTGAATAGATAACATTCTATAAACATGAAACTTCATTACTATTACAAACCAAAAATAAATATATGTAAATCATTGTAAATATATTATCATTAATGGTGTCATGCAGGGTTTTATATACGGTTTATAGTGGGTTGGAAGGGTCTGGGGGGAAGGGAGGAGGTGATACAGATAGCAGGTGAGTGTGGTAGAGAGAAGGGGGCATCGACGCATAGGTAAGGGAAGAGATTACGCAACCAAAGTTGGTCATGACAAGTGACTGTAGCCATGGGTGAGGTTAGAAATTATCATAGATATACCTATTTTATACACTAAAATAACTCAAAAACCCTTAAGCTTTTCATTGGAGCAGTGCTCCCAACCACTGTGCACGGTGTCGCCAACCAGAGCCACCAATGAGCTCACCCACTTTTGAATACCTTCTTCCCTTCTCACTCAATCTCTCTCGACTTCACCTTATCCATAAGCTTTGATTATATCTCATATAAACTCAAAGAGGAAGATCGGATAAAAAACCCATTCAAAAATACCCTCAAACAAACTTAGGATACATGAATGGAAAAAAGATTCAGGAAGAATCTTCTGTAATAAACTCTCTTACAACTGCCTCCATGTAAGGGTCTTTAATGGATGCTCCACATAAGGTTCATAGAGGTATGCTATGTAAGGGTCCTCACAACTACATAAGGGTATATATAAGGGTAACTTAGTCCACTATATAAGGGGCTTCAACGTTATGTAAGGGTCCTAAAGGGACCAGGTAAGGATAACATAACCCTCGTGTAAAGGTATGCCTCTCTAGCGCACTGCCTACTTAAGGGTAATCTGAATCTCTTACAAGGGTAGTAACTCCAATCCATTGGTTACATAAGGGTAACCTAACCCTATATAAGGGTACCACTACTATAGCCCACTTCATGTAAGGATTACTGAGCCACCAAGTTTAGGTAGATCCTACATATCAACACTTAGAGAAGGCTAAAAAATCCCTTACATTAATCCTATGAAATGAAAATATGTAAGGGTAATAGAGTACTTACTAAAAGGTAACATACAATTCATGTAAGGGTAACCCACACATACATAAAGGTGTTCACCCCTCATCTAAGGGTAAAATAACCTTATGTAAAGGGAAACACTAAATTCTAGAAAATTTTCAAATCAATTCAAAGATTAATAAAACTAAAATAAAATGGGTAAATATGTATAAAGAGAATATTCATGGAAACGGAATATAAAAAAATATTTTAATTTGTAGCAACATAATTCCAAATTTAACAAATATCCACCATACAAACTAAAATGTAAAGAACACAGGTTTGATGTTATTCCAAGTCTATACTAGATTTATAATTACTCTATTTTCCCCTTGTAAATATTTGGAATATATTAAATAATATTTTCAAATCTAGGAACTGAGTTTACGTGGGATTCTAGGCCCTAGGGGACATGTTATTGATATATTAAAAATATTAAATATATTATATCAAGCATGTGTATTTTTTTCTAAAAAATGGAATAAATCTAAAATGTGGTATATGATCAAAATTTTGAGACCACCATTAAATCCAGAATTCGTGTTTTATCCTAGGCATGGCATAGACTTTTTCCACATCGGGTGTTTAGTTAAAGTGTTTTCATGGGCACAAATAGTAAAATAAATAAATTTAATCATTTTATTTTTTATTTTAATGCTACGACCTAATCCTCTACTATAAAATCACACTTTTAGAAAATCCCTAGGCTTAGCCGCATAACTGTAGGGATTGAGAGAGTTCCGTTGGAGGAGTATTATCATATGATCAATAGTGGATCGTGAATTGGAAATCGGTGTGCTAATTATAGCATCTGAATCTCACCAATGATTGTGTCATGGATCCATTCTTCAGCAGTGATCAATCAAAACCCAAGGTAGGGTATTTTTCTTCATTGGTTTAATCCTTGTTTTTTATTCCAAGACAAATGTAAATCAATTCCACTAACATATTGAATCACAGGTCAATCATGTTTTATGGGTCGGTTTTATCTTCCATGGTTTTAGGAATTGAGGCTTTGATTGTTTTTATTTATTCATTATTATAATGGAAATAGATTGAGGCAAACCCAAACAATGGATGAGGTTTTTACCTCGTGTTTTTTATGTGTTCATTTCTCCCTTTTTTACAAATTCTACATAGATAATTATTTTGGATAGTGGTTTGAAAAACACATAGTAGGGAATCATTATGCAATCTCTCTCTGTCACAATAGATCAATATCACAGGTTCAGGATAAATATTGATGGAAAAAATGAGGTGCGATGATGAAAATAGGTGATTGAGGTTTGGATCAGGGACTTATTGTTCACAGGTTCTATGTTCGGTGGTGTATCACAATGGTAGATGTCCACTAGAAAATCTGGTGGCTAGAATCCGACCACTAATGATAACTCTATAATGGTCGACTATAAATCTAGGATCTATGGGGATGATTGATAGTGGTTTTGTAGGTGGTGATGGTGAAAAGGGGTAGATGAGTGGAGAGCCAGTGGGTTCTAGAAGAATCCCTATGACATGACATATTTTCTGAAAAACACACGCCCTATGGACTCTTAATATGATGGATAGGGTTTAAAAATAAATAAAGATACACACATAGTGTGGAACCCGCCACACATTTTTTGACCTAGCGCTAGAGGATCCATGTGTACCCATGTGGTACACATGCACAAACATATACAGACACATGGGAATGACCAGAATACACTGGCACGATTGTGTACTCAGACACAACCAAGGTACTCACACATTACTAAGTACATGGGTAAGACCAGTGTACACGGGAACATACAGATTACATGGGAGTGGGCCAAATGACATGGTTAGACTCGGTCTAGCCAAGACATGTCGTGTGCTCCTACCACACTCCATTTACTTTTTCTAGGGAATGTTGAGGCCCTTTTTCTCTTCATTATAGAGAATTCTTTGTATGGTGTATTCCCTTGTCCAATCCATATGTGAGATCATTGAGGCATTACGTATTGAGCATAGTATGTGATCCCCTCTATGGGACTAGGCTCGGATAGAGTCAGGAATCCCTTTGTGTGACCTGGGGTGTGGTCCTATATCATTCCTTCTTCTTCGATATATGGGGTTTGTGTAATTGGTATGACAAACAAACACAAGCATATGATCCCCTACTTATAACATTATTCCATGTAGGGTCAGGTATACCTCATACATCCTATGTGAGATCCCCTATAGTGAAAAAATATCTTCTATGTTTTAATGAGTAATTATTCATGGAGAAACCAAATGAGCACAACCTCTGAGATGAGTGCCATCTGTGTTATCAAGATCATGGAGTGAGTTTTCTCATACGAGAATTACATAGAAACCCCAAGAAGAATCCTATGGATGTTAGTGTGTTTGGGACATTACTTTGATACGTAGTGTTTATCTTTAGTATATTTGGGTTTTTCTATTGTGATGTCTCATATTCTGATTGGCATGCCTTTGGATTGATGAGATGTCTACTCTCTTAATGATTTATGTTTATTGATTTATAGGTTTCTGACGGGGTATTGTAATACTCACCCCTACATGGGATTTTCCTACACATGTTGTGACTTATATAGATGAAAGACCATTATATGAATTCCTAGGAGGACCAGGAGAAATAAGATCATAGTGGTATTGGAATACTAGGGTTCTTAACAGGAGTTACTTTTGACAACAGTCCCCTCCTTCATAGTAGGTTGGACTATTTTATAGTTTTTGTGGGATTATATTTAGAACATTATTCTTTACAATACTTTGTATACCCTAATGTGGGATATATATGAATACATGAGTAGTGTAATTAGGTGTAATTTTATATTTTAGAATAGTTTTGGTGATTAGATATGTGTGTTTGTATAAGTACCTTAGGATAAGGCCTACCACATGTGTGATATTCCTACTTGGTGCTTGTCACCAACCTCTGGCCTATTGGAGGTGGTCCTGGGGTGTCACACATGGCCAGTCACTATCTTGGATTATCTAGAAGGGTTGATTCATGAAATTTTGGTTTTAGAGAGGTTCTATCTTAGGATCATAGTTCATATGTTATATAGTTGTGGGGTTTGGTTTGGGAACAAGGAAATAAGGTTACAGTTTCTCAAGTTTGACTCCAAGGCTAGGGACTCCATTGTTGGTGCAACTACTGATGTATCAATTCACCAAGACTTTGATAACCTACTTGTTTATTTGGTATATATATACATTAGTTGTATGGAAAACATTGTTACATGCACCATATAGGAATTTGTTATGGTTTCCATGTCCTTGTTGAGTCAGCTCCCCAGATATACTCTTGAACCTGGTATATCTTGTTTATATCTAGATGAATCTATGATGATTTCTAGCCAGGATTCCATAGCAAGACTTTCAGGAAGATCCTCCTATTGTTGAGGTATCAATACATTTGCATGTGAAGAAGGTGTTACCTCCGAGTGGTTTCTAATTTTTACTACAAACCATTGAGCAGTAAGTTTTACAAGTAGTGTTGACTGAGTATATTCATAGGATGACCACACTACAAGAGTTTTATATTTAGTAAACCCTCATATTTAAGGTCAATCTAGAACCACATGTAGCTGAGGAATATCTTGGGGACATTATGTGAGTTTTCCTCCTTTGGAGGACACCTCCGAGTTAGATTGAGTTCCTAGTGGTGAGTCTTCCTCTTGGATCAACAAGATGATGGTATATTTTTGTGACTTAGAGGCATAATGAGAGAACCATCTCTTGGATAGAGTTTAATTGTCTCTTGAGGGGGAAGTTCATTCCATCCACATTTCAAGAAGTGTGTATCTAGGAGCTTCTATATCATTATCAGGGCAACATGATTGTGGAAGATTATTCATCATTGTTTACTAACCACCATGATACTCTATAAACATGGTTCATGATCTATTATTCTGAGAAAGGTCCTTCATGATGGCCTACACCATGATACCATGGTTGGTGTGATATATCTTTTCATTATTTCCTATGATGGGGTGATAGAGAGATATTTGGTAGTGGAGAGATTTCTAGACGACCATATGCCGACTGTTGGGGCCATCAGTTGGCATAGAGGATTTTAGGATTTGGTAGCAAGTATTCAAAAATAGAGATAGGGATCTGGGTGTGCGAGACACTTCGGTAGTATATATTAGGATAGGGGGTTTGCAGTTCAAGGCTCTTTGTACAGATCGAGTTTTCTAAGAGAGGGGCAATGTTTCTTTTGCGATGGTCGGGGACATCTCATGTGAGATTTTCTAACCCGCCATGTAGATAAAATAGAGATGGTTGACAGATAATCAAGGAAGAGATAATATTTTTTGTAGGGTGGTTCATATGGTGGAAGATTTGGAAAATAGTTGAACCTATTTCCACCACCACCCCTAGGTGGTCCATGTTAGGCTCAAGGAGATGATGGTCAGGGATGAGGACAACTCTAGGTAGTGGAGGACAATAAACCAGAGGCTCCATGGATTATTAGATGTACGATCTATATATTCTCTACTTTATATTAATTATTTATAAACACAATCATAAGCCATTCATTTCATGGAACTTCCCTATTTCATGATCTATAGATTCTGGTGGAGCCTTTGGCTTGACCTTAATAGTTAGAGACTCCTAATAGATGGAATTCAATGATCCCACGCTTCTGCCAATAGTTTTATTTGACTCTAGGAGGACATAGCTTCTTATGGTATCTCTTTATATCAGCAATGATGCCTTATGAATTTATAATATATATATATACCGGTTATTTTAAATTCATTCACATATTGATTATTCCATAAGGGGGATAAGGTGTGTCTGTAATGATGAGATAAGGTTTTCCTTTTTGGTTGATAAGGAATAAAAGGTAGAGAAGGACGAGTTCATACATAGGATGATACAACTGATTACTCACCTTTTGGAATGTTTTACCCTTTCAGATGTACATTTTATGAGCTATTAGTTTCCTATAGTGGTTCCAGAGTATGAGGATGTATTCCCTGAGTATTTTTCAAAGGGAATACCACTATTTCTATGCTAACATATTAGATGGATCCCATAGAGCTTATAGATCTAAAGGTGTAGTTATCATATTTTCATATGAAGGTGTTTTTCAAACCCAATGTTTCACCCTAACAAACCCTAGTGTTGTTCTCCAAGAAGGAAGATGATAGCATGAGGTTGTGTATGGATTATCATCACCTGAACCAAGTGATCATGAAGAATAAGAATCCATTATTGAGAATCTACGACCTCCTAGACCAGTTGAAAGGGAAATATGGTTCTCAAAGATGGACCTTGGTTCAAGCTGTCACCTCTTGTGAGTTCGGGAAGAGGATATACCAAAGATTAAATTTTTATGTTTCTACAATCACTATGAGTACTTGGTTATGCCTTTTAGTGTGAAGAACACTATAACAACCCTTCATTTTATTACACAATAAAACATGGATTATTAAATAGAAAACTTCAGTTGATAAAATATAAAATATCAAGAGGTCTAGTTTCTTTGGGGATTAGGAACATTACGTAACAACATAAAACATAGGACATAACATCTTATTGAAAACTTCCTTTACATGACCACTACATTCCCTCATACTTAACATTGCATGGGATAACCTGAAGACATGTATAAGAAAATGGTGAGCTATAAAGCCTAGTAAGAAATTTAGTGAGGCATAACATAAAAGATACAATACATGTTAGTAAATAGGAATATCAATGGATCATAAGATAAACATGAACATAAAGGCATGATATAACATGCTTAACATAACATGGAAATGTCGTAACAACAATTAACATGATTTTAGCATGAGACAAGGATCATTTAACATGGAGAATTATTATACCCTCATTGAACTTGAATTATAATGAGTAAAACCTCATTGAACTTGAATTATCATGATACTAATCTTTACCCAATGCATTGGAGCGCTATCAGGGCGCACCCTTCTTAAACATTTCATTTCAAGCATAAGTGTGCCACATAGATCATACAACATGGATTCATTAACATCATAATTCATTCCATTAATAAGAGAAGTGGAATAAATAAATGTATTTTCTCAACCAACAAGTACATGTGCATAAATGTGAATACCCTTTATATAGGAGTGGGTATGGTATTCACTACACAATGATTTTGGCATGGAAATTTTGGTGTAATTTCTGCAGCATAACGACGTGACATAAGAATTCATAAAAATGGTTTATGAGAGATAAATGGGTGTATTATAGTATATACATGAAATGTACAGTAAGGGGGCCATATAGATAAATTTACCAACAAATGTAATGGAATTTAGATACGTAATACAAAATAATTGCTTGAATGTAAAAGAGGAGAGAGAAATTCCTTATGAAATTTTGGCATAACGGGTGTACATGGGAGGAATTTAATGAGAGAGAAAGGGGTATCTAATCTTTTAAACATAAAAAGGGAAGTATGGGGTAGGTTATAAATCGTACCCCAACATTTATAATTGAAAATAAAAGGGTATAACAACATAATGAAATTGAGACAAAAATGAGAAAAGAAGAAATCCCTTACTTGGAAGTGTGATCCCAAAGGCTCGAGAGAGGTTTTAGAGAGGCTTGTTGGGAGCTTGGGGAACCTTGGTAGATTATATAGAAAGGAGGGAAGAGGTTTTAATAACTCCAAAGGCTTTGAGTGAAGAGGAAGTGGGATATTGAGTGGGTTTATATAGGAAAGGAGAGGGAATTCTTTATTATTTTGGTTTGGGCCACAACACATTAAACTAATCAATACCAAAAAGTGGCCCCTAGTTTTTGCCCATGGTTTTTGACAAAATGGAGTGAAAAGAAATATTTTATAAGTAAAATTTCTGAACTTATTAAAATAATAAGGTTGCTTATTTGGAGGTGAGTCACACTCTAAAGGAAATTCATTTCAAAATTTTAAATGTTTTATAACTCTTGGAGGGTCCACTAAAGTTTTGTTAAATAAATAAAACAAACATAAAAAAAAATTATTTTAATGGTAAAACATATATTGTCTGAACAAATCATTTATATTATTTTATTACATCACTATTGGGTCATTATGATGTCATAAAACACATTATATATTTAAATGGTATTTAATTTTTACCCAAAAATTCGACTGTCTCAGAAAATTATGAAAAATTCACCGTTGTATAATTTCAACACCCTGATTCCAAAAATAATATAAATTTTATCTAAATAATTTTCTAATATGTTAATTTTAACTTTTAAAATAAAAACCGACATTTAACGAAAATTCAGGGGTTTTGACAAAAACTATTTTCAAACCTTAATAAAAATTACAATTGCATTCATAAAATTATACGATCATTTATATTCAATAAAAATTAAATTAATAATAATAATAATAATTTATTAAAATATAATTTAATTCAAAAATCGTTTAATTCATCAAAATATATTTCTTAGTTGAATATTAACTAAAAATACTATTTTCCCTTTAAAAACTATTTACAAAGTAACAATAATAAAACGAATGTATATTAATTACTATATAAAAAAATAATGCAAATAATCATAGTGCTAAGTTCTTATTACCTAACACCTTATAACACCCACATAAGATCGAAGGGTAAGGTGTGCGATGGTGACAGTCTCTTAGGGTGGCACAGATAACATCGCTCGGGTGGTAATCTCTATTAACTTACACTTCTCCTATAGTTGGTTCCGCTCAAGCTTAACGTGTTCAAGCTCAAATTGGACTTGGTCAAGAGCGAAGCCCAATGAAGCCACCTCCTTTTTTAGTTCTGACAAATGGGCTTCATATGGGTCAAGTCTACTGGATGAGGCCATCTCTTCCTTTTTCTGAGTAAATTGGATTTGTTAAACCCCTATATTTATACTAATCATGTGATTACTATTCAAAGGATATATTATAAATGGTCACAATTCATAATAGTATTTTTAAAAATCCAAAAACATAAAACCAAATAAGTTCATAAGAAGACATTTAAATTGACCAAGAGGAAATTTCATTAATAAATTAATGGGTCGTTACAATCTTCCCCCCTTAAGAAATTTCGCCCTTGAAATTTCCTTATCCCACACTAAAATTTTTGTGGGTAAATCTCCTTCATCACTTCTTCTGATTCTCACACCCCTTCTTTAAACTTTTGGTTTTTCCACAACACCTTGATAAGGGGAATTGTCTTTTTCAATAGAACCTTTTCTCTACGATCTAAGATCCCCACTGGTTTATCCTCGTAAGAAAGATCATCCTCTAGCTGTAATACCTTTAAAGCGAGTACATGTGAAGGGTCTGTTATGTACATTCTTAAGACAGATACTTGAAATACATAATGTACTTTGGTCATGGTAGTTGGAAGTGCTAGTAGATAGGCCACATCCCCGACACGATCAAGAATCTCAAAGCGGTTGATGTACCTAGGACTTAACTTCCACTTATTTCCAAACCTCATAACCTTCTTCCATGGAGATATGCGTAGAAATACCATGTCTCCAACTTTAAACTCAAGGTCTCATCAATGGTTATCATCATAACTCTTCTATCGACTCAGGGCTGCCTTGATATGTTGCTGAATGGTTTTCACCTTCTACACCATTTCTTCGACCATTTCTGATCCTATCAGATTACGATCACCGACTTCATCCCAACATGATGGTGTTCTGCACCTCTTCCAATACAGGGCTTCATAAGGTGTCATTTGGATTCTCGAGTGGAAACTGTTATTATAGGATAATTCCACCATAGGAAGATGTTTATCCTATCCTCATTTAATTTCCATTGAACATGATTTTAACATATCTTCTAGTGTCTGAATAGTTCACTCAAATTGTCCATTAGTTTGAGGATGATAGTACGTACTGAATTTCAGATCATTATTGATAGAATTTTGAATAATCTTCCAAAACATAGAGGTGAATATTGGATCTCGATTGGATACAATAAATAGTGGTACTTCATACAGCCTTACCACTTCCCTGATATATATCTGTGTCAGTTGATCCAATGAGAAATCCTTCCAAATTTCAATAAAGAGTGTAGACTTTGTAAGAAGATCCAAAACAACTCAGATTTCATTGTTGCCTTTGGATGTCTTTGGAAGTTTGGTGAAAAATTCCATGGTGATGTTCTCCCATTTTCATGCTGGTATGGGCAATGGTTGCATCATCCCCTTAGACTTATGCCTCTCTGCCTTCACTTGCTGACACACCAGGCACTTTGATTTATACTCAGCAATCTCCTTCTTCATATTATACCACCAATAATTCTCTTGTAGATCTTGATACACCTTTGTGTTTCCTAGGTGAATAGAGAAATTGAAACTGTGTGCATCATCAAAAAGTTCCTTCTTCAGCTCCAGACTTGATTAAACACATAGTCTTTTCCAAAATATCACAATTCCTTCTTCATTAACATTGAACTCCAAGGATTTCCCTTTTTTGATAGCTTCCACTTTCTTCTGAATTCCCATACCATCCTTTTGAGCATCCTTTAACCTTTCCAAAGGAGACGGTTGATAAATCATTTGTGAAAGGATTGATGATGTTCCCTTATTTATGATTCTCATTTCCATATTCATTAAATATAAGAAGATTGGATCCTTCTCAATTCTCATCATTGATAGAATCGTTGGGTCCTTTCTACTTAGAGCATCTGACACCTTGTTCACTTTCCCAGGGTGGTAATGGATTGAGCAGTCATAGTATTTAATCATCACTGACCATCTTCATTGGTGCATGTTCAACTCTTTATATGTGAATATATACTTGAGGATTTTTTGGTCCGTATGTATTTCACACTTCTCCCCAAGGAGATAATTCCGACAAATTTTTAAAGCGAATATCACCGCAGCCAACTCCAGATCATGTATTGGATAATTATTTTCATGAACTTTCAATTGCCTTGAAACATAGGCAATGACTTTTTCATTTTGCATCAACACACTTCTCAGGCCCTTCTTCGAAGCATCACTAAATACCGAAAAAATTTCTCCACTTGTGGGTAAAGTGAGCACATGCGCAGTGATAAGCCTCCTTTTTAACACCTTGAATCTTTATTCAAATTCATCACTCCAAGAAAACTTTACTCCCTTACGAGTTATCTTGGTAATAGGGTGGGAAAATCATGAGAAATTTCTCACAAATCATTGATAATATCCTGCTAACCCCAAGAATCTACGGATATCTGTTATCGAGGTTGGCCTCAACCATCCCTCAATTGCAGCTGTCTTGGAGGGATTTATAGATATCCCATTGCTTGTGATGATATGGCCTAATAAGGAAAACTTTTTCAACTAGAACTCACACTTTATGTACTTTTCATAGAGCTTCTCCTTCTGCAAGGTCTCTAGTATAGTTCTTAGATGCTCCTCGTGATCCTCATTGGTTTTGGAGTATATTATAATATCATCTATAAAGACTACCACAAATTTGTCGAGGTAATCTCTAAAGACTCTGTTAATCAAGTCTATGAAGATTTCTGGAGAATTAGTGAGTCTGAAAGTCATTACTATGAATTCATAGTGCCTGTATCTTGTATGAAAAACAGTCTTGGGGATATCTTCCTTCTTCACCCTTACAAGATAATATATCAACTGAAAAACCACCTTGGAGATGTATTTTTCCCCATGAAGCTGATCGAACAAGTCATAAATTCGTGGGAGAGGATACTTGTTCTTTATCGTGATTTTGTTAAGCTGACGATAATCGATGCAAAGGCACATTGACCCATCCTTCTTCTTGACGAAGATGGATGGTTTACCCCATGGTGAAGCACTTGGGCGTATAAATACTTTATCCAGATTCTCTTGTAGTTGTTTATTCATCTCCTCAAGCTCCACATCATCCATTCTAAACAGAGTCTTGGATATTGGAAACACCCCAGGTATAAGGTCAATTGAGAATTCAACATCTCTTCTAGGAGGAAGATTGGGAAATTCCTCAGAAAACACTTTTGTGAATTCCCTCACAATAGGTATGTATTTAAGGATGGTTGATTCCTTGGACTCAATCATATGAGCCAGATACACATGGTCATAGGGAAGTACTATCCATGCTTGAGATGATGGAGCTAATGAAGATTCATCTTCCTCCTTTCACTTGATTAGAATCAGTGGTCGATTCTCCATATGGAGAGTGATTTCCCTCTCACAGAAATTTATGTTGGATCTATATAAGGAAATCCAATCCATGCTGAGAATTGCATAAAATTACACCAAAGGGTGTGTGAAGAGGTTTTTTGGGAAGTTCACTCCAGAAATTATGACAGGGGAGGAGTTATATTCATGATATGCAATGATTACCCAATTTTCCGTACTCACTGACATCTTTACTTCCATGATTTGTGGTGGTGTTGGGATTGTTCTACTAAACTTTTAGGATATAAAAGAATTTATAGAACCTAAATCAAAAAGTATGTTCTTCATTCTTGAATGAATAGCTAATGTACCTATCACCACTTCGTTGTCGGGGTTCACTTCGGTAGTAGTGATGGAAAAATCTCACCCTTGCTGCCTTGGAGGTTGTTGGTTGCCTCAAAAAACCCTTAGCTTAGGGGACTGGTTTGCTAAGTGCCCAGGTTCATTGAAGTTGAATAAATGAAGAATGCGTTGAGGGTTGAGCGGAGCGTTCCCCTCCTATATCGCAGCTGCAGGTTTTTTACCGATAGTTAATAACTAGGTGCCCTTCTATTCCACACCTAAATCATTTCCTCTTCCCCTTCAGGCAATTTCTGGGGTGCTTCTTTCCATACCTTTTCCAAGTGAGGTGCTGGAGTTTCTTAGCACCGTTGGATTTATCCATCGGACTGATAGAATTGAATTCCACCTTATGCTTTATATCCCCATGATAACCCAGAGGTTATCTGATCTCCATTTTGACCATGAGGTCACATTGGACAATTTTCTCATAGCTGTCGAAGTCATGAATCGCCATCACTTTCCAAAGGCTATATTTCAACCCACCAAATAAGCGGTCAACCTTGCATTTGGGGGGTAATGAAAAAGTTGGAGGTGTATCGTGCAAGACTTGTGAAGTTTTCATCATACGCTATGATAGATTCATTGTCTGTTTCTTGAGGTTAAGGAAGTCCCTTTCCATCTTATGTCGGAGGGTGCATGGAAAATATTTATCAAAAAACATCTTCTGGAAATCCTTCCATTCCAACAACTGAATCTCCTCCTCAGGCTTTGTATTTTTTATCAACTTCCACAATTGATCTGCTTCACCCGCCATATGATAAGCATCTAGGATAACCTTCTCTTGTTTATAACATTGAATTATAGAGAATATATTTTCAATGGAGTTGATCCATTGTTCTTCGATTGAGGGATTAGATGATCCATTAAAATTAGGAGGCCTTTGTCTCATGAATCTCTCAATAGTGACTTATTCTTTCTTCAGGGGGTTTGAACGTTCTTCTTGACCAATGTTTCTATTCCAAGCATGAGCTAACTGAGAGAGAAGCGTGAAAGAGTTGGTGATTCCCACTCCCATCGGATTGGGCATCTCATTAGCACAGTCATCACACTGATCTTCACATCATTTGTTACCCTGAGTCCTCCTATTACCGGCCATTGGCTGGAATAAAAGGAAAGTTAGGGGTAACACATAAAGGATAATCCAAGGAAAAAACTGATGACTTATAAATAACTTTTATTTCCTTAACTTATGAATCCATAGGCTTCAATATATGCTATTCATGGTCTACTTTCTATCATATATTCTTAGGGGCAATATTTTTTAAATTCCCTTAATAAGAGTTCATACAGAACTTGTGAATTTACCGAAGCATATCCCCTAAGAGTGGCATAACCAAGCGTGCAGCAAGGCCTGTTGTCGTGTGCCAGTATACCATGGGTCAAGCCTGAAACTCCTTGTTGGGGTTTTCACCCCTAGGTACATCTATGCCAGAGAAGCCTCTACCAGCTCGTATTCAAACAGGGATATATTTTCTTGATAAAAAACTTACTCAGTACTCACCAAAACATTGGGATGTTTTTAATATACTTAGTCTTGCCTCTAAGGCTTTACTAGGATTTTCTAATCCTAATCCAAAAAATAACTAAACATATCCTCTGATACCAACTATAACAACCCTTCATTTAATTACACA
This sequence comes from Viscum album, assembly GCA_963277665.1. NCBI lineage: Eukaryota > Viridiplantae > Streptophyta > Magnoliopsida > Santalales > Viscaceae > Viscum > Viscum album. The sequence continues at coordinate 766,923,520 of OY728137.1, forward strand.
CTTAAACATGATTTATTACATAGAAAACATCACTTGATAAAACATAGAAGATTGAGATGTATAGATTCTTTGGGGCTCAGGAACATTGCATAACAACTTAAAACAAAGTACACAACATCTTATTGAAAACTTCCTTTACATGACCACTACATTCCCTCATACTTAGCATTTCATGGGAGAACCTGAGGACATGCATAAGGAAATGGTGAGATATAAAGCCCAGTAAGAGAGTTAATGAGGCATAACATGAAAGACACAATACATGTTAGGAAATAGTCATATCAATGGAGTATAATATAAAAATGAACATATAAGGCATGATATAACTTGATTAACATAACATGGAAATGTGGCAACAACATTTAACATGATTTTAGCATGATCCAAGGCTCATTGCACATGGAGTATGATTAAACCCTCATTTCACATGAATTAGCATGAGTAAAACCTCATTTCACTTTACATATCATGATACTAATCTTTACGCAATGCATTGGAGTGCTACCAGGGCGCACCCTTCTTAAACATTTCATTTCATGCATAAGTGTGCCACATAGATCATACAACATTGATTCATTAACATCATAATTCATTCCATGAATAAGTGATGTGTAATACATAAATTTATGTCCTCAATCAACAAGTACATGTGCCTAAAGGTGAATACCATTGATAGGGGAGTTGGTATGGTATTCACTACACAATGATTTTTGGCATGGAAATTTTGGTGTAATTTCTGCAGTATAACGATGTGAAGAATTTCTTGAATGTAAAAGAGGAGAGAGAAATTCCTTACGGAATTTCGGCAGAGTAACGGGTGTACATGGGAGGCATTTAATGAGAGATAAAGGAGTATATCATATTTAAAACATAAAAAGGGAAGTATGTGGGAGTTTTGAAATCATACCCCAACATTTATAATTGAAAATAAAAGGGTATAACAACATAATGAAATTGGGACAAAAATGAGAAAAGATGAAATCCCTTACTTGGAAGTGTGATCCGAAAGGCTTGGGAGAGGATTGAGAGAGGCTTCTTGGGAACTTGGGGTGCCTTGGGAGGATTCTAGAGAGAGGAGGGTGGAGTTTGGACGAACTCAAAAGGCTTTGAGTGAAGAGGAAGTGGGATCCTGGGTGGGTTTATATAGGAAAGGAGAGAGAATTCTTTATTATTTAGGTTTGGGTCACCACACATTAAACTAATCAATACCACAAACCAGACCATGGTTTTTGACCATGGTTTTTGAAAAAGCGGAGTGGAAAAAAATATTTTATAAGTCCAATTGCTGAACTTCTTAAAATAATAGTGTGGCTTATGTGGAGGTGAGTCACACTCTCAAGGAAATTCATTTAAAAAGTGAAAATGTTTTACAACTATTGGAGGGTCCACTAAAGTTTTTTAAAATAAATAAACCAAACATAAAATCTCATTATTTTAATTTTAAAACATATATTGTACGAACATATCTTTTATAGTATTTTATTACATCACTATTGGATCATTATGATGTCATAAAACACATTACATATTAAAATGGTATTTAATTTTTACCCAAAAATTCGACTGTCTGAGAAAATTATGAAAGATTCACCGTTGTATAATTTCAACGTCCGGATTCCAAAAATAATATTTATTTTATCTAAATAATTTTCTAAATATGTGATGTTTTACTTTTAAAATAAAAACCAATATTTATTGAAAATTCATGGGCTTTGAAAAAAATGGATTTCAATCCTTAATAAAAATTACAATTGCATTCATAAAATTATATGATCGTTTATATTTAATAAAAATTAATTTAATAATAATAATAATATTTTATTAAAATATTATTTAATTCAAAAATACTTTAATTCATCAAAATATATTTCTTAGTTGAATATTAACTAAAAATACTATTTGTGCTTTAAAAACTATTTACAAAGTAACAATAATAAAATGAATGTATATTAATTATTATATACAAAAATAATGCACATAATCATATTGATAAGGTCTTGTTACATAACCCCTTATAACACCCGCATAAGACCGAAGGGTAAGGTGTGAGATGGTGACAGACTCTTAGGGTGGCTCGGATAATGTTGCTCGGGTGGTAATCTATATTAACTTCCACTTCTCCCATAGTCATTTCCACTCAAGCTTAATGTGTTCAAGCTAGGATTGATCTTAGTGAAGAGAAAATCCCAAGTATGCCACCTCTTTCCGAGTTTCGACAAATGGGCTTCATACAGGGCTACTCTACTGGATGAGGTCATCGCTTCCATTATCTGAGTAAATTGGATTTGTTAAAGCCCTATATTTATACTAATCATGGGATAACTATTCAATGGATATATTAAGAATGGTCAAAATTCTTAATAGTATTTTAAAAAAATCCAAAAAACATTAAACCAAATAATTCATAAGAATGCATTAAAATATTCCAATAGAAATTTTCATTAATAAATTTTTGGGTCGTTAAAAACACCCCATCAGTGTTCATGGAACTTGTGAACTAGATCATTAATACCATTTTAGATCGATTTTTTATAGTATTTATTTATTAAATCCTAGTGTACTTTGAATCTGAGTAGAATAACATGATACCCTTGAGGATGGTTTTGGACACACTTTGAAGAACTATCATTATCGGAATCTATCAAAGTGTCAGATTGATATTTTTGAGGTCCACTTTTTGGGTCATTTCATCTTAGTGGTAGGAGTAATAGTGGGCCTAGTGATGGTTAATGTAGGGATAGCTAGGGATCCACCCAATAGAGTAATTAAGGGATAACACTTCCTTGGGTTGGTTGGATAATATAAAATATTTTCCTCTGATTTCTCCAAGATATTTTCAAATTTTAATTTTTTAACCTGAAATGGGTAGCCTTTGATTTAAAATGACAGGTTCTACTAAGATTTTTAGGAGTTGATGTAGTGATTTACTAATGGAACCATCTTGAAACTTCTATAGGAGGGTTTTGATTACATACTGTTATGTGATTCCTTCGTAATTTGGCTTGGATTTCTTTTAATATAAGTTTAGGAAGTGATAGTATTTGGGTCTTTCCAGCTGATCCCCATGAGTAGAACAACATGAACCATAATCTTGAGCTATAAATAGTGGTATTCACCCTTAATAGTGGTGATAATAAATTATGGGTGAGAGTTTCAACATATATTCTGGCCACAAGTGTCTCAAGTATATAATTTCATAGATTGATACTAACATGAGATAGAGGGGGTGACTAAAGTTCCTCCAGGTTTATAACTTCAAGAGAGACTATACTTCTTGGAAGGGGAATGTAGTGAAATATTATCTTAGTAGGATATATTGTTCATAGTTTTTGAGTGAGGTGTTAGAGCATTTGACCACATTTCAGTTTTCATTAGTGGAAGAGGATAGTGCAACTTTTCACCGATTGATGGTTGTTACCCCTCCACTTCTACAAAATGTTATTGAAGCTCAACATGGTGATGCCAACTATGAGACCTTACATATTTAGATATCCACTTAACTAAATCATGAAAGATTTTCTGATGGGGGGAGAATATTATTTTTTTTAGAGGAAGGATGATGGGAATAGTGAAATTATGAGAGGAGTTACTAAGGTACTTTCATAGATCCCCATAGCGGTGCATCCAGGAGTAGAAATGATGTGCCAGGACCTTCAACGTCAGTTCTGGTGGCCAAGAATGAATAAGTGAATCGCAAAGATTGTCTCCCAATTCCTTACTTCTTAGTAGGTGAAGGCTGGTGACCAAGTTCCAAAGAGCTTGGATCACCCCATAAGGTGCTTAAGTGGACGTGAGATGTTATTGTTATAGAATTTATGATGGGGATTCCACAATCAACTAGAGGAAACAATTATATATATCTGATCATAGAATGAATCACAATGTGAACCTACTTACAATATATCTAAGAGAAGAGTTCGGTGGCGATATTGGGATGACTTTACATGTTGGACATATTCTAGATTCATGGAGTTCCCTTGATGATTATTTCAGACAGTGATGATCCCTTCATGTCAGGATTATGGAGAGGATTGTTGGCGGCCTTTGTAAATCAGTTGTGTTTGAGCACATAATTTCACCCCTAGAATAATTTCCTGACTGAGAGGACAATTTAGATTTTGGAGTACATGGTTCATGATTTCATGTTGGAAATTTTCCATAGTTGTGAGGGTAACCTACCCTTGATGGAGTTTTTGTATAACAAAAAATATAATTCCACCATCCTTATGGAACCATTCAAGGCCTTGTATGGGAGACCCTTTAGATCACTACAGCATTGGAATGATCTAGGGGAGTATGAACTCATGATCCAAGAGTTTGTGCAAGATACAAAAGAGAAGTTAAAAATCATCATTAAGTAGATAAGGACTTCCTAGATCTATCATATGTCTTATGTAAACTGATAATGAAGGCCTTTGGAGTTCGATGATGAAGAATATGTGTTCTTGAAGGTATCACCTCAATTATGATTGTTGATATTTGACCGGGGAGGTAAGTTATCTATAAGGTTTGTTGGAACTTTATAAATAATTCATAGTGTTGGAGAGGTTTCAAACTACTTATCCTTACTGTTGTAGTTACAATAAGTACATGATATCTTCCATGTATGACATCTGAGGAGATATGTGCATGACCCATTGTATGTTATTGACTGGGGTGAGATGTACAACGATGATGGAGTTACCTTTGCAAAATAACTAGTAAAGATCAAGTATTGACATGATAAGATCCTTTGTTGGTGAGTTATTCCCTAGGTTTGTGTCTAGTGGTAGTATGAGAACCTGCAGGAGAGCACCCGGGAGCGGGACACCCAGATTCAAGATCATTACCCTCACCTTTTTTAGTATTATTTTTTATTCTTCTGAAAAAAAATATCTATTTTGGATAAAATATAAATCATTTTTTTTCCTTTTAAATCATTGGAATATTTTAAATAATATTTTTTAAGATATTCACTAAGTTATCATGATATTTTAGGGACTAGGGAGGCTTGGTATTGAGAAAATTCATCAAACTCCTCTTGTATCCCTCATCGTTAACATTTCTTACCTAGATGAGCATATCAGAAAAGATAGCATAACCCATAATATCTGAATGGGTCTTCGTTTGGAATACTCATATGTGTAAGAAACAATAATCTAGGGGGATTTCAGAACACCTATTATTCCCCTTATTAGTAGCTCCCAAAGTGTATATATAGATTGAGAGACAAAGATAGTAATATAGTAGGTTGGTCCACCCCCATGATGGACACATGAAATTATCAAAACAACTCTCTCCTTAGCTACCAATCCAATATACAAGAATTTCATATGGAGATGGGGTTGGTGGAATTGTAGTAACTACCTCTAAAACCCTAAGTAAATTCTACCAAATTGTTATACAAACAAAAAAACCACCCCACTCACCACACCAATAAACAAATATTATCACAACAACCTCTAAATTCTCAAGTTAGTAGATGTAAAAATTCATTAGATATCTATATATATATGGTTTACACAATTTTAACTGAAGTTGAATTACCTAAACTACTTGAGAGAAAATATGGTTGGACTGACTCAAAAATGAAAATAAGGAAGAAGGTAAGTGAGTTGATATTGATTATATTTTTTCATAAATTTACTTCATTAGCCACGATATCCCTTGGGATAACTAGTGTTTCTTTTTATCCTATACTAGAACCATATACATTATAATAATCATCTCTTGATGTTTCTTGTAACTTATTTAGATGCATGATGAGTAATCATGAAATAGAATGTGAAGTTTAGGTTGATTCTCTCTCTCTCTTCTCTTTACCACATTGAGTTTCATACTCAAAACTTCATCACATTCACTGTGCATTTAGAGGATATCTTTTTATTAAAATCAGGGTGATAGTAAATTAAGGTACATACTCATATTCTTATATCAAACACACCATTCCCTAGAATACATAGTTATTCATGGATAATCTCTCAATTAGAATGAATACTGTGAATTTGAGAGAATGTAATAGATAGTTATATTCTAAAAACAAAATTTCTCTAAATAAAGGAAAATATATTCTTATAACTCTTCCACCAACATATGAATATAAAAATTACATAGTGAATAATAAAATAGAAAGAAAATGTTCTAATTCATGAAACAACATGGTTAATGAAGACTATATTTATCCACTCTCATTTTTAATGCTGGATTGAGATCTAATAATTTCATCATATTTCACCCTCTAAAGTTAGTGTTGGAACCTCCTATGACCTTGTGTAAATCTGTTCTGGGTTCTTCTAGTCTGGATCTTCTCCTTGCATAGCAATGTTTCTATTCTAATTATATAGATAATTGTCTATATTTTTAATTTTAATATCTCTTTCTCCCACTAATATTTTTCTCTTTGAACTTACCACCTTTATTTTTCTCTCAGCTAAAAATCTCATATATGGTATGTTTGAATATTCATCTTTATCTTTCTATGTGTGAGGGAGTGGTGAATGGCCAAGTATTCTCCTCATCTATGTTGGATTACAATAAGTTGGAGGTATACGAGGCTACATGTATAATTATTTTTAAATATTATAAATTGGAATCTTATATCATGTGTGGATAACCCAAAGGATTGGGATTTTGAAAAAATGCCGAAATAACTCCTTATGACATGGATTATGTGGCTTCCATGCATCCCATTCATGGGATTCATAGCCTATGGGGTAGTGGACTCTCCATGCCCATAATTTTCTACTCTCTAAAAACTGTTGGTTTTGGAATTTTGTTACACTGCCTGTGGTGCGGTGACTTTATCCTCAAAAATATTGTCTAATTCCAATTTTCTTCTCTCCATGTCGAAGTAAAAAGCCTACGGCGTACTGGCTTCTTGGTTTACTTTCCCTTGGCCAGTATATCACATAGTCTTGTCTACAGTGTGGTGGATCTTGAAATGTAGTTACAGTTGATCCCCCTTGGTTCAGCTAAGGAGTCTTCATTTTTTTCAAAATAATTTTCATGGTAGTCTCCTAATGATCCAGAGGCGATCCATGGTGACCTTGGGTTTTCATAGTGTCATTTGGCTTGAAACCAAGCCTTGCTGGTGGAGGCCAAGGATGTTATCAGTGATTTGGCTTAGTGATCTGATGGTTTGCGACATAGCATAGGTGGCTTGTGCCGCAATAGAGTGTTTTATGATTATGATGCATGAGTGAACCAAGATAATGTTTTATTTGTAAGCTCATAGTACCTATGCTACATAATATATCTCATATCTTTGTTTTTTTCAGAAGTTCTCTGCCTAATAAGTAAGAGTGTCCCCTTAGCCACGCGACAAGTTGGATGGGTGATGAAGGGTGCCCTAAGCTTTTGAGAACCACCCCACACTTGTGAGACTCCCATATCATCACTATGTCGACCTAACCCCCAAACAGTAATGTTCCCATTTCTTGAAATTTATGCTCCTACTAACTCTTTCTGACCGTGTGGCCTTCCCCATGGGCTTCCTTGGTCGATTGAACCTTTCATGGGATGGTCGTGTTTCTTGCGGCATGTGAGTTGAGGGAGGGTTTTATTTATTTAAGGGTTTTATTATTATTTTTTATATAAAAGGTATAGGGTTGAAATTTTTTTTAAAATGGGTCTCAAGATGCGTGAACCCCATTCACACATCTCTCTACGTTGAAGATGCGTGAAAAGAGTTCACACATCCTGCGCAGATTCAATAAAGGATGTGTGAACCCCGTTCACGCATCCTACAGAAAGGTTAAAAAATCATCAATTTTTTAGAGGAAAAAATTTCTTATGTATTTGATTAATTCAATTACAACCCCTTTCTATTCAGTATTTTTTGTTAATAAAGAAAGAGAGATTTATAAAAACATTCCACTTTCAATAACATGATCTTCATGAATGCTCTGCAGTAATTAGATTTGATTCTAATTGATATTCTGGCAATAATTTAATATTTCTTCATTTACCTCCCCCTAAAGAGAAACACTCATAAAAATCATTTTTGAAATCTTATACAACCTCACCAAGTATGATCTTCTTAAATACTTATTTTTGGATATGCTAACACATTATTAATCCTCTTAAGTATTTTTTTTCTTATTTTAGAAGAATATGAATCAATCTTTTTCATAATTTCCATAATTTTACCACATGATGGAGGTATTTTAACAGTAAAATCCTCTTGTGAAGATTTTGTACTAGTAGAACATGTGTCCTTTTATAAATTTTGAATATGTAATTTCTCATGATTGGACAAATGAACTTCTAATTGCATGCATCTCATATTGTGGTTTTTAGGATCCTCAATCATAAGCATCTACTCTTCACAAATATTCATTATTCATTGAAATTATTCATCATTAAATTTAATTTTTTTAAACAAATAATCATGTTCCGTGATTTTTGGATTCAAATCATTGAATATTTTTCATGATTTCTTGATGTTCACAGAACTTTTCAACCAAAGTTTTAATATTTATTAATGAATACCAAATAGAAATTATTAATTTTGAAAGATAATTGGATGACAGTAAGACACTTATTAAAAATAGTAGAACTCTATAAATGATCACAGTAATGCACATGAATAATGTATCGTAAATCAAAAATAAACTTAATTTATGCCTCTGGTGTGGATGCTCCTCTGTCCCATAGCAAGGTGTATATTGTACGCATCCACGTTGTGTCTGCCTCTGTTTGCACTCTAGCGTACACTACACATCATCCTCAGTAGCCACCTCCACATCCTCCTGTGTGACAGGTGGTGGATGTATAGTCTCATCGTCTCTACCATGTCATGCATCTAAGGATAGTTGAGTCTGGCTGGAACTCTCATCAATATTGAAAGAAGATGGTTGATGTGTTGTGGATGTCTGTAATAAAGAATCCAGATCAACCCAATCAGTGTCTGTATCTACCTGTGGTTGAGCCTGAGAAGCTGGAGGAGTATATGACTGATCATGCTGAATACCCTCCTCCTATGGAAGACGAGCATCTGACATATCAAGATTAACATCCTCCTCTTGTGGAACATCAAGATACATAACAGGGTCTTCACCCCCTAGTACATCTATATGAGCCTCAGCAGGCTTAGAAGGCACCGCAGCCTCCTCAGCATGTGGTGGATCAAAGAAAATGCCATGATAAATATCTTCCATCGAAGGAAGAAACTATGATACAAGGGTGTGAAAATATTCCAGGTCAAATTCGGTGTGCTCTACGGGATCAGACATGTGAAGTATACAATAGATATGTGCATCCTATGAAAAAAATTACGTTGTTAAGTAATATGAATAAAAATTCTACTGAAAAGTGGAAGGAACTATGTATACCATCTCATGAAATACTCATCTGTGTCATGTCAAAAATCTAGTTAGGGACCTTTAGTACCAAGATGCGTAATCCATCTGATCCACCAAATTAAAATGTACTATCCCCACCCCTCGAAACTGAAACTCATGTCGTCTATCCCAAAAATCAATATATCTAGCGTGGTATCTCCTCTAATCAAAATCTCTCTTCACTGACATCTTTAGGGAATGCAGTGAATCTAACTGACTGGGCAGGTCAGGAACAGGCTTAAAGAATCTGAACTGCCTCATAAATTTATCGGTTTGATGTCACTCGTCTATATGAAAATGAATCAATGGAACCCTATAGGAGCCAATAGCAATCATCATCGTACAATATAGTGGAAGACTCTTGATAATAGAATATGTATATGGAATATATAAAATCTGAAAGAAAAAAATAAATAATCAATTTATAAATGAATACATGTATGGTAAAGAATAAATATTTAACAATATAAATAATAATCACTGACATCGTCTGGTCGAATAATGTCCAACATAAGTTTGTAGGCATGGACATCGTGTCTGGGGGAATCTGAATGTCTATGTGCCTAAATCCACCTATAGATAATATTGTTATATTCACATTTTATAATAAAAAGTTATACAATTAAGTTAGACAGTATAAGGAAGGAATAACATACCAACGTTCACGCGGAACCTCTGCTACAATATCTACTAGAAATGGAACATGAGCATGTGGAGCTAAATGAGGGATATGCTCCCATTCCCACATTTGTAGAAGAACCATGCATCCCATTATCTGTATCTTATCAATGCGACATGCATTTCATAGGGCCATGTATTTATATTCTAGAAAAGAAGACCCCCATCTATACTGGCTTGCCTCATCCAAATCCTCCAAAAACGATAAATACATAAAATTTATAAATGTAGTGGAGTGATCAACAAAAATTGTGCCACCGATTAGCCTCAAAATATATGTGCATGAAAATCATAGCACGGTGATCTCATCAGAATCCTTTGCTAACTGTGTGAAGTGCTGGTCTAACTAAGGCATGTTTAATCTACCACCAATGATGGTACTTCCATCATCAAGGACCTCTATGCCGAGTAGTCTATGAACAAGCTCCGGTAAATCTGCTCCAACTCGGCCTATCAGAGCTAAACCATTGATTGGAAGGCCCAACATAATGGCCACATTCTATAGGGTAATGGTCATATCCCCCTCTCTAAAATGAAATGTATGTGACTATATCCTCCATATCTCTACAAGCGCATCAATGAGATGATGATCGAGAAAGGTGAATTCACACATCGCTACACCATATAATCCATCACGACGATGATGAGGGGTGGTGGTGGGAGGTGGTGCAGTATGATGGAAATGGTGAGATCTGCGTACACTCAATAGGGGCACTGAATTTCCCTCTAAAATCAGTCATGATATATGAGTAGCCTGAGATATGAGAAATGGAAAACCTTCCATCTACAAAAATGATCTCATTGTTACTTTATTATAGTGAATTCAGTAAAAACTTTCAACTGTTATTTTAAAAAAAATCTAGAACAATCAAATGAAAAATTATTATGGTAATATTTTTTATTTATACTTGATTTGTTGTGTGTGGATTAGTATTTTTGTTACTTGACCAATCCCCCCAATAAATAAAGGACCCTATTACCTAATTTTTAGATTCATTATTTATGAGGTCTTCATTAATTAAAATGCCAATTACAGCCTAAATGGTGTTTTCCTCTATAGATTGAAATTGAAATTTTCTTTAACTATGATAATTGTGAAATCTTATAAATAAATAAATGATGTCTAGATTGAAGTTAATTATATGAACTTCTTAACAATGATAGGATGTCATAAAAATAATTAATGTTTAAAAAGGAATTTTAATATAACTTGCCAATGTTGCCTTGTGGCTTTGGATAAATAAAGTACCAAGGAATATTACCCTATAACCGAAAATTGATGTTTTGGGTTGAATCTTTTCAATGTTAAATATTTAATATGAAGTAATGAATCTACACAAATAAAACCTATATAGGTGTTCTTAGCATTTTATGTGAGATTCTATGAGCTAGTTCTTTTGTGTGGGCCATAAGATACATGAATGCAATGGGATGATAATGCTATGGATGGTATCAGTGATATGTCATTTTTCTCATGTAATCTCAAGGTAGTATGCATTGTTGCATGTGGTATGAGAGGTTCAATAAAAATTTAAAACTTTTATTTAAATAAATCTAGAAAGATCAAATGAAAAATTATTGTGTTAATATTTTCTATTTATACTTGATTTGTTGTGTGTGGATTAGTGTCTTTGTTACATGTGGAAGTAGGATATATTCATTTTCGTTCTATGTTGTTTTTTTAACAGTTTGAGTATCACCAAATTCTTTATTAGTGAATCAAAAAACGAGACAAACTAAAATTGAAACCTTTCAGAAATGGATCAAGTTAGAAATAAAAGGATTCAATATTGAAACTTCCACATACAAAACAATATATACATATTCATGATAAAATACACAAACTCAGTCATGGATGAAGAGATGTGGAGCTCTGTCCTGCCACTTAGGGACATCTCTTATGAGTATGTCCTTCTACATGACAAATACTGCATCTTATTCTCCCTCCTCATTGTCAAGGCCAATCCATTTCATTTCTAATTCGACTTGATTTTGGCCTTCCTCGGGGCCATAAACTAGTAGTATGAAGCCAATAATTTAAAAAACGACTGACATTAAAAAAATCATAAACGAAAACAAAACCAAATTATGAAACATGGAAATATCATGGACGATGGTCGGCTGATCAGCAGAAAATATGATTGAATGAAAGTCACCAACAAGCATCCAAGCTGCACTATAACAGTTAACCAAAGTGCTCATGTGATACACTGGGTCAAGATACGGATACTAGGATATATTTACTAAAGCACAATCTATGATAACATGTGAACATGGATATCAAAATTCCTAAAATTTTCCACAATAATAGTATATGTTATCTAACATCTCTACAAACACTCTACCATTAGTGCATATAGCCCGTTCATAGAACAGTTTTACCTGAAAGCTAATTTTTCCCTATCAAAGGCTAGAACAGTCCATATTGAAGCCTCATTCAGTATCTTATCAATATCACTTTAGAAATACTGCATAAAACACATTCTGTTTTCCATCATCTAATAGGCCTTTTGGGACCGGTCAACAAAGTAGTGAACATATATATATAATGTATCTTTCACTAACCCTGTGATCGGGAGTTTGTGAACACCCTTGAGGACCCCATTTATGCACTCTACTATATTAGTGGTAATATGGTCATATCTTCTTCCACCCTCATATGCTAATGACAAATTTTCCTTCGAAATCTACATCATATATTCATACACATATTCATTATATGTTCATATATCTTCAAGGCATTGATCAAACCTTTATTTTTGGGGATCATATGCTGAAACCATAAGTGAATAATGTATTAAAATAGAGAATAAATTTTGTTTAAAAATAGTATATTTAAAAAAACATACCCAACTTGAGGATCGACTTATTTATGGCATCATCTCTGAAATTCTGATTCACATTACTTGAAATATGTCTAACGCTATAACGTTGATAAGAATTTGAATCCTTCTATGAAACCCCATCACTAGCCATGGACTGTATAATCACTCAATGGCGATCAGATATCAGACACACACCATGGTTTTGTGTGACATGAACATGTACACATGCCAAAAACTAGCTTTAGCATTCAAAATTCTTCTTTTCAACAATAGAAAAATAAAGTGGTCGAGGAGAATGATTACCATTCTGTGTGGCAGCAATGTGTAGAACACCTATATACTTTCCATACAGGAAAGCTCCATCGACCTTAATAAATTGTTTACAATAGGTAAAGGAAACAATGCATGGCATGAATGCCCAAAAAATCATATTGAACTTCACCTTTGTTTGATCAAATCGGTGATTGGGGGATACATAATCAACAGTGTTTAAGTGATAAACAATCGGATTTTTGATAGACAAAAATTCCATAAGTTGTGGAAAAATAGCATAAGATTCATCCTAATCACCATACACTTTTACAATTGCCTTCTATTTTACATTCCATGCTTTGGTATATGATATCTTATAGTTGGACAAATGTTGAATTATTTCCTGAATAAGGGAAACAGGAACATCCTGACATGTTCGTATCATCTCACAAATAACATTTGATATAAACTTTGAATCAAGGGAAGAGTGATCTTATGATAAGATCGGATGCACACAAGTGTGTGGCCCTTCAAATTTGGTTATCCTCCAAGATGAAAATAATTTATCAAATATTTCCCTTAATCGAAATTTACATTTTGGCCCATATTTTTCACAACGAATGATATATTTTGTCTTATTTGACTCATCAACCACAAATGTGAAATGTCGCTCAATGTGGTATTTCTTTATCACATTTTTCATGGCCAATTTACTTTCAAAATCATGACCGACATAGATGGTGTTATCATTTCATGCATACCTATTCCCTATAATTCCAGGGAATTCAGAAGCTAGTGTAATGACATCCCAATCAAAATGTGGTTCACAAGACATTCCTTTAACTAAGGAACTCAATACTGAAGGATGATTACCACTAACCGGTGGATGTTGTGGATGCTTGTCTCTAAAAGGAACCTCAGAAAGTTCATTGCCCACATCACCCTCACCCACATCTCTCAAAGGAACCTCAAAAGTTTCATTCCCCACATCACCCTCACCCACATCATCTCCTGATGGCTCCCCATATTCTTCTTCCTCATATAAACTTTCATTCACTATATCATCACACAAAGGGATTTCATATACAATTCCTTATAAATTTTGATCATCTTATTCATAATTTTATTCTATTACTAGAGTCATATGAGAAGGAGGCAATGCAAAAGATTAATGTGAAGGACTAACTTATACATAGCTCACAAGACATAGTTCTGTAGTAGTCAGTTTCACCACAAATATATCAGAAATCACAACATAAAACTCCATCAAACCATTAGCACACTACTGTCTAAATAAGTAAGAAGCATCCATCAAATCATCATCATCGACCAAAGGGTACTCAGTGTTCCAGAAACATACAGGATGTTGTAGATGTCGATATGTGATTGAAGAAATGGATTGATTGACCCTCAATTTTAACCGATTATGAATATTATTGGGAGCTGCATCCAATGTCATACAACCATGAATATTTACCACTCTAACAGGTGGCACACTATAGCTAAATCCCCTCTCTATATAAATGGTCTCCTTGTTGCAATATATTTGCACAGACATTATTACCTATAAAAAAAATTAATAAAATATCATATACTATATCAATATTTTACATTATTTAAATTGGTTTTGAATAATTGACTTTATCTGGAGACTTTCTATGAATTGATTTTTCACTATTAAGATATTGTGATGATGGTATTATTAACAAAGAAAATTTAATATAATGTTATATATTTTAATTACTTATAAATAAATAATCCTGACTTGATCTTGAGACTTACGATTAGTTTATCATTATTTTATAAACTAACCAAAACCTATGGGTAGACTCATAGAGTCTCTATTATAAAATATTTCAGCAACCATCAGTCTCCTTTCAAATATAAATGCCTCATATCGAACACTTGTTCTCTAACGCCCCTTCGGGGACACCTCTTCGGGGATGCCTCTTCGGGGATGCCTCTTGTTGATTGGCTTTTAATTAAAAATTTACTCACATGCATGTGAGGGGGTCTAGGGGTATGAAATACATAACATTTTTTAAGTGGACATGTAGGTCCTTACATACTTAGTTAGAGATGACTCACATGTCATCAATATAGAAAAATAAATTCAAATATTACAAATTAAATAACCACATTCACAAAACAAGGCATGCAATTTGAATAATGCATCGGTCGGCCATCTCAAGATCAGTCATCACAGAACTTTCCATGTTTTTGGGTATACTTATTATATCTATTACTAGATGAAATACATATTAAATATCTACATCTCTTTTATATTTATTAAATTTAATTATAACTAATATAAATTAAAATTATTATTTATAGAACACTGTTTTTATAACATTATCAAAAAAAGTTTTCTATTTATTTTTTAATTAATTTAAATATGATACATATAAAAAATATATTATTCATAAATTATATTACTAGTGTATAAAACATTATAATTTAAATTACTATTACTTTTAAAATAACATTTTTATAACATATTTAATTTTCATAAACATTCAATATGAATTCATAAAACATTTTAGACATAACATAATTAATTTTCCTAAACATTCAATACGAATTCATACAACAAACACATCATTCAAAAATTAAACCTAAAAAAGACACTAATTTACACATCAATACATATGAAATAAATTAAACATACACACAAACACTAATTTTTACATATCACAAATCAAACAAATAAATCATACAAATGAAATAAATAAACATAATTAAACAATTGAAAATTAAAATAAAAATTTTACCTTTTTAAAAGAAACAAAAATTTGTTGAGAAAGAAATTGTGCAGGGCTTCACATCAAAATCCAGAGGAGAAGAATGATTTTTTTTGGGGGGGGGACCCCTTTTATAGATTTTCTTGGCTGGATGCATGAACGGGGTTCGCGTATACTTCATCCCGTCTTCAAAGGATGCGTGAACCCCATTCACGTAGCTTCGACATGGAGATATGCGTGAACAAGGTTCATGCATCCTTCAAAGATGGGATGAAGGATTCTTGAACTATATTCATGTATCTCTCCACACCGAAGATTCGTGAACGGGGTTCACACATCTTATGACCCATTTTTTTTAAAAAAATTAAACGTTATCCCTTTTATATAAAAAAAATTTAAAACCCATAAATAAAAAAATCTGTTGAGGGATATCATGGGTTGGGCCATTTTTCATAAGTATTATTCTCTTTCCCATTTATTATACAAACAAAAAAGCACTCAAAATAATTAAACAAAGTAAATAATGTATTCTCTTTTTTTAACCCCTTTTCAAAAATGTCATTAAAAATTAAAATTTAACAATAAATGATCACTAATAATTAAAATATGGGTATTATCAATTAAAAATTTTAAATTAAAAATTAACATTTTAAAATTTCATGAAAAATATGTACTCATCAAATCCCCCACACTTAGATAATGCTTTTCCTTAAGCATAAATCTTCACTATGAATCAGAAAGGAAACACCCATTCTACAAATATTTTAAATTAAAAATTTATATAAATAAATGATTTTCAATGATAAAAATGAATTCTCAAATATCTCATATAAAAAATCATTCCAACTCCTCACTAGAAACAATGTTTTTGAAGTTACTATTAAAAAATGATGCGGCTTCTCATCTCTTCCATTCAAGCCTTTTAACTCATCATTATTAACATTCAAAGTTGTAGTCAACCTCAACCTATTTTATTCTCTCATCACTCAAGGTAAAATTTAGATGTTAAGTTCACCACATACATTGAGTACATACACCAAACTTATGAATTTGAAAATGATATACTTTATCCACTAAATTTATAAAAATTTCACTAGAAATAAAGATGGCATTGAAACTTAGGATCATATGATTCAAAGTCTAAATGAAGGTATTAAATTGATGAATAAATCATGAAGATCAAAATGGAGGTTAATATCTAAGTATTAATCATGATAATAAAAGTAAAAATAACGAAATTATCCTTTTGAAATTATATCTTCCCCACATCCAAAGCCTAGGTAAGGTCATAAACAATTAATTTACAGTGAATAATTTCCCCAATATTTTTCTTCTTTATCAATTTGTTTCTCACTTTTTCAAAAACATGAGCTCGATGATGTCTCACATCAATCACCCAACCCCAACTGCTAAAAATCATTTTTCAAGTGATGACGATTTTTTATCCTCCAAAACACAACCCACATTTTTCTGGTTTTTTCATTTTAGTGGGGTGAAAATAAAAACAATAAATAGTGACATGGGAATTATTCAATTCTAATGAAACACCCAAAGAATTTTCCATAATAAAACACATCCCCTATTCCATGATCCCCTTTTCCCCCAAAATTGAAATTTAAAAATCATGCAAAACACTAGAGTATGGGTTGTAATGGATAAATTATCTTGAAATGTGGTTATTCGTATAAAATTCCATACATGGTCTCTAAGGAATAAAAGAATTAATAATGATGGGTAGGTCTCAATGATAGTGGTTAAATCGAAAAAAATCCTCAATAATCTTTTAAGTAAATTTGTACAGTCATCACTTTGACAAGGCTTAAATCCAAACTCTTGTAGGTAACATGTCCTATGTTCTCCCAAGTAATTTTATAATAAATAATCAGAAAATTTATGCTTACAATCCTCTTTATAAAAAGAGAATTTAATTCACATTAAATCACTCATGGCATGTTTTATAATACTAAATCAATAAACAAGAATTTTATAAAATAAAATCATGAATGATGGAAGGGAATTTTCAAAAACATATTACTACAAATAAAAACTCTTGATTCATTGAATTCAAATCCTATTTTTAACAATAATCATTCAATTTACCCATCTTACTTGTTTAAATCAATCAACATGAAAATTAAAACATGGAATCTTGGGGTTCTTAAAAATTCAAAGTATCAAGGATTAAAATTAAATCACTAATCTAAGCGTGGTAAAATGTTTTTTCATTAAATCTAAAAAATTTAAATATTCTTGAAAACTTGGGGGATTTTAAGTTAATTATGAAAATTGTATCTTACTCCCCTTTGACATGAATCTGTTATCATCTTGTATCATATTCCCTTTCTACTTCATTGTCCTAAAAATTAAGTCAAAATAGTGAAAGCACAAGGTCTCTGGTTTTATGTTTATAAATGATGGTGGAGGTTTCACTGAATCTAAAATTAAATCTTATACAAGAATATATATAGATAAAAACTCATGTTGTTTCCAACAAATTACTTTTATTAAGGCCATTAATCTCAAAATTACCTATTGGATCATATAATAGGACTAGGATATAGATCTAACCATCTCATATTTAAAGAATTGTGTCTTTGATGAGTGTTTGGTGTAGCTCTTCTAGTCTTCCTCCTCCTTGAAATCCCATCTTCTTGTTGTTGAGGGAAGTACCAGGCATCGTAAAACCCCACTGTCTGGAATTAAAACTCATGGGCTATCCAAATAGGGTTCCACTTATCTTTGTATTATTTTAGTGGATAATGTACATAAAATTATACACTCTTATTTAAAATTTCAGTATCCACCATTTAATATTATTCTCCATGGGGATTCTCCACCATAAGATCCAAAATATAATTATAAATGTTAGAATCCCATGTTTTTATTACTCTTTCTTGTCTTCTTATTTAGTAGTGGGTTTTTCCTCTGCTTCTTCTTTCTCAATAATAGGGGTAACCAAAATCCATCAAATATTATATTCATGATGAAAAAAAACATGCTCTATTCCATCTTGGTTCACTTATTCTATTATTTCTATTCCTTCTTCTTTTTCATGAATTATAGTTGATGTTTTAGGGTTTTCTTGTTCTGTAGGTTCTGGATGTTCCTCCCCCATCATATCAATCATGTTATCCCACAATTCAATCTCCCATCTCCCTTCTTTCATTCTTATTCTTTTCTACTAAGAATTCTAATTTTTCCTCATTATCCTCCTCAATAACTAGTGTAAATGTGTTCTCCATGTGGAATTAAAAATTAGAATGAGGATTAGAACTTACCTCTTGCACCTCGTCTACCTTGGTCATTCTCTCCAGGAGTTTCAATCCTTCTTCAAACTCAAGTTCTATGTTGTGGAGTTCCACTTTTAGATTTTGGTGTAGTTGTGGTACCTTCAGTTTTTTTTAAGATCCTATACTTGATGTTGGATTTCCTTATTGAGTTATTTAATTCATTGTGTGAGAGTTGAAAACTAGATCACCAATTGGATTTATGCCTTAATTCCTTTTTTTTATTGAGATGATAAACCAAAAACACCCAATACGTAAAGTAGAATAAGAATTAAAAAGAACCTAATATAAAATTAAAAAATCAAAAAGTGGGAGATAAAATAATTTTCTAACTATTTAATTTAAAAATTCCTTAATCCCTATAAACAATAATAGTTTTGATATCTCCTCATAGCATCATTAATTCCCTCAGTGATATCAAAATAAAAAATTTATAGTAACCTAATTATAATAACAACTATAATGAAGAATAGTGATATGACACGGTAGATCCCATGAAGAATAGGTTTATAATTATTCAATATAATTGACATTTTTCAGGATTATAACTAATCTAGAATTACTAAAACTACTTGAGAGATATGGTGGTTGGACTGAATCAAAAATTAAAATAAGGATAAATGAATGTGATTTGTTTTTTAGGATGGTTTTTCAAAAATTTACTTCATTATCCATGAGTATTCTTAGGGTAACTATAAATAGGTGATGGGAAAGCATCAGTAACCCATTGGTCTTCTCCTATCACTACCTGTTCCTTAGTGGAAGTAAAGTGATGTGACTATTTCTTTAATTATGGGGTTTCAGAGGGCATATTGAGACAACTATTTAGTATAATTTATTATTATAAATTTACTATAAATACAAAATAACAACATAATAATCAATTAGATAACATTATGAATGTAATATAATAAAATCATTGTCAATATTTTCATATTTACAGGACAAAATTTATGATTTTTTGGATGTGAACCCCAATTAATAATAACCAATTTACAAAAAATATGTAATTACACTCTTTTAAGGGATGGTTCAACTCAATAATTCATAGTTTATGTGTTTTATACCAACACCCAAGAAAATTATGTAGTTTATATTCAACCATTATTGCAACAAAAACTTGGGAATGATTTCACCCTTCTAGTAACCATATAAATTAGCAATTGATACTACTAAGAAACCATCATGACCTATCCCAACATTGTATATCCATTTGTCTTAAATAAGTTGGTACAAAATATAAACATTCCAAACCATTCATAATCATAACAAGAATACATCCAAAATATATAACTAAATACATTATACTAAAAACATATACATGAACACATAATAAAGAATACTTCCTGCTGAACTGGTCGATAAATTATCAATCCAAAAAATAAAACAACAACCCAAACACCTCCCCTTGATTCGAAAACACTCATCCTCACCACACATCTATCAATGGGTGAAGATGGATACCCAACTGATGTCAAGTCCTGGGAACATGAATGAAATTAAGAGAGCTACATAAAATCACCAACACCAGTGTGCATGTGGGTTGTATGTGAAACGATCCATATACAATCACACTAAGGAATAATAAATTTCATTCATAAAAAATTAAGATTTTTCTAGTTTTAACATAACATATAAAATATGTTTTCCAATTTTTATTTATCATTCATAAAGAAATGATTCAACTTACTTTGTCACATCCCATTTTAAAACCAAAAAAAAGACTTTCTAGAAACAAGTCACAACTGGTTTAAAATCATTATTCTCAAACCCATCATTGGAAAAAAATATTTTTTTTCAATGTTTCCATCCAACAAATTAAATATAACTTTTTATATACACAAATAAAAACTCCATCCTCTTTATATCTTTTAATAAATTCATCATCAAATATCATTTAGAAAATAATTACACCTTTACTTTATAAACCATAATTTCCAAACCATTTAAGAAACAATTTTAAAATAAACTGAAATACTATTAGAATCAAACACAACCATCCAAGGAAAAATTATATCAAGGATATAGAAAAAAAGTAAAATAACAAAAAAATGGTTCATTTGAACCAAATCAAGGCTTGAGGATTCAAGTATTTCAGGAAACAAAATCCCTTATATAATCTATAATAGTAATAAATAATCATAGGAAACTATATGGTTTCTAATATGAATGATACAAAAAAAAATCTTGATTTATCCTCTCTAGTTCCCCCTAAGAAAAACTTAATAATCACATATTTTACTCTATCGGGACACTAATTAATACACACACACACAACCCTAGGAGGGTTAAAATCTCTTGGAGAAAAATCTAATGTGTGAAAACCAAACTATTATGAAACACATATAAACCTTGTATTATCCATTTGGGATCACATGATATCAATAAATATAGGTGAGAAAGAAACAATTCACAAGACCATTACATGAATCAATAATACCATAACTAAATAAAATAAGCCTCATATCACCTCCTAAATCCTAAAAAGAAACAACATATTTAAATTTATTTATTTAAATAATCATATAATGAAAAAATAATATTAAAAATCCCCATCAAGACCACAAAATATAGGAATGTCAAATGTAAAAAAAGGCCTTAATGAGGGTCTCATAGTTATAAAACTATTCCTTTTACAAAGTTCCAAACAAGCCTTTAAAGGTAGACTAGGAACACCAATACATTCCACAATTTTTTAAATATCATTTGAAACTTCACTTAAATTATTGTTAGAAAATCATACTTTTAAATCCACTTTAAAATCAACAAATTTGTTTCAAACCTCTCTTGGGAAACCAAGTCTAATAATCCTTTAAAACACTATGATAAGAACCAACATTCCATATTTATCAAAAAAATAAATAGAAAACATAAATTAATTAATTGGAAACCAAATAATTATAATAAACTTTTTAAATCCCCTAAACTAGTGGTAAAACTACCTATTTAAAACCATTTAATTCATTTTAAAGATACATACATGAATTTATTCAAAAACTCAACCTTGATCCAAATCCCTTCAAAATGAAATATATAAAATACATATAATACCCCACCTTGAAAAGTATATAAGGTCCTTGGAAAACAATTTTTCATCTATCAAATGAATACCATTTTCATTAAATTTTTTAATTCAATATTTATAACATCTAATTATTACATGGAGAACATTATAAGGGAAATTTCATAGAAACAATTACCATATCTCAAGCTGAAACCATTTATAATAGACTGTCTTCGATGAAGAATGAAAAACTATGCAAGGAAACATCATTATCAAGCCCTAAACATACAAAACCCAAATATTTGATCCACATTGACCCTAAATTTTGATCCCTAGATCCCTTAGGGTTCAAGATAGACACATAAATCAAAATGAAAGGAATATTATAGAAGAGATAAGTGGAAATGGGGAGAATAACTTATGATCTCACATGAAAGCAGAAGGTGTAGCTCTAAAATCAAAGAGGATGATAGTGGAGGGATCCCTTCACAGACCCCATAGTTGATCAAAATATTTTAAATAAACAGGGAATCCAAAAACATAAATTTTGAGAAATGGATATTTTGGAATTTCAAGATTGATAAAAAAATTGACAGCATACATGCTTAGGCCATATGGTTTGGTAAACCGTTTTCCAACCATTTGGATGTAACTATTAAAGAAAAACCCACTCATGCGGTTTGGATGAAAAGTTCACTAATATGTTGAACAAATTTGTAAAACCCCACTGCAAAAAAATATAACACAGTTTCATGACCACCATCATGGTTTCCCTATATTGTGAGAATACCATGTACCAATATCACATTCTAAAAATATATCATAAGGTTTCCACTATAAATCTCACTTTTTTGAATAAATCATGCACTACCGATGTAGAATAACCATGAACTAATAAAATGAATAAGAATAACACCTTCACAATACTTCATGAATGGTTTCCCCTTAACTATGTGAACTAAACTGTACAAAAGATACAAAATGTATATAAATCTCATATAACTAAATGGTTATTCTAAAAATTACCATTAATCTTTTAATTGCACATTTCATTTATTAATTTGGTATTAAAACATTACCATGTAATCTATTTCAACAAAAAATTCCATTTCCAGGGTGAATTTGTATCAATGAATCACCTATATGTCATGTCATGCTAAACAAACTTTATGCCATTATCCAATCCATTTTTAATCAAGGGTTCTCTCACCCAAATGGTAGTAATAAGCCATGATTCATCAGCAATTGAATCCAAATGGATCCAAAAAATAATAAAATCCATGATTTACAATAAAAAATGAATAAATAAATTAGAGCACATTTTACAATGATGAAATTCATAATATTGGATATACTTTGAAATTAAACAGACCATAGGGTTAGGATTTAGACTTAATGCCCTTAAGAGATGATTAAAAAACACCAAAAAAGGTGAATCCAAGGGAAAATAAGGTGATAGAGATCAATTAAAAAATCTAGATCACATTGGATTAAGATAAACACACACAAAAATAGTGGTCAATTGGTTTACACCACAATGATGGATAATGATGGAAGAAAAGGGAAAACCTAACCATACCAACCCATTAGGAATGGGATGTAGAAACAGAATGTTCAAAGTGGTGAGAAGGGGCAAAAAATCACATAGAAATAATACAAGTATGATTAGAGGAAGGGTTTCACTAAAACATTGAATGAATCATATGTGATTCCCACTTAAAACCACTATATTCTAGGAATACATGTTGTGTAATCCTTATGTGTCATTTATTTTCTCATTTTTGAGTTACGTTGAAAAATATACCAGCATGGTTTAATGTTTATCTTGATCTACATTTACAACATGTGAATTTTGATCATGGATTGTACACACTTCATGTCATGAACCAGTTCATGACATGTTTTTGGTGGTAGTTACACATCATGTAACATGTACATGGTGTGAAAATGCTCTACAAACGGTTTTCGGCCCAGTTTCTACAAAAGGACCCAAACCACCTCTAAAGCCTTCCAAACCATGGGAAACCCTTATAAACCCATTTATAATGTTTATACCTAAATTTTATTAATTAAAATAAACATACATCCTAGAAAATTATTTCATTTTCTCTAAAAAGGGCTCTATGTCTCTGAATAAGACTCGACCACCAAGGTCCAATGGAAAACTTAAAAGGGGACGTACCTGAAAAAAAATATGGGATCTTATAACCTCTGTACCATATAATATCTCATCCCTAAGCTACTCAAAAAATCAATATTGGGTCTCAGTGAACATATCTGGATAGTTTTCTCACATATCATACTCCCTCTCCCTTGTCTCCTTCTGAACATGCTCAAGTTTTAGTTTCACTCAAACCAAAGGAATAATAATTCATTAGAGATAATTATCATTACCATTTATGGTCTGTATTGGATGATCCTTAAATGATGAATCATCACAAAGATAAAATTCATTAAATACTAACATATTATAAGGGTTAGTATAATATCTATGAACTTATGACACATGAAATAGTTCGTGTGTTGAACTATATCATTTTGGAAGGGTTAGTCGGTATGCCACTAGGTTGACCATATCCACTATCTTAAATGGACTAAAAAAATGCTCTCTATATTTCCATATTATATTAAACAACATTTCCACAACCTAATGACACTTGAAGTAAAACATGTTGGCCAACCTCGAACTCCATAAGTCATCTCTGATGGTTAGCGTACAATTTCTTCCTGCTTTGTGCAGTCACCAACCACCTTCTGATCAAATAAACCTACTCAGACATAGCTTGAAAAATACTAGTCCCACAAAGTTCTGACTCACCTATATTCAAACAAAAATTAGGTGAATGGAACAACCTTCCTTACAAATCCTATAAATGTTCCACTTGGATCGATTATTAGAAGTTGTTATTATATGAAAACTCCAAAAGTACCATATTCTTATCATAGGATCCAACAAAATATGACACACAGGCTCATGAAAAATCCTTCAAAACCTAAATAGTCCTCTCATATTAAACTTCAGTCTGAGAATGATAGGTCATAATCATAAGGACCTACAATCGCATAGCCTTCTAAAGACCCCACAAAAATCGTGAAGTGAAGCGAGGATCACTATTAAAAATGATACCCCTCAGAACAACATGAAACCAAAGTACTTCACGCCCATAAAGACTATCCATATCATCAATTATAAAGGTCTCCTTAATAGTAAAGAAGTGTTCTACCTTCAACAGTCAATCCATAATCACCCATAATTCGTCATTCTTATGGGGTGTCCTAAGTAATCAAGTCACAAAATCCATAGTGAGACCATCCCATTTCCACACAACAATGGGCAGAGGCGGCAAAAAATCAGTTTCCATTTGATTCTTATATTACACCTAAAAGGTGATACATATCACCCCAAATACCATTATGAACATCATTATTCCTAACCACTAGTATTTTCTATAAATATCATGATACATCTTTGTAAAACTAGGATGTTCCCCCATCTAGAAGCCTGAAACTCTCTCATCAACTCCTCACACAAACTCATAGAAATCCATACTCAACCATAGAAAAGAAGTGAATTTACATTTTCAAGAGACCATCATGATGTTTTATCCCCATAATATAATATGTCTCTGAAAAATAGTCCCTCTATATCAGATAACTCCTCTATCTTTTTCCAATCCAAAATCACAAGTATAACAGATGTTAAAGTCAGAGATACTTATCCATGTGACTATTGAACATCAATATTAATGACTAAAAAGAGTTTAATAATCCACCACTCATCAAATTACTCCCGAACAACCTATTCATTAATCTTCCATCTCAAAAATCTTTCAACACCATTTCTCTCTCGGTGTATAATCTAACTTAAAGTCGAAAGACTATAGACACTTGACTCAACTCCTCTGTTGAAGGCTTGGGTCCCACTGATAAAATGTATAACATAGGATCATGTGGTCTATGTACACCATATACCTATCACCCATAATATAATGTCTCCAACATCTCAAGTCATGTACCACTTCTTGAGACTTCATATCAATAGTAGGACTCTCATGATGTCTCAACTATCCAGAGCCATAAAAACCACTCGATCCTCCTACATCAGAATTTCTTTAAGTCCAACTCTGGATTAATCATAGTACATGGTATATGATTTATTCTAAATAGGTAATGTGAGTATTGGTGTTGAGTTCATCCTTCCTTTAAGATCCTGAAAATATTTCTAACAAGCATCTGACCAAAAAAAATTCACCCATTTCTTAGTCAAGAGAAAAATCAGTGCTTCTCGATAGGAAAAGTCCTGAATAAATCACTAATAACAACCTTATAAACCTATAAAGATAAAAATATCAAAGGAATTATGGTTTTATCCCAAGATACCATGGATTCAACCTTCTCTGAGTCCACTAAAACTCATACCTCTAACCTGGAATGGCCCAAGAAGTTCTCTTTATCAATATTGAAACTAAATTTAGTTTTCTTGGTGTTAAAGATATACTCTCCAAATATACTCAAGATGATGATAATATGTTGGGAATGATCATCTTATTAATGGGATTACACTAATATGTCATTGAAAAAAACCACCAAAAATTGTTCTAGAAAAGAATTAAAGATTTGATTCATCAAGGCTATTAATACCACTGGTGTGTTGGTTAAACCAAATTCCATCACTACAAAATTATAAAAGGTATACCTACTCTAAAAATAAATATGAGGTATGTCTTAAGGACTCACTATAATCTAATGGTATCAAGATATCAAATTTATTTTTGTGATAATCCCAACACCTTCCAAGTGATTGGAGATATCATCAATACATAGAAGGGTATACAAGTTCTTTATTTTCCTCTAGTTCCTTCGCTGATAATTCACACATATGTGAAAATTTGTATCATCCTTCTTGAAGAAAGAACAATAGAACCCAGTGGAGATGTAATAGTATGTGTTAATCCTTTATCTTCTAGATCTTCTAACTAAACTCTCAACTCCCGAAGCTCTACTGGTTCCATTTTATAAGGAGGGGTAGAAACTAGCTATGCTTCAGGCACCAACTTGATCATGAAATTGATCTATCGACTAGGTGGTAAGATGTGGAGCTAATGAGGAAACAAATGTTTTAAATGGTAGATCACTAGAGGAAAAGAATCATGCTACATCCCATCATCATCTAGAGAAATACTAGCTATATAAACCATGATAAAATATAATATGCACTGAATTGGTCATGCACGACCATCCCAAGGAACCCACTCAACCTAAGGATAATAACCACATAATTATATAGATAGAAAGGTAAATCTCATATTGTAATATTCAATATGATCCTGGTATAGAACTAGCCAATCTATACCAAGAATAAAATAGAAACCTATCATTGCTAGCACAAACAGTTCCCAAAAGAAATGGTAACCACCAATCTCTAGAGAACGTGCCTTGAAACACTTGATATTCTCTGACCACACTATCAACTGTGTTAGAGTTGGTGTCCTGAGAACCAACTATTTATACTTTGATTACATGAATGTACACTTATTATATATTGTTCATTATTCTGCAGGACTATAATATAATAATGTCCTGGAATATTTGTTACATTAATAAGTTCATGGAAGATCCCCACTACGATGATAACCTTTAAATGCTATAACAATATTCTTAAATAAATTTCTACGGTTGAATGACATACTATGATAAGACACATGGTATAAAAACTGTCATGTGTGAGTACTCGTAAGAATATGAGACTCTCTCTCATGGATTTCGCACTTAGTAATCTCCAAGATGGGAGATTATGAGAAAAAACCCGCCAGTAGTAATTTTTCAAGTCTTGGTGTCATCAGACATTTCTATCTACGAGCGTGTATAATGGTCATTAGACTGGAATATTATTATTAACTCATTTCATGACTTGCACACTTAGATTTTCTGATGAAAACTGTCACGAAGATAGTTGGTGGGAAGTAGGGTAAGTTGGGTGCATCACGAATGACATGTTGTTAACGGATAAGTCGAGGAAGGATTTGTACCTTCCATATTTATGGAAGTAGATATCTTGGGCCCTTTGATTGAAATATAAATTTTGCCCAAATTCCATATCCATGGTGTCACGACAAGTTTATTTCTGGAAGTTAAATAATGACAGATCAAGCATATAGTTTTATGACACTTCCATGAAACCTTATTGATGAGATATTGAGAAAAAGGGATTAAATTACATGGTCAGAGTTCATATGAGGTGACATTTCAATGCGGCGTCAACTTCTTTCTCTTGGGTTCCTTGACCCGTTTCTAGAGAGTAATCTTGGAATTTAGGCAAGCCCGCCTAATTCCAACGAGAAAGAGGCCTAGAGGGTCACACACTAAGTGTATCCAAGTATTTCAAGTAGAATAAATATTATTCCCATGTGTGGTTTAATAATTATTCAATAAATCCTAAATAATTTTAATGTTGGAGTAATAATAAAATGAAAACAACATATACATGCCATGTATATTGAATGTACACGCTGTGTAGTTTTCATTTTGGAAAGGAAAGGAAAAAAAAGTACATTCCATGTATTAATGATTACACGATGTGTAGTTTTTCTAGTTAGGATTTTGAGGAAATAATATCATTTTATTAAATGATATTTATTATAATCAGAATGGGAACATGTAAAGGAATTAATTATTCGACATGAGGGTTTTTCAATAAGATTTAATGAAATAAATAAAATGCGTAACACGTTTATTTATTGTCATTACTCTATAACCTCAAACCCGATTATAAATATCCTCACAACCCCAACATGTTTCTCAAATTGTTGTGCACGACAATTCTAGAGAATTCTCTCATGGCCGAAAGAACTCCTTCCTCCAAGAACACTCTCAATATCGATAGAGATCCTCATCTATCAGATTAAGGCGATCTAAGGTGGACAAAGCAAACAAAGGCTTCTCCACACTAGCACTCGGAGATTCCTTTGGCGACATCCAGAGATATGTGGTGCACATGTAGATCACCACTAGAGGAAGTCTACACTTGGATTCTTTGACACAATGGAGAATCACATTGGAATGTGATTAGAAATATCAATGAATAAAGAACGCCATAAAAGGTACTTCTTGCCAATTAATTGAATTAATTATAATCAACCTGTGATGATCCTCCTTTTTGGTTCTGGGAATATTCTTCTTATTTGTCTATTTCTGTGATTCGATCCATGGATTCTGGTGTTTATTGTCGTACTGATCCCAGATTGATCATTTCTAATGACAAAAATCTAAGTGGGCACATCCACCCATGAGCTTCCGCTATGCCTGGGACCTTCAATTTGTATCAGAGTGAGGTTACAACGTTGATTATAGTTATTTAATTTTTTTTGATAATTTACGCATTTATATTTGATTCAATTCAAGATAAATTGTTCTATAAAACTGAATGAATGAGATATTTTCTTCCTCCATTTCTAGATTCACATCACAAAAATGACCTTTTAATTTTAATTTTGATTAAAATAAAAATGAGGAACTCATCTGGAGGAGCCGCTCATTCTATCTGTACAACATAAGAATACACAGCGTGTAGTGAAAACTACATGTCGTGTACTTAGGTTCAACAAACCGGTACTAGTCCGCCAAACCACATCGTGTGAATTGAGCATACCTAAGTTTTTAATACACCGTGTTGACCATAACTGAAAGGCGCGTGGAAACTGCAATACATGGCGTGTATGTTGAATCAACACGCCGTTTAGTCTGATTCGACCTAGGTGAAACCATGTACAAGGAGAATCCATATACCGTGTACATGGTATTGGCAGGCCGGTAACCACGTAACAAGGAAGTACACGCCATGTTAGATTAATCTGCATGACATGTACTCCAACATTTCCAAAGTATAGAAAACATTCCAAAGCCCCCAGCGTATACTTTGGATAAAGGGTGAAAACAAATACACGTCGTGTAATATAGCCTACACACCATGTACTTTCCAGAAATGGAATTTCACCTCGTTTCCTCCAATGTACAAAGACCCGTATAAGGAATATGGATGAGAAGAATCTCAAGGAAATTAATAAATGAATTTAAGATAAAGAATTCATTAATTATAAGATCATAATTAATTGAATTCAAGCGTGACTTATCTTGAATAAAAAAATGATTAAAAGAATTTGAATACTAAATATGCGTAAATGTAGTTGCATGCTATGGATGATCATGAGCTAGACCAAAGAAACTTTGTGTGTGTATGGTTTCATTTAAATTTATTTAATTTAAATTCGTTATCCTACGAGCCTTCTTCCAATAAAATGTATGGCCTACGTGCCCATGGTTTATTTAATGTAAACCCCATGTAATGGAGGATCTCCCAAGCCAGAGGAGATGGTTCAAAACCTGAAGATGAGGTGAAACCAACCCAAGAATATACAAAGGTGGATAGGTGGGAGCTACAAAACATAAACCATCGGGTTCCAGGTGTTTTTCCCTAGGTCAGAGTTAGCTTATCAAAACCGCTAGATAAGCTAAACAATAGAAGCTCATGATCATGCCATCTTATTTTATTTCTGTCTGATTGCATGGTTTATTTATTATGTATGTGTTGTCATGATCACATAGTTAATGAAATGAAAAATCATGAAAATATGGAATAAAATAAAAACCGGACTATGTGTAAACATTATCATAACATGGTTAATCACTTAAGAAAGCATCTCTTAATATTAACAAGCATGTGATAATGTGAAACTATGCATAAAGGATTAAAATCCCTCAAATACTATATTATATCAGACCAAGCCTTCCGTTACATGATTAAGGGAAAGACTCTATAAAGTTATGTGTTTGACCAACCCTTGTTGGGACACTTACTTTTACAAATGAAGCTCTTATGAAAGTTTCAGGTTGACTTAAAAATTTTACATCAAGAGGAGTAGCCCTTGCTAGAATTGTTGTAAAATGGGGGCAAGTGTTGAGGAGATTCAAGTCAGGATTTCAGGATTGGGGTGTCCACTCAACAGATCAAGGAACTGTAATCTCACAGTTGGCAAAGACCTTCTTACCTAAATACCTTTAAATAGCTTGACCAACCCTTGTTGGGGTTATGGGAAGGGGAATATGGATCCTTTCCACTAGAATGTCAAAGCAACTAGGCATTCCAAGTTCAATGGTGAGTGATATTGGGACTTGATTAAATAGTGGGAGACTTAATAAAATTTATTATTTCTCATAAAATGTAATCAAGAAATTACTAATGGTCTACTCTTTTAATTGTAGAATAAAAAAAGACAAACTCGTCAACCACATTTTCCCTGCGATCAATTCTGGATAAAGACAATATCCTCACTGGCAGTAACTTTCAAGAATGGTTTAGGCACCTTCGGGTTATCCTATACCATGAACGAATGTTTTATGTGCTGGAGTCCTCACTTCCTGATTCACCTGCCCAAGGGGTGAGTGATGAAGATTTCCTAGTCTATTATCAACATTTGAGTGATGCACTCGACGTTCAATGTTTGATGTTGTCATCTATGTCTAGTGATCTCATGAAGTCTCCTGAAGACATAGATTCCTATAGCATGCTCGAGCACCTCCGTGGTCTATACTAGGAGAGAGAAAGATAGGAAAGGTTTGAGATCTCCAAGGATCAATTTCAGAGAAATCTTGGAGAGGGTGCCCCAGCTGGGCCTCATGTAGTCAAGCTCATTGGCTACATTGAGCGCTTGGAGGCTCTAGGGTTTAAACTCCCCCAAAAAACTGGGCACCGATCTCATTCTTACATCACTCCCCCAGATCTTCTCTAACTTTGTAGTAAATTTCAACATGAACAACATTGAGAAGTCTTTATTTGATCTCCTTATCCTCATTCACCAAGTGGAAAATGATATGAAGTTTGAAAAGCCTTTTGTACATATGGTGAATAAAAGGAAAGGGAAGGAGAAGATCTTTAAACCCAAATCTTCTTCAAGACCTTCCAAGAAAATTAAGATCAAAGGGGGGCAAGGGAACAGGAGGTTTTTTGTTTCGCATGTGGCAAGAAAGGTCACTGAAAGAAAAACTGCACCCAGCCAAGGAAGTAAGGGGAAGTTTCATGTACGTTTTTTATCGAATGAAATATATCTATTTCTACCAATTGGGTATTAGATATTTCTTGTGGTTATCACATCTATATCCAAATACAGGAACCAAGTAGATTTAGAAAGATTGACTGAGGTGAGGTAGATCTGTGAGAAGCCAATGGAACCAAACTCGCTGTTGTAGCTATGAGAGACTACCACCTCACATTGCCTACTGGGATAGTCTTGGTATTAAAAGGATGTTATTATGTACCCTATGTAACCAAAAACATTATTTCAGTATCCATATTAGATACTTATGGATTCATATTCAAGTTTAGAAATAAATGTTGCTACTTTTATAAAGATAGCATTTGTTTTGGTAGGGCACATTTATATAACTACCTTTATGTGTTAGACTACACAAACTAAGTAATGGAAATCGATGACAAATTTAATTCACATGACTCAAACCACACCCAACTTTGGAATCACTTTCTAGGTCATGTAAATGAGAAACTTTTTACAAAATTACATCAAGATGGGTAATTAGATTCTTTCGAATGAAAACCACTTGGTGTATTTCATGCGTGTCTACAAGGAAAAATGACCAAATCCCTATTTAGTGGGAAAGGTGAAAGGGATAAAGAGCTTCTAGAATTAGTTCACACTGATGTGTGTGGACCATTTCCAGTTAAAGCAAGGGGTGGGTTCTTATACTTTATAACTTTTACTGATGATTTTAGTATATATGGATATATTTACTTAATGAGGTATAAGTCAGATTCTTTTGATCGGTTCAAAGAATACCAGAATGAAGTTGAGAACTAGCCTGGTATGAAGATTAAGAAACTCCACTCAGACAGAGGGGAAAAATATCTTAATCAGGACTTCATTGATTTCTTATGGGATTTTGGGATTCTATCTCAAATCACTCCTCCTTACACGCCTCAGTGGAATGGTGTAAGTGAAAGGAGGAACTGCACCCTATTGGACATGGTGAGATCAATGACACTACTACAATTATCAACGTCAGTGACCGCCAAAAGCAGTCGCTAATGGTCTTCAGTGGCCGCCTTGGGACCGCTTTTGGCGGTCGCTATTGGTCCGTCGATAAATACCAACAGTGACCACTAATGGCAGCCGCTAAAGGTCCTTTTTAACAATATCGTGTTTCAGATGTGTGGGAAACAAGGTGGGCACGCGGGGACAACCGCGGTGGACGTGAGGAAAGACTAAAGCTATGGCCACTGGCCATGGCGGATCTACGGTGGCTGGAGGGAGGGGTGGGTGCAATGTTGAGGGTTTAGGTTGGTGGGTGTGGAGGGGTAACAAATGGGTTCAGCGTCGATGGGCAATGGGAGGCATCGAGGGGTGGTGACGGGGGTGGCCGAGGGTGGTAGGGGTGGCGGTGGGGGGTGACACCGACGTTGCTACTGTTTGCGGATGACAACGGCATGGGGTGGTGGGTTACAGTGGTGAAAATGAGAAAGACAGCAGCGGGGGCGGGAAAAATCCCACTAAATTAATTTTAGTTTTAGGGACCACCTATGGCAGTCGCCCGTGTCCAGAGGCGTGAAAACCTGATTTTCTAGTAGTGTGATGAGTCATGTGAGTCTCCCATTTTCCTTTTGGGGATATGCATTACAAACAGCAGCACACATACTAAACCAAGTACCAACTAAATCGATAAATGGTATTTCATACGAATTATGGAGTGGATGCAAATCCATGTTATCAAATTTACATGTGTGGGGTATTGAAGCATTTGTTAAGGACTCTTCAGCTAACAAACATTCACCCTGAGGCACAAAGTGTACCTTTATAGAATATCCCAAGGAAACAAGGGGATATTACCTACAGAAATCCTCATATAAAAAGGTTATAGTGGCAAGACACACCATATTCCTTGAGAGGGAGTACATCTCCAAAAGAGATAGTGGGAGCGAGATAGAATTCGATGAATTTGAGGCTCAAGATACATAGGAGTTGTTACAAGAACATATTCCACAAATCCCCATGGAAGAATAATCTATTCCAGAGACACAAGAATTGCGTAGGAGCACGAGAGAGGTGAGAGAACCAGAATGATATGGTTTTCTTGTCACCGAGGATGGTGACTCATTATTGGTTGACAATAATGATCCTCTTATGTAAAAGGAAGTAGTTGAAGGAACATATATTGCCAAGTGGCAAGAAGCCATGAATTCTAAAATGGATTCCATGTACCAAAACCAAGTCTGGATTTTGGTAGATCCACCAGTTGATGAAAATCCTGTTGGTAATAAATGGGTATTCAAGAAGAAACTAGACATGGAGGGACAAGTCATCACCTATAAGGAACAATTGGTTGCAAAAGGTTTTAGATAACATTAAGGAATTGACTATGATGAAACTTTTTCACTAGTTGCGATGCTTAAATCCATCAGAATCTTATTGGCCATTACCGCTTACCATGACTATGAAATTTGGAAAATGGATGTCAAAATAGCATTCCCTAATGGGAACCGCTGGGAAGATGTCTACATGACACAACATGAAGGGTTTGTGACTCGAAAGGATGCCAACAAGGTATGCAAGTTGTCAAAATCCATTTATGGATTAAAGCAAGCATCAAGTTCATAGAACATTCGTTTTGATGAAGACGTAATGGAATTTGTATTTGTTAATAATTAATGTGAGCCTTGTGTATACAAAAGTTTTAGTGCAAGTGCAGTCATTTTCCTAATAGTATATGTTGATGACATATTACTAATTAGAAATGAAGTACCTATATTACAGTCAGTTAAGGCATGGTTGGATAAATTCTTCTCTATGAAATACTTGGGCAAGGTATCATATATTCTTGGGATCAATATCCATTGTGATAGATCCAAGAGAATGTTGGGCCTGAGTCAAATTACATACATTGACAAGATACTGAATAGATTCAGTATGGAATAGTCCAAGAGGGGATTGTTTCCAGTGTCACATGAAATTCATATTTCCTAGAAAATGTGACCTCAAACACATGAGTAAATAAATAAAATGGCAAGGATCCCTTATGCATATGTGATGGGTTTAGTCATGTATGTTATGCTATGTACAAGGCTAGATGTTTCTTACGCATTAAGTGCGGTAGGTAGATATCAAGATGATCTAGGAGACCATCATTGGATGGAAGTCAAGACTATCCTTAAGTATCTGATGTGTACTAAGGATATGTTCCTAATTTATGGAGGAGATGAGGAACTAGTCATCGGAGGACATGTAGATATTAGTTTCCAAACTGGTCAAGATGACATGAAGTTGCAGACTGGATATATCTTCAATTTGAATGGAGGTGCAGTGAGTAGGAAGAGCTCAAAAAAGGTGTGGTTGCATATTCTACAACAGAGTTAGAGTATATCGCAGCTTCTGAGGCAACTAAAGAAACAGTATGGATGCAAAGCTTCATTCAAGAGATGGATGTAGTACCTAGTAGTAAAGATCCTATCACACTCTATTGTAATAATACTACAGCTGTGGCACTTGAAAAAGATCCAAGGTCACATTAGTGGACAAAGAACATAATTCGAAAGTATCAAATCTTGAGGGATTTTTCTCAAAGAGGTGAAGTTTCAGTGAGCAGTATTTCTATGAAAGACAACATGGCAGACCCCTTGACTAAATCCTTAACTCAACAGAAACATGATCATCATGTGAGGTCTAGCAGACTAAAAGTCATAGGAAGTTGGACCTAGTCTAAGTGGTAGTTTTTTAGAGTTGGTGTCCTGAGAACCAACTATTTATACTTTGATTACACGAATGTACACTTATTATATATTGTTCATTGTTCTGCATGACTATAATATAATAATTTCCTAGAATATTTGTTGCATTAATATGGTCATGGAAGATCCCTACTATGATGAGAACCTTGAAATGCTATAGCAATATTCTTAAATAAAGTTCTACGATTGGATGGAATACTATGATAAGACACATAGTATACAGACCTTCATGTGTGAGTACTCGTAAGAAGATGAGACTCTCTCTCATGGAGTTCGCACTTGTTAATCCCTAAAATGGGAGATTATGAGAACAGACCTGCCAGTAGTAATTCTGTATGTCTTAGTGTCATCAGACATTTCTATCTATGAGCGTGTGTAATGTTCCTTAGACTGGAATATTATCATTAACTCATTTCATGACTCGCGCACTTAGATTTGCTGAAAAAAATTGTCACGATGATAGTTAGTGGGAAGTAGGGTATGTTGGGTGTGTCACGAATGAAATGTTGTTAATGGATAAGTCAAGAAAGGATATGTACCTTCCATATTTATGTAAGTAGATATCTCAGGCCCTTTGATTGAAATATAATTTTCACCCAAATTCCATGGCCATGGTGTCGTGACGCGTTTATTTCTGGAAGTCAAATAATGACGGATCAAGCATATAGGTTTATGAAACTGCCATGAAACTTGCTTGATGAGATATTGAGACAAATAGATTAAATTACATGGTAATAATTCGTATGAAATGACACGTCAATGTGGTGTCAAATTCTTTATCTTATGTGCCTTGACCCATTGCTAGATAGTAATCTTGGACTTTAGGCAAGCCCGCCTAATGCCAACGAGAAAGAGGCCTAGAGGGTCACACAGTAAGTGTATCCAAGTATCTCAAGTAAAAAATAAATATTATTCCCATATGTGGTTTAATAATTATTCAAGGAAGCATAAATATTTTTAATTTTGGAGGAAGAATAAAATTAAAACAAGATATACACGCCATGTACATTGAATGTACACAGCGTATAGTTTTCATTTTGGAAAGGAAATGAGAAACTAGTACACTCCATGTATTAATGATTACACACCATGTAGTTTTTCCTATTGGGATTTTGAGGAAATAATATCATTTTATTAAATGATATTTATTATAATTATCGTGGGCGTATGTCAAGGAATTAATGATTCGACATGGGGGTTTTCAATAAAAGTTAATGAAATAAATAAAACATATAACGCGTTTATTTATTGTCATAACTCTATAACCTCAAACCCGGTTATAAATATCCTCAAAACCCCAACACTTATTCCTAATCAATGTAAACAATAATTCTGGAGAATTCTCTCAAGGCTGAAAGAACTCCTTCCTCCAAGAATGCTCTCAAGACCAAGAGAGATCCTCCTCCATCAGATCAAGGCGATCTAAGGTGGACAATGCAAGCAAAGGCTTCTCCACGCTAGCACCTGGAGATTCCTTTGGTGATGTCCAGAGATACATGGAGCATGTGTGGATCACCTCTAGATGAATTCTACACTTGGATTCTACGACGCAATGACGAATCACATCGTAACATGATCCGAAATATCAATGAAGAAAGAAATCCATAAAAGGCACCTCTTGTCAATTAATTAGATTAATTATAATCAACATGTGATGATCCTCCTTTGTGGTTCTAGGACTATTCTTCTTATTTGTCTATTTCTATGATTAAATCCATGGAGTCTGGTGTTTATCTTCATATTGATCATGGATTGATCATTGCTAATGACAAAAAGCCAAGTGGGCACATCCACCCACGAGCTTCCGCTGCGCCCGGGACCTTCAAACTGTGTGTCGATGGTCAAAACACCATCTATGTTTTCTATATCCATTCCCAAACCATTTTCAAAAATAGAATATAAAAATTAAAATGAGAACTAGTATCAAAAAAATAAGAGAAAGAGTATATGATATAATAATTGTTTATCTGACAGTAGAAGGTTATGCATCCACACTGGTCGGAGTAGACTGCATAACATGCAGCTGAGTAAAGAATCTAACATGGGATCCAGTATAACTCTCCTGTGTTTTTTCCTCTACCAAAAATTTCCACTCCTACATGGGCGTACCACATTACCCGCCTCAACATGAACTTCAATTGGATCTTTAGATACTGTTCTACTGAGGAGTAGTTGATTCCTTCTTAGACTCTGGTACCTATCTTGATCCCCCTCCATTACTCTGTTGTGGAATTCCCTTAAAAAAAATTTAGGTGGTTCATTCTGCTATAATCATGACACTCTAGAGTGAGGTACAGAAATTGAGGTTTCTTGTTTCCCAAAATGCTTCCACTAAAATAAATACAATGGGACACAATCATGAGATGGATTTCCACTGAACTAACTTCTATAACCACTATTTCCTTGGAAAAACTATCACAGTAGTGCTTCTTACCACAAGAATAAGTGATCCCAGTTCACCCTACTAAAATTGCATGGCTGCTGCTCGAGACCTCTCTCAAAATCCCTTCTATGATGAGTGTCTAGTTCATCATGTCTGAAAATCTATGCTGATGAAAAATGTTCACATGTGACCTGATCTCATAGTGAAGACCATCCTATAAACATCTCACCATGGAGATTTCACCATGTTTTAGAGATGGTACAAATCATTTTAGGTCAATAAATCATCCTACATAGTCTACCACATATATTCCCTCCTATGTTAGGTGTATGAACTCAAGAACCTTCTCATCCCTCAACAAGTCATTATAAAAGTGGATCAAGAACTTCACCTCAAAATCCTTTCAAGATAACTCCTACTACTACCCAGCCTACTCTAGAATATCCAACCAGTGCTTGGATGTTCCAGGGAGTATAAATGTAGAAAGCTTCACGCTCCTATCTGTGGGTGTCTCAAGATGCATGATGATCATCTAGACTAACTCGATCCATAACTAAGATACCTGGGGGCCTCCCTCTCTAGTAAACATAGGAATATACTACACCTAGAACTCTCTTTTCATCTTAGGCATTGAAGTAATTATATGATCAATCTCCATTTCTATGGACCGCATGACCCTTAGGAAGATATCACAAAGATGAATATCCATATGATTCTCATGATCTACAGGAAGCTCTGGTCCATCTACATTAGAAGAGATTTGATTTCCACTCTCTTCTATGCTCAACTCAAAGACAACAAGGATGCATTTTACCTACATGAAAAACTCACCCCATAGAACATTTACTATAATAATAAGTCCAACCTCATCAGGTGATAAATACAAATAATCACTAATCAAGGTCTCTCTAAACATGTCTTACAAGTGTTTTGGCATGACCTATCATTTCTTTTCATTTCATTTGTCAATTATAACATGTATCTCATTTATCATTTCAGAAAGGAAAATATATCGCATGAAATAAATATGTATTTATCATGAATAATGCATATATATATATCCCTATGTGTCAATAATGATGCATGAATATTCATCTTGTGCCATCCCGAGGCATGAGTATATATCTTCAGAAACTATTACATCACACAACATGTGAATCACCCAAGAAAAAATAACATTAACTATAAAAAGTAAAAAAAAATAAACAACAATTCCATCCCGGGAACTCATATTTTTTCCCATACATGGGTTATCTAATCCTATGAACAAGCTCATTACCAAGTCCTGACACATACTAGTGTCCTTTCTACCTTTCCCAATTAGTGAATCAACAGTAAAGAAAAAAATTGTATCTCTAATACCACTTTGTAACGTCTCCTGATTCCTTACTCTATCACGTAGATGAAAAGGGTTGGTTACAGGACCTCAAGAGTACCTCCCCATATCTCAGAGGCTTTCGACTAGTAGTGGGGGTGTGAAAAGTATGGTGGGGAGACTATACCTCATAGTATAGACTTATAAGACATCAAAATTTAAAAACAAATAAAAGTATCAGAGTAATGTATAACAGCTAAAACCGTATATCAAATGACCAAGAAGTAAAGGAGAATAAAATAAACCAATAATAATGAATCAAGTAGTGAAAAATGAGATGTATTTAAATGTCAAGATGAAAAAAATACAGATAAAAGAATCAATAAACACAATATAATCTCAAAAGGCCGTAATCCGGAACCCCATGTTAGTCCCATCCCCAAACACCAACCCAACCAGAAACAACAAAATCAGCAACAAAGTCCCCTTCTTTTGTCCAATCCTACATCCATGTAATCAGCTCGAGTAATAAATGGTTCCCTAATAGGGTGTGAGTAAGACTCACTAATTCAACACAACTATGTATAAGAATAACCAATATGATAATATGTGTGTAAAATAATGTGATAAACATGTGTATTAATTAATCAATTAATACAATACACAAATAATTCTTCTTCGGTACCATGTCAGAATGTCTCTGAGCATGTATCACAACTATGCCAACCATAACCATATATCCAAATAACCTACTTTGAGCCATGTCTGTATGTCTCTTAACATGTAACACAACCATACCAACAATAACCAGATATCCATGGTAAAATCACAAAAATTATGGAAAATCCATCTATATAAGAATATTAGCATGGGACTGGGTGGGGATTTCTCAATATAAGCATTACAACATGGGATTGGGCAGAGCCCGCTCAATATAATCAGTACAGAATGGGACTGGTTTGAGCCCATCATTATAAGCATTACAACATGGGACTAGTCTGAGCCCATTCAATATAATCATTAAAACATGAATCAAAACACATGTCAAAACAACAAGGACATCACAGTATCACATCATATGACTAAAAGGTTAATTCTAAAAATTAAAATTAATCTTTCAATTACAGATTTCATTTATTAATTTGGTCTTAAACCATTAATATGCCTTCCATTTCAATAAACAAGTTCATTTACATGGTTAATTTATATAAATAAATCACATATATCTCATATCATGCTAAACACACTTTAATCCATTATGCAATTCATAATTAATCATTGGTTTGTTATCCCAACGGGTAGCCATAAGAAAAGTCACATAAACAATTAAATCCAAATGGATCCAACCAATATCCTAATCCAGGATTTACCATTAAACGATGAAAAAATAAATTAGAGTACATGTTACATTATTGAAATTCAAAATATTTCATATACTTCAAAATTTAACAGACCAAAGGGTTAGATTTTTTACTACTATCTTTAACCCGCAATTAAGAAACAACAATAATGGGTAACATCAATGGAAACAAAAGTGATGGAGATCAATGAAGAAACCTAGATCACATTGTATCAGGATAAAAACCCAACAAAAAATTAGTTAAGTGGTTTACGCCTTAATGATGGAGAATGAAAAAAAAGAGGGGAAACTTAATTTGGCCAACTTACCAATGATTATATGCAGAAACGGAACATCCGGAGTGAAGGGAAGGGGCCAAAAATATTTTGTAAATCATCCAAGTTCAAGAGGAGGATAAGATACACCGAAGCACTAAAATAATGATATTTTCCCCCATTTAAACCCACTACATCCAAGGAATACACAGTGCATAATCCTTTCACATCGTGTATCTCATCATTTTTGAGATACGCTGAAAAAACCATCACCTTGGGTTAATATTTTTCCCAGTCGATGTTTACACAACATGAATTCAGTTCATGATGTGTAAAAAATTCATTTCATGAATCAGTTTATGACATGTTTCTGGAATAATTTACAATCCATTAAACATGTACAGGACGTGTAAATGCTCTATAGACAGTTTTCATCCCAATTCTGAAAAAAAGACTTGAACCACCACCAAAGCCTTTAAAACCATGGAAAACCCTTGTAAACACATTTAACATGTTTATAATAAGACTCCAAAAATTAAAATAAAAATACGTCCTTGAACATTAGGTCATTTTCCCCAAAAAAGTCTCTCTGTCACCAAACAAGACACGGTCACCAAGGTCCAATGAAAAAACTCAAAGAGGGACATACCTAGAAATAAATATGAGATCCTAATCCTTCTAAATGCTAAGATAACTGAGATGATATCCAAGTAATGTCTAATTGTGGAGCCATATCAAGTATGTATGAGGGAGGCGATGCATCATTCAAATCCTTTGGAAAAATTTGAAACACCCAAAGAAGAACAAACAATTCTGAAATAATAAATGAAAGATAAAAATTCACATACAATGGGATTTTAAAATGTCCCTTGGTTTGAGGGAGATTGAGGGAGAGAATGTCGTGATAAGGGAGAGCAGTGGCTAGGGAGAGCGACAACAAGGGGAGTGTGTGGTGACGAGGGTGCACGATAGTGAAGAAGGGAGAACGACGGTGAGGGAGAGTAGCAGCAAGGTTTTAGTTCTACAAGAGCTTGAATGGCATAAGAGAATCGGTTTGGTCAGTGTTAAATTTATAAGAGAGAAGTGATTTTTATCTATGCTTCTAAAAAGGAACCGATAAGGACAGGTTCTATCCGTGTTAAAATAACAAGCACTGATAAAAGTCCTCTTTCTCAATGCTTTTCTATCCATGAAAAAACATATATTTATCAGAAATGGAACTACAGTCCTCATAAAGACTTATCTTTATCAGTGGTAAAAAAATGTTCATAAATATTTAATAATAAAATTAATAATTTAAAATGTATATAATTATAAATAAAAATAAATGTATATAGTTATAAATAAATATTTATATAATTATAAATATATTTAAATAATTGAACATATGTATTTATAAATATAATTAATAATATATATAATTATATATAATTATAAATAATTATTTATTTATATAATTATAAATATATTAAAATAATTGTAAATATGTATTTACAAATGTAATTATAGATATATAATTATAATTATAATAGTAAATAATTATATTTATAACTATTTGTATATAATTATAAGTATATTTATATAATTATAAATATTTTTATACAATTATAAATAAATATATATATATATATAATTATAAATATATTTATATAAATATAAATATATATAATTATGAATATTAGATACATCTTTTTTATTTTAAAATTATTTAAATATATATTTATTTATTTATAATTATATAAATATTTTTTTTTAATTATTTATACTTATTTATAGTTATAAATATAGTAAATATACATTTATAAATATATTTATATATATATTTTTAACATTATTAATGAATATATAGTAATAAATGAATTCATATTAAAAATGAGGAAATAGAATTAAATAAATAAATAAAATATTTAAAAAAGTGAATTCTTAACATTTGGTTGAATTAGAGACACATAAAAAAGGAAGAAAAATGAATAAATAGATGATATTAATTATATAAATAACAAAATTATTAAAAATGAATTACATTGACTATACAAAAATATTAATAGTTAAATTAAATCAAAAAAATAGATCCAATTAAATTAAACAATCGCACATATATTCATGATGAATAGGTTAAAATAATTAAATATTATAGATGAATAAATACATAAAATACTAAAAATGGAGAGATATTAAAAAAGAATAAATAGTATTAAATCAATAAACTGACTTGCGCACAAGCATACATGTACACATGACAAATAGACGTATGTACACATTCACATTTATACACACACTCACATATACACATAGACACATATACAGACACGCACAGGCATACATATAGTTATTTGTATGTATATTTTAAATTATTTAATATCAATATAAATATATATGTTGATAAATATATTCATTTATATATTATATAATTGTTTAAAGAAAATATTAATATATAATATTTATTTTAATTATATACAATTTTTGTAATTAATGTATATAAA
This sequence comes from Viscum album, assembly GCA_963277665.1. NCBI lineage: Eukaryota > Viridiplantae > Streptophyta > Magnoliopsida > Santalales > Viscaceae > Viscum > Viscum album. The sequence goes on from OY728137.1 coordinate 766,967,211, forward strand.
TATACTATTAAATATTTTGACTAATCTAAATTTGATATTTTCTTATATATGTTATTTTGAAAATAAGACTCATTTTTTATTAATATTTAAATAAATCATATTTATATTATATATATATATATATATACTTATTGTAATATAAATATCATTTTAAAAAATATAAATATTTATATATAAATTAAATTACTTACTACGAACGAAATCTCTCCTTAGCTACATATCCCACGTCCATGAAAGTCAGATGGATATGGGGATAGCATAATATTAGTGGTTGACTCTAAAACCCTATGTAAATGCCCCCAAATTATTATAAAAACAAACAAAACCACCCCACCCACCCAATGTTCACAAATTCATTCAATATATATATATATATATATATATATATATATATATATATATATTTGGTTTACATGATTTTAACTAAACTAGAATTACCTAAAATACTTGAAAGATATGATGGTTGGAGAGACTAAAAAATGAAAATAAGGACGAACAGAAGTGAGTTGATTTTAAGGATAGATTTTCATAAATTTACTTCATTAGTCATGAAATTTATTGGGATAACTAGTGTTTTCAGCCTCTACTTGAATTTTCTAAATAAGAAAACATATTTCTTCACATTTCCTATAACAACAATACTACAAAAATGGGCAAGGGAAGCGCCACCTTTTATCAGCGCTAAGAAAAAAGCAATAATAAAGGAACCATGTATTCGTGCTAATATTTTAGTGCTGATAGATGGATACTTTATCAATGCTTTTCTAGAGATGATAAAGAAGCCCTTTACCAGCGCAAAGTAAAAAGCACTGTTAAAGAAGCCATGTATCACCGCTAAAATTTTAGCGCTGATTGAGGAATTCTTTATCAGCACTTTTCTAGCACTAAGAAAGAAGCCCTTTATTAGCACTAGAAAAGCACTGATAAAGAATCCCTATATGAGCGCTAAAATTTTAGCGCTTATAAAGGGAAACCTTTATCACCGCTAAAAAAGAGCTGATAAAGGATTACTGTATCAGCGCTAAAATTTTAGTGCTGATAAAGGAAGGATTTATCAGATAATTTTTAGTGCTGATAAAGGGAGTCTTTATCACCACTTTTTTAGCATTGATAAAGCCTTCCTTTATTAGTGCTAAAATTTTAGCGCTGATACAGTAAGCCTTTATCACCTCTTTTTAGCACTGATAAAACTGTAGCCCCATATTTTATAAAATCATGTGCACAGTATCCTCTATTTATTGCGCCCTCAAGCTCTCTCGGTATTGTACCCATGTGATAACTCCCCCCCCCCCACCTGCGTGTTGTCGGACCTCTACCGCTAGCCCTACCCCTTATCCTCCCCCTCGAACACCTTTTGCCGATCCTCCTCCTCGTAAACCCTACTTCTCCTCCTCTCCGCTCGACCCTACTCCCCACGAACCCTAATCCTCCATTTCTCAATGGTTTGCAGCTCCTCCCGTGCACCTCCCCCTCTGTCAGTCGCGCCTTCCCCTCCCGACGTAGCGTAGAAGGCTCCATACTTCTCCTCCTCTAAGGTGAATTTCTTTTCTCTTCTTTTTTATTCTCTTCTTGAACTTTCTTCTTAAGAAGGATGTGACAACAATGCTGATTTAGTTTTTGTGTCTTTTTGTTATGGTTTTAATGTTTAATGGTCATACATAGGACTTTTAGATTACCCTTATGTGTTAAGTCATGTTTTATTTCAGTATTCTTCTCATTCTTATGAAATATTTGTTAAATCTTTAGTTGAGGTTGGGGGCATGAAATTTCTCGTTCTTTATTATGTGTAAATTGTGGAATTATCATGTTATTTTGTTTCCATTGGATAAATAGTACTAATTAACCTAAATACTATAATGAATTACACTAAATTAAAGAGGGAGTTTTTCATGTGATTTATGAAGTCCCATAATATTTCTTATATAGTTATAGATTTATTGGTGTTGCTGCTCAGTGATTTATTCTTGATGTTGTGAAATAAATTTCTTACTACTAATAATATGTTATAATCACCTTTCATTATTTTATAGTCACTTAAGGTAGGTAATGAATTGGTTGTATAGAAATATGTAACGAAAGTGTTATATTTAAACTATAAATTCTACTTTAATATAAAAGAATGTTTAAGGGGGATTTTTTAGTGTGAATTTCTTATATGTTTTCCCTTTCATTATACTATGTATGGGGTATTTATCACTATGATTATAAGGGTGATGGTTGATTGATGTGGTTGGGAGTATGTGGTGTGGTAATTAATATAGTAGTTATGGATGGATTATTATGTGGTTATGATAGCAATGATATGGCTATTTAGGCATAAAATAAGTGGTTTTATGGATTTTAGAATGTTTTTAGTGGTATTTTATGTCATGAAAATTTAGTTTTTATTGGGTGGTGTTATAGTTTCCTTTTGGCATGGAATATGGTTGGAATAAATGAAAATAGTAATGGGTGATGGGTTGGAAATGATAAATGATGGTTTGATAAATGATTAATGATAATGATTGGAATAATTATGTTTAATAAATGGTTAAAGATAGAATAAATGTTATTAATTATTAATGAATGGATTATAGTGGGTAGTTATTTAATGATTGGTTTCACATTAAAATTGTTAACAATTGAAATTCATATGTTAATAAAAATACATGAAATTATAATTCTAAATAAAATGAGAAGTTGGTAATGTTGATATGGATGCTTATGTGATTTTTTGGAGATTATTTGTGGAATTATAATGGAAGTGGTTATTAGAGGGTGTTGGTAACAAGGCAATGGTTGGCGAGGGTGTTTGCAATGTTAGTTTGGTGTAAACCCTTAGGAAATATTTATGTGTGACTATATACTTATTATATTTTCTTATTATTTCTTATGCACCACCACTTGAGTCGAGTAACCTGATTGAAATCCATATGGGTACTTTGGTTCTGAGTGTTTTTCTCAATATCTAGGTTATAGAGGGAACACATATAGAACCACTCCCTCTTCCCTTCTCCCCCTTCACACTTAGTATGAGTTATAATAGCTCACAGTGGGTGTATATATATGAACTATATCAATTTTAGGTTTTGGTGTATATATATTATTGTTGACATGATTATGTGTATTTAGTGTGGATACATAGTGGGGGTTGTGCATTATAGGAGGAGAGTATGATGTTTATGTCCTTCATGTTCATGATATCATACTGTGATGAGGATGTGATGTGTGTTTGTGACGTGGATATGGTTTTTTATGTGTTTGTGACATGTGTATGCGTGGATATATGGTTATGAGATTATATAGAAGGGGTTGAAGCATAATAAATATTCCATTAGAGTGTGAGAATGACCAGATTAGTGGGGAAGTGGATGTGGGGTAATTTATTAATATATTTTTTTTTGATATTACAATTAAGATAGAGTTTGGAATTAGAAACTCATGAGGATTGAATGGGATGATAGGTCAATAGTATTTGTTAAAATTTTCATATGGAATAACATGGGAGACTATCTATGACACAAGTGATTATCCCCCCTTTGATTTAAAGTAAGTAACTTGAGATTACCAAAAATATTAGGCATGATGATATTGAATGTAGGGCAGAGACCTTGGAGTGGTAGATGTATCATTCCTGATTATTCTTGTGTTTGGACTGGGGTGATTTGAGGAAACTATAATGAATCTAAAGTAATTATATTTAATGAATTCCATATTTTAGAGATTAGGAGAATCCTTTCTTTACTTATAGAGTCGGCTACTAGTTTTCATCCATATGTATTTTAGGTTGGTGAGGTATAATATGATGGACTAGTTTACCATAGAAGGGTTGAACTGATAGAGGAGGATGAGCCATAGAGGATGAAGTCGTGTGAGTTTTAGTATCATTAATTAAAGAAACTATTTTCCCTAAATTTTTCAATTATTTTCTAGTTATATGGTAGGCGTTGGAAAAGCCCCATGTTAGTGAGGGAGAGTTATTGCATATTCTTTAGATGTTCATGATAGAGTTTATGTTCACTAACCTTAATTTTCTATTTATTATGTTAATTTGGGTAACAAAACCTATGATATTTTATAGTAATTTTGGATAAACCTAGGTTATTTATATCCCCCACGAACCCCTTTGTTTTTGGAAACTGTGTTGATTTTGATGGGGGGGTCTATCCTGGTTCTGTTGATTTCCAAATCTTTATTGTAAATGGTTAGGCACTATTAATCACTATTTTTATAAGGAAGTGGTTCTCTTCTACTATATTTGGTAGTCTTTTTTTGTTTATTTGAACCATAAATACAAATATTTGATATTCAAATAGGATGAATATGAATAAAGATTGGATGGGTGCTAATCGTTTGACAATAGAGTATGAGAACGGAGTGAAAGAATTCATCAAGTTTGCAAAGGATCACAAAAAGGATCCTTCTCAAATAATTTTTCTGTGATTATGTTGTTGTTATTCTAGACTAATTACTCCAGGGGAGTTGGAAGAACATTTGATATGTCACAGAATAGATCAGAGTTATAAATATTGGAATAAACACTGAGAAAAAGAGAATGTAGCTACTGGATGGGATAAAACTGTGTTTTATGGATCATCATATATGAATACAGATATGGATAATGATGAATACCATATGGAGGATGTGATTACAGATGTCAATGATGATGATGATCATCTTGAGGAAATTACAAGGACAATTGAAGATGAACTCTGTGATTTCCAAAAATTGTTTGAGAAGTTAAAGAGTTGTGCAAAGACGCCATTGTATGCTAGTTGCACTAAATATAAATCATTTTCAACTGTAATAAAGTTGTATAAATTGAAAATAATCAATGGACGGAGTGATGTTAGTTTTATGGAACTACTTTCTCTCTTGAATGACATGCTCCTGGAAGATAATGAGCTCCCAAGCCAGATATATGAAGCTAAATGAATATTACCCTCAATGGGTATGAATTCTGAAAAAATACATGTCTTACTGAAAGACTATATATTGTTTCTCAAGGAGAAACAATCACTTACATAATTCCCAAAGTGTGATTCTTTTTGATACAAGAAAGATGAATCTATTCCTATGAAAGTTTTATGGTACTTTCCAATCATTCCAAGGTTTAGACGTCTATATGGAAGTGAAGAAACTGCAAGAAAATTTTCATGGCATGCAGATAAAAGAAATAAAGATGGGAAATTACATCATCCGGCCGACTCTCCTCAATGGAATAAAATTGATCATGAGTATCCTGAATTTGGAAAAGAGTCGAGAAACCTTCATCTTGCTTTATCTATATATGGAGTGAATCCTTTTGGTTTTCAAACCAGCACTCATAGTACATGGCATGTTATGTTGGTAAATTATAACTTGCCACCCTGGTTATGCATGAAGTGGAAATTCATCATGTTATATATGCTTATATCAGGACTAAAACAACCAGTTGATGTTTATCTGGTTCCTTTGACCTAGGATTTAAAGTTATTGTGGGATTCAGGTGTTATAGTGTATGATGCTTATAAACGTTAATACTTCATGTTGAGAGTGATGTTATATGGGACAATAAATTATTTCCCTCCTTATATAAATTTTTCAAGCTATAGCATTAAAGGAACTCGAGGTTGTCTCAAGTGTGAAGAAGATATGGAATCAATTAAGTTGAAATATTAAAATAAATATGTGTTTTTAGGACATCATAGATTTCTACCTCATCGACATAAGTACCAATCTTGGACGACATCATTCAATGGAAGTTTAGAACAACGCACAGCACCGTATCCACTAATAGTTGATCATATTTTTGAGAAAGTAAAATATGTGAACACTATTTTTGGTAAACCATTTTTGGAAAACCTTACCAAAATCGGTTGGAAAAGGATATCAATTTATTTTGAATTACCATACTAGAATTGTTTGTACGTCAGACATTTTCTTGATGTGATGCATGTGAAAAAAAATGTATGTGACAGTGTTATCATAACATTGCTAAATTCCCCTAGAAAAACAGAGGATGGAATTAAGGAAAGGTTGGACATGGTTGACATGAGAATACGAGAAGAGTTGTCTCCCGTGAAGGGTGAAAATCAAATGTTTCTTTCTCCAGCTGCTTACACTCTTTCTAGGGAGGAGAGATATCAGTTTTTCAACTTCTTCAATGATGTAAAGGTTCCAGAGGGGTATTCATCAAATATATAGAACAATGTTTCAATGAATTATTTGAATTTAAAAGGTTTAAAATCACATGACTTCCATGTTTTGATGTAAGATTTAATTTATGTAGCTTTACATTACATTTTTTCCAAGAATTTTCATCATAAGTTAACCAAACTTTGTATCTTTTTCAAATATATATGTAGAAAAGTTTTAGACCCGGCGAAATTGCTAGCTATGGAAAAAGAAATTGTCATCATATTATGTGAATTATAAATGTTCTTACCACCAACATTCTTAGATATGATGGTTCCTTTGATGATTCACTTGGTGAGAGAGATTCGACTTTGTGGTCATGTGCACTATAGATGGATGTACTATGTTGAATGGTATATGAATATTTTGAAAGGGTATGTCAAAAATCAATATCGTCTAGAGGGTTGTACAGTGGAGAGATATATTTTTGAGGAAGCCATTAGATTTTGTACCAAATACCTATCTGATATGGAAATCATTGGTCTCCTGAAATCTCGTCACAGTAGACGCATTGATGGTGAGGGAATTTTTGGAAGATATGTTGTGACAATCAATATTAAAGATCATGAGTAGTCCCACCATTATGTTTTGCATAACAGTTGGGAGGTTGCTCCATATATTGAAACTCACAAAGAAATTCTTAGGAAGTTGAATCCTTCAAGGGCTGAAAATGGATATCAAATACACATAATCACCAGTTTATAGGATGGTTTCAGGACCAAATTTTTAAGGAGTAGGATGAAAATACGAATTCAATTTCAGGACGACTTCGATGGATAGATGTTGGACCAAGTGTGTATATATTATCTTACAATGGTTATGTAATTAATGGTTATACATTCTATACAGATGAACATGATGAAGTCAGTACCATGAAAAATAGTGTAGTTACACTTGTGGCTGAAGTGATGCATGTTTCTGGTAGTAAGGATAGAAATCAAATTTATGCAAATATGTCATACTTTGGCATTATCAAACAAATATGGGAGTTGTATTATACAACATTCCAATTGCTGATTTTTCAATGCAAATGGGTTGATAACAACAGTGGTGTTAAAATAGATTAATGGGGATTTGTGAATGTTGATTTTAGTAAATAAGGGTACAAAGATGAATAGTTTATAATGGAATCACAAGTGGTACAAGTTTTTTATGTTCCAGATCCTGCAAACCAAAGTGGTCGATTGTTCTGTTATCATCCAAAACTACTGAAGGGTCCGATGAAAATTCAGTTGAGGACGATCCTTTTAGTGGTAAGTCGCAATAATTTCACAGTGGTCCCAATGTGGATGATGTTTTTTATGTTAGAGGAGACCATAATGAAGAGATTTGGATAATCTATAGAGGTGTCAAATCTCTTCAGCCTTTGAAAAAAAGAAAAAGAGTTCAATAAACTGGTTATATTTTGTTTGTAATATAGATCTTGTTATCTCATGTTATTATCTTATCATTACTGAATTTATGTAATCTAAATTAACTTTTCAACCACTTTTTTAGATAATGACTTATGCACATTCTGGTGCTCCTAACCTCGAGGCTGAACAAGTCTCTCAAGATGTTGTTGCTATTATTGTTGCTTCTGCTGCGGCTGCTCATAGTGCAGAGCAACAACAAATTTCTGAAACTGTTTCTACTCCTATTGTTGAGGTCCAACAACCATCAGCACATGTCATTACTACCATTTCAGATGAACATATAGATGATGTTGATATCGATGAAATGGTTAGGGATAAAGGACCGACATCACAGAAAACACAGGTGCGTCGTAGTTTGATGGTGTTAGCCAAAGTTCTTAAGGCAAAAATCAAAGGCATCAAATTTGACATCAGATGGAATGCATGAGGCCAACATGTGAATCCCAACAAGGCTATGTTTAGTAGTTACAATGGAATTTTCACTTAGCAATGCGTTCTGATTGACAGAGATTCATGGAACCATGTTGTGTCTAGGTTGAAGGCTGTGATCTGGGAATAAATTATGGTAACATTATGATATTAATTCTTTAATTTACTAGAAAATAAAATAATGAAACAGTGTATTATTCTTCTCAATATCTTGCAGAGTACATTTATAGTAGATGATTCACAAAAGAATTGTGTACTAAGTCTTGCAGGAAGGATTCATCAAGGTTTTCGTACTATTTTAACAAAATGTCACCTGAAATATTCCAAAAGTAAAATAAACCCGCACCCACCCCTTGTCTATGCTCACCTGATATCCCAAGAAGCATGGGATGCATTTATTGGCTGTTGTGGGGATGAGAAGTTTCAGGTACACTGTGGGTGATAATACGTTGTTTGAGGACACTTGTATTCATCACTTTGATTGTCAATATTTCATTTATGAAATAGCAACTAAGTATTGAAAATAAGGAACGTGCATTAAAACCAACATATCTCTATAATAAAGAAATGATGGGGTACGCTTCACTAAAAAAGAAAATGTTACATATTTTAAATTTACAATAATATTGTTAGGTTCCAATAAATAACATCATAATTATTTTTCTATATTTATTTGTAGATTGATGAGTCTAAAACCAAAGACACTTCTATCCCACGTCATGTGCTATGGAAGGAGGCACGTGTGAATAAGGAAGAGAAGCTAGTAGAAGAAAACACACAAAAAGTGTGGGAAATATGTGTGAGTATGACATGATGATAAAAATATTTGTTTTAAATTGTTGTTACATAAAAATAATTAGTTATTTTCCTATATCTGACAGTCATAGGAATCAGCTACTCCTGTAACGGATGCAGACCTATTATCGATGGCTTTGAAGTAGTCAGAACAATACGATCGTGTCAGAGGTGCGGGGTTTGGGGTGACACCCCAAGTATATTTTGAGAGAAAAAAAACAGATGATAGAGATGAGAAATTGAAACAAATGAGTGAAAGACTAGAAACTCTTGAAGAAAGATTTCAATGGCAGGGAGAGTTTCTAGAAACTTTTATGGGTGGGAAGCAAGAAGAAGATACAACTTAGGAACAACCAATGCCTGAAGATCCCTCCCCACCCCCACTAGCATTGAGGTGAGTCATTCCCCTCAAAGAGTTGTCTTAGACGTGGTAATCAATATTCTAATAATTGTTCCCATGAAATCTGAATCAGATAAACACTGATACTTTTCTTATACTGATCTTCTACAGGGTGATAATGACTATGATTTATATCGATCAACACCCACCTATCACCTTGTAGAGAGGGCTATAGTGTTCAATATCCCAAATGACAAGCTGCATAATAGACCACTTCCGAAAGATCATCTGTAAGTGACGATTACTATAGCTCATGATCCAAATATAGAGCTACCTATTCCACTTGATGACGATGATATTCATACGGTCGAAAAGGCTATTGGGACATTCATTTCATGGCTGTCACAACTTGTAAGAGTATATAGGGACAAATAGGTATTTATTTCCTTTTTTCAAGATAAACCTTATAAAATTAATGAAAAAAGGGTTTGAGCCAATGAATGTTATTATAGACGGAGAAAGGGAAGGGGTGACAGGAAATGTTGGCTCAAAAGAATATAAAGGATCAACCAATAGATCCCAAAGAGCTACTAAAATCACAATAACACCACTTTTTCTCTATCCACATTTACTAGCATTGAAGACTCATGTGGATACGAAGCTAAGAGGTGGTAGTAGTCATATAGTGGTTTTCAAAAAGAATATATATGGAGAGGAAAGTCAATATTTCATTGCTGCTGAAAATGTAAATGAGATCCTTAAAAATGGTTGGCTAGGTATCACAGTTGTAAATATATATATGAGGTATGTTTTCAGGAATTGATTTTCTAAAATATGATCTAATGTGAAAATTATGACTAAATTAATTTTATATTATTTACAGATGTATATATGAAAAATAGTTGAAGGAATTTTCCCATGATCCAAAATTCGGACTTGTTAATCCTCATACCACATCAACACATCTAACAAAATTAGATCCATCAAAAATGAATGAAATAGTGAAAATCTTGCTGAAAACATTTGAAAGCAAGATTACAGATGATAGACTCTTCCTAGTACCAACCATACAGGGTTAAAACTCTACGATTAAAGCATATCAATTATATTTTCACTTCTTTTTATTACTTATTCCTTTTTGTGTTTTTAGGAAACATTGGCTTCTAATTGTGGTGAACTTGGATACTCCAAAGATTTATTTTCTGGATTCAAAGCAAGGATATCCAACAAACTGACCAAACATGATGGAGTTTTTGAATCTTTAAGACACTACATCCTACGTTTTAGGTATAAACATCAAGTAATATAATTTATGTTATCTTTTACTGAGGATTCTGTTATGATAGGGTGGTGTATCATTACCTTCTAAAAAAAAGTAATGAGGACAGGGGATAAGCATAAGGAGGTGAGCAATTACTACGTCTAGAAAAATATCAGGGTATATATAATAAAATTTCACTATCCAAACACATATCAAAAAAAGTTACTCATTCTCCTAAGGATCAATTTTTTTTGCAGTGTCCAAAACAAAAAAACAATAATAATTGCGGTTATTATGTTTGTAAATTTATGAAAGAGATCATTTTTCATCAACAAACTAGCATCCCTAAAGAGGTATTTTCAAAAACAACAACTATTTCATTTAATTTATTTATTAATTATTTATTTATATATTTTACTGTACTAATCTGACTTCCAAAAATCCTCATACTTAGAAGATGATATATATTTGTTCAGAAATGATTGGGTCGCATACCTGATGCAAGATTGTACACAAATAGCATGAATATCTGACTTGGGGATGTGTAAAATTGGTGGTCATTTTTTAAAGAGGTTAAGGGGATCAAAAGATGAAACATTGTTGTATGTAAATGTTCATTGTAAAATTGTAATTGTTATTAAATAAAACATCTTTTCTCCAATGATTCATTTTCCCATTTTAATAGATGAATTGCACCAGCAACATGCAAGAATGATGAACCACTTTTCTTTGGGATTTGGATAAGAAAAACCAGTAAAATTTCCAAAATACATTAATATCTGACCAAACGCATTCATATTATGTTGATACTTTAGGATAACGATCAATGGGTGTGTTGTTGACATGTATGAGTCAACCCCGCCTCAATCTGAGGCACGGTGTTACTAGTATCACTCAAAGTGTCAATCTTTTGTCTAAAATGGACATAATTTTAAGTGAAACCAACAACTGACCAACATAAATCCAAAAAACGCATTCAGATTGTGTTTATCCTTTAGGATAATGATCCATGGGTGCATTGGTGATGTGTACGAGTCAACCACACTTAAATCTAATGCACGGTGTGGCTGGTATCACTCAAAGTGTCTCTCTTTTGTTTAAAATGGGAAGAATTTTAAGTGAAAACAATAATTGACCTACGAAAATCCATCCAAACACATTCAGATTGTATTTATCCTTTAGGATAATGATACATGGGTGCATTTTTGATGTGTACTAGTCAACCTCGCCTCAATCCGAGGCACGATGTGGCCGGTATCACTCAAAGTGTCTCTCTTTTGTTTAAAATGGAAATAATTTTAAGTGGAAACAACAACTGACGTACAAAAATCTGACCAAACGCATTAATATTGTGTTTATCCTTTAGTATAATGATCCATGGGTCATTTTCGACATGCACGATTCAACCCTGCCTCAATCTGAGGCACGGTGTGGCCGGTATCACTCAAAGTGTCTCTCTTTTGTTTAAAATGGACAGAATTTTAAGTGAAAACAACAAATAACGTACGCAAATCCAACCAAATTCATTTATATTGTATTTATCCTTTAGTAGAATGATCCATGGATCATTTCTAACATGTACGACTTAACCCCGCTTCAATCTGAGGCATGGTGTGGCCGGTATCACTCAAAGTGTCTCCCTTTTAATTAAAATGGACAGAATTTTAAGTGAAAACAACAACTGACGTACGTAAATCTGACCAAACACATTCGGTTTGTGTTGATACTTTAGGAGAACAATACAGGTTCATTTTTGATGTGTACGAGTCAACCCTGCCTCAATACAAGGTACGGTGTGGCCGTTATCACTCAAAGTGTCTCTCTTTTGTTTAAAATGAACAGATTTTTAAGTGAAAACAGCAACTGACCTATGTAAATTCGACCAAATGCATTTGGATTGTGTTGATCCTTTATTAGAATGATCCATTTTTCATTTTTGATGTGTATGAGTCAACCCCTCATCAATATGAGGCACGGTGTGGCCGGTATCACTCAATGTGTCTCTCTTTTGTTTTAAATGGACAGAATTTTAATTGAAAACAACAACTGGCCTACAGAAATCTGACCAAAAGCATTTGGATTGTGTTGATCCTTTAGGATAATGATCCATGGGAGCGTTGGTGACTTTTACTAGTCAACATCTCCTCAATCGAAGGCACGGTGTGGTCATTATAACTCAAAGTGTCTCTCTTTTGTTTAAAATGGATAGAATTTTAAGTGAAAACAACAACTGACCTACAGAAATCTGACCAAATGAATTTGGATTTCATTGATACTTTAGGAGAACGATCTATGGGTGTGTTGGTGATGTGTATTAGTCAACCCCACCTCAATATGAGACATGGTGTGGCCGGTATCACTCAAAGTGTCTCTCTTTTGTTTAAAATGGACAGAATATTAAGTGAAAACAACAACTGACGTACGCAAATCTGACCAAACACATTCAGATTGTGTTTATTATTTAGTAGAATGATCCATGGGTGATATTTGACGTTTAAAAACCAACCCTTCCTTAATCTGAGGCATGGTGTGGCCGGTATCCCTCAAAGTGTCTCTCTTTTGTTTAAAATGGACAGAATTTTAAGTGAAAACAACAACTAGCCTATGGAAATCAGACCAAACACATTCAGATTGTGTTGATCCCTTAGGAGAAAAATTCATGTGTGCGTTGGTGTCGTGTATGAGTCAACCCCACCTCAATCCGGGGCACGGTGTGGATGGTATCACTCAAAGTGTATCTCTTTTGTTTAAAATGGACAGAATTTTAAGTGAAAACAACAACCGACCTACGGAAATATGACCAAACGCATTCTTATTGTGTTTATCCCTTCATAGAATGATCCATGGGTTCATTGGTGACATGTGCGAGTCAACCATTCCTCAATTCGAGGCACGTTGTGGCCGGTATCACTCAATGTGTCTCTCTTTTGTTTAAAATGGACAAAATTTTAAGTGAAAATAACCACTGACCTACGCAAATCCGACCAAAAGCATTTGGATTGTGTTGATTATTTAAGATGATGATCCATGAATCATTTTTGATGTGTACGAGTCAACCCTGCCTCAATCTGAGGCACAGTGTGGCCGGTATCACTCAAAGTGTCTCTCTTTTGTTTAAAATGGACAGAATTTTAAGTGAAAACAACAACTGACCTACGGAAATCCAACCAAATGCATTCAAATTGTGTTGATACTTTAGGATAAAAATCCATGTGTGAATTGGTGACGTGTATGATTCAACACCACCTCAATTCGAGGCACGGTGTGGCCAGTATCACTCAAAGTGTCTCTCTTTTGTTTAAAATGGAAATAATTTTAAGTGAAAACAATAACTGACCTACGGAAATCTGACCAAACGCATTCAGATTGTGTTGATACATTAGGAGAACTATCCATGGGTGTTTTGGTGACATGAACGAGGAAACCCTGCCTCAATCGGAGGCACGGTGTGGCCGGTATCACACAAAGTTTCTCTCTTTTGTTTAAAATGGACAGAATTTTAAGTGAAAATAACAACTGACGTATGTAAATCTGACCAAACGCATTCGGATTGTGTTGATACTTTATTAGAACGATCCATGGCTCATTTGGGACATGTGTGAGTCAACCTCGCATCAATCCAAGGCACGGTGTGGCTGGTATCACTCAAAGTGTCTCTCTTTTGTTTAAAATAGACATAATTTTAAGTAAAAACAACAACTGACCTACGGAAATCCGACCAAGCGCATTCGGATTTTGTTTATCTTTTAGGAGAACGATCCATGGGTGCATTGGTGACGTGTAAGAGTCAACTCTGCCTCAATATAAGGCACGGTGTGACCGGTATCACTCAAAGTGTCTCTCTTTTGTCTAAAATGGACATAATTTTAAGTGAAAACAACAACTGACCTATGGAAATCTGACCAAACGCGTTCGTATTGTGTTGATCCTTTAGGATAATTATCCATGGAACCCCCCCCAACCCCCTCGATGGCCCCTCACCCCCTGGATGCCCTCCCCCACCCACCCCCCTAGACACCACCCCACCACCTGAACACCTCCCCCACCCCCTGGACACCCCCACCCCCATGGATAGTCACCCACACCCCCTGGACACCACCCCACCCCCCTTGGACAACCCCACCAACCCCCTAGAACCCCCCCCCCCCACCCCCTGGACACCACCCCACCCCCTGGACACCCCCACCCCTCTGGACACCCCCACCTCCTAGAAAGCCCCCCAACCCCCTGGACACCCCCCCCCACCCCCTGGACACCCCCATGGATAGCCCCCCCCCCCCCCCCTCGGGACACCCCCACCCCCCCGGACAACCACCGACCCCCTGTACGGCACCTCCACCTCTCCTAGACACCACCCCACCACCTGGACACCCCCACCCCCTGGACACCCCCCCCCACACCCATGGACGACCACCCCCACCCTCCTGGACACCACCCCACCCCCCTTGGACAGCCCCACCAACCCCCTGGACCGCCCCCACCCCCTGGACACCACCCCACCCCTGGACACCCCCACCCCCTGGAAATCCCCCCAACACCCTGGACACCAGCCCACCCCCCCCCCCCCCGGACACCCCCATGGACACCCCCCCCCCCACCCAACCCCCCATAGACACCCCACACCACCCCCTGGATTCCCACCCCCCCCCACCCCACCAAGACTCCCCCCCCTCCTAGACACCACCCCGCCACCTAGAACCCCACCCCCACCCCCCCCCCCTGAACACCCCCACCACCCCCCTGGACACCCCCACCACCCCCCTGGACACCACCCCACCCCCTTGGACACCCCCCCCCCCGACCCCCCCCCCCTCGGGACACCCCCCCTGGACACCCACTGACCACCTGGACGGCACCTCCACCCCAACTAAACACCACCCCACCACCTGGACACCCCCACCCCCTAGACACCCGTCCCCCCACCTATGGACGGCCACCCCCACCCTCCTGGACACCACCCCACCCCCCTTGGACAGCCCCACCAACCCCCCGGACCACCCCCCACGCCCCTGGACACCACCCCACCCCGGACACCCCCACCCCTGGAAAGCCCCTCAACACCCTGGACACCATCCCACCCCCCTGGACACCCCCATGGAGAGAACCCCCCCCCCCCCACTTTTAGACACCACCCCACCCCCCATAGACACCCCACCACCCCCTGGATGCCCCCCCCCCCCTCCTAGACACCACCCCACCACATAGACCCCCCCTGGACACCCCCACCCCATGGACAGCCCCCCCCCCCACTAGACACCACCCCACCCCCCTTGGACATCCCCCCAACCTCCTGGACCGACCCCCACCCCCCTGGACACCCCTATCCCCCGGACACCACCATCCCCCCGGACACCCCCTACCCCACCTTGGACAGCCACCCCAAACCCCTGTACATCCCCCAACCCCCTGAATTATGAAATGAATTATTTATATATTTAATTAACTTATAAATTATGTGTTAATAGTGTATGTGTATACTTGGTGTAATTACCTTATAAATTATGTGTTATTTTTGTATGGGTATACTTGTTGAGATGCTGATTTTTTTGCAGGTGTTGTTTGGGTGTGCTGCTGTAGAATTTTTTGTTGCAGCAGACAGGGCATTTATCAGCACTTTTTTAGCTCTGATAAAGGAAGCCTTTATCATCGCTACAAAATCGTTGATAGAGGATACCTTTATCAACGCTAAAAAAGTGCCGATAAAGGATCAATTTATCGGCGCTAAAAGATCGCTGATAAAAAACACATTTATCTGCGCTTTTTTAGCGTTGATAAAGTCTCCCTTTATCAGCGCTTATTGAGTGATGATAAAGGGGACCCCCTTTATCAGCGTTGAGTTTTGCAGTTCTTTTTTAGCGTTGTTAAAACCCGTTTTGAGCACTCATAAAGCCCGTTTTTGTAGTAATGAAAATTTAGATGCATAGTGAGTAATATCAAAAAGGAAGGGTGAAGTAAAGGTTGACACTTGATATCCCTTTTCCCATTACCACATTGAGGATCATCCACTAATTTTCATCACCTTATCTATGAATTTAATGGATGTTATTTGATTAAAAAAATTGATAATAAATTATATTATGTACTCATCTTCTTTTATCAAACTCACCTATCCCTCGAATACTTAGTTTCTCATTTGTAATCTCTCAAATAGCATGAGCACTATGAATTTGAGGGAAAGGAATAGCAAGTTAGATTCTAAAAAAAAGTTTTCTGAAAAAAGGAAAACATATTCTTAGAACTCTCGCACTGACACATAAATTTGAAAATTAAATAGTGAAAAAAAACATAGAGATAAAGTTCTAAGTTATGAAACAACACGGTTGATGATAAATATATTACTCCACTCTTGTTTCATATGCGAAATTGATATCTCTCTCTTTCCTCATATGTCATCCTCCTAATATTGGTAGTGGAACGTCCTTTGACTTTTTGGAAGTCGTTTCTGGGTTCTCTGGGTTCTCCAAGACTGGCACTTCTCCTTTCCATGTAATGGTTATCTTCTCTTTAAAGACAGAATTATCTCTCTTTTAAATTTTAAAATCTATTTATTTTGCTGATAATTTTCTCATTGAATTGGCCACTTTTATTTTTCTCTTAGCTAAAAAACATCCCTACTTTTTAAATGTCTCTCCTTATCTATCTATTGTGAGAGAGAGAGTGTTCTTTGGAAGAGTCTTCTATTGTTTTGTGGTGGATTACAACTAATCGGTGGAAACCTATATCATTTTTGTATAACCCACAGGGTCGCGCTTTTAAAAAAATAAAGATACAAAACACTATCGTGTGGACTGTGTGGCTATAGCGCAACCCATGCATGGGTTGCGTGGCCTTTGGCAGGATTTTTTTTTCTTACGTTTTTAAAAAAAAATCCAGAAAACGGTTAGGGAAAAAATATTTTAAAAAATGCACCTGAAAGGCGGCATCCCGGATGCCGCCTTTTCATTTCGGGTGCAAGGCGGCATCCGCGATGCCGCCTTTTTGCTGCGGGTGAAAGGGGGCATCCGCGATGCCGCCTTTCCCCTAAAAAAATTTTTGAAATTTTTTTTAATTATTTTTGTTTTGTTTATATATACATATAAACAAAACAAAAAATTTCAACAGAATTTCTCTGCTATTAAAGATCCAGTGCTACAGCCATTACAGAAATCTGGATTCTGACAAAAACTCTTACCCAGGCCTCCCTTTTATAAGAGGGCTTGCCCTGAAAATCATTCTGCATTTTCAATGTGGGATTCAGGTTCTCCCTTTCATGCATAGTACATTCTGCATTTCCAATGTGAGATTCTGTTTCTAGTACGTGACTTTAAAATACAATAAAATATAAACTATAAGGCCAATATAAATGAAATTTTAAAAATTGATTAAACATATAATAAATAGTTGAAAACAAAAAGAATTTTCTCAAAAATGTTGATGAAAAATAATATATAACCTTTCAAAACTGCCTACATGAAACTAAAAAATGTTTCAAGTACGTGAATTTGAAAGACTATAAAATATAAACTATAAAACGAATATAATTGAAACTTTAAACATTGATTAAACATATAATAGATAGTTGAAAACAAAAGAAATTTCCAAAAAAATGTTGATGAAAAGTAATTTATAAGCTTTCAAAACCACCTACCTGAAACTTAAAATTTTTCAAGTATGTGAATTGGAAAGACCATAAAACATAAAATAGAAGACCAATATAAATGAAACACTAAACATTGATTAAAAATATAAGAAATAGTTGAAAACAAAAGTAATTTCCACAAAAATGTTAATGAAAAATAATTTATAAGCTTTCAAAACCGCCTACTTGAAACTTAAAAATGTTTCAAGTATGTGACTTTGAAAGATTATAATTATATTACTAATTAACTAATTAATTATTATATAATTAATAGTTATATAAATAATTAACAAAATAATTATTATATAAGTAATAATTAATAATCAATAATTTAATGAATAGTTATAATTAATATTTATATTACTAATTAACTAATTAATAATTACTAATTAGTTATTACTAATTACTAATTACTAATTACTAATTATAATGAATAATTATAATAAATATATATATTACTAATTAACTAATTAATAATTAATAATTACTAATTACTAATTAATTAGTTATAATTATTAATTATATTTCTAATTATTTAAATATTTATTATATATGTAATAATTATATTAATTATTAATTATTATATAATTAATGATAATATTACTAATTAACTAATTAATTATGACATATTTAACTATTAATAATTACTAATTAAAAATTATAATAATTATATTTAATAATAATATTACTAATTAACAAATTAACTATTATATAATTAATAATTATATTACTAATTAACTAATTAATTATTATATAATTAGTAGTTATATTAATAATTAACAAAATAATTACTGTATAAGTAATAATTAATAAGTAATAATTAGTAATTAACAAGTAATAATTATAATTAATATTTATAATTAATATTTATATTAATAATTAATAACTAATAATTACTAATTACTGATTACTAATTAATAATTAATAATTATAATGAATAAATGTAATTAAAAAATATATTAATAATTTACTAATTAATTGTTATATAATTAATAATTATATAACTAATGAACTAACTGACTATTATATAATTAATTATTAATAATTACTAATTAATAATTATAATGACTAATTATAATTAATATTTATATTACTAATTAACTAATTAATAATTACTAATTACTAATTTCTAATTACTAATTACTAATTAATAATTAAAAATTATAATGAATAAATGTAATTAAAAATTATATTACTATTTTAGTAATTTATTATTATATAATTAATAATAATATTACAAATTAACTAACTAATTTTTACATAATTAATTATTAATAATTACTAATTAATAATTATAATGAATAATTATAATTAATAATTATATTACTAATTAGTAATTAATAATTATAATGAATAATTATAATTAAAAATCATATTACAAATTTACTAATTAATTATTATATAATTAATAATAATATTACTAATTAACTAATTAATTTTTACATAATTAATTATTAATAATTACTAATTAATAATTATAATTACTTATTATAATTAATTATCATATTTATAATTAACTAATTAATTATTATATAATTAATAATGATATTACTAATTAAATAATTATTTATTATATAGTTAATAATTATATAATTAATCATTATATTACTAATTAAGTATTATATAAATAATAATTAATAATTAATAATTAATAATTAATAGTTACAATGAATAATTATAATGAATAATTATATTACTAATTAACTACTTATTTATTATATAATAATTTTTAATAATTACTAATGAATAATTATAATGAATAATTATATTACTAATTTCATTTATATCGGTCTTATAGTTTACATTTTATAGGCTTTCAAAGTCACGTGCTTGAAACATTTTTAAGTTTCATGTTGGTCATTTTGAAAGATTATAAATTATATTTCATCAATATTTTTTACGAAATTATTTTTATTTTCAAATATCTGTTTTATGTTTAATCCATGTATTAATTTTCATTTATATTGGTCTTATAATTTATATTTTATAAGCTTTCAAAATCACGTACTTGAAACTTCTTAAGTTTCAAGTAAGTGTTTTTGAAATCTTATAAATTATTTTTTATCATCATTTTTTATGAATTTTTTTTGTTTTCAACTATTTTTTATATGTTTAATCCATGTTTTAAGTTTCATTTATATTGGCCTTATATTTTATATTTTATAGTCTTTCAAAGTCACGTACTTGAAACAGAATCCTACATCGGAAATGCAGAATGTTCTGTGTAGGAAATGGAGAACCAAAATCCCACATCGGAAATGCAAAATGATTTCCAGGGTAATCTCTGTTATAAAAAGAAGCCTTGGGTGAGAGCTTCTATCAGAATCCAGACTGCTGTAATGACAGTACTGCTAGATTTTAAATAGCGGATAAATTCTGCTGAAAATTCTATTTTTGTTTTTTTTTGTTTTGTTTATATATATATAAACAAAAATATAAAAAAAATAAAAAAATCTAGAATTTTATTTTTGTTTTAGGGGACAGGTGGCATCGTGGATGCCGCCTTTGAGGCGTATTTTCGAAAAAAAATTAACCTAGCCTATTTTTAAAAAATATTTTTTTAAAAAAACTTATTTAAAAAAAACTCCCTTTGGCATACATAGTGGACTCTCCATGGCCACAGTGGCTTACTCCTTAAAAAAATGTCGGTTCTTCCATTTTGGAACCCTACCTATGGTGCAGTGACTAAATATTCAAAAAAATCTTTGCTTCTGCTAATTTGTGCACCTCCATACCATAGTGGAAGGCCTAAAATGCAGTGGGTTCTTGGTTTTCTTTCCCTTGGCCACTACACCGCATAGCCCTGGCTATGGTGTAGTAGTGCTTGAAATGAATTAGCAGTTTAGCTCCCTCTGTTTGGACATGGATGCTTCATTATTTTTTGAAATAGGTTTCATGGTGGTCTTCTCAAGCACCAGAGGTGATCCATGGAGACCCCAGGTTTCAATGGTGGCATTTGGCTCAATATCGAGCTTCCCTGGTGGATGCCATGGTGGTTATTGATGATTTTTCTCAACGATCCAGTGGTTTGCGTTATAGTAGAGGTGGAAGGAATAGAGAGATATGGAAGGAATCTTACAGCACATCATTGACACACCTGTAGGTAAAAGGGGAGGATCATGACGGGATATTATTTTGATGATTTGTACATCTAAGAGGAATAAGTAACTGTGCCTTATATTGATGATATATATTCTAAGAAGAGGGAGATTACTTCTTTGTAGCAAAGTCATGAAGATGGAATATATCACTACTATACAGTAAATATATTTTTTCATACTTTAACTGGAAGGAAGATAACTTAGATGTTCATGAAGAACTTTTCAACAAAGGTGTTCATAGTAGATATGTGAAGGAGTATCCCTTGAGGAGTTCAAAAATGCATCTACAAAAAATTGAGGATTTATTTGTTTTCAATTATTAAATTGAAGGTATAAACGTTAATTAGATAAAAAAATTGTAAAAACATAAATTAGAAAGCTGTGAAATAATTCTCTCCCAGGCGAATACATGGAGATCTGTAGATGAACTACCATAGATTGACACAAGGGAAGCGCTGACTTTTATCAATTCTAAGAAAAATATATGATAAAAGGGGTTCCTTTATCAGCACTGTTTTTAGTGCTGATAAAATATTTTAATAAAAAATATTATTGATTTAAATAAAATTACTATATTTATATTAAAAAATAATGATTATTTATATACATTAAATAAAAAATACATATTATAAATAATATTTTTTTAATAGTTCAAATATATATATAATCTTTTTAAAAAGTATTTATAAGATTATAATTAAATAAATATATATTTTAATAATTATAATATTATAATAAATTTTATTAAATAATAAATATATTTATTATATTTATAATTATATGTTTATATATATATATAATTATATATATAATATATATATTTACAGTTATATATAAATACTTTTGAAATATATATATATTTATATCTATAACTATAAATATATATATTTATTTAAATAAATATATGTTTCTAATGAATTTGGTCAGTAAATATATTGATTCATGAGTATAATTGATGCGCATATGTTATGTATTCATTATGAATGTTCATTTACACATTACATCTTTATTATTATTCAAGTTGTCCATATATGTGATGACTCGTTTTTTATGATCTATACTTTACTAGGTATATGATTCATTCATATTATACCCATGAATCTATTATGTTCTCATAAAATCTTATAAAATTACAATAAATTTATTTAAATTATAAATTTATTTGAGTATAAATCCAAATCACTTCCATCTGGATATATTCCCTCTAAAACTCAAACTCATATCTTCATTGGGTCATACCCTCTATCAAACCCAATGTAAAAACTCATAACCGTATTGGGTTATAATCTCCATCAGTCATACCCTCACTTAACTATTACCCCAATGAAACTAAATTCAACCTAGAGATCTATATTCTCTTCTCTTCTATTCCTATGAATGAGTACCTCAAGTTTTTCATGAATTTTCATAGCTCTAACTTGGGTGGAACTAAAATTTAGAGAAGTAATTTAGTAAAGGAATCCCTTGAAAGTGGTTCTGTTTTAGTGAATCTTTATTCTTATTCCATATTCTCATGAATTTCCATAGTATTCCTTTTGGATTTTACATCAATCAAGTACATCATACCATTTTATTCAACTAATTTTTTTTAATTCTCAATAATCTTCATTAGTGGTGATAAAGACATGAAAATCATCATGTTCATCTACATGATTCACCTCTTTAATCAAGAAAATTGTACTTGCTCCTCTATAATTTAAAAAATAAACTATCCTATATTAAAATTAATGAACAAATTCCCCATGTATATGAAATTTCATCAAATTATTATTAGTACTTATCATTCTTCCACAATTTCTTGAATGATAATATCCAATGGAATGATTAATTTACCTACATAGACCAAGAAATCATCCTAAATTCCAATGACATACTCGATGGACTAGTCCTATAGTTAAATAATAACATATATTTTACTTGGATTACTTTTCTTGAAAATATTTAGCATTATAGGTTGGATAACCCCCTATAAATCAAAAAATAGAATTCTAGAAAGTTAAAGCACTAATATTTGATGGAATATAAAAAATACATGGATCTTGAAGTTTCAGAGGAAGATTTCATTGAACAATAACTAAAAAATCCCCTCTTAGAAAAATCTCTCCAATATCTTCTAATTTATTTTTATTATAAATGAGTTCTTAAGGAACATGGAACATGGTAGAATTTGTGAGATTTCAATAGAGAATGAGATGTTAATGTACTATTGATTGAACATGTCCATTAAATTTTTATATTACTCTTAATCCATTCCATGGATCATTCTCCTTATAAAGGGATTATGTGTCATTTACATATATACTTTGGTTAGATTTGATGTGTCTTTCTTAGTCCTCGCTACATCATCTTATTTTTACTATCTTTCTTCTATACCACGTTCCATTTATTTTTCTTTCTCATTAATATTTTCTTTATATTTAAATTATTGTTGTTTTTAAAGTGTTTTCTTATTATACTTATGCCTATATGAGTTCTCGTGAGGGATAAATGGTGTTTTCCAAGTGGTTTTATCCCTTGTTGTGGAATTATATTCGGTGAAAAGTGTTCTAGAAAATGCCTAAATCATTTTTTTTAAATAATTATTTTGGATTTAAAATTAGTGGGAATCACCTAATTGATGTTTTAAAAATTATTTTTTTGTTAATTGGATTTCAAACCAAGAGTTTGGGTTATTTGAAACTTTTAAAATGTTGGAAAATGTTGTTTTATTTTTAAAGTAGTGAGTTAACCCTTGTGATCTATATTTTAACCCACTTTTTTATCCTTGGTTAATTTTTATATCAACATTTTGGGGTGTTTAAATATTTTAATATTTCCAAATGAGATTAAATATTTCATTTTTGTGTGTTTTCCCATGTGGATTGGATTTTTAAACTTATTGTGTCTTTGAATGTTTTTCAATGGCTGTTCAAAGGATAGTATAAATTCCCATTTGAGATTAAAAGGTGTTTGGATGAAATTGGACTGAAGAGTATATTGGTATGGCTTTATAAATGATAAAATGGGTTTGAAATTCGAAGCATGTTTCGAAAAGAGAAGGCCTATTTGAAATTTTATAAAAAATGAGTTTCCATAAAAGGTGTGATACCCTCTTAATCCCCTTTGATTCTTGTATAACCATCGTTGCAGGTGATCCCATGTGGGGATGATTTATATTCATGACCTAGTTTGATGGGACTCTTGGGGGTGTGGATAGGCTTAATAGTTATTACCTATATTCCTTATATCTAGATCAAGTCCTTCTTTTAATACATCCTAGTGATGATGTCCATGAAACTAGAAACCTTTTTAGTATCATTTAGGGGTTTTATCTCTCTCCTTGTATTGTATCCCCTGCTATTTATATTATTTTTGTCACATATTTTCTTGTCATTTTCCATATGTTTTTCAACTTGACATAGTAGTGTTTGACCATGTTCTTTCTTCCCTCTTTGTATGGTTTTCTTTTCATTTTTTTTTGTAAATGGATTGTGAACGGTTTTTAAATAAATAAAAAAGGAAATCATGATTTTGAAGTTTTTTAAAACTATTTTAATAATGATATTGAAAATTTTTCTCAAATAAGAAAATATATAATGGTTTTTATTTGAAACTCCAAGAATTTGTGATTTTTTAAAATGGGTTTTTAGGACACCATGCCTAGTTTTATGGAAATGGTTGGTTTTAAAACATGTTTTAGAGAAATGTATGATAGTTGGAAACCTCTTTGAGTTTTGAAATATATATTTCAAAAATGGGTGTTTATAAAATAGTTTAAAGTCGTATTTTAAAAAGGTGATTTGACCAAGAGGTATTGGTTGAAGGAAAATGTTTTACAAGCGATTGTTTTAATTTAATGAAAATATTAGAAAATGGTTTTAACACACTTTTATGTGTTACTACTTATTTGGTAAAAAATTATAGAAAATATTTATTTTTATAATGTATTTCAAAATAGATTTTTTTGGATGTAATAATAAGGTGATCTCTTAGATTTGGTAGGTTTTGGTGACCTACTATACTTTTAGATCACACTAAAATTTTATAGGTTCAGGTTTGTAATGGCTTGTTTCGATTCCTTTGGATCTTCTGAGAGGGATACATAGTTGGATGGTGACCCTAGTCAAACATATTTTGCGTATTTATTTTTTAAAATATTAATATTACTGAATCAATTAGGATGGATACGAATAAATAATGGATGGATGTCAATCATATGACAAAATAGTATGATTATGGAGTGAAAGAGCTCATCAAATTAGAAAAAGATCATGCATACGGACCTTCTCAAATATTTTTTCCATTTTTATTCTATTTTAATTCAAGAATAATTATTCCAGAGGAGTTGGAAAAGATTTTGGTTATTATGTTTGTAAATTTATGAGAGACATCATATTCCATGAACAAACTAGCATCCCCGAAGAGGTATTTTCTATGATAATTACTATTTCATTTAAAATATTTATTAATACTTTGTGTATTTATATTTTTACATTAATACTAATACTATTGAAAAGAATTATATTCACAAGAAGATATATATTTTCTTAGAAGTGAATGGGAATCATACCTGATAAAAAAATGTACACAAATAGCATGAAGATGTGACTTCTATAGAAGTAGTGTATTGTTTAATATTGATTTTGGATTGTATTCTTTTATTATTACTCAAAGAAGAATTTTTTTCCTATACAGGTGGATTCCTTTTTTCGAGTTGGGGTGGTTTGTTCGAAGTATCTCATGCTCATGAGAGACTGGGCTTCCAGGCTACAACTGAGATAATGAAAGTAAAGAAATGGGTTAAGAATGTATACAACCATCATGAAAAGGTTAATTCCTAGTACTTAATTAAAATTTTCACAATTTTATCTACTATTTGTAAGTTAATTTCCCTATAATTTTATCGAAAACTTATTTAGTTTTTTTCACATATCTTTTGGCTTTCCATTTCATCTCTTTGTTGAGCTACCAAAACTGCATAAAGTTGATGTTATTTAGATGAAAAAATTTTCTAGTTGAATACCAAAAGAGTGGATAAACATCATGTGATCATTGTGGATAATTCTCATGATATAATGGGCACATGATCTTCCCCCACTCTCCTAGATTTCAAAAATGAGAAATAATTTTCAGCTAAGAACATCAAGTCAATATGTAGTGTTGATAGTTTGATAAATAAAGGAAATGAAAATCATGATAACATTGGTAGTTAAGGTTTTTTTCAATAATTTGGGATGTTTAGTAATCATCCACACCTCAATCTGACACAAGACGTGAGAGATATGACTCCAAGTGTTTCTTTATATTTAAAATTGACATAAATTTTAGTAAAAAACACAACCGACATACTCAAAACCAAGCAAAAATATTCCTATTATTTTGATAATTAAAGAAAATGGTCTATAAGTCATTTGTGAAAAGTAGGAATTAGCATCACCTCTATCTGATACACGATGTGCCCAGTATGACTCAAAGTGTCTCTTTTAATTTAAAATTAACATTGATTTTATTAAAAAGAATAAGTGACATATTGAAAACCAAGAAAATAAATTTGGATTTTTTTTATACTTTAGGATAATTATCCATAAGTTATTTTTTGACATGTAGGAGTCAACCATACCTCCATATGATGTATGATATGACTGGTATGACTAAAATTGCGTCTATATATTTAAAATTGAAATTAATTTTAGTAAAGAGAAAAAGTGGCATACTCGAAAATGAGAAAAAACATTCATATTGTTTTAATACTTTAGGAAAACGATCCATAAGTCATTTTTGACCTGTAGGATTCAACCACACCTCAATCGAACACACGGTGTGGTTGATATAACTCTAAGTGTGCCGATTTATTTAAAATTGACTTTAATTTTCTGTAAAAAGAACAAGTGACATACTGAAAACTGATCACACACATTTTTATTATTTTTATACATTAGTAAAATGATCCATAATACATTTGTGACTTGTAGGAATCAACTTCACCTCAATATGAAGAATGGTGTGACCGGAATAATTCCAAGCATATCTATTTATTTAAAATTGACATTAATTTTAATAAAAAGAACAAGTCACATACTCAATAAAAAAATGTTTGGATTGTTTTGATACTTTAGTACAATTATCCATAAGTCATTTTTGAATTGTAAGAACCAACTTCACCTCAATACGATGCATGGTGTGGCCGCTATAACTATAAGTGTGTCTTTTCATTTAAAATTGACGTTAATTTGACTAAAAATAACAAGTAAACTTCTGAAAACTGAGAAAACGAATTCGGATGGTTTTGATACATTAGGAAAACAATCTATAAGTCATTTTTTATGTGTAGGAATCCACTGCACCTCAATATGATGCACGGTGTGACCGGTATAATTCCAAGTGTGTCTATATATTTAAAATTGACAATAATTTTAGTAAAAAAGAACAATTGACATACTGAAAACCAAGAAAAAGAATTCATATTATTTTGATACATTAGGAAAACAATCCATAAGTCATGTGTGACGTGTAGAAATAAATCTCACCACAATCTGATGCACGGTGTGACCACTATAACTCTAAGTGTTTCTTTTTCTTTAAAATTGACATTATTTTTTTGTAAAAAAACATAAGTGGCATACTGAAAATGGAGAAAAGATAATTGTTTTGTTTTTATACTTTAGTAAAATGATCTATAAGTGATTTTTGATGTTTAAGAATCAACCTATGCTCAATATTATGTATGGTGTCATCGTTATAACTCAAAGTGTCTCTTTTTATATAAAATTGACATTAATTTTTGTAAAAAGAACAATTGAAATACTAAAAACTGAGAAAATTCATTTGGATTGTTTTGATAATTTAATAAAATGATCCATCAGTCATTTGCGATGTGTAAGAGTCAACCGCACCTCAATCTGATTCACCGTGTGACCGTTATGACTCCAAGTGTGGATTTTTGTTTAAAATTGATATTAATTTAAGTAAAACAAAACAAGCGACATACTAAAAACTGAGAAAACACATTTATATTGGTTTAATAGTTTAGGAAAATAATATGTGAGTCATTTTTTATGTGTAGGAATCATTCACACCTCAATCCAACATAAAGTGTGATCGGTGACTAAAAGTGTTCGTTATCAGTTTAAAATTGACATTTTAGTTCAAAATGTGACACTAACTGAAATCCAATAAAACTGGCCTCGATTGTATCAATAATTTAGTAAATTGACTAATAAGTAATTTTTTATGTGTATGAGGTTTTCTAATTTCAAACCTATGCACGATACGATTAGTACGACTCAAAATGCATGTTTCTAGTTAGAAATGGTATTTTAGTAAAAAACACAACTTGGATACTGAAAACCAAGAAAGCGCATTAGGATTGTTTTGATACTTTATAATAATGATTTATAATTTTTTTGTGACGTGTAAGAATCAACCACACCTCAATATAATTCACGGAGTGGTTTGTATAACACAAAGTGTCTCCTTCTATTTAAAATTGAGATTAATTTTAGTAAAAAACAAGTGACATACTTAAAATTGAGAAAATGAATTTGTATTGTTTTAATAATTTAGGAAAAAGATCCATGATTTATTTTGTGATGTGTATGAATCAACCACACATCAATATGACGCACGGTGTGACCGCTATGACTCCAAGTGTATCTTTATATTTAAAATTAACATTAATTTAAATAAAAAGAACAAGTGACATATTGAAAACTAAGAAAAAGAATTCGGATTATTTTTATACTTTAGTAAAATGGAACATGAGTCATTTTTGATGTATAGAAATCAACCAAATATCAATATGATGCACTGTGTGACTGGTATGACTAAAAGTGTCTGTTATCAGTTTAAAATTGACATTTTAGTTCAAAGCGTGTCACTCACTGAAAACCAATCAAACACGATCTGATTGCCTTAATAATTTAGTATAGTGATTCATAAGTCATTTTTTGCATGTATGAAGTAGTCTTGTTTCAAAACGACGCATGATGTGATCGGTATGACTCAAAATGTGTGTTTTCAGTTTGAAATGAGATTTTAGTAAAAAAAACAAAACTAGCATATTGAAAACCAATAAAATGCATTTAGATTGTTTTGATACTTTATAAAAATGATCCATAGGTAATTGGAGATAGATAAGAATTAGCCACACCTCAATTAGATGCACGTTGTGACCGGTATAACGCTAAATGTGTCATTATTTATAATTGACATTAATTTTAGTAAACGAACAAGTCACATACTCAAAAATGAGAAAACACTACCACAAAACTGGGTTTCCGCAGCACCACCCTTTAACAGCGCTAAAAACCCACTGATAAAGGTGGTACCATTATTAGTGCTAAAAAAAGCATTGATAAATGTATGCCCTTTATCAGTTCCTTTTTTAGCACTTTTAAAGGGGTCCCTATTATCAGCACTTTTCTTATCAGCGCTGATAAAGGAGGTTTTTTATCAGTGATTTTTTTACTAGCACTGTTAAAGGGTATATTTCAAAAAAATCATTAAAAATAATATATTAATATATAAATATATAAATATATTTATATTTATATAAATATATTTATATTTATATAAATATAATATTTTTTTTTAATATGTTTTTGATAAGTATAAAAAGTCTATTACATTTAATATATACGAAATTTATTAAAAATGGATTAAAATATTTTTAAAAAAATATTAATTAATAATTTTCTAATTATCATCGACTAATAATCAGTTAATAACAATTTGAAGACACAATAAATAAAAAAAATTAATAAAAGGTCTAAAATAAGTTGAAAACGTAACTCAAACATCAAACAACCATAACTTTTGATCCGGGTGTCTATTTGATCTCTACAGCATATCAAATTGAACCCCGCGATAAGCTCTACGTGCTAAAAACATAATGGAACCTTATGTTGCATTTTTTGAGGCAAAAAAAGGCCTAGAAGGACTCCAAAACCATGTTTTTAGTCGGGATACCCAAATTTTAAAACAATCGATGAAATTTCAGCCTCATTTCAGGGGGTCTTTTTACCCTTTTTCAGTGGGGACTGGATTTATTCTGAGGGATTACATTCATATTAGAATTATGGCTTTGAAATTTTATCATTTTTCACAATGTAATGTTATTTATAATCAAATATATAACAACATATATATATATATTGTATATTCACACATAAAAATTTAGTTTTATAAATAAATAATTAAACATGTTTACATATAAAATATATTTCTCAATATATAAGCCTTATAACATTTATTTTATTTAAAATAAAAATATTTGTATATTTATATACCTATGTAATGTGTGTGTGTGTGTGTCTATATATATATATACATATATATATATATATATTAGTGTGTTTATCTATTAACAAACTAATATATATTATCTATATTTTATAAACATATGAATGTACATATGAATATACATATGAATGTGTTAGAGTTGGTGTCCTGAGAACCAACTGTTTGTACTTTGATTACATGAATGTTCACTTATTATATATTGTTCATTGTTCTGCATGACTATAATATAATAATGTCCTGGAATATTTGTTACATTAATGAGGTCATGGCAGATCCCTGCCATGATGAGAACCTTGAAATGATATAACAATTTTCTTAAAAAAAGTTCTACGGTTGGATGACATACTATGATAGGACGCACAATATACAGACTATCATTTGCGAGTACTTTTAAGAAGATGAGACTCTTTCTCATGGAGTTCGCACTTGGTAATCTCGAAGATAGGAGATTATGAGAACACACCCACCAGTAGTAATTCTGCATGTCTTGGTGTCATCGGATATTTCTATCTGTGAACATGTCTAATGGTCCTTAGATTGGAAGATTATCATTAACTCATGTCATGACTCGTGCACTTAGATTTTCTGACAAAAACCATCACGAAGAGAGTTGGTGGGAAGTAGGGTATGTTGGGTGCATCACGAATGACATTTTGTTAATGGATAAGTCAGGGAAGGATTTGTCCCTTCCATATTTATGGAAGTAGATATCTCGGGCCCTTTGATTAAAATAGAACTATTGCACAAATTCCATGGTCATGGTGTCACGACGAGTTTATTTCTGTAAGTCAAAGAATGAAAGATCAAGCATATAGTTTTATGACACTTCCATGAAACCTTCTTGATGAGATATTGAGACAAATGGATTAAATTACACAGTAAGCATTCGTATGAGGTGACACGTTAATGCGACGTCAACTTCTTTCTCTTGGGTGCCTTGACCCATTGCTAGACAGTAATCTTAGACTTTAGGTAAGCCTTCCTAATGCCAATGAGAAAGAGGCCTAGAGGGTCACACACCAAGTGTATTCAAGTATCTCAAGTAGAATAAATATTATTCCCATACATGGTTTGATAATTATTCAAGGAAGACTAAATTGTTTTAATGTTGGAGGAAGAATAAAATGAAAACAAGTACATGCCGTGTATTAATGATTACACGCAGTGTATTTTTTATTTTGAAAACAAGTACATGTCGTGTATTAATGATTACATGCCGTGTAGTTTTAATGAAAAACAAGTACAAGCTGTGTATTTATTATTAGACGTCGTGTGGTTTTTCCAGTTGGGATTTTGAGGAAATATCGTTTTATTAAATGATATTTATTATAATCAGTGTGTGTGCATGTCAAAGAATTTCTGATTCTACATGGGGTTTTCAAAAGACTTAATGAAATAAATAAAACGTGTAACACATTTATTTATTGTCATAACTCTACAACCTCAAACCCGATTATAAATATCCTCACAATCCCAACTCTTTTTCTAAGAATCGTTGTGCACAATAATTTTGGAGAATTCTCTCAAGACCGAAAGAACTTCATCCTCCAAGAATACTCTCAAGACAGATAGAGATCCACCTCCATCGGATCAAGGCGATCTAAGGCGGAGAACGCAAGAAAATGCTTCTCCACACTAGCACCCAAAGATTCCTTTGGTGACGTCCAGAGATACGTGGTGCACATGTGGATTAACTCTAGAGGAATTCTACCCTTGATTCTACGATGCAATGACGAATCACATCGGAACGTGATCCGAAATATCAAATAACAAAGAATTCCATAGAAGGTACTTCTAGTCAATTAATTAAATGAATTATAATCAACCTGTGATGATCCACTTTTGTGGTTTCAGGACTTTTCTTATTCTTTGTCTATTTCAGTGATTCGATCCGTGGAGTCTGGTGTTTATCATCATATTGATCTCAGATTGATCATTACTAATGACAAAAATCCAAGTGGGCACATCCACCCACGTGATTCCGCTGCACCTGGAACCATCAAAATGTACATATGAATATACATATATGAATATATATATGAATATATAATATATGTAAATATATATAAATAAGTATAATAATACTTACAAATACACACACATATATAAAATATATACAAGTGTATGTATGTTTTATATATGTATTTATATATTTATTTATAAACACACAAAAAAAATATTTTATAAATGTTTTTAAAACTAATCTTATAAATATATATTAATATAATAATAAATATATATAGATAAAAAAATATAACTATATATATATATATATTAATATATATTAATATACGAATATATATATATATTAATATAACTAAATATACATATATATTTTAATATAAATCTATATTAATATATGAATAAATATAAGAAAATATATATACAAATAAATAGATATATCATTAAATGGAGAACAAAGCAACATGGGGGAGTGGTAAAGATCCAAGCACACAGGGGAGAGATATTGAGTTCGAATTTTGAGGGAGGTAGATGTGTGTGGGAGGGTGCAGCGGGGATGTCTATCATTGTTAATGGGGGTAGTTGGGGCACGCAGGCGAGTGTAAGGGTAGCTACCGCTGTTAAAGAGGGGTGTCAAGCACTGTTAAAAGGTCTCTCCGATTCAAATATTTTTTTAATTTTTTTTTCTTTTATCAGATCTTTTTTTAGCACTGATAAAATATCCCTTTTATCAGTGCTTTAAAAAACGCAGATAATGACTCTTTTATCAATGGTTTTTGAGCACTGATAAAAGGGACCCTCCTTTATCTTGGATGAGAATAACATTGCTTTTTTAATGCTGTTAATGCCCTTTTCTAGCGCTTTTAAAATCCATATTTGCAGTTGTGAAACACATTCAGATTGTTTTGATATTTTAGGATAATGATCCATAACTGATTTGTGACATGTAGGAATCAACCCCACCATAAAATGACGCATGGTGTGATTGGTATAACTCCTAATGTGTCTTTTTTATTAAAAATTGACATTTTATTAATTTATTCATTCCTCTTTAATTTTTTTCTTTAGAGTATTACTAACATAATATTTGTTTTCCTATATAGGTGGAATTTTTTTCTCTGGTTGAGATGATTTGTTCGGAAGATGATACCATGAGTGGAAAATTTTTAAGGGATCAAGGATGACAAAGGATGAAATATTAATTTTTTTAATGTTTTTTGGATAATTGTAAATGTAATTATATAAAACATTGTTTGAAATGAATATATTTGGGGTTTTTTTCATTCATGATGTCAAATTTATTTCAATTAAATTATATATTTTTCATTGATAGGTTACAAGATTTTGCGGGGTGTGTTGTTATATTAACACCACATTGCAGCAAGCTAGAAATTTATTAGCATTGTGATTAACAACGTTTTTTAGGCCAGTTAAAAGATTTTTTGAATGATGTAAAAGGGAATATCCGTAGTAGTGACGGGAGATTACAGAGGCATTGGAAGGAGAAGAGATGAAGGTCAGCTGAGACATGAGGGAGAGGGATCCAGGGGTGACGAAGGGGGAGGCAAAGGTGAGGAGGGGAGTCAGGGACAGTGAGGGAGCCAGAGACAGAGATGGAGGTGGGGCGATGAGGGAGAGGACGGGCAGCGGTGGAGGGAAAGGGTTTTCCAGGGGTGATAGGTAGTGGTTTTTTTAAAACCTATGACCGCCTTTGGTAGTTTCCCATTTTAAGGGGAATAAATTCCCCTTTTCTAGTAGTGTAATGCCTTTTTTGTAGTGATAGGATGCCAAGCATTGTGCCCGAAAAAATTACTAGTCTCATAGCACATCCTACAAATGATTATTCTAAACCCAATCCATGAAAATCATGACCAAAATGAATGTATCAAATGACTTATATGAAATATTTTCTTCATGCATGTCATTTTATGTAGTTTAAGTTGAAACAGTGATGCGATATCAATGTTGATTTCTTGTCTGTATGATTTTTCCACATTTTGATTAATCTATTTTCTCGGTTTCCATGACTTTGCTTCATTGTGAGATATTGTTTTATGTTGGTTAATTTTAGTTGGTAAATATTTTTTCAAATATAAATAAGGTGAAATATAATCTTTTTGTTTTTTAGTTGGTTTGTTTGTATGCAATAATTAGTTTTCTATTTCATGTAGAATAAGTGAGATATTTTTTTATAAGTTTTTTGTGGAAATTAATTGGTCTTGTTTTCAAACATTTAATATTATATCTCATTTGAGGTTAATTTTCATTGAAAAAATAATAATATAATATCATGAATAAATGTTAAATTATAAAATCATCATTTTAGAAATTGGTCTAATATTTAATAGTTAATATAATATCATCAAATAAACTGTCGGTAATTTAATAGAGAACGGTCTATAAACAGATAAAAAAATTACTATTATAAACCAAAAATAAATAGAAGTATGCAACTAAATAGATGTAAAGCACCGTTAATATATTATCATGCAAGGTATCGGGAATGGTATTGCATAGGGTTTATAGTGGATGACAAGGGGCTTGGGCGAAAGGGAGTTGTACGTGGCAAGGCAGATAGCGGGCGATGGTGGGAGGGAGAAGGGGGAATTGGTGCATAGGTAAGGGAAGAGAGTATCCAGCTAATGCGGTCACAGCAAGAGGCTGGAATACCTGTCTGTGTAATAAACATTAAGGTGGGAGAATTTCAGAACCCCTACACTTCCCCTTGTTAGCAGCCCCCAATACGGGTGTTTATATCGATTAATGAGAGACACATACAGTCAGAAAGACAGTAGGTTGGGCCACCCACATGACATTATCGAACAAATTTCTCCTCATCTACCTCTCCAAATTCCATGAAAGTAAGATAGAGATGGGGGTGGACGAATCATGGTTGGTGCCTCAAAAGATTTTTTTAAATGCTTTTTTTTAAATTGTGAAAAACCGCATAGGTTAATTTTTTTTAAAAAAAAAATACGCTACAAAGGCGGCATCACTGATGCCTCCTTTGTGTTGGTGTGAAAAGGCGGCATCGGTGATTCTGCCTTTTCTACCCCGCACCACCTTTAGCCCGGATCGATGACATGGTAAATGCGGCCAGGGGGAGGCCGTCTTGGCCTGAACTCCCTATAAAAGGGCACCCCCCCCCCTCTCCTTACTTGATCCTTGCCTTCATCTCTTCTAAAAAATTCATTTTCTATGCGGGTTTTTATGAAGCTTCATTAAGAGGCCTATTTCTTTATTTAATTTAATGTTTTTATTTATTTAATTTAATTCTTTTTAGTTTTAAATATTTCATTTTTTAAGTAGTTTAGGTAGTTCTTAATATTTGGTTATTTAGTTTCTGTAATTAGTTATATATATTTTGAAATAATTATTGTTATTAGTATAGATTAAGTATAGATTAACTTAGGATTAAGTATTTTGAAATTTTGGTAGCTTAAATATTATGTGGTTATCTAAGCAATTAAATTCTTGTCTGGATACAAACAAGTGGATGTGGCTCACACACAGATGTACCTAGGGGTAAAACCCGAAAACACCACTTTGAGCTAGACTCGAACAAAAACTGGTGCATGATAACGGGCCTTGTTGCACTCCTAGTTTGACACTCCCGGGAGATATGCTTAATATGATTCATATTTTATTTATAAACTACTAAAATATCTAAGAAAAGAAAAATCAAATTAGTATATTTATCAATGATAAAATTATAAATATGATGTTATAGAATGAAATAAGGACAAAAGCATTAATGAATTAAATTTATTATTAGTTAATTATAATTAACTAATGAATATAATATGATTAACAATTAAAGAATAAATAATTATAGAAAAACTTAATAATTATTAAATAGGGATTAAATAATGATTGATTAGTTAAAAACTGTATTAAGAAAATAAATTTAAAATGACAATTATAATTATTTGAAATGAAATGGAGAACAAAATGTTTTAAAATGTAAAGATTATATAGTTTATAAATAATAGTTATTATTAGAAATAATTAATTATAGAATAATTGATAAATAACATAGGATTAAAACATGGATCCATATAATGATTAACTAATGATACTGATGATCATATAAAGTGAAATGAAGAAGAACAAACACATTAAATAAAAAGGCGCCCTAAAATTACATTCTAATAAATATCATATGGTCAAACATCAGTAGCATATTTTAGGGTATAGAAAGGTTCCCTAAAATTACATTCTAATAAATATCATATGGTCAAACATAATTGTTAATATTTGTTACACTATCATAATTTTGATGAAAGAAACATTTTTGACATAGAGAGTCATGTTTGTCTATGTGTACCGCTATGGGGAGGTTATTCAAACTGAGCAAGGAGCTTCTTACAGTACACAACCAATTATGGTGGTTAGTACATCTTATTGTGTAACCATAAGTGACCTTTAAGAGAGAATTCATGTTTTCTTAAATCTGGGACCCGATCAAGAGATCATTTCTATGAGCTATAGACATTTTAAATTCTTGACAACACTATGGCATCTAACTTGTCCATTGGTTGCTGATGCGCAGTGGGTCCAAGCAATTAATTTATTTTCTCAACGGTCAGATGGTACCATGATGGAGTTATACGTTGATGTTTCTACTATACAACAACAACATCCAGTTGTACGAAGACGTATAATTACAATAGTGGTTGAAGACAATCCACCCCATGAAATTGAGCCTATTCCAAATGATGCAGTAGAAGAGGACAACCTATATGATCTTCCAGATATATATGTCAATCTAACTTCTGATGAGGAGTTTCGTAATGATGGATCAGATGGTGACAACAGTGCTGATGAGGAGGGACCAACGGAAGATAGGGAGAAGGTTTTGAGAAATGCATTAGTTGTACATCAACCTCAACCTACAATAAATCATCCACCACTCTTTTCATCTTGGTCAGAAGCAATGACACGCGTGCCTGAATTTGACAATATTGTTCTCACATCGGCAACTGAGTTCCCTAGAGTTGTACCAGATAGGTTTAGTGTGGTGGAAAAAACCTTATATATTGGAAGGAATTTTCCTAGTAAAGATTCCTTAAAAAGCATGTTAAAGAGATTTCATATTGAGAGACACTTCAACTATATAGTTCACAAATCATGACATATTAAATATGTTATATGGTGTGAGAAGTATGGGGATGATTGTAGATTTCTCTTGAGGGTGATTTCGAACATTACATTTGGAGGTTGGAGAATCTCGAGGATTGAGGCGGCTCATACTTGAATTCAGCCAAGACTCACACAAGATCATACCTCATTGGATGCAGAATTTGTGTCATCTATTATTGTTGAGATGATTAGGACATTTCAAGATGTTCCAATATCCCTTGTGCAAGAGAGGATTCAACAGACATTCAGTTATAAGATTTCCTATAATAAGGCATGAATGGTGAAACATAAGGCAGTTGTGAAGGTTTATGGTGATCGGGATGAATCATATCCGGTGTTGCCACAATTTCTAGACATACTGAGGCATCATAACTAATTTTTCTTCCATCTAGATAAAAACAAACATGTGTC
The DNA here is from genome assembly GCA_963277665.1 of Viscum album. Taxonomy (NCBI): domain Eukaryota; kingdom Viridiplantae; phylum Streptophyta; class Magnoliopsida; order Santalales; family Viscaceae; genus Viscum; species Viscum album. Next base: position 767,005,120 of record OY728137.1, read on the forward strand.
TCACGATAACCAACTTGATCCATCTCATGTTCAATTTCATCGGTTGTTCTGGGCATTCCTTCCCTCTATCTTTGCATTTCGTTTCTGAAAAAAGTTTATTCATATTGATGGAACATTTCTGTATAGAAAATACAAGGGCGTATTGTTGATTCGCACAACCCAAGATGGAAATAGTTCACCTCTTCTTCTTGTCTTTTCCATTGTACAAAAAGAAAACTATGAATCATGGAGTTGGTTTCTGGCATGTATCAGCAACCATTTCACCATCATTCAGGGTGCTTGTTTGATATCTGATCTCCATCGAGCAATTAATGAGGAAATAAATGCAGATCCTGATACATGGAGATACCCAAATGCACATCATCAGTTCTGCATTAGACACATCGCAAGCAATGTGCATAAAAAATTCCATAATGAACCGATGAATAAGGAAATCATGAGGCTTGGTACGCATTCTATTCATTCTGTTTTACTATTTCAAAATAAAGATAAAATAAATTTATGTGAAATATCATCTATGCTTTGTAGCATATGAGTCAGACCAACGGTGGTTTGAAGAACCTTTTGAAAAAATCCTTCAGGCTAATCAAGAAGTTTATGATTATATGATGTGGATTCCAAAAGAGAAATGGACATTGGAATATGACAGGCGGAAGAGGTACGAACACGTGACAACAAATATTGTGGAGTGTATCAATGGTATCTTCAAATGAATTCGCAATCTACCTATAACCACCTTAGTTTAGGAGACATTATATCGATGCATGAAGTACTTTGTGGATAGACAAAAACTAGCATAATACGGAATATAGTAGGGGATAAGATACATAAGAAACTTTCAAAGAGATGTTGAAAAGAATATTGAAGAATCTTATGATTATCACGTCTATATCTTTCAGAGAGAAGACTCCCGATTTGAAGTTCAAGAGCGTTCAGACCCCGTCACAAATCGCATCGGTGAAAAAATGGTGGTATTACTGGAAACAAGGCAATGTCAATGTGGAAACTTTCAAGCCTTACAGTTTCTATTTAAACACTCCATCACAACATGTGCCTCTGTGAACATATCATGGGAGGCATATGTTGATCCAGTGTATCATATGGATACCATTTCTAACTATTATGCTGCACCATGGACACCTATTTGGGAGTATCATTATTCTTCAATGCCCGAAGGCCAGCCGATAGTGATACCTGACATGAATCGGTTACGTCCTCGTGGGAGACTGAAGGCCAGTAGGATGCGTAATGAGATGGACTGGACTCAAGAACAAGGACAGAGTTTGTGATGCACGATATGTCATAAAGAATGTCATAACTGGAAATGATGCCCTAACGTTTTTGGGTCGAGTTCACAATCTCATCCATAATGATGTATTGTCTTCATTGTGACATTCCCAAATTGTAAAATAAATATTGTTATCTCTTCTTTTTTCCTCGGTTTTCTAAACCCCAAAAACATTATTACTAATTGACATGGTTTATATTAATACAATCCATAAGTATTTAATCATAAAGCTCCTCCAAAATATGTCTAATCAAATTCAAGACCCAATATTTTAGATAATAGAACTTATTTTATAATAATATTATTGCTTTCAAGAAATAACTTTCTCCTTATTCCTAAAATAAAATCCGATATAATAGAATTTATTTCATAAATCCAAAAGCAGAACACTTAACCCATGTTGTAAAGTAAATGTTATTAACCCAGAAACATGTTTCCTAAACCTTAATATTAAAATTTGATACCCTAAACCCTCAAACATAAACTCCAACCCAAAAACATCTTCCCTTTTCCATGGTTTTTGGTTAAATTATGTGTGATATTTTAGTAAACTATTCTATAATTAAATTATAGTATCATATTGATTAGCATAAGTTATTCAATACATATAATTAGATAAATTCCCAAAACATCATTACTAATTGGCATGGTTTATCTTAATCCAATCTATAAGTAGTTAATCATATAGCTCCTCCAAAATATGTCTAATCAAATTCAAGACCCAATATTTTATATAATAGAACTTATTTCATAATAATATTCTTGATTTCAAGAAATAACTTTCTTTTTATTACTTAAATAAAATCTGAGATAATATAATTTATTTCATAAATCCAAAAGCGAAACACTTAACCCATATTGTAAAGTAAATGTTATTAACCCAGAAACATGTTTCCTAAACCTTAATATTAAAATTTGAAACCCTAAAACCTAAAACCCAACCCTAAACCCTCAAACCCTAAACCCTCATTTGTTTATATGCAGATGGATGATACCATAATACTCACTTAGCAGCCTACCCATATTTCACAGGTTGTGTTAGAGGGTCGTCCAGATCGATTGGTCAAGGTGCATTGAGTGCACCATTTACATCACAGGGAGCCTTCACATGCCATTAGACCTTACTTGCGTCGTGCTGGCTTTTATGGCATTGCCGTATCAGATTTCACATTTGTAGATCATTACCTACTTGATGCCCTCATTTAGAGATGGAGACCAGAGACGCACACATTCCACCTACCTAAGGGAGAGAAGACCACCACCCTTGAGGATGTGGCAGTGCTTCTCGGTCTACCTATCCAGGGGAGACCTGTTATTGGACTCACTCGTGCAGCTTGGCCAGACCTTGCTCAGTGCTTTTTATGCGTTGGTATTTTTTCCGACTGTAGGGATATAGATGGATCATCCATATCTATACCTTGGTTGGAGTCGCAGATTCCACATTTACAGGATGATGACGATGAGCATACCGTCATGCGTTATGCATGTGCATATATCTTACAGCTCATTGGCGGGAACATGTGTACTGATCACTCAGGGATGCACATGCATATGATGTATCTACCCTTACTATAGAACTTTGATCATGCTGGGACGTAGAGATGGGGATCATCCTACTTGGCATACATGTACAGATAATTATGAAAGCTATCCCACAGGGACCGTACAGGTCTCGAAGGATGCTTCATCTTTATTCAGATGTGGTCATGGGAGCACATCCCAACATTCCGCCCTGACCTTGTTGGTCCGCCGGTCAAGATGGAGGTGATGCATGATGCTCTGCGTGGACGCTGGTATGATAAGTCATTTATATTGGTTTCTGATTCAACTATGAGTTATTGACTATAATTTCTCATTATTTGTCACTATCGTTGATGTATTTTACAGGTGGTGTTAGCGACACAGTTTTGACATGGTCCAGAGACAACATTTGGGCGTATATCAGCTACAGTTGGACTTTCTCTTCCCTGATCAGGTATGTATATAAAATCTATCACTGTCTGACATATTTAATAATAGCATCAATTTTGGTTTTTAGTTAGGTGTTTTTTTGAAAAATTCACTTCTCATTTCAGATTTTATGGATTTCATACAGGAGTATTACGGACCAGTTTTCAGCATACTGCACTATTGGGATTGAGGATGCTATGGTTGTAGTTCCACTCATTCACTTCCATATTATTGAGTGGAAGAAGCCTGATAGATTCATGCCCCAGTTTTTCCGTACTCAGCTGATTCCATTACCATCGAGACAGACAGACCAGCTTCATGGGATGAAGGTGACAGGGAGGTAGGATGATTACTGGTCCCGAGTACATGCCAGTTTTATCGACTGCTGGCACAAACGTGCAGATTTTTGTATTTAGGGTGTTCCTATGAATTGATTCTCTCTTTCATAGTAGGTTGACTATGCTCCATGGTATAGAATGAAGTATATACTATATCTTACCCAACCCGGCATAGAGATGCAGAGGATGGTAAGTCAATAAATTTCTATTAGTTTGTTTATTTAACTATTTTCTAATTCAATTTGAATCTATTTATAGGGAAGTCACACAGAGAAGCTTGTTTGCATGAGTGATGAAGAGGAAGATGAGGTCTTTAGACAGGTAGTCATCCATGCTACAGCGCTGGAGGCGAGGGCATCTTTTCATGCGCTTTTCGGGAGCATCTTCGCACATCCGACTCAGAGAGAGGAGGTTCCTACCCTAGAGGAACATCCTGCAGCTATTGCTGGTGCTGAGGATCCATGACCATGTTGACGTAGACAGCGTCATACTACATGTGAGTCCTCACCTATTCCATAGGAAGAGGTTGGCCCTCTAGTAGTCCAGGATCATCCGATTCAGGATGTGCCTCAGGTGGCATGGGATCCGTCTTTCCTGACAGGATGTCTGCAGTTCTCACCACCTTGGGTTCCAGATCCTTCACAGCATTAGGATCCATCGTAGCCTTGGATTCCAGATCCATCATCATCGTCTTGGGGTATAGCTCCATTGCAGTCTTGGTTCCCCACTGCGATGGAGGTAGGTCCTTCTACCACCCTAGTGGGAGAAGGATCTGGATGCCAATACGAGATGCAGTTGATATCTCCTCCCACTAGCACACAAATAGAGGATGCGCCAGTCGACGTTCTAGTGCCCAAGGATCATCCTTCTCTAGGTCATCAGAATCTACTGCGCACTCGATGCATACGTCCTATTCGCAGACCACCATGTGGGATAAAATCTCCTCGCCACAAACATATGTATTGATTGTACATTATTGTTTAAATTTTTTATGTCTACTGAAATCAAAATACTATTATTACTTGTTGGTCAGATTGGAATCTCAGGAGGGGGTGAATTGAGTTATAATTTAATAAATGTTTAAAATTTCATTCATATTGGTCTTATAGTTTATATTATATAGGCCAACAAAGTCACGTACTTGAAACATTTTTAAGTTTCAATTAGGTGTATTTGAAAGGTTATAAATAATTTCTCACCAAGATTTTTTAAGAAGTTATTTTTATTTTGGAATACTAGTTATATGTTTAAGAAATTTTTAAAATTTCATTCATATCGGTCTTATATTTTATATTATATAGGCCAAAAAAGTCACGTACTTGAAACATTTTTAAGTTTCAAGTAGGTGGATTTGAAAGGTTATAAATAATTTTTCAACAATATTTTTTAAGAAATTTTTTCTATTTTGGACTAGTAATTATATGATTAAGAAATTTTTAAAATTTCATTCATATCAGTCTTATAGTTTATATTATATAGGCCAACAAAGTCATGTACTTGAAATATTTTTAAGTTTCAAGTAGGTGGATTTGATAGGTTATAAATAATTTTTCACCAATATTTTTTAAGAAAATATTTTCATTTTGGACTACATGTTATATGTTTAAGAAATGTTTGAAATTTCATTTATATCAGTCTTATAGTTTACATTATATAGGCCAACAAAGTCACATACTTGAAACATTTTTAAGTTTTAAGATGGTGGATTTGATAGGTTATAAATAATTTTTCACCAATATTTTTTAATAAATTATTTTTATTTTGGACTACTTGTTATATTTTTAAGAAATTTTTAAATTTTCATTAATATCGGTCTTATAGTTTACATTATATAGGCCAGAAAAGTCACATACTTGAAACATTTTTAAGTTTCAAGTAGGTGGATTTGATAGGTAATAAATATTTTTTCACCGGGATTTTTTAAGAAATTATTATTTTTTGGACTAATTTTTATATGATTAAGAAATGTTTAAAATTTCATTAATATCGGTCTTATAGTTTATATTATATAGGCCAGCAAAGTCACATACTTGAAACATTTTTAAGTTTCAAGTAGGTGGATATGATAGGTTATAAATAATTTTTCACCATGATTTTTTAAGAAATTATTTTTATTTTGGACTACTTGTTATATGTTTAATAAATGTTTAAAATTTTATTCATATCGGTCTTATAGTTTATATTATATAGGCCAGAAAAGTCGCATACTTGAATCATTTGTAAGTTTCAAGTAAATTGATATGATAGGTTATAAATAAATTTTCACCATGATCTTTTAAGAAATTATTTTTATTTTGGACTAATTATTATATTTTTAAGCAATTTTTAAAATTTCATTCATATTTTTCTTATACTTTATATTATATAGGCTAGCAAAGTCACGTACTTGAATAAAAGATAAATTATGTTGAAACATTAAGTTTTATTTATATATATATATATAACCATACAAACATAATAATAAAACATTAAAATTTTAAATATATAAAAAATATAAATAAATAAAATATTGTTCTAGGGAAAAGGCGGCATCGGCGATGCCACCTTTGTAGCGTATTTTTTTTAAAAATTATCCTATGTTGTTATTCATATTTTTTTTTAAACGCATTAAAAAAACTCGTACCTCAAAAGTATGAGTAAATGCCACCAAATTATTATACAAACAAAAAAAACCACCCCAACAACTCACCAAAACAATAACTTCTGTTGATTCAAAATTATGATGGGATATTTTGATGCTAAAAGAAAAAGTAAGACTTGTAGTTGTATAAATAAACACAAGATGACTGGAAATCAAGAATGGAAAATGTACGAGTTGATATATTTGATAAACAATATCCATATGTTATTTACCTCCTAGAACAAAATATTTATTACACCCACACAACCACAAAACATGTATAATACACAAAACATTTAGTAAAGAAATATTTTTTATAATATAGAAAGGATAATAAATGTATACCAAGCATAAATTGTTGTTGGGAGGGCAACATATGCGACACACCAATCTCCCATGCCCGGAGGATGTATTCCACAACCCAACCACAACAAAACAAAATCAGGATCTAAGATTAAATAATACTTCACAAAAGAAAAGAGATACCCAAAATAGAAGAAAACCCCATTGGGAACAGTAGCATCACTACTAAAAAATAGGGCAAGGAAAGCGCCTCATTTTATCAGTGCTAAGAAGAAAGCACTGATAAACGGGAGCCTTTATCAGTGCTTTTTTTAGCACTGATAAAAGTTTTTAATAATTTATTTTCAAAAATAATATTTATGCGGATACATTAAAAAATGTATGTTTATAATTAATATATATCTCTTAATAATTCAAAAATTTATATATAATGTTTTTTAAAAAATATTTCTACGATTATAATTAATTATATATATTGAAATAATAATAATATTATAATAAATTTCATTAAATAATAAATATATTTTTTAGATTTATTATATTTATTATATTTATTATATTTATTATATTTATTAGATTAATTAGATTAATTAATTAAATTTTTTAGATTTATTATATTTATTATATTTTTATATTTTTACATTTTTTTACATTTTTTTAATTGTTATATTTTTTATATTTAATATATTTATTTTATTTATAATTAATATATATAAATACCTTTTTAAATATATATATATTTATATTAAATATTCAATATATATGTTCCAATGAATTTGGTTAATAAATATATAGATCATGCATGCATATGTTATGTATCATAATGTTCATTTATACATTACACTCTTTCTTATTATTCATGTTGTCCATTGATGACTCATTTTTTATTATGTATATTTACTATGTATATGATTAATTCATGTTACCCATATATACTAACGAAATAGTGTAGACCATGGAGAAGCTCCATGGCCCTCAACAATTATTATAAAATAAAGTAACAGTTACATATAAGAGGGTCAGGGTAAAAGTGGGAGAAAACACCACCAAATAAGACATACAAACTCACCCTTTATTTCTACCACCCTATCCATGAAAACTGCCACAACCTCTTGGGTGCCTTCCCCTTTTCCATTCTTCTGGCGTCTTCCACACACCACCAGGCTCATCAATATCCATCAGGTCAACAACAATTTTATCAGCAAGATGATCATCCACCGGAGGAGCACCATCACCGTCATTGCCTCCATCAGCACCAGGTGGCTTCATATCCAGAACTTCCTCAGATGAGGGCTGCCTTGTTTAGACGGCATCAACCTGCTGAGAAGCATAACCAATAGCCACTATAGGTGGTGATGGCTTTTTACCTTTTCATTCTCGACTCTCCCTGTATATCTCATCAAATTCTGGAGAGTTTATGGACTCCATCATAGTAAAAAAAATATTTTCTCACAACACCAGTACTAGAAGAACCCGCATGAAAGGGAATTGTAGATTTAGTGTCAGTTGCATGTGCAGGTAGCACATGCTCTTGAGGATTTAAAGCCTACAGACTGGAGGCCATACCATCATGAGGAGCCAACAAGGAAGCAGGTGCAACCAACACTTGTTCCTTATTAATGGAAACCACAGTGGCATTATAGGCAAGAGAAGACATCACACTCAGAGCATGAACACATGTAATAGTAGCCTGCATAGGTTTCCCAACACTTGAAGTAGACTGAGAAGCAGCATGTGCAATAGTGGCTTCAGTATCAACCCACGGTTCCGCATGGGAGCATCCCAACTCAGCTTGGGAAGAAGCAGGAACAGTCCAGTGTCAACATTCTCCATAGACACAAACCCAGTAGCAAGTGTAGTTACGTGCACATGAAAAGGTAATTCCTTCTCAGAACTATCAAAAATAGCCTGTGTAGGCCTCAGCTGCTGCCCAACCACAAGGGCAGAGCCTCGGTTAATTGGACCAGGGTCCGCTTTCACTTTGGGACAGGAATTGTTCCTCAAATAACAAAACAGTATCATTATATTCACCATCATGACTCTTCACATCACCCCATTTAGAAATTCCCTCTTATTGAATCATATTAGTAATAGGCAGTAGGGGAAGGGCATTCAGCTCACCCCCACTACAGGCCACATCACCCTGGTTACCCTCATGCCTATTCCCATCCACCACCTTAAAAAATGAGGCTGATCCTTTAATCGATCCAACATTAGTAGTTATCACTACCATCTTAGAATGTGGAGAAACCCCTTTCACAATATCAGAATTGCTCATCCGCACAGTCCTAGAAGGATCACCAACATTTTTCACTTTAAACTTAATCTTATCGACAAGATGCCCATGTTTTTTACAATTGGAATATCAAATCCCCCTATGACAGTTATCCTTAGCATGTCCAACGGTTGAGCGTAAATACGGAATTCAATAACATGTTTGAATTCAATGTCAAGTTCAAATTTAAACTCCCCAACAATTAAGTAAATAGTATTAACAAGATGCAAGGAAATATCAACTTCAACCAACATACAGGCAAAGTGACCATATCATACCAAAAGAGTTTCCTTATCAATCTTAATTAGATTTCCAATGGACAAAGAAACATCCCAAAGTATGCTTGGGTTCCAAAAAACCCAATTCAAACCCTTGACACAAATCCAAGACTGGGCCACAGTTTGCTCAGCACGTAGAGGATCAATCCAGGGGTCCTAATTTTGAAACCTCAGGACCCCTGTCTTGAGGTTAACAAACCCACAACTCCAAGCCCTCAACTTCATTTCATTTGAACAAAAAGTAAGATGAAAAAATTCATTTTGAGAGAGACAATATTCCAATTACAGAATCCTCATATATGAAGAAGTTGTTTCTTTATATCCTCAATCTTCCAAACATTTGCTTGTGCACTAAGATGTGCAATTATCGAGTGTTTATAGGAATCAATCGATTCTAGAAAAAGCCAAGGATTTGATTCAACAACCGCAAGTGCACCATTCCTTGAAATCTTATGAGGAGTGGGATCACCTTCCCGAGTGCCATGGAAGAAGCGATCAGAACCCTTAACCAGTGAATTGTCCATCATATGAGCCAAGGGACCCAAATTGGCACCTTTCAAAGGTATTTGACCATGCGACGATTCCACTAGTGGAGCCACAATGTGCGCCAAACTAGATCCACCACCTTCCTTCTTCGATGATCCAATAAAAACTTTCACATGGTTGAAATACTCAGATAAAGACGACATCATCACGAAGAAAAACCCTAAACACCATTTCTGTAGAGCGAGAGACTCTCAACCCCAAACACCATCATCATTACCCATATATACTATTATATTCTCAAAAATACTTATAAAACTACATTAAATATATTCAAATAATAAATATACTTATTATAGTTATAATTATTAAATTTTAATTATATATAAATACTTTTTAAATATATTTATTTGTAATTATAATTACAACTATAAATATATATATATTTAAATAATTATAAAATTACAATAAATATATTTATTATACTACTTATAAATTTATAATATAATTAAATATATATATTTATAAATATATACAAATATTTATAAATAATTAAAAATACTTATAATTATAATTCCTAAATGAATATAAATATATTAAAATAATTAAAAAATTATAATAAATATTTTAATTATATATATTTATATACAAATATTAATAAATAAAAACAAATAGTTATAAATATAATTCTAAATAAATGTAGATATATTTAAATAATTAAAAAATTATAATAAATATATTTATATATATTTATAAAATTACAATTATATTTTTTATAATTTTATAATTATTTATATATATTTATTTATTTATTTATAATTACAACTCTAAATAAATAAATATTTATTATAATTTTTAATTACAAATAAATATATATTTATTTATTAGTTATAAATATAAATAAATATTTATTTATTTAAAAAAATATTAATTTATGAAAAATATATTTATTATTTTCATATATAATATTATATATAATTAAATAGACATATAGAAATATTGATAACTAAATAAAAATATTTATATTTAAAATTATAAATAAATATATATATATTTAAATAATTATAAAATTATAATAAATATATTAAATATATATATTAATAAAAATATAAAATTTAGAAATATTAAATTGTTATAATTTTATAATTATTTAAATATATATATATATATTCATTTATAGTTATAATTATAAATAAATATATATTCATATAATAAATAAATATATATTCATATAAATAATTATAAAATTAGAATAAATATAGTTGTATATATCTATAATCTTAAAAATATATATAATAAATATATTTATTATATATATTCTAAGATTATAAATATAATAAGTATATTTCTTATAATTTTATAATTATTTAAATTATAATTTAATAAATAAAAATATATATTTATTTATTTATAGTTATAATTATAAATAAATATATATATATATATATATTTATCATATATATAATTTTATAAATATATCTACTGATATAAATAAATAATTAACATAATATCTTTATCATCACTTTTTTAGCGCTGATAAAGATGAGACTTTATCATCGCTTATTTAGCACTCATAGAGGATCATCTTTATCAGGGCTAAAAAGTGTTGATAAAGGTGAGTTTTATCAGCATTTTTTATTTTAGCGCTAATAAAACATACCTTTATCAGCGCTTTTAAGCTAGTTCTGATAAATGGTTCCTTGGGTCTTATAACAAAACTCTAACAGTATCCTTCATTCTCGCACCCCTCAAGCTCTCACAAAACCTGACCCTTACACCACGACTCCTCCTCCTCCTCCTCTCTCGTCACATCTCCTTGATCGTGAACCACACCTCCACCGTGCGTTGTCACCTCCACTACGCGCCACACCATCGTGCACCTCTAAAAATCTCCTCTACCATAACAGTCTCCTCCACTGTGCGTCTCCTCTACCTAAACAGTCACCTCCACCATGCGTGAACTATCCATCATGCGCCTCTCCTCTCCGCGCGCCACACCTCCATCGTGCATCGCACCTCCGTCGTGTGCCTCTCCTCCACTGCGTGCCTCTCCTCTATCGGTGAGTTTTGACCTCTTTGTCATCTCTTTCATCTTGTTCACATGTAATTATTGTTTGATATTGATGGTATACTATGAATTGAACGGGCTAAATGCCCCACTGAACAACATGGTTGTTGGTGGTCCTTGTTTGCGCACAAAATGAATTGCATGTTGGTTGGTGTTCCTCTACATATTTTTTTTCTTTGATTTTGTGTGACTTGGTTATGCATTTGAAGTGTTATGCCACTAGAGAATAGTGTAATTTCTTGTTAATGATGAGGATTTATGTCATTAGGGGTTGAGTAGTATGTCACTTGACATATTTATGTGTTCTTCATTAATGTCGACAAGTTTTAGCTTCGATTTTTCTTGAGTGAGGTAGGTGTTTCTTTAGAATTCCCTTGTAATAAATTTTATAATTTTATTGGATATTTTTAAATGATTTATTATGAAATTATAATCCTATTTTCTGACTTTATTTAATTTCAATTGGCTTAAAAACAATTTAAAGAGTTTACATAGACTTATGTCACATGCCAAGTGTTTTGAAAAAGGCCTGGGTGGATTTTTTAAAATAATTTAAATATTTTAAAAGTTTGGTCATAATTTTTTTTCTTTAAAGTGAATATACGATATTTTAACTTCATGTTTTCAAAAATGAATGGAATTGACCTTTAACCTATTTAAATGGTTTTGAGACCCTTAATTCTCATGGTGGATTAATATTTTTTCAAAAGGATATTGAAGTTTAATAAAAGAGTTATTAGCACATATTTCCTTCAAAAATAAAAGGTTTTATTATTTTTAAAAAAATATTTATAGAAAATGGTTGGGTTTTCAAATGGGCTTTCTAGTTCATTTTTATAAATTGTTTTTGGATGAAAATTGAAATATTTTTCTCAAATGAGGTGAAAATGGATTTTCTTCTTAAGAACATTTGTAAAATTCAAGTTGGTAATTTAAAGGAAGTTATTTTATAAATATTAGGGACCCTCAATTAAGCTCCATGCATTTATTAATCCTATTGTGGCTCGTGACCCCATGGGGGATTCATTATATTCTTATGCTTATTATGAATCTTATAAAAGGATGTGAAAGGGGTTGTTTTTTATGAGTTTGTAGGAGGTGGGGTCACGATAAATTTCAAATAATTGAAATTATATTTATGTGATGATCTATTATTTTTCATTGGTTTCTCACTTCCACTATTGAAATGTCATGGGTGTCCTAGGAGATTAGTAGGGGTCCAGATAAGTGAAATCCATAGTGTGGAGTGCGCTGCCTAGTGTAAGGACCTTATTAGATTGAGTGAGTTTTTGAGATGTTTCAGTGTCCTTAGAATGTACTGGAAGGGGACAAGGTTTCTTTTTATCCCCTTATCATGGTAGAACCTATTAAGTTCTATAGGACTACTTGGATATTACATGTTAAATAATATCGACCTTGGTTCTTCATCTCCATTTCTAGATCCAAATACACAAGTCTTAGGAAGTTTCACATGATTATTACATCATTCTTAGAACACTTTAAAGGATTTATTTTCTTGGAATGATTTTATTCTGCTAGTTTTTTTATTATATGGAACCATCATTTGGTTGTATTTTGGATTATGTTTCCTTGTTTCCTTAGTTCCTTTGTATGATCATTGTTTCACTTCTAGTGTGTATTTTCTTACCTTCAAATAGGTTGATTTAAATGGTTAAAAATTTTATTTAAAAGGAAAAACAATTTGGTTGTTTTCTAAATGAGTTTTAATAAAATGGATTTTCATTGTGGTTATTTATGAAAAAAAATTAGAAAATGTTCTAAAAGAGAGATAAACTGTGATTTGACATGTATTATATGGTTTTAGAGGCCCTCTTTCAATTTTTTTATATTTTTATTTCCATTTTTTAGTCATTCTTGTTTTTATATTATAAAAAGGTTGTTTGTTTGAAAATATGTAAGTTTATTGTTTTTACACTTGTTTTGCAATTCATGTGAAAATATATTTTATAACTTATGTTCAAACTAGCACTTTATGAACTATATTTTGAAGGGATTAAAAGATAATTATTTATGAAATCATACAAAGAATCTTTAGCTCACACCCTACATATGAAATGGTGGACATGAGGGTATGACACTCTTATATCTCTTTTTTCAGTGCCCTATTTCATTTTTTTCTTGATGATCTGATTGGTACATGGTTGGATGATGGGATGTGGAAAGTTACGGGGGTCACTAGTGTTGATGTTGGAGTTATTTGGGTTTTGATTCCCTTTTGACTTTCCTTTTAGGATATTTTAGTAATAATGAGTTATGATTTTTTTAGGAATCAAGTGATTGGTCTGGAGTTGGTTCTTAATCACTACCCTTTGTAACAATGATTAAGTTTCCATAGGTTAGTTATACTCCCTACAATGATGGTATAGATAAGTCATGGTAGTAAATAAGACTCTATGTGATATGGTGGAGGATTGTAAAATGATATTTGAATTATATGATATAGGGATGAACTACTAACTTCAAATTTTCCATCTATGATAATACCATTGAAATAGACATGATATTATATGAGACTTGGCCTAGGTTGTGTATCTCAAGATGAGTATTTAGATGTTCATGAGTGATCCTTCTAAGATCTTAATGGTAGATTGATGAAAACACCAATCTTAACCGTAAATGAGTTGGGTAATGAGTATGGCTTATATTGTGATGTATCAATAATTAGGATTTGAACAATTTCAATCCATGATGGTCATGCAGTTGCTTATGGGTCCAGATAGTTGAGAACACACAAGAGAAACTCCCCAAATCCTTTCCTATATTTGGAAATAGTGGTAGTTTCCATGAGGTGTTATTGGATACACTAAAAAAGGGTTTGAAAAATGTGTTCAACATACCTTTTTTTGGTTTTAAATAAATTTAAAATTATTTAAACACTTTCCATGGATTTAAGTTGTATGTGAAGTGTTTCTCAACTCACTTTATTGGATTTAATAAAGGTATGTGAATGTTTTGAAAGCGTATGTAATGCTGATTTCATTTTAACAAGGGGTGTGTGAAGTTTTAAATGAAAATTTGTAAAATATAGAGGGTTGTATCTCATTTTAAACGATTAAAATTATTAGGTCATGAAGTTTCCTTGAATGATTTATAAAAAAGGAATTGGGGTTTTGATAAATAGTGTTTGAAACTGATTGTTTTATTTTAAAAAGGTCATATTATTTTAAAGAGTAATTTGTGTAAATGGTTGATTTTTTAATAGGATTTCAACTGTGATTTTATAAATAGTTTTCAAAGGAGACTTAAAGACTATAAATATTTTTATCCTTGGTTAATTTTTATATCAACGTTTTGTCTTTTTATTTTGTTAAAAATTAATATCACCAAATCAAATAGTATGGGTATGAATAAATACCGGATGGATGCAAATATTTTGACAAGAGAGTATGAAGATGGAGTGAAATAGTTCATTATGTCTGAAAATGATCATGCATATGACCCTTCTCAAATCCTTTGTATGTGTTTATGATGTTGTTATTCATGAAAATTTAGTATAGATAAGTTGTAAGAACACTTGATATGTCATGGAATAGATTGAAGTTATAAATGTTGGAATAAACACGGGAAAAAATAGAATGTAGCTAGTGGAAGGGATAATGGTGCATTTTATGGATCATCTGATATAATTACAAGTGGGTAAAATGAAGAAGATTGTATCGAGGACATGATTACAGTTGTGAATGATAATGAAGATCATATTGAAGAAATGACAAGGATGGTTGAAGATGAGATTTGTGATTTTCCAAAATTGTTTGAACAATTAAAGAGTTGTGCAAAGACACCTTTGTATGGTGGTTTCACTAAATATACAGCATTGTCAGTTTTACTAAAACTGTATAATTTGAAAGGAGTCCATGGATGGAGTGACACCAGTTTTATAGAATTACTTTCTCTTTTGAATGAAATGCTCCTTGAAGATAATGATCTCTCGATTCAAACATACAACACCAAACGAATGCTATGCTCGATGGTTATGATCTATGAATGAATACACACCTACCTGAATGATTGTATATTGTTTTTCAAGGACCAAAAATTATATAGAGAATGCACAAAGTGTGGTGCTTCTTGATACAAGAAAGATGAATCCGGTCTTACAAAAGTTGTATGGTACATTCTAATCATTCCAACGTTTAGGCGCCTATATGGAATTGAGGATACTGCATGGAAATTCACATGACATGCAGAAATAAGAAATAAATATGGGAAACTATTTCACCCATCAGACTCTCCTTAGTGGAAGATAATCGATCATGAGTATCCTAATTTTGGAAATGAGCCGAGAAACATTCATCTAGCGTTATCTACAATGGAGTGAAACCTTTTGGTTTTGAAAGAATCACTCATAATACATGGCTAGTTATGTTGGTAAATTATAACTTGCCACTATGGTTATGCATGAAATAAAAACACATCATGCTATCTATGCTTATATTAGGACCGAAATAACCAAGTAATGATATTGATGTTTATTTAGCTCCATTGATCGAGGATTTGAAATTATTGTGGGATTCAGGTGTTACATTGTATGATGATTATAGAAATAAAGATTTCATGTTGAGATCCATGTTGTACAGGATGATAAATGACTTTTCTGATTATGTAAATTTTTCAAGATATAACATCAAAGGAAGTTATGGGTGTCCCATATACAAACTAGGTACATAGTCAATTAGGTTGAAACATTCATAAAAAATTGTGTTTCTAGGACATCGTAGATTTATAACCCGACAACATACATACTGATCTTGGATGATATCATTCGATGGAAGTTCATAAGAACAAACAACATCGTCCTTGCTAATTTTTGATCAACTGTTTTAGAAAGTAAAAGATGTGGACACAACTTTTGGTAAACTGTTTTAAAAAAACCTTACGAAAACCAATTGAAAGAAGAGATCAGTTTTTTCTTTGAATTACCATATTGGAATTTTCTATACATCATACACTTTATTGATCTTATTAATGTTGAAAAAATATATGTGACAGTGTCATCGGCACATTTATAAATGCACTTGAAAAAACAAAGGATGGAATTAAGGCTAGGTTGGACATGGTTGACATGAAAATACAAGAATAGTTGGCACCAGTGAAGGGTGAAAAAATAATTTTTCTTCCTCCATATGCTTATACACTTTTAAGGAAAGAGAGATATCAGTTTTGAAACATCTTGAATGATGTAAAGGTTCCATAGGGGTATTCATCAAATATCAAGAACATCATGTCAATGACCGATTTAAAGTTAAAGGGTCTGAAATCACATGACTACCATGTTTTGATGCAAGATATAATTCTTATATCTTTACATTTCATTTTTTTCTATAATGTCTATTATTCATTAAGGAAAATCTGTTTCTTCTTCAAATCTATATGCAGCAAAGTTATAGACCCGACGAAATTGCTAATTATAGAAAGATAAATTTCTATCATATTATGTGAATTGGAAATTTTCTTCCCACCAATGTTCTTTGATATGATGGTTCATTTGATGGTTCACTTGTTGAGAGTGATTTGACTATGTGGTCCTTTACACTATAGATGGATGTACCTCATCGAACGGTATATGAGTATTTTGAAAGGATATGTCAAAAATTGAAGTCAGAAAGAGGGTTGAATTGCAGAGTGATATATTATTGAGGAAGTGGTTGAATTCTACACCGAATACCTTTCTAGTGTGGAAAGCATTAGTCTACCATAATCTCTTCACACTGGGAGAATTGTGGGTGATGTAATTTCTAGATGAGATGTTTTCACAATCAATATTATAGATCAGGAGCAGGACCACTTTTATGTTTTTCATAACAGTTTGAAGGTTGAACCATATGTTGAAACACATAAAGAAATTCTTAGGCATTTGAATACATTAAGGACTGAAAATGGAAATCAAAAAAAATAATCAACAGTTTATAGGATGGTTTAAGGACCATATATTTAAGGATTCAGATGAAAATCAAGACTCAATTTCAGAACGACATTGATGGCTAGGCAGAGGACCAAGTGTGTATGTATTATCTTATAATGATTATGTAATTAATGGTTATACATTATATACTAATGAACATAATGAATACAGTACCATGAAGAATAGTGGAGTTACACTTATGGATAAAGTGATGCATGTTTCTGGTGCTAAGGATAGCAATCCAATTTATGCGAATATTTCATACTTTGGCATCATCAAACAAATATGGGAGTTGGATTATACGAACATACAAGTGCTGATTTTTCAATGCAAGTGGGCTGATAATATGAGTGATATTAAAATAGATGTGTTAGGATTCTGTTGGCGCCAAAAATGCGGCCTGAAAGAAAGGGACGAAAAAGGCTCGCGCGCTGCCTCGCGAAGCTCCGCCGCGAAGCTCCGCCGCGAAGCCCCGCCGCGAAGCGCCCCAACCATGGCGGTGCCGCGAAGCACCAGAGGCGGTAATCCTCCGCGAACCCATTTGACGTTTGCGAGCCGCCGCGAAGCCCCAGAGGCGGCGCGCGAGTCCTGCATCGCGGCGCCCCTTCCCTATAAATACTGGACTCCCCCTAAGTCCCGAGGACGGACAATCTGACCTTTCGGCTTCTCCTCTCCCGAATCGTGAAGCACTATTTGCCCCGGGAATCATGAGCTCCGTGAGGTATTTCTACTTCACGAGATGCCTCTGCTTTTTCTCGTTTTGAGCCCCTCTTCCAAGAGGGATGCCCTTCACGAAGCTCAAGGGCGTTCGCGAAGGAAGTGGATTCCCAAGGGAACCCGGGAAGCTGCGGAGCGTTTATGCTTCGCGAAACACCCAACCCATGCTAGTGATCCCTATGCCAAGGCAGGATAACTACACATCGCGAAGCACACTGCTCCTCAGGACCCTGCTTTGCGAGGCACCCCTTCTTCGCGAGGCAGTGCTCCGCGAACACTGTTCCACTTCGCAAAGCACCTCCCACTCACACCTATGCCCCATGCTAAGGCCAAGGCACTCCACTTCGCAAAGAACACTCCTCTGCTTAGCGATTCCTCTTTCCGTGCGACCCTCCAGGTTTGCACGATGTGATTTCAAAGTCCCATGGACAATACCACCCGTAGCGTTGCTTCACCTAATACTTCTTTGCATAGGCACGCTAACGGCTATTGCTTCTTCACATAGTCACGCTAACGTGGACCCCTCAATGGTTCGTTCCACGACCCCCCTTAACCATGGATTTACCGGTACCTTCCCTTCCCCAAGGACCAGAGGGTACCGGTTATGTAAGTCCTAGGGGTGTGGAGTGAACCCACCTCGTCCGAGCTGCAGGACGTTAAACTGCCAAGCACCACGTCCTCAACACATGACGTTAAACTGTGACCCAACCTCGTCTCCCTCACGAAGGGTCCCCCCAGGTCGAACATTCTTTACACCACTTGTCTCCACGGGAATGGAACTCTTCCGCACATGGAATGAGATCCTCCTTGTCGGAGTGGCGTATGTTCGCAGGGGAAGGGATGCCTCAGAGCGTAAGCCCCTAACCTTTCGTACGGATGATTGCACCTGTGCATCTCCGTAATTTCCCACTACCAAGGTCAGTGGAGGGAGTGATAGGGAACGAGGCACCCCCCTCTGGGCCTCCATCTTGGAGTAAGTCCCAACACCATGGGCCGCCCAACGCGTAAGCCCCTTTTCGCTTCTCACGGACGCACCCCTCACGACGTGATCGTCAGGTCCTTGCAACCACTTGTTTCTCACACCGAGCACGACTCACGTGGGCTTAGAGTGAGCACCGACCCTGACCACCCATCCCAATTGAACTACGAGGTCTTTGATCCATGTCAAGGCATGGTACGTAGGAAGCCTTCACGAGGTTCAAGCCCACCAACAGTGGACCCCCGGGTCTACTTTCATGTCGGTTCACCAACAAACCCCTTTTGAACTACGAGTTCTTTGATCCATGTCAAGGCATGTTACGTAGGAAGCCTCCACGAGGTTCAAGCCCACCCATCATCCATTCACGTCAGGTCCCATTCTGGTCCAGTGGTAAGCCATTGAGACCCATCCCATTTGAACTACGAGGTCTTTGATCCATGTCAAGGCATGGTATGTAGGAAGCCTCTATGAGGTTCAAGCCCACCCGTCGTTTCATGTCAGGTCTCACCCCGGTCCAGCATGACGTTAAACTGCATTCTGGTCCAGTGGTAAGCTGTTGCGACCCCTTCCCACCTGAACTACGAGGACTTTGATCCATGTCAAGGCATGGTACGTAGGAGGCCTCTATGAGGTTCAATCCACCTCACTCGGTCGTTCATTCATGTCGAGTTTCTCCCTCGTCCAGCATGACGTTAAACTGTATGCCCCCCTTGTCCTGCATGACATTAAACTGCCCACCTATTCCCATTTGAACTACGAGGTCTTTGATCCATGTCAAGGCATGGTACGTAGGAATCCTCCCAGAGGTTCAAGCCCAACTCCCATCGGACCAAGGTCCCTCATTTATGTCGGTTCGCCGACACCCATCGCCCGTCGTTTATTCACGTCAGGGTTCATTATCGTCCCGCGTGACGTTAAACTGTATTCCCCGAACTACGCGGACTCTGATTCCCTGCCACGGGGATACGTAGGAAGCCTTGTCAAGGCTCAAGCCCAACTTCACTGTCGCCCCCTGCGATGGTCCCATTTCACTCTCCTTCCACTCCATTCATCAACCCACCGCCCGTTCCGATTCTCGCCCGGACCGCCTTATCCTAGTGAGACCATGTCGGTACGCTCTTCTTCACAGTCACCCATGGGCTGGCCCCGGTATCGATATCCCTTCAAGGAGGATCCCTCAATCCGATCTATCCTAGCTAATGCTCTGGTTGGGTTGATCCGTCTCCACTGGACGTTAAACTTGCGGCATACCCTGTGTTGAGCACGGGAAGCTGATGAAAACCTTAGATATGTGTCTATTACATATAATTCCCCGCGCTCGATGTGGGATGCCTCGGGCTTCCACGCCCTCGAGAAGCCTTGTGGTCAAGGATAACAGACAGACATGCCAGGTACCCCAGCATCCAGACACGCTACTGATGCCTCAACGTGACTACTCCCCTGACCGAAGGTTGCTGCCCTGACTGGACCCTTTGGAATGTCCCGACAGAAGCAGTGTAATTAACCGGCATCCATGGAAACATGGCAATGGGAAGAGTTTCACGAACTATGTATTAAATCTATAAGGGAGACCCGGACTAGGTGATGAGTTCTGAGGAGGAATCCGCAGGAGGAAGAACCGACATCCCATCATCCCATTTCGATCAAGGAGAAGACGTCCCTGAATAAGGAGAGAATGCCGCTCGCCTTTGGAAAGAGGGAATGTGGGGCAACAGAAGCGCCGCGCATCCTCCCCCACGGACGGACGGGCGCGCGCCCCGGCGAAAGCGTCGGAAACAGAAATGGTGAACCCGACGTGAATTTATTCTCCTCAATATGGAGATTAGTAGCATTCGAGACACCAGTAGATTGACGTGTCACCGGATCCAGATGTCCGGTGCCTGGTCCCGCCAAGCAAATAGCGGGCCTGTCGTGAAACTCACCAGAAGTCGGGGTAGTAGAACGTGGGGCACTCCGTTCTGCAGCATGTTGGCGTGGATCCTTCTCACGGACATGGAGAATGGAAGAACGCTGGGGCACTGGCTGTCAATCCTTTTCCTCTCAGTACTGATGAGTTGATCCCTTCGTTTCTCAGGAACCAGGTTGCTATTTCAGAGATGCGGTCACCATCCGCTCCTCGCCCACGCAGGGGCAGGGGAAACACCACGATGGCCGCCACATCGCGAAATACGGGGCGTCCACGCCCCCTTTCCCCATCAAAGGTCATCCAGCGAAGGGTGATCAATAACCTCGTGCGCAGGTATGAGGAAGAAGGGGTCATCCCAACCCGGGATATGGCCCGCCTGGACCTGGAGGCCTCCAGGCCCCGCAGTCAACGTCGCCCTAACAGGCTGTGCGGGGAGCCCCTGCTCCCCACCCCAACATTCAACCGTTTCGGGAGCTTGTCTCCGGAACGCCTTGACGACTCCTCTCCTTACGCTGAAGAGGCGGTCGCCGTCTGGCTCAGTCCGCTCAGGGCCCCGACCCGAGGGCCCCAGGCGGGAGCTCCCGCCCGGCCGCGTCAGCACCGCCGTCCGGCCCCGCAGGAAGATCAGGCAGGCTACGTCCCTGCACCACCTGCACCAGCCCGCCTGACCCGACGTCAGCGTCGGGCCCGGGCTGAGGACGCTCGCCTAGGCGCGTCAACGTCGACAGCTACAGTGGCCCGAGCCACCGCTGACGTGTATCGTGAATCCCCTGCATACATTGAGCAGGGGCACTCCTTCACCCAACCAGGATCGAGACCCCAACCGCCCCACGGGCAGGCTGGGTTGACTCTCCGGGTTGCAGGCCCAAGTGGTGATCGCCGCGAGCTAACCCGCGGTAATGCCACCCCGTACGGAGGTCCTCCCCGTACCACTACTCCACAGAGCGTGGGCCTTCCCCGCTCCGAGGTTCATCATGGAGGCATGCCTCGTGCTACCCCCATCCTGTAGGAAGACCTGCCCCGCGGCAGTGACGCCCAGCGCGGAAACATTTTCCGCGCCCGCTGTATAGGGTATGGAGTCCATCCTTCTGAAGGCACCGTCCATCCGGTCCTTCTCCAATGTGGGGGCCCTCCCTACGTCCTCTCTGCAACCGGCGAAGGTCCTCCTCGCCCCAGCAACTCGAGGAGTGAAGGTCGGCCTCGCTTTACTCGCATCGACCATGGAGGTCCTCCCCATGCTCCTGCCAGTTCCAACAGAGGCCCCGCCCACATGGGTACTGTTCATGGAGGTCCTCCCCATGTACCCTTCGACATTTTCCCTGGTTCCCCTCGCACCCCGGATATCTCGAGTGGGGGCCCTCTCCGCCATGGTGCCAGCACCGCCCCGAGGATGCCTGATAGGGGTCAACCCTATCCCGAAGAGCCGCCCAGGGGCAGAAGAGCGGGTCGTCACCGCCACAAGAAGAATCCTGGGAAGGCCCAGGTGGAGATCAAACCTGCCCGCTTCTCCGATTCGGAAGCGGAATGCGATTCAGCGATGGAACCTTCTCCCCGCTCCTCTGTATCAAGGACTGGGGCAGGAACCAGATGTGTTAGCCTCGTTCTTCCAGAATTTGAGGTCCACCGGATTCCCATCTCTCTCCGCAGGTATATCCAGGAGGAAGAAATCCTGGGAATTCCGCAGGTCTCGACCACGCAATCACCGCATCTGTCACCAGAAGAGCCCTCTACCTCTACCAGAGATCACGTAGAGTTATTTTGGGGGCCAACGACGGTAGAGCGATGACACGACCTGTCGCCGGTAGTCGCGGCTCCTGTTCCGGAAGCTGTGATTATTAGCCCTTCGTATCATGACATCGTGGCCAGGTCACCTCACTCCTCGGAGGATGGCCCGGAATTCGGCGGCCAGTCAGCTCGTTTGTCGTATTCTCCACCGCCGAGCTTACTATCCCAAAGGTCCGCCTCGGTACCGCTACCGGTTCCTCAGCCGCCCCCGGTTGACGAGTGGGGAAACACAGGGCCAGACCCTGAGTCTGAGCCTAGGAGCTTCTGGAGTATCCTTGCAGCGGATTACTTCCCGGAGAAGTTTTGGCCGACGGCGGCACTGGATTTCTGCATACCAGAGTCTCTTACCCCTAAAGACGTGGGGTGCTTTTGTCGAACCCTGTGGGCGACACACTTCCGCCTCCATTATGAATGGGTGGTGTACCCCAGAAGTCGTGAGCACTTTGAAGAAATCGGCGAGCAGTACCGCCTGATCGATGCAGCCGCACTTCTTGTGGCCCAGCACCCTGAGTCGCCAGGCCACCAGAGCGCCCTTCAACGAAAATGCGTTCAGAGTCTTAAAGCACTCCTCAGAATCGTCAGGGAAGCCACCCCCCATGTGCAAGTTCGTGGTTGGGGACACTATGCCGCTCTCCTCTTCGACCCTATCCGACGGCAGCCCAATTCGCTATGCGACATTGAGGGTATGCCCTCAAGAGGAGTCGCAGTCCACATGGCCGACGTTGTGGATAAGGAAGATGAGCTTGAGTTCCTTTATGGAGACTTACCATCCGAGGGCATACCGCCGCTGCTCGACCCGTCAGGGAGAGTTACCCGTCATCAGAGGAACCTGCTAGGTCTCCCCGTACCCACCGAGTCGCTGGTACTCGGTCGAAGCACTGCCAAGGGTAAGGAGCACGTCGGAACAGTCAAGAACTCCGACCCGTCCGCCTCTGTGTAGAAAACGGACGAAGATCCCGAGAAGGCCACGTTACGCCAGCAGCTTGCTGAGCAGAAGAGGCTGGTTGACGAACTCTTGGCTGAACGCGCCGCAGAGCGACGACCCGACTATGGTAATCCCAGGCCAGGGCAGCAGGGGCAGGAACAATTTCCCCCCGGCGAGATGCCTCCGGGCCACCCTGATCATGCTACTGCCGCAGACAGGGCGGAAGCCGGAACATACGGAAAGAGGGCGCGATATGTCTCGCCAAACCCCCCAGAGCGATGGGACAATCTGAAGAACCCAACCCGGGTTCCCCCAGTCGCCCCGCAGGTCGTCCAGCCAGTTGACCCACGGGCGGCCAAAGCCGTCTACCGTGTTGAAGAACCTGGAAATGCACTTGTGGTTAGGGATCCCCTTCAAGACAGGGACCCCCACCCGGAGGACCTTATTGCGGCACTCACAGCCCGCCTCAAGGCGTTGGAAACGCGGCAGGTGGCGGTCCCACCAGATGGCAAGCCTTATCCCGCGTGGGTGGATGATATGCCCGCGCCTCCGGGTTTTGGGAACCCCACTTTCTCGCCTTTTAACGGGACAGGGGACCCGCCCCAGCACTTGGCTCATTTCTCTTCCAGGTGTGGCCCCATGCTGGGGACCCCAGCTCAGCAAGAAGCCGCCAAGCTCCGATGTTTCGTACAGACATTGGAAGGTCCGGCATTCGTCTGGTACAGCCAGCTCCCTATCGGATCGGTGACCGGTTGGGAGGATCTTCGCCGGCAGTTCTTATACCAGTTTAGCTCCACCACGCGAAAGACCAGCATTGCAGACCTCTTCAAGTGCAAGCAAAGGCCTGATGAGCGAGTCACAGACTTTATCGACCGGTGGAAGGGACTTACGTACTCCCTCGATATGCCACTGACTTAGGAGAAATTACTGACGATGTGTGTGGGGAACGTCAAGACAGATCTGGTACCCTCCTTGATTACCCAGAACTACCATGGAGGGTTCAGAGATTTCTCGGACAAGGCTCAATGCCTCGAGGAAGCCCTGCAACAGGCCAATCAGGCACGTTTGCTGCCCCCTATGATCCCAGTCAGGAGGACCGCCAGGGCTGAACCCGCCGCGGTGGCTCAAATAGAAGCCCTGAGGCTACTGGAATTGCTTCTGGCGGCACCACCCCCGCAACCCCGCAGAGGTCCTCCACCTCAAGCACAGGCTCCCGCCCAGCAGCGACCGCCTCAGAACCAACAGGTTCCCCCGCGCAACGCGCCAACGCCGCCTAGGCGAGACAACCAGGCGCCGCCTCCTCGGCAGGCCCCTCCGGTCCCTCGTCAGGACCAGGCCCCCAGGGCCCCCTATCCGGAAAGAAGGTACCAGACCTATTCGTTCAATGAAAATCAGATCCCTGGCTACTTCCAAAGTGCTCTAGAGCAAGGGATTGTGCGTCTTCCTGAGTGCAGAAGGCCGACAGAGGCGCATCTCACCGATCACCCCAACTACTGCCCTTATCATCGGATCCTGGGGCACACCCTCAAGCGATGCTATGTGTTTAAAGACTGGATTCAGGACCAGGTCAACAACAACATAGTCAATTTGGGCCCAGCACTAGCGCAAGTGGCAGGCGTCTTTGCAGGATCAGAAATCAGCAGCGACAGCGAAGGTGAGTGGCAGCAGGTCCCTAGCTGCGGATCCCAGAAATATGACGACTGGATGGCTCGAAAAACCATTTTCCGTGCCCAGGGTATCATCCGGGCACACCTGGAGCAGTTGGAACCTTCAGAAGAAGTAGTCGGTGCCTCTGCCTCGTCTTCACAGTCGACCTCTGCCCAAAAGGGCAAGCAGCGGCGACGCAAGAAGAAGCAATGTGCACCGCCGGTGTCGTCATCATCCCACACTCTCGGTGACTTTATGCCCCCCGAAATGGGGATTCCTCCCAGGATCCACCCAGCGGTGGATGACTCTTCGAGCGATAGCCAAGGGAACGCTTCGGTTAACACCGTGGAGCTGGTAAAGCCCTATATGACCCCCGACGAGGGGGAACCCCAGGCAGACCTCCCCAACGTTTCCAGCCGACGTCAACGTCAGCGGAATTGCAATCACGCCGGTCATCGAGGTACGTCAGCAGGAACTTGTGGACAAGCCGTGCACGCTACCGAGACCAGGCAGCAGGCTCAGCGCAGATCTCAGCACGCGCAGACCCATCCAACACCCTCGTCTCTACCTCCACCGCCGTTCGTGCTACTGGATCGGGGGGAGCCGCCTCGTCCGTATCATAGTCAGTCTTGCCCGGCTACAGGCCAGCCTCCGCTGTCTGATCCCAGTCCGGCAACTACTCTTCAGGCTTCTACTGGTAGGCAGCAAGATGTACCCAGTACTAGTCAATCGCCGGTTCAGCCAGCCAGACCCGCTGTGCCTCCAAATGCCGAACGACCCCCTGTGAGCAGAGGTTCGCATTTGGCACGGAAGTACGATGTTCTGAAGCACCTGGTCGGCATTCCGGCGAGGCTCTCCATCCTTGAGGCCCTTCGCCTGTCATCTGAAATGCACGAAGCACTTTCCGAGGCCCTAAGGAGCCCCCTCCAGTTCGAGACGGAAGTAGAAGCTGCGAAAGCCTTCCATACCGAGATGATTGAAAACGCCGAATTTCAGGTGGTTATCTCGTTCTCCGGTGAAGATGAGGACCCTCCCATACAGGGGCACATTCACCCGCTGTATATCACTGGCCACTTAAACAGTGTGGAAGTCCGTCGCTGCCTCGTTGACACAGGTTCTGGAATCAATCTAATTCCGACCCAGACGCTGCGAAAGCTGGGTCTGTCCGAAGGTGATTTAACTCCCTCTGACCTTAGGATCCAGGGGTACGACAGGACAGAGCAAACCCCAGTTGGCAAGATCCGCCTGAAGACTTAGTTCGGTGGCTTAATTTCCAGCACCGAGTTCATGGTTGTTTCTCAGGACACCGCCTACAACGCATTGATGGGTAGGCCATGGCTCCATCTGCATGCAGCGGTCCCCTCGTCGTATCACCAGTGCCTCAAGTACTTGCTCAACGGTCGAGTAGGCGTGCTCCAAGGAGACACGTCCCCTTTTTCTTCTTGTGAGGCCCGCTATCTGGATGCGGGTTATTACAAAAGTAAGGACAAGAAAATCCTGGTAAGCGAGGATGAGCCCGCCCTGATCACAAGTGATCCCTGGGCAAGCATGGACGACGCCTACATCCTCCCGATCCACCGGTTGGAGGCCACGACCCCCGACATGGGGCAATGTTTTGTTGTTTCGGGTACGCAAGGAAGGCATGTTCCCATGTCCAAGCGACGATGGAAAATCACCTCGTACTCCTACATCAACCAGGCTCAGGTCGTCCCGGAATCTCCTACCCCTATACGTTACCGGGACGTCAAGCTGATGACAATGGCGGTGCGCCATACGTGTCTCTTCCGCCGGGCTGGAATTAACCGACTCAGGCCGACACGTCACCACTGCTTTGATATCATCAAACGTGGCCCTTTAGGCCGAAGGCCAGATGGGATAGGGTCGATTGCCTTCATTGCCATGGTCTCGATGGCAAGCGAGTCTCCCGATGTGATGACCGCTGCTACCCAAGCCGGCACCAGATGCCCCGTGGATCTTGATAGCCCAGAAGTATCTTCCGTCGCGGGAAGTCCCCCCACGGCTGGGGAGGAAGACTTGGAGGATGCTCCCCCAGCCTTTGAAGAAGGCGTCTCTACCATGGTTGATGAACTAGTACAGGTGAACCTTGGTAGCGAGGCAGATCCGAGACCCACATTGATCAGTGCGGCCATGTCCCTCGAGGAGCGGCAGCAGTACGTAGACTTCCTCAAACAGCATCGTGATGTGTTTTCCTGGAGTTACGATGAGATGCCAGGGCTGGATCCCCAAGTGGTCGTCCACCGTCTGGGCCTCCCGGCAAAACATCGTGGGTTTAAGCAGCCTCCCAGGAAGATGCACCCTTCCCATGGTGCTATGGTTGAGGCCGAAGTTGATAAGCTAATCAAAGCCAACTTCGTCAAGGAGGTCCAGTACCCCAAGTGGCTTGCCAACATTGTGCCAGTCAGAAAGAAGAATGGGAATATCAGAGTCTGTATCGACTTCCGCGATCTTAATCGCCACTGCCCAAAGGATGACTTCCCACTCCCAGTGATGGAGCTGTTGATTGACGCCACGGCCGGGTTCCAAGCCCTCTCTTTCATGGATGGGTATTCCGGGTATAACCAAATCCGGATGGCCCCTGAAGACGAGGAGTCCACTGCCTTCAGGGCTCCCTAGGGTACCTTTTGCTACCAGGTAATGCCATTCGGTTTGAAAAATGCAGGTGCCACTTATCAGAGGGCCATGCATCGCATATTCAAACTGATTCTCGGGACATTGGTGGAATTCTACGTGGATGACCTTGTAGTCAAATCATGCCAGCGTCAGGACCATCTCAAAGACCTTTAGAAAGTGTTCGGTTTCCTCCGTTCCTGTCACCTGAAGATGAACCCGCTGAAGTGTGCCTTCAGAGTCACCCCCGGGAAGTTTCTGGGCTTTGTTGTCAGATACTGAGGTATCGAGATCGACCTGGAGAAGATCAAGGCCATCAGCCAAATGCCTCCCCCGAGCAACATTCAAGAGCTCCGAGGCCTTCAAGGCCACTTAGCCTATATACGCCGATTCATTGCGAATCTTGCCGGCAAGTGTAAGCCCTTTTCCCGGCTCATGAAGAAAGGCGCTGCCTACGAATGGGATGAGGATTGTCGGACCGCCTTCGAGGAAATCAAGCAGTATCTGCTCCAACCTCCGGTCTTGATGCCACCCGTCTCCGGAAAGCTGCTGGTCCTTTACGTGACCGCCCTGGAGAGATCCCTCGGTGCGCTGCTCACCCAGAATAACAACGAGGTTATTTAGAATAGTCTCTACTATCTCAGCCGCATGCTTCTCGATACGGAGATTCGATACTCCCCTGTCAAAAAGAGCTGTCTTGCGCTCGTCTTCGCCGTGCAGAAGTTGCGACATTACCTGCAGCACCACGAGGTGCAATTGGTCTCCCGGGTAGACCCACTGAAGTACATCCTGAACCGTCCCATGCTGACTGGCTGACTAGCACGGTGGGCAGTGATTCTCCAGCAGTTTGATATCAGGTTTGTACCTCAGAAGGCCATTAAGGGACAGGCATTGGCAGACTTTTTAGCTGCCCATCCAACCTCCGTGGATCAATCCCTGGACCTGGATTTCCCTGATGAAACGATCCTCTCAGTCGATCATGTTGTCCCGTGTTGGCAAATGCATTTCGACGGTGCCTCCCGGAGCCCCACCGGTAGGAGGCTCAACGATCCCAAGCTCAACAGAGTGGGCCTGGGTATTGTCTTCATTACCCCGGCGCAGGCCGTCCTACCATACTCGTTCTTGTTGTCAGAAGGTTGTACGAACAACGAGGCAGAGTACCAAGCTCTCATCACCGGCCTCGAGTTGGCCCTTGAGATCCATGTTCCCCACCTACATGTGAAGGGAGATTCCGAGCTGGTAATCAAACAGGTTAATGGCGACTACGTCGTCAGGAATCCAGAGCTTGCACCATTTCTGGAGTACACCCTCCTCCTAATGGCCCAGTTCTCTTCTCGGCCAGAGGTTACCCATGTCCCACGGTCGCAGAACGGCCAAGAGGACGCCCTGGCTGGCTTAGCCGCGTCGCTCGCAGAACCCGAGAAAGATGATTTGGTCATACACGTGGCCCACCGGAGAGTCATTGCCCCCATCACCCAAGAGGACCGTGATAGCCTGTGGGTAAGTCATCTCACCGCCGGACCCTCTATATCGGGAGTCCCGGGTTCGTCAGATGCAGTAGTTGAAACCACCCCCGACTAGAGAGCACCTTTTTTCAAGTATCTCCAAAATGGTCAGCTCCCGGATGACTGGGCCGAACGCGAGCGAATCCGACGCCGCGCGCTGCAATTTACCCTCCGGAGCGGCCCCAGTTCTGAACAGATCCTTTATAAGTGGAGTTTTGATGGTGTCCTCCTCCGTTGCATCCAAGGAGGGGAGATACCTCAAGTTATGCAAGAGGTTCACACCGGTTCATGTGGCGCCCATCAAGCTGGGCTGAAATTGTCCCATAAAATCCAGAGGTTGGGGTACTTTTGGCCCTCTATGATCCACGATTGCATTGGATACGCCAAGAGATGCCACGCGTGCCAAGTACACGCCAAATTCTTGCATCGGCCGCCGGAGCCCCTCCACCCCACCAAGTACTCTTGGCCATTTGCGGTATGGGGACTTGATGTAGTGGGACCGTATCCACCGGCAACAGCCCGCCAGTGTAGGTTCATCCTGACTGCTACAGATTTCTTCTCCAAGTGGGCAGAAGCAGTTCCGCTCAAAGAGGTCAAGGCCCGTTCCATCGTTGACTTTGTGAGCTCCAACATTATCCACTGGTTTGGAGTCCCTCACGTCGTCCTCACCGATAACGGCACCAACTTCCAAGCAGGTGAATTGAAGAAATTGTATGCTAAGTACGACATCCGGTCGAACCATACCTCCCGCTACCACGCGCAGGTGAATGGACAGATCGAGGCGTTCAACAAGACCCTCCCTAACATTCTGTAGAAGATGGTTGGTCAGAACAAGAAGAGTTGGCCGGACAAGCTCTCCAACACCCTCTGGGCTTACCGGACGACAACTCGCAACTCTACCCAGGTGACCCCATATTCCCTGGTGTATGGAGCTGAGGCCATCCTACCCATTGAGATCCAGTTGTCGTCGCTACGCACTGCAGTTTATGATCACCAGACATCAGATGAGGTGGTCAAGATCCGTCTAGCTGAATTAGAGGCACTGGACGAGAACCGGCTTCGTGCCCTACACAATCTGGAAAGGCATCAGGACAAGATAGCGAGAGCCTTTGACAAGAAGGTTCGTCTTCGCTCTTTTCTACAGGGTGACCTGGTACTGGCCCTTCGAGCGCCAATGATTCCCGGAAGGAAACCGCCCAAGTTAGAACCCAAATGGGAAGGGCCTTATATCATCCATAAGGTTTACCCCAATGGAGCATACTCCTTGGTGACCACGGATGGAGAGCATATAACCCCTCCCACCAATGCCAGGTTCCTCAAGCGGTACGTTGCCTAGGGAAAAAAAAGGTCCAGCACGACCCTAAACTGCGTGAAGGTCCTGTACGACCTTAAACTACAAACGGGTCCCACACGACCTTAAACTGCATCTTCGTCCTGCAAGATGATAAACTGTGAACTGGTCCCGCACGACCTTAAACTGCATCTTCGTCCTGCAAGACGATAAACTGTGAAATGGTCCCACACGACCTTAAACTGCATCTTCATCTTGCAAGACGATAAACTGTGAAACGGTCCCGCATGACCTTAAACTGGACACTATAGTCCAACATGACTCTAAACCGTAAAGTCCTGCACGACCATAAACTGCGCCCTCGTCCTCATGTAAGACGTTAAACTGCAAGCCAGTCAGGCCTTCCTAACTGAGGCCCAGCCTCAGGCCCCTTGGCCTCCTTGGGCCCCTGGCCCCGTCTCCACCGCGGCTTGGCCCCAGGTCCCCCCTTGGTCTTTCCCCGACTTACCCTCTTGCGGGATTGTACGGTATGGTGTAGGACTATGTCCCCATTCACATCGGATTACTTTTCATACCGTACATATCCCCAAATGAGGTGCTTCTCATCGTCACGCATGACGTTAAACTGCATTGCCAGAACTACGTGTGGCTTGATTCCCATCTTCATGGGATACGTAGGAACGCTCGGATGCCTTGTCTTGAGCCCAGCCCCAAGATTTTCTCTTCCGCTATTCCCCCTGGGAATAGTCTCCTTGGAGGATCTTTGTGTAGCAGGGAATAGGCTTTCTTGGCCCCGCTCATGCAACCCCACTCGCGCAAAGATTGTAAAGGTCGCACCATGCGCCCACTCTCGTTCTTCTATCCTCCCACGTCCTCACCGAATGACGCTAAACTGCATGACCTTCAAGAACTACGTATGGCTTGATTCTCATCCTTATGAGATACATAGGAACGCCCGGACATTTCGTCCGTTGGCCCAGCCCAAAAGCCAAAATCTTCCCCTCGGGTCAAGACATGGCAGGGTGCACACTTTTTCCCCGACCCATGTCGAGCAAGCCTCGACCCGGCTGCACATTCCCCCCTGGAGGTGTTTGCCCCTTTCGTGGATGGAAACAACTATGCTTCACCCACTCCTTGACTGGGATTCCGTCATTTTTCACACCCAGAGGGACCCCCAAGAACGTCCTGGATACAATGCCCAAGGGCTCTCCTACCGATACGGGCCAACGCCCCCGAGGGTTTTCAAGAAACAAGCCGATACAAGTCCCGCGTTGCGAATTTGGTCAGCGGTCGACGCTCATTTGTTGCCCCCATATGGGTCACCATAGGAACGTTGTGTTTCGAACATGGTCAGCAGTGTCCCGGATCTTCGGGTCCACCCCGAGATGTCCCAGGCATCAAGAACAGTGATTCATTCTGCCCCATCCTGAGGTGACAAACTTCCCCCAGGTGGTGCTAGCGATCCGGGCCACGGCCCAGGATTCCTCATAAGGGTGTACGGTGTGATGTGGGACTATGTCCTCATTCACATCGGGATCATGTACCATGTCGTACGCCCTCCCTTTACGAGGCCCATCCTCAGGCCCCTTGGCCTTCTCGGGCCCCCGACCCTCGTCCTCATGTAAGACGTTAAACTGCAAACTAGCCAGGCCTTTCTGACTGATAACTTTCCCTTTTCTCCAGGCCACGGCCCAGGATTCCTCATAAGGGTGTACGGTGTGATGTGGGACTATGTCCTCATTCACGTCGGGATCATGTACCATGCCGTACACCCTCCCTTTACGAGGCCCAGCCTCAGGCCCCTTGGCCTTCTCGGGTCCCCGACCCTCGTCCCCATGTAAGACGTTAAACTGCAAACCAGTCAGGCCTTCCTGACTGATGCCTGACCTTAGGCCCCTTGTCCTTTCCGGGCCACGGCCCAGGTCCCCTCTTACCCAGGGTGTATGGTGTGGTGTGGGACTACGTCCTCATTCACGTCGGCTTCTTCTCCATACCGCACACCTCCCTTGTTTCAGGGTATATTGCTCCCCTTCTCGTCCAGTATGACGTTAAACTACATATAGACAACTACGTGTGGCTTGATTCCCATTCTCATGGGATACGTAGGACCACCTGAATGTCCAAAATTCGGGTCCAGCCCCATCTCTCGGGAATCCTCATCCCATCCCGGCCCCTTGGCCTATCCTTCATCCGTGAGAGGATTATATGGTTTGGTGTGAGATTATATCCTCATTCACGATGATCTCGTAATGACCACGCCATGCTCCCCCCCCCCCTAATGAGTTGTTTCGTCGATCCCTTTTTCGGCGGTTCACCAATGTGCTTAAGAGTACTCTGGTTTATTACCTGGAATGCCAAGCTTTACTCGGACACGTCCGCACCCGCTTTCCAGGCTTTGCGTATCCCCGCATCAGGTCTTTCATCACTTTTCACACCCGGAGGGACCCCCAAGAATGGCCTGGATACTACGCCCAAGGGCTCTCCTACTGATACGGTCCAACGCCCCCCAGGGTTTCGGACAACGAAACGATAAAATCCCGCGTTGCGAATATGGTCAGTGGTCGATGCTCGTTTGTTGTTCCCACCTCAGGCTAACGCGATACGGACGTTGTGTTTCCATCATGGTTAACAGTTTTCCTCTATCGCCACGCCAACCCATTAATCCCAAATGCCGGGTACACGATTCACACCCTTCGTCATTTCATCATGTCCGAATAGAATCTCAGAACTCTCGGTACTTTTCCTCCGTGCACGTCTGCGCGTTGGGAGAAAATGATGCATCAAACTCCCCTTTGGTGGATGCCCCAAGTATGCAATGAGGATACCCCCCTTGTTTCCCACACCGAGTTTATCTCGCGTGGGCTTAGGGATTGGGTTGACATCTGTGCTTACTCGGGAGTTGTCACCACCCACGGTCTGAGCTCTAAGACCATAAACTAAGACTCTCATCTGGAACTACGTTCAAGACCCCTTGTCTTTGGGTCCAGCTTGAGTTCAGCAAGTTCACCTCTCTCGGGTCCTACCATTGGGACCCCGGCCACGGGATCGCGTGGCGTAGTGTAGGATTATGTCCTCATTCATGACAGGTTTGCAATAGCTGCACCACGAGCACCCCGTTCTGAGAGTTGTCCCTCCTATTCCTTGTCCTGCATGACATTAAAAGGCACCCTTTAGAACTACGTGTAGCTTGATTCCTATCCTCATGGGATACGTAGGACCACCTGGATGCTTAAGATTCGGGTCCAGCCCCACCTCCTAGTGATCTCCTGATCTCCCGGTCACCTAGGCCACTTGGTCTATCCCTCTCCAGAAGGGGGATGTGTAGGTATGATACAAGGTTTTGGGAACCGTGCCCCCTTCCCCCGGGAACCTGCCATCTCTCGGTCACCCTCGAAGTTGAGTCCCTTGACTCCTTGCAGTGGTTCAACCATGTATTAAGAGCACTCTAGTCTAGGACCAAGAGTGTCAGATTCAACTTGATCAAGTTCCTTCCACTTGTCAAGCTTCGTGTTCCCCTCCATTCGGATTTCCATCACCTTTCACACCCGGAGGGACCCCCGATAACGGCCTAGATACAATGCCCAAGGGCTCTCCTACCGATACGGGCCAACGCCACCGAGGGTTTTGGACAACAAATCGATAAAATCCCGCGTTGCGAATATGGTCAGCGGTCGATGCTCGTTTGTTAGTCCTCATTTCAGGCTAACGTGACAGGATGCTGTGTTGCGAACATGGTCAGCAGTAATCCTCTGTCGTCACGCCAGCCCCTTCAGTCCTTGAATGTTGGTTGCATGATTCACATCATTTTCCACCCCATCATGTCCAGGTGGAATCTCGACACTTTTGGCGATATCCCTCAGTGCACCTTTGCATGCTAGGGGGACAAAGATGCAATCTGGCATCCTTTGGGGCTCCCATGGTCCGAGCTCTAAGACCATAAACTAAGATCCATTCGGGACTACGTTCAACTTGATTCCCATACTCATGGGATACGTAGGACCGCCCAGACGCCCTGTCTCTGGGTACAACCCATTCAGGAAGCCAGTCTCTCTCCCTATTTCACCTCTGTGTAGGCCCCTCGGCCTAAGGTTTCCCTCTCCGGATGGCGTACAATTTGATGTGGGATCATGTCTCTGTCAATTGTGTTTTATAACACTATGCACATTTCCCGCCTAGCATCGTCTATGCTACGTCTGTGCTGCATGATGATAAAATGCATGCTTGGTCCTATCATACGACCATAAACTGTGACATTATCGTCCTGGCCGCACGACGAAAAACGGCACCGCATTGTGGTGACCTCGTTGTAGAGGACATCACGTTGGGTATTGGTCACGTGCCATGCCATTTTTCAACACCCATCACGGCTTGATTCTTGTGGTGACATCACGACCTACTGTTCTAGGTCGGTCGCTTCACAAAGAAAAAACCCATTCACCTTAAAGAACAAACAAGATACATCAAATTCTGCTTCTTTTAGTGCAAGGGCCACGCCCGCACTCCCCTTTTCCCCTGGCACTGGTATCCTACCATGTCACTTCCAGAACTACGTATGTCTTGATTCTCATCCTTATGAGATACGTAGGAGCGCCCGGGCACTTCCCCGCGGGCCCAGCCTAACCTTTGTGTTCGGTCCCTCGACTCGAGCGTTTCCCCAGAGAATGAATGGTAAGTAGGGCTTAGGTCCTCCTTCACGTCGGGTTTTGATGCCATGAATCCCCTGCCCCCTTTACCCATCTATGGCCTAAGGTCCATCCAGAACTACGTAAGGCTTGATTCTCATCCCTATGAGATACGTAGGAGCGCCTGGGCACTTCCCCGCGGGCCCAGCTTAACTTTTCATGGTCCGAATTCTATGACCCTAAACTAATATCTCCCCAAGGGAAAGGGATCTGCTCCCTCTCTCTAATACATTTCGTTGCCGTATTCAGATGTGTTTTGACAAAGAGCCTGAAGTGTGGGATTTTCACAGGGACATTCCCCTCATCCCACGACCAAGCTTTGTGAACTCGCTATTTGGATCCTCATCCTCTTCCACGTCCAAAAGGACCCTCGGACGATGTGGATACTAAGATTAAGGGCTCTCCATGAATGATGGACCTAAGGGCCCTTCAATCGTTTCGGGCCAACGTCCCCACGGATATTGGACAACAAATCGATAAAATCCCGCGTTGCGAATATGGTCAGCGGTCGATTCTCATTTGTCTGTCCCCATTCTAGGCTAACGTGACAGGGTACTGCGTTGTGAATACGGTCAGCAGTTACCCTCCGTCATCACGCCGCCATCATTGTGATCTGAATCTCGAGCACCATGATTCACACATTTCCACTTCCTCATGTTCAAGTGGAATTCCATCATACTCGGCTCTTTCTCTTCGCACAT
The DNA here is from genome assembly GCA_963277665.1 of Viscum album. NCBI lineage: Eukaryota > Viridiplantae > Streptophyta > Magnoliopsida > Santalales > Viscaceae > Viscum > Viscum album. The sequence continues at coordinate 767,041,412 of OY728137.1, forward strand.
CTAGGTGCGCTAAATGATCGTGTTAGTGTCATTGGGCCGGTATTCACCAAGCGTCCCTTTGCCCTAACTAGCCCCTATCTGTGTCGGGAAATTCCCACCACTACTGCTTGTTTCCCACACCGAGCACGACTCACGTGGGCTTAGTAGTTTTGGCAGGATGTGTACCAACACGGTCAGGCTGCTCCTCGTCCTGCATGACGTTAAAATGCGCTTTCAGAACTACGTATGGCTTGATTCCCATCCTCATGGGGTACGTAGGAATGCCCGGCCACTTTGCTTCGGGCCCAGCCCAATCCTCACTCTTGGTCCCTCGACCTGAAGAGTGTCCTCCGGGGGTATGTAGTGTGATTTGGACTCCAAGTCCTCATTCGCGTCGGCTTTATATCTACCGTGCCACACGCTTCCTTCCCTCTTACTCCACGTCCTATCGTATTATGTTAAACTACAGGAGTCTATGTGTCCCCAGCGCATGATAATAAACTGCGGTTTTTCCCTGAACAAGTTCAGGATGCCCCAAGATCCCACTGGGAAGTGGCGGACCCCCTTTCCAGAGAGGCCCTGTCCCAAAGAAGGAATGATCCATGATCAAACCAATACACCCATCGGACGTACCCCCACCACGTTGGTGTAACTACCCAAGTGATGGATTCTGTTCGGATAGACCATCACCCCATATTCCGCGCTTTGCGTGCACCTTATTTGGACCCTCGTCCTCTTTCGTGTCTAAAGGAACCCCCTAACGGACTGGTCTCATGCCGCATCGGCTCACCTACCGTCCTGGGCCAACGTTCCGGAAGACTAGTCATGTTTGGAGGGACCCCCAATAACAGCCTGGATACTACGCCCAAGGGCTCTCCTACCGTTACGAGCCAACATCACGAAGGATTGATCGATAACAAATTGATAAAATCCCGCGTTGCGAATATGGTCAGCGGTCGATGCTCATTCGTTGTCCCCATTTCAGGCTAACGCAGTAAGGGTACCGTTTCTCCTCCAAGGTTAACGGTTGTCCCTTATTGTCACGCCATCCCCACAGTGTTCCGAATCTTGGGTATCGTGATTCACACTTCCCATTTTCATCTGTTTGGACCGATTTCAGCGCCCCTGGCATTGCCCCGTTCGTGCATAAGAGCACGTTGAAGAAACGGTAGTTCGGCTATCCTGGAAGTTCCTCCTCCGATCAAGCCTTCCCCATCTTTCGAGAATCTGGACTGGCTTGGGGAATTGTCTTCAAACATCCCGCAAACATTGTAGGGATGTAACAAGGCAATTCAATAGTGGAAATCGTGCGTGCTAAGGCATTCAAAACAAAGGTAAAATTTGGAAGCACGAAAGTACCAATAAAAGGGTTTTGGATTTGTTACAATACTCGAGGGTTGACTTCCCCCATGGACGGGTTGACCCCGTCAAAAGAGCGTTGCAGCTCCGCCACCCGTTGACTTACAACATCCAAGGCTTGCTGCCGTTGAACTAGCTCCCGCTCCTCCTCCGCAGCGGCGGGGCGCAGTTCGTCAGTCCTGGCTTTGGCCCTCTTTACATCAGCTTGAACGGCAACCATCTTCTCAGAGGTCTGCCTCACGTTCTCTTTTTCCTCTGCCAGCTGGGCCTTCAACCGTGAGACCAGCTCAGATTGCGCATCAAGAGAGGCTGAAAGCTCGTCTGCCCAGGTCTGCATCCGTTGAACCTCGCCTTCAGCCTCCTGGAGCTTCTTAATGTCGGTCTCCTTCCTCCGCTGCCAGCCCACGCTGAGCCCACGATCATGCTCCCGGATCTTCTCAGCCATAAGATCTCGGATGAGTGCATGAGGACGTTGGGCATCCACTCGCCCAGCGCACAGTTCGCGCAACCGCGAGCGAAGCCTATCCATTTTGGCCAGCCATTGTGCTTGGGGAGTGTCCTTGATAAAGCGTCTGATCAGCTTCCATGACCGGCGGCGAACTATGTTGCTGTCTTCCTCGTCGGAGGCCGTTTCGTCCCAGTCTGCGCGATTGGCAGGCTCATACGTGGGATACGCCCGCAGGAAATCCTCGGCAGGATCAACATCCGGTGTCGAATCCAGTGCGACACCTGGCGCCGAAGCAAGCGCGACAGAGCTGGGACCGACCGGTTGATCCTCTTCCTCGGAGTCCACCTCAATGATTTCGGGTACGGCCCTGCTGGCGGACCCGCCGGTGATGATGTGCGTTGCATCTTGAGGAGATGGAGGGATTATTGCCACCATCACTGGCATGCCCCTAGGAGGGACGCCACCAGACATCCCGACCAGCCTTGCCACAGCAGCCCACGCCAGTCGAAGAACTGCATGATAAAGAGGGACATAAACGTTAGTTGGCATGGCCTACATGTGACAACGAGGAGACCGGTGGAGGAGACTTACGAAGATCGACCTCCGAGATTTGCTCCTGAGCCGGTACTGATGGGACTCCGAGACGAGGCCCCCCGTATACTGTTGGAATATCTGGGGAGTCCAGAGGAGCCACCCCAGGCCCCCTGGTCCCACCAGACGCAGAACTGGACGCAGCCATAGGCACGGGTTCTGAAGGTCCCGCATCATCACCCGCCAAGGAGTGAGAACGAGTCCTACGAACAAGTTCCTCCTGCATGGCTCAAACATTGGTGATAAGTCCATAGGGATCCAAGAACAGATCGTAAGGAGAGAAGTTCAGAATGCTACCTCGAGAGCCTCCGCGAAATCGTCGGATTCTGAGCCTCGGTCTCCGACCTCACCCTCTTCCAGCGGGCTCCCTCCTCCAGCCTCATCCTCCCAAGAGGAGTCCTCTGATTCCTCCGGTAAGGGGAAGCGCTCCCTCAGATCGGCAGCCGATAACTGTGGGGGGACCATCTGATTCAACAGTACCCTCACCCGGTCTGTCATTGGGCGAGGGACACCACTGGAGTGGACGTAATCCTCCAGCTCTTCCAGGTACTATTCTGCCTCTGCCGGGGACGCCATGAATCCAGCCCGAACTGGGCCTATACCTGGTAATTCCATCCCGAGGCGATTCAGGTGGGCCCATATCTCGGATGGGCTGAGGAATTGCCGTTTGACATCCCAAATGTCCCAAGCCTCCAGGAAGACGGCATCCTCTGTCATGTCAATGTGACACAGGCACTTCCCCGGAGCCTGAGTGGATATCCTACGGAATCCCCTCGGTGGCCGCCCCTCCGGATGACCCTGCTCTCCCGGAATCACCGGATCCGCCGCTGCTGCCATACCCTCGGCCGGTGCGGGTCTTGCTGCCATGGTAGCCCCGCTTCCGCGAGCGGCCCTAGCTGCCCTCCGACCCCGACCTCGAGATAGAGGAGGCCCACCGTCACCAACCCGGATCGTTGGCTGCTTCAGCATCTCCCCTGGATAAGCGGCCTCCCAACTGATGGCGTACTCCTTCACTAATCCGAAGGCGGCGGTGGATGCAGGCAATTCAATCCGCATCTTTCCATCTTCGCGTGTGAACATGAGCCACAGTTGCCTCATCACACACGGGTGCTCCTCGTGACACACCTCCCAGTAGACCTGCGGGGTCAGCCGCTGGAGGCACCGGAACTACCTCGCAAACCAGTGCGGAGTGTACGGTTCACAGAGCGGCTCACGATCTATTCGTGCCACCAAAACTCCACCTCGGAAGGCCAGGAGGTAAGCCAGATGTTCTTCCGTTCCCCATCCGTCATCAGTAAGCATCCCCGTCGGCAACGGGAAGGGATGGAAATTGAACTCATCCGCCCTCCACACCCGATTCAGCACCATTGGAACGGCCAGTTTGAACGAGAAGCTCCCGACCGCGTTCAGGATGGAGGGGCGAAAGTTTGATCCCAGCGGCGAAATGGGGTTTGGATACTCGTAAATCCCCCTGATATGCGCTGCGATCCACCCATACAGGAGGTGGAAGGGCCCGCATATTCTTGGCGGCTTCTTGCCCTCGCTAATATGCCGCAGCATTCTGTACAGTTTGGTGAGCATCGAGATCCCCAGGTTGATCCGCTACCCCATGGCCAACATCGACGCCATGATGAACGAGCTGGGCCGTACCTCCATGCTTGTATCTCTCACCGGTAGGATCCAGCCACAGATGAGAGCCGCGATGAACGCCGCCAGCCTGACTATCGGTTGTTGTTCAGTGCTAACGCTGAAACCCCAAGTCTTCCATTGGCTGTCTTCCAAGACCCGCCAATACGAGTTCCCTTTGCCCCGTTGGGCTGCCCTTAGACAAGTTCGAGGCCTTGGAGGGAACTCTCGATTCTCTGGGAAATTCAGGAAGCATTTGAACCACCTCCGGAAGTGGACGTCCCTCACAGCCTCCTTGTCCTCTCCAGGGACAAGTGCCATCAGCGCCGACGCCAGTCGCGGCATTTGCTCCACATCTCCCCACGCGCTGACAACGGGGAGGAATTCGTCATACATGGCCCCCAAGATTGGGACCCCAGAAATCTGGTGGACATCCCACAGGCTGATGCCCACCTCCCCTTGATGCAGGTGAAAGGTGTTGGTCCTAGATGACCATCTACTCAGCAGCTCTGGCATTAGCTGCTTCGGTTGGTAAATGTGGAATTGGGAGGCCCATGCCGCCTCATACAACCCCACTCTCCTCAACTCGGCCCCAAACTCCTCGCATGAAGCGCCTACCCAGTAGGCCCAGGCCCAGTCATCAGTGAAGTTGCTGCCTTGGCGGAGGTCCCACTCATCGGACCATCCCTTCTTCGAATCCTGCAAAGCCGCCTTCAGCATGGTACGATAGAGGGAAGGGGAAGTCTCTAGCTACAGTGGCTTCCCGTCGATGTCGTTCACATGGTTGTAGAGACAATCAGCGGTGACGGGTGTGAAGTCCTCCCGCGCGTGACCATCGGCCGCCCTGAACCATTGGTGCTGGCACGGTGTGCTCCTGAACCAGCAAGCTGGTTCATCCCTACTCGCCTCAGGGATGAAGACGTCATCCCTCAGCCCGAAGCCATACAACGGTAGTTTCTTGCACTACGGATAATCTTTCTGGCCCTCCGAGAGCAGATCTGTCAAAGAAGTGTGGTCTGAATGGCTCCGGATCATCTCCCCCAAGCCTGGACGGTTGGCCATCTCATCTCGACGAGCAGCATCTGCGAGGACCCCCAAGACATCTTCTTGATGGGCCATTTTAACTCTGGCCCTCAGAAAAGGATTCTTTCAGATGGATCGCGAAGCTCGACCGCGAAGCTCGATCGCGAAGCCGGATCGCGAAGATCGGTCGCGAGACCAAGCCGCGAAGTCCGGCCAAGGCAGACAAGCAGAGGTTCGCTTGGCGCGGACGCAGAGTCGGAACCCGCGGTTCGCCGCGAAGCTCGATTCGCTGAGGGATGTCGCGGAGTACGCGGAGCTTCGCAAAGTCGAGAGCACAAAAAGACAAGTAAGGCACGTGAAGACAAAAGAGGGCGGACCCCCTATTTATAGGCGGCGACCCCGGAGCATCGCGGCGCGCCTCATCCGCGCGAAGCATCGCGGCGCGTCCTTTTTCGGGCCCCTTCACGATGCAGCATCGCGAACCACCGAAAATTTTGGCGATTTTCCCTCAGACTTCGACCCTTCGCCCTCCCCAGCTCCAAGTCTGAGGGGGGGCATTTGTTGGCGCCAAAAATGCGGCCCGAAAGAAAGGGACGAAAAAGGCCGGCGCGCTGCCTCGCGAAGCTCCGCCGCGAAGCTCCGCCGCGAAGCCCCGCTGCGAAGCGCCCCAACCATGGCGGCGCCACGAAGCACCAGAGGCGGTAATCCTCCGCGAACCCATTTGACGTTCGCGAGCTGCCGCGAAGCCCCAGAGGCGGCGCGCGAGTCCTTCATCGCGGCGCCCCTTCCCTATAAATACTGGACTCCCCCTGAGTCCCGAGGACGGACAATCCGACCTTTCGGCTTCTCCTCTCCCGAATCGCGAAGCACTCTTTGCCCCGGGAATCATGAGCTCCGTGAGGTATTTCTACTTCGCGAGACGCCTCTGCTTTGTCTCGTTTTGAGCCCCTCTTCCGAGAGGGATGCCCTTCGCGAAGCTCAAGGGCGTTCGCGGAGGAAGGGGATTCCCAAGGGAACCCGGGCAGCCGCGGAGCGTTTATGCTTCGCGAAACACCCAACCCATGCTAGTGATCCCTATGCCAAGGCAGGATCACTATACATCGCGAAGCACACTGCTTCACAGGACCCTGCTTCACGAGGAACCCCTTCTTCGCGAGGCAGTGCTCCGCGAACACTGTTCCACTTCGCGAAGCACCTCCCACTCACACCTATGCCCCATGCTAAGGCCAAGGCACTCCACTTCGCAAAGCACACTCCTCTGCTTAGCGATTCCTCTTTCCGTGCGACCCTCCAGGTTTGCACGATGTGATTTCAAAGTCCCATGGACAATACCACCCGTAGCGTTGCTTCGCCTAATGCTTCTTCACATAGGCACACTAACGACTATTGCTTCTTCGCATAGCCACGCTAACGTGGACCCCTCGATGGTTCGTTCCACGACCCCCCTTAACCATGGCTTTACCGGTACCTTCCCTTCCCCAAGGACCAGAGGGTACCGGTTATGTAAGTCCTAGGGGTGTGGAGTGAACCCACCTCATCCGAGCTGCAGGACGTTAAACTACCAAGCACCACGTCCTCAACACATGACGTTAAACTGTGACCCAACCTCGTCTCCCTCACGAAGGGTCCCCCCAGGTCGAACATTCTTTACACCACTCGTCTCCACGGGAATGGAACTCTTCCGCACATGGAATGAGATCCTCCTTGTCGGAGTGGCGTATGTTCGCAGGGGAAGGGCTGCCTCAGAGCGTAAGCCCCTAACCTTTCGTACGGATGATTGCACCCGTGCATCTCCGTACTTCCCCACTACCAAGGTCAGTGGAGGGAGTGATATGGAACGAGGCACCCCCCTCTGGGCCTCCATCCTGGAGTAAGTCCCAACACCATGGGCCGCCCAACGCGTAAGCCCCTTTTCGCTTCTCACGGACGCACCCCTCGCGACGTGATCGTCAAGTCCTTGCAACCTCTTGTTTCTCACACCGAGCACGACTCACGTGGGCTTAGAGTGAGCACCGACCCTGACCACCCATCCCATTTGAACTACGAGGTCTTTGATCCATGTCAAGGCATGGTACGTAGGAAGCCTTCACGAGGTTCAAGCCCACCAACAGTGGACCCCCGGGTCTACTTTCACGTCGGTTCACCAAAAAACCCCTTTTGAACTACGAGGTCTTTGATCCATGTCAAGGCATGGTACGTAGGAAGCCTCCACGAGGTTCAAGCCCACCCATCATCCATTCACGTCAGGTCCCATTCTGGTCCAGTGGTAAGCCATTGCGACCCATCCCATTTGAACTACGAGGTCTTTGATCCATGTCAAGGCATGGTACGTAGGAAGCCTCTATGAGGTTCAAGCCCACCTGTCGTTTCACGTCGGGTCTCACCCCGGTCTAGCATGACATTAAACTGCATTCTGGTCTAGTGGTAAGCTGTTGCGACCCTTTCCCACCTGAACTACGAGGACTTTGATCCATGTCAAGGCATGGTACGTAGGAGGCCTCTATGAGGTTCAAGCCACCTCGCTCGGTCATTCATTCACGTCGAGTTTCGCCCTCGTCCAACATGACATTAAACTGTATGCCCCCCTTGTCCTGCATGACATTAAACTGCCCACCTATTCCCATTTGAACTACGAGGTCTTTGATCCATGTCAAGGCATGGTACGTAGGAATCCTCCCAGAGGTTCAAGCCCAACTCCCATCGGACCAAGGTCCCTCATTTACGTCGGTTCGCCGACACCCATCGCCCGTCGTTTATTCATTTCAGGGTTCACTATCATCCCGCATGACGTTAAACTGTATTCCCCGAACTACGTGGACTTTGATTCCCTGCCACGGGGATACGTAGGAAGCCTTGTCAAGGCTCAAGCCCAACTTCACTGTCGCCCCCTGCGATGGTCCCATTTCACTCTCCTTCCACTCCATTCATCAACCCACCGCCCGTTCCGATTATCGCCCGGACCGCCTTATCCTGGTGAGACCATGTCGGTACGCTCTTCTTCACAGTCGCCCATGGGCTGGCCCCGGTATCGATATCCCTTCAAGGAGGATCCCTCAATCCGATCTATCCTAGCTAATGCTCTGGTTGGGTTGATCCATCTCTGCTGGATGTTAAACTTGCGGCATACCCTGTGTTGAGCACGAGAAGCTGAGGAAAACCTCAGATATGTGTATATGACATATAATTCCCCGCGCTCGATGTGGGATGCCTCGGGCTTCCACGCCCTCGAGAAGCCTTGTGGTCAAGGAGTACAGACAGACATGCCAGGTACCCCAGCATCCAGACACGCTATTGATGCCTCAACGTGAATACTCCCCTGACCGAAGGTTGCTGCCCTGACTGGACCCTTTGGAATGTCCCGACAGAAGCAGTGTAATTAACCGGCGTCCATGGAAACATGGCACTGGGAAGAGTTTCACGAACTACGTATTAAATCTATAAGGGAGACCCGGACTAGGTGATGAGTTCTGAGGAGGAATCCGCAGGAGGAAGAACCGACATCCCATCATCCCGTTTCGATCAAGGAGCAGACGTCCCTGAATAAGGAGCGAATGCCGCCCGCCTTTGGAAGGTGGGAATGCGGGGCAACAGAAGCGCCGCGCGTCCTCCCCCACGGACGGACGGGCGCACGCCCCGGCGAAAGCGTCGGAAACAGATTCATTAAAGTTTATTTTAGTAAGTAAGGGTAAAAATATGAACCATTTATAATGGAATTATAGGTAGTAAAAGTATTTTATGTTACAGATCCCACAAACCAAAACTGGTCAATTGTTCTATTATCCATCAAAACCACTGAAGGGTCAGTTGAAAATTCAACGGATGATTTCCCTTTCATTGGGATGTCACAATCATTTCGTAGTGGTCCCAATGTAGATGGAATTTTGTATGTTAGAGGAGTCCAAAATTAAGGGATTTGGATATTCAATAGAGGGGTCAAATCCCTTCAGCCTTTAAAAAAAGAGTTTAATAATTAGGTTATATTTTTTTTGTAATATTCATCATGTTACATTATGTTATTATCTGTTTGATTCTTCTTTTATGTAATCTAAATTAAATGTTGAACCACTTTTGCAGATAATGAATTCTTCATGTGATGATCCTTCTAATCCCAAGGAACAATAGTTCTCTCAACCTACTGCTACTTGCAGTGCAGAGGACCAACAAGTTTCTCAACCTGTTGTTGTTGCTTCTCCCAGTGCAGAGGTACAACCACCATCTACACATGTCGATGACAGAGCTCTGAAGGAACATATTGATGATGTTGAAACCAAGTAAATGGTAGGCACTGAAATATTGGAAGCACGTAAAAAATGGAAGCATCATTGTTTGATGGTGTTATCAAAAATCCTTAAGGAAAAAGAGAAAGGCATAAAATATGAGGTCAGATGGAATAAGTGGGGCCACCATGTTAACCCCAACAAGGAAATGTTCAGTAGTTACATTGGAATCGTCACTTGGAAACGCGTGCCTATTGATTTACAGTTTTGGCACCATGTTGTCGTTGGGATTAAGACACTTATGTGGAGAGATATTACGATAACATTATGATATATCATTTCTTTAATTTACTAAAAAATAAAAGAATGAAAAATTGACTTACTCTTCATCATTGTTTATAGAGTGAATTTATTGTGGATGACTCACACAAGGACTATGTATTAAGGGTTTCTAGAAGGATTCACGGAGGATTTCTCACAATTCTAATGAAAGTTTATCTTAAAGATACTGAAAGGAAAATAAACCCGCACCCACATCTTGTTTATGCACACCTAATAACCCAAGGAGCATGGGTTACGTTTACTAGCCATTGTGAGGAGCATTATTTTCAGGTACATTGTGTTTAGTAATACATTGTTTGATGATATGTGTATTCATCACTTTTATTGACATTTTTTTATTTATGAAACATAAAATGAGTGTTGAAAATAAGTAACGAGCAGTAAAACTAGTGTACCCTTAAAGTAAAGCAAGAATGGGGTACACTTAACTTAAGAAAAATTGGTATGTATTTTAAATCTACTATAATAATTTTATGTGAAATTAAACAACACCATAACTATTTTCCTATATTTATATACAAATTGATGAATCCAAATCCAATGTCACTTCTATCCCATTCCATGTGCTATGGAAGTATGCATGTGTAAATAAAGATGGGATACTAATAGATGAAAACACACAAAAATTGTGGGAAACATGGGTAAGTATGACATAATAAATACGTTTTCTTCTTTAAATCGATATTACATAACAGTGATTACTTATTTTTCTATATTTTCTATCTGACTTAGTCACAGGAATCAGCAATACCCAAACCGGATGTGAACATACTTTTGGTGGCCTTGAAGCATCCATAAAAGTATTGTTGTGTCATAGGTGTGGGTTTTGGGGTGACACCCCATACATTTTTTCAGAAAAAAAACACGAGGATGATCAAAGTGCAGAAATAAAAATGATGAGAGAAATAATAGATATCGTTGAAGAACATATGCAATTTCAGAGAGAGTTCATGGAAAATATGATGGGTGGGAAGAGAAGAAACAACTCAAGAACAACCAGCGCGTGAAGATCCTGCCCCCCCCCCCACTAGCTTTGAGGTAATCCATTCCCCTCAAAAACTTGTCTTATCTAAGGTAATCAATGTTCTAATAGTTGTTTCTATGAATTTTGAATCAGATAGACACTGATACATTTCTTGTACAAATATTTTACACGGTGAAATGACTATGATTTATATCTATCAACATTCACCCATCACCTTGTAGCGAGGGCTACTGTGTTCAATATCCAGAACGTCATGCTTCACAATAGAGCACTTCCAACATGTCATGTCAAAGTGATGATTAACGTAGCCCATGAGCCAAGCACCGAGATACATGTTCCAATTGATGATGAATATATTCATAAGGTCAAACAAGATCTTAGAACATTCATCACATGTCCATAACAGCTTGTAAAAAAAAATGTCGATAAGAAGGTATTCATTTCCAAAAAAATTTCAAGATAAACCTTTAACATTAAATAAAAAAAGTTCTGAACCAATGAATTTTATTACATACGAACACAGGGAAAGGGGTGAAAAGAAAGAACATCTGAAAACCATCTCAAGGATCAACCAACCGATCAAAACAATCTACTAAAATCATTTGAAACCCACCCATTCTATATCCACATTTATTATCATTGTAGAATCATGTGAATACAAAGTTGAAAGATGGTGTGGTTCACTCAATTCTTTTTCATGAAAATATGTATAGTGGGGAAGATCCAGATTTCATTAGTGTCGACAATGTAAGTGAAATCTTAGAGTATGGTTGGTTAAGTGGCTCAGTTATAAATGTATACATGAGGTATATTTTCGTGATTTTATTTTCCAAAAGATGATATACTGTGATAATTATGACTAAATACATTTCATATTTTTACAGGTGTATATATGAAAAATAATTGAAGGGATTTCCCCATGAAAAAATATTTGAACTTGTTAGTCCTCACATCACCTCTACAGAACAAATAGATACAGAATACGATAAATAGGGTGAAATAGTGACAGGATTTCTCAAATTTTTTAATAGAAAAATTATGGATGATAGACTCTTCTTAATACCAACGATGTAGGGGTAAAACTGTATAGTTTAATCATTTCAAATATATTTTAATTTATTTCATTACTTATTCCTTTTTGTGATTTTAGGCAGCATTGTTTTCTTATTATGGTCAATTTGGATACTCCAAATATTTATTTCTTGGATTCAATGCATGGATATCCAACAAACCAACCACAAATGATGGTGTTTTCAATTTTTTACACACTATATCCAACATTTAAAACTAAAAATCTAGTTATATGATTTATATTATATTTTAATGAGGATTATATTATGATAGGGTGGTATGTGAATGTTGTCTACATCATGGAATGAGGCCAGGGGAAATGAAAAAAAACATCACAAGTATTACGATTGGATAAAAATCAGGGTATATATAATAATATTTCACTATCCAAACACATATAAAAAATTACTTATTTTTCTCAATGTTTTTGCAGTTCTCAAAACAAATGAACAATAAAGAATGTGGTTATTATGTTTTTAAATTTATAAAAGTGATCGTATTCCATGAACAAACCAGCATCCCTGAAGAGTTATTTTTAAAGATAATTACTATTTGATTTAAAATACTTATTAATCCCTTTTGTATTTATATCTTTTCAGTACTACCATGATTATCGAAAATAATACTATTCACAAGATGACATATATTTGTTTAGAAACGAATGGGAAGCATACCTGATAGAAGAATGTATAAAAATAACATGAAGATTTGATCAGTATGACTTGAAGTGTCTATTTTTATTTAACATTTTCATCATTTAAAAAAAAGAACTACTACCATACTGAAAACTGATCAAACACATTAGGATTGTTTTTATACTTTAGTAAAATGATCCATAATCCATTTTTTATGTTTAGTAATCAACCTAACCTAAATACGACACATGGTGTGACCATTATGAATTTAAGTGTTTATTTTTATAATAAATTAACAATAAATTGAGTAAAAAGAACAAGTGATATACTGAAAACCAATCAAACACATTCAGGTTGTTTTGATACTTTATTAAAAATACCCATTATTCATTTGTGACATGTATGAATTATCCACACCTTAATCCAATGAACAATGTGACTGATATAACTAAAAGTGTCAGTTATCAGTTTAAAATTAACATTTTAGCTCAAAATGTGTCACTCACTAAAATCCAAACAAACTCATTCTGATTATGTTCATATTTTAGGACAATGATTACTATGTTCTTTTTTGATGTGTATAAAGTAGTCTCATATCAAATTGATTCATTGTATGACTGGTATGACGCAAAATGCATGTTTCGAGTTTGAAATGATATTTTAGTAAAAAAACACAACTGACATACTAAAACTGAGAAAACACATTTGGATTATTTTGATACATTAATAAAATGATATATAAGTCATTTGTGATGTGTATTAATCAACCTCACCCCAATCCAACACACGGTGTGACCGGTATGACTCAAAGTGTTTCTTTTTATTTAAAATTGACATTGATTTCAGTCAAAAAAACACAACTGGTATACTCAAAACTGATAAAATACATTCATATTGTTTTGATAATTTAGTAAAACGATTCATGATAATTTTTGATGTGTAGGAATCAACCCCACTTCAATAAAACACACGATGTGACTAGTATAAATCTAAATCTGTATTTTTAATTTAAAATTGACATTAATTTAAGTTAAAAGAACAACTGCCATAATCAAAACCAAGAAAACACATTCATATTGTTTTTATACTTTAAAATGATACATGAGGTATTTGTGATGTTTGGGAAAAAATCTCACCTAAATTTGATGCACGGTGTGACCAATATGATTAAAAGTGTTTGTTATCAATTTAAAATTTACATTTGAGCTCAAAATGTGTCACTCACTAAAAATCAAGAAAACGCTTTCCAATTGTCTTCATTATCTAGGAAAATGATTCTTAAATCATTTAAGACATGTATAAAGTATTATCACATTAAATTGATGCACGATGTGACTGGTATGACTCAAAAAGTGTGTTTCCGATTTGAAATGATATTTTAGTAAAAAAACACAACTGACATACTAAAAAAAGAGAAAACACAACTGGAATGTTTTGATACCTTAGAAAAATGATCTATGAGTCATATGTGATTCATAATAATCAACCACACCTTAATCCAAAAGAACTATTTGACCGGTATAAATCCAAATGGGTTTTTATTTAAAATTGGAATTAATTTAAGTAAAAAGAACAAGTGATATACTGAAAATTGAGAAAATTCATTCGGGTTGTTTTGATACTTTAAGACAATGATACATGAGTCATTTTTAATGTTTAGAAATCAAACACACCTCAATCTGATGCATGGTGTCACCAATATGACTAAAAGTTTTTGTTATTAGTTTAAAATTGACATTTTAGCTGAAAACATTTCACTCACTGAAAACCTAGGAAACACCCTCTGATTGTCTTCATAATTTAGGAGTGAAATTTATAAGTACTTTGTGACATGTATGAATCAGTATCACCTCACAATGATGCACAATGAAATCATTATGACTCAAAATGGGTGTTTCTGGTTTGAAATGATATTTCAGTAAAATAAACACAACTTTCATATTGAAAACTGAGCAAACCCATTCATATTGTTTTGATACTTTAGAACAATTATCCACGAGTCATTTTTGAAGTGTAGGAACAAACCACACCTCAATATGAAGGAAGATTTCACCGGTATAAATCCAAGTATGTCATTTAAATTTGATATTAATTTTAGTAAAAAAACAACAGACATACTCAAAACCAAGAAAACCCATTTAGATTATTTTGATATTTTAGGACAACGATCCATAACTCATTTGTGATGTGTAGGAATCAACCCCACCTCAATACAAGGCATGGTACGACCTGTATAACTCAAAATGTGTCTTTTTTATTAAAAATTGACATTTCATTAATGTATTATTTAATATTAATGTCTAGTTTATTTCTTTATAGTATTACTAACATAATATTTTTTTTCTTATATAGGTGGAACCTTTTGCTTGAGTTGGGATGATTTTTTTGGAAACTAATACCATGGGTGGACATTTTTGATAAGGGATCAGAGATTTCAAAGGATGAAACATTAATGTTTTTAACTTTTTGTTGGATAATTGTAAATATAATTATATAAAAAATTGTTTTAAATGTATGAAGCATTTTTTTACAAACCCTTGTGTGCGCTTCTTTGTTCTTGTGTGCGATGTGAAGATGCTATTTTTTGTAGATGGTGTGTGTGTTTTTTTAGGTGTAGGTGATGCTGGTTGGTGTGTTTTTATATAAACATCACACCATAGGAAGCTAGGCCTTTATCATTTCTATTTTTAGTGCTGATAAATGCACCCTTTATCAATGCTATTTTGAGCGCTGATAAAAGCACCATTTATCATTGCTAATTAAAGCACTGGTAAAGTTTTCTTTTATCAGTACTTGAAATAGTGCTGATAAAGGACTCCTTTTTCGGTGCTAAAATATTGCAGATAAATGGGGGCCTTTATCAATGTTTTTTTAGCGTGGAAAAAGGAAAACCTTTATCATCACTTTTTTAACATTGTTAGAGGGGACCCCCTATCTTCGTGGAGATTAACAGTGATTTTCTAACTCTGTTAAAATAATTTTCTAGCACTGATAAAAGAATTATTTTTATTAGTGCATTCAACACTACCACACCGATAAGGACAATAAAAATGATATAGTAAATAGTAAGACCTCAATAATATAATGTGGTTTATACCCCTTTGTCACACTCCACGTCATGAACACCACCCACAACACCTTTCTATTATTGTAAATCTAGGAAAACTATAAGATATTACAATAGATAGATGAGGAAATGAATATAATAAGAACATTTAATACTAGAGGAACCTCACACCTATGCACAAATGGAACAATAAAGGGACAATGAACTAACCAGGGTGAAATTTTAACAAAAACCCAAGAATCTAAACCCAAACCATATTACTAGGGTTGACATGACCATTGTAAGAACCCTCCAAGAATCAATATACCCATTTGATACACTACAATAACTGAAAAACCCTTAATATTTTCATGATAATAGTGCTCCCCAACCACCACACATGGTGTCTCCAACTAGATCCACCAACGAGCTCCCCCTATTTGGATCATCTCCTTCCCTTCACACTCAATCTCTATCGCCTTCACCTTCTCTCTAAGTTATGATTATGTCTCCTATCTGTTATAGGAGGGAGCTTGAACAATTAAAACCCCTTCAAATAAATCATCAAACAACCTTGGGACACATGGATAGTTAAAAAGCTTCGGGAAGAAGCCACTACAATAAACTCTCGAATGACTGCTTCAAGGTAAGGGTCTTTAGAGGTTGTTTTGCATAAGGGGAACATAGGAAAGATATGTAAGGGTCCTCACCACTACATGGGGTTCTACATAAAGGTAACTTAGGCCACTACGTAAGGGTATTCAATGCTGTGTAAGGGTCCTAAAGTCACTTTGTAAGGGTATCATGACCCTTATGTAAATGTATTCCGCTCTAGCATACTACCTGCGTAAGGTTAAGTTGAAGATCACATAAGGTTAGTTACTCCAACACACTGGTTACGTAAGGGTAACCTGACCTACGTAAGGGAACCACTGCCACTACCCACTTCACATAAGGATAACTAACCCGCCACGTAAAGGTATCTCATGTATATCAATACTGACATAAGGGTACAAAACTCCTTACATTAATACTACAAAACCAAACCATGAAATATTAATAGAGTACTTACATAAAGGTAATATACACTTCATGTAAGGGTAACCCACACATACATAAAGGTGTCCACCCCTCAAGTATGGGTAAAATAACCTTATGTAATTGGAAACACTAAATGCAAAAACATTTACAAATCTATTCCAATCATAATAAAACTAAAATAAAATGGGAAAACATGTATAAAGATATTATTCATGGAAAAAAAATAAAAAAAACTATAAACATTTTAATTTGTAACAATATCATGTCAAATTTAGAAAATATCTACCATAAAAAATAAAATATAAACAAAACAGTTTCAATGTTATTTCAAGTATATACTAGCCTTGTAATGACTTTGTTTCTGCCTTGTAAATATTTGGAATATATTAAATAATATTTTCAAATCTAGGTGTAGTGTTTATGTGGGATTCAGGGGCCTGGGGGGATCTTTATTGATATCATACAAATATTAATTATATTTTATCATGTGCATGTAGTTTTTTCTGAAATAATGGAACAAATCCCAAATGTGGTCTATGATCAAAAATTTGAGACCACTATTAAATCCATAATTCCGGTTTTACCCTAGGTGTGACATAACCTTTTTTGGTATCAGGTGTTTTGTTAAAGTGTTATCATGGGCTCAAATAATAAAATAAATAAAATTTATTTATTTATTTATTGTTTTAATTCTACAACCTAATCATTTTCAATAAATTCAAACTTATAGAAAATTACTAGGGTTGGTCACATAACCACAGGGATTGATAGAGGTCTACTGGAGGAGGATTCTTAGACGATCAATAGTGGATCATGAATTGGAAATTGGTGTGCCAATTATAGAATCTAGATCTCACCAATGACTATGAATTATATCTATTATTCATCAATCATCAATCCAAATACAAGGTAGGAACTTTTTCTTCATTGGTTGAATCTCTATTTTTTTATACCAAGACAATAAAAAATCAATTCCACTAACAGATTGACTGACGAGTTGAACATGCTTTGCAGGTATAGGTTTATCTTCTTTGGTTTTAGGAATTGATGTTTTGATTATTGTTTTTCATTAATTGTTCTAAAAGAAAATAATTAAGGTCAACCCAAACTCTTGCTAAAATTTATTCCTCGTGTTTTTTATGTGTACATTTCTCTCATCATTCCTCGCACATTCCACATTGTTAATTATTTTGGTTAGCGGTTTGAAAAATACCTAGTAATTGATTGTTGTGAAACTATTCTCTAGAATAACAGATCAACATCATGGGGTAAAGATCAATATTTATGACAAAAAGGAGGTTAGATGATGAAAATAGGTGATTGAGGTTTGGATCAGGGACCCGTTGTTCACGGGTTATGTGTTCGGTGGTGAAATGTGATGGAGGATGTTCAATGGAAAGTCAGGTGGCCAGAATCCATCCACTGATGAAGAATCAGGCATGGTCGACCATATATTTTTTTTCTATGGGGGTTATTAGTAGTGGATCTGCAGACGGTGATGATGTAAAGTGGAAGATGTGTGAAGAACCAGTGGATTCTAGAATAATCCTGATGACACAACATATAGTATAAAAAATACATGTCATGTGGATTGTGGATGTTATGGATAGGGTTTACACCTGAAGAAAGATACACACACAGTGTGGACCCCAACAGACATTCTGTGACCTTATTCTAGCAGCTCGGTGTGTACCCATATTATACATAGGCACAAACACATCCAGACATGAGCATTCCCAAAGTATAGGGGCACGATTGTGTACTTGAACATGACCAAAGTAATCAGACATGCCCAGGTACACATGCATGACTAGTGTACATAGGCACAAATATATTACATGGGAGGGGTCCAGAGGAGACGGGTAGACTCGGTCCAGCCAATACATGTTGTGTTCTCCTATCACACATCGTGTACTTTTCCCAGGGAAAGTTGAGGCCCTTGTTCTCTTCATTATAGATAAGTATTAGTAGGGTGTATTCCCTTGTCCCATACACATGTGAGATCATTGAGGCATTAGATATTGAGCATAGTATGTGATCCCTTATATGGTACTAGTCTTAGATAGAGTTCATTAATCCCTTTATGTGACCTAGGGTGTGATCCTCTATCATTCATTCTTCTTCCCTATGTGGGGTCTGAGGAATTTTCATGACCAACAAACATGGGCGTATGATCTCTTACTTAGAACATTATTCCAAGTAGGGTCATGTATACCCCATAGGTCATATGTTTGATATGATATTGGTCAAACAAGATCTTATAAGTTCCAATGTGTACTTATTCATGGAGATACCCAATGAGTACGACCTCTCAGACGAGTGGCATCAGTGTTATCAGGATCGTGGAGTGAGTTCTCTCGTATGAGAATTACTAAGAAACCTCAAGCAGAATCCTATGGATGGAAGTATGGTTGTGACCATACTTTGATACATAGTGTTTATCTTGAGTATATTTAGGTTTTTCAATTGTGATGTCTCATATTCTGATTTTCATGCCTTTGGGATCATGAGAATACTACTCTCTTGATTCATTATGTTCGTTGATTTTTAGGTGTCCTACTAGGTAGTATAATACTCACCCATACATGGTCTCTGTCCGAACATGTCGTGTCTTATGTAGATAACAATACTTTCTAAAAATTCCCAGGAGGACCATGAGCAAGTGGATCATAGTGATACTAACATACCATGGTTCATACCAGGTGTTACTTTTGATAGTATTCCCCTCCTTCATAGCAGGTTGAACTCTTTTATAGTTTTTTTGGTCATGTATTTGGACCATTCAACTTCCCAATACTTATTCATACTCTCATGTGGGATATAGATTCATACATGAAATGTGGAAATAGTTGTAATTTTATTTTTTATCATGGTTTTTGTGATTGGAGATGTGTGTGTGTGTGTGTGTGTGTGTGTATGGGAACCTTATGCTAAGGCCTCACATGTGTGTGATATTCTTACTCAGCGCTTTTCACTAACCTCTGTCCTATTGGAGGCGGGTTTGGAGTGTCACGCTTGGTTGGTCACTAGCCAGAAGGATCTCAAAGGGTTGTGTATTGGAATAGTGGTATTATATTGGTTCCATATTAGGATCATATTTCATAGATTATATATTTTTTGGGTTTTGTTTGGGAATAAGAGATATAATCTTAAAGATTATAAAGTTTGACTCTAAGGCTAGGGACTCTAGTGTTGGTGCAACAGATAATGTATCCATTCACAAGGCCTCTAATATATTTCTTGTTGAATCAGTATATATTGACACTGGTTGTTGGGAAAACATTATTATATGCATCATACAGGAATGGGTTTTGGCTTCAATGTACTTATTGAGTCAGCTCCCCAGATATACTCTTGACCATGGTACATCTTATTTATTTCTAGATTAATCTATGATGATTTCTAGATAGGATTCCATAACCAGACTATTTGGAATATCCTCATATTGTTGAGGCATTAGTACATGGTCATGTGAATCAGGTGTTACCTTCGAGTGGTTTTTGAGTTTTATTGCCAACCGTTGAGCAGGAAGTTTTACCGGTAGTACCGACTGTGTATGTGCACAAGATGAGCGCACTACAGAATTTTTATAGGTATTAAACCCTTATATTTCATGGAAATCTTGATCCCTATGTAGAGAAAGATTAACATGGGTCTTTTATGTGAGTTTTCTACCTTATGAGGGAACCTATGTATTAGATGGTGGTCTTGGTAGTGAGTCTTATTCATGAATCCACAATATGATGGTAGAGTTTGGTGACATAAATACATAATGAGAGAAATCTCTCTTGTATAGAGTTCAATTGTATCTTAAGGGAGAAGTTCTATCCATCCACATTTCAAGAAGTTCATATCTAGGAGCTTATATATCTTTAGTAAGGAAACATGATCATGGTAGAGTATTCATCAAGGTTCACCAACCACCATGATACTCTATAGATATAGTTCATGATCTTTTTTTGAGAAAGGACCTTTGTGTAGGTCCTACACCAATATAATAGGATGGGTGTGATATCTCTTTCCATTCTTACCTATGTTGGGGTTCTAGATCATGCTTTTTAGTGGAGATATTTCTAGTCAACTAGACACTGACATTTGGGGCCATTAGTGGGAATATATGAGTTTAGGATTTAGTAGCTGGTATTTGACAACAGACATAGGGACTTGTGGGGTGCAAGACACTTCAGGAGGCAATATTAGGATAGGGGGTTTGCAGTTCAGGGCTCTTAAGACAGATCAAGTATGATAATATAGAGGGAGTGGTTCTTTTGAGATGGTTAGGGACATCTAATGTAGGATTTTCTGACCCACCATGTAGCTAACATAGAGATGATCGATAGAACACCTAGGATGATACAATGGTTATAGTAGGATGGTCCATAGGGTTGAGGGAATGAAAAATAGTTGGACCTATTTCTACCACCACCCCCAGGTGGTCTATGTTAGGCTTAAGGATCTGGTCCTTAGGGATGAGGAAAACTGTAGGTAGTGGAAGACCATGACCCAAAGTATACAGAGATAAATAAAAGTATGATCTATTTCTTCTCAAATTTATCTTTACTATTTATAAACACAAGTATGATCCATTACTTTCTTGACACTTCCCTATTTTAGGATCTATAGATTTTGGTAGAGCCTTTTGCTCAACCTTAAATGTTGGATACTCCTATTAGAGGGGATTCAATTATCACACACTTCCGCCAATAGTTTTATTTGACTATAGGAGGAGAGATATTATTATGGAATCTCTTTATATCAGTGATGAGGGATTATAACTTCATACTAGGTTTAGACTTTCTATATACAATTCATGCACATATTGATTGTTCCAGGAGGAGGATGAGGTGTGTCCGTAATGATGGGATGAGGTTTTATTTTGTGGGTGAGAAGGAAATCCAGGTATATTAGGATGGGATCATACATAGGAGGATACAAATGATTCCTCCCCAGTTGGAAAGTATAACCCTTGGAGAGGTAGATTCTGAGAGCTATCAGATTCCAACAGTGGTGCCATAGTATGAGGAGGTCTTCCCTGAGGAAGTCTTGGGCTATCATCACCATATAGAGAAACCATATGAATAGAATTAAATATAGGGACTACCCCTATATCTACACTATCATATAGGATTACCCGCATAGAGCTTCTATATCTAAAGGTGAAGTTAAGGGATTTTCATATGATGGGAATTTTTAGACCCAATGTGTCACCCTATAGAGCCCCAGTGTTGTTCGCCAAGAAGGAAGATGAGAGAATGAGGTTGGGTGTGGATTATCATAACCACAACCAAGTGATCGTGAAGAATAAGTATCCACTATTGAGAATAGATAACCTCATTGACCATTTGAAATGGAAAATGTAGTTCTTGAAAATTGAAATTAGGTTAGGCTATCACCTCTTGTGAGTTCAAGAAGAGGACATAACAAAGATTAAATTTCAAGGTTTCTACAGTCACTATGAGTACTTGTTGATTCCTTTCAATCTGACGAACACCCCATTTGTGTTCATGGAACTCATGAACAAGATCATCCATACCTTTTTAGATCAATTTTTGATATTATTCAATGATGAAATCCTAGTGTACATAGAATCTGAGTAGAATCACACAATACCCTTAGGATGGTTTTGGACACACTTTGAGAGACCCATCTTAATGGGAAGCTATCAAAGTGTCAGCTATGGATTTGAGTGGTCTGATTTTTTGGACATTTCATCTCAATAGTAGGAGTATAAGTGTTCCCAATGAATGTTGATGCAACACTATCTTGGGATCCACCCAATAGCATAAATAGGGTATATAGCTTCCTTGGGTAGGATGTATACTATCAGATATTTATCCCTGATTTCTCTAGGATATCAGTAACTTTGAATTATTTAACCCAAAATGGGTAGCCTATAATTTTTAATGAGAGATTATAGTAGGCTTTTCAGGAGTTGATGTGGTGGTATAAAAGAACCCCCCATCTTGAGACCTCAAGAGGAGGGTGTTGAGTATATAGTGTTATGTGATGCCTCTATAATTGGGCTTCTAATTTTTTTAATATAGAGTTAGTTAGTGATCAGATATGGGTCTTTTCAGTTGAGTAACCATGAGTATAACTACATGACCCATAATATTGAGCTGGAAACAATGGTATTAACCATTAATATGTGGATAAAATACCTTATGGGTGAGTGTTTCATCATATATTTTGACCAAATGTGTCTAAAGTATATCATTTCATAGATGGATATTAACATGAGATAGAGGTGATGACTAAAGTTCCTCCAGGTTTATAACTTCAAGATAGAAAATACTTTCGATAAGGGGAATGTGGTGACAGATTCTTCTAGTAGGAGATCTTGTTCATATTTTTTGAGTGAGGTGTTAGAGTAGTTGACCTCATTGATGTTTTCCTTAGTGAAAATGGATAGTGAAATTTACCACTGGTTGATGGTTGTTACCCACCCACTTCTATATCATGTTAGGGAAGCCCAACATGGTGATACCGACTATGAGACCTTACATATTCAGATATCTAATGAACATGATCCTGATTGATTTTATGATGGTGGGAGAACATTATTATTTTTAGAGTAAAGATGATGGATACATTGAAATTAGGGAAGGAGGTATCAAGGTACTTTCATAGATCCCCCTTAGAGGTACATCCAGGTGTGTAAATGTTGTACTGAGACCTTAAACGTCAGTTCTGGTGGCCAGGGATGAAGAATTTTGTAGTAGATATTGTCTCTAAATGCCTCACTTGTCAGTTGGTGAATGATGAGGACCAAGTTCCAAAGAACATGGATCACCCCATAAGGTGCATGATTTGAAGTGAGATGTTATCTATATTGACTTTATGATGGGTATTCCATGAACATCTAGAAGACATAATTCTATCTAGGTGATTGTATACTGAATCACAAAGTCAACCCACTTCCAAACTTTTTGAGAGAAGAGTTCAGTGGATATATTAGGATGAATTTATATGTTGTATATAGTTGGGATTCATGGATCTCGCTCGATTATTATTTCATACCATGATTTTTCCTTCATGTCATGATTATAAAGAGGATTGTGGGAGTCCTTTGTGGATCAATTGTTTTTTAGCATGAAGTTTCACCCCAAGAATATTGTCCAAACTGAGAAAACCATTTAGGTTTTGGAAGAAATGCTTCAGGATTTCATGTTGGAAAATTTCCTTATATGGGAGGGTTTCCTAACCTTGATTGAGTTTCCATATAATAACAATTATCATTCCACCATCAGTATGTAATCACTCAAGGACTTGAATGGGAGACCCTTTAGATCATCGCTATGTTGGACTGATGTAGGGTAGTCTACACTCATGAGACTATAGTTGTGTAATATATGAAAGAAAATGTTAAAATCATCCATGAGTAGATTAGTAATTCCCAGATCCATCATATTTCTTATGTACACCGATGATGGAGGAATTCGTAGTTCGATGAGGGAGACTATGTGTTCCCAAAGGTATCACCTCAAAAATGATTATAGATATTTGACCGGGGAGATAAGTTATCCCAATGGTTTATGGGACCTTTATAAATACTGAATAGGGTTGGAAAGGTGGTGTAATTCTTGGCCCTACCACTATATTTAGATTGAGTACATGATGTCTTCCATGTATCGCAATTGAGGAGATATGTGCATGGCCCATTACAAGTTATCGAATGGGGTGATATGGACATCGATGATGGAGTTACCTTTACAGAATAACTAGTAGAGATCAAGTATCTATAGGAGAAGATCCTTTGTGGGTGAGTGATTCCCTTGGTTTTTTTCCAATGGTAGTACAAGAATCTGTAGGAGAGCACCTAGGAGTAGTACACTCCAATTCAAGCTTGAAATAATTACCTTTTTAGTAGGATTTTTGATTCTCTAAAAAAACCCTATGTTGGGGAAAATATAATTGATTTTTTCCATTATAAATATTTTAAATATTTTAAATAATATTTTGTAAGATATTCACTGAGTTGGCATGAGATTTTGGGGCTCGAGGAGGTTAGATATTAATAAGATTGATGACCCTCCTCCTGTATCCCCCATAGTTAAAATTTCTAAATTATATGAGAATCTCAGATAATATATACCCACATATGGTCTCTACATGAATCATCACTTGGAATAATTATATTTGTAAGAATCAATAAGCTGGGGGAATTTCAGAACACCTTTGTTTCACATTATCAGTATCTACCTAACTGTATATATAGATTGATAGACACAACTATTAATACATTTGGTTGTTCCACCCCCACGGTAGACCCGTGATTTTATCAAACCAACTATCTCCTCATCTACTTATCCAATATCCATGAATTTTATATGGAGATGGTTCAGGTTTAATTGTAGTAGCTACCTCCAAAACCCTAAGTAAATGCAACCAAATTGTTATAAAAATAAAAAACCACCCAAGTCACCACACCAAAAAAAAGTTATCACACCAACCTTAAACTACTCAAGATAATATATGTTCACAATCCATTATATATATATATATATATAATAGGTTTACACAGTTTTAATGAAACTAGAATTACCTAAACTACTTGATATATAATATGGTTGGACTAACTCAAAAATTAAAATAAGGATGAAAGGAAGTGAGTTGATATTGAGGATAGTTTTTCATAATTTTATTTCATTAGACATGATATTTCATGGGATTACTAGTGTTTATTTTTATCCTCTACTAGAACTATATAAATTAGAAAAATCCCTTCTTGAGGTTTCCTGTAACCAATTTAGATGCATGATGGGTAATCTTGAAATAGAAGGTAAATTTTAGGTCGATGCTCGCTCTCCCATTTCCCTTTTCTACATTGAGGTTCCTCCTATAAATTTCATCACATTCATTGTGCATTTAAAGGATATTTTTTATTAAAGTCAAAGTGATAGTAAATTAAGTTACATACTCATATTATTTTATCAAACAAAATTCTCCCTCAAATACATAGTAATTCATGAATAATCTCTCAATTAGCATGAATACAACGCATTTGAGAGAAAGTAATCGATAGTTAGATTCTTAAAAAAATATTTGAAAAAAGAAAAACATAGGCTTATAACTCTCGCACCAACATATGTACTTCAAAATTACACATTGAATAAAAAAATAGAACAAAAAAGTGTTAAGTCATAAAATAATGTGGTTGATGAAGAATATCTTCATGAAATCTTTTTTCAGATTCTAGATTGAGATCTCTCACTTTATTCACAATTCATCCTCCTAAGTTAGTAGTGGAACCTCCTCCAACCTTGTTGAATTTGGTTTTGGGTTCTCTTGTTCACGATATTCTCCTTTTATAGAAATGGTGCCCTTCTATTTATAGAGTGAATTGTCTATATTTTCAATTTTAAAATCTCTTTCTCCCACTAGTATTTTTCTATTTGAACTAGGCACTTGTATTTTTCTCTTAGAAAAAAAAATCTCCTCTATGGGATGCTTTAATATTTATCTTTATCTTTCTATACAAGAGAGAGTGGTGACTGGTTGAGTCTTCTTCGAGTTTGTGGTGGATTCTAATAATTTGTAGGTAGAATATGCTACATGTGTAATTATTTTTAAATCTTCTAAGTTGGAAGATTGTATTCTGTGTGGATAAGCTGAAGGATTTTTATTTTGAATAAATTAAAATATAACACCCTATGTCATAGAGTGTGTGGCTTCCATGCACTACATTCATGGGATGCATGGCCTATGGTGTAGTGAACTCTCCACACCCACAGTGTCTTACCCCCTAAAAAATGTTGGTTCTACCATTTTAGAACCCTGCCTAGGGTGTGGTGACTTAATCCTCAAAATTATTGTCTACCACCAATTTTTCCCCTCCATGTCATAGTGGAGAGCCTATGGTGTAGTGGCTTTTTTGTTTGATTTCCATTGTCCATAGTGTCGCATAGTCTTGGCTGCAGTGTGGTGGATCTAGAAATGCAGTGGAATTTGATCTCCCTCTGTTCATCCTTGGGGGATTCGTTTTTATTCAAAATAAGTTTAATAGTATTCATTTCATGCTCTAGAGGTGATTTGTGGTGACCTTGAGTTTATATAGTGGAATTTGGCTCGAAACCAAGACAACCTGGTGGAGGCCATGGTGGTTCTCAGTGATTTGGATTAGCGATATCATGGTTTGCGGCAGAGAGGATTTGGCTTGTGTCATAATAATGTGTCCAACAATGATGATTAATGAGTGGAACATAAAGATTTTATATTTGTAATTTCACAGTACCCATGCCACAGAATGTACCCCACATAGAAGTTTCAGTTGGGAGTGCTCTGCCTAATAAGTAACAGTGTCCCCTTATCCACCTGATAATTTAGATGGGAGTTGGAAGATTCCCTACACTACCGGGCACCATCCTGCACTAGTGAAAATCCCCTCTCGTCACCATGTGGAACTAACCCCCACACTCTAATGTTCTCTTGTGCCCATGTTGTAAAAGGTATACTCCTAATAACTCTTTCAGACCTTGTGGCCTTCCCCTTGGGCTTTCCTAATCATTCGACCCTTTCATGGGCTATCCATCTGGCTTACGACATGTGGGTTGAGGGATATCATGGGTTGGACCATTTTTAATAATTATTATTCTCTTTTACATTTTATATACAAACAAAAAAATACTCAAAATAATTAAACAAAGTAAAACAATTATTTTTCTTTATTTTTAACCCATTTTCCAAAATTTCATTCAAAATTACAATTTACCCACAAATGATCACTAATAATTAATATATGGGTATTATCAATTAAAAATTTCAATTATGAATTAAAATTTTAAAATTGCATGAAAAATATGAACTCATGAAATCCCCCACACATATACAATGATGGACCTC
This sequence comes from Viscum album, assembly GCA_963277665.1. Classification (NCBI taxonomy): domain Eukaryota; kingdom Viridiplantae; phylum Streptophyta; class Magnoliopsida; order Santalales; family Viscaceae; genus Viscum; species Viscum album. Next base: position 767,068,617 of record OY728137.1, read on the forward strand.
AAGCATAAATATTCACTACGAATCAGAAAGGAAACCCCCATTCTAAAAATATTTTAAATTCGAAATTAATATAAAAAAATGATTTTCGATGAAAAAAATGAATTTTCAATTATCGCATATAAAAAATTATTCCAACACCTAACTATAACATTGTATTTTAAATTTCCAATGAAAATGATGTGACTTCTCATCTCTTCTATTCAATCCTTTTAACTCATCATTATTAACATGCCATGTAGTGATCTACCTCACCCTTTTTTATTCACTCATCACTCAAGGTAAAATTTATATGTGAAGTTCTCCTCATACATTGAGCACTTACACCAAACTTTTGAATTTGAAAATGATCTACTTTATCCACTTAGTTTATAAGAATTTTACTAAAAATAAAGATGACAATGAAACTTAGGATCAAATGATTCTAAAGCTAAAGGATGGCCTCAAATTGATTAATAAATAATTAATATCAAAAAGGAGGTTAATATCTACATATTAATCATGATAATCAATGTAAAAAAATGACATTCTCCTCTTAAAAATTACATATTACCCACTTCCAAATTCCAAGTAAGGCGATGAATAATGAAAGTACAATGAATAAGTTACCCCACCATTTTTTCATTTTTTTCTCACTTCTTAAAAAATTGATCTTTGAGAAGTCTCATGTCAATCACCCAACCCCAACTGATAAAAATAATTTTTCAAGGGATGATGACTTTTGATCCTTCATAACTCAACCCCTATTATTTTAATTTATTTATTTTTAGTGGGGTAATAAATTGAAACAGTAAATGGTGACATAGACATTATTCAATTATAATTAAACACCGAAAGAATTTTCCTCAAGAAAACACATCCACTATTCCATGATCCCCCTTTCCCCCCAAACATGAACTTTAAAAATAATGTAAAACATTAGAGTCTGGGTAGAAGTGGATAAATTGGATTAAAATGGTTATTTGTATCAAATTTAATTCATGTTCTCTAAGGTATTATAGAAATAATAATGATAGTTAGATCTCAATGATAGTGGATTAATAAAAAAATCCTCAATAATATTTTATGTGGATTTTATAACCATCACTTTTACAAGACATAAATCCAAATTCTAGTAGGTAACATGTCCTAAGTTCTCCCAAGGAATTTTATAAGAAATAATTGGAAAAATCCAGCTTAGAATCCTCTCGATAACAAGAGAAGATAATTTTAATTCAACCACTCATTGAATTTTTTATAAAAATAAATCAATCAAAGTGAATATCATAAAATAAAATCATCAAATATGGAAGGGAATTTTCAGCGACATATGACTAAAAAATCATGATTCATTGAATTAAAATCCTATGTTTAACTATAATCATTAAATTTTCCCATCTTACTTGTTTAATTCAATCAACATAAAAATTAAAACATTGCATCTTGGGGTTCTTAAAAATTTTAAGTAATATGGATTAGAAGTAAATCATTAATATAATTATGGGAATACATTTTTTCATTAAATATAAAAAATAGAACAATTCTTGGAAATTTAGGAGAGTTTAAGTTAATTCTAAAAAGTATAGCTTACTCCCCATTGACATGAATCTCTTATACTCTTGTAGCTTACTGCCTTTGTACGTCATAATCCTACAAATGAATTCAAAATAGTGAAAAGACAAGGTCCATGATATTATGTTCACAAATTATGGGGTAGGTTTCACTAAATCTAAAATTAAATCCTAAACTAGAATAAAAATAGATAAAAACATAGGTTGTGTCTAGAAAATAACATTTATTAATGTTATTAAGATCAACCTTACCTATTGGATCATGTAATGGGGGTAGGGAATTTATCTAACCATCTCATATTGAACCAATTGCTTCTTTGATGAGTGTATGGTGTAGCTCTTCTTGTATTCCTCCTCCTTGAAATCTCATCTTCATATTGTTGAGGGAAGTAACTGGCATCAGAAAACCCCACTGTCTGAAATAAAAGATCATGGGCTATCCAAACATGGTACCCCTCCTCTTTTCTTATTTTATTGGATGATGTTCATCAAATTTTACACTCATATTTAAAATTTAAATAGCCACCCTTTAATCTTCTTCTCCATGGGGATAATCTACCATAAGGTCCAAAGTATAATTCCAAATGTTATCATACCCAACTTTTTATTCCTTTTTCTTGTCTTATTATTCATCAGTGGAGGGTCCCACTACTTCTTCTTTACCAATAAGTGGGGGTAACCAAAATACAGAAAATATTACATTCATGAGGAAAAAACATGCTCTATCCAATCTTATTTTACTTACTCTTGTACTTCTATTCCTTCCTTTTTACATTAATTATAGTTGATGTTATAGTGTTTTCTTGTTCAGTAGGTTCTGGATGTTCCTCCTCTATTATTTCACACATGTTATCCCACAATTTAGCATCTCACATCTCCCTTCCTTCCTTATTATTATTTTTCTAGTAGGAATTATAATTTTTTATCACTATCCTCCTCAATAAATAGTGTTAAGGTGTTTTTTAGGGGGAATTAAAAATTAGAATGAGGGTTGGAACTTACCTCTTATACCTCAGTTTCCTTGTTTATTCTCTCTAGGAGTTTCAATCCTTCTTTGAACTCAAATTCCTTGTTATGGAGTGCCAATTCATGATTTTGGCGTGGTTGTGGTACTTTCTATTTTTTTGAACATCCCATACTTAATGTAGGATTTTCTTCTTGAGTTCTTTAATTCATTGTGTGAGATTTTAAAACTAGATCAGCAATTGGATCTGTGCCTCAATTCCTGATTTTTCCCAAGAATAAAAACTAAAAACACATAATATGTAAGGTAAAATAAGAATTAATAAGAAATTAATATAAAATTAGAAAATATAAAATTTTAAGATAAAATATTTTTCTAAGTATTTAATTTAAAAATGTGTTAATCCCTATAAATATTGCTTGTTTTTATGTCTCCTAAGAGCATCGTTAATTCCCTCGATGATATCAAAATAAAAAATTTATAGTAACTTGATTATAATAACAACTAGAATGAAGAATAGTGATAGTACATGATTGATTCCATGAATAATAGGGATATAATTATTCAATAGGATTAAAAATTTTCATGATTATAACTAATCTAGAATTACCAAAATGACTTGAGAGATATTGTGGTTGGACTGAAGAAAAAAATGAAAATAAGGATAAATACAAGTGAATTTATTTTGAGGATGGTTTTTCAAAAATTTACTTGGTTATACATGAGTATTTTTAGGGTAGCTGATTCTATTAGGTGATGTAAAAGCATTAATAACCCATTAGTCTTATCTTATCACTACCCATTCCTAAGTGTAAGTGAAATTATGTGACTATTTATTTCATGATGGGGTTTCTGAGGAAATCTTGAGATAATGACGTAGTATGATTTATTTTTAATTCGTTAACTAAGGTTTAATATTCATTACAAATATGAGATACCTTATACATTGTTGAGCTAGGAAATCCCTATTTATATGAGAAATTATTAATTCTTGGGGTGGCATGAAGTAGCATCTCTGATAGGGATACCCATATTAAATCATTCTTCTCAAAAGGGTTTCAAAAGTATCTTGTTATATAGGTGATTCTGAGTGTCGCATACCATACATAGACATATGGCTAGTCTAAGTTGACTATTTGGATACTAGAGGACATGATTATTGAGTGTTTATTAAATTTTATAGGTTTATAATAAAACTATTTAGCACATATAGTATTTTCATACAAAAATAGTTGTTATGGACAGACTTAGATGGATCTTTTCAAAACATTATATGGTAGGAAATGCATATTTGACTATACTATTTTGACCCTTCACATGTGATTAATAGTAACAATGTTTCGCTTAAGGTAGAAACTTACTTTTAGGTGATACAAGTTTTTTTTGGGGATGAGAGTGAAAAGAATATATACTTGAAGTAGATTAATCTAGTATAAGTGCAGTGGAATCATGATTTTATTCAAGAGGATATTAGCGGAGGATTCCTATTAATTATAATGATTATAGACATTTTCCAACAACACAGATGAATGAGGTGTTTGAAACTCAACTAAAATTAATACAAATTTAATATCCATTAATTATAAATTTAAAATATGTGAGTAAAATTATTGATATACTTTTAATTTGATAGTTTTTTATTTATAATTTTTTATTTAAATTATCCAAATTCCATTTCATGCCAGAAGACCATAGATAATATTGGATGGAAATATTGATACATTTAGTTGATATTATGGAACATGTTTAATGAAACATATCTAAGCATTCAAAATATGTATAAAAATATATCTGAATGTATGTATTTTTAGTTGTAGAAGATATTTTTTTATATTAACAGTGAATCAACTCATGAAATATTAGAATCATTTATTTAAAAATAATAATACACACTCATAAAAAATTAATTTTTATTAACAAATAATTTATCAAAAGATTTTTAAAAATTAAAATGAGTCATTAAAACTTATAATCATGTATACATCTTGTTTTTAGAGTTCTCTAAGAAAATATCAATATTTGTTTTCTTTTATTAACTAGTGTTTATATTTATATATTTTCCCTAGTGTTTTTTTCTCTAACTAGATATTTATATATTATTTTTTATAAAGGGCCACAACCTAGGCCACTATTTAATAGAAAAAGAGATTTGGGTTCACATTCACTAGAATCCAGACAATAGTTTCATGATTGATCCCGCTAGAGACATCGAGGTAAGTATTTTCCATTGTAATTTATTATTAAAAATTACTATAAATACAAAATAATGGCATAATAATTAATTATACAAACTTATTAATTTCATATACTATATTCATTTCCAATAACTTCATATTTACAGGATAAAATTTAAGATGTTTGGGATGTAAAACCAAATTAATCATCACCAATTTACAAAAATGATGCAATTACACTATTTTAAGGGATGGTTCAACTCAGGAATACATATTGGGTGTGTTTTATACCAACCCCAAAAAAAATTTGTAGTTTAGATTCATCCATTATTACTTCATGGACTTGGTAATTACTTATCCCTTGTAATAACCATATAAATTAGAAGTAGAAAATATTAATAATCCATCATGACCTATCCCAACATTGGATATCCATGCATATTAAATAAGTACATACAAAATATAAACAATCTAAACAAGTCATAATCATAAAAAACATGCATCCAAAATATACAACTAAATAAATTATAGTGTAAAAAGATACATTAAGACATAATAAAGAATACACCCAACTGAACTGGTCGATAAATTATCAATCCTAAAAATAAAACAACAACCTAATCACCTCAACTTGATAAATTCACACTTACCCTCACCGCCCTTCTATCAATGGGAAATGATGGATACCCAACCAATGTCATTTCTTAGTAACATGAATAAAATTCAAAGAGCTACATATAGTCATAAACACCAGTGTGCATGTCGGTTGTGTGTGAAACATGCCATCTAGGATCACACTAGGGTGTAAGAAATTTCATTCATAAAAAAAATTCAATAGTTATAGTTTTAACAAAACATCGAAAATATTTTTTTCACTTTTTAGTTAGGATGAATAAATAAATTATTCAACATACTTTTTCACTTCCCTTTTTAAAACCACAAAACAAGACTCTCTAGAAACAATGCATAATAGGTTTAAAATCATTAATCTGAAACCCAATATTGAACAAAATATTTTCTTTGAAATTTTCCATTCAATAAAGGAAATTAAACTTTCAAAATATAGAAAGAAAGACCCCATCCTCTTTCATATTTTTACAAATTCATCATCAAATAAAATTTAGAAAATAATTAAACCTTGACTTTATAAACAAAATTTTCCAATACATTTAGGAAACATTTTGAAAATAAACTAAAATATTATCATAATCAAACACATCTATACAAGGAAAAAATATATAAAATATATATAATAAAAGTAAAATAACCAAAAAATCGTTCATTTGGACCAAATCAATGCTCTAGGATTCAATTATGTCAGGAAAAAAATCCAATATATAATATCTATTAGAAATAAATCATCATCGTAAACTCTCTGAGTTCTAATATGAATAATACAATAATATTTTTCTTGATTTAGTCTCTCTACGGTCCCCCTAAGTAAAACCCAATCATCACATTTTTCACTTTATTGGAACACTGAGTAATACACACACACACACAACTATAGGATGGTGAAACTCTATTTCGGAACTATCTAATGTGTGCACACCAGACTAGTATGAAATATATATATATACCTTATATTAGCCAATTAATTTCACATGATATCAATAAATATAGGTGATAAAGAAACAATTCCCAAGACCATTACATGAATCAAAAATACCAAAACTCAATAAAATAATCCTGATATCACCTCATAAATCCTAAAAAGAAACAATGTATCTCATTTTATTAAATAAATTAATCATATAATATAAAAATAATCCAAACATCCCCATTAGGGCCACAACATATAGGAATGTAAAATCTTAAAAAAGGGCCTTAACGATGATCACATAGTCATAAAACAATTCATTTATCAAAGTTCCAAACAAGCCTTTCAAGGTAGACTGGGAACACCAATCCATTCCACAATATTTGAAATATCATTTGAAACATCACTCAAATTCTCATTATCAAATCATAATTTTAAATCCACATTAAAATCAAAACATTTTGTTTCAAACCTGTCTTGAGAATACAAGGTCCAACATGCCTTTAGAACACTATGTTAATAACCATAATTTCATATTTATCAAAAAAAAATATATAGAAAACATAAATTAATTACTTGAAAACCAAATAATTATAATCATCCTTTTTAAATCCCCCAAACTAGTGGAAAACACTCTTTTTAAAACCATTTAATTAATTTTAAAGAGACAGTCATGAATTTATTCAAACACACAACCTTGATCCAAAACCCTTCAAAATGATATATATAACTCATTGAATTCCCCATAATTCCAAGTATATAAGGTCCTTGGTAAACCATTTTACAACCATTCAGTTGTAACGAGAAAATAAAAAAAATAGTCATGTGGTTTTTCTCTAATGTTTACTAATCTATGCAATAAATTTGAAAAACCACACCGCTAAAAAATACAACACTACTACATGACCACCCTCATGGTTTCCCTGTATTGTGAGCATACCATGTACCAATACCCCATCCTAAAATTTGATCAGATAGTTTCCACTATAAATATAACTATTTGGAACTAATCATGCACTACCCATGTAGACTAACCATGAACTAATAAAATGAATAGGAATAGAACCTTCACAATACTTCATGCATGGTTTCCCCTTAAACGTTTGAACTAAACTGTGAAAAAGAGAAAAATATCCATAAAAATCATATGACTAAATGGTTATTCTACAAATTACCATTAATCATTCAATTACTAATTCAATTTATTACATTGGTCCTAGACCATTAACATGTAATCTATTTTAATAAAAAAATTCCATTCCCATGGTGAATCTATATCAATCAATCACCTATATGTCATGTCGTGCTAAAGACACTTTATTCCATTATCCAATCCATTTTTAATAAAGGTTTCTCTCACCCAAAGCGTATTCATAATCCAGGTAACATAAAAAATTGAATCCAAAGGGTTCTAACCAATATTACAATCCATTATTTACCATTAAACAATGAATAAATAAATTAGAGTGCATGTTACCATGGTGAAATTCACAATATTGAATATACTTCACAATTAAAAAGACCATAGGGTTAGGATTCAGACTTACTACCTTTAACTGAATATTAAGAAACACCAAAAAAGGTAACACTAAAGGAAAATAATGTAATGGAGATCAATGAAAAAACCAAGATCACACCATATCAAGATCAAAACCCAGCATGAAAGTGGTCGATTGGTTTACACTATAATGACAGATAATGATGGAAGAGAAGGGAAAACTTAAATATACTAACTCACTGAGGATCAGATATAGAAACTAAATGTTCATGGTAGAGGGAAGGGGAAAAATCACCTATAAATCATCCAAGGATGATGGGAGGAAGGGATTCACTGAAACATTGAATGAATCATACACGATTCCCACTTAAAACCATTGGATTTGAGGAATACATTATGTGTAATCCTTTCAAATCATTTATTTCCTAATTTTTGAGTTACACTAAAAAACCGGTCACCTCAGTTTAATATTTATCCTAATCAACATTTATAGGATGTGAACTTGGTTCCCAGTGTGTACTCACTTAACATCATGAACCAGTTCTTGACATGTGTTTGGCGGTAGTTACACATCATGTAACATGTACAAGGTGTGTAAATTCTCTAGAGACAATTTTCACCCCAATTTCTATAAAAGGAACCAAACCACCTCCAAAGCCTTCCAAATGATGTAAAACCATCATAAACCAATTTAACACATTTATATTTAAACTCCATTAATTCAAATAAACATAAATCCTAGAAAATTAGTTCATTTTTCCTAACAAAATATATCTATCTCTAAATAAGACTCACCCACCAAGATCCCATGAAAAACTTAAATAGGAATGTACCTAGAAAAAAATAAAGGCTCTTATAACCTACCCCATTATATAATAGATCATCCCCAAGCTACTCCAAGCATCACTGTGGGGTCTTGATGAACATGTCTTGGTACTATGATCACATATCAAACTCCCTCTCCTTGGTCTCCTCCTAAACATGCTCATGTTTCCACTACACTTGAACAAGAGGTATAATACATCATCAGAGATAAGTCTCACTATGGTTTATGATCCATATCGGATGATCCTCAAAGTATTCTTAATCACAAAGCTCTAGTTTCTTAATGTATACCACATGAGAAGGGACGGGATAATATCTTTGAATCTATGATACATGAAACATGTTGTGTATGGTACTGTATCATTTTGGAAGGTCTAATCGGTATTCCATGATTGAACCTATTCACTATCTAAAATAGCCTAAAAACTGGGCTCTAGATTTCCCTATTTCATTATAGGAAATTTAGAAAATCTAGGTGACACCTGAAGGAAAAAATTATGGCCAACCTCAAACTATAGAGGTCATCTTCTCTGGTCAGTGTATGATTTCTTCTTTCTATGTGTAGTCACCAACCACCTTATGATCAACTAAACATGATTATACATCTTTTTCATGAGACTATTCCCAACAAGTGTTAACTCACCTAAATCCAACCAACAAATAGGTGAATGGAATAACCTTTCATACAAATACTTAAAAAGTGACATCTCGATTGATGACTATAAGTTTTTATTATAAAAAACTCCTTGAGTTCCATATTCTTATCCCATGAACCACCAAAATCCAATATAAAAGCTCAAAAAATCCTCTAGAATCCAAATATTTCTCTCAAATTGACCATTAGTCTATGGATGATAGGCCTTACTCATAAGAACCTACAATCCCAGATCCTTCGAAATACCCAACCAGAATCATGAAGTGAAGTGTGGATCACTATTACAAATGATACTCCTTGGAACAACATGTAATCGAACTACCATGTAAACATAAATACTACCCATATCATCGACTATAAAGGTCTCTGCGATAGGGGGAGCTCTCCCTCTCGACCTTTAGGGTTTCCTTGTAGAGCCGACATCGCCTTCTGATGACTACTTCCTTCAGTTTTACTCTACTTGATCCTGCTCTCCTAGTTTGTGTTGGATGATCTTCTGAGTTTTGGGATTCAGACTCCTCTGAGTTTGTTTTGATCTAGTTTAGTCAGCCATTCTACGCAACTGAGGGCCTCATTCATCTCTATTTCTACTCTTTTGTTCTATCTTATCATGAAAAACTCTATCTCCAGTCTGCTGTGAAGGATTTTTATAGAGGATTAGGATTGTGATGATGGATTTTGGAATGGGATCCACATTTGATCCGGTTTTGGGTTCATCTTTTAGTGCTTTTGAGTTATGATATCATCACTCACTATCGATGCCCTGGTTCTATTCTACCTATACTCTTGCTTTCTGATTCATCGAACTAGAGCCAATTTTGGTCTGATGTGATGGATTTTGATGTGGTTTGAGATGTGTTTGTGGAGATTTCAACAGTGTTTCAGGAAGAACGTACTGAGTTAGATTCTTCTCATCCTCCAGGGTGGGTTTTGTTTCTGCTGGGATCACTTTTGGTTTTTTGGGTGTGCTTTCATCTTCTGGTAATTCAACATGCTTTCGTATTCTACCTATACTCATGCTTCCTCATTCATATCTATGGTGGATGTTCTGTAAGTGGATGGTTCACTATATGATTATGGTGCCTTTTATTGAGGCATTGACGGTTCGTCAGCAGTCTTCCAATGGGATGCAGTTGATCTGGCGGTGGCATGTGTGTTAATGCTTCCAACGGCAATGGATTCATCGAGAGTGAGTGGAGGAAGACGGAAATCATGACTAAATTGGTGCATCATGACCTCAATTTACTTATGGCATAGATCTTGAGAAAATCAGATGTCTGGTAATCCTTTGGCAGTTCAATTTTTTCCAACTTGTATGGGCTATTCAAATTTGATTTTTAAAATTTAAAATTTAGATTCAGGGTTAAAAAAAGGTCTCTATGATAGAAAAAAAGTGGGCCAGCTTCGTCATTCAATACATAATCTCCCATAATGCATCATTATTATAGGGTGTCCTGTGTAATCCTATCACAAAATCCATAAAGACATCATCCCAATTCAACTCAATAATGGGCATAGGATACAACAGCTCAGTTGTCCTTTGATTCTTGGATTTTAGCTGCTGATAACTGAAACATCACACCTTAAATCCTGTTATAAATGTCTTTATTCCTAACCACCATAACTATCTATGGAGATCACAATACATCTTTTTCAAACTAGGATATTCCCCCATCTAGAAGAATGAAACTCTCTCATCAACTCCCCATGAAAACCTGTAGGAACCCATACTTGACCATGAAAAAAGAATAAAATTTCCACTACTAAGATACCATCATGATGGTATCGCCCCACCATATAATCTGTCTCTCAAAACTAGGCCCTCTGGATTAGATAAATCCTCTATCTTGATATATTCCAAAATCACAAGTTTAATAGATGTTGAATTCAAAGATAATTATTCCTATGACTCCTGAATATCCAGATCCATTTATGAAAAGAGTTCCATCATCCAATAATCATCACAATAATTTTGAATTGCCTCCATCTATGTCTTCTAACTCAAATCATCAACAACGCCATTTCTCTTTCTCGGTGTATAATCCAACTTAATGTCTAAAGACTATAGATACTCAACCCACATCCTCTATCAAAGGTTTAGGTCCCACTGAGAAAAGATGTTCCTAAGACACTTGTGGTCCATGTACACCATATCCCTCTCACCCATAATATAATTTTTCAAGCATCTCAAGGCACGTACCACTACTACCAACTCCAGATCGTGAGTAGGAAAATTTCTCTCATGTTGTCTCAACTCTTTGGATCCATAAGAAACCAATCAATCCTCCTACATCATAACTTCTCTAAGTCCAACTCTGGATGAATTCTAATACATGGTATATGATTTATTTTAAATAGGAAATGTGAGGATAGTTTTTGAGGTCATTCTTCCTTAAATCTCTTGAAAATATTTCTTATAATCATCTGACCAAAAAAAATTACCCATTTCTCAGTCAGCCTGAACATCGATGCTGCCAGATAGGAGAAGTCCTAGATAAATCACTAATAACAACTTTCTAAACCTATAAATCTTCAAATCTCGAATAAATTCTTGATTTTAACCCAATATACCATGTAAAAAACCTTCTCTATTTCCACTGACACTTCTACCTCTAATATTACATGGCCCAAGAAGTTCACTTTATCAATATAGAAAATACATTTTGTTATCTAGGTTTTAAGGCGATACTCTCTAAATGTACTCAAGATGATGATAAGATGTTGGGAATGATCATATGTTAAATGGTATTACACTAAAATGTCATCAGAAAAAACCACCAAAAAATGGTATAGAAAAGAATGAAATATTTTATTCATCAAGTCCATGAATACCATTGGTGTGTTGGACCAACCAAACACCATCACTACAACCTTATATAAGCCACATCCTCTCCTAAACATAATATGAGGTATGTATGAAGGTCCCCCCATCAACTAATGGTATCAAAATCTCAAATCAATATTGGAGAGAATCCTGGCACCATTTAATTGATTGAAGAGATCATCAATGCACAGTTAGTGTATATCGGTTCTTGATCATCCTCTTGTTCAATCCTTGATAATCCCCACATAAGTGAAAAGTCCTATCATCCTTATTGAAGAAAATAATTGAATAACCTTGTGGAGACGTACTAGGTCATATGAATCCTTCATCATCTTGATATTCCAACTGAACTCTAAAATCATGTAACTCTACTGGTGTTATTCAATAGGGTAGAGTAGAAATTGGTTCTACTTTGGGAACCAACTTAATCTTGAACTTGATCTCTCATTTAGGTGGTAAGCTGTAGAACTCGTGATGAAGGAAATCCTAAAAATATTCTACCACTATAGTAAAATAATAATGCAACATTCCACCATAATCTAGAGAAATACTAGCTATCTATCCTGTGATAAAATCTAATATTCACTGAATTGGTCCTACATGACCATCCTAAAGATCCCGGTCACCCTGATGAGAATAGACACCTTCTTCTGGAGATAGAAAGGTAAGTCTCCTATGGTAACATTCAATATGATCCAGGTATATAACTAGCCAATACATACCAAGAATAAAATAGAAACATGTCATTCATAGCATAAAAGGTTCCCATAAGAAGCAGTAACCACCAATATCTAGTGAAAATGACTTGAAATGCTTTATATTCTCTTAATGCACTCTCAGCGATGAATCGATGGTCAAAAAACAATCTATTTTTTTCCAAATACAATCCCAATCCATTTTTAAAAAGATCATATAAAAAGGAATGTGACACTCCTATATCAAACAAAACACAATAACAAGTAGGTGTTATAAGAATTGCATATCTGACAGTAGAAGCTCATGCAACCACACTGGCTGGAGTAGACTACGTAATGTATAGCTGAGTAGCCCCTATAACCTAGGCTAAAATATAATTCCTTATGTTGTTTTATCTACCTTAAATGGACACTCTTGTGTGGGCGTACCACGTCACCTACCTCAACCTGAACATCTATTTGAACTCCAACTACCAGTCTACTGAGGAGCAGCTGAGTCTTTCTCAAATTACAGTACCTATCATGATCCCCTTCCACTGCTCAGTTTTGACATTCCCTTAATAAAACCATTATGGGTGGCCCATCATGTTGCAAGAATGACACTCCAAAGATAGGTATAGACACTGAGGCCCCTTGTGGCCCAACATGCCACACTGACATAACTTCAATGGGGCAGAGTCATGTGATAGATATCCACTAAACTAACTTCTCTAACAACTATTTCCTTGGAAAAACTATCCTATTAGTGCTTCTTACCACCAGAATAAGGGATCTCAGTTCACCATGATGAAACATCCTGGATGCTACTTGAGGCCTCTCTTAGACTCCCTTCCATTATAAGTGTCTGTTTTATCATGTCTGAAAAGATACTCTATCGAAAAATGTTCACATTTGATCTGATCTCATAGTGAAGACCATACTAAAAACATCTCTACCTGGAGATCTAATCATCTTCTAGAGATGGTACAATTCATTGTAGGTTATTTAAGCATCCTGCATAGTCTATCACACATATAACCTCCTATTGTAGGTGTATGATCCCACAAACCTTCTCATACCTCAACGTATCTGGATTGAAGTGTCTCCATAACTTCACCTATAAATCCTTCAAATATTACTCCTCCTACTACCTAGACTTCTATAAAATATCCCAACAATGCTTGGAAGGTCCATGGATCATAATTCCAGAAAGATTCACCCTCCTTTATATGGGTGTCTCAAGATTCTTGAATATTTTCTGGACTAACTCGATCAAGAACTCAGCTACTTGGGGGCCACCCTCCCTAGTAAATGTAAGAAGATAATAAACCTAGAACTCTCTCATCAGCTTAGGCATCAAAGGAACAATATGAACAATATCCATTTTTATAGAATGAATGAACCTCAAGAAGCTATCATGGAGTTAAACATCAGTCTGATCCTCATGAGATACATGAATCTCTAGGTCAGCTACATTAGGAGCATACTTATTTCCACTCTCCTGATGCTCAACTCAAATACAATGAGGTGTAATTTTACAAACAAGACAAACTCACCTCATAGATCACTGTATATAATAACAATTTCAACCTCAAAAGATGATAAAAATAGAAAACCACTACTCCTAGTATCTCTAAACATGGATTAGAATTGTTTTATCATGACATATCAGTTCTTTTCTTTTCATTTATTAGTTATAACTAGTATACGATTTAACAGTTCGATGAAGAAAAATATATTGAATGCTAAAAATTTGTCTCCATCATGAAAAATGCATATATATATATATATATATATATATATATATATCCCTATGTGTTAATCTTGATGCATGCATACTCATCTCACGTCATATCGAGGAACGAGTAAAAATATCAAGAAACAATAAACTTCACACAACATGTGAATCACCCAAGGTGAAATAACATCAACACTAAAAAAGTGAACAACATAAAAGACAATTCAATTCCTGGGAACTCAAAATTTTCCCCATACATGGGTTAGCTACTCATATGAACAAGCTCATTACCAATTCCCGACACATCCCGGTCTCCTTTCCACCTTTCCTAATTAGTAAATCAGAAGAAAAGAAAAACAAATTGTAGCTCTGATATCACTTTATAACATCTCCTGATCCATAACTCTATCACATAGAAGAAAATGGTTGGTTATGGGACCTCAATCACACCTCCCCATATGTTAGAGGATACCAAATTGTAGTGGGGGTATGATAAGTATAGTGGGAAGATTGTACCCCCTTGTATAGAGTTAAAAGTCATTGGAAATAAATAACAAATAAAAGCATCATAGTATTGAATAACAATGGAAACCATATATCAAACGAATGGTAAATAAAGGAGAATCAAATAAACCAAGAATAATGAATCAATTAGTGAAAACATGATATGTATTTAAATATCAAGATGAAAAAATAAAAATAAAAGAGTCAACATACACAATATAAGCTCAAAAGGCCCCGGTCTGGAACACCAGGTTGGTCTCATCCCCAAACTCCAAACCAACCAGAAAGCAACAAAATCTGCCATAAAGTCCCTTTCCTTTGTCCAAATCTTCATCCATGTAATCTAGTTGAGTACTAAATGGTTCCTGGATAGGGTGTGAGTAAGTATCAGTAGGTCTACATCACCGTGTCTAAATATAACCAGTCTGATAGTAAGCGCATGAATTAAAGTGATAAACAAGGGTATTAATTAATCAATTAATACAATACATAAATCATCATTCTTCGGCACCATGTTGGAATGTCTCTAATCATGTAGCACATCCATTCCAACCATAACCATATATCCAAATAACCTGCTTTGGTTCCATGTCGGTATGTCTCTGAGCATGTAACAAAACCATACCAACTATAACCATATATCCATGGTAACATCACACAAATATAGTCCAATCCCTCTTTATAAGAATATTAGCATTGGACTGGGTGAGGCCTACTCAATAGAAGCATTACAGCGTGGGACTGTGTAGAGCCCGCTCAATATAAGCATTATAGAATGGGACTAGTTTGATCCCATCATTATAATAATTATAACATGGGACTAGGCTGATCTCTCTCAATATAAGAATTATAATACAAGACTGGGCCGATCACACTCAATATAATCATTAAAACATGAATCACAACACATGTCTCAATAATAAGAATATCACAATATCACATCATATGACTAAATGGTTAATTCAAAAAATTGTTGTTAATCTTTCAATTACACATTCTATTTATTAATTTGGTCTTAAACCATTACCATGCCAACCATTTCAATAAACAAGTCCATTTCCATGGTGAATTTATATCAATAAATCATCTATATATCATGTCATTCTAAACACCCTTTAATACATTATCCAATTCATTATTAATCAAGGGTTCTCTCTCCCAAATTGTGTCCATAAGCTATGTCACATAAATAATTGAATCCAAGTAGATCCAACCAATATTTCAATCCATGATTTCCATTAAACAATGAATAAATTAATTAACGTGAACCTTACATTGGTTAAATTCACAATATTTAAAATACTTTGAAATTAAATACACCATAGGGTCAGGTTTTAGACTATTATTTTTAATCAGTTGTTAAGCAACCCCAACAATGGGTAACACCAATAGAAATGAAGGCAATGAAGATCAACAAAGAAACCTAGATCAAATCAAATCTCAATAAAAACCCAACATAAAATTAGTCAATAGGTTTACACTATAATGATGGAGAAAGATGGAAGAGGGTGAAATTTAATTAGACCTATTCACAAGGTATTAGATGCGGAAAAGGAATGTCCGGAGTGGAAGGAAGGGGCCCAAAGTTTTCGGTAAATCATCTAAGGTCATAAAGAGGAAGTGATATATTGAAATGTTTAAATAATAATATGATTTTCCCACTTAAAACTGTTGTTTACAAGGAATAAAAAACATGTAATCCTTTCACATCATGTATTTATTCATTTTTTGAGATATGCCGAAAAATCTATCACTTTGGGTTAATATTTTTCTTTGTCAATATTTAAATGACATGAATTCAGTTCATGATGTGTAACCAATTCATGTCATGATCTAGTTTATGAAATGTATATAGAAAAAGTTACAGGTCGTGTAACATGTACACAACGTGTAAATGATCTACAGATAGTTTTCATACAAATTTTGACAAAAGTTCATGAACCACCTTAAAATCCTTCCAAACCATGGAAAATCCTTGTAAACACATTTAACGCATTTATACCCAAAATACATTAATTAAAATAAACAATCATTCTATAATTTTAGGTCATTTTCCCCAAAAAAGGCTCTCTGTCTCTAAATAAGGCTCGACTACCTAGGTCCAATGAAAAAACTCAATGAGGGATATACCTAGAAATAAAGATGATTTATTAAACCTTATTAATAATAAGTAGACCCAGGTGATAGCCGAGTAATGTGTGATTGTGGTGTCATATGAGGTATGTATGAGGGAGGTGATGGATCATTCAAATCATTTGGAAAAATTTAAAACACCCAAAGAAGAACTAAAAATGATAAAATATTGAACAATGGATAAAAATTCACATACCTATGGATTTTAAAATTTCTATTCGTCTAACAGATCTAATGATTATAAGGATATTGAAGATCCAAGATCATCTAATTCTCCCTAAAATCAGAAGAATCTCGTGATGGCATTTGCTCAACCAGATTTAGTCACTACTGAATCTATTAAGGAGATAAAAAATACAGTAGTTTTATTTTCAAACACAACTTCTAGTACTCATTCAGTAAATATCATTTCAAATAATCCTAGCCTCTCAACTTCTAAGTAGGGAAATAAGATAGCCACCCCCTTACCACTCTTCTGGACAATGAAAATGGGAATGGTTTGCATGAGATCTTGTCTGGAAGATAACTTATCAAGGGTAAATCATTTTTAAATGTTTGTTCTCATAACACTTTTGAGTTACTTGCATCCGATAGCAGTGAGGAGATTACTCAATGCAATGATCGGGTTGATGAAGTGGAGCAGAAGGGTACAATGTTCAAGATGGACTCTAAGATAATGGAGATGGGCCATGGGTGTAGGTAAAAACATGGAGGAGAGGAATAAATCCTCATGACTGAGGTGGAGGTGTCTCTTAACATATCATGAGCACTCGATCCCTAGCAACTGAAGTTTGTTTGTACTTTTTATCTTTCTTTTTCCTCCATCGATTTCTTGTATGTTGCATTTATTTATATTAGGGGCCATTGAGCCTCACCTTTTAACAATTTTATTCATTTAATGGAGATTGAGGGAGGGGCGCAATGGAAAGGTAGATCAATGGCTAGGGAGAGCGGCAGTGAGGGAAGCGTGCTACAGTGAGGGTGCACGACAGTGAGAGATGGAGGGCGGCCGTGAGGGAGAGCATTGACAAAGTTTTAGTTCCACAAGAGCTTGAATGGTGTGAGAGAGTCAGTTTGGTTAGGGTTAAATTTATAAGTTAGTGATGAGTTTTATCAACGCTTCCAAAAAGGAACTACTAAGGATGAGTTTTATTAGTGCTAAAATAATAAGCACTGATAAAAGACCTTTTTATCAACACTTTTCTAGCGCAGAAAAGAAATATATTTATTAGCACAAGAACTCTAGTGCTCATAAATGCCTATCTTTATTAGTGTTAAAAAAACGTTGATACGTATTTAATAATTCAATTAATAATTTAAAATGTATATAATTATAAATAAACATAAATTTATATAATTATAAATAAATATTTATATAATTATAAATATATTTAAAGAACTATACATATGTATTTATAAATATAATTATATATATATATATAATTATAAATAAAAAATTATTTATATATTAATAAATATATTAAAATAATTTTAAATATATATTTTTAAATGTAATTATAGATATATATTCATAATTATAAATGTAAATAATTATATTTATAAATATTTGTATATAATTAAAAATATATTTATATAGTTATATATATTTATATATTTATTAATATATAATTATAATTATAATTATAAATATAAGAAATATATTTATTATTATTTTATAATTATTTAAATATATAGTTATTTATTTATAATTATATAAATATTTTTTTAAAAATTATACATATTTATTTATAGTTATAAATATATAATTTTATAAATATAGTAAATATACATTTATAAATATATTTATATATATAAATAAATAAAATAATTTAAAAATATTTATTTAAAAATATATTTTTCATAAATATATTTTTAACATTATTAATCAATATATAATAATAAATTAATTCATGTCAAAAATGAAGAAATAGACTTAAATAAATTAAAAAATATTTAAAAAGTGAATTCATAACATCTGCATGAATTACAAAAACATAAAAGATGAATAAAAATGAGTAAATAGTTGATATTAATTATATAAGTAACGAAATTATTAAAAATGAATTACATTGACTATAGAAAAATATTAATAATTAAATTAAATCAAAAAATTGAATCAAATTAAATTAAACACTCACACAGTTATTCATGTTGAACAGGTTAAAACAAATAGATATTAAAAATAAATAAATATAGAAAATAGTAAAAATTGAGAGATATTAAAAATAATAAATAATTTTAAATTAATAAACTCACTAGTGCACATATATCCATGTATACATGATAGACATACATATTTACACATACACATCCACACACACACAATCACATATACACATAGACACGTATAGAGACATACACATACAAACATTTATACATGTACTTACATTTTAAATTATTTAATATAAATATAAATATATATTTTAATAAATATATTCATTTATATATTATATAATTGTTTAAATAAAATATTTATTTTAATTATATGCCCTTTTTTGATTAATTTATATAAATATACTATTAAACATTTTGACTAATATAAATTTGATATTTTCTTATATATAAAATTATGAAAATAAGACTCATTTTCTATTTAAAATTATATGAATCATATTTATATATTATATTTATATATATATACTTATTGTAATATAAATATAATTTTAAAAAATCTAAATATTTATATATAAATTAAATTACTCACTACGAACGAACTCTCTCCTTAGCTACATGTCCCACATCCATGAAAGTTAGATGGAGATGGGACTGGTGGAATAGTATTGGTTGCCTCCAAAACCCAATGTAAATTCCCCCAAAATTTTATACAAACAAACAAACAAAACCACCTAACCCACCAAATATTTACAATCCATTCGAGATATATATACAATAGGTTTACATGATTTTAACTAAGCTATAATTACCTAAAATACTTGATAGATATGATGGTCGGACCAACTCAAAAAATGAAAATAAGGATAAATGGAAGTGAGTTAATATTAAGGATATATTTTCATAAATTTACTTCATTAGTTGTGAAATTTCTTGGGATAACTAACATTTCTTTTCAGCCTCCAATTGAACTATCTAAATTAGAAGACACCTCTATTGAGGTTTCCTATAACCTATTTAGATGTACGATGAGTAAACTCGAAATGGAAGATGAAGTAAAGTTCGACACTCTCTCTCCCACTTACCTTTACCACATTGAGTATCCTCTACTAAATTTCATCACATTCACAATGAATTTCGAGGATATGATTTGATTAAAATCTATGTGATAGTAAATTTAGTTATGTACTCATATTCTCTTATCAAACTTACATCTCCATAAAATACTGATGTAATGTCCCGGTTCTGGAATCCACCCAAAGGCTCCCCGTACCCGGTTGGTAACATGGC
The DNA here is from genome assembly GCA_963277665.1 of Viscum album. Classification (NCBI taxonomy): domain Eukaryota; kingdom Viridiplantae; phylum Streptophyta; class Magnoliopsida; order Santalales; family Viscaceae; genus Viscum; species Viscum album. Next base: position 767,089,095 of record OY728137.1, read on the forward strand.
CTCAGGCGCATTTCCCTGAACACCAGAGGCTGCCGACTAGCAGTGAGGGCCTTGGGTATGATAGTGGGGAAATTATGCCCTCATTGGTAGAGTATACAGCGGAAGATAAACAAATATACAATAAAGGAAGCAGTAATATCCAACAACAATAAATAGTAGAAGACTGAAATGATAAACAACTGTAGCACATATATATAAAATGATGCATGATACATATGTCTAGGAAAACCTCCAAATAAGTCACAATGCTGAATACAACCAGCACTAAAACAAAGTGAAAAATAAATCAAATAAACTCATCAGAATCTCAAGTTATAGCTTGGTCCCATGCTCCCTAACTCCACAGCAATCAAGAACCTGAAGTAAAAGGGCGTTTTCCCTTGTCTATACCTGCAATAATATAATCTGTTTGGGCCCAAAAGCATGATCCAAACAGGGTGTGAGACTAGATCCCAGTAGGAAACCACCCGAAGATATGTGCCTAATAGTCAGTGAATATTTGGCAGGTAAAAGTACAGAAAGTAGTAAACAGGAAAGTACTCCGCAGTAAACAATCCACAGTCCAAATATCAGGCAGCAGCTGATCAAAACAGATAACACAAATAGGTAACCCTCTGAGAAGTACTCACAGCCTATCCCCTCTGGTCCTACCTATTAGATACAAGCAACCCTCTGGGAAGCACACACAGTCTCACCCCTCTGGTTCAGCTAAAGTATAGAATCTATGAGGAATCACTCACCGCCAATTCCCCATATAGTCTCGTATCAGTACTAAAGGCACTCTAGGGAAGCACTTACGTCACATTCCCTCTATGGACTGCGTCTAGGAACTACATACTCTCTGAGGAATCACTCAATGTCAATTACCCATGTGTTCTCGCATCGTAAATTATAAACACACTCTAAATAAGCCCTTATGTCCATTCTCCCTATGGTCTACTACACTAGGTTCTCACATCCCTGTGTAAAATCAGCAAGTATCGCATCGTGTAATGGTCAAAGTAAAACTCAAGAACTATTTGTCTAGCAGTCTATAGTATAACAGCATGTCAGAATAAAAGTCACACCATCCTACAATACTAGGCATGGCAACTGGGAATAGCCTAACAGGAAAAACTATACCAAACGATCATAAAAAGTATAAGAATGGGAAAACACATCCATAGCATAACAATTAAACCTATTCACATACAATTATCCTCTACGCAAGCCTATAAACATAGCAAGAAAAACAACAGGTCTAAAACATTAAATGCGCAATACCCCATTCAAGGGTTTTGGGAACAATTGCACATAATACTCAAAGGCTTTCAACAGAAAGGCACAAACCACCTACCTCGGTGTTAGGAGATCAATGTACTTGAACCATGAGGCTTGAATCACCTTAGAATGTCGTAGATCTACAAAAACGCATAAAACGTTCAACCCATGATAACTTGGAAAAGAGGAGGAATCATGTAACAAGGTTCCAACTGAAGGGAGAAATCACCGATGTGATTCCAACACAATCAACAGTGTTCAAATTAGAGGACGGATAGAGGATCAGGGTCTTGTTGAAGATCTATAGCTACTCAGCGCTCTCGGATGGACAAAACCTAGAGGAGGTGTGTTCTGTCCGTCAGACGCGACCCTGGTGCATTTAATGAAAAAAATACATGGTGTGTACTTGCCTTTTCTGTAATCCACTTTAAGCGGCCTCCAAACACTCCTACACGGTTGTGTGTGTGGCCCCTACATGGCCAGCACACGGTCTTCAATGACAAGGAAGTACATGGCGTGTACTCATAAAGTACACGGCATGTACTTCAAAAATTTCCAAAAACTCCTATTTTCTCAAAAACTCCAGAAAAAGGAAAAACATACCTGAAAAGAAGATCCGGGTTCTTACAAACTTTCCCCCTTAAAGAAATTTGTCCCCAAATTTCCCTAGTGTGATGTAAAAGAAGCAACCCCAAACAACTCTGGCCACTGCGATCGTACATCGGCCTCCCTCTCCCATGTCTCATCATGTACTCGCCCGTGCTGCCATAGCACATGTACCATAGGAACAGACTGTCCACGGAGAACCTTCGTACTGTGATCGACGATACGGATAGGATGCTCATCAAAAGATGCATCCACCTCCAACTCGACTTCCTCAGGTTGGAAAGCATGAGACGGGTCGAAAAAGTAATGTCAGAACTGAGAAAAGTGGAAAACGTCGTGCATAGCCCGGTACCTCTAAGGCAATTGAAACCGATAGGAAACCGGCCCAACTCTCTCCAACACCTAAAATGGCCCGACGTACCTCATCGAAAGCTTTCCCTATCTCCTGATCCACTTGTTTCCCAACCTCGGTGTGACACATAGAAAAACCTGATCCCTAACCTCAAACTCTAGAGTTCACCTCTGCTGATCAGCATAAGACTTCTGACGAGACTGTGCAGTAGCCATCCTCTTCTGAATCAACTCTATCTGCTCTGAGGTCTCCTGAACAAGACGAGGTCCCAGAAAAGTTGCCTCTCCTACCTCCATCCAAAATAAGGGTGATCACCATGGCCTACCGTACAAAGCCTCATAAGGTGCCATCTGAATAGTTTCTTGAAAACTATTATTGTGGGAAAACTCCACAAGAGGTATATGTTTCTCCCAATAACCTCCAAAATCTAGAATGCATGCTCGGAGCATGTCCCCAAGCACCTGAATTTTACTCTCAAACTGGCCATATGTCTGGGGATGGTAAGTTGTACTCAGAAGCACCTGTATACCCAAAGCTTTTTGTAGCCCCTGCCAGACCCGAGAAGTAAAACGAGCATCCCTGTCTGAAACGATGGAGTGTGGAACTCCATGCAGACATACAATCTCATAGATGTACAACCATCCCATCTCTTCAACACTAAAGGTATCCTTGATCGACAAGAAGTGAGTGACCTTCGTAAGCCTTTTAATGACAACCCATACCACATCGTTCCCTCGAGGAGACCTCGGAAACCCTATCACGAAATCCATCGCGACATCGTTCCACTTCCACTTGGGAATGGGTAACTGCTGTAAAATCCCTGCTGGTCGCTAATGCTTTGCTTTCACCTACTGCCAAGTGGAAAACCTCATGAAGAAACCAGAAACAACCCTCTTCATACCTGGCCACCAATACTGATGGTGTAGATCACGATACATCTTGGTGACACCAGGATGAACTACCCAAACTGAGGAATGAAAATCCTGCATCAGCTCCTCACGTATATCTGTTGGCACCCATACGCGTCCCTAGAAACACAAGATCTCATTCTCGCCTATGGTGAACCTAGGAATAGGTTCCTCTCCTGACACACTCTCTCGTATGACTAGGCCTTCAGAATATGATAGCTGCTTCATTCGAACTCGATCAAGAAGAGTAGAGGTAACAACCACAGAAGATAGAAAAGTCTACCCCTACCTGTCGTGCACCTCCAGATGTATCTCAGAGAATAGATTCATAAGCTTCCACTCACTACTGGCCTCCTGAACTGCATGTATCTGAGTCCTCCCGCTCAACATATCATACATTGTGTTGCCTTTCCCAGGCGTATAGGCAAGCTCAATGTCAAAAGACTGAAGGTACTCAACCCACCTTCGCTATCTCAAATTCAGATCACATTGAGTGAAGATGTACTTGAGACTCTTGTGGTCAGTGAAAACTACAAAGTGATCGCCCAAAAGTTAATGTATCCAATAGTGCAAGGCATGAACAACAGCTACCAACTCTAGATCGTGTGTCGGGTAATTCCTCTTGTGTGGCCTCAACTACCGAGACCCGTATGCAATGACTCTATCTCCCTGCATTAGCACAGATCCCATCCCAATACCTGAAGCATCACATTAAACATTATAGATCTTGATTGTATCTGGAAATACTAGTATCAGTGATGAAGTCAACCTCCCTTTCAACTCCTAAAAGGCTGACTCATAAGAATCTGACCATAAGAACTTCACACCCTTCTTGGTCAGACCTATCTGTGGTGCTGCTAAGTGTGAAAAGTCTTGTATGAAGCATCTGTAGTATCCATCTAGCCCTAGAAATCTCCGCACCTCAAAGAAGTTCTTCGGATTCTACCAGGAAAATACTGCTCTCACTTTCTCTAGGTCTACTGATACTCCTGTCTCTGAGATAACACAACCCAAAAAGTGAACTCGGTCCATCCAAAAGTGGCATTTTTAGAGATTAGCATATAACAGATGCTCTCTCAGTGTACTCAGAATGATCTCAAGATGTGTATCATGGTCATGTCGAGTGTGAGAGTACACCAAGATATCATCCACGAAGACAACCAGGAAGGAATCCAAGTATGGACGGAACACTCGGTTCATCAGTGCCATGAAAAATTTCGACACGTTCGTGAGACCGGACGGCATAACCATATACTCGTATAGACCATACCTGCTTTGAAAGGATGTAAGAGGTATATTCAATGGTCTAATGCGCAACTGATGATAACCAAACCTCAATTCAATCTTTGAGAACACCCAGGCTCCTCGAAGTTGATCAAAGAGATCTTTAATCCTGGGCAAGGGATATCGGTTCTTGACCATCAATTGGTTCAACTTCCGATAATCCACACAAAGCCTAAGGGTACCATCTTCCTTCTTCGCAAACAGAATAGGCAAACCCCAAGGAGAGGTATTGGGTCAGATGAAACCCTTTGCCTGCAACTCCTCCAACTATTTCTTGAGCTCTTGCAACTCAGGTGTAGCCATCCTATAAGGAGGAATGGAAACTAGTGCTGCTCTTGGTGCAAGATCAATCAAAAAGTCAAACTAATGCTTCGGAGGCAAACCTAAAAAGTACTCTGGAAAGACAAATCTGAAATTATCCACCACTAGAGGAAGGTCTAACTGTGAATTCCCCTGATCATCCAGATATAGACTATAAATATGTGTTGTAACTCCTCCTAACCCATGATGCTATGGACCTGCTCTGCTCGCCTGAACATACCACTCGCCCTTATGAAGAAAATATCCACCCTCTGGTGATATGAAACTCACCCTTCGGTGATAACAGTCAACGACAACCTAGAATTGAACTAGCTAGTCCATTCTGAGAATGAAATCATAGATTTTCATCTCTAAGACATAGAGATCCCATAACAAGTGACACCCACCAACCTCTAGAGGGAAATCCTTACACTGACGTACACTAGCCATTCTATTCCCCAACGGAGTATCTAGTGTCAAGATATCAGTAGAAGAAAAGATACAGAGCCCAAGGCTCTCCATGAAAAAAACAGATATAAAGCTATGAGAATCCCCTATATCAAAAATAGCTGAAGATAAAACTGAGGCAACTAGGATTGCACCTCGAACTGTAGAAGGTCTGGGATCTTGCTCTGGCTAGGTCTTCTCCACTGCAAAGGTCTAGCCTTCCCCACGGCCATGTGACCCTGCCTGACCACTCTGAGCTGATCCATCCTATTGTCGCTAAAAGACTGGCGACTGACCACCTCGGCTATGACCTCCACCTCGGCCTAAATGGCTGAAGAACTCCAATTCCCAGACTGGTGAGAAACTGGCGGTGCTGCTCTCAAACACAGAGTCATAGAAGAACCCCTGTCACCAGCTTCTAGTGAGAATACCTGATAGAAAAGCTTAAGGTGACCCATCTTTCCGCAAGATCGGCACTCCACTAGGTCTCTCTAGCACTGTGGCCTTGTATTCCCACTCTTCCCGCACTGGTATCATACCACCTGGCTACCAGAAGATATGTCTCGCCTCCTCAAATCACCACGTGAAGATTCTGTGTGGCGCTTCCTACTGTCAGTAGGAGGGATGATAACTCCAGATGTCGAGCCTCCCTGGCTCACAACTCCAGAATCCCTCATATTTTGCTCCATGATCAGCGCCTGATTGACGATAGAAGTGATGGAATTCAATCAGAATATGTTCACCTGGGAACAGATGTCGTGCCTGAGACCATCCCCAAACTTCCTTGCCAGGAATAACCCATCTCCTCCCAGGAAGGGTGTAAATCACTAAATCTTGGTGAATCATGAGGAATACTCTATGACAAAAAGAGTACCCTACTCCAGACTCATGAAATCCTGGGCTCGGTCATCCCTCAAGGTCTCCAGATAGAAGTAGTCATAGAAGATGCACTGGAACTCCTCCCAAGCCATAACCTACCGATGACCCACCTTTGAGATCACATCCCACCATCTCTTGCCGTAATCCCATAGCATGTAAGTGGCAAGATTTACCCTCCTTTCTAGAGGCATCTCCAAATGCTCAAAGATCATCAGCATGGATTCTAGCCATGACTCTCCTCCTTCCCCTGAGAAGGTGGGAGGATGCTGCTGCTGGAAAACATGCATCAATTCTTCCATAGACATGGTAGGAGGTGGAGCTCCCTGGAAGTTCTGTATCATACTCATGAAGACCTCTATGAACTGAGAATCAGCTCTTGTGTCAGGTATAACGGTTGGTGCCAAGACTGGCACGACAGGAGGATCTGCTGGAAGTCCCTGATCAGCCATATCTGGTGTCTGATCACCGTCTGGAAACTGGCGTACAACCAGAGGACGTCTCGGTTCCATGAATCTGTATGGTCAAAATCACACCTTAGATCAAAAATAACAAGGATTGAAAACTAGGAGCGTAAGAAGGGAACATGGGAAGGAAATTATTCAAGTTTTATAAAACATGACTACACGGTGTGTATAAAAACTACGTGGTGTGTTCCCTTAAGTCATTTACATGGGCATGTACTCCTTCCTAAACTGGTCGTGTAACACCCCAACCACACGGTGTGTTCTCCCAACACACGGCATGTACCTGAATCTTATTCCCCTGCTCGAGTCCTTCTACACGGTTATTCCACACGGCTCTCCTAAAACAAAACTACACGGCATGTTCAAAGTAGACACGGCGTGTACTCAACAAGATTCGTCTGGATCGTGTTGTTAGTCACACAGCCCGTGTACCCAAGTCACACTACATAGCGTGTTCCAGACGGACATGGTGTGTACTAACAAGATACTCCATCGACCCGTATTGTTAGCTACATGGCCGGGTACATGGATGACACTACACGGCGTGTTCCAGACGGACACGTGTGTATGAGAAAGGATAACGCTGACCCGTGTTGTTAGTGACATGGCCGGGTACCTGGGTCTGACTACACGGCGTTTTGAAAGCTAACACGGTGTGTATAATAAGAGACTTCACCGACCCATGTTGTTAGCTACATAGCCGAGTTCCTAGGATTACATTACACGTCGTGTATATTCAGAACACGGCGTGTTCCCACAAGATTTTCCCTATCCTGTGTCTCTTCCCACACGGCCTGTGACATGGTTAGAGACTACACAACATGTATATAATGTACATGGTGTGTACATAAGAATAAAAGTTTCTTCCCGAACAGAAGAACACATGGTGTGTATTCAAAACTACACGGCATGTATTTTGGGTTTTTCTAGATAGTAAGCCTCAGAAACTACTCCAGAGCTAAGAAAACACTGAAAGTGCCAAATTTCGATCCATGAGGGCCCATAATCCCCGTGAACCAAAGTTTGGAATCTCATACATGTTATAATAGGGGTAATCAAGTCAATGATCCACCCATTTCTAGTCCTTGAGGGCCCATAACACCTCGAGAACCAAAATTTTGCATTCATTCAAACGAAACCTTACAAAAACAATACCCTATTAAACATCAGGTATTTTTATCAGGGAATCTATCACAACAGCATGCATATTCTATACAACATCTATCACAACAACATGCAATTGCTAATGCATCCTAGATGGCATAGCAAGAATGCATGACATGTGATTTCTAGCAAGTTCCTATATGATGCATGAGATGGAATACCATCATCTCATTGGGTTGCGACAGAATTAGAACCTCAATAATATCAATAATAACAGCACAAAACATGTGAATCACCCAACGGTGAAATCAAATCAACTTTAAAATTAAAAACCATAAAAATTGAAATAAACAAGGGAGATTGGCTTTTCCCTATACACGGGTTAGCTACTCCTGGGCACATATTATTACCAAGTACCTATTCAGTCTTATCCCTGGATAAAGGCTCCAAACAGTAAGTTAATAGAAAATAATTCCTCTGATACCACTTTGTAACGTCCCGGTTCCAGAAGCCACCTAGAGGCGCCCCATACCCGGTTGGTCACATGGCCTCAGGCGCATTTCCCCGAACACCAGAGGTTGTCGACTAGTAGAGAGGGTCTTGGGTGTGATAGTGGGGAAACTATGCCCTCATTAGTAGAGTACACAATGGAAGATAAACAAGCATACAATAACGGAAGCAGTAATATCCAACAACAGTAAACAGTGGAAGACATAAATGATAAACAACTGGAGCACATATATATAAAATGATGAATGATACATATGTCTAAGAAAATATCCAAACAAGTCACAATGCTGAATACAACCAGTACTAAACCAAAGCGAAAAAGAAAGCAAATAAACTCCTCAGCATCGCAAGCTATATCTTGGTCCCAAGCTCCCCATCTCCATAGCAATCAATAACCTGAAGTAGAAGGGAATTTTTCCTTGTCTATACCTGCAACAATATAATCTGTTTGGGCCTAAAAGCATGACCCAAATAGGGTGTGAGACTAAATCTTAGTAGGCAACCACCCTAAGATCTTTTCCTAACAGTTAGTGAATATATGGCAGGTAAAAGTAAAGAAAGAAGTAAACAAGAAAGTACTCATCAGTAAACAATCCACAGTCAAAATATCATGCAATAGCTAATCAAATAAGATAACACAAACAGGTCACCCTCTGGGAAGTACTCACAGCCTATCCTCTCTGGTCCTACCTATCATATACAAGTAACCCTCTGGGAAGCACACACAGTCTCACCCCTCTGGTTCATCTAAAGTAAAGACTCTCTGAGGAAGCAATCATCGTCAATTCCCCCTCGTGTCTCGTATCGGTACTAAAGGTGCTCTAGGGAAGCACTTACATCACATTCCCTCTCTGGTCTGTGTCGAGGAACTAAAACATCTTTGAGGAAGCTATCAACGTCAATTCCCCCTATGGTCTCGCATCGTAAATTATAAATACACTTTGGAGAAGCCCTTACGTCCATTCTCCCTATGGTCTACTACACTAGGTTCTCACAACCCTGTGTAAAATCAGAAAGTATCGCATCACGTAACGGAAAAAGTAAACCTCAAAAACTACTTGGCTAGAAGTCTACAACATAACAACATGTCATAATAAAAGTCACACTATCCTATAATACTAGGCATGGAAACTGGTAATAGCCTAACAGGAAAAACAAGACCAAACGATCATAAACAGTATAAGCATGGGCAAACACATCCATAGCATATAAATTAACCCTATTCACATACAATTATCCTCTACACAAGCCTACAAGCATAGAAGGAAAAACAATAGGTCTAAAACAGTAAATGCGCAATACCCCGTTCAAGGGTATTGGGCACAATTGCACATAATACTCAAAGAATTTCAACAGAAAGGTACAAACCACTTACCTCGGCGTTGGGAGATCAATATACTTGAACCATGAGGCTTGAATCACCTTATAATGTCATAGATCTACGGAAATTCATAAAACGTTCAACCCACGATAAGTTGGAAAAGAGGATGAATCATGAAATGAGGTTCCAGTAGAATGGAGAACTCACTGATGCGATTCCAACACAATCAACGGTGTTCGAATCGAAGGACGTACAGAGGCCCAGGGGCTCATCGAAGATTCACGGCTGGTCGGCGCTCTCAGATGAACAAAACCTATAGGAGGTGTGTTCTATTCTTCAGACGTGACCCCGGTTCATTTTATGAAAACAATAACAAAATACATGGTGTGTACTTTTGGATTACACAGCGTGTACTTTTTTTCCCTTACGTGCTTTAAGAGTCCTCCAAACACCCCTACACAACTATGTGTGTGGCCCCTACACGGCCATCATATAGCCTTCAACGTCAAGGAAGTACACGACATGTACTCATAAAGTACACGGCGTGTACTTCAAAAATTTCTAGAAACTTCTCTTTTCTCAAAAACTCCAGAAAAAGGAAAAACAAGCCTAAAAAGAAGATCCAGGTTCTTATAACTGAGTTCTTTATGGATAATCTATAAATTAGAATGAGCCCTATGAATTTGAGTGAAAGGAATTTAAAGTTAGATTCTAAAAACAAAATTTCTCTAAAAAAACATATTCTTAGAAATATTTCACTGAACTATGAATTTCAAAATTACACAATGAAGAAAAAATAGATGAAAAAAAGTGCTAAGTTATGAAATAACGCGGTTGATGAAAACTATCCTCTTATTCTCTTGTTTTATATGATATATTGAGATCATTCACTTTCTTCATATATCAGCCTCCTATGTTGGTAGTGGAACCTCATCCGACTTTGTGTAACTTGGTTTTGGGTTCTACTAGACTCACATTTCTCCTTTCCCAATAGTGGTTCTCTTATATTTAGAGAAATAATTATCCCTCTTTTGAATTTTAAAATATCTTTCTTCTGCTGGTATTTTTCTCTTTGAATTGGATACTTTTATTTTTCCCTCTGCAAAAAATATCTCCTATTTTTTGAATGTTTCTCGTTATCTATCTATGTGAGAGAGATTAGTGTTTGCAGAGTATTATGTTGTTTTGTGGTGTCTTCCAACTAGTTGGTTGTAGACGAGGCCCCACATATACTTATTTTTAAATATTCTCTTGTGGAATCCTATATCACGTGTGGATAACCCTAAGGATTGAGATTTTGAAAAAATAAAAATAAAACACCCTATGGTGTGGAGTGTGTGGTCGTAGAACATACCATACAAAGGGTACATGGCCTATGGCATAGTGGACTCTCCCTGGCTGTAGTGGTTTACTATATAAAAATTGTTTGTTCTTCCATTTTGGAACCCTGCCTACAGTGTAGTGACTTCGTCTTCAAAAATCTTTACTACTTCCAATTTTTTCACCTCCATAACGCAGTGGAAAGCCTATGGTGAAATGGATTCTCAGTTTGGTTTCCCTTGTCTACTACATCGCATAACCTTGGCTACAATGTAGTAGTGCTTGAAATGAAGTGTTAGTTGAGCTCCACCTATTTGGCCATGGACACTTCATTATTCTTAAAAATAAGTGTCATGGTGGTCTCCTCAAGCATTATAGGTGATCTATTGTGACCACAGGTTTCGATAGTGGCATTAGGCTCAAAACTAATCTTCCTTGGTGCAGTACATTCTTCCTTGGTGCAGTACATGGTGTTTATCGATGATATTTCTTGGCAATTTGGTAGTTTGCGATGTAGAGAAGGTGGATTGTGGCACAACACTGGGTCTGATGATAAAAATGCATGAGTGACCTGAGATTATTCCATATTTGTAACTTCATAGAACTCGTGTCATTTAATTCATCCCACATGTAATTTTGGTTAGTATAACTTTTCTTAATAATTATGTGCATCCCCTTAACTACCTGATAAGTCGTATGGGAGTTAGAGGATGCCTTATGCCATTGTGCGACGCCCCATGATGGTGAAGCTCTCCACCCATATCCATGTGAACCTGACCCCACACAATGACATGCTCTTATGCTTGTGTTGTGAAATTTTTTCTCCCACAAACTTTTTCCACCCATGCAGGCCATCCCCATGGGATTGCCTCACCGATCAAGACTTTTATGGCTTGAAATGTGTCTTGTGGCACGTGGGTTAAGGGATATCATGGGTTGACCAATTTTTTTTCTTAGTTATATTCTCTTATCCATTTCGTATAAAAACAAAAAGAAATACTCAAAAAAATTAAACAATGTAAAACAAATATTTTATTTCTTTTCATTAGTGTGAATGCAGCACATTTTTAAATACACCATTGGACTAATGGTTATGGGGTGTGTTTCTCCAAGATGTAAATTTATGTCATTGGTATTTAAAATAGAAGAAAACCATGATTTTGACTATTAAAACTAGAAAAATATTTCATCAGAATAGGAACTTTATAGTCTGATACAAATAAAAAAAAGGGGTACTTTCATATTAAATATGGAAAGTGATCTCCCACGAAGTTTTTCTATATTACATAAGAAATGTAGAATAGGGAATAAAGAGGTACACTGATTAAATCTTTTACACCATATTTATGAAATGAGAGATAGAGAGATAGTGAAGGAATACTACTGCATATCATTGATACGCCTATAGGTAAAAGGGGAGGATCATGATAGGATATTATTTTGATGATCTGTACATAAAAGATGAATAAGTAACCATGAACTATATTGAAGATATATATTATAATAATAATGATATTTATTATTTGTTGCAATGTCATGATGTTGGAATATATCACTGAATAATTTTTCTCCAGAATTTCACTGGAGGGTGGATAACTTGGATGTTCATGAAGAACTTTTCAAAGAAGAATTTGAGGAGTTTTTCATAGGTGTTATGTTAAGTATTATCCCATTAGGAGTTCAAAAATGCATATATAAAAAATTGAGTATTCACCTAATCATGAAACTATTATTAATTGGAGATAGACCTACACGTGTTTCAATATCAGTATTGGTTTGAAAAAATTAAATTTAAGGTATAAACATTAATTAGATAAAAAATCTATAAAAACATAAACTAGAAATCTATGAAGTAATTATCACCAAGAACCCAAGGAAAATACATATAAGGGAGAAGAATGTTGAATGGGAACCCTAGGAGAAGACATGGAGATTCATAGATGGGAGATAGTAGAGGAATATGAGGGAGTGAAGGTGTAGGTTGGGTGAGGAGTGAGGGAGAGGGATCTAGGGGAGAAGGTATAGTGACATTATCCTTTAACACATAACATTAAATTATTTTAAGCATAATTATACATAAGAGTACAAGCCAAGGATCGTAATTTCTAGTGTCTTGGAAGGCTAGGTACGTAAAACTGAAAACATGGAACTAAATAAAACATTTCTTTATTTAATCTTAACATTGAGCTCCTAACATCAATTTTTATCAAACATCTTCATAGGGTGCCCTGTGGAAAAAATGAACAAAGGGATGAACTAAATATCCCGATAAGGGAATAACCATAAGAACAAAGCATTAGAACAAGGGATAGAAGGCATGACATGATGATATAAAAAGTAATTTAACATATGGAATCATAACATATAAAAATGGAATCACATAAAAATAGATTCATAATGATGTGGAAGAAATATACAACATGAATTTATCATGATTCAAGGCTAACCGACAAGACCGTTTCACATGGTAGCACAATCCAAGGCTAACCACCAAGACCGTCGCACATGGTAGCACAAGCCAAGGATAACTGCCAAGACCATCGAACATAATGTATCATGAGACTCAACTTTACCCAATGCATTGGATCTCTATTTGGGAACACCCATATTAAATTTTCATGAATATGTTTTCCACATAATGAATCATACATAATCAATCTTACACAAACATAATGGTTACCCCTAAAAAGAATTGGGTACCATAATCATGTCATAAAGCCTAATAAATGGATGTATCATAAAAGTGTACATGAAAGTAAGGAACTAAAATATAAAAGTAAATTAATAAGGGTAAATAGTAATGTATCATGGTAAGTTATGTCAATTATAATTGAAAACATTTAAGAATCATACTTAAGAAATTTTAGCATTAAAACATTTTTGTGCGGTTTTAAATAAAATACTATAGAGCCTTTAAAATAGAAAAGGGAAAAATCCTCTATATAAAACCAGAAGTGAAAAAATATGGATTTCATAATAAAAAATATTTATTTAATAAATACAATGGTGTCTTAAAATATAATATATAGTGCACTTGAAATCGTGTAAGAATTCAGGAAGTTCCCTCAAAACAGGTTTGCTTATCGGGAAGTATTGAGAAGGGAATCACTTAAAAACATGTATATCCCCAAAATAGAATGATGAAAGGGTATTGATAAATTAATTTGGTACATGTAAACATAATTGATAATATTCACATAAAAATATAATATAACTTCATTTTGGTAAAAGGAAGATAAGGCAACCCAAAGGAACAAAGGATGTTTGGGTAGAATCCCTTACGGATTATCAACATGGTATCAGGTGTACATAAGAGGGATTAATGAGAGATAAAGAGGTTTCTCACCAATTATAAATAATTAGGTAAGTATTTTTGAGGTGAAAAATTATACCCCATCATTATTTATTACACATAAAATGGCATAACATAGAGTACATTCTTGAATAAAAGTGAAATAGAGAGGATCCCTTACCTTAAGTCTGATGGTGTTCTCCACTTGATATTAATGAATTGAATAATAAAATTAGGTTAATTAATTAATAATTAAATAACCTATTATATATTTAAAAGATTTATTATAACCTTTTTAAGTTCATTCAGGACCTTTTTTATTGGTTATGAGGTTCAATTTCATTGTTCAGGTCTGTTTGTTTCCTTCGTTTTAATGATCGGTTCAGTTATATTCATGTTCGGACACACATGTATGATGAGATTTCTTGTATATAATTGAAGTTATATTACATTAGTGAACATCTAGAATATTAAATGGTTATAAAATTTATTTGGTTATTTTGAGTGAAGTTGAATCATTATATAAAACATTAATGATAAATGCTTGGATTAATTTGGCAATTTTTCTCACAATTAACTTGTTTTGTATTATTATTTTACATCATGTGTGAAAGATGATTAAAAGACAACACATAAGATAAAATAAATATTTAATAGTCTATTTCAACCATAAAAATGGTTTCATGACCAAAATTAAATATGGTAATAGAAATTGATAACCTGTCGTCCTTGAATGTGATAAATTAACACATCCCAGATAGTGTTTTAATTTCTTTTGTATAAAAGAAGAGGAAATGATACATGATAATGAATTATACCATTACAATAACAAAATTACAGTACATTTATGTTACTAGAGTTTTCATACCATTTGGATGAGGAGAGGTTAGGAAATAAAATATAACAAAGGAACACGAAAAAAATGAAAGAAAAGAAAATAGGAATTTACCTCTTGATTTAATATTCCTTGAGAGACTCTTAAGGGGAGAGGATTTGGTATTTTGAGGAGACCAAGGGTTTCTTGACATGGGGGAGGATCCTAGGGAGATATTTGGTCAGAATTTTGGGAATGAACAAGGCTTTAGATGAGTGAAGAGAAGAAGGGAGTGTGGATGGTTTGTATAGTGGAGGGGAGGAGGGTTTTCTTAGTATTTTAGTCATTAGTTTATTATTTTTTCATAATACAAGAAATATTAAGGATTATTGTGACCAAAAATAATAATATTTTCATGTGAGTTCGATCCAATGGCCATTTACATCATCCATGACTCAAGCATGATGCAGAAATTCAGGTTTTAGCATTTATTGTGAATTATCGTATTTTACTATCCAACAAAAATTGTGTTTGTCTTATAGGACTCCAAAAATCATATTGATCGCAATCATGTATTTCATAATTTTGAAATTCAAATCATAGAAGTGAAAATATTATGTTTAAAGGTCACACAGTACTTAGTAGTTCATTGTGTTGTGATTTCATGTGATTATATGAAATAATTATAAGAAGTTAATTTCTATTGATAAAACATTGGGTCATTACATTATTCCCCCCTTATGAAATTTCACCCTTGAAATTTCGTTTACATTATAAGCCATAAATAGGTGTGGGTACTTTTCCTTCATTGTCTCCTCAATTTCCCATGTTTCCTCCTTGTACTTATAGTTCCTCCACATTACTTTGACCATGTGAGTAGTCTTGTTACGTAGAACATTATCTCTTTGATCCAAGATCTTCACTGGATTCTCCTCATAAGAAAGATCATCCTCTAACTATACCACCTCTAAAGAGACTACATGTGAAGGATCTGGTATGTTCTTCTTTAAAAGGGATATGTGGAAGACATCATGTACTTTAGACATGGTAGGTGGAAGTGACAGTCGATAGGACACATCTCTAACTCGATCAAGGATCTCAAAGGGGACGATGTACCTGGGAATTAGCTTTTCTTTATTACCAAATCTCATGAACTTATTCCAGGGAGATATGAGTAAAAATACCATGTCTCCATATTTTAACTCAAGGTCTCATCGATGATTGTCTTCATAACTCCTTTGTCAACTTTGGGCTACCATGATGTGATGTTGAATGGTTTTCACCTTCTCCACCATTTCTTAAACCATTTTAGGTCCTAGCAGATTACTCTCACTGACTTCATCCCAACATGCTAGTGTTCTATACCTTTTCCAAGAAAGGGATTCATATGGTTCCATTCAGATGCTCGAGTGGAAACTGTTGTTGTAGGAGAATTCGACCAGTGGAAGATATTGGTCTCATCCTAATTTGAATTCCATAGAACATTCTCTCAACGTATCATCTAGTGTCTAAATAGTCCACTCATATTGGCCATCAGTTTAAGGATGATAGGTCGTAATGAAGTTCATTTCAGTGCTTAGAGCATGTTGGAGAATTTTACAGAACTTTGAGATGAATCTCAGATTTTGATCAGATACAATAGATAGTGGTACTCTAGAAATCCTTACCACCTCTTTGATTTATATCCATGGAATTTGATATAATGAGAAGTCCTCTCGAATTGTAATAAAGTGAGTTTTCTTTGAAAGAAAATCCCCAATGACCCGTATATCATTGTTTCCTTTGGATGTACTTGGAAGTCTAGTGACAAATTCCATGGTGATGTTCTCCTACTTCCATGTTGGTATGGGTGGTGGTTGCATCATTCCCTTAGACTTATGTCTTTCAACATTCACATGTTGACATACCAGGCACTTTGATGTATTTTCATAAATCTCCTTCTTTATATTATCCCACCAAAATTTCTCTCGGATATCTCGATACATATTTGTGATCCCTAAGTGGATTGTGATGGTTGGACTATTTGAATCATTCAGAAGCTTCTTCTTTATCTTTGGATAATATAGTACACATAATCATGACACAAATCATACAACTCCTTACTCATCAATCGTAAACTAAGAGGATTTCCCATTCCTAATGGATTCCACCCTTTTATGAATTTCCATATCTTTTCTTTGACCATCCTTTATTTTATCCATGAGAGATAGTTGATCAATCACTTGAGAAAGGATTTATGATGTTCCTACCTTAATGATTCCAATTTCCATCTTCTGAAAATCTAAGAAGATTGAATCCTTTTAAATTATCATCATTGATAAAGATGCAGGATCCTTTTTACTTAGATCATCCACCACCTTGTTTGCATTACCGGGATGGTAATGGATTGATAAGTTGTCATCCTTGATGATCTCTATCCATATTCTCTGGTGAATATTAATCTCTTTTTTGCATGAATATAAATTTTAGACTCTTGTGATCTATATATATCTCACACTTCTCCCCATAGAGATAATGTTGCCAGATTTTTAACGCAAAGATCACAAAAGCCAACTCTAAATCATGCGTAGGATAGTTTTGATCATGAATTTTCATCTTCCTTGAGGATTAGGCTATCAATTTATCATTTTTGCATTAGTACATAGCCTAAGACCTTCTTTTAAGCATCATTGTACACCACAAAGAGTTCTCCACTTGTTGGGAGTATGAGTACTGACGCACTGATTAGCCTCTTTTTCAACTCCTTAAAGCATTCTTCACATTTCTGAGTCCAGAAAAACTTTACTTCCTTCCATGTTAGCTTGGTCATTGGGTTTTAAAATCATGAAAAGTTCTTCACAAATCATTGGTAATACCCATCTAGACCCAAAAAGCTTCAGATCTTTGTTACAGTTGTTGGCATGGGCCACTCTTCAATCGCCTTTGTCTTGGAAGGGTCCATAGATATCCCTTTTCAAGTGATAACATCCCAAAAGAATGATAATTCCTCCATATGGAACTCACATTTACTTTACTTTTCATACAACTTCTCCCTTCACAAAGTCTTTAACACAATATTAAAATGTTCCTCGGGTTCCTCCTTGCTCTTGAAGTATATAAGAATATCATCGATAAAGACTACCACAAATTTGTTGAGGTAATATCTAAATAATATATTAATTAAATACATGAAATTTTATAGAGCATTAGTGAGTCCTAAGGGAATCAATATGAACTCATAGTGTCCATACCTTATTCAAAAGGCAGCCTTGGGAATATCTTACTTCCTCACCTTTAATTGGTGATGTCCTGGCCGAAGGTCCACCTTAGATAAATAACTGGCCCCATGAAGCTGATCAAACAATCCATCTA
Organism: Viscum album; assembly: GCA_963277665.1. Classification (NCBI taxonomy): domain Eukaryota; kingdom Viridiplantae; phylum Streptophyta; class Magnoliopsida; order Santalales; family Viscaceae; genus Viscum; species Viscum album. Next base: position 767,107,307 of record OY728137.1, read on the forward strand.
TCCATAATAGGGGATAATTGTTATTTATCATGATTTTATTGATCTCATGATAATCAATTTAGAGGCACATTGATCCATCCTTCTTCTTGACGAAGAGGATCGGCGCACCCCATGGTGAAGCACTCGGGCGTATAAAACCCTTCTCCAGATTCTCATGTAACTACTTCTTCAACTATTCAAGCTCTACATGACCATTATATAAGGTGTATTTGATATATTTAGAGATCCATTAATAAGTTTAATTGATAACTCAACATCTCGATCAGGAGGAAGACCAGGAAACTCTTTAAGGAAAACATCAGTGTAATCTCTCATGATGGGCATGTCTTCAAGAATGATTTTCTCCATTGTCTCAATAATTTGAGCTAGACATGATTGCTTATAAGGAATTAATATCCACATTTTAGAAAATGATGTAAAGAAGCCCGAACATCTTCATAGGGTACCCTAGGAAACACATGAACAAAGGGATGATTTAAATATCCTAGTAAGGGAATAACAATAAGAACAAAGCATTAGCACATGGGATAGAAGGCATGACATGATGATATAAAAATGAATGTAAGATATGGAATCATAACATAGTAACATGGAATAATATAAACATGGATTCATAATGATGTGCCCGAAAAATAAAACATGACTTTATCATGATTCCAGGATAACCTCCAAGACCGTGGCACGTGGTAGAATAAGCCAAGGATAACCGCCATGACCGTCACACATGGTAACACAAGCCAAGGATAACCACCAAGACCATTGCACATAACATCTCATGAGAATCAACTTTACACAATACATTGGAGAAAAATTTGAGTGCACCCATCTTAACTTTTCATGAATATGTTTTACACATAAATAATCATACATAATCAATTTTACATAAACAAAAGGGTTACCCATGGAAGGAATTGGGTACCACAATCATTTCATAAATCTTAACAAATGGTTGTATCATAAAATTGACCTTGAAATAAAGGAACTAAAATATAAATGGAAATTCATAAAAGGAAATAGGAATGTATCATGGTAACATATTTCAAGTAGAAGTGACAACATGTAAGAAAATTATTTATGAAATTTTAGCATTAAAATATTTTTGTGCGGTTTTAAGGAAAATAGTATAGAGACTTTAAAATAGAAAAGGGAAAAATACTTCATATAAAACTAGAAGTGAACCAAGAAGGTTTTAATAATAAAAATTAATTGTTTTATAAAGACAATAGTGGCTTAAAACAGAATATAGAGTGCACTTGAAATCGGGTGAGAATTCGGAACATTCCCTCAAAAGAGGTTTGCTTATCGAGAAGTATTGAGAAGGGAATCACTTAAAAACATGTATATCCCCAAAAGATAATGATTAAAGGGTATTGATAAATTAATTTGGTATATGTGCACAGAATTTATAATATGAAAATAAAAATATATTATAACTTCATTTTGGTAAAAGGAATACAAGGCAACCCAAAGGAACAAAGGAGGTTCGGTTATAGTCCCTTACAGATTATCAGCATGGTATCAGGTGTACTTAAGAGGGATTAATGTGAGATAAAGTGGTTTATCATCACTTATAAAACATGAGGTAAGTATGGGGGAGGTTTTATATCATACCCCATCATTAGGGATTACACATAAAAGGGCATAACATAGAGTACATTCTTGAATAAAAGTGAAATAGAGAGGACCCCTTACCTTAAGTTCGATGGTGTTATCTAATTGATATTAATGACCTGAATAATCAAATTAGGTTCATTAATTAATAATTCTAGAACCTATTAAATATATAAAATATTTATTATAATCTTTTTAAGTTCATTCAAGACCTTTTTTATTGGTTATGAGGCTCAATTTTATTGTTCGGGTTCGTTTGTTTCTTTGGTTTTAAAGATCGGTTCACTTATATTCATGTTAGGACACACATTTATGATGAGGGTGGTTGTATAGAATTGATGTTATATGAGATTAGTGAACATACATAAGATTACATGGTTATGAAATTCAATTTTTTATTTGGAGTGAAGGTGAATCATTATATAAAACATTAATGATAAATGCTTGGATTAATTTGGTTATTTTGCTAATAATTAACTTTTTTTGTACTAATACTTTACATAATTTGTGAAAAAGGATTCCAGAACAACACATAAGATAAAATATATATTTAATAGTATGGTTCAAACATAAAAATGGTTTCATAACCATAATTGAAGATGGTAATATAAATTGATAACCCGTCGTCCTTTAATGTGATAAATTAACACATCTCAGACAGTGTTTTTGTTTCTTTCATATAAAAGAAGGGGGAAGGAGACATGATAATAAAGTATCATATTATAATAAAAAAATCTAGTACATTTATGGTCATATATTTTTCATACCATTTGGATGAGTATATGTTAGGAAAGAAAATAGAACAAAGGAACATGAAAAGAAAATGAATGAAAAGAAAAGAGGAATTTACCTCTTGATTTAATATTCCTTGAGAGCCTCTTAAGGGGAGAGTATTTGGTCTTTTGAGGAGACCAAGGGCTACTGGACTTAGGGAAGGAAATTGGTGAGAGATGTGGTTATAATTTATGGAAGGAAAAAAGGCTTGATATTAGTGAAGAGAAGAGGGGAGTGTGAGTGGTTTTTATTGTGGAGGGGAGGAGGGTTTTCTTAGTATTTTAATCATTACTTTATTATTTTTCCATATGAAAAGAAATATTAAGGATTATTGTGATAAAAAATAGTAATATGTACATGTGAGTTCGAAACAATGTGCATTTACATCATCCATGACTCAATCATGATTCATAAATTCAGGTCTTAGTATTTATTATGAAGTATCGTATTTTACTATTCATCAAAAATTAACTTTGTCTTATAGAACTCCAAATATCTTTCCAATCTCAATGGTACATGTAATATTTTCAAAATTAAAATCATAGAAGTGAAAATATTATGTTTAAAGTTCACACAGTACTTATTAGTTCATTGTGTTGTGATTTTATGTGATTATATGACATAATTATAAGAAGGGAATTTCCATTGAAAAAACATTTGGTCGTTATAGAGGGAGGTGGAGGCAGAGGTGGGGAGGGGAGTCAGGGAGGGAGAGAGATCTAGATCCGGAGGCGGAGGTGGTCACAGTGAGGGATAGGAAGAGCCGTGGTGGAGGGATAGGGTTTCCAAAGGGTAATGGGTAGTGGTTTTTTAAAGCATGTGGCCACCTTGGGTGGTCACCCATTTCATGGGGCATAAATGCCCCTATTTTTAGTGTAAAGACTATTTTTTTAAGATTGGATGAAAAGAATTGTGCCCCTAGAAATTACTATTCTTATAGCTCATCCTATAAAGGAAAATTCAAAACTCAATCCATGAAAATCATGGCCAAAATAAAGTATCAAATTACTTATATGAAATATTTTATTCATGTATGCCATTTTATGTAGTTTAAGTTTAAATAGTAACACAGTAATAATGTTGATTTGTTATCTGTATGATATTTCCACACTTTGATTACTCTATTTTCTCAATTCTATTTTATTTTCACGACTTTACTTCATTGTGAGAAATTTTTTTATGTTTGTTATTTTCAGTTGGTATATTTTTTCACATATAAATAAGGGGAAATATTTTCTGTTTGTTTTTTAGTTGGTTTGTTTGGATTTAATTGTTTTCTATTTAATGTATAATAATTTATATATTTATTTTGATAATCTTTTTTTATATTATTGGCATTTTTTCAAATATTTAATATTTATATCTTGTTTCAGGTTAGTTTTATTTGAAAAAAAATTAATATAATATCATGAATAAAATTTGAAATTATGAAATCATCATTTTATAAATTGGGCTAAAATTTCATGTTTAATATAATATCATCAATTAAACTCTTTCTAATTGAATAGATAATTGTCTATAAATATGAAAAAACATTAATATTGTGACGTCTTGGACCTGGCTTCCCCTCAACCCGAGCCCCGAGCCCGGTTGGCCACATGAACCCTGGCTCATCTCCCCATAGGCCAGGGGCTGCCGACTAGTAGCAGGGGTGTAATGGTAAGTCAGTGGGGAGACTGTACCCCCATGTCAGAGTACACAGTGGTATAGCAGCAAGTGATTAAATAGTGGAAGCAAGAATAATGGATAAACAGGAGAAAAGGGGAAACATACAAACCAAACAACAGAAATAAGGAAAACCCTGATAAATATACAAAATCCACATAGGCAGTGTCTGATAAAAAATGGATTCATGGCATGCTGATACAATAATACCAAAAAGAAACAAGGAACAAAATTAGTCCATGATAATCTCTAGCCAAGCTCGGTCCTCTACTCTGGAACTCTAGCTAGAACATATATGTATCAACAACCTGAAGCAGGACCCTTGCCCCTACTAGTACCTGTAGCAGTAAAGTCTACATGGGTGCCAAGGAGGCCACCCGGGTAGGGTGTGAGACAAGTCTTAGTAGGCCACCACCAACGATGTCTATGTGTAATCCAAATAAGTGTTTTCAAAATAAACAGTGTGTAGTAAACTGCAAGTAAGTAAAGAAAAATAATAAACAACCCTCCCGATCAGGTTTCGGAAGGACACCTAGCGGGTCTACCTGCTTCACCTCGTGGGTGGTAATCTGAACAATCACGAGAGGTACAAGTACATAGATATAGGTTATCACTGGCACGAGGTAAACATGCCTCTCGTCCATGCTTCTCACATACGTATAATCATCACTGGCCTAAGGTATGAATGCATCTCTTCCACAAGCACTGTAGCTAGCATGGGTAATAATGCCTCCCACCCATAAAGGATATATATAGGCACAAGGTATGAATGCTTCCCGTACCATTACAAAAATATTCAGCTCAAATGGGGTAAGAATGCCTCCCGCCCACACACGGAGACTCATCTAGCACGGGGTAAGAATGCCTCCCGCCCACACACGGGTTATCACTGGCATGTCAACACAGTAAGGCATAACTATTCACATCACAATATATAAGGTAATCCATCTTATATCATATCACATTAGCAAAGCATGTAATTTCCCAATCACATTATAAGGAAAAAATACATCTCAATTCATTAAGGGGTTCAGGCTATCTCATCCTATCCAACCTCTAACCAAACCATCTCATTTTCCTAACATGGAAAATCCCATTCAAGACATATCATTAAGGTCCAAAGGTGAAAAGGGACAAATATCAAGGAATATCACCTATGGTTGACCACTCCCAGTTTACACCTCATCTAAACACCCTAACAAGGTTAGATTCATCAATCTCATACCACACGGGTCATCTAGACATGAAGAAGTCAATATAAATAAGGGGTTTGGTGAAAGACAAACCACGACACGACGATAATAACTCAAAAAGGTGAAAACCCAAAATGGAAACCACATGACCACCTACCTTAGAGTTGTAGGCATAGGCTCACTTGATATTGACCTCAGATTCGCATTAGGTTGGAATAGATCTGAGTTTCAGTCCAATGCCCTGAAAATAGGGCATATGATCTTATGGTAAAATAGCGAAATGAATACCAAGATTCACTGAGGAAAGAAGGGTGCATGAGGTAATCCTTTCTGAGGGTGATCCAATGCCTTCAACGGATCGAAGAACTGTCATCGGATGAAGAATCCACAAGAGAAAGAGAGGGAGGAGGTTTTTGGAGCTCAAAAGAGGGCTCCCCTCTGTTCTGTCCGCGGGAAGGAGGAAGAAAGAAGGCTTTTAGGCCTTTAAAACAAGTAAGGGAAAAATGATAATTTCACCTAGAACAGTTTTGCATGGTTTACCCAAACCGTGTGCACCTCACTACCTCCTGGACAAAAGCTTCATGGCCATGCGGCCTAGTCCGCAGGGCCGTGCGCCCCTGCAGGTGCCCCTGTCTTCAGCCGTACGGTTTATCCCAAACCGTGCGCAGACCGTGTGCAGGCCGTACACCACTGCATGTAAGCCCATTTCTCAAACTCCCGGGCTCTGAACCAACCTCGGACACTCCCCGGACCTTCCTTAGGATGTTACACCCATTACAAAATCTTAAAGGAAAGATCTAAAAGAAAAACTAACAATCCATACCTTTACCAAAGAGTCAGGTCGTTACAACCTCCCCTCCTTAAAGCAACTCATCCCCGAGTTGGCCTTCCAAGGGTACAGAGGTGTCATCAGTGAAAAGCTCTGGCCATTGAGAACGTATATTAGCCTCTCGCTCCCAGGTCTCGTCCTATACCTGGTTGTGCTGCCATAGCACCCGTACAAGAGGAACAGGCCTGCCACGGAGTGTCTTCACACTCCATTCAACAATTCGCATCGGATACTCCTAGAAGGAAGCATCCATACCTGGTTCAACCTCATCAGGCTGAAAAACATGAGTCAGATCTGAAAAGTACCAGTGTAGATGAGATACATGAAAAACATCATGCATGGCCTAATATCTCTGCGGAAGTGCAAGATGGTAAGCTACTAGTCTGATCTGCTTCATCACCTCAAAGGGTCCTATGAAACTTGGTAAAATCTTACCCTGCTTCTGTATACATCTATGCCCCAACCTGGGTGAGACCTTCAAGAAAACTCGGTTCCCAACCTCGAAATCAAGAGGTCACCGGTGCTTGTTAGCATAGGACTGCTGTCTAGACTAAGCTGTTTTCATACGCTTCCTAATAAGCTATATCTGCTCCGTAGTCTCCTTCACAAGACGTTGTCCTAGAACAGATACCTCCCCTACTTCAAGCCAACACAAAGGCGAGCGAAAAGTCCTACCATATAAGGCTTCATAGGGATCCATCTCAATGGTAGCCTGGAAGCTATTGTTATAACTAAACTCAAAAAGAGGAATGTGTTTCTCCCATAAACCTCCAAAATCAAGAACACATGCACATAACATATCCTCTAGTATCTGTATAGTCCACTCGGTCTGTTCTTCAGTCTGCGGGTGATAGGTCGTGCTCAAAAGTACCTGCGTACCCAAGGCCTTCTGTAAACCCTACCAGAACTGAGATGTAAAATGAGGATCTCTATTCGAGACAATAGAAAGAGGTTCTCCAGGAATGCGCACTCTTTCCTTTACATATAGTCTTCCCAAGTCATCAACCGTGAAGGTCTCCCGCACGAGTAAGAAATGTGTGACCTTTGTCAGATGGTCGATGATTACCCATATTGCATCATTACCACGAGGTGACCTAGGTAAACTGGTTACAAAGTCCATAGAAACATCATCCCATTTCCACTCTGGAGTGGACAATGTCTGAAAAATCCCTGTCGGACACTGATGTTCTACATTCACCTGCTGACAGGTGGAACAACGCGTGATAAAACTGGCTATCTCCTACTTCATGTTAGGCCACTAGTACTATCACCGCAAATCACGATACATTTTGGTGATTCCCAGGTGAACTGCCTATGTTGAGGCATGAAAATCCCTCATCAGATCCTCTCTGATGTATTCTGGGACCCATACATGCCCATGGAACAATAAAGTTTCACCTTCATCCATGGTTCAATCTGTAGAGGCATCATCAGTGACACTTTCTTGTAGAACAAGGCCTTCCAGATCTGATAACTGTCTTGCCCTGACCCATTCCAAAAGAGTAGATGTCACTGCTAAAGATGAGAGAAAATTTTGACCTTGACCCTTCTGAACCTCAACTTGCATCTCCGAAAATAGGGCCATCAGCTTCCACTCTTCATTAGATTCCCAAACCACTTGTGACTGAGTTTTCTGACTCAGTGCATCAGCTACTGAATTTCCTTTCCCAAGAGTGTAGACCAGTTCAAAATCAAAGGATTTCAGGTACTCAAACCACATGCATTTCCTGAGATTTAGATCTTGCTGAGTGAAGATATATTTGAGGTTTTTGTGGTCAGTGAATACCACAAAATTCTCTCCCAACAAATAGTGTCTCCAACAGTGTAAGGCATGTATAACCACTGCGAGCTCGAGGTCATGCGTCGGATAATTCCGCTCATGAGCCTTTAACTGACGAGAACCATATGCAACAACTCACTCATCCTGCATCAAGACAGCTCCAAGCCCGATACCTGACGCATCATAGTAGACTGTATAATCTCTGCCAAGCTCCGACAAGATTAGTATCAATGCTGAAGTTAGTCTGCCCTTCAGTTCTAGAAAAGCTACTTCACAAGGTTCTGACCAATCGAATCTCACCCCCTTTTTTGTCAAAGCTGTAAGCAGTGCTACTAGGCGTGAAAAGTCCAGAATGAACTACCTATAATATCTAGCAAGCCCCAAGAAACACCTGATATCAAAGACGTTCCTGGGATGCTCCCAAGAAATTACAGCACTCACCTTCTCAGGGTCAACTGAAACTCCAAACTCAGAAATAATGTGACCCAGGAAGTGAACCTTATTTATCCAAAAGTGTAATTTACTAAGATTAGCATAAATATGATTCTCTATTAGTGTATTCAGAATGATCTCAAGATTGGTTTCATGGTCTTGTCTCAAGTGTGAATAGACTAAGATATCATCCACAAATACAACCACAAAAGAATCAAGGTAAGGTTAAAAAATCTGATTCATAAGAGCCATAAACACTGAAGGTGCATTCATAAGCCCAAACGGAATGACTAGGTACTCATAGAGACCATACCTGCTCCTGAACGTCGTGTAAGGTATGTCTGGAGTCCTAACATGCACCTGGTGATAGCCCGGCCTCAAATCTATCTTTAAAAACACCTTCGCTCCTTAGAGTTGATCGAAGAGGTCATCAATTCGAGGTAAAGGATACTGATTCTTAATAGTCAGCTGATTTAACGTATGATAATCCATGAAAAGACAAAGGGTACCATATGCCTTCTTGGAAAAAAGAACTGGTGATCCCCAAAGAGAAGTACTGGGACGTATAAAGCCTTTTTCTTCCAGATCCTCCAGCTGACTCTTGAGCTCCATAAGTTCCTTAGGTGACATCCTATAAGGAGGAATGGTCACTGGTGCAGCTCCTGGTATAATCTCAATAGTAAATTCCACCTCTCGCACTGGAGGCAGACCAGAGAAATCATCAGTAAATACATCACTGAAATGCTCTACCACTGAAGGATAAACAGAGGGTTGTAACCCTTGGTCATCGAGATAAAGACTGGCAACTTGTGTTGTGACACCACCTAAACTCTGGTGTTCTGGTCCCGCTCGTGTCGCACTAAGATCACATTCTCCCTTATGTATATACGTGTCGCCCTATGGTGATGTAAATGTCACCCTCCGACGATAGCAGTCAATCTGGGCTCTATATGGAACTAACCAGCCCATATTGATTATTACATCAAAACCTGTCATATCTAGAACATACAGGTTCCACACGAAAAGTTAATTGCCCAACTCGAGGGGAGAATCCTGAAAATGATGAATTCCCTTTGAATGGATACCTAATGGGGTATCTAACGTGATCATACCATGATATGACTCAACATCGAGGCCCAAACTTCCAATAATCACCTCTGATATAAAAGAGTGAGAAGCGCCTGTGTCAAACAAAGCAGATACTAACGTAGAGGCAACTAGAATCATACCTCGTATAGTAGATGGTCTGGTGTACTGCTCCTGTGGCATAGGTTCTACTGCCTACAACTGGCTAGTACCACGGCCCTGAGTCACATCCTGGCTACCCTGAGCAGACCCGTCCTACTGGCGCTGAGAGTCATAAACCTGATTACCTCTGCCTCGACTGCCGCCACAGCCTGATTGGCCGGCAGTATTCCAGCAGCCTGACTGATGTGATCCCACCGATCCAGCACCAGATCGTGGAGTAGGTATAGATCCCTTCTCACTAGGCCCTGGGGGAAAAGTCCTGAAGAAGCGGTGGAGATGACCCAACCTACCACAACCTCTGCACTCCACTGGATTTCGTGTACACCGCCTCCTCATATGTCCTGGCACCCCACATTGGTGACATATAAGAGTACCACCTGAGAAAAGGGCCTGGCCACTACTAACATCACAAGAATCCTCAAAATGTCACTTCTTCCCAGAAGAAAATCCACTAGAACCCTTAGGTGTCGAACCTCCCCGGTTCACACTATCTGATTCTCTCAAATTACTCTTTGTGATCAAAGCCTGATTGAAAATATTTGAAACGGTCATCAACCTGAACACGTTAACCTGTGACCGGATGGCGTAACACAGCCCATCCTCAAAACGCCTAGTAGCCGTGAGATAATCAGCAGCTAGTGTAGGAGAAAAATGTTGTAACTCTGTTAAACGGGACGAATATTCCATGACTGTCATGGTCCCTTGCTGCAGATTCATAAACTCCCTAGCTCTATCAGCCCTCAAAGTCTGGGTAAAGAAATAATCATAGAAGACGATCTGGAAATCAGTCCAGATCATATATCTCTGTTGTCCCGACTGGGTGATGACATCCCACCACCTCCTGGCTAAACTACGTAGCATATAATCTGCGATCTTGACCCTTCACTCTGGAGGTGTATCAAGGTGATCGAAGATAGTCAGAATAGCTTCCAACTAGGACTCCGCAGCAAGTGGTCCGCCATCTCCCGTAAATATAGGAGGATGTTGCGACTGAAACTCACAGGTCAACTCTTCCATACTCGGGGAAGGTCGCACTCCACCTTGCATACTCTGCATCATACACAAGAAGCTCTCATGGAACTGGGCATCGGCGCCCATCTCAGAAATAACAAGAGGATCCACGGGTGGCTCGATAGGAAGATCAACTAGCGGCTCAGGGCCCGCCACCTCAGGATGTGATCGTTGCCTCCTTCATCACGTACGACTCGAGGACGTCTCCAAGTCATAGTGCTACAATGCCAAACGAACGTCTCAAAAGAAGAAACCAACAAATTAAAGGTTGAACTCTAGAAGCTAGGACAGGTACTAAGCCTTCCTACCCCTAAGATCACCTATCACACCCATAAGATTTCTTAGTAAAACCTGAAACTGTTCAAATTTAACTTAATCCGGTGATATGGCATTTCCCAGCCTATAAGGGCCCATACTCCTCATGAACTGAAAGATGACACACACTTGTATGTCATTCCTCATTTACTTGTGCTAATTAATTATTTGAATTTCCTTTTAATAAAATTATTGGTTTAGTTGGAATTTCATTTTCCAATCCATAAGGGCACATAAACCTTATGAACCAAAGAGTGACACCCACAAAAACCACATCATTCCTCAATTCACAACCTGCAAGATGGGTTAGCATAGTTGCACACATATTAACAAGGCATGGAAATAAACAACAGGCAATGCTCACTGAAAATTTAAATGTGGCATGGAAAGATGCATGGCTTAATCATATTGTGCCTATCGTGATGCATGTTCTAATGCATAACCCTCATTTCATCGGGTCGAACCCTGAAATCCAAATTCCAACATTGGAAATCTCAGTAACATCACAAAACATGTGAAGCACCCAACGGTGAAATGGTATCAATAGTAATTAGCAGAATCAATAACAACATAAAATAGGAAACTTGGCCCATACCTTGTACATGGGTTCGTGACGCCCAAGCCTGGCTCATGGATAAGTCCCTAAGCGTTCCCAGTATCTAAGTCTATCGTCACCAAATAGTAAATCAAGAAAGAAAGAAATCGATGATACCACTTTGTGACGTCCCGGACCCGGCTGCCCCTCAACCCGAGCCCCGAGCCCGGTTAGCCACATGACCCCTGGCTCATCTCCCCATAGGCCAGGGGCTACCAACTAGCAGCAGGGGTGTAATGGTAAGTTAGTGGGGAGACTGTACCCCCATGTCAGAGTACACAGCGGTATAGAAGCAAGTGATTAAATAGAGGAAGCACAACTAATGGATAAACAAGAGAAAAATAGAAACATACAAACCAAATGATAGAAATAAGGAAAACCCTGATAAATATACAAAATCCACATATGCAGTGTCTGATACAAAATGGATGCGTGGCATGCTAATACAATAATACTAAAAAGAAACAAGGAACAAAAGTAGTCCACAAGCATCTCTAGCCAAGCTCAATCCTCTACTCTGGAACTCCAGCTAGAACATATATGTATCAACAACCTGAAATAGGACCCTTACCCCTACTAGTACCTACAGCAGTAAAGTCTACACGGGTGCCAAGGAGGCTGCCCGGGTAGGGTGTGAGACAAGTCTCAGTAGGCCACCACCAACGATGTCTACGTGTAATCCAAATAGGTGTTCGCAAAATTAACAATGTGTAGTAAACTGCAAGTAAGTAAAGAAAAATAATAAACAACCCTCCCGCTCAGGTTCCGGAATGACACCTAGCAGGTCTACCTCCGTCATCTCATGGCTGGTAATCTGAAAAATCTCCAGTGGTATAAGTACATAGATATAGGTTATCACTGGCACGAGGTAAACATGCCTCTTGTCCATGCTTCTCACATATGTATAATCATCACTGGTCTGAGGTATGAATGCCTTTCGTCCACAAGCACCGTAGTTGGCATGGGGAAGAATTCCTCCCACCCATAAAGGATATATATAGGCACGAGGTATGAATGCTTCCCGTCCCATTACACAAAGATTCAGCTGGAACTGGGTAAGAATGCCTCCCTCCCACACACGGAGATTCATCTGGCACGGGGTAATAATGCCTCCCGCCCACACACGGGTTATCATAGGCATGTCAACACAGTAAGTCATAACCATTCACATCACAATATATAAGGCAATCCATCTTATATCATATCACATTAGCAAATAATGGCATTTCCCAATCACATTATAAGGAAAAAATACATCTCAATTAATTAAGGGGTTCAGTCTATCTCATCCTAGACAACCTCTAACCAAACCATCTCATTTTCCTAACATGGAAAATCCCATTCAAGACATAGAATTAAGGTCCAAAGGTGAAAAGAGCCAAATCTCAAGGAATATCACCTATGGTTGACCACTCCCGGTCTACACCTCATCTAAACACCATAACAAGGTTATATTCATCAATCTCATAACACATGGGTCATCTAGACATGAATAAGTCAACATAAATAAGGGGTTTGGAGAAAGAAAAACCACGACACGGTGATAATAACTCAAAAAGGAAAAAACCCAAAATGGAAACCACGTTACCACCTACCTTAGAGTTGTAGGCATAGGATTGCTTGATATCGACCTTAGATTCGCAGTAGGTTTTAAGAGATCTTATTTTCAGTCCAATGCCCTGAAAATAGGGCATATGAGCCTGTGGTAAAATATCAAAACTAATAACAAGATTTACTGAGGAAAGAAGGGTGCGTGAGGTAAGCCTTACTGACGGTGATCCAACGCCTTCGACGGATCGAAGAACAGTCGTCGGATGAAGAATCCACAAGAGAAGGAGAGGGAGGAGGTTTCTGGAGCTCAAAAGAGGGATCCCCTCTGTTCTGTCCGCAGGAAGGAAGAAGAAAGAAGGATTTTAGGCCTTTAAAACAAGTAAGGGAAAATGTTAATTTCACCCAGAACAGGGTCGCACGTTTTAGGCGCATAGTTTACCCAAACCATGTGCAAAGTGTGCGCTCCTCATTGCCTCCTAGACAAAAGTCGCATGGTCGTGCGGCCTAGTCTGCATGGTCGTGTGCCCCTGCAGGTTCCCCTATCTGCAGCCGCACGGTTTATCCCAAACTGTGTGCAGACCGTGTGCAGGTCGTGCACCACTACCTATAATCCCATTTCTTAAACTCCCGGGCTTCGAACCAACCCTAGACACTCCCCATACCTTCCTTAGGATGTTACACCCATTACAAAAGCTTAAAAGAAAGATCTAAAAGAAAAACTAATGATACATACCTTTTCCAAATAGTCGGGTTATTACAACTATTATAAACCAAAAAAAATAGATGTAAAGAATCATCAATATATTATCATGCATGGTGTCGGGCAGGGTTTTGCATAGGGTTTATAGTTGGTGGAAATGGACTGGGGAGAAAGGGAGGCATGGCAATGTAGATGGCGAGTAAATATCGTATGGAAAAGGGGGAATGTGTTCATAGGTAAGGGAAGAGACTATCCAACATATGGTGGTCATAACAAGGAGTTTTTTATATGTTTTATGATTTATTTTAAAAAATGTGTTGGTTAATGTTTTTTCAAAATGTTTACTAAAGGAAGAAGCCATGTTGCCACCTTCTGGTTCGGCTCTAAGGTGGCATCGCGCCTACCACTTTTCCCAATGACCACCACATTTTCCCCCAAGATCGATGACATGAAAGAGGCAGTAGGTGGGGTGCCTACATTTTCCTAAAGACAACCCAAAATGGGGCATAGAGGGTGCCACCTTTCGCCTAATGTAAAGGCGAAAGGCTGAACCCCCTGCCACCTTTTCCTTAACACACTATAAAAGGTCACCCCCCCCCTCATCCTCACATTAAATTACACTCTTATATCTACAATATAGAGATTATCACTCTAAAAAAATTCTTTTTGTGTCTGGTGGTAGAAAAGAAGTCCCATTTTTTCATGAAGCCTCATTTAGAGGGTTTTTTTATTTAATTTAAAGTTATTTATTTATTTAATTGAATTATTTTTAGTTGGTTATAAATATTTCATTTTTTAATTAGTTTACTTACTTTTAAATATATTATTTATTAAGTATTTTTTAGTTATATATATTTTTAAATAATAGTAATAATTATTAATGATTTAGTGTAGATTAACTAATGAATAAAATAGGATTGAGCATTCTAAAATTTTGGTAGCATAAAGATTATGTGGTTATCTAAGTAATCATATCCCTATCTAGATAAAAATAAGTGAATGTGGATATGGCACAAACGTACCTTTAAGTAACATCTAATACATGTTATTAGAAGGCTAAAAGGTTTTCAAAATTCCAAAGTTAAGTACATATATTTCTAATATGTTATTAAGCTACCAACTGAACATAATTTGGATTTTACATCACATCTGAAGTGAGTATCATCTCATCCAAACCATATTCTATTGAAAAATTTCAATGCATTTTATGTATTTTGTAAATCATCCATGTGTTCTTTAATCTTTTTGTTCCTATCCATTTCACTTTATATGATCATAATTTTCATTTTATTAATGATAATTAAATTGATTTGGTTTCCTCTTCTTTTTACCTCACTTTTCAATGTATTTATTCAATTTATTTTCTTTCTTCCCCTTATCTATTATGTAATGGGTTTATGTCATTGTCATTGTCACCATTCCTCCATCACCATGGTTCTTTTCCCACGGATTTTTCTTGACATCCACTTAGTGTTATAGAATTTGTTGTACTAGCCATTGTTGTTGGTTATGTACTATAAGAAGCTTCTTTCTCAGTTTTAATAACCTCCTAGTAACAGTACACACAGGAAAAACATTTGTTTGACTTATATTCTAATAAAATTTTATATAAAGAAACATTAGTATCATATTTTAGGGTATAAAAAGATTCTCAAAAATTTTAGTATAATAAATATTATACGGTCAACCATAATTTTCAATGTTAGTTGCACTATCATAGGCATGATCCAAAAACATTTTTGAGAAGCATGGGATCAAGTAATCATGAAACATACCATCATGTGGGAAATGATACAAAAATTAAAAAGCACACCATTTTATAATAAACATTTAGAAAAAATGAAAAATGTTTATATAAAGAAATATATAAAACCATATAATACAAAACACCCATTGATATATAAAAACATATCTCAAAAACACCTTACAACTATGTTTTGAGAAACATGAACACATGCTCTTTTCTTTTGATAAAAAATAACTTCATAAAACAATCTCATAAACATGGAATGTCTTACATTCTACAATTCATCACATTCTATTAACAATAACATTATATTTATATTTTACACTTACGACTCATTTCATTTTTTACATACAAATAGAGGATATTTTACTACTCACTGAGTAGGTTGAGCATATTTCCTAGGTTCTGAAACTGGGTGGTGTGTTTCAAATGATAATTGTGCATCGAGAACATAATTTTCATCACAGGTTGCCTCCACATGCCATTATACCATACCTCCATCATGAAAGATTCTATAATGTTGCAGTATGTGATTTCACATTTATTGACCATCACCGGCTTGCTTCCATCCTAGAGAGGTAGAGACCGAAGACACACATATTCCACCTTCCTAAGGGAGAGATGACCATCACCCTAGAGGATGTCACAGTCCTTCTCGGTCTTCCTATCTAGGGGGAAGCCGTTATTAGACCCACCAGTGCATACTAGCCTAACCTTGTTTAGATATTTCTAGGCATTGACATTTTGGATGACCCTAGGGCTATAGATGGATGTTCGATATCTATTCCCTAGATTTAGACACACTTTCAGCATTTACCCGATGATGCTGATGAACAGACTGTCATGAGTCATGCCACCTACATACATATTACGAATCATTGGAGAGACCATGTGTGTTGATCACTTAGGTAAGCATGTGCACATGTTGTATCTAGCCCTACTGGAGGAAATTTATTGGTAAGGGATGTATATCTAGGGATCTTCCTTCTTAGATTACACATACAGGGAATTATGCATGGCATGTCGCACAGACCACATGGATCTAAAGGGATGAATCATCCTTCTTCAGATGTGGTAATGGGAGCGCATCCCTATAGTCTACCCTACTATTACTAGAGAGTTGGTGCCTATAGAGGTGATGCATGATGTTCCATGTGGATGATAGTACAATCAGTCATCTTTATTGGTTTCTGATTCTATTAGTTATTATTGAATTTAATTTCTTTTTATTTATCACTTTTGATGTCATATTTTATATGTGGACTCAGAGACACAACTTCAACAAGATTCCAACAAACCATTAGGGTGCATACCATCTCAATTTGGACAGTCTGCTTCCCGACCAATTAATTAAAAAAATATTTAATTTTCTAACCAATTTAATAATAACATCAATTTTTGGTTTTTAGTAAGGAACTTTATTGAAAAATCAGACATGTCATTTCATATTGAATGGATTCCATATTGGGATATATTGGATCAGTTTCCAGCATACAACACTGCTGGACTTCATAATGATAGGGATGTAGTGCCACTCATTCACTTTCATATTATTGAGTGGAACCACCTTGATAGAGTCATGCATGAGTTTGGATGTATTCATCTCATTCCATTTCCTTCACCATAGACATGGAGACTCATGACTTTAAGCTGATAGGGAGGTAGGATGAGGACTGGTGCTGAAGACATGCTGACTTTCTCAATCTTTGGGGAAGATGAGTAGAGAATTTTATCTAGGGTTTACCTATGATGCAATTCCATATTTCAGAGTAGTTTGAGTATGAGAAATGTAATAGACTGGAGTCTACATTGTATCTCACCCAGGGGTGTCTGGTCCCAATGATTACCTTCAAAGAGGAGATCTTATATCTGGACTTCATCAAGGCAGTGCTGGAAAAGAACTATAAAGATATCTTTTATTCTATTCTCACCAACTCGGAGCCGAAAAAATGTGTGTTTACCCCATCTCACTCTAGGAAGTTCACTACAAAAGATTTTCACTGGATATTTACCGCTCAGGCACACCAGGAGAACTGGAATGATTTAGCATGGTGCAGTAAAATACCAACCAAGTACAACTTCCTTTTTTGGAGAATATAGAACTCTATGATACCATATGATGAGGGTATCAAGAAAATGGGAATCATCCTAGCCTCCTTGTGTTAGTATTGCAGCAAAAAAAGTAAGGAGAGAAAAAATCATATTTTATTTGAAGGAGAGTGGGATCAATCCATGTGGCAATGCTTTGTTGTATTCAAAGATATATCCTATAATGACCTTCATGGGACTTCATTCTTGGAGAGGTGGTTTCAGGGAACATCAGATAGAGTCCCGGAGAGGATGGAGAAGTCTGTGGTTCTCAGTGTCGGTTGTTGGTGTCTCTAGAAGGCTCATAACAATGCTATATTTGAGGGGATCTACTCCACAGGGAGTTCCATAATTGTGAGAACCAAATTCCTATTTATTGATATGGTCACCCTTCTCAATAACTTTCAGGAATCCCCCTCCCTAAATCTATTGCAGGCATGTCCCTCTCTGTATCCTTCTCCCTTGTTCAGAATGCGAGGGTGGGGGATAAGTTGGAGTCCTACAGCAAATGGTTTCAAATTAAATGAAGATGGATCATTCATCTTAGGTAGAATGAGAAGTGGAGGAGTGGTTCGTAACTTGGGGGGGAGTGTGATCCTTTCCTTCGCAACTCATTTTTACAATGTAAATGATATTTAGGAAAAGGCAGAGCCAATCCTCACTGGGCTCAATCTGTGTAGTCAAAAAAACATTGAACTCCCTCAATTTGAAATTGACTCGAGGATCATACATGACTCCCTACGGGGAAAAGGATCCATTCCATGGTCTCTCATGTACACCATCAGGATATGTAAAGAGATCCTTAGAAGTAACATTCAGGTCACACACACCTAGAGATAGGTGAATAAAGTCATGGATCACGTTGCTTCTCTACCTTCCCCTGGATTTGATTTCACATTCCTCTCCAATGTCACCTTCTTGAAGCATGAGGGAGTGAATTTAATTCATGGGGACACCCTTGGTCTCCATTATTTTAGACCTCCCTATGCCTAGGGTTTCATTGTTTCCAGGTTCCTTTGTCTCTTTTAATATCTCCTTTGAATAAATATATAATGATGATGATGATGATCTCACCCATCATGACAGAGCACTTCATGATATCATAAGTCAATAAATTTCCATTAGTTTGTTTTTAAAACTCTTTTATAATTCATTTTGAATCTATTTCCAGCGTTCCTATTTAGAGAAACTTATTTACATGACTGGTCCCAGGGAGGAGTGGGTCGCTAGCCTAAAAGTGATCCATGCTCCAACACTGGAACTGAGGCCATCTTATGAGGTGATTCATGATAGAATCTTTCATCGGCCACCCTAGAGAGTGGAGGTCCCTACTCGGTAACCTCCTCCAGAAGAACCTCCTCTAGCAGCTGCTAATGCTGAGGAGCCATGACAACGATGATGACATAGACCACGTTAGCCTGCACGTGAGCCCTCACCTATTCTATAGGGGGGGGGTCGGCCCTCTAGAATTCCAACCTTAGTCGATTGTGGATGTGAATCAGGTAGCATGAGATCCATCTTTCTTGAAAGGATATACATAGTTCTCTCCAGCTTGGGGGCCAAATCCATCATATTCTTGGGGTCTAGATCCATCGTAGTCTTGGTTCTCCACTGCGATGATGGTGGGTCCTTCTACTAAACTAGTTAGATAAGGATTGAGAGCATATTATGACATTCAGTTGACACCTCCCCCACTAACACACAAGTGTAGCATGCGACAGTCAACATTCTAGTGCCTGAGGATCAACCCTCTCCAGGTCATCAGACTCCACCCAAGCATGGAGTTTGGCGATCTCGATATGGGAGTACCCTTCCTAGACCACCATGTGGGACGAATTCTAATCCCCATAGAAATTTATTATACTTGTTCATGTATATATTTTATTTCTATTGAAATGAATATATTATTATTATTATCAGTCATCTTTACATGTTTATCTAGTGTTTCATTTTTCATTAATATTGTAGTCACAATTTACATTTTATAAGCTTTCAAAGTCGACTAATTGAAATAGATTTAAAATTATTAAATTTTAAGTAGGTAAAATTAAAATATTATAAAATATACACTATAAAAACAATCTAAATATAATTTAAAACATAGCCTAAACATCAAAAAATTAGTTTAAAATAAAATGAACTTCATAAATATAATAAATGATGTCAATTTAAATATTTTATAATGACCTAGAACTCATATATATTTAATTACATCATATTTATCATAAACATCTATATAATTCTACCGAAAATATATAGGTCCAACATCTTTTGTAATTTTGTAGATGATAAAAACAATAACATAAAATTTTATTCCCATATCCATACTTTCTTCTAGACCTCACCTGACTCTTACTACATGGAATATCTTAGAGACATATAATAGAAACCAAAATGGAATGATTATAAGACATCACTTACAAACATGGCATAAGAGTCAAATATCAAAATAGCATGGTAAACATAATAGAGCATAAAGTGTGGCACAAAAATAAGACATGTCATTATAATGTATATATTTATGAAGTATAATAATATTATAGTTATCTAATAATGAAAAAAATAGTATTTAACTAAATGAAATGAAAAATAATACCCTTTATAAGTGATTTCTAACAATATACCCATAAATCATAATATAAAAACCAATATATTAATAAATATAAAAAACATGAATATTTTTTCTTGTGGAATGGAGTTAATGGCCCTTCCTCCTTTAGTACACATTTTTTTTAAAAAATTAACCAACACATGTTTTTTTAGAAAACATATAAAAAACTCTCAGGAAAAAAGACGGTGGTAGTCGGTGCGGTCGGTGATGGTCTGCGATGGTTAGTAAGAATATCCATGATTCCAGAAGGAGATGAGTGTTAATTGAGAGAGGTGTATTGAAAAAATCCATGACCCTCCTCCCATACCCCCCTTCCTTAACATTTCTTGTACATATAAGAATCTCAGAGAAAACAAATGTCCCAAGCGGGGTCTCCACATGACTTTTCATCTGGATTACCCACATGTGTAAGAAACATTAAGGTGTGAGAATTTCAGAACCCCTACACTTCCCCTTGTTAGCATCCCCCAATGCAGGTGTGTATATAGACTAATGAGAGACATATAAAGTCAAAAAGACAGTATGTTGGTCCACCCACATGACATTATTTACAACTCTTTCATCATCTACTTTTCCAACGTCCATGAAAGTCATATGAATATAGGGGTAGGTGCCTCCAAACCTCTAAGTAAATGCCAAAAAAAAATTATGAAAACAAAAAAACTACCCAACTACCCACAAAACCATGAACTTACATTGATTTAAAATTGAAATGGGATGTTTTGATGCTAAAATAAAAATTAATACTTTAGTTGTATAAATAAACACAAGATGAGTGGAATTCAAGAATCGAAAATTTCCTTATCGGTGTACTTAATAAACTATATCTGTGTGTTATTTGTCACTTCCAATGTATTATTCAATGAATCATATAAAATTTGATAATAAAATTTGTAATATGAAAAACATTCAAAACACAAAACAAAAACATTACAAGTAATACACATAAATTTTACAACACACAGACACTAGCACAAAATATATATAACATTCCCACAACCAAAAAACATATATAATACACATAAAATTTATTAAAAAAATAATTTATATAATATATAATGGATAATTAATTTTTACTAAACATAAATTATTGGTGGGAGGGTAGCATATGTGACACTCCAATCTCCCAAGGTAGGAGGACACATCACATAACCCAGCCATAACAAAACACAAACATGATATGAGACTAAATTTTACTTGTAAAAAGAAAAGAGATACACAAAATGGAAGAAACCCTCAATTAGATTAGTAGCATGAAATACTACCACACTGAGAAAGAAAATAAAAACGTTACAGGAAAGAGTAAGACCTCAATAATATAATGTGGTTCAGACCCCTTTGGCATACTCCACATCAAGAACACCACACACACCACTTTTATGTTATTATAATGAAAAGAAAAACCACAAGAGATTACAATAGAGATACAGGTAAAGGAATAGAAGAAGAAAAGATAATACTAGAGGAACCAAATGCCTACATACAAAGGGAACAAGAAAAGAAAAATGAAATAACTAGGGTAAAATTTCAATTGGAACACAAGAAACAAAACCCAAAGCCTATTACTAGGGTTGATATCACCTATAGAAGAACCATCTAAGAATCTATATACTCATTTGATACACTACAATAACTCAAAAAACCTCAAGATTTTCATAGGAACAATGCTCCCAACCACCACACATGGTGTCACCAACCATATCCACCAATGATCTCTCCCTCTTTGGATCGTATCCTTCCCTTCTAAACCAATATCTATTTACTTCACCTTCTCTCTAAGATTTTATTCTTTCTCGTATTGACTAGAGGAGAAGGCTCGAATAGTTAAAAACCAATAAAAAAAATACTCAAACAGTCGTGGGACACATGGATGGCCGAAAAGCTTTGGGAAGAAATCGGTGCAATAAACTCTTGAATGAATGCCTCCAGGTAAGGGTCTTTATTAGTTTCTCCATGTTAGGGTCATAGAGGCTCACTAAGTAAGGGTCGTCAAAACTACATAAGGGTCCGCATAAGGTTATATTGGACTGATACATAAGGATATTAAATGCTACATAAGGGTCCTCGAGGTGCTACGTAAGGGTAGCGTGACCCATATATAAAGGTATGACACTCCAGTACACTAAATACCTAAGAGTAAGATAAATCTTGAATATGGGTAGTCACTCCAATCCACTAGTTATATAAGGGTAACCTAACCTTGTGTAAGGGTACCACTACTGCTACCCACTTCACATAAGGGTAATCGATCCCCCATGTAATGGTAGCTCCGGCATATCAATACATATATATGGGTACAAAACCCATTATGTTAACCCTAAAAAACCAAACCATGTAAGTGTAATAGAGTGCTTATGCAAAGTTAACATACACTTTATGTTAGGGTAACCCACACATACATAAAGGTAGCCACCCCTCATGAAAGGGTAAAATAACTTAATGTAAACATAAAAACTAAATTACAAAACACTGCCTAATTAATTATAAGAATAATAAAACTAAAATAAAAGGGGAAAACATGAATAAGGTGATTATTCATGGAAACAAAAAATCACAAAAAACAAACATTTTAGTTTGTAACAACATCAATCCAAATTTAAAAAATATCCACCATACAAAATAAAATTTAATCAATGCAGTTTTGATGTTCTTGTATTAATATACTATCCTTATAACAAATCTGTTTTTACCTTATAAATATTTAGACTAATTTAAATAATATTTTCAAAGTTAGACGTTGAGTTTACGTGGGATTCTGGGGCCCTGGGAGGCTCATTATTGATATAATAAAAATATTAAATATATTATATCACATGTGTGTAGTTTATCTAAAATAATAAAATAAATCTCAAATGATTTCTCTGATAATAAATTTGAGACCTCCATTAAATACAGAATCTGTGTTATAACATAGGTGTGACATAACCTTTTTTTGGCATCGGGTGTTTTGTTAAATTGTTATCATGGTCAAAAAAAATAAAAAAAAATAAATGTATTCAATTTATTTGTTGTTTTAATGATACGACCTAATACTATACTATAAAATAACTCTTATGGAAAACCCATAGGGTTAGCCACATAACCCTAGGGATTGAGAGAGTTCTATTGGTGGAGGGTTCTTAGAAGATCAATGATGGATTGTGAATTGTTAATCGGTGTGCCAATTATAGCATTTGGATCTCATCAACGAATAGGATGTGGATCTGTTCTTCATCAGTGATTGATCCAAACCAAAAGGCAGGGAATTTGTTTTTTTAGTTTAATCCCTATTTTTTATGCAAATAAAAATGTGAATTAGTTCCACTAACATATTGATTTGTAGGTCGATCATGTTTTGAGGATGCAGATTTATCTTCTTGGGTTTTAGGAATTGATGATTTTATTATTATAATTCATTCATTTTTCTAATGGAATCATATTAAGGAAAGCCAAAAATTTATGAGGTTCATTTCTCATGTTTTTTATTTGTTCATTTCTCCTATCATTCTTCATACATTCCTCATCAGTAATTCTTTTGTCCAGTGGTTTGACAAATACCCAGTAGGAAATTATTTTGTAACCCTTCTTTGGAACAAAGAATCAATATTGTGGGTTCAAGGTCACGGTTTATGGAACAAATAAGGTGAGATGATGAAAATAGGTTATTGAGTTTTTTATCAGGGTCTCATGGTTCACAGGTTCCGTGGTCGGTGGTACAGCACGATGGAGGATGTCCACCAGAAAATCAGGTGGTTGGAATTTGGCCACCGATGATGACTCGGGAATGGTGGGCCATAGATATAGGATATATGGGGGTGATTGATGGTAGATTTTTAGGTGGGGATAGTGTGATGTGAAATATGCATGAAGAACCAGTGGGTTCTAGAAGAATCCCGATTACATGACATATAGTCTGAAAATTACATGCCATGTGAACTCTGGCCATGATATATAGGATTTACGCATGAACAAACACACACACACATAGTGTAGACCCCACCACACATTTTCTAGCCCGGTTCCAGCGGTTCATCATGTACCCATGTGGTACAAAGTCAATGACACATCTAGACACTCGGTCACAACTGGATTACACAGGCATGATTGTATACTTGGACAAGACCAAGGTACTAAAACTTGACTAGGTTCACGGGAATGACCAGTGTACATAGGTACATGAAGATTACAAAGGATAAATCCAAAGGGAATAGATAGACCAGATTTACCCAATACATTTCATGTACTCCTAGCACACATTATGTAATTTTTCTAAGGATAGTATAGGCACTTTTTCTCTTTATTATATAGAAGTATCAATAGGGTGTATTCCCTTGTTCCATCCATATGTGAGCTCATTGAGTCATTACATCCTGAGAATAGGATGTGATCCCCTCTATGAGACTAGGATCAGATAGAGCTCAAGAATCCCTTCATGTGACTTAGGTTGTGATCCTATATCATTTATTCTTCTTCCCTATGTTGGGTTTGAGGAATCATCATGAACAACATACATGAGTGTATAATCCCCTACTTAGTTCATTATTCCATGTAGGTTCAGGTATACCCCCTAGGTCTAGGGTGATATCCTCTATTGGTAAAAAAATATCATATGAGCTTCAATGAGTACTTTTTCATGGAGATACCCAATGAGAATGACCTCTCAGATGTTCTCCATCAGTGTTATTAGGATCATGGAGTGAGTTCTCTCATATGAGTGTTACCTAGAAACCTCAATCATAATCATATGGATAGAAGTATGGTTGTGACCTTACTTTGAGACTCAGTGTATATCTTGAGTATATTTGGGTTTTTCAATTATGATGTCTCATATTTTAATTGACATGCCTTTGGATTAATGAGATGAATACTCTCTTGATGCTCTATGTTTTTTGATTTGTTAGTGTCCTGATGGGTATTGTTATACTCACCCCTACATGGGATCTTTCCACACATGTCATGTCTTATGTTGACAAAATACCTTTTTACGGAGTCCTAAGATGACCATAAGTAAGAATAGAACATTGAGACTGACACACCATGGTTTGTAATAGGTGCTACATTTGACAGAATTCCCCTCCTTCAAAGCAGGTTGGACTCTTTTACAGTTTTAGTGGGACTATATTTGGACCATTCTAATTTCTAGTATTTTTTCATACTCTGATGAGGGATATATATGCATACAGGCATTATGGAATCAATTTTACTTTATCTTCTAACATGGTGTTGGTGATTGGAGATGTGTGGGTGGGTGGGTGGGTACTTTAGGCTAAGGCCTCCAATGTGTGTGATATTCCTACTCAGAACATTCCACAAGCCTCTGACCTATTGGAGGTGGTCTTGGGGTGGAAACCTTGGCCAATCACTATCCAGGGGACCCCAAAGGATCGAGTCATGACAAAGTGGTATTATATAGGTTCCATATTAGGATTATAGTTCATATGTTATATATCTATGAGATTTGGTTTGGGAATAAGGGAAACAATATTAAAGTTTCTCAAGTTCAACTCTAAGGATAGGGACTCCACTATTGGTTTAGTAGATGATGTATCCATTCACCAAGACTCTGATAAATTTCTTATTGACTCGGTATATATAGACACTGGTTGTTTGGAAAACATTTTTACATGCATCATATATGAATGGGTTATGGTTTGCAGGTCCTTGTTTAGTCATCTCCCTAAATACACTCTTGACCGTTGTAAATATTGTTTATTTATAGATGTATCCATGATTATTTCTAACTATGATTCTATAGAAAGACAATGAGGAAGATCCACCTAGTGATGAGGCTTCAGTACATGGGTATGAGAAGGATGTGGCACCTTCAAGTGGTTTTCAAGTTTTACTACTAGCTAATGTGTAGAAATTTTTTCCAAAAGTACTAACTAAGCATGTGCACAGGATGGGTGAAGTACATGATTTTTAGATGTAGTAACCCCTTATATTTCAAGACCAGCTAGATCCCTAGGTAGCCGAGGATTGACTTGGGGTTGTTATGTGTGTTTTCCACATTATGAGGACACCTACAGATTATATGATGGTCTTAGAGGCGATTATTCCTCATGAATTCATAGGATGATGGTGGAGTTTGGTGAATCAAGAACATGATGATAGAACACTCTTGGATAGAGTTAAACCATCTCTTTATAGAGAATATATATCCAACCACATAGTAAGTGATGCATATCTGGGAGCTTTGATATCTTCAGCAGGGAAACATGATCGTGGAAGAGTATCCATCGAGGTTCACTAACCACCACTATACTCTATAGATATGGTTCATGATCTATTCTTATAATAAATTACCTTCAATCTGGGCTTACACCGAGATACTAAGAATGATGTGAAATATCATTTCATTCTTACCTATGTTGGGTGTGATAGAGCGGGTTTTGGTAGTGGAGATATTTCTAGTTGACCAGACACCGACAATTGGTTCCATTAGTGGGAAAATAGGAGTTAAGGATATGGTAGTGTGTAGTAGATAATATAAATAGGAATTTGGTCATGCAATACACATCAGAAAATAGTCTCAAGATACGGGGTTTGCAGTTCGGGACTCTTAGGATGGATTAAGTCTGCTGAGAGAGATACAATGTCTCTTTTGTGATAGTTGGGAACATATCATGTGGGATTTTAAAACCTGTAATGTAGTTAATATAGAGAAATTCAATAGAACACCCTATAAGATACAATGGTTATAGTTTGTGGTCCACAGTGCGAAAGACGTGAACAATGTTTGGACCTTTTGTGACCACCACCCCCAGGTGGTCCATGTCAGGCTTAAGAAGCTGGTGGTTAGGGATGAGGACAACTATAGGTAGTGGATGAAAATGACCTAGAGGTTATAGGGATAATTTTATGTATGGTATATTCCTTCCATACTTTATCTTTTTTTTATGAACATGAGCATGGCCCATTACTTTCTGTACACTTCCCTTGTTCAAGATCTATAGATTCTAGTAGATTCATTGGCTCAACATTTAATGTTAGAGACTCCCACCTGATGGGATTCAATGATCACACACTTTAAAAGGAAGTTTAATATGACTCTAGGAGGAGATGTATGCTTATGGTATCTCTATATAGCATCGATGAGGCCTTATGACCCCATACTATGTATAGATTTTCTATCCACAATTCATGCACATTTTACTATTCTAGGAAAAGGATGTGGTTTTTATGCAATGATGGGATGAGGTTTTCCTTTGTGGGTGATATAGAAAACTAGGTAGATCATGAATATATCATACATAGTAGGATACAACTGATTACTCACCATTTGAAATGTATGACCCTTGGATAAGTAGATGCTATGAGCTATCAGTTTCCTACAATGGTGGAAGAGTATGTGGATGTCTTCCCTAAAGAAGTGTCGGTCTTACCTCCCCATAGAGAGAAAAAAATATTCATAGAACTAGACCTAGGGAAATATCTATGTTTATGATAGCATATTGGATGGATATTGTGGATCTTCTAGATCTAATGGTGATGTTAGGGGATTTTCATACAAATGGATTTTTCAAACCCAATATGTCACCCTTGGTAGCCCCAGTGTTGTTTTCCAAAAATTTTGATGATAGCATGAGGTTGTGTGTGTATTATCATCTCCTAAACCAAATAACCATGAAGATTAAGTATCCACTACCTAGAATCGATGAACTCCTTGACCAGTTGAATATGGAAAGATGGTTCTCGAAGATTGAGCTCAGGTCAGGCTATCACTTGTTGTGATTTCAAGAAGAGGATATACCAAAGATTAAATATAGATGTTTCTACGGTCACTATGAGTACTTAGTGATGGATTTAAATGTGATGAACATACAATTAGTGTTCATTTAACTCAAAAAACAAATCATTCATACCTTTTTAGATCAATTCATGATAGTATTTATCAATAAAATTCTAGTGTACTTGGAATCCAAGTAGGATCACACGATACACTTGAGGATGGTTCAAGACACACTATAAGAGAACCAAATTTATGGGAAGCTTTTAAATTGTTAACTCTATATTTGAGAGGTCCACATTATTGGACATTTCATCTCAGAGGTAGGATTAGCAGTGGGGATAATGAAGGTTGAGGTAGTTCTAGCTTGGGATCCACCCAATAGCGTAATTGAGGTATAGAGATTACTTGGATTGGATAGATACTATTAGATATTTATCCCTAATTTCTCCAAGATATCAGAAAATTTGAATTATTTAACCTAAAATGGGTACCCTTTAATTTGAAATGAGAGGTTCCCATAGGATTTTTAGTAGTTGATGTAGTGGTTGATGAATACCCCCATCATAAGACTACTAGAGGAGGGTGTTGAGTAAATAGTGTTCTGTGATACCTCCATAATTGGGCTTGGTTTTGTTTTAATAGAGATGTAGGCAGTGATTGGATATGGTTCTTGGTAGTAGAAGACCCATGATTATAACTACATGACCCGAAATCATGAGCTGGAAATAATGGTCTTCGCCCTTAATATGTGGTGAAAATGCCTTATGGGTGAGCGGTTCATCATATATTTTGACCACCATTGTCTCAAGTGTATCTTTTCATATATGGATCCTAACTTGAGATAGAGGTGATGAATAAAGTTATTCCAGGTTTATAACTTCAAGATATACTATACTTCCGAGAAGGGGAATGTGGTGATATATTCTCTTAGTAGGAGATATTTTTCATAGTTTTTTAGCAAGGTGTTATAGCAGTTGACCTCATTTTAGTTTTCCTTAGTGGATGAGGATAAAGAAACTTTCCACCGATTAATGGTTGTTACCCCTCCACTCATACAACATGTTAGGTAATCTGAACATGGTGATACCGACTCTGAGACCTTACATATTTAGATATCCACTGAACGTTATCCTGATGGATTTTATGATGGTGTGAGAACAATATTATTTTTAAGAGGAAGGATGATGAAACCAGTGAAATTATGATAGGATGTAATAAGTGAATTTCATAGATACCCCTTAGTAGAACATACAATAGTGGAAATGATGTAACCATACCTTCAATGGTAGTTCTAGTGGCCAGGGATGAAGAAGTGTGTAATTGAGATTATCTCTCAATGCCTCACTTGTTAGTAGGTGAAGGATGAGGACCAACTTCCAATGGGCTTGGATCAACCCCTGAGGTTCCTGAGTGTAAGTGAGATGTTTTCTATAAGGACTTTATGAATGGGATTAAATGATAATCTAGAGTACCCAATTCCATCTAGGTGACCGTAGACCGACTCAAAAAGTCAATCCACTTCTAAGATATTTGATAGCAGTGTTTAGTAGAAATATTGAGAAGCCTTTACATGCTAGAGAGAGTCTGGATTCATGGAGTTACCTCGATTATTATTTTATATTGTGATGATCCCTTCATATCATGATTATGGAGAGGTTTAATTCCCTGACCCCAGTTATCCTAGAGCCGGTGTATTATTTTAATACATTGGCATGATTACAAGGAATCAAGTCCCGAAGGACCGATTAGTTTAGCAGTATTGGAAAATATATTACATACATTAACTTCACATTAAAATTTTAAACATAAAATACAAAATAGATAATCCTTTGAGAATTATATTATTATATTTTCTTAAACCTTAATATATAACATAATACACTTCCTATCATCCTGGGAAAATAAAACATATGAAAAGGGTGAGATCAGATGCTCTGTAAGGATAAACAATATAGTGTAAGCTATCATAAATAATTATAAACTTTTATGGAAAGGTATAAAATTTAAACACAAGCCCTT
Organism: Viscum album; assembly: GCA_963277665.1. Taxonomy (NCBI): domain Eukaryota; kingdom Viridiplantae; phylum Streptophyta; class Magnoliopsida; order Santalales; family Viscaceae; genus Viscum; species Viscum album. The sequence goes on from OY728137.1 coordinate 767,137,187, forward strand.
TAAACATAAAATTAAGCATAATATGGCAAAGATAAATCAAATAATTTAATTTAATTATTCACATGAATATTCTACTAGTCGAATAATCACATGTGACATTAATAAATAATCTCATAATGATGGAATTCATAATGCTAGAAATCTCAACCACAAAGTCAAGGCCTCGTGCCAAGACCCTAAATATAAATTTTTTCAAGGCCTTATGCCAAGAAACTATTTTTTCTCATGATACCTACTGATGCATCAAGGGACTATAGTAGGCCCCACCCATCACTTATGAAGTCCAATGAATTCCTCATATGAAAAGGTTGAAACATAACATAAACATTCATATTAAAACTAGCATATGAAATGTCAATACTTTAACCAAAAAACATGAATGGTATAAAAATATCACATCCACAGTAAAACATATCATACCTCATTCAATATAATATGGAATATTAAATTATAATAAATCAACCTCAATCAAGAATAATATCTAGTAAAGTATGTCGACATAGTTGAAAATGATCAGTAAAACTCTTTGAGAGAAATATCCCTTTTTCATGAGATCATTTAAAAGTCACACAATTTATAAAAGAATAAATTTAAAAGATATTTTTGAATCAAAGTGTCCCATACCACTTTGAAACTTTTAAAGGAATTAACATTTTAAAACAATCATGTCTATATAAATAAATCCTTAAAATTATTTTGAAAACATGGACATTAATTAAAAAGATTCATAAAAATAAATCATTAAAAAATTTAAAATGATGACATTGATAAAGATTACATTCCAAAAAACCTTAAAATATTCCTCTTGAAAATATTTTTATGAAACATGTACATGGATTATAATTATGTCCCAATAAATAAGTACACATAAACAATCTCAGATAATAATGAGATTGAGGAATTAACCCTTACCTTGTACTTTCCTTTAGTCGAGGGTACATTTAACCTCTTGTATAATGACAATAGTATTTTATTAAATTATACCAGAACTATATTAATATTTATTATATAATATATGATTAATTTATTACTTTATACTACCCATTCAATAATAATTTCCATGTTAAAGTAACATTTCGGGTAATAATCGCTTTTTTTATCGTACGTGTTTTAACTTGTTATTCTTGATCGTATCACTTAGATCATGATTTACATACTTAAAGAATATAAAACATGATTTATATATCATATATATTCAGAATATAAATATGTATAATAGATGTATATATATGAAATGGAAACACCGTTCATGGAGACGGTAGTTCGTACGTACGCATTAACGTTGTTTCCGTTTTCTTATCGTATAGTATGGAAGTAAGTAATCGACATATATTTATCTAAATAAATATATATTATTACAGTAGAAATATTATTCCATATACCTCATAATTAATCAATATATATATTTTTATAAATATTCTTGAACGGTGATCATTGAAGATGAATCTCATCGCGTCGTGGAGACGGTAATCCGTACGTACGCACGAGCGACAATATCATTCTATTTATGGTGAAAAGGTGTTTAATTGTATGTTATATTATATATAAAGAATAAATAAAATTTTATATTTATTATTTACATCAATTATACTTGTTATTATACTCATCCAAATAATGAAGTGTTGAATAACAAACTACACCGCGACGTGGAGACGGTAAGCCGTATGTACGCACGTATGGTGACTTTGTCATTCATAGGATGGATAGAATAATGAAAATGGTTGTACCATATTTATAATAACATATCAGTATGTATAAATTACTAGATTTATTATTTTAGTATGTAAATAACAAATAAAGAGGAAGTAGAAGAAGAAAAGAACTTTGAAAGAGGTGATAAAATAATTACCTCTTCTTTGGGTGCTTCCTTTCTATTTGAACAAAAGGGATCATTAGGTTGGCTTTATAATCAAATTAATTCCTCTAGGTTAAATTTAGGGTAGTTTAGAAGATATTTGAGCTGGTTTTGAATGAGAAAATGGATTTTGAGGTGTGAATTTGAGAGAATAGGATGTACCCTTTTATAAGAGAGGTGAGAGGCACTTTAGAAAGAGCTTGAAATATTAATTTATTATAAAATAATTTTCGGTTTCTAATAGATTAAAATGGATTTATTTAGAGTATAATGTGGTTATGGGTCTAAATCCTCTCAACTAATAGGTTTTAGACAAGTTTATCTCACCATATTAACCTTATCTTTTAGATTTAACCCTTAGTTAAATAGTTTAACTCTTACCATGTCTTCTTGTATTCTTACACTATATGGTTAATAAAATTACTATAAAATTCCAAGAGAACCTCAAGTGGTTCATTAATGACATATATAACACTATTTAAGTCCTTTTTATGAATTTTATATTTTTATAAATATTATATCATTTAATAAAATAGTATTTGTTTTAAAAAACTCATTTATGTCAATTTTGACACTATTTAGTATTTGGTTTTTTTAAAGTCATAAAAACTTTATTACTTAATAAAAATACATTGAATCAACCATAAAATGTCATATTAAACAATAAAATTTGTTTATGGCATCATAAGTTTCAATTTACATTCATTTTAATATTTATAGTATCAATTATCTTAATCTTTCATTAATAAGGTAATTACTACATCATCATTGTGTCATAAATAAATTTAATTATTTAATGACTAAATTTTATAAATAAAATAATATTATGAAGAAATTTTTTTTATATTTATAATGAATATTTATAGTCGAATTTATCTTATGTATAACCCTATATTAAGAATGATTTAGTTATTAAAATTTGAATTTAACACTTTTAACTCTTCTTTAAATAAAATATAATAAATGTCATAATCTAACCCATGTGAATAAAAAAGGATAAAATTTTTGTCCTAATGTTGATTTTGGTCGAAAAAAACTTATCCAATAGAATTAGGACATGTGTTGGGGTAATTTTATATTATTATAATATTATTTTTACCTTTAATTACCCTGTTTACTTTTTACCATGTTATATAAAATTCAAAAGTTATTATTCACCAAAAATTATTTTCATCCTATTGAATCACATTTTACTTACTTTTGTTAATATTTTCTCTTGAATTTATGAAATTCAATTCATAGAAGTGATAAAATTACGTTTTATGAAAATTTGCAAATGTGCCTAGAAGGTGGGTAAAAGACGTTAAAAAGTTCAATAAAATTATATATATATATAATCTTATTATAAAATGAATACAATGAATTATATTGGACTAATATAGGTATTATTTATCTATTTTTTCTTTAAAATAAATTTAATTTAAAAATAATTATTTAAATAAAAAAGTTGGTTTTTATGTACTATGTAGTATTTTTCACTATTCATCAAAAAGTGAATGTTTTCAGAAAAATACCAAAAATCCAGCCTAAGCTAATTTTGATATTATGAATTCAAAAATGAAGTCTATTTTACCAAATTCAATTCTTATAAGTGTCTAAAATTAATTTTATTACTGTTCCCAAAAGGACGTAAAAAGTATTTATTTTAAGAAAATATTTTTTTAAAATATATAACTATTTTAACAAAACTTATACATTTCATTGTAAAAACTATAAATAAAATTTAAAATTTATTTTTTACTATTCATATCAGAATATTTAGTTGATAAATAAATATATCATTTAAATAATTATAATATTAATGTGTTATTTCGCAGAAACTCAATCTTGCATATAACGCAAGCCAAGTCGATGTTGCGTGAAATATAATCTATTAAATTACTTCAAATAGATAACATACTATGAAATCTTGGGGTGCTACAAGAGTTTTACAGGATGACTTTGTGAATTAGTTGTGTTTGGGAATGGTGTTTCACCTATAGACTAAAGGCCAGGTTGAGTGGACCATTTAGGTTTTAGAGGAAATGCTTCGAGCTTGCATGTTGGACATTTTCCATTGTTTTGAGGAACACATAACCTTGATGGAGTTTCCATATAACAAAAATTATCATTCCACCATCATTATGGAACCATTCAAGGCCTTTTATGGGAGAAACTATAGATCACCACTATGTTGGACTAATCTAGGGGAGTCTTCACTCATGATTCCGTATTTTTTGAGAGATACCAAAGGGAAGGTTCAAATCATACATAAGTAGATGAGGACTTCCTAGATCCATCTGATGTCTTATGCACACTGATGATGGAGGCCTTTGTAATTTGATGAGGGATACCATGTGTTCTTTAAGGTATTACCTCAATGGTGATTTTAGATGTTTGAATGGGGTGGTAAGTTATCTATGAGTTTCATTGGAACTTTATAAATACTACATTGTGTGGGTGAGGTGGTGCAATACTTGTCCCTAACACTATAGTTAGATTGAGTACAAAATGTCTTCCATGTATCACAGTTGAGGAGATTTGTGCATGACTCGTTGTATGTTATCAACTAGGGTGAGATGGACATCGATGATGGAGTTACCTTTTTAGAATAACTGGTAGAGATCAAGGATTGATAGGAGAAGATACTTTTTGGGCATTTTATTCCCTTAGTGTGTTTCCATTGGTAGTATGAGAATATGTATGAGAGTACCTTGGAGCGGGAGACCCAAATTCAAATTCAGTAGCCTCATATTTTTAGTAGGATTTTTGATTATCTATAAATAAATCCATAAGACAGGGAAAATATAATGATTTTTTCCCTTGTAAATATTTGAAATATTTCAAATAATATTTTGCAGATATGCAGTGAGTTAGCATGAGATTTTGGGTCCTAAGGAGGCTCGGTATTGATAAAATACATGAACCTTCTCCAGTATCCCCCATCGTTAACATTTCTTAACTCTATAAGCATCTCAAAAAATATTGTGCCACCCATGGTCTCTACATGGATCTTCATATGGAATACTCATTTTTGTAATAAAAAATAATCTGGGGGAATTTCCAAACACTTGTCATTCCACTTATGTGTATCTCCCTAAGTGTATATATAGATTGAGAGACACAGACAGTAAGATAGTAGGTTGGTCCACCCCCACGACAGACCCATGAAATTATCAAACCAAATATCTCATCATCTACCTATCCAATTTCAATGAATTTAAGATGGATATGAGGCTAGTGAAATAGTTTTATCTACCTCAAAAACCCCAAGTAAATGCCACCAAATTGTTATAAAAACAAACCAAACCACCCCACTCACTAAACCAATAAAAAAATGTTATCACGCCAACCTTGAACTGTTCAATATAACATATGTAAAATATCCATTTGTGATATATATATATATATATATATATATATAATAGTTTTACATGATTTAAATGGAACTATAATTACCTAAACTAATTGACAGATAATATGGTTGGACCGACTAAAAAATGAAAAAATGGATGAAGGGGAGTAAGTTGATATTTAGGATAGATTTTTACTAAATTTACTTCATTATCCATGATTGTTCTTGGGATAACTATTGTTTCTTTTTATCCTCCACTAGAACTATATAAATTAACAGATTCCTCTCTTGAGGTTTCGTATAACCAATTTCGATACATGATGAGTAATCTCGAAATGGAAGGTGAAGTAAACATCAATGTTCTATCTCTTACTTCCCTTTACCGCATTGAGATTCCTCCCCTAAATTTAATCACTTTCACTATGGATTTAGATGATTTTTTTTTATTATAATAAAATTAATAGTAAATTAAGTTACATACTCATCTTCTTTTATAAAAACACATCTCCCTTGAATACATAGTTATTCATGGATAATCTCTTAATTAAAATGAATATTATGCATTTGAGGGAAAGGAATATAATGTTAGATTCTAAAAAAAAGTGATTTGAAAAAAGGAAAATATATTCTTAGAACTCTCACACCAACATATGAATTTCAAAACTATATAGTGAAAAAAAACACAAATAAAAAGTGTCAAGTCATGAAACAATGCGGTTAATGAAGACTATCTTCCTCCAATAACATTTTTGATGCCACATTTATATCTCTCACTTTCCTAATACTTCATCCTCATAATTTAGTTGTGGAACCTCCTCTAGCCTTAGTGAATTTGGTTCTGGGTTCTCCTAGTTTGTATCTTCTCCTTACATAGCAATAGTGTTATTCTATTTATAGATATAATTGTCCCTCTTTTGAATTTTAAAATATCTTTCTCCCACGTGTATTTTTTTCCCTAAACTAGCCACTAGTGTTTTTATCTCAGTCAAAAATATCCCCTATATTCTGTTTGAATATTTCCTTTTATCTATATATGCAAGAGAGAGTGGTGATTGGCCAAGTCTTCTTCTATTTTTGTGATGGATTCCAACAAGTTGGAGTTAGATGAGGCCCCACATATAATTATTTTTAAATATTATAATATAGAAGCCTGTATCATATTTGGATAACTCAAAGGATTTGGATTTTGAAAAACTGTAGATAAAAACCCCTATATCACGGAGGGTGTAGCTTAAATGTACCCCATGCAAGGTCCAAATGGCCTATGAAGTAGAGGAATCTCCATGACCATAGTGTTTTACTCCCTAAAAATGTTAGTTCTTCCATTTGGTAACCATTCATATGGTTTCATGTCTTCAACCTCAAAATTATTTGCTGCTACCAATTTTTGAACATCCATGTCATAGTGGAGATCCTATAGTGTAGTGGCTTCTTGGTTTTCTTTTCCTTGGCCACAACGTCGTATATCCTTGGATGCGGTGTAACGGATCTGGAAATTTGGTGGTAGTTTATCTCCCTTCATTAATCCATGAAGGCTTTGTTTTTGTTCAAGATAAGTGTCATGGTGGTCTTATCATGCTCCAGAGGTGATCCATGGTGACCCCAAGATTCAAAAGTGTAATTTGGCTCAAAACTAAACCTCCTTATTAGAATTTATGGTGATTCTTGGTGATTTGACTCGACAATCTGACGGTTTGTGGCTTAAACAAGGTGGCTTGCGGTGAAACAGTGTATCCTATGATGATGATGCATGAATGGTCTGAGATGATGCCTTATTTGTAGGTGCACAGTACCCATTTCATAGAATATATACCACATCTAATTTTTGGTCAATAGTTCTCTACTTAAAAAGTAAGAGTGTCCCCTTAGCCACTCAATAAGTCGTATGGGTGTCATAGGATGCCCAATGCTACTGTGCACCACCTAGTGTTAGTGAAATTCTCCTCCCATCACCATGTGGACCTAACCCCCACACACTGATGTGCTCTTTTGACTGTGTTGTGAACATTATGAACCTTCTAACTTCTTTTACCCATGTGACCTTCCACATGGGCTTGCTTGTTCGATCAAACCTTTTATGGGATAGCTATGTGGCTTAAAACATGTAGGTTGAGGGATAGCATGGGTTGGACCTTTTTTTTATAAATTCTATTCTCTTTTCCATTTCGTATACAAACAAAAAACACTCAATATAATTAAACAAATTTAAACAAGAATTTTTCTTTATTTTTAATCCTTTTTCCAAAACATCATTCGAAATTAAAATTTACCCACAAATGATCAAGAATAATTAAAATATTGGTATTATCAATTAAAAAATTGAAATTAGAAACTAAAATATTAAAATTTTATGAAAAATATGAACTCATAAAATCCACCACACATAGATAATGTTTGTCTTCAAGAATAAATATTCACTATGAATCAGAAAGGAAACCATGATTCTAATAATATTTAAAATTGAAAACTAATATAAAAAAATAATTGTCAATTGTGTAAGGTAATTTTCAATTTTTTCATATAAAAATGATTCCAACTCCTCACTAGAAAAAATGTATTTGAAATTACCAATGAAAAATGGTGTGAATTCTCATCTCTTCCATTCAAACCTTTTAACTCATCATTGTTAACATTCCAAGTTGTGATCTACCTCACACTTTTTTCTTCACTTATCACTCAAGGTAAAATTTAGATGTGAAGTTGTCCCCATACATTTAGTATGTGAACCAAACATAAGAATTTGGAAATTATCTATTTCCTCAGCTTGGTATATAAAAATTTCACTAAAAATAAGGTGGAAATTGAAACATATGATCATATGGTTCTAAGGAAAAATTATGGTAGGGAATTTATGAATAAATCATTAATCTAAAAAGGAGGTTAATATATAAATATTAAGCATAAAAATAAATGTAACACAAGGAAATTATCCTCTTATAAATTAAATCTTCTTCACATCCAAATCTCAAGTAAGGACATGAACAATGAATAAGTTACACAACTATTGTTTTTATTTTGCAATTTTTTTTTCACTTTTTCAAAAATTGAGAACGAAAAGCATCGCATACATCACCCAACCCCATCTGATAAAAATCATTTCTCAAGTGATGATGTTTTTTATCCTCCATAATTCAATAATAATTTTTTTCTTTTTTTTCTTTTTATTGGGGTAAAAAATAAAAATAGTATATAGTGACATGAAAATTCTCCAATTCTAATGAAAAAACAAAAGACTTTTCCTCAAGAAAACACATCCCCTATTCCATGAGCCCCATTTTCCCCCACGCTTTAAAATTTAAGATCATAAACACTAAATTATGGGTAGGAGTGGATAAATCAAATTGAAATTTGTTTATTCATATCAAAGGTCATTCATGGTCTCTAAGGGATAAAAGAAGGCACACTGATACATAGGTCTCAAGGATATTGGCTAAATCAAAAAAAAATCCCCAATCATATATTATCTAAATTAGTACAATCATTACTTTGACAAGATTTAAATTCAAATTATATTAGGTAACATGTCCCAAGTTCTCCCAATTAATTTTCTAAGAGTGAATTTGAAAATTTTGGCTCATAGGCCTCTCAGGAACAAGACCGTGTAATTTTAATTAATCCACTCATGGATGTGTTATAATAATAAATCAAGCTAAATTAATTTCATAAAATCAAATAATTAAATATGGAAGGGAATTTTTAACAACATGTGAATACAAATAAAAATGATGACTTATTGAATTCAAACCATGTGTTTAACCCTAATCATTCAATTTCCCCATATTACTTGTTCAATACAATCAACTTGAAAATTAAAACATAGAATATTAGGGTTATTTAAAATTCTAAGTATCCTTGATTAAATATAAAGCACTAATCTATGTGTGGGAATTAATTTGTTCACTACATATTAAAAATAGAAATATTCAAGAAAATCCAGGGGAGTTTAAGTTAATTATATAATTTACAGCTCACTCTTATTTGACATGAAGCTTTTATCTTCTTGTAGAGTACTGCCTTTGTACTTTATATTCCTAAAAATGAAGTCAAAATTGTGAAAACACGTGGTATATTATTTTATGTTCATAAATGATTGGGGGTGGTTTCACTGAATCTAAAATTAAATCATAAACCAGAATACAAATAGATAAATGCTTAGGTAGTGTCCTGCAAATCACTTTTATTAAGGTTGTTAAAATAAAACTTACCTCTTATATCATATAATAGAAGTGGGTAATTGATTAAACCATCTCATATTAAACCAATTGTGTCTTTGATAAGTGTCTATTGTAGTTATTCTATCCTTCCTCCTCCTTAAAATATCATCTTTCTTTTTTTGAGGGAAGTACCAGAAATTAGAAAACCCCACTATCTAGAATAAAAGATCAGGGTCTATCCAAAAAGGGCCAACTTCTCTTTATCTTCTTTTAGTGGATCATGTGCATAAAATTCTACACACATATTCAAAATTTTAGCAGCCACCCTTTCATCTTCTTATCCATGAGGTTGATCCACCATAAGGTCCAGAGTATAATTCTATATGTTATTGGCCCCAAGTTCTTATTCATCTTTCTCATATTCTTCTTCAATAGTGGAGGGTTACTCTACTTATTCTTTCTCAACAAGAGGGGGTAACCAAAATCCAAAAAATATTACACTCATGAGGAAAAAATCTAGTATATCCAGACTTTTTTCCCTTCCTCTTTTTGTTATATTCCTTTTTCTTTTTCATTAATTATAGTTTATGTTGGAGGGTTTTCTTGTATAGTATGTTCTAGATGTTCCCCCTCCATCACACCAATCATGTTATCCCACAATTCAGAATCTCCAATCTAATTTTATTCCTCCTACTTCTTTTTCTATTAGTACTTATTATTTTTCCTCATTTTCCTCCTCAAAAACAAGTGTAAAGGAGTCATCTATTGGGAATTAAAAATTAGAACGAGGTTTTGTTCTTATATATTTTACCTCAACTACCTTGGTCGTGTTCTCTAGGAGTTTCAACCCTTCTTCAAACTCAAATTCCATGTTTTGGAGTACCACTTTTAGATTTGGGTGTGGTTTTGGTACTCTTAGTTTTTCTTGAAGATCCCATACTTGATGTTGGATTTCCTTCTTAATTTCTTCAACTTGATGTTTTAGTGTTAACAACTGGATCACCAATTAGATGTGTTCCTTAATTCCTACTATTTTCTAATATGAAAAACCAGAAACACCTGATACATAAATTAAAATAAAAATGAAAAATAACTTAATATAAAATCATAAAATAGAAAATGGGAGATAAAATAATTTTCTAGCTATTGAATTTAAAAACACCTTAATCCCCATAAATGGTTCTATTTTTAACGTCTCCATAAAAAAAATTATAGTAACCTGATTATAATAATGACTACAATATTGAATACTGAAAAGACACAGTTGATCCCATGAAGAAGAGGGTTATAAGTATCCAATAGAATTGAAATTTTTCATGATTATAACTATACTAGAGTTACCAAAACTACTTGAGATATATAGTGGTTGGAATGAATCAAAAATGAAAATAAGGATAAAGGGACATGAGTTGATATTGAGGATGATATTTCAAAAATTTACTTCATTATTCATGAGATTTATAAGGTTAAATAGTGTTAATAGGAGATTTCCAAGCATCAGTAACCCATTGGACTTCTCCTATCACTACCAATTCCTGAGTGGAAGTGAGATGATTTGACTGTTTATTTTATGATGGGGGAATCTAAGGATATCCTGAGATAATGATATAGTATGATTTATTGTGAATTGGTTAACTAATTTCTCCCATTTATTACTAATTTTAGAGTCCTTCTCCATCACTGAGTTACAAAATCCATTTGTATAGAGAAATTATGAAGTCTTGGAGTGTCATGATGTACCATAACTGATAGGGGAACCCACATTAAATATTTATTCTCAAAATGGTTTTAAAAGTAACTTTTTATACAGGTTATTCAGAGTGTCTACAATACATAGACATATGACTAGTCTAAGTTCACTATTCAGATACTATAGGACATGTTTCTTGTGTGTTTCCTAAATTTTAGTGGTTTATAGGATAACCATTTATCATATATAGATTTTCATACAAAAATAGTTGTTATGAATCAACATAGATGGATATTTTCAAAACATTATTTGGTATTCCATGAAAATTTGATTGTGATATTACAACTTATTACATATTAATAATACTAACATTGTTTAGCTCACAAAAACTGCTTCCTTTTAGGTGATACTAGTTCTTTTAGGGTATTTGAGTGAAAATACTCTACACTAGAATAAGATTCATCCAGTACAAGTTCAGTGGAATCATGGCACTATTCAAGAGGAGAGTAGGGGAGAATTCCGGTTAATTATAATGATTATATACATATTCCCACAACATTGATGAACGATGTGTTTTACAATCAATTAAATCTAAGACAAATTTAATATCCATTAATGATAAATTTAATATATGTGAGTAAAATTATTGATAAACTTGTGATTTTATAGTTTTTTATTTGTATTTTTTTTTTGATGATCCAAATTTCATTTCATTCCACTAAACCATAAATAATATTGGAAGGAAATATTGACATGTTTAGTTAATATTATGGAACTTTTTTAACAAAATATATCTAAGAATTCAAAATATGTATAAAAAAATATTTGAAGGTATGTATCATGATTGGTGGAAAATATTTTTTTATATTAACAAGAAAGAAACACATGAAGTATTAGAATCATTTCTAGAAGAATAATAATATAAACTCATATATTTTTTAAATTTTTATTAACATTTCATTTTTCAAGAGCTATTTGACAAATTAAAATGTGTCATAAAAATAAATAATCTTTCATATAGATAGTTTCTATAATGTTCCTAGAAAATATCCTTCTTTTTTTATTTTATTCATTACTGTTTATATTCATATATTATACCTTGAGTTTTTTTATAATTAGATATATATATAGTATTTTTTTATAAAGGGTCACAACCTATGTCAATTTTTTTTTAAAAGATGTGGTTTCACATTCACTAGAATCCAGACAACAATTTCATGATTGATCTCACCAAATACATTGAGGTAAATATTTTCCATTGTAATTTATTTTTAAAAAAATTCTAAAAACTCAAAATAATGACATAATAATTAATTATATAGCCTTATGAATTTCACATAACAAAATCATTATCAATATTTTCATATTTACAGGTTAAAATTTAAGATATTTGGTATATGACCCCAATTAATCATTACCAATTTACAAAAATGATGTAATTTCCCTATTTTAAGGGATGGTTCAACTCAAGAATTCATAGTCGATGTGTTTTATACCAACCCAAAAAAAATTATGTATTTTAGATTCATCCATTATTACTACAAAAACATGGGAATGATTTCACCCTTGTAATAACCAAATAAATTAGTATTAGAGACTATTAAGAATCTATCACGACTTATCCCAACATTGGATATCCGTGCATATTAAATAAGTAGATACAAAATATAAAAAATCCAAAAAAGTTATAATCATAACAAACATACATCCAAAATATACAACTATATACATTATAAAAGAAATAGATACATGAACACATAATAAAAAATACACCTGACTGAATTGGTTGATAAATTAACAATCCAAAAAATAAAACAAAAACCGAAACACCTCCACCTAATGCATGACCACTCACCCTCACCACACATCTATCAGTAGACCAAGATGGATATCGAACTAATTTCAAGTATTGGGAACATGAATGAAATGAGGATAGCTACATACAATCACCTACACTAGTGTTCATGTGGATTGTGTGTGAAAAATTACATATAGGATCACATCAAGGAGTCTATGAATTTCCATTCATAAAACATTTCAATAGTTCTAGTTTGAACATAACATATAAAAACGGGTTTTCACTTTAGAGTAAGAATGCATAAATAAAACATTCAAGATACTTTTTCACTTCCCTTTTTAAAATAAAAAAGAATGACTTTCCAAGAACTATGCATAACTGGTTTTAAATCAGTAGTCTCAAACCCAAAATTGAAAAAATATTTTCTTTGAAATTTTCCATCCAATGAAGGAAATAGAACTTTCAAAATACATTATGAAAAACTCCATCCTCTTTCCATATTTTTAAAAATCCATCATCGAATACCATTTATAAAATAATTACTCTTTCACTTTATAAATCACACATCTTAAACCATTTTGGAAACAATTTGAAAAAAAACTAAAACACTATTAGAATCAAACACAACCATCAAAGGCACAAAGATATCAAATATATAGAGTAAAACCACAATAACCGAAAAATGGTTCATTTGGACCAAATAAAGGCTCAAGGATTCAAGCATGTTATGAAAAATTCCCATATATAACATCTAATAGGAATAAAAAATCATGGTAAACTCTCTAGGTTTTAATATGAATGATACAACACTTTATTTTATCGATTTAGTTTATCTATGGTCCCCCAAAGACAAATTGAATCTTCACATTTTTCACTTTATCGGGGCACTGAGTAATATATATATATATATACACACACACAACCATAGGAGGGTGAAACACTCTTGGGGAACTATCTAATGCATAAACCCTAGAATAGTATAACCCAAAAATAGACCTTTTATTATCCATTTAGGTTCACATGATATTAATAAATGGAGGTGAGATAGAAACAATTCACAAGACCATTAAATGAATCAAAAATACCAAAATTCAACAAAATAAACCTCATATCACCTTCTAAATCCTAACAAGAAACAATTTCTTTCATTTTATTAATTCCCGTGAATCCTATAATGGAAAATAATATAAAAAATACTGATAAGGTCTACGACATATGGGAATGTCAAATGTAAAAAAAAAGTGCCTAAATGGAGGTCTAATAATCATAAAATGATTCCATTTAAAAAATAAAAAATGAGCCATTCAAGGTATACTTGGAAGACCAAACCATTCTAGAATATTTGAAATATCATTTTAAAAACCACTTAAATTCTTATTATCAAATCATACTTTGAAATCCACTTGAAAATCGACAAATTTGTTTCAAAACTATCTTGAGAAAACAAAGGTATAAGAAGTATTTATAACTCTATGATAATAATCAACATTCCATATTTATAAAATAATTTCTTTAGAAAACATAAATTAATTACGTTAAAACCAAATACTTCTAATAATCCTTTTAAAGCACCCAAACTAGTGGGACCCCCCCTTTTAAAAATATTTAATTAATTTTAAATAGACACCCATGAATTTATTCAAACACTCAAAATTGATCCAAAACCCTTCAAAATGTTACATATAAAATTCATAGAATACCCCTCTGTACTATGTATATAAGGTCCTTGGAAAACCATTTTCCACCCATAAAAGGCATACCATTTTCATTTAATTTTATAATTCAACATTTATAAAATCTAATAATTACACGAAAAACATTGTATGTGAAATTTAATAGAAACAAATGCCTTATCTTAAGAAAAAACCTTTCCTAATAGATCAACTTCGATGAAGAATGAACAAATGTGCAAGGAAACATCCTTATAAACCCTTAAAAATCTAAAGCCCTAATATTTGATCCAAATTAACCCTAATGTTTGATCCCCATATACATTAGGATTCATTGGAGAAACAAAAACCAAAAGGAAATGAATTTTGTAGAATATATAAAGGGAAATGAGGATAATACATTATGATATCACATGAAATCAGAAGGTGTAGCCTAGAAATCAAATAGGATGAGAGGAGAGGGATCTCTTCATAGACCCCATAGTTGATCAAAATATAGTGAAGAAAGAGGGAAGACAAAAACATAAAACTCAAGATATGAAATTTTTTGAATGTCAATATTGATAAAAACATGTAAGCATGCATGTTTAGCCCATAAATTTTGGTAAACCAGTTTTTAACCGCTCAGTTGTAACTAGAAAAGAACAAAACACTCATGTGGTTTGGTTTCAATGTTTACTAATCTATGCTCCAACTATGTAGAACCCCACTGCTAAAAAATACAACATTTCTGGATGACCACCCTCATGGTTTCCCTATATTGTGAGCATGCCATGTACCAATACCCCATTATAAAAATGGATCACATGGTTTCCACTATAAATCTAATTGTTTTCACCAAATCATGCACTATCCAAGTAGACTAACCATAAACTAATAAAATGAATAGGAATAACACCTTCACAAGACTTCATGCATGGTTTCCCATTAAACATGTGAACTAATCTGCGAAATAGAGAAAAAAGTATATAAATCTCATTATTTCAAAACAAAATATTAATGAATTTATATTACCCCAAAATAATATAATTTAAAACACCACGATGACATAGTAGTGTCAAAATTATCTCCAATGGGAAACTTTCTACCTCTGAAAATCCCTCAGTAAATGAAAAATGGAGTGAGGCCTTAAAAACTCCACACCCCAATGAGAGTAGTGTTAGTGGTCGAGGAAATCATAAGATTCCCCAAAAATTAAGAAAACATTAAAAATGATTCTTCCTTATGAAGATATATTTAAATAATCATTAAACGCTAAAAACCTCAAGTAAGATCCAAAAAACAACCATTCGACATAATATCTTGGAAGATGGAGACCTAATATTAGACTCCTCACAATTTATAATTAATTTAATGTAGTGGAAACAATGGTAAATATATACAAGATAAGTTTTATTTCTAAAACTATAAAGATTAAATAAATTAATAGATGAGACCATAAAAATATACCAATCACAACCATCCACTATTATACTACCTCAAATTCCATAAAGTAAGCACAACCAAAAATCCAACCATGAGACCTTGAAACCAACAAACATCAAAAGACCCCAAAAACCAGGTCATTGAAACAATTACATCCCAAAATAAAAAAAGAAAATATCAACTCCAGGTATTCCTTAATAAGAAACAACATGGTTTTAACCATGGGATATAGAACTTCGTCATAAGGTAACCTAGGTCTAGGATCATAGGGAACTATCTAATGACAACCCATAAAGATAATATCAACCCAACAAAACCCATGGTTAAACTAAAAAATAAGAAACCATCCCAGTTAAAAATTCACATACCCCATGATTCCCCAACATTTTATTCATCAATCCCAATAAATGCATATCTCTCTCCACAAATCACAACCAAACAATGAGTTATGGAAATTCCAAAAAATATCATTGTCCATAAATGAGAAATTCAAAGAGGAATACAACAACCATACCAAATGAGAGGAACCAAAAAAATTCATCTCTCTAGACTCACTAAGAAAAAAATCTTAAAATTGATTATCACCTAAATCCATACTATATCCAAAACTCATCATACATAATCTCCATACAAACAATTTATTGTGACCCGAACAACCACATTTAATAATGTAAGATCTCGGCCTTTTCTAGAGATGACTTAGGCTTTATTTTAGGTACTCTTTTATCCTTGTTTGAGTACTTTTTTGTTTGGTTTAGGTCTTGGGGTGTGTTTGGGAGGAAATTTTGAGAAAATGGAAATTATAAGGTTGTGCATGGCTGGTGCATGGTTTTCCATAACTTTGTGCCCCATCTTAGCTAACTGTGTTAACTCAGATAGAGGGGATTCACACGACTAGCACACCATTTGGAAAATTTTTCACCCTAAACTTTTCAACCATGAACCCCTATAAAATAGGTGCATTGTTTAGGTGAATAGTTAGGGAAAATTGTGCACCCCATCCTAGATAACCATGCACAAGAATTAATGTCTCCCAAAAATAAATTTTAAAAATTTATTTATCCCCCATTTTAATCCCAAATCGACCCCCATTTTACCATAGGTGGTATTTCATGATTTTGAATCTCTCTAGAAAAATTATAGGCCTTTCTGACCTCTATTATTAATGATTCAAATCATGGATCGAAGATCCACATCCCTCTCAGTAAGTGGATCCTATCCCATTGCTTTTACGTTCATCCTCCTTTCTTCTATCATTATTTTGGTGGGAAGTTATTTTATTTTTTTATAGATCAATATCTACATTTTTTGAATCTAGATATATTATTGTGGATCTAGATCTAGAATTAATATATATTATTTTTTTAATCTTGATATCAGGTTTTCAATCTGAATCCTGATCTACGTCGTTGTGCTGCTCAATTTTGGTGATTTATGTTGGGTGATCACTCACCAAAGAATCGAGGTAGGTGTTCCATTATTAAAATCCCATAGTATTGATATCAAATATTTCTATGTGATTATATAAATTATAGGTTTTTTAGAAATTGGAATTCCTAAATTTGATTAATTAATTTGGTTAATTAATCAACTGAGGAATTTTGTATTTGATTGAATAATTGAATTGTGGAATTAGTATAATTAATTGATTAATTAATTATCAAGGTATTTAATTATGAATTTAGGATAATTAATTAGTGAATTAATTATTGGATGTTAATACTATGAGAGGATTAATTAATTGTCGAATTAATTAATGGACTTAGCGTGGTTAATAAATTTTTGAATTAATTAATTAAAGAGATATGATTAATTAATTGGTGAACTAATTAATGGTATAGATATGGTTAGTTAATTGTTTAATTAATTAATGGACTTGGTATAATTAATTGATGAATTAATTAATTGTATTTTTTGGTAATTAATTGTGATATGAGGATTAATGTTGATTATTCTTAGTTGTTGTGATAATGCGAAAACATGTGATAATGAGAAGTATGTGACAATGTGATATGTTATGAAATTTATGTATGATTGAGAATTGGGGTTCTAGACATGACATTCTAATCCCATTACATGTATGTGTGATTGAAAATTGGGGTTCTAGACCTGACGTTCTATGCCCATGACATATATGTATGATTGAGAATTGGGGTGATATATACACCCATGAAATATATGTATGAATGAGAAATGGGGTTCTAAACATGACATTTCATGCCCATGATATATATTCATGATTGATAAATGTGGTGTTGGAAATGACATTCTACATCCAAGCATCTAAATAGTGTGAGACATGGACTGATGCTCCAAATACTCATCGGGTGCTATAGAATGTGTTCTACACCAAAACCATTGGAATTGGACTATGGTTCCAAGTTTCCATAATAATTAAATGTGAATTGATTATGTAACATGGTTTATACCCGGCATGGGTTAAAGCAGATATTGAGGTATGGGTGTCTTAGGGAACATGATAGTTTATGTGTTTAAATAAAGTTTAATTGATAATGTGATAATTGTTTAATTATGTAAAGTCATTATTTATTCATACAAATTAATACACTTTTTATTGATGGGATTCATTTTAGAAACCATTAGTGGAGGCCTACTGAGTTATACTCACACCCTACTCAAGCTGACTGATCGATACCTGAATAAATTTCACGGATGCAGGATAGGTTAAGAGTGAAGGCCCTATGTTGGATGGATGAGTTAGGATAGAGTATGTTTTAAGGAACCAAAAGTGGTTTAGGACCCTTTGGGATTAGTTGGTGTCTTTATTTTTAGTCTACATTTTAGACACATGACACTAACATTAGTATGGCATTTTTTCTACTTTAGTTGGATATTGTATTTCCTCTTTTAATTTTCTCAAGATATTGACACTGTTATGGTTACATATGCTTCCACAATTGTTTTTTATTTATGTTGGTGTATTAATATAAAAAAATAGGGTATATTCTCCCCATGATCGAGTTATCAGACCCTCACTGCTATTCAGTAGCCTCTAGTGAACGGGGAGGCACGCTTAAGGTCATGTAGTGGTCTAGCTCGAGGCACCGGTGTGTTGAACACATACTAAGACATTAAAAAGTGTTTCCATATCCTATTTTTCATTTCTTTTTATTTTTTATTACTATATAGTAAAGGTAGATAGAAGACTAATAATATTTAGGGCTTTAACATGAGCATGTTTAGGGGAGTTTAAAACCCATGTATGGGGAAATCCCAAGTATCAAGGGTGGAATTATTGTTATTGTTTTTCATTGTTATAGTTGAATATTATTTCACCTTTCATGAGGGAATTGATGTGTGATGTGATAATTATTTTTGAAATTTTTTTTATAATTTAATTGTGACCCAGTATGGATTAAGATTTTAGTTTTCATGCATCATTCTAGGCACTCAAGATTATTTTGCAACATGCATCATTTTAGGAACGCACGGGAAAATGGATTATGGGTAAGTTTTTGAACTTAAACTATTTTTATTTTCTTTAGAAGTTTAATTGTAAGTGTGACTAACATGAAATGAATTTTAAAATGAATAAAGATGATAATAATGGGTGTATAATGAGAAATTTTAACAATCAAATGTGTTTACCCTTGTTAACCAGGACCTAGTTGTTGGATGGTTAAGGGTATTGATAGTGCCTCAGTTTTGAAAACATGGTGAGGTTTGGAAAAAAGAAATTTACTAACATGTTGTTATTTTTTACCTTACATAAATGTGATAAAGTTTTGTTATGATTCCTAGTACATGTTCTTGGAATTGTAGAGATATGCCTCCATAAATATGCCTATTAAGAGGATAACATTAGGATATGGCTGGAGATGCTCAAACAGTGGTGGAACCTAAGTATCTAATAGTACATGTTGAGGAAGTATGGGAGTATTTCAAAGATAAGTTTTCTCACTTCATGAAATTTATGGAAAGAGACCCATGGAGGTTTGTGAAGAGTATGTATGAACTAACAATGGAGTTTCAGTTATAGCACCCTCTGACTTTTATAGGAGAGGGTGGAGCTGAGGGAGCTGATTTCTAGGTTGAGTATATTAAGATGATACTTGACCATTTGAGTACTCCTTTGTAGGGGAGGTTCAAGTTGGATACTTATATTCTATGAGGATTAGTGAAGCACTGGTGGGACATTCATTCATGGACTGGAAAGACTGATGGTATGTTATAGAAGGACTTCTTGGAGAGGTTCTTGGAGCACATTGACCCAGAGACACTGAGGTGGGAGAGAGAATTGGAGCTCATAAGGTAGACTTAGGGGAACATTTCAGTGATGGAAAATGATGGATGATTTACAAACCTACAAAACTTTTCTCCAATGTTTCTATGATATGAGACAATTATGGTGAGACTCTTTAAGGATGGACTTAAGTGAGAGATTATGTACCAAGTTAAACTATTTTGGTTAAAAAAATTATTGAGGTGGTATATCAGGCTCTCATAGCTAAGTGGAACCTAAAGAAGTATTCCAGTGATTAACATATGGTTGTTGTTGGATGACTAGGAGGTATGTATTCTGAGAGTAGTAAGCATCTTTATGATAACATTAGTTAGAGTAGTGGGAACCAGAGTGGAAAGTTAGGGGAATCATTTAGTTAGGATACTACACAAGTTATTTTCGACCAGTGTGGTAATATGGGAGACTTTTGTAAACATTTTCCCCGAACACCAGTAGATTACTGATCCTGCAGCAAGGTGGAACTTCTACAGAGGTTTTGAAGGAAGTTGAGTCAAATATTTAGTGATGGAGGAGATGGATAGAAATAGAGTGTCAGAAGAGGGTATTTTTCATCATATTATTATGGAAGCTATATCTATACTAGTCAAGGCGGTAGAATTAGTGGGTGTGGTGCTTCTAGAAAGGAGTGTCTATATCAGTAGAATGGTGAAACTTAGGGGAGTCAGAATTAATCATAAAAAATAGGGTTTGAAAAACTATATGAAGTGAAGTCTAAACTTGTGGATAGCGAGTTTGGACCATTGATAGTGAGATATACTATTATTATACCTTCAACATTATCTAGTGCCTTATTATATATTTTTCCTCTAATTCATTTATATCTTCAAAACGCGTTAATGGTTTGAGGTAGGAAGTGGATTTTGTGAACTGGGTAATGATTATAGATATAAATTTGGGAGTAAGGTATATAGGAATCTATTTTTGAAAGGATATTCTCTCAAGATTGGGGAGTATCGTTTTATGTGGGATCCCTATATTCTTGATATTTCAGGATTCTACCTAATAATGGGTATGGACTGGCTAATCATATATCAAGCATACATTGATTTTTATTGAAAGAGAGTCATTTTTATATCTCCTAAGGGTGACTTTACATTCATTGTGGAGAGTGGGATATCTAGGTAGGTCAAGAAGGGTCAATTACTAAACAACTGGGAGATCTGATAGCCTAGGTTTCTAGTCTTTTGTTGGATGATAGAGGGGTAATGCATTATATATTTCCACCAGTGGAGGAACTATTTCAGGATATCCTTCCTGAAGACATATCAGGGTTTCCACCTGATAGAGATGTTTAATTCACTATTGAGTGCATGCTGGGGGCTGAGCTAGTTTCTAATCCACAATAAAGACACAAACAGATCTTCAAGAACTCAATATTTAGCTGGAGGAGTTGGAGGATAGGGGATTTATCTATCCAAGTACGTTACTCTGGGGTTGACCATAGCTATTTTATAATAAGTATGATGGGAAACTATAATTGTGTGTTGATTACTGTAAGTTAAACCGGATGACTGTGAGGAGCTGATATCCTCTTCCATGTATCGATGATATGCTTGACTTGTTGAGAGGAGCTTGTGGGTTCTCAAAGATTGACTTGAGATCAGGGTATCATCAGCTAAGAGTTTGGACTTCTAATATACCAAGGATAATTTTAAGAAGTAGGTATGGCCTCTATGAGTTATTCATAATGTTGTTTGGGTTGATGAATGCACTAGTATTTTTTGTGTCCTTTATGAAAAAACTATTCCATCCGTACCTAGATGAGTTTGTTGTAGTATTTGTGGATGAAATCTTGGTGTACTCCAAGACTCATGATGATCATGACCAATACCTTGAAATTTCCATGAGTACACTAAAATAGAATAGTTTATATACCAAGATATCTAAGTGGATGTTTTGGATTGATTAGGTACACTTATTGGGTCACATAATCTTGGGGGAAGGTGTGTTAGTGGACCTAGAGAAGGTTCGGGTCATTGTAACTTAGGACCTTCCAAATAATGTTTTTGATATCCAAAGCTTTCCAGGGTTATCTAGATACTACAGGAGATTCATCCAGGACTTTTCTAGATTGGAAATTCTGCTCTTAATCTTGACCAAAAAGGGGATGAAGTTTGATTGGTCGGAAGCATGTGATAATTCCTTCTATTAGCTAAAGAAGCACTTGACATAAACACTTATCTTGACCCTACCAGATCTAGGTGAGGATTATATAGTGTGTTTTTATGCTTCTTGGATTGGACTTGGATCTATGTTAATGCATGTGGGTCAAGTTGTAGCATATGGGTCTCGACAGTTGAGACCTCATGAACAAAACTACCTTACACACGACCTGAGGTTGGAAGATATTGTTTATGCTTTGAAGTGTTGGAATAATTTTATGTTGGCTGATAAGTTTACAGTATATACTGATTACAAGAGTTTAAAGTATATATTCTCCCAATGAGATTTAAATCTTCAGAAGTGAATATGGGTTGAGTATATTTAATCATTTTATTTTGAACTAGAATATACACCCAAAAAAGGGAATAGTGTTTCTGATTCTTTGAGAAGAAAAAACTATAATCGGATGGTTCAGGAGTCTAGGTCGGAGTGGAAGATGATGAATCTACTAGATGAGATTCATGTGGTGTTTTAGAATATTCAGTAGTAGATGAATATCGTATAGGGATGAGTGGAGTCTCTACTTTTGATCTAGATTAGAGATAAACAGTATTAGGATATATGGTGTTTTTCCTTGAGTTAAAGCCTTGAATGTGGGGAGTCACCTTTAGATTAGAGAATAGATTAAGATGAGATCATCTAAATCAAGAATTAGGTTGTTGTGGCTACAAGCATAAAATAGGCGATCTTGCAGTAATTTCATGCTTCGAAGTGGGTGGTACATATTGGTGGGACCAAAATGTATCATGACATACAATGATAGTTTTGGTGGCTAGTCATGAAAATGGAGATAGCAGGGTTCGAGAAATGATGCTACACCTATCAGAAGGTGAAAGAATAGAATCATTGATCTGGATGTTTTCTATAGTCGTTTCCCATTCCATAATGGGAGTGGGATAACGTGAAAATGGATTTTTCAGTGGGTCTCTATAATACACCAAGGAGGAATGAAGCTATCTGGGTTATTGTGGATAGTATGATGAAATTTTTCAGATTTATTTTCTATACAAGAGACTTTATCAGTGGATTAGTTGGTTTTTTTGTATGTTCAAGAGATATACTCTCTACATGGGGTGCCAAAGACTATATTTTCATATCACAACTTTTGTTTTACTTCACACTTTTCATAGATCTTTTATAAGGCACTCGAAACCCAGGTATTATTGAGTATGTCCTTCAACCAATAGAAAAATGGGTAGTCATAATGTATTATATTAGAACATGAGGATATGTTGTGAGCATGTTTCCTAGACTTCGGTGGGTCTTAGGAGAATCATCTAGATTTAGAGGAGTTCTCCTATAACAACAACTATTAGGCAATGATACAGATGGAACCATAAGAGGTGCTTTGTGTTAATCCATGAAAATAATATCTATCCTGGATAGAGGTAGATGAGTATGAGCTGATAGAACTAAGTCTCGTGTAGGAGACATCGGAGTAGGTTCAATTGATTCAAAAATGTATGGCTATGGATCATAGTAGATAGAAGTCGTATGATGAGAGACATCGATGACCCCTAGAGTTTGAAAATGGTAATCATGTATTCCTTCAGGTGTCTCCCTGGTTGGGTCATTACAGGATATAGAGACAGGGCAAGTTAGTACCCAGGTTTGTTAAACATTTTAAGGTTATAGAGATAATCAGGATGGTGGCATACCAATTGTCTCTTCCATAGAAATATGGGGTTGTACACAATGTATTCCATGTATCACAACTATATTAGTAACACCCTGAACCTTCTCATGTGATGTATTTGGAAGAGGTGGACCTTGAGATAGATACACCCTTTGAGGAGCATCTCATACATGTGCCAGATCGCAGTGAGAAAGTGTTATAGTGAAATACCATGATGATGGTTCTTGTGTTGTGGAAACATGAGAATGTGTGGGAGGAAACATGGGAGAGGTAAACATATGTGAAGGATCAATGGCTCAATATTTTTAACTCGGAATCTTAGAGATGCTTGGGAGTGCAACACAAAGACGAGTTGTTATAAGGTGGGTAGATTCTAAAATATCGATACTTTTTTTAGTTGACTTAAGATTTTTTTTAGGTAATATTCTTTCCTTATTTAATATATTTTTCTTTGGGTTATGACATGGGGTGTGTTTGGGTATAATTTCTGAGAAAAATTAAAATTATAGGGTAGTGCATGTTTGGTGCATGGTTCTCCCTAATCGTGTTCCCCAACCTAGCTAACCGTGCGGACCTAGGAAGATAGGATTCACACAAATATCACACTATTTGGAATTCCATGCACCTTAAAATAGTAATTGTGCACCTCTATAATATAGATTCATGGTTTATCTGCACAGTTAGGGAAAACTATGCACCCTAGGCTAGCTAACCGTGCACGTGAATTATAGTCTCCCAAAAATTAAATTAAAAGATTCACAAACCACCATTTTAATCCGAAATCAAACCTCATTTGACCCTAGGTGGTATTTCATGATTTTTGAGCTCTTATAATGATTTCTAATCCTTCTATACCTCTATTATTTATGATTCGATGCTGATGTCGAAGATCTGCATCCCTCTTAGTAAGTGGATCTTATCCCATTGATATCTCAATAATCCTCTTTCTTATCTAATTCTTTTAGAGGAAATTTATTCTTTATTTTTCTAGATCTAGATCTGTATTTTATGAATATAGATCTATTATTGTAGATCTAGATCTAAAATTAAGAGATCTTATTTTGTTTAATCTTGATTTAGTGTTTTAGATACGGATCCTGATCTACGTTGTTATGCTACTCAATTTTTTGGGATTTTCATTGGGAAATCACTCATCAATGAATTTAGTTAGGTGTTCTATTGTTAAAATCCCATAGTCTTGATATTAGATACTTTTATGTGATTGTATAATTTCGAGGGTTTGTTTAGAAATTGGAATTATGAAATTTGATATATTATTGTGGTCAATTAATGAATTGGGGATTTAGGGATTTGGTTGAATAATGGATTTTTTGAATTGGGATAATTAATTTATTAATTAATTATCAAAAAATTAAATTTTTAATTGAGATTAATTAATTGGGGAATTAATTATTTGATATTAATATTTCAAGAGTATTATTTAATTGTCGAAATAATTAATGGAATCATTGTGGTTAATTAATTATTGAATTAATTAATGAAATGGATATGATTAATTAATTGGTGAATTGCTTAATGAGATATATATGGCTAATTAATTATTGAATTAATTAATGGAATTTGATTAATTTATTTATTTATTAATTAATGGAAGTTTATGGTGGTTAATTCTGACAAGAGGATTAATGTTGATTAATCTTGGTTGACGTGATAATGTGAAAACATGTGATAATGAGATACATGTGATAATGTGATATGTTATGACATATATGTATGAGTGAGAATTGGGGTTCTATAGATGATGTTATATACCCATGACATATATGTATGATTGAGAATTGGGGTGCTTGACATGACGTTCTACTCCCATCACATATATGCATGATTGAGAATTTGGGTGCTAGACATGACATTCTATGCCCATGATATATATGTATGATGGATAATTTAGGTTCTATACAAAACGTTATATACCCATGACATATATGTATGAATAATAATTAGGGTTCTAGACTTGAAGTTAAATTCCCACAATATATATATGCATGATTGATAAATGAGGTGCTAGACAGGCATTCTACATCCAAGGCCTTCGGGCCAACCAAGGCCTTCAGGCTAGTAAATATTTTGAGCTACCACAAGGCTTTTGGGACACCTCAAGGCCTTCAAGAAACATGATCAATGCAGTTTCTCTAGATAGAATCTACAAAAAAAAGCATCATCCATAGAGGAGGATTCAGAGCAGGCGCACCCACCAGAGCAGAACCAGTATATTTGGAAGAATGAGAGGGTATGTCAATGCTATCGGGACTAGCCTATGATTGCACGAGAAGACTAGTTGGACATCCATGAAAAGGTGGAGAGAGAACATCATGATGTAGATGCTAGGGAGGTGTAGTTCCTTGTAGTTATAGTCTAGTTGAATTCCCTAAGACCTTCGGGTCATGTAATGTATCTTAAGCCTATGGGTCATGTAATCTCTAAGAGTACGGGTCTGTAAGGGTTCCCCCTCATCACTTGAAAGGGGGTTTATCAAAAATCAATTAAAATAAGGCCTTCAGTCCATTCGTTCCAATGATTATGTAATATTGTTCAGACCCAACACTGGCTGAAGCAGGTATTAAGGTATGAGTGTCTTAGGGAACCCGATGGTTTATGTTGTAAAATAAACTTTAATTGATAATGTGATAACTGTTTACTTATGAAATGTAGTAATTTTTATACAACTTCATACACTTGTTATTGACTGGATTTTTTTTAGACATCATTGGTGGTGTCCTGCTGAGTTGTACTCACACCCTACTTGGGCTACCTGATCGGTACCCAAATAGATTTCATGGATACAGGACAGGTTAATGGAAAAACCATTGTGTAATATGGATAAGTTGGGATGGATCATGGTTGATGGAACCATATGTGGTTTGGGACCCACTGTGAGTCATTAGTGTATCTTTTTTAGTTTTAATTTTAGACACTTGACACTTACATTAGTATGGCATGTTTTTTACTTTAGTGTGATATTGTATTTCTTGATTTGATTATCTAGAGATATAGGTATTTTTATGGTTACATATGCTTCTGCAACTATTTTTTTCTACTGGTGTATTACTCTAATAAAAGAGGGTATAGTCTCCCCATGATCAACTTATTAGACCCTCACTGCTAGTCAACAGCCTCTGAATTATAGGGAGGTGCTTGAGGTCACATGGTGGTCCATATGGGGTAATTGGTGTGTGACACCTAGTCTAGTACATTAAAAATAAGAACCAAGAGCTCACAATAACCCAAGATGAAATTCCAAGGGTTACACATTAATAAAAACAAAAAATCCAAGGTAACAACAAACAACTATTAATGATCATGATATTACTTAGGTGATGATTATAAGAATACAATGCTAATAGTATTGGATCACTCCACCCATTCCTTATATGATGATCCTATGTTCATACCCATTTTGAAGAGAACATGATTCCATAGGTGATGAGAATAGGATGATTTATTTTAATTGAATATGTTTCCTAACATGAAGAATACTTTATGCCTCACATAGATAAAATTTTTAGACTTTTTTTTTGAGAAAATGATACTTGAGGTGATGAGACTTGGATCCTTACTCACTGATCATAAGATTCCTCATGATGATTGTGGTATTCCTTAGGTTTTGTACTTGATATTTCATATGCCATGAGAATAAGATTCCCTCACAACCCTAAATGTGGAGTACTTTTATAGATTCCCAAAATTACCAACATCATCATTAGCTCAAACTATAGGTATTCTCTAAGTTACTACAACAACATGGATAATTAAATAGTTCCCCTAGAATATGGTGTTGAGAACGAGATTCCCAAACATGTCTTAGATCTGTAATGGAGACCTAAACTAATCAATAAACTCTAAGTAGGATTCCAGGGAAGTAAGTGATAACATCCCATCATCTCATCCAGATCAAGGATCTTAAATTATAAACCATGGTGGTAAAGGCCTCCTACCTTTGTAAAGTTAGAATGTGGGTCCGTGAGGATTGTGATCAGTCCAAGGATGTTATCCCATGATTAATGTGAAACTTGGAGGAAGTGTTGGAAAATAATAAACAATGAAATCATTATATCTTGATATAATGATAATTATAACAATTCCATAAATTTCATACACCAAATAAAACATAAGTTAAATTCTGATAAAACAACTATAATACATTATTTCCAATAAACCTAACAAAAGGAAAATATGACTAGACTCCAACATTGATTTCAGTAAGACTCCATATGTCTGAGTAAAAGATGCATGATACTTATTTTTGTATGATCCCAAAAATCTAAACATAATCAATACAATGTATGATTGTGTATAAACATATCATGTAATTTTATCCCTTAAACTATCATGTGACAATGTGAATAAACCATATTAGTTCATTTATTAATTTAAGTGTTTATAAAATAATTACCAATAAATCAAATTATTTATAAAAATATCTCATCACAACCACCCTCACCAAAACGTTTTATATAATATATATAATAAACATACTAAAAATTTTACATCAAATGAAGTGAAATAACCATGAAAAAATCTCACAATATTTCTCACCATCATTCCCAACACCAGTCATTATATCTAAAAAACTGAATTTAGTAGTGGGAGAGTAGGAACAATATCAGAATATTTGGCCATCCTATTTTCATTCTCATTATTAAATTCTGGGTCACACCCTACCTCATGTCGTAGTTAGTGGTATTTTATTTAATGATGTTCATGTATCACCAATTAAATAAAATAACTATACTTTTTACACAATTATATCCCATATCATATTCAGCATCACATTCATTACATAACATATTAAACCATTATGATCCTCTCATAATGAAAATATATGTCCAATGATACTGTAAATATGGTTAATGACACCAAAATAGAATATTTTCCATCTTTAATTATATAGAAAAATAGAATAGATAAAATTAATCAAATCTCCCATCACTTCAATGACTGTGATAAAAATTTTAAACACTAATATTTTACCTTCTACCATGTCTATATTTATAGGTACAATTTTATATCTTATTCCATTCTGGTTACAATATTTTTCAAAATTTTCTTGAAATTATATCTGAGAAATAACTTCTCAATCATTACCCAAACTCATTTAGAATATTTTATAAGATATCAGTAGTTCAAAAGTGGATTAAAAGTGTTTAAACTATAATATATATGATACAGGTTATATTAGATATGTAAAATATAATATTTAAACCTATAAAAACATGCAATATACTAGAACCTTAGGCTATCTCCCATGGAGGATAACACACTTATGATTCTTAGTTAGAAAAAAAATTATATTCTATTTAATGTGTAAAATATGTCTGAATATGTTGTTATGAATTTGTTTATTTTTATTCAACCTGAATGAAAAAATTTTACTTAAAAAATGATCGATTAAAATAATTTATTAATCAATATTTAGATCACCGAGTTTATTCAATAACAATCCACTTAATGTAAATCCTTAATCTTAACTATTTCTCAATGAGTAAATCTATAATCATTGACCACTATCCTTTAGTTGAGTCGAAATATATGTATCAACACACTAAGATCAAAGTATAATAAACCTATTTCCTATTAAAAATTTTATAATGACCTTATGATCAACATCACCTTTTATAACTTACATGGACTTTAACTCTTTAACAACACCCAATTAAGAGAATTGGATTTCAAAAAAAATGATAAATAATATCATCTTCCCAAAAATGTGACACTGATTGAAAGATAATCACATTTTGATTTACTGCATTCCATAATATAATGGATCGATATAATTATTTTAATTAAATATAGAAATAAGTTAATAAAAAATGGTTTAAAAATTAATTATGTAAAAACAATTTCCTATTATTAAAACATTCATCATAATGTGAACTCATAACCAGAAATAATAGTGAGAATCATAATGAAGTAAAGAGACTCAAGGAAATAATTGATAATCCCCAACTTGATTCACCACAAAAAGGGTTTTTAGTTCTCAATGTGTGAAATCATATTAATTATGGGGATATAAAACACCAATCCCAATAGATAATTAAATAAATGGCTAAAAATTCCCCCATAAATCCAAATATCCTCTTTTGGTACTATGTTAATCTTTTTTAAATGGATTTCCAAAATAAAACATGAGCTGAACCTGATTTTAATAATCAATATATGTGTATCAAGTGCACTCTATTTTCTCTATATATATATTTAAACATTTCATTTTCTTAGGTCTTTTTTTAATCATTATTTAACCTATAATTCCAATGATCATCTATCGATTCTCTTTTCTCACATCATAACCATCATTCCATTTAGTTATTCATTACCCAATTTGGTTAGTCAGATCTTATTTAAGGATTTTTTAAACTTCATATTAACCACATATATTTCTCTTTTCATCAATACAATGAAATGAAAACATGACTTTGTTATACTTTAACATTGGAAGAACAGTCATCTTCATTATTCGAGAGTCCTCTCATATCATTTCATCGCTAACCATAATTTATTTTTTATATGATATAACATCGATAATGGATTGATTTTAAATTTGGATTACTCTGTAAAATTTCATGGTTAGTTGATCGCTCTCTACTACTTAGCTAATAGTATGTTCAACACCCAATATCACCCAAATTTTGGTTAGTTGATATTATCTTATGAGAGGTTATTTTTTGATATTTATTGAGAGTTGACTGTAACTAATTTTAGTTTTAGATGATGGTCATGACTGATAATTTTTTTAATAATAATGGCTAGTAAGACTTATGATGATCGAATCATATGCTCAGGAATATACTCGGTAACTCTTTAGTATGTGGTTTAACACTAATGGCCAGTTTAACTAACAATCAAATATTTTTATAGTTGGTTCAAAACACCTTCATGACAGGTTTAGGGGTACCTTGAGAAGTGGTTTAAGATCACTTCATGTAATCTTTTTAGTTGGTTCACCTATATAAATTTTAAAATATTATAAAATTTTTACCATTAATTTTATTCACAAAAATAATAAATTCAATTATTTTTATTTTAGATTTGAATTAAAAAATAATTTCTTAAACCTAAAAATAAATTTTTATTTGAAAAAAACATATAAATAGAAATAATTTATAAATTATAGAGAATGAAATAAATTAAAAATACAAAAAGAATTATATAATAATATTGAATTTGAACCCATATTTCATTTTACCTGCATTATTCGAAATATTTTTGTATTCTCTCAACGTAAGTTTTTTTAAATTTTTGCTCTTCTGAATCTCATACATGTATTACCATTGTCTTGTTGTGACTCTTAAATAAATACTCAAATAATACTAATCCTTTTAAAATATTAATTACTTATATGGTTTATCCGAGGTTCAAGTTTTGTGTATAATATTTTTTTTAAAATAGAAAAAATGAGGAGGTTTGTCTCTTTTTAGTAAAATTTCATAAATTATATTTTTAAAAATCATTAATATTTTCCTCAAAAATTTATAATTATATACTTATCCCAAAACAACTCATTCTTTCTTGTCTGTGATGGTTCACACATAAATTTTGTTTTCAAAAAGGAAATGATAATTCCTCTTTTCATTATATATATATATATATATATTAAATATATATAATTTCCTTTATTTTTTTTATTTGAAAAAATAAATGGATATTTATATTGTAAATAAATTTTTTTTAACTCTCCTAAAATTATTTATATAACACTATGCATCTCTACCATCATTTATATTACCTCCATGATACCCATGAAACAACCCTCCCCCAAACTTTGTTTCATCTATAAATATAAATATTATATAAGAGTAGAGTAGGTAAGAAAATTTTATTGTAATTTTCCTACATACCACATGGTCTATTGTTTTGGGAGATTAAAATAAAGGTTCTTTATAAATTTGGTTTCAAAAATAGTGGAAAATTTATTTCAAATTTGATTCCCTAACAATTTTGAGATAGATCTAAATCTCTAAAAACTTTGGAAAAGAACATCACCAAGGTATAATCCATCAAGAATAATTTGGTACTCTCAAGAAAAGGGTAGTAATTGAAATATGATAAAATGATTAAAAACATATTAGTATTGTTAAAATTATATTAGATGGAACATTATTACTTCAGTTCCTATAATTATTATAATTCATTTTTATTTCATTTTATCATTTTATTTTTTTAACTTATTCAGCTTTATATATACCATTGAACATGTAGATCATAGTCTATATATTATATATTTATAGGAAAGATTTATATTGTACATATATAATTAAGTATGAGAAAGTTGGATTGTTTTTTTAGAATTAAAAAAAGATAATTTTATGATGTTGGTGATGAATTTTATGTGATAATTTATGATAGTGGACCTAATCAATAAAATAACTTTTTCCTGTTTTTTCTCTGAAAATATTGAAATGGTAGAATATACATGGTAGTGATAAAATAAAGGTATGATGTTAGCGATGGTGGTTGATAAAAATATGGTTAATTATTATAAAGATAATTTAATCCATAAATAGGTAATTTCAATATATTAAACTTTTAAAAATTATATATATTTTTAATATATAAATTTATCATATAAAATATTATACATATCCTATAAATTTTTTATATTTTATAAATATTGAGGATAAATCATTTATTTTTTCAATTCATCATTTAAAAGGTTATTATACATTTGATACATATTTTGTAATAGTTTATTATTTTTTAGTTTGAAAATATTTTGTAACTAATTTTTTTATTTAATTTTATTTAGAAATATCTAATTATTAATTTTAGAATTTCAAGAATAATTTTTTTGAGACCCTAGAATGTCAACTTATTAGAGCACGCTAACACCACTAAAATACTTGATGGACATAAATTATTCCATATCACTATAGACTATTAGTGATTCATTAGCATCCCTAACTAATTTTTCTTACACACCATTTAATAAAACTCTGATGGGGGAGTCGTCAGCCACTCTACAATCTAGGGAATACCCTAGAGTTACCATCATAGTTATATATATCTTTGTAATAAAAACTATATATTTTTCTAACTATTTTATAAGATTTTTAGGAAGATAGAATTAATAGTAGAATAGATATAAATATAAATTTAGTAAAGGTATGTGACATGGGAGAAATTAAAATTTGCATACCATTAGATGATTTTGAGGTGTGTATTGTTGATTCTATTGAATTATTTAGAGAGATCCTTGGGAATCATGTCTCGGATATAGTGAGCCTTTACATTTAATATAAAGACTAAAGACCCCTTACCATAACAAGGGTGAATGGTTTT
This sequence comes from Viscum album, assembly GCA_963277665.1. NCBI lineage: Eukaryota > Viridiplantae > Streptophyta > Magnoliopsida > Santalales > Viscaceae > Viscum > Viscum album. Next base: position 767,170,473 of record OY728137.1, read on the forward strand.
TTTATAGTCATATATTGTTAATACTTATTTAATATCCATTAAATATTAATTTAAAAGATGTTAGTAAATTTTTTAATAAACTTATAATTTGATAAAAAAAATCTATATTTTTCGTATTTTGATCACCTGATTCCATTTCATTCCACTGGACCATAAATAAGTTTGTTAATAAATATAGATACATTAAGTACAAATTATGGAATATGTTTAATGAAACATCTCCATGAATTCAATATATTCTTGAAATAGTTCTTGATGGTATGCCTCGCGAGATGTAAATGTTATTTATTAATATTTATAGGGATTTATCAAAGGAAATATTTGCATATTTTATTAAAACATAATAATATAAACACAAAAAAAATCATTTTTATTAATGTATCTCATTAAAAGTTAGGTTTAAAAAATTAAAATGATTCCTTAAAATAAAAAATTCTTCACATAGTTGGTTCATGATGTTTTTCTCCGAAAAGGTCAATCTTGGTTTTTTTTATTAATTAATTTTTATATCATTATATTATAAATGAATATTTTTTTCATATTTGATATATATATATATAATATTTTTTATATATTTTAGTGACTTAGGTCACCAGGTTAGATGAATAGAGATATTGCTTTATGTTCAACAGAAACTCGACAACAGTTTCATTGCTGAACCCACCAAAGAGATCGGAGGAAATATTTTCTGGTATAAATTAATGTTATTTCATTACAAAAAATACATAATAATAAAATATTAATTAATTAGATATTATTTTTATTTTTACACAACAAATAATAAAACTTTAAATGTATTTTTATTTATAGGTTAAAACTAAAAATGCTTGGAATGCGAACTTGATTTAATCATTGTTAGTTTCCAAAAATTATGTAATTGATCTATTTTTATTGGAGTATACCAAGACTTCATGGTGGATGAATTCTATAATTAACCCATAAAATGTTTTTAAAATTTTATATTGATCCTTTACTACCACACCATATATTGGGAATTCAAGTAGTGTTATTGATTGGGGATCATATAAAAAAATCAAGATTGAAAAATAAAGTGAAATAAATATATTATAGTATAAAAAACATTATTGGTGGTCGGTATTGAAAATTTATATCATTTTTATATTCTATATGATAATTAAAAATGTTCCATGGGAAATTACAAATATGATAGTTCAACCGACAAAGGATAATTATAAGAACAATCCAAAAAAACTATGTCTAAAATGAATGTGAAAATTTCCTTATATGAATATATTTTATTTATGAATTTTTATTTAATTATTTTTTTTGGAAAAATTGATATAATACAAATTTTTGTTTCTTATTCTTATTAATTCTATACATTGTGATTGTGTAACATCCCTTACTAGATTCGATATGAACAATATTATTTTTTTTTGAAACCACAGCCAATATAAAACACTTCCTTAAATATAAATATTTTAAAGATTTATTTTAAATGTATTGGGGTTGTTAGGTATGGTTGGGTGTTTTAAAATTATGATTTAGGAAAAACTCGAGATTGACAAATTCTATTGTACCTTTAAATGTTGGTTGGATGTGTTAGAATAATTTGGGATCTAAAGCTTGGTAATTGAATAATTTAAGTGATGGTTTTATAATAAAATTTTAGAATTAGGGAGGGTTATAGATACCCTTTAGATATTGGAATTCAATGGGGTAATTTTAGAGTGATTTAGTATTTTTTTTATTTTTCTTTAAATTCATAAAATATTTCGAAGAATAAAACCGTAAGTCGGAAAATTTATCTAATTCTTAAATATTATGTATCTCAATAGAGAAAATAAATAAATTCTATATGAAATAAAAATATTGTTTTGGAGAGAAAATAATATTATGTTTCTTAAAATAATATGATGTATAGTTTTTTCCAATGGGAAAACAATATGTATGGAAATAATAAATTACGTATGTTAAATATATCATGTATGAAAAATATAACTAAGTCAAATATATTATGTACTGAGAAAAATATATTTCATATTGATTTTGGATAATTAAAATATATCACATATAATGTAATATATTACCCATGGAACAAAAAATGTAACATATGGTTCTACTAGCTAAGGGAAAGATCTTATGTGGGGAAGAATATATTTTGTATCAATTTTCATGCAAGAAAACATATTATGTATTTGTTAGAGAAAAAAAATTATAGAAGGGTTTTGGAAAAGGAAAAAATATTACATGTTGTTTAGATGTATTATTTATGAACTATACCTTAATAAAATATATTACACATGGGAAAAAAATCTATGCATATATTTTCCCATAAGGGTAAAACCTTATATAGGGGGAATATATTACATATAAAGGGGGAGTTTGAAAATTTTGTAAACTCATTTGATGAATAGGATTTTATATGTGATATCTAATATATATATGAATCATAAGATTATATATATATATACATATACTTATCTACATATATATTACATAAAATATCCTTGGGTGATATATAATATATATATTTAGGGGTTTGTAGAGTTCTTCTATTTTTTGGAAAATTATATTTTTTTCAAAATTTTACAACAAATTATTAAATATTACAAACATGTGTTAATGGGGGAAATAGGGTATTTTTGACCCGAATATAGAGGAAATTTTGAAGAATAAATCTCTTAATCCTATTTTTATCTCCAAGTTACATCTCTCTTGATTCTTAACAGATTTAAGAATTATTTATTATAGGTGATAACTAAAGGTAAATATATAACTATGTATAATTTTTTTCTTAGTTTCTCCTACTGTTCTATTTTCATACACTAGTTAAGAATTGTTATGACCTATATTTTATTTTTTGATAAAATCATTAATTCCTTTCATATCCAAACAGACTAAATTATAATACTCAATGATTGGTTTCATTGAATCATAATGTGGGTGGTCCATAACACATCCCTGAATTTTCCCTTCATTTTTTTGTGTGTGTGATGTTTGGTTGTGCCGACGTATCATACACCTGACCTAGAACATAAATAAATGGTTTATATTTCTTATCCTTATGAACACACCCTTTTTTTAGTTATTTTCCCATTGATTGATGTAAGTATATATATTTGTCCATTAAGTAATGCGATCCATATTTTAGAGAAAAGGGGTAATTTGAAAGTGAACCTGAGATGTCCCCTAAATTGAATGATGATATAGTAAGTTGAATATAGAATCCTATGATAATTATGAGGATGTAATATATATTTAATGTGTAATTTTAAGATTATAGAACTTGTGGAATAAGGTTATATACCCAGCATGAGAGAGTGACCTTCTTGGAAAGATAGAGAAAATATTAAGCTAAGAAATCGATATGACATTGTTTATAAATAGATTGTGTGATTTATATAATAAATAATTGTAAAAACTATGATGGTATTATTGGGAGGTTTCCAATAAAGATTTTTATTCCTCCCTAATAATTTATATGATTTGTTTCCAAATAAGGGTACCCATCCCTTTAGGATATATATATATCTTATTTCCATTATGGGGTGTTATCCCTCATAATTTTTTTTATAAATTTTTTCCAAGGTAGGGAGATCTCCCATATTGATGATATATATTACCTATTTCTAGGGTGTTTCATCCTTCCCCCAGATGATTTATATGACTTGTTTCAATGGTGGGGTGAATTTCCCCTTAGTGATATATATGGATTATTTTTAAGGCAAGGTTCTCTCTTCCAATTGATATATATGAGTTATTTCTATTATAGGGAACTCTTCCCCCTAGTGTGGTTATTATATATCCTATTCAGAGACATCCATCACTGGATGAAATAGGTATTTTCAATCCTTCCTTACACATTACATATGAAGGATCGAGTGTGATTATTAAGAAATGAGTTCACTTATTTATTATGGAACATAAAAATCACATTATTAGATTGTATATATTTGGGGGAATCATTGGTGGTGGGTAAATGAACTATACTCCCACCATATTTGGGCCACCATGGGAACCCAAGAAGACATTATGAATGTAGGAAAGGCCAAATGTAAGGGCCTTATGACCAATTATTGTCCTATCTATCTATGACGGAGAATAGAAGATAAGAGGAGGCAAGGAATTGAGACTAGTTTTGTATCATTTATATTTTTTCTTTATATTTGTTATTTTTTGATTGGTTGTATATGATACATACATATATAATCATGATTGTATTTATATTCCTTGTATTACTTATACAAAATTCATTTCGAAATAAAATGTGTTATATATGATTGGTTGTTAGATCTTTAATGTTATGTCAATTATTTCTTATTTATATTGATACATGTTATTTTAATTATTTCCAATATTATTACTCACACTAATATGGGGTTATAGTCTCCTTAAAATTTCACCATATACCCCAGATACTAGTCAGTTTCTTTTTTTGTATGGGGATTATAGTCTAAGAGTAGTGAACCAATATTTGAGGGAAGTCCATGTTACCAGGGATGAGATTGTCATTATTGGTTGTTTATTTTATAGTTGATCTACATTACATTGTAACGCCCCGACCCATCTAGACTGAAGACGGTGCATTACTAATTACATTGGCATGGTTAGAAGGAATGAAATCTTTAAGGAACAATTAGTTTAGTAGTATTTAAGAAACTAGATACATAGATGTAACTCAAAATACATTGGAAAAGGTAACAAAATACAATACAAAACAAAAACTAAAAACTAAATCCACAGAAACTCAATAAATGATCTCCTATTCATAACATGTTGAATGTAAACAAATTAAAGGGGTGATATCAAAAACTCATTAAGGTTTACAAATAGTGGAAGCATGAATAAATAAAAACTAAATCATAAACAACTTGGAACAGTCAATATGGCATGGTGAATAAATGAAAAACTCACACCATTAATAACTAAGAATGAAACTGCATCCATAGATTTTGTCATAGTGAAAACCTCACAGAAGGTTATAAGTGAAAATGAATAAAGAGAATGCTTATTAATTGGACGTCATGTATCTGGCACATGATACCACTATACCATTGAAACGTCTTAAGTCTATGGGTAGAAACCCTTCTGATTTTTGGAAACAGACTCAAAGGGGTTGTCGCCAATTGATTTTTCTCATGAGACCTATCGATGCATAGAGGGGCTATAGCGGGCCCCAAATTATGCTTCAAGTCCAAATAATTCTTTATAAATTGATTTAATACAATTTCAATATGCCTTTTCAATATCCGTATAGAGTAGAGGATACGGATTCATCAATATTTCAACAGTTAAAACAATATTCCAAGTAAACACTGTATGTGAAATGGTATAAGGCTTAAGAAAATAATCATATCCATGAAACCAGAATATGGATATCTAATAGAAATATAATTTCAAACGAAAAGTGATCTCAAATGGGCATTAGGTACACCACATAAGAATTATTAGGTGCATAATACAAAGTAAGTCACAACGAAAATAGAAAGTGGGACAATGTTCCTTACCACATTGCAGTCAATCAAACCATATGAATAGAACTTAATAACCATAAAATGAATCATTGAATAACATGAATATTAATATAATCGTGATATTATATGAAAAATGTAAGTACACATACACCACATACAAGAAATAAGTGGCGAACAATGGAAATCTCACGGAAATGAAAGTGAGATGAGAAAACCCCTTACAAACATTTCGTCATGGTAATGGGTGTTCTTGTAAGGGATTAATGAGAGGTAAAAGGGTATACCATTATTTATATATCATAATGTTATTATGGGGGAGGTTTGAATACATACCCCGTCATTAGGAATTAAAAATAAAAGGACTCAACATAGGGGGAATTCTTGAATAAAAGTGAGTGAGAGAGAGAGAGAGGATCCCTTACCAAGAACGTATCATTAGATTGAGGACAAATAAATGAAATAATTATGTGTGACAAAAAAACCCACAAAATAAAAATGGATATAAAGAATAAAACAATCATAGGTCATTCACACATATTCTAGGAAAATACAAAACCAATGACATTGATGTTTAACTCAACGAATGGAAATTGAGTTAAGATATCCCTTACCTTAAGCTTCAAGGTGTTCTTGATTGTTCTTAACAACCTGAATAATAAAATTTAGCTTCATTAATTAATAATTCCAGAACCTCATAAACATTTAATTGATATTTTATAACATTATTAGGTTGATTCATGACCTTTTTTGGGTTTTAAGAGATTCAATTTTATTGTTTTGGAATCATTTTCTTCCTTGGTTTTTCATGACCGGTTTACTTATGTTAATGAATGGAAGTTCATTAGAAATGTGGTTAGACATCCAGAATTGTAAATATATATTATTAGTGACATTATAAATGAAATTATAATTATTTTGGGTTATATACTTGAGGATGATTCATTAGTTAAAAGTTATTGATAAATGCTTGGATTAACATTGCCCATTTTCTGCATAATGAACTTGTTTTGTATTATTATTTTGTATTATGAGTGTGTAAGGATTACATAACATTTAATAAGGTAAAATAAATATATTAATATCTGATCCAACCATTAAAAAGGTTTCATGACCATTATTGAGGATACTAATTCAAATTGAAAACCTGTCTTCCTTGAGTGTGATAAATTAACACATCTCAGACGGTGTTTGCATTTATAGTATCAAATGAGGGGGAAAGAGAGATTAAGATGAAATATTTCATTAGCATAATGAAAATACAGTACATGTAAGGTACTAGAATTATAATGTCATTTGGATGAGGTGAGGTGAGAAGAGAGCAACAAAATAATAAAACTTGTAAAATAATTTCAAAGAGAAGAGAGGTTCACCTCTTGAGTACTCCTCTTTGAGAAACTTCTTAAGACCTTTGTTTTTGGCCTTTTGGTGAGCCCAGTAGGTATTGGAAGTGAGGGAAGAGGTTAGGGATCTATTTGAGCATAATTTAGGAAATTATTGAATCTTGAGTGGTGTGGGAGGAAGAGGGGGTGAGGGTGGTTTATATAGTGGAGGGGAGGAGAGTTTTCTTAATATTATAATAATTAATTTATTATTTCTTCTCAAGACAAGAAATAGTGAGTATTCCTTGACCTAGAATAGTAATAAAATCATGTGAGTTAGATATTTGGGTGCTTACATCACTCATGATGCTAGGAATAGTTATTTTAATTTATAATGTATTTATACAGTAAATTAATGTATTTTACTATTCACCAAAAATTCAAGTATTTCATAAAAATCCCAAAAATTCACCCTAACCATTTTTCGATGTTTAGAATCCAAAAATGAACTTTATTTTTCAAAAATAATTTTCTAAATATGATAAATTTCATTTTTAATTAAAATCATTATTTAATCGAAAAGTACGAACACTTAAAATATTCATCTTTATTTTTAAGGTTCCTAAATTTATTTATACATTCAAGGGTATGGGTACCATTCATAAGAGTCATATTACTATTCATAAGGGTAAGTTTTTATTCATAAGGGTATGTTACTATTTATAAGGTTATGTTACTATTCACTGAAAATTAAGTTAATTCTATCAGACTCTAAATATCATCCTAAACACAACCGTGTATGTCGGATTTTCAAAATTTAAATCGTAGAGCTGGAAAATTTAAGTTTGATGGCTAGGTTATGAAAATATCCTATAAATAAACAATTTTTGGTCCATATTGGCTCAGTGATTCATGAAATATAGGCTATCTAATGAATACATTGTATTCAAGAGAAACGTACCATAAAATGTTTGGGGTGCTACAATATTCCCTCCTTCAAAAATTTCATCCTTGAAATTTTTCATTTATAAAGCCCTTAAAATATATATGGGTGGTTCTTATTCATAACATCCTCAGGTTCCCATGTTTCTTCTTCTATATTATGGTTTCTCCAAAGAACCTTTACTAGAAGAGTTGTCTAATTTCTCAATACCAGCTCCCTTATGTCAAGAATCCCGATATGCTCTTCATAGTATAAAAAATCAGGTTCCATCTCTATTTCTTAATAGGTGAGTACATACATTGGGTATGGAATGTATTTCTTTAACAATGACACATGGAACACATTTTGGACTTTGGAGAGACTTGGTAGAATTTTCAAACGGTAAGCTACGGCTCCAATCTGATCCAGAATTTCAAAAGGTCTGATGTACCTAGGACTTAATTTTCCCTTATTACTGAATCGTATAATACCCTTCCATGGAGATAACTTTAAGAAAACATGATCTCCTTCTCGAAATTTCAAATCCTTCCTTTGGATATCATCATAGATTTTTTTCCTACTTTGAGTTGTTTTGATATGGTTTTTGATAATCTTTACCTTTTCCATTGTTTCCTCAAAAAGTTTTGGGCCTATGAGATTTATTTCACCAACATCATCCCAAAAATTTGGTGTACGACATCACTTTCCATATAATGCTTCACATGGTTCCATCTGAATACTTGAATGAAATCTATTGTTATAGGAAAATTCTACGAGAGGTAAATATTGATCCCACATACCTTTAAAGTCAAGTGAAAAAGACCTCAACATGTCTTCTGAAGTTTGAATAGTCTATTCTGATTGTCCATCTATTTGTGGGTGGTAGGAAGTGCTCAAACAAAGATCAGTATCTAGGGCCTTCTGGAGACTTTTCCATAATTTTGATGTAAACTAGGGATCTCGATCGGACACAATCTATATTGGTGCACCATGAAGTCTTACAAATTCATTAATATAAAGTCTTGACAGGCACTCAAGTGTTAAATCCTCTCTTATAGCAAGTAAATGTGCTAATTTTGTGAGACGATCAACAATTACCCATATTGCATCATTCCTTCTAGGTGTCCATGGTATTCTAGTGAAAAAATACATTGTAATGTCATCCCACTTCCACATAGGAATAGGAAGAGGTTTCATAACCCCTCTAGGATATTTTCTTTCTGCCTTCACTTGTTGACAAACTAGGAACCTTGACACATAGTAAGCAATTTCCCGCTTCATATTATCCCACCAAAAATATTACTTCAGATATCTATACATATTTGTTCTATAAGGGTGTATAGAGAAATTTGAGCTATGAGAATCGTCTAATAGTTCCCTTTTTATCTTAGGTACTGATGTAATGCATAACTTATTCCCAAATTTCAAAACTCCTTCCTCATACACGAAGTCTTCCGATCTCCCATCCTTAACAGCATTAATTTTATTATGTATATCAGATTGAGAGCTTTTTATCTTCTCTAGTTATATGGTTTAGAAATCATTTGAAAGAGGAAAGATGTTTCCCCTTCCTTAATAATTTCCATATCCATATTTAATAGATTCATTAATATAGGATCTCTCTCAATCCTAATTTGAGTCAGAAGTCCATGATCTTTCCTGTTTAATACATCTGCCACCTTATTTGCCTTTCCTGGGTGGTAGTGTATTGAACAATCGTAATCTTTGAGCAACTCAATCCATCTCATTTTCCTTATATTGAGTTCTTTTTGTGTGAAAATGTATTTCAAACTCTTGTGATCTGTGTATATCTCACATTTTTCATCGTAAAGATAATGTATCCATATTTTTAGAGCAAATATTACTGTTGTTAACTCAAGATCATGAGTTGGATAATTTTTCTCATGATTTTTCAACTTCCTTGATGCATAAGCAGTAACTTTATCATTTTTCATAAGGACGCAACCCAGCCCATTCTTTGATGCATCACTGTATATTATAAATCCATCACTTCTAGATGGAAGAGTCAAAATTGGAGCATTGATAAATATTCTTTTCAATTATTCAAAGAATTATGTACATTCTTTATTCCACACAAACTTAACTCCTTTACGTGTGAGCTTGGTTAGCGGGTTAGCCAGTCGGGCGAAATTTTGAACGAAACGCCGATAGTAACCTGCTAAGCCAATAAAACTGCATACCTCAGTTATGTTTTTTGGCTTGGGGAATTCTTGGATTGCCTTTTTCTTTCTAGGATCAACTAGGATTCCATTATTAGAGACAATATAGCCTAGAAAGGAAACTGATTGAAGCCAAAATTCGCACTTTCTAAACTTCTCTTATAATTCATTTCTTCTAAGATTTTTCATAATAATCCACAAGTGATTCTCATGGTCTTCATAGATTTTGGAGTATACCAGGATATCATTGATAATTACCACAAAAAATTCATCAAGATATTCCTTGAAAACCCTATCCATTAGGTCCATTAAAACCGATGGTGCATTAGTCAGGCCAAAAGGCATTACTATAAACTCGTAATGGCCATACCTGGTTCAAAATGTTGTCTTAGGAACATCTTCATTTCTCACATGCAGCTGATGATATCCAGATCGAAGGTCAATATTCGAAAATTATATTGCTTCATTAAGTTGATCAAATAAATCATTAATTCATGGCAGAGGATACTTATTTTTTATTGTAATAGTATTTATTTCCCTGTAATCAATGCATAGTGTGAGGACCCAGCCCGAGAGTGCCCGGAGCCGGTTCCCATGAGACATGATATACCATAATTATCACATTACATTACATTCACAGAATCACATCATGTCCCATGCTATAGAAGATCGTGAGGTTCAGGTTCTGGGAAAACCAGCTGCATTCTGAAACTTCATTAAAGACATGACTGATACCTAAAAAAATTTCATTTAAAACGTAGGGTGAGCAAAGTATGATCAGTAAGGGGTTTGAAAACAACTTTAAAATAATATTTCTTTTCTGAAAATAAAATAGTACTCTTGAAAATAAACTTAAAAATTGGAAAACTAATTATCTTGAAATAAAGAAAACTATTAACATAACATCTAATCATGATCAGAGTACGCAGTTCCAACTAGGGAAATAAAATGCTTGTATAATACATGACCATTAACAACATGTAGGGTAATGAAAACTAATATCAAGGCAGATCTGAGTGAAAAATACATAATCAAAATTCTGTAATAATGAACATAAATTGGTGCACATATCATGATGGCCATTTCCATATCTTTTCACATGTAATGATATAAATCTATTGTTAAATGGACCAAGTCCAAAACTACTGAAACATATTATGTCATTCCATTATTTATTCCTATGCACACAGAAGGCTCTGAACCAGGGATATCCTACTAGTCGTAAAATCCCATGGTTGTTCACTTACTAAAACATTAAAAGGAGGGTATAATGCCAGACTGTGTCAAGGCCTCGTGCCAAGACCATAATCATCTATGTCCAGGAATTTCACCTGAACTGTAACTGTTTTCAAGGCTCGTGCCATGACACTGATTTGTCTCATGAGACCTACCGATGCATCGAGGGGCTATAGTGGGCCCCACCCGTCACATAATATGTCCAATACGATCCTCTTAAGTTTTAGGGGGCTATGTATCCAAAGAGTCTCATACCACCTTGGATACCTGATTAAAGTGTTGTTATTTGGGGTGTCTCATACCACTCCAAATAATGGGTTATTAGATTCTTTAATTATTATTTAGTGATCATAATTCAGGCATAACACACAAAATATGATATGGAAACTACTAAGGAAACACATGCTTGATGAAAAATTGGCACATGCATAATACAATGTGCTAAATATCAGTGATTCACCCATAATTAATTCATAATGAAAATCTTCCAAGGAGTCACATGCATCATCTACAAAACATGCTGATAAAAGGTTCACAGCGACATGCATAATATAGAAAACGTTATTTGCACATGTGATATTGATTTAAATCACCCAAGTAATGAATGGATGAGGTTACCACTTAAAATAATAGTTCCTTAATTTTCATAATCCTTGATTTATGGAAATATATATTTATTGTTTTAAATGACTAGTTTTAAAAATAAGACAGATGTCATTTGTATGCAAAACATGCGCTGATAAATTTTTGTCTTATTAAATGGTTATGCCTTATATTGCATGGCATATAAGGCCAATTGTTTTGCAGCACATAATTTGTTTTATGTAATGCATATATGGAATTAAATACATCAAAATCATACATTAACCACCAAAATTTATTTAGGCTAAGTTAAATTAGATTATTATTACAACTTATAGGTGCATACACTCATGAAATACCATTTTTTTTATTGCTTAAAATAACCAAGTCTAGGACTATATTAATCATAAGAATTCATGATTAAATAAAAAGATAAACTTAACATAATAAATAAAGAGTAAAACATATCATTTCACGTAGTTTACTAAACCTATGCTATTTCAATCATTTGTTTTAATTAATCCCTTGTTTACTACACAAATGTATATGACTCAACCTTTTAATGTTATAAAATTTCTATGAAAAATGAAGAGTAATTAATTCTTATGAACATAAAGCCACAAGCTTCCAAAATATATATTCATGAAATAAACACATAAAATGAAAGAATTACACACCACATGTATTCACAAGGTTCTAATTTCAAGTTACTTTAACACTTGAGATTATCAAAAAAACATGGATTTAATTATTAGGGTGAAATTATTAAATTCTATTTTAAAACCACATTTATATTATGTTATTTTCATATAAGAACATAAATCATTAGATATAAGATCCTCCTGCACAAGGTGACTCCAACCATTGTAGTTCCTTATCAATTTAAAACTCAAACTTAGAATTCTTTCACCTGGGTATATTAAGTTTATGCAAAACCATAGGTTGTGTATATTAGACCTATATATTTTTATGTACACATATATATATATATACAACTGATTATATCATTAAGGCACAAATTAATTTGCATGGGGCATCTATACTTGGGGCCCATCAATGCCCCATAAAATCAAGATCTTGCAACTCTTAAAGAAGAAATTAAACTCAAACTATAAGATGAGGTATATTTGTTTACATGTTATATATATATATATAAACGCACAACTTAAAACCAGAGCATGCAAGACAAAGTTTACTCCCCTAAAAACCTTATTTATACTATATATATATCCATATTTATATATACATAAGTGATTGGATATGAGGTTTTTCCTTCGCGATTATATATGTATATACATATCTAAAACAAGAAAAAGCTAAACCCTTACCTTGCTTGAGGAGGAAGAGGGCTCGGGAGACGCTGTAAAACTTGAAGGACTTTGATGAGGTCTACTGGAGGCTTGGGTGCAAGGAACCGGGAGGTTCTGCAGATGCCTTGGTGTAGTTTTTTTATAAACTATACCTATAACGGTTATTAAATGCAATAATGAAAGGGAGGGTCCAAAACAAGAGGTAGGGTACCGGTGCATGGCACACTGCGGGAGGAGGATAAAGACTCAAAACAAAGACGTCTACCTCAATCAAGATCTGAGAAACAAAATAGTGGAAATCGAATCAGATTTCCCACGACTGGAAACCCAAAAATCATATCCACACTTGGATCCGACGGCACCACTCGGATCCCTCAGCCTCAACCAACCCACGTGACTCCTCCGGCTACGGCGCAACCTCACAGACCTACTCGACTCGATCCCTGAGATTACCTCGTCCTACTTGATCCGTAGCCGCAGTCACAACCACAACACGATCCCTCAATGTCGGCCAGCGCAGCACCCCATTCGCGGACTATACCCCAGAGAGCGACACCCCCCTCCCACTTCACATCAGTTCTTTCAGAATTCACAAATCCCTTCACGGTATTCTTTTCTTTTTTTTACTTCTTTTGTCCATTTATCCCCTCTTTTATTGTTTTATATTTCTTTTTTTTCGTTTGCTGCCTAATCCCCAATCTGGGATTCTCCCTTTTTTCTTCCTTCAATCAAACTATTATATTATTATAATATTGTTACATTTATATCATTATTACTATTATACCATATTATATTATCACTAATTTTCAAAGTCAAAAGTTTTTTAAAACTAATATTCCATAATTTTATCATTACATTTAAAAAGGTAATGATTTTTCTTTTATTATTATTAAACTCTTATAAATTTCATGTTATATACATATACGTTATAAATTAAATTAATAATTGAAAATGTATTACATTGAAAATAATTGTTATATTTGGTTACAAATTATTTGAAAATAATTGTTATATTTGTTTACAAATTATTTGAAAAAATTTAATATTACACACATATATTATTTAAGGTAATAATAATTAATTGTTTTTATTAAAATATCATTCATATATGTGAAATTTTAATCATTCTATTAAAAATGGTTATACATGTATAATCATATTAAAAAAAATTAAAAATATTAATAATGTTATGGAACTTGAATCAAAAATTTATAATCTAATAATTATGCATAAATCCCATATATTCATATATTAAATAATTATCTATATGTTTAGAGTACATACCTATCATATTTTAGAAAAAACATATAAAACTCGTGTAATTATTCATATAATAGATTCAATATTAGATTGCATAAGAAATGGCATTAAAAAAATATTTCCACGCAATAAATCTCGATAAAATTATAGTATTAGTTTTATATAATTATAATATTCTTATACTTATATATATACCATATGTGAAAAACAAACAATAAAGTAGTTGTATTCATATTTATTATAAAAAAATATTCTATTAATTAATAATTTAGAAAAAATAAAATAATTATTTTAAACTGTACGTCTAAATTACACAATATAAATTTTTTGTTCTTATTTACAAGAAACAATGTTAAATTATAACTATATACATTTAATTAAACACTAAAGATCATTAGACTAAAACTCCAACGGTTACTTCATTTGAACTCCAACGAGGACAACGGGTATATTTATAGTCGTTAGAGTTCCATGGTTTCCCAAGGAAATAGTCACATTAGTATCTTATAAATCCAGGACATAGGGTGTCCTAAAACTCAAGTTGATTGAAGGAAAATGGTTCGCGTTATACCTTTGGTTCTTAGTGTGGATACGGTGGCTTCGGCCATTCTTATGTTCATTATGATGGATACTAAGGACCCCTATCATCTTCTTGGGGTTCTCATTGTTTTGAGTGTTCTTACTGTAATGTTAATAGGGTTTTTAATTGGTATCTTTGGTTAGCTTAATTTCCCTTGTTAATCTCAGTTTGTTTTAAACACTACGGTGCTCTTATTTGAATAAAACTCCTTGTGTCAATTTCATGTGATTTACTCCATTACATCATATTTTTATTTATAAGAAATAAGTTCCGTTTGATTAATAGACAACATAAATTATATAATTTACCATTATGTGAACACAAGTCTTTGGGGCATTACACATAGCTTCATGGATCCATCTTTCTTATTGACAAAGAGGACATGTGATCCCTATAGAGAAACACTAGGTCAAATAAGTCCTTTTTCACTCAATTCCTCTAGTTGTTTCTTTAGCTCCACTAATTCCATAGTGGCCATTCTATAGGGATTTTTTGATATAGGTCTTTCACCGGGAATTAAATCAATAGAGAACTCAACTTCTTGCACTGGATGATGTCCAGGTAAATCCTCTAGGAATACGTCAATGTATTCTTGCACTATATGTAAATCTTGAATTTGAATATTTCTTTCCTCACCCATAGACATGGATTCTATGAGGAAAAATTTACATTAAGATCCTTCATAATGGATTGTAAAGAAAATGTGAATTTTTTTAAGCATATCCTCCGGGGGTGTCAATACTAAGAGTGCAGCAAGGACTGTTGTCGTGTACCAGGATACCCTGGGTCAAGCCTGAAACTTCTTGTCGGAGTTTTCACTCCTAGGTACATATGTGCCAGAGCCACCTCTACCTGTTTGTATTCAGACAAGGATGTATTTGCTAGAAAGATCCATATAATATATTCCTTAACAAAATAACATGACATTATTGTATGTTTTTCCTCAAATACTACCTTATGTATTTCTTCCCTAATTTATATTTTCTAATCTAGTTTCCAAGGTTCCTACTAAACTTCCTATGATACAAACTGTAATGCCCCAAACCCTCTAGACCGGATCCAGTGCCTTACTAATTACATTAGCATGGTTAGAAGGAATGAAATCCTGAAGTAACGATCAGTTTAGTAGTCTTGAAGAAACTATATACATAGATGTAACTCAAAATACATTGGAAAAGGTAACAAAATACAATAAAAAACAAAAACTAAAAACTTCATCCACAGAAAATCAATAAATGATCTCATCTTCATAACCTATTGAAGGTAAACAAATGAAAGAGGTGAGATCAAATGCTCAATAAGGGTTAAAAATAGCATAACCATGAATCAATAATAACTGAATCATGAACAACTTGGTATAGTCAATATGCCATGGTGAATAAATGAAAAACTCAGGCCATTAATAACTGAGAATGAAACTGCATCCATAGATTTTGTCATAGTGAAAACCTCATAGAAAGTAATAACTAAAAATGAATAAATAGAATTTTTATTAATTTTATTTCATGTATCTAGCACATGATACCATTATACCATCGAAACAGTTTAATTTTGTGGGTAGAAACCCGTCTGATTTTTGGAAACAAACTCGAAGGGTTTGTCACCAACTGATTTGTCTCATGAGACATGGCGATGCATCGAGGGGCTATAGCGGTCCCCACCCACCACTGAAATTCCAAATAATTATTTATACATTGATTTAATACAAGTGAAATATGCCTTTTCAATATCCGTATAGAGTATAGGATATGGATTCATCAATATTTCCACAGTTAAAACAACATCCCAAGTAAACACCATATGTGAAAGGGTATACGACTTAAGAAAATAATCATATCCATGAAACCAGAATATGGATATCTAATAGAAATGTAATTTCAAATGAAAAGTGATCTCAAATGGGAAGTAGGTACACCACATGAGAATTATTAGGTGCACAATACAAAGTAAGTCACAACGAAAATGGAAAATGGGACAATGCTCCTTACCACATTGTAGTCAATCAAACCATATGACCAGAACTTAATAACCATAAAATGAATCATTTAATACCATGAATATAAAGGTAATCATGATATTATATTAAAATGGAAGTACACATACACCACATACAAGAAATAAGCGGCGAACAATGGAAATATCACGGAAATGAAAGTGAGATGAGAAAACCCCTTACAAACATTTTGGCATGGTAACGGGTGATCTTGTGAGGGCTTAATGAGAGGTAAAGGGGTATCCCATTATTTATATATCATAAGGGAAGTATGGGTGAGGAGAGAAAACATACCCCATCATTAGGAATTAAAAATAAAAGGACACAACATAGGGTGAATTCTTGAATAAAATTGAGAGAGAGAAAGGATCCCTTACCAAGAAAGTATCATTAGATTGAGAAAAAATCAATGACATAATTATGTGTGAAAAACATAAACCCACATAATAAAAGTGTATATATAGAATAAAACAATCATATTTTATTCACACATATTCTAGGAAAATACAAAACCAATGACATTGATGTTTAACTCAACGAATGGAAATTGAGTAAAGATATCCCTTACCTTAAGCTCGGAGGTGTTCTTGATTGTTCTTAATGACCTGAATAATCAAATTTAGCTTCATTAATTAATAATTCCAGAACCTCATAAACATGTAATTGATATTTTTTAACCTTATTAGGTCCATTCATGACCCTTTTGATTTGTTTTAAGAGATTCAATTTTATTGTTTTGAAAACATTTTCTTCCTCGGTTTTTCGCGACTAGTTTACTTGTGTTAATGAATGGAAGTTCAGTAAAAATGTGGTTAGACATCAAGAATTGTAAATATATATTATTAGTGAAATTATAAATTATCTTATAATGGTTTTGGGTTATATACTTGAGTATTATTCATTAGTTAAAAGTTTTTTATAAATTCTTGGATTAACTTTTCCCATTTTGTGCATAATGAACTTGTTTTGTATTATTATTTTGTATTATGAGTGTGTAAGGATTACAGAACATTGAATAAGTTAAAATACATATATTAAGATCTGGTTAAACCATTAAAAAGGTTTCATGACCAGTCTTGAGGATATTAATGCAAATTGAAAACCCGTTTTCCTTGAGTATGATAAATTAACACATCTCAGACAGTGTTTGCATTTATAGTATAAAAGGAGGGGAAAAGAGAGATTAAGATGAAATATTCCATTATCATAATGAAATTCAAGTACATGTAAGTTTCTGGAATTATCATGTCATTTGTATGAGGTGAGGTGAGAATAGATCAACAAAATAATAAAACTTGTAAATGAATTTAAAAGAAAATAGAGGTTCACCTATTGAGTACTCCTCCTTGAGAAACTTCTTAAGACCTTTGTTTTGGCCTTTTGGTGATACCAGCCGATCTTGGATGTGATGTAGGAGGTTAGGGATCTATTTTAGCATAATTTAGGCAATTCTTTAAGTGTTAGTGGTGTGGGAGGAATAAGGGGTGAGGGGTGGTTTATATAGTGGAGGGGAGGAGAGTTTTCTTAATATTATAATCATTAATTTATTATTTCTTCTCAAGATAAGAAATAGTGAGTATTCCTTAACCTAGAATAGTAATAAGAGAATGTGAGTTCATGATTTGGGTTATTACATCACTCATGATGCTAGTAATATTTAATTTAATTTATAATGTATTTATACGGTAAATTAATGTATTTTACTATTCACCAAAAGTTCAAGTATTTCAGAAAAATACTAAAAATTCACCCTAACCATTTTTTGATGTGTAGAATCCAAAAATGAACTCCATTTTTCAAAAATATGTTTCTAAATATGATAAATTTAATTTTTAATTAAAATCATTATTTAATCGAAAAGTACAAACACTTAAAATATTCATCTTCATTTTTAAGGTGCCTAGATTTATTTATACATTCAAGGGTATGGATACCATTCATAAGAGTCATATTACTATTCATAAGGGTAATTTACTATTCATAAGGGTGGGTTACTATTTATAAGGGTAGGTTACTATTCACCGAAAATTAAGTTAATTCTATCAGAATCTAAATATCATCTTGAACACAACCGTGTATGTCCGATTTTCAAAATTCAAATCAAAAAGCTGGAAAAATTAATTTTAATGGCTAGGTTATGACTATCTCCTTTAAATAACCAAGTTTTGTTCCATAAAGGTTCAGTGATTCATGAAATATAGGTTATCTAATGAATACAGTGAATTTAATAGAATCATACCATAAAATTTTTAGGGTGCTACATACATTGTGTGATGCACTATGATTTTGGATTCATGATTTATAGGATTTTTACTCTTGGACTAGAATGGAATGTTGGTATATGTTCATGAATAATATATTCCATGTAGGACTCAAATGAAATTCATGTGATTTCTTGTAACTGATTTCCTTGGTTATAATATGAGATTGATTATATAAAGTGTCAAAAAAACATATATAGTGTTTTCTCATATAAATTTATAGTTGAATCATATCTAACTAAATATTTAAATGGTTTTAAATTTATTAACTCAGGTGAATTATCCTTTTTTTTAAGTATCGTTTAAATAAAATTCCAATTGAAACTTATAAAATGTATTTATATATGAAATGAAATAATTATTTCATTTAACTAAACCAAAAATTTGATTACTGCATTAAAGAATCATGAGGTATATCCTATGTATATATGATAGTGTCCTAGAGTTTGGGTAGATAGTTCTAGAGGGAGAACCCAGTTTTTGAGGCTATTATAATATTGTATTTATAAAATAATGAGATATTATGCATCTTACTACTTTCCATGAATAATGAAATTATGAACTATGAAAAAATATATATATTGTGGTGTGAGTTTTAAAATTATGGTGAGATTCCTCCATGAACGACTCATGGGGAGAACCAGGAGGGTCAGGATAAGAACATCCCTCTAGAGATTAGGTTGGACCCTCTTATTTTGTTAATATTGATGATCAACTATCAAATCCATAATAGGATACTTTGGATTGTAAAATATACGAAGAGGGTGATTCCACGACCCGTACCGCCCATGTTTTTTTGTAACACAAGAGCTCCAGATGTTGCACCCACCTTTTTTCTTGGTGAGGGTGGCCCCTAAGAAGAAAAAATCTAGTTATAGAACATTTAGACTATCATTAATTATTTAGATAAAACCTTGAAGAGGAGGATGAAGTTAGCTACATATATTTTGTGAGGCCCAAAGAATCATTGGAAGTATGTTCATGTATAGAAATTATAGAATTTTGGGAATCATGGAGGGACTTCAAACTCTATTTTATGATTACTTTTTCCTAGACACCCTAGGGGCAGACATGTCTAGGGATTTTATGCACCTCACTCAAGGAAGGAGGAAAATTATGTATTACATTGTTCACTTTATATATTTGTTTAACTTTAATATGATTCTAATGGGGGATGATATATATAGAGTGATATTCTTTGAGTATGGTCTTTGGTATCTAATATGGTTTAAAGTAAATATTTTTTTCTTACTAATATTCTCAGAGGTGGCGAATCAGGTCTTTATCAATAATTATAACTTGATTGAGGGAATATTCATTAGATAGATAAATTCTATAGGAGGATACAATAATGGATTACCATAGAGTAATAATCACTAATTTGATTATTTTTTCTAGGGATATAGAAGGTAGAGAAGAGAGAGTGGTGGACCATCTCTTCCTCACGTGAAAGGTATCTCAATTGAGTGCTACCAATGTGTTAGGCCTAAACATGTTTGTACCCACTGCGACCAGAAACTAGATGTGTGATGATAAGGTGAATATATGGGAAACATATGATAGTTTTTTAGGATATCTCCATAGTTATCAAGTGAGAGAGGACCCAAATAGGTGTAGGTATCAGGGTCTACATTGGTCACATCATAGTAGGTGGGTACATAGAGTTATACTGGCCGTTCGGGTCAGGGTGAAAGATATAGTCTCCAAGGATAAGGGCAGTAACTCAAGGGAGTACATTTCAAGGGATTCATAAAGAGACTTTTGGTCAAGGATCTGGATATTTTCATGATGTTGATCCAACACTTACTCATTGAGATACAAGAGTATATTCCATTTGAGGTATGATTTTATTATCTTCTATTTTAGAATCATCTCTTTTCGATATATAAAATCACATTATTTAATATCTACTCAGTCTCTTGATGGCTTGTGTATATCCATATAGTATCTATATGGAGTGATATTGATTGATACACACTTAGGGATATGATTAGAGGATATATGTAAGTGTCGAGACTACACCATAATAATCGGTGTTAATAAATTCCTTTGGGATTTCATTGTGTTGGAGATGGGTAGATTTTGTTTGACCCTTGAGATAGATTTTCTAAATTATTATCTTACCCATATCTATTTTTATAATTGATGTGTTTCATTCATGTCTACTAAGGGTGATGATTATGTATATATCGGAGAGTGATACGTGTAGGTTATTTATACAAGACCTAATCATTAGGAACTTAGTGGGATTATATCCTAGGTTTCTATTCTCATTTTGGATGATTGGGAGAAGTATCATCTGGTCATTACTATAGTTCTTGACTAGTTTTAGAATTTAATTCCAGATGATTTCATAGGATTTATACTCAAGGGTAAGATTTATTTTTTGATTCACCTCATTCTATATATAAATCCCATATCTATTCTACCATATATGATTTCTCTTATAGGTATTTGTGAGATGAAGTCATGGATGGAGGAATTTTAGGTGAAGGGGTTCATATGAATGAGTATTTCTCCTTGGGATGATCAGGTCGTGTTCCCCATGAAGGTGGATACCTCCTTGATATTGTGTGTGGTCAATAATAAGTTGAACCGAGTTAATGTCATGAACTGATATCAACTTCCTTACATTTCTGATATATATGATCGGTATAGAGGATCTAGAGCATTCTCCAATATTGAGTTCATATCATGTTATAGTTAGTTGTGTTGGAGTCCTTTAGACATACCTTGTACTGAATTCATGAATTGGTATGGTCTATATGTTATCCTAGTGATGTTGTTCATCCTAATAAATGTGTTTAAATTGTTTATGACTCTAATGAATTGGTTCTTCCATCCTTATTTGGATACTTTCATAATCATATTTATAAATGATATCCTCATGGAATATAAGTTAAGGGAGGAACATTCTTGATATCTAGAGGTTTTATGACTAATCATTGGGAGAATCACCTTATTTCATGCTCCCAAAGTGTCATTTTTAGATTGATTGGCTATAATTATTGGGGAAGGTGATATCAGAGGTTGGGGTATTATTAGACCCTTATAAGGTTAAGGATGGGGTTTATTGGTAGAGGATGAATAATTTTTTTTATATGTGTAGTTTTTTGGATTGAATTTACCTAATTCGAGTAAGGAGTATAATTTATATTGTGATGCATTAGGTGTTTCACTCATAGAAATTTTGATATATGAGGATCAGGTAGTCTCTTTTGGGTTTAGGTAGTTGAGGCCACGTGAGATAACATATCCAACATATGATATGTAGTTAGTGTAAGTGATACATTCCATGAGTTATTAGTGACACTATCTTTTGGCTAGGAGGTTTTTCTTATATACTAACCCCAAGATCATCATATAAATTTTTTCTCAGCATGACCTAAAACTTTGGAAACAAATTTTATTCAAGTATATAAATTCATTTGGTAATTATTTGTAATATACCCCTAATAATGGGAATGTTTTTTCAAATCCACTAAGGAAAAAAGACTCAAAATCGAGTGGTATAAGAGTCGATTAGTGAGTAGAAATGATGAACCACTTTGTTGAGATATTAATTGAAATCCAAGAGTAAAAGGTTTAATGATAATTATATATTTTTCTATCACATATTCAGTCCTTGGTAGGGTTAAGATAAGTTATCTATCAAATTAATATAGTTTAATCATAAGGGAAAACATATATGGAGGGGAAGCTCCACCAGACTAGTCTTTTAATACAAACAATATTCATTGTGTTCGAGGTCATGTTGTAGGCATTATGAATATGCAGGAGCAGATGATGAGGGACTCAAAAATATTTAGGTAGTCCATACATCCATGTTTGAATAATATTTATTATTATATCCATAGATATAATTGGCCTTATAATATGAATATGGATATTTTAGGTTTTTTTATGTAGAGCTCCACTTGTTAGTTGGTGATGGACAAGCACTAGTAAACCATTAGTCTTTTCCAATAACTACCCATTCCTGGGTGGAAGTGATATGATGTATATATTTATATAATGTTGGGGTTTCCAAGTAAATCCTTATATAATGATGCAATATGAGTTATTGTGAATGGTTAACTAAGGTTTCCCATTTATTACAGATCTGAGAGACCTTATCTGTTGATGAGATAGGAAATCCCTATGTACATAGAAAATAATTAAGGCTTGTAGTAACATGAAGTAATTTCTATAGTAGGTACACCCATAATAAATACTTATTCTTAAAAGGGTTTCAAAATTCTCTTGATATATAGGTGGTTTTGAGTTCTGCATACCATATACAGACACATGGCTAGTCTGAATTCACTATTCATATACTAAAGGATGTGTTTCTTATCTGTGACATACATTTTAGAGGTTTATAAGACAACAATTTAGTAGAAATAGAGTTTTCCTACCAAAATACATTTTATACATCAAATATGATGGATATTTTAAAAACATTATATGGTAGTCCCTATAGATATTTTTTATGATGGTTGGAGATTATGGAATTGATTTTTGTTAGTTTGAGTCTCATACTAGAGAAATATGAGCATATTATATTGTTCAAGAAGTAGTTGGCGATCTCTTAGAGATAGAAAACATCATATACCGGTCGATGATGCCATAATTTAGTGTTTATGGTGGGTGATCGGGGGTTCTTATGAGTGTTTACTTGATTATGTAATCATTAAATATGTATACAATAGAAATTGGCCCCCATATGAGTGGGTTTGTTGGAGATCATAGAGAGAATTGGTATAGTGGAATAATTATTATGTCCTTCTAATTATTTAGTGTGCTATACCTAATGTATTCTATGTCAAGTATAGTTGATTGTACTATTATGACCCTTCACATGTGATTAATACTGATGATTTTTAACTCAAGTTTGATGCATAATTTCAAGTGAGACCAGTTCATTTAGGGGATGAGAGTTAAAATACTCTACACTAATAGAAGATTCGAATAGTATAAGTACAGTGGAATCATGGTTGTATTCAAGAGGATACTTGGGATAGGGATTCTTAAAATTGGTAATAATGGAAATATTAGTTCATTGAAGTGTCTTAGTGATGTTCAAGAACACATCTCAAGGATGATTAGTAATTATTTTGGGGAGGTTGTAATGTAATAGACCAGATTTGGTATGAACATAAATATTTTTTCCAAAAACATGAACATGTTTAGAACATTTTCATATATCTGAATTTTTTTGTTAAACTATATTTTTAAATGTTTTACAGTGGTTAGGTATGGTTATGTACTAGTGAATTATGATTTTGGTTGAACCTTATCTTGAAAAAGTATATTGGGACCCAGTAGAGTTGTTTAAAGTATTTGAATATGTTGGGAATTGAACCTCCAGAATTGTCTTAGTTAAGGGAAGGTATGATTCTAAAATTTAACTATTTTCAAGGTTTGGAAAGGTATTGTAGTTTTTGGTTCTATATGATGAGATTTTAAAGTTATTTTTGGTATTTTTTTACTTTTCTACAGGATTTAAAATATCTTCTAAGTATAAAATCTTACATATGAAATTCTAGCTAAGTAAAAAATATTTTATAATTTAGGGAAGGAAATAAATATATTCGATACAAAATAAAAATATTACATAGATAAGGAAATTATATTATTTATATAAAAATTATATTACATATGATAAATATTGTATGTATAAAATAATCAGTAAAGTCAAATACATTATGCACTAAAGAATACACATTATGTATTGGTCTTATATAAGTAAAATATATTATTTATGAAGTCATATATTATTCATGGAATAAAATATGTTACATAATATTTTTCCAATTAATTTAAAAAAATTATGTGAGGAATAATATATTACATATCGGTTTTTTTTAGAATATATATTATGTAATGTATAAAAAAATATTACACCTGGCTTTTAGATGAAGAAAAGACCTTATGCATGGTTCAAATATATTATGTTTGAACTCTTACTTAGTAAAATATAATATTCATGGAATAAAATACATCACATATGGATTTTTCCTCCAGTTAAAAACCTTTAAAAGAATGAATACTTTATGTATGAAGGGGGAGTTTATAAATTTAGAAAACACTTTTGATGTGTAGGATGTTATATGTGATGTATATATATATATGATGCATAATAGTTTAAATATATTATATATAGGATCCTATAGTGATATGTAATATATATTTTTAGGGTTTTCTATAGTTTTTAATTTCTTTGAAAATTTGGAATTTTTTTAGAATTTTACAAAAAAAAATAAATTTTTAAATGAAACTATTAAAGGGTAAATAATGAATTTTTTATTAGAATACGTAGGATATTTTATAGAATACATCTCATGTTCCTCTTTTCATCTCCAAGTGAGATCCCTCTCAATTATTAACAGATTAAATCTTTATTTGTTCTGGTTGATAGATAAAAGTAAATATATCAGTCTAT
Source organism: Viscum album (assembly GCA_963277665.1). NCBI lineage: Eukaryota > Viridiplantae > Streptophyta > Magnoliopsida > Santalales > Viscaceae > Viscum > Viscum album. Next base: position 767,195,978 of record OY728137.1, read on the forward strand.
ATCCATTCATTCTCAATATCTCAGAATCCATGGAATAATGATGAAAATAAAAAGGAAAAGAAATGGAAGAAAAAGAAAACGGGGCCCGAGCCTGGCCCCGATGCCTGACTTGATTTTATTCCCCACCTAAAAAAAAGTACTTGTTCTAGACTCAACAGAAGAGATGAAATCTTATTCTGATCCTCCATTGAAAATATATAACCTAATGAACATGTACAAATAAATTAATATTTAATTAATTAAATGTTAAATATTAAATATTACATGAAACTTCTAAAAGTTCTATATTCCACCAAAATCTAGTTATTGGGTAAATACTATATTCTGAGACCAAAGGAGTGGTCAGAAAAATCATCCTAGAGAATCTTCTAGAAGAAAGTTACCATTTTACCCTTTACAAGCATCTAAAAGAAAAAATTCAAATTTATGATCAAATTTCCAATCCATAAAAACATCAGTTCTTACAGTATCCCCACAAAAAGAATTCTCATCCCCATGAATATTTGGTGGTAAACTAGCATCTTTGCTCTCATACCGAGCATCTGCACAACTACACTATCTTGAAAATTCAATGACCAATCCCACAACATCAAAAACTATTTCTTATATAGGATATGTTTAATTATTACCGGTTTGGTACACCCCACCCTAGTAATGCCCTTATTATCATCTCATAACCAAACTAAAATCTCAATGGCCCATGGAAAATTCCAAATTTGAACATAGAACGAGGGACACCACTCTCAAAAAACCAACGGGTACTCCCCATCATATGTCTTACATCATAATTCTCCTTGAGTTCAACTTCAATAGGTTACGTAATCAAACTAGGAAATATATTTAAAAGAAAATAAACTTGACATAGAAATGATTATCTCTCAGCAAACTCAAGATGATGTCAAGATAGATCATGATTGTCTCTAACTAATAGTACTCTAAGATTCCATCAAAAAGCATGTATGTCTATCATAATCCATAATCATATCTAACATTCTATAATTTTCCTTAACCAACTCCTGACACCATATCCCCCAATAATGTTTGTCTAATTTCAAACATGATACATCCTCAACCACAGAGGTACATTTCTCATTTAATTCATAACATTTGGGAAACTAGTCTCATAACATTTCTTTTAAACGATTTTTCCTTGTCTCACACATGGATGATCGCCGCTTTAAGATTTAAATCGTACCATACACAACTAGTATATACCTTTCTCACCTGAATCATACTCCAGTTATTCATTTTCTACTAAAATTAAACTAATCATGCTAAATGGCATGACATTACAAAAAATCCAGAAGTTCCCTTGGAATTCATATTCAAAATCAGGAACCTCACTTATGCCATATTTTATTACATGACTTCCCGTTACATGATGTCTTTTCAGTCAAGATCTTATACCCACACTCTAACCACTTGATAACATCACAAAAAGTGTTCAACTGAGCCAGGAAATCAAATAGTCCTACCCGTTAAATCAAGTCATGTTACCAAAGCATCCAAGTTTATTCCTTATAAACAGAAGTCATCAACCTACCTATATCAAAAAAACTTGAGAAACTATCACACATAGGTCTTAAACAAGCATAAAAATAATCTCACTGCTTAATAAGGAATATTTAAACCTTTTTTAACCTCCCTCACATAGGTTAACCTCGATCAGAATAATACATCGACCTACAAGGGTCTCAGTCAAAAATAAGGGCCTCAAGGTCTCACACCTATCCCTACTGATCTGGTCTCATAGTTGGGTCACAATGTCTAACCACATATCCCAAAAGATCAAACCTCTCCAAGGGAGGTAAAGGAAATATTGACCTATGAGGGTGAAAACTTTCAAGAATAAGACTACTAGGGCCCTTATCATCTTTGATCATCCTCATAAGTAACTACTCTCAGGAGGTCATGATGCCAAGGTAGAAAAGATACTGAACAGATACTCACTATGCATCTATATATAATAATTCCACCTCAAGTTATAGTTCTTGAGAAACATCCTATTACCAATCGACACCATACTTAGTGATCTTACTAGTTAACCATAAACAAAGGTTAGTTAAGTATAATGTCATTCCAATCTATGCATAAAGCACTTAATAGTTTTTTACTAACCTGAATAGAAATAAGTCCTTGAATTTTTTATTTATTTTGGATAATCCCATTTTTAACTGGTCTGAGAGGTAAACCTTACATGTCCCTTAGGCCTAGTGGCACCAAGCCTCAAGAAAACCTCCTCATGCACTAGAGGTTTCCTAATAGTAGTGTGGGCCTAGGGTGTGTCTATGGAGGGAATAGTCGCTCATATGAGAGTAAAAATACATCAGAAAATAACTAGATATCATAAAAATAAATAAATAAATAGAGAATGGAAGCAGTAAATAAATAAAATAGAATAAAAATGTAATAATAAATTAAATTCTATAAATTCATGAGTAACCATGTCATACATACGACACTGGTTACCCACTAGGTTGACCATACATGTTGTATTACATAAAGAAAACTAAAATAAAAGTGAAGGGCTCTACTGCTAACTCTTAGCCAGATCATGTACCCAGCCAACAAGACACTGTCGATCTACTCTATACCAATCAGAAGAATACACATGAGTAGCTCTACTCAATCATGTAACCCTAGGCCTTGAACCTATCCATCAAGTATTTTTCCTCAACCTGAAAATCAGAGATAATGTCTATATTCACACCGATGTGCATGTGCAGGGGTGATAAATAATCTTAGTAGGCCACCCCGATGATGAACCTATAAATCTGCTGTCATAAGTACATGGTCATTCAATATTCTTATCCTAGTCTAGAACCAAATGAAATTATAAAAGTGATAGATTTAAAAAATAGAAACATGTCCACAACCAATTTTAAGGTTCATAAACCCTGTCATCTAGACATAGTGTGATATTATATCAATATATTTATTCATTTATATATATACATCCCCATAAATTTATTTATGAATGTGGTGATGTACATACTTATATAATAAAGGAAAAAACAAAAAATAACTCAATCCACAGTAGATCATTGGACCCATGATCTGATCAAATGGAAATCATGTGACCAAGGTTCTAAGCAAGATGTCAAACCATTCAAGTCATGTATCATTAAGTCAATCTCTAGTTCCGTAATCCCAATTAACAATATATGTTTTTTCCAGTGCTAGAAATGTCTTTGAGCAAGCTATGTCACTACAGGGGGATACATGTATTATCCCTGGTTTCACTTGTACTCACCTCCAATCACTATAATAAAGGATATTGTATACCAATAGAAAATCTAGTAAATGTGGATTAAAAAATATTTCATAATACTCAATCCTCATACAATCTATTTTGATTTCTAATTCTCAAGTCTGGATCCATAAAAATTACTCCATTGAAAATTAGATAATTCCTAAGGGGGTGACTCTTAGGAGATATGTATGGAATACTCTCCTGATCTGATATATCAACACAAAATCATTCAATGAATGGATCAATATCCAACTCTTAGACAAGTATGGTGATTATCTATGATGGTGCATCCACCAATACTAAAGAGTATAATAGAAATCAAATAAGGATATTATTTCCATCCTCTGGGATCTCCTCAGAATCCCACTGATTAGGGGAAATGCACCCACCTAAAAACCTTTAGAATCCTCTGGAATTATAGTGGACTATCCATTCCTAGAGTGACCGAGTATAAGAGGGGTTCTTAGACACTCTCAAAAACCTACCTCTATATCCATAAATATGGGTAATCATAGATACAAATGGTAATTCCGATAACCGTAACAGTAACATTCATATAAGAGGCCCACAAGCTGGATCCCAAGATGTATGTTTGGTCATCCCAACAGAAAAGACTAAAATGCTAGATTCAAGGTAGTATATCTATAAATCCTAATAGAATTAGAATCACCAGTCTAGGCATATGGATCACATCCCATTTTAGATCAAGGTATAAAACTAGGTTGGTCCTAACACCCAAAATACCAGTCTTATTGCATTCCTCTCTCTCAAGAGATAGCGAGATTCGATTACCAGAGGAAAAACCTTTTCATTTAAGAAAATGCCCAAAACGCCTCTTAGGAGTCCTCAAATAAGCTAAATGGTTTCACCATCTTGATCTAAGAGGAAGGAAACTCAAAATGGACTAATCATGTGTCCAATTATGACTCCTGTGAATGAAAATATGATATAATCACAAAAGAGTAATGAAGGGACATTACATGGTGTGCATATCCATTACATGATGTGCACCCCCCCAAACCCCCACCTAGTCATGTGCTCTAGTTGGGAATTTCATGTAAATCCCAAGTAAACAACAATATGATCATGTACACAACATGTACCCTACATAGGGTACCCGTCCATGTACCTCATAGGGACTATCCATGTATGTATCAAAGTTGTGTACCTCAAAACGGTCTACAACCCACACAGGGTCTATCCATGTACTCAACCTGGCCTTCTGACCCTACACAGGATATCTAGCTGGGTAGTCATCTACATGACTAAGTACTATTACATGGAATTTATACCCCATACACAGAATGTACCTCTAAAATTCCATATTCCCCAAACAAGAATAATGCATGACATGTGTTCCATAATTATATGTTGTGTTATTGGGATTCCCAAATGGGAAACCCCTCAAATCGGCCCGAAACACAATTTTTCTCCCCAAAATCCATTGATCAACCTGAAAGTGTTCCTAAGTTGTAATAATATGGGTTTAATACTAGAGAACATAAAATATATGGGGATCTATGGAAAATACATAAAACAACCTAACTTTGGGTGGAAACTGCCTAGGATTTTCCCATTTTTGTGATCCATGTCCACTGCATGATGATCCGGATTCTCCCTAGATCCATGAAGGAACCTCTCTTCATCTATCCTTATTTATCTTTCTATCCCTATCTCACTCCCCTACTTGTCACAGTGAAGGAACCCAGGAAGGGTTTTGTGCGAGAAGCCAGGGAATAATGAAGATAAGAAAAAGGAAAAAAATGGAATAAAAGTAAAATAAAAAGAAAATGGGGCCCAACCCCGTCCCTAGTGATTGACTTGAGTTTATGCCATTTATAGGAAAAAACCCATTTTTGAATAAAAAACAGATGAAAAATATTAATATGATGCTTAGTTCAAAGGATATATCCAAACGAACATCTGTGAATAAATTAATATTTAATTAATTAAATATTATCTAATATTTATTCCATGAAAATTAAAACGATTTGGAATTCCACCAAACTCTTATCATAGGGTAAACACACTATTTTGGCACCGAATGAGTAGTCATAAAAACCATCCGAGATTATATGCTAGATAAAATTTACCATTTTACCCCTTAGAAGCATCTGAAAGAAAAAATTAAAATTTCTACTCAAATTTACAGTCCAAGAAATCGCGGGTTCTTACATAGAGAGTCTTTCCAACACAAATCTCTAATAATTAGATGTACGGTCTACTTAATAATAAGAAGCTTCACTCTTATTTAACCATCACTTTAGGGAAAGAATCATCTTCTTCTTCATTGGTCTCCTCCTCTATCACCCAAGGTCAACATACAATTAATTTCCTTCACAAAAATGTATTGATAAAAAAAATCAAATCCACTAATACTGTCATGACCCCTCCTTGGGGCCCGTGCCATGACTACCCCAAGCCCACCTTCCATAGGCCAGGGGCTGGCGACTAGCACCGAAAGTCATATCCCAGTAATCAGGAAGGCATTGCCTTTAAAACCTATAACACATAGAGTCTTAAAACACAACAAGGAGTAACCATAAGTAACTACTATAGTAACAAGTGTGCAGAAAGTAAGGGCCAATATACAAGCCCAACTTAAAGTACAAGTACAAGTGAAAAGGAAACAAATATTGGGTCGTCCACCGAGAATCCTACCTAAAGGGTAGGTACATCTATCGATTAAGTCATACATGTGGTACGTCTCATCTAAGTCCACCTCCGAGCAGCCTCCTGTCCATCACCCTTAGCCTCGATCAATGTTGTCTGTCATCTGCACAGGACACAACAAGGTGCGGGCATAGCCCATGCAGGGGTGAGTGTTACGATTCTCAGTAGGGACCCCGAGACCCCTAAAGGTCTCCCAGAATCCACAAACGATAAACCTCAAAAGTAATATTACAATCATAAGGTATGAAGTAACAACCATCCTTACTTAGGTGTATGCCCATACATATACCTATGTTTCCAAGATTACACAGAGCTCCATCTCCTGATCCAAAAGAACAACTGTCCATGAAGGAAGAAGTACCATGAAGGTAACACCACACGGGTGAGTACCTCTTAGGTAACACCACACAGAGAAGAACCATAATGGTTTCACCACAAACATTAGAACTCAGCTCACACTAGGTATAACTTAGGTATGGTAGTAATGATGATTGGATGTGACTACTGAATCATCTTACTCTGTTGAGAGGCAGACCCACGTAGGATCATAAATCATCAGACCCACGGAAGATCCTAGTATAGCATACCAATGTAGGATTATAGAGTAGTCTCGTGTGGATTCCTAGATCGGATCCATGTGAGATCCTAGAACATAGACCCACATAGGATCCCAAAGCACAGACCCCCATAGGATCCCTTTCTCATGTTACAGCCAGCCACAGGGTTCCCGCACTAAGCTCGCTTGATTTTGGGAGGGTCCGCTCCTCAAGACATAGGTCGATAATCCATCTACAATGAAGTCCCATGAAGAAGTATCCCAAAGGACCTCCATGTGATAAGGGTCTCAATACAACATACAGTGCATCAAACAAACGCCTGGTCTGTAAGTTATTGGCCTTTTTTGTCCCAAGGGCCTGGTTGGATTCGTGTTCGATCCAACCCAGTCATACCCCAACTTTATAAAACACTCAAGTGGGTTATACAAAAAGGACTGTCTCGATCCAAGGTTTCTGGTGCCATATACGGTTTGTCAAATGGACGTCTGTAGCTCATGTTATGGCCGAAAGAGCGGAAAGGGGTCGAAGTTGGTCTGGGTCCTGTCTGACCGACCCGGCCCGACCTGACCTGGGCTGACCCAACCCGGTTCGGGTTGACCCGGCCTAAACTGGGTCCGGCCCTAGGTCCAACCCGGCCTGCGGGATCCGACCCAGTCTTTTGGGTCCGACTCGGCCCACCGGCGCAGCCCTGCACCTGTTGGGCGGCCCACAGGAGGCTCGCGGCTAGCCCGTAGTTGGGCGGCCCCGCATTGTGGTCCGCCCTAGCTGCCATCCAAGGGGTAGGTGTCACCTGGGTACCCCAAATAGCCCAGCCGTTAGAGTTGGGTGGCCAACAAGTTGGTGCCATGTGGCGTCGGTGGTTGGCACGCGGGACCCGGGGGGTCCTGCTCGTCTTCTCGGCTGGCCAGATGGCCAGCCGACCTCTGCGGCACGGTCGCGCATCGCGCCACCTCTAGTGGCCAAAAGCAAGCCCCCCACCACCACCACCACCACCGCGGCCTCATGCCGCGGACCCTGCAAGCTCAGCGGCACGGACGCGCGCCGCTATCCCCTTCACGCAGTCGGCTGTGTGTCGGCCGCCGCCCTCCTTCGGCGGTGTGGTCGCTCCCCCGCTGCTCTCGATCCCTACTGACGCTGGTCATCGGCACCGGTCACCGGTGACTTTCCTCGGGTCACTAGGTGCACCCTGGTAGCCCAATCTTCATTCCGAAGACTCCCACACTCATCTCAGGACGTCACCATCGATTCAAGACCACCACGATCAGGATTCGCTCAACCCGAAAACAAGTCACGAAGAACACCAAAATCCACAAAGGTTGCGGAGGGGTCGAGCCGTGTTCGTTTGGCCCACACCCTCCACATTAGAATGGTAGCAAGCAGCATAGTTGTTCTTAAATCAAGAAGAACAACAAGAATAGGGTAAGGGGTATACAAAAACAATAATCCCTACCTCGAAGATTCATTGACATCGGTGAGGAGAGGGAAATATGGGCGTCGGTTCGTCGTCGTTGAAGATGCTCCTCATTGGAGATCCTTCAACGGAGTTCTTTGTTGAAGAAATATTCGTTGAAGGAGAATATTTCTTCCTCTAAGGTGGGTTTCCTCCAGCAAGATCCTCCACCAAGCTTCTTCTCCAACAAAAACCAAGAGCCCAGTCAAGAAGATGAAGATCCTCCCCCTTAATTGATAGGTTTAATGACTTCATTTAATGAAATCATTAAATTTTGGGGGTTTGGAACAATTTAAAAAAAATGGTTTGAAGAGATCAGGTGGTCCCCAACGAGATTTCAAAATAATTCAAATGTTAAATAAAAATAAAGTTATTTTATTTTTATTTCCACTTTTTTTTATTTTTCCACAATTGGTAGCAAAAAATATATTCCACCCACGACCAACTATAGGCAATGTGGAGGTCTCCTTAAGCAACTATCGGCGCTGCGAGATCAACGGTGCCCTCGGATTTCAATTCCGGTCACTGGTTCAAAAGTTACAAAAACCCACTCACACGCTTACTAAAAGTACTTAAGAAACTTCATAAAAACATTTCGGGCTTTCCAAGCCTCGGAATCAAGTACCTTCAGAAACTACATACTCGAATTTTTTCATATAATTTTTTAAAAAAAAATTACATGTAATTTTCGGGTCTTTACATTCTCCCCACCTCAGGGATTTTCATCCCCGAAAGCCACATAAAAAAAACTAGGAAAACAAGTGGGGGTACTGAGTAGAAATATGATCCTCCCGCTCCCATGTGCTCTCCTGGAGGTTCCTGTGCTGCCAATGTACACGCACCAAAGGTATCGAGAACCCATGAAGGACTCTCTCTTGTCAATCCTCAATATCCACTGGAACCTCTAAAAATTTTGCCCCATCATCGATGTCAAGCTCTCCCCAATCAAAGATGTGAGTAGGATCATGCACGTATATCCTCAACTGGGATACGTGAAAAATGTCGTGCACTCGGTGAAACTGAGGGGGAAGTTCTAGGTGGTAATCCACCTCGCCAACTCTGTTGAGGACCGGAAAGTGTCTGATGAACCTCGAAGATAACTTGCTTCCTTGGCCAAATCTATGCAAACATCGTCAGGGTGAGACCCGTAGAAATATGTGGTCACCATCCTCGAACTTCAGAGGTATTCATCTCATGTCGGCATAAGACGTATGCCTACTCTGTGTAGACTTCATCTGCTCCTGGATGATCTGCACCTTCTCTATGGTAACCCATACCATATTTGGTCCCACAAGTGATGACTCCCCTGGGTCAGTCCAGCACAAAGGCGATCTGCAAGGTCAGTCGTACAAAGCCTCGAATGGTGCCATCCCAATAGTGGAGTGATAGTCATTGTTGTATGAAAACTCCACCAAGGGAAAGTGATCCTCCCAGCTGTGACTGAAGTCGAGGATGCAAGCACGCAGCATGTCCTCGAGGGTCTGAATGTTTCGCTTAGTCTAGCCATCCGTCTGAGGATGGAAGGTGGTGCTCAAACGAAGCTAGGTCCCGAAATCCTCCTACAACCCTTTACATAGCCGGGAAGTGAAGCATGTATCACGATCGGAGACAATCGTCGAGGGTACTCTATGTATCCGCACAATCACCTACACATAGAGGCATCTCAAGCTCTCTAGAGAACCTTGATCTCTGATCGATTGAAAGTGGGCCGACTTGGTGAGTCGCTCGATGATCGTCCAGATAGAATCTTGACCCCTGTATGTATGTGTAAGTCTTTTCACAGTGCCCATGGATATTCCGTCCCACTTTCACTTGGGGACCTATAATGCTGAACTAAGCCTGCTGATACCTAATGCTTGGCCTTCACTTGCTGACAAGTGAGGCACTGGGAGACAAAATCTGCTACTACTTTCTTCATTCTCGGCCTCTAGTGTTGTTGTCGGAGGTCTTGGTACATCTTCTCCACTCCTAGATGTACCACTAGAGGGGATGTGTGGAACTTCCTCAACACTTCCTCATGAAGTGACACTAGTACCATGGTATGTCCTTTTAAAAGGATGACGTGCTCCCCACCTTCATAAAATCCATCAAGTGCATGTCCTGTGGATATCTGATCACGTCGAGCCTTGCAGTCAGTTTCCCCACGTTGCGCCTCCCTGACTCGCTGAAGGAGTTGGGGAGTGACTATAAGAGACTGAAGAAAATATGTTTCATCTTGATCCACAAAGGATATCTGCAAAGAAGTCAGCTGCTCTGTCGCCTCACCTAGCAGTTGTATACCAGATCTCCTACTGAGTGAATTTGCTAAACGTTCCCCTTCCCAAGAGTATAGACTATCTCTAAGTCATAGTCCTAGAGGAACTCAAGCCAACATCTTTGTCTCGGGTTCAGGTCCTTCTGGGAAAAGATATACCTGAGACTCTGGTGATCAGATTAGACCGTAAAATGATCACCCATCAGATAGTGTCACCACATCTTCAAAGCGAAGACCACGGCTACTAACTCAAGGTCATGGGTAGCGTAGTTCTGCTCATTCTATCTCAGTTGTCGAGAACCATATGCGATAACTGCTCACTCCTACATCAGGACACATCCGATCCTGGTCCATGATGCGTCACAGTAGACTACGTACCCAACGCCCTCCTCCAGAAGCATCAAGATATGGGCACTGGTCAGCCTCTGCCTCGTCTTCTGAAAACTCCGCTGACATCTCTCCGAAAACATGAAGGGTTGACCCTTCTTCATCAACACTGATAAAGGTGCTGAAACTCTGGAGAAATCTGGCACAAATCTCCAGTAGTATCCGGCCAAACCCAGGAAACTCTGTACTTCCTTCACACTCCTGGGTGGATCCCAAGAAAGTAACGCCTCAATATTTTTTGGATCCATCGCAACTCCAGCCTCCGAGATGACATGTCCCAGAAAGTGAACCTCTCGGATCTAGAACTAGCACTTTGAGAGCTTACCATAAAGTTGGTGCTCTTGGAGTGTGTCCAGAACTACCTGCAAATGATAGGCATGCTCCTCCTTAGTAGCCGAGTAGATCAGAATGTCCTCGATGAAGACTACTACAAAGCGATCAAGGTATAGATGAAAGATCTTGTTCATGAGTCCCAAGAACACTGTTGGATTTTTTGTCACATAGAACGGTGTGACCAAAAACTCATAATGGTCATGCAAACATCTGAAATCCATCTTCTGCACATCTTCATCTCATACTCTAAGCTGGTGATAGCCTGACCTAAGGTCTATCTTCGAGAACCACTGTGCTCCCTTCAGTTGATCAAAGAGGTCGTCAATCCTTAAAAGTGGGTACTTGTTCTTCATGGTCATCTGGTTCAGGCGCTGATAGTAAAAAAAATTCTCAAGCTCCCATATGCCTTCTTGTCGAACAAAATCAGGGATGCCCAAGGAGAAACACTGGGCCAGATGAACCCCTTCCCCTGTAAGTCCTCTAGTTGTACCCGTAGCTCACGAAGCTCCATGGGAGCCATCCGATATGCTGGTGTAGATATTGATGTCGTCCCGGGGTACAATTCAATGTAAAAGTTCACCTCCCTATGAGGAGGTAGACCCGGAAAATCATCAGGGAATATATCTGTGTACTGGTCCATCACTACAGGATAGCTCGGACTCTCCACATCAACCGCTCTGAAGGTAATGCTAGCCAACTGATGAGTGATCAGCTGCACTCTCCTCCGAGTAAGTTCATCATGTGCTGCAAAGGCTCCCTTCTCACCAGTGAAGGAAAACCTAGTCCCATCCTCATGGATGCACTACAATTTTATCCTAATGTAGTCAATCTGGGCATGGACTGTAGATAACCAATCCATACCCAAGATAACGTCGTAAGGCCTCGAAGTCACTACTAGAAGATCGCAGCCAAAGATCTCACCTCCTAGAGTAATCTCACACTGTCAGCACCAATGTTTAATCATCTAATCCTATCCCATAGGAGTCTCTAGCCGTAAGGATCGAGCCAACGGCTCCATCAGAATCTCCGAGCTCCAAACGAGGGTAGTGGCAATAAAAGAATTACTGGAACTTGTGTCTATAAGTACTGCAGCTAAGGTGGAGTAGACACATATTGTACCTTGTATCATCTCTGGAGCGCCATGGTCATAGGCCTCAGCTACCTAAAGCTGAGATAGCCCCTATCCATCTGCTCCCTATGGTCGGGGTGGACCACATGGTGGTGGTGGAAATAACACCTCGAATCGTCACCCACCACCAGTTGCATGGCCATCTCCTCTGCCACGTCCACATACTCCCTACGGACCTCCTCAGTTGAACCTCTATCTCTGCATGGGTGGTCCTTTGACCATCTGCTGATCATCCATATGGAAGTCCGGGTAGTCAAGAGCCATGTGACCCTACCCCCTGCATGTGTAACATTGTTTGCTCCTCGCATGACTGGCTCTATCTCAGGTGCCCCATACAACCAACCCTGAATCCTGCGGTCTTCCACCTGTAGTTCTAGTCCTCTTGGACCTCTGTGACATCTGTCTACTGCCAGCTGCAGAAGAATCCGCTATGTGATGCCCGATGGTGGGTCTCGCTGCTCGTGACTGCTCAGAAAGAAAACTCTCCACTAAGAGGGCTCGCTCTAACACCCCCACCTGTTTCGGGATGTTGAGAGAAATCATCGAAGCCCTAATATCCTGTCTAAGTCCCTGCTCGAAGGTTTGGTCCCTGAAGAATGGATCCCGCACCATATCAGTGGAGTAGAACGAGAGGTCAGTGAACCTCGCTGAGTACTGAGCCACAGTCATGCTGCCCTACTGCAGATGAAGAAGCTCTTGTATGCACACTGCGTGAAGGGTCACTGGGAACAACTCTTCCCAAAACAGGCTCTCAAAGTCTTCCCAGAGAAGTGTCACCTCGTTGTGAACCTAGAGCGTCAAGCTCCACCATCTGACTGATGCTGCCTATAGAAGACTAGCAGCAAGGATCACCATGAGATCAGATGGTGTACCTACCAGTCGGAAGACTCTCACCACGGCCTCCATCCAATCCTCAACCGCCTGTAGGTCCGTCTCACCCCTGAACCTGGGTGACCTCTGGCACTGGAACTTGTGAAACGCACTCAAGCGGCGTGAACTCTCTGTTTTCAGGGCTGGTGGAATCAGTGGCCCAATTAGTAATGGTACTTCTGGTGCCTCCACTGGTTCCTCTACTGAAAAAGGTCCTTGCACCGAGGCCTCATCGCTCGGTGGGTTGTCACGGCATTCTCTACTCGGAACCTATAATGTCTGTCTACGTGAAGGCATCCTGAAAAGAAACAGGTGCGCCATAGTCAATAAGTTATACCTGGTGAGATGACTCAAAGAGATCACAAAGAAAACTTTTCAAAAACAAACACACAATCAGTGTTTTCATGCACTGAGTCAGAAATCAGAAATCAGGGTCCTGGTGTATGGATACGTCGGCCACCGCACCAACACTGGATTCCCTAAACTGATAACCACACTCATAAAACTTAACACTATTGCTGTTAAAATATCATATTACAATGTTCTACAGTAGAACCGACTCATCTGATACCAATTTTTCATGACCTGTCCTCGGGGCCCGTGTCGTGACTACCCCAAGCCCGCCTTCTATAGGTCAGGGGCAGGCGACTAGCACTGAAAGGCATATCCCAGTAATCGGGAAGGAATTGCCTTAAAAACTACAACACACACAGTCTGAAAACACAACAAGGAGTAACCATAAGTAACTACTATAGTAAAAAGTGTGTGGAAAGTAAGGGCCAGTATACAAGCCCAACTGAAAGTACAAGTACAACTGAAAGGGAAACAGCTCGTGGATCGTCCACCAGAAATCCTACCTGAAGGGTAGGTACAGCTCTCAATCAAGTCATCCCTGTGGTACATCTCATCTAAGTCCACCTCCAAGCAGCCTCCTGCCTATCACCCTTATCCTCGGTCAATTTTTTCTGTTGTCTGCACAGGACACAATAAGGTATGGGCATAGCCCGTGCAGGGGTAAGTATAACGATACTCAATAGGGACCCCAAGACCCCCGAAGGGATCCTAGAATCCACAAACAATAAACCTCAAAAGTAATAGTACAATCATAAGGTACGAAGTAACAACCATCCTTACTTAGAGGTATGCCCATACATATACCTAAGTTGTCAAGATTACACAGAGCTCCATCTCTTGATCCAAAAGAACAACTATCCACAAAGGAAGAAGTACCACAAAGGTAACACCACACGGGTGAGTACCTCCTAGGTAAAACCACACAGAGAATAACCACAATGTTTTCACCACAAAGATTAGAACTCATCTCACACTAGTTATAACTTAGGTACGGTAGTAATGATGATTAGATGTTACTACTGAATCATCTTGCTCTATTGAGAGGCAAACCCACATAGGATCCTAAATCATCATACTCATGTAGGATCCTAGTATAGCAGACCCACGTAGGATCCTAGAGTAGTCCCATGTGGATTCCTAGAGCGGATCCATGTGGGATCCTGGAACGTAGACCTACGTAGGATCCCAAAGCACAGACCCACATAGGATCCATTTCTTAGGTTACAACCAGCCACAGGGTTCCCACACTAAGCTCGCTTGATTCCGGGAGGGTCCTCTCCTCAATCCACAGGTCGATACACTAAATTCCAAGAAGTAACACTAATAAGTATCCCAAATTATCTCTACATAATAGGGGTCTCAATGTCATAGACAGTGCGTCAAATGGATGGCTGGTCTGTAAGTTATTGGCCTTTTTAGTCTCGAGGGCCCGGTTGGATTCGTGTTTGATCCAACCCGGTCATACCCCAATTTTATCCAAAACTCAAGTGGGGTATACCAAAAGAACCATCACGATCCAAGGTTTCTAGAACCGTATACAGTTCATCAAATGGACGCTTGTAGCTCAAGTTATGGCTGAAAGAGAGGAAAGGGGTCGCAGTTGGTCCGAGTCTGGGCCGACACGGTCAGACCGACCCGGCCCGACCCGACCTGGACCACCCCAACCCGGCCTGACCCGACCTGGCCCACCCCGACCTAGTCCGTGGGATCCGACCCAGCCTGTTGGGTCTATCCCGGCCCACCAGTGCGGCCCGGACTGCGCTGGGCGTCCCAAAAGAGGCCCGCGGTTGGCCCGCGGCGGGGTCCTCCCTAGCCTCCACCCAAGGGGGAGGCACCCCCTAGGTACCACGAACAGCCCAGATGTTCGGGTTGGGTGACCAACCGGTCGGCGCCATGTGGCACCAGCGACTGGCACGCGGGACCCGGGGGTCCCGCTCAGCTCATCGGATGGCCGGACGGCCAACCCACCTCCGCGGTGCGGTCGCGCGCCACGCCACCTCCTACGATTGACAGTGAGTCGGTCCCCCCTACCGTCGTGGCCTCGTGTCGCATCCCCTGCAAGCCTGGCGGTGCGGACGCGCGTCACCGCTCCCTTCACGCGGTCGGTTGTGCGTCGGCCGCCACCCTTTCTCTGTCACAGCAGACGGGCCATGACCCTCCTCCGGTGGCGTGGTCGCACCACCGCAATCATCGCGGCTGGCCGGAGTGTCGTCCACTGCTCCTAAGCCATACCTAAGGTGTTCGCCGACACTGGTCATCGGTGACATTCCTCGGGTCACCAGGTGCGCCCCGGTGGCCCGATCTTTATTCCAAAGACTCCCACACTCATCTCGGGACGTCACCATCGATTCAAGACCACCATAGTTGGGATTCTCTCAACCCAAAAACAAGTCGTGAAGAACACCAAAATCCACAAAGGTTGTGGAGGGGTCGGGTCGTGTTCATTTGGCCTGCACCCTCCACGTTAGAACGGTAGCAAGTGGCATAGTTGTTCTTAAATCAAGAAGAAAGACAAGAACGGGGTAAGGGGTTTACAAAAACAACAATCCCTTCCTCGAATATTCGTTGACGTCGTTGAAGAGAGGGAAAGAAGGACATCGGTTCATCGTCATTGAAGACGTTCCTCGTTGGAGATCCTTCGACGGAGTTCTTCGTTGGAGAAATGTTCATCGAAGGACAAGAGTTCTTCCTCTAAGGGGGTCTCCTCCAGTAATATCCTCCTCCAATCTTCTTCTCCAGCAAAAACCAAGAGCCCAATCAAGGTGATAAAGAGCCTCCACCTTAATTGATAGGTTTAATGACTTCATTTAATGAAATAATTAAATATTGGGGGTTTGGCATAATTTAAAAAAAGCGTTTGAAGAGAGAAGGTGGTCCCCAACGAGAATTCAAAAGAATTCAAAAGTTAAATAAAAATAAAGTTAGTTTATTTTCATTTACTGTTTTTTTTATTTTCCCACGATGGGTAGAAAAAACTATCTTCCACCCACGACCAACTGCAGCTGAGGTGAAGGTATTCTTAAGAAACTATCAGCGCTGCGAGATCAACAGTGCCCTCATATTTCAATTATGAGCACCGGTTCAAAAGTTACAAAAACCTGCTCACACGCTTACTGAAAGTACTTAATAAAATTCAGAAAAACATTCTGAGCTCTCCAGGCCTTGGAATCAAGTACCTTCCGAAACTGCAGACTCGAATATTTCCATATAATTTAAAAAAAATACATGGAATTTTGGGGTCTTTACAAATAAATTTAGGTTTTTCAATGTCTTTATGTGATATCTAAAAGATTCAAAAATATGGAAGATGTCTTATTCATATATATATATTCCTCATATTAATGAAATGTGTATTTTGGATTTTATTATAATGTTTCTGACCATTTGAGGAATACAAGTACTAATTATACGATAAGGCACGTTATTCTAATCCCTTACAATATAAATCCTTAAATGTGAATAAATAAAAAATAGTTCAATATTTTGAGGATTATTTTATGAAATAAAATTTCATCAAATGATATTGATGTATACACTTGGCCTCTGTTGTGGGATACATTATGGGGCAGCCCCATTCAACGGCCCAAGGAGACATATGAATTTAATTTTGGTTCAAAAAATTTAAATTAAAATTTTATAACATGATTAAATTAATTCTGTAAATAGTAGACAAAAGCAACAATGAATGAATATACAAAATAATTTAGGAAATTTTATCTAAAGAAGCTTAAAAACTGATTTCAAAAAATTATAATTAAAATAAACAATATAATACTAAATTCCATATTCATTTTAACATATATATCAGCTTCCAAACAAAGGCAGAACCATGAAACAATTTAAATTGATTAATTCCAAATCAATTCTAAACAAAATAATCCCTAAAGCATACATAAGCATCAATTCGTTATCAACGGAAGTAAAAAATGAAATAGAATCAGATACCTGTATTTTATGTGCATCAAACAATTGGCCTACATGCATAGGGCAGGGGCACCAGGGTTCGACAATGAAAAAATAGGGGTAAAAAAATTAAAGAACTAGTGAACCTTATCATGAACCGAATCCAGTCGCCATCAAAATCGGCACCAAACCTGACCCGCAACAAGGCCCGAAGGGTGTTCCCGATCCCCACAGGATGTCACAAGTGCCTGAGTATCATAAAATGATAATTGGGAACGATTTACGTGAGTTTATAAACATACAATGACAAACAAATCCAATAAAACAAATATGGATTTTTCAAAAAAAACATCTTTTAAAAAATTTCATAACTGAATTACACAATTTAAAATAATTTTTAAAGACCGTTACAAAGGAATAAAACCAAAAATTATAGACCAATAACCTCCACATGGAAATAGGCACCTCCCTCAAGCCATCTCCATAACACTGCATCACAAAGGACCACTAAAAACGTGAACCATTGGCACAAAAGCTATACCCAAACCTACAACAAAAATAACCAAGTCTACTTACACCCAAAGGTGTAAGTAGGATGTGATCCGAATCCCAGTAGGATACCACCACTAATATATTCCATGTGATAAGCATTCAAAGACCAAAAACTTGCGCGTTTTCATAACATGAAATGCTTGTAACAATTTCTAAAAGATGCAAATTTAAATAAAAATGATTTTAAAGTGGGTTACTTTAAAGAATAAACACTTTTAAATAAAATACCAAAGATAATGAATTTTTCAACCCAACATACCATATGATAACGGTAAACATAAATCATCCAATGAGCATAAGCAATGGGAAATAACCCCTAGGAACTAGCTCGTTGTGGGTCCCAGGTACCTCGTATCTCAGTGAAAGTAACCATCACAATATCCATTATCGTGCACACGAGAATCTAGTAAGAAGAATAACCATAACCTAGTGGTCCTACAACATCATCATCATAGTTTAGTTAGTGTTGTCACTGTCAAAATTTCTATGTGAAACTGAGGCCAAACCCCACGGGATCACTAGCATACTAGTACACGTCTACCCACCTAGATACCTGGGTTTCCCTCTTGTGCTCAAACAAGTTCAACAAGCCATGAAATATAATTTTCATATGAAAATACCACTTACACATCACACATTCACCAAACATTCAACATGTATATCACACAAGTCACATAATCCCCCTTTTCATTAAAATTCATTTTGAAATCATACTCACACCAAAATAGCCCACAACACTTTTCACATCTATTTAACACTTATACAAATCCTTTAAACATTTTTTATAAAACATTTTTAAGATGATACACATCACATAATATCCCATAGACACTTTCCACATAATACCCTTTTTACCTCAAATCCATCTTATCATCATACTCACACGAAACAACCCACAAACATGATTCGCACCCACATCGCAATTTAATAAATCACATCGACAAATTACAAAAAATTCTCAAAATGTTTGACATCACAACTGACCACTTTATCTTTCAAAAACTCATTTTAGGAACATACACCCACCAAAACAGAACCTAAACATATTTTTCACACTTTGTGTAACTCATTAAACCATTTAGAGTTTTCATAGAACACTTTCAAGAAGCATGACAAGTTTTTGCACCTAAAAACTAAAAAACCCTTTTTTAAACCAAAAATCACTCCAAGACCCTACCAAAGAAGAATTTTCATCCCAAACAACATTTAATAAATCACTTTCACATGTTATAAAACAAACCCAAACATTACCACAAGAGTTACACATGGAAAACACCCAATTTAAAGAAAAAATGAAACTATAAAATTAACCGCTTAACAAACTACATAAAAAATGGTTTTATCACAATGAGTAGAATATAAGGAACATTAAAAATAATTAATTCATGCATTCTAACTCATCAAGAAATTCTTACACATGGAATCACCTACCGAAAGTGTCGAAACCCTCAAATCTTGGTGCGAAAAATCAACCGCACCACTTCCACACCACAAGGAATTGAAATTGATCCCTAGACCATAATATTTCACCAAAAAGTCACCAAATCAAACCCTAGGTACGAACCATAACTTTTGGACATTTTAGAGCTTCATGAAAGAGGTAGGAAACCCTAAAGAGAAGGAAGGAAATGAAGAGAGAAACACTTAATTGAAAAAATATTGAATAAATATCCAAAATTCCACCTAAATATGAATCTCCATGTAACAAAAACTGGTAGGGAGGCTCTAAGGAGTCATATTTGGTAATTTGGGGACTGAAATGGAGGGCAAATAGTGAAAATTGAAGGAGTTATGAAAGAAAAATTTTACCTCTTTAAATCTGGTCGATTTGAGAAAGATTAATAAAGATCTCCCTAATTTGTAGGGTATATGATCTTAAAAGAGGAAAAATAGCTAATGGGGGTTAGCCTCATGTGTTTGGATTATAGTTGGAGGTTGAATAACCGAAAAATAGTAAAAAATGAATGAGATATTGACAAATTAAAAAATAATAATTTAAAGCAGGAAATCGGCTTACAGGCAGGCCCAATACCTTAATAAAAAATCCAAATCCATCATGATTATGGATTCCTATGTGGTCCAAATAGATATGGTGATTTAAATATACCATATTATTCCAATTGGAAAGTGGAATGGGTGTAAAATGTTGAAAAATGAAGGAATTATAAAAGAAACAAAATTTATTTTTAAATCTGGAAATTGGATCACGGTTTGGCCCAAATTTTGAAAACTCACCATTTCCACCAAAATGCATGGGAAACCCCCAAAACAAAGAAATAATGGAAAATATAACACCCCAAGATTCCATGTTACGTTTCCCTTTGAATAATTCAATAGCTTGTGTTGTACACGACTTGGAGTTTTAACACACCACGACCAATCAAATTAGCCATTATGAATAGTAATATCCACTTTTTGAAATTTTATAAATTTTATTTTTCAAAATGGACTTCATTTTTGGATTTTGAATATAAAAATTATCTTAGGATGAGTTTTTTGTATTTTTCTAAAAACTTTCATTTTTTGATGAATAGTGAAAAACACTGCATTATTGTTTAAAACTGACTTTTTATTTAAATAATTAGTTATTTTATTTAAATTTATATTAGGTAAGATTAGATACATAATACCTATATATGTTTAATTTAATTCATTGGAGTCATTTTATAATAATATTATATACATATATATATATAATTTTATTGAACTTTTTACCATCTTTTACCCGCCTTCTAGGCGCATTTGCAAATTTGCATAAAACATAATTTTACCGCTTCTTTGAATTGAATTTCAAAAATCTGAGAGACATGGTTGACATCAGTAAGTAAAATGTGGTTTAATAAGATTAAAATAATTTTTTGTGAATAGTAACTTTTGACTTTTATTTACCGCGGTTAAAAGTAAATAGAGTAATTAAAAGTAAAAATGATATTATAATTATCCTAACACATGTCCTAATTCTATTGGATAAGTGTATTTAGACCAAAATAAACCTTAGTAATAAAATATTATCCTTTTGGTCCACTTGGATTAGATTAGGATATTTATTATTATTTTATTTAAAGAAGAGTTAAAAGTGTTAAATTCAAAGTTTAATAACTAAACCATTTTTAATATAAGGTTATACATAATATAAATTCAACTGTAAATATTCATTATAAATCTAAAAATATTTCCTACATAGTTGTATTTTATTTATAATTTTTATATATTAAATAATTAAATTTATTTATGATACAATGATGATGCAGTAATTACCTTATTAATGAAAGATTAAAATAATTGATATTATAAATATCAAAATAAATGTAAATTGAGACTTATCATGAATTCCAATAATTTCTTAGGTTAATATGGAATGTTAGGGTTGATTAAATATTTTTTTTTAAGTGATAAAGTTGTTATGACTTTCAAAAAAACAAAATACCAAATTGTGTCAAAATTGACTTAAATGAGTTTTTAAAACAAATACTATATTATGAATTGATATCATATTCCTAAAAATATAAGGTTTGGCCAAAGGACTCATATAAGGTTATATATATTAATAATGAAACACTTTGGGTTCTCTTTTCTTTTTATAGTAAGTTTATTAACCATTTATTATAATAATACAAGAATACATGGTAAAAGTTAAACTATTTAACTAAGAGTTAAATCTAAAAGATAAGGTTAATATGGTGACCTAAACCTATCTAAAACCTATTTCTTGAGAGTTTTTTGACCCATACCCACCTTATCCTAGAAATAAATCATTTTGGAGCCATTATAAACCTAATATGATAGTATAATAAAATAATATTTCAAGTTTTTCCTAAAGTTACCATCACCTCTCTTATAAAAGGGTACTTCCCCTTATCTAAAAATCACACCTCCAAATCCATTTGTCTCGACCAAACCTTGCTCAAATATCCTCCCAACTACCCTCAATTATACCTAGAGTCCTTACTTTGATCATACATCCAACCTAATGAGCCCTTTTGATCAACTCAAAAGGAAACACCCGAAGAAGATGTAATAATTTCACCACCTCTTTCAAAGTTATTTTTTTCTTCCACTTCCTCTTTATTTGTTGTTTCCATAACAAAATAATAACTATAGTACATTATAAATAATTTTTTGTAATTATAAATATGGTACAACCATATTCATTATTCTATCCATCCTATGAATGACAAGTCACCATATGTGCGTACGTACGGTTTACCGTCTCCACATCGTGGTGTAGTTTGTTATTCAAACACTTCATTATTTGGATGGTTATAATAATGAGTATAAATAATTTAAATAATAAATATGACATGTTAATTATTCTTTATATATGATATATCATCAAATTACATACGATTTCACCATCAATAGAATGATATTGTCACTTGTGCGTACGTACGGATTACTGTCTCCACGAATGCGATGAAATTCATTCCCCATCATAACCATTCAAGAATAATTTTCATTTTATGATTAAAAAATTGTTTAAGAACTTAATATCATTATGGATATGAATCAAATACATCCTATCCATAAAAAACATGGCTTACGTAACCAAGCATATAAAGGAAAACGAATCATTTAGCATCTGAAACAATGATACTAATGAAATATTATTAACAAAGAAATATTAGAAGATAATATATGATATCATATTTATGTATTTAGTTCTTGTATAATTTAATAACAATTATTTAACTATTATACAGGATGTTAACATACCCTCTATCAAGGAAAAGTACAAGGTAATGGTTAATTCTACAATCTCTTCATTATTCGAGGTTGTTTATACGTGAGTATCTACTGGGACCTATTTATCATCCACATCTGTGTTTCTTAAAAATGTATTTCAAAACATTTTTACTATTTTATAGACTATGGGTTAAAGTCATTTATACCCTTGTTTTACTATTTATGATATGTTTATAAAGTAATCTTTCCATTGTTTTCCAAATAAGGTCCTTTACGACCTTTTCGACAAAATTAAGGAAAGAATGTTTTTTTAACTTATACAGCGGGAGCAGCTATTTTCTGCCATTGTAACACCTTTGAAGATTCCCTTACAATATTATAAAAATATTTTCAAAATAAATGTTTTCTTTTATAATTACGTGACTTTTAAATGATTTCAAAATATAAAGAGATATTCCTCTCAAATAGTTTTGATTTTATCTATATCAACATCCTTTGATGGATTTTACACTTGTTTGAAGTTGATTTATTATGATATAATCTTCCATATTGTATTGAAGTTTTTTTGATAAGTTTGACTTTGGATGTGTTATTTTTATACCATTCATGGTTTATGGTTAAAGTATTAACATTTTTTATGCTAGTTTTAATACGAATGTTTATGTTATGTTTCAACCTTTTCATATGAGGAATGCATTGGACTTAGTAAGTGACGGGTGGAGCCCACTATAGCTCCTCGATGTATCAGTATGTATCATGAGACAAACTAGTGTCTTGGAACAGGGCCTTGAAAAAATCTTATTTTTCATCTTGGCATGAGGCCTTGACTATGTGGTTATGATGTTCGGCATTATGCATTCCATCATTATGAAATTGGCTATTTATATTACATGTGATTATTCGACTAGTAGAATATCCATGTTGATAAGTAAATGGAATTATTTGATTTATCTTTTTCATATTATGCTCATTTTTAAGTTTAAAAGGCTTGTGTTTTAGTCTTATACATTGCCTTAAATGTTTATGCTTATTTATGAAAGTTTCTTCTATATTGTTATCCTTACTAAGCACTTGATATCACCCCTTTCTATGTTTTATTTTTCCTAGGATGCGAAGAAGTATATTATGACCGACCTGTAGGGATAGTCTAAGTGATATGATTGTGTTAAAAGAAGAAAAAATGTTGTTTTTTTTTTATTTCATGATGTAATGTAAAACGTATGTATGTATCTAGTACTTCTGAGGCTACTAAACTGATCGGTATTTCGGGACATGATTCCTTGTATCATGAAAATGTTATGCAATAATGAACTGACTCTAGGTAACTGGGGTTGGGGTGTTATAGAAATCAAATGATAAATCCCTTTAAAATAAGTCATGGATGTGACAATTCTCCCCACCATAAAACTTTTCACCCTCAGAAAGCCACAGCATGACCTAAAGCAAAAATCAAACCCAACCGAAAGGCCGAAATGGACTCCTCTTACAATCTTCACCCCCAAAGTCCAAAAAACATATGGTGATCAATTAAGGAAGGAATAATCTCACAAAACAAAACTTACACTACTTTCCTGAAATAATCAATCACATTCAGACTTCATCCCAAAATAAAAATCCTTAAACACTATCCTAACAAGACTCAAGCAATTTAGCCAAACGAACAACAACAACAAACAAGGTTACACTTACCTTGCTTTAACTAAACTTTTGGGCACTTTCCAATCCCAAGGTTTACCCCATGAAGATGTTGGTATTTAGATTTCTCCGAATGAGACTACCTACCTATAATCCAAGAATAAGGACAAATCTGAGTTACTAGACACAAATGGGCTCCCCACTATAAGTGACAACTTAAATTTTACCGAGATAGAATCGGGACACTAATAATGGGAGGCCTGAACAAACTCCCTAGTACAAGGAGTAGACTTCCATTATACCTTTCCAAAAGAACTTACATAAAACTCATAGTGGGTCTCCCCACCAAAATAACCAACCATATTAACTGACCAGCATGGCCGGCATAGAAAGACCCCAAAATTTAAAGAGTTGGGACAGCTGCATGGTTAGTTCGCACAGTTTGGGAAGACCTTGCACTAACCCTGTGGATCCTTCTACCTACATGGTTTTCTTGGGCATGGTTACTACTAACCGTGCACTCAACCTGTCTGGCCAAAATTCAAACCTTTCCCTGAAAACTCAATGGAAACCAAATAGGGAAGGAATGACATTGGGGGATAACATGGGCACAAGGCCCTACACCTCTTTCCATCAAACGGGAACAATAGAATCAAGATAATGACACCATAGGTTTAAACTATCCTCGCCTTTAATAATGAGGATAGGAATTTGTACAAGGATTTGAACGACCCTGGTATTTCCCCTGACTACGCCCCAGCTTCACTCCAGAACCTATGGTTGGATTTCAAATGATTGAAGCATATTTGGACTCACAGTTAGGCTTTAGAAACCCCCTAAATGGAACTTCCCATTTTAGTGCCATGAAAACTATACCCTGATCCCAAATGGGTTCACCAAGACATAACACATTCCAAACTCACTTTACCCTAACCCGACATTTCACGAAAACAAGGGTTTAGAAGATGCACACACATCACATGTTGTTTCTTCGGATGAAAAATGGAAAGAGGAAAGGACATATGCAAACACCTTCTTCTAAACAGAGGATGTCAAAATTTTTTGAAGGGAGGCACACTTCTGAAAAAATAGATACTCTCAGAAGATTTCACAACCTTTACTTTTGCAGTCAAACGAGCACATGACATCATAAGGTGTCACCGAACATGACCCTTGCGACTGATAGAAAAAATACATGGAAAGGGACATTATGCCAAGTCCCCAAACCACACACAATTCTAGAAAGTGTCCATAACAACCTCTCATGACCAGATATCATGTGTTGGTGGTTTAACATGAACCCCTACTTTTAAGAGACTATGAAGGACCCAAAGGCCCTATTAGACACCATCCACAATGACAACCCCAGACTACTTCCACCTTCGATGAATCGGGTAACTTAAGAAACCAAGGTCTCTTTCAACCTTCCACGAGCACTCACCCACCACCAGAGGATCCCCAAAACATGGAAAGGTAAAGGGGGTATACTCAATCTCCAAAACTAGAGAATAAATTCTTTATGTTGATCAACTAGGGGATTTTCCAATGGTGAAACAACCTAGGATGCACTTCAATCGTGTATTAACTCTTAGCGGGGGCATACCTTATCCAATGAGAGAGCCCAAGGACCCAACCAAGATGGTCCATTTGTCAAAATGTTCCAAAAAATAGAACCGAACAGATGAGGGGAACCACCATAAAGGCTTCCCAAACATTTCTCAGAAGTGACCACTAACCGGCCATTCAACCCATCTTACTAACCAAACACAAACCCAAAACATCGTTCAAACAAGAGGGGTTCTTGGACTCAAAACATCCCACAATAAAAAAAATCAAAAAAACACATAAGAAACACCATCCCAAACCAGTCATCAATACATCATGTTTTCCATTAAAATATTATCTTTGAAAATAAATGGTTCAACGGTTAGCATATCCACCAATGGTACCCCATGGGCCTCACACATGAATGTTTTCATGCCACACTAGGCACCCTCCTCATATCAATCCCGAAACTTATCCATCCACTCCATCAACTATCCATCATCCCATATAACCCCATGCATGTGGTTGCTCACCGAAATACAAAAGGTTAAAACAAAAATTCTTTCCACTTTTCAAAACCAAGACAGTCAACCAATACATCCTTTTTATCAAGACCGCTAACCACGAGATCAAAATCCCAATTTACATCTTAAAAAACTTTTTAAAAAAACAAAATCATTCAAATAAGAACTAACTTTCAATTCATACACATTAATTTCAAAATATCTCATCCCATTTCAAAACACTCCCAGTTTTATGAAAACTCCCTTTCATCAACCCCCATTCCTTTGAAAACTCATCTCTTATTATTTAAAACAAGGTTCCAAAATTTCATAAAACTTTTCAAATTATCTCTAGTTACCAAATAAAAGTCCATTTCCAAACTCCACATATGACCTCTAAAACATTCCATCCCATTAAAACACCTTTCAATTGTTTAGAGAACTCTATTGGAAACACTTTTTCAAAACAAACTTTAACATTATTTCCTTCTTTCAAAAGAGTTATAAACACACCATTTTCCATTTCAAACAAAATCTGAAAATTTAGTTCCATAATTTCAAAAATCATAGAATCCCCTCTTTATTAAAAAATCATTTCATAAAAAAATTACACTTCTTAAAACCATGTCATTTTTTCTTTAAAACCAAACTTCCATGGTTTCAAAACTAAAGGACACAAGACAATGCGAGGGGAAACTAGTTTTGGTGGGTGACTTGGACATATGGTTGGAATCCATAAGACAATAACTTCACCATGACAAAGAGTGTTCTAGGAAAATATCCCTGAATACACATAGATTTTCAGGCCCTACGAACTCACTGAGACCATTAACCCAACGTTCTTTTCATTTCCCCTAACCATCATCAAACCAAGAAAACCAAAGGACTCAGATAAAACCCGACTTCCCTAACGACTTGAATCCCATTATGAGGTGTTCTGGCCAGACACACTACCCATAACTATAATTTCAATTCCCAACAATCCTATCTCTATAATATCCCAACTCTTCCCCAAATAACATGACCCAAAGAGTGAACATAACATGAACCTCCTCTGATACCATTTTTTCAAAAACTGAATTTGGTCTCCATCAAAACCGGAACCAAAACTGGCCCACGACAAGGCCATAAGGGTGTTCTCAATCCTCATAAGCTGTAACAATTTCTATGGTATCATAAAATTATAATTGGGAATGAATTACCCGAGTTTATAAACATACAGTGACAAACAAATCCAATAAAACAAATCTGGATTTTTCAAAAAAACCATCTTTTACAAAATTTTAGAACTGAATTACTTAATTTAAAACAATGTTTAAATACCATTAAAAAGTAATTAAACCAAAAAGTATAGCTGAAGAATATCCACAGGCAATAGGCACCTCCTTCAAGCCATCTCCACAACACTGTATCACAAAGGACTACTAAAAACCCGAACCATTGGCACAAAAGTTGTACCCAAACCTGCGAAAAAAATAACCAAGTCTACTTACACCCAAAGTTGTAAGTAGGGTGTGATCCAAAGCCTAGTAGGATACCACCACTAAAATATTCTATGTGATAAACATTCAAAGATTAAAATCTTTCATGTTTTCATAACATGAAATGCTAGTAACAATTTCTAAAAGATGCAACTTTAAATAAAAACAGTTTTCAAGTGGGCTACTTTAAAGAATAAACACATTTAAATAAAATACCAAAGCTGATGAATTTTCCATCCCAACATACCTTATGCCGATGGTAAATATAAATCATCCAATGATCATAATCAATGAAAAATAACCCCTAGGCACAAGCTCATTGTGGGTCCTAGGTACCTCATATCTCTGTGAAAGTAACCATCACAATATTTGTTCTCATGCACATGAGCCACTAGTATAGAGCATACCCATAACCTAGTGGTACCCCATCATAATCATAATAGTTTAGTTAGTGTTTTTAGTGTCAAACTTGCTATGTGAAACTGAGGTCAAACCCCACAGGATCACTAGCATACTAGTACACGTCCACCCACCTAGATACCCGGGTTTCCCTCTTGTGCTCAAACAAGTTCAAAAAGACATGAAATATAATTTTCACATGAAAATACCAAATCCACATCACAAATTCACCAAAAATATCATAGGTATATCACACAAGTCACATAATTCCCCTTTTCATTCAAATTTATTTTGAAATAATACTCACACCGAAATAGCACACAACACTTTTCACATCTCTTTAACACTTCAACAAATCCTTTAAACATTTTTTTATAAAACATTTCCAAGATGACACACATCACATAACATCCCACACACACATGCCACATAATAACCTTTTTACCTTAAAATTCATTTTATCATCATACTCGCACGAAACATCCCACAAACATGTTTCGCACCCACATCACAATTTAATAAATCACCTTGAAAATTTACAAAACATTCTCAAAATGTTTGACATCACAACTGACCAATTTATCTTTCAAAAACTCATTTTAGGAACATAAATTCACCAAAATAGTACATAAACATCCTTTTCATACTTTGTGTAACTCATTAAACCATTTAGAATTTTCATAGAACACTTTCAAGAAGCATGACAAGATTTTGCACCTAAAACCCATTCAAAACCCCTCTTTTAAACCCAAAATCACACAAATACCCTATCAAATCATAATTGGAATCCCAAAAAACATTTAATAAATCACTTTCACATGTTATAAAACGAACCCAAACATTACCACAAGAGTTACACATGGAAAACACCCAATTTAAAGCAAAAATGAAACTATAAAATTAACCGCTAAACAAACTCCATCAAAAATGGTTTTATCACAATTAAAATCATATAAGGAACATTAAAAATAATTAATTCAATCATTATAACTAATCAATAAATTCTAACACATGGAATCACCTACCGAAAGTGTCAAACCCCTCAAATCTTTGTGTGAAACATCAACCGCACCATTGTCGCACCACAAGGAGGTTTAATTGATCCCTAGACCACAATATTTGACCAAAAAGGCACAAAATAAAACCCTAGGTACTGAACCTAACTTCTGGACATTTTAGAGCTTTATGAAAGAGGGAGGAAACCCTAAGGAGAAGGAAGGAAATGAAGATAGAAACACTTACTTAAAAAAATCTTGAATAAATCGCCCAAAATACACCTAAATATGAATATACAAGTAACCAAAACTGGTATGGAGTCTTTAAGGAGTCATAGTAGGTCATGTGGGTACTTAAATGGTGGAAAAAGAGTGAAAATTGAAGGATTTATGAAAGAAACATCGTACCTCTTCAAATCTGGTCTATTTGAGAAATATTAAGAAAGATCACCATAATCCTTGGGGGAGATAAGCTCCAAAGAAGAAAAAATATCTAATGGGGGTGGCCTAAGGTGTTTGTCTTATAGTGGGATCTATAATCACTGAAAAATAGTAAAAAATGAATGAGATATTGACAAATTTAAAAAAATAATTTAAAGTAGGAAATGGGCTTACGAGCAGGCCCAATACCTTAATAAAAATCCCAAATACATCATGATTATGGATTTTTATGTGGTCCAAATAGATATGGTAATTCTAATATACCAGAGGATTACAATTGGTAAGTGGAATGGGTGTAAAATTTTGAAAAACCAAGGAGTTATAAAAGAAAAAAAAATTATTTTTAAATCTGGAAATGGGCTCACAGTTTGGCCCAAATTTTGAAAACCAGCCATTTCCACCAAAATGTATGGGAAACCCAAAAAAATAAATAATATAAATCAAATTAAAAATGAATTTAAAATAATTCATGGATGTGATAGACCTAAACTATATAAATATCCTGTGGTAGTGCAATAGGTGAAACAAGACCTAAAATGAGGAAGAAAAAACACCATAAAATATAAACACAAGAAATCATAATGAAATTAAAGAACTACCTAAAACCTCCTTTAGGAGGTTCGAGTTTACTGTATTCATAAGGTCAAGAGTATTAAACTTTGGATAAATATAATCTTCAAAAAGTGTGTATTAAACTACAATATAAGACCAACAACGAACTATAGGAGAAGATCCTCCACCCTCCACAAGAGCCTCCATCTCCGAGTAACACGAAGTCAAATGGAAGTTCCATATTTGATCTATTTTATATACTCCAGGGAACCAAAATAACCCAAGAAACCATCTCCTACCTATGATCATCCATTTTTCAAGCCCATAAATCCCTAACCAAAAATCTCATCACCTCCCAAAAACAAGAAACCCTCTTCGACCCAAACCAGACGTGCCCCGAAACCGACTATCACACCCACACCAGTAAAGATCGAGGATATGCCAAAAAGGGGTAATAATACTAAGGAATATCTATTGAAACAAATTATTAATTATATACAAATATGGATGGTTGTAAATCATCTTAGAAAAACCGTTAAACAACCTTTCTAGGCCACATGACACAAAATAAGAAAAATGGAAAAATAAAAATCTAGCCAAAAATACATGTACAAGACACAGGGTAAGGAAATAGATAGAGAAAGAGAGGTTTCCAAGAGTAGGTCTAGGATACATACCATTAGTATGTATGTCCTCCCAAATATACCCAGCATTTAATATAATAAAAAAATTGCATAAAAAATACCATTTTATTTTTCAACAAAAAAAATTCAGTCAATAAAAAATCACAAATCACCACCTTGAAAATT
The DNA here is from genome assembly GCA_963277665.1 of Viscum album. Taxonomy (NCBI): domain Eukaryota; kingdom Viridiplantae; phylum Streptophyta; class Magnoliopsida; order Santalales; family Viscaceae; genus Viscum; species Viscum album. Next base: position 767,226,736 of record OY728137.1, read on the forward strand.
AAAATGAATAATCCTAAATCCCCTGATGACCCTATACCACCTAACCTATCACATTGATTTAGGTTGACATTAAATACTAATAAATACTAAGAGTACATCAGTGTGTCCTATATGTGCATCATAGTGACACACTCTTACCTGAATGTAATGAAATCTAATGATAACTACTAAAACATGCTCATAATAACATGATGAACTAAGAAAAACATTAATTGAACTCATACATTCACTTACCTGAGCTTTCCATTATCACATAGCTAATATCTAGCTAAAATCATGCCATAAAAGGTCTGAAAAGCTCACTTGTGCCTACAGAACAAAAAATGATGTAGTAGTACCATTCCTAAAATAGAAAAGAAATGGAAGCCAACAATACAAGGTATGAAAAAATTCATAAAAGGGAAATATTTCCAATGAAATACTAGTCTCAATATAAAACACCACCAAATGTAACAACACTACAAATTAGAACAACCAAAACATTGAAGATCTGAGTATCTAAACCACCTAGACACTCACTCTAATACCACATTGGCCTATCCATCATCATGGATCATCTATGAGACTGATTTATAAAACCCACTCCCCAGGGAGACACTAAAACCACATTGATCCGAGTACAAGGCATTGTAAACCACTTCTAGAAAAGGGGAAAACCCAAAACCTACAGTGAGACTGATTTTATGCCCTCAAGAATTCCCAACGAGATGAATTCAAACACATGTCCACATAAGGATAAAATACTACCTAAACTACACACCACTTAAAGGTAGTTCTATATACAATACGGTATGTTGTGGAACAACTTGAAGAGATCAGGACTAGCTCTCAACCTAAGAGAATACTAGGCAGACAAAACCTGTGAAACACCTCCCCAACCCTCAACCATACTACTACTAGGATAACACTAACACAATCTACCCATACCATCAAAATACAATAGGCATAACAAGGAGAAAGAACAAGCATACATATATATCTACTAGTTAGAATAGAAAAACAAATAAGGCCACATAACAAAACAAATACATGACCATGATGATCAAGGAAATAAAAAATCTTGATGTAAAACAATTAAACATAAAAAAATAATAGACATTGAATTTTGATATGTAAAATTAATTTTATATTTGAAAATGATACAAATTTTTGGGGACTACATTAGAGGAAAGTCCCCATTCAAAAGACCAAGGAGATGTATGGATTTAATTTTTGTTTAAAATTTTTAATTGAAAATTTATAACCTGATTAAACTAATTTTTTAAATAGTTAACAACAAAAAGAATGAATGAATACACAAAACAATTTAGTAAATCTCATCCATGGATGCGTACAAACTAATTGCAACATAGTGGAATTAAAATAAATAAGAGAATACTAAATTACAAATTCATGTAAACATTTATACCAGCTTCAAAACAAAGGAAGAAGTAAGAACCAATTTAAATTGATTAATTTCAAATCATTTATAAACTATAGAATCAAAGTATTGTACATCAGCATAAACAGTTCGTCATAGGTATTAAAGAAATAATGAAAAGAGGACACCGATATTTTATGTGCTTTGGCCACTTGGCCAACCTGCAAGGGAAAGAGGTATCGGGGTTCCACTATGAAAAAACCGAAGTATGAAAATAAAAGAAACAAAAAAATAAACTATAGAAACAACCAATGGAAGCACAGTATGTGAAACAAGAGGTAAAATGACAGAGAAAAAGAAGACCAAAAAATAGCAACACAAGAATACATAAAGAAATTTAAAAACTACCTAGGACCTCCTTACCGAGGTTCGCGCTTACAGTCTTCCAAATTTATGGAGTCTTGCACTATAGATGAATATTGACATCAAATAATGTCATTAATTGCAATATAAAACTAGTAACAAACGAGAGGAGAAGATCCTCCTCCCTGTATAAGAGGCTCCATCTCCAGGTAATATGAAGTCTGATGCTGGGTCCACATTTCAACAGTTGCATCACCTTTGGCGAACCAAAAAAACTTGAAAACCCATCTGATGCCTCTTCTCCTCTATTGGAGTAGACTATAAATCCCTAACCAGGGATCTCAACACTTCCCCAAAACCAAAAACTATCTTTTTCCAGAACCATACACACCCCGAAACTAAAAAGCACACTCACACCTATAAAGATCAAGTATCCTACACATAGGGGAAATAATACTGAGGCAGATCTATTGAAACAACCAAATAATAAATACCACATGTGGATGTTTATAAATCATCTAAGGAAAACCATCAAACAACCACATTGGTTCATGCAACAAAAAATAAAGAAAAATGAAAAAATGAAAATCCAACCTGAAATATGTGTACAAGACGCAAGGGAAGAAAATAAACAGGGCACAATGGCCAACCAGGAGTAGGTATAGGATGCATCCCAATAGTATGGAGGCTGAAAAAAAGTACGTATAATTTAACATATTAAAAAGTTTCATAAAAAATACCATTTTAATTTTCAAAAAAATGCAGCGAATAAAAAATCACAGCCTCTAATTAAATAAATTTATAAATTATAGAATAATTATGAGGAGTTATTTGATAAATATGTAATAAAAGAGGTTCAAAATGCATGTTTCTCTAATATAGAACCTTTGTAACATCTATGGAATAGGTGACAAATCTAGTTAAAAACACTCATATTTGTTTGGATTTTCCATTATATAATTTTTATCATGGACCCTAATAATTTCCTCATAAAATAAATTATTCTTTATATTTCATTATTGATTTATTGATGCGTCTCAAAAACTCTCATTTAATCGGACACAATTCAATAGAGACATTGAATTTATAAAGTCACTGAAGGTGACATAGGGTTCATAAATCATGGGGAAATTGAAAAATATTATTGTAAAATAAGGTATATTTCATGATGTTAAATAAAGAGAAAATTTCATGAATTACATTATCTTAAGAAATTGGAATACAACATTGCAAGAAAAGAGTATATTTTTCAAACATCGGTATTGGAAGTTTAATTTACTATATTATATTCATCATGTAATACATATTGAGATGAACATGTTTTATAATGTTATTGTTTTACATTCCTTGATGAGAATAGTTAATTAAATTATCATATTAATGCATATAGGGATATGAGAGAAATGATTATAAAGTATATAATATGGTAAAATGAGAATGGGAAGTATCCTAGGACATTATTTTAAATGAAATATTAAGAAAAAGACATCTTATTATGAATATTATAGAATATAAAAATTTCTTGGAGGATATTCAAATCACATTTCTAAGTAAATTAACAAAATTAATTGAAAGTTACATAGATTAAAATTTAATTAATTACATATTCTAATAGAGTAGTTATTGTCATTGGAAGTTCATAAATTTTTAATTATAAATTGAAGACCTTATTTAGAATGTTCAATAAATCCTTACATACTTTATGAAATATTATTAATGACACTATCATTCTTTGATTTTACTTCCCATTTTATTTCTCACCATGAAAATTCATTTAACTTTTAAATTATCCAAGAATGAAAAACATGGAAGACTTGTTAATAATTAATGGGTGTATCCAATTTAGAGGTTCATTAATATAATTTTTTTCAACACTAATGAATTTAAATTCATCCAATCATTATATTAAAATGTTAATTAGTTTTATAATAATTTTCTAATATATTCTTAGATCATTTTATTCAATATATATGAGAAATAAGGTTAAAAGAAAGGTCTCTATTGTTAATGGTTACTTAGAATAAAAGTGAATATCCTTCTTCTTTATGTATTTCGATGGAATATATAAAATATTCAATCATTTGGGATGTATTTATAATAACATGAATAATTTTTTTCCAGAAAGCATTTGTCATTCCATTAAACTATAGGTGGAATAGTTAGAAAGGGATTAAATATTAGTGTGATTGAGTCAAAATTAATAGAATCGCATATATTTTTGTTACTCAATAAACATATTAAAAATCCAATAATTATATAATTTATATTTCAAACAAATATTTGACTATGATATTGATCTTGAAATGAAGCAAAAATAATAAGAGGTGTTAATAAATATATTTTCAAAAGGGTCAAACATCATATAAGTACATACTCATATATATATTATTAACATGTGGTTATTTATTTTATATAAAATTTGATATATTATCTCATTTTTTTAAGAGAATTAACATTTATAATAAAGATAAAATGTCACGTGAATTATTTTTTTGGATTGAGTTCCTCTAAGTAAATAAATTATATTTAAGTATTACAGTATTAATGGATTCAGGTTTAATAAAATTGATTGTGAAGAAGACATGAAAACTCAATGTAATGTTATATATGAACTTTTTTGTGGTGGGATACTATGGTAAGTAGGTTTATATCATCAAATTAAACTATCACAGTGAATTTTTAGTTTTTTTATTCGAATACAAGTGGGTCAACATTCACAAGGGTATAATGAAACATTCATTACATTTTAATTTTTTCAATGAATTTATCTTGGTATATACCCATTAATAATGATCATGGTATTTATGTTTTAGATTCATAAGAAAATTTTTATATTGTGTGTATGAGGATGTAGATAATGTTTAGAATGTTTTTTTACACTTAAAATAGAGAGAAATGTGTAATTTTATTGATAATTATGAAGTGGTATTTTATGATAGTGGACCTCATCAATAAAAAAAATTCATTTTCCCTTCAAACTATTGAAATGGTAAAAAATTTTGGGGACTCTAAAAATAAAGATATAATGTTAAAAACAATAGTTGATAACATTATATATACTGAAGATGAATACAATTGAATGTATGAATGACTAAAATTACAATATTACACATTTGAATCAATGCATCATTTTTATATTTTTAATGTATAAATATATTACTTATAATATTATATGTACCGTATAAATTTTATTAATGTATAAAATTCTAGGATAAATCATTTATTTTCTTAATTAATTATTCACTAGGTTATTATACTTTTGATACTCATATTTTTCTATTTTATTATTATTTTAGTTCAAAATTCATTTAATACTAATTTTTTCATTATATTTAATAAATTATAGCTAGTTTTTCATAATGGAATTTAAAGAATAAAATTCTTTTGATACCATAGAGGATATATATCTCATAGAACTTGTCCACTACTATCACATTCTGTTGAACTATATAAAATTATAATATGAGTGACCATTATTGAGTCATCAACTTCCCTATAAAATTATGCTCTTTCACCATCCAATGCACCTCTAATGGGAAATAATTTAGTTATTATACTATTTATGAGATCAAAAAGGGTTAACATCATTAATACATATGACATTCTGAAAAAAAAATATTTATATTTACTATTTTATTCATTTTTAGGGATATAGAAATAATAATTTAATAGATAAAAATATGAATTATATAGATGTATGGGACTTGGGAGAATTAAAAATTATCATAGCATTTGATGAGTTTGAAGTGTCTACTAGTGATTCTATTGAAATTTTAAGAGATATCCTTCGGTAGCATTCATGTGAGATAGAAATCATTCCCATTGATTATAATGAATTGAGACATATTCCCATAACATGGAATAATGGGGTTTTTAACTATCAAATAAGGTTAATAATAATTTAATATCCATTGATGATTAATTTAAAATATTTGAGTAAATTTTTTAATAATCATATTATTTTTTAGGTTTTTTTATTTCAATAAGTTTTTTGATTTTGATCCACTAGATTATATTTCATTCCATTGGAACATAAATAATTTTTATTAGAAATATAGATACTTTAGGTTTATATTATAAAAATGATTTAACAAAACATCTCCAATAATTTAACATATGTTTAGAGAAGTGTATGAATGAACATCTCATGAGTGGTGGAAGTTGTTTGTTGATATTAATAGAGATGTGTAACATGAACTATTAGAATATTTTATCAAATCATAATAACATAAACACATGAAAATATTTATTTTTATTTTTGTATCTTTTGTTAAGAGTTTTTTAAAAAAATACAATGAGTTATTCAAAAAAATTATTCCTCGTACAGCTAGTTCGTAGCGTTTTCCTAGAAATGATCAAATATTGGTATTTATTAGTATTTATATTATTTATGATGCTATAATGTTTTTATACATTGATGTGTGTATACCATTTTTTATAAATAGTTATGACTTAGGTCACTTGGTAGAAGGAATAGAGAAGTGGATTCTCATTCACTAGTAACCTGACCATAGTTCCATGACTGAACCCACCAAAGACATTGGGTTAAATATCCATTCACAAAAATACATAATAACAAAATATTGATTAATTAGATAACTTTATAAAGTTCAAATATTTAATAAAATAATTTTTAATATTGTTATATGTATAGGATAACATTTAGGATTCTTGGGATGTGATCCCTATAAAATCATCATCGGCTTCCCAAAATAATGTAACTATACAAGATTTTAGGAAGGTGGATCCCCAAAATTTATGTGGGTTGGGTACTTAAAAAACCCCATAAAATGTTTTTGATATTTTGGAATCATCCATTACTACTACACCATTTTCTGGGGGTTCATGTTGGGTCCTTTATGAAGAATCCCAAAATGAAATTTCAAGATTGAAAGATAAATTGAAAGAAAAAGACTTCTATAAGAAAACATAAGATTAGGGACAATCATCAATGGAAAATACCTTAGTTTCTATATTCAATAGGATGACAAGAATTGTTCCTGAGGAAATTACTAGTCTCGTATATCTTCATACGAAGGATAATTTTAAACTCAATTAATGAAATTTGTAGCAAAAATTAAAGCATCAAATGTCTTATATGAAATATTTTCTCTTTTAATGTCATTTTATATAGTTTTTTTTTTGAAATAGCGATGTGATACTAACATTGATTTATTATTTGTATGATTTTTCCACATATTTATTAATCAATTTTTTCAATGTTGGTTGATTTTGAAGACTTTACTTCATTGTGGGATATGGTTTTTTATTTTTTATTTTTAGTTGGTATATTTTTTCACATATAAATAAGGAAAAATATTATTTTTTTGTTTTTTATTTAGGTTTTTATATGCAATTGGTTATCTATTTCTTTTATATTATGTGATATATTTATTTAGATAATTTTTTTAGTGATATTAGCTAGAAGTCTTTTAAAAAGTATTGTATTTATATATCATTCCAGGTTAATTTAATTTGAAAAAAATTAAAATAATATATAGTGGGAAACCACCACTAGGATAGTATCTTGATGATAAAGAGATTCATTATGTTTGAGTTCATGTTACAGTTCCTATGAGTATGCATGATGAGCTAATGAGGGACTCAGACACCTTAAGGTGGACTATACATCTAGGTTTGAATAATAATTATTATAATATCCATAGATGCAATTGGTATTATAAGATAGAGGTGTATATTTCATGTTTTGTAATGCGATGATCTACCTATTAGTAGGTGATGGACAAACACCAGTAACCCATTAGACTTTTCTTATCACTACCCATTCCCAAGTGGATGTGAGATGATGTAACTATTTATTCCATGATAAGGTCTTTGAGGACATCCTATTATAATGATGTAGTATGAGTTATTGTGAATGGTCAACTAAGCATTTCCATTTATTACCGATATGAGAGACCTTATCCATTGATGATCTAGGAAATCCCTATGTATAGGAGAAATTATGAAACCTTGGAATAACATGAAGTATTTTTATCTAATAAGGAAACCCATTTTAAAAAATTTCTTCTTGAAATGGGTTCAAAATTTTCTTGATATACAAGTCCTTTTGAGTTCTACATACCATACATAGACATATAGCTAGTCTGAGCAAGAATACAAGAGGACTTGGTTCTTGTGTGATTCATAAATCTTATAGGTTTATAGGAGAACTATTTAGAACATATATAGTTTTATTACAAAAATATTTGATATTAATTGACTTGTATTGTTATTTTAAAAACATTATATGGTAGGATATTCAGATCTTTTTTATGATGGTTGGAGACTGGGGAATCGATTTTTATTGGTCTGAGTCTCATGCTAGAGACATATGAGCATAATAAATCGATCAGGAAGTAGTTGGAGATATATTAGATAAAGCAAATGTCATATGCTAACTTAAAACACCATTCTTTGGTGTTTTAGGTTCATGATCAGGTGTTCTTATAAGTGTTTACTAGATTATCGAATCATTATATATGAATTCAATGAAAATTAGAACCCAGATAAGTGGGTTTGGTTGAGATAATGGAGATAATTGTTATGGTGGAATCTGATTAGATCATCCTAATTATTCTAGTGTTATAGATAATGTATTCAATGTGTTGTTGAGTTTAATGTACTATTACAACCCTTCACATGTGATTAATATAGATTTTGTTAAACTCAAGTTCGACACTTCATTTTAGGGGAGGCCAATTCATTTTGGGCATGACAGTGAAAATACTCTACACTAGAAGAAGATCCATATAGTATAAGTATAGCGGAATCATGGTTGTATTTAAGAGGATACTTGGGATAGGGATTTCGATAAGTGGTCACAATTTCCATATTAGTTTTCTGAAGTGGCTTGACAATATTTAAAAACATGACTCAAGGATAAGTAGTAATTATTTGGGGGAGGTTGTAATTCCCTGGAACAGATTAGGTATGAACATGAATAAATTTTTTTTCCAAAAACATGAACATGTTTATAAATTTTTAATAAATTTGATTTAATTGTTAAAGTTTAATTTTAAATTTTTATAGTTTTTTGGTCTGTTTAGATACTCGGTAATTCCAATTTTGGTCAAACTATAGCTTGAAAAATTGTATTGGGACCCGGTAGAGGTGTTGGAATTTTTTGAATATATTGGAAATTGAACCTCAATAATTTTTTTATTTAAGGGAAGGAATGCTACTAAAATTTAAACATTGTAAAGGTTTACAAAGGCACTATATGTGATGGTTCTTTATGGGAGGACTTTGAAGTGATTTTGGTTTTTTTGATTTTGATGCAGGTTTTAAAATATTTTCTATGTATAAAATCATACACACGAAATTGTAGCAAAGTGTGAAATATTTTTTATTTTAGGGAAGGAAATAAATATATTCTCTATGAAGTAAAAATATTACATAGGGGAGGAAATTATATTAGTTATATAAAAATCATGTTACATATGATAAATATATTAAGTATTAAAATTCCGGCAAAGTCAAATACATTACGTGACGAAGAATATAAATTACGTATTGGTATTCTCTAAGTAAAATATATTAAATATTATGTAATATATTATTCATGGAATAAAACATGTTATATATGCTTTTTCCAAATAAGTTAAGAAAATTATGTGGGGAATAAAATATTACATAGCTAGTTTTGCGTAAGAATACATATTATGCATTGTATAAAAAATTATTACACTCAGTTTCTAGATAAAGAAACTACCTTACACATGGTTTAAATATATTATGTCTGAACTCTTCATTGGTAAAATATATTCTTCATGGAGAAAAATATGTTATATATTTATTTTCACTACTACAAATATGGCATTTATCAGCGCTAGAAAAGCGTTGTTAATTGAGGCAAAGATAAGGGGGGGTTCCTTTTATCAGCGCTCAGAAAAGCGCTGATAAAGTCCCATTTTATCAGAGCTAAAAAAAGCGTAAAAGGTGTCTTTTATTAGCGCTAAAAAAGCGATGATAAAAAGGTCCTTTAATATCACTTTTTTTAGCGCTGATAAAAGTCAAAAGAAAATTAAAAAAAGTTAAAAAAGAATATATTATTGCGGGGAGATTTTAACAGCGCTTGACCCCCCCTTTTATCAGTGCTAGGCGGAGCCCCCTCCCTCTCACCCCGCACGTTGCACTTGCCCGCGCAACCCCCTCTCACTTGCTCGTGCGCCCCTGCTTCCACCAAAACTCAAACCCGAGACCTCCCCCCTTGCGCACCTGCGCCTTTACCACTAATCCATTTAGTTTTTTTCTCCATTTAATGATATATCTATTTATATATATATATATATAGTTATATTTATTCATATATTAATATAGATTCATATTAATATAAATATATTTAGTTATATTAATACATATATATTTATTCATATATTAATATATATATATATATTTATTTATTTATTAATATATTAATATATATTTATATCTATTTATATATATATATATATATAGTTATAATTTTTGATCTGTATATTTATTTGTATATTAATATATATTTATAAGATTAGTTTTAAATACATTTAAAAAATATTTTTTTTATGTGTGTTTATAAATAAATAAATACATACATACATACATACATATATAAAACACACACACACACACACACACACACACACACACACACATATATATATATATATACGAATAAATACATATATATGTGTATCTGAAAATCCATAGAATGTTAAAATGAACATAACTTCTAATCCACAAGTCAGTTTTAACTCCACAACCGGTCAAATTGAATAAAATGAAACAATATTCTATATGATATGTGGTACAGGTCTAGAGGACATCCGGATCAAAAGTTATCGTTGTTTGAATGTTAAAAAATCGGGGTATCCCGACTAAAAACTCGATTTTAGAGACCTTCTTTGCCTTTTGGCATCTAAAATGTGAAAAAAAGGTTTCCTTGGGTCACTAGAGTGTAGATCTTGTCGCAGGCTTCGATTTGATATGTTGTAGAGCTCAAACAGACACCCGGATCAAAAGTTATGACCGTTTGAAGTTTGAGTTCTATTTTCAACTTATTTTACATCTTTTATTAATTTTTTTGATTTTTTGTGTCTTAAAATCGTTATTAAATTATTATTATTCGATGATAATTATAAAATTATCAATTAATAATATTTTTTAAAATATTTTAAAGCCATTTTCACTAAATTTCTTATATATTAAATGTAATAGTCTATTTATACTTATCTAAAACATATTTAAAAAATATATATTATATTTATATCAATATAAATATACTTATATATCAATATACTATTTTCATAAAAAAATATTTTTCTTGAAATATAAATTTTACTAGGGCTAGGAAAAAGCGCTGATAAAGCCCCCCCTATCAGCGCTACTAAAAAAAGCATTGATAAAGGGTGGCGCTGCGGAAACCCAGTTTTGTGGTAGTGTGGGCAGACCTCAGGTGTGCTCTGGTCTTGTTGAATCATATGTTTAGTTGCACATTTGGTAGTACACATCGTGTACCCAAAAGTACACATTGTGTACTTTTTCCAGCATGGGGTTTTGGGTGCCTTTGTGCCCCAGAGTTAGAAATTTGACATAAGAGGAGTCCATTCTGAGTGTTTTTCCACGAAGATCATGATGGTGGAATCCTTTCATCATTTAGAGGTCGTTTTGATTGTGTTTTAGAGCTTGAGAGTTTAGTGGAATGATTCCATTGGGTTTTTGTTCTAGAATCCTTTAAAGGGTTGGGTTGTGAGTTGTGTGGTCTATGTGAGGGTGTGTGCATGTTGATCATCTTGGATTGAGGATGTGAGGTGAGTTTGCTTGAGGTTCTTTAGACTAATTCCGGGAGGCAGGATCGAGTGTTCTTCTTAGAATAGATCATTAGTTTGGTTTCTTGAGGTTTGGATTTGGTCACCTGACATCTAGGCCAGGTTGGGACGACATCATGGGATGTCAGGTGCGGCTAGGAGCCATTGCACGGGTTTGAGATAGGTTTAAGGGAAATGTTGTAAGGAATTCCCTTCTCGGTGCAATGTGGCTTGAGGTTGTCCTTCAAGGCATGGTGTTGCTTGAGGTTTCCCTTCTAGGCATGGTGATCCCAGGTTTGTGAGTCGGGAGGCCGACTGTGGTTTCCTTTTGGCGGGCCCGGCCCAAGGTGCTGGAGGAGCCCCTTGTAGGGTGTCCTGTTTGAGCTGACATTTTGGTGACCATGGAGGATGCTCGTGCTTTGTTGTCCTGCGCTGGTTTCAGCGATTTTGGTGGCAAGTTCAGATGTTGGCTGACCCTATTGCTTGAGCTTGTGGGCTTGGAGGTTTGAGGTTGTTCTTGCTCAATACTGGATGAGAGAGGAGACCTTTGGGATATTACTGGACTATGTGTTGGCCCTAAGATTGAGTCAGTTTCTCTCCTCTGCTGGTTGGTTGTTATGAGGTAGGGCTAGGGAGCTAGTGGACGATCTGGGTGAGTGCAAACCCCCCTAGTACGGTTGTTCTCCTTGGCTAGGGATGGTGGACCGTGGTGGCTTGTGCGCTCCAGATACCCAATTCTTTATGAGCTTTGGGACTGGTAAGGTAGCCCGACAATGAGCTGATAGGTTCGTTATCACCCAGTTGGTTCTGCAGGACTTCTAGGACATGGTGGTATCCTTCCCATGTCAACAGGGAGTCCCTATCGCCAGTTCAAATCGTGCCATCGAAGTCCTAGAACCAGGTAGATGTGCTCAGTGTTTTAGACGCCTTGGATGAGATCCCAAGGTCCGACCTTGGTGCCTATCCATGCATTGGACTTTGGAGCTCCTTCTTGATCAGGCAGACACGCTTGATGTTGTGGTTGCGTGAGCCACATTTCATAATTCCTCTGGCTGGGGCCTAAGTATAGCTAGATTTACCATGGGTGTCGGCTTAAAACCTGTTGTTGGTTGTTTTCATTTTGTTTAGCCCTTTTTGGTTCTTTTCAGTCTTTTATTTCCCTTGTATGCTAATAGTCCTCATTTTGGCTAGGCGGGTCATATCACGTATTGCATGCACATGTTATGACACCAGATGTTAGGATCACTATTGGAGGTAGCCTATTAAGATTTGTTTATGAACCCCTATACGTACACCTTGGTGTATGTGCGTAATTTATGTCTACTTTCAGGTTGATCACGGGATGCGACAGATCAGGCCTCCTAGTGTTGCATGTTTGAGCGGGATTACTCATGCGGAGTTTAAGTTCTGAGCTGGAGCAGTTCGACGATCGTGGAGACTGGGTACGTGGTTCACCTCAGAATAGTAGTAAAGCCATTTATATTTATTTTCTTTATTTTATTATGTACATGTGGAGTTTTAAGTTTCTTTATTTTATTATGTACCTTTTGTCCTTGAGTCTGTATGTTGCATTCCATTTATTATAACTTGTTTCAATTATTTATTTATGTATGCGCACTATGATGTTCATGGATGTGTACGTGTTTAGTTTATTTTTGTTGTTTTTGCACTACGATCTAAGGGAATATTCTCCCCATTATATTCTTTAGTCCCTCTTCGTTAGCTGAAAGTCGATGACGTACAAGGAGGCACGCTTGATGTCTTGCTGCGAGTCAGATTGGATGATGATTCAGGTCAACCCAGATCGGTTTGTAATAAAATTGTATCAAAACATTTTTTTTTTGTCTTAGTGCGTTGCAATTTCAGTGGCACACTGTTTCAGGTTGGTTTTTATCATCATTAGAAATAGTGATGATAAAAATTCTCTTTATTATCACCACAAAATTATTGATAATGATCTCACTTTATCAAAGGTATAAAAACGATGATAAAACCTAATGACTTTTAAATGCTTTTATAACGTTTAACGTTTTTTTAACGGTGATGAAGCTATTTCTAGCGGTGATAAATATGCACCATCTAGAATTGTCATTAATCAAATATTTGACAGTGACCCCACAAATAAAACACTTCCTTAAAATAGTCACAATCACTCCATTAACATGAATAGCTGCTGGTTTGACCAAATGGTATGAAATATATTATCTTTTTGGTCTAGCTCCAAATTCAAATCGCATTACTAGGACACCTAATCTTTAAATTGTACCTAAAATCCTTTAAAACTCATCCAGGAACTGTTCGCCGACGTATCGTCTTACTAATTATATAACTAAACCATCATTTCAATGATCATGGATATCTATACCCAGAAAGCAGCTCCAATGGTCGTAATGCGCAGCTACTTAATTCGACGGGGCGCCCGCCGCCGCCGCCGTTTCCGGCGGCTCTGGCACTGCGATCTCAGCGGCTGCTGGCTGACAGATCTGAAGCGTTTGAGGAGAGGGGCGAGACGAGGTGGGCGAGGGAAAGAAGAAGTTCTGAAAGAAAGGAAAATCGAAGGAATAGACGCTTCGTGGCGGACTCCAGTGCGAGATTGAAGAACGGAAGAGGCGAGGAGTGGGGCGTTGGGCGAGCATCAGTCGCTTCTTCCTCTTCTCCCTCACTTCTTTGTGCCATTTCCTCAGCATCTCTGCAATCCTCTCCTCCAGTACGTTGCTCTTCACCTCCGAACCCATCTGTCTCACAAATCATCAATTAATGGACTCTCCAGTTTTCTTCTGCCATCCCAATTATCAACGATGGGTTTACCTGGGTCACCAGCGCATAGATGGGGAGGGTGATGTAACTGCAGAGAACTTGAACCGCCACCCTGAAAATTTGAGCAGAAGAGGCTGATGAGCGCACTCCTGCGCCAATGGAAAAGAAAGAAGAATGGAGCTTACGCTAAAACCACCCTCGTAATGATGAACATGGTGTTCTCATGGTAACAAGATCGAAGCCCAAACACAAGCTGCAGAGATGGGATCAGATTACAGTAACTTGCAGGAGATTTAAATCATAAATTTACATGAACCGAACTTACAGACACCCAGATGAAGTAAGCAAGTTCGAATGCGTTCTGCGTAATGTACAAACTCACTTTAATTTGGGTCGATCCCAAAACAGAGAGCTTTGACTGTTAAGTCTTACCATGAAAAGAGTGAAATGGAGAAGGGTGAGCGCAAATCTTGGCCTCCCAAACCAGAAGAGACTGTCGTTGGGTTGAACCAGTGGGGTTCCTACGATGACCATGTTATGGTTTTGCATATGTAGTGCCATTCCGGTGACTATAGCTTCAAGTTTTGTCCCTAAAATCAACACTATCTGCAAAGGCAAAATGATATTTAAGTACTGAATTATAAACCCCAATCCTCATTTTCATCCAGAATCAATGATTCATGAACAATTAGACGGAATTGCAATGAATTGATGCTGAAAAGTAATAGCTGCAGGTTCATTTGTTACTACCATAAGTGGAAGATAGGATACCCAGTAGCAAAAATTCCACCCTGGAAGAAATGCAGCAAAACCTCAAAGAAAGTTTGGAAAGTTAGAAAGAACGGTTATTAGAAAAAGGCAAGTGAATCTACCATGCACGTTCACGAGTAAGAGACCCACAACTACAAGCCACATCAGAGGGCTGAGAAATCCAGAAATTAAAAACTCTCAGATCAATCGACGAACCATCTCAATGACAGCATAAGAAGGAGAAAGGTCACCTGATTCCGACAATGACTTTGAAATCATCTTGCAATGAACTTTTTATGTATTTTTGGAAGTTGAAAGTGTTCTGCCTGGCTGGGAAGTGAGCCTGAAAGATTCTCCTAATTAATATACATGAAGCCCACATGCAAACGGGTTGGTATATTTTCTTAACAAGTGAACATCCTCTAATTAGTTTAGGGTTTTTGACATGATCTATTGATAAAATTATGTCAAAAGGATAAATGGGCACTAGTAAGGTTCAATAAATCATGTATTTTCATATCATTAGATTTGTTGGGTGCAAACCCAATCCCATAATGGTATTAATAAAGTTTTCAATTTTAACATATAGGTTTGGGGGTTACTCCTATCACCAATTACTTTTAGAATGCAACTCTGTTTGGGCTCGCCCTAAAAGAATGATCATGTCAAATGGTATGATAGTTATAATTTAGCTCACTTGTGATGTGGATGACACATACCCGGTTTGATCTTTCAAGGACGTGGCTCGGTAGGAGTATGCGGACCCATGTTGGTGCCTTACATTGAAAGTCTTCATGATATTGCACCATTTTGGCTATGTGCGTAATAAAAAACGATGGTATGAAGATGATTGGATCGGATTATTGTTGAAAGGAAGGTCCAAATGTGGGTTGAGGGGGGATTGATGGTTGCAAACTCAATCTCCTAGTGGCTTAATCCTTCTATAACTAATTAGTTTCAGAAAGGAGCTATGTTTGGTGTTAGCCTAAAATAATGATCCTGTCAAATGGTATCATAGTTATGATTTAGCTCAGTTGTAATGTGGATGACACATACCCGGTTTGATCTTCTAACGAAATGGCTGAGTAGGAGTATGTGTACACATGTTGGTGTCTTATATCGAAAGTTCTCAGGAAATTGTGACATTTTGGCTATGTGCCCCGGTAATAAAAAACGATGGTACAAAGATGATTGGATTCGATTATCGTTGAAATGAAGGTCCAAATGTGGTTTGAGTGGGGATTGCTGGGTGCAAATTCAATCTCCTGGTGGTTTAATCCTTCTATCACCAATTAGTTTCAGAATGGAGCTATGTTTGAGCTTAGCATAAAAGAATGATCTTGTCAAATGGTATCATAGTTATGATTTAGCTCAGTTGTGATGTGGACGACATATACCTGGTTTGATCTTTCAATGACGTGGCTTGGTATGACAATGCCTTATATCGAAAGTCTTCATGATATTGCGGTATCTTGGCTCCGACAAAAAAAAGCGGTGGTATTAAAATGATTGGATCGGACAATCATTGAAAGGAAGGTCCAAATGTTGGGTCTTTGGTTTGAGGGGGAATTGATAAGTGCAAACTCAATCTCCTGATGGCTTAATCCTTCTATCACCGACTGGTTTTTCAATGGAAACTTCTTGTAAGGTATGGGTACAAGAATGATCGTGACATGATCAAACTAAGAACTATCCAAAATAAAGCATTAATATTTGACAAAGTTCTACAAAATTAGAAATTATTACCAATATGAAACCATGTCTCAGGGTCAGATAATCCACTTTTGCTACTGAATGGAAGAACTGCCGGAAGAAGCACTTCTGCAAATCCATATGAACAAAAGCCTTGCATGAATGAATACCTCCTGTGTTAAATAAAAGAAAAAGGTATTTGATTTCATATGATATTCATAACCATGAGAGAGACGCACTATCCAAAGTTCAACTGAGAGATGGGCACAAGAATTCAAGTGGCGCTTCACGAATGTTGTCTGCCGTGTCAATCTGAATCGATTGGGGTCTGAAAATAACAATAAAACAGTATAAAATGCATATATGAAACTATTTCTGGTACGTGTACGCACCATTTGCTACTTCATACTGGGCCGTTCGAGTTTCTTTTTCCCAAACCTTCCACCGCCTCATCTATGTAAAACAGAGGGCGAAGACTGGTTTTGTTAGGTCCCAATCAAATGAATTTTGATTGGGAAATTTTGCATACCTTGGCCCTGCCCAAAGCCATGGTGATAACGCTGTACACAATCTGCATGACGGCCAGCACAAAAATGAAGATATGAAGCTGATGAATTCCCTCCTCTGACATCAACGCAGTCATGCCCTGAAAAAACAACTTCCTGAAATTCCATCTTGTATAACTTTACAACTAAAAGAACAAGAACCAAAGGTTCCCATCTGCATCATACTCTGGAAGTGCAGGAATCAGAAGCAGCTGCCGTAGTTTCATCTGCAGAAATCATCATTCAAAGCTCAGAGTAAATGTTTGAGGGTTTTTCTGAATCTAGTATTCTGAATGCTGCAGACCTTGAGAGACGAACTGTTTCTTGCATGGAAGCATGGCACGCGAGGCCCGTGGTGGTATGCAAATATTAGAAACGGGTTTGCGGAGAACAGCCAACAAGAGAGAGATGAACCCCAGAAGCATCAACTCTGCGCCATGACTCAAATGATCAGAGCGGAAATCGCATAAATAAAAGAGGTGAAACTGCATACCAGACTTGAGCCTATCAACAGCATTTCTCAGTGCAATCTTTCGAAGCCTTTCAAGACACTGCAGCAGCAGCAGCAGCAGCATTAATCAGGCATACGAAGATATAATAAGAAAGAAAAACAGAGGAATGAAGGAGGTGGTCTCTCTGTATTACGTTGGTGAGGAGAGAGATGAAGTGCTCGAGGAGGAGAGAGATGAAAATTATGATGAGGGTAACAGTGGCTAACGCCCATGTTGGGGTGTATTGAAGAGACGGCATTATTCTGGAATCTGATTTCTGGTCTCTCCCTCAGGTTTGATTTTGGTTTCCTTTACCGTTGGAGTGGGTGTGGGAAAAAGAACAGGTTTTTATAGCAGAGAAATGGGAAAAGCGAGGGTTTTTTCCCCCTTTGTTGAGAAAAAAATGCACTGAACATCGGTGGCAGCCGCGCGAAAATGGGGGGTCCAGCCGACACAGGCAGCGTCTGCTTAGGGTCACGGTGAGCGTGTGGTCCACAGTAATAGATGTGAAAGGTCACGGCAGATTCTATCCGGCGACAAATGAAATGATAATAAGAACACTTGTGCAGAGACATGCGTGGGCAGTCGAGACAAAACATTATAAATATGTATATCATTTATATATAATGCTTAAAAAATGATATATATTTGTATAAATGTTCACAAAGCATTTTATAATACACGACTTAGCATATGTTCTATGTGATTCAACTATTTGGCATATTGATTCTATAATATTCGGAATTTTTTTTCTTAATTTTTATTGTCATATATTCTATGTAATGATGAAGTTCGAGTTTAGGGAAAGAAAATCTCAACAAAGGGTAACCATTTTGATTTAGTTAAATGATTTAGTGGCTTTACTATCTGAAAGCTAATGTCTTTTAGTTATTTTTTGTTTTATGAAACTAACTTAGATGATTTGGTGTTACTTTTACGGCAAATATGGTCTTTATCAACGCTAGGAACGGGTATTAACAACGCTAGAAAATCGCTGTTAATCGAGGCGAATGTAAAGAGAGATCTCTTTTATCAGCGCTCAGAAAAGCGCTGATAAAGTCTCCTTTTATCAGCGCTAAAAAAAGCGCAGATGAAAACGTCATTTATCAGCGTTTTTTTAACGCTGATAAAAGACCCTTTTTATCAGCGCTTGACCCCCCTTTTTTCAGCGCTAGGCGAAGCCCCCTCCCTCTCACCGCACGCTACACTTACCTCACGCAACCTCCTCCTATTTGCCTGTGCGCCCCTGCTTCCACCAGAACTCGAACCCGAGACCTCCCCTCTTGCGCGCCTGCACCTTGACCACTAAGCCATTTAGTTTTTTTCTCCATTTAATGATATATCTATTTATATATATATATATATATATAGTTATATTTATTCGTATATTAATATAGATTCATATTCATATAAACATATTTAGTTATATTAATACATATATATTTATTCATATATTAATATATATATATATATGTATATATATATTCGTATATTAATATATATTTATATCTATTTATATATATATATATATTTAGTTATAATTTTTATCCATATATTTATTTGTATATTAATATATATTTATAAGATTAGTTTTAAATACATTTATAAAATATGTTTTTTTATATGTGTTTATAAATAAATAAATACATGCATATATACAACACACACACGCACGCCCGCCCGCCCACACGCACACGCGCACACACACATTTACGAATAAATACATATATGTGTGTATTTGAAAAGCCATAGAATGTTAAAACAACCATAACTTCTAATCTAGAAGTCCGTTTCAACTCCACAACCTGTCAAATCGAAGAAAATGAAACAATCTTCGATAGGATATGTGGTATAGGGCTAGAGGATATCCAGGTCAGAAGTTATAGCTGTTTGAATGTTAAAAAATCGGAATATCCCGACTAAAAACTCAATTTTGGAGGCCTTCTTGACCTTTTTTGGCCTTAAAAAATGTGTCATAATGCTTTCTTTAATTAAAAGCGTGTAGAGCTCGTCACATGCTTCGATTTGATATGTTGTAGAGCTCAAACGAACACCTGGATCAAAAGTTATGGCCGTTTGAAGTTTGTGTTACATTTTCAACTTATTTTAGATCTTTTATTAATTTTTTTTTATTTTTTTATCTTCAAATTGTTATTAAATGATTATTAGTTGATGATAATTAGTAAATTATTAAGTAATAATATTTTTTAAAATATTTTAAAGTCATTTTCACTAAATTTCTTATATATTAAATGTAATAGTCTATTTATACTTATCTAAAACATATTTAAAAAATATATATTATATTTATATCAATATAAATATACTTATATATTAATATATTATTTTTCATCAAAAATTATTTTTTTTGAAATATACACTTTATCAATGCTAGGAAAAAACGATGATAAAACCCCCCTTTACCAGCGCTGATAAAGGAGACCCCTTTAACAACGCTAAAAAAAGCACTGATAAAGGGGGTGCATTTATCAGCGCTAAAAAAACGCTGATAAAAGGGTCACTTTTAAGAGTGCTTTTTTTTTGCGCTGTTAAAAGTGCCTTTTAACATCATTTTTTTAGCGCTGATAAATGCACTCCCTTTATCAGCGCTTTTTTTTGGAGCTGTTAAAGGGCGGTACTGCGGAAACCCAGTTTTGTGGTAGTGATAAATGAAACACATCGTTTCACAGAAACTTCTCCTTCCCATCATTCCATGGTTCTTGCAAAAAATTCAAGCTGTTAAGTGTTGTAAGGTCTTCCTTCTGAATGTTTTAAAGTATCATATCATTCTAATCCTAGCTTTTGTCACCGTTTTCTTTTAATATTGATTTGTTTCACACTCATTTCTTCTATTTTGTTTTTGGGTCACATTATTTTGATGTAGGATGCTTGATCTTATTTTTTTTGTTGAATTGGAAGACTTTACCTTCATGGCATTAAGTTTTAAAATTAAATTTGATATTTCTGCCAATTCACAAAACTTTTTAGATTCAAACCATTATTGTGCTGTAGAATCACATCATTCTCATATACTTGCATTTTTTTAGCTTCTCACTTATTTGGGTGTATTAAATTCTCATCCACTTGTTTTGGATTTGTATTTTTGGTAGTTATGTTTACTTTGGTTGTGGAGAAAATGGATGTACCCAACTAGAAAATATGAGATCACTTTATACACAATGACATAATAACTTTTTTGAGTTTCTTGACTGCACCATTTATCTGGGGGTTTCCTCTAAAGAAATTGATAAATATTTTCAAAATGAAGGATTGGAGCTTGATTTGATCCAAAACAGAGCATTATTTTTTGTGTTTGAGGTAGTTTATTTTATATAAGATAATGTGTGTTTGTTTTCCTTTACTTTTCTGCAAGTCCTTACAGTTTAGAGTGATTGTTTGTGAATTTGTTATACTATAGGTTCATGAGCGTTACATCATGAAATTAAAAAGAAAGTTGGAGTTTGAGGAAAGAAGACAATCTCAACAAAGGGTAACCATTTTTGTTTAGTTGAATGCTTTAGTGGCTTTACTATCTGAAAGCTAATGTTGATCTCTTTTAGTTATTTTTTGTTTTATCAAATTAACTTAGATGCTTTGGTGTTACTTTTAATTTTTTAATAAAATCAAATTATATTTTTTTGTGCTTGTGTGAAGGTGCTTTGTGATTCTGAAACTGCGAGGTGGCTAAATCATGCTCTTGAAAAGATTTGGCATGTATGCATGGAAGTGTATGCAAACAATTTATAAAAAAGTGTAAGTGTATTATGATTGATATGTAAGTGTAAACTTAGAATCAATTTGCATAAAAACTGTTTCTAATGACGTACAAATTGTATGTGAAACAATTTTCATATGTCGTTACATCTTTTTGAATTAATACCCCACCTAATGAAAGAATATGTGATGATTTTAAATGTTTGGTTTCCATACAAACTGTTTCTTTTTCAAGAGGTGATAATGTTTTTAATTTATCTCCAAAGCAGTTTGTTTCGAAGGTGTGTGAGGGTGTTGTAGGTTAGTGTTTCCATACAAACTGTCTCTTTTATGATATGAGTTTTTTACATTCAGTGTGTTTTATATTGTTTTAACAAAATATATGTTTCAATATCTATTATGTTAAAATCTGAATGTAAGGAGTTGGTACTAAACATTTCATCGGCAGGTGAGTGAGGATGTAACACCCCTGGCTTAAGGTATTTCACTATTTTATTATGTATTTTTTTTTATTATAAGAAGGTTAACAGGTTCATATTTTTTTTAATTTGTTCATAATTCTTTTTCAAACAGGTCCAACTTTTATTCCATACATGTACACAGATTCTGTTTATGATTACTGTCCTATTTCTGAATATGTACAAAGTTACTGAAGCCAATGAAGATTCCTACTTTTCAGTGCATACGTGTTTCACATCATTTCCCCTCTTTGAAACATCCTTTCCAAGCCCTAAATGTAGAACATTAATGCGCTAAAAAAGGGAATCGATGAGAGGATATAACAACCATGTCTTAAGTTATTTTTACTGTTCTGTTATGTGGATTCTGTTCATTTAGAGAAGCCTGTCATTCCTTAGGATTACTTCAAGATGAAATTGAGTCCATTGAAGCTATAAAAGAAGCATCTGTTTGGAAAAAATGAGATTCATTGCACATGTTGTTTTCTCATATGTTACTGTCATTCATTGCACAGGTTGTATGGAACGAAAATGGAAACTTTTTTCAGAAGATATGTTATATCTATAATGAAGAAGGTTACAAATAGAAGGTACATGTATGTTTACCCCTTATACATGCATGCATGGCAACAAAATATGCCCTATTTTTTAGTATTTTTTTTAACTTTGCTGATTTTTCGGGATATATTTATTCTGTTTACATCCCTAATAACATCACCTTTTCCAACTTATGTGGTATGGAATTCTTGAAATATATCGTTATGTTTAATAAATACCTCCTTGAAATGGTTCTAAAGCATGTATTACTTTTCTTTGATTATCTCTTTTTTCAATAACAACCATTACAAATTTATTATTTATTATTCCTCTTTGACACACTTGATTCACAAACAACTATAGAAATTTTTAACAGTATGTTTTTATGATCTTAACACTTGAATCAGATCCCCCACCTAGAATTCTGGTCCAAGCCCCAATTGAATCCTGATAGACCAGTTTTTTGCATCTATCTAAGGCTTAGGGAAGAGGTTCAATTAGCCTATCTGATGCAGAAGCTGGGGAAGGAGTAGTAGAGTTTCCCGAGTCCACATAACTAGGAACAACCACTGATGCAAAAATAAGTAAACCTAAATCAAAACACAATGAATCAAAAACCTTAACAACCAAGTGACTTGGTAATTCCTGGGAACCTGAAATATAATAATATCCCCTTTTTCTGAATTCAAAACATCTACAGTGGATAGTGCAAATAAATCCCTCACCATATCCATGTCATAATAACTAGAATGATAAATAAGCTTGATACAATAACCATCAATAGGACATCTTCCTGATGTACGAGCCACTATGAGAAAATAAGACAAGGTAATAGTTCCTAGATCCACATTAGTCATGGTAGAATTGGTTCCCTGTACTGTATAATTTATCTGAGAAATAGACTTAACATGGTCTACTAGACTAGAATAAGGACCCCTCATCAGAGAAATGATCATAGCATCAATGGGTTTTGAAATGGAAGAGGCAAGCTTGAGAACAAATACAAACATGTATGGATCTTATCATGTCTCATTCTCACTCATTTCCCTTTTCCTTATTCTTACCCCCAGGGAACTAGCAGAATAAGTACAAACAGGTATGTATCTTATCATTTTTTACTCTGGAAATATTAATTGATGTTATTTTAATTTATGAATCCCTACAAGTTTCTACAATCATATTTAAAAATCCTTCTTGATTCGGGGTTCCTATCTTGAATCAGTTTCAATTGGGGTTTCCTGAATACATCTCAAGCGAATACAATTGAATAAATAATTTCAAGAATATTATAAAATTCTAGCGCCTCTCATCTACCATGCTCCTGAAAGTTGATCCCCGGAATGGATATTGTATACATATATTTGGTAAAGGTAGTCACAAGAAACACGATATTAAAACATGCTCAACTTTTAGTTATTAACCCTACCTTTATTCCTTTTAGTTCTTGGTGATTTCTTTCACCTAAGACTTGAATTATATGATAATACAAAATTCTTAGATCATGTGATTTTTTGTGTATAATAGCCATAGAACATATACTGAAACATCTTATTTCTTCTATGCAGAGAGTTCCTAGATAATATTAATAGGATCCGTTGATATTAGATCACAATGTTTGGTTTATTCTTGGGTTAGTTGGAAGGATCACAAGGCACTGGAAAAGGCATCCAGTGCATGATTTTTAAGGGTGGTTAATTAACCTTTGTGGCATTCTTGGACAAGGCATTCTTGTGTTGTTTTTGGTGGTTAATTAACCTTTGTGGAATTTTCATTCTACCTTCTTCCACAATTCTCCACAGCATGTGCGTTGTCTTCTCTTCTTCCCTTTTATCTTCACTTTTCTATTCATTTTAAAAATACATTATTATATGAATATTCCTAATCTATAGAGTATATTTGGGTTGTTCCTATTCTATATAATATATATTTTCACATGAATATTTCATATCCAGCACATGCATATTGCATATTCATCTTTGAAAATATATCCCTTTTAACTTTTATCAATATCACAATTCAAACTCAATGTTATCTGTTACATTTTCTTTACATAATATGCATTCTATCTCCCTGAATCCTTCTACGCACTATTTTTGATTGGTTCTACTCATCAACAACATTTTTGATTGTTTTCCATTAGTTCTATTATAATATGTCCATGATAGACATTATCTATGCATGTTATGGTCTTAGGATTGCTGTAATACTCCCAATATTCGATGTACAGATTTGGAGGCATTGATCCACCTAATTTTTGATGATATTCGGGACCCAAATAGACGGTTTCCAAACAGGCATTTTCATTACTATTCAACTTCAAGCCTCATGAGATGAAGGGTGTACCGGCAGTGATGGTGAATTTTATTCCATAACATGCAAGGATTCAAGGCACGGTCTAAAGATTTTAGGAACGAGTTGGTCACTGATATTTGTTTCACAATCGACAATATGTAAAATCAATGACATGATATAATTTGTATTATAAACTACAATGACAATTCTAGAATAAATGTATTATATAAAATAAGTGTTTTATATCAGTGTTTTATGATCTTCTATCCATGTATAACCAGTGTTTTATACAGTGTTCTCTAATATGAAGTTACAGTAATATAAAATATATGTTTAACATTCTGAAATATTTTGAATATGGACGAAATTATATAATTTGTATTGTAATCAGTATTATGGAATCTAAAATATGTGTCTGTGCATTATATACATTTGTATGTGTAATCTTTGGTTATAATGTGTCTCAAATCTGAAATCTATGTGAAAAAATTCACACAAATAACACATTATAAAATCTGTAAGCTTTTTATAATTATCTTTTATGTAATATAAAATCTATGTCTATAATGTGTCTATAACATGAGATATTTGTAAAATCTGGAATCTCTGCGTGTTAACAATATGACCATTAATTTGGAATATTTTTATGTATTTTTCATGACAAATATAATAGTTCATCATGATTTAGGTATTTCCTTAAACTTATCTATAATAACATTTACTGCATAATAGATTCTATTTATTATTAGTTCTCAATTAATAGGTCACACATATCATTTCTTATTTTCATTTTTTATGCCACATAACTAGATTTTTTATTCATTCCATTTACATTCACATCAATTTATTTACACCGACTTCATGTGTTTTCCAAGATGTTGGGTGAGTTGGAAAATATTGGCACACTGATGAAAATCCATTTTGGTGTTTTTCACATTAAATACAATATATATTGAAAATGGTTTGGGAGGAGGAATTATAAAGCTACAAATAAAACATGCAACTGTAAGAAGCTGGGGAGACTCGAACTAAGGACTTTCCTAACACCTCACAGGGCAGCAATCACTAATCCAGGCCCTAGGGGATTCAATACAATGTATATTATGCATTATTTATAAATTTTCATTTTATATCATCAAATATTTCTATAGGTGTTGCTATTAACTGCATGCTATGAAATGACCATTGAATGATCAACTATATTATTTTACAAAACTTTGAAATACTTGAAATTCGCATTCAATGTAAAAATTTATTTATGTGAAACTATATCCTCTATTCAAATTTACTTTATCATATATGATATATTCATTGTATATTACTCATACAAAAAATTTTTCATGACTTGAAAAGTTACTAAAACACATGAAGGAGATTTCTCAACGTCTGTTCAATATATTGGTATAAACTCAACCTTCAATAATTATTCAATTTTTATAATAATGTATAAAAAGAGTACTCAAACTTTCTGTATTTTTAAAATTATAACGAGTGACATTCAATTAGTATTGAAACCATTTAAACTTTTTTTGGGAAAAAACATGATTTAATCATTGTCTCACTTTCCCCTTTATTTTCATTTAAGAATTTTGTTTTGATGAAAATTCACAGATAAATAACTTCCCCAACATATCTTCATCATCAGTTTATCCTAAAAAACACGACTCTTCTATTTTATAGTAGTAAAATTAATTTTTAATACACTATGCATCAATGATTTATTGCAATCATACACTTTCACATAATAACAATGTCTGCACAATAAAAATTAGATACCATTTTCCCAGTGTGAAATTTTCTATATAGTATTATGCATATAGTATGTATGCATTGTTTGAAATCCCATAAACCTATATGCAAACTTTATGCATACATTGATTTAATTTATATACATCGGTACACATAAATGAAAATCTATATTTATATAGAATGCTTCTAACTACACATGTCACCATCATCCTTCACTCCATTTCCATGTGTCACGAGCATCCCACTCACTTCATTTCTTCTTCCATTTTTCTCACTCTCCCAACAAGTGACACATATTCCATAGATTATCACCACAATTTTTTGAGCATGTGTAGGAAAAATTGCAATTAAATGATCATGTCGTGCAAATGCATGGGTTGGGTACTAGTTCAATGTAAAGGGATGAATTTTTCATATTTTTTCCCTTACACTACAAGGAAAAAAGGTAATTCATGACGTTTTTTTACATTTAACAGCATTTTAAACCGTCGCTAAATAATGTACGATACTTTCTAAAAGCGTCACATATTTGCGTGTCGGGAATCATTTCGCAACAATTTTTAGGTGTTGTCTTTTATATGCACTGGGAGAGATTCGAATCTCTTACCTCTTAATTATCCTGCAAATACTTTACTACTCCAGTAAGATCTTCATGTGATGAGTAAATAGTATGTGATATACTTATACAAATACAGATAAAAAACAAATAATAATATTAAAGAATAAAAAATAATGAATAATGAATATATAATAAATAAGTAATAAATAATAGATAATAGATACATAATAAATAAGTAATAAATCCGTAAAAATAAATAATGATTAAATATTAAATAAATAAATAAACAAATAGATAATAACCAAACAAACAAATAATAAATAATAATAAATGATAATAAATGATAATAAATAATAAATAATAATAAATGATAATAAATAAATAATAAATAAGTAATAAAAAATAAATAAAAAATAAATTAATACTAAATGAATAATAAATAAATAGTAAATAAATAACAAATTAATAATAAATACGTAATAAATAAATTTTAAATAAAAAATAAATAAAAAATAAATAAAAAATAAATAAAAAATAAAAAATAAAAAATAAAAAATAAATAAAAAATAAATAAAAAATAAATAATAAATAAATAATAAATAAATAATAAATAAATAATAAATAAATAATAAATAATAAATAATAAATAATAAATAATAAATGATAATTAATAATAAATAAATAATAAATAATAGATAATAAAAAAATATTAAATAAATAATAAATACATAATAAATAAATAAAAATTAATTATTAAATAAATTAATAATAAATAAATAATAAATAAATAAATAGTCAATAAAAATAAAAACTAAATGATAATAAATAATAATATATAAATAATAAATAACTAATAAATAAATAAATAAGCAATAATAAGGAAATAATAAATAATTATATATTAAATAAATAATAAAAAAGTAATAAATGAATAATAATTAAATATTAAATAAATAAAAAATAAATAAATAAAAAATAAATAAAAAATAAATAAATAAAAAATAATAAAAATAACTAAATAATAAATAATAATAAATGATAATAAATAATAAATAATAAATAGTAAATAATAAATAATAAATAAATAATAAATAAATAAATAATAAATAAATGATAAATAATAAATAATATTTAATAAATAATAGTAAATTCTAAATAAATAATAATAATTATAAAAAAATGATAAATAAATAACAGATAAACAACACAATAATAATAAGTAAATAAATAATGATTGTATAATAAATAAGTAATAAATAAATAAAAAATAATCCATAAAAAATAATTTATTATCAAGTTAATAATAAATTAATAATAAATATTTAAACAATTGGAAACTAATAAATAAATAATGAAAAATAAATCAATATAAAACAAATAAGTAGTAAATAAATTATAATTCAATATATAATAAATAATAAATAACTAGAAAAAAAGATAAATAATAAATAATAAATAATAAATAGATAAATGTATAATAAATAAATAAATAAACAATACTTAAATAATAAATTAAAAATAGAGAATAACTTAATAATAAATAATAAATAATAAATAAATAATAAATAATAAATAATAAATAATAAATAATAAATAATAAATAATAAATAATAAATAATAAATATTATGTAATAAAAAATAAAAAATAGTAAATAGTAAATAAACAGTAAATAATAATTTAATAATAAAGTAATAATAAATAATAAATCAATATATAATAAATATGTAATTAATGAATAACAAATAAGTAAATAAATAATAAATAATAAATGAAAAAATGATATATTAATAAATAATAAATAATAAATAATAAATAATAAATGGAAATAAATATCTATAAATAAATATACATATAACAAAATTAACATAACTATATATTAACACACACTTATGTTACATAATTATATATAAACACACACACACACAATTGTGTGTGTGTGTGTGTGTGTGTGTGTATGTATATATAAAATAGATAACAAATCACCAATAGAGAAAAAACCATAATAATTACAACACTATCGAATCAGTAGGAATGAAAATCAATGGGACAAAATCATAGACAACCTAAAAAGAAAATGAAGATACTCTTAAGTAAAGATAAAATCTCCTCGAATGTTCAAAAATCATGATATCCGAACAAAACACTCAGTTTTAGAGGCCTTTGAGGTCTCTTTTGACCTCGAAAAAATAGCGACTAAGCTCCCCCGGTCAACATGATATAGAGATCTAAAAAAGTACAATTTGATATGTGGTGGAGCCCAAACGAACACCCAGATCAAAAGTTATGACCATTTGAAGTTGAAGTTCGATCTACAACTTTTCTTAAAACTATTATTAATTTTATTCTATTAATTATTACCAAATTATTATCTAATGTTGTTGTAGTTCATTTTATAAGTTTTGATTTGACTAGTTGTGGAGATAAAACCGACACCCGAATCAAACATTATAGTCATTTGATAGTGAATTCTAATTTTCAACTTATACAGGAATTAATTTAAGTTTCGGATAACTATTTACTAATAATTATACATAATTAAAAATAAACACATTATAATTAATTAAAATTATAAATAATAAAAAATAAATGAATATAAATAATAAATAATAATAATTAATAATAAATCATAATTAAATATTTTTAAAATTTAATATTTTTTCTCATTAATTTAGTGGCGATTTTATAAAAACCACCGCTATTTTGCGGCGGTTTTTATAAACCGCCCCTAAAATAAATTTTAAATTATTTTAAAAAATAAAAAATCTAAATTGACTGTGGTTTTAAAAAACCATTGCTAAAAACTGCTTCAAAATAAAATAAAAAAAATAAAAAAATAAAATACACATTTAGCTGCGGTTTTAAGAACGACCTCTAAAAAACTCTGCAATTTTTTTTCTGGAATATTTTGTGGTGGTTTTCAAACTTTCCACTACCCCCCCATGATAAACCTTTTTTTGTAGTGTTATGTGTTCCATGGGCATTGGAGAAAGAAGGAAAATATGAAGATTTTAAATTGGGAATAAATTTAACCCGATGCAAAAACCATGTCTCCTTGGATTAAAACATGCCGTGGTTAGTTCTGATTATGAGGAATTTTAGCTAGGAGTTCATGGCATAGATGATAAGAAGGTTGGAAAAACTTTTGACTGACATGGTTTATAGAACATGTTGTGGTTTTGAAAATTACATCATGGTTTTATTGGAAACGTAATTGTTTTTAGCATGTTTCGAAGAGGATTTTGGTGAAACTATTGTAAAATGGATGAAGAAACCACAACATGGTTATTAAAAACACATCATGGAAAATTTTTGATGGATTTTAGTGACTCAGTTTATAATGACCCAAGATTTTCAAACACAAATATCACATCTTTTTAATTTTTTTTAAGGTAAGAGGGAAGCCCCTTCTTTTTTATTTATTAAAGCAGAAACCTCATCTTTTTTTTGTTTTTTCTAGGAGAGGAGAGAGAACCTATTACATGGCACTAAAGGCCCAATGGTCAACAAACCCTAATTATATTTAATCTGCAAGCTGGACCTGACCATCCACATCCTTGTCCGTCCAGCCAGTCTACCCCGCTGTATGCGCCCGCCACCATTCCATCCAGGTAGCCCGTCCATCTACCGCTGTCACGCCTCCCTCGACATGCCATCACTGCTACCGCCTATAAGAGAAAAGTTCCCTCCGCCATCCCATTCATTCAACCCATCTGCGTTCACTTCCCTTCGACCATGATATCCACCTCTGCCGCAAAGCGTCCTCGTCACAACCGGCCTGTCTGCATTCACCACCCCGACTACCACCACTGCAATGTTACTCCTCGCACCGGGGCCTTCGCCCCATAACCACCTGTATGCACACCACCGTCCAGAACCCCTCCAGATTCACTGCCAGAATAGATCCAAACGTCACATAAATATCTTCTCACACAGTACTCCTCTTAGGCATACCCTACCTAAACCTTTGTTCATAACTTAGGGAAGGAAACATAAGAAAGGGTGAACTCAGATGCTCAATAAGGGTAAATATAGGAGATATCAATCTACGATCATATGAAATCATAATATAATAATAAGATTATGCGATCATGAACATAACTTATGAAGTTCATACCCAACTTTTTATAGATCATAAACATGAGTCATGACATAAAAATTTATCAATTTAGAAAGCATGGTCCATAGGAGTGATAAATCATTATAAATCAATCATGAACCATAAGCTCATTTCATAAAAGTATGGAACCATCATAAATATAGAAAACCATTTCACATGTCAAGGTTAACTACGACAAACATCAACATAGTGGATCATGACTTATCACTTGTTTCCTAATGTGGACCAGGATGCACTTATTTCCTATAGTGGATTATGACTCACCTATTTCCCATAGTGGATCAATCCAATTAACTTGTTCCCCATTATTATCTCATGAGATATAAAGCTTTACCAAATTCATTGGAGAAGTATATAGGTCCCACCCATCACAATAATGAAAATAATACATGTGTTCCATAAGATTATAAAACATTAATCATATCAGAACCCATGAAATGAAATGGGTTTCATAAACATTTCATCATAACATACCCTGTGGAAAAGAAACAGGTTTCATAATAATTTAATCATTTCATCAAAGCATAACCCATAGAAAAAGAATCGAGTTTCATAAGAATTTTATCATGGTATAACATGTGGAGGAGAAATAGGTTTCATAAACATCTTGTCATCATCAAAATAAACCATCCAGAAAAATAATGAGAATGGTATCCTTGGATCATATCCCCAGTAAAGAAAAAGTAACATCTAAGGATGTCATTATAGATGAAAAATGATTTTGAAAAGACACTCGAAACATTTCTTGAGGAAAATAAATTTTCATTGAAATTCACTTTTTAAAAATAAAAATCCATATTTTTTTGGAAATCCTTTTCTTTGAAAAGAAAATTTGAAACTTATAAAGGATGATTTAAAAATAATTTTAAATATTTCTTGAGTAAAATATAATTTCCACTTAATTTTTTTTTTAAAATAAAACATTTTGAAAATACATTTCTTTGAAAATAACATTGAAAACATATAAAGTAAGCTTCAAATAAAATAATGTTCATGAAGGCAATAAAATCTATTCATGTTGTACACATTAAAACAAAGATTCCTTTCACATTTTTGGTAAAAACCAAATAATCATTATATGGAAAATAACATGAAGATTCCTTTCATTTAAAAAAAAAAATTAAAACATAGGTAAAAATATCTTTAATAAATCATTTGGATAATTTTATAAACATTTTTGAAATCATTTTTAGAAAACATGGTTTTGGAAGAAAAACGGGTTTTCGACCAAAGAGATAAATAAAGATGATTTTTCTTAAAACCAATATTTGGACCTCTTGAGTACATAAAGAGAGGATAATGAAGGGGAAAAATATATTCTAAAGAAATAAACAGAGGATAAGAAAAGTACTTAGTTTCATAATATATGTATCTTATGAATTTATCACCTAAAATATAACCATAAACAATCCCTATAAATGATGAGATTATACCATAAAACCTACACCACTTTGGGGAATTTGAATCGTAAGCACCATGAAATTAAAAAATTAAATGAAACTTAGAATATCATGAGAAAAAAATAAATTCATGATATTTACATATCAATGGGGCTGTATATACACCTCATAAAAGGAGATAGGTACAAAACATAATATATGTCTCAAAAAAGGAAAATTGAGATAAAAATACCTTACCGATTCAGTAACTTTTGAATCGTAAACCCTATGAAAGAGAGATCCTAAAATGATACGTAAATAAAAATAATTTTCATGATAATAAAGATAAAAATACATTTATGATCAGTATATACACCACATAATGGAAACACACGATGAATATTACTTATGTCGAATAGAAAATAAAAGTGAGACAAAAATCCCTTACCATAAGTCTCGACTTTCATCGTACATGTTAAAACATCCCGTATAATAAATAAAAGTTTATTATACATATATTAAAGAACAATATATATATATATCATACCATATATTATTTACTTATGAAATTATATTTCCTATTTATTAACAATTCCATGTTAAAGTCACGTTTCAGGCCATAACTATTTTGTTTTTCATGTATGTTTGGACTTTTTATTTTTAATCCTCTTACTTTTATCATGGTTAAATAATCACTAAAATGTTAAACATAATATAAATATCATATATATTCAGTATACATGTATTTATAGTGATCTATAAAATTCATAGATAGAAAATGAAATACACTGTTCATGAAGACTTTAGGTCGTACCTACGCATGAACATTGTTTCCATTTTCATGAAGGAAATAAAGAAAGATAAATAATAAATTACCATTATAGAATAATTTTTATGTCATATATATCACATATTTTCATTAAACCCATCTTGATTACCTTCTATATAAAGCGTTAACAAATCACATCGCTTCGCGAGGCAGTAGTCCGCTGTACACACGAGAAACATTATCATATTCCCAAAGAATGAAAAGTAAGAATGTATATGTGATATAATAATTAAATAAGTATAATAATATAATATATATCATATATAAACATTTAATTCATCATTATATCCATCATTGTGAGGTGATAATGTAAAAAATGAATAACATCGATACGTGAGGCGGTAGTATGCCATACACATGAATGATGATTTCATAATCCATTTGATAGAAAAGGAGAAAAATTTAGGTTTTGAAAATAACATAATAGAATCTCAGTATATGACAGATAATGAGGTTATTATATCATCATGGTTTAATAATAATTTAATGAGGTGTAAGAATAAATAAAATAAAACACTCAGTTAGGGACATTACCTCTTCTTCAGACAACTTCTTTTGGTTTGCACAAAAACGATTCTTAGGCTAGATTTATGACCAAAATAAGGATTATAGGATTATAGTAGGAAATTAAGAAAGTCATTTGGGTAGTTTTTTTTATAAAAAATGGTTTTGGAATTTTAAATAGGAGAGGAGATGGGGTGGCCTTTTATAAGTGAGGTGAGTGACACACTTATAATTTTTGAAAAGAAAAAGGTGTAACCACATTTTCCACATTCCACAAGGCTCAAAATGGGATGTTATCAAAACTAAAAGAGATAATATCAAAATATGGACATTAAATTTGTGTTATAAAAGTTTTGGGTCATTTTTAACACATATCTTTTTAGTTTAACCCCCGATAAACCCATTTTTACCTTAAACGTGGTAAATAATTTTTACTTTTTTACTATTCATTACATTAAAAAATTAATTTTAAATTATTATATAATATAAATTATTATGATTCAAAATATGTAATCCATTTTTTTAAATTCCATTCACATAAGTGGAAAAATTTAATTTAAAATTAATCCTGTAGTCATGATGAGAAAACGATTTTCCAAATAGAAAATGTTCAAAAGTTTAAAATATTTTTATATCAAAAATCAATATGAAATTAATTCTAATGACCTAAACTAGATTAATAGATTTATTATTGAAATAATTTTTCTTTTAAAACCATATTAAAAAAATTCTTAGGTTTTGAAATTCTTATAAAGAAATGAAATTTCTTAATAAAAAACAGTATTATTCACTATTCATCGAAAAAGGTATATTCCCATAAAATTATAAAAAATTCACTCTAAGATAATTTTGCAAGATGATTTAAAAAATTAATTTTATTTTTTCAAATAATTTTTTTAAAAGTGTAAAATTTTAAAATTTGTGTGCAAAAGGCAACAAAATTATTTTTTAGAAAAATATAGTTTTTAAGCATAAAATTGGTTTTATTCTTTTATCTTGTCTAGAAAACACATAAGAGGAATGTTAAATATTTAATTTAATATATAATATATAAATTTAATTAAATTGATTTACCAAAATTGATTTGTTTAATTTATTTATGTAAAATGTGTTTGTGCACATGAAAATAGTTTTTTAGAAAAAGATTTCTTTCGTTTTCAAATGGTTTTTATTTTCATTTAAAATTAATTATTCACAAAATAATTTATTATATATACATGTATAAACCATATATTTTCATAATTTAGTCAATCCTATTCATACTCACCATCTTAATGGCTATGTGATAACTATCATGTTGAATAATAATATTTTAATAGTACGTCATGTTTCATTTAAGTTCAGTGTTGCGTGTAATGAAATTTAAACTTAGCGTTGCACGTAACACAAGAAAAAAATGGTATTTAATGTAAAATAATCTGAAATAAGTGTTGTTTGTAATGAAAAATATCAAAATTATTAAATTTATTTGAAAAAAAATCAAAAAATCTTGGGGTGTTACATTCTACCCCCTTAAATAAATTGTGTCCCCAAAATTTGAATTTCTATTCGATAAGAAAGGGTTTAACATTTGAAAATACCATTTTGGGAAACCCACATCCTAAGACTGGTTAATCCAAATTCCTCTTGAAAATAGATAAAGAGATGTGCAAAGGTCATCTGGAATAACACATACTAGGTTTCCAAATAGTAGAACATAGGTGGGAAGGGAAAACATAGATATAGAAGAGAAAACTAACTCCCAAATATTGATGGAGAGTGATAAAGAATATGGTTAGGATAAAGTTAAAGAAAACAAAGCCATAAACCAAAGTGGAGTGAAAAAAGTCATTGATATCATCAAAAATGATGATAATAAGACAATATTTTATTTCAAGATTCTTTTCCTAATATTGAAGAATTTTCATGATAAGATATACTTACTTGATTTAATTCTATTTCATAATCACAATCACATCATTTAGTTTCACCTTGATCAACTTCCACTTCATCACTTACTCTAAGATATGGTTTTTTCATATCTTAAGCACTAAATAAATCCATAAAATAATGATAATCCATTCCTTTTATCTCTAGTTATTATAAAAAAAATGGTTAGTACAAGTTACACATAAATATTTATATAGTGAAATAATAAATTAATCTTTAAAACCTCATCCAAAATTCAATTGAAACCATTCCATAAATTGTTAAACTTATAACCCTTAAAAAATTATGAATTTATATAGATGGTAACTAAATTTATCAAAATAAACTTAAAATTAATCCCCAAAATATCATAAAGTAGTTCTTGATTTTCACATACCAAATATTTGAATACTTTAGTTATATATTTTCTTGAATCATGGTAATAACTAGAATTACCATAAAACCTTAATGAAAACATAAATAATTCCTTATTACATAAATAAAACCACATATTATTGAATATATTCCATAAATCCAATAATGCTATAAACTCCATCAATGTTAACATAAACCACTTTGTCCAAAAATCATTAACCAGTTCCAAGGTCATAAATACTATACAATTTACTTTATTCATATCAATAATCTATATCCAAACCAAATTCCATTTTATCAACATATGTAACATATTAAGGGTTATCTTACCTTAATAAAAATATTACCTTTCCATTAAATCACTTTTCTAAGTCATTAGCACCATTCACTATATTTTTAAAAATCCTTAAGGAAAAAATTATACTAAAAAATCCTTATATATTTCATGATTCATATATCATAATTCTTGAATTCTAATACATAAACACTTCAATCACCCCACTTCCTTCTCAAATCATTAACTAGGATTAATTCTATTATTCCTTAATACCTCTTTCCCACAATATGAAGTATAAACAATGTCTTAACATTCACCAACTTCAATTTAATCACGACTCTCACGTTTAACATAAACAATATTATTAAAATAGATCATACCTTTCATATGTCATTTGTAGTCTCCTCATCATAAATAGTATAACCATTACTTGTAACACCTTACTGATTATCATTATGATCTTTCCCCTTAGGACATTGATTTACATAATTCCTATAATTTCAACATCTAAAATATTCAACCATCGATGATATATTAGTGACACCATTATTACCATCCATTACATTAACCATAATTTTTATTTTTACTCTATAATTACTTGATTTGTGTCCTTTTTTCCACACTCAAAACATATTATTGTTCATCTAAGACATATACTTGGGTGATTCTTCCCACATTATCGACATATAGGAAACCAAATATTCTTTCCTCTATGGTCTCCACCACCCAAAATCTCATGAACTATATCCTTATCTTCTTTGGTGAGTCTAAGAGTTAGTTAAGGTGAAAGTTGTTAATCATATATCATGATTACTTATTAGGTATAATCACAATATCCTTCACTCTAGTTTTTATCCCATTTGGTTTCTCATCAACACATTTTTTATCACATTCAACATTGATCCAGTTCCTTTTGGTTCCCACTATTGACTAAAACCAAAAACTAATAGTGTGAGAAAACATAATCATAGTGGGAAACCACATAATCAACAAAAATAACTTATAGGATTTTTAAGTCATGACACATTATTTTTAATCTATGACACCTAATGTTTATCCTAGGTAATTCATGGTCATTATTTAAATTATTCATGATGATCCATAAAGTTTTTTTAAAAATTTTAAAACATATACCCCAGGAGTGTCAAACTAGGTGCGCAACAAGGCCTGTTTTGATGAAACAATCAATGATTGATTCCATCTTAATGTTACCTTTTTGGAGTTATTACCCCTAGGTACCTTTTTTTCAGATCCATATCCACTTGTAGTATCCAGAAATGGATTTAATTACTTGGAAACCACTTTCTCTATCCTTTACCAAAATTCAAGGACATTTTACTATAACATGGGGAAGGAAGCATAAGAATGGGTGATATTATATGCTTATTAAGAGTAATCATAGGAGATATAAATCTATGATCATATGAAAGAATAAGATAAACATAAGGATATGTGATCATAAATATAACTTATGAAGTTCATACCCAACTTGTAATAGATCATAAACATCAATCATAGAATACAAATTTATCATTTCAGAAAACATGGGATATAGGAGTGACACAAATCAATCATGAACCATAATCTCATGTCATAAAAGTGTGAAACCATCATAAATATATAAAACCATTTAATATTTTAAGGTTAACTAACAATACCATCAACACAGTGGATCATGAATTATTACCTGTTTCCCATTTCTGATCAAGATGCACCTATTTACTATAGTGGATCAAGACTAACCTATTTCTTATAGTGGATCAAGCCCATCAACTTGTTTCCCATTGTTATCTCACGAGATATAAAGATTTATCCAATGAATTGGAGGGAGATACAGGTCCCACCCATCACATAATGAAAATTATACTTATGTGTTCCATAAGATTATAAAACATTCATCATATTAGAACCCATGAAATAAAATAGGTTTTATAAACATTTCATCATAACGTAACCTATGGAAAAGAAACAGGTTTCATAATCATTTCATCATTTCATCAAAGCATAACCCATGGAAAAAGAATTAGGTTTTATAATCATTTTATCATGGTATAACCCATGTAAGAGAAATGGGTTTCATAAACATATTTTCATCATAAACATAAACCATTTAGAGAAATAATAAGAATGGTATCCTTGTATCATATCCCCCATAAAGTAAAAGTATCATTAAAGGATGTCATCTTAGATGAAAAATTATTTTGAAAAGACACTTAGAACATTTATTGAGGAAAATAAATTTTCATTGAAAATCACTTTTTAAAACTAAAAATCTATAAATCATGTTGGAAATACTTTTTTTTTGATTTTTTTGAAACTTATAAAATAAGATTAAAAAATCATTTATAACATTTCTTGAGGAAAATATCCTATCTGCTTAAAAAACACTTTTTAAAAAATAAAACATTCTGAAAATCCTTTTCTTTAAAAATATCATTGAAAAATTATAAATTAAGATCCAAAGTAAATAATGGTCATAAAGGAGTAAATTCTATTCATGTTGTACATGTTCAAACAAATATTCTTTAAACATTTTTAATAAAAGCCAAATAATAATTATTTAAAAAATGAAATGAAGATTCATTTCATTTTTTTTTGTAAAAATAGTAAATCATGGTTAAAAATGTATTTAATAAATCATTTGGATAATATAATAAAAAAATTTGAAAATCTTTTTAGAAAATGTTGTTTTAGAAGAAAAATGAGTTTTCAACCAAAGAGAAAAATAAATGCAATTTTTCTTAAAAACATTATTTTGACCTATTAAGTACATAAAGAGAGGATAATTAAGGGAAAATATGTATTCTAAATAAATAACCAAAATATAATAAAAGTCATTATTTTCTTGAGATATGGATTATAAGACTTTATCATCAGAAACATAACCATAAACAATCCTGATAAACGATGAGATTGTATTATAAAACCCTTACCACTTTGGTAACTTTGAATCGTAAGCCCCATGAAATAATAAGATTAAAAGAAACTTATAATATCATGATAAAAATAAATTCATTATATTACATGTCAAAGGTCTATATGTACACCTTATAAAAGAAGATATAGGCATAACAAAACATATGTCTCAAAGAAGGCAAATTGATACCAAAATCCCTCACCGATTTGGCGACTTTTGAACCATAAAAACCATAAAATAGAGATACTCAAATGGATATGTAAATACCAATATTTTTTAGTATAATAAAATTAAAATGCATTCATGTAAAGTATATACACCATATAAAAGAAACAAGTGGTGAATATTGCTTGTATCTCATAGAAAATAAAAGTGGGACATAAATCCCTTATCATAAGTATTGAATTCCTTCGTACACATTTGAAACACCTATATATTAAATATAGCTTTATTATACATATATTAAATAAATATAAATATATATATATCATACCATACATTATTTACTTATGAAATTTTATTACCTGTTTATTAAAAATTCCATGTTAAAGTCATGTTTCGGGCAATAACTGCTATGTTTTTCATGTATGTTTTGATTGGTTATTTTTGGTACTCTTACTTTGATCATGGTTAAATAATATCATTAATTTTAAAAATGATATACATATAATATATATTCATTATACATATATTTATAGTGATCCATAAAAGATAGAGGTATAAAATAAAATACACCGTTTATGGAGATGGTAGGCCATACGTACGCATGAACCTTGATTCCATTTCCCAAAAAAAATAAAATAAATAAAGGTAAATAATATATTAAAATTAAATAATAATTTTTATGTAATATATATCATATATTTTTTTATTAAAACCATCCTTATAACCTTTCACGTAAAGCATGAACAATTCACATCGCTTCGTGAGGCGGTAGTCCGCCGTACACATGAGAGGCACTATAATATTCCCACATAATGGAAAGTAAGAGGGTATATATGATATTATAATTCCTTAAGTATAATAATATCACATATATAATATATAAAAATTTAATCCATAATTATATCCATCATTTTGAGGTGGTAATGGAAAAATGAATAACATCGGCTCACGAGGTGGTAGTCCACTATACACATGAATGATGATTTTATAACCCATTTGATGGGATAGGAGAAAGATTTATGTTATGAAACTAACATAATAAAATATAAGTATATGGTATATACTTATATTATTATATCATCATGGTTTAATAATAATTAATGAGGTAGTGTAAGAAAAAAAAGAAAATGCTCGGTTAGGGATGTTACCTCTTCTTCAGACAACTTCTTTTGGTTTTCACCAAAATGATTATTAGATTGGATTTATGACCAAAATAAGAATTGTAGGATTACAGGATGGTATTAAGGAATTTATTTTGGTAGTTATTTTTTATCCAAAGGGTTTTGGAAGTTTTAAGAGGAGAGAGGGGTGACCTTTTATAAGTGAGGTGAGTGACACACTTGTAATTTTTGAAAAGAAAAAGGCACACCCATATTTTCCACATGCCAAATGGAACCAAAATGGTTCATTCTCAAACCTAGAAGATATAATATAAAAATATGGACATATAATGGGTTGAAAAGTTTTGGGTCATTTTTAACCCTTATCTTTTTAGTTTAACCCCCAGTGAACCCATTTTTACCATAACCGTGATAAATAAGTTTTATTATTTTTACTATTAATTATTGTCAAGAATTAATTTGAACTTATTAGATAATATAAATTATTCTGATTCCAAATATGGAATACATTTTTCCAAATTCCTTTTATATAAGTTGCAACATTTAATTTAAAATTAACCCCATAGTCATGATGAGGAAGTAGTTTCCTAAAGAGAAGATGTTCAAAAATTTTAAAAAGTTTTTATATTAATATTCAATATTATATTGATTATAATGACATAAATTAGATTAATAGATATATAATTGAACTAATTTTAATTTTAAAACCATATTATAATAATTTTTACATTTTAAAATTCTTTAAAATAAATAACAATTCTTCATAAAAACCAGTATTTTTCACTATTAATCAAAAATATTATCTTCTCAATTTTTTTTAAAATTATCTTCAATATAATTTTGAAATTATGTTTTAAAAATTAAGTTTATTTTTCAAATAAATTTTTTAAAATTTTGAAATTTTAAAATTAGTGCACAAATAGTGACAAAATTGCTTTTTAGAAAAAATACAGAATTTAAGCACAACATTGGTTTTATTCTTATATCTTGTCTAGAAAACACATAAGATGAATGTTAGAAATTTTATTGAATATATAATATATAAATTTAATTAAAATCATTCACTAAAATTATTATTTTTAATTTATTAAGGTAAAATTCATTTGTGCGCATTAAAATAGTTTTTCTGAAAAAGGTTTCCTTTATTTTAAAATGGTTTTTATTTTCATTTCTAATAAATTGGTCACTAAATAATTTATTATATATACATGTTCAAACCATATATTTTTATAATTTAGTTAATCCTATTCATATCCTCCATTCCAACAGCTATGTGATAACTATCATGTCAAATAATAATAATTTAATAGTAGTCACGTTTCATTTAAGCTTGATGTTGAGTGTAACACAAGATAAACTTAGTGTTGTGTGTAACACAAGATAAACTCAGTGTTGTGTGTAACAAAAGATAAACTCAATGTTCTTTGTACTAAAAAATATTTAAAAGATTAAATTTATTTGAAAAAAATATTTCACAAAATCTTAGGGTGTTATACGGTTTGTTGAGAAGAGGATGGTGAGCATGTCACAGGGTTCGTGGAAGATTCTCTTAATATGTCATCGTTTTATTGGCCATATCATTAAGAAGTTTTAATAGGTGTATATTTTAATAGGAAATTATTTTCACATTTTAAGGTAGGGAGGTAAAACATTATATTATTTTAGATCGGTCATTGACTAATGAAAACACATCATGGTTTAGGGTAACACAATGTAGTTTTAGATGAGACAAATTAAATATAATAAAAAATTGATTGAACCTCATTATTATCTCTTGAAACTCCTTTACGACCTTAGAGGGGAAAAAAGGGAGACTTAGATAATTTTTATATGGATATTTGGCATCTATTTATTGATTTATTTTTGGGAGTGTTCTAATTTATATTTAGATTGATTTTAAGTGAGATCTATGATCAATATTCTTATAGTCGATTAATATACTCTTCTTATCCTTTGATTCTCTTAGGAATTTTTGTGTGTGGATGGGTGAATAATGGTGTTTCTTATAACAATCCAGAATCTATTAACCTAATTCCAGTGGTTATCTATTACAATATAACATAATATATAAGATTACAATACACACAATCCAACAATTTAGTAGTTTTAGGGGGCTAAATGCATACATGAACATTAAATTACATTGGAAACTTAAAAAACATTAAAGAAATAAATAAAATATAATTATTTATCCTTTATTATACTTAGGTCACATGTATCAATCTTCATGGTTTCCTAGGGAAATATCGAAACAATAATAATGGGTGAGCTCAAATGCTCAATAATGGGTACCATACAATGAAAACTATCATAACATGAATATGTCATATATAATATTCTAGGAATAAATAATCATATAATTAAAAATAATTGATAATATGTGTATAATATATCCATGAATTACATAACAATATAAATAAATTATCATAAGGATAACAATAAATAATCTCATAGTGATGGAATGTATAATGTCTGACATCCTAACATACCTTTAAGGCCTTGACAATGAAGTTATATATAAATGGGTATACATACACCAAAAACACAAGACATCTTGTCACATGATACCTATCAATGCATCAATTAGAAATATAATTCTAATCCCCAACCATTACATAATAAGTCCAATGCATCCATCATAAGAATATAATAGCTAATCAATATAATACATAATGTTACATAAGAAACCTCATATATAATCATGGATAAGTATTTGATAGTTATTCATATAAAATTAATGGATATATAGATTTTTTATATTTTCTCAGTCAATGGAATAATATTTCTATTTAGTTGAATATCCATCTATCTAATAAAAAACTAAAGGATATTTTCAATGCAATGAAAAGTACCTTCATCGAAGGAGTGATGATGAAGTAACAATATAGTGAACATTCATGATATGAGGATATAAATGAGTAATAATAAATAATTACAATAAATTTAAATTATAGGAGACCAAAGGAAAGATATAAATATCATATTTAAAAAATTAAGAGTATATGGCACACATTTTTTTATGCATTAGAGATACACAATTTTCTTATGGAGAAACTTCCAAGTCAGTATGCTTTATTGAAAAAGGTAAACTTGTGCCAAAATTGAGTTTAGTCCACTTAGGACATGATAAAGGATAAATCAAATACATCTTCATAATCATTCCTTGTATAAATTCCCCCTTATATAAATAATACATCCACACTAATACTAATACATGACATATATATGGATTTAGAAAATTGAATTTTAAGGATGCATAAATAATTTGGAATTATAACAACATATGAATGTAATAAAATGATAGGTAATAATGATCACTAATTCATATTAAAATAAGGAATTTATAATAATTAAGCATAAAAAGTTTTTATATTAAAATGAAAAGGAATAAAAAAAGGTGTGCAATAAAGGAAGGAAGAGAGGAGATTAAGAACCCTTATCTTGATAAGTAGATTACCGGGAATTGAGAAATAAATTCTTAGATCCTTAAGAGATTATTGGGAGTAATATTGAG
This sequence comes from Viscum album, assembly GCA_963277665.1. NCBI lineage: Eukaryota > Viridiplantae > Streptophyta > Magnoliopsida > Santalales > Viscaceae > Viscum > Viscum album. The sequence continues at coordinate 767,270,898 of OY728137.1, forward strand.
AGAGAAATTTAGAGGAGAACTATTCTCAATGATTTTATAGTAAAGAAGAATGGGAGGATGTGTGATAATTTATAGAAAATGTGGGAAAATTGTTTATTGACTTTGGGATGTAGTATTTGAAAATATAGGTTGAGGAAAATGTTATACCATTGATTTTACCATGGGTTTTATTTATTATATTTGATATTTAAGGTGTAACATCCTAACCCAAATCACCGAGTCTAATCTGGAATGCCACATGATCTCAAGAATGCCTCCCCATATACTGAAGGCTACTGATTAGTAGCGAGGGCCTGAGGTGAAACCATGGGGAGACTATACCCTAAATCAGAGTAACAATAACAAAAAATATAACAAAAAAAGTACAAAATATATAGAAAGAGTAAACATAAATCAATAAAATACCAACTATATGAATTAATGTAGAAAAACATACCCAAATAGTCATACTCACTAGTACAAAAACGCTTTTTTACGTCATTTTTTTAGCTTTTTAATGTCGGTTTTGAGGCGATGTATTTGTGAGAAACATTATAAATATGATTTTAAGGTAGGTTATCAAATAAAAAACATTAAAAATATTTTTTTTATGATTTATCACATCAGTTTTTAAAAAACCAACATGAAAGACCATCCATTTTTCAAAAAAATGACGTAAAAAAGCTATTCTTCATATCAGTTCTTTAAAAACCAACGTAAAAAATACACTTTTAATGTCAGTTTTTAAAGAAATTATGTTAAAAGTAATTTTTAACATAGGGTTTTAAATAAAAAAAGTTAAAATTTTTTATCATCTTGTAGAAATTTCCAAAGCTTCGATTTGACAGGTTGTATAGCTCAAACAGAGTTACGGATCAAAAGTTTTGACCATCAGAAGTTTGATATATTTTTCTGACAAAAGATCGAATGAGCCAACCATAGATTTATCTGAGAATGAATTTTAGAATCCGAAGGAGGATTTTTAGTTTTACCATGATACGAAGCATTATTCATCATTATAATAAAATATGAATCATTAAATGGTATATCAATTAAGAAAACTAATCATAAAAAACATAAAACATGAAAAAATAATTACAAATACCTTGAGGAGATCGTAGAAAGAAGAAATAGTGGATTCACATTGAAGATCAAATGATTTGAGTAAGTGGAATGATTATGGTTGAAATAAATGATCGTTAAGTTATGATACATTTATAATAAAACCATATAATTGGGATGGTAAAAGAAAACACGATATTACAAATTTTAGGCAGCAATTGAAAATTTGGATGTCGCGCTATAAAAAAATTGAAATTCTGTATTGGATGGATATTAAAATCATCTTTCATGATAGTTTTATGATAACCATCATGAAAAGATATTAAAATTTTCATTGATTTTTCACATCGGTTATATAATAACCGACTTTAAAAATCAATTTTCATGAAATTTTCATGTCGGATTTCAAAAAACCGACATGAAAAATGTTTACAAAAATGTAGTTCATTTCCCAAGATTTGATTTGACTGGATACAAAAGATCAAATGGAGTTACTGATCAAAAGTTATAGCCCTTAGAAGTTGGCCTTCTCTAAGACTTTGTTTAGAGATGATCAACTTCTGATGCCCATAATTTTTTATCTGTAACTCCCTTTGAACTCCAAGACCATTCAAATCGAAGCTTGGGAAATGAAATACATATTTGTTATCATTTTTCATGTTGGTTTTTAAATAACCGACGTGATAAATTTAAGAGAATTTATTTTTCATGTTGGTTCTTATATAACCGACGTGAAAAATCAGCAAAAAAGGATTTTCATGTCGGTTATATAATAACTGACGTGAAAAATCAATTTTCAAATATTTTCAAATCAATTCTAAAAAACCGACATGAAAAAGGTGACGTTAAAAATAGTTTTTGTACTAGTTACTTGAATATAATAACACTGATCTCCCACTAGGCTTATCAAAAAATTAAATAATGAAAAGGGAAAAACTAAAATAAGGCTCTACTGCTCCCATCCAAAATCTTATCTTATTCTTCATACTCATAGAGAGCTACCCCGCTAGATGATCAACTGAGGCCCCATCCTAACCTATACCCACAATAATCGAGGGCTTATTAGGTACCCAAGTGCCATGATTACCTGAGCGGGGTGTGAGTATAAGTCAATAGGACACTACCAAAGTGGTCTGATACATAAATGGTAATGTGCATTGTACGTGCATGTTATAATCTCATTAGAAAGTAAACAAAAAATTCATAAATTGTGCAAGCATAACATAATCACCTAACACGCACAAGAAATAACAACCATGTGCTGAGCAGTCATGTGTTTACCATGATTCTATGAACCCTGACCGTACCTTCTTTGGCTCTATGATAGAAGGATAGTCATAACAGATGTTAGGAGTAATCAAGAGAAAGACACAAGGATGTTCCACTAGGTATTGAGACATCATACCAGTCAAAATCCACAAGACATCGAGATAACATGTCTCTCAGTATCCTTAAGGTATTAAGTGAACATGTCTCTCGACATTCATAAGAAATTGAGTCAAAATGTCACTCGAAATCTATATGGAATTGAGAAAATGTATCACTCGACATCCATAAGGAATTTTGTGAACATATCCCTCACCATCCACATGGCCATCACACCCCAATTCCTTCTTTCATAGTTCTAGTCTCTATGACATAATTCCCTTGCCGTGTGCTTAGGTTCATCATCATCGTCACAAGCCACAATCAACCCCCCTTCAAAGGAATAACCATATCACGACATTTCACCTATCTTTGAATACCAAAAAAACACCTCCAATGGAAACATGATATATCACATAATAGGGCAAAACATTCATGTAAACAGGGTATAACATATCATCATGAGCATTTAGTAGCAACATAGAACACATTTGATCATCGTCACACAGGGCACAAAAACTACACATACATACTCATGAAAATAAGCATCATGAAGGGGTATCACGAGCTATACACACACCCAAATGCGATCACTATCAAGTATGATCAATAAGCTATGACAATACTGGTATCACACCAAGCCTAAATAATAAATAAATAAATAATAAATAATAAATAATAAATAATAAATAATGATAATAGATGATAATGAATAATAAATAATAAATAATAAATAAATAGTAAATAAATAATAAATACGTAATAAATAAAAAATAATTAAATATTATATAAATAAATAACAAAAAAATAAAACGTTAATAAATAATAATAATAATAAATAATAAATAATAATAAATGATGATAAATAATGACTAATAAAAAATAATAATAAGTGATAATAAACAATAATAAATAAATAATAAATAACCAATAAATAAATAATAAATAATAAATAAATAATAAATAAATAGTAAATGAATAATAAATAATAGATAAGAAATAAATATATATTAAATAAACAATAAATATGCAATAAATGAATAATAATTAAATATTAAATAAATAAAAAATAAAAAATAAAAAATAAAAAATAATTAATCAATAAATAATAAAAATAACTAAATAATAAATAACACTAAATGATAATAAATAATAAATAACAAACAAACAAACAAACAAACAAATAAATAATAAATAAATAATAAATGAATAACAAATAATAAATAAATAATAAATAAATAAATATTGAACAAATGATAAATAAATATTAAATAAATGATAAATAAATAATAAATAATAAATAATATGTAATAAATAATAGTAAATTATAAATAAATAATAAATAATAAATAAATGATAAATAAATGATAAATACATAATAATTAAATAATAAATTAGTAAATAATAAATAAATAATGACAATATAATAAATAATAAATAAATAAATAAAAAATAATATGTAAATAATAAATTATTATTAAATTAATAATAAATCAATAATAAATATATAAACAATTAGAAACTAATAAATAAATAATGAAAAATAATAAAATAATAATTAAAAATAAATCAATATAAAATAAATAAGTAGTAAATAAATTATAAGTCAATATATAATAAATAATAAATAAGTAGAAAATAAAAAATAGATAAATAATAAATAATAAATAAATAAATAGAAAATAAATAAATAAATAAATAAATAAATAAATAATTCATAAACAATGAATTAATAATAAATAAACAATTAATAATAAATAATAATTTAATAATAATAAATAAAAAATAAAAAAGTAATAATAATTAATAAATATTATGCAATAATATTTAATAAATAGTAAATAAATGTTAAATAATAAATTAATAATAAATAATAAATCAGTATATAATAAATAAATAACTAATAAATGAATAAATAAGAAATAATAAATAAAAAATAAAAAATAAAAAATAAAAAATAAAAAATAAAAAATAATAAATGGAAATAAATACCTATAAATGAATACACATATAACAAAATTTACATAAATATATATTTACACACATTTATGTTATATATATATATATATAAACACACACACACATATAATTGTGTGTGTGTGTGTGTATATATATATATAATAGATAATAAATCAGCAAAAGAGGAAAAACTACAATAACTACAACATTATCAAATAAATAGGAATGTAAATCAATGAAATAAAATCATAGAAAACTTAAAAATCAGATGAATACACTCTTAAACAAAGATAAGATCTCATCAAATGTTTAAAAATCATGATATCCGAACAAAAAACTCAATTTTTGAGGGCATGAGGGCCTCTTTTGGCCATGAAAAAATAGTGACTAGGCCACCCTAAATAATAAGGCGTAGATCTTGTTGCAGGGTTTGATATGATATGTGGTACTTTTTGGAGTGAATTAGGGCCTCTTTTGGCCATGAAAAAATAGTGACTAGGCCCCCTAAATAATATGGCATAGATCTTGTCATAGGGTTTGATATGATATGCGACAGAGCCCAAACAGACACTCCAATCAAAAGTTATGACCATTTGAAGTTTATGTTCGATTTAAAAATTTTATTAAAACTAATCCTCCATCACCTTCAGCTGATGGTACCTAGATTTCATGTCAATCTTGAAAAAATATTGAGCTCCCTGGAGCTGATCAAACAAGTCGATGATATGAGGCAAAGGATACTTATTCTTAATAGTAATGTTATTCAGGGTTTTATAATCAATTCAAAGCCTCATGGAACCATCATTATTTTTAACAAACAAGATAGGGTAACCCCATGGCGATGTGCTAGAATTAATGAAGCCTTTATCAAGAAACTCCTGCAACTAATTTTTCAATTCAAGAAATTCCTCTTGAGCTATTCGATAAGGGGGTTTTGAAATTAGATTAGCATTAGGAACTAAGTCAATTGTAAATTCTACATCCCAATCAGGTATAACACTGGTTAACTCATCAAGATAAACATTAAGGTATTCATTTACCACTGGAACATCATTAATCTGAATAGTTACCTTATTTTCAATAATGTGAGAAAGATAAATTTCATTTCCATCTTTTAACAATTTCTTAGCTTCTTGTTATGTTATCAATTGTATGGGTTCATTGTTGTATAAAAACTGAAATATTTATGAAAAAAATGATTATTTATCTCTACAATCAATCGTAGCATGATAAATAGAAATCCAATCCATACCCCAAATGACATCAAATTATACTAAGGGGAAACAACAAGGTTTGCAGGTAATGTATTTCCACGGACAACAACATGAAGATTCTTATAATGAATTTTTGTTGTAATATTCCCCCTAGGGTTTTAACCATAAGTTCTGATCTCATTTCTTGAGGTGAAGTTTCCAATTTACCAGAATATTTCTCAGAAATAAAAGAATGTGTAGACCCTATATCGAACAAGACATCAGGAAAATATGAGTAAACAAACAAAGTACATGATACCACTTCATTGGATGGCCCAACAGCTACTTACGTAGTCATAAAGGATCTCACCGCACCTTTCTGATTATAATCTAGCTACGTTGCATCATTCAGATCTTTCTTTGGGCATTATGATTTTATTATTATACCCATTAGTTTGAAAAATTCCCCTATTGTATTCATGGATTTTATGAACAGAATATTCCATGAATATTTGGATAAGTTTGCTGTTTTTTTTATTGTTGATATTTTTTTCTTTTCAAAAAGTTATGATGGTCAGGAAAAACATTTAAGGATTGTCTTGAAAACTCTCAATGAAAATAAGTTATATGGAAAAATTAGAAAATATGATTTTTGGTTGCAAAATATTTCTTTTCTTAGTAACATTTTAAATAAGGATGGAATAACAGTTGATCCCTACAAAACAAAATTGGTTGATGAATGTCCTAGACCTACAAATGTTAAAAAGATTCGTAGTTTTCCTTTATTAGAAAGTTAATATCAATGGTTTGTAAAAATATTTGCACATTTATCTAGACTTCTAACTAAGTTAACATGAAAAGGGGTTAAATTTATTTGGATAGAATAATGTGATGTTTGTTTTCAAGAACTGAAGAAGATATTGGTGAATGCTCCAGTTTTGGCTCCGCCTTCTAGAAATGGTGAGTTTGTCATCTACAATGATGTATCATTAAAGGGAATTGATTGTATTCAGATGCAGAATGATCAGGTAATTAATTATACTTCAAGACAACTAAAATATCATGAGTATAATTATCCAACACATGATTTGGAATTAGCAACTGTGGTTTTTTTTCTTTGAAAATTTGGTGGCATAATTTTTACAGATCCAAATGTAAAATATATACTGACCATAAAAGTATGAATTATATATTCACTCAGAGGGAATTAAACATGAGGCAGAGAAGATGACTTGAACTGATAAAGGATTATGATTTCACGATCAATTACCATCCTGGAAAAGAAAACAAAGTGGAGGAATCCTTGAGTCAAAAACATCATGCATCATCAAGAATGTTACATTTGAAACAAGACCCCTTGATTATTGGTTTGATGAATTTTCTCTTGGATGTTATTGGTGCAAGAAATTCCTCTATTTTATTTCAGGTGTCAGTACATTCATCTATGTTAGATAGAATTAAACAATCATAGAAGGAAAACTGTGTGCTACACAAAAATATAGAATTGGTTAAAATGGCTAAGTTTCCAGAATTTAAACTTCATAAAGATTGTGTTTTGAGATTTGAAAAACGATTATGTGTTCCTTGTGATCCCCATCTGAAGAAATAATTTTTGTGTAAAGATCATTATCCTCTATTTTTAGTTCATTATGGTAGTACTAATATATACATAGACCGTTGGGAGTATTACTGGTGGGATGGAATGAAAAGATATATTGCTAATTTTATTGTGAAATATTTGACATGTCAACATGTTAAAGAAGAGAGACAACTAAAAAGGGGGATGCTTCATCCTTTTCTAGTTCTAGAGTGGAAATTGGAAAATATATCCATGGACATTATGGTCAAAGATATTTTCAGGTTAGATGGATTTACTCTTTCCATTGTATCTGTCTGTGATCCCAGGTTCACTTCTAACTTTTGGAAAGGCCTTTAAAAGTTTTTGCATATAGAATTAAATTTCACCACTTCTTTTCATCTACAATCTAATGCAATGTTTGAGAGAACAATTCAGACATAGGAGGATATGCTTCAAGCATGTTCAATGGACTACCAGGGAAGTTTGGGTCAACATCTTTCTTTAGGCGAGTTTTCTTATAAATACATTTTTCATTCCATTATATAGATGGAACCTTTTGAGGCATTATATGGGAAGTGGTGTTAAACTCCATCATTTGGGGATAAATTTGGGGAAAGGAAGTTGATGTGACTAGAATTAGTAAAGGAAATGGATGAGAAAGTGAAGATGATCCAACAACACACGAGGACAGGTCAGAGAAGGTAGAAACGTTATGTAGATGATAGGTGGAAAGAATTTTCTTTCAAGGTAGGTGATAATTTTTTTCAATGAATTTCACCATGGAAAAGTGTTATGAATTTTGGTAATAAAGGAAATCTAATTCCACGGTTCCTTGTACCTTATTAAATCCTAGAGAAAGTTTAACCAATCACCTACCAAGTAGCTTTGCCTCTAAGTTTATCTCAGGTGAACAATGTTTTTTATGTTTCAATATTGAGAAAGTATGTGCCAGATTCATCTCGTGTGTTGAACCCAAAAGTAGTTCAGCTGGAAGAGATCCTTTCTTATGAAGAAAAGCCTGTTCATATTCTTGATCATAGAGAGCATGTATTGAAAAATAATGTAATCTACTAGGTTATGGTTTTATGGAGAAACCACATGGTTTAAGAAGTAACATGAGATCTAAAAATGCTATGAAATAAAGGTACCCTCACTTGTTTAATAAGTAAATTGAAAAAAATTGCAAGGATGCAATTTCCAGGTGGGAATATTGTGACACCCCAAGTATTTAAAAATAATTTTAATATATAACGACATTCATGCAACACTGAGCCTCTGAAAAACAACAATTTTTTTAAGGATGAAATTATAACCTAGCTATTAAGCATAATTTTTCTTCTTATATGATTTTAATTAAAAAAACAAACTTACACGGTTGGGATTAGTAAGATATTTAAACTCTCATAGGATCAACTTAATTTTTGGTAAATAGTAACTTGACCCTTATGAATAGTAGGTTGACTCTTATAAATAGTAACTTGACCCTTATGAATAGAAATATGACTAAATTAATAGTAAACTCACCAATGAATGTATAAATAAAATTTAGGCATTTTATAAATGACAATATGTTCACAATATAAGTGTTGGTATTTCTATAAGCCATATATATTTAATTACAATTTTATGATTGATTTAATAATTTAAAATTAAATTTATTTTCTTAAAATGTAATAATAAATTATTATTTTATTATCTTATGCTTATAATATAATTATATGAGACCTTTATTAATTTTTCAACATGTTATAAAATTAGTTAGAGTTTTGAAATTGTTATTTTATGAATAAATTATGATTTTATTTAAAAATTAAATTTCTCATATTTAGAAAATTATTTTTATAAAATGGAGTTAATTTTTGAATTATACATATCCAGAAATGGTTGGGGGAATTTTTTTAATTTTTCTGAAATACTCTAATTTTTTATGTATAATGATATATGATTATTTACCGTATATATACATTATAGGTTAAATACACTATTCCTAAAATCATGGATGATGTAAGCACACTTGTTTTGAAATAACATTCTATCTTTAATATTTTTAGTCACAAGAATAGACACGATTTCTTATATTAAGCAAAATAATAAAATAATGATTAAAATAATAACCCCCCTCTTCTCCACTATAAATATCATCCCTCACCACCACTTCACCTCACACCTCTCCAGCTTTGATCATTGTCTAAATTATTCCCAATACTCTTCCCAAGTATTTCCTCACATCCAATACCTGATGGTATTACCAAAAGATGAAAACCAAAATCATTAAGGAGGATCTCAAGGAGAAGAGATCAAGAGGTAAAAATCCGCTTTCATTTTCTTCCATTTTCATTTCATTTCTTTTTTCTTTTCTTATACACTCTTCACATCCCATTTTTAAAGTGGCATTAAATCTCCATTATGCTCTATATAATGGGATTTTATCACGTTTATGTAAAAATTCATCATCATACTTCCTCTTATCTCCCTCTTATTCTCAAAATAAAGACACCGTCCGTGATGTGTCGATTTACCGACATCATGGAAAATGTGTTTTCAATTTCCATTAAATATATAAAAGATGGTTGTAAAACCATTTTAATGGTTTATAATGTTTAATATATAACATATTTTATGTTTGGAAATTAAAATCTAAACATAATATTAAATTATATAACGAAACTAGTTCGTGATTATCGAAGAACAACCAAAATAATCTAAACGAATATCATTAATGTTTTATCTAATTATTCATCATAATATATGAAAAAAATGATTTTTGGTATAATTTAATATTCTATAAACATATTAATACCATTTTATTCCACTTATTGAGTTTTTCATCCATTCTACAAGAAAATCCATTACAAACTGATAGTGGAAATCATGTAAAGAACTCACCCAAAACAATACGAAGAACAAAATATTATTAATAAATATGTGAAATGATATTATAAAATGATCATATAAGGTGTTATAAATATGAATATGTTTCTTTGAAATATTAATAATACTATTTTATCCATTATATAAGAGGTTTAAACACATTTTTAGTAAGATGAACCTGAGGTAAGGGAATTCATAACCTAATTTCCATTCTTTGGGTTAACCTTTTACTTCATTGATTTTTTCATTATAACATTATTAGTGTTATTAATGTTTAATATATTATGTATTATTATATGTATTTATAGTGTATACACATATTCCATTATTTTTATCAATTATAACTTCAAATATATAATAATTTAAGGGACGTTTTGTTAAAAACCCTCTTTTAATTTACTTTCTTTTTTAAATGGAATGATTTAAATGATGTAGGTAATATTATTTTATGATTATGTTATGGTTCTTGGGAATTTTTTATAATGAAGGGTGGGACCTATATATCCCTCCAATGAATTGGGTATGTTTATGTTGTAGGCCAGCTGTATGGTTACTCCAAGTGTAACTACAATGGTAACACATAAGGTAGCCGTAAGGGTTACATTTTAAGGTATCTTTAAGGGTTCCAAATCATAAGATAGCCTCTATGGTTACAATATTAAGTAAGTAATGGAACAATATACCTTTATGGTTTTATTTATGTTTTATGTAAATCACATGTTTCAAAATATAAGTATATGAAACTTTGTGGGTGATAAGTATACTTTTTTGAAAACGATTTCATATGTTTATAGGTATTCATGGACTAATGGTTTCTTTCCTTTTTTTTATATCCCTTACTATTCTTTTTATACTCATCCCGTGTTTGTAAATTTTTTCACATACTATAGGGATGTGTAAGATAATGAAGTAAGTCAAGTTAAATTTTATCAATATTTTTCAAAGAAATCATGTTATATTTTTAATGTTTTATGTTTTAGAAGAAATGGATACTATTTTAGTGGTACCCACTTTGTATGCTTCTGGGTTGATATTTATAAATTATGTCCTAACATTCTAAAACTCTAAACCTAAAAATATCCTCAATATAAAATAATTTAAATTATTGAATAAAACTCAAGATTATGTAATGATTAAGGCCGCGTCCATATAGTCTAGAATATTTCTCACAAATAAAGGAATGTGTAGACCCTGTATCAAATAAAACATTAGAAAAATATAATTAAACAAACAATGTACCTAATACAACTTCATTGGATGACCCAACAACTACTGACATGGTCACAAAATATCTCATTTCACCTGTCTTCTTATAATCTGGATACTTTCCATCATTTGGATCTTTCTTTGAAAAAATATTTACATAATGACCCATATCTCAACATTTAAAACACTAAATAGTTTTCTTCTCAGGATTAATATTAAGATCATTTTCATTATAATCTCGATCCATATTTCCAAACATACCACATTGAAAACACTTCCCAGTTTTGTTAATACATTCCCCATGGTGCTTTTTACTACACTTTTCAGAAATTAAAAATTGAACTTTATTACCTTCAAATTTCTTGGATCGATTCTTACCCATCAATTTCCATATGAACCCCTTCTTCTACTTGTTTTCAAAGTACATGTGATCATCATCAAACTCCATTTATACCCTATTAGCACATCAAAAAAGTTTCTAATAACATTTGAATTCATGGGAGGCCAATTACCTTCAATATATTGGCTTCAATCCTGAGTAAAAATGATTGATTTTGCTATCAATATCCCAAATAAGATTTGGAGCGTACCTTTCCAATCAGGTGAAGTGTCACACCTGGTTTTTCTTATTTTGGCTTATGTTCCGGTTCGATGGGAATCTTGGAATTTTTATTAGGTTATGAGTTTGATAAGTGTTGAGTTTTGAAGTCTTCCCTTGTCTATTTTTTCCGTGTTTGGACCTTGGTTCATTTGGGAGTTTTTGGAGAATTAAAAAAAAAATTGTCTTGGCAGTGCCCTAGGCATAGTTGGCACACGATTTTATAAACTGTGCAGCCGAACCCAGATAACTGTGCAACAGATGAAAAACCTTCCACATTGTTAGTGCACAACTATGAGGTCAATCCCAGGTACCCATTAGGTCAATCCATCTGTGGGAAGTGGTTGCCGCTTGATTGGCACACAGTTTAGTAAGCCATGCGGCCTAACCGTACACCTCGCTCAGACATGCAATTTTAGGGTTATCCAAGTTAACCCCATTTGGGTTTCTAACCCAAATCACTCTCCTCCTCCCCCACGTGGCTCGTCCGACCCTATGAGATATCCCCCATTTCCTCAATATTCCCACATCCTTCTAGGGTGATTTCAAGTGGAAATATTCAAAGATTTGGTTGGATCTCTCAATGTAAACCCCTCCTCTAATCTCCCTCTTACTTCTCCTCTCAATCCTTCTCGGTTTTCTCTTCTCCCATGGTCATGTTGACCAAGGGTTTTTATTTACCATCAATTATGTTGGGTATGTTTCTCATTAAGGTTTTCTCTTTATAAATCTAGGGTTTTTGGACCATCGTGGAGTGTTTTTGGTGGTGCGGTGTCTTTGCGCCATGGATCCGAGTTATGTTTTTCCCATGCACTTACCTTTTTAATTTAAGAATCATTAATTTCATGCTTTTAGAACATTATTTGATTTATATATATTGATGTATGATCATTGGTTTAATTATTTAGTGTGAAAAGTGGTGTTTTATGCCTTGGATTATGTCAAATGGAATTGTTCTGTTAAATAACGCACACCAAGTGCTCGATTAAATGCCCGGTTGGATTTTATGAGTAATTTTTTATGTAAGAAGCATGTTTTGGTTTTGTGAATATATTGGTATTATGATAAATTTTAACACCCCATGATTTCATAGTACGTTATCTCTTTAAATTAATTCAATAGTTTGTGCTACACGCAACACCAAGTTCAAGCGTATCACGACCTATCAAACCAGCCATTTTAAAATGTGGTTATGAATAGTATTAAACTCATTTTGAATTTTATATATATCCTATATAATTTTAACATTCACATTTTGTGTTTATTAGATATAATATAAGGATAAATTCAATTTTTCAGATAAAAGAAGTATTTTTCAAAAAATGCAGTTTTTCCACCTTTTAATGGAGAACCCTTTTTAAAAAAAATATTTGAAGCTTTTATATATTAAATTTAATGAATATAAATTATTATTTAAAATATGGACATAGAAATTTAGTTTAGATGATTTTTTTTTACTTTTTTGATAACTTTCATATTTTGAAGAATAGTGAAAAATACTAAATTTTAATTAAAAACAACTTTTTTAATAGAAATAATTTATAGTGTTAAATTATAATTTTGAGTGGTTTTAAAGTATAATTAGATTATATTTTTATCATTTAATATAATTTAGCTCATTGTATGTAATTTTACATTTAAATTGTACATAAACACATGTAAACCTTTTGATAGTTTTTACTTCTTAAAAACCCGCTTTCTGGTTTTGACAACAGGAATTAATTTTAAATTAATTAATGTAACTTATATGTTTTGAATTTGGTAAAATAGAAATCATTTTTGAATTTAGAATATCAAAATTTTCTTTTGGTGAATTTTTGGTATTTTTTTGAAAATATTCAATTTTTGACGAATAGTGAAAAACACTATGTTGTAGATAAAAACCGACTTTTTCATTTAAATAATTATTTTTAATAAAAAATCTATATTAAAGTCAAAATGGATACATAATACATATATTAGTCCAATTTAATTCATTAGAGTAATTTTATAATAATATTAGACATATAAAATTTTATTGAACTTTTTTAACGTCTTTTACTCACCTTCTAGGCACATTTACAAATTTGTATAAAATGTAATTTTACCGCTTCTGTGAATTGAATTTCAAAAATCCAAGAGACACGGTTGACATCAGTAAGTAAAATTTGGTCCAATAGTATGAAAATAAGTTTCGATGAATAGTAACTTTTGAATTTTATTTACCATGATTAAAAGTAAATAAGGTAATTAAAGGTAAAAATAATATTAAATTACCCAAACACATGTACTAATTATATTGGATATTTTTTTTCGACCAAAATAAATCTTATAAAAAAAATAAGATCCTTTTGATCCATTTGGGTTAGATTAAGACATTTATTATATTTTATTTAAAGAAGAGTTAAAAGTGTTAAATTCAAAGTTTAATAACTAAACCATTTTTAATATAGGGTAACACATAATATAAATTAGACTATAAATATTTATTAAAAATATAAAAAAATTTCCTACATCATGGTATTTTATTTATAATTTTTAGACATTAAATAATTAAATTTATTTATGACACAATGATGATGCAGTAATTACCTTATTAATGAAAGATTGAAATAATTGATGTTATAAATATTAAAATAAATGTAAATTGAAACTTTTGATTCCATCCATTAATTTTATAGGTGAATATGAAATGTTAGGGTTTATACAATGTATTTTTTTTGAAGTAATCAAGTTTTTACAACTTTCACAAAAACCAAATACTAAATAGTGTTAAAATTGACATAAATGTGTTTTTAAAACAAATACTATATTATTAAATGATATAATATTCCTAAAAATCTAATATTAGGCCAAAGGACTTATATAATTTTATATATGTCATTAATGAACCACTTAATCTTATCTTGACATTTTATAGTAACTATATTAACCATGTAATATAAAAATACAAGAAGACATGGTAAAAGTTAAACTATTTAACTAAGAGTTAAATATAAAATACAAGGTTAATGTGGTGACCTAAACTTTTCTAAAACCTGTTTATTGAGTGGGATTAGACCCATACCCACCTTATCCTAGAAATAAATATATTTGGAGGTTTTATAAACCAAAAATGATTTTATAATAAATTAATATTTCAAGCTTTTCCTAAAGTGACCCTCACCTCTCTTATAAAAGGGTACTTCCCCTTCTCTTAAATTCACACCTCCAAAGCCATTTGGATCGGCCAAAACCTGATCAAATATCCTCCCAACTACCCTAAATTCATCATATAGGCCTTAATTTGATCATAAATTCAACCTAAGGAGCCCTTTTGTTCAAATTAAAAGGAAGCACCCAAAGAAGAGGTAATTATTTCATCACCCTTTTCAAAGTTCTTTTCTTCTTATTCCACTTCTTATTTCTTTGTAATTTCCATACTAAAATAATAAATCTAGTACATTATACATACTGATATGTTATTATAAATATGGTAAAACCATATTCATTATTCTATCCATCATATGTATGAGAAAGTCACTATACGTGCGTACGAACGACTTACCGTCTCCACGCTGTGGTGTAGCTTGTTATTCAACACTAAATTATTTAGATGGGTATAATAATGAATATAATTAATTTAAATAATGAATATAATGTGATAATAATTATGTATATATAATATACCATCCAATTAAACACTGTTTTACCATCGATAGAATGATATTGTCGCTCGTACGTACGTACGACTTAGCGTCTCCACGACGCGATGAGATTCATCTTCAACGATCACCATTCAAGAATTTTTATTATTATTATATATATATATATTGATTAAGTATGATATATCTGAAATAATATTTCTACTATATTTATGTATATAAATATATTTTGTTTACTCACTTTCATACTATATGATAAGAAAACAGAAACAATGTTCATGCGTACGTACGGACTACCGTCTCCATGAATGGTGTTTCAATTTCATATATCTATCTATTATAAATATTTATATTATGAATATATATGATATATAAATAATGTTTTATATTTTTTAAGTATTTAAATCACGATCTAACTGATACAATCAAGAATAACAAGTTAAAACACACACGATAAAGAAAGCAATTATTACCCAAAATGTTACTTGAACATTTAAATTATTACTAAATGGGTAGTATAAATTCATTAATGAATCATATATGATAGCATAAATATTAATATGGTTCTTGTATAATTTAATAACATACTATGGTCATTATACAGGAGGTTAAACGTACCCTCGACTAAAGGAAAGTACAAGGTAAGATTTAATTCTTCAATCTCATTATTATTTGAGATTGTTTATGTGTAAGTATTCACTGGGACATATTTATCATTCAAGTTCATGTTTCATAAAAATGTTTTCAAAATCTATCTTTTACAGTTTTATTTAAGGGAATCTTTAACTCAATCATCATTTTAAATGTTTTAAAGATTTATTATTTTAAATCTATTTAATTAATGTTTGTTTTTACAAAATGATTTTAAGGATTTATTTATATGGACATGAATGTTTTAAAATGTAAATTAATTTCAAAAGTTTCAAAGTGGTGTGAGAAAATTTGATTAAAAAATATCTATTAAATTTGTTCCTTTATAAATTTTGCGACTTTTAAATGATTTCATGAAAAAAGGATATTTCTCTTAAAGAGTTTTACTGATCATTTCAACTATGTCAACATCCTTTATTGGAAATTATTCCTGATTGAGGTTTATTTATTATAATACAATGTTTTTTATTGTATTGAATGAGTTATGATATGTTTGAATATAGATGTTCTGTTTTTATACCATTCATGGTTTACAATTAAAGTATTGACATTTCATATGCTAGTTTTAATATGAATGTTTATGTTATGTTTCACCCTTTTCATATAAGGGATTCATTGGACTTAGTAAGTGACGGGTGGGGCCCGATATAGCCCCTCGATGCATCAGTAGGTCTCATGAGACAAATTAGTGTCTTGGTACAAGGCCTTGATTTTTTTTATTTTTAGTCTTGGCATGAGGCCTTTACTATATGATTATGATTTCTGACATTATGTATTCTCTCGTTATGAAATTAATTATTACATGTGATTATTAGACTAGTAGAATATCCTTGTGCATGTTTATATGGTAATGTTTGATTTTTTTTTTCATATTATGATTAATTTTATGTTTAAAAGGATGTTGTTTTTATTACACATCTTGCCTTAAAAGTTTATAGCTTCCGCTAAATTGTTTACCCTTATTGAGCATCTGAGATCACCCCTTTCTTATGTTTTGTTTTCCCAGGATTCCAAGAAGTGTATTATGATTGATATTTAGGGTTATTCTAGGAGAATAATAGTGTTATAAAAGTATTATTTATCTTGTGTTTTATGTATTAATGTGTATTGTAACATTCATGTATGTAATCTATTTTCCAAGACTGCTAAACTGATCAGTCCTTCAAGAATTGATTCCTTATAATCATGCTAATGTATTAAATTAATGCACCGGATCTAGGATTCTGGGTTTAGGGTGTTACAGTTGGTATCATAGGAAGTTTAGTACAAACATTGGAAACTAGATTTAGAAAAACTCTGATTAGAGAACATTACCCTAAGATAGACTTTGAGGATTAGTATAGATGAACTTCCTAGAATTTTGGTAATGTAGAGATTTTGTGATTTTTCCAAGAAATAAATCTCTGTCTAGATACTACAAGTGGACGTGGTTCTGGCACAGATGTACCTAGGAGTAAAAACTCTGATAAGTAGTTTTGGTCTTGACCCAAGGAATCCTGGTACACGACAACAGGCCTTACTACGCACCTGGTTTGACACTCCCAGGGGATATGCTTAGGATAATTCACATTTTATTTACAAACCATTATGAAGGATTTATGAGTAAATATGTCAGCAAAGAAACCATTTTTATGAGACTAGATGTGTGAAAATATTCAATTAATGTTGTTAATAATTCTAGTTTTTGGATTATACATTATGATACAATATAACCTAGTATATTTCGTCATATAGAAATGGCATCCAGTAGAAGGAATGAGAACTCAAGAAATATGCATGATCCAAAGAGTAAGAAGGATCCTATCTTTCATGGTCTTAAGCCAACATTTTGAAGGGAAATAGCCTCCCATGTATTCTCATCATTTGAGGAAATATTATCACGTGTTAATAAGAAAAGTAAAGAATTCTCTGAGTCTTATGGATTTGAAGGGAAGCCATAAAAGAAGAGGATGGTAGAGATAAAGATGGATACAGGGAATAAGGGAAAGAATGATTTTACCATATGTGATAACTGTGGAAAGAATGTCCCTAGGAAGTGCTTAAAATGACTGAGTGTTTGTTATAAGTGTGGAGAAAAGGGTCATCAAGAAAAATAATGCAAAGCGAACAAAGAAAAGACTAGTATTCAGTGTTTCAACTATAGTGAAATGGGGAAATATGCAAATAAATGTCTTAATAATCAAGGAAATATAGCTTATAAGAATCAAAGGGATCAAGTTCAAGCACAAGCTGTTACTACGGTTGATGTGGAATAATTAATGTATTTGTGCTTCTGGATTGAATAATTATGTCATTTGAGTACTGTATCAATGATGTGCCGGTTATGTGAATTATGAAAATAAATAAGGATTATACTGAAGTACTATTTCATTGAGGATTTCAGATTTTATGGTACTATGAAAAGTTACTCAATATCAAGTTAATTTTTTTTGGAAAATACATGGTTGAGGGAAAGATAAACCTTAATATGGTCCTGATACCGAGATAAGTGATTTGGATAAAGTAAATTGGGTATTATTGACATCCTTGGAACTAATTAATGGTTTGTTTAAAAAGTGGTTCATACCATCATTATTGGGAGTTTTCAACATTTTTTAATTTAAGGTGTATATCCAGTATTCTTTGTTTTACACAAGGAATGAGGAAGAATGAATGTATTCAATATGGTTTTCTAGTAATTCAATTTATTACCATGTTTTAATAGAATACACAATGAAGGTATTCACATGTATATTATGTGACCTTCCTTATAAATTTTGGACTATGAGTTTAGACAGAAGTATTGTGGATAAGTCTAAAGTTTGGAATGGATTAAGTTTAACATTGGATACTATTTTTTAATGTTAAATCATTTCTTAAGATTATTTTTGGATTGTTATAAAAAGGAAAACCTGGAGGTTGGGCGACAACCCGTCGCGTCCGGTAAGGCCGCGAGACTTGAAGCCGCAACTGAAGTGCGACAAGGGTACATCACCTACCACTGGCCTACATGATGTTCTAGTTTGTATAATATAGTTATTTTTTAAATGGTATAAAATATGAATTATAAATTCATTTTTTTGAAACCCTATACGATTAGGTTTAATAGAAAATTTTTGAGTTCTATTATCTTTTGGAGAGAAAGATGAGTTTGTGGTAGAAATTAGTTAATAGATGGAACTCTACTTGTCAATTATTTTTTTCTTTTTTTCTTATTCTATGAAGAAATTAATTCTTAAAAATTAGGGAAAGGATCTCAAAACCAAAAATGTGTTATCCTAATACCTTATGTTTTGTTGAACCGATGATATTTTAAATCATCAAAGATTTATGGTTTTGAGGCCCTCAATTTTCCATTTATTGTTCACGTGTTTGTGATTGATGACCTCAATAACTCCCTATAAATATTTATGTTTTTCCTCCAATTATGTGTCTATAATTTCCACCAATGTTCTTATATTCAAAACCCTAATTTGGTGGTGACTTTTTCATTACCCTTTCCCTCTTATTGAGACTAAATTTTATTAACCCTATTTCCGATGTGGTTTTTCCACAAAGGTATTTTCTATTTTCAAACTTTTATTTTCTAAGAAAAATTTCAAATTGTGAGGATTCAATTTATTAAAATAGGGGAGAATGTAACACCCCAAGACTTCATAGTACGTTATCTCTTTAAAGTAATTCAATAGCTTGTACTACACACAACACCGAGTTCAAGCACATCACGACCTATCAAACTAGCCGTTTAAAACGTGGTTATAAATAGTATTAACCACATTTTTAATTTTATATATATCCTATATAATTTTAACATTCATATTTTGTGTTTATTATACATAATATAAGGACAAATTCAATTTTTTAGATAAAAGAAGTATTTTTCAAAAAATGCAGTTTTTCCGCCTTTTAATGGCGAACCCCTTTTAAATAAAATATTTGACACTTTTATATATTCAATTTAATGAAATTAAATTATTATTTATAAGAGGTACATAAAAATTTAGTTTGGATAAATTTTTGGTACTTTTATGATAACTTTCATATTTCAATGAATAGTGAAAAATACTAAATTTTAATTAAAAACAACTTTTTTAATCGAAATAATTTATAGTGTTAAATTATACATTTTAGTGGTTTTAAAGTATCATTAGATTATATTTTTATCATTTAATATAATTTAGGCCATTAAATGTAATTTTACATTTAAATTGTACATAAAATCATGTCAATCTTTTGATAGTTTTTACTTCTTGAAAACCCGCTTTCTGGTTTTGACAATGGGAATTAATTTTAAATAAATTAATAAAAATTATATGTTTTTAATTTGGTAAAATTTACATCATTTTTTAATCTGGAATATAAAAATCGTCTTTTAGTGAATTTTTGGTATTTTTCTCAAAATATTCAATTTTTGATGAATGGTGAAAAATATCGCGTTGTAGATAAAAACCGATTTTTTCATTTAAATAAATATTTCTAATTAAAAATTTATCTTAAATTAAAAATAGATATATATAATACATATATTAGTCCAATTTAATTCATTGGAGTCATTTTATAATAAGATTAGACATATAAAATTTTATTGAACCTTTTTAACGTCTTTTACCCACCTTCTAGGAACATTTGCAAATTTGTATAAAATGTAATTTTACTACTTCTATTAATTTAATTTAAAAAAATATGAGAGAAAAAATTGAAATCAATAAGTAAAATGTGGTTCAATAGGATGAAAATAATTTTTGGTGAATAATAACTTTTGAATTTTATTTACCACAGTTAAAAGTAAATAAGGTAATTAAAGGTAAAAATAATATTACAATAACCCCAACACATGTAATAATTATATTTTATAAGTTTTTTTAGACAATAATAAACCTTAGGACAAAAATAAGATCCTTTTGATCCATTTGGGTTAGATTAGGACATTTATTATATTTTATTTAAAGAAGAGTTAAAAGCGTTAAATTCAAAGCTTAATAACTAAACCATTTTTAATATAGGGTTACACATAAGATAAATTAAACTATAAATACTCATTAGAAAGATTAAAAATTTTATTGCATCATGATATTTTATTTATAAATTTTATACATTAAATAAGTAAATTTATTTATGACACAATGATGATGTAGTAATTACCGTATTAATGAAAGATTAAAATAATTGATGTTATAAATATTAAAATAAATTTAAATTAAAACTTTTGATGCCATACACGAATTTTTTAGGTGAATATGACATGTTAGGGTTTATTAAATGTATTTTTTTCTAAGTAATAAAGTTTTTATGATTTTCAAAAAAACAAAATACTAAATAGTGTTAAAATTGACAAAAATGAATTCTTAAGACAAATTCTATATTATTAAATGATATGATATTCCTAAAAATATAATATTTGGCCAAAAGACTTATATAATTTTATATATGTCATTAATTAACTACTTGATTTTCTATTGGTATTTTATAGTAACTATATTAGCAATGTAATATAAAAATATAAGAATACATGGTAAAAGTTAAACTATTTAACTAAGAGTTAAATCTAAAAGATGAGGTTATTATGGTAACCTAAACTTGTATAAAACCTATTTCTTGAGAGGAATTATACCCATACCCAACTTATCCTAAAATTAAATACATTTGGATGTATTATAAACCGAAAATTATTTTATAATAAACTAATATTTCAAAATTTTCCTAAAGTGCCCCTCACCTCTCTTATAAAAGGGTACTTCCCCTTCTCTTAAATTCACACCTCCAAAGCCATTTGGATCAGACAAACCCTACTCATATATACTCCCAACTACCCTAAATTCATCCTAGATGTCTTAATTTGATCATAAATCCAACCTAAGGATTCTTTTTGTTCAAATCAAAAGGAAACACCTGAAGAAGAGGTAATTATTTCATCATATCTTTGAAAGTTATTTTCTTCTTCTTCCACTTCCTCTTTATTTGTTATTTACATAATAAAATAATAAATCCAGTAAATTATAAATAATGAGATGTTATTATAAATATGGTAAAACCATATTCACTATTCTATCCATCCTATGAATGGAAAAGTCACCATACGTGCGTACGAACGGCTTACCGTCTCCACGTCGTGGTGTAGTTTGTTATTCAACACTATATTATTTGGATGAGTATAATAATGAATATAATTAATTTAAATAATGAATATAACATGATAATTATTATTTATATATAATATACCATCCAATTAAACACCGTTTTTCTATCGATAGAATGATATTGTCGCTCGTGCGTACGTACGGCTTTTCGTCTCCACGACGCGATGAGATTCATCTTCAACGATCACCATTAAAGAATTTTTATAAAAAAAAATATATTTATTAATTATGAGATATATAAAATAATATTTCTACTATATTTATGTATATAAATATATTCCATTTACTTACTTCCATACTATACGATAAGAAAAAAGAAACAACATTCATGCATACGTGCGGACTACCGTCTCCATGAACGGTGTTTCAATTTCATATATCTATCTATTATAAATATTTATATTCTGAATATATATGATATATAAATAATATTTTATATTATTTAAATATGTAAATCATGATCTAAGTGATACAATCAAGAATAACATGTTAAAACACGTATTATAAAGAAAGCGATTATTACCTGAAATGTTACTTGAACATGAAAATTATTATTAAATAGGTATTATAAAGTCATAAATGAATCATATATGATATCATAAATATTAATATGGTTTTGGTATAATTTAATAACATACTATGGTCATTATACAGGAGGTTAAACACACCCTCTACTAAAGGAAAGTACAAGGTAAGGTTTGATTCCTCAATCTCATTATTATTCGAGATTGTTTATGTGTAAGTATTGAATGGGACATATTTATCATCTAAGTTCATGCTTCATAAATTTTTTTTCAAAAGGGATCTTTTACAGTTTTATTTAAGGTAATAATTAACTTGATCATCATTTTAAATGTTTAAATGTTTTATTATTTTAAATCTATTTAATTAGTGTCCATGTTTTCAAAATGATTTTAAGTATTTATTTATATGAACATGAATGTTTCAAAATTTTAATTCCTTTCAAAAGTTTCAAAGTGGTATGAGACACTTTTATTCAAAAATATATTTTAAATGTATTCCTTTATAAATTGTGAGACTTTTAAATAATTTCATGAAAAAGGGATATATCTCTCAAAGAGTTTTACTGATAATTTTCAAATACGATGAGATACTTTACTGGATATTATTAATGATTGAGGTTTATTTATTATAATACAATGTTATATATTGTATTGAATGAGTTATGATATGTTTGTCTATGGATGTGCTATTTTTATACCATTCATGGTTTACAGTTAAAGTATTGACATTTTGTATACTAGTTTTAATATGAATGTTTATATTATGTTTCACCCTTTTCATACGAAGAATGCATTGGACTTAGTAAGTGATGGGTAGGGCCCACTATATCCCCTCGATGCATCGGTAGGTATCATGAAAAAAATTAGTGTCTTGGCATAAGGCCTTGACAAATTTTTTAATTGTAGTCTTGGAACGAGGACTTGACTATGTGGTTATGATGTCCGACATTATCCATTCCCTTGTTATGAAATTAGTTATTACATGTGATTATTTGACTAGTAGAATATCCATGTGCATATTTATATGGTAATGTTTGATTTATTTTTTCCATATTATGTTCAAGTTTATGTTTAAAAGGCTGTTTTTTTATTACACATCTTGCCTTAAAAGTTCATAGCTTCCGCTAAATTATTTACCCTTACTGAGTATTTGAGCTCACCCCTTTCTTATATATTGTTTTCCTAGGATTACAAGAAGTGTATTATGATTGATATGCAGGGTTAAGCTATGGTAATAATGGAATTATCAAAGGATTATTTATCTTGTGTTTTATGTATGAATGTGTAATGTAACGTTCATGTATGTAATATATTTTCCAAGACTGCTAAACTGGTCAGTCCTTTAGGACTTGATTCCTTGTAATCATGCCAATGTATTAAAATAATGCATCAGATCTGGGCTTCTGGGGTTAGGGAATTACATAAATGAAGTCTTGGGTTCCTTATATGTGTTTTCCAAGTGGTTTTGGGCTTTATAAATAAATGAGGAATGGATTTTAGGGTGTTTTGGCATGTGTTGATGATGAATGGACCTTTTGGAACTTTTATAATAAATGGTTTACTTTAAAATGTAGTGTGAAATTTTTAAGAGAATTATGTAGATGATATTGAAATGGAAAGTGGTGTGTTTACACCAATTTATGAAAAGTGGATTTTTATCATTAATAAATGCTGGTTTTGTGAAATGCTTAATGTCTTGTTTAGAAGATTTGTGAAAATGATGAAAGTGTTTATTATGAAAACTCTGTTGAATGTTTATCATGACTTGTCTATGGGATATCTTCATTGGGGAATGCTCTAGATCCATTATCAAATTTCCTAGGTTGGGACTCTTTGTATTATATTTATTATATGGAATGATATCGTTCCTTGGGGTGACTCGGGATGAGGCCTGTTGTCAGACTATTAGTATGATATGCCTATGATTGGATGCTCGGATGACATCAGTTGGCTCACCCCCTTTATACCTGAGATAAGGGAACCTGTCATAGTGATAGAATTTTCTAAGAAAAAATGTTTCACTAGATATATTACGCACTAGCTGGTGACCCATATTAGGTGGATATAATTGGGTGTATTACTATGGGAATGGGCCCCTCAATCTATCCTAAGTTAGGGTGGTCGGGTGTTTAAGGTGTTTTTGATTTCATCATGTGTGGCATGATGTTGGGGATGGGTGGAATGTATTATTATGTTATGGATTAATCACGATCTTATAGGTTCACCCATGTTCAATAGTACATATCTTCTTGTAGGTATGTTTGAGATACTTGCATGCTTATTACCATTTCCCATGTTATATGGTAATTATGGTTCCTACTTGTGTGGTGTTTTTCATGGAAAATTATGTGTATATTTAAAAAGGTTTTATGAAAGTTGTTTTTAATGAAAAGTGTTTTATCCTATTTTGTTCATGTTGAAAATGTAAGCATCACTTTCCCCTTGAAAATGTTAATGTTTCACTATTGGTAATGAACCAGGTTTCGTAAGTGATGAATAGAAATGGGTCGTACTTTGTTTTAAAGTAAAATGTGTAGAAAATATTACTTTTATAAATTTTATTTCAAATATGAAGTTGATTTTTCTTATATATTAAAGAAGTGCATTGGTAATAGAATATCAAGATAACTTACAAAGTTTTAATACTCACAGCTAATGTTATTTTCTATTTTTATTCTTTGGTGCAGGTTTTAGCTTCAGTTCGATTGCCTTGGGTGGTAGTTGATCTTTGTGTTGGAGAGTGACCCACAGGGTCACATGGAGATCGTAGATTGTTTGGTTTGGTTGGTATTGTTGTGTAGTTTGATTTTATTTTCAGATTTTGTATAAAGGATGTTCAGTTCAATTTTATTTGTATTGGAATTATTCATTCACCTTTCTATTGTCTAGTTTCTTTATTATTTATTAGGTGAAATCATTCCCTTGTGTACTCTGTTGATGCCTGAAACTAGTTTCCATTCTGCGGGGATTGGGAATGCCCTTTGTTCTATGCCACAGATCAGATCGTGTGACCAGTTCAGGGTTTACCTTGGTTGGTTTGGGAAAAAATGGTATCAAAGGAAGCTTGTCTCTTAGAGGACCCTACTTTTTAGAGTTCCCATTGTTACTTGGGGATGTCAAGGTAGATGGAGTAGGATTTTCGGGACTTGAGGGGTAGGTTCGAGAAGAGCATCATGAAACCTTTCTCATTCTGATCCTCAGGTTTTCATGGGAAGTATGGTTTTCTTAGTTTTTCGGTCTTTAGGTATTTCTTGGAGAATAAGATATGATAAGGGAGTTGGGCCAATGGTCTCTTTGAGCATGCAGGGCCTAGAAATCCATGTGGAGCTAAGGGAATGGTCCTAGAAGGCTCTCAGTATTGGTGGTGTGTTTGGCACATGGCCACCAACTATATGTTCATGTCACCCACCAACACTAGTTCCATCATGTGGGTCTCCTTGAATATTCTTGAGCTCTAAAAAATGTTTTGAAAATCCCTATGTGAGAATTGTGGAAACAGGTTTTAATGGAATGATTGGATTATGAAAACTGGAAAATATATTTTAATAGTTTACATTAAGAAAAGTTTTAGAATGTTGGGTTTTTAAAAAAAAAATATTTTGGTAAAGTAGACAATGGAAAGAGGATTTGGTGAATTTTTAAAAATGGAAAATAATTGTTTGAAAGGGAATGTTTTATTTGAAATTTATTTTGAATGAAGAATTAATGGGATTTGATTATATAGATATTATGAAATAGGATTTTTTTTGAATTTTTGGAAAATGTTTCAAAT
This sequence comes from Viscum album, assembly GCA_963277665.1. NCBI lineage: Eukaryota > Viridiplantae > Streptophyta > Magnoliopsida > Santalales > Viscaceae > Viscum > Viscum album. Next base: position 767,297,396 of record OY728137.1, read on the forward strand.
GAAACAAAAATGATTCTTGCTGAAAATTCATGAGATTCTATTTTCAAGTATGATAAAATGGTTTTTTATTGGAATATGAAAAATGAATTTTTGACTTGGTGGTTAGTGAGAGGTTCATGATATTTTAAATGTATTAAATGAATTGGTTTATAAGATGAGTTTTTTTTTGTTTTAGCCTTTGGTGTTCTCATTGGTTCTCACATCTATAGTGGTTTGTGGAAATGTAGATGATGCCTAGTATGACGGGGTGGATGGATGCTTGGGTGGCATGGAAATACGCATGTGAGTGAGACTCGATGGAACAACACCAGTGAGTGTGCAAAATCCACCAAGTTGTTTTATTTTCCAATAGTGTTTTAAGCTATAAATTATTGTGTTTTTGTAAGCCAATGGTTATGTGGCGGGTTTTTTAGTGTCTTAGAAGTGTTGTTTATTTTTTTTATGCTCTTTATCATGATCTAGAAGTGATAATCTTGTTGCATCCTATGTTGATATTTTGTTGGTATATCGGTCTTGAATCAATGTCTTAGTTGGCTTTTAGAAAAGTTTATGGCAAGCCTTTGAGTTGCTTTTTGTTCTATGTGATGTTTTGGGTTCATGATTTGGTTTTGATAGAGATTGTGGTTCCCTTGTTGCCTTGTGTTATCCCCCATATAGATGTGATGGATATTGTGGTATGGATATGGATAGTTTTATGTTAGAAATATTTCTTTTTGATCAACCTAAGGATTTCATTTGCGGGTTTCAAAAGATAAATCCACATCTTTGAAGGATTACCTAGCCCATTTTTTGGAATTGAGAGTTGTTTGGGCTCAATATAAGGTGATTTTATTTTATGATAATTATCTTAGTTATAACATTGATTTTCAATGATGTTTTGTGTGTGTGTTCCTTGTTTATTTTTCTCCTTTTTCGGAGTGAGAGAGAATGGTGATGTGTATCCTTAAGTCCATATTTGGGAAAAAGTGTGTTGTTTGAGGTGGTGAGTTTCATGGTGTGTCACAATCCTTTGTTTCTACCTGGGAGTGTTATGTGGCATCACATGGAAATAGAATAAGGGGTTATGGTTTGGGATTAAATGCTTATGACTATGAGGTAGTAGATGCTTAATACATCAGAGCTTTAGTCATAGGTCTTGGTGTGAAGCTGGCGCATAGTCAGGAATCCCGGGGGTTTAAGGTGTTTGCCTAAGTTCAAGCCATTACCATTACAGTGATGTAGTTCTAGTGTTTTTATTGTGGTTTATCTTCACTGTGAATTTCCTATTGTCAAAAAGAGCATTGTGGGATTAAACCTCACACAATATCTATGGTTATGCCTTCTTGGATGCGAGTTTCTAGTCAGTGCTCTTGTGTGGACCACCCATGTGTATCGGGCATGGTCTTGTATTTTATTCGTCCATAGGCCAAGAGTGTCGGGTTGTTGTCGGATGTGGTTTCAGTGGTCCAATCATTGGGACCCTTCCCTCCCCTCCCCATGTGGTGGGAGATTTTGGTCTGTGTGGGATGTTTTGACTCAATTCCTATTCCCCCCATTTGGGAGTGGGTGGTTTAAATTCTCTTGTTACATCCTTAGTTTTGGTTGGTAGGATGTTGTGGAAGGGTTTTGGTTGGAATGTGTGGGAAAGGCTCAGTGTTATCTCATGTTGAGTTTCTGTTTGGTCGGTGATGGTTAGTTCATAATGGTGGGGATACCCACTGTGGGTCTCATTGAGTATTCTCTTAAGATTTCATCAGATTCTAGTTTATTTCTAATGATGGGGAGTATGTTCGAGCCTCCCCTCTACTGGTGATCTATTTCTGGGTTGGTTTTGATTTGATATAGTTGAATTTTATTCTTTTAAAGTTGTTGATTTTTTAGTTTTCTCCTTAGTTTGGGTGAGCATTGGGATTCTTGGGAGAAGCCCAACAATTTTTTTTTGATTGTTTGTGGATGTGGTGGCTTCATACTTCCTTAGTTCCCAGAAAGTAGTTTTGGGTTGTTATTTTTCTTTGGGAAATGGGATAGAGTCCCGTTAATAGTGGGGGAAATGTTCTTTTCTTAAGAAGTGGAATCATGTTGATGTGGAATCCTTAGGCATTGATAAATTAACTGTAAAGTCACATGGCTTCCTGGGGGAGGAAAGCATTAATGGTGTGGAGAATTGTCACACCCAGTTTTTTATGTTTTGTCTTATGATCTGGTTTGATGGTAATCCTGGTCTTTTTCTTAGGTTTCGAGTGTGATGGGTATTGAGTTTTGAAGTGTTCCATTGTCTAGTTTTTTCCCATGTTTGGCACTTGGTTCAATTTGGATTTTTTTGGAGAAATCTGGAAAATTTTGGATTGGAAGTGCCCTACACAAGGTTGGTGCACATTTTGATAAACTATGCAGCTGAACCTAGGTAACCATGTGGCATGTATAGAACCTACCACATGGTTAGCACATTGTCATGTATTAAGTCCCATGTAATTGTGTGGTTGATCTATCCATGGAAAGTGTCCACCGTATGGTTGGTGCATGGTTTGGTAAACCATGCGTCCTAACCAACCCCATTCCCAAACAGAAAAATTTAGTGTTTTCCAAGATTAACCCTTTCTGGGTTTTAACCCAACTAACTCTCCTACTCCCTCATGTGGCTCGTTTGACCCTAGAAGGGATTTCCCCTCTTCCTCAAGTCTCCCACATCCTTCTATGGTGATTTCAAGTGGAAATCTTCAAGGGTTTGGTTGGATCTCTCAAGGTAAACCCCTCCTCTCAAATCACTATTCCTTCCCCTCTCATTCCTTCATGGTTTTATGTTCTCCCATGGTCATGTTGACCTAGGGTTTTTATTTACCTTTTTTTTTGTGGTTTTGATCATTAAGGGTTTTAATTCTTAGATCTAGGGTTTTTAGACCCTCATGGAGTGTTTTCGGTGGTGCGTTGTCATTACGCCACGGATCCGATGTAGGTTTTTACCATGCACTTGTCATTTTAATTTATGAATCATTAGTTTCATGATTTTAGAACCTTAATTGATTTATAAATATTAATTTATGATCATTGGATCAATTATATGGTGTTAAAAGTGCTGTTTCATTCCTTGTTTTATGATAAATGGAATTATTGTGTAAAATAACACACAACATGTGCTCAATTAAATGTCCGGTTGGATTTTATGAGTAATTTGTGATGTATAAAGCATGTTTTGGTTTTTTGAATATATTGGTATTATAAAAAATGATGTATTGGGTGCCTTATATGGTTTTACCAAGTGGTTTTGGGTTTTATAAATAAATGAGGAATAACTTTTCAGGTGTTTTGGAATGTATTACTGATGAATGGACTGTTTGGAACTTTTATAAGAAATGGTTTTCCTTAAAAGTGTAGTGTGAATGTTTTAAGAGGATTTTGTAATTGATTTTGAAATGTAAAGTACTATTTTTAAACACCTTTATGAAAATTGGATTTTGTATCATTGATAAATTATGATTTTGTGAAATGTTTAAAGGCCTATTTGGCAACATTGTGAAAATGAAGAAAGTATTTATTATGAAAACCTCTGTTAGATGTTTATCATGCCTTATATATGTAAAATGGATGGCATTTACTCACTATGGAATCCTCTAGATCCATTATCAGAGTTCCTCGATTGGGACTCTTTGCGTTCTATTTATTCTATGGCATGAGATTGATCCTTGGGGTGACTCGGGGTGAGACCTATTATTGGACTATTATTATTTTATGACTGTGATTGGATTCTTGGTTGGAATTGGTTGGATCACCCACTTTATATGTGATACATGAGAACCTGGCATAGTGAGAGAATTTTTTGATAATGATTATTGCACCGTATAGATTATGCACTAGAGGGTGGCCCATAGCAGGGGATATAATTGGGTTTATTACTATGTGGTTGGGCCCCTTAGTCTATCCTGATCTAGGATGATTGGGAGTTTAGAGCATTTTTGATTTTATCACATGTGGCATGCTACCGGGGATGGGTCTCATGTATTAGTATGATATGGATTATTCACAATCTCATAGGTTCACCCATTTCCATTAGTAATTAGATTCTTATAGTGATGTTTGAGATACTTTCATGCTTATTTCCATTTCCCTTGTTATATGATCATTATTTTTCTTACTTGTGTGGTGTTTTTCATAGAATGTGATGTGATGGTTTAAAAGTTTTTATGATTTTTTTAGTGAAAGTGGTTTATCATCTTTTGTGAAAGTTGAAAATGTAAGCATCAATTTCCCCTTGAAAATGTTAATGTTTCACTATTGATAATGAACCTGGTTTTTGAAATGATGAAGGGAAATGGGACTAACTTTTTTTTAAGTAAAATGTATAAAAAAGATTACTTTTATAAATTGTATTTCAAACTTGATTTTGATATTTATTTTATTTTAAAGGATGTGCATTGTGAATAGAATATTGGGATAACCTATAGAGTTTTAATACTCAAACCTATAGTTTATTTCATTTTTAGACTTTGGTGCAGGTTTCAGCTTGAGTTCAATCGTCTTGGGAGATAGTTGGTCTCTGTGTAAGAGAGTGACCCACAGGGTCACATAGAGATCATGTGTTCATCTATTTTGGTTGGTCTTATTGTGTATTTTGGTTGTATTTACAAATTTTGTATAAAGTATGTTCAGTTCATTTTTATTTGTATTGGATTGCTTCATTCACCCTTTTATTGTCTAGTTTATTTATTATTTATTGGATGAAATCGTTACCTTATGTACTCTATTGATGCTCGATACTAGTTTATAGACTGTGGGGATTAGGAACACCCTTTGGGCCATGCCACAGATCAGCTCGGGTGACTGGTTCAGGGTTGACCCAGGTTGGTTTGTGACATGAAGTTTTCTTTATACAGGGCCACTGAATCCTCCTCATATTACTTCAATTCAAGGAATTTATTTTTCATACTAAGTTGAACCACCTTAGGAAAATATTTTTCAAGAAACATATTTTGAAATTCATCCCATTACAAGGCATCAATCTTCTCACTACCCCTGATATTATTTAACATTAAACACCACTGGTCAGATTCACCTTCAAAACCATAAATGGAAAGCCAAACCTTTTGATTATATGAACACCCCATAACATAAAATATATTTTCAAGTTATTTAATCCATTCTTCATCCACAACTGTGTTAGATGATCTACTGAAAGCAGGACCATGTTTCCTTATAAAATGATCAACTATCATCATGATCTTTTATGGTGACTATTGGTTTTTCACTTGCATGGATTCCACCACTATTTATAGCATGTGTCAGTAGATCCATTACTGTGACAAACTATTCAGTTCCAATTTCAACCATTCCAGGTTGTGTATTCATAAAGATAATATCCTCTCAGTATCTTCCTACTTCAGCTTCCCTGTTTCCTCTATAGAAAACCATTCTGAACAAATATATCTTAGATGAAGAAACATGGTAATATTCAAATGCTATATCATTTCATCATTATAATAAGGTTAAAATCATTTATGGTATTCTATTAACAACATCCTAACCCCTCAAGGTATCTAAACCATCCTCTGATACCCACTATAAGGACTCGGCCTTAAACATTACATAATCTTGAGTTTTAGTATATAATTTAATTTCTTTTACATTGATGATCTTTTCAGGTTTATATTTTTAGAAATTTATGACATAATTCATACATATCAACCCATAAGAATATAAAGTGGGTACCACTAAAATATTATCCATTTCTTCCAAAACATAAAACATTAAAAATATAACATGATTTCTTTGAAAAATCTTCATAACATTTAACTTGACTTCATTCTTTCTCATACACATCCTTATAACCTGTGAAAACATTTTAAAACAAGGTATGAGCATAAAAATCTTAGTAAGGGATATAAAAATATGGAAAAAACCATTAGTACATAAATACTGATAAACATATGAAATCATTTTCACAGACATACTTCTCACCCAGGAAGTATCATATACTTACTTTGTGAAACCTGGGATTTCCATAAAACATAGAAAACAAAAATAAAACCACAAAGGTATCTTGGGGAATTAATTTCTTAATATTGTAACCCTCCATATACCTTATGATTTGTAACCCACACAACTACCTTACAATGTAACCCTTACAGTTACCTTATGGTGCAACCATCATAGTTACACTTGGAGAAACCATATGACCAACCTCCAACTTAAACATACCCAATGCATTGGAGGGAGATATAGATACCACCCTTCATAATAAACAATTCCTAAGAAATAGAACATAATTATAAAACAATATTACTTATATCATTTAAGTCATTTCCATTAAAAAAAGAAAAGAGATTAAAAGATAATTTTTAAAGAAAAGTCCCTTACAAAGACCATATATTTGAAGTGAGAATTGATAAAAAATAATATAATATGTGTATAAACTATAAATCCACATAATAAAACATAATATATAAATAATTAATATCACAATTAATCTTAGCATGGACAAATAAATGAAGTAGAATGTTAACCTAAATAATGGAAATTGGGTTAACAATTCCCTTACATCGGGTTCGACTTACTTATAATGTGTTTAAACCTCAAGTATAATGGTTAAAATAGTGTTATTAATATTTTAACGAATAATATTAATGATTGTAACACCTTATATGATCATTTTATAACATCATTTCACATATTTATTAATAATATTTTGTTCTACCCATTTTTTCAGGTGAGTTGTTTACATGATTTCCATGGTCGATTTGTAATGGATTTTCTTGTCGAATGGAAGAGAAACTAAAAAAGTGGAATGAAACAATATTAATATATTTATATAATATTAAATGACACCATAAATAATTTTTTACATATATTATGATGAATCATTAGATAAAACATTAATGATATTCGTTTAGATCATTTTAGCAGTTCTTCGATAATCACGAACTAGTTTCATTATATAATTTAATACTATGTATAAATGTAAATTTATGAAGATAAAATAGGTTACATATTAAAAATTAAAAACTATTTGAACAATGAAAATGGTTTTTAAACCATATTTGAAGGATGTAAATTAAATTGAAAACACATCGTCCACAATGTCGGTAAATCGACACATCTCGGACGATGTTTTTATTTTTAGAATAAGAGGGAGAGGAGAAGAAGTATGATGGTGAATTTTTCCCTTAACATGATGAAATACCAACATATATAAGATAATGTAGTTTTCAAAACTCACTGATAAGGGGAGGTGAAGATATTATAATAAAATAAAAATAAATGAAATGAAAATTAAAGAAAATGAAAGAGGATTTTTACCTATTGATCTTTTCTCCTTAAGATCCTCCTTATGGCCTTTTTTTGGCCTTTTTGTGAGACCAGAATGTATTAGACATGGATAATATCCTTGGGAAGTGTATTGGGTATAAATTAAGAAATTATTAAATCTTGATAGGTGTGAAGTGAAGAGGGGGTGAGGGTAGTATTTATAGTGGAGGAGAGGGGGGGGGGGGGTTATTTTAATCATTATTTTATTATTTTTCTCAAGATAAGAAATAGTTTTGGTTATTGTGAAAAATTGTAAATATAACATGTGAGTTCGAACCAAGGGTGATTAAATCATCCATGATGTCCGGAATAGTATATTTAACATATAATGTATATATACGGTAAATTATCGTATATCACTATTCATAAAAAATTCATGTATTTCACAAAAATCACTAAAATTCACTCCAACCATTTTTCGTTGTGTAGAATTTAAAAATAAACTCCATTTTATGAAAATAATTTTCTAAATATGAGAAATTTAATATTTAAATAAAACCATAATTTATTTGACAAATAACAATTTTAAAACTATAATTGATTTTATAACACTGTGAAAAATTAATCAAGGTATCGTATAATTATATTATAACCATAAGAAAATAAAATAATAATTTATGATTACATTGTAGGAATTTTTTTTAAATTATTAAATTAGTCATAAAATTCTAATTAAATATTTATGGCTTACAAAAATACCAACACTTATACTATGATCATATTGTTACTTATAAGTTTCTTAAATTTCATTTATACATTCATGGGTGAGGTCACTATTCATTTGGATGATTAACTATTCATAAGGGTTATATTACTATTCAAATGGGTAACATTATTATTCATAAGGGTATGTTACTATTCACCAAAAATTAATTTGATCCTAACATACTCTAAATATCTTACTGATCATAACCGTGTATGTCCGTTTTTCAAAATTCAAATCATGGAAGTGGAAAAGTTATTTTTAATGGATAGGTTATAATTATCACCATAAAAAAGTGTAATTTCCCAGAGACTTAGTGTTTTATGCATTTCATTCTATATTAAATTTATTTGTAAATCATTATGGTGTGACATTTTATCCCATTAAATAAACTGCACCCTCACAATTCATTCATTGTACTTATAATTCTGAATTTACATATTGAGAATTAGGAAAAACTATTTTGTTATGTGTACTTAATTAAATAAAGTTCAAAAGAAAATTTTATCGCTTAAATGTTTTTATAAAAAATTAATATGTCTAATCTATAAAGTTGACTAAACTGTTCCTCTGATATCAACTGTAAAGTCCAAGACCCCGGTTTCCCGGAGCCAGTGCTAAAACATACTGTGTAATTTTTTTTATTCAAACAACTAAGTAATTTCAAAACATATTACACAATAGAGGAATTTTACAAGTATAGGTTTTGTAGAATTAGATACAAATGTTACATTACAATAAAACTATAAAAAAATATAATTAAATAAATGAAATAATCTTTAGTACACTGCCTCCACATAGAAAACACATCACTGATAAATCTATTAAACCTGCAAAAATTAATTTATAATGTAGGGTGATCATTTAAAATTCCCATTAAGGGGTTTTAAAACAATTAAAAAATTATTTTAAAACATTCCATTGAAATAATCATACATACTTAAAAGTATTTTTTCATAATGTTTTGTATACCAAATAAATAATTTATAAAACCAACCATTTCTCAAAATAATTATAATTAATAAGATCATTGGAAAATATCCCTAAAAAATAATAATTTTCTAGTGGTTCTTTCATGATACTTTGCAGACCATAATAAAAACCATAACATATTTCATCTAGTCATAACTCATTTGGAACAAAGTTCCCTTATGACTTATGGGTTTACTCCCCATAACCTCACATAACGTACTAGTGCCAAAATTTGAATTTTTTTTCCATAGACCTGCCTTTCTCATTCTAAACCCAAAACATTTCAAAATACATAATTAATATTATTTTCTTTAAAAAAAATCCTTCTCATAACATGTCATCAATATTTTCACAAGAATTTAAAAAACTATTTCTTAGGAGAATCACATGCTTGAAATAACCATATTTATTTGAAATGCTCAATAAATAGGATAGTGAAATAAATGCACACATTCTCTCTAAAATGCATGGAATTTCATTTATAAATTATATGATATCCATTTCTATTTATGCATGACATACCAAGGGGTTTATATACAAATTCACACATGAAATGATATCTTGTTTAGACTTGTCGTATAAAATGATAACTATTATCATTTAAATACTATGGTTACACATAAAAATAACCATCTAATTTTAGAATAAGAATAAATTATAACTTCATATATAGATTTGGAAATAAAATATTAACCATTTTTAAACCTTTTAATAAATAAAAAAATATACACATATGTATATACATGAAATAATAACTACAATATAAAAATAATAAACCCTATTAAAAATTTTAGGCACACAATAAAAAATTGGGTTTTGTTATTGTTTTCCATTTTATATTAGAAATTATAATCTCATAAGAAAACATGATTTTTAATTAAAAACATTCTTCTCAAGGATTGGCATAAATACATATATACGTAAGTTATATATATAGATGTACTTCTTCGTAGAAAAAAAAATCATTTGATAAAACATTTACCTTTATGTTTTTAGTTCAGAAAATTTTATCAAATAGATATAAACAATTGCATATAATTACATAAGTATAAATCAGTATATATATATATATGTGTGTGTGTGTGTACAAAAATACTATAGATTGAAAATAATTTGTCCCTTACAAATCAAAGGTTTTAGAAAAAAATATTTAAATCAAAAACCTTATCACATATTTATACACTACAAATATCATGTTTTATATGTGTATATATGGACACACACACACACATACCCATTATAAAATGATAAAAAATTTTGAATAAAAAACAAACCCTTACTTAAATTCATATGTATGAGGGATTATAAATAACCCCTCATAACATAAGTTTAAAACAAATCAATTTCATAAAAAATTATTAAAATGAAGTCAAGATAGGTTTGTATATATAAATTTGTATATACACTTATATATATACAAGCCTTTTTAAAAAAACATAAAAATAAATTGGACCCTTAGAAAAAAAAATTGATAATAATAAATCCCTTACATTATAACATCAGAAAATATTAGGTTATATAGATAGATATAAGTTTATATAAATACACATATATAAGTATATCTTTGTAAAACACTATAGTTTGGTCAAAAAAATAATAGTTGAACCCTTACCTGATTTTGGATCAAACGCGGGATTGAGACTTCTAAAATTTGAACATATTAAAATGGGGAACTTACAAGAATGAGAAACAAATTCATGGATGTTCAAATTGGTATATATATATATATATATTATATCCCATGACTCAACAAGAAAATATGCTATCTCAAATCCGAATTTGACCAAAACATTACAAAACAAAAGTGTTAATTAATGTTAAATTGTAATTAAGTCAGATTTATTGAAAATGTGTGTGTATATATATATATAATTGAAACTTTTAGGGGAAGCAGATGAGGTTCAACTTAAAATAAAACCTTCCATGTCATTCTTGTGGAAAATGAAGATGATTGGGACCAAGGATGGAAATGTGAGGAGCATCACGGGTTGATTCCTACTGATTCATAGAGTTGAAGAAGAACAATGGAGGAGGAAAGTTGAACTGGCGGTTGCCCCATTCATCATGAATAGGCACAGTGTGGACTGGCGTGACTCAATGAGGAAGAATGTTGCAGATGGTTGTCATCATCCATGCTAGATCGTAGGGTCGGGATTAAACCTAAAGGTTAACATGTTTTGTGGTGCAAATGAATCAATGAGGGAGAGAGAAAAATTAATCATATTATCTAGGATCTATCAAAGGGTTGAAATAAACCCTAGTATTTTTGATAAGGAGGACTGGTCGGATGATTAGAAGGGGATGGTCTATTATTTTAATCATTATTTTATTATTTTACTCATGACATGCAATAGAGTTAGTTCTTGTGACAAAAAATAGTAAATAGAGCATATGAGTTCAAGCCAAGGGTTCTTAAAACATCCATGATTATAGCGACTCGGGCATTTCCTCGTAAGACTTTGGAATATTTCTATATATATTTTCAGAGCTAGGCATTGAGATGGTGTGCGATTCCATTACCCAATGTTCCCGGAATAAATCATATTAAAATATTAAGTATTTTTATACTATACACATAGAGAAAATGAGTTATATCTTAAACGGTATCTCATATCAGAAATCTGATGCCACAGTTGAGTCTAAAGCGTGTCGTTTACCCTAGGCGGGGTATAACATTTTTGGGTAGGCCTTCTATGGAAAAAGGTATCAAGGACATAACCGTAAATAAATTTTTAAAATAAAATTATTTTATTTTTACGTTGGATCTAATAACTCATGAACATAGTCTCATATTGAATTTCTAAGACTGTAGTTGAGTTCAGAACATCATGTTTACCCTAGACACAATGTAAATATTGTCAGCTCTAGGTGTCGGGCTGGAGGCATGTTGGTGAGAAGTGAAATGGGAGGATTGATTTAATAAAAATTAAATCAATCCCCTCCCTCACCCTTGGTACACACACATAAATACCCTACCCTCTTCCTCTTCACCAATGAATGACCTGGCTGAATCAAGAAAACGAGGTTCCATCAGACTCAAATCTTGATGGTGATCGCTCTCGGATCATGCCAGAGTAGATTCGGAGCACTGATTCGACCTTGAAGCTTCAGTGTTTCAACCCAAGGTAGGTGGATTGGAGTTTTAATATTATTTCTCTCATTTATGATTCATTTTGTTGGAATCATTAATTGATCCTAAATAGGCGATCGTGCCTTTGTAGATTGGTTCTTGAGGATCCTGGATCTGGTCTCAGATTAATTTTTGAAGCACCAGGGTGATCCCGGTGGTCCATAGAAGGTCTGTCGGAATGCAGAGGTCCACTGTAGCCGGTGGACACTACAAGAGGGGGTGGATGTGAAGAACAACATTTCATAGCACCGTGTAGAGGCCGTAGAGAACACGGGGTGAGCGGGCTGGGGAGTGGTTGGCCGAATGAGGCTGGGCTGAGGTATGGGGGGGGGGGGGGGTCGGGCCAAGGGGGTTTCAAACCCTCGTAACATTCAAATCAGACATCCATTTTATGTGTCGTCTTCGACAACATGAACCTTGCTTCAAGTACGTCCTTTTGAGGCTATTTGTTGAGATTTATGTTTTGGGATCGAGCCTTGATGGAATGAAAGTTCAATTATAATAATAATAATATTATTATTATAATTTGGAGTTTTTGTATTGGACATATCTCCTATGTATGATGTCCAATTGATGCACTATTAGCGGCGTTGGGAACCTGATTTTAACATGAACGTTTCAAGAAAAATTCCAGGTGCTTAAAAAGAAATTGATTTGTGGGACCCACAAGCCCTATTCTGACATTTACGATGAAATGTGACTTTTTCACTAGTTATATGTTTTGGGCTAGTAATTAGCCTATTCTGTGTGTTTTTTTGTATAGAATGTGATGGTGGACATGGTTTGGACTTAGGAGAATTGGTGTGCAAGTGATGTGGTGTGGTTTAGCTAGGTCAGTGATGCCTTTGCCAGAATGGTTGAGTGGGTCCCATTGGTCCCTGTTTGTGATGTTTCAATCAGCTAGGATCAATGGGTCCCCTTGTCCTTTAGCTGTGAGGGTTTTCGGTATCACATCCTCCACACTGGACTGTGACCCTCTTCGGCTGCTTTTCATACCTGTAGCTTGGGTTTCCCACTTTCTAAAGTGAGTTTTATTAATCTTCTTCGATAGTAAACTCAACAGTTTTGGAGCATGTATTTCCCCAAGAGGCCCGACATGATCCTTACATCCCTTCATGTTTCAATGATAGGGTTTTTGGTGTTGTCATAACCAATATTTAGCCAGGAACTGGTTATACCCAGGATTTTCTAGTAGGCTAAAAATCCCTTAGTGAGCCCTGGGTGCAGACTCCCTATCTGTGTATCGATATGTGTTTCTTATGCTATCTATTGTGACATTTTCCTCGATGAAGTCAGAATCGGAATGACCAACTCTACATGGAAATTGATCCTCTGATTTGGGGGGGGGGTTCCGGATTCAGGTTGGTGCATGATACCCATATCTAGGGATTTTGAGTTTTTTTAGTCCCCAGGAGACTTCTTATGTGGCATTATCCATTGATCATTTCCTCGCGGATAGGTACCATGAGGGTTGCCCGGGTTGGGACGTTTTTTCATTTTACTATTTGAGTGGCATATCTCGGTTGAGTTTCATCTGGGATGGTGAGTTTGACTCATCAGCTTCGAGCTACTGATGTGTCCCCTCTTGTTTTTAAGCCAACGGGGATAGATATGTTTGGAAAGGAGCTTGTTTCTATTTGTGAGTCTGGTACCTGAAGAGACCTTTGTGAGTGTTGCATTGGACCTTTGATTTTGCTACTTTGGATAGACTATGGTTGGGACCATGAGACTGGGAGTCAGAGATGAGTATAGTTGGGTGTGTTCTAGGAGTCCCTGTGGCATGTTTTTTTCCTTGGACATGATGATGATGTCAAGCTGACTTGTTGCGTATAGATGAGGATGGTCTCGAGATAGAGTTTCTCTCCCTCGTTTGGATTCTCTCAGGTTGGGGTAGAGTTAACTGATCCCCATCAATTAATCACTTTTTGGTTTGCATTTTTTGGGTGCCTAATGAGTATTTTTATACTCACCCTTACATAGGCTTGGATCACCCATGTTTTGTGTCTTGTACAGACCTCAGGACTTTCAGCGGGGTCCCAGGAGGACCCGAAGCAGGTGGAGCTTAGTGAGCCAGACCGACTGAGGTGCTTACTAGAGCTTAGTTGAGGAAATTTTCTGAGGGTGAATCTGATAGTGATCCCCTCCTTATTAATAGGTTGGACTCTTTTTCTATTTTAGATTGGTGGTCAATGTATTTTCCCTTTTTGTACTTCTATTGTACTTTAGTTTTTGATAGATATATGAATAAATTTTAGTTTTCAGATTTCTTTATATATCTATGAAATATTACATGGAGATGTATGTTGGTGCCTGTGTATAGGTATTCTAGGCTAAGGCCTCCCATGTGTGTGATAGTATACTCAGTGCTAGTTGCCAGCCCCTGGCCTATTGGAGGCGGTCTTGGGGAGTTGCAGCTCAAGCCCTATTGGGTCAGGTTGTGATAGAGTGGTATCATAGGTTGTCGGTTCAAATTTGGAAAGGCAGTCATGAGCTTGGTTTAGGTTTCATAGCGATAGTGGTATGGTATCTCGGGTTTTTCTTTTAGGCCAAGGACTCCAGTGTTGGTGTGGTGGCTAATGTATCCATTCACTGGGACTCTAATAACCCGCCTTTCTACTTGGTAGATTATGCCACTGGTCATGGGGAAATAATGGTTCATGCAAAATATAAGACTGGGTTTTGGGTTTTTCCTATCCTTCTTGAGTCAGCTCCTTAGATATACTCTTTGACTATGGGGAATCTTGAATTTTATCAGGATGTTTCCATGACAATAGGCTTCGACAGTTCCGTAGATGGGTTTGGAGTACAACCCAATGCATGACAAGTTTTCCTTGTAGGGACCTCATCATGAGGTAGGTTCTTATTTAGTTGTATAGCTAGTGGATCCACCACCTATCAAGCAGTGCATAAACCCACCTCCAAGAGTTCTAGTGGATGGGGCCTGTCAGACTAAGCCATGAATGGATCTGTTGGTGTTGGGCGGTGATGTACTGGGGTCGTGTGTGTATCGTGAGATTCAGAGACCAAGTTTTACTGAGGTCCAGGTCAAGTAGGACTCGTAGTTAGAACTCATACAGCATAGGAGGAACCATAATTTTCATAAGGCATACCCATGCCCGGACTCAGGATCCACACCAGGGATTTGGTCAATAGAAGGAGAGACGCTGCTACACTTGTGATGGTTGGGGACATCTTGCGATAGTTTGTATGACCCACCATGCTGCTGAGGGAGAGCCGGATGATGGACTATCTGGGCTATGGAAGCAGTAGTTTCTGCAAGTTTTGACTATTAGTGGATGAGGCTTCAGAGCTAGAGAATCTGGAGGCCCCAAATTAATAGAGGTATGCTCTATATCCATTCTAATTTCTGTAGTAGGATTAATCGACACTGGTAGGAGGTACTATTTTCATTCTGTTTCTTTCTTAGGGTTTTTTTCAGGTTATTAGTAAGACCCTGTGTTGGTTTTTTTCAATGTAGCTTCAAATACACGAGAAAGAGTGATCCTTTCCCCACAGGGGCTCATTTTTTTGATGTGATGAAAACTGTGTGGGTGAGTCAGTGACGCCCAAAGTAGATGACATCGAGGTGCGGTGGCTGAGTCCCTTTGACTAATGTGTTCAAGAGTTGGTGGTGTGTTGGTAACTGGAGGGACCAGTAAGACCTCGTGTGAGCATCTGAGTAGGCCTTTATTGTTCATTCGTTACCTCACGTGCTCAACGTCAGCTCATACATAGGGCTCTCGAGGAGGTTGCGGTGTGGTTAGTTGTGGATTCCAATTCGCAGGAAGGATGGACACATCCCCCACTAAGATGTGTCCTTGAGGAATGATATAAAACTATGTGGTTGAGTCAGTGCCGCCCAAAGTGGATAGTTTCAAAGTGTGGTGGATGAGTTTTTTCACCCTGAGAGTTCAAGGCCAGTTTCATGTGTTGGCGGTGGTTTTGAAAGGGTTTGTAACACCCAGTGTGAGTCTACTTAGGCAACCCTATTTTTTCTCCAATTGGTGGAGATGTTTTCCTAAGGTGTGGACGTTTTTTTGAAAGGTCTTTCCTAATGGGATATCTTTTGGGCTTGTTCTCGATGAATTTTCCCTAAGGTAGGGAGCGTATCAACCTTATGAGGTTTGGTGTTGTCACCAGTCATGTGACAAGATGGGGTTATGAGGTGGTTTTGTTCCATCAGCTTCATGTTGGAGTTATAATTGACCATTTGGAGGTGGTTGTGGTCTGTTGGGGATCATTCAATGTCATTGTAGACCAACAATGGTGGCCCTGGCTGTTCGATGATGAGGTCCTGTGTTCAGTTGGATCTCATCAAGGGTTCAGAGTGTTTCCTAAAGTGATAATCTATATCTGAGGTTTTTAAACCCATTTTTCATTTTGGTGTTATGTTTCCTCTTGGTTCATGTTTGTTGTAGCATAGGAACCTCTGGTGAGATATCTGGCATGGGAGTCCTAGTGGAAAGCTCATGTCCTTTCCCATGTCCTCAGTATATTTTTTTTGGGGAAGAAAATTTTTAAGGTGGGGAGGATGTAGCAACTCTATAATTACCTTGTAATATTTTGTAATATTTATGCATATATTTCCAAGGATAGGTGATGATATGATGTGATATTTTATGTCCCGGTGTGTCTGGAATAAATTTTATAAAAAATATTAAGTATTTTTATACTATGAACGTGGAGAAAATGGGTTATCTATTAAATAGTATCTTGAATCAGAAAACTGAGGCCACGATTGAGTCTAATGCATGTCATTTACCCTAGTTGGGGTATAACATTTGTGGGAACATGCCTTCTGTGAAAAAAGTTATCAAGGATGTGACCATAAATAAAATAATAAAATAAAATAATTTTATTTTGACGTTGGATCAAATAACTCCTAAACGACATCTCAGATCGAATTTATGAGACCGTGGATTAGTTCAGAACGTCATGTTTACCCTATGTGAGACATAAACATTGTCAGTGATGGGTACCGGGTCAGAGGCATGTTGGAAGGAGTGAAATGGGAGGATTTATTTAATAAAAATTAAATCAATCCCCTTCTTCACCCTTGGTAAGCACGTAGGAAGCCTCTCCCCTCTTCATCTACAATAATTAACGACCCGACTGAATCGAGCAAATCAATTGTTGTCGGACTCGGATCTTGACAACGATCACTCCCGGATCATGAAACAACATCTTCAGAGAGCCTATTAGACACTAAAGCTTCGGATTTTCACCCTGAGGTAGGCAGATTTGTGTTTTAATCACGTTTCCCTTGTCTATGTTTCATTTTGTTCGAATCTTCAACGAATACTCGAGTGAAGACCTTGTCTATGTAGATCAGGTCCTGAGGATCCTGGATCTATTCTATGATTAATTTTTAGAGAACTGGGATGATCCTGGAGGTCCACAAAATGTCTTCTAGCATGCAGAGGTCCACAGAGGTGGCAGAAACCACTAGAGGTGGCAGATGGGTGGTACGGAGTTCCGGAGGGTGGTGGGCGAGTGTGGTTCGCAGCCCACAGAGCAACATGCCAAACGCTGCTGGACGAGGGCATTTGACTGAGCTGCGGGCTGGTGAGCTTGGTCGAGTAGACTTGAGGTAGCAGGACTAGGTGGAGTGGACCAGCCAGAGTGGGCCGGTCCAGCTGAAATGGGCCGGGTCGGGTGAAGGGGATTTCAAGCCCCAATAACTATCAAACCCAAAGTTTGTTTTATGTGTTGTCTGCGGAAACATGACATTTGCTTCAAGGTGTACCTTTTGAAGAAAGTTGGATAACATCATGTTTTATGATCGAGGATCACTGTAATGAAACGTTCAATAATAATAATAATAATAATAATAATAATAATAATAATATAATTATTATTATTTGGATTTTCTTGTATTGAATGTTTCTCTTGCGTCTGATGTCTGATTGACATGTCATCAGTAGCGTTACAACCATGATTTTAATGTGAACGTTTCAAGACTGATTCTGGGTGCTTAAATATAAATCAAGGTGCCTGCCCCATGAGGGTTGGTCTGGGAGTTTGCGGTGAAATGTGACTTTTTCACCTATTATCCGTTTTAGGAAAGTAAATATCATATTCTATGTTTTTTCCATATAGACTGCGATGGTGGCTAGGGTTTGGGCCTAGGAGACATGGTGTGCAGGCGATGTGGTGTGGCTCACTTGTTTTAGTGATGCCTTTACTGACAGGGTTGAGTGGGTCCCCCTGGTTCCAGTTTGTGATGTTTTGATCAGCTGGGTTGAGTGGGTCCCCCTAGTCCTTTAGCTATGAGGGTTTTTGGTATCATATCCTCCTCACTCAACTGTGAACCCTCTTTGGATTATTTGCATACATGCAGTATGGGTTTCCCTCATTCTGGAGTGAGTTGTGTTAATCCGCTTCAAAAGTATACTTAATGGATTTGGATCATGTATCGACCTAAGAGGCCCAGTGTGTGACACCCTAAGATTTTATGAAATATATTATTTTTAATTTCTTTGATGTCTTGTGTTTTATGCTAAACCAAGATTAGATTGTGCTATAGGCAACATCGTATTAGCTTTTAGTATACACAACACTATTCTTGGCTTGTGTTACACATAATTTCAAGTTCTTTTGATATAATTCATTTAAAGCAATAGTAAGTATAGATTTTCTTCAATGTATAAAAGAACTATGTTTGGATTATGTTATATGCAACAGCAAAGGAATATTTTACTAAACATAACACTAAATTGGGTTGCGTTACACTCAATAACGACCTTTCTCAAAATCTTGCATTGTACACAATACCAAGTTTCACTAAACAACGATATATTATTAAAATATTATTATTTAAGGGGATATAAACTAGTCATTATGAATAGTATTAACAAACTTTTTAATTTTAAATAATATTAGAATTCATCTTATGTATTTTCTAGAACATGATATAAGAAAAAATTCAATTTTTTCGGATAAAAGGAGTATTTTTAAAAAAATGCAGTTTTACCACCTTTTGATGACGCACCCATTTTAAATCTAGTTTTTTGATACATTTATAAGATCAATTTGAAAAAATAAAATCCTTATTTGGAATCAGGATATAAAATTTTACTTTGGATGAATTTTTGATATTTTTCTGATAAATTTCATATTTGGATGAACAGTAAAAATACGCTAAATTTTTATTTAAAACAACTTTTTTCATCGAAATAATTTATGCTTTTAAAATATATTATTGAATAGTTTTATAGTATAAATAGAATATATTTTTATAGATTAATACAATGTAAGTCATTTTCATTAATTTTACATTGAATTAATATGTAAAACCATTTCAATCTTTTGCAATGTTTTAACTTTTAAACAAAAATCCATTTTTTCAACAAGAGGATTAATTTTAAATTAATTACTGAAAATTTTGTGTTTTGAATTTTGAAAAAATGGATTCCATATTTAGAATAAATATTTCCAAATTATGTTAATAGGATATTTTTATTTTTGGGCTTTATGAATAGTAAATTTGGTAATTATTTTCATTACCATGGTTAAAGGTAAATCGGGTAATTAAAGGTAAAAATAATATTATAAAATTAACTTAACACTTGTAAAAATCCTATTGGATGACTAAATTCGACCCGTATAATTTATTTTTTGAAATGGAATAACTTAATGGCCACTTAAATATTAATATGACATGAATATAAAAAAATTAATTAATGTGACAAAATGTCACACTCTCATTTTATATAAGTATATTAATTTTAATTTTGGGATTACTAGGAAATAAAATCAACTATAGGTTGTCTATGGA
Organism: Viscum album; assembly: GCA_963277665.1. NCBI lineage: Eukaryota > Viridiplantae > Streptophyta > Magnoliopsida > Santalales > Viscaceae > Viscum > Viscum album. The sequence continues at coordinate 767,317,253 of OY728137.1, forward strand.
AAGATAATAGAATTAAATATATCATAGAAATTTATTTATAATTTTTAGAGATTAAATAATTATCATTAATGATGAATCAATAGTGATGTAGAAATTATTTTATTAATAGAAGTATCAAATAAATGATATTAAAAATATTAAAAATAAATATAATTTGAGTGAATTAATTTCATCCACTAATTTTATAGATTTCTTTGACACTTTATTTATGGTTTAAAGGAGTTTTTTCGAACATGTCTCTATGTTATGATATTTCTAAAAAGTCAACTAAATAATAGTGTGAAAATTGATACTATTGATATTTTAAATAAATAATATTTTATTAAATTATATAAAATTCATAAAAATATAAACATCAGAAAAATAATTGGTATTAAGTTAAATATGTCACCAATGTTCAATTTATGGATCCTTTGACATTTTAGAGTGACTATATTAACCCTTAGTAGATAAAAAGACAAGTTGCCATGGTAAGAGTTAAAGGAATTAATTAAGGGTAAATCCAAATTATAAGGTTTAAAATAAAACCAAAACATGTCCAAAAAAATTATTGGATGAATATGATTAAATAATTACCATAATATAATCTATTTTGAGTTGTTTAATGGACAATTGTACATGAAAATAAATTATATATTATTTAAATCAAAGATAGTTACAAAATATCACTATCTTGTATTTTAATATTTTCTATGTGTCCACATAGGGCCAAAATCAAGATATGAACGAATATAAATTTCTATTTTTATATAAATGAAACCATTTTCATTATATGAATTTATTTTTAACTTTTAAAAGTTATATAATTACCTTAAAACCCTCTTCAATTCTAAAATAATATTCATTCAATTAACAGAAAAATAGAATAAATGATTTTAATAATATTAATTTTGTTATATTTTGGATTAGGTAATGTGTATAATGAATTTAAAATATCTATAAGATATATTATAGATGTGTGAAAGAATTATATCTGAATTACCACTTTGTCTTATTGTATTTTAAGTCAAATTAAATGAATAGTATTAAATTTGGCAATAATAATATCTTATTGAAATTAATTTATTATTAAATTATTTAAAAATCACAAAAATGGGATAATATATGGTCAAACATGTATTAAAAAGTTCATTTAAGGGCAATTTGTTATTATTTATATCTATAATAGTCTTATTATATTTTAATATTTTGAAAGTTTCCTAAAGTGCCCCTCTCCTCTCTTATAAAAAATAATCTCTTCCCACATTTCCACACACCTCCTTGACCTTATATATTGACAAAATCCTGAACAATTATACTATAAACATTCTTAGTAAACTTTTTAATGTCCTAGTTTTCCAAAAATTCCATCCCTAGTGTCCCTAATAAGAGATCCAAAGGAAGTCCAACGAAGAAGAGGTAATTGCTTTACCAATTCAATTCAATTTATTTTCTTCTTATACTTCCTATTTCTATGTTGATTCCATAATAAATTAATAACCCCAATATATTATACATAATGATATGTTATTATAATTATGGGACAACCTTATACCTCATTTTATCTATCCTATGAATAACAATATCACCATGCGTGCATATGTATGTCTTACCATCTCCACACCGTGGTGTAATTTGTTATTCAAAAATACTTTATTAGGATGGGTATAATGATTATTATAATGGATTTAAATAATTAATATAAAATTATAATGATTCTGTATAATTAATATACCAACAAATTATATACCATTTAACCATCAAAAGAATGATACTGTCGCTCGTACGTACATACGACCTACCTTCTCCATAACATTGCGTGATTCGTTCTCCACGTTAACAATTAAAGAATGATTATAAAATTTATATGATTTGTGAAAATAATAATTATTAACTTAATTTAATGAATAAAATACATCCTATTCATAACAAACATGACTTACACAACAAAACAAAAATGGGAAAACGAAGCAGTTAACACCAGAAATAATGGTAATATTGAAATACTTTTAACAAAATGATAATATAGGATTATATATGATATAATAAATATAGATATTGTACTACTATAATTTAATAACATGATTTATCCATTATATAAAAGGTTAACACACCCTCGACGAATGAAAAGTACAAGGTAAGGGATTATTTTGTCTCACTTTTATTTCTGTGGGACATATGAGTTATACACCATCTAATTATTTTGTGTGGTGTTTATGTTAACAATGAATGTTATTATTATTATTATTAAAGTTATGATATTTAAATATGTATTTTTTTTATTTTATGAGGCATACAATTTGACTAATTAGAAATTGGTAACGAATAATTTTGCAATCTCATTTTTATCCGAGATTGTTTATATGTAAGTATTTACTAGGGATATATTTATCATCCATGTCCATGTTTTCTAAAAATGTTTTCATAAAATGTTTCCTGTTATTATATGTATGTTTAAAGTCATTTTTACCAATTTTTTTACTTTTACTACCTGGTATGGAAGGAAACTTTCTTTTTTTACCATACGAGGAACTTTTTGACTTTTCTGGAAAAAGTACGAGGAGAATGTTTTTTTTAACTTATACGACATGAATAGTTTTTTACAATTTCATGAAAAATTATTTACATGAATATTCCTCTACACCATTTCAAGTTTATTTTAAACTAAATTCTTTTATTTTAAATTTTCATGGCATTTTGAGAAAATTAAACTTTTTTGAAGAAGAAAAGATATTTTCCTCAGGAATTAAGTTCAAGTGTTTTATCCAAATTATTTTCCATCTAAGGTAAAGATATTTAAATAAGGTTATGTTTATATCCCTATTAATACTATTATTTAATTGTGTTAATTATGGAATGATATTTTATATGGATTATGTTATGATAGAATGATTTTAAGAAACCCATTTTATTTCTTGGGTTATACTATGATGAATGATTTATGTTTTTGTAGAACATGTATGAATGATTTCATTATGAGATGGGTGAGACCTATATCTCCTACCAATGCATTGGGTAAAAATTTATATCTCATTAGATAGACATGAGTGGAATGACAAGTAAACCTGGTTTAGTAATGGACTTTTTCCACCATGATGGTCTTGGTAGCAATGCCTTGGCTTCTATGAAAATCATATTATGTACTTATTAGTTTTCCAAAATTAGATGTTTTATGCCAATGTTATTCTATTATGGTTAATGTTCCTTTATGATCTATGCCTTATGTATTGCCAAGATTTATTTCATGACTCAAGATCCTGATGTTTAAACATTATGTTCATGTTTTTTCATTCTTATGTTTATGGTTTGTTTTATGTTCTCCGTGTTGACCCTTAATGATAATTTGAGCTCACCCTTTTTATGTTTTCTTTTCCCCATGATATAAAGAAAGGTTTTAGGTTGGAAAAAAAAAGGGGGAGATCTTTATGGGAGATGTTGAAGATCTTTCACAAAGTTAGAAGATTATGTTCCAAGTTTCCAAAGACACTAAACTAATATGGTATTTAGGCATCTTTTTGTGTCTTGTATTAAGTATTATGAAAAATTAATGTAATTTACATGTATGTCATGCTTGGGTAATTATACAGCGTGATCCTCACATCGCTTCATGTTTCCCTGGTAGGTTTTTTGGTGTTAACATGACCGATCTTTACTCGGGTGTTGATCCTATACCTAGTATATTCTAGTAGGGTATAGAGACCCCAATGAGAACTGGGAGAAGACTCCCTATGTGTGTATCATGATGGATTTATTCTGTGATCTATTGTGACATTTTCATTAGTGGAGTTAGAATCGGTGTGACCAACTCTACACGAGTGTTGATCCTCTGCTAGGCGGGTGGTTCCAGATTCAGGTTTGTGCGTGATACCCCTATATGAGGAGTTAGAGTTTGTTTAGTCCCTGGGGGACTTCTTTCATGGTGCTATCCATCGAGTCTTCCCTTATGGATAAGTACCATGAGGGTTGAATGGGTGGGGCCATTTGTTCATTTTACCATTTGAGAGGCATATCTCGGTTGGGTTTCATCTGGGATCCTGAGTTTGAATCATCAGCTCCAAGCTGCTGATAGGTCCCCTCTTGTTTTGTGAGCTATCAGGGATGACTAGGTTTGGAAAAGAGCCTGTTGTTGTCTATGAGGTCAGTACTGCACGATACCATTGTGAGTGTTGCATTGAACCTTTGAGTTAGATACCGTGGATAGTCTATGGTCCGGACCATGAGATTGGGAGTCAGAGATGAGTATATATGTGTGTGTTCTGGGAGTCCCCATGGCATGTTTCATTCCTTGGACTTTCCAGGGATGTTGAGATGAATTGTTGCATATACCTGAGGATGGTCTCAAGATTTTTCTCTCTCTCTCTCTCTTGTTTGGGTTTCCTTAGGTTGGGTCGAATTAACTGATTCCCATTAGTTACTCCCTTTTTTGGTTAGGGTTTTGGGGGCACCTACTGAGTATTTTCATACTCACCCCTACACGGGCTTTGCCTACAAATGTTTTTCATTTTGTTCCTACCTCAAGCCTTTCAAAGAAACCCCAAGAGGACCCATAGCTGGCAGATCTTAATGAGCCAGAATGATCTGAGTGTTTATCAGATCTTAGCTGAGGAGATTTCTGGCAGGTGCATTTGATAGTGATCCCCTCCTTCTGAGTATGATTGATGTTTTTTCAATTTTAGTTTGGTGGTCCCTTTATTTTCCATTTTTTTACTTCTATTGTACTCTGGTTTGGGATAGATGTATGCATGAGTTTTATTTTTCAGTTTTCTGTATATATCTCTGCACTATTTCATGGAGGTGTATGTTGCTGTGTGTGTACATGTACAATAGGCTAAGGCCTCCTATGTGTGTGATATCCTACTCGGTGTTAGTCACCAGCCCCTGGCCTATTGAAGACGGTTTTGGAGAGTAGCGACTCTAGCCCCATTGGGTTGAGTCATGAAAATGATTTTTGGAATAGTGTATTTAACATATAATGTATATACACAGTAAATTACCGTATTTCAATATTCATAAAAAACACAAGTATTACATAAAAATCCCAAAACTTCACCCTAACCATTTTAGGATATGTAGAATTAAAAAATGAACTCCATTTTATCAAAATAATTTTATAATTATAATAAATTTAATTTTTAAATAAAATCGTAGTTTATTTAAAAAATAACAATTTTAACACTATAACTGATTTTATAACACGTTAAAAAATTAATCAAGGTCTCATAATATTATCTTATAACCATAAGAAAAAATATAATAATTTTTGAATAAATTTTATGAAAATAAATTTTCATTAATATTATTAAATTAATCACAAAATTGTAATTAAATATTTATGACTTATAAACATACCAACACTTATACTATGATCTTATTGTCACTTATAACATGCCTAACTTTTATTCACACATTCATGGGTGAGGTTACTATTCACTTGGACAATTTAATATTCATAAAATTCATAGTACTATTCATAAGGGTAACATTACTATTCATAAGGGTAAGTTATTATTCACCAAAAACTAAGTTGGTCCTATCAGACTCCAAATAACTTACTGATCACAAAATATCCTTAAACATTATATAATATTGAGTTTTAGTCAAGAATTTACTTTCTTTTACATTGAGGATCTTTTCAAGATTATAATTTTAGAATTTTAGGGCATAATTCATACATATCAATCCACAAGCATACAATGTGGGTATCACTAAAACATTACCCATTCTACCAAAAAATAAAACATCAAAAATAAAACATGATTTCTTTTGAAAATATTCATAACATTTAACTTGACTTCATTATTTCTTATACACATCCTTATAACCTGTGAAAACATTTAAAAACATGGGATGAGAATAAAAATCTCATTAAGGGATATAAAAATAAGGAACACAACCATTAATCCATGAATACTTTTAAACATATGAAATCATTTTAACTAAGTCATACTTCTCACCCATAAAGTATCATATACTTACATTGTGAAACATGTGATTTCCACAAAACATTGAAAACATAAATAAAACCATAAAGGTATCTTGGGGAATTAATTACTTAATATTTTAACCCTCTTGGCTACCTTATGATTTGTAACCCTCACAGATACCTTATAATGTAACTCTCATGACTACCTTATGGTGTAATCATCACAGTTACACTTAGAGTAACCATATGACTGACCTCCAACATAAACATTCCCAATGAATTATAAGGAGATATAGGTCCCACCCTTAATCATAAATAATGTCCAAGAATCGGAACATAATCATAAAAAATATTACTTACATCATTTAAATCATTCCATTTAAAAAATAAATGAATTTAAAATATGATTTTTAAAGAAAATCCCCTTAAAAATACCATATATTTAAAGTTATAATTGATAAAAATAATGTAATATGTGTATACACTACATATCCACATAATAAAACAAAATATATTTGACATTCATATAAAAAATAATCTTAGAATGACAAAATAAATGAAGTAGAAAGTTAACCCAAAGAATGGAAATTGGGTTAAGAATTCCCTTTCCTCAGGTTCATCTTACTTGAAATATGTTTACAACTCCTTTATAATGATTAAATATAACGACCCAAGCTTGACGTACATGGAAATTACATTTATTTTTCATAATACTTAATACATAACACAAATATATGACCAAAGACCATATTAGTTTAATGTCTTTGGAAACATGGAACATAATCTTCTAACTTGATGAAATATCTTTAACATCCCATAAAGATCTTCACCTTTTGTTTTCCTACCTAAAAACTTTCTTTATATTCTGAAAAAAAACATAAAAAGGGTGATCTCAAATGCTCAATAAGGGTAAACATGGATAACATAAAACAAATCATAAACATTTGAATGTAAAAACCTAAACATAAAGTTTAAAAATCAAAATCTTGAGTCATAAAGTAAATCTTAGTAGTATACAAGGAATATATCATAAAGTAACATTAACCATGATAGAATAACATTGGAATAAAACATGTAATTGTGGAAAAATAATAAGAAAATAACATGATTTCCATATTAGTCAAGACATTACTTCCAAGACCATCATAGTGGACGAAGTCCATTACTGAACCGAGTTTACTTTCCATTCCAGCCATATATTACTGAACCAGATTTACTTGCTGTTCCAGCCCTGTATTACTGAACTGGATTTAATTTCTATTCTAGTCATATTTATCTCATGAGATATAAATATTTACCCAATGTATTGTAGGGTGATATAGGTCCCACCCATCTCATAATGAAACCATTCTTACGTGTGCCACAAAAACATAGAAACATTCACCATAGCATAACCCATGAAATAAAATGGATTTCTTAAAAATCATTTCATCATAACATAATCCATATAAGATAAATGGATTTCATAAATATAATTCCATCATAAACACAATCAAATAAAATTAATAATAGGGATATAAACATAACCCTATGTCATCTTAGATGGAAAATAATTTTGATAAAATACTTGAGTTTAATTCCCGAGGAAAATATCCTTTATTATTTAAAAACATTTTCTTTTCCAAAAATACCGTGATATTTTAAAAGAAAATAATTTTTTTGAAAATAAACTTGAAATAGTGTATAGTAAGATTCATGGAAATAAGGCTTCATGAAAACTTAAAAATCCATTCATGTCGAATAAGTTAAAAAAACATTCTCCTCGTACTTTTTCCAGAAAAGTCAAAAAGTATCATGTATGGTAAACAAAAGAAAGATTCCTTCCATACCATGTAGTAAAATTAAAAAATGTGTAAAAATGAATTTAAAAATACATAGAATAATATTACAAACTTTATGATAACATTTTTGGAAATCATGGATATGGATGATAAATATACCCCCAGTAAATACTTACATATAAACAATCTCGGATAAAAATGAGATTGCAAAAATATCACTTACCTTGTACTTTTAATTAGTAGAGGGTGTTTTCACCTCATGTATAATGGTTAAATCATGTTATTAAATTATACCAGAACCATATCCATGTTTATGATATCATATATGATCCCATATGATCCTATTATATCATTTTGTTTATAGTATTTCAATATTGCCATTATTTTGGGTGTTAACTGATTTGTTTTCCCATTCCTATTTTGTCATGTAAGTCTTGTTTTTTATGATTAGGATATATTTTATACATGATATTAAGTTCATAATTATTATTTTTACTCATCATATAAAATTTATAATCATTATTTAATTGTTAGCATGGAGAACGAATCTCACTGCGTCGTGGAGACGGTAGGCCATACGTACGCACGAGCGACAATATCATTCTCTTGATGGTTAAATGGTATGTAATTGGATAGTTTATTAATTATAAAGAATAATTATCATGTTATATTCATTATTTAAATCCATTATAGTCATAATTATACCCATCCTAATAAATTATTTTTGAATAAAAAATTACACCACAACATAGAGACGGTAAGCCGTACGTACACACACATGGTAATATTGTTATTCATAGGATGGATAAAAAGAGGTATAAGGTTGTACCATAATTATAATAACATATCATAATATATAATATACTTTTGTTATAACTTTATTATGGAATCAACATAGAAAGAGGAAGTAGAAGATGAAAAGAAATTTAATTGAATTGGTAAAGCAATTACCTCTTCTTCATTGGACTTCCTTTGGATCTCTTCTTAGGGATACTAGGGATGGAATTTTTGGAAAACCAGGACCTCCATAAGTTAAATAAGAATGTTTATAGGAGAATTGGGCAGGGTTTTTTTAAGATAGAAGTCTCAAGGTGGTGTGAGGAAATGTGGGAGGAGATGTCTTTTTTATAAGAGAGGAGGAGGGGAACTTTAGGAAGGTATTGAAATATTATTTTATTATAAAATGATTTTCTATTTCAAAAGGTCCAAATCTCATTTAATTCGAAGATAATATGAGTATTGTTCGAAATTATCTCAACCAATAGGCTTTATACAATTTTAGGTCACAAATTTAACCTTATCATTTAGATTTAACCCTTAGTTAACTAATTTAACTCTTGCCATGTCTTCTTGTATATTCATACTATATGGTTAATATAGTTACTATAAAATAAAAATAGAACCTAAAGTGGTTCATTAATAAAATTTTAAACATTATATAATTCATTTGGATGAATCTTATATTTCTAGGACTATTATATTATTTAATAAAATAGTATTTGTTTTAAAAAACTCATTTATGTCAATTTTTATACTATTCATATCACGACTTTTTAATAATACATAACAACATGATTCTTTCGAAAAAACTTAATTAGTTAAAATATAAAAAGTAATAATCATCCATAAAATTATTGGACGACATAAAAAGTTTCAAAACAAATTTATTTTAATATTTATAATCTCATTTATTTAAATCATTCTTTAATAAGGTAATCACTACATCATCATTATGTCATAAATAAATTTATTTCTTTGGTGTCTAAAAATTATAAATAAAATAGCATGATATAGAAAATATTTCTATATTTCCAATGAATATTAATAGTCTAATTTATATTATATATAACCCCATATTAAAATTATTTTATTAAGAAGATACAAGTTTATGTCATATTTATCTTTGCTTTAAATTAATTCTTATAAAATGTAATTTTCACATCCAAGTGGTTCCATGGGGTCACAAAATCAAATCAAGGATTCCCATGGTCGGAAATATCTAATCCAATATGATTAGGACATGTGTTAGGGTAGTTTAATGTTATTATAATATTATTTTTTACCCTTATTTACCAGATTTACCTTTTAACCATGGTAAATAAAATAATTACTGAAGTTACTATTCATAATGTCCAAAAATAAAAGGCAACTATTTAAACAATTTGAACCTTTCGATTCTAAATATGGAATCCATTTTTACAAGTTCAAAACACAGAATTTATAGTAATTAATTTAATATTAATTCCTGTTGTCAAAACCAAAAAGCGGGTTTTTAAGAAGTAATAACTATCAAAAGATTGACATGTGTTTATGTCCAATTTAAAAGTGAAATTACTTAAAATGACCAAAATTGGATTAAATGATAAAAATTTAATCCAATTACACTTTAAAACCAATTAAAAGTACGATATAACAATATGAATAAATTAGATGAAAAGACAGTTTTGACTTAAACTTTTGTATTTTTCACTATTCATTAAAAAACGATCTTTATCAGATGATTAAAAAAAATCAAAATAAGTAAATTTTTATGTACCCATTACAAAGAAGAAGTTTATTTTTTCAAATAAAATATATAAAATTTTTAAAAACTATATTTAAAATGGGTTCTCCATAAAAAGCGACAAAACATCATTTTTTGAAAAAGTACTTCTTTTATCCAAAAAAATTGATTTTGTTCTTATATCATGTTCTAGAAAATATATAATATGAATTTTAATGTTATATAAAATTAAAAATGTGTTTAATACTCTTCATAATGGCTAGTTTATATCCAATTAATTAATAATAATATTTTAACAATATATCATTGTTTAGTGAAACTTGGTATTGCGTACAACGCAAGCTATCGAGGAAGGCCACTCTTACGCGTAATGAAAGACAAGTCAGTGTTGTGTGTAGTGAAAGCTACCTTTGGTGTTATGTATAACATAATTCAAACATAGTTCTTTTATACATCGGAAAAAATCTATACTTAATGTTGCGTTAAATGAATTCTATCAAAAGAACTTGAAATTATGTGTAACACAAGCCAAGAACAGTGTTGCGTATACTGCAAGACAATAAGGTGTTGCGTATAGTGAAAGATAATCTTGGTGTAGTGTACAACACAAGACACCAAAAAAATTAAAAAGGATCTATCTCATAAAACCCGAGGGTGTTATATTCTACCCCCCTTAAAATGAATTTCGCCCTTGAAATTCTTTGGGGTTATAAATGGTTTACTACTTGAAAGTTTCTTTCATGGAAACTGACATCGTAAAAAGGGATAGTAAAAATTCATTTTAAAAAGTAAATTTATAAACATAATGGTTACCCAAAGTAACTCATCACTGGGTTTCCACATAGGAGAACATAGGTGGTAGGGAAAAAATGGATATGGAAGAGAAATCTAACCATCAAGTTTTGATAGAAAATGATAAAAAATAAGGTTTGGAGAAAGTTAACTACCAGAAATCCATAAATCTATGACGATTTAATGGATCATTTGATTCATCAGATAAGAAGGTACTAGGATAACATTTTTGGTTTCAAAATCTTTTTCCTAAAGTTGATGAATTTTTTCATGAGGAGAAATACTTAATTTATTTCAGTACAATCTCACTGTTGGTTGTTCCCTGAACAATTTCCACTTCATATCTTATTTAAAGAAATGAAGTTGAATTTTTCATTCTTTAAGTGTTAGAAGATCATGCGATAGAATGACAGGTCATTCCTTCTGTCTCAACAAAAAGGTTAGGAGAAGTTATCAAATATGCATAAGTCCACCTATGGTGAGATAATACATTAATCTAACAAACATCAATCGAAAAATAACTTATACTATTAGTAAATGGATAATATTAAAATCTTTACAAAAACTAAAAATATAAAACTTTAAAAGGATGTAAACTAAATCAACTTAACATTTGTCTCCCATATCTCATTTGGAAGTTCTTGGTTGTCACATTCCAAACATGTGAATACCTTATTCATGTATTCTCTTGAAACATGATAATGACATGAATTACTATAGAACCTTAGTGAAAACATGCATTCTATCAAAATTAACTCTTTCCACATACAAAAAATACAAAAAATTCAAACCATGATATCACTTTGTCCTTATATCAGTCATGATCTCATTAATACCATAAAGCATCTCATTATCCCCTTATCCCTTCATTATGTGCATATCATGTACTTTCCAAAAATATTTCAATCACTTTCATGGTCACCGGTACCATATACTTATGGAAAATCATAATGGACCAATACATAGATATTCTAATATTCCACAATACTATAAATGAGATTCCACAACACTATTTTGGAATCCCATTACATAAACATTTAATCATTCCACTACTTTGTTGTCATACTCAACATCACCAATAATGATTGCATGTGACTTCCCTTTGTCTTTTTCCTTAATAGGTTACTGATGTCGATCATCATTAACCCTTGGATTAGGGAATTGGTTAGAATAATTCCCCATTTCCTTGCACTTGTAGCATTGAAGTGTTGGTTGTGTGTTCTCTATAGTAATTTCTCTATTCACATCATTAGAAACATTTTTACGATTACTTTATCACTTAACTGCTCAATGACCTTATTTTACACACTTGAAACATTTTCTAGTACCTTTAAGACAATCTCCACCATGATTTTTTCTACACTTTGAGCATAAGGAAACATTCATTTTCTTTTCTCCATTGTTTTGAGATTTTCCCTTGAACTCCATCTTTCGTTTCTTGTCAAAACCATGAGATGGATATGTAAGAAAAACTTCCATTTCTACCTTGATAGCACAATGTACAATCTTTTCATAGCTACTAAAGTCTCTTATAGCCAATTACCTTATAAGACTTGGTTTTATGCCATAGAACAATCGACCGAATTTACTTTTAGGTTGGATGATAAAACCAGAAGCATACATTGAAAGTCTTGTAAAATTTTCCTTGTTTGTACCAACAGATTCATCATCCTTTTTTTAATCTCAATAAACTCCTTTTAAATATTTTTTAAAAAAATGAGAGAGAAGTACTTATTGAAAAATAAGTTCTTGAACTCATCCCATTCCATGGATTCAATTTCATCTTGCTTCCTTCTATTCTTAATTAGAGTCCACCTTTGATCTGCTTCACCTTCTAAACGATAAATAACCAAAATGACTTTTTTAGGTTCCGAAAAAAAGGATGGAAAATATCTTTTCAATGGTACTGATCCATTGTTTAGCAACAAGTGGATCAGAATACCCACTGAAAGAAGGTGGATGTTGCCTCATGACGGACTCAATAGAATGTTGTTCCCTTCTTTGCTCATTTGGAAGTCCAAAATGATTCATATCTTGTGTAAGTATAGCAGTAAGATTGTGAATTCCATCTCCCATAACATTTTTTTGTTTATGAAAAAAATCATTTCATTTCCCAGTGCATTGATCATTAACACAGTTCCTTCTGGTTCCAGCCATTATTTAAAACCCAAAAATAATAGTGTGAGAGGCAAAAATTATACTAGAAAAACAACAGAATCAAGGGGGATTACTTTCAATCTCTAACATTAAAGGTTTAATACTAGGTTATTCATGATCATTATCATAATTATAGGACTATAATATATACTTATACTTAACCTTAGGGACATCCCTAGACATACCTTAGAAATATCTGTAGGGATCTCACTAAAGTTTTCGCATCCTAGTTTCCAAAGTTTAACTAAAGCTTCGCTCTGATACCAACTATAAAAACCCAAGATTGATGTACATGAACATTACATTTATTTTTAGGAATACATAATACATTACACAAATATATTCCCAAAGACCTTATTAGTTTAGTTTCTTTGGAAAATTGAAACATAATCTTATAACTTGGTGAAAGATATTCAATATCCCATAAAGATCTTCCCCTTTTGTTTTACTACCTAAAACCTTTCTTTCTTTCCTGGGGAAACGAAAAAATAAAAAGGGTGATCTCAAATGCTCTGTAAGGGTAAACATAGAGAACATAAAACAAATCATAAAAATTTGAACACAAAAACATGAACATAAAGTTTAAACATCAAAATCATGGGTCATGAAGTAAATCTTAGCAGTACGTAAGGCATATATTGTAAAGGAAAATTAACCATGATAGAATAGCATTAGAATAAAACACATAATTGTGGAAAAATAATAAGAACATAATATTTTTTCCATAGTAGCCAAGGCATTGATTCCATGACCAGAAAAGTTGAAGAAGTCTATTACTAAATCGAGTTTACTTTATGTTCTAGGCATGTATTACTGAACCAGATTTACTTGTTGTTCCAGACCTGTATTACTGAACCATATTTTCTTGACGTTCCAGTCATTTATATATCATGAGATATAAATCTTTACCCAATGCATTGGAGGGAGATATAGGTCCCAACCATCTCATAATGAAACCATTCTTACGTGTTCCATAAAAACATAAAAACATTCACTATAGCATAACCCGTGAAATAAAATGGGTTTCTTAAACATCATTTCATCATAACATAATCCATATAAGGTAAATGGATTTCATAAAAAAAATTACATCATAAACACAATCAAATAAAATTAATAATAGGGATAGAAACATAACACTCTATCACCTAAGATAGAAAATAATTTTGATAAAACACTTGAGCTTAATTTCTGAGGAAAATATCCTTTCTTCTTTAAAAACATTTTCTTTTCTAAAAATTTTGTACTATTTTAAAAGAAAATAATTTAGTTAAAAATAAACTTGAAATATTCCATATTAATCTTCATATAAATAAGGAATCATGAAAAAAATAAAAATCCATTCATGCTATATAAGTTAAAAAAACATTCTCCCCGTACTTTTGTCAGAAAAGTGAAAAAGTACCTCATATGGTAAACAAAAGAAAGATTCATTCCTTACCACATAATAAAAGTAAAAAATGGGTAAAAATGACTTTAAAAATACATAGAATAATAGTAAACATTTAATTATATCATATTTAGAAATCATGGACATGGATGATAAATATACCCCCAATAAATACTTACGTATAAACAATCTTGGATAAAAATGAGATTGTAAAACTATCCCTCACCTTGTACTTTTCATTAGTAGAGGGTGAGGTCACCTCATGTATAATTATTAATTCATTTTATTAAATGATACGAGGACCATATCTATATTTATGATATCATATATGATCCTATATGATCCTATTATATCATTTTGTTAATAGTATTTCAATTTTACCATTATTTCAGGTGTTAACTACTTCATTTTACTATTCCTATTTTGTCATGTAAGTATTGTTTGTTATGAATAGGATGTATTTTATCCATGAAATTAAGTTCATAGTTATTATTTTAACTCATCATATAAATTTTATAATCATTTATGTCATGGAGACGATAGGCCGTACGTACGCATGAGCAACAATATCATTCTCTTTATGATTAAATGGTATGTAATTAGATGGTATATTAATTATAAATAATAATTATAAAGTTATATTAATTATTTAAATCCATTATAATCATAATTATACCCATCCTAATAATGTATTTTTGAATAAAAAATTACACTACAACATGGAGACGGTAAGCCGTACGTACACATGCATGGTGATATTGTTATTCATAGGATGGATAAAAGGAGGTATAAGGTTTTCCCATAATTATAATAACATCTAATAATTTATAATATACTAGAGTTATAATCTTAGTATGGAATCAACATAGAAAGATAAAGTAGAATAAGAAAAGAAATTGAATTGAATTGGTAAAGCAATTACCTCTTCTTCGTTGGACTTCCTTTGGATCTCTTCTTAGGGACAGTAGGGATGGAATTTTTGGAAAACCAAGACCTCCAGAAGTTAAATAATAATGTTTATATTAGAATTGTGTAGGGTTTGGTAGAGATATAAGGCTCAATATGGTGTGAGGAAATGTGGGAGGAGATGCCTTTTTATAAGAGAGGAGGAGGGGCACTTTAAGAAGGTATTGAAATATTATTTTATTATAAAACGATTTTAGGTTTGAAAAGGTCCAAAACTCATTTAATTAGAAGATAAGATTAGTATTGTTCGAAATCCTCTCAACCAATAGGTTTTATAGAAGTTTAGGTCTCAAATTTAACCTTATCTTTTAGCTTTAACTCCTAGTTAACTAATTTAACTCTTATCATGTCTTCTTGTATATTCATACTATATGGTTATTATAGTTACAATAAAATGACAATATAACATAAAGTGGTTCATTAATTACATTTTAAAAATTATCTAAGTCATTTTTCAGAATCTTAGATATTTAGGACTATTATATCATTTAATAAAATAGTATTTGTTTTAAAAAACTCATTTATGTCAATTTTTATACTATTCATATCATGACTTTTTTAAAATCCATAACAACTTGATTATTTCGAAAAAAATTCATTAATTCAAATATAAAAATTCATAATCATATATAAAATTAGTGTATGGCATACAAAGTTTCAAAATAAATTTATTTTAATATTTATAATCTTATTTATTTAAATCATTCATTAATAAGGTAATCACTATATCATCATTTTTTCATAAATAAATTTATTTATTTGGTGTCTAAAAATTATAAATAAAATACCATGATGTAGGAAATATTTTTATATTTCCAATTAATATTCATAGTCTAATTTATCTTATGTATAATCTCATATTAAAATTTTTTTATTATGAAGATACAAGTTTATGTCATATTTCTCATTACTTTAAATTAATTCTTATAAAATGTCATTTTCACATCGAAGTGGTTCCATGGAGTCAAAAAATCGACCCAAAGTTGACCATGGTTGGAAATATCTCATACAATAGGATTAGGACATGTGTCATGGAAGTTTAATATTATTATAATATTATTTTTTACCTTTATTTACCAGATTTACCCTTTAAACATGGTAAATAAAATAATTACTGAAGTTACTATTCATAATGTCCAAAAATAAAAGGTACCTATTTGAAAAATTTGAACCTTATGATTCAAAATATGGAATAAATTTTTCTAAATTCAAAACCCATAAGTTTCAATAATTAATTTAAAATTAATTCCCGTTGTCAAAACCAAAGACTGAGTTTTTAAGAAGTAATAACTATCAAAAGATTGACATGTGTTTATGTCCAATTTAAAAGTGAAATTACTTCAAATAACCAAAATTGGATTAAAATATTAAAATATAATCCAATTATGACTTAAAAACAATTAAAATTACAATCTAACAATATAAATAAATTATATGAAACGAAAGTCTTGACTTAAACTGCGGTATTTTTCACTATTCATTAAAAAATGAACTTTATCAGAAAATTACCAAAAAATCAACATAAATAAATTTTTATTTTACAATTCAAAATAAGAAGTTTATTTTGTCCAATATAATATATAAAATTATTAAAAACTACATTTAAAATGGGTGTTCCATCAAAATGCGGCAAAACATCATTTTTTGAAAAAGTACTTTTATCCGAAAAAATTGATTTTGTTCTTATATCATGTTCTAGAAAATATATAAGATGAATTTTAATGTTATATAAAATTAAAAATGTGGTTAATACTATTCATAATGTCTAGTTTATACCCCATTAAATAATAATAATATTTTAACAATATATTTTTGTTTAGTGAAACTCAATATTGCATACAACGTAAGCTATTGAAGAAGGTAACTCTTGCGTGTAACTCAAGACATGTTAGTGTTACCTGTAGTGAAAGATTCCTTTTGTGTTGCGTATAACATAATCCAAATGTAGTTCTTTTATACATCGAAAATAATCTATACTCAATGTTTCCTGAAATAAATTCTATCAAAAGAACTTGAAATTGTGTGTAACACAAACTGAGAATAGTGTTGTGTATACTGCAAGCTAATACAGTGTTGCGTATAGTGAAATCTAATCTTGGTGTAGCGTATAACACAAGACATCAAAGTAATTTAAAAGGAAATATCTCATAAAATATTAAGGTGTTACATTAAAAGAGTGTTATTAATATTTTATAGAAATATATTCATGTTTATAACACCTTATATGATCATTTTATGACATCATTTCACTTATTTATTAATACAATTTTGTTCTTTCCATTATTTCAGGTGAGTTCTTTACATGATTTCCATGGTCATTTTCTAATGGATTTTCTTTTCGAATGGAAGAAAAACTCCATAAGTGAAATAAAATGGTATTAACTTGTTTTCATAATATTAAATGATTCCATAAATCATTTTGTTTTTATATATTATGATGAATCATTAGATAAAACATCCATGGTATTTGTTTAGATCATTTTGGTGGTTCTTTGATAATCACAAACTAGTTTCATTATATAATTTAATATTTTGTATAAATATAAATTCATGAACATAGAAGAGGTTATATCTTACACATTAGAAACTTTTTCTACCACTAATTTTGTTTTAAAACCTGATTTGAAGTAAGTAAAGGAAATTGAAAACACATCATCCACAATGTTGGTAAATTTACACATCATGGAAAATTTCGTTATTTTTAGAAGAAGAGGGATAGGAGATGAAGTATGATGATGGATTTTTCTATAAACATGATAATATTACAGTATATAGAGGATACTATAGTTTTAATGCCTCTTGGATAAGTGGAGGAGAATATAGTACAAGAAAAGAAAAAGAACAGAAATGAAAATAAAATAAAATGAAAGAGGATTTTTACCTATTGATCTCTTCTCCTTGATATCCTCCTTACAACATTTGGTTTTGGTTTTTTGGTGATACCCGCAGGTCATGGACTTGGGTAAGATCCTTGGGAAGATAATTGGGCAGAATTTAGACAATTATTAAGGCCTGAGAGGTGTGAATTGAAGAGGGGGTGAGGAGTTCTATTTATAGCGGAGGAGAGAGATTTTTTTTTATTTTAATCATTATTTTATTATTTTTCTCAAGAAAAGAAATAGTGTTGGTTATTTTGGCTAAAAATAATAAATATTTCATGTGATTTTGAACCTAGGGTTCTTACATCAACCATGATGTTAGTAATAGTGTATTGAACATATAATGTATATAAACGGTAAATTATCATATATCACTATTCATCCAAAATTCAAATATTTCAGAAAAATCCCAAAAATTTACCCCAACCATTTTATGATATGTAGATTTAAAAAATAAATTCTATTTCATCAAAATAAATTTCTATATATTATAAATTTAATTTTAAAATACAACTATAATGTATTTGAAAAATGACAATTTTAAAACTATAATTGATTTTATAACACCTTGAAAAATTAATAGAGGTCAAATATAATTATTTTATAAACAGAAGAAAATAAAATAATAATTTATGATTACATTGTAATAAAATAAATTTTCTTTTAAATTATAAAATAAATTATAAAATTAAAATTAAATATTTATGGCTTATAAAAATACCAACACTTTTACTATGATTATAAAGTATCATATACTTACTTTGTGAAACATGAAATTTACATAAAACATAGATACATAAATAAAACCATAAATTTAACTTGGGGAATTACTTAATTAATATTTTAACCCTTGCGACTACCTTATGAATTGTAACCCTCACGACTACCTTACAATATAACCCCCATTACTACCTTATGGTGTAACCATCACAGTTACACTTGGAGTAACCATATAACCGATCTCCAACATAAACATACCCAATGAATTTTAGGAAGATATAGGTCCCAACCTTAATCATAAACAATTCGCAAGAACCAAAACAAAATCATAAACAAGATTACATACATCATTTAAATCATTCCCTTAAAAAAGAAAAGAAATTAAAAGAGGATTTTTAAAGAAAGGTCCCTTAAAAACACCATATATTTGAAATGAGAATTGATAAAAAGAATTTAATATTTGTATACACTATAAATCCACAAAATAAAACATAATATATTAAACATTCATATAAAAAATAATTTTAGCATGAAAAAATCAATGAAGTAGAAGGGTAACCCAATGAATGGAAATTGGGTTAAGAATTACTTACCTTAGGTTCGTATTACTTAAAATGTGTTTAAACCACCTGATTAATGGTTAAGAGAATGCTATTTATATTTTATAGTAATTTATTCATGTTTATAACACCATATATGATCATTTTATAACATCATTTCATATATTTATTAATAATATTTTTTTCCAATTGTTTCAGGTGAGTTCTTTACATGATTTCCATGGTCGGTTTGTAATGGATTTTTTATATAATGGAATAGAAACTCCATAAGTGGAATGAAATTGTATTAATATGTTTCAAAAATATTAAATTAAAACATAAATAATTTTTTTTCATATATAATGACGAATCATTAGATAAAACATTAATGATATTCATTTAGATCATTTTGGCAGTTCTTCGATAGTCACGAACTAGTTTCGTCATATAATTTATTATTATTTATATATGTTAATTAAAAAAACATAAAATAGGTTATATCATACACTGTGAAAACTATTTCAACCATTATAATGGTTTTACAACCATCTTTGAAGGAATTAAAGGAAATTAAAAACACATCGTCCATGATGTCGGTTAATCAACACATCACAGATGGTGTCTTTATTTTTAGAATAAGAGGGATAGGAGAAGAAGTATGATGATGATTTTTTCCATAAACATGACAACATTGAAGTATATATGGGATACTGGAGTTTTCATGCCTCTTAGATAAGGGTAGGTGAATATAGTATAATAAAATAGAAAAAAATAAAATGAAAATAAAAGAAAATGAAAGAGGATTTTTACCTCTTGATCTCTTCTCCTTGAGATACACCTTAAGGCCTTTGGTTTTGGAATTTTCGTGATAAAAATAGGTCTTGGATATAGGGAAGAGCCTTGGTAAGAGGATTGGGTAGAATTTAGACAATGCTTAAAGCATGAGAGGTGTGAAGTAAAGAGGGGGAGAGGGGTGTTATTAATAGTGGAGGAGAGGGTTTTTTTATTATTTTTCCCAAGAAATGAAATAGTGTAGGTTCTTATAAATAAAAATAGTAAAGTTAGAATTTTAGTTTGAACTAATGGTTCTTACAACAACCATGATGTTATGAATAGTGTATTTAACTTATAATGTATATATATGGTAAATTACTCTATATCAATATTCATAAAATATTCAAGTATTTAAGAAAAATCCAAAAAATTCATCCCAACCATTTTTATATGTGTAGAATTAAAAAATGAACTCCATTTTATCAAAATAATTTTCTTAATATGAGAAATTTAGTTTTTATATAAAATCATAATTTCTTAGAAAAATAATAATTTTAAAACTATAACTGATTTTATAACACCTTGAAAAATTAATTAAGGTCTCACATAATTATATTATAACCATAAGAAGATAAAAAAAATTATGATTACATTGTAAAAAAATAATTTTTATTTTAAATTATTAAATCAATCATAACATTAGAATTAAATATTAATGGATTAAAAAAATACCAACACTTATACTATGATCATATTATCACTTATAAGATGCCTAAATTTTATTTATACATTAATTGGTGAGGTTAGTATCCATTTGGTCATATTACTATTCATAAGGGTCATGTTACTATTCCTAAGCGTTAAGTTACTATTCACCAAAAAATAATTTGATCCTATGAGACTATAAATGTCTTAGTGTTCGCAAACATGTATGTCTATTTTTTGAAATTCAAATCGTAGAAGCAATAAAATTATGTTTAACAGCTAGGTTATAACTATACCCTTAAAACAATGTGTTGTTTCATAGAGACTTAGTATTACATGAATTTCATTCTATATTAAACCTATTTGTAAATCCTTGGGTTGTTATATTCTCCACACCTTCTAGAAAGTGAATCCTCGTAATTTTTTAATTTACTTATTAAACAAGTGAGGGTACCTTTCCCTCACAGCACTTTCAGATTCCCATATTTTTTCTTCAACCATGTGGTTTCTCCACAAAACCTTAAACGAGTGGATTACCTTATTCCGGAATACTTTCTCACTACGATCATGAATTCGAACATGATTTTATTCATAATAAAGGTTCTCTTCCAGCTGAACTACATATGGACTCAAGGAATGAGATGAATATGGAACATACTTTCTCAACATCAAAACATGGAAAACATTATGTACCTGAGATAAACTCATAGGCATTTCTACTTGGTAGGCGACTGGTCCAAATTTATTTAAGATTTCAAGGTTCCAATAAACTATGTACATGGCTTTCCTTTATTACCAAAACACATAACACTTTTCCATGGTGAGATTCTAATAACAACATGATCACTTATGTCGAAAGAAAAGTCTTTCCTCCTATCGTCTACATAACTTTTCTTCCAAATCCGAGCAATAATCATGTGTTTCTGGATCATCTTCATTTTCTCAACCACTTACTCTACTAATTATAGTCCCATAAAATTTCTTTCCCTGACATCATCCCAAAATGCTAGAGTTCGACATTGTTTCCCTTATAATTCTTCAACTGTATACTGGAATAAAAACTATTATTATAAGAAAACTCAACTAAAGAAAGATACAGATACCAACTTCCATGGTATTCTATTGAATAAGATCAAAGCATATTCTCCAATGTTTGAATTGTTCTCTCCGTATGTCCATCAAATTTAGGATAAAAAGTAGTACTGAAATTTAATTCTTTTCCCAATGACTTTTGAAGGCGTTTCCAAAATTTAGAAGTGAACCTAGGATCACGGTCATACACAATGTAAATAGGAAGTCCATGTAACCTAAAAATATCTTTGAGGTATAGTTGAGAAAGCTAATCCAAGGACATAGTATCTTGAATAGGAAGGAAATTGGCATATTTAGTCAGCTGATCCACAATAACCCAAATAGCTTTGTTACCTTGATACGTCTTGGTAGTCCAACCACAAAGTCCATGGATATATTTTCTCATTACAACTCTGGAGCTGACAAAGTATGAATCATCCCCTTTGGTAGTTTTATCTCTACTTTAACCTGCTGAAATTTCAAACATTTCATGGTAAAATTAGAAATATCTCTTTTTATTTTATCCCACTAGTAATGTCACACCTGAGATTTTGAATTCACATTTTCTCTAGTTTGGGTTTGGTTCCGAGTTATATTTATCGAGAACCAGGTGTCATGTGCATGAATTATTTTGGTATTTCCATTTTCTATCCTTATCCTAGTTATTTCCCATGAATTATCCCTTGAATTTTGAATATTTTTTTTGAAAAATGGTTGGAAAAACCTTGGCACATGGTTGGAACATGGTTAGTAGAAACCATGCACCCTTCCCAGGTAACCATGAAGTAGGTCTAGGTTGTGGCTAGAAGAGACCACATGGATTCTACATGGTAAGTCACATGGTGCAGATTTCCTGTTTGATAAGTGTCTCCCTTGGTAGAGATAGTCACATTGTCATTGCATGGTTTGAAACACAATGAAAACTAACCATGTAACGTCTCTGAATCGGGAGCCACTAAACCGGTACCCCTAGCCGGTTCACCACATGACCTCAAGCACACCTCCCCATATGCCAGAGGTTACTGACTAGCATCGAGGGTCTAATAGTACACATGGGGAGACTATAACCTCTTTACCAGAGTAAGCCACATTAGGACAAAATTCAAATATCATAAACAATAGGTAACAATCAATAACATGTATAAATAACCAAATCCTAAATTGGGTACAAACCATATCCAATAGTAAACATGTCATGCCATGCTATAGTTCCAATTAAACAAAACCCAACAGAAGGACAAATAGTGGAATCCCCAAAATGGTCCTGGCTCCAAGTCCTAAACCTCATCTGTGCACATACGAAATCGACTCACTTCCCAATAATGGGTCCCTTTCCCTTTTCATAGCCTTAAACTATGAAATATGCTTGGGTACCCAACAACAACCCAAGCAGGGTGTGAATATAACTCAGTAGGCCACCACCAACAGTGTCTACAAAATATACTGTAAAAGTAAATAGTGTATGAGAGTGATAAATAATGGAAATTAAAGCTAAATGGTTCAATATGCCATTCTAGATTATTTTACCTTAAATTATACTACAATTGAATCCATATATACTACTTAGGCATCCCATGGTTTAATCTATCCTTTTCTTATGTTCACTGGATTTGGAATGTTCAATATTCTCAAGAATATGGGAATAAAATTAAGTCATATCTCACTAAAAATCACATCATAACAACCTCATAATCCTCACCTCTAAGACTCAGTCAGGGTGTAATGCAACCGTTAGGGGAATATAACTCCATCCCTCTCCCTAACCTATTCATTTCAGGGTAGATCTAGAACCTCTGTCCAACTCGACCTGTGGGTGTAGAACGTAAAGTCTATACCCACTCTACCAATCCATGTGTACATGATTATCTATCATTATCCACAACTGACCATAAATCATAACCAATACCATTAAAAATATTCAAACAATAGCATCGATGGGATTAATATCATGCCACAATACATTAACACATTTATCATTCATATTACTTACCATTTAACCAATTCCCCTTTCCCCATACCTATATCACTAAGTATGATAAAATTTAAACATATTACCTTATCATATTTACATTAACCCCATTTACATGCCACCCAAAAAATCCCTTAGCCTTTAACCATATTATACATAACTACCCACAATCCCTTCTAGCTCATTACAAATCCAATTAACACATTGTCTAGGGATCTATATCATCATGAGTCAATTTCACAAATTACATTTCCATTAGCCTAATTGGAAGGGCCGACACACCCCATGGGTGGCCCTGATTTGGTCGAGTCATCCTCCATGCATCCCATGAGGATCATGAGGGTTTCAATTGGTTTATTTTACCCTCACTATGTTAAACCTTTCAAAGGAAACTAAGAACACAATAGGGGAAAATCAAGAACACAACCCTATATGCACAAATCTACCTAAAAACTAAGGGATATAACTTGTAGACCACATACCTTGAATATGTTGGCGAACACAATTCTAATAAAGGCCTTAGATCCTGATTAAACCACCCTTTGAATCATCAACCTAAAACTCACCGAAAAATAATGGTTTTAGAGTTTCAGATGGAGAGAAGTAAGAGATGTGAACCCTAACCCAAAAAGAGAAGCAAGAGAGAGATTCGACTCACACAGATCTTTGATCCGCAACTGAAATCACTCCAAACGGCCCTCAAATGAGGGGGAAACACCCATTGGGAGTTCTTGGACACCTTGGCTCGTCACTAGGGTTGAAGGAGAAAGAAGGGGGGGAAATCCCGGTTTGGTATAAGAAATCCTGTAATGGAATTTTTGTAATTTTCTCAAAAATACTAGACCAAATGGTTTACCTGCATGGTTTACCCACACAGTTTTCCAAATCATATGAAAACTATGTGGATGAAACTATCCAAAAACACCCCCTCACACAGTTACCTAGGATTTTTGCACTATTTTCACTAACTGTGCGCAAACTGTGAAGCATGCCCAGAAACTCCTTTTTTCTTTCTCTTTCATTTCCCGAACCCCGTGAACACACCTGAGTCTTCACATGAAGTTGGGGAAACACTTATTTAACCAAAATGAACAACTTAGACTGAAACATAAACAAAAACATACATTATGGGAGATCCAAGATCTTACAACCTCCCCACCTTATGATGGCTCGTCCTCAAGTTTCTCTTTCAGAGCATCAATGAGTTTCCAAATAAAAGGGATTGGGACACTAGGACTGCATATCTAATTCTCACTCCCATGTTTCCTCCTAAATGTTTACATACTTCCATAGAACACGAACCAAAGGTATAACCTTTCCCCATAATACCTTCTCACTATGATCCACAATATGAATCAGATACTCCTCAAAGGATGCATCGACCTCAAGCTCGATATCATTAGAATTTATCACATGAGATGGATTAGGGTGATACTGTCAGAGCTGTAAAACATGGAAAACATCATGCATCCCACTATACCACTATGGAAGAGCTAATTAATAATCCATTGGTCCGATCCTATCCACAATCTCAAATGGCTCTACATACCAAGGCGCCAACTTGCCCTGCTTCCAAAATCGACGATGCCCCAACCATGGTGACACCCAAAGAAACACATTATCACTCACCCTAAAGTCGAGAGGTATATGATGTCAATCTACATATGAATGATATCTACTTTGGGGCGTTTTCCATATGTTTTTGAATCAATTGAACCTTCTATGATGTATCTTACATGAGACTTAGTACTAATAGATCAAACTCCCCAGCCTCTTACCAACACAACAGAGATCTACACAGTCTCCCGTAGAGAGCCTCAAAATGAGCCATCTGAATTATGGCATTAAAACAATTTTTGTAAGAAAACTCAATGATTGAAAAGTGACTTTACCACAAACCACTGAAATCTAGCACACAAGCTCTCAACATTTCCTCCAATACCTGGATCGTACGTTCTGACTACCCGTCAGTCTGTGAGTGACAAGCCGTACTCAAAAACACCTAGGTACCAAGCAACTTATGTAGTCCCTTCCATAAGTGCGAGGTGAAATGTAGGTCATGATGTGAAACTATAGTTCTCAGAACACCATGAAACTTCTCTATTTCTTGAAGATACAATTCTCCCAACTGGTCGACTGTATAGGTCTGCTGGATTGGTAAGAAATGAGCCACTTTGGTTAGCCGATCTTCTACCACCCAAATTGTATCATTATTATGAGGAATACTTTAAAGGCCCACTATGAAGTCCATTGTTACATAATTACACTTCCAATCCATAATAAGAAATGACTACAACAACCCACATGGATGATGGTGTTCATCCTTTACCTACTGATTGGTAAGGCATTATGCCACAAAACTTACAACTTCTTCCTTCATTCCTGTCCACCATAACTAATGGCACCAAAACATGGCCATTAATGAAGGAATAAGTTGTAAAACTCATGAATAAACTCCTCCCATACATCTAATGTCACCAAAACATGGCCATGAAAATAACCAATTCTATCAGCACTGAAAGTCCAACAAGAAGGTGACTCCCCACTGTTAATATTTTCCTTTATAGTCAAACACTCTGGATCCACCAGCTGAATCTCTTTAACTCGTCTCGAAAGTGAGGATTCAAAAGCTATAGACATAGGTTTCATCTTCCCATGCCCTTCATGTACCTCCAAATGCATCTCAAAAAACAAGGACATCAACTTCCACTCTGAAATGGATTCCTGAACCACCTGATTCTAAGTTTTCCAGCTCAGAGCATCAACGACATGATTCCCCTCTCCTGGTGTGTATACCAGCTCAAAATTAAAGGATTTTATGTACTCAAACCACCTTTACTTTTGAAGATTCAAATCCCACTGAGATAATATGTATTTGAGACTTTTATGGTCGGTAAACACTGGAAAAGGTTATCTCAACAAATAATGCCTCCAACCCTTCAAGGAATTAACCACAACAACTATCTTATGGTCATGAGTAGGGTATTTTCTTTCATGAGGCCTCAATTGTCTCAACCCATAAGCTACAAATCAGCCATCTTGAATCACCACTACCCCAATTCCAACACCAGATAAATTATAGAACAAGGTGTACCTCTTACCTTGTTTGGGTAAGATCAAAATCGGTGCAGTAGTCAACCACTCGTTCAGCTCTTGGAAAGCATTCTCACAAGCCTATGACCATTCAAATTTAACCCCCTTCCTGATCAAACCTGAGAGTGGTGCTGCTAAATAAGAGAAATTTCTAATAAACCTCTGGTAATAACTGGCCAAACCTAGAAAACTACGAACATCAAAAACATTCTTGGGATACTCCCAATACACCATAGCCTGCACAATCTCCAGATCCACCAACACACCTGACTCACAAATAATGTTTCCCAAAAAGTGCACCTTATCAATCCAAAACTGACATTTTGATAGCTTGGTGTAAATCCTATGCTCTCTTAGTGTACTAAAGATGATGTCAAGGTTTTTGGCAAGATCATCATGAGTTCTAGAGTACACCAAAATGTCATCAACAAAAATAACTACAAACTGATCAAGATATGGGTGAAATATTTGGTTCATCAAATCCATGAACACAACCAATTCATTGGTCAACCCAAATGACATCACCAAAAATAAAAACAACCAATACCTACTTCAGAAATCTATCTGGGGTATGTCAGAATGTATCACACTCAACTGATGGTATCCTGATCTCAAATTGACCTTAGAGAGCACTATGGCACCTCCGAGCTGGTTAAATAGGTCATCGATTCTAGGAAGAGGGTATTGGTTCTTCAACGTCATCTAGTTTAGGTTACTATAATCGATACATAAACCCAATGATCTGTCATCCTTATTAGAAAATAGCATAGAAGACCCACATGGTGATGTACTAGGATGAATAAACCCATTACGATCCAACTCCTATAGCCGAACCTTCAGTTCTTGGAACTCTACTGGTGCCATTTTATCTGGAAGAATGGAAACTGGGTCCGCTCCCGGTAACAACTCTATCGTAAACTTGATGTCTCTCTTTGGTGGTAAGCTTGATAAATCCCTAGGAAACACATCCTGAAACCAATTCAAAATAGTAGGGAAGACTGGCTGCTTTTTTCCCCATTATCTAACATAAGGCATGCTACTTGGGTAGTGAGTTCTCCCAACTGCTGGCATAGCGGCCATGCGTGGCCTGCTCAAGCATCCCACTCACTATGGAGGGCATAAGTGTCTCCATCGAGAGATGTGAACATTACTCGAAATCGGTAATAGTTGATATGGGCTTGATACAACACCAACCAATCCATACCCAAGATTAGGTCAAAACGTGACATCTCTAAAACAAACAAATCCTAGAAGAAAATGATATCCACCAACCTACAGTGTGCAAACCTTACACTGCCTGATGTTCTCGACTCGTACCCCCAATGAAGTATCAAGTAATATTACCCCACATGCACTTTCCACTTTTAATCCCAACACAACTATGAACTGAGTAGAAATAAAATAATGTATATCATATGTATCAAATAAAGTACTAGAGAGCATAAAATCTACAAGAAACATACCTCGAAATGTAGATGGTCCTGCCTCACCACCTTTGGGCGTAGTCTAAACTGCATGGAGATGACATGCACCTCTACCCTAGGCTCTGGTCCGAATACCCAGCACTACATTGCCCTATTGGTGTTGGTGATCTCACCTAGGAGTTCCACATTCACTACCTATACTAGTATGACCCATGGAGTGCCAAATGACTGCCTGATATGGGTTAAATGACCCCTACATACACTCAGAACATGATTCTAACACCCCTCATTTCCCAACTACCATGGGTTCCTGCAGAACCTCTGCACATGGCCTAGCATACCACATGCTCGGCACTCGACTGGTGGTAGGGGACACTGGCCACACATGTTCCCTGACCTACCACACTGATAACTGAATATCTAGTCACCACTCTAAGAGGTTGGTCCCCTTTTCTATCTAATTCATGAACTTCTACCCTACTATAAGTTTCTAAGAATGATTCTTCCTACTCTTAGAAATCGCACCACATGATCGCCCATCTGGCACCACAAGTTCACTACCCGAAGATCCCATCAGGTTCACTTATGAAATGATGGATTGATCCATAACTTCATAGAACCTTTTCAGATGGAAAATATTCACCTGATATCTGATCTCGTGTCTCATCCCATCCTAGAAACGTTTCACCATAGCTACCTCATCTCCTGTAAATTTTGGAATGAAGTGTTTCAAATCAGTGAAATAATTAGCATTGTCCATTGGGTCAAGCTAATAAATTCTGTATCCTTCTCCTGCCTCAACATTTCTGGGTAAAAGTGTTCAAGAAACTTCTCTTGAAAATCCTTCCACATCATTCATTCGGCCTACTCAGTTTGAACCATGATGTCCGACCAACTATTTTCTTGGCCTCTCAGCATATAGGCCTCTAACTTGAATCGCTTCTCAAGATGAGTCTCTAGGTGGTCAATAATAGTCTGGATGGACTCTATCCAGAACACCTATTCTTCTAGCCCACCCTCTCTAGTAAAGGTCGGAGGGTGAAGCAGCTGAAACTCCATGATCAGTTTAAACATACTTAGTGTAGCCCGTCCTGGGTCTTCTTCCATCATCTGCATAAAATGAGTGATGTTCTCATGAAACTGATCTTCTCTATCATGTTGAACCATGGGGTACCCTTGCTCTACTATAGGGGGAGAATTCTCGGAAATATCCTTCTATCGCCCACCCAACACATGTCTTTGTGGTAGCATCTCCCTACAATGCCAAACACAAGCTTAGAACACATACCATAAATCATTCATAGAAATATAAAGAGAGGTTCATCACTAGACATAAACAAATCATTTATCATACACTACCTAAGCGAGCTTGATCACAACCGGGACACTACCCTTGGACACCCCACCAAGGTAATGGTGAACACATATAACCAACTCACATGGTCACAAACCTCACACTTTACACCATTTTAGGATTATTTCAATATCCCTACTCACTTAGACCACTCTAACCCTCTTACAACCCATTATCAAGAACAATTCTTCATTTATCATCCTATATTTTTTTCCACTTTTTTACATTTTCTCCATTTCATTAGTACTAATTTTCATCATTTTCAATAAATCAAATGCTTCCTACTATCTATATCCTAAACACCCATCCCATGTGTGTGTGCCTACTATGATACATGTCACTTATATATATAGGTTCCTAGAATAATGCATGAATGCAAAACCTCTTTCCAGTCCCGCTATGAGAAAAATATCATAAAAATATCTCATCACACCACATGTGCATCACCCAATGGTGAAATATCATCAAATGTAACAACAAACAATAAGAACAACAATTCCCACCTAGGGTGACTTGGGTTTCCCCCCATACATGGGTTAGCTACTCCCAGGAATGAGCTCATTACCAAGGCCTGACATTGTCCTAATCTCCTATATACCATCCCCAAATAGTGAGAAAGTGAAAAGAACTCCTTTGATACCACTTTGTAACATCCCCGAACTGGGATCCACTAAATCGGTGCCTCGAGCTGGGTCTCCACATGACCTCAAGATTTCCTCCCCATATGGTAGAGGTTTCCGATTATCAACAAGGGTCTAATAGGACATGTTGGGAGACTATACCCTCTTTAGCAGAGCAAGCCACAATAGAACACACTTTAAATAGCATAAACAATAGGAAACAATCAATAACATGCATAAATAATCAACTCCCAAACTAGGTATAAACCATATCCAATAATAAACATGTCATGACATGCTATAGTTCCAAGTAAACAAAACCTAAAAGAAGTAAAAATATAATAATCCCCAAAATGGTCCTGGCTCCAAGTCCCAAACCACGTCCATTCACATAGCGAACCGACTCACTTCCCAAGCATGAGGCCCTTTCCATTTTCTTGACCTACAACCATGAAATCTACTAGAGTACCCAATGATGGCCCATGCAAGGTGTAAGTATAACCTAGTAGTCAACCACCAATGGTGTCTAAAAAATATATATTAAAAGTAAATAGTGCATCCGAGTGATAAATAAATGCAAGTAAAGGTATACTATTTAATATGACATTCTAGATTATGTTCCCTTAAATTATACTACCATTGAATCCAAGTATACTACTTAGGAATCCCATGGTTTAATCTACCTTTTTCTTCTTTTAAATGGATTCAACATGTTAAATATTCTCAAGCATATGGGAATAAAAGAAAGTCCTATCTCACTAGGCCTCACATCATAACAACCTCATAATCCTTACCTTGAATCCTCATTATGGGTGGAATGAAACCATCAGGGGAATAGAACTCCATCCCATTCCCTAACCCATGCATTTATGGGTGGATTTATAACCTCGGTCCAACTTGACCTGTGGACATAGAACCTCAAGTCTATACCCCACTCTACCAAGCCATGTGCACATGCTTATTTATCATTCACCACAATCAACCATAAAGCATAACCAATACCATTAACAATATTCAAAAAATAATATCAAGGGGATTAATATCAGTCCATAATCAATTAACACATTTATCATTCATATTACATACCATTTTCCAGTTCCCTTTTCCCCATACCCATCTCACTAAGTATGATCAAATGTTAGAATGTTACCATATCATATTCACATTAACCAAATTTACATGCCACCCAAAAAATCCCTTATCCTTTAACCATATTAAACATAACCATACACAATCCTTTCTAGCCCATTACATAACAAATTAACACATTCTATATGCTCTACCTCATCATGAGTCAATTTCACACCATATATTTTCGTTAGCCCAATTGGGAGGGCCGATACACCACATGGGTGGCCCTAATTTGGTCAATTTATCCTCAATTTATCCTGTGGGGATCATAAGGGGTTCAATTGGTCGATTTGACACCCACTATGTTAATCCATTCAAAGGAAACCAAGAACAAAACAAGGGAAAATCAATAACATAACCCTACATTCCCAAATTTACCTAAAAACCAAGGGATATAACTTTTAGACCACCTACCTTGAATACATTGATGAAAACACTCCTAATTGATGCCTTAGATCCCGATTCAACAACCCTTTGAAGCCTCAACCTAAAACTCACCAAAAATGAATGGTTTTAGAGTTTTGGATGGAGACAAGGAATAAATGTAAACCCTAACCCAAAAAAGAGAAGCAATAGGGAGATTAGAATCACCCATATCTTCAATCCACAATTTATGGAACTCCAAACAACCTTTAGATTATGGGGAAACACCCTTGGGAGTTCTTAGAAACCTTGGCTCATCACTCGGGTTGGATGAGGAAGAAGGGGGAGAAATCCTGAGTTGGTATAAGAAATACCATAATGGAATTTTTTTAATTTTCTCAAAAATATTAGGCCGCACGATTTACCCATATGGTTTTTCAAACTGTGCAAAAACTGTGCGAATGTTACTGTCCAAAAACAGCCCCTCTTATGATTACCTAGGATTTCGGTACAGTTTTCACAAACCATGTGCAAACCATGAAACATGCCCAAAAACTCATTTTTTTCCTCTTTCATGTCCTGAACCCTAGGAACACCCCTGATTCTTCACATGAACTTAGGGAAACACTTATTTAACCAAAATTAAGAACTTAAACTGAAATTAAAAAAAATATACCTTATGGGAGATCTGGGATCTTACAAACTTTGTGGTCATTCCAGATCATTAAAAATGTTTCCCTCTTTTTCTCTCTCACTAATTTTTAACCCCAAACACCCCTTTCTCTATTTTGTCAGCCTCCCCATTCGTAGGTTCCCCCTCTCCTTTCCCCTCCCTTGGATCTCCATTTTTGTTGACGATTTAGTCTAAAACCTCCAAGATCCATCAAGTTAGTGCCTTCTCACCTTGATTCCTTCTCTTTTCTAGGGTTTCTCCCCTCTTTATTTGAGGTTATTTTTCTCAAATGGGTAGGGTGCTGATTTTAGGGTTTGATCTTGTTGTTCTTGGTTCGATCCCGCCTTGCTAGGTTCTCATGGTGGTGTGGATGGGATTTCACATCGTTTTTTGGATGTTCTTCACCCAAGGTTAGTGGTTCCATGCTTTACCATTTTTAAATGAATTTAATATGCTTCTTTGAATTTATAAATATGTTCTATGGTTTAATTGTGTGGTGTGAAAGGAATTTCTAAGTTGTTTAAAATTCTTATGTGGTTTGAATATCTTTTATAAAGAAAATTGGATAGGTTTTATGTGTGTGGCATTCTATGAAATTTTTTTATGGGTTGTTTAAAGGTAAGAATCATGTTTTCAAAGGCACTTAAGGTGAAAATGTGTTAAAAATTTTATTTTTAAAGGAAAATGTATTTATTTGTAATTTTGAGCTTATTTTGAACCATTGAATTTGAATTTATAATTGTGTAAATAATGAGAAGCATGTTTTAAAAATGATCTTAGCTTGTGTATGATTTTACAAAGGGGATTAACCCATGGAATTGGTTGATCAAAAGTTTGTTTTTCTTGTGTTTTGTAAAAAAGGAAAACTATGATTTGTGTAAGTGATGCTAAATTCATTGAAAGGGGTTTTTGTATGAGTAAAATTGGAGAATGGTTTGTTTTATGGAAAAAGGGGGTTTCTTTTAAATTATTGGAAATTTTATGTGAAATTTTTCTATTTTTTGATACATGAATATGAATTGAGCGCAAAGGGAATACTAGGTATCTAGGTGGGAAGATTAGAACTAGTGCACTAGTGATATGGAAGTGGATTTTTTCTGGTTTCACTTAGATGTATTGAATATTATAACACTAACTAAATAATGATGATAATTTATCACCACTATAATTTTGGATGTTTCTCCTCTCTAGTGGTTCATGCCCAAGGACACCAATAGTTGTGGTTACTATACCACATTTCACCAATGTATGAGGTTCTAGTGACTTACTCGAGCTAGATTGACCATAGGGATTTACCCATGGTGCTCACTAGAGACTTATGTGATATGGTACCATCTATTGGAATATGGTATACCTTGAGAGTATTTGTTTTAAATCATGTTTATTCTATTCAATATTTCTTTAACGGATGTTTCTCCTTAAATAGTTTCTTTGAATGCGGTTTTCCCTAAAAATATTTTCCTTAAAAGTTTTCAAAGTTCCATTTTATGTAAATTAGAATTTGGATTGTCCTTTAATGTTAAATCATGGAATATTTTCATTTGGGTGGAATCCTACTGGGATTTTTCTCACACCCTACATACACCTTTGGGTGTATGTGGACCTTGTTGTATGTTTGATTTAGGTAAAGGCCTGATGTACCAGGATAGTGGTTTGGGTCTCTAGTGGTCTTATCTTGTGTATCTTGGTGGAGGTGGCTTGATGATGCTTCTCCTATTATTAAATGGAGATTTGGGATGGATTTTTAGTTCTTTTGTTGTAGTATTTTTTGGGTTTTGTTTAATGATGTAAACATTAAATTTGGATGTTCATTATACCATGTTTTGTTGTATTTTTTAGTTTTGTTTTTTTTCATTTTTGGTTGTTTATATACATACAAATGAGTAAAATCATTCCCAAAGAATGTAATTGATACCGATGCACTAGTTTCTAGCTTGTGGGGATTGGGAATGACCTTCAGGCCATGCCATGGACTGGGTTGGGCATTGGGTTGGATGGAGACCCGACTTGGTTCGTTACAAAATGGTATTAGAGGGGAGGTTATAATATTTTGGGTCTTCTTCTTTGAGAAAGAGTTTGGGTAGAGCAGAGCTAAGATTTTCAGAACTTGATGTTCTGGTTATGAGTATGGTTCCTGGATAGCACACCTCATGTAAAGACTTGAGTTACCATGGGATTTAGGGTTTTTTTGGTTTATTTGGTCCTTGTGTTAGTTCGTTTTTTGGGAAATGAAATGGGAGTTGGGCCAATGATCCTCATGAGATCGCAGGGTCTGGAACGCTATGTAGAGCTGGTTACATGATCTTAGAACACTCTCCATGATGGTGGTGTGATTGAAATATGGCCGCTAACCATATTTCCAAGTCACCCATCGGTGCTAGATTCCTTCTGAGAAGCGTCATGTGTATCTTTGGGTTATGAAAATTATGTTGAAAACCCCTATTTTGGAATTGTGAGAATTGGATTTTAAAGTGGGAATGGTATTATTTTTAGAAGGTGGAAAATGAGTTTTCATAATTTTTTTGAATAAATATTTAAGAAGGTGGATTTTTATAAAGAATTTTTGAGTAAATGGGATGAGTTTTTCAAGATTTGTCTTTTACAATCAAAAGTTACGGTTTATCGGAAATGGTATGACCAGAAAATGGAGATTTATTTTTGAAAGTGTTTTGGAAACTTGTTTTAAATAAGAAAAGATGAGTTTTACATTAAATGGTTACTGATGAAGTGTTCTGGAATTGATGTGTATAGTTTAAAAGTGAATTTAATTGAATGGTTGGTGTTTTTCTGAAGAAGTTTTGTGAGATTTAAATCGGGATTTTGGGTTTTTGGCTAGTGGTTTTTGGAAAAAGGTTTTGTGGGATTTAAATTGGAAGTGTTGGTTTAATGTTTTGTTTTAGAAAGTGGAAAACCATTGTTTTGATCTTTGGTATTCTCACGAGTGGCCACATGCATGGGTTATGTGAGGAAGGTGGATGAGTGCCCTATTTGGCATGTGGAAATGCATTTGTGAGACTATATGGGATAATGGTGAATGTGTAACCCACTAATCCTATTTTATTTTCAAAAAATATCATGATGGAAAATGTGGTGTGTCTTATTGTATTTTTGTAATGTTTTAGTGAGGTGTTTTGAGCCTAAAAACCCTTTTTAGTTGACTGGTGTTTCATGTTGAGTTTTGTTGGTGAGTTAGTTTTGGGGTAGAGGTTTGTGTGTTCTTGTTGATGGGATGGGAATCCTTTGAGTAGGTTCCCTTTCTATGCGTTCATTGTTTATTTTTTATACTTTATGGCCAATGAACCAGTTTGATTGGGTCCTTGGTTTTCCTTGTCAGCTTGTGCAAACCCCATGAAGAATTAATGCACGTTCCAAGTGAGGATATGGGTGATTCATCATTGGAAGACCCTCCAATTTATCATCGTATTAAATTTATTCTCAGGTTTTAAAATTTAATCCTCATATTCTTTTTTTGTTTAAGTGGATCCTCTCATTGCGGGAGAGAGGATGCGAGAGGAGCTGAAAGAATGTTTGGTTTCATTGAGTTTCCAGAGTCGTCGAAGGTAAAATATGGTTGTAAGAGGCTGTTATGGCCTCTTGAAAAAACCATGTGTTATTTGGGACATGGTTTAAATTCCCTTACCTTACAAGGCCTCTTAGGTTGAAATTTTCATTTTTGGTGACACCTTGTAGTGTTGTGTTCTCGTTTGAATGAAAAAGTGAGTGTTGTGGAATCTTTTTAAGAGCCTTTGTTTTAACAGAAGTGTGTTTTCTTTTGGAAAATTATGAATTACTCAATTTCAGATGGAAGTTACTTTTATGCACGCTTCCTTATGATGCTCTCACTCAAAGTTGAAACAAACGATTTACGTGCATCTTCTAAGTCCTTGTTTTAGTGAACTTCCATGTCAAGGTGTAGTGGGTCTCGGGGTGTATTCTATTATATTAGTTCTATCTAGGATGTGGTGTGGTTTCTTGTGGCACCATAAGGATAAGTTCCATTTGGGGGTTTCTTATTATTGACTGTGAAGTAGTAGATTCTTCAAACATCAGAGCTCAAGCCTTAGGTCCCCGATTGAATCTAGCATGCAGTTAGGAACCCCAAGGGGTGTAAAGGACATTGGTCTAGTGTCTATCTTCAGTGTCAAAAATGGAGATAGTTTAAAAATACTATGTTGATGTTTCACTCTGTATGGCCCTATTTGGTGGAAAGGGACTTGGGGACTCTGTTTCTCTATTGTGGACCGCATGGGTAGAAGAGTTCATCCTTGGTTATAAGGAGTCATGATTGTCTCATTTTCTTGAACCTAAATGATTTTACCCTTGTGGAAGTGAACCTTTATGTGGTTTTCCATGTACGGTCAGCCTAATGAATCGACCTTAGTTTCGGTTTGGTATCATTTGGGGATGGTAAGGCCCTGTAGGAGTAGTGAACTATGTGGATTTTCTTCTTATTGGGTTGTAGTCCTTTTCGTCAGACCCCTTGTGGTTGGGGTTTGGTCTAGGTTAGGTTTCCTATGTTGGTCAGTGTTGGTTGGGTAGAATAGTTA
The DNA here is from genome assembly GCA_963277665.1 of Viscum album. Taxonomy (NCBI): domain Eukaryota; kingdom Viridiplantae; phylum Streptophyta; class Magnoliopsida; order Santalales; family Viscaceae; genus Viscum; species Viscum album. Next base: position 767,354,606 of record OY728137.1, read on the forward strand.
GATCTTATTTTGGGGAGACCCACCATGGGTCTCATGGAAATTCTTCTTGAATAATTTGGTGTTTTCCTGTTTCTTGTGGTGGGGAGTCTATTCAGGATTCCCTGTGTCAGTAATCCGATTGAGTTTCTGGTGTTGTTCAGGTAGTGGGTAGTCTCATTCAGAGCTATCTTATTTCAGTTTCCCTACTTCAGTAAGTGCTGGTATTGGAGTACGCCCAATGCTTTCGTTGAATTTAGGTTATGGAAGTATTCATTGAGTTGTGGTTTTATATCATTTTCTTATTTTAGGAAATAAGTGTTATTTTAATTTATTAACATATAAGGTGTTTTGGTCTAAGAGGTTGGATTGTATGTTGTGAGAGTTACTCTCTTTTTATCAATCAACTAGAGGTTTTTAAACTTTTAGGGTTAGGTGGGATAGCGGGGATCCCATTTCAGTCTCCTGAGTTTGACTTCTGAACCTCTTATCCTATTGGTTATGTTTTTTCTTCTTCTCGTTCGGTGTTTGTGGGAATCTACCTGAGTTATAAAGGAGTATGATTTCTTTCTTTCGAATCCATGCTTGACGTGTCTTTCCAGGGTTGGAGAATGTTATGGTGGGGATAACTGTCACACCCAGGGTTTTGAATTCACATTTGTTTCAGTTTAGGATTTGTTCCTGGTTAATTATCTCAGGAACTGAGTGTGAAGGGTTTTAATTTTGTAGGTATTTAATTTATCTATCCTTAACTTAGTTCTTTCCCATGATTTCTCCCTTTAATATTCAAAAAAAGGTTTGAAAAATGGGTGGACAAAACCTAGAGTACGGTCGGCACATGGTTAGTAGAAACTGTGTGCCCTACCCAAGAAATTGTGTGCTAGGCCTAGGTTGTGGCCAGAAGGGACCACACAACTTCCCAATGGTAAGTCAGACAGTGTGGATTGCTCATGTGGTAAGTGTCTCCCTCGCTAGAGACAATCGCACAGTCACCACACGGTTTGATAAACTGTGCGGACTAAACATGCAGTCATTCCATCTCATGAAAAATGTTTTCCATATTTTTCTATCCCCCCGATTTTTAACCCCAAACACCCCTTTCTCTCCTCCCTCAACCTCCCTAGCCCTAGGCACCCCCTCTCCTTTCCCCTCCCTTAAATTTCCATTTTTGTTGAAGATTTGGTGCAGAACCTCCAAGATCCTTCATATAAATTCCTTATCTTCTTGATTATTTCTTTTTTTAGGGTTTCTACCCTATTTATTTTGGGTTCATATTCTCTATTGGGGAGGGTGCTGATTTTAGGGTTTTATCTTATTGTTATTGGTCAAATCATGCCTTTCTTGGCTATCGTGGTGGTGAGGATGTGATTTCTCATTGTTTTCCAGAAGTTCTTCAACCAAGGTAGGTGGTTACATGCTTTATCATTTTTAGATGAATTTAATATGCGTGTTTGAATTTATAAATATGTTATATGGTTTAATTTTGTGATGAGAATGAAAATTTCAAGTGGTTTTACACTATTATGTGGTGGAATGGATTTTATAAATGAAAATGGATAGGTTTTGTGTGTGTGGTGTTTTGTGGAAATATTTTATGGGTTATTGAAAGGTACAAATCTTGTTTTCAAGGTGAGAATGTCTTGAAAATGGGATTTTTAAATGAAAATTTATTACTTTAGAATGTTGATCTTGTTGTGAACCTTTTAATTTGAATTTCTAATTGTTTAAATTATGATAATCATGTTTTAAAAATAATCTTAAATTGTGTATGATTTTACAAAAGGGCTTGGCCCATGGCATTGGTTGATCAATAGTGTGTTTTCTTATGTTTTTTAAAAATATAAAACAATGATTTGTGTATGTGATGATAAATGCATTGAAAGTGGTTTTGGGGTGAGTAAAATGGGAGAATGGTTTGTTTTATGTAAAAAGGGTGGTTTCCTTGAAATACATGGAAATAGTTTGTGAAAGTGGTATGTTGTGTGATATGTAAACATGAATTGAGAACAAAGGGAATCCTAGGTATCTTGGTGGGAAGACTAGAACTATACCTCTAGTGATACAAATATGGATTGACCTAGGTTTACTTATCTAGATTGACGATTAAAAAATTAACTAAACTATGATGATGATTGATCATCATTGGAATTCTAGATGCTTCTCCTCTCTAGTGGCTCGTGCATGAGGACGCTGACAATTGTGGTTACTATACCACAATTCACTGAGGTATAAGGTTCGAGTAAGTCACTCGAGCTAGATTGATCTAGGGGATTTACCCATGGTTCTCACTAGAGACTTATGTGATATGGTACCATCCGTTGGAATATGGTGGACCTTGAGAGTATTTTTTTAAACAAAGTTTATTCTATTAATTTTTTCATGAAGGGATGGTTCTCCTTAAATGAATTCCTTTGGAAGTGGTTTTCTTTAGAAATGTTTCCCTTAAAATTTTTAAAATATCTATTTTACATAAATGAGCATGTTGGATTGTCTTTTAATGTTAAATCATGGAATATTTTCATTTGGGTGGAATCCTACTAGGATTTGGGTCACAACCTACATACACCATTGGGTGTTTGTAGACCCTATTTTATGTTTGATTTAGGCAAATGCATGGTGTACCCGGATGGAAGTTTCAGCCTCTAGTGGTTATGTCTTGTGAATCTTGGTGGTGTTGGATTAAGTATATTTCTCCTCTTGTTACATGGAGGTTTGGGATGGAGTTTTAGTTCTTTTGTTGTAATATTTTGGGGTTTTTGTTAAAAGTTGTAAACATTAAATTTGGAAGTTTGTTATGCCATGAATGGATGCATTTTTTAGTTTTGGGTTTTTTCCTTGTTGGTTGTTTATATATATACAAATGGGTAAAATTGTTCCCAAAGCATGTTATTGATACCCAAGAACTAGTTTCCAACACATGGGGGATCAGGAATTCCCTTAGGGCCATGCCACCGACCGGGTCTGGAACCGAGTCAGATGGTGACCTAGCTTGGTTTGTGACAAGTAATACTCCTAAAGATCTCTGTACAAATTAGTAATTCTAGGATGAATTGAAAATGGAGAACTATAAAATTCACACAATAGTTATTTCTTTAGCTAGGGATCACAAGGCACACATAATATTTTTCCAAATCTCAAAAAATTATCTTTATCAAGGTAAAATTAAGAAAACTTACCCATTTTAACTAATTTAACATTTTTCTATAGCTCATGGTCTTCCTTTTGTGATTGCTTAATTATTTTTTATGGATATGACTTCACTGACACTTGAAACAAAATAGAGGAATTTCCTGTACCAATAACTTCCAAGCCAACATTCATCAAATCATTAATCAAGGGGTATTGTTCCAAACTTAACATGTTTAATGATGCATGATGTTTTTGAATCAAGGGATCTACCAATTTGTTTACTTTTCTAGGATGGTAATTGATCATGAAATCATAATCCTTTATCAGTTCATGTTATCTTCTCTACCTCATATTCAATTCCTTCTGAGTGAATATATACTTTAGACATTTATGGTTAGTATATTTTTCATATTTTTTTCTATATAAATGTTTCCTTTCAAAGAAAAAACCACGGTATATAATTTGAAATCATGTGTTGGATAATTTAACTCCTGATATTTCCATTTTATTAAAGAATAAGAAATTAACTCATCATTTTTCATCATAACAGAACTGAGTCCCTATAATGAAGCATCACTATAGATGAAAAACTCACCATTTCTAGAAGGTAGAGCCAAAAATGGATCATTCACCAATCTCTTCTTTAGTTCCTGAAAACAAATATCATATTATTTTGTCCAAATAAATTTAACCCATTTTCATGTTAACTTAATCAACGAGCTAGATAAAAGTACAATGTTTTTAACAACCCATCAGTAATAACCTGCTAATCCAATACAACTATGAATCTATGGAATATTTTTAGGTCTTTTCCATTCATCAACCACTTTTTTTTGTCGGGATCAAGTGTTATTCCAAAATTTTTTATAATGTTCCCAAGAAAAGAAATATGTTTCAACCATAAATCACATTTTCTAAATTTTCCATCTAACATAATTTCTTTGAGAGTTTTCAAGACAATCCTTAAATATTTTTCATGATCCTCATAACTTTTTGAAAAAAAAATATCATCAATAAAAATAACAACAAACATATCCAAATATTCAAGGAACAATTTGTTCACAAGATCCATGAATACAGTAGGGTCATTTTTTAAACCAAAGGGTATAACAAAAAACTCATAATTCCCATATCTAGAATGAAAAGTTGTTTTCAGAATGCCTTCCTCCTTCACCATTAGCTAGTGGTGCCCATATCTCAAGTCAATCTTAGAAAAATACTGAGCTCCCCAGATCTGATCAAACAAGTCATCGATATGAGGCAAATGATACTTATTCTTAATAGTAATATTATTCAATTATCTATAATCAATGAAAATCATCATGGAACCATATTTATTATTAATAAAAAAACTTGGTTACCCCATGGTGAAGTTATAATAAGAATTAAGCCTTTATCATCAACTCCTAAAACTAGTTTTTTCAATTAAATAATTTCCACTTGAGCCATTCAATAAGGGGGTTTTAAAAATGTCTTAGCATTGGGAACTAATTCAATTGTATATTAAAATTTATGATCATTTATAACATTAGGTAACTCATCAGAAAAAACATCAAGGTATTCATTTACCACTGACACATCATTAATCTGAATAATTCCCTTATTTTCAACAATATGAGAAAGATGACTTTCATTTCCATATTTTAATAGTTTCTCATTTCCTGATATGTTATTAATTGTATGGGTTCATTATTGAATGAAAACTGAAAATATTTATAAAAAACAACATTTTTAGCTCTACAATCAATCTTATCATGATAAATAGAAATCCAATCCATACCTAGAATGACATAAAACTCTAATAAGGAAAAAACAACAAGGTTTTCAGGTAATTTATTTCCATATACAATAACATGATGATTTTTATAATGCATTTTTACTATAATATTTATCACTTGTGTTTTAACCATAAGTTCTAATATCATTTTTGAGGTGAAATTTTCAATTTACCAGAATATTTTTCAGAAATAAAAGAATGTGTAGAACCTGTATCAAAAAAGACATTAGAAAAATATGAGTAAACAAAAAAAAGTAACTGATACCACTTCATTGGATGACCCAACGGCCATTGACGTAGTCGCGAAGGATTTCACTTCACCTTTATGCATATAATATGGCTAATTTACCTTATTTAGATCTTTCTTTGGGAATGTAATTGAATAAAGACCCATCCCTCCACATTCAATACAATTTATAGTTTTATTATCAAGATTAATCATAATATAATTTTTATTATAATCTAGAGCCATATGTCCAAAATTACAACATAAAAAAACTTCCATGTTTTGGTAAGACATTCCCCAGAGTTCTTTTTACCACACCTTTCAAAAAATGGAAACTGAACATTCTTACCTTCAGATTTATTTGACTGATTCATACCCATCACTTTCTATCTGAACCTCTTCTTCTGCTTGTTGTCAAAGTACACATGATCATCAGAAAAATCCATCTCTACCCTCTCAACACATCAGATAAGTTTCTCATAACTTTGGAATTAACAGGAGGCCAATGAACTTCGATATCTTGGCTTCAATCCTAAATAAAAATAATTGATTTTTCTATTAATATTATAAATAAGATTTGGGGCGTACCATGCCAATCGGGTGAGGTTTTCTTCATGCAATACCACTGAATCCTCCTAATTTTTATTCAATTCACGTAATGTGTTTTCCATCCTACGTCGAACCACCTTAGGAAAATATTTTTTGAGGAATAGATTTTTAAATTCATCACATTCAAAGGCATCAATCTCCTCACTACCCATGATATTATTTACTATTACCACCAGTGGTCAGATTTACCTTCAAAATGAAAAATGGAAAGAACAACCTTTTGATCATCTAAACACACCATAACATTTAATATATTTTCATGTTCTTTAATCCATATTTTAGCTTCCACTTAGTCAGATGATCAACTTAAATCAAGAGGGTGTTTCCTCAAAACATGTTCCCATATCATCATGTTCATTTGTGGTAGCTCTATTTATTCTCTTGCATGGATTACACTGGCATTTATAGCCTATGTCATCTGATTCATTACTGTCAAAAACTGTTTAGTTCAAATTCCCACCATTCTGGGTTATGGATTTAGAATTATTTCATCCTCTCGGTTCCTTCCTACTTCAACTTCCCTGTTTTATATATGGAAAAACATTCTAAATAAACATATCTTAGATGAATATAGATGGTAATATTTAAATTCAATATCATTTAATCATAAAAATAAGTTAAAAATCATTTATGGTAATCAATTAGAATCATCCTAACCCCTAAAGTCATCTAAACCAACCTATGATACCAACTACAAGCACCATACCTTAAACATTACATAATCTAGAGTTTTAGTCAAGAATTTACATTCTTTCACATTGAGTATCTTTTCAGGTTTATAGTTCTAGAATTTTTGTATATAATTAATACATATCAACCCATATGAATACAAATTGGGTACCACTAAAATAGTATCCATTTATTCTTCCAAAACATACAACATTAAAAATATAACATGATTTCCTTGAAAAATCTTCAAAACATTTAACTTGACTTCCTTTTTTATCTTACATATCCTTATAACTGATAAAAAAATTTAAAAACATGGGATGAGAATAAAAATATTAGTACGGGATATCAAAATAATGAAAACCATTTGTCCATGAATACATATAAACATATGAAATCATTTTCACGAAGGCATACTTCTCATCCATAAAATATCATATACTTGATTTGTGAAACATGAGATTTCCATAAAACCTAGAAAAAATAAATAAAACCATATAGGTATCTTGGGGAATTAATTAATTAATATTGTAACCCTCATGGATACCTTATGATTTGTAACCATCGTGACTACCTTACAATGTTACCATCACAGCTACCTTATGGTGTAACCATCGCGGTTACACTTGAAGTAACCATACGACCGACCTCCAACACAAAAATACCAAATTCATTGGAGGGAGATATAGGTACCACTATTCATCATAAACAATACCCAAGAACTAGAACATAATCATAATACATGCTTACATCATTTAAATCATTCCATTTAAAAAAAGAAATTATTAGAATATTTTTAAAGAAAAGTCACTTAAAAAATACCATATATTTAAAGTCATAATTGATAAAAATAATAGAATATGTGTATAAATTGTAAATACACATAATAAAAAATAATATATTAAACATTCATATCACAAATAATCTTAGAATGACAAAATCAATTGAGTAGAAGGTTAACCCAAAGAATGGAAATTAGGTTAAGAATTCCCTTACCTCAAGTTCTCCTTACTTTAAATGTGTTTAAACCCCTATATAATGGTTAAAAGAGTGTTATTAAAATTTTACAGAAACATATTAATTTTTATAACACCTTATATGATTATTTTACAACATCATTTCAAATATTTATTAATAATATTTTGTTCTTCCCCTTATTTCTGGTGAGTTCTTTACATGATTTCCATGGTCAGTTTGTAATAGATTTTCTTATCGAATGGAAGTGATAGGCCATAAGTTGAATGAAATAGTATTAGTATGTTTACATAACATTATTTCATACCATAAATCATTGTGTTTTCATATATGATGATGAATCACTGGATAAAACATTAATGATAATCATTTTGATCATTTTGGCTGTTCTTCGATAATCATGAACTTGTTTTGTTATATAATTTAATATTATGCATAAATGTTAATTCTAGAAGATAAAAGAGGTTATATATTACAATTTACAAACTATTTCATCCATTAATTTTTTTTACAACCATATTTTAAGGAAGTAATATAAATTTAAAACACTTTATCCATGATGTCGGTAAATTGACACATCACGAATGATGTCTTTGTTTTCAGAATAAGAGGGAGAGGGGAAGCATTATCCTGATTAAATTTTCTATAAAAATTATAAAATTTCATTATATATATGATACTAAAGTTTTCATGCCTATTGGATAAGGGTAGGTGAATATAGTATAGGAAAATAATGAGAAAAGAAATTAAAATAAAAGAAAATGAAAGAGGATTTTAACCTCCTGATCTCTTCTCCTTGAGACCCTCTTTAAGGCCATTGGTTTTGGCCTTTTAATGAGACCAGAAGGTCCTGAACATGGGCATGATCCTTCTTAAGTGGATTGGGCAGAATTTAGACAATTATTAAAGCTTGAGAGGTGTGTAGTGAAGAGGGGGCGAGGGGTGGTATTTATAGTGGAGGAGAGTGGTTTTTTTTTTATTTTAATAATTATTTCATTATTTTGATAAAGATAAGAAAAAGTGATGGTTATTGTGACTAAAAATAGTAGATATAAAATTTTAGTTCAAACCAAGGGTTCTTACATCATCCATGATGTTAGGAATAATATATTTAACATCTAATGTATATATATAATAAATTACTGTATATAACTATTCCCAAAAAATTAATGTATTTCAGAAAAATCCAAAACATTTACCCCGACCATTTTATGACATATAAAATTAAAAAATGAACTCATTTTTATCAAATTAATTTTCTAACTATGATAATTTTAATTTTTAAATAAAATCATAATTTATTTGAAAAATACCAATTTCAAAACTATAACTGATTTTGTAACACCTTGAAAAATTAATCAAGGTCTCATATAATTATATTATAACCATAATACAATAAAATAATAATTTATCATTACCTTTTAATAAAATAGATTTTCTTTTAAATTATTAAATCAATCATAAAATTGAAAATAAATATTTATGGCTTTGAAAAATAGAACCACTTATACTATGATAATATTGTCACTTGTAGGATGCATAAATTTTATTTATACATTCATTGGTTAGGCTACTATTAATTTGGTCATATTACTATTCATAAGGGTCAAATTACTATTCATAAGGGTCGTGTTACTATGCACCAAAAATTAAGAACATCCTATGAGGCTTGAAATATCTTATTGATCGCAACTGTATATGCCCTCTTTGAAATTCAAATCATAGAAGTGGAAAGATTATGTTTAACTACTAGGCTATAACCGTCTCCTTAAAAAAAGTGTTGTTTCATAGAGACTAATTGTTTCATGCATTTCATTCTATATTAAATTTATTTGTAAATCCATGGGGCATTATATTCTCCCCACCTTATGGAAATTGCAGCCTCATATTTTTTTTATATACTTATTAAACAAGTGAGGGTACCATTCCCTCATAGAATTTTTAGATTCTCATGTTGCTTCTTCAACTATGTGGCTTCTCCATAAAACCTTAACCTGGTGTGCCATGACCCAACCCATGCCGGGGATCGAGTCGCAACAACCCCAAGCCCGCCTCCATAAGCCAGGGGTTGGAGGAAAGCATTGAAGGCACAATAAACTCGGGGATATCTTTTCCTAAGTACATGCACACACACACAACCAAGTCAATGAAAACAAGTAGAGGGAAATGAAAAAATGGTACAACACTTTTATATATAAACCATAAAAATTCATCGAACTCTAAATAGTAAAATTACAGGTGTTGTAAAGTAAACTGAAAGGAAAATGGGAAAAATACATGCCGAACATAAAAAGTGCCACAACCTAGCACTAACTGAAAGAGTAAAACAGCTAAGAGATCCCTATTCTTATATCCCAAGCTATGACCACCGTACACATACCAAGAACCATGTATCCTTAAGCTCATCTGAAGTCATGATCCACATGTCTGCCATTTTCATATAGAACAATACGTGTGGGAAAAGCCCATGCACAGGTTAGTATAAACATGTTCAATAGGATGCCCTGAAAAGGAGAAGGGGGAGCAGTAAGAGATATAGTTGAAGAGGAAAGTGGTAGATATGACAAGGTATAGTAAAGAGTACAACTCAACCCAATAAGATAGGGAATGAAAACTCAAAAAAACACAAGGAGATCGACACAGTGAGAATATGAACTTTATATCAAGTATTCACAACCACTAATAGGAGAGTAGAATCGTCATACTATGAGAATCTAGACATGGAAAGAATGTGTCATACCCCGCGCATCTTTGCCTCTCTTGGAACCAGAGTAACAAAAACCCAAGGAGTGGGTACTTAAAGTGAATATATATATATATATATATGCTTAGTCAATGAAACCCAAATGAGAGAGTAAGGGGATCTCAATCTCAAAGATTATCCTAGGAAAAGGGATGCCAATAGTTCCCGATGTATCCATCAACGATGCCCAACATTCCACATGTCTACCCTGAATACACAAGTCAAAGAGACTCAATCAACACACCTTGATACCATATAATTTGCATGGACCAGTCTCGCTTGCACAATTTTAGGTTGTGTCACAAGGACGTGTCTATGGTGTCCCACCTTTTTATCACATAACTTTTCATTACATTTTACCAAATTGAGGATCTTTAAGGTTTAGTTTCTTGGAAGCCAGGAACTTAATACATGACAACAACAAAAAACATTCTTCTTAAACACCTGAAAGGATTCACCATTTGTTCATCCTAAGTTAATTACAACATCTCATAACCTGGGAGCATACATCAAAGGAAAGGGTGAGCAGAAGGCCCAGTAAGGGAAACATTTTACATGTGAACTTGAGATACATCAAAAGTCATGAAAAAATAACTTTAAGGCAGGATAAAGAGATCATGAGGCATATCATAATAAAAATAACGTGTTTCATAACTTGAAGATATGGATACAAAATTTAACTTAGACAATCATGAACATATCACCAAGGTCCATCCCCAAGGTGTCATTTGAAATTACCAAGGTTATTCACCAAGGTATCGTTAAAATTGTAATCTTTAGTGGTTACATCATTACCCAATGAATTGGAGCACTATCAGGGAGCACCTTTAAATTTTACTTTATTATCATTTAATCCACATATATCATCATCAATAATTTAAAAAATACCCATATAGCATAAAATAAATGGGTTTCATTTCATAGTCATCACATTTTAAAAACTGCTTTAAAGACGTGATCTTTATGTCACTTTAAACCCACGAAAAAGGAAATCGGGTTTTGTGTATGTAAATCCCAGAATTTAAAATATAAAATTTTGACATATATGTGAATACCCCTTTATAAGAAAGAGCTTTGAGTATTCACTTAATAAATCAAAAAATTTGAGAAAAAGAGAGAGACATTTTGAGACGAAAATTCTGCAGCATAACGGCTATGTTATAGGGTTTTAGTAAACATTGAAAAGAGAGGGGACATGGTTCACCCACTCATAAATGATCCATAAAACAGTAGATGGACAAAATATAAAGGATATAAGAACATGGTAATGAAATTTAAATACATACCATATGAAATGAAAAACATGGAAGGAAAAAATAAGATTTCTTTTATGAAAATTCGGCAGCCTAACGACGTCACTTAAAACAAAAAAACGAATTGACAAGATCAAATAGGGTCTCTAATCATAATATCATAGAATATCAGTATGATAGATATAGATATCATACCACAACATAATAAAAAGGAACATGAAAGACTTGACAAGAAAATAGATCTTGAAAATGAGAAGGGTGAAAGAATCCCTTAATAATTCGGCGGCCTAACGACGCCATTTAAACATTCTTAAAATGAATTGATGAGAGTAATAGGGGGTCTATCATAATATAAAAATGAAAAGGATATTAGGATGAATATAAAATAATATCCCCAACATAAGAACATGGAGCTTAAAAGAAATGACATAAATAAGAGTACTTGAAAAGAAAGTGAGAGGTAGGATCCCTTACCTTAAAACGTAACTCTTAAAACTCGAAGGTCGGGACCTTGAGAGCTTGGAGGCACCTTGGGAGGACTCCTTGGGAGGTTATCAGACCAGATATTCATTGGGGGAGAGTTGGGAGTGAAAAATAAAGGAGTAAAGGGTGGGTATTTATAGGGAAAGGGAGGTGATACATTAATAATTTCTAGGGACACCTCACTAGTGGTTTTGGAAAAACCATGGGATTGCCCATGGTATTTTCCCATGGTTCTGACCACATGGGACCCCTCATACAATAATTCATCCCCTTTAGTTGACCATCCCTTAAAATATCTCATGACACCATCATGATGCAGTCATGATGTCATTAAACATACCGAAACCCTAAAACTGTATTTTTACTATTCACTAAAAATTCATTTTTTTCAGAAAACTCCCAAAAATTTACCTTAACATAATATCAATGATCTGAATTCAAAAATAAACTCCATTTTATAAAAATAATTTTCTAAATATTTTTAATTAAACTTTTTAAACAAAAACACTATTCATCAAAAATTCATTTTTTTTCCAAAAAACCCCCAAAAATTACCTTAAAATAATATCGATGTTCTGAATTCAAAAATAAATTCCATTTTATAAAAATAATTTTCTAAATATTTTTAATTTAATTTTTAATTAAAAAACACTATTCACCCGAAAAAACTAATACTTGACTAATAATTCCTGGAACAGTTATTTACCAATTTTATTGAATCACATTACTTAATCTAGGTTCCTATATTATATTAATACTTTCTTTAAGTGAGATTACTAATCCATTTGGTCACATTAATAATCTTAAGCGTAAAATCACTATTCATAAATTACTATTCACCAAAAATTAAGTTGATCTTATTAGACTCCAAATTTCTTACTGAACACATTTGTAGAATAGCATTTTTTAAAAATCATTACACATCATTAATTATTTAAGGTTTACAAAAATATTTTAAAATATCTTTTTTTTTTCAAATTCATCAATAATATACATCCTACATTTATCCGGACATTTTAAAATTTACAAACTTCACCATAAGAAGAAAACACAATTTTATTTATCTCAAAGGATTACACAAAGCAGTTATGGTCTCCTTACATAGCCCCTTATAACCCCACGATATGACCAAAGTGTAAGGTGTGTTAAGGTGAGAGAATCCGAGGGCGGCTCAACCAACATTGCATGAGTAGTAATTTCTATCATTTTGAACTTCTCGTGAAGGCGATTCCGTTCTAACTTCACACGATGAAGTTCGGCTTGGGTTTGGTCCAGAGTAAAGGCCAAAGGTGCTACCTCCTTTCTGAGTTCCGTCAGATGGGCTTCGATTGGCCCGAGACTACTGGATGAGGCCATCGGATCTTCTTTCTATATTAATTAACCAAGATCACGTGTATTTAGAGACAATAGTCGCAACATTTAGTTTCCAACGGTCATACTGACTAACAGTCATATAATAGTCAAAACCCAACAGTCTCATTTTAATTATACTCATTTTATTAAATGAAAAAGTTTCGTTGAATATAAAATAAAATAACACAAAAAATTAGGAAACAAGATTTATTCAAAATTTCGGGTCGTTACAATCTTCCCCCCTTAAGAAATTGCGTCCTCACAATTTTTAAAATTGGTCTTGGAAATTTCATTGAAAGTCCCACATCAGAAAAAGAGTCAATAACACAATTACTTTAAAAGAAATAAATGGAAGTACAAAGGTCACCCGAGTTAACCCATACTAAGATTCCATGTAGGAAAACATGGATATGGAGGAGAAAACAACGGGTCAAGTTCTGAGGGAGAGTGATAGAAAACATGTCTAAGAGGAAGTTAACCACCAGAAAATCACAAAATTGTGATGAGTTAAACGGTCCTTGATTACCCAGTAGTAAACATAAACCAACAACGTTTTTATTTTATGTTCCTTTTCATAATTTTGAGGAATTCATTTACTACATAGAATAAAAACATAAGGAAATATACCTACCTCCAAGTATAGTTTCATCCTTTAATAAGTTTCCACCAAGATTAATCTTTTCTCCATAGAAAGAGTATTCAAAACCACTTGGTCTCATCAAATCACAAGAATCATCTTCTAGAGAATCATGTAATCCACAAAAGAATAACTATCTATCTTTAAACATTTATCCCAAAAATAAAAAGGGTAAGATAAAACAACTCTTCAAAAAGAAAAAACCCCATAGGAAGGGAAACTACTTTAAATCTTCAAAGTTACATGGTACTACCCAAAGTTTATCATAGACCATTCCATAAATAACTATCCTTAAAATTCCTCAAAATAAACCAAACTAAGATTGAAACCCAAATACAAGAAGGATTTGATAACATAGTCTTCCAAGATAAACTTTATCGTTCATCTCCAAACAACATTAACCACTCCTAACATATTATAACAAAAGTAACTAACCTAAACATATTTTCCCCAAGATAGGTAAATCATTTACATAAGTAACCTAAATTACTACAATTTCACCTTAAATTCATCGATTCTTCAAAATATAAGTCAACCTTTTCTCCTAAAAGAAAATACCGTAGTAATCTATTTACCTCGATCATATAGGGTACCCAAAATAGTGAACGTCTTCCAAAATAATAATCATCTTTTAATCCCATAATCATCTCTTTTTTTTCCAGGAAGAACAGATTCACAACATCAATATGTGGTACATAAAAATAGATGTTTTCCTTAATGATATAAAACCATCTTAGGTAGTGACTCGATGTTCTTAGATAACATTAAAGATACGCTCATAGAGCATGAACAAAAATATAACATGACATAGACAATTATTGTGAAGAAGTTGAATGTACTGTAGTCATCATGATCCATCTCAGCATAGGACTTGCATTGTTCCCTTTTCCTTGAAGATTGTTGATGCTCATCATGCTTCTCATCCCTTCCCAGAGAGAATTGCCTTGGATAATGTCCAACTTCTCCACATTTACGACATTGAAAAGTATAAGGTACATTAGATCGAACCTTATCTCTATTCATCACATTATCCATTTTTTGAAGCAATTGGATACTTTATGCCCTATCAACCCACACTTAAAACATCTCCCAGTTCCTTTGTGACATTCTCATTGGTTCCCCTTTCCACACTTTTTGCACAAAGGAAATTGGGTCTTCTTTCCCTTATCAAATTTACCAGATGAACATCCTTGATACTTTATCTTCTTCTTCATTGATGAATTTGGGCATTCAACTAGGTACCAATTATTAATTGTGATTTTTGATAGCTAGTTTGGCATAATCACAATATGTTCAACTTGATCTCTCTTCACCTCTATCACATTAATAGGGAAATCGTCACATTTCCTATCACATTGGTTGTTGGGACATGTTCTTCTATTTCCTGCCATTAACTAAGAAAAGAAAGTATAATTAGGGGCTTAAATACTTATCCAATAATCATGAAAAGGAAACTTTAAGCATAGAAGGATAAACTTGTAAAAGAAAAGTATATCCTAACCTGTGATCCCCTAGGTTCCAATCTAGGTTATCCATGATCATATCTTCTTATGTGAATTTTTATTTTATTTTATCTTTATTCCTTTAATAATGGTTAATACTAAGATTATGAATTTACCAAAGCATATCCCCCGGGAGTGTCATAACAAAGAGTGCAGTAAGGTCCGTTGTCGTGTACCAGTTCCCGTTTGAGTCTAGCTCAAAGCGGTGTTTTCGGGTTTTACCCCTATGTACATCTGTTCCAGAGCCACCTCTACCTGCTCGTATCCAGACAGGGATGTATTTTCTTAATAAACCACTTACTCAATACTCACCAAAATACCAGGAAGATTTCCTATATTTAAAAATTTCTATAGTCTTCTTCCTAAAGTTTTCATATCCTAATTTCTACAAATAACTAAACCATACTTTGATACCAACTATGACATCCTTCCTTTTTATCACATAACTTTTCATTACATTTTACCAAATCGAGGATCTTTAAGTTTTAGTGTCTTGGAAACCAGGAACTTAATACATGACAAAAAAAAACACTCTTCTTAAACACTTGAAAGGATTATTCATTTTTTCATCCTAAGTTCATTACAAAATCTCATAACCTAGGAGAATACATCAAAGGAAAGGGTGAGCAGAAGGCCCAGTAAGGGAAACAAGGGAAACATTTTACATGTGAACTTGAGATACATCAAAAGTCATGAAAAAATAACTTTAAGGCAGGAGAAAGAGATCATGAGGCATATCATAATAAAAACAACATGTTTCATAACTTGAAGATGTGGCTACAACATTTAACTTAGACAATCATGAACATATCACCAAGGTCCATCCCCAAGGTGTCATTTGAAATTACCAAGGTTATTCACCAAGGTATCGTTAAAATTGTAATCTCTAGTGGTTACATCATTACCCAATGAATTGAAGTGCTATCAGGGTGCACCATTAAATTTTCCTTTATTATCATGTGAGACACATATATCATCATAAATCATTTCATAAGTAACCATATAGCATAAAAGAAATGGGTTTCATTACATAGTCATCACATTTTAAAAACTGCTTTAAAGACGTGATCTTTATGTCACTTTAAACCCATGAAAAAGGAAAGCAGGTTTCGTGTAAGTAAATCCAAGATTTTAAAATAGAAATTTTTTATATATATGTGAATACCCCTATAGAAGAAAGAGCTTTGAGTATTCACTTAATAAAATAAAATAATTTGAGAAAAAGAGAGAGACATTTTGAGATGAAAATTCTGCAGCATAACGGCTATGTTACAGGGTTTAAGTAAACATTGAAAAGAGAGGGGAAATGGGTCACCCACTCATAAATGATCCATAAAACAGTATAGGGACAGAATATAAAGGATATAAGAACATGGTAATGAAATTTTAAATACATACCATATGAAATGAAAAACATGGAAGGAAAAAATAAGATTTCTTTTATGAAAATTCGGCAGCCTAACGACATCACTTAAAACAAAAAAAAAATGAATTAAAAAGATAAAATAGGGTATCTAATCATAATATAATAGAAGATCACTATGATAGATATATATATCATACCCCAACATAATAAAAAGAAACATTAAAGACTTGACAAGAAAATAGATCTTGAAAATGAGAAAGGTGAAAGAATTCCTTAAAAATTCGGCAGCCTAACAGCGCCACTTAAACATTCTTAAAATGAATTGATGAGAGAAATAGGGGGTCTCTCATCATATGAAAATGAAAAGGACAGTAGTATGAATATAAAATAACATCCCCAACATAAGAACATTGAGCTTAAAAGAAATGACATAAACGAGAGTACTTGAAAAGAAAGTGAGAGGTAGGATCCCTTACCTTAAAATGTAACTCTTAAAACTCGAAGGTTGGGACCTTGAGGGCTTGGAAGCACCTTGGGAGGACTCATTCAGAGGTAATGGGACCAGATCTTAGTTGGGGGAGAGTTGGGAGTGAAAAATAAAGGAGTAAAGGGTTGTTATTTATAGGGAAAGGGAGGTGATACCTTAATAATTTCAAGGGACACCTCACTAGTGGTTTTGGAAAAACCATGGGCTTGACCATGGTATTTGCCCATGGTTTTGACCACATGGGACCCCTCATACAATAATGCATCCCCTTTAGTCGACCATCCCTTAAAATATCTCATTACATCATCATGATGCAATCATGATTTCATTAAACATACCGAAACCCTAAAACTGTATTTTTACTATTCACTAAAAATTCAACTTTTTCAGAAAACTCCCAAAAATTTACCTTAACATAATATCAATGCTCCAAATTCAAAAATAAACTCCATTTTATAAAAATAATTTTCTAAATAATTTTAATTAAACTTTTTAAATAAAAACAGTATTCACCGAAAATTCATTTTTTTAGATAAAACCCCAAAAATTACCTTAACATAATATCAATGTTCTGAATTCAAAAATAAATTCCATTTTATAAAAATAATTTTCTAAATAATTTTAATTTAATTTGTAATTAAAAAACACTATTCAACCGAAAAAAACTAATACTTGAATAATAATTTCTGGAACAGTTATTTACCTATTTTATTGAATCACATTACTTAATCAAGATGCCTATATTATATTAATAATTTATTTAAGTGAGATTACTAATCCATTTGGTCACATTACTAATCCTAAGCATAAAATCACTATTCATAAATTACTATTCACCAAAAATTAAGTTGATCTTATTAGACTCCAAATTTCTTACTGAACACATTTGCAGAAGACCATTTTTGGAAAATCATTACACATTATTAATTATTTAAGGTTTACAAAAATATTTTAAAATATCCTTTTTTTCAAATTCATCAATAATATACATCCTACATTTATCCAGAAATTTGAAAATTTACAAACTTCACCATAAGAAGAAAACACAATTTTATTTATCTCAAAGGATTACACAAAACAGTTACGGTCTCCTTAAATAGCCCCTTATAACTTTAGCATAGGACCTAAGTGTAAGGTGTGCTAAGGTGAGAGAATCCGAGGGTGGCTCGACCAACATTGCATGAGTAGTAATTTCTAGCAGTTTGAACTTCTTGCAAAGGTGATTCCGTTCTAGCTTCACACGATGAAGTTCAGCTTGGGTTTGGTCCAGAGCAAAGCCCAAAGGTGCTACCTCCTTCCTGAGTTCCGTCAGATGGGTTTCGATCGGCCTGAGACTACTGGATGAGGCCATCAAATGTTCTTTCTATATTAATTAACCAAGATCACTTGTATTTAGAGACAATAGTTGCAACATTTAGTTTCCAACGGTCATACTGAATAACGGTCATATAATAGTCAAAACCCAATAGTCTCATTTTAATTATACTCATTTTATTAAATGAAAAAGTTTCATTGAGTATGAAATAAAATAACACACAAAATTAGAAAACAAGATTTATTCAAAATTTCAGTTTGTTACAGTGTCACAGTGGGAAAAGTGTCCCACATTCTCGCAAGTTTACAGGTATGTCAAATAATGTCTCTTCACTAATCCGCATATCCAAAAAGTCATGCCTCAAGGTTGAGGACCCATTCCTAGCCCGACTAGAGGGTTCCACTCTAGTGTCATTGAGGACCAATTCCCATAATGACTGGAAGGTTCCACTAAGAATAGGTCGAGGACCCATTCTTGGCTTGTAACACCCCAAGATTTCACGGTACACTTCTCTTTGGATAATACTGTAGCGTGTGTTGTATGCAACTTTGAGTTCTAACACACACCACAACCAATCAAACCAGCCGTTAAAAATAGTAATACCCACTTTTTTAAATTTTATACATTTTATCTTTCAAAACGGACTTCATTTTTGGATTCGGAATATCTAAATTATCTTAGGGTGAATTTTTGGTACATTTCTGATAACTTTCATATTTTGATGAATAGTGAAAATTACTAAACTTTAATTAAAAACAACTTTTTAATCAAAATAATTAATAGTGATAAATTATGAATTTGAGTGGTTTTAAAGTATATTTATAATATATTTTTACCATTTAATACAATTTTGGTCATTGGACATAATTTCACATTTAAATCGGACATAAACAAGTGTCAATCTTTTGATAGTTATTATTTCTTAAAAACACGCTTTTGGTTTTGACATCGGGAATTAATTTTAAATTAATTTCTGCCACTTATGTGTTTTGAATTTGGAAAAATGAATTCCATATTTATAATCAGGAGGTCCAAATTATATAAATAGGTAACTTTTATTTTTATACATTTTGAATAATTACTTCGGTAAATATTTTATTTACCATGGTTAAAGGGTAAATCCAGTAAATAAGGGTAAAAAAATAATATTATAATAATAATAAATTACCATAAAAAGTGTCCTAACCCTATTGGTTGATACATGTCTGACCATGGGCATCTTTGGTCGATTTTGGGACCCCATGGATCCACTTGTAAGTGATAATGACACTTTATATTAATTAAGTTAAAGTAAATAAAAAATGACATAAGCATATATCTTTTAGCAAAACAATTTTTTACATAGGGTTATATATGTTATATTTTCGACTATAAATATTCATTAGAAATATAAAAATATTTCATACATAATTTTATTTTATTTTTAATTTTTATACATTGAATAATTAAATTTATTTATGACACAATAATGATGCAGTATTTTCCTTATTAATGAAAGAATCAAATAATTGGTTTTATAAATGTTAAAATAAATATAATTTGAAAGTTTTGATGACATACACAAATTTTATTAGTTAATATGAAATGTTAGGATTTATTAAATGAATTTTGGTTGAATTAATAAAGTTGTTAAGACTTAAAAAAAATCAATTATTAAATAGTGTCAAAATTGACATAAATGAGTTTTTAAAAAAACTATTATATTATTAATTGACATTATATTCCTAAAAATCTAAGGTTAGGACAAAGGACTTATATAATGATATGTGTATTATTAATTTACCACTTGTGGGTCTCTTGGAAGTTTATAGTAAGTTTATTGACTATATAATATAAAAATACAAAGAGACATGGTAAATGTCAAACTATTTAACTAAGAGTTAAATCAAAAAGATAAAGTTAATATAGTGACCCAAACTTGTCTAAAACCTATTTTTTGAGTGGTTTTAGACCTATAAACACCTTAAACTTTAAATAATCCACTTTGGAGCCATTAGAAACCGAATATGAATTTATTATAAAATAATATTTTAAGTTTTTCCTAAGGTGCCCCTCACCCCTCTTATAAAAGGGCACTCCCCCTTCTCACTAATTCACACCTTAAAATCCTTTTAGCTCGGCCAAAAACAACCCAAATATTCTCTCAACTTCCCTCAATTAAACCTAGATGCCTTAGTTTGTTCAGAAATCCAACCTAAGGATCCCTTTTGATCAAATCAATAGGAAGAACCCGAAGAAGAGGTAATGTTTTCACCACCCTTTTTCAAGTTCCTTTCTTCTTCAACTTCTCATTTCTTTGTTATTTACATTATAAAATAATAAATCTAGTATCTTCTATATACCGTGATGTTATTATAAATATGGTACAACCATATTCAGTATTCTATCCATCCTTTGAATGACATGTCACCATACGTGCATACGTACGACTTACCGTCTCCACGTCGTGGTGTAATTGTTATTCAAAATATTATTTTTTGGATGGGTATGATAATGATGTGTAATTGATGTAAATAATAAATATAACATGATAATTATTCTATATATATGATATACCATCCAATTATATATTATTTTAATATCAAAAGAATGATATTGTCGGTCGTGCGTACGTACGGACTACCGTCTCCACGAACGCGATGAGATTCATTCCCCATCGTATCCATGCAAGTATAATTATCATTTGATGATTAAAAATAATATTTAAGGAATTTATATCATTCTGTATATGAATAAGATACAACCTATTCATAACAAACACGACTTATGTAACAAAACATATAAATGAAAACAAGTAAGTTAACACCCAAAATGACGATAATACTAAGATATTATTAATAAAGAAATGTTAAAAGATCATATATGATATCATATTAATGTATATGATTCTTGTATAATTTAATAACAATTATTTAACCATTATAAAGGAGGTTAACCTACCCTCAACCAAGGAAAAGTACATGGTAAGGTTTTATTTCACAATCTCTTCATTATCCGAGGTTGTTTATACGTAATTACCCACTGGGACCTCTTTATCATCCACATCCATATTTCATAAAAACATATTTAAAATCATTCTTACTATTTTATAGAATATGGGTTAAAGTCATTTATACCCTTGTTTGACTTTTTATAAAGTAATCTTTCCATCCTTTTCCAAACAAGGTCCTTTTAACATTTTCGTCAGAATTAAGGTAAGAATGTCTTTTTTTAACTTATACGGTGGGTGAAACTATTTTACACCGTTATAAAATAGTCGAAGCTTCAATTAGAAGATTATAATAATATTTTAAAAGTAAATGTTTTCTTTTATAATTATGAAACTTTTAAATGATTTCAAAAAAAGAGATATTTCTCTCAAATAGTTTTGATTTCATCTATGTCAACATCCTTTGATGGATTTTAAGTTTATTTGAAGTTGATTTATTATGATACAAAAATTCCATATTGTATTGAAGGTTTTGTGATATGTTTGACTGTGGATGTGTTATTTTTATACCATTCATGGTTTATGGAGAAAGTATTGACATTTCATATGCTAGTTTTAATACGAATGTTTATGTTATGTTTAAACCTGTTTATATGAGGAATGCATTGGACTTAATAAGTGATGGGTGGAGCCCGCTATAGCTCCTCGATGCATCGGTAGGTCTGATGAGACAAACTAGTGTATTGGAACAAGGCCTTGACAAAATCTTATTTGTAGTCTTGGCATAAGGCCTTGACTATGTGGTTATGATTGTCTGGCATTATGCATTCCATCATTATGAAAGTGGTTATTGATATGTCATGTGATTATTTGACTAGTAGAATATCCATGTGAATAAGTAAATGGAATTATTTCATTTTATTTCTGCCATATTATGCTGAAGTTCAAGTTTAAAAGACTTTTGTTTTAGTTATACATTGCCTTAAATGTTTATGCTTATTTATGAAAGTTTTTGCTATATTGTTATCCTTACTGAGCATTTGAGCTCACCCCTTTCTATGTTTTATTTTTACCAGGATGTGAAGAAGTATTTTATGAATGACCTGCAGGGATAGTATGAGGGGATATGAGTGTGGAGACAATATATTGTTGCAATTTTCACTTTATGATTTAATGTAAACTTTATGAATGTATCTAGTGATTCCAAGTCTACTAAACTAATCGGTCTTTCGAGACTTGATCTTTTGTGACCATTCCAATGTTATGTAATAATGCACAGACTCTGGGTAACTAGGGTTGGGGCGTTACATGGCTTAGCTTAAGGGTTACACTCTAGTGTCATTGAGGACCCATGCCCAACACAGTTGGAGGGTTCCAATCTGAATAGATCGAGGACCCATGCCCAGCTCGCTAGAGGGTTCTACTCTTGTGTCATCACAGACCCAAGCCCAGCCCGGTTAGAGGGTTCCACTCAAAATAGTTTGAGGTCCCATGCCATGCTCGGCTGGAGGGTTCCACTCTAGTGTCATAGAGGACCCATGCCTAACCCAATTGGAGGGTTAAACTCAGAATATGTCAAGGACCCATTCCCAGCCTAGTTGGAGGGTCCCAATTAGACAACACTGATGTCATCACCTGACCAATTATGTCAGCGAGCTTCGCCTCTGATATGAATCATGCCCAGAACATTGAGTTTCACCTTAGATAGTCATCACCCTCAAAACATCTCGCATCATATCTCAAAATCCAATACAAAGGGCATCATTGCGTTCTATAAGGAAAAACACTTAGGATAGGCTACTCACAGGCCAAAATCCTTATTCAGAAGAAAAATATATGAGAGGTAGAATATTCATAATGTAGAGAATGAAATGTGTGGGGCCTATATGATGTGTAACCCCACCTCATCACCTATACATGTACCTAGCCATACTTAGGTACCAAATTGTTAACCAGTACCCCTGGGCATGCCAATGTACTCCATGAGTACATGGAACATCTAGACAAAAGGCTAATAAGGACATTATGATCGTCATTGGTATGAAGGGGAAAAACATAAATTTACTTACTTTTCTCCATAGATGTCCCCATATAACAAAACAGATCACATAGTCATGATCTTTGTGGAAAAAACACACAAGATTGACTATTCATTTGCCCAAAATGGACCCCCGTGAAGAAGCTTCATCTCTCAGCATCGTACATGATCATTGTTTCATGGGTCCGACACCTCAATCCTAGAAAACATCATAAGGATCACACCTTTACGATCCTCATGTAAAACACACGAGATTGGCTATTCATTCATCCAAAATGAACACCTGGTGAAAAAGTCACATGTCACAGCAAACGCCCAAACCAGGTCTCATGGGCACCGCACCTTGATTTCAGTTTAAGTTCCCAAAATTGGTCTTAAAATGCCTATCTCAATTTCAGGGTCATGACCCCACTGATGACACGTTTATCATACGTCATATTCACGAGTTATGCATGATACAAAAATAACGAATAATAATAACTATATTATTATTATTATATTTAAGTGTTTCGTGCAACCGAGCCATGTGCCCAAAATATAAAATTCTAAAACCTATTTTAAAAGGTATGTATCAATGATTATAATGCATGGAAATAGACGACACATCAAAAGGATGCATGATATAGACATTATGGGGGTTTAAAGCTACACTTGAAGACCTGCCTGACTCGGTTCGGCTCGATCTTCTCTGCCTAGTCTGGTCCACTCTCACCAGCCTGGCCCATGGCCCAACACACTTGGCCTAGCCTACCACTGTAGCTTGAGGTCTGATGGTATTGGCCCACCAGCCCTCTTCCATTCCCCGTGCTACACTGCTCCCATGGCCACCGTCGGACCGCCGTCAGACTGCCATCAGACCACCGTGTGCCAGTGGTCCCTCCAACGAACCATTGGGACAACCAAAGTGCTCAAAAAATAAAAAGGACCATATATTCAGGATCCTTGGATCCCTATTTACACAGACTCATTCTCTTCTCGAAGACCCGTCATTGTTTTGACGTGACAAAAAGTAGCCGCCACTTCTACTCGCTGTCGCGCCTCTTCCAGCGCCTGAAAACCAAAACCATCATAGATCTAGAATCCCTAGATCAGGAAATTCACAGAACCATGCTTCATTCAATGATCAGATATAGTTTTGATGAGGAATAAAGATAATACCAAATATCGGTGAAGAATGATTAAGAATGAGTGATCTAAATACAAATCGGTCGATGACCTTATTAATTTGGCCATCGACCAACACAGAAGAAGCATCGAAAATGATAAAGGAGAAAATTTGATAATAAAAACTACAATCGAGGAATACATAATATTAAAGAAGAATACTTCCTAGATTTTGGATCCATCATTGCATTCACTGCACTCTGACCTACTCAGATCTACAACGCCACTTCGATCTATCATGGATCCGATGTCGATTCACCATCATAAGGAGAGGAGGATAACATCCAGCATCCATGGTAGAAATGAGCTAACCATGACTAATTTATACATACTCCTATTAATAGATATTAACAGGTATCCCACTAACAGTTGCGAGATCCTAACATCCCACGATCTCTCACTTCATGTCACGCTTATGTAAAACACCCCATTACGAACTCAAAATTGGTATTAGATTTCCAATATGAGTCCTCGTTCAAATTTTATTCAAAGTATCATCCTAATAAAATAATTTTATTTAATAATTTTATTTATAGTTATGCCCTCCATAACTTTTTCTATAGAAGGTCTACGCCGATAAAAGTTATACACCACCTAGGGTAAACGCCACGTTCCGAAATCATCCGTTTCCTCATATTTATGATATGGTATTCCATTTGAGATATACCCCATTTACGATGTGTGAATAGTATAAAATATAGTTAATATTTTTATAAAATTTATTTCGGGCACTCCTAGCCTTATAATTGCACGCCCTCTCAGTGCCTGGCTCTAGAAATATTTTTAAAAAAATTCCAAAGTCTTACAAGGCAAAAACTGGGTCTCTACATCATTCCATCCTTTAAGATTTTCATCCTTGAAAAGAAAAACTAGGGGAACATCATGGGATAATAAGATCACACCTGGCCCTAACTCTCCCATGAAATCTTCTGCACGTTTATGTGCTGCCACAACATGAAAACCATGGGGATGGTCCATCCTCGTAAGGTCTGCTCCTGTCGATGATGTGAATAGGGTCATTCACGTATCACTCAGTTGCGACATGTGGAAAACGTCGTGTGTCCACTCTAGCTGTGGGTGTGGGGAAATGTGATAGGCAAACTCTCCAACCCTCATCATGATCTCAAACGACCTAATGAACCACATGTATAGCTTATCTCCCTGACCAGAAACCAACACTCAAGCCCTTAGTATATCCTCCAAAACATGGATAGTGCACTTGGTATACCCATTAGTTTGGGGGTGAAAGGCTGTACTCATTCGTAGTTGGGTCATGAATTACCCCTACTGGCCTCTCCATAATCATGAAGTAAACCACGTGTCATTATTGGAGACAATCATCAAGGGTACCCCGTGAAGGTGGACGATATCCCACATGTAAAACTTCCCCAAACGCTCCACCGAACTCTGCTTCCTGATAGCAAGGAAGTACACCGACTTCATGATTTGGTCTACTATTAAGCTCATGGAGTCATGGCCCTTCCCTATTCAAGGAAGTATAGTGATGAAGTCCATGGATATTCCATCCCATCTCCACTATGGGATTTCAAGAGGTTGCAACAACCTGTCGGAACTCGGTGCTCATACTTCACCCGTTGATAGGTGATGCATTGTGAGACCAACTCAGCTACGCTTAATCTCATTCCAAACCACCAAAACTGCCACAAAATATCCTTTTAAATATTCTCCACATTAGGATGTACAACTAATGGAGAAGCGTGGAACTCTCGTATCACCTCCTTCCACATCATAACTTGAACCGTTGATTTTCCCTTGAAAAATGTCTCGTGATTCTCACCTTTATAATATCCTTATGGTGTGTCACATATGGATTTCTAAGTAACATGAGATCTCAAAGTTGGTGTCTAAAAACTGGGACTCTCTCACACACTCGATAAGTAAAGGGGCCAACACCATCGAATGATGACAACAATAGTACCATCCTACTCCACCAGGGTCCGATGTAGGGAAGCTAGCTACTCTGAAGCTTCCCCCATTGGGTGATCCTGGAACATTTTCTGAGGCAATATGCTACAAAATTTCCCTTACCTGGAGTATAGACTATCTCAAATTTGTAGTCCTTGAGAAAATTCGACCATCTTCACTGCCTTATGTTCACGTCTCTTTGGGTGGAGACATACTTGAATATATGGTGGTCTGAGTAAAACACAAAGTTCTCTCCTAGAAGGTAGCATCTCCACATTCTTAGGGACACATTTTTTTCTTACAACACCATGTAATTATTTACATAGTCTTTTTTATGGGGAATCCATCACCTCAACTTGTACTTGATAACTGTTGTATCAAGGTTGACGTTGAGAACTCAAAGGTACCAACGAACATGGTAGGTGAGTAAAATCATCCAACTGTAAGAAGCTAGACCTAGAAAGAACGTGTCATACCCTAAGTGTCTTCACCTCTATTGGTAGGAGAGTGACCCTAAACTAGACACTTCGCCACACCCACTAGTGTCATCCCATGAAAAAGGAGGTCTAGTAGAAAAATTCCACTGGCAGTTCTAGGACCATCTTTGACAATCCACTACACAACCCTGATAGAAACGCACAAGTCAGAGGGACTCATCCACCACAACTTGATACTATCTACTTTGAGCAGCACTAACTTTCTCTCATGGTTTTCATCATGTAACAAAAATTTTTCTCGGTGGGGGAAAGACCCATATTCCTCAAGAATTAAAACCTATGTCGAACAACACCAAAACAAGGTTACACCGAATCCCCACATCACCCTAGTAAAACCTCAAGAAAAGAGCAAGGAGAAAATAGTACATCACACATGCTCTAACAATTTCTACTTAAAAAAGGTAAAAAAGATATAGAGCATACCTCTTATCACCTTGCACGCTATAGGATCGTAAACATCTGATGCATGCAGCTATTGTGGCCCTGACCACAAGCTCCCTAAGCCTGATGTGGGCCACCTAGTGGTGGTGGAAGGATATCACAATGTTATCCACCAACCACAGTTCTTTATAATCCCCTTCTAGAACCACCTCCCTAGGGACAACCATTTCATCACCAAGGATATCCCTAATCATAGCACAATCTTTTCCATGGTGGTCCATATACCATATTCCTGGAAAGATCATCATGTCTAGTCAGGCAGCCTGGTGTATTATGACCTCACCCTTCACAAGCATGACATCGGCCCTCCCTGGGATGCCTCGGTACTCTATGCTATCCCTGACCAAGTTCATGAGTATGATCATGGGGAGGACTCCTACATTGAGGCCCTACCAACTGATGTCTGCTAGCCATGACAAATTTCTAAACTCCATCGGCCCACTTCCAAAATGAGCTAATTGGAACCCCTCTAATATAAATCTCTATATCTCCAGTGCCCACTCTAGCACCTCGACATAGGTGGGGATGCACAAGGGTACTATGCTGGTAGGGATATCTCTATAGAGTCCCTGATCAAACTTCTGCACTCGGAATTAGCCATCACAAATCATGTTGAGAGAGTGGCATGTAAGATCTCTATACATAGACACATAATCATAAACTATCATCCCTCCATGTTGAATATTTTTAAGATCTTGAATCTGGAAAGAGTGTAAGAAGGAAGGGTAGTAATCCTCATGGATCAGCTAATGGAAGTGATCCCATGAGAGTGTTGACTCATCATGAATTTGAGTAACCAAGATACACTAACTACCAACTATTTTGTGTAATAGACTGGCTACCAAATCCACCATATGAGCTGTTGGTGCCCAAAAAAATCCTGAGGAGGCATACCACCGATTCTATCCTAGTAACTACTGCATGGGGATCTGGCTCACTATGGAACCTCAGTGGTCTCTAACATTGGAACTCATAAAGTTCTCTTAGCCCATGCACATCCTCATCCTGCTCTGCTGGTACTAACTATTGCTCAATAGGTGGAGTTTCTGCTACCTACCCACCTAGAGGAAGGGGATCACATTATGGACCTTGAACATATGACTCATCTCTCACAGGGTTGTCTTCATGAACCAGAGCTGGTATCCTAGATGATTGTCGTCACCGAGGCATTTTGAAGATTATCAATGAGTATCATGGTCGGATGAGCATATATATATATATCAACATCAATGGGGATCTAACTCAATATGTAAAATCAAATACTCAATCCTATATGATGAATGTACCAATGTTCCTTGCAAAAAATTCCTTAGGATGCCGAGTCAACAAGTGGGTAATCAGGTCCTAATGAATGGATACATCATCTGTCACCCCATCATTGGACTCCCAAGCCTAAGAACAACACTCGAGACACGTTGAAACTATTTTCCTAAACAGAACCAATTCCTTTTTAGGGAATGTCCAAAAAACATCCCAAGTAATGAAACACCTCTGATACCACTTTTTAACGACCCGAACCTTCCCAGAGATCGAGTTGAAACTACCCCAAGCCCACCTCCATATTCCATGGGTGGAAACAAGCACTGAAGGCCCAAGAAAATTGAGGAGGCCTTTTCTGAAGTACCTATACAAAAAACATGAATCCAAATCAATGAAAAAGTATAGAGGGAAAGGAAAACAAGATACAACACTGATAAATATAAAACACCAACATGCATTGACCTCTAAACAGTACAAGTATAGGTGATATAAAGTACAATGAAAGGAAAATGGGGGAAAATAAATTACCAACCATAAAAGTGTAACAACCTAGAAGTAACTAAAATAGTAAAAAAGATGAGAGAACCCCTCTCCTAGATCCCAAGCTACGACCACCGTACTTAGTCCAAGTACCCTGTATCCCTATACTCCTCTGAAGTCACGATAAACATGTCCATCATCTTCACATATCATGATACATGCGGGTAAAATCCATACATGGGTGAGTACAAACATACTCAGTATGGTGCCCCAAAAAGGAAAAGGGAGGAGCAGTAAGAGATACAAATGAAGAAGAAAGCATTAGATAGAATAAGGTACCGTGAAGAGTATATCTCAAACCAATAAGATAGTGACAACACGATCATCCATACACAAGGAGATCAACATGGTGATAAGATGAACTTCTCTTCGAGTCTTTGATTCCTATAGTTGGAGAGTAGACTCTTCCAACCACGAGAATCTAGACATGGAATAAATGTGGCATACCCTATACATCTTTGCCTATCTAGGAAGGATAGTAACCAAAACCCAAGGAGTGGGTACTAAAATAGGATATATATATATATACTATGTTAAAGAAGACCAAATGAGAGAGTAAGGGGATCTCCATCTCACAGATCAGCTAAGGAAAAGAGTCTCCAATAGTTCCAAAAGTATCCATTAATGATTCTTAACATATCTCACATCTGCCCTAGACATGAAAGTCAAAGGGGCTCAATCACCATACCTTGATACTATCCGCTTTGGGTTGCTCTGTCTCACCTACATGGTATTA
Organism: Viscum album; assembly: GCA_963277665.1. NCBI lineage: Eukaryota > Viridiplantae > Streptophyta > Magnoliopsida > Santalales > Viscaceae > Viscum > Viscum album. Next base: position 767,384,637 of record OY728137.1, read on the forward strand.
GGTCCTGTTACAAGGATGTGTCTCAATGGGAAAAGCATCCCCATTTCTTGCGAGTCCAAAGTTATGTCGAAACATGTCTCCTCACTAATCCAGATAGTCAATAGGTCATCCCTCAATGTTGAGGACCCATGCCCAGCCTGACTAGAAGGTTATGCTCTAGTTTCATTGAGGAAACATGGCCATTTTAGCTGTAGGGTTCTACTAGGAGTAGGTCAAGGACCCATGCCTATATTGGCTATAGGGTTCCACTATAGTGTCATTGAGGACCCATGCCTAGCCCAGCTGGATGGTTCCACTCTGAATAGGTTGAGGACCCATGCCCATCTCGGTTGGAGGGTTCCACTCTAGTGTCATCAAGGACCCATGCCCATCCTGATTGGATGGTTCCACTATAGTGTCATTGATGACTCATGCCTAGCTCAGCTTGAGGGTTCCACTCATAGTAAGATGAGGACCCATACTCATCCCGTCTGGATGGTTCAACTCGGAAAACTCTGATGTCATAACCTAACCACTACTATTTCCGAGCATCGACTTAGATAGGTGTTGTACCTGGAACATCGAGTATCGACTCAGATAGGCATCATTCTTTAAAAGACTCACAACCTATCTCGAAATACACTATAGAGGGAATCATCATGTTCTATGTGGAAAGACAATCAGGATAGGCTACTCGTAGGCCAAAATCCGAGTACAGAAGAAGGAGATACAAGAGGTAGAAGATTAATAATATGGTACATAGCACGTGTGGCACCCACATGATTTGTGACCCTACCTAATCACCTAGCCGTTTACCTAGCCAAACTCAGGGTACCAAAATATGAAACAGTGCCCCTAGGCGTGCCACTATACTCCAAGAGTACAATGCACATCTGACCAAAAGGTTGACGAGAACACGATGCTCATCGTTGGTCCGAAGGAAAAAATGAAACATTACTGAATTTCCTCCTCATACGGCCGCAGATAACCAAACATATCACATTTTCATGATATTTAAAAAAAAAATGCACAAGATCGACTATTCCATTACCCAAAACGGACCCCTAGAGAAGAAGCCACATCTCTCAGCATTGTACACGAAAGATGCTTCATGGGGCCCACAGCTTGATCCTAGAACACATCATATGGATTGTACCGTTACTATTCTCATGTAAAAACACACAGGATTGGCTATTCATTCATCCAAAATGGGTATCTAGTGAAAAAGTCACATTTCACTACAAATGCCCAAAACGAGCCTCATGGGGCCTGCACCACGATTTCGGTTTAAGCACCCAAATTTTTTGTTGAAACTTCCACCTAAATTTTAGGGTCACAACATCATTGAAGGTGCATTGACCAGACATCATATGAAGGAGTTGTGCCTGATACCGAAATCCTCAATAATAACAATAATTAAATTATTATTTTTATATTTAGGTGTTTTGATGCAATGGATCCATGAGCCTAAAATATAAAAATTTCAAACTAGACTTAAAAAGGTTCATCTTGATAATAAGAATGTGTGGTTATAGATGGAACATAAGAAGGATGCATGATTTAGAAGTCATGGGGGTTTAAAGTTGCGCCCGATGACCGGCCCAGTACGCTCCGCCTGGGCCGGTTCGCTTTGGCCGGCCTAGCTGGATGCAGCCACCTGTAGCCCAGCCACCTTGGCCCGACCCACCATTGCAGCCCATGGCCCAGCCACCTCATCCCACTGACCCTACATCTCGGCTCGCTAGCCCTGTGCCTCAGCTCGTCGGCCCTCCTCCGCACACCCCGTGCCATGCCGCTGCCCAGTGGCTCCCGCAACGGCCGCCGCCCCATGGCTCCATCAGCCACCACCTCACACATAGTTGCGCCACCTTTCCGGATCCCTCGGATGCAAATACATTTTGCGTCCATACTATCGTTAGACCCCCATGCACCAGTTGTCCCTTCCATGAACCACTGGACCACCCCGGTGCTCAAAAACTATAAATGAGCATAGATCTAGGATCCTCAGTTCCCAGTCTACACAGACTCATGCTCCACTCGAATATCCATCATCATTTCAATATAAATAAAAGTAGATCCCACTTTTTCTCACCACTGCACCTCCCCTTGCACCTGAAACCCAAAAAAATCATCAATCCGAAATCCCTGTATCACGACCTTCACAAAACCATGCTTCGCTCAATGATCGGATTTCATTTTCATGAGGAAAAAAGTTAACGCCAAAGAACAGATAAAAATGATGAGTACTAAGTGGTACAAATACAAATCGGTCAACGGTCATGTTAGTTTTCCCATCAACAAACATAGAGGAAGTAGTGAAAATGATAAATGATCAAATCCAAAAACAAAAACATCAATATGGGAATGAAGAATCTGAATGAAGAATCCTACATGGATTTGGGATCCATCATTTCATTGACTATGCTCTAATCTACTCATATTTTCAGAACTGCTTCGATCTATCAAGGTTACGATGTCGATTCTCTACCAGAAGGAGAGGAGGAGAGGTTTCACCATCCATGATAGAAATGAGCTGACCCTGACTCATTTCTGCAAAATCCTATTTATAGAAGTTAATAGGTCTCTCTCTGATGGTCATGAGATCCAAACATCCCGTGATCTCTCACTTTATGTCATGCTTATGTAAAACCCCCCATTTAGAACTAAATGAGAGTATCATATTTCAAATCTGAGTCCCATTTCAAAAGTTATTCGAAGTAGCGTCCAAATAAAATAATTTTATTTAATTTTTTTATTTATGGTTACATCCTCAATAACTTTTTCTATTGAAGGCCTGCACCGAAAAAATTTATACCCTGCATAGGGTAAACACCATGTTCCAGACTCAAATATTGCCTCATTTTTCTTATATGAGCATCTATTTGAGAGATATACCATTTCCACTGCATGCATAGTATAAAATATACTCAATATTTTTATAAAATTAATTATAAACACTCTAGGTCTTAGGATCACAATCCGTCTCAGCGCCTGGCCCTAAAAAAATATTTTAAAATATTCCAAAGTCTTAAAAGGAAAAAACTAGGTCTCTACATGGTGTATTACCTTATTCCATAATATTTACTCTCTACGATCAAGAATCTAAATAGGATTTTCTTCAAAAGAAAGGTTATCTTCCAACTGAACTACTTCTAGGCTCAAGACATGAGATGAATTTGGCACATACATTCTCAACATGAAAACATGAAAAAATTGTATACGTGAGATAAACTTAGAGGCAAAGATACTAGGTATGCGATTGGTCCAACTTTCTCCAGGATTTCATAAGGTCCAATGAAACATGTACTTACCTTTCCTTTTTAACAAAATGAAAAAAAAATTTACATGGTAAGATTCTATGAAAAAAATGAAAATGTACCTCTAAAGAAAAGTCTTTCCTCATGTCATATGAATAAATTTTATGACTAATCTGATCTGTCCTTATGTGTTGCTATATCATCTTCAATTTCTCAGTTACTTCCTCAAATAATTCTGGTCCCATCAACTTCCTTTCCTTGACTTTATCCCAAAATGATGGAGTTCGACATTGCTTCCCATAGAATGCCTCAAAAGGTTCATTATGTATACTAGAATGAAAACTATTATTAAAAGAAAACTCAACTAAATAAAGATGTTTATCCCAACACACCAAGTAGTCCATAGAACAAGCTCGAAGCATATCCTATGGTGTCTGAATTGTTCTCTCAGTTTTTCTATCAGATTGAGGATGAAAAGAAGTGCAGAAATTTAATTCTATTACAAACATATTTTGAAGGAGTTTCAAAAAGTTTTAAGTGAAACTGGGATCATGTTCAGATACAATGGAAATATGAATTCCATGTAACCTAACAATCTCTTTGAGGTACAATCAAGAAAGATGATCTAAAGACATAGTTTATCGAATATGAAGGAATTTTATAGATTTAGTCTGCCGTTCCACAATAACCGAAGTCGCATTATTACCTAAAGACATCTTTGGTAGTCCCATCATGAAGTCCATGAATATATTTTACCATTTCTACTCTCGCACTGGAAAAGGATGAAGCATCCTATTTGGTAATTTTTACTCTGCATTAACCTGTTGACATGTCAAACATTTCACTATAAAATAAATAATATCTACTTCCATTACATACCACCAGTAATACTCCCGAAGGTCTCTGTGCATCTTATTACAAACAGGATGAACTAAAAATGGAGAACTATAAGCTTTACAAAAGAATTTTTTCTACATATGGGGATTATAAGGCACACATAATCTTTTTAAAAATATCAAAACACAATTTTTATCAAGGTTAAATTCTAGAAACTTACCCATTTTAACCAATTATGCCTTGTTCTGTAGCTCACAGTCTTCCTTCAATGCTTGCTTAAATATGTATAATAGAGTTGATTGCACTGAAACCTGAAATAAAATAGAGTAATTTACATCACCAACAACATCCAAACCAAAATTCATCAAATCATCAATCAAGGTGTCTTATTCTAAATGTTACATGGTTAATGATTAATGATGCTTTCGACTCAAGGAAACTGCCACATTGTTTTCTTTTCTAATAGGGTAATGGATCATGAAAATATAATCCTTTATTAGTTTAATCCATATTGTATTACTCATATTTAATTCCTTCTGAGTGAATATATACTTTAGACTTTTATGGTCAATTTATAATTCAAATTTTTCTCTATATAAATGATGCCTCCAAATTCTCAAACAAAAAACCACAGTTACTACTTCCAAATCAAGTGTTGGATAATTTAACTCCTAAGATTTTAGTTTTATTGAAGTATAAGAAATCACCTGATCATTCTGAATCAGAACAAAACCGAGTCCCATTAATAAAGCATCACTATAGATGAAAAACTCACCATTTCAAGAATGAAGATGAAAAACTGGGGCATTCACTAATATCTTCTTCAGTTCTTGAAAACAAACATCACATTATTTTGTCCAAATAAATTTAACCTCTTTTCATGTTATTTTAGTTAGAGGTATAGATAAATATGTAATGTTTTTAACAAACTGTTGCTAATAACCTGTTAATCTAAGAAAACAAATAATCTCTGTAACATTATTAGTTCTTGTCCAATCATCAACCACTTTTGTTTTTGTGGGATCGACTGCTATTGAATTATTATTTCCAATGTTCCCAATAAAAGGATTTTTTTGCAACCAAAAATCACATTTTCTATGTTTTCCATATAACTTATTTTCATTGAGAGTTTGAAATAAAATCCTTAAATGTTTTTTATAATCCTCATAACTTTTTGAAAAGAAAAAAATATCATAAAAAAACAACAACAAACTTCTCCAAATATTCATAGAATATTCTATTCACAAGATCCATGAATAAAGTAGGGGAATTTGTCAAACCAAAGGGCATAAAAAAACCCCATAATGGTGATATCTAGTATGAAAAATTGTTTTCAGAATTTCATCCTCATTCACCTTCAGCTGATGGTACCCGTATCTCAAGTCAATCTTGGAAAAATACTATGATCCCTAGAAATAATAAAAAAGTCATCAATATGAGGAAAAAGATACTTATTCTTAACATTAATGTCATTCAAGGCTCTATAATCAGTGCAAAGTCACATGGAACCATCTTTCTTTTTAACAAAAAAAACAGGGGAACGCCATTGTGAAGATTTAGGATGAATGAAGAGTTTATCAAGAAACACATGACACTGATTTTTCAATTCAAGAAGTTCCACATGATCCATTAAATAAGGGGATTTTAAAAATTTCTTAGCATCAGGAACAAATTAAATTGTAAATTCAACTTCCCAATTAGGTAAAACACTCAGTAATTCATCAGAAAAAACATCAAGATATTCATTTATCACCAACACATCATTAATCTAAACAGTTCCCTTGTTTTCAACAATATGAGAAAGATAAATTTCATTCCCATATTTTAATATTTTATTAGCTTCCTGATATTTTATCAATTGTATGGTTTCATTGTTTTATAAAAATTTAAACACTTTCTGAAAAAACATATTTAACTATATAATCAATCATATCATGATAAACAGAAATCCAATCCATACCTAGAATTAAATCAAACTCTACTAAGGGGAAACAATAAGTTTTTCATGTAATGTGTTTCCACAGACAAAAACAGGAAGATTCATTTAATGCATTTTTTCTATAATATTTCCCTTGGTGTTTTAACTATAAGTTCTGATCTCATTTCTTGAGGTGAAATTTCCAATTAACCATAATATTTATAAGAAATAATGGAATGTAAGGACACTATATCAAACAAGCCATTAGAAAAATATTAATAAACAAACAAAGTACTTGATACCACTTCATTGGATGGTCCAAGAGCTACTAAAGTAGTCACAAAGGATCTCAATGCACCTTTATACTTATTATGTGTCTTCTTTCCATCATTCAGATCTTTCATTGGGCATGTATTTTCATAATGACCCATGTCACCACATTTAAAACACTTTATAGTTTTCTTATCTGAATTAATCGTAATATCAATTTCATTACAATATCAAGCCATATGTCCAAACATACCACATTGAAAACACTTACCGGTTTTAGTAAGACATTCCCCATGGTGTATTTTAACACACATTTTAAAAATTGGACACTGAAATTTCTTAACTTCAAATAACATTGATTGATTATTACCCATCACTTTTCATCTGAACCTCTTCTAATAATTGTTTTCAAAGTACACGTGATCATCAGAAAACTCTAGTTCTACCCTCTCACCCCATCAAAAAAGTTTCTCATAACTTTTTAATTCATGGGATGCCAATTCCCTTCAATATATTGGATTCAATCCTGAGTAAAAACAATTGATTTTTTTATCAAGATTCTGAATAAGATTTGGATCATACCTTGTCAGTTAGTTGAAGTTCGATTTATACATGGCCACTAATTCCTCCTGATTTTTCTTGAATTTAAGGAATTTCATTTCCATCCTAAGTTAAACCACCTTTGAAAAATATTTTTCAAGGTATAGATTTTTAAATTCATCCCATTACAAGGCATCAAACTCCTCGCTACCCTTGGTATTCTTTACCATTGACCAATACTGGTTAGATTCACCTTCAAAACAATAATTGGAAAGACTAAAATTTTGATTATATAAAAACCCTTATAACATCAAATATCTATTCAAGTGATTTAATTCATCCTTCAGCCGCAGTTGGGTGAGATGATCCATTGAAATCAGGAGGGTGTTGCCTCATAAAATGTTCTGTTATCTTTATATTCATTTGTAGTAGATATAGTTGTTCTATTTCATGGATTCCACTACCATTTATATCCTAAATAAACTGATACATTACTATAAAAAACTATTCAGTTCGAATTCCCACCATTCCAGGTTGTGGTTTCAGAAAGATATCATCCTCTCTGTGCCTTCCTACTTATAATCCTTTGTTTCTTCTATAGAAAACCATTCTGAACACACATATCTTAGATAAAGAAACATGTTAATATTCAAATGATATATCATTTAATCATAAATAAAAGGTAAAAATAATTTATTGTATTTTATTAACATCATCCTAACCCCTACAATAATCAAAACAATACTTTGTTACCAACTATAAGGACCTGGCCTTAAACATTACATAATCTTGAGTTTTAGTCAAGAGTTTATTTTGTTTTACATTGAGTATTTTTTTTAGTTTTAGAGATTTATAATTTTAGTACAAAATTCATACATATCAATCCACAAGCATAAAAAGTTGGTACTACTAAAACATTATCAACTTCATCCAAAACATAAAACATTAAAAATATAACATTATTTCTTTGAAAAATCATTATAACAATTAACTTTACCTACTTATTTCTCTTGAACATTCTTATAAAATGTGAAAACATATAAAAACGTGATATGATAAAAAAATCTCATTATGGGATATAAAAAGATGGGAAAAAACCATTAGTTCATGAATACTTATAAACATATGAAACCATTTTCACAAAGACATACTTATCACCCATAAAGTGTCATATACTTACATTTTGAAACATGAAGTTTCCATAAAACATAAAATACATAGATAAAATCATAAAGGTATCTTGGGAAATTAATTACTTAATATTGTAACCCCCATGGCTACCTTATGAGTTGTAACCCTCATGGATACCTTACAATGTAACCCTCACAGCTACCTTATGGTGTAACCATTGAAGTTACACTAGGAATAACCATACAACGGACCACCAACTTAGACATAACCAATGAATTGGAAGGATATATAGGTCCCACCATTTATCATAAACAATTCACAATAACCAGAACATAATCATAAAAATAGATTACTTACATCATTTAGATCATTCCCTTTAAAAAAAGAAAATAAATTAAAAGAGGATTTTTAAAGAAAAGTCCCTTACAAATACTATATATTTGAAGTGAGAATTGATAAAAAAATGTAACATGGGTATACAATATAAATACTCATAATAAAACATAATATATTAAACAATCATATCAAAAATAATCTTAGCATGAAAAAATCAACGATATAGAAGGTTAACCCCAAGAATTGAAATTGGGTTAAGAATTCCCTTACCTTGGGTTTATCTTACTTCAAATGTGCTTAACCTTCCTGTATAATTTTTAAAATAGTGTTATTAGTATTTTATAGAAACATATTAATTTTTATAACACCTTATATGATCATATTATAACATTATTTCCCATATTTATTAATAATATTTTTTTCTTCCCATTGTTTTGGTTGAGTTTTTTACATGATTTCCATGGTCAGTTTGTAATGGATTTTCTTGTTGAATGGAAGAAAAACTATAGAAGTGGAATTAAATGGTATTAATATGTTCCCATAATATTAAATGATACTATAAATCATTTTTTCATCATATATAATGATGGTTCATTAGATAAAACATTAATGATATTCATTTATATCATTTTGGTGGTTCTTTGATAATCACGAACTAGTTTCATTATATAGTTTAATATTATGTATAGATGTTAATTACAGATCCTAAAAGAGGATATATCTTAAAAATTAAAAATATTTTCAACCGTTAAAATGGTTTTACAACCATATTTTAAGGAAGTAAGGGAAATTGAAACACATTTCCCGTGATGTCGGTAAATCGACACATCACAGACATTGTCTTTATTTTTAGAATAAAAGGGATATGGGAAGAAGTATGATGATGAATTTTTCCACAAACATGATAAAATTAAAATATATATAGGATACTGGAGTTTTCGTGCCTCTTTGATAATGGTAGGTGAATATTGTACAAGAAAAGAAAAATAATTGAAATGAAAATAAAAGAAAATGAAATAGGATTTTTTACCTCTTGATATCTTCTTCTTGAGATCCTCCTTAAAGCCTTTGGTTTCTCCTTTTTGGTGAGAAAAATATTTCATGGAAGTGGGGAATATCCTTGGGAAGATTATTGGGAATAATTTAAAAAATTCTTAAATTTAGAGAGGTGTGAAGTAAAGAGAGGGTGAGGGGTGGTATTTATAGTGGAGGAGAGGGGGTTTTTATTATTTTATTCATTATTTTAATATTTTGATCATGAATAGAAATAGGGTTGGTTATTGTGACTAAAAATAAGAAATATAGCATGTGATTTTGAACCAAGGGTTCTTACATCATCCATGATGTAATGAATAGTGCATTTAACATATAATGTATATATACGGTAAATTACCGTATATCACTATTCATAGAAAATTCACGTATGTTAGAAAAATCCCAAAAACTCACCCCAACCATTTTTATATGTTTATAATTCTTAAATGAGATCCATTTTATCAAAATAATTTTCTAAATATGAAAATTTTAATTTTTAAATAAAATCATATGTTATTCGAAAAATAAAATTTTTAAAACTATAAATGATTTTATAACACCATGAAATTTTAATCAAGGACTCATATAATTATATTATAACAATAAGACAATAAAATAATAATTTATGATTACATTTTAAGAAAATACTTTTTCTATTAAATTATTAAATCAATCATAAAATTTTTAATAAATATTTATGGCTTACAAAAATACTATCACTTATACTATAATCATATTGCCACTTATAAGATGCCTAAATTTTATTTATACAATCATTGGTGAGGTTACTATTCATTTGGGCATATTATTATTCATAATGGTCATGTTACTATTCACAAGGTTCAAGTTACTATTCATAAGGGTCAAGTTACTATTGACCAAAAAAAGTTGATACTATGAGACTCGAAATATCTTACTAATCATAGTCGTCTATGTTTGTTTTTTGAAATTAAAATCATAAAAGGGGATAAATTATGTTTAATAGCTAGGTTATAATTTTCTCCTTAAAAGAATGTAAATATAAGGACTCGACCTTAAACATTACATAATCTTGAGTTTTAGTCAAGAATTTAATTTCTTTTACATTGAGGATCTTTTTAGGTCTATAGTTTTAGAAATTTATGACATTATTCATACATATTAACCCATAGGAATACAAGGTGGGTACCCCGAAAACAGTATCCATTTATTCCAAAACAGAAAACATTAAAACTATAACATTATTTCTTGGACAAATCTTCCTAACATTTAACTTGACTTCATTCTTTCTCTTACACATCCTTATAACCTGTGAAATCATTTAAAAGCATGGGATGGGTAGAAAATCTCAGTAAGGGATATAAAAATAGGGAAATAAACCATTAGTCCATGAATACATATAAACATTTGAAATCATTTTCACAAAGACATACTTCTCATCCATAAAGTATCATATACTTACTTAGTGAAACATGATATTTCCATAAAACATAGAAAAAATAAATAAAGTCATAATAGTATTTTTGGGAATTAATTACTTAATATTGTAACCCTCATAACTACCTTATGATTTCTAACCCTCAAAGCTACCATACAATGCAACACAGCTACCATATGGTGTAACCACCACAATTATAAAATCATAACACATAAAACAAATATAAAGGAAAGAAAACATGTCTACATTTTAATCACAATATATCACTTAAATATATTGACATAAAATAATCCTTTATCAAAACCATTTTCAATACCAAAATATGTAAAAGGGTATATGGTATTTATTTTCTTTTAAAAACATTACAACTTATTGAGGAAGCCAAAGATCAAATAATACTCACAGGGGCAGAAAAGGTCGTTGTCACCACTTACGTTAAAAGGAACATTCTTTTTGTCATTTAGTAAAACTATTTGTAGAAAAAAAAAATATTCCTTTTGAATAAAAGTAAAATTCAAAGGGGTTTATACACCGTATAAAAGAAAGTTGTGTATAAATGAAAATATGCCTCAATGAAAAGAGATTGAGACGAAGTCCCTTACAAATATCATTTTGTAAATAAAATAGATCTATTATGTGTATTCAATATAAGCAAAGATAAATCAAGTATAAATACATAAAAATTCATTTCTCACATAATCAAAGTATTACATAAACAAGAAAGAGAAGATCAACCCAAAGAATGGAAATTGAGTTAAGAAGTTCCCTTACCTCGTGTCCGACTTGACTTGATCATTCTTTAATCTCCTTAATAATAAACTAAAGTTAATTTCTACATTCTTAAGAAATTTTTTCAAGTTTATTAGTCCTTTTATATCAATTATTACCATGTTATAAACATTATGTAATCATTTAAGTTAATAATGGTCGTTTTGTCGATATTTGGTACTTGAGTCAAAAATGAACACCTTATATTTACAAGTTGCCCATGTGGTCAATAGTACATTATATCCAGAATGATATTCATTATTTAGATATCATATATATCCATTATATATATATATATATATATATATATTTATAACATTACATATCATTTGGAGGTAAGAAATGAAATGCACCGTTCATGGAGACGGTAAGCCGTACGTACGCATGAATGCTACTTTCATTTCTATTTATTATTTTAATGGAATTAAAACATAATGATACACTGGTATATTATAATTACAGTATAATATCACATATAATATCATTAACTCCATCCTTTATATATCCCACATAAGGCATTAACGAGTCATATCACTTTGAGGGGGCGGTAGTCCGCACTTTCTCTAATGAGATTATCGCATTTACCCATAATGGAAACCATAAAGGCATGCTATAAATGGAAATTAAAGAATCATAAAGAAAACATAAGGATAATATATATCATATATAAATATATTTCCATCATAATGTCCACCATGATAGGTGGTTGGAGATATTTGAACAATCATCGTTTTGTGAGGCGTTAGTTTTCCATCCACAGAAACATTATGTTCTTCATCCATTAGATGGAGTTGTGTATGAGTTTAGTTTTAATCCTTCTCATAAAAACATACTAGTATATTGAGGATACTGTTGTTTTTATAAAATAATGGAATAAAAAGATTTTAGGGGTTGGAGAAGTAAAATAAAAGAAAAGAAGTTAAGAGAAACCGTTACCTTTAATTTGGGTAACTTCCTTTGGTTTGAGGACTTTTTGAAGTGCCTTATGCCTAAGGTAAGGCTTCTAGGAGGAGTAGAGGGATGTATGTAGCTTAATTGGGAATATTTTTTATTATAAAAAAGGCTTTAGAGGTGTGAGTAATTGGTTATAAATGGACTTTTTTTATAAGGGGGAGGAAGGGCTCTTTAGGAAAGTGTGAAAATATTATTTTATTATATAATGATATTCGGTTTCTAAAGGTCCAAAAATCATTAAAGTCGAAGATAAAATGACTCATAGTCAAAATAAAATCATCAAATAATAATTGGACATGTTTTGGATAATATTTTAATCATTATAGTACTATTTATTTAAATCATTTATTAATGAGGTAAACACTGCATCATTATTGTGTCATAAATAATTTAATTTATTTGTCGTCTAAAAATTATAAAAAAAATACCATGATGTAGGAAATATTTTTATCTTTCCAATTAATATTTATAGTAAAAAATATTAGTTATATAACACCATATAAAAATTAATTACTAAAATATTCTTGTTTATGTCAATTTTTCCTTTACTTTAAATTAAATAATCTTAAGTGTCATTATCATTCATAAGTGGCTCTATGGGGTCCCAAAATAGACCCAACGATTCCCATGGTTGTCCATTACTCATAAAATAATGTTAGGACAAGTGTTAAGCTAATTTTGAATTATTACAATATTCTTTTTACCTTGAATTACCCTATTTACCTTTAACCGCGGTAAATAAAAGGCAAAAGTTACTATTCACCAAAAAATTATTTTCATCTTATTGAACCAAATTTTACTTACTAATAACAACCATTCATATCTTATTTTCAAAATTAAATTCATAGAAGTGGTAAAATTTCATTTAAATGAAAAAGTCAGTTTTTTTAACTACTACTAAGTGGTTTCACTATTCATAAAAAATTTATGTTTTTCAGAAAAATACCAAAAATTCAGCCTAATATATATTTGATATTATGAATTAAAAAATGATGACTATTTTTCTAAATTCAAAACATATAAGCGACATTAATTAATTTAAAATTAATTCTCGTTGTTAAAACAAATAGCGTGTTTTTAAGAAACAATAACTATCAAAAGATTGACACTTGTTTATGTCCACTTTCAAAGTGAAATTAATTCCAATGACCAAAATTGGATTAAATGGTAAAAAAATATTATAATTAAACTTTAAAATCAATTAAAAATATAATCTATCCATATAAATACATTAGATTAAAACACATTTTTGAATTAAAATACAATATTTTTCACTATTCATTAAAAAAAGAACTTTATCAGAAAAATTCCAAAAATTTACACAAAGTAAATTTTGATGTCCCTATTCTAAAGAAGGATTTTATTTGGTCAAATAGAATGTATTAAAGTGACAAAAACTAGGTTTAATAGGGTTCACCATTAAAAGGCGGTAAATTGACCATTTAATGTAAATTATGCTTAAAATTAGATTCATTCACATTTTAAGCCTCTAACTTTTATTGGATAATTGTAAATACATTTAACAAACATGTATAATAATATTTTAGTTAGTTTCTTTCATTATCACCAATACAATGACTAAGAGTTAACTACCATTTAAAATAATAATATTATATTATTAGTGTGCAATGTAAGATTTCAAAGAAACCCATTGTTGCGTATTGGGTACGCTATCGAACATAGCAACCCCTTTAAAGTAAAATTAATATTTAATTCACAAATATTAATAAATATGAAATATGTCTTATTATTTATTTACTTGGGATGTTACAATATATTAATCATTCATGTCACAAATAATCTTTTCATGAAAAAATCAATGAAGTAGAAGTTTAACCCAAAGAATAGAAATTGAGGTATGAATTCCATTACTTTGGGTTCATCTTATTTAAAATGTGTTTAAAACTCCTCTATAATGGTTAAAATATTGGTATTAATATTTTAAACAAACATATTCATGTTTATAACACCTTATATGATCATTTTATATCATCATTTCACATATTTATAAATAATATTTTGTTCTTCGCATTGTTTCAGGTGCGTTCTTTACATGATTTCCATGGTCAGTTTGTAATGGGTTTTCTTGTCAAATTGTAGAAAAACTACATAAGTAGAATGAAATGGTATATAATGTTTCTAGAATATTATATGATACCATAAATCATTTTTTCATATATTATGTTGAATCCCTAGATAAAACACTAATTATATTTGTTTAGACCATTTTGGCGGTTCTTCGATAATCACAAACTAGTTTCATTATATAATTTAATATTATGTATAGATGTTAGTTAAAAAAAATAAAATAGTTTATATTAGACAATAAAATAAATTCAACCATTAAAATGGGTTTACAACCATATTTGAAGTAATTAATGGAAATTTAAAACACATCATCCACGATGTCGGCAAATCGACACATCATGGACGGCGTATTTATTTTTAGTATAATAGGTAGAGGAAAAGAAGTATGATGATGAATTTTTTCATAAACATGAAAAAATTCCATTATATATAAAATAATATATTTTTCATTCCTCTTGGATAAGGGGAGGTGAATAGAGTCTAATA
Source organism: Viscum album (assembly GCA_963277665.1). Lineage (NCBI taxonomy): Eukaryota > Viridiplantae > Streptophyta > Magnoliopsida > Santalales > Viscaceae > Viscum > Viscum album. Next base: position 767,399,653 of record OY728137.1, read on the forward strand.
AAAGAAAAAGAAATGAAAGGAAAATATAACAAAATGATAGAGGATTTTTAGCTGTTGATCTCTTCTCCCTGAGATCCTACTTAAGGCCTTTGGTTTTTTTGGTGATACCATAAGGACTTAGACATGGGAAAGATCCTTGGGATGAGGATTGGGGAGAATTTAGGCAATTATTAATGCATTAGAGGTGTTAGTGAAGAGGGGGTGAGGGGTGGTATTTATAGTGGAGGGGAGGAGGGGGTTAATTTTTTATTCATTATTTCGTAATTTTGATCAAGACAAGTAACAATGTTGGTTCTTGTGACTAAAAATAGTAAATATAGCATGTGAGTTCAAACCAAGGGTGCTTAAATCATCCATGATGTTAGGACTAGTGTATTTAACATAAAATTTATATATATAGTAATTTACTGTATATCACTATTCATATTAAATTCATGTATTTTAGAAAAATATGAAAATTAACGCCAACCATTTTTCAACATGAAAAATTAAAAAATATACAAAATTTTATCAAAATAATTATCTAAATATGGTAAATTTAATTTTTAAATAAAATTATAATTTATTCCAAAAATAAAAATTTTAAAACTATAACTGATTTTATAACACCTTGAAAAATTAATCAAGGACTCATATAATTATATTATAAACATAAGAAAATAAAATAATAATTTATGATTATATTGTATGAAAATTTATTTTCTTTTAATTTATTTAATCCATCATAAAATTGTAATTAAATATTTATGGCTTACAAAATACCAACACTTATACTATGATCATATTATCACTTATAAGATGCCAAAATTTTATTTATACATTAATTGGTGAGTTTACTATTTAGTTGGTCATATTACTATTCATAAGGGTTAAGTTACTTTTCACCAAAAAATATTTTGATCTTATGAGACTTTAGATATCTTACTGATCGCAACCCTGAATGACTACTTTTTGAAATTCAAATAATAGAAGAGACAAATTTTTTTTAACAGCTAGGTTATAACTGTCTCCTTAAAACAAAGTGTGGTTTATTAGAGACTCATTATTTCATTAATTTAAATATATATTAAATTTATTTTTAAATCCTTGGGGTGTTACATTCTCTCCACCTTCTAGAAATTTCATCCTTGCATTTTTTTTATTTACTTTTTAAACAAGTGAGGTTACATTTTCCTCATAGAATTTTTAGATTCCTGTTTTTCTTCTTTAACCATGTGGTTTCTCCACAAAACCTTAAACTAGTGGATTGACATATTCCACAATACATTCTCTCTATGATAAATAATCTGAATATGATTTTCTTCATAAGAAGGTTCTCTTCCAGATGAACCACTTTTGGGCTAAAGATATGGGATGAATCTGGAACATACTTTCTCAACATCGATACATGAAAAACATTGTGTAATTGAGATAAAATTGGAGGAAAAAATACTTGGTAGGTGAATACTACAAATTTATACAAGATTTAATAGGGTCCAATGAACCATGGACATAGATTTTTTTTCTTACAAAAACACATAACACATTTCCATGGTGTGATTCTAAGAAAAACAAGATCACCTACCTCAAAAGAAAAGTATTTCTTCCTATCATCTACATAACTTTTATGCCTGCTCTAAGCTATTCTCATGTGTTTTTGGATCATCATCACTTTATTATCCACTTCCTCTACTAATTATGGTACCTTTAACTTCCTTTACTTGAATTCATCCCAAAATGATGTAGTTCAATATCGCTTCCCATAAAATTCCTCAAAAGGTACCATCTATATACTGGAATGAAAATTGTTATTAACAGAAAACTCAAGTAAGAAAAGATATTGATCCCAACTTCCTTGTATTTCCATTGAACAAGATAGAAGCATATCCTCCCAAATATGATTTTTTTAGTCTATCCATAAGATTGAGGAAGAAAATTAGGGTAGAAATTTAATTGTATGCCCAATGAATTTTGTAGGCCATTCCAAAATATAGAAATGAACTTGGGATCATGTTCAGATATAATGAAAAGAGGAATTGTCACAACCCAACCCGACACTTTTCCTTTAATTTATTTATTTTTTAGTCCCTATTTAATTTTATTACTCCTAAAGTATTTACCTTGAAATTTGATATTTTTTTGGCATGCAATACATGTAGCACGTTTAAGGTGCACAGTTTTCTAGACTATGCGATAACCGTACGACAAATTCTGTAGTTTTTGATAGAGCCAACCGTACGATTGGCACACAATTTTCCAAATTATGTGGTCATCCCATAAAGGGTTCTCTTGGAGCCCATTAAAGGGTGCACAATTGGCACATAGTTTTCCAAAATGTTCACTGCTGATTTTTTTAAATTAAATTAATTAAAAAAAATTAAAATTAAAATTAAAATAAAAACATAATAAAACCCCAATCTATCCCCCTCTTCCCTTACCTTGCACGCAACCCCCTCCATTGGTCACGTGATGCAATCCCATATACCTCTGACCATACACTCCCTCATTATGGAAAGCCTACCCTCTATATGTCCTCTCCCCCAGCTCACTTAGGAAAGGTCGCTACTCCCCCTCTCCGATATTTTCCATCTGATTTCCCCTCATTCTATTACCTTATTTGGAATGTATGAACCCTAGGGTTTCAGATGCAGTGATGTTTTATGATCCTCTTGTTTTTTGGGCATGTGGTGTGTTTCTCGAGTATTCCTCGTGTGTGTTTAGACATCCACCGCTGAAGGCGAAGTGCTTAGATCCATTCCGGTTCATCCGCCACCATTTGAGGTTGATTGCTTCTATATTGTTTTGTTTGTTCCAATTTTATTTAGAGTCTTTGGTGATTTTTGGGTCCCTATAGGTTAATTATATTGTTCAGTAGCTCCTTGAATGGTTGAACACACATAAATAAGTACATATATATATATCCTCCTTGAATATATTCCCTCATGGAATGGGTAATATGTCATCCCGCCTTTTTATTACATAACTTTTCATTACATTTTACAAACAGAGGATCTTTAAAGTCTAGTGTCTTGGAAATCAGGAACATAATACATGAAAAAAACATAAAACGTTCTTCTAAACCACTCGTAAGGATTCATAATAGGTTAATCCTATGTACAATTACTTCATCTCATAACCTGGAGACATACATTTAAAGGAAAGGGTGACCAGAAGGCCCAGTAAGGGTAAACAAGGGAATCAGTTTACTTGTGACATCAATAAGAACTTGAATAAAAACATAAGGACATGAGCAATGGAAGTATAGGCATATCATAATGAAAAAAAATTGAAACATAACTTGAATATGTGGCTACAAAATTTCATTTATACATTCATGAACATATCACCAAGGTTTATCCCCGAGGTGTGATAAAAATTACCAAGGTTATTCACCAAGGTATCGTGAAACTTTTCATCTCTAGAGATTAATTTTTTACCCAATGAATTGGAGCACTATTAGGGAACACCCTTAATATGTATATACTTTCATGTGATCCACAAAGATCATAATAAAACATTTCATAAATAACCCATAGAGAATAACAGAAATGGGTTTCATTTCAAAATCGTGACGTTTTAAAAGTTCTTAAAAATAAGATCATTATATCATTTATAACCCATGGAAAGGGAATGAGGGTTATATGTATGTCCATCCCAGAATAAAATATATCCTTTTTATATATTTATGAACATCCGTATAAGAAAAATAGGTCTGGTTATTCACATAAATAAACAAGGAAATTTCTTGAGAAAAAGAGATAGAAATTTTGAGACGGAATTTCTACAGCATAACAGCTATATAACATGGTTTTAGAAAATAATAAAAAGAGAGGGTAAAAGGGTAAACACTCATATATAACTCATATTAAAATATAAATACAGAATAAAATGGAGATAAGAACATGTTATGGATATTTGAATGACATACCATAAGAAAAGGAAACTTGAAAGGAAAGAGAAGATGCGATTTCTTTTACGAGAAATTCGGCAGCCTAATAGCGTCACTTAAAAAATTCAGAAAACAAATTGATTAGAGCAGAAAGGGTCTCTCAAAAATTAGACATGAAATGGGCAGTAATAATAACATATAAGAACATACCCTCAACATACAGAGATGGAAACTAGAAGACACAACATAAAGGAATTCATGACTTAAAAGAGGAGGGTGAAATGATCCCTTACCTTGAAGAGTAACTTCGAAAGCTTGATGTTCAGGACCTTGGGAGGATTGAGGGAACCTTGGGAGGACTCATTGGGAGTTAAGGTTACTAGAACTTCGTTGAGGATGATTTTGGAATGAAATTAATTAGGGAAATGTCTTGGTATTTATAGGGAAAGTGAGTGAATAAATTATTAATTTCCAAGGGACACCTCATCGGTGGTATTTGCAAAACCATGGGCTTGCCCATGGTATTTGCCCATGGTATTGGACACTTGGGACACCTAATAGAATATCTCACTATTCATTATTCTACCAGAAAGATTACATCATTATTACATCATTAATGATGTCATTATACACCCAAAACTCAAAACTGCATTTTTACTATTCACTGAAAATTCGACTGTTTCAGAAAAATCTAAAAAATTTACCCTAAACTAATATCTATGCTGTAAAATATAAAATAAAGTCCATTTTATGAAAATAAATTTCAAAATATTTTTAATTTAATTTTTAAATAAAATCATTATTTATTCCAAAAATACAACTTTAAAACTATAACTCATTTTGTAACACCTTAGAAAAGTAATCAAGGCCCCATAAAAATATCGTATACCCATAGACAATAATGTGACAATTTATGATTAAATTTTATAAAATAAATTTCCTTTTTAAATTATTAAATTAATTATATAATTGTAAATAAAGTATTTATGGCGTACAAAAATACCAAAACTTAAACTATGATCATTTTTTCACTTTTAAGATGTCTAAAATGTATTTATACATTTATGGGTGAAGTTTCTATTTTTTTGGTCAAATTACTATTCATTACTATTCATGCAGGTATGTTACTATTCCTACTTTACTATTCACTAAAAACCAAGTTGATCTTATTAGAATCTAAATTTCTCATTGATCACAACTAAAGAAGACCATTTTTTGAAAATCATTTCACATTATTAACTATTTAATGAATAAAAAAATATTTCAAAATGCCATTTTCTTCCTAAATTCATCAATAATACACATCCTATATTTATCGAGATATTTGACATTCACAAACTTTTCCATAAGAAGAAATAACAATTTTATTTATAAAAGGATTACACAAAGCAGCTAAGGTCTCATTACATAGCCCCTTATTACACCAACATAGGACCTAAGTGTTTGGTGTGTTATGATGATAGAATCTTGGGGTGGCTCGGACAACATTTCCTAAGTGGTGATTTCTATCACCTTGAACTTCTCCCTTAGGCGATTCCGTTCAAGCTTCATACGTTGAATTTCAGCTTGGGCTTGGTCCAGAGCAAAGCCCAGTGATGCTACCTCCTTCCCAAGCTCCAACAGATGGGCTTCATATGGACCGAGTCTACTGGATGAGGTCATTCAATCTTCTTTCTGTATTAATTAACCAAGATAACCATATTTATAAAAACACTTAAGATTTTAGTTTCCAACGGTCATATTGAACAATAGTCATATTGACCAATGGTCATATAATAGTTGAAACCCAACGGTCTCATTCTAATTATACCCACTTCATTAATTAAAGGATATAGTTTTGTTGAGTATAAAAAAAAATAACACACAAAATTAGGAAACAAATATAATTAAAAAGTTCGGGTCGTTACATTCTTCCACCCTTAATAAATTTCGTCCCTGAAATTTTATCTCGTACCCTCTGATGGGAAAAGGTGTGGGTACTTTTGTCTCATGGAATCCTCCGGTTCCCACGTGGCTTCTTCACATTTGTGGTTCCTCCACAACACCTTAACTAGGTGGGTAGTCTTGTTGTGTAGAACCTTGTCTCTATGATCCAAGATCTCCACCGGCTGATCCTCATAAGAGAGGTCATGTTTCAGTTTTACCACCTATGGATTTAGTACATGTGAAGGGTCAGGTATGTACTTCTTCAAGAGGGATACGTGGAAGAAATCATGAACTTGGGATAGATTGGGAGGAAGTGCAAGTTGATAGGCCACTGCTCCCACACGATCAAGGATTTCATAGGGGCCAATGTACCTAGGGCTGAGCTTCCCTTTCTTCCCAAACCCAATGACCCTCTTCCAAGGTGAAATCCGAAGAAAGACTTTGTCACCAAAAACAAACTCATAAGGCCCATATCTTGATCGGAAGGCGATTTTTAGAATATATTCTTTATTCATCCTCAATTGATGATAACCAGATCGAAGATCAATATTAGAGAAGAATTGAGCCCCATGAAGTTGGTCAAATAAGTCATCAATTCCTGGAAGAGGTTATTTGTTCTTTACTGTGATTCCGTTCAGTTCTCTATAATCAATGCATAGCCACATCAATCCATCCTTCTTATTCACAAAGAGAATAGGTTCTCCCCAAGGAGACACACTCGGTCGGATAAACCCCTTCTCCAAAAGATCTTGGAGTTGTTTCTTTAATTCCTCAAGCTCCACATTTTCCATGCTATACGAGGTCTTTCATATTGGATGAGATCCAGGTACAAGTTCAATGGAGATCTCTACCTCTCTTTCTGGGGGAGGTCTAGGAAACTCCTCAGGAAATACGTTAATGTATTCCTGGACGATAGGTATATTTTCTACCCTCAAACTCTCATTTCCTTCTTCTTCTTCACTGGTCAATTCCATAAAGAAGGATATAGGAGGTTCTTCTAGATAAAGATCAGGTTGAGATATCTCTCCTTGGAAGATAACTGTTGGTTTTCCATTCAAGACTACCAATATTTCCTTACTTCTGCATTTGATCTTAGCATTATACTTTGAGAGCCAGTCCATCCCTAGTATAATGTCGAATTCCATCATGGGAATGAATACTAGATTTGTGATAAGATTGTGCTCACCAAAGTAAATACTAGAGTTTCTAAACACTGATGATGCTTGGATAATCCCACCAAGAGTCTTGACTGATAAATCTACTTTTATCAAGTCGGGGGTTGATTCTAAATTCTTTGCAAACTTGGAGGAAATAAAGGAATGCATAGAACCGGAATCAAACAAAGTACTTGATAGCTTTGAGAGAACAAAAAGAGTACCTTCTACCACATCATTTGGAGCTTCAAATTCAGCTGTCGTGATAGCAAAAGCACCTTGCTCCCTTGGCCTTTGCTGAGGCTGATGGTGGTTCCCCTCCACTGCCCTCATATTTGGACAGTGATTGGAAAAGTTCCCAAGTAGTCCACACTTAAAGCACTGGACATCATGTAGGGCCTGCACCATCTTCCCCTTGTCGTTAGTGTTTGGGAGTTGAGGTTTCACCTCACTATGAAAATTCCTTGCAATATGGCCATATATTCCACACTTGTAGCATTTCCCGCTCCTGAGCATGCAGTTCCCCGAATGCTTCTTCCCACATTTATTACACGTGGGACGTTACACTTGCTTGCATCCTCTTCCTTGATCAAATTTCCTCCTTAAGCTAGGATCCATCGATATCTTTTTGTCATTTGATTTATGAGACCATTGCGTCTCACCAAACTCCAGTTCGACTTTCATAGCACTTCACACAATCTCCTCATAGCTGTCATAGTCTCGGTTGGCTAGATTCTTCCGCAGATGAGGTCTCAGTCCCCCGAAGAATCTATCAACCTTACCATTTGGATCCATGACAAAGCTAGAGGTATATCGTGAAAGTCGAGTGAAGTTCATCTCATAGCTTCTGACAGATTCATTCTCCTTCTGCTTCAGCTCGAGAAACTCCTTCTCCATTCTTGTTCTCATGGAACGAGGGAAATACTTACTGAAAAAGATCCTTCTAAACTCTTCCCACTCCAAATCTTCAACTTCCACTCTTGTCCTTATGTTTTTAATTAGTTCCCACCACTGATCAGCTTCCCCTTCTAAGCGATAGATATCCAGCGTGACCTTCACTTGATCTGAACAGCAGAGCACAGAAAATATCTTCTCGATAGAGCTGATCCACTGCTCAGAAATCAATGAGTCCATCGATCCACTGAAGGTTGGTGGTCATTGATGCATAAAGGATTCAACAAAATTTTGTTCCCTTCATGGTTAGATCAGTATCTCAGCTTGATTCAAGTTATTTCCCATAACTTGAGTTAGTTGGTTAATCATTCACATGAATGTTTCCATTCCGACTTCCATCAGAGGTCCGTCAGCGCATGGTCCATTGCGGTCACCATTTTCACTGTTCCTCCTATTTCCTGTCATTTCTAAAAGAATAAAACCTTAGTGAGAAACTTAATTCATTTACAAATCTTTTAACTATAAAAGATTTATGTATTAAAACTTCTTTAAACAATTACATTTCTCTATAAATCCTTCATAATGATTCATAAAAAACTTATGATTAACCAAACATATCCCTTGGGAGTGTCATAATCAAGAGTGAAATAAAGACAATTGTTGTTCACCAGTTCCCATTCAAGTCTAGCTCAAATCGGTGTTTTCGGGTTTTACCCCTATGTACATCTGTGCCAGAGCCGCCTCTACCTGCTCGTATCCAGACAGAGATGCATTTGTTTGATAAACCACATACTCAATATTCACTAAAACACCAGGAAGTTTTCCCATATTTAAACTTTTCTATAGGATTATTCTTAAAGATTTCATAGCCTAATTTCCATAAATAACTAAAAAATCCTTTGATACCAACTACGGCATCCTGCCTTTTTATTACATAACTTTTCATTACATTTTACAAATAGAGGATATTTAAAGTCTAGTGTCTTGGAAATCAGGAACATAATACATGAAAACAACATAAAACATTATTCTAAACCACTCTTAAGGCTTCATCATAGGTTCATACTATGTACAATTACTACATCTCATAACTTGGAGACATACATTTAAAGGAAAGGGTGAGCAGAAGGCCCAGTAAGGGTAAAAAATGGAATCAGTTTACTTGTGACATCAATAAGAACTCGAATAAAAAAAATAAGGACATGAGTAATGGAAGTATAGGAATATCATAATTAAAATAACTTGAAACATAACTTGAATATGTGGCTACAACATTTCATTTATACATTAATGAACATATCACCAAGTTTTATCCCTGAGGTGTCATAAAAATTACCAAGGTTATTCACCAAGGTATCGTGAAACTTGTCATCTCTAGAGATTAATTCTTTACCCAATACATTGGAGTGCTATCAGGGCGCACCCTTAATATGTATTTAATTTCATGTGAGCCACAAATATCATAATCAAACATTTCATAAATAACCAATAGAGAATAAAATAAATTGATTTCATTTCAAAATCGTGACGTTTTAAAAGTTCTTAAAAATAAGATCATTATATCATTTATAACCCATGGAAAGGGAATGAGGGTTATATGTATGTCCATTCCAGAATAAAATATATCTTTTATATATTTATGAACACCCATAGAAACGAAATAGGTCTGGGTATTCACATAAATAAACATGGTAATTTCTTGAGAAAAAGAGATAGAAATTTTGAGACAAAATTTCTGCAGCATAACGGCTATATAACATGGTTTTAGAAAATAATAAATAGAGATGGTACAAGGGTAAACCGATCATAGATAACTAATATTAAAATATAAATACATAATAAAATGGAGATAATAACATGGTATGGATATTTTAATGACATTCCACAAGAAAAGGAAACTTGAAAGGAAAGAGAAGATGTGATTTCTTTTACGAGAGATTCAGCAGCCAAACGGTGTCACTTAAAAAATTCAGAAAACAAATTGATGAGAGAGGAAAGGATCTCTCAACAATTAGACATGAAATGGGAAGTAATAAGAACATATAAGAATATACCCTCAACATAAAGAGATGGAAACTAGAAGACACAACATAAAGGAATTCATGACTTAAAATAGGAGGGTGAAAGGATCCCTTACCTTGAAGAGTAACTTTCAAAGATTGATGTTCGGGACCTTGGGAGGCTTTAAGGAACCTTGGGAGGACTCTTTGGGAGGTAAGGAGACCATAAATTCGTTGAGGATGATTTTGGAATGAAATTAATGATGGAAATGGCTTGGTATTTAAAGGGAAAGTGAGTGAATAAATTATTAATTTCCAAGGGACACCTCATCGGTGGTATTTGCAAAACCATGGGCTTGCCCATGGTATTTTACCATGGTATTGGCCACTTGAGACACATCATAGCATATATCACTATTAATTAGTCTACCAGAAAGCTTACATCAGTATTACATCATTAATGATGTCATTAAACACCTAAAACTCAAAACTGCATTTTTACTATTCACCAAAAATTCAATTGTTTCATAAAAATATCAAAAATTCATCCTAACCTAATATCGATGCTCTGAAATCAAAAATTAATTCCATTTTATGAAAATATTTTTCTAAATATTTTTAATTCAATTTTTAAATAAAATCATTATTTATTCCAAAAATACAACTTTAAAACTATAACTCATTTTGTAACACCTTAAAAAAGTAATCAAGGTCCCATAAAAATATCGTATACCCATAAGACAATAAAGTAACAATTTATGATTAAATTTTATGAAAATAAATTTTCATTTTAAATTATTAAATTAATTATAAAATTGTAAATAAAATATTTATGGCGTACAAAAATACCAAAACTTAAACTATGATCATTTTTCACTTTTAAGTTGTCTAAAATGTATTTATACATTCATGGGTGAAGTTTCTATTTTTTTTGGTCAAATTACTATTTACTACTATTCATATGGTTATGTTACTATTCCTACTTTACTATTCACTAAAAACCAAGTTGATCTTATTAGAATCTAAATTTCTCACCGATCACAACTGTAGAAGACCATTTTTTAAAAATCATTTCACATTATTAACTATTTAATGAATACAGAAATATTTTAAAATGCCCTTTTTTCCATAAATTCATCAATAATACACATCCTATATTTATCCAGATATTTTAAATTCACAAACTTTTCCATAAGAAGAAATAACAATTTTATTTGTAAAAGGATTACACAAAGCAGCTATGGTCTCGTTACATAGCCCCTTATTACACCAGCATAGGACTTAAGTATTAGGTGTGCTATGGTGATAGAATTTTGGGGTGGCTCAGAAAAAATTTCCCAAGTGGTGATTTCTATTAGCTTGAAATTCTCCCTTAGGCGATTCCGTTCAAGATTCATACGTTGAAGTTCGGCTTGGGCTTGGTCCAGAGCAAAGCCCAGTGATGCTACCTCCTTCCCAAGCTCTGACAGATGGGCTTCATATGGCTCGAGTCTACTGGATGAGGCCATTCAATCTTGTTTCTGTATTAATTAACCAAGATAATCGTATTTATAAAAACACAACGTTAATATTATAGTTTCCAACAGTCATATTGACCAACGGTCATATAACAGTTGATACCCAACAGTCTCATTCTAGTTATACCCACTTCATTAATTAAAGGATATAGTTTTGTTGAGTATAAAATTAAATAACACACAAAATTAGGAAACAAATATAATTAAAAAGTTCAGGTCATTATAGGGAATATGTGAATTAGATTAAGGTGTATACATATATAGGAGTGAATGCATGTGAAGTTGTGGAGCGATCTTCATCAAAGGCACTGAATGCCAAATTGTTTGGCTTGGTTATCTCCTTTTGAGGCATGATCCCTTTTAATTTGCATTTAAATTTAAGAATACATTGATTTATTGTATTTAAAACCTTTATTTAATTCTAATTAGTGTTATATGGTTTTTAGAATAAAAGTTTTATGTGAAATAAAGTAAGATCCTATTTCTATTTGAAGTTCATTAAACTGTTTTATTGAATGCACATGCCAAGTGTTTATCAAATTACAAAGTTAGTCTTTGTAAGTAAATTGCGGTTTTTAATGATGGATTCAGCTTTAAATGTGTGTGGGTTTCTCAAATATATTTCTTAAATTTGGTTCTAAATTGTTTTGAAATTGGAAGTGGTGTTTATTTGATTCTTTGGAAATGGTTTGGTGTGTGTCTAGTTCTTCATAAAATGGTTTAGCATGTAATGGTTATGCGAGGCCCAGTTGGCACTTTAAAAATGGTTTCATCAGAAAACTCTCATTGGATGGTCCTCTTTCCTTGGTTATGTGCATTTTGTGGGAGGTCCTCCATGTTGGAGTCCCTTGTGATCAAATAGTTGAAAGGAAAGGGACTTGTTCCTTGGGGTGACTCATGGGTGACTTGTTGGATGAGTTTCTTATGTGTGATATATATTTGTGTTCTTGTGACTGGATTCTTGGTTGAAATTGGTTGGATCACCCCCTTTTTATTTGTTACATGGGAACCTATTATAGTGAGAAAATTTTTCAATAAACGATTTTTGCACTAGTTTAGATTATGAACTGGAATGTGGCCCTTAGTATGGAAAATCTGCATTGGTATTGGGCCCCTCATTCAGGCTAGGTAGGAAAAAAATTGAGCATTTGGGTGTTATGATTTTATCAGTTAAGGCATGGCTTCGGGATAAGTCACATGTATAGTATTTTATAGATTATTCATGAGATCCTAGGTTCTCCCATGTACATCAGCGCTTAGTTATCCTTGGAATATAATTGAGGTGCATTGTCTAGTTATTCACTCTTACATGATGTTTTCCATTTCCCTTGTGTGATCATTGCTTTTACCTCATTGTATGGTGAATCCCTCTGCTAAAAGTGAAAAAATAAATTTCAAATATTTGTGGAAAAAGGTTTTGAAAATGTTTTACACTTCCTTCTTCTCAATCCCTCTCTTTGAAAGGCTAAATCTTTCTTCTTAGAAAGGAAACTAGTTTAAAATAATGAGCGCATGGACTGTGATTTGCTGCAAATAGAAAATGTGTGAAAAAAATGATTTTATATATTTTAGTTCAAACATGGAATTAATGATTCTTTATTTAAATCAAATGCATTGGGAATATATTACATGGGAATGCCTACTGAGTTTTAATACTCATTCCCATACTTCATTCTTGTTTTTATTCTTAGGTACATATTTCAGCTTGATCTTGATCATCGCAGGTGATGTCAAGTCTTGGGATTTGAGAGTAACCCTTGGGGTCACATGGGGTTTTAGTGGTCATCAGGTTCAGTTAGTTTTATTTTCCAGTTCTTTGTTAGTCGTTCAGTTTGGTTTATTTATTTTGGGCTGCTCTTTTATTATTATGCTACTTTTGTTTATTTATATTGGGAGAAATCATTCACATCATCAATTTGTTGCTCTTGGGACTATTCACTATCTCATGAGGATTGGGAATGCCTATCAAGCCTTGTCACGATCTGGATCAGGTGACCGGTTTGGGGTCGACCCGGGTTGGTTCGTGACAAAATGGTATCAGAGGATGTGTTCTTAGAGGACCTAACTTTTAGAGAACCCTTTTTTATTTCGGTTGTCAATGTATATGGAGTAGTATTTTAAGGTCTTGGGGTTTTGGTATTGTGAAGTTTCTGGCCAACACTTTCTGGACCAAACCTTGAGTTTCCCTGGGAAGTTTAGTTTTTCTTGGTTTATTTGGTTCTTGTGGGTTGCTTGGTATTTGGGAAAATGAAATGAGAGTCGGACCGATTACCTCAGTGATCGTGCAGGGCTTGGAACATCATATGGAGCTGGGGATATGGTTTTTTAAGACTCTCTAGGATGGTTTCTTGATTAGAATATGACCACCAACAATATGGCAAAGTCACCCATCGACTGTAGTTTCCCCTGGTGAGTTATTTTGGATCCCTTCGAGATTTTGGTATTTTTGACCCATTTAATAGTAGTTTACTTTCATTTGTACTTAATTTTGGGTGGGATGGTTTGTGGTGTTTTTATTTATATTTTAAAATAATGTTTGGTTTGAAAATATAGAGATTGGTTTATTAATAATGATATTTCTAAATCCAACACTATGTATCCTTTTGGGAGTAAAATGGGTTATTTTGAAAATGGGAGTCATTTTGGAAATGTTTTGGTGTTTTTTGAAAGGTTTTGTGAAAATTAAAATTGGAAAAATGAATGTGGAATTTTAAAATGTTTTTCTTTGACAATAAGATGTGGTTTTAAAATTAGTTGGGGTTTTTTTAAAAGTGATTTGGAAAGTGATTTTGTTTCTTTTATCCGACTGTTGGTATTCCTATGAGTGCTAACATATATGTATATGGATGTATGTATGTAGTAAGTGGATGGTTACTGGTATGTATGGATGGGTTCTTGAGCAAGGGAATGAATGTATAAGTGTGAGACTTTATGGAATATTAATGGTGGGTGTTTGGTTTATAATTCTTTTTATGTTTTTTGAAAATGTTCTTCCATAAGGGAGGAAATTTCAATGTTTTAAAAAGTAAGAATGTGTGATACTACCTTTTTTGTGTTTGGAGTTTTCCTTGTTTAGAGTTTTCCTTTTTGGGCTTTGTATTTGATGTGTTGGAAGTGTGATTAAAATGATATTTTGAGCTTGGGTTGTTGATTTGAAAACGAGATGTGGAATTTTTATTTATGATATGTTTTGATTTTGGTTTGTGCTATATGTTTCTATATTATGTCCCTAATGAGTTATAAGGGATTTTGAAAAGCATAAGTGGGTGGTCCTTTCATCGTGTATCTTTCAGTTGATCAAGTCATGCTTTAGATGCTTGGTTTGTCTGTTTTGGATATGGATCTGGGTGGTCCTCAATATCAGGAGTTTGTCTAGAGGATCTGAGAGTCGAACCCTACTCATTTCATTAGGTATTCAGAACCAGAAAAATGTGGGGGATTGATGTGAAATATTTAGGAGATCTTTATTCGACTTGAATCTCCCAAACCTTTCAAGCTTGATATTTACACCACCATGTTGGAAGGTCTATTTTTGGAATGGTGGAAATCCATTCTTCAGGATGATCCATAGAATAATTAGTCACGGGAATTCTTTAAATCCTTGCTCATCCAACAATACTTCCTCGATGGTGTGAAGATACCAATGGGTTCAACATTTTTCTATCACACATAGGGTAATTAAATGGATTTGGAGTTTTCTAAGAGCTTTGCTGAGCTGGTTCAATATCTCTAAAACCTGACTGCGGATGAATTTTTGATATCTTAATTCATTGAAAGAGGTCTCCAATTATAATTCCTTTAGGAAGTGTCTTCTTTCCCTTATGATTATAAAGAAGTAGTGAGGTGGGATGTTCAGGTTGAATCTAGTTTAGGTGCATCTAGTCAATTAAGAAGATGTAAAAAAAGGCTATTGTTTTCCTCATTACCAGATTCATCTGAGAGTATGTTCTGGCTATGTTTTCAGTGTGGGAAGCCTGGGCATAGAAAGTTTTCATGTTGGAAGTAACCTATGATCTATCATACCTATAGCAATTTATGTCATTTGAAAAGGTTTTTCCATGGTGGTGCTAGGATGTGATATGTAGCTAGATGCACCCCCTTAGAGAACCTTCCATTTCCGTTGGATGAGCATAGCACTAGCACAAGCTCAATCAGAGGCTTCTTTTGTTGTAAATTCATTTGGTTGTTGTAATTAATTTAATTTGTGGTGTGGAATTATTTTGGGATTGTGGAATGATGTTTTAGGTCTTTTGGTAACTTTTTTTAATGGGGATGTCTTTGTAGTGTTCTTATTGTTGATGTAGAAAAGTGGTGTTTATTTTCCCATGTTTCGTTTTATTTGATTTTTTTGTCTTTCATTAGGATTCAATAGTTATTATTGATAATTAAATAAATGTTTTTCTAGATTCCTAATATGGTTGGGAGACCACCATGGGATGAGATCATGATGAAACTGACTTCTAGGTGTTCTTGATGGAGCCCTTTTTTGTTTCTGCTCTACCTGACCCTAATCACAGTTGTTGGTCAACTTGAATAGTGATTTTTGTAACAGATGCTCATGGAGATCCCAAATAGACCACGACTAGTTTCTCTGATGGTTTTTGTGTCAGGGGTCGGGGTGTTCCTTATTGGGTGGTGTTTAAATAAATGAGTGAGTCTCTTATTTGAAACAACTTTGTTTTTTTTCGAGCTCTTAGGACTTGTGAGGTATTTTCCTTGGATGTGTGGCTTATTTTGAGGAAGGTCTCGTAGTTTCATTTTAGAATCCATAGTTCCAACCACTGAATAGATGTGGGTGTTGGTTCTTTGGTCTTTGAGTTTCTAGGGTTTCTCGTGGGTTGTGTTTTATCTTTTCTTTGGTCCTAATCAACTGAATCTCTTCATAAATTCTAGGGGAAGAAAGTTTCATGGTGGGGAGAATTTTTACACCCTGACTCGACACTTTTCCTTGAATTTGTTTATTATTGAGTCCCTTTTTAATTTTTTTCCTCCCCATCTATTTACCTTGAAATGTGATATTTTTTTGGGCATACAGTGAATGTCGCACAGTTAAGGCGCATGGTTTTCTAACCTGTGTGGTAACCGTGCGATAAATTCTTTAGTTTTTGACAAAGCCAAGCACATGGTTGGTGCACAGTTTTCAAAATCGTGTGGCCAGCCTGTGTGGGGTGCTCTAGGAACCCAGTAGAGGGCACACATTTGGCACAAAGTTTTCCAAACTGTGCAAGTCAAACTATGTGCCTTCCAATCCTTTTCTAAAATTAAATTAATTAAATTAAAATAAAAATAAAAAATAAATCCCTAATATATTCCCCCACCCCTCTTACCTCACACACCCACATCCTTTTGTAACACAACACCCCCTAAACCTCTAGCAACATGCTCCCTCATTTTGGTGAGCATCCTCTATCCATGACCTCTCCCTCAGATTTCCTAATTAAGGTTGCTGCTCCCCCTCTCCTACATTTTCCAGCTGATTTACCCTCTTTATGTCGCCCTATTTGGTCTGTCCAAACCCTAGGGTTTTATATGTGGTGATTTGTTATGCTCCTCTTGTTTTTAGGATGTGATTTGGGTCTCTCAGGTCTTCCTCATTCGTGTTTTGATGTCCGTTGCTAAAGGAGAAGAGGTTCAGTTCATTCTGGTTCATTTTTCGCCAATTAATGTTGATTTCTTCTAACATATTTTGTTTGTTCTAATTTTATTTAGAGTCTTTGGTGATTTTTGGGTCCCTATAGGTTAATTAGATTTTTTAGTGGATCTTCGAAGGGTTTCACACACATACATAGGTACGTATATATATATATATATAAACCCTCCTTGCACATATTCCCTCATGAAACAGGCAATATGTGCATGAGATTACGAGGTATATATAGGAGTGTATGTGCATGAAATTATAGAGAGATCTTCATCAAAGGCGTCAAGTGTCACATTTTTTGCCTTCATTCTCTACTTTTGTGGTTGGTTTCCTTTTCACATGCCTTTAAATTTAATAATACATTGATTTCTTTTCTTTCTCACATTTATTTAATTCTAATTAGTGTTATATTGTTTATAGAAGAAAATTTTGATATGAAATAAAGTAAGATCCTCTTTTTATTTTGATTTCATGAAACTGTTTTGTTGAATGTTCATGCCAAGTGTTTATCAAATTTCTCAGTTGGCCTTTGTATGTAAATTGTGGGTTTTATAGAATGGATTGGGTTGTAAATGTGTGCGGGTTGCTCAAATATATTTCTTAAATGGGGTTCCAAATTATTTTGAAATAGAACATGGTGTTTATTTGATTATTTGGAAATGGTTTGTTCTGTGTGTGGTTATTTAAGAAGTGGTTTAGCATGTGATGGTTATGTGAGGCCCAGTTGGAACATTAAAAATGGTTTCATCATAAAACTCTCCTTGTATGGCCCTCTTGCCTTAGTTATTTTCATGTTGTGGGAGGTCCTACATGTAGGACTCCCTTGTGATCTAATAGTTTAAAGGATGGGGACTTGACTCCCTTGTGATCTAATAGTTGAAAGGAAAGGGACTTGTTCCATGTGGTGACTTAGGGGTAACTTGTTGTGTGAGTTTCTTATGTGTGCTATATATATGTGTGACTGTGACTGGATGCTTGGATGACATTGGTTGGCACACCCCCTTTTTATTCATAACATGGTAACCTTAGTTATCAGATTCTTAATGAACGATTGCTAACTAGTTTAGATTACACACTGGATATGGGCCCTTATTATGGACTATCTTATTTGAGATTGGGCCCCTTGGTTAGGGCAAGTATAGAGATGATTGAGTGTTTGGGAATTATGATGTTATTAGGTAAGGCTTGCCTTTAGGATGAGTCTCATGTATAGTATGTTCTAGATTATTCACAAGCTCCTAGGTTATCCCATGTACTTCATCACTTAGTTATCTACAAAGGTTAATTAAGGTTCATTATTTTTTGGTCAATCTTTCTTAATCTTTTCCATTTCCCTTGTTTGATAGTTTATTTTTCCTAATTTGTATGGTTCATCTATTTTCTAAAAGTGATAAAATTATTTTCAAATGTTTGTGGAAAAAGTTTTTGAAAAAGTTTTACACTTCCTTATTCTCTATCCCTCTCTTTAAAAGGTTAAATATTCCTTCTTGGAAATGAAACTGGTTTAAAATAGAGAGGGAAATAAACCACGATTTTCTTTAATGTAAAAATGTGTGAAAAACTTATTTTATATATTGTAGTTCAAACCTGGAATTAATGTTTCTTTATTTAAAGGAAATGCATTGTGAAAGTATTACTTGGGAAAACCTACTAAGTTTTAATACTCAAGCTTATACATCATTCTTGTTTTTAGTCTCAGGTGAATGTTTTAGCTTGATCTTGATCGATGTGGGTGATGATAATTCTAGGGATCGAAGAGTTACCTATGGGTTCATGTGGAGGTTTAGTGGTCATTAGGTTTAGTTAGTTTTATTGCCTAGTTCTTTCTAAGTCATTCAGTTTGGTTTATTTATTTTCAGTTGTGATTTTATTATTCCACTGATTTTGTTTATTTATATTGGGAGAAATCATTCCCATAATCACTCTATTGTTGACCATAGAACTTTTCCTTAGCTCGGGAGGATCAGGAACACCCCTCAGGCCTCGTCGTGCGGGCCGGATCAGGTGACCGGTTCAGGGTCGACCCAGGTTGGTTCGTGATAGTATATCCATGTAACCTGACAATATCTTTGAGGTATAGTTGAGAAAGCCGATATAAATACATAGTATCTCGAATAGGAAAGAAATATGCAGATTTAGTCATCCAATCAATAATAACCCAAATCGTATTGTTAACTCGAGATGTGTTTGGTAGTCCCACAACAATATCCATGGATATATTTTATCATTTCAACTCTAGCACTGGAAAAGGCTGAGGCGTCCCCTTTGGTATTTGTCACTCTATATTAAGCTGTTGACATGTCAAACATTTCACGGTAAAATTAGCAGCATCTCTTCTCATTCCATCCCATAAGTAATAATCTTCAAGGTCTCTGTACATATTAGTTCTACTAGGATGAACTAAAAATGGATAATTATGACCTTCACACAACAAATATTTCTTCAGCTGGGGATCACAAGGCACACATAATGTTTTTCCAAATCTCAAAACATAATCTTTATCAGGGTTAAATTATTGAAACTTACCCATTTTAACAAATTATACCTTTTTCTGTATCTCATGGTCTTCCTTCTACGACTGATTAATTCCACTAGATAGAGATCACTACACTGACACCTAAAACAGAATAGAGGAATTTACTGCACCAAAAAATTCCAACCCAAAATTCATTAAATCATTAATCATCGAGTCTTGTTCCAAATGTAACATGGTTAATGATGCATGATGTTTTTGAATCAAAGAATCTGGCACAATGTTTTATATTCTAGGATGGTAATTGATAGTGGAATCATAATCCTTTGTCATTTCAATCCATCTTCTCCACCTCATGTTTAATTCCTTCTAAGTGAATATATACTTTAGACTATTATGGTTAGTATATATTTCACATTTCTTTCTATATAAATTATGCCTCAAAATTTTCAAAGAAAAAAACACAACAGCTAATTCCCATCATGTGTCGAATAATTTAACTCATGAGATTTCATTTTTCTTGAAACATAAGAAATTACCTAACCATTCTATATTAGAAAAAAACTAAGTCCCTTTAATGAAGCATCACTATAGATGACAAACTCCCCATTTTTGGAAGGCATATCCAAAACTAGAGCATTCACCAATCACTTTTTCAGTTCATGAAAACAAACAACATATGCTTTTTTCCAAATAAATTTAACCCCTTTTGTGCTAACTTAGTTAACAGCCTAGATAAACATCCATAGTTTTTATCAAAATGTCAGTAATAACCTACGAATCCATGAATACTAATAATCTTTGTAACATTTTTAGGTCTTGGATATTCATCAACCACTTTTGTTTTTGTGGGATCATGTATTATTAAATCATTATTTATGATGTTCCTAAGAAAATAAATTTGTTGCAACCAACAATAATATTTGCTAAATTTTCCATCTAACTCATTTTCATCGATAGTTTTAAAGGAAATACTTAAATATTTTTCATGATCGTCATAAATCTTTGAAAAGACAAAAATATCATAAATAAAACAGAAAAATTAATTATCTAAATATTCACAAAATATTTTGTTCATAAGATCCATGAATACAATAGGGGAATTTTCCAAACCAATGAGCATAACAATGAACTCATAATTTTCATATGAAGTACAAAAAGTTTTTTTTCAAAATTCTATCCTACTTCACCTTAAGATAATGGTACCTGGATCTCAAGTAAATCTTTCAAAAATACTGATCTCTCTGGATATGATCAAACAAGTTATCGATATGAGGTAAAGGATACACATTCTTAAGAGTAATGTTATTCAAGGATCTATAATCAATATAAAGTCTCATGGAACTATATTTTTTTAACGAAAAAATAGGGGAACCCCATGGTGAAGTGCTAGGATGAATGAAGCCTTTATTATGACACTCTTGTAACTAATTTTTCAAATCAAGAAGTTCCACTTGAGCCATTTGATAAGGGGGTTTTGAAATTGGATTAGCATCAAGATCTAATTCAATTGTAAATTTGACTTCCGGATCAGGTATAACATCAGGTAACTCATCAGGATAAACGTCAAGGTATTCATTAACCCCTAGAAAATCATTAATCTAAATAGTTCCCATGTTTTCAATTATAGGAGCATGATAACATTAATTTCCATATTTTAATAGTTTCTCATCTTCCTGAAATGTTATAAATTTTATGGTTTCATTTTTGTATACAAAATGGAACTCTATTAAAAAAACTTCTTTAGCTATACAATAATTCTTTTCTTGATAAATAGAAATCCAATCCATACCCAGAATAAAATCACACACTACTGAGGGAAAAACAACAAGGTTTTTGGGTAATGTATTTCCACAGACAATAATATGAAGATTCTTATAATGCCTTTCTGTTGTAATATTCCCCCTAGTGTTTTAACCATAAGTCTCTATCTCATTTATTGAGGTGAAATTTCTTATTTACCAAAATATTTATCAGAAATAAAAAAATATATAGACCTTGTATCAAATAGAACATTATTAAAATATATGTAAACAAGAAAAGTACATAATACCACTTAATTGGATTTCCCAATAGCTGATGTAGTTACAAAGGATCTCATTGTACATTTTTCCTTATAACCTGGTTGCTTGCTATCATTCAGATATTTCTTTGGGAAATAATTTTCATAATGACTAATATCACCACTTTTAAAACACATTATATTTTTCTTATTAGGATTAATCTTAGGATCATTTTCATTACAATATTGATCCATATTTCCAAAATTACCACATCGAAAACATCTCCTAGTTTTGGTTAGACATTCCCCGAGTTTCTTTTTACCACAACATTCAAATATTGGAAATTGAACATTCTTACATTCATATTTAATTGATTGATTCTTACCCATCACTTTCCACATGAACCTCTTCTTTTTCTTGTTTTCAAAGTACATGTTATGATCATAAAACTTCATTTTTACCCTCTCAGCACATTGGTCAAGTTTCTCATAACTTTTGAATTCACAGGTCGCCAATTCCCTTCGATATACTGGCTTCAATACTGAGTAAAAATGATTGATTTTTCAATCAAGATCTTGAAAAATATTTGGAGCGTACCTTGCCAATCGAGTGTATTTTTCTTCATACACGACCAGTGAATCCTCCTCTTTTTTCTTCAATTCAAGTATTATATTTTTTAATATTTAAAATGTAAAATATTTTAAGTAACATTATTTTAATTTAATGTATATCTTAAAAAATAAAATATTAATATTTATATTCTATAAAAATTTTAAGGTGGTATAATTTATTGAAATAAATAAACATTTAATATTCATATTAAAATGTTTTATTATAAAATAAAAATACGATGTTTTAAAAATAACTGTTTTAGTAAAATGAATATAAATTTTATTTAAAACATGATTAAAATTAGTTTTATAAATTTTTAAATTATAAATATATCAATTAAAGACAACTATGATCTTGTTTAAACCATCAAAATATAAGAATAATTATTTATTGTAATTTTTTTAATCATATGAAATGTAAAAGATATATAACATATATTAGTTTTATTATTTAAAAAAACAAAAGGAATCAGGTATATGGGAGGGGTGTGTTTTCTTTTTAAGGTATGTCTCAAGCATATGATTTCAATATTTGGGAGTAGTGTTTCATCTCCTATAAGAGGCCAAGCGGTAGTCCAGGTTTAGGGTGAGAGATTGTCAAAGCCGATGGATACGGAGGATTTTTATCGAGATGAAGCCGAGCAACAAATGAGGATGGACATTGACATGATTGGTTTGAGTAATGTCAATGGAAATTGTCGTGGTCCAGGGTTCTATCAAAAAGGGGAAAAATTGAAGCAAATTTGGATCATTCCGAGTGTGGGATGTCTCTTCATCAACTCCTACGTTTTGGTTAGATTTTTTCTGGATTTGAGGCAGATATACAATTCCTTATCGACTGGTTGTTTCTCTTTTGCAATGTCATTTTCCTCCAACACTTCGTCTACTTATAAGTTGGTTCTATGAACTGTTTTGATTTTAGATGATAAATAACTTATTTGGTTTTGTCCATAGGCATCCATTTAATTCAAAAATTCATTGTGTGTGTTACCAATTTTTCTTTGATTGAATAGTTTGCAATGATTGCATGGATATGAAAATAATATAATTACCTATCAATTTATTGTGATGTTTTCTTATTCGGATGAATATGTCAATATTTTATATTCAATATGTCAATATTTTATATTCAATATGTCAAAATTTTGATGTCTAAAACTATATACCCATCTTTATTTGCAAGTTTTGTATCGCTTTACACATAGTAGGAAATATGGCTATAAAAGGATTCATTGTGAAATTGCAGTGGGGAAAACCAATCTGTCTGTCCGTGTGAGTGAGAGTGCATGAAAAAATTCTACAGTAGAATAAGTTCTTCCACATGTATTTTCAAATCATGTAAGGGTGTATTAAAATTATTTTCAGTTCTTTATTTTTATTAAATTCTAGATGGGATAAATTTATGTTCAATTTTTAAGGATTTATAAATATATATATATAAACACTAATTAATACATATGAATGAAAATGTAATTGTTTATAAATATATTATGTTTTTTAGAACTAAAATTTAAGTGCATTATTAAAATTATTTTAAGATTTTATTTATGATTATGTAAGGGAAAATTATTTAATTTTAAATATTTATTTATCTCAAATTTTATTTCTATAATAATTATGTGAGTTTTTTTTCAAGATGTGGTTTCATAATCCTATTGTATTAGCATGGGATTGTTTAATTGTTTAAAAAATAATGATTTATGTTCAAACTTATTTTATAAGAGTTAAATCTTGTTTTGTGACAGATCTTTACTAATATATATATATATATAGGTATGTATGAAATATATATAAACTTATAATATTGTTTTAATAAGTTTTTCTATAAATGTTGGTTTTAAATATATGTGTGAAGGGATTATTATAAATTCATAATTCATATGAATTTATGTAAGAGTTCAATTTTATCAAATCATGTTGTTTTAAAATGATAATATATATATATAATAGAGTTTATATAGCATATTTATATTCAAATCATATGTCATTTTAATTATAATAATTATTTTTGATTAATTATTAATTCAAAATATATAGCAAGTGATTACTTATGGAATCTTATCAATTTAAATGATTGATCTACTTGCATGTTATATGAAAATAATGATTATTTCAATATATCATTGATTTTTATGACACTTCTTATGTTAATATATGCAGACATATATATATGATTATGCATATATGTATAACCTTTGAATAAAAGTTTCATTTATTATAAGCACCTTTGGAAATGGATTCTTATGAAGTTATAAATTAAATTTATAAGTGCATGAATGAAATTGAATATGAAAATTCAAGTATAATAGTTTTTTTATGCTAAGTCTAATAAGAAGATTTCAATGAAGGTTTTCACATATACATTTAGATATAAATACAATCATATGTGTTTTTAATGTTTGTTCATGGTTTAAAATAAAAATTATAGTGGAAAATTTATATATGTACATAAGGAAAGCTGAAAAGGTTTGTATGAAAATCATCACTTGAACATAATAAACATGATAGGGAGTGGGGAGTGAACTCGTCCCTCATGAAAGTGGGTTGGCCCAAAATGCCTTCTTTGTATCAAGTGGCCTCACGTGTTTTTTTTTCAAGAGCTTTCTTAATATTAAAAAAAAACTCAAATATTTTTTAATTTTTTTTGAAACATAAGTACTTTTTGAAGTGATATATAATTTTTAAGTTGTTATTAATTTCAAATAATGTTTTCAAAAGGTATTTCTAAATGTATTTTCAAAAGTATTTTCAAAATAATGTTTTAAAAGTATTTATCAAATATTTTAACACCCCTTATTGGGAACATTTAATGATCAACCCTTTTTAAAATTATTCTCCTATATGTTTAGTAGAGATTCCAATGGAATTCACTTCAATTAAAGAGTTACCATATGCATTGTTTTTGTTGTATTTTATTTTATACAGTTGTAAGGTTTATATCGAATTCTCTAAAACCTAGACCAGTAAAGGTATTCTGTTGTGTAATGTGTTGTGTAATTATTCAGTTTCATTTATAAAAAAAATTACGCAACATGTTTTAACACTAAGTCTCAGTGAAACAAAACTTTTTTTAAGGAGATAATTATAACCTAGTCATTAAACATAATTTTTATACTCTTTATGATTTGAATTTCTAAAAACAGACATACACTGTTGTGATTAGTAAGATATTTAGAGTCTCATAGGTTCAAGATAATTTTTTATAAATACTAATTTCACCATTATGAATAGTAATATGACCAAATTAATAGTAACCTCACCAATTAAAGTATAAATAAAATTTAGGCATCTTATAAGTGACAATATGATCCTAGTACAAGTGTTGGTATTCTTGTATGCCATAAATATTTAATTTTAATTTTGTGATTGATTTAATAATTTAAAAGAAAATATATTTACTTACAATGTAATAAAATATTATTTTTTTATTTTCTTAGGGTTACAATATAATTATATGAGACCTTGATTAAATTTTCAAGCTGCTATAAAATTAGTTATAGTTTTAAAATTGTTATTTCTGAATAAATTTTGATTTTATTTAAAAATTAAATGTCTCATATTTGGAAAATTATTTTGTTAAAATGGATTTCATTTTTTTATTCTACACATCGAAAAATGGTTGGGGTGAATTTTGTTGATTTTTCTGCAATACTTGAATTTTTGATGAATAGTTATATATGGTAATTTACTGTATATGTACCTTATATATTAAATAAAATATTTCTAACATCATGGATTATGTAAGAACCCTTGGTTAGAAATCACATGATATTTTTACTATTTTTATCCATTAAAACGAACACTATTTATTTTATTGAGAAAAATAATAAAATAATGATTAAAATAATAAAGAAACCCCTCTCTCCTCCACTATAAATACCACATCTCACTCCCTCTTCACCTCACACATCTCAAGATTTGATCACCATCTAATCTATGCCCAATAATCTTCCCAAGGATTTTCCCCTTGTCTAATACCTTCCGGTATCACAAAAAGTACAAAAACCAAATGCCTTAAGGAGGATCTTACGAAGAAGTGATCCATAGGTAAAAATCATCTTACATTTTCTTTTATTTTAATTTCATTTATTATTATTTTCTTATAATATATTCAATTCCCCTTATACAGGAGGAATTAAAACTCCAGTATCCAATATATAATATAATTTTATCATTTTTATGGAAAAAATAATCATCATACTTCTTCTTCTCTCCCTCTTATTGTAAAAATAAAGAAATCGTCCGTGATGTGTCGATTTACCGAGATCATGGATGATGTTTTTTCAAATTCCTATACTTCCTTAAAATATTGTTGTAAAAATATTTTAATGGTTGAAAATGTTTTTAAAATTTATGTTATAACCTCTTTTATTTTTTGGAATTAACAACTATACATAATATTAAATTATATAACAAAACTAGTTTGTGATTATCAAAGAACCGCCAAAATGATCTAAATGAATATCATTAACATTTTATCTAATGACTCATTATCATATGTGAAAAAAACAATTTATCATATAATTTAGTTATCAAGAAACATATTAATACCATTTCATTCCACATATGGAGTTTCTCTTCCATTTGACATGAAAATCCAATACAAACTGACCTTGGAAATCATGTAAAGAACTCACCCGAAACAATGGGGAAAATAAAAAAATTATTAATAAATATGTAAAATGATGTTATAAAATGACCATAAAAGGTGTTATAAACATGAATATGTTTTGATAAAATATTAATAACACACTTTTAACCATTATACATTATTTTTAAACACATTTTATGTATAACGAACCCGAGGTAAGGGAATTATTAACCCAATTTCCATTATTTGGGTTAATCATCTACTTCATTCATTTTTTCATGCTAAGATTGTTTTTGATATAAATGTTTAATATATTATTTTTTATTATGTGTATTTATCGTCTATACACATATTTAATTATTTTTATCAATTCTCTCTCAAAATATATGGTATTTTCAAGGGACTTTTCTATAAAAATCATCTTTTAATTTCATTTTTTAAAGGGAATGATTTAAATGATGTAAGTAATATTGTTTTATAATTATGTTATTGTTCTTGGGAATTATTTATGATTAAGGGTGGTACCTATATCTCCATATAATTCATTGGGTATGTTTATGTTGGAGGTTTTCCATATGGGTTCTCCAAATGTAACTGCGATGGTTACACTATAAGGTAGCTATGGGGGATACATTCTAAGGTAGCTGTGAGGGTTATAAATCATAATGTAGCCACGAGGGTTAAAATATTAAGTAAGTAATCCCCCAATATACCTTTATTGTTTTATTTATGTTTCCTATGTTTTATAGAAATATAATTCTTCACAAAGTAAGTATGTGATACTTTATGGGTGAGAAGTATGTCTTTGTGAAAATGAGTTCATATATTTAAAAGTATTCATGGACTAATGATTTCTTTCCTTATTTTTATATCCCTTATTGATATTTTTATTCTCATACCATGTTTTTAAATTTTTTCACATTTTATAAGGATGTGTAACATTAATTATTAAGTTGAGTTAAATGTTATAAATATTTTTCAAAGAAATCATGTTATATTTTTAAAGTTTTATATTTTGTAAGAAATGAATACTATTTTAGTGGTACCCACATTGTATTCTTGTGGGATAAAATGTATGAATTATGTCCTAACATTATAAAACTTTAAACCTAAAAAGATCCTAAATTTAAAAGAAAGTAAATTCTTGACTAAAAATAAAAATTATTTAAGGTTTAAGGTTAGGTCCTTATAGTTGGTATTAGAGGAACATTCAGGACAACATTGGAGATTAGACGCTGTCATTTTTTTTAAAAACATTTAAGCGATATAATTTTTTTAACTTCATTTAATTAAGTAAACATAAGAAAATAGTTTTTCCTAATTATCGATATGTAGATTCATAATTATTATTACATTAAATAAATTGCATGGGAGCAATTCATTTAAGGGTGGGAATAATGTAACAACCCAAAACTTCAAAACAACACTATAAATCCACATAATACAACATAAAACTTTAAAAATATAACTTAAATCACAAATAATACACATAATACAACATAATATATTAAAAAATAATATAAAAAATAATATTAGAATGAAAAAATCAATGAAGTATAAGGTTGACCCAACGAATTGAAATTGGGTTAAAAATTCCATTACCTCGGTTTTGTCTAACGTCAAATGTGTTTAAACCTCCTCTTAATCTCTTCTCATTGAGATCCTCCTTAAGGCCTTTGGTTTTGGCCTTTTGGTGAGACCACTAGGTCTTGGAATTGGGTAAGATCCTTGGGAATAGGATGGGGAATAATTTAGAAAATGATTAAAGTTTGAATGGTGTGAAGTGAATAGGTGGTGAGGGTGGTATTTATAGTAGAGGAGGGGGGGTATTATTTTAATCATTATTTTATTATTTTTCTCCAGACAAGGAATATCGTTATTTCTTGTGATAAAAAGTAGTAAAGATAATATGTTAATTTGAACCAAGGGTTCTTACATCATCCTTGATGTTAGGAATAGTGTATTTAACATATAATGTATATATACGGTACTGTATATCACTATTTATAAAAAATTCAAGTATTTTAGAAAAATCCAAAAAATTCACCCTAATGAATATTCGACATGTAGAATTCAAAAATTAACTCCATTTTTTCAAAATAATTTTATAAATATTAGAAATTTAATTTTAATATAAAATCGTAATTTATTCAAAAAATAACAATTTTAAAAATATAAAAATTTTTAAAACACCTTGATAAATTAATCAAGATCTCATATAATTATATTATAACCATAAGACAATAAAATAATAATTTTTGATTACATTTTAAGAAAATAAATTTTATTTTTAATTATTAAATTAGTCCTAAAATTGTAATTAAATATTTATGGCTTACAAAAATACCAACACTTATACAATGATCATATTTTCACTTATAAGATGCCTAAATTTTATTTATACAATCATTAGTGAGGTTACTATTCATTTGATTATATTACTATTCATAAGGGTTCATAAGGGTCAAGTTACTATTCATAAGGTTCAAGTCAAAATTCACCAAAAATTATGTTGATCCTATGAGACTTTAAATATCTTACTGATCACAACCATGTCTGTCTGTTTTTTAGAATTCAAATCATAGAAGCAATAAAATTATATTTAACAGGTAGGTTATAACTGTCTCCTTAAATTTTTTTTCTCATATAGAATCAGTGTTTCTTACATTTCATTCTATATTAAATCTATTTGTAAATCCTTAGGGTGTTATATTCTCCCCACCTTCTGAATATTGTGTCCTCACAATTTATTTTTATTTACTTATTATACAAGTGAGGGTACCTTTCGCTCATAGAATTTTAAGATTCCCATTTTCTTCTTCAACTATGTAGTTTATCCACAAAACCTTAACTAGGTGGATTACCTTATTCTGGAATAATAGCTCTCATTGATTAAGAATATAAACGTGCTTTTCCTCAAAAGAAAGGTTCTTTTCCAAATGAACTACTTCTGGGATCATGGAATGATATGAATCTGGCACATACTTTTTCAACATCGAAACATGAAATACATTGTCTACCAGAGTTAAACTTAGAGTCAAATCTACTCAGTAAGTGACTGGTCCAACTTGCTCTAGGATTTCGTAAGGTCCAATGAATTGTGGACATAGCTTTATATTCTTACCAAAATTCATAACAATTTTCCATGGTTATATTCTATGAAAAACATGATCACATACCTTGAAAGAAAAGTATTTCCTCCTATATTCTTCATAAATTTTCTTCCTTCTCTGATCCGTCCTCTTGTGTTATAGGATCATCTTCACTTTATCTTCCACTTCCACTAAAAATTCTGGTCTCATCAACTTAGTTTCCTCAAATTCATCCCAAAATATTAAATTTTTACACTGCTTCCCATATAATGCCTCAAAAGGTTCCATCTATATAATATAATGAAAACTTTTATTATAAGAAAACTAAACTAAAGAAATATGTTGATCACAACTTCTCTGGTAGTCCATTGAACAAGATCGAATCATATCCTCAAGTGTATGAGTTGTTCTTTAGGTTTTTTCATCAGATTGAGGTTGAAAAGAAGTGTTGAAATTTAATTCTATTCCCACCAACTTTTGAAGGCCTTTCAAAAAGTTAGACATGAACCTAACATCACGACCAAATACAACGGAAAGGAGAACTCCATTTAACCTAACAATCTCATTGAGGTATAGTCGAGAAAGATGATCCAAAGACATAATATCTTGGATAGAAAAGAAATGTAAAAATTTAGTTAGTCGATCCATAATAAACCATATCATATTTTTACCTCAAGATAACTTTGGTAGTCCCACCATGAAGTCCATGGATATATTTTCCTATTTCTACTCTGGCGCTATCAAAGGATGAAGCATACCCTTTGGGTGTTTTTTCTCTACTTTATCCTGTTGACATGTCATATATTTCATGGTAAAATCAAAAATATATCTTTTCATTCCATCTCACCTATAATATCACGAAGGTCTCTATACATATTTGTACTTCCAAGATGAACTGAAAATGGAGAACTATGATCTTCATACAACAATACTTTCTTCAGATGGGGATCACAAGGCACACAAAATATTTTTCCAAATCTCAAAACACAATATTTATCAAGGTTGAATTCTAGAAACTTACCAATTTTAACCAATTCTACCTTTTTATGTAGATCACTGTATTCCATCTATTCTTTCTTAATTCTATATGATAGAGATGACTACACTAACACCTGAAACAAAATTCAGGTGTTTTCTACACCAATAACGTCCAATAAAAAATTTATCAAATCATCAATCAAGGGGTATTGTTTGAAATGTAACATGGTTAATGATGCATGATGTTTTAAACTCAAGGAATCCACCACTTTGTTGGATTTAGTAGGATGGAAATTGATCGTGAAATCATAATCCTTTATTAGTTCAAGATATATTCTTCTCCTCATGTTTAATTCCTTTTGAGTGAATATATACTTCAGAATTTTATGGTTAATATATATTTCACATTTGTATACGTATAAATGATACCTCCAAAATTTAAAAGAAAAAAACCACACCTGCTAATTCCAAATCATGTGTTGAATAATTTAACTCATGAGATTTTAGTTGTCTTGAAGCATAAACAATTACCTGCTCATTCTGCATCAGAACACAACCGCATACCTTTAATGAGGCATCACTATAGATGAAAAAATCACCATTTCTAGAAGGCATATCCAAAACTAGATCACTCACCAATATTATAGTGACTCAGGTTTTACCGTGTAATACATTGGAAATATTTCTGAACCTAGGCACTAAGTTGAAGAGAGAATCTGTGGCCCGAAGAGCCTCAACGTGGTGATTTAAAAATAGTAAATATACTTTATCACCTATTCATAGTTTCCTCTAGAAACATAGATAACTCATAAATGGAGTCTCTGATCAAATTTAGGATATCGTTGTTGAGTTTAGAACATCTCATTTACCATAGGCACGACATGAACATTATTGGTGTTGGGTGTCAGGTCAAAGGTGAGTCAGGGTGAGGTGTTAAACCGAAATTTATTTTAAGAAAATTATAACAAATATCCACTCCCCTCTTTCCCCCTTAGAGAATATGAAGGGAGGCCAAATACCCCTCTACCCCTTCCTCTACCTTCAACTTTCATATGGACCAAGGTGAGGAGGTGCCACCAGGTGCCTTTTTTTGATGCTGATCATCTCCAGATCGGGAATCAGTGCATCCCGGGTGTTGTTCTACACTTGAAGATTTAGAGTTTCACTCTCTAGGTAGGTGATTTGGGTTTTAAGTACCAATCCTATTTTTATGCATCCTTTTAAGGTTTTAGATCCCTTATATTCTTTATAGGGACCCCTTGTGGGTTGATATGTGTGTTTTGGGGTGAATGGGGGTGATCCAAGCAACTCATAGGCGAAATAACGATGGATTTTCTGTCTACACAGGTGTGTGAACCAGTAGAACAATCCATGTTTTCTTCCCATTTGGGGAATAAGGACTCTTTAAAAGTACACACCATGTACTCTAAGTACACGTAGTGTGGTAGCACATGGTTGTGCATCCATCCTTGTGAAAAAGAATATGGAATTATGGTTTTTGAATAGTACACACCATGTACATTAAAGTACATGCCATGTACTTTTACAAAGGTATACATCATGTTTCTATGGCCATGTAAAAGTACATGGATAGGCGAATAAATTAGAGTATATGATGTTTACTCTAAATTATATTCCATTTAAAGTTTCCATCTTAGAGGTTTTGGGTATTTTGTGCCCTGGAAGTCATATTTGGGCGTGTGAGTAGTACATTTTCATATTTTTCCACATAGATCACAATGGTGGGATCCTTTTGACTTATCAAGGTATTTTAAATGGTGTTTTTGGATTTTTTGTTTATAAGTATGTTTTCCTTAAGGATCTTCTTGATCTCTTATGACTCCCATATCTCCTCCTTCATAGCTCGAATTTTCTCCTGTGAGTAGCCTATCTTGAGTTGTTTTCCATGTAGAACAAGATGGTTGTGGTAACATGGGACTATGAGGTGAAGTGTGCATGAATTGTTGTGTGGGTCCTTTGGGTAAGAAACTCCTTTTCCTAAATGGTTGAGTGGGCACCCTGGTTCTTTATCTTTGAGGGGTTTTCATATAACATACCCTTCAATAGACTGTGACCCCGCATTGGCTACTTTGTGTACGTGTAGAAGGTATGAATTTCCAATTTATGGAGTGAGTTGTCTCAATATTCTTTGAAAATAGACTTAGCGGATTGGGATCATGTGTCACCCTGAGAGGCCCAATGTGATCCTCACATCTTTCATTTTCCCTTGTAGGTTTGGAATAGGTGTGACCAATATTTTCCCAGGCATCGATCATCTACCCAAGATGTTATTCCAGTTGGGGACAGAGCCCCTAGTGAGCCCTGGGCACATACCCTCTATCTATGTATCGAGTGATTCCTTCTTGTACGATATATCATGATGGTTTACTTAGTAGAGTTCTCAGAATTAGTGTAACCAACAATACATTGACATTGATCATCTATTAGTCAAGTTTAACCAGATTCAGGTTGTTACATTATACCCTTCTTTCTATGTTTGATGTTCAGGGTAGGGTTTTAGTGTCCCCCAATGGAACTTGTGTAGGATACCCTAGCCAAGGATTTGGAGTTGGTTTAGTCACTTGGTGACTTCTTCCATGGAGATGTCCATCGAGAATGCTTTCATGAATTGGTACCATGAGGGTCAGTCGGGTTGTGCTGTTAGTTCATTTTCCCAATAGAGTGACATCTCTCGGTTGAGCGCCATATGGGATGGATAGGTTGGACCATAGACTATGAGTTTTTTATAATTTTTCCATCTTGTTCTGCATTACATCAGGTATGTCTAGGGTCTTTATGTGTTCTCCAAGGTAGGATTATACCTTCCAACCTTGAGTAGGGGCCTACTGATGTCTATGAGGTAGGAACCTCATGTTGGATGATGTGATCGGTCTATGGTAGGGACCATGGGACCTGTTGTCATAGTTGGGTATATATGGGTATGTTCTAGGAGTTCCATTGGCATGTTTCATTTCGTTGACATTCTAGGGACGTCGAGTTGACTATTCATGTTTATCTGATTGTGGTCTCGAGATTGAGTTTCTCTCTCATTTGGTTCCCCTCTGGCTTGGTCGAGTTAACTGATGCCTATCAGTTTTCCCCTATTCGGTTTGGGTTTTGGGGATCCTATTGAGTATCTTTATACTCACCCCTACACAGGATTTTCCCACATGTGTTGTGTCTTGTGTATACTATAAGTCCTTTGAAATAGTCCCATTTGGAACCATAGAAGGAATAACATAGTAGCTAGAATGATAAAGGTTTTTACCAAAGCTGATCCATAGAGCTTACTGGTGGGAGTTTGATAGCGATCCCCTCAACCTGAGAAGGTTGGACGCTTATGCAGTTTTATTTTGGTGGGCTCTGTATTTTCCATTTTCGTATGTATGATGTACTATGGTTTGGGATAGATGTAGGAATGCATTTTAGTTTTCAATTTTTATATAACTCTACATTGTTTTATGGATTTCTATGTGGGTGCGTGCATATAGGTATGATAGGCTAAGGCTTACCATGTGTGTGATAGCCTACTCAGTGCTAGCCACCAGCCCCTGGCCTATTGGAAGTGGGCTTCAAGAGTCATGGCTTGAGCCCCGTTGGGTTGGGTCGTTCCAGAGTTGTATCAGAGGTAGGTTTCAATTTGGGATTTCAATGTCGTGAGCTTGGTTTGAGCTTAATAGCGATAGTTTTAGGGTGTTTCAAGTTCCGATTTCAGGCCAGGGACTCCAGTTTTGGTGCAGTGGCTGACATATCCATTCATCAGGACTCTGATAACCTTATTTTCAACTTGGTACAATAGGACAATAGTCATAGGGATAATGGTACATGCATCATATAGGAATGGGTTTTGTGTATTTCTTATCCTTTTTGAGTTAGATCCCCATATATACTCTTTGATTATGGTTCATCTTGGATTTTTTTAGGATGTTTCCATGATGATAGAATTGAAGGTTTCCACAAATGGTTTTAGTGTACAACCTAATGAGTGATCAGGTCGCCTTGCTGGTGTCTTGTCATGAGGAAGGTTCTCCTTTGGTTGTAGAGCTAGTGGATCCACCACCCATCGAGTAGTGCGTAAACCCACCTATGTGGGTTCAGGTGGATACATCCTCTCATAATGAGTCATGGATGAATAATTTGGTGTCAGAAAACAATGTGTTGGGTTGATACATGTATCATGAGCTTTAGAGATAGAGTTCACCAGAGGTCCAGGTCGAGTAGGACCCACAGTTAACAAGCGTGGAACTTTGGAGGCACCATCGTTTTCAGAGGAAAACCTTTGTCTGGACTAAGAATCCATGCCAGGGTTATTTTCAACATTAGGATAGGCACTTATACACTTGAAATAGTTGGGACATATTTCTAGAGTTTTTCTGACCTGCCGTGCTGCTGAGGGAGAGCCGGTCGATAGACTGTCTTGGTAGTGGAAGCACCAATTTCAGATAAGTTCGCCGAGAAGTGGACGAGGCTTCATATATGGAGCATTGGGAGGCTACGGATAAAAATAATTATGTGTTTTGTCCTTTCTACTTTCTTTAGGAAGATTGATAGACACTGTTAGAAGGTACTCTTTTCTTTATGTTGCTGGTCATATTTTTGTTTGGGTAGATGCAAGGTGTCGTTGGAGCCCTATATTAATGTTTCTATTCATAGATTTGAATGCATGGTGAAGAGGGATCCTTACCCCACCAAGATGCATTTTTTTGAAGCGATAAAAACCATGCACATGAGTCAGTTCCACCCAAAGAAGAAAGTTTTGAGGCGTGGTTGATGAGTCCCTTAGAATTGTGTGTTTGGATCAGTTTTGTGAGGGAGGTTGAAAGCTGGAGGGACTAGTAAGACCTAGTGTGAGCATTTGGGAAGACCTCTATTGTTCATGAGTACCATCGCATGCTCGGCATCAACTTGTACATGGTATGCTTTAGGTGGTTATGATGTGGTTTGTTGTGGCTTCAAATTCGTATGAAGGATAGACACTTCCCCCACTAAGACGAGTCCTTGAGGTGCAATCCAAAACTGTGTTGGAAAGTCAGTGCCACCCAAAGTGGATAGTTTCAAGGTGTAATAGATGATTTCCTTCGACCTATGAGTTCAATGTCAATTTTGTGGGTTGTCATTGGTTTTATAAGGGCTTGTAAGATCTAGTGTGTACACTTGGGTGACCCTTTTTGTTCTCGAGGTGGTCGAGATTTTTTTTGTGAGGGGTTGAGGTTTTTTTAGAGGTCTCACGTGACGAGACATCCACTGGTCATGTTCATTATGAATTTACCTTAAGTTTTGGAGTGTATCTACCTTCTGGGGTTCGGGGTTGGCAGTAGTCATGTGATGAGATAGGGTGATAAGGTGGTCGATTTTCCATTGGCATTGTGTTGGTGTTAGAAAAAACCATTTGGAACTGGTTAAGGCATGTTGGGGATCCTTTGAGATAGTTATATAACAAATAAGGTGGCTTGAGGTGTTCGGCAATGAGGTCTAGTTTTCGGTTGGATCTTGTAAAGGGTTTAGAGTGTTAGCTTGGGAATCAGGCTATCTATGAGTTTTATAAACCCTCTCTTTCATTACTAGTGTGTTTTTGTGATTGAAGGTTCCCCTAAGTTCATTCTTGTGGAAACACATGAACCCTTGGTGACCCTTATGGTGGTCTTGTGGTGTTTTGGTTCTTCTTGGTTTGTGTTTGTTACAACATAAGAACCTTGAGAGAGCTCAGTGGCATGGGAGTCCTAGTGGATAACTCATGTCCTTTCACATATTCCTAGGATTTCCCTTTTTGGGGATGAAAATACTTAAGGTGGTGAGGATTTACTGTCTTGTGTTTTACCTTGTAATACTTTGGAATATTATTAAAAATATTTCTGAAGCTAGGCACTAAGTCGGTGTGAGAATCTAGGGCCCGGAGAGCCTCGACACAGTGATTTTAAAAATATTTAATATATTTTATCACCTATGCAAAATTTATTCTATAAATCTGTATATATCTTGAATGGAGTATCTAATTAAATTTATGATACTATGGTTGAGTTCAGAACGTTGTGTTTACCCTAGGCATGACATAAACATTGTCGGTGTCTGGTCGAAGGCAAGTTAGGGAGGGGTGTTAAGCGGATATTTGTTTAAATAAAATTAAAACAATTATACCATCTCCTATTATACCCCTTGGTGAACACATAGGGAGGATGAAGAGCCCTATCCCCCCTCCTCTCCCTTTAAATATCAGACGATCCAAGGCAATGAGGTGCCACCCTGTTCCATTTTTGACATCGATCGTCCCTAGATTGAGAATCGACACGTCTCGGGCATCATTCTACACTAAAAGATTTGGTGTTTACCCCTAGAGGTATGTGGTTTGAGTTATTTTTGTTGATATAAATTTTTGCACATTTTTAAGGTCTTAGATCCCTTATATTTTTACTATGGACCTTTTTAGGGTCGATCCGTGTGTTTCGGGGTGAACGAGGGTGATATGGGCAGCTCGTAGGTGAAATCCCAACAGATATCTTGTCTACACAACATGTGAACTAGTTGAACACACCAAATGTTCTTCCTATTTAGGGAGTAAGGACTTTTCAAAAGTACACACCATGTACTCTGAGTACATGCCATGTGGTAGCACATGGTCGTGTGTCCGTCCTTGTGAGGAAGAACACAAAATTATGGTTTTTGAATAGTACACACCATGTACTTTAAAGTACACACCATGTAATTTTACATAGGCAGACCCCATGTTGGTCTGACCATGTAAAAGTACATGGTCATGAAGAGATATTAGAGTCACTCCATGTACTCTAAAGTATACTCCATGAACTTTACCAGCATAGAGGTTTTGGGTATTTTGTTCCTTGGAAGTCATATTTGGGCATGTGAGTAGTCCATTCTAAGTTTTCTTCTACATAGATCACAATGGTGGAATTATTTTGACTTATCTAGGTATTTTGAAAAGAGTTTTAGGAAATTTAGTTCATAAAGAGGTTTTCCATGAGGATCTTCTTGAGCTATTCATCCTCCTGTATCTCATACTTCGTAGCTTGGATTTAGGAATGTGAGTAGCCTATCTTGAGTAGTTTTCCATGTAGAACATGATGGTGGACATGATTTGGGTCTATGAGGTGTAGTGCTTAGGTGTTGTTGTGTGGATCATTTGGGTAAGTGATTTGTTGACCAGACAGTTTGAGTGGGTCACCTTGGTGCTTTCAATTTGAGTGTTTTCTATATCACATCCCCTTCATGGGATAGTGACCCCTCATTACTTATATTGCATACATGCAGTATCGATGCATTTCCACTATTTGGAGTGAGTTTTCTCAATCCGCTTTGATAGGAGAGTCATCAGATTTGGAGCATGTGTCACACTGAGAGGCTCGACATGATCCTCGTGTCCTTTTTTTCCTTGGTAGGGTTGGAATCGGTGTGACCAATATTTACCCAAGAATCGATCCTCTACCCATGATTTTGTTCTAGTAGGGGATAGAGCCCCCAGTGAGCCTTAGGTATAGACCCTCTATCTGTGTATCAATAATTTCTTCCTTCTATGATGTATCATGACATTTTCCTTAGTGGAGTTCTCAGAATTGGCCTAACCAACTCTACACGTGCATTGATCCTCTTCTAGGAGAGTTGAACTAGATTATGGTTGTTGTGCGATACCCCCCTCTTTGTGTTTGGTGTTCAAGGTAGGGTTTTAGTGTCCCCATGAAGACCCTGGGTGGGATCCCCTAACCAAAGAAACGAGGTTGGTTTAGTCACTTGGTGACTTCTTTCGTGGCGCTGTACATAGAGAATTCCCTGATGGATAGGTACCATGAGGGTTGGCCGGGTTGTGCCATTTGTTTGTTTTCCTGATAGAGTGACATATCTCAGTTGAGCTCCATCTAGAATGGTGAGGTTGGCTCATAAACTATGAGTTATCATTGTTTTTACCCTATCATTCTATGTTCCATCAGGTATGTCTAGGTTCTTTGAGTGTGCTCCAAGGTACGATGATACATTTGAGCCTCGAGTAGGAGCCTAGTGATGTATATGAGTTCAGAACCACGAGTTGATTCTTGTGATCAATCTATGGTTGGGACCATGGGACCTGTTGTCGGAGCTGAGTATAGATTGGTATGTTCTGGGAGTTCCTGTGGTCTATGTTGTTTCATTGACATGCCCGGGATGTTGAGTTGACTAGTCGTGTTTAGCTGAGGATGGTCTCGAGATGGAGTTTCTATCTCATTTGGGTTCCCTCTGTATGGGTCGAGTTAACTGATATTGATCAAATTCATCCTATTTGGTTTGAATTTTGGACTGCCTGCTGAGTATCTTTATACTCACCCCTACACGAGATTTTCTCACATGAGTTGTGTCTTTTCCAGACCATAAGTCCTTCAACGGAGTCCCAGTTGGACCTGCAGTAGGCGTAGCATAGTAGCTGGATGGACCAAAGTTTTTACCGGAGCCAATCCTTGGATCTTACTAGAATGAGTTTGATAGAGATCCACTCCACCTGAGCAGGTTGGACTCCATTGATGTTTTATTTTGGTGGGCCCTATATTTTCCATTTTTATACTTCTATTGTACT
Organism: Viscum album; assembly: GCA_963277665.1. NCBI lineage: Eukaryota > Viridiplantae > Streptophyta > Magnoliopsida > Santalales > Viscaceae > Viscum > Viscum album. The sequence continues at coordinate 767,438,955 of OY728137.1, forward strand.
CTGGTTTGGGATAGATGTATGCATGCATTTTAGTTTTTATTTTTAATATATCTTAGTACTGTTTTATGGAGGTGTATGTTGGTGTGTGTGTACAGGTATGACAGTATAAGGCCTTCAATGTGTGTGATAGCCTACTCATTGCTAATCATTAGCCTCTGTCCTATTTGAGGTGGGTTGGGTAGTTGTGGCTCGAGTCTTGTTTAGTCGGGTCCGGAAAAATATCTTATTCAGTTCCTAAAAACAAAAATCACATTCTTCTTTCCATATAAATTTAACCCCTTTTGTGTGAACTTAGATAGTAGGCGAGGGAAATGTGCAATGTTTTTACAAACTCATCTGTAATAACCTACTAATCCAAGAAAACTAGGAGTCTTTGTAACATTTGTAGGTATTGTCCATTCATCAACCAATATTGTTTTGGTGGGATCAACCATTATTCCATCTTCATTTACAATGTTCCCATGAAAAGAAATCTATTTAAACCAAAAATCACATTTGCTAAATTTTCTATATAACTTCTTTTCTTTGAGTGTCTGTAATACAATCCTTAAATATTTTTCTTGATCCTAATAAATTTTTTAAAAGAAAAAAATATCATCAATAAAAACATCAACAGATTATCCAAATATTAATAGAATATTATATTCATAAGATCCATGAATATAGTAGTGGTATTTGTCAATCTAAAGGGAATAACAAAAAACTCATAATTATCATATCTAGTACTAAAATTTGTCTTCAAAATTTCATACTCCTTTACCTTTAGCTAATAGTACATAGATCTCAAGTCAATCTTGGGAAAATAATGATCTCCCTAGAGCAGATCAAACAAGTCATCTATATGAGGCAAATGTTGCTTATTCTTAATATTAATGTTATTCAAGGCACTATAATTAATGAAAAGTCTAATGTAAAAATGATTCTTTTTAATAAAAAAAACAGGGTAACCCCATGGTGTAGTTCTAGGATGAATGGAGCCTTTATCAAGAAACTCCTGCAACTAATTTTTCAATTAAATAAGTTACACTTGAGCCATTCAATAAAGGGGTTTTGAAATTGGCTTGGCTTCGGGAACTAAGTCAATTATAAATTCAATTTCCCGATAAGGTATAACACTGGGTAACTCATTAGGAAAGACATCAAGTTATTCATTTACCACTAACACATAATTAATCTGAACAATTACATTTCTTTCAACAATATGAGAAAGATAACTTTCATTTCCTTATTTTAACAATTTCTTAGCTTCCTGATATGTTATCAATTGTATGGTTGCATTATTGTATAAAAAATGAAAGTCTTTCTAAAAAAATTTATTTATCTCTATAATAAATATTAGAATGAAAAAAAGAATTTCAATCCATACCTATAATGACATCAATCTCTACTAAGGGAAAACAACAAGGTTTGCATATAATTTATTTTAGTGGGTCATATGACCTAGTGGTGGGGTGAAGGATGGATTAATGCACTTGAAAATATATTTGATGTTATAAGGTTTTCAGATAATCAAAAGTTAAGTCTTTCCATTTATCGTTTTGAAGGTGAAACTAACTAGTGGTTATAAATGGTAATGAATATCAGGGGTAGTGAGGAGATTGATGCCATGGAGTGGGGTGAATTTAAAAATCTGTTCCTTGAAAAACATTTTCCTAAGGTGGTTCGACTTAGGATGGAAAAGAAATTCCTTTAATTGAAGAAAATGGAGGAGGATTTAGTGGCTGTGTTTGAAGAAAACATCATCCAATTGCAAAGGCATGCTCCAAATCTTATTTGGGATCCTGATAGAAGAATCAATTATTTTAAGGATTGAAGCCAAGATATCGGAGGTTATTAGCCTCATATAAATTCAAAAGTTATGATACACCTATTTGATGTGCTGAGAGGGTAGAATTGGATTTTTATGATGATCAAGTGTACTTTGAAAATAAGTAGAAGAAGTGGTTTAGATAGAAAGTGATAGGTAAGAATCAATCCAAGAAATATGAATGTAAGAAAATTCAGTTTCTAGTTTCTAAAAAATGTGGTAAAAAGAACCCTGGGGAATGTCTTACCAAAATAGGGAAGTGTTTTTGATGTGGTAAGTTTGGACATATGGCTTGAGATTGTAGTGAAAATGATCTTAATATAAATCATGATAATAAAACTATAAGGCGTTTTAAATGTGGTGAGATGGGTCATTATGAAAATAATTTCCTAAAGAAAGATTTGAATGATGTAAAGAAGTCAGATTATAAGTAGAAAGGTTCCATGAGATCCTTTATGACTATGCCACCAACTGTTGGGCCATCTAATGAAGTCGTATCAAGTACTTTGTTTGTTTACTACATATTTTATTATGTCTTCTTTTATACAATGTCTACACATTATTTTATTTTTAAAAAATATTCTCTTAAATTGGAAATTTCTTCTCAATAAATGATATCAAAAATTATGTTTAAAACACCATGGGAAATATTACACAAAAGGGAATTATAATAATATTTCTACTATTTCCTGATTTTGTTCATTAAAAATAAAGATGGTTCCACGAGGCTTTGAATTGATTATAGAGCCTTGAATAACATTACTGTTAAGAATAAGTATCATTTTCCTCATATTGATGACTTGTTTGATCAGCTCTAGGGAGATCCGTATTTTCCAAGATTCAATTGAGATTTGAGTACCATCTGCTGAAGGAAAAGGAGGATGAAATTCTGAAAAAAACTTTTCATACTAGAGACAGGCATTATGAGTTTGTTATTATGCCCTTTGGTTTAAAAAATTCCCCTGCTATATTCAAGGATCTTATGAAAAGAATATTCCATGAATATTTGGATAAGTTTTTTGATGTTTTTATTGATGATATTTTTGTTTTTTTAAAATTTATGATGATCATGAAAAATATTTAAGGACTATCTTGAAAACTCTAAAAGACGATAAATTATACGGAAAAATTCTAAAATGTTATTTTTGGTTGCAAAAGATTTATTTTCTTGGGAACCTTTAAATAAGGATGGAATAACAATTGATCCAACCAAAACAAAAGTGGTTGATGAATGGACAAGACCTAAAAATGTTATAGAGATTCGTAGTTTTCTTATATAAGTAGTTTATTACTGATAGTTTGTTAAAAATTTGTATGTTTATCTATCCTGCTAACTATAATAACATGAAAAGGGGTTAAATTTATTTGGAGAGATGAATGTGAAGCTTGTTTTCTTGAACTGAAGAAGATATTGGGGAATGCCCTAGTTTTGGATCTTCCTTTTTGAAATAGTGAGTTTTTAATCTATAGTGATGCTTCATTAAAGGGACTCGATTGTGTTCTGATATAGAATGATCTGGTAATTGCATATGCTTCAGGACAACTGAAATATCATGACATAAATTATCCAACACATTATTTGAAATTAGTAGCTTTGGTTTCTTCTTTGAAAATTAGTTGGCATCATTTATATAGATCCAAATGTGAAATATATACTGACCATAAAATTCTGAAGTATATATTCACTCAGAAGGAATTAAACATGAGGTAGATAAGATTTCTTGAAATGATAAAGGATTATGATTGCACAATAAATTACCATTCTATAAAATAAAATAAAGTGGGGGATTCCTTGAGTCGAAACCATTATTCATCATTAAACATGTTATGTTTGGAACAAGACCCCTTGATTAATGATTTGAAGAATTTTGGGTTGGAAGTTGTTGGGGCAGGAAATTCATCTATTTTGTTTCAAGTGTCAGTGCAGTCATATCTATTAGAATGAATTAAGAAACCACAGAAGGAAGACCATGAGGTATAGAAAAATGTAGAATTGGTTAAAATGGGTATGTTTTTAGAATTTAACCTCATTAAATATCGTGTTTTGAGATTTGGAAAAAGATTATGTACACCTTGTGATCCCCAGATGAAGAAAGAATTGTTGTGTGATGCTCATAGTTCACCATTTTTAGTTCATCCTGATAGTACTAATATGTACAGATACCTTTAGGAGTATTACTGGTGGGGTGGAATGAAAATATATATTTCTAATGTTATAGTAAATTTTTTGACATGTCAATAGGTTAAATCATAGAAAAAACTTCCATAGGTTATGCTTCAGCTTTTTCTAGTGCTAGAGTGGAAATGGGAAAATATATCTATGTACTTCATAGTGGGACTACCAAATAAGTCTCGAGGTAACATTGTGATTTGGGTTATTATAGAAAGGCTGACTAAATACGCATATTTCCTTCCTATTAAAGATACTATGTCTTTCAATCATCTTTATCGAACATACCTTAAAGATATTTCCAGGTTACATGTAGTTCCTATTTCCATTATATCTGACCGTGATCCCAGCTTCACTTCTAAATTTTGGAAAGGCCTTCAAAATTCATTAGGAACAAAATTAAATTTCAGCACTTCTTTTCATCCCCAATTTGATGGACATACCAAGAGAACAATTCAAACTTTGGAGGATATGCTTTGAGCTTGTTCAATAGACTACTAAGGAGGTTGGGATGTGTATCTTTCTTTAGTTGAGTTTTCTTATAATAACAGTTTTCATTCTAGTTTATAGATGGTAACTTTTGAGGAATTATATGGGAAATGGTGTCAAACTTCAACATTTTGGGATGATGTTAGGGAAATGAAGTTTATGGGACTAGAATTAGAAGAGGAAGTGACTGAGAAAGTGAAGATGATACAACAACACATGATGAAAGCTTAGAGAAAGCCAAAAAGTTATGCAGATGATAGGAGGAAAGAATTTTGTTTAGATGTAGGTGATCATGTTTTTATTTGAATCTAACTATGGAAAATTGTTTTGAATTTTTATAAGAAAGGAAAGCTAAGTCAATGGTTCATTGGAACTTATGAAATCCTAGTGAACATTGGACTAGTGGCCTTCCAAGTATCTTTTCCTCTAAGTTTATCTCACGTATTTTTTTTTCAAGTTTCGATGTTGAGAATGTATGTGCCAGATTCATCTCATGTCTTTATCCCAGATGTAGTTCAACTGGAAGAGAACCTTTCTTATGAAGAAAATCCTGTTCATATTCTTGATTTTAGAGAGAAAGTATTGCGGAATAAGGTAAGCCACCAAGTTATGATTTTATGAAGAAACCAAATGGTTGAAGAAGCAACATGAGAATCTGAAAATGCTATGATGGAAATGCACCCACACTTATTTAATAAGTAAATAAAATAATTGTGAGGATTCAATTTCCCAAATGTGGTAAGAATGTAACACCCTAAATATTTTCAATAAATTTAATATAGAATGAAATTTATTAAACACTAAGTCTATGGGAAACAAAACTTTTTTAAGGAGACAGTTATAACCTAGATGTTAAACATAGTTTTTCCACATCTATGATTTAAATTTCAAAAAATAGACATCCACAGTTGTGATCAATCAGATATTTAGTTTTTCATAGGATCAACTTAGTTTTTTATGAATAGTAACTTAACCCTTATGAATAGTAACTTAATCCTTATGAATAATAACTTGTCCCTTATGAATAATAATATGACCAAAAAATAGTAACCTCACCAATGAATATATAAATAAAATTTAGTCATCATATAAGTGAAAATATGATCATAATATAAGTGTTGGTATTTTTGTAAGCCATAAATATTGAATTATAATTTTATGATTGATTTAATAATTTACAAGAAAATGTATTTTATTAAAATGTAATAATAAATTATTATTTTATTATCTCATGGTTATAATATAATTATATGAGACCTTGATTAGTTTTTCAAGGTGTTATAAAATAAGTTATAGTTTTAAAATTGTTATTTTTTGAATAAGTTATGATTTTATTGAAAAATAAAATTTATCATATTTAGAAAATTATTTTGATAAAATTTAATTCATTCTTGAATTCTACATGTCAAAAAATGGTTGGGTTGAAGTTTTGGGATTTGTCTTAAATACTTTAATTTTTTATGAATAGTGATATGTGGTAATTTAACATATATATACATTGTACATTAAATACACTATTCCTAACATCATGGATGATATAAACACCCTTGGTTCCAACTAACATGATTTTTTAGTTACAAGAACCAAAACTATTTCTTATCTTGTAAAAAATAATAAAATAATGATTAAATTAATAAAAAACCTCCCTCTCCTCCACTATAAATACCACCCCTCACCCCCTCTTCACTTAACAAATATCACACTATAAAAATTGCCTACATTATTCCCAATACTCTTCCCAAGTCTATTTCACATGTCTAAGACCTACTGGTCTCACCCAAAGTCCATAACCAAAGGCCTCAAGGAGGATCTCAAGGAGAAGAGATCAATACATAAAATTCCTCTTTCATTTTCTTTTATTTCCATTTCATTTCCTTTTCATTTCTTATACTATATTCACCTCCCCTTATCCAAGAGGAATGAAAACTAAATTATCATATATTTACTATAATTTATTCATGTTTCTGAAAAAAATCATCCTCATACTTTTTCTCCTCTCCCTCTTATTCTTAAAATAAAGACACCATATGTGATGTGTCGATTTACGGACATCGTGGATGATGTGTTTTCAATTTCATTTAATTCATTCAATGATGGTTGTAAAACCATTTTAATGGTTTAAATAGTGTTTATAGTGTATTATATAACCTCTTTTATGTTCTAAAATTAAAATCTATACATAATATTAAATTATTTAATGAAACTAGTTCGTGTTTAACGAAGAACTACCAAAATTATCTAAACGAATATCATTAATGTTTTATCGAATAATTTGAAACTATATATGAAAAAAATTATTTATGGAATAATTTAATATTATGGAAACATATTAATACAATATCATTCCACTTCTAGAGTTTTTCTTCCATTTGACAATAAAATCCATTACGAACTAACCATGGAAACCATGTAAAGCACATACTTGAAATGATGGAAATGACAAAATATCATTAATAAATCGGTGGAATGATGATATAAAATAATAATATATGGTGTTATAAACATAAATATGTTTCTTTAAAATATTAATAACACTCTTTTAAGACTTATAGTGGATGTTTAAACACATTTTAAGTAAGGGGAACCCACGGTAAGGGAATCCATAACCCGATTTCCATTCTTTGGGTTGACCTTCTACGTGATTGATTTTTTCATGAATGGATTATTTATGTTATTAATGATTAATATATTATGTAATATTATGTGTATTTACAGTTTATACACATATTCCATTCTTTTTATGAATTATTACTTCATATATATGGTATTTTAAGGTAATTTTATTAAAAAATACTCTTTTATTTTCATTTCTTTTTTTAAAGGGAATGATTTAAATGATGTAAGTAATATTGTTTTATGATTATGTTATGGTTCTTGGGAATTTTATATGATGAAGGGTTGTACCTATATCTCCCTCCAATTCATTGGGTATTTTTATGTTAGTGGTTAGTCGTATTGTTACTCCAAGTGTTACTGCGATGGTTACACCATAAGGTAACCATGAGGGATACATTATAAAGTAGCCGTGAGGGTTACAAATCATAAGGTAGCCATTACGGTTACACTATTAAGTAAGTAATTCCTCAATATACCTTTATTGTTTTATTTATGTTTTCCATGTTTTATGGAAATATCATGTTTCACGAAGTACGTATATGACACATTATGGGTGGGAAGTATGCCTTTGTGAAAATAATTTCATATGTTTATAAGTACTCAAAGACAAATGGTTTATGCCCTTATTTTTATATCCCTTACTGATATTTTTATACTCATCCCATGTTTTTAATTGTTTTCACTTAATATAAAAATGTCTTAGAGAAATAAGGAAGTCAAGTTAAAATTTATGAAGATTTTTCAATGAAATCATTTTATATTTTTAAAGTTTTATATTTTGGAAGAAATGGATACTATTTTAGTGGTAACCACTTCATATTATTGTGGGTTGATATGTATGAATTATTTCCTAACTTTATAAAACACTAAACATGAAATGATCCTCAATGTAAAAAAAGTAGATTCTTGACTAAAACTCAATATTATGTAATGTTTAAGGATGGTTCCTTATAGTTGGTATCAGAAGATAGTTTAGATAACTTTAGGGGATAGGATGATGTTAATATAATACCATAAATTATTTTTAACTTATGTTTATAAAGAAATTATATATCATTTTAATATTACCATGTTGCTTCATCTAAGATATGTTTGTTCATAATGGTTTTACACAGAAAAAACATGGAAGCTGAAGTAGGAAGGCACTAAGATGATTATATCCTTTTGAATATGTAACCTGGAATGGTTGGAATTGGAACTGAATAGTTTTTCATAGTAATGGTTCAACTGATGTAGTATATAAACGGTAGTGGAATCCATTCAAGATAACAACCAAAGATACCATAATGGAACATGATGATAGTGGAACATTTAATGAGGAAACACCATCCTGCTTTCAGTGGACCATCTGACCCAGTTACGGCTAAAGGATGGATCAAAGCACATGAAAATATATTATTTTTTTGGGGTTTTTATATAATCAAAATGATAGTCTTTCCATTTATCATTTTGAAAGAAATGATGGCCAATGGTGGTAAATATTAAATAATATCATCGGTAGTGAGGAGATTGATTCCTTAGAATGGGATGAATTTAAAAATATGTTCCTTGAAAAATATTTTCCTAAGGTGGTTCGACTTAGGATAGAAAAGGTATTTATTGAATTGAAGAAAAAGGAGGAGGATTCAATGGTCATGTATAAAGAAAACTTCACCCGATTTGCATGGTACAGTCCAAATCTTATTCGGTATCTTGATAGATAATCAATTGTGTTTACTCAGGATTAATTCCAAGATATCAAAGGGAATCAGCCTCCCATGAGTTCAAAATCTATGAGAAACTTGTCTGATGTGCTGAGAGGTAGAAATGGATTTTTCTAATGATTAGGTGAATTTTGAAAATAATAAGAAGAAGTGGTTCAAATGGAAAACGATGGGTTAAAATAAATCAATGAAATATGAAGGTAAGAAATTTCATTTTCTAGTATGTGGAAGGCATGGAAAAAAGTACCATGGGGATTGTCTTAACAAAAATGGGATGTTTTTATAAGTTTTATGTTTGGATATATGGCTCAAGATTTTAATTAAAATGATATTAATATTAATCATGATAATAAAACTATAAAGTGTTTTAAATGTGGTGATATAGGTCATTATGAAAATACTTTCCCAAAGAATGATCCGAATGATGGAAAGCGAATAAACTATAAGAAAATAGGTGCAGTGAGATCCTTTGTGACTAAGTTAGTAGTTGTTGGGACATCCAATGAAGTGGTATTAGGTACTTTGTTTGATTACACAGATTTTTATATTGTCTTATTTGATACTAGGACTACACATTCCTTTATTTCTGATAAATATTTTGGTAAATTGGAAATTTCACCTCAAGAAATGAGATTGGAACTTATGGTCAAAACACCCAGGGAAAATATTATAGTAAAAAGGAATTATAAGAATCTTCCTGTTCTTGTATGTGGAAAGACATTACCCGCAAACCTTGTTATTTTTCCTTAGTAGAGTTTGATGTAATTATGTGTATGGATTGGATTTCTATTTATCATTATAATACTGATTGTAGAGAAAAAAGATTTTTTTTTCAGAAATAGTTTTTTTTGTATATAATAATGAACCCATACAATTGGTACCATATCATAAAGGTGATAAAATGATAAAATATGGAAATGAATGTTTCTTTGCTTATATTTTTTAAAACATTGGAACTATTTAGATTAATGATGTTCTAGTGGTAAATCAATACCATTATGTTTTTCTTGATGAGTTACTCAGTGTTATATCTGATCCAGAAGTTGAATTTAAAATTAACTTAGTTCCTAATACTAAGACAATTTCAAAACCCCTTTTCGAATGGATCAAGTGGAACTTCTTGATTTGAAAAATCAGTTGCAAGAGTTTCTTGATAAAGGATTCATTCGTCCTATAACTTCACCATGGGGTGACCCTATTTTTTTCATTAAAATGAATGATGGTTCCATAAGAGTTCCCATTGATTATAGAGCCTTAAATAACATTACAGTAAAAAATAATTATCATTTTACTCATATTGATGACTTGTTTGATCAGCTCTAGGGAGCTCAGTATTTTTCCAAGATTGACTTGAGATCTGTGTACCATTAGCTGAAAGTGAAGGAGGATGAAATTCTAAAAACAAATTTTCATACTAGATACGAGAATTATTATTTTTTTCTATGCCTTTTGGTTTGAAAAATTCCCCTACTATATTCATAGATCTTATGAATAGAATAATCCATGAATATTTGGATAAGTTTTTTGTTGTTTTTATTGATGACATTTTGGTCTTTTCAAAAATATATGAGGATCATTAAAATCATTTAAGGATTGTCCTGCGAACTCTCAAATAAAATAAGTTAAACAAAAAAATTTCAAATATGATTTTTGGTTGCAACAAATTTCTTTTGTTGGGAATATTTGTAAATATGTAGATAATAACAGTTGATACCTCCAAAACAAAAGTAGTTGATGAATGGACAATACCTACAAATGTTACAAAGATTTATAGTTTTCTTTGATTAGTAGGTTATTACTGACGATTTGTTAAAAACCTTACACATTTATCTAGCTCGCTAACTAAGTTATAAGGAAAAAGGGGTTAAATTTATTTGGATAGAATAATGTGATGTTTTTTTTTCAGGAAATGATGAAGAGATTGGTGAATACTCAAATTTTGGATCTTCCTTTGAGAAATGAAGAGTTTTTCATCTAAAATGATTCTTCATTAGAGAAAATTGATTGTGTTCTGATAAAGAATGATCATGTAATTTCTTATGCTTTAAGAAAACGAGAATATCATGAATAAAATTATCCAACACATGATTTGGAATTAGCATATGTGGATTTTTATTTTAAAATTTGGAGGCACCATTTATATAGATCCAAATATGAAATATATTTTGACCATAAATGTCTGAAGTATATATTCACTCAGAAGGAATTAAACTTGAGGTAGAGAAGATGGATTGAACTGATAAAGTATTATGATTTCAAGATCAATTACCATTCTAGAAAAGGATAAAAAGTGGCAGATGACTTTCATAAAAAACATCATGCATCATTAACTATGTAACATTTGGACCAAGACCCCTTGATTAATTATTTGATGAATTTTGGCTTGGAAGTTATTGGTTTAGGAAATTCCATTATATTGTTTCTGGTGTTAGTGCAATCATCTCTATCAGATAGAATTAAGCAATCATAGAAGGATGACTTTGATCTATAAAAAAAGAAATAATAGATAAAAATGGGTATGTTTTGAGAATTTAACCTTGATAAATATTGTGTTTTGGGATTTTTAAAAACATTATGTGTTCCTTGTAATCCATAGGTGTAAAATAAATTGTTGTGCGAAGCTCATAGTTCTCCATTTTCAGTTTATCCTGGAATTACTAAGACGTACAAAGACCTTTGGGAGTATTAATAGTGGGATGAAATGAAAAGAGGTATTTCTGATTTTACCATGAAATGTTTGACATGTCAATAGGTTAAAGTAGAGTGAAAAATATCAAAGGGGATGCTTCAGTATTTTCCAAGACCAGAGTGAAAATGGGAAAATATATCCATGGACTTTGTGATGGGACTACCAAAGACATCTCTAGGTAACAATTTGATTTGGGTTATTGTGGATTGGCTAACTAAATCTACACATATCCTTCCTATTTGATATATTATGTCTTTGGATTATCTTTCTCGAATGTACCTCAAAGAGATTGTTAGGTTAGATGGAGTTCCTATTTCCATTTTATCTAATTGTGATCCTAGGTTCACTTGTAACTTTTGGAAAGGCATTAATAAGTCATTGGGCACAGAAAATAAATTTCAGCACTACTTTTCATCCTCAATCTGAAGGAAAAACCAAGAGAAAAATTCAGAAATTAGAGGATATGTTTTGAGATTATTCAATGGACTACCAGGGAAGTTGGAATTAACATATTTGTTTAGTTTATTTTTCTTATAATAACAGTTTTCATTCCAGTATATAGGTGGAAACTTTTGAGTAATTATATGGGAAGCGGTGTCGAATAGCATAATTTTGGGATGAATTCGGGGAATGGAAGTTTATGGTACCATAATTAGTATAGGAAGCGGTAGAGAAAGTGAGGATGATCAAGAAAGACATGAGGATAGCTTAGAGCAGGTAGAAAATTTATATAGATGACATGAGGAAGGGATTTTATTTTGAGGTAGTTGATCATGTTTTTCTTAGAATCTCACTATGGAAAAGTGTTATGAATTTTTTTAAAAAGGAAATCTTAGTCCACTATTCATTGGGCCTTATGAAATCCTAGGGAAATTTGGACCAATCACTTACCGAGTAGCTTTTCCTTTGAGTTTATCTCCGATACACAATGTTTTTCATGTTTCGATGTTGAAAAAATATGTGCTAGATTCATCTCATATAATGATCCCAGAAGTAGTTCAGCTAGAAGAGAAACTTTCATATGAAGAAGAGCATGTTCACATTCTTGATCTTAAAGAGAAAGTATTCCAAAATAAGGTAATCCACCAAGTGAAGGTTTTGTAGAGAAACTGCATGGTTGAGGAAGCAACCTAGTAATTTGAAATTGCTATGAGGGAAAGTTACCCTCAAATTTTTAGTTAAATAATAAAAAAATAGCGAGGATGCAATTTCTAGAAGGTGGGGAGAATGTAACATCCCTGGGATTTAAAAATAAATTTAATATAGAATGAAATGCATGAAACAAAAAGTATTTGAGAAACAACCTTTTGTTTTAAGGAGAGATTTATAACCTAGAAGTTAAAAATAATTTTTCTGCTTCTATGATTTGAATTTCAAAAAACGGACATACACAATTGCGACTAGTATGATATTTAGAGTCTCATAGAATCAACTTAATTTTTAGTGAATAGTAACTTGGCCTTTATTGATATTAACTTGACCCTTATAAATATTAATATGACCAAATTAATAGTAACTTCACCAATGAATGTATAAATAATGTTTTTGAATCTTATAAGTGACAATATGAGCATTGTATAAGTGTTGTTATTTTTGTAAGCTATAAATATTTAAATATAAATTTATGATTGATTTAATAATTGAAAAAAAATATTTTCTTAAAATTTAATAATAAATTATTATTTTATTTTATTTTGGTTATAATATAATTATACGAGACCTTGATTAATCTTCCAATGTGTTATAAAATGAGTTATAGTTTTAGAATTGTTATTTATTGAATAAATTATGATTTTATTTAAAAATTAAATTTCTTAAATTTAAAAAATTATTTTGATAAAATAGAGTTTATTTTTTAATTATACACATTGAAAAATTGTTGGGGTGAATTTTTTGTATTTTTCTGAAATACATGAATTTTTATGAATAGTGATATATGGTAATTTACCGTATATGTACATTATATGTTAAATAAACTATTCATCACATCATGGATGATTTAAACACCCTTAGATCAAAATCACATGCTATATTTACTATTTTTAGTGACAATAACCATCACTATTTCTTGTCTTGAGAAAAATAATAAAATAATGATTAAAATAATAATAAAACCCACCTCTCCTCCACTATAAAATTCACCCCTCACCCCCTTTCCACTTCACAACTCTCAATATTTAAGAATTGTCTAAATTCTAAGAATTACTCTTCCCAAGGCTCGTCCCCACATCCAAGACCTACTGGTCTCAAAAAAATGCCAAAACCAAAGGCCTTAAGGAGGATCTCAATGAGAAGAGTCAAGAGGTAAAAATCCTCTTACATTTTCTTTTATTTTCATTTCATTTCTTTTTCTTTTCTTATAATATATTCACCTCCCATTATCCAAGAGGCATGAAAATACCAATAACCTATATATAATGGAATTTTATCATTTTATGGAGAAATTCATCATCATAATTATTCTCCTCTCAATCTTATTCTAAAAATAATGACACCGTCCATGATGTGTCGATTTTCCGACATCATGGATGATGTGTTTTCAATTTCCATTACTTCCTTAATATATGGTTGTAAAACCATTTTAATGGTTGAAAGAGTTTTTAAATTTTATGATATATCCTATTTTATGTTCTGTAATTAACATCTATACATAATGTTAAATTATATGACGAAACTAGTTTGTGATTATTGAAGAACAACCAAAAGGATCTAAATGAATATCATTAATTTATTATCTAAATATTCATCATTGTATAATAAAAAAATGATTTATATAATTTAATATTCTATAAACATATTAATACCATTTCATTTCACTTATAGAGTTTTTCTTCCATTTCACAAGAATATCCATTATAAACCAACCATGGAAATCATATAAAGAACTCACCTGAAACAATGGGAATAACAAAAAATTATTAATAAATATGTGAAATGATGTTATAAAATGATCATATAAGGTGTTATAAACATGAATATATTTATATAAAATCCAAATAAAACTATTTTAACCATTATATACGAATTTTAAACACATTTGAAGTAAGATGAACCTGAGTTTAGGGAATTATTAACCCAATTTCCATTCTTTAGGTTAACATTCTACTTCATTGATTTTTTCAATCTATGATTATTTATTATTTGAATGTTTAATATATTATATTTTATTATGTGGATTTATAGTGTATACACATATTATATTCTTTTTATCAGTTCTCACTTCAAATAAATGGCATTAGAAAGGAAATTTTCCTTAAAAATCCTATTTAAATTTATTTTCCCTTTTTAAAGGGAATGGTTCAAATGATGTAAGTAATATTGTTTTATGATTTTTCTATAGTTATTGGGATTTTTTTATGATTAGGGGTGTGACCTATATCTCCCTCTAATTTATTGGGTATATTTATGTTGGAGGTCATCCATATGGTTAATTCAAGGGTAACTGCGATGGTTACACCAAAATATATTCATGAGGGTTACATTGTAAGGTATTCGTGAGGGTTACAAATCATATTTTATCCACGAGGGTTGCAATATTAAGTAAGTAATGCCCCAAAATAACATTATGGTTTTCTTCATGTTTTCTATGTTTTAAGGAAATATCATGTTTCACAAAGTAAGAATATGATACTTTATGGGTTACAAGTATGTCTTTGTGAAAATGATTTCATATGTTTATAATTATTCATGGACTAATGGTATATTTAATTATTTTTATATCCCTTAATAATATTTTATGCTCATACCATGTTTTTAAATGTTCTCATAGTTTATAAGGATATGTATGAGAATAAAGGAATTAGAGATAAATGTTATGAATATTTATCAAAGAAATCATGTTATATTTTTAAAGTTTTTATGTTTTGGATGAAGTGTCTACTGTTTTAGTGGTACCTACATTTTATTAAATGGGTTGATATGTATGAATTATGTCCTAACTTTCAAAAAATATAAAACTGAAAAGATACTCAATGTAAAAGAAAGTAAATTAATGACTAAAACTCAATATTAGGTAATTTCTAAGTATGGGTCCATATAATAATAATGATTTTATGACCATGCATTAAGGAGGTAATGTAAAACGAAAGTGTATTGTCCACAATGGAGATAAATAGACACATCATAGATGATGTTTTCATTTTCAGAATAAAATGGATTTTAGAATAAGTTTGATGATGATTTTTTCCATCAACATGAAAAAATTCTAGTATATATGTGATACTTGAGTTTTCATTCCACTTGTATAAGTTTGGGTGAAGAGATAATAATAAAAGAAAAGAAATTAAAAGGAAAATAAATGAAAAAGAAATAATATTTTACCTCTTGAATTCTCCTCATTCAGAACCTTCAGAAGGAACTTGATTTTTGACTTTTGGTTTGACCAAAAGGTATTGTGCATGGTAAAGATGCATGGGAAGGTAATTTAGTAGAAATTAAGTAAGCTACAAGGCTTTTAGGGGTGAAGAGAAGAGGTGGTGAGAGGTGGTATTTATACTGGAGTAGAGGGATTTTTTCTCATTATTATATTAATTAGTTTATTTTTTTGGATCAAGACTATAATTTTTTTGATAATTATCACAAAATATATTAAAATACTGAAGGATAGATAGATATTTTGGACTTACATCATCCTTATATCATCTATGACTCAATATTTCATGAATTTTGTCAAATACCTTAAATTACTGTATTTCACATTTCTCCAAAAATTTAAGTATTTTAGAAAAATCCCCAAACCTCAAACCAACCATTTTCCAATGTGTATAATTTGAAAATAAACTCCATTTTAGGAAAATAAATTTCTATATATGATAAGTTTTTATTAAAATCACCATTTATTAAAAAAATATCAATTTTAAAATTAAAGTTGATCTTATAACACTTTAAAAAATTAATTAATCTCTCAAATATTTATCTAATAATCATAAGAAAACAAAATATTAATTTTCGAATCTATTTTATAAAGATAAATTTTATTTTAAATCATTATATTAATTATAAAATTGTAAATATAAATTTATGTGTCACAAAAATATCAACAATTAATTTATCATTTTCATAACATTTATTTACTTTTCCCATAATATAAATATATCACATTTTCACTTATAAGATATATAAATTTTATTTATAATTTCTTAGGTGAAGTTATTATTATATTGGTAGTTTTACTATTTATAAGGGTCACATTTCTATTCCAAAGGTCAAGTTACTATTCTATCAGTATAGGTTATTTAGTTTATGATAAAGCCTATTATTTCATTAATTCATCATTTATAAAGTTTTTATGGTGTTATCTATGTGATTTTATGTAATATTTACTATATGAAATAATTTTAGGTTGGGAAAATTCATTAATATAAGTATGGATCATTACATTATTCCCACATTCTAGAAAATCTATCCTTGCAATTATTATTTTCTTTTTAAACAAGTTAGGATACCTTTCCATCATAGCATTTTTAGATTCCCATAATACTGCTTCAACCACGTGGTTTCTCCATAAAACCTTAACCTAGTGGATTAACTTATTTCTCAACTCTTTCTCTCTATGATCAGGAATCTGAATTGGTTTCTCTTCATAATAAATATTCTCTTACAGCTAAACTACTTCTCCACTCAAAACATGAGATGAATCTGGAAATTACTTTCTTAATATCAAAACATGAAAGAAATTTTGTACCTGAGATAAAATTAGAGGAAAAGAAACTTGATAGGCAACTGATACAACTTTCTCTAGAATTTCAAAGGGCCCAATGAACCATGGAATTAGCTTTCATTTCTTTCCAAAAGCATAACACTTTTTCATGAAGCTATTTTAATGAAAATATGATCAAATAACTCGAAATAATATTCTTTCCTCCTATTATCTACATAACGTTTCTTCATGCTCCGAGCTGTCCTCATCTGTTTCTATATCATTTTCACTTTCTTTGACACTTCCTCAAATAATTATGGCCCAATCAACTTCCTTTCCTTGAACTCCTCCCAAAATTCTAGAGTTCGACACCACTTTCCACATAATTCATTAAAAGGAACCATCTTAATACATGAATTAAAACATTTATTATAATAAAACTCAGATAAAGAAATATTTTGATAAAAAAATCCATGGTAATTAATTAAATAATAACAAAACATGTCATCCAATGTATGAATTGTTTGATTGGTCTTTCCATCAGATTGAAGATGAATAGATATGTTGATATTTAATTCAGTTCTCAATGACTTTTTAAGGAGTTTCTAAAAGTAATAAGTGAACCTGGGATATCAGTTTGATAAAATGGATAGAGGAACTCCATGAAACCTGAAAATATATTTGAGGTACAGTTGAGAAATATGGTCTAGATAATGAGTGTCCCGAACATGAAGGAAATGTGAATATTTAGTCAGCTGATCAACAATAACAGAAACCATTTTATTACCTCAATGAGTATTTGGTAGTTCCACTATGAAATACATGGATATATTGTCCCATTTCTACTTTTTAACTGGAAAAGTCTGAATAATCCCCTTTGGTAGATATTTCTCTTCTTTAACCTATTGACAAGTTAAACATTTTTTGGTAAAGTCAGCAGAATATCTTTCCATTCCATCCCACTAGTAATACTGCAGAAGGTCTTTGTACATCTTAGATCTTATAAGATGAACATAAAATAGAGAACTATGATATTATATATAAAAATTCATTCTTATTTTGGGAATAAAAAGGGACACATAGTCTCTTTCCAAATATCAAGACATTGTCTTTTCAGCCTTATATTAAGAAAATTTACATTTCTTAACCAATTATACCTTTTTCTGTAACTCACAGTCATCCTATCGTTCTTGATTAATTCTATTAGGGAGAGACAACTGCACTTACACCTAAAACTAAACAGCTTAATTTACTTAACCAACAATATAAAATAAAAAATTCATCAAATAATTAATCAAGGGATCATGTTCTAAACTTGACAAGGTTAATTTAGCTTGATTTTTTGGACACAAGGGATTTTCCACTTTTTTTTCTTTTCCAGGATAGTAATTGATCGTGCAATCATAATATTTTATCAGTTACATCAATCTTATCTTCCTCATGATCAATTTCTTCTATGTAAATATATACTTCAAAATTTTATGGTCATTATATATTTCACATTTAGATCCATATAAATTTTGCCTCAAAATTTTTAAAAATAAAATCACAGATGCTAATTCCAGATCATGTGTGGGATAATTTAACTCATGTGGTTTCAGTTGTATTGAGTAGTATGCAATTAATTAATCATTATACATCAAAACACAACCATGTATATTCAGTGAAGAATCCCTATAGATGAAAAAATCACCATTTCTGGAAGGTAGGTCCAAAATTGGAGTATTCACCAATCATTTTTTCAGTTCATGAAAACATACATCACAGACTTCTCTCTAAATAAATTTAACACATTTTCGTGCAAACTTATTTAGAAGGCTAGATAACCATGAAATGTTTTTAACAAACCAAAGGTAATAGAATTATAATCAAATAATACTATGAATCTATGATATCTTAGACCCTAATTTCACTTAATGGGTTCCTGGAGCCCGGTGACCCATATTGCCTCAAGCAAATCTCCTCGAACGCCATATGATTCTGAATAGTAGTGAGGGCCTAGGGTATGTCCATGGGGAGACTATTCCCTCATTACCAAAGTGTAGCGTAGTGGGTGAATGTAAGCATATGTAATTATGGGAAGCATTATAAGTAAATAGAAGGCACAACAGGAAATAGAGACAACAATAATAATAACTGAAAAAACTGGAATAGCATTCAACAACTAACGAAACATCATGTCACTAGAAAAATGGAAAACATGTATACAAGATAGAAGGCGTAACATGTTCCACATAATTATAAAGTAAATAAAATACTATCCCTAGCATCCTAAGCTCCAACTCAGTCATCTATTATAAATCTCCATACTATACAACAAAAAATCATGTTTTTGAAGCCGTATACTTCCCTTTTTCAACACATGTATTCTTGTAATGTACTTTGGGTACCAAACGGTTCCCTTATAGGGTGTGAGATAATTCTTAGTGGTCCACCACCAATGGTTTCTATAACATATATCTCATGTAGTGGAAATGTAATAGTGTGAAAGAATGTATAT
The DNA here is from genome assembly GCA_963277665.1 of Viscum album. NCBI lineage: Eukaryota > Viridiplantae > Streptophyta > Magnoliopsida > Santalales > Viscaceae > Viscum > Viscum album. The sequence goes on from OY728137.1 coordinate 767,458,567, forward strand.
ATAAAGTAAAGCAGTAGAATGTTACTAAATACCCAAGTACCTACTTCATCCCTCAACTACTGTCAAAACATGTAAAAAATTAATTAGTTGATTACTATTAGTTTATAAATAGGCCACATGTTAGTAATTGAAAAGATTCTAAGTTGTAACTAGGAAACCTATAATGATACTTAATAGTGATGTCCCACGGAATAACCAAGGTGACGTAGACCTCAAGGGTTTCCAACTCAGTAATAAATATAGACTGGAATGGGTTAATACTGTAATACAAGGGGCATATTCCAAGGCATTCCACAATGAGATGCCCATCGAGTCTGAGGAGTTCATCCAAGGTAAAACGAGGCAAAGCAATGACTAGGCCCAATGGGCTTTAACCATGGAACCTACTTATCAATGATGGATCTAGGGAGTGTATACAAGGCATCCTATAATGATATTTAATGGATACTACAATGTCATACTGGTCATCAAAATAATATACCAGGATCGAGATCTAGGTGGGTTTTAACCTAAGAAAGTTGTATCCTTGAATCACAATGGGGTTCCCGAGTGTTCATGGCATTCCCTGATCAGAATCCAAGGAGAGCTCGAGTCAAGAAACTACTATTTAATATTGATGTCGTGTAGTATTTAATTTGGTTCAAGCCTAGCCTTTCATTAGTGTTATAAGGTAATGTAGCTTTAAACCTTTTAATCAAGTAATAATTAATCAATAAGTCAATTTGGTCCAATCTTTTCCTTTCATTAGTGTGACAAGGCCAAGTAGAATGCAACCTTTATTAATTACATTAAATGAATATTAAATAATTAAGTTTCATTACTCTACCTTCCATTAATGTGGTAAAGGTTTCTACGGACAAGCACCCTATTAATCATTCACAAATGATCTATTCAAGTTATATGCATGGTATACATGCCAATTTCCATTTCACATTTAATTATTACTTGAAGCACTTACCTTTGGTGGGTCAAGTGGTGACCATACATGGTACATTACATTATGCAATTCACAGTATAAATCAATCCATTTAATATAGAAAATCATACCCTTATAAGGGTCAACCAAAGCCACACTCAAATGGTGGCACAAACATGTCAAATACTAAAAACCCAATTGTGGCATAACATCAAACATGGGATAAATAAATTTATGGGTGTAACCACCAACAATTAATCAAATATATGGAAATATAATATCTAAGAAGTTATAATGATTATAATAATGATACAAAAATATAATAAATGGAACCTGATGAAATATGTGGGCCCTACATGACAAATTCCGAAATCAACGAACTAGAGGAATGATTTATAGACCACCCAAATTAGGCTTGTATGAATCTCCTCTGCTAATATTTTCCCTTGATTTGGCTCAGATTGGAGTAAATGTATGAAAAATGGTAAAAACTCTCACACCTAGATAACTAGGTCGAGATAAAGAGAGGAGAAGAAAGGCTTAAACAAACTTGAGTACATACCATTTCTCATCCAACATGATGAACGAAAGCCCGAACGAATCCTGAAAGATGGAGATCCTTCAATCCCTAGATTCGGCCTTCAAAAAGTTTCAAAATGAGATCCATGGATGTAAATCCTAGTGGAACTCATATTAGAAAGAATAAGGATACTTAATTAGGTCATTAAGGAAAAAATAACAAATTTCCTAGACAAATAGCACGTGCGCTAGATTCTACGCGCAGTTTATCAAATCGTGCACAAACCATGCACGATTACCTGGGAAGAAGGGGCACCTGCATAGTTAAGCTGCACGACTGTGGGAAAACCATACGATATGGTTTAGCTCAAAAATTTTCATTTGTACGGTTAGCCTAACTGTGCACTAACCATGTGCTAACCGTGCGACATGGCCAGTTTTCCCAAAAAGATGGGTTTTGGGATCCGAACTTTCCCCGTACACCCCTAAGACATTTTATAAATCAATAGGCATCCATATTAGGTCCAATTTAATGATTTAGAATAAAATTGAAAGTATCTATACCTAAGTGAGAAATTGGGTTCCTACAGTATTCCCCCAATAAAAGAACTTGTCCCCTAGTTCACCTCCCAAGGGTGGAGAAACTCTGTCTGAGAACAACTCTAGCCATTGGAAAATGTATATCAACCTCCCACTCCCAAGTATCATCCTTCACATGGAAGTTCTTCCATAGCATCTGTACTATAGGTACACACTGGACTCGGAGAGCCTTCGTGCTCCATTCAATGATGTTTACTGGATACTCCTCAAAGGTAGCATCAGCATCTAACTCAACTTATTCAACATCAAAAGTTTGAGATAAATTATCATGATACCAGAGAAGCTGTGAGATGTGGAAGATGTAATGCATGTAATGGTACCTATGAGGTAATAGAAACTAATAGGATACTGGACCGACTCTTTCTAGAATCTCAAACGACCCTACATAATGAGGGGAAAACTTTCCCTTCATTCGTAACTGTCTATTCCCTAGCCTGGGAGATACCTGAAGAAAAACATGATCCCAAACATCAAATCAAGAGATCATCAACGACGATCGACATAATATGTTTGTCTAGAATGATTAGTAGTCATACGCTTTCTGATCAGTTGAACTTGCCTTGAAGTCTCCTAAAAGAGATGAGGACCTAGTGGGGTCGCCTCACCAGCCTCCAGCCAGTAAAAGGGTGAACAAAATGACCTACCATATAAGGCCTAAAATGGAGCCATCTAAATTGTATACTGGAAGCTGTTATTTTAGGCGAACTCAACAAGAGGGATATGGTTTTCCCAAGAACCACAAAAATCAAGGACACAAGTTCAGAGAATATCCACTAGAACCTGTACTGTTTGTTTTAATTATCCATCAGTCTGAGGGTGAAAATATATTCTTAGAACCACCTGTGTTCCCATAGCATTTTATAATACCTATCAGAACCATGATTTCAAATGAGAATACCAATATAAAATGATAGTATGAGGAACCTCATAGAGTAGTACAATCTGACAAACATACAATATTCCCATCTCCTTAACTCATAAAGTACCCCGTCTAGGAATTTAGTGGGTTGATTTCATTAGTTGGTCAATAAATACCCATATAGAATCACTCCCCATCGACAACCTAGGTATAATGACTACTAATTCCATAGAAACATCTTCCCATTTCCATTTCAGGACTAGAAGTGGCTATAACAAGCCTGAGGGTCTCAGGTGCTCTACCTTCACCTGCTGATAGGTGGAATATATAGTGATAAAGAATGCTATCTAATGTTTCAGCCCAGGACACCAATACTGGCATTCCATGTATTGATACATCTTTGAGATTCCTGGATGTACTACCCACTGAGTTGCATGAGACTCTTTCATGAAATCCTCTCTCATATCTGTAGGAACCCTGATACGTCCATGTAGACGCATGACATCATCTCTATCCACAGAACAATCCAGAGGCTGGTTATCTCTGGATATACTCTCACGGAGAACCAAGCATTTAGGATATGAAAAATGTATACCCTTTACCTTTTCAAGGAGGTAATAGGTAACTGTCAAGGATGGGAGGTAAGACTACTCGTGACTATCATGAAACTCCAGATACAACTCAGGAAAGAAGGCCATTAACTTTCATTCTTCACTGGCTTCCCATGTGTCTTGTGTTTGATTTTTATGACTCAGTGCATCTGAAACTACATTTCCCTTCATAGTTATATAGGCAAACTCAGAATCAAAGGAGTTTAGATATTCAAACCATCTCTGTTGTCTAAGGTTCAATTCACATTATTAAAAGTTATACTTTAGGCTCTTGTGGTCTATGTACACCACAAAGTGCTCACCCAATAGATAATGTCTCCAGCAATGTATGGTGTGGACAACTGCTACTAGATTAAGGTCATGTGTTGGGTAATTTCTCTCATGATTCCTTAATTAATGACATAAATACATGATGATTTTGTATTCCTACATAAAGATTTATCCTAGTCCAATGCCTAATGCATCACAGAAGATGGTATAACCTATATCTGGCTCTTGAAGAATTAGAATAGAGCTGATACAAGCCTCCCTTTCATTACCTGAAAGGCTTTCTCACATGCTTCTGACCACATGAACTTGAAAAAATTATTTATAAGACTAGTAATAGGTGAAGTAAGGAAGGAAAATTCTTGTATTAAATGCATTTAATATTCAGCTATCCCAAGAAACTCCATATATCAAATAGGTTCTGGGGATCCTCCCAAAAAACTACATCACTAACCTTTTTAGGGTAAACAGAGACTCCTGATTCTGATAGTATATAACCCAAGAAGTGAACTTTTTCAATCTATAAGTTTCACTTTTCATGCTTGGTGTAAAGCTGATGCTCTCTCAATGTACCAAGAAAGATCTCAAGATGTTTGGCATGGTCGCTTCTATTTTTAGAATACACGAAGATGTCGTCCACAGAGACTATGACAAAAGAGTCTAAATAAGGGTGGAAAACCCTGTTCATTAGAGACATGAAAATAGAGGGTGCATTCATAAGACCAAACAACATAACAAGGTACTCATAAAGAACATTCCTACTACCAAAAGCAGTACGAGGTATTTTTGATGGCCTGACTCGTACATGATGATAACTCAATATCGGGTCAATATTCGAGAAGACCTTTTCTCCTCGAATACGGTCAAAGAGATCATATATTTGAGGTGGTGGATATCGGTTCTTGACTATAAGTTGGTTCAACTGTCTATAATTCATAGAAAGAAATGAGGGTCCATCTTCTTTCTTAGATAAAAGCACAGGAGAACCCCAAGAGGATGTATTGGGCCGTATAAATCCTCTGGCCTCTAAATCCTCTAGATGCCACTTTATCTCCTAAAGCTAAGTATATTCCATATTGTACAATGGAATGGACACTATGATACTCTTGGAATAAGATCAATTTTAAACTCTACCTCTCTCTCAGGAGGTAATCTAGAAACTTCATCAGGAAAGACATCCCTGAAATAATCCACTAATGGAGAGAAATTAGCTTATTGTAAACCCGAATCCCTCACAAAGGGATTTGTAATTTGGGTTGTCACTCCACCTAGACCATGATTCTCTATTCAAGATATACCAACCTAGACATACCACCCACCCTTGTGTAGATAACTGCTACCCTCTAGTGGTGTAAACAATACCCTATAGTAATAGCAGTCTATAAAAGCATGATGTTGAACCAACTAATCCATCTCGAGTATGACATCAAATCCCATCAGCTCAAGAACAAAGATGTTTCATATGAAAGGGTAATTTCCTACCTCAAAGGGATAGTTCGTACACTGGAGTATTCCCTCTATTCATACCCTTAATGGTGTATCTATGGTCATTACACCATAGTAATATTGTATCCCTAGTCTGAGACTTTCCATGATAGATACATAGATAAAAGACTTTGAATCACCTTTATCAAATGAAGCAGATAAAATAGTACATTGCAAAAGAATTGTACCTTTCACTATAGATAGTCTTGTAGCCTGATCATCAGGAATCATTTTTTGTAAATTCAACTAGCCTGATCCACGACCATGTGCAACAGATGGACTACCATGATCAAAACAACTCTGCTGGTGCTGGTGGTGGTCAGGGGCCTGGCTACCACGACCATGAACTATTCCTTGTACCGACCTATCGGTGATATTCCAACTCCCTGCCTAATGCAACGTAAATTAAATCACTCCATAAGGTGGAGCTGGTGTCGATCCTTTTCCACTCGAAGCTGGTGGAAAGGTCTTACCAAAATGCTGAAGATACCCCATGCGACCACAATCCCGACACTCTAGTGTGTCTCTATCACACCATGGATTTGAATTCCCCTATCTTCCACACTAATTAAACACTTTAGAGCTATTGAAATAGGAACTATGATCATCACTTCCCTAACAAGAAACGTCGAGGGAATGTTTCCTGCCACTGGAAGAACTACTGGCATGTCGTGAAACTGATCCTCTATACCTGGTACTACTATCATCTCTCAGGTTACGCTTAGTGATAAGATCATGATGGACTATCTTAGAAAAATTAGGTAGGTGAAATACATTCATCTACATGCGGATGGCGTACTGGAGCCCATCTTAAAAGTATCGAGCACATGAAATATCATCACTGGCTAGAAGCGGTGAAAAATGGTGTAACTTTATAAACCATGCTAAATATTCCATAACTGACATAGAACCCTACTTGAGATGCATGAAGTCTCTAGCTCTTCCATATCTCAATGTCTAAGGAATGAACTGGTCATAGAAGTCAGTCTAAAAGTCCACCCATAACATTCCCTGATGATGACTAGCCTAGGAAGTAACATCCCCCTAATTCTTGGCTGAATACCAAAGCATGTATGTGGAAAGATTGACCCTCCACTCCAGAGGCGTCTTGAGATGCTCAATGATAAATAAAGTGGATTCTATCCAAGACTTAGTATCCTATAGACCACCATCCCCATAGAAAGTAGGAGGTTGCTGCTGTTGGAACTCACAAGTCAGATTAGCCATCGTAGGTGCAAGCTGTGGAGCACCATGCATGTACTACATCAAATATAAGAAACAATAAAAACTTGGGAATCAGTTCCTAGATTAGGTATAATAGTCGGTGCCAAAATTGGTAATTCTGGAGGTATGACTAGTAGATCAAGGCCCACCATGTCTGGAGTATGGTCGTCACCACCTTCCCAACGTATGATACGAGGACGTCGTGGTAGAATTGGTCCCAAATTGCAAAGAACCTGATTTTTAAAAAACTTAAGAAGAAATATATCATTGCTAGTGGAAGATGAACACATGAAAACTCACTACCCAAGGCATACTACCCCAAAACCTTCTTAGATGACTAGGTATCGGTAAGTTCCCAAGTATAAGTTTCATTTCTTTTTACATTTAATTACAAGGTTCACTCTTTTACCTTTAATAAACATGAAAAGTTGGGATAATGTTGTGAAACCAATAAATTTTGGATGTCATGATTCACTTTATAATGGATATTCATTCCCGTTAATTTAGTGCCCATACACCTCAACAATAAAATCAAAACCCATTTATTTATTGCATAATGGCTCGACTCAGTAAATTGATCATCCGAACCCATGAGGGCCCATAAACCTCATGAATTGAGATAAGAAATCACTCAATCACAACCAAGAATAATACAATCATAATCTAACTATCATAACATCACTCAAAAATCACAAGCATATCAAGAAAAGAAACACAGTGAAATGCACCTATATGGCATGGCAATATGCATGACATGCTAATTCTAGGTGCCTATAATGATGTATTTAACTATGATCATTTCCATTATATCATCCGGCCAAGGACGAAATAAATAATCAATCAGAATAATAATAATCAACAACTCCACATAGAATGCACATCACCCAACGGTGAAATAATATCAACTATAATAGGTAAAATAGAACAACAGTTATATTTTGGGTAACTTTGATTTTACCCTGAACCTGGGTTCACGACACCCAAGAACATCTTATAAAAAAATACCAAGTATTTCTAATCTCCAATATATTGTCTCCAAATAGTAAAGAAATAAATAAAACTCCTCTAATACCACTTTGTGACATCTCGGACCCAGATGCCACTTAATGGGTGCCCTGAGCCTGGTTGGCCACATGGACTCAAGTGCATCTCCCCGAACGCCATAGGTTGTCAACTAACAGTGAGGGCCTAGGGTGTGTCTATGGGGAGACTATGACCTCATTACCAAAGGGTAGATCAGTAGGTGAATGTAAGAATAGGAAAATAGAGAATGAAATATAAGTAAACATAAGGCACAACCGAAAATAGAGACAAAATTAAAAATAACTAAAACAACTGGAATAACATTCAACGACATATGATATGTCATGTCACTAGAAAACTGGAAAACATGGATAAAATATAGTAGGCATAACATGTTACACATAAGTATAAAAGATATCAAAGTCTATCCAAATCATCCCGAGCTCCAACTCGGTCATCTTCTATCAAGATCCATACTAAATAGCAAGTAATCACATATTTGAATTTGTATTCTTTTCTTTGTCAACACCTGAAACAATGTAATCTACTTTAGGTACCAAACAGTTCTAAGAGAGGGTGTGAGATAAATCTCAGTGGGCCATCACCAATAGTATCTATAAAATCCGGCCCATGTAATGAAAATTTAATAGTGTACATGCATGCATATATAAAGTAAAGTAGTACAATGTAACTAAATACCCAAGTACCTTCTTTATCCCTCAGGTGGTTTCTGAACATTAAAAAATTCCTTATTTCATTATTACTAGTTTATAAATAAGTTACATGTTAGAAATTGAAAAGGTTCCAAGTTGTAACAAGGCAACCTATATTGATATTTAATAGTGAAGTCCTAAGGTAATAACCAAGGTGACGTAGACCTCAAAGTTCACTAACTCAAAAATAAATGTAGCCTAGCATAGGGTAAGAGTGTAATACAAGGATCATAGTCCAAGACATTCCATGATGAGATGCTGTAAAGACCCGCACTTATTACATACATAATCTTGAATTTATTCAAGAAAAAACTTCCTTTTACATTGAGGATATTTTCAAGTTTAGAGCTTTAGAGAATTAAGACAAAACATTCATAACATTACACATTGTACACAGTGGATACCATAAAATCAGTTTCCATTTTCCTCAGAATATAAAACATTAAAACATAAAACAAGACTCCTTGACAATTATTCAACATTTAACATGTCTTCCTTACTTTTATTACTCATCCATTAACCTGTGAAAAATCATTTAAAAACATGGGATGAGCACAAAAGCTCAGTAAGGTATGAAAAAGAAGGAAAAATCACATTAGTCCATGAATACGCATGACGCATGAAAACATTTTCTAAAGACATTATTTCCACCCATAAATACTTACTTTGTATAACATGAGATTTACACAAGATCCACACAAACATTAATATAATCATAGAGGTATCTTGGAGCATTAATTACATAATCTTGTAACCATCTTGGCTACCTTAAAATTTGTAACCCTCACGGCTACCATACTTTGTGTAACCATTGCAGTTACACATGGAGTAACCATACAGACGACCTCCAACTTACTCATACCCAATGCATTGGAGGGAAATAAAGGTCCCACAATTAATCATAAAAAATTAACAATAACCAAAACATTATCATACAACATAAATAATAGCATAAAAACATTGCTTTTGAATCTTGTAAAACAGAATTTTAAAAAGGGGATTTTAGAAGAAAAGTCCCTTATAAACATCATATAATTGAAGTGAGACTTAATAGAGTGGATGGAATATGTATATACTCTGTAAACACACATAATGAAACATAATATAGACATAAACCATCACACAAACAATTTAAATAGCACATAAATTATAAAGTAGACGGTTAACCCAAAGAATGGAAATCGGGTTAAGAATTCCCTTACCTTGGGCTTGTATTAATTCAAAATTGTTTAAACCTCCTGTATAATGGTTAAAAGAGTGTTATTAGTATTTTACAGAAACATGTTCATGTTTATAACATCTTATATGGTCATTTCATAACCTCATTTCACCCCTTAATTGTTAGTATTTTGTTCCTTGCATTATTTTGGGTGAGTTCTTTTGTGATTTTCACAATCGGTTCATGATGAATCGTTCTTGTTGATTGGAAGTGAAACTCCAGAATTGAAATGGAGTAGTTTTTACATATTTCCAGTACCATAAATTATACCATTTATCACTTTGATGCTTTATATTATGATGATTTATAAGTTAAAACATTAATTATGTTCGTTTAGATCATTTAAGTGGTTCTTTGATAATTACAACCTCATTTAGTCTTATAAATTTGAATAATGAGTACAAAAGAATTCCAGAACCTTATGTGAGTCATGAAACATATATTATAACCTGGTTCAACCATATAAATGGTTTCATGACCAGATTGAAGGTAGAAATGGAAGAAGAGAACATGTCATTTTTGAAGGTGATAAATTTAACACCTCATGAACAACGTTCTCTTTAATAAAATAAATGGAAGAGGGAAAGGGTGTGGGGTGATATAATATAACATTAGAATCATAATATTACATTATATATATAATACTGGATTTACAGAACAATTTGGATGAAGATAGGTAGGGAGAGATCAAGAAAGGAACTTGAACTTGAAAGGAAATTAAAGGAGAAGAGAGAGAAAGATTACCTTTAGAATCCTCCTCTTGAGATCCTTTGTAAGGAAGCTAGGCTTGGTCTTTTGATGAGACCAGAAGCTTTTGGACGTGGGGGATGAGCTAGGGAAGGTGTTTGGGTAGAGTTTAGAGAAGTCTTGGAGCTTGAGAGGTGTGAGGAAAAGAGGGAGTGAAGGGTGGCTTTTATAGTGGAGGGGAGAGGGGTTTCCCTAACATAAAATTGATTACTTTATTAATTTCACCAAAGACAAGGAATAGTGAGTCTTGGATGACCAATAATAGTAATTTTATAATGTAATCCTGAACCAAGTGGGCTTACATCATCAGAACATCATCGATGACTCAATTAATACATTATTTAGCTTTTATTGTGAATTATCAGATTCCACTATTCATAAAAAAATCAAGTATCTCAGAAAATTCCCAAAAATTTACCCCAACCATTTTTCGACGTGTAGAATCCAAAAATGAAGTCCATTTTTGAAAAATAATTTTCTAAATATTATTAATTTAATAATTAATAAAAATCATAATTTACTTAAAAAAAACAGTTTTTAAGATTAAAACTGAATTTATAGTTCTTTCAAAAATTACGTAAGGTATTATAAAATTATCTAAAAACTATTAGACATTGATTCAATAATTTATGAATACATTACAGGAAAATAAATATTCTTTTAAATTAATTAATTAATTATAATTAATTATTTGTGACTTATAAAATACCAAAAACGTTTACTAAGGTCAAATTGTCACTTTCTATGATGTCTAAATTTTATTTTATTATTCATAGGTAATGTTACTCTTATTTACTATTCATAAGGATCATATTACTATTCATAAGGGTAGGTTACTATTCATAAGGGTAGGTTAATATTCACCAAAAAACAAGTTTGTTTCATCAGACTCTAAATAACATACTGAACACAATTGTAGATGACAGTTTCTTGAAATTCAAAACATAGGAGAAATAAAATTATGTTTAAAGGATACTTATAAATATATACCTTAAAAAAAATTTCAAGAAATTTCAATTTATTTTTAGAAAAACTTGGGATGTTACATTATCCCCACCTTCTTGAAATTGCATCATCGCAATTTTATTTACTTATTAAACAACTGAGGGTATTTTTCCCTCATAGCATTTTCAGACTCCCATGTTGCTTCTTCAACCATGTGGTTTCTCTACAAAACCTTTACCTGGTGGATTACATTATTCCTCAATACCTGTTCTCTTCGATCAAGAATCTAAACCGGTTTTTCTTCATAAGAAAGGTTCTCTGCCAGCTGAACTGCTTCCGGTCTCAAGACATGTGATGAATCTGGAACATAATTTCTCAACATCGAAACATGAAAAACATCGTGTACCTTAAATAAGCTCGGAGGCAAAGATACGTGGTATGCAACTGTTCCAATTTTATCCAAGATTTAAAAAGGACCGATAAACCGTGGACTTTGTTTCCCTTTCTTACCGAAACACATCACACTTTTCCAAGGAGAGATTTTAAGGAAAACATGGTCACCTACCTCAAAAGAGAATTCTTTCCTTCTGTTATCTGCATAACTTTTCTGCCTACTCTGAGCTGTCCTCATGTGTTGCTGGATCATCCTCACTTTCTCAGCCACTTCTTCTACTAATTCTGGCCCCATCAACTTTCTTTCACCGACTTCATCCCAAAACGCAGGAGTCCGACACCGCTTTCCATACAAGGACTCAAAAGGTGCCATCTGAATACTGGAATGGAAACTGTTATTATAAGAAAACTCAACTAATGAAAGATGTTGATCCCAACTTCCCTGATAGTCCATTGAACAAGCTCGAAGCATATCCTCCAAAGTTTGAATCGTTCGTTCTGACTGCCCATCTGATTGAGGATGAAAAGCTGTACTGAAATTCAACTATGTGCCCAAAGACTTCTGAAGTCCCTTCCAAAATTTGGAAGTGAACCTGGGATCTCGGTCAGATACAATGGAAAGAGGAACTCCATGTAACCTGACAATATCCTTGAGGTACAATCGAGAAAGATGATCTAATGTCATTGTATCTCGAATAGAAAGAAAATGAGAAGACTTTGTTAGCCGATCAACAATAACCCATATCACATTGTTACCTCGAGAAGTTTTTGGTAGTCCCACCAAAAAATCCATAGATATATTCTCCCATTTCCATTCTGGCACTGGAAAAGGCTGAAGCATCCCCTTCGGTAACTTCCGCTCTGCTTTAACCTGCTGACATTTCAAACATTTCATTGTAAAATCAGCAATATCTCTTTTCATCCCATTCCACCAGTAATACTCTCAAAGGTCTCTGTACATCTTAGTACTTCCAGGATGAACAGAAAATGGAGAACTATGAGCTTCACACAACAATTATTTCTTCAGCTGGGAATCACAATGCACACACAACCTTTTTCCAAACCTTAAAACACAATCTTTATCAAGATTAAATTCTATAAACTTACCCATTTTAACCAATTATACCTTTTTCTGTAGCTCACGGTCTTCCCTCTGCGCTTTCATAATTCTGTTTGACAACGAAGACTGCACTGAAACCTAAAAAAAACATATATATTCCCTGCACCAACAACTTCTAAGCCAAAATTCATCAAATCATTAATCAAGGGATCATGTTCCAATCGTAGAATAGTTAATGATGCATGATTTTTCCGACTTAAGGCATCTACTACTTTGTTTGCTTTTCCAGGATGGTAATTGATCGTGCATTCATAATCCTTTATCAGTTCTATCCATCTTCTCTGCCTCATGTTTAATTCCTTCTGAGTGAATATATACTTAAGACTTTTATGGTCAGTATATATTAGGCATTTGGTTTCGTATAGATGATGCCTCCATATTTTCAAAGCAAAAACCACAACTGCCAATTCCAAATCATGTGTGGGATAATTTAGCTCATGAGGTTTAAGTTGTCTCTAAGCATAGGCAATTAACTGATCATTCTACATCAAAACGCAACCAAGTCCCTTCAAAGAAGCATCACTGTAGATGACAAACTCACCATTCCGGGAAGGTAAGGCCAAAACTGTAGCATTCACCAATCTCTTCTTTAGTTCATGAAAACAAACATCACATTCCTCTGTCCAAACAAATTTAAACCCTTTCCGTGTTAACTTAGTTATTGGGATAGATAACCGTGCAAAGTTCTTAACAAACCGCCGGTAATAACTTGATAAGCCCAGAAAACTACGAATCTCTGTAACATTTGTGGGTCTTGGCCATTCATCAACTAATTTTGTTTTGGCAGGATCAACTGTTATTCCATCCTTATTTACAATGTACCCAAGAAAAGAAATCTGTTGCAACCAAAAATCACACTTGCTGAATTTTCCATATAGTTTCTTTTCTTTTAAAGTTTGTAAAACAACCCTTAGATGTTTTTCATGCTCCTCTTTTTTTTTAGAAAAAACCAGAATGTCATCAATAAATACAACCACAAACTTATCCAAGAACTCATGAAATACTCTATTCATAAAATTCATGAATATAGCAGGTGCATTAGTTAACCCAAATGGCATAACAAAAAATTCATAATGTCCATATCTAGTACGAAAGGCTGTTTTCGGGATGTAATCCTCCTTCACCTTCAGCTGATGGTATCCGGATCTCAAGTCAATCTTGGAAAAGTACTGAGCTCCCTGGAGCTGATCAAACAAGTCATCAATATGAGGCAAAGGATACTTGTTTTTAACAGTGATGTTATTCAAAGCTCTATAATCAATGCAAAGTCTCATGGAACCATCTTTCTTTTTAACAAACAAAACAGGGGCTCCCCATGGTGAAGTGCTGGGATGAATGAAGCCTTTGACAAGCAAATCCTGCAACTGATTTTTCAATTCAAGAAGTTCTATTGGAGCCATATGATATGGGGGTTTTGAAATTGGCTTAGCATTAGGAACTAAATCAATTGTGAATTCGACTTCTCGTTCAGGTATGACACTGGGTAACTCCTCAGGAAAAACATCAAGGTATTCATTTACCACCGGCACATCATTAATTTGAATAGTTCCAATGTTTTCAACAATATTAGCAAGATAACTTTCACTTCCATCTTTCAATAGTTTCTCAGCTTCCTGATATGTTATCAATTTTATGGGTTCATTCTTGTATACAAACTGAAACTCTTTCTAAAAAACAACTTCTTTAGATCTACAGTCAATCTTAGCATGATAATCAGAAAGCCAATCCATCCCTAGAATAACATCAAACTCAACTAAGGGTAAAACAACAAGGTTTGCAGGTAAAGTCTTTCCACATACCACAATATAAATATTCTTATAATTCCTCTTTTCTATAACATTTCCCCCTGGTGTTCTAACAACAAGTTCGGGTTTCATTTGTTGAGGTGATATTTCCAATTTACTAGAGAATTTCTCAGAGATGAAGGAATGTGTAGAACCCGTATCAAACAAAACTTTAGAAAAATCTGAGTGAACAAACAAAGTACCTGATACAACTTCATTGGATGGCCCAACACCTGCTGACGTAGTCGCAAAGGATCTCACTACACCTTTCTGCTTGTAGTCTGGCTTCTTTGCATCATTTGGATCCCTCTTTGGACAGGCATTTGCATAGTGACCCATCTCACCACATTTAAAACACTTTACAGTTTGCTTATTAGGATTAGTCTTTGGATCATTTTCATTGCAATCTCGGGCCATATGTCCAAACTTACCACATTTAAAACACTTCCCAGTTTTGACAAGACATTCCCTAGGGTGCTTCTTGCCACACTTTTCACAAACTGGAAACTAGATTTTCTTACCATCAGATTTCTTTGGTTGATTCTTACCCATTGCTTGACAATGGGACCTCTTCTTCTCTATGTTTCCAAAATGCATGTGATCATCAGCAAACTCCATCTCTACCCTCTCAGCACATCGGACAAGTTTCTCATAACTTTTTTATTCACGGGAAGCCAACGCCCTTCGATACCTTGGCTTCAATCCTGAGTAAAAGTGGTTGATTTTGCTATCAAGATCCAAAATAAGATTTGGAGCATACCTCGCCAGTCGGGTGAAGTTTGCTTCATACACAGCCACTGAATCGTCCTCCTTTTGTTTCAATTCAAGGAATTCCTTCTCTATTCTAAGTCGCACCACCTTTGGAAAATATTTTTCAAGAAAAAGACTTTTAAATTCATCCCACACTAAGGCATCAAAATCCTCTCTACCACTGATATTCCTTACCATTGACCATCACTGATCAACTTCCCCTTCAAAATGATAAATGGCAAGACTTACCTTTTGATTGTCCGAACATCCCATAACATCAAATATCTTTTTAAGGGCTTTAATCCATCCTTCTGCTGCCACTGGGTCAGAAGATCCATTGAATTCAGGAGGATGTTGTCTCATAAAATGTTCCACCACTTTCATGTTCCGTTGGGGTACCTCTATTGGTTCTCTTGCATGGATTCCACCACCATTTATAGCCTGCGTTAGCTGATCCATTACTGTCACAAACTGCTCGGTTCCAATCCTTACCATTCCGGGCTGTAGATCAGGAAGGATGTCATTCTGTCGGTGCCTCTCCTCTTCAGCATCCATGTTCCTTCTATGGACAACCATTCTGAAAAAAAATTTCTTAGATGAAGCAACATGGTAATATTTAAATGTTAAATTAAACATAGAGTAAAAATTATTTATGGTATTCTATTAGCATCACCTTAACCCCTAAAGTTATCTAAACCATCCTATGATACCAACTGTAAAGACCCACAGTTATTACATACATAATATTGAATTTATTCAAGAAAACACTTCCTTTTACATTGAGGATCTTTTCAAGTTTAGAGCTTTAGAGAATTAAGACAAAACATTCATAACATTACACATTGTGCATAGTGGATACCATAAAATCAGTTTCCATTTTCCTCAGAATATAAAACATTAAAACATAAAACAAGACTCCTTGACCATTATTCAACATTTAACATGTCTTCCTTCCTTGTATTACTCATCCATTAACCTGTGAAAAATAATTTAAAAACTTGGGATGAGCACAAAAGCTCAGTAAGGTATGAAAAAGAAGGAAAAATCACATTAGTCTATGAATACGCATGACGTATGAAAACATTTTCTAAAGACATGCTTTCCACCCATAAATACTTACTTTGTGTAACATGAGATTTACACAAGATCCAAACAAACATAAATATAATCATAGAGGTATCTTGTAGCATTACTTACATAATCTTGTAACCATCTTGGCTACCTTAAAATTTGTAACCCTCACGGCTACCATACTTTGTGTAACCATCGCAGTTACACGTGGAGTAACCATACGTCCAACCTCCAACTTACTCATACCCAATGCATTGGAGGGAAATAAAGGTCCCACCCTTCATCATAAACAATGCCCAATAACCAAAACATTATCATACAACATAAATAATAGCATAAAAACATTTCTTTTGAATCTTGTAAAACAGAATTTTAAAAAGGGGATTTTAGAAGAAAAGTCCCTTATAAACATCATATAATTGAAGTGAGACTTAATAGAGTGGATGGAATATGTATATACTCTGTAAACACACATAATGAAACATAATATAGACATAACCCATCACACAAACAATTTAAATAGCACATAAATAATAAAGTAGACGGTTAACCCAAAGAATGGAAATCGGGTTAAGAATTCCCTTACCTTGGGATTGTATTACTTAAAAATTGTTTAAACCTCCTGTATAATGGTTAAAAGAGTGTTATTAGTATTTTAAAGAAACATTTTTATGTTTATAACATATTATATGGTCATTTCATAACCTCATTTCACCCCTTAATTGTTAGTATTTTGTTCCTTGCATTATTATGGGTGAGTTCTTTTGTGATTTTCACAATCGGTTCATGATGAATCGTTCTTGTTGATTGGAAGTGAAACTCCAGAATTGGAATGAAGTAGTTTTTACATATTTCCAGTACCATAAATTATACCATTTATCACTTCGATGCTTTATATGATGATGATTCATAAGTTAAAACATTAATTATGTTCGTTTAGATCATTTAAGTGGTTCTTTGATAATTACAACCTCATTTAGTCTTATAATTTTGAATCATGAGTACAAAAGAATTCCAGAACCTTATGTGAGTCATAAAACATATATTATAACCTTTTTCTACCATATAAATGGTTTCATGACCAGATTGAAGGTAGAAATGGAAGAAGAGAACATGTCATTTTTGAAGGTGATAAATTTAACACCTCATGAACAACGTTCTCTTTAATAAAATAAATGGAAGAGGGAAAGGGTGTGGGGTGATATAATATAACATTAGAATCATAATATTACATTATATATATAATAATGGATTTACAGAACAATTTGGATGAAGATAGGTAGGGAGAGATCAAGAAAGGAACTTGAACTTGAAAGGAAATTAAAGGAGAAGAGAGAGAAAGATTACCTTTAGAATCCTCCTCTTGAGATCCTTTGTAAGGAAGCTAGGCTTGGTCTTTTGATGAGACCAGCATATTTTCGACGTGGGGGATGATCTAGGGAAGGTGTTTGGTCAGAGTTTAGAGAAGTCTTGGAGCTTGAGAGGTGTGAGGAAAAGAGGGAGTGAAGGGTGGCTTTTATAGTGGAGGGGAGAGGGGTTTCCCTAATATAAAATTGATTAGTTTATTAATTTCACCAAAGACAAGGAATAGTGAGTCTTGGATGACCAATAATAGTAATTTTATAATGTAATCCCGAAACAAGTGGGCTTACATCATCAGAACATCATCGATGACTCAATTAATACATTATTTAGCTTTTATTGTGAATTATCAGATTCCACTATTCATCAAAAATTCAAGTATCTCAGAAAATTCCCAAAAATTTACCCCAACCATTTTTCGACGTGTAGAATCCAAAAATGAAGTTCATTTTTCAAAAATAATTTTCTAAATATTATTAATTTAATAATTAATAAAAATCATAATTTACTTAAAAAAAACAGTTTTTAAGATTAAAACTGAATTTATAGTTCTTTCAAAAATTACGTAAGGTCTTATAAAATTATCTAAAAACTATTATACATTGATTCAATAATTTATGAATACATTACAGGAAAATAAATATTCTTTTAAATTAATTAATTAATTATAATTAATTATTTATGACTTATAAAATACCAAAAACGTTTACTAAGGTCAAATTGTCACTTTCTATGATGTCTAAATTTTATTTTATTATTCATAGGTAATGTTACTCTTATTTACTATTCATAAGTGTCATATTACTATTCATAAGGGTAGGTTACTATTCATAAGGGTAGCTTACTATTCACCAAAAAAACAAGTTTGTTTCATCAGACTCTAAATAACATACTGAACACAATTGTAGATGACAGTTTCTTGAAATTCAAAACATAGGAGAAATAAAATTATGTTTAAAGGATACTTATAAATATATACCTTAAACAAAATTTCAAGCATTTTAAATTTATTTTTAGAAAACATTGGGATGTTACAGATGCCTACCGAATACATGGTGTTCATCCAAGGTAAAATGGGGCTAAGCAATGAATGAGCCCAATGGTCATTAACAATGGAACCTACTTGTCAATGTTGAATATAATGAGTGTATCCAAGGCTTCCTATAATGATATTTAAGGGATACTAAAGTTTCATTCCAGGAATACAAAGAATAGACAAGGATCGAGATCTGGGTGGGTTCTAACTTAAGCAATCCATATCCTTGAATCAGAATGGGGTTCCTGAGTGCTCAAGGCATTCCCTGATCAGAATCCAAGGTGAGCTTGAGTTAGGACACCCTTATTTGATATTGAAGTCATAGAATATTTCAATAGGTTTATTCCTTTCCTTTCATTATTGTGATAAGTTTAAGTTGCATGAAACCTTTTAATCAAGTCATAATTGATTAATAAGTCCATTTGGTCCATGCCTTTCCATTCATTTGGGTGGCAAGGACAAGTAACATGCAACCTTTATTAATTTCATTTAAATAATATTCAATAATTAAGGTTCATTGCACTACCTTCCATTAATGTGGTAAGGGGTTCTATGGACATGAAACCTATTAATCATTCACAATTGAACCGGTCAAGTCATATTCTTAGTATACTTTCCAATTTCCTTTTCACATTTAATTACCAATTGAAGCACTTACCTTAGGCAGCTCAAGTGGCAAACATAAATGGTACTTTCCATTATTCAATTAAGATTATAAATCAGTCGATTTATTATAGAAAATATTACTATTATAAGGGTCAAGAAAAATCACACCCAAACGGTGGCTCAAACATGTCAAATACTAAAAACCCAATAATGGCATAACATCCTACATGGGATATATGAAGTTATGGGTGTAACCAAAAAAATTAATCACATATATGAAAAGAGAATATCCTTACGGTTTAAATGATTATAATCATCTCATATAAATTCAATAAATGACACCCAATGAAATCGATGGGCCCCACATGAAAAGTTCCAAAATCAAAAAACTTGAGGGATGAGTTATAGACCACCCACCTTAGGCTTGTATGACTCTACTACTTTTTTATTGGACCTTGATTTGGCTCAAATCAGAGTATATCTATGAAAAAAGGAAAAAACGCTCACACCTCAATAACTAGGTCAAGAGCAAGAGAGGAGAAGAATGGCTTAAACAGACCCGAGTACTTACCGTTGCACATCCAACGTGACGAGTGGATCCTGGATGATGGATACCATTCAATCCATATATTTGGCCTCTAAAAAGGTCCAAAATGAGTTCCATGGAGGTAAGTCGTGCTATAACTCATAATATGAAGAAGAAGGGGACTTAATTAGGTCATTAAGTGAAAAAAGGACAATTTACCTAGAAAAATTGCATGTGCACAGTTTGTCCACACAGTTTTGAAAACCATGTACAAACTATGCATGGTTACCTAGGCAGAATAGGGCACTTGTATGGTTAGGCTACATGACCATGAAAAAATGTGAGATATGGTTCTGTCTGAAAATTTCCATCCGCATGGTTAGCCAAACCGTGAGCTAATAGTGAAACCTGGCCAGTTTCCCCCAAAAGACGGGTTTCGGGCTCATAAATTTCCCCGGACACCTCTAAGACCTTTTCTAACTCATTAGGCATCCATATTATGTCCCAAGTAAATATTTATACTGAAATTTAAAGGATCCATACCTGAGTGAAAACCGGGTTCTTACAGAATCTCAGTAAGATTTGTAGGTATTGTCCATTCATCAAACACTTTTTGTAGGATCAACTGTTATTCCATATATATTTACAATATTCCCATGAAATGAAATATGTGAGACTAAAAATAACTTTTTAATTTTTTTTGAAAATTTATTTTCACTGAGAGTTTTCAAGAAAATCTTTAAATTTTTTTCATGATCTTCAAAAGTTTTTGAAATTAATAAAATATCATCAACAAAAAACCAAAAAATTATCAAAATATTCATGGAAAATTATATTCATAATATCCATAAATACTATAGGACCATTTTTTAATTCAAAGGGAATAATAAAAAACTCAGAATGCCCATATCATATATCGAATGTTGTTTTTGTAATGTAATCCTCCTTCACCATTAGTTGATAGTACTCAGATCTCAAGTCAATCTTTAAAAAATACTAGTCTCCCTAGAGATAATGAAATAATTCATCGATATGAGAGAAATGATACTTATTATTAATAGTAATATAATTCAAATCTCTATAGTCTACAGAAAGTATCATGGAACCATATTTTTTTAAAGAACATAACAGGGGCACTGTATGGTGAAGTTCTTAGATGAATGAATCCACTATCAAGAAACTCATGCAACAATGTTTTAAATACTATTAGTTACACTTGATCTATTTGATAAGGGGGTTTTGAGATTGACATGACATCAAGAACTAATTAAAGAGTAAATTCAACTTCCTGATCAGGTATTACATTGAAAAACACATTAGGAAAACATCCAGGAAATGATTTACCATTACCACATCATTAATATAAATAGTTCCCTTATTTTCAAAATTATAAGCATGATAAAATTTATTTACATATTTTACCAGTTTCTTGGCTTCTTGATATGTTTTCAATGGTATTTGATGATTCTTGTATACAAACTAAAAATATTTCTGAAAAAAAAACTTCTTTGGATCTATAGTCAATATTATCACGGTAAACACATAACCAATCCATACCAAGAATAACATCAAACTCTACTTGGGGTAATACAACAATGTTTATAGGTAATTTATTTCTATAGACAATAATATGGAGGTTCTTATAATTCAATTTTAACTTAATATTTCCCATATTATTATTTCCATAAGTTCTAATTTCATTTAATGATGTGAATTTTCCAATTTATGAGAAAATTATTCAGAAATAAAAGAATCTGTAGACTTGGTATCAAACAAGACATTAGAAAATTTTATATAAACAAACAAATTACCTGATACCACATAATTGGTTTTCCTGTCATCTACTAAAATAGTCAAAAAGTATTTCACTGCACCTTTTTTCATATAATCTGGCTATTTTCCATCATTTAGATCTTTCATTGGGATGGTGTTTTTATAAGGACCCATCTCACCACATTTAAAATACTTTGTAGTTTTCATATCATAATTATAATTAAGATCATTTTTCATTGAAATCTCATACCTTATTTCCAAAAATTCAACATCGGAAACACCTCTTAGATTTGCTATGGGATTCCCCAAGGGTCTTTATACCACACTTCTCACAAATTGGAAACTAAATTTTCTTACCTTCAGATTTCATTGATTGATTATTTCACATTTCTTTCCATATTAATATATTATTTTGAACATTGTAAAAGTAAAAAAGGTCATCAAAAAGCAGAATTTCAACACTCTAAGCACATCATTCAAGTTTTACATAAAATTTTAATTCACAAGATTCCAATACCCTTAGATATATTGCCTTCAATCCTGATTAAAACAGATTTATTTTTCAATCATGACCCCAAATAATATTTGGAGCATACCTTGTCAAACGAGTAAAGTTTTCTTTATAAATGATGACTGAATGTTCTTAATTTTATTTCAATTAATTTAATTTCCTTTCCATATTTTTTCAAACCACCTTAAGAAAATATTTTTCAAGGAAAAGATTTTTAAATTATTTCCATTACAAGGCATCAATCTCATCATTATCCCTGATATTATTGGTCATTGACCAACACTGGTTAGATTCAAATTCAAAATGATAAATAAAAAGACTAACCATTTGACTATCTGAACACCCCATGACATAGAATATATTTCCAATGGATTTAATCTTCCCGTCATCGATCACTGGGTTAGAATATCCACTTAATGTAGGAGGGTGTTACCTCATAAAATGCTTCTCTATCATCATGTTCCTTTGTGGTAGTTCTGGTTGTTCTCTTTCATGGATGCCTCTACCATTTATAGACTATGTCAACTGAGACATTACTATGAAAATCTTCTTATTTACAATCCCCACCATTCCGGATTCCAGATTCGGAAAGATATCAACCTATCAATGCCACCCCACTTCAGCTTCCATATTTCTTCTACGGAAAAATTTTATGAACATACATATCTTAGATTAAGAAACATGGTAATATTCAAATCCTATTACATTTAAACATAAAAATGAGGTAAAAATAATTTAGGTTATTCTATTAACAAAATCATAACCCCTTACTTTATCTAAATCATTCTCTGATACCAACTATAAGGACCTATCCTTATTCATTACATAATCTAGTTAATTTATCTAGACTCCATTTATTACATTACCAAAGCTCTTCTAAGATCAATGTTTTATATAATTTGGTCAAAAAATATACAAAAAAAAAACCAATAATAATACAATGTGGATACTACTAAAATAGTATCCATTTTACCATAATAATTATTTTTAATATAACATGAATTCTTCTCATAAAAAATCTTCACAATATTCATCCTAGATTATTTTATCTTATTCATCCATAAAACCCTATGAAAAACATTTTAAAACCTATGATGGGAACAAAAAGATTAGTAATGGACGTAAAAGGAAGGAAATAAATTGTTATTCAATGAATTATTATAATTATATGATAACATTTTCACAAATACATACTTCTCACCCATAAAGTATCATATAGTTACTTTTTGAAAACATGAGATATCCATAAAACATAGTTTACATAAATAAACATTTAAGTAACCTGGGGAATTACATAGTTAATATTTTAACACTCATAACTACCATTTTTTTTGTAACCCTAAAGGATACCTTACAGTGTAACCCTCACGACTACCTTACAATGTAACTCGCATGGCTACCATATGGTGTAACCATCCCAATTATACTTGGAGTAACCATATGATCGACCTCCATCATAACCATACTAAATGAATTAAAGGGAGATATAGGGCCCATAATTCATCATAAATAATTCCCATGAAGTAGAAAATAATAATAAAACATGAAAACATGAATCATAAAAACATTCCATTTGAATTTTGTGAGAATATAAATTTAAAAGAGGATTTTGATAGAAAAGTCTCCTTCCTCAAGTTTGTCTTACTTAAAATGAGTTTAAAACTCATGTATAATGGTTTAAATAGTGTTATTAATATATTTAAGAACTATATTCATATATATAATACCTTATATGATCTTTTTATGAAATATTTCCACCCATTAATCAATAATATTTTGTTATTTTCATTATTTTGGGTGTATTTACATTATGGTTTCCATGGTTGGTTCACTATGGATTTTCTTTTAAAATGGAATAAAAACAACATAAGTTAAATGAAATGGTTTTAATATGTTTCCATAATTATAAATCATGTGAAATATTATTTTATTCTAATATAAGTATGAATCATTAGATAAAACATTAATGGATATGATTTAGTTTATTTTTGTGGTTTTTTCAACTATCACAAACTCATATAATTTTATTCAGTATAATATTTATAAATGTTTTAAAAAATTAATATATCATATAATATGTATAAAAAATCTAATTTTTCCATAATAATGGATTTATTACCATTTTTTAAGGTAGTTATTGAAAATGAAAGTGTATTTTCCATGATGGTGGTAAATCGACACATCATAAATGATGCTATCATTTTTAGAATAAAAGGGATAAGATAATAACTTAGATGATTAATTTTTACATCATCAATATAAAATTAATGTATATATATGATTTTTTTAATTCCACTTGGATAAGGGGGGGTGAAGATAGAATAATAAAAGAAAATAAATTAAAAATAAAATAAAAGAAAATGAAAGTTGATTTTACCCATTGAAATATCCTCCATGAAAACCACATTAAGGCACTTGATTTTGGACATTTGGTGAGACCACAAGGTATTGGACATGGGGAAGAGTATTAGGGAGGGAATTTGGTAGAAATTATGAAATCTACAAGGCTTTGTGGTCTGAGGAGAGGAGGTGGTGAAGGGCGGTATTTATAGTTTAGGAGAGGGGTGTTTTCTCTTTTTATTTTCATTAGTTTATTATTTTGGATCAAGAATATGAATATATTTATCATTATCACTAAATATTTTAATATAATGAAGGATATTTCTAGATTTTTGGAATACCTGAACCATACATAATTTCTAACTAAATAATTTATTAATTCTTTCAATACCTTAAATTACTATGTTTCACTCTTCACAAAAAATTCATGTATTTTAGAAAAATCCCAAGAATTCAACCCAAAAATTTTCTAACATGTAGAATTAAAAAATTAACTCCATTTCAAGAAATTATTTTCTAAATAAGATAAATTTATTTTTTTAACAAAATCATCATGTATTCAAAAAATACCAATTTTAAAATTATAACCAATTTATAAGACTTTGAAAAATTAATCATGGTATCCTAAATTTAACTTATAATAAAAATAAAACAAAATATTAATTTATAAATATATTTTATGAAGGTAAATTTTCTTTTAAATCATTACATTAATTAAAAAATTGTAGATAAATTTATGTGTCATAAAAATACCAACACCTAATTTATCATTTTCCAAACATTTATATACTTAATAAATGATATAAATATCTTATATTCTCATTTATAAGATGCATAAATTTTATTTATACTTTTATAGGTGAGGTTACTATTAAATTGGTAAGTTTATTATTCATAAGGGTCACATTACTATTCTAAAGGTCAAATTACTATTCCATCAGTATATGTTCTTTAATTTATGAAAAATACTCTTAATTAATTAATTATTAATTTATAATGTATTTATTGTGTTATATATATTATTTTATGTGATTTATAATATATTAAATAATTTTAAGTAGGGGAAAATTCATTATTAGAATTCTGGGTCGTTACATGGTGTTAACCTCAACCATGTGTTACAGATCATAAGTAATAAATGGTAACCTCACTCTCCATTAATGTATATAGATGATCATTAAAATATTATTCCATTAGAAGAGAGTTCAAACTGAATTGTCTAATATATTCAAATTATATGTTTCTAGCGATAATATATATGAGACAACAGTATTCATGGAGAATCATTCCATTAGTTATCTGGTGATGACATTAGGGGTAACTAAATCGTATTTAAATTTTCAATA
Organism: Viscum album; assembly: GCA_963277665.1. NCBI lineage: Eukaryota > Viridiplantae > Streptophyta > Magnoliopsida > Santalales > Viscaceae > Viscum > Viscum album. Next base: position 767,484,313 of record OY728137.1, read on the forward strand.
ACTATTTATATTCTTGATTACTAGTTTGATGTTTCCAAGGATATCTATTTATGAGATAGATATCTGTAGCTCCAATTCCAGACTGGTGATTAGATCCTAGTAGTCACCATCATGATTGTTGCATCCTTCTATGAGGAGGAATGAGTATTAATGGAGTTACATTTTTAAGGGAGATGAAAATATCACATAGTATTTCCCTATTTATCATTGTATCATTATATGTTTTGCACACATAAATAAATATGTGTTTTGGAATAATATATCCTTTTTAATTCATTGATAGTTAAGGTCACCTCACGAACAATATTATTATCTAATTTGAACTTCTTTGTAGTTTACTGGTCATCTAGATATGAATTTTTAGTTTCATTAATTTTATAATCCTCCTAATGATAAAAATATGTAAAATTATATATGAATAACATTTAATCATTTATAATATATGGTTAACATGATGAGGATGATTATATAGTAGTTAGGACAAATTTTAGAGTCAGTGGGACTCATAGTGCTTTCAATAAGGACATCAAATTTTCAAAAAAATGTAATAATTTTTTTATTGATTATGGTTTATTGATTTTTTTATATAATTTGGATTATGAATTAAAAGATTAAATATCTATATTTTTTATTTTTATAGGTGGGGTGGGAATTTATTAATCACTCTAAAGACACCATATATAGTATTAGAGGTTTTACATCCATAGAATATGTCAAAACATTTATATGTGAAAAATTATTGTTTCAAGATATCAATACATTTTGGAATGTAGATCACATAGGTCAGAAATATCACTCATCATAAATTATAAAAAAGGAAGAAACTATATAACATGGTTTACTATGAATATTCAGATATATTTATAGCACACACAAAGTCATCGAAACTAATGAATGTTTTGGGAATGGGAGTATAAAGTCCAATCCTTCGATTCCTATAATGGTTTTTACCTCATTAATCCTTATTGACCATATGAATTAGGTTGTTATAACTATACTGGATGGTAAGGACGATTTCATTAAATGAGGTTTTTGGGATGATCAATAATTTTTTTTATAATAGGAAAGTCATCCTATTGAAAATGATGATTGTGACTGAAAATGTAGATATTAGATTGAATTTTTTATTTTATCATTTTAAATAGGAAAATGATGGAAAACCACCTGGATTATTAAATATCCTAAATAAAACAATCCTCACATTTTAAATATTATCCTCCACTAAGGTTCTTTATTATTTAGGTGTCCCACTTGTAGATAGGTCATAATTGAATTGATTAGATGTAAGGTTTAAATAGGGAATAATGGAATGATAGTGCATCCAAATAATACTATGAAATTATAAGAAAAATAACCCATTTTTTTTATTAATGTGATGTGTCACTAAAGTTTATCAATGGATATGATCGTAATAATTAAAAAGAGCCGTGAAATTTAATAATTTCCCAGTAAAAAATATTAGAGATCATTAAAATTATTTGATATTACTTCACAAATTGATGATGGAGTATCATCAAGAACTACTTTATCTTGGTCAAGAGAGGAATGTGTTGTTCACCCTCTTCATTGGCATATGGAATACCAAGGGAATATCAAAATCCATCATGCTTTGTAAAGTTAATTTAAATTGTGGAAGATAATTCAAATCACTGAATATTTTGTGTATAATTGTAATCCATTAGAACAAAAAAAAATTAGTTTAATGGAATACTATTCTATATATATTGCTTTACACATAACACTAGAATTTTTTTGAATTGCGATATACTATAAAATTATTAATATTTAAATGTGACCATTATGTCCTATCTAATAAATTGTTTCTATTAATAGTAATAATCACTTTATGAAAAATATTTATAATTTTTTATATAATTTATAGATTAATAAATAGGAAATAATGTTTTTAGAAATGAAAATTTATGCTTCAAAAATATATTTTCTTAAAAATGAATTTTTATTTAATTTAGTGTGTAAAAATCATAATTACATTCGATCATTTTTATAAATTTTATTTAATGAAATTGATATCATTTCTTAAATCATATTCCAAAATTACCTTACATTTAGTTATTGGGATTTTTTTAAAAATAATTTAATTTTATGTAAAAAGAGAAATTTACTGGTATTTTTAAGTTATAATTTCTTTTCATTATATGGAGTAATTTAAAAGACACATTATGTTTTAAATTTTTATTATAGAAAAAAATGATTATTTTATTATATATAATATAATTAATTATAAAGTAATCTTCATTAATTTGAATTTTTTTATAAGTTCATTTCTATCTTAAAAACACATTTTTTGGATTTTTTTTTCATTGGGGTTTTCACCATTATATTAAAATTTATTTAGAAAACTTATAGAAATTGAATATTTAAAAATGGATTCCATATTTTTAATCATGAGATTCAATTATTGGGAAATATTTCCCTTTTATTTTATTCATTATTAATAGTAACCATAATAACAATTTCTCACATTGATAAGGGTAAAATGGGTGAAAAAAGTTTAAAAATATGGTATAATACATTTAATATAGTGAACCTGGATTAACATACATAGATATTATATCATTTTAGTTGAATATTCAGAAAAATATGGGAATACATGCCCAAGGACTATAATAGTTTATTTTTTTGGATACATGGAACACGGTCTTCTAGTTTGATGAAAGATCTTCAATATCTCCCTTAATTATCATCCCATTTAATACTCCAAATTAAAACTATCCTTTATAACCTGGGTAATGTAATCATATGAATGGGTTGAGAATGAATGTTAAATAATTTTACATAAATAAAATATATAAAATAACATGAACATAAGGGTATGATAACATAAGAATAACATTTGAAGATTATACCCTAAATGTTAAAGAAAATAATCATGATACATGGAATAAATATTGGTATTTAATAATACATGAATCATAAGATAATAAAGAACAATTACTATGTGATCATATCATAGGCATAAGACATGGAATTTTTGGCAAAAACATAAGTGTGTAACAACATTTTATATAAGTTAAGGATCATTACCAAAAACCTATAAGGGAACTTCATGGGGACTGCCCTTATAGGGAGGGACACACCACTATCCCTTATTTAAGTCCTTCCCTTTTAAGGGATCAGGTTTTCCCATCGTACCAAGGTGGGTCTAGTTTCCACATATTCCCATAGTGGATCGTGATTCCCCATAATCTATAGTGGATCAATCATGTTGACTTTATTCCCATCATTTTCTAATAGGATATAAATATTTACATAATTCATTAGAGGGAGATATCAATTTCACCCACCACATAAAGAAATCATACATTCATGTTCCAAAATATTATAAACAATCATATCTTAACCCATGAAATTAAATGGCTATCATGAAAATGTAATTATATCATATCCAATGAAAAAATGACATGTTTCATAATTATTTCATCAAAACATAACTGGTGGAAGGAAGTGAGTTTCATAAGCATATAACCCATTAAGGAAAAATAGGTTTCATAAACATATAACCTATGAATGAGAAACGAGTTTCATAAAAATCATTACATCAAAACACAAAATATTCAAAGAATGAATATAGAGGGAACCCATTAATCATATACCTAGGAAGGCATGATTAACATCAACAGATGTCCTCATATATGGAAAATATTTCTAAAATAGCTTTTAAAAAAATTTCTTGATGAAAATATTCTTTCTTTTTTGAAAATTTATTTTTAAAACATAAAACCTTTTGAAAACCATTTTCATTTAATTAAAAACATGAAAACTTATAAATGAATCCATAAAAAATTTTGAAAACCTTTTTCCTTGAAAAGATATAAAAGAAGCTAAAAACATTTTTGAAACCTTTTTCCATGAAAAAATATAAAATAATTTTGAAAACATTTTGAAAAAAATTTCCTTTGAAAATATATTTAAAACTTATAAAATAATCATTAAGATCATTGAAATCATTTAATTGGAAATAAACCTTTTGAAAAGATATAATGGGATCTTTGATAATCATTTCAAACACTATTTAAACATAAAACCATTTTTTAGACCCATTTTTCTTTGAAAACCATTTTAATATCATCAATTTTAATGAATATTAGGAAAAAAAATTCATTTTAAAAAATAACCTTGTAAACATACAATGGAAGAATAATGTAAATGATGGTCATGACAGTGGGTAAGTCCATACATACTGGACATTATTTTTTTACATTAAAATATTAGAAAAGTCAATTGGTCTGATAATTAAAATAATATTACTTTTAAAACCGTTTTTTAATGTAATAAATTGGTAAAAATTTATTTTAAACATCATAGGACAATTGTAAAAAAATTTTGAAGACTTTTTTAGAAATCATGGTTTGGAAAGAACATATATTTATGATCCAAAGGATAAATAAAGTCATATTTTCATAAAATAATTTTCTTATTTATATTAAGTAATAATGAGTGAAAAAATGGTACCATTACTTTTATAACACATGAATAAATATATGCTAGTAAAAATAATGAGATTTATTGAGAGATGGATCATAATATTTCAGCAATGGAAGCATAATCATAAACACTCTCAATAAATGATGAGATTATAACAATAAACTATTACCACTATGGTAATGTTGAATGATAATAAAATATATAGAATAACATCAAATTATGATTTAAATATCATGAAAATAATGAGATTCATTATATTTCATTTCAAAGGCAGTATATAGTCCTCATAGAAAAATATTGGTGCATAACATTTCATGTGTCTCAATGAAGGAAAATTGAGAGAGAATTACTTTATGGGTTTGGTACCTTTTAAACATATACCTCATGAAAGAAATATCATCAATAAGATATGTAAATACCCTTAAAGTTTTGGATAATAATTATATAATACATCCATGGAACATATATACACCACAAAAAAAAGAAATTAGTGGTGAATAAGGAATGTATATCACAAATATAAGATGTGAGATGAGAAAACCCTTACCTTAAGTCCTTTATTTTTTTGTACATGTTATAAATTCATACATAATAAGTAAAATTATATTATTATTCTACCATAGAAACATATTATTATATCTAATACCATATGTGATTTTGTTATTACTTTATATTACCCATTAATTAAAAACTCTATGTTAATGTTCACTTTTCAGTTAATATCTGCTTTGTTCTTTGTATATGTATTGGATTGTTATTCCAGATCCTCTTCCATTGATCATGATTTACTTATTTCTGGGATGTAAATCATGATATAAGTATCATATATATTCTTCATATATTTATTTATAATAATCTATAAAATATATAAATTTGAAATGGAATACACCATTCATGGAGATGGTAGGCCGTACACACACATGAATATTGTTGCCGTTTAATTATGTTTTTGAAAGAAAGAAATTAAATTAAATATATGTATATATATTATAATTATAGTAGAATTATTATTTCATATATATAATATATTTTTACTAAACCAATCCTTAATACATTAAATGTAATTTTTGAATGAATCACATCAACTTGAGGATGCGGTAGTCCACACATCCACAAATGAGGTTATCATAATTACACAAAATGGAAAGCATGAATCATATTTTATGTAAAAAATAAAAAAAGTTTAAATACATCATAAAAATAATATATATATTATATGAGAACATTTTCCATCATAATTCCAAACAATGATAAGTGGTAATGGAAAAAAGAAAAAAATTGTTTTGTGAGGTGGTAGTTCACTGTACAAAACAACAGTATGTTTGTTTTCCATTAGATGGAAGTGTGTGTATGTGTAGGTAGAACACTTGAAATAAAAAAAACTCATCATATTGAGGATAATAATGTTCTTATATAATCATTAAATAAGAATAGTTGAGGTAGTGTGTAACATCCCAGGTAAATAAAGAATAAAGAATTTTCATATTTATTAATATTTACGAATTAAATATTAATTTTACTTTAAAGGGGTTGCTATGATCGATAGCGTACCCGATACGCAACGATGAGTTCCTTTGAAAACTTACGTTGCACACTAGTAATAAAATAATATTATTTTAAATGTTAGTTAACATGTAGCCGTTGTACTGGCGGGAATGGATAGAAATAACTAAAATATGATTATATATGTTTTTAAATGTTTTTACATTTATCCAATAAAAGATAAAGGCTTAAAATACGGAAAGAATTCAATTTTAGGCATTTATACCCTAATTTTCACTAAGGGTTCACTTATCACCTTTTGACGGCGAACCATAATTAAATATAGTTTTTATCAATATTATAAATTCTATTGGACCAAATATAACTCTTCTTTATAATCGGGACATCAAAATTTACTTTGTGTAAATTTTTGGTATCTTTCCGATAAAGTTCATTTTTTAATGAATAGTGTAAAATGTTGTATTTTAATTCAAACCTATTTTTAATCTAATTCATTTATATGATTAGATTATCATTTGAATTGGTTTTAAAGTGAAATTAGAAAATATTTTTACCATTAAATCCAATAGTAGTCGTTGGAATTAATTTCACTTTGAAATTGGACTTAAACAGTGTCAATCTTTTGATACTTATTGTTTCATAAAAACACGCTATTTGCTCTGACAGCGGGAATTAATTATTAAATTAATTAATTAAACTTATATGTTGTGAATTTTGTAAAATGGAATTCATTTTTGAATTCATAATATCAAATATAGCTTAGGGTGAATTTTTGGTATTTTTCTGAAAAACTTCAATTTTTGATGAATAGTGAAACCACTAAGTGGTACTTATAAAAACTGATTTTTCGTTTAAATGAAATTTTACCACTTCTGTGTTTTTAATTTCAAAAATCCAACATACATGGTTGTCATTAAGAAGTAAAATGTGTTTCAATGAGATAAAAATAATTTTTTGGTGAATAGTAACTTATTAAGTTTTTAATCGCGATTAGAGGTAATTAGTGCAATTTAAGGAAAAAATGATATTATAAGAAAATGAAAATACCTTGACACATGTCCTACTCTTATTGGATGTGTCATGGACGACCAGTAAAAGCCATGGGTCAACTTGGGGACTCCATGGAGCCACTTTAGTTGGGAAGTGACATAAATAACTTTTTATTTAATGTTAAAGTAAAAATGACACACACATGAGATGTTTTACTAAAACAATTTTTACATGGGCTTATACAAGTCATATTTTTGACTATAAATAGTAATGGGAAAGATAAAAATATTTCCTACATCATAGTATTTTTTTTATACTTTTTAGACATTAAATAAATTAAATTATTTATGACATCATGATGATGCAACGATGACCTCATTATTTAACGATTTAAATAAATTGGAAAGATATTGTAATATCTAAGACCTAAACATGTCAAAAACCTATTGGATGAGTGTATTTAGAACCCTTATCACCTTATCCTATAAATACATCAATGTGGGGCCTCTTAAATCCGAATACCATTTTAAAATAAAGTGACTTTTCTTTACTTTCCAAGAGTGCCCCTCCTCTCCTCTTATAAAAGGCCCCCACCTCTACCTCCTTACCCAAACTCCCAAATCCTTTGGCTCGGCCAAAACCTTCCCATTTTAGCTCTCCACATCCCTCTATTACTCCTTGAAGCCTCAATTTGGGCAGAAGTCTTCCCAAGGAAGCCTTTGAGCTCAATCCAAGGGGAGTTACCCGATTTTAAGGTATTGTCTTCTTTTGAGCCCTTTTGTTTTATTTTGATTCTCCAACCCCCTAAACTCTTTTTATTATTTTCTTTTGTAACAACTACAGTATCCTCAATATACTAGGATTTTGTTATAATAAGGATTCTATCTACACTTACACACAACTACATCTAATGGTTAAAGAACATACTGTTTCCGTGGGTGGTGAATTTCTGCCTCCCAAAACGATGATTGTTCAACATTCTTTTGACACCTTCAAAGGTGGCCATTAAGATGAAAATATATTTATATATGATATATAATATGTTTATGTTTTCCTTAAGCTTATTTATTTTTCATTTTTGGCATACCTTTATGGTTTCCATTATGAGTAAACATGATATCTTCATTTAAGGAAGTGCGGACTACCGCCCCCTCAAAGTGATGTGATTCGTTAATGCCATATGTGGGACGTTTAAAGGATGGATTTAAAGTTATTATATATGATGTTATAATGGAATTATAATATACCTCTATATCATTATTATTTATTTCCATTAAAGTATGAGATAGAAATGAAAGTAGCGTTCATGCGTACGTACGGCTTACCGTCTCCATGAACGGTGCATTTCATTTCTTATCCCCAAATGTAATGTACTATTAAAAGTACATGTATATAATGGATATATATAATGAATTATATATCTAAATGATGAATATAATTCTGGAATTAAAATATACATACCTCTCATTTAGTTTTAATTCCATTAATATGACAAAGAAATGAAAGTAGCGTTCATGCGTACGTACGGCTTACCGTCTCCATGAATGGTGCATTTCATTTCTTACCTCTAAATGATTATGTAATATTATAAATACATGTATATGATGGATATATATGATATATATGATATCCAAATCAGGAATTTCATTCTGGATATAAAGAACCTTTGACCACATGAACAACATGTAATTGTAAGAAGTCCACTTTCGACTTAAGAACCAAATATCAACAAAACAAACATTATTAACTTAAATGGTTACATAATGTTTATAACATGGAAATAAGTGATATAAAAGGAGTAATTAACTTTAAAAAGGTTCTTAATCAAGTAGAAATTAACTCAAGTTTATTATTCAGGACGTTAAAGAACGATCGAGTCAAGTCGGACCCGAGGTAAGGGACTTCGTCTCAATATCCTTTCATTGAGGCATATTTCGTTTTATACACAACTTTCTTTTATACGGTGTATAAACCCCTTTGACTTTTAATTTTATACAAAAGGAATCTTTTTCTACGAATCGTTTTACTAAATGACAAAAATGAATGTTTTTTTAACGTACGCGGTGACAACGACCTTTTCCGCCGCTGTGAGTATTATTTGGTCTTTGGATTCCTCAACAAGCCGTAATGTTTTTAAAATAAAATAAATACCATATACTCTTTTCTGTATTTTTCTATTGAAAATGGTTTTGATAAAGGATTATATTATGTAAATATATTTAAATGATATATTGTGATTGAAATGTGGAAATTTTATCATTCCTTTATATTGGTTTTATGTTTTATGATTTTATATTGGTACTTGGACATTTTACGGGTGGTTACGTGATAAACCATATGACGGGTGGTGATGTGAATACTAGGACGGATGGTTACGTTATAACCTCCAATGCATTGGGTATGGAAGTCGGCCGTATGGCTATTCCATTAAGTATGTATGGAAATTGGCCGTATGGATATTCCATTAAGTGATATGTGTGGAAGTCGACCGTATGCTTATTCCACTTAAGTATGTTTATGTCCCAAGTTACCTATAAATATGTTATGTGTTCTTTATATGGGTTTTATGGTAATCCTTTGGTTACAAAAAGGTAAGTAATGATACTTTATTCAGTGAATATTTTTTACTACTTCATGAAGGTGAAGGTATTACTTTGATAGAGTATACATGGTTTACTTGATGTTTGAAAGACTAACAGTTTTCATTCTTTGTGTATCCCTTTACTGAGCTTTTTATGCTCACCCCATGTTTTTTTGAAATGTTTTTCACAGGACTTAATGTGGAATAAGGTCAAGGATGGGATCAAGGGAATGTCATGCTATATAAAACATGGAACTAGACATGTTTCTTTTTAAGAGTTTTTTTATTATGGAAACTTAGTAGAAGTGTCTACTTGGTAATCTTTTGAGATGTAATAGTTATGTTCTAATTCTCTAAAACTCTAAACCTAAAAAGATCCTCAATGGGAATTATTCATTTAATTCAATATTAATTAAGGTTTTAAGTCTGGGGCCTTATAGTTGGTATCAAAGGTCGGTTTAGACAACTTTAGGAGTTAGAAAATTGTTAAATCATAAGTTAATTTACGGTATGACTGAAATGATATAGCATTTACATATTACCATGTTGCTTCACCTAAGATATTTCTGTGTTAAGAATGGTTTTTCATAGAGGAAACAGAACAACTTTACTAGGAAGGAATATAGAGGGAAATGACCTTTCAAATCAGTATCCTAAGATGGTCAGAATCAGAACTAAACAGTTTGTTGCAGTGATGGATCTGTTGACTCAGGTGAAAAATGTTGGTTGTTTTTATTGATGATATTTTGGTGTTTTCTAAAAGTAAATAGAAGCATGGAAGACATTTAAAGGTCATTTTGCAAACCTTGAAAGAAAATAAATTGTATGGGAAATTTAGCAAGTGTGAGTTTTGGTTGCAACAAATTTCTTTCCTTGGTCATATTGTTTCAAAAGATGGCATAACTGTTGATACTGCTAAAACAAAAGTTGTTGAAGAATGGCCAAGACTCACAAATGTAACCAAGATCCGTATTTTTCTTGGTTTGGCAGGTTACTACCAAAGGTTTGTTGAAAAATTTTCACGGTTATCTAGTCCAATGACTAAGCTAACTCGTAAGGGTGTTAAGTTCATCTGGACAAAAGAATGTGATGATTGTTTTCAAGAGTTGAAAAGAAGATTGGTGAATGATCTAGTTTTGGCACTTCCTTCCAGGAATGGTGAGTTTGTTATATACAGTGATGCTTCATTGAAGGGACTTGGCTGTGTCCTTATGTAGAATGATCAGGTAATTTCTTATGCTTCATGTCAGTTGAAAACTCATGAGGTAAATTACCCTACACATGATTTGGAATTAGCTGCTGTTGTTTTTGCTTTAAAAATTTGGGAGCATCATTTGTATGGAGTAAAGTGTGAAATATATACTGATCACAAAAGTTTAAAGAATATATTCACTCAGAAAGAATTGAACATGAGACAGAGGATATGGATGGAATTAATCAAGGATTATTATTGTACAATTCACTACCATCCGGGAAAAGAAAATAAAGTGGCTGATGCTTTGAGTCGAAAAAGTAATGCTTCATTAACCATGCTAAGTTTGGAACGAGATCCTTTGGTTTTTGATTTGATGAACTTTGGCATAGAAGTTGTTAGTGCAGGATGTCCTTCTGTTTTGTTTCAGGTATCAGTGAGATCATCTCTATCAGACAGAATCAAGCAAGCACAGAAGCAAGACAGTGAGTTGCATAAAAAGGTAAAGATGGTTCAGAAAGGTAAGTTGCATGAATTCAACAGTGATAATGATTGTGTTTTGAGGTTTGGGAAGAGATTATGTGTGCCTTGTGATTCACAGTTGAAGAATGAGTTGTTATGTGAGGCTCATAGTTCCCCGTTTTTAGTTCATCCTGGCAATACTAAGATGTACAGAGATCTGCGGGAGTATTACTGGTGGGATGGAATGAAAAGAGATATTGCTGATTTTACTGTGAAGTGTTTGACTTTTCAGTAGGTTAAGCAGAGCGACAGTTACCTAAAGGGATGCTTCAGCCTTTACCAGTGCCAGAGTGGAAATGTGAAAACATATCTATGGACTTTGTTGTGGGATTACCGAGGACATATCGAGGTAATAACGCAATCTGGGTTATTGTTGATCGCTTGACTAAATCTGCTCATTTCCTTGCTATACGAGATACTTTTTCCCTATATCAACTTTCCCGTTTGTATCTTAAAGAGATAGTCAGGTTACATGGAATTCCTCTCTCCATTGTATCTGACCGTGATCCCAGGTTTACTTCTAACTTTTGGAAAGGCCTTCAGAAGTCGTTGGATACTGAATTAAATTTTAGTACAACTTTTCATTCGCAATCAGATGGGCAATCAGAACGAAAAATTCAGACCTTGGAGGATATGCTACGAGCTTGTTCGATGGATTATCAGGGAATTTGGGACCAACATCTTTCTTTGGTTGAGTTTTCTTATAATAACAGTTTTCATTCCAGTATACAGATGACACCATTTGAGGCATTATATGGGAAGCGGTGTCGAACTCCATCATTTTGGGATGAAGTGGGTGAAAGGAAGCTGATGGGACCATAATTGGTAGAAGAGATGGCAGAAAAAGTTCAGTTGATTCAGAAACACATGAGAACAGCTCAAAGAAGGCAGAAGAGTTATGCGGATAACCGGAGGAAGGATCTATCTTTCGAGGTAGGTGATCATGTTTTTCTCAAGGTTTCTCTATGGAGAAAGTGTTACAAAATAAGGTAATCCACCTGGTAAAGGTTTTATGAAAAGACCATATGGTTGAAGAGGCAACGTGAGAATCTGAAAATGCTATGACGGATAAATACCCCCACTTATTTTGATAATTGAATAAAATTGCGAGGACGCAATTCCCAAAAGGGGGGAAGGATGTAACATCCCAAGTAAATAAAGAATAAAGAATTTTCATATTTATTAATATTTACGAATTAAATATTAATTTTACTTTAAAGGGGTTGCTATGATCGATAGCATACCTGATACGCAACGATGAGTTCCTTTGAAAACTTACGTTGCAAACTAGTAATAAAATAATATTATTTCAAATGTTAGTTAACACGTAGCCGTTGTACTGGAGGGAATGGATAGAAATAACTAAAATATGATTATATATGTTTTTAAATGTTTTTACATTTATCCAATAAAAGATAAAGGCTTAAAATACGAAAAGAATTCAATTTTAGGCATTTATAACCTAATTTTCACTAAGGGTTCACTTATCAACTTTTGACGGAGAACCCTCATCAAATATAGTTTTGATCAATCTTATAAATTCTATTGGACCAAATATAACTCTTCTTTAGAATTGGGACATCAAAATTTACTTTGTGTAAATTTTTGGTATCTTTCCGATAAAGTTCATTTTTTTAATGAATAGTGTAAAATGTTGTATTTTAATTCAAACCTATTTTTAATCTAATTTATTTATATGATTAGATTATCATTTGAATTGGTTTTAAAGTGAAATTAGAAAATATTTTTACCATTAAATCCAATAGCGGTCGTTGGAATTAATTTCACTTTGAAATCGGACTTAAACTAGTGTCAATCTTTTGATACTTATTGTTTCATAAAAACACGCTATTTGCTCTGACAGCGGGAATTAATTATTAAATTAATTAATGAAACTTATATTTTGTGAATTTTGTAAAATGGACTTCATTTTTGAATTCGGAATATCAAATATAGCTTAGGGTGAATTTTTGTTATTTTTCTGAAAAACTTCAATTTTTGATGAATAGTGAAACCACTAAGTGGTACTTATAAAAACCGATTTTTCGTTTAAATGAAATTTTACCACTTCTGTGTTTTAGATTTCAAAAATCCAACATACATGGTTTTAATTAAGAAGTAAAATGTGGTTCAATGAGATAAAAATAATTTTTTGGTTAATAGTAACTTATTAAGTTTTTAATCGCGATTAGAGGTAATTAGTGCAATTTAAGGCAAAAATGATATTATAATAAAATGAAAATACCTTGAAACATGTCCTACCCTTATTGGATGTGTCATGGCCGACCAAGAAAAGCCATGGGTCAACTTGGGGACCCCATGGAGCCACTTTGGTTGGGAAATGACATAAATAACTTTTTATTTAATGTTAAAGTAAAAATGACACACACATGAGATGTTTTACTAAAACAATTTTTACATGGGGTTATAAAAGTCATATTTTTGACTATAAATAGTCCTTGGAAAGATAAAAAGATTTCCTACATCATAGTATTTTTTTTATAATTTTTAGACATTAAATAAATTAAATTATTTATGACATCATGATGATGCAGCAATGACCTCATTATTTAATGATTTAAATAAAATGGAAAGATAATGTAATATCTAAGACCTACACCTGTCCAAAACCTATTGGATGAGTGTATTTCGAACCCTTATCACCTTATCCTCGAAATACATCAATGTGGGACCTCTTAAATTCTAATACCATTTTAAAATAAAGTGACTTTTCTTTACTTTCCAAGAGTGCCCCTCCTCTCCTCTTATAAAAGGCCCCCACCTCTACCTCCTTAACCACACTCCCAAAGCCTTTGGCTCGGCCAAACCCTGCCCATTTTGGCTCTCGACATCCCTCTATTACTACTTGAAGCCTCACTTTGGGCAGAAGTCTTCCCAAGGAAGCCTTTGAGCTCAAACCAAGGGGAGTTACCTGATTTTAAGGTAATGTCTTCTTTTGAGTCCTTTTGTTTTATTTTGCTTCTCCAACCCCCTAAACTCCTTTTATTATTTTCTTTTGTAAAAACTCCAGTATAATAAATATACTAGGATGTTGTTATAATAAGGATTCGAGCTACACTTATACACACCTACATATAATGGTTAAAGAACATACTGTTTCCGTGGGTGGAAAATTTCTGCCTCCCGAAATGATGATTGTTCAACATTCTTTTAACACCTTCAAAGGTGGCCATTAAGATGAAACTATATTTATATATGATATATAATATGTTTATGTTTTCCTTAAGCTTCTGTATTTTTTATTTTGGGCATACCTTTATGGTTTCCATTATGGGTAAACACGATATCTTCATTTAAGGAAGTGCGGACTACCGCCCCCTCAAAGTGATGTGATTCGTTAATGCCATATGTGGGACGTGTAAAGGATGGATTTAAAGTTATTATATATGAGGTTATACTGGAATTATAATATAACTCTATATCATTATTATTTCTTTCCATTAAAGTATGAGATAGAAATGAAATTAGCGTTCATGCGTACGTACGGCTTACCGTCTCCATGAACGGTGCATTTCATTTCTTATCCCCAAATGTAATGTACTATTAAAAGTACATGTATATAATGGATATATATAATGAATGATATATCTAAATGATGAATATAATTCTGGAATTAAAATATACATACCTCTCATTTAGTTTTAATTCCATTAATATGACAAAGAAATGAAAGTAGCGTTCATGCGTACGTTCGGCTTACCGTCTCCATGAACGGTGCATTTCATTTCTTACCTCTAAATGATTATGTAATATTATAAATACATTTATATGATGGATATATATGATATATATGATATCCAAATCAGGAATGTCATTCTGGATATAAAGAACCTTTTACCACACGAACAACATGTAATTGTTAGAAGTCCACTTTCGACTTAAGAACCAAATATCGACAAAACAAACATTATTAACTTAAATGGTTAAATAATGTTTATAACATGGAAATAAGTGATATAAAAGGAGTAATGAACTTTAAAAAGGTTCTTAATCAAGTAGAAATTAACTCAAGTTTATTATTCAGGATGTTAAAGAACGATCGAGTCAAGTCGGACCCGAGGTAAGGGACTTCGTCTCAATATCCTTTCATTGGGGCATATTTCGTTTTATACACAACTTTCTTTTATACAGTGTATAAACCCCTTTGAATTTTAATTTTATACAAAAGGATTCTTTTTCTACGAAGCGTTTTACTAAACGACAAAAATGAATGTTTTTTTAAGGTACTCGGTGACAACGACCTTTTCTGCCGCCGCGAGTATTATTTGGTCTTTGGATTCCTCAACAAGCCGTAATGTTTTTAAAATAAAATAAATAACATATACTCTTTTCTGTATTTTGGTATTGAAAATGGTTTTGATAAAGGATTCTATTATGTCAATATATTTAAATGATACATTGTGATTGAAATGTGAAAATGTTATCATTCCTTTATATTGGTTTTATGTTTTATGATTTTATACTGGTACTTGGACATTTGAAGGGTGGTTACGTGATAAACCATATGACGGGTGGTGCTGTGAATACCAGGACGGGTGGTTACATTATAACCTCCAATGCATTGGGTATGGAAGTCGGCCGTATGGCTATTCCATTAAGTATGTATGGAAATTGGCCGTATGGCTATTACATTAAGTGATATGTGTGGAAGTTGACCGTATGATTATTCTACTTAAGTATGTTTATGTCCCAAGTTACCTTTATATATGTTATGTGTTCTTTATATGGGTTTTATGGTAATCCTTTGGTTACAAAAAGGTAAGTAATGATAATTTATTCAGTGAAGAATTTTTACTACTTCATGAAGGTGAAGGTATTACTTTGATAGAGTATATATGGTTTACTTGATGTTTGAAAAACTAACAGTTTTCATTCTTTGTGTATCCCTTACTGAGCTTTTTATACTCACCCCAAGTTTTTTTGAAATGTTTTTCACAGGACTTAATGTGGAATAAGGTCAAGGATGGGATCAAGGGAATGTCATGCTATATAAATCATGGAACTAGACATGTTTCTTTTTAAGAGTTTTTTTTATTATGGAAACTTAGTATAAGTGTCTACTTTGTAATCTTTTGAGATGTAATAGTTATGTTCTAATTCTCTAAAACTCTAAACCTGAAAAGATCCTCAATGTGAATTATTCATTTAATTCAATATTAAGTAAGGTTTAAGGCCGGGGCCTTATATAGTGGATAATGAAATAAAACAATGTATCGTGAGGAAGGAGGTTACATACTCTTTGAGTAACACCCCTTGGTTTTCACCAAAAGGATTCCTTGGTTGTATTTATTTCCAATGGGAGGATTCTAGGATGAAGGGAGGGATTTTGGGATATTATTGGATTAGTGTTTGGGGAAGATAGTGGTATTTAGAGGTGTGAATAAGTCGGATAGGTGAGTGCCTTTTTATAGTGGAGGAGCGGTTTTTTTTAAATTTTTTGAAAAGTGAAGTCCAAAAACATTAATCATTTGAAAAAAGACTTCAAGAAATACTAGTCAGGGGAGGATAGGGTAGAAATATGTCTATAAAATTGTAATGACTTGGATTTTCCATGTATTATTTTTGAATATTTTATGGATTATTTTCAAGACCAGGCATTGAGACAGAGTGCAATTCTTAGACTCAGTGTTACCGGAATAAATGTTTGAAATATATTAAATATATTAGATAAAATGTGGAGAGTTTTACTAAAAAGGTTAAATAGAATCTAAAAAGGTTCATGGATTAGAAATATGATGGAACTAATGATTTTATAATGTAGGTTTTATCATAGGATCAACTTAACCTTAGTCGGTGTGGTTCGTTTGTGTAAAATTCTTCGCAGTGAGTAGAATGAATAAAATGAATTCTTGTATGTGTTGATGACACATAGACCTAATTTCCTTATTTAAATGAAAACTTATGTAAATATTTTAGGGTTATCATTATAACCCAGAAAATCATTTTAGAACCATTGGAGAGTATGTAATGAGATAATGTTGGTGGCATAAGGCCAGACCAGAGATCAATGACCAGAATATGATAATATCAATGGATCACACCAATGATTATGACCCTACATTTTCCTTCATTATAAGTTGATCCAAATCATGGTAGGGTATTTTTTTTCATTTCAATTTATTCTTCATTCTTTATTCCTATGAAGAACATATATCAATCAACCAATGGATGGATATGTGGATCTTTTGTATTTGCGGGGTGGGTTTATTATAGGGTAATTTTGGAAGAATTACATTGATTTTTTATTTCATTATTGTTATTCTCATGAAAAATAATCGATATCAAAACTAATATAGATCAAGGTTCGATCCTTTCATTTTTTAATTTTATTTTCACCCCCAATTCTTCATTCACTACAAGCATTCTTTATTGGTCCTAAAATTTGACATATCCTGATCAATCAATTGTTGTGCACCTATTTTGTGGTGAAACGATATGATATCATAGATCTAGGATCATCATGGCATGATGGTTGTGTGATGATAGAGATTAAATCAAATTAGATGACATAGTTACTTTATTTTCAGGTTCTTCAACGTGTAATGATGATAAATGAATATCCTTTTTTCTAATCAGATCAAAGGCCTGGGTCATGTTGATTTGGTGATGGAATGAATTGATGAGGCTCAAACATTTTTTTTGTGGAAAATCAATAAATGAATAGAATATCGGAGAAACAAACAAGCCATATGGATCATGATATAGATTTTTAGAAAAATCCATGTTATGAAGCGTATAATCTGGATCTACACACCTTATGGGGACCCTTTGTAGAAGCTAGGTTTCATGTAGGAGTCAAGGATCACATGCTATTTGACCTTGTAACATAGTGTTTTACCCCACCCTGATGACTTGGTGTGTACCTTAGAGTATACATGAGCATGGGTTGGAGTCCATAGGTTGAAAGATATTGTGTACACCCCCACATGGACACATCCTAGATCAACTAAATGGGATTATCAATGTATTGGTAAATGGGAACATATACATAGGATAAATCCATATAATGGAACACTAGTATACTGCACTATAAGCCTACACACTGTGTACTTTTACACAGACACCGAGATGACAAGAGACACTGGATATTTACACGGGAAAGACACAAGGTCAAGGGAGATGATGTATAACCCCTACTACATGCCATATACCTTTTTATACATGGCATAGAGCCTTTGATCTCGATATCATGTAAAATTTTCATTAGGGTGCATTCTCCCAATCCATTCTCTAAGTGTTGGCATGGAATCATCTCATACTACTTGGAATACGACCACTTTAGCAGGACTTTTTGGATAGGGTTGTTGGAATCCCTCTAAGAGGCCCAGAATGAGATCCTCAATTAATATTAATGACCTAGATGGAGTTGATTGTATCATAATAGCCAACACTACATGGGATCCAATCCCATACTTACCTATTTATTCTAGATTGAGTTGATGGTATCACCCCATGACCTTGGGAGTCATTCTCATCTGTGTATCATTTCTCTTTAGACCTTCGGCATGAACATATAATGATGAGAAACAATGATTAATACCTATCGAATGAACATCATCATTTCTATTAGACTTAGGAATGTTTTCTCTCAGAAAATTGCTTAGTGAAATCTTTGAGGTTGAATCATAGGATGGTATACAATGGTTGTGAAATAATTTATATTTCATGTCTTTGTTGATTATATCTATATATTTTTATTATATGCGCGTTTGACATATATTTTCATAGAGCAAGATGTATTTCCTTTGTAATATGATCAGTGGGTTTGGGGTTACCTACTGATTATTATTATACTCACCCATGCATATGATTTCCCCACACATGTCGTGTCTTGTGTAGATGATCGACCTTTTGACAGAGTCTATGAAAACAAGGAAAAAAAAAACTCCTAGGGAGACAGAACAGACTGAGGTGTGTTCCTTGGGTATTTTAAATTCAATCCCAGTTTTATTTTAGGTTGGACATATGTTACATACCTTTTTGGTGGGCTTGTATTTGGATATTTTTTACTTTACATCCAATCATACTCTTGTAGTGGGATTTTTATGTATGAATTCATATTTGTTTAATTGTTTTAAAATTTAAGAATTGTATAGGATTGTATATGTGTGAATGTGTGTAGGTACATAGGATTAGGCTTCTCATATTAGTGATATGCCTAGTCGGTACTAATCACTAGGCCTTGAAATATTGGAGGTTGGCTTCGGGAGTTGTGACATGGGCCCCTTTGGGACGTTTCATGATAAAGTGGTAGCAGAGGAGGTATGTTCTTCCATAGGATTAGAGTCTGTGAGATTTATTTAGGGAAATAGTCTTAAGTGTTTCGAGTTCATATTTCAGGATATAGTATCTAGTGTTTGTTTGGGGGCCAAAATATCCATACACCTTGACATTAATCACCTACTTTTCCACTCGATACATGAGAACATTTTTTGTATGGAAAACAATGGTACACACATGACATATGAATGGGTTATAGTTTCCATGTCCTTAAGGATTCATGACTCCAGATATACTCATTGATTGTGGTATATATTGTTTATTTCATGATTCCTTCATGATGTATTCCATCTAGGATACAACATGATCATTAGGTTGATCCCCTTAGTGATGAGGCATTGATACATGGACCAATTCTCGAGGTGTTACCTCCATATTGTACTCCATATTTACCACCACTCATAGAGTAGCATGTGGTACCCAGAGTATGAGCAGATGAGGTGCCTACGCTTAGCGAACTTCATGATATTCAGCGATAGAGACCCCTTAGGCTTTGAGAGATCCTGAACCATAAGAGGATGAGGGATGGCTTGAGGATGTGACATAAGTTTTCAATCTGGTTAGGACACCAGTAGATCAGATAGTGGTCCTGGAAGAAAACCTTCTTCATAGTTAAGTAGGGGAATGGTAGGGTTTAGTGAACTAGTGTTATGCTGAGGAGACTCTAGCTTGGTCAAAGTTTTTATGTCTTTACAAGGATAATTTCTCACTAGCTATACTGAGTAATATGCGTATCTAGGATATTTTATAGCTCCAAAAGGGAAGCATGATAGTAGCTGATTATTCATCGTGATTTACTAACCTCTCCTGGTAATCGATGGATATAGTTCATGACCAATTCTTTAGGGCTCAAAATTTGAACAATGTATGCATAGAGACATCCAAGTGAGTGTTATTCCTCTATGAATAACTACCTATTTTGGGTTTCTAGAGTGATCTTTGATGGTATAGATTTTTTTGATTAGATACAACATGTGGTAACCATCGGTGGGAAATCAATAGTATAGAACACAATAGTAGGGGGAGATGTCAGTCTCAGGGAACTAGATGTGTGAGATGATTTATGATGAGGTCCCAAGATATATGTTATATGGTTCAAGACTCACATGGTTGGTCCATTCATCCCCGGGAGAGGTGGTTCTACTCATGTGATAGTAGGGGATATCTCACTCGAGATTTTCTAACCCACCATATAGTTGATAGAGAGAACAAATATGGGTAACCAAGGTAGAGGAAACAAAAAAATAAGATATGTTCATTGGTAGGTAGATGTGGTAGATGATATAGGATAGAATAAGGAGGTGGTCGACACTTTGACTTGTTACCACCCCCACCCCCAGGTGCTCTATGCCTGGATTAGGGAGCTAGAGGACGGGAGTAGGGAATGGTGTAGACAGTTGAATCATAAGACCCACAGGCTCCAAGAATGACTCAAGTTATGATATATATATTTTCTAATATGGATACATTAATTATAAAAATAGGTTCCATTCATTACTTTCTTTCCACATACCTTGCATGATACTTAGAGATTCTGGTTTAGCCATTGTCTTGACCCATTTTCTTGAAGACTCCTACTAGAGAAGACTCGATGATCACACACTTATATTGATAGCATGACCAGACACTTAGAGGAGAGAGTTTACCTTGAAATATATTGGTAGCATCATCAAGGCCTTATGAAAATATTCATTGTATGGAATGGATATCTACAGTTCATGCACAAATTGAATGTTTATGGTGAAGGGAGCAGTGTATCAACATGAAAGGACCAGGTTTTCCATTGTTGGAGAATATGAAACCCATGAATCATAGGATGAACTCAATCATAGGTGGATGTAGCTGATTACACATCAGTTTTCTATCCTAACCCTTGGTTTAGTGGATGTTATGAGTTCCCAATTTCTTTTAGTGGTGGAAGAGTATGAGGATGTCTTCCCTGATAATGGTCTAAGTTTAACTCCCCACCAATAGATTGACTTGTGAATTGATCTACACCCTAGGAAAAACTAATATAATCACCATCATACCAGATGGATCCTACAGAGCTTCACAAGCCAAGGGTGAAGTTGGAGGACCTTTATATGAAAGTATTTGTTTGACCTAGTGTTTCACCATATGAAACCCTAGTTTGGTCTTCCATGAAGGAATATAGTTTCAAGAGGTTGTGTGTAGACTACCAGAACATGAATTAGGTGACCATGAAGAAAAAGTATCCACTGATGAGGATCAATGACCACTTTGATCAGTTGAGTGGGCTTGGAGGTTCTATAAGGTTGACATCAAGTTAGTCTATCACTAGTTATGAGTATGAAATGAGGATATAAAAAATATGGAATTCATATGTTGCTACGGTCACTAGGAGTACTTGGTGATTCCCTTTGTCAAAAATAATTCCCATGTTGTGATCATGGGACTCATGAACATGATCATTCATGCTTTCTTAGACCAGTTTATGGTAGTCTTAATCGATGATATCATTGTGCACTAGGTGTTTGAGGAGGAGCACATGAGACACTTTTGGATAGTTATGGATGTAAAATGATATAACCAACATTAAAAAATGTTCTTGAAGTATAATATTTGGATTCTTGCTATCCCAATTCTAGGACACATCATCTCAGTAGATGGAGTGGCAGTGGACCCGACCAAAGTTGAGGCAGTGTGAGCTTTTAAACTACCCAATAGCGTGATTAAGGCACATAGATCTCTCAGGTTGGAAGGACATTAATTGATATTAGACCTGATTTATCTATAATTTCTACACCCATTATAGATTTTATTAGAAAGGGAAGGACTTTTGTATGGATAGAGTGGTGAAAACATAATTTTCAACAGTTGAGACATAGTCTGATGAGCGCCCCCTTCTTGATATTTCTAGAGGAGGGTGTTGAGTACGTTATGTTATGCGATGCATCAGGAACTGGGAATAATTTTTTTTTGATGTTGAGTAATGTGGTGATTGCCTATTGTTCTTTTCATTTTATACAACATGATTATAAATAAAAACCACAATCTTGATTTAATAGCAGTAGTATTCGCAGTAAATATGTGGCGATGCTACCAGATGGGTGAGTGGTTTGTTATATACTATGATCACTAAAGTCTCATGTATGTCTTCTCTCAAAAACATCTTAACTTGAGATAGAGGTAATGGATATATTTACTCTAGGATTACAACATAAAAATTATATATACTCCTTATAAGGGGGAAATGGTAGTAGATTCTCCCAGCAAGATATATTTTTCTCAGTTACTGAATGCGGAGTTAGAGTAGTTGGCCTTATTGATTTTTTCCTTTATGTATGGAGATTGAGAATCTTACCTCCAGTCGATGGCTGTTAGACCTCTAAACATGCATCTTGTTGGGGAGGCACATATTATAGATACCGAAGGTGATACTCTACATAATCATATATCCACTAAACATGCTCCTAATGGATTTTTAAAGGTGGGAAGCATGCCATTCTTTTTATAGGATGCACGATGGTACCAGTGATGTTTTGGGAGGAGTTTATGAGAGAGTTTCATATGTATACTTTTGCGATACATCTAGGTGTAGCAATGATGTATAAAGAACTCTAATATTTTTTTTGTATCCCAGGAATAAGAAAGGATTTTCATATTTTATCTCTCGATTTTGTACCTATCAGCAGAATAAGTATTATCACCAAGTTCTAGTGAGTTTAACTCAACCCCTTGTGGTTACAAAGTGGAAGTGGTGTGGGATATTGATGGAATTCATGACAATCTTACCATGTATGTCCAGGGGACACGATTCCATTAGGGTGATAATATACCAACTAACCATGTGGTAAACTTGATAGCAATTTGGGGGCATAATTTAGTAGAGTGCATGGGATGACACTATGTGAAGGATATAGTTTCAATCCATCGAGTTCCATCGATGATTGTTTCTGAACATAATCCTCACTTTACAAACATTTTTTGGAATGGATTAAAGGAGGTGTTTGGGACATCGTTATTCTTGAGCACAACATTTCACACCAAAACTGATGGCCAAGATGAGGGGACCATTCAGGTTCTAAAGGACATGCTGTTAGTTTTTTTATTGGTCATTTCCTGTAGTTGGGAGGATCACCTACCATTAGTGGAGTTTTCATACAAAAAATGATACAATCCCACTATTGGTATGGCCGAATTTTTCACATTGAATGGGAGACCCTATAAGTCAACCATTTTATGGACTGACATAGGAGAGTTAGAACTCATGGGCCCAGAGTTAGGGAGATCAACTAATGAGAATGTTTAGGTCATCCAAGAGGGGATGATATATGCACAGAGCCATTATATGTCTTATGCAGATAGAATACATAGTCTTTTGGATTTCATATATAAAGACCAGGCGTTCCTATAGGTTTCACCTTAATGTGAATTATAGAGATTTGGCTGGGGTGGAAATATTTCTCCAAGATTCAACATCCCTTTCTATATACTGTGTAGATTTGGCGAGGTGGGGTACCTATTATCTCTACCTCCATAGATGAAATGGGTGCATGAAATCTTCTGCGTGTCCTAGATGATGAAGTACATGGTTCACTAATCACACATTATCTACTAGGGAGAGATGGACCTCGAGGATGGAAATACCTTTTCTCATTAACTAGTAGAGATTGAGGATTGATAAGAGAGGATCCTTTATGGTATATTGATTACATTAGTGCATGTATGGGGGTAGAACATGAATATATGGGAGAACACATGGGAGGGGGAGTCTCTGATTCATGCTCAGTACCCACATGATTTTGAGTAGCCATTGATTTTTATTTTTGGGGATGTAAATCCCCAAGTTGAGGATAATGTAATGAATATGATTTTCCATGTTCTATTTCAAATATTTTATGTATTATTTTCAAGACCAAGCACTGAGATGGTGTGTAATTCTAAGACTTGGTGTGCCTAAAATAATTTTTTGAATTATATTAAATATATTAAATAGAACATGCATGTTTTTTTCATGAAAAGGTTGAATAACATCTTAACGTGTTCGAGGATAAAAAATATAAGGGAACCATTTTTTTTATAATCAAGGTCTCACCCTAGGCGCGAATTAACTTAAGTTAGCGTAGGTTATTTTTAGAAATTCCATCATGAGCATAGAATGAAAAAATGAATTATATTATTTTTTGAGGACTCAATGACCTCATTTCAATCCTTAAATTCATGCTTCTGGTAAATTTTTAGGTTTACCCTAATAACCCTATGAATTGTTAGAGAACCATTGGAGAGCTTGGAATGAGAATCTTGTCGGTGGGTGATGGCTGAATCAAGGATCGATGACTAGAATAGACCATAATAGAATGATCTAGATAATTACTATTAGACCATATCATTATTCATTAGTGATTTATCCAAATCAAGGTAGGGTGGTTGCTTAATTTGGATTTATTTCCCCATTATTTATTTATATGACAAAAATGGATCAATCAACCAATGAATTGATCCATGGATCCTGTATATATGTGGGATGATTTTTTTTCATGGTGGTTTTGAAATAATTACTTTCAGTTGTTTATTTCTTCACTATTACTATAATTAAAACAAATATAGATCGACATAGGCATCGATTGAGGTTATTTCCTATCATCTGTTCTTTTTCTTTTCTCCCTCACTTCATCATTCACCATGGGCATTCTTCATTTAGCCTGAGGTTCGACATATCTAAATCATTCAATTGTTGAGCACTCATTTCTTTGTGAAACAATCTGATATCATATAATTGTGATCAGAAAGAAATGAAGGTGGTGTGACGATGGAGATTGTAGAAAATTAGATGATGTAGGTACCTGATTTTTTTTCTTTGGGGAATAATGAATAACGACGACGATCCAATTTTACAAGATAATCAATGGCCCATATCATGTTAATTTAGTGATTGAATGACTTGATGAATATCTATCTATGTTTTTGCAGCAAATCAATCACCAGATTGAAGAAAATATCAACAGTCAGAATGCATGGAGTAGAATCTGTATTTTTTTTGAAAAATCCATGTTATACTATGTGTAATTCAGATCTACATGCCATGTGGGGCCCCCAATGCGGAAGTTAGGGTCTATTGTAGGAGTTAAGTCTTACACGACATGTGACCCTATCACACAATGTTTTCACCCTCCACAGTACATGTAGTGTACCTTGGAGGGTACTTTGAAATGGGTTGGATTTCATGGCTTGGAGCACGCCATATACTTGCCCACATGGGAATGACCTAGATCATGTGTATAGGCTAAACTATGTACCGATACATGAGCACATATACATGAGATCAATTAATGTACTGGAACATGGGTGGAATACATAGTGAGCCAATACGCCATATACTTATACATAGACACAAACACGAAAAGAGACTTGAACCATTTACAGGAGAATGAATCGAGGTCAATGGACAAGGCATGTAACCCCTACTACACACCATGTACATTTTTGTATATGGATTAGATCCTTTGTCATCCATATCATGGAAACTTTTTCATATGGTGAGTTCCCCTTATCCTTTCCCTGAGGGTTATTATGGAATCATCTCCTACTCATAAGACTACAATCCCTTTAGCAAGAATTCATGGAAAAAGTCATTGGAATCCCTCTGATAGGGCCGAAGTAAGATCCACTATTAATCTTCATGCCCTAGGTGTAGTTCTTGGTATCATCATGACCAATATTACATGGGAGTTGATCCTCTACATAGCGGGTTAATCTAGATTATGTTGTTGCTATCACTCCATGGCATTGGGAGTGATCCTCATCTCTGTATCATATCTCATTATACATTTAGCTTCAATATCTAATGATGATTCAAAACGAACACTACCTCTCAAATAGATGCCATCAATTATATTAGACCTGGGAGTGTTTTCTCCCAGATGTGTGCTTTGTGTAATCTTTGAGTTAGAATCCTAGGACAGTATACTAAAGTTGTAACTTACAATTAGACTATGTTTCGTTGTTTATTATATCTAGATAATCATTTTATATGTTTTATATAAATATACCTATGTAGAGACGAATTTATTTCATTTTTATATTCTTTTTTGTATTTGGGTGTCCTATTGAGTTTTTTATACTCACCCATACACGATATTTTCTCGCACATGTTGTGTCTTGTGAATATGTTCAAACTTTTGACAGAGTCCTATTGAGTATTGTTATACTCGCCCCTACACGGGCTTTTCCTGCACATGTCATGTCTTGTGAAGACGATTGAACTTTTTAGAGAGTCCTTTATGGACCTAGACCAGATGATTCATAGTGAGACCAGATAGAATGAGGTGTGTTCTTGGGGTATTCTAACATTAATCCCAATATTTTTTAGGTTTGGCTTGTTTTATATACCTTTGTGGCTGGATTGTATTTGGCCTTGTTTTAATTAACTTTTCTTCTTGTAATACTATGGTTGATGTACCTATATGTATGAATGTTTTTTTGTTCAGTTTTTTATATTTCATCATTTTATATGCTTAGAGATATGTGCGTGTGTATAGGTACTTAGGCTAAAGCCTCCCATGTCACTGATATGCTTCCAAAGTGCTAGTATCTATCTCCTGGCCTATTAGAGGTGGGCTTGGGGGGTTTCATCATGGGACCTTTGGGATAGGTCATGAAAACAATGTATTATTGACATGTTTCTAGGTCATTTTGGACCTTAACTGTATGGTTTAGTCCCTCGTTGAGATAATTTTACTCTTAATCATTCTAATTAATCTTGATTACCTTGACTAACATTTTTTGTAAAAAACTAGTTTTTACTTTTTTCAAATTATATATTATGTTGATTCCAAATATGGAATCCATTTTTTTAAAATTCAAATCATAGTTGTAGAAGTAATTAATTCAAATTTAATCTCATATACATGACAACAAAGCGGGTTTTTTATATAAAAATGTTCAAAAGATTGTAAGTTTTTGTATCAAATTTCAATGTGAAATTGATTACGATGACCTACATTGTATTAACTAATTCATAATTGATCAAAAAGAACTTTAAAACCAATTATAAACAAAATTTATTCATATAAATAAATTATGTGAAAAATAATTTTTGAATTAAAATTCAGTATTATTCACTATTCATCAAAAAATAAAACATCACTAAAAAATACCAAAAATTAACCCTAATATATTTTTTATGTATCAATTAAAAAAATGATGTTTATTTTTTCAAATAAAAATGATTAATTTTTCAATATCAAATTTAAAATGGGTTCACCATTAAAATTATGTAAAATTACCTTTTAAAAGAATGCATAATTTTATCCATAAATTTTGATTTAATCTTATCTTATACTTATCAAATATATATTAATATTATAAAAAATATTTATTGAATATATATTATATAGATTTTTTAAAACATTAATAAAAAGTGGGTTGTTTAATTTATTGAGATAATATTATGTTTTTACATAGAAAGATAGTTATCTTTGAAAAATAATTTCATTGTTTTCAAATTTTTCTTACATTCACATATAATAATTGATAATCAAAGGATTCATTTTATATACATGAATATATCATATTTTAAAATTTTAGTTAATCTTATTTGTAACTTCCATTCCAAAAAAATTGTGGTAGATATAATAATATATTAACAATAATATTAATAGTATCTTGTAGTTCAGTGACTCATGACATTGCATGTAAGACAAGCTATACAAGGG
Source organism: Viscum album (assembly GCA_963277665.1). Lineage (NCBI taxonomy): Eukaryota > Viridiplantae > Streptophyta > Magnoliopsida > Santalales > Viscaceae > Viscum > Viscum album. Next base: position 767,512,526 of record OY728137.1, read on the forward strand.
TCTTGATATTTTGTGTAATATAAGAAAAACATAGGGTTTAGTTTACTACAGGATAATATATGTGTTGTTTATAGTGAAATCATGAGTTAGTTCTGTATATAACACAATATACACTTAATTCATTTTATATAAAAATAATTTATATTCAATTTTTCATGAAATGAAATATATCGAAAGAATAGATTAATTTGAAAAAAATAATTAACAAAATATCAGGTTATTAAATTATACCCCCTTAACATGAATTTCTGCCTTGATTTTTTTTCTTATCAATGATCTAAAAATTCAAAGTTCCTTTATTAGAAATCAACTTCATAGAAATCATTACTAAAACTTCCATTAAAGAGGGAATGTTGGAAACATAAAGGTTAACTAAAGAAAAAAATAACTGGATTTCCATATAGGACAACATAGGTGGGATATGGAAAGATGGATATAGAAAAGAAATATAACTATTGTGTTCTGATGGAGTGTGCTAGAGAACATGTTTTGGGAAAGTTGAAAATCATGAAGCCATAAATTGGAGATGATCTATACGACAATTTGATTAATAAAAAATGACGGTACTAGGATAACCATTTATGGTTTCAAGATCTCTTTTCACATAGTTGATGAACATTAACTAGAAGATATACTTATATGATTTCATTCCACTCCATATGCACAGTCTCACCCATTGGTTGTGCCTTTATTAATTCCAACTTCATCTCTTAATCTATGGAATGAAGTTGAATTTCTCATTCTTGAAGAACTAAAAGATCATAAGATCCATAAATAGAATGATATGTCCTTCCATTTTTAATTTTTTATTACAAAAAATTGTTATCATAGGTTATAAAATAGGCATAAATAATAATATGGAGATATAATACATTAATCTCTAAAACCTCGTATGAATTTTAACATAAACCATTCCATTAATGGTTAACCTTATAACCCTTCTCAAAGATAAAAATCCAAAACTTGAGAAATAAGGTCCCTAAATTAGCTTAATATTAATCCACTATATATCATAATTTAACTCTTGGTTGTCACATTTCAAACATGTGAATACCTTCATCATATATTCTCTTGAAACATAGTAATATCCTAAATTCCAAAAAATCCTTTTGGAAAACAAGCATACTTACTCGATTCAAATATTACTAGATACATTCCATAAATGAAAGAAATTTTAAAAATCATCCTTGATAACATAGATATATTTTTTACTAATTCCATTATCATTTAAAATTTCATAAATACCAAATAATTTTATTTATCCATATCATCATCTATTTACCCATATAAGATATGATTTTCTAATCCTTGGGAACATGTTAAGGGTTACCTTCCCATATTGTGGCCTTTAAATTAAATAAATTTTACAGCTCATCATTTTTATTTAACAAATTCTTGATAATACTTAAATAAGATCTTCTAAAAATAATCCTTATATACTTCATGATATATATAACATAATATTTGAATTCCAAAACATATACACCTCAATCATCCAATTTTATTCACAAACCATTAATCAGTCTTAATCATTTTATTCCTTAATACCCCTAAACCTAGAATATGAAATTTGAATCATGTATAAAAGTTTCTCATACTAAATATAACCATTATTCTTACATTTAATTTAAATAACACTATTATAACATCCCATACCTTTCATAATTTATTTGAGGTTTCTTTATCTTCAGCAGTATAATAATTACTCACACCAACTTCATGATTCTCTTAATGAGATCTCCACATATGAAATTGATTTGTATAATGACCATACTTTCCACATCTGAAACATTAAATTTTCAACAAATTTTTCTGGCTCTTATTATTTACTTACACCAGAAAGCATTGTATGAGAAATACCCATCATAGTAGAAAACCAAATAATCATAATAAAAAACTACTTATAGGATGTCTAAATCATGGAAAATACTTATTCAATTTATGACACATTAGGTTTATCCTAGGTTATTAATAGTCATCCCTTATATAAATCCATTATTATGGTTTGTAAAGAATTTATGAAGTCCCAAAACATATCCCCAAGAAGTGTCAAACCAGGTGTATAGTAAGGCCCATTGTTGTGCACTAGTTCCCGGTCGAGTCTAGCTCAAATGGTGATTTAGGCATTATCACCACTATGTAAATATGTTCTAGAGATACATTAACTTTTAGTTTCCATATATGGATTTATTCCAAGTAAACTTCTCACTCTATCCTTTACCAAAATTACAGGTCATTTTCCTAAATATGAACTCATCCATAGACTCATCCTTAGAGACATTCGTAGATATATCCTTCAAAATAACCCTAGGTATCTCACTGAAGTTTTATCATTTAAGATTATAAAGTACAACTAAAACATTAATTTTATACCATATATAGAGACCAAGTCTTAACAAACATTGATATTACATCATTTTAGTTTAATATTCAGCACATTACAAAAATACAAGCCTGAGCACCGTAAAAGTTTAGTATATATTGAAATATGGAAAACATTCATATATTATATTGAATAACCTTCAATATCTCCCTTAATGATATTCCACTTTAGTACTCCTACTCAAAAAATTTATTCATATCATGGGGAAAGAAAACATAAGAAAGGGGTGAGCTCAAATGCTTAGTAAGAGTAAAAAATGGAAATACGTAAAAATAATATGAACATAAGGGTACTGAAACATGAGAATAACATTTTTAGATCATACCATGTTTGTAAAATATTAGAAACATGATAAATTTCATAAATATTTTTAGTTCATAGTACATGAATCATAATATAATAATGAACATAAACCAAGTGATCATATCATAGGTTTATGTCCTAGAATTTAGGGAAAACACATAAAAATGTAATATAATTCTCTATATGTTAAGGCATGTAGTTTAAAACAAATCAAGGATATTCATGGGGATTAAAACTACTAGGAGGGAAACACCACCATTCCCAATCAGATTCATTTTTTTGTAAGTGATTTGGTTTCCCCATATTCCCATAGTGGATCAGGTTTCCCCATCTTCCAAAGAGGATCCAGCCCGTCAACTTTATTCCCATCATTATCTCATACGATATAAATCATTACCCAATGAGATGGGGAGATATAGGTCCCAAACATCTCATAATAACATCATACATACATGTGACACAATATCATAAACAATCATATAATATCTCATGAAATGAAATGGGTATCATACAAAAGTAATCATATTATAATCTATGTGGAAAAGACCTGTTTATAATAATTTCACCAAATAATAACCCATGAAAAGAAGTATTTTTCATAAGAATATAACCCATTAAAGATAAATGGGTTTCATAACCCTCTTACCCATGAATGAGAAATAGGTTTCATAAATATCATTCAATAAAAACATAAACTATTTAGAGAAATAATATCAATGGAACCCCGTGATTATATCCCAAGAAAGGCATGGGTAAAAAATATATATTTCATCTTAGATAGAAAATAATTTTGAAATATCATTTAAAAACACTTCTTGTGGACAATATAATTTCTTTATTGAAAAGGCTTCTAAAAACATAAAATCATTTAAACACCATTTTCATTGAAATTAAAACATGATAACTTAAAAATTAATTCAACAAACACTTTAAAAACATTTTTCCTCGAAAACATATAAATGAATATTAAAAAATATTTATTTTTTTATGTGAAAAGTTATAAAAGAAGATTCAGAACATTTTGAAAAATTTTTTCTTCAAAAATACATTGAAAATTTATAAAAAATGTTTTTAGGTCATTTAAATCCTTTTCGTTGAAAAAAACTTTTGAAAACATATAATTGAATCCTTAAATGTCATTTAAATAACTTTTTAACATAAAATAATTTTTTAGAACAAATTTTCATTGAAAAACATTTTAAAATAATCAAACTTCAAGAATATTAGGAAAACATATTTGAAAATATAACCTTGTAATATTAAATATGAAAAATCAAGGAAATAATGGTTATGAAAGAAGGTAAGTCCATACATTCCAAACATTAATTTTTCACTATAAATGTTTTGAAAAGTTCCCTAATGAGAAAATTACCAGAAGATTTCATTTAAACCCATTTTTTAAAATGTTAATACATGGGTAAAAATTTCCTTTAATTATCTTAGTTTAAAAGTAAAACATTTTTCGAAATATTTCAAAAAAACATGATTTTTAAAGAACACTGATTTCTAACTGAATGGAAAAATATAGTCATATTTTCATAAATTTTTTTCATGATTATTATAATTACTAAATAATAAAAAAATTGTACCATTACATTGATATATCATGAATAACCATAGGGTAATAATATTCATGAGATTACTTGTGATATGGATCATATGATTTTATCAATGGAATCATTATCATAAACAATCTCTATAGATTTTGAGATTGTAGTAATAAACCATTACCACTTTGGCAATATTGAATCATAATACAATGGAAAGAATAAAACTACATGAAGATTAAAATTTCATGAAAATAATTATATTAATGATATAACATGTAAAAGTAATTATCTAGACCTCATAGAAAACTATAGGTGCATAACATCCCATGTTTCTCAAAGAAGGAAAATTGAGACAGAAGTACTTTCCTTATTTTGTATCTTTTGAAACATAAAACCCATGAAATAAAAATCATAAAATGTTAATGTAAATAACCATAAATTTTAATCCATGGTTAGCATATACCCCAAAAAAATAAATGAGTGTGAATAAGGAACATATCTCATAGATATAATAAGTGAGATGAGAAACCCCTTAATTTAAGTCTTATATTTCATTGTACCTGAATGGCCCGAAGGCCTTCTTTTTATTTTGATTATGGATAGTCCCCCTTTTAAGGGATGATGGGGAACCCGTACATGACCCGTAAGCCCATGGTACAAGGCCCGACATAACCCAAAATACATGAATCAAAGGCCTAGAGGCATACCATTCCCAATACATGACTCACAGGCCCAACCCACTAGAATTTCCCCTCCCCCAACTTTTGTATCATTGATCACCTAGCTCCCCACCTTGCATTGCTGATCAGATAGCATTTCCCCATACAAAGCTGCATGGTGCCTGATCCCAATGGCGGTTGCCATACCCTCTCATTCTTCCAATCCGGTTAGCTCTGTATCTGGTGATGGCTACTCTTGTAGCTCTGATCCTCTTCTGGGGCCTGCTCTGGGTGAAATGGGCTACTCCACGGTCTTTATGGCCTGAAGGCCTTGAGGCCTGAAGGCCTTGAGGCCTGAAGGCCTTTGATGACCCGAAGGCCTTGAGACCCGTACTCCTGTATAATAATTCTATGTTTATTATAAATCTACCACAGAACCATATTATTATATCTAATACCATAAATTATTTTTTATGAATTTATAGTACCTGTTTATTAACAACACCATCTAAATGTTTCGTTTTGGGTAATATCTGATTTGTTTTGATATAAGTTTTTTCTTTTTATTCTTGATCCTCTTAAATAGATCATGATTTAAATATTTCCAAAATTTAATGAATGATACAATTATCAGATATATTATGTATATATTTTTTAGTAATCTATAAATTATAGAAATATGAAATAACATACACTATTTATGGAGATGGTAGGCCGTACGTATATATGAATATTGTTTCCATTTAATTTTAATTTTGAAAGAAATAAATTAAATTAAATATAGGTGTATATATATATATATTATAATTCCATTATAATTATTATTTCATATATATCATATAAATTTACTATACCCATCCTTAATATGTTCCATGTAAAGTGTGAATGAATCACATCGCTTTGAGGAGGCGGTAGTCCACACATTCACTAATGAACTTTCGTAGTTACAAAAAATAGAAAGAATGAAATTACTTTTTATATAATAATTACTGAATCTTAATAAAATAAAATATTCATAAATATCATAAAAACATTTTTCCAAAATAATTCCTGACCATGATAGGTGGAAAAGGAAAAATGAAGAATGTCAGTTCGTGAGGCTGTAGTTTGTCGCACACAAGAATGGTACGTTCGTTACCCATTAGATGGAAGTGTGTTCAAGTGTATGTAAAACCCATATAATAAAAAATTATAATAATACTGAGAAAAATGATGTTATTATATAACAATTTAATAATAATATTTTAGAGGTTAGAATGGAAATAAAACAAAGGATCTTGATGAAAGATACTATCTCTTCTATGGTTAACTCCCCTTGGATTACACCCAAAGCATTATTTGGTAGGATTTATTTCCAAATGAGTATTTTATGATGAATTGAGGAATATTGGGAACTTATTTTAGAATATTTTGGGTAAACCACATGGATTTATTAGTGTGAATAAGTGGGAGGGGTGATTTCATTTTTATAGTGGAGTAGTGGAAATCTTGTTAATTTTAAAAAGAGAATTCCACCAATGTTTTTCCTATGAAAATAGGTTTCAATAATGAACAAAATTATATAAAATAGAATATAAGGTTAAAATATTTCTATAAAATTGATTTTGGAAATGTTTATAGGTCATTTTGGCTCATAAGTGTCAGGTTTAGTTCCTTATTCAGTTAATTTTTCTCTTAGTCATTGTAATTAATTTTAATTACATTCACTAAAAAATTTTGTGAAAATATAATAAATATTTACCATTATATATTACTATGATTTCAAATATGGAACCCATTTTTAAAAATTCAAATAACAGAAGTGGCAGAAATTAATTCAAATTTAATCTTGCAGACGAGACGACACAACATGTTTTAAAAGTAAAAATGTTCAAACGTTTGGTATGTTTTTATATCCAATTTAAATGTGAAGTTTATTCCAATAACCTAAATTGTATTAATTATTTTATAATTGATTGAATATATCATTAATCCCAATTATAAAAATAAACTATCCTTATAAATAAATTAGATGGAAAATTAGTTTTGGATTAAAATTGAGTATTATTCACTATTTATCAAAAAATGAAACTTCCAAAAAAATATAAAAAATTCATCCTAATATATGTTTTTATTTTATCCACTAAAATATGAATTTTATTTTTGAAAATAAAAAATATAAATTTGCAAAAACTCATACATAAAATGGTTTCTCCATTAAAAGGTTGTAGAATAACCTTTTATAAAAGTATATCATTTTATTCATAAAATTGGATTTATTCATGTCTTATACATATAAAATATATTGGTTGACTATAAAAGTTATTAATTGAATATTTAATATATAAATTTTATTTAAAATATTAATGAAAATTAGTTTTTTAAAATTAATTATATCAAATTTTGTTTCTACATAAAAAGTTTATTTTCATATAAAAGTAATTTATTTATTTTCAAATATTTATTTCAATATCTTCTACTAATTGATAATAAAAGGAATCATTTTTTATACATGTTTAAATCCTATTTTCAATATTTATTTAATATTATTAATTACATACATTCAAATGTCTAGGAGGTAGATATAATAAAATTTTAATAACATTATTAATAATATTTTGCAGTTCGTTAAACCTCGACCATGAATGACACATGAGCTATCAAAGAGACTCAGTATTGTGTGTAATACATGAAAAACATAGTGTTGTGTGTGCCAAAAGATAATACATGTTTTTTATGTAGTGAAATATTTACTTGGTGTTTCATATAACACAAGCCACACTTAGTTCTTTTGTATAACAAAAGCGATATTCAGTGTTGCATGAAAGGAAAAATATCATATGATTAAATTAATTTGAAAAAAATAATTCAGATTATATAAAGGTTTTAAATTTAAATAACCAAAAAACATTCAATTGTTTATATGGAATGGTTTTTTCAATCATAACCATAATTTATTCTAAAATATATAACTTTATTCCCCCTTTATTTGACACTTAAATTAATATTACTTAATATAAGGGACAATTTAAAAATGTCACTCTATCACTGTTAATATCTATAATATTTTTTGATGGGGATATAAGTTGTTGTGTTTAGTTATAATTTTTTTGAAATATTAATAAATTTTTTATCATGGTAATTTATTTCCAATTTTTACTGACTAACTAATTAACTTAAATTCTTAAACAATGTCAGCACAAGGATTTTTCTTGTAATAGAAAAATCAAGTAAATTGACTTTGGAAACATTAAATGTATAATTATTTGGATTAATTTTGGTCTTACATGAATGTTTATAGAAATATAACATATTAGTGATATGTTAATTATTTTTATAATTACATTACTATCATGTTATTTTTAAATTTCAAATTATATAAATATTTCAAAAAATGTCTTCAATGATATATTATGTTAAAGAATATTTTATTAAATGGTATAAAAAATTATCAAAATCTTAATGTTTCAAAAAATATTGAGATATATTCCATAATAGAAACCATTTTCCACTTTTTGGACACTTTTCCATTTATAATAATGTTATTACACTTAAAGAGTAAAAACATTTTTATCGAGGTAATCATTAAAAGGGAGAACATGAGGTTAAAACTAAAAGATAATGTATAATAACATCACCTAAAATTGTCTAGAATTTTTTGGATAGTTTAATATATTTTTATATACATTCTATATTATAATTTTTTTCAATATAATACCACTTTTTCATGAAAAATAGTTTATATTACTTAATAAATTAAGTTATTCCAAGGGCACCTCTCCCCTCTATTATATAATTTCACCACCAATATTTTATTACTCACACTTCTTGATCAAAATAGCCCCTATAAACCCTGAAAAACCTCTCATTAACTTATTTTGATACATTATAGAGGTTTTAGTCTTTTAAAACGACCATATATAGGGTCCTTAAAGAGATATAAAAATTGATTCTTCAAAGAGGTGTTAATCATCTCAACCGAGCATTTTCATTTTACTAAATTTATTATCTCCTTAAATCATAACCTATACATTTCAATATAATAAAATAATTATATAAAAAATATATTAATTTAAGAACCTAATTAATCTTCTTTTCCATCAAATGCGGAATGGAATCATCATTCATGCATACATGTGGTCTATCACCTCTACATAGAGATGTGTTTCAATTTCCATCATGAACTCTCACGGTTATTTATAATGATTGATATAACACACACACACACACATATGTTTGAGTGATATTCATGAAATAATTATCACTATATAAACATATGGTTCTGTTTATTTTCTTACCCTTCCATCCGTTGGAATATGATAACATTGTTTGTGGGTATGTGTGGATTACCACCTATAAGAAGCAATGTGATTAAATTTTTCTTGTATTCTAATAATATATTATTATTTAGTTTTATTTAATTTAAAAAATAATAATAATGAAAATATTTTTATTATGTATATGATTGAACAATAACCCCTTCGACCAAAATCAACTTACCAATGAAAATTTTCAAATTTGAACTGAACATTCTCAAAAAACCTGAGGTTGACTTAACTGATTAATTAATAAAATATATCATTGAAATAAATTAAATAAAGGGTTTAATTATAAATATATAAAAATTTTAAATTTTATTAATCAAGTAAAAAATTAATATATGTTCATTATATTGGAGTTTAGGGACATACATAGTAATTATGGACTTGAGTTAAGGGATTTCGACTCAATTTTCCTTTATTGAGTCATGTTTTAATGTCATGAAACTATTTTATTTTATATGGTGTATTTAATAGAACTTTTAAATTTTATATCACAAATAAAATATAATTAATGGGATTTTAATGATTTAATTATTTTTATTTCATCATACTGGATTTAAATTCATAAGTTACCAAAGTAGTAAGAGGTTTATTTACATAATTCCCATTAATAAAGTTATAACACTTCATAATTGAATATGTTATGTCGATATTATCTATTAAATTAAATATGATTATATTATGTATTATTTCCTTTTTTTTCTTATCTTATAATTGATTCACTTGATCATTGTGTTGATCATTATATCTTAAATGATACGATATTTGCAAGGATTATTCTCTTCAATATTTTTTCATTAATTCAAGTATTGTAACATTAAAATATTTCTTTTTATGAAATTTATAAGCTAACTATTGAGATATTATATCATAATGGAATCTTTTATCATGATATTTAAATTTCCTTCAATGTTCTCATTTATATGATATATTTATGTAAATTTTATAAAAGTTTCAATAGCTTTCTGGGTCTCAATTTCATTTCATTGAGAATTAATTCATGTTATACACCATGAATTATTTTATATGGTGTACTTATTTAACAATGTATGTATTTTAACATAATCATTGATTTATGTTATTTGTTTTATAGTATATTGTTATGTTACTTCAATCAATGCATTTTTTATCCAATCATTCGAAAAGTTCTAAGGGTTTTCCATCTCAAAATTCCTTGTTTAAGACATATTTGTATTAATGTACCAATATTCATTTATATGGGTTATACAATAAAAATTTATATATAATATCTTGAAAATTTTTATAATCATTTAATTTTATGTTCCTGATTTGATTTATTTAATTCAAATGTTTCGTAGTTTTAAAAGGGTACAATGAGGGGATTTATTGAAACTTTAGTTTTAATGTGTTTAAACACTTTTAACAAATTATTTCTTCTATATTCTTTACATTATTTGAATAATGATCTTTTTTATACCTAAATGATTTCTTAATTTTATTTTACATGATCTTTTACCATATTTATAAATTTTTAAACAGAAATTTTATACCATTTTATGGATGGTTCACTTTTTAATCTCTTTAAAAAAGTTTTATAATAATGTTTATTTTTAAAATTTATGAAATTTATAGATTTCCAATCGTTTGGATAATTATTCTAATTGAATATTACGATATAATTTTCCTTGTTTATTTTAAATTGAATGATTTTTCACTGTATTCTTGAAATATTTATAAAAAATTACTAAAATGAAAGGGAATTTGCAGTGTTTCCCATAAAATTAATTAAATATTCTCTTAAATATATTTTTCTATGTGTCAATATCCTTTAATGATTCATTTAATCTATTGGGAATATTATCCTATGATACCTTCCATTATGGATTACTTTTGATTATTTTTTTAAACATATTTTAACTAAACTTGTTTCTTTTCCATGGGTAAATCATATTATAAAGGAATTCATATTTTTGTAAGAAGATTATAAATGTAAAAAAAATCTTCATTGTGTAATATTCAGGTTTAGTACATGGAAAATATTGAAAACGATCAATGATCCTGATATATATCATAATGATGGGTGATCCAGAAATATCTTATATGATGGTTTCACTACTAAAAAATAATCTTATACCAATGGTTACAAACCACTGGTAAAAGCCCCAAAACCATTTGTATACTCTATCCCAATGGTTCACTAAACCATTGGGATATGATCCATGGGTATATCCATATCCCAACGGTTCAAACTTGAACCATTGGGACAGTTTCCTGGATTTTCAAAATACCAAAGATTCAATTCAACCATTGGTAATTTTAAATCCCAACAGCTAATTACTCTGGGTATACAACTAGACCAATGGTTCAGTGAACCGTTGGTATACACCTATTTCAATGGTTCAGTGAACCATTACGATAGGTTGGGTGGTATGGGTATACACCAATAGTTTAAAAACCGTTGGTATATTGCCTACAGGGTACTCTATTCCAACGATTTCATTGAAACTGTTGGTATATAGTTATACCAATGGTTCTCAAACCGTTGGCATACACTACTCAATATTTATACCAATGGTTCATAGAGCCATTGGTAATTCCTCTTCTCTAAAAAAGAGTAGCCACCTCTTCCAGATAGACACTTCCAGCCATCCAGAACCTGTAAAAATAGGGATTCATCCTAAAATTAAATGCAAGGATTCAAACTACAACCTAAAATCATGCATGAAAACACACTGTAAACATAGAAAACACATAGAAAACAACTTGAAACCTTCAATCACACAAAAAAACACTGCGAACACCGAAAACACACAAAAAATAGAAAACAGGTAGGAAACCTGGAACCTACAATCACACAAAAACACACTGCCAACATATAAAACACATAGAAAACCTGAAATCACAAAAAAAAACACAAAAAATCACTAGAAACACATAGAAAATTCACTGCAAACACAAAAAAAACTCACATAAACTCACTTCAAATACCTGCAACCACATATAAAACACACAAAAACTCACTACAATCAAATACAAAAACTCACTCTATTCAAACACAGAAACCCTTAGGATGCAAGGATTCAACCTTGATTCTGATGAGTGTGTAACTCTTATGATGCAGAGATTAAACCTTGATCCTGATGAGTGTGGAATTCTTAGGATAGTGGGATTCAACCTTCATGTCTATGGAATTCCTTATGTAATCCACCTGGATTTGATGATGTGCCTACAGATGTGGGAATTCCCATGATTTAATGGAATCGACTATATGGACATTGAAACTCTATTTCCTTAGGAGCATGGAAATTGGATGATACTAGATGATGTTTCACTTCCCAGGATGTTTAAGAATTTACCATTATACCTGGTAGTATTTTATTTCTTAGGGGGAATTGGTTGTGGGCTTGCTGAAATTAGATTTCCTAGGGCCATTCACCTAGGAAACTGTGGTTGAACATACTACTTTGATACTAGATTTCCCCAATAGGATGGGAGTTGGTTTTAAATGATATACTAGTTAGAATAGTTTCACAACATGATCAGAGACACTTCAACACAAGACGAGGTAGGTGTGGTCAATCACAAGTGTCACATTAGAGCCTGAGGGTCAATAGTGATTTATTTATTTATATTAAATAGTGTATAAATTTATTTATCTAATAATATCACATACACAGACACACATTTACTAGTTATGTGTCAAACTATATTAGTGGTTCCCTACTATGTTGTACTCTCACCATGCTCGGGAGGCTATGACACTTTGGTCCCCGAGAAGAATTATTACTTGTATATAGGGTCAAATTGGGTAAAGGATCATTGTTACATGATAATGATGGACCGATTTAGATGGTTTAGTGATTGAGATGATGTGAGACTCAAGGATAGATTGGAGTCTCTTTCTTCCTTTTATATTCATTTTTTTATATATGGAACCAATCTGGTGGGAGACCAATGTGTGTTAGTTTTTATGTATTTAATTCTAGTTCATTTATTTATTATCATTTATGATCTAGTGTTTATATCATAGATATTGATTGGTTTTTTTTGTATATTGTTGTGCACTTTGATATGGGGTATAGTCTTCCAGTGGTACGGCCCTAGAACCTCATTGTTAATCGATATCCTCTAGTGTATGGGAAGGTTTTCCAATGGTCCAGTGGTGACTCCTGGATTTAGGCATCACTCAGTGGATATGGAATAGGGTAAGGATGTTACAAGGGAGAATATGATCAAGAATTATTCAATTACTCTTAGGGTTACACCTTAAAGCATGTGTATAGGATATACAAAAATTGGATCTAGGAATGATTTAGTGTTAAGATGAAGGGTGATAAAAAAACAGCTTAGTTTATGGTCTCATAACATTAACCAAAGGGGATAAACCTTAAGGTCATATAACCTAGAGTTTAGGGGTGTAATTTTTAAGGTCTTGTAGAAAGTAACAAGGGGATAAATAGTAAATAAATAAATAGGTGGAAAATGAACTTAGCATGTTTTCATAGTCTAGGGAATATTTGGAACACCTTAGGTATGAGTGCATAGATTTTAAGGTCATGGTGTTTGGACTAGTGTATTTCTATAATGATCATGATCATGTACATAAGGATGGTAAATTATACATTGGGAAATAATTACTTATGTGAATTTAGTATTTCCTTATCACCCAAGAAAAACTAGGTGAACGTCTCACACAGATATAGATTATACTCGGAGGAAGGGGCATCATTTGAGAATTTGGTTTGGCAAAGGCTCGACTTGAGTCTTTCACAATCCCTAAGATCTAAAATGGAATGAAAATTATGTTTGTAGCTAGGTCCAGTACATTATTTTTAGACATCACTATGTATCATGTATAGTGGGAATCAAGCCATACATTTTCCTAGAGGGCAGTGTGAGGTAGTCAGCTAAGAAACCTCACCCAAAGTCATCAAGTAAGTAGTGAGTTTTCTGACTTTAATCATAAAATTTCTTAAGTATCTCTTCCTGAACTGCTTAACTGTGTCGGTTCTCTTCAAGTTACATAGAGGAAAAAAACTTATATATACAAGAAAGATACACCTTCCGTCCTTTCAGCATGCCCCAAGCTTAAACAGGGTCCAAGGTGAGTGTAAAACGACCGAGGTCCAAGACGGGTTGAACCTGATGTCTAATGTGGGTGAAATATTCATCATACCTTTTGATCTGACATTGACTGTGAACACTCTTAGAATCTTCTGATATGGGTAACTATTCTCCGATAGACCTAGCTAGGATAGAGGCATCACAGGGAGATGGTAAGAATTTATCCTGAAATTGAATATACCATTGGGTGTGTATCAAATTTTCTGACCTTTTTTTATTCTTCCAGCCCTTTAGGGTGGTGGTGTCCCTATAATTCTCCTTGAACATATTGTGTCAGTGGAAGGATCATCATTTGTGCATCAATGATGTGTGTCATAGGAACACATTTCTATCATCCCTTGGGTCAAGGATGTAGTGAAATAACTAGCTACTACATTAACAGAAAATGGTAAATCCTCAGCAGTTAACATAATTGATATTCATTTGAAAACCTTATTTATATACATGGACTAACAATACTTATATGATTAATTATAGAAATTCCACCTCAAAGATCAAAGATCCCAGATCCTTTGACCTCAGAATCTCTTCCCATAGAAGCCATCTATACACCATGCTCACCAAGGGATGCGAGTACGAGTCCCTCACTCACCACCTTATTCCTGAATACATATATGTTCCTCGACTAGGCCTAGGATAAAGTTCAGAGTACTCTACATTTCAATAAAACAATTAGGTGAAAAGTGTGGGGAGAGATATAAAGAGTGATCTTAGAGGGTCCCTTTAAAGATCTCAAGGACCATTTTGACAACTTCTTGTACATGTTCATAACCCTCAGCTCCAGTGGATTTGAATATCAAGTACTACATGCTAGGGTGAAGGAGGTGGTCACCATTAGGGAGGATAATAGGTACTTTTAATTAAATCTATAAGTAGTGGATGTTTCATGTTTGTCTATACAACATCAAAATAATGCCCTAGAAAAATTCTCTCAGTATGAATTGGAATTAGTGACTCACCAAAATTCATTCAATGTTGGGAGTGTTGAAATTTATAAGATTCAATTGGAGTTTTCCCAACTATGCTACATGTTGAATGTTGAAAATAAGGAATTAGGAGAACAGTTTAGGCTCCATGATGTGGAATAGTAGTCCAGACATGATGTTTCTACCAAGGTAGAGTCACTATGATAGGCAGCAGTGGTGGGGACTACATCAATTGAATAATTACGTCAATCTGTATCTTCTCTGGGGTAAAAGATAGCACATCTCATGGAGTCTTATTATAACATACTATAATTATTTTTTATTCATAGGAAACCACTTTTATCTAGGTAATTATGTGAAATATTCCAATAATTGGAGATTACTCCCTTATTTTGAATTATCAACATAGAAAAACATTTGAATTCCATGTGTACAAAATAGTATTAAGAGCCTCTATAGACCCTTAAACACTAACATGATTATTCGGTCATATATTTCCAAGAGATTGATTATAACTATGTTCCATGGGAGTCATGGACTCTAAGGATGGTAAATGAAAGGAAATATATTAACATAGTAGACCTATAGATATAGTGTTCACAAGCCACCTAGGTTTAGAGAAGGGTCTTTTGTGATTATATAGAAATGAAATCACCATATCACTAGGTCTCCAAGTGGATAAGATACTTATTGGGATATTAGTGGTCTAACATATGTCTTATAATTGGAATGATATGTGTATCGACTAGATATGGGTTTAGATCAAGTAAAATATTCCAAAGAGGATTGGGCCTTGTAGTGATAGGTGTGGCAATTATATGTCTAGAGTTTGATGATGAAATAATTATGAGGATGGATTGGAATCTTTGTGGGTTATTAGAGTGGGATGGTACATATGAGTCTATAAAATTTATTATGAAAGGTTTTACTCCCTTTAATGATTCAAGAGTTCAACTAAGGAGATGAAGGATGTGATTCTAGTGTGGGTATTGGGTATTGTCAGAAATATTGGCATTATAATGCTAAGAGGCTTGGTGTGATTTAGCTTAGGATGTAACTTGGTTAGTGGGGATGGTTTATAATATATTATTTTGATGAGGTTCTTTACCGGATTATTGATAATATAATTAAGGAATGGTTGACATGATGAGAGAAGACTATAGTGTGTGGGATGAGGATTATGGTCAGTGAGTAGCGACTAGGATGGGTCCGAGGGACCCTAGAGGATTCCCATGTGGATGAGATAAGAATGTAGATGGGTTCTACATGGTGTGTTTGGGTTACTAGAACAATCATGAGGTGAATAATACTATTTTTCTAGTTGGATGATCAGATATGCATCGAGGCATGGAATAATCCTTGAGAGATGAGTCTAGACTATGTGACTGAGAGGATAAACTAGTGTGGTGGTGAGGACTTATAAGCATAGGCAGACTTGGTTTCAAGGAATGTTCCAAGAATATCATATAGTATTTGAGGTCATCATGAGTTAATTATTTATTTTTTTGGGTATGATACTAACTTGAGTCTCAAGGACTCTAGTGGATTCCTTGGTGTAAGATATACGAGTACCAAGAGGACTAACATGTTGCACTTAGACGGTGAGACATTATTGAGATGGGGGTATAGGTCCCAAGTGACTAGAACCTTGTACGTATCTGGTGAGCTATGATATGAACCGAATTTCCTTGTTTTTATTTCATACACATGTTGGGTGAAAATTTCTAACAAGTATAGGGATATATCTTAACCAATGACAGCACCTTGAGTGATAAGGTGTTGGAAGGACCCTTACTTGAGTGATAATGAAGTTATCATATTATAACATGATATCTAACCCTACCATGATTGATAAGCTAGTGGTCAAGATAATGGCCTCAAATTGAATGATAAGGTTCTAGATGAACCCAACCATGAGTGATAATGGAGCATTTGGAATCTGATATTATACCTACCATGGTTAATATGGTATTATTTTAAAAAATGGATTTACATTTATCATAATTTATTAACATGGATGTTTGTTGAATGAGAAGGTTGGTATGTGATATATAGTGGTATGAGACACTAACTTTAGTAGTATGGTAGATGTTGGTAGTTGAGTGATGACCTATATTGAGTGATAAGTATTAGTTTAGGGCTTAGATACATGGCTCTATCCTACAGATTCAGGTTGTGGTTGAGTAATCATTGAAACTCCCTATTTAGAGTATTTGGGTATAGGATGGGTTTCATGTATGATGGTACAATGATGCAAGTTTTTTATTCAAAAAAATGTATCTATGATTGGGTATCATGGAAACCTATTTATCACACTCTGACCAAATACACATGGAGTCTTGGTGTACTAGTTGGAACATGACATCTGACAGAATATGTGTGTCTATTTATTTTTATAACATTTACTTCGCTCAGGTATACATATACATGTAAAAATATATTTGTGTCTCGTTGGTTTAGAAGACAGCGCACCTCCGTTGGAGGGGTTTTATTATAAAATCACGACATTACTTTATCACAAAATTCATTTATTTATGTTTAAAATTTATTCTAAAACTCATTTATCACAAATCAAATGTAATAAGTTAAGCAACTAGATATACATAACTATCATTGTGAGTTTTCGAAGATAGTGCACCTCTGTTGGAGGGGTTTTATTATAAAAATATGACTTTATTTATCAAATAAAACAATTGTATTAAAGAATAGTTATTCAAGATATTCAATTCAATATAATTAAGAAAAATTAAGAAAGAATCTAAATTCAATTTAATGAATTCTTGAATTAAAGAGGCTAGGAGAGGGACCTTACCTCAAGGTAGAATCAATCTATCCACTTAGGCTCTTGGAGCTTTCTAACTAAAAGATGATGCTCCCCCACTGGGTATACGCACCTTCACACACATGAAAGGACACCTAGCCCCTATGAACACACCCGCATGGCCATGATCATGTGAAAGGGGATCCTTGCACATATGCTTATATGCATATACCAGTCTCCACACACCTTTGTATGCAATTATATATATATATATATATATACATGGTCACACCTAGACCCATACGTGAATAATCACCGCCATGGTTGACTATACACATAATGGGGGAAGCCACATACATATACTTACTTACCTATGCACACGTAGGTGAGTCTCCCTTGACATGGCGACTCGAAACTAATGAGCAGGGATCAAAACACTACAAAAAGGATATTAGGAAGCTTAAAACACATAAAGGATGCTACATAATTAGTGAGAAACCGACCAACGACATTGAATCCTTACCTCAATTGGAATTTGAGATCCAAATCCACCCAACCCAACACAAAACGATCCAACACACTTCTAAAAACATAATATGGAGTCAAAAACACTAAAATCCCAAAATACATGAGGTGCGAGACAATTAGTAACCATAGAATCTTACCTTAAATCAAAGTCGGTGGACTAAATCAATCTAAACCCATTCTGGCCCCCTTTGTAGAATATAACTACTCTCTGTCCATAGAAAGTAGTAAAATACCTAAGTGGCCAATGTGATAAAGAAAATAAAATAAAAACTAAACTAAAACATACCTTTCTCCTATGACTATACACATCACCACCCAACATATAAGAACCACAATGCCCCATGGGTAAAATCATGTTCCTACAAGAAAGGGGGAAATAGATCCATATTTCAAAATGATACTATCAAATAGTATATTCCTATTAATTAACAATTAATCTTCCAATTAATGGTATATAATCAGTTTGGCTCGAGTTTTAGCTTAGTTTGGTTTTGTTCAATACAAGTTTGTTTGAGAAATTTCAATTAGATTTAGTTTGTCTTGTTTTTGTTTATATTATCTTGGACAATTTCATTCATTTGGGTTCAATTAGATCATGGAATTAATAATAATTAGTCAACCCATATTAATAATTATATACATTGGTTCCATATCTAGAGTAAAAAATACATATAAATGAATGATATCATATAAGGAAAATCATAAGAGGGGTAGGATGTAAAGTAGTCTTATTCATGAAATTCATTCATAATATAGACTTTTCATGGGAACATAAATCACCAAAATCCCCAAATTAAATTGGGACAAACAAAGAGGGAAGAATAAACCAACCTCAAATGGTGGAAAATGGTGAAAGATGATCCAAGATGATCCAAACTGCTTTGCGTTCAGCAGTATATTCCAAATCATGTATGAGGTGGACCTGAAAGAACCTTGATACACCCTAGAAATGAGGATCAAAGTTATATAAGTGGAAATTATAGAATCTTATAAGAGTAGTATAAAGTCATTGTGAATATCAAGGATTTTTGACTATATGTGAAAACTAAAAGGGTGAAATATCTTTATAGTTTACTATAACCGATTAACAAGATTCATAAAGAAAAAAAATCAATATATCAAGAGAGATTAAAATTATTTGAGGTTGAGAAATATTCCCACAATATGAAGTGCATAGATCTTGGACCAAAACTGAAAGAATCTAAAATCAACCCAAGATGATCCTCCCCAAGGAACTGAGAAGAAAATTATTACAACTCAAATCACATTGAAGATTTTATAATAAAAATAGATTCATACTAGTAAAAAAATAAATATTTAGAAAATTTGGAGAGTCCTTCACTTCATCCTTATGGAATAATGTACCCCACTACCCTAATAAATTTATAATTGCTAAGTCCTTTTTATTTGTAAGTGTTGTACAAAGATCAAAGTCTATGAAAAACCTAGATATATAAAATATAAAGAAACTCACTAATACATTAAGGGTGGATGTGAGAATTTGTATGAAGAGTAGTTCCACAAACCAATCCCAAAATTATGCTAAATATATCCAAAGACATCAATGAAATAAATATTTAAAAACAACCTCAATGGAGAAAGAAACAATATTTTTTGTAAAATATTGGTGTTGTTGGATGTTTGGGCACATGGAATTTGATTATTGGTATAATATATATACTCATATAAGTGGTATAAGAGAATAAAAATTTTTATCATAGTTAAAACTAAGAAAAAAACTGTTGTTCAAAATTATTTTTCACATATGAAGAGAAATTTATCTCTTAGAAACATATTTGAAAGCCCTGATAATTTTTGTGAATATTACAATGTATATGGAAACTATTACGAGGAATTTTGGTATATAGACACTCAAAATGAGGTATATGTTAATGACAATAGGATTCCATGATTGAATAAGTAGGAAAAAAGAAAAAAAAAGTCTACCTTGAGGTGTCAACTGAAGAAAAAAGTAGAAAAAGACACTCCCAAGTGGTCATTGAAGAGAGATGATCATCATGGGGTTTTAGTAAGGAGAATATGCTTCTATTCTGGTAAGAAAGGCTACATCATAGTCTATTTAAAAATTTTTGAGGGTGTGAATTGATGATAAAGGATGTTTTTGTTGGTTCCCACTTACCCTTAAAGTAGATTTTCAATAAAATAAAAAAATGGATTGTAGATAGACTGTTTAAAAATAGAAATAAATATCTACAAAGTTTATGATAGAAAATTTGAACTGAAAATGAAAACCATCCAAGAAAGAGATTGTATAATTGGATTAGTATTTTACATTTTTGAAGAAGATCCTAAGAGATTTCCTATGGAAAATCAAAATCAATTGAAGAAGTTTTTTGAAGGTGTAATTATGTTGTTCGTGGAACTATCATATGTATAACTTTGATTCCTAGTCAAAACCATTTGATTATTAGTAAGGGAAAAGAGGCAATGTTTTCATGTTCTAAATTAGCTGCTACAAATGGATCCAGACCTATGAAGAAGGTTGAGCATGATAAGAAATAATGTTTGATCATATACTCTAATGAGATATATAAATATAAACCAAAAAATGGAAAACATTGAGAGTTCTCTTATTTATCATATGAATATGAAATTTTCAAACAATAATAAACATGTGAAATAAGATAAAACAGTGTTTCCTCAACATAAACATGTTTAGAATGTGAGAAATAAGAATGTTTAAAGAAAATAAAACACTTTTAGCTACAAAGAAAAGTGTTCCGGTGTTGAGAGAAAATACTCAGTCAGTGTTATAACTTAGAAGTTGATAACCCACTTTATTACCATACTTTTTGATATAAAACAACACTCGAATAGAAATGTCACATAACACGAACTTCACATATTTATTTTCTGTGAAGGAAAATAATTTTTCAAAATGAATCCTTCGTATAGTGTTGTTTTTCCATTGAAAAAATCAACATAGAGAAAATAAGAAAATACATTCTTGTTAATCACATATCTAAAAAAGGTTCAACACTTTTTCTATGAGTTAATGCCATATTTATAGGGAACTTTTCATCTAGATAACACTTTATAATTTAATAAAATATGGTTACACATTCAACTGTATGTGAATCCAAAAAGAACAACACATTTATCCATAAACCATTTTCCATTCACATGCATCATGTACACATTAAAACATTATGTATTATATAACACTTTCATTTTTAAATTATAACACTCCATTCACATGACAACTGCACCCATAAAGCATCAATAGTATGAATAATTCAACACATAAAATATTCTTAACATTTTTTTGAGATCCAAATGATTTCACATAGAATATGATATTCTTTATGAAACTAGAAACACATTATATAATGTTCACTTAAATCACAAAGAAATAATGTTCTCGTGGTATCTTCTACGTGAACTTCCAATGATTTATATCTACAAACACTATAATGATAACTATTTTTATGTTTTTAGAAAACAAAAATCAATCATATATCTCAAATAAATGAAACAATATTAAAAGATACAAATTGAATAAAAAAACTCAAACTAAACAATGAATCAATTAACCATACCAGAAGAATATTTGGGAATAACTGCCAAAGAATACTTGAATCATAAAAATGTATAATGGGATGTTCGACCAGAGGGGATCCTTGACCTAGGTGGGATGCTCGACCAGAGGGGGTTCTCAACCTTCTCAACCTAGGGGGATTTCTGTCGGGTGAGAGAAAGCTCGACCTAGGGGGATTCACGTTGGGTGAGGGAAAGATCGACCTAGGGGGGATTCGCATCGGGTGAGGGAAATCTCGACATAGGGGGGATGTGAGACCTCAGAGGGGATGCTCAACTAGAGGAGTATGAGGATGGGGATGCATGATAAAATTGAGCAGGGAGCGATGAGTAGAGGGTGGAAAGTGGTGAGCGGCGAGTAGCGAGCGGTGAGCGGCGAGTGGAGTTGGAATGGGAGGAAGGAAGTGCGAGGGGGATGAGAGTAGTAGTGAGGGGGAGTCAGGATGGGAGTAACAACGAGGGGGAGTCAGGAGGGGCGGTGCTGTAGGGATGGAGAATTGGGGCGTGAGTAGAAGTCTGAATGGGAGAAGGGTCACATTGGAGAGGGGGTTTTAGTTAGGTCTATCCCAATGGTTCTCATGAACTGTTGGTATTAAGACTCTTTTTTCCAAGAGTTTACTAAAACTGTTGGGAAAACCCAAATAATATTACTCTATAACAACAGTTTCACAGAACTGTTGGTATAGACTCCTTATCCCAATGGGTTTTTCAAACCTTCGGTAAAGAAGTATTGGTATAGGTGGTATTTCCACCAGTTTTGTGGCTAATATATCCCTCCAATTCATTGGGTATTAATCCTTTCCATTAAAAGAAAGCACGAGGTTGTTAAATGGGGATGTTTATGATATGAATTTAACTATTCTCCCATTATTTCTAACAAAATTGAATACATATAATATAGATTATTTTCTAGGATAAAAACATTTTAGGATCAATATTGATGAGTGAAAGATCCTCCATCACAATATTGTCTAGTTTGGATAACTCCTTCATGACTTTGTTCTTCAGTGGGGCTAACTTCCCACCAGGGTGTCTAACTACCCATCCCCCTTCTCAAAATTCATTTTTCAGGGGAGGGGGATTTATGGGGATTATATACCCTTTCTCATCACCATATAAGAGTTTATATGGGAAAAGGGATAATGAATCTTGGTGTGACACACATATGTCATGTCGTGACACCCTGTAACTAGTAACCTTGACCCATATGACATGTAGTGTAATAAATTTGGGACTTAAAATATATACACCTCAGTCTTATCACTAGAAATAAAAGGATTAATATAACCTATGATACCAATAATAGGATCTTCATTGGGTCTACCGTACCCTCCATCATAGTGTTGTCCACTTTGGGACACACTGTCATGGTTTTGTTCTTCAGTAGGGCTCACAACCCAATAGGGTATCTCACTTACCATCCCCCATATGAAAAGGACTTGTTTTAGGTAGGGTTGGTTGTTCGTTATATTACATTTCCTAGAACCCTCCATGCACCTATGTGGTACAAGTGACAAGGAGTCACTACGTGACACTCATATGTCAAATTGTGACACCCCAAAGCTAACAGCCTTGACTCATTTGGAATGAATTATATTTCATTTGGGAATCCAACAAACATGTTTTATCTATGAGTTTTTGAAGTTTTGAATGGTTCCATTGATAAATATTGATACCATATGGATCATTATTAATAATTCTTATAAATATTAACTTTGTGAAATCATTATTATATGTGACATGTTTAATGATCCCTAATTTGATTAGTATGAGTTATTTTATGATAATTCGATTTAAAATTATTATGAATTTTTACCTTGATATTCATCTTATGATCACTGATGACATTCAATTTTGAATTCTTATGTTTTCCCTTACAAAGAGTTTGATCCCCCTTATTATGTTTTCTAATTTACCAAGTTTTGAATAATGATGTAAAATGAATTTTGACTATAAATGTTTCATTTGTGAATAATGTTTTGGGGGATACTGAATTTTTTTTGAAATAATAAAAACATGATATTATAGAAAAAATAATCACTAGTCATGGTTATTCTATGTAAAAGACTATCCTAATTTTCTAAATATCTATACCAAAATGTTCATTAGGTAGATAAGAGACCTAATATTTCTATTTAATGTTTTATGTTTTTGGTGGATATATATAGGTTACAATTTTCATTATCAATTCCAAAAAATTTAATATTATGTTTTTAGAATTGTATCCGAGACTGTGGGATTGTAGATCTTTTAATTTTTATCATTTTAGGGCTTTGATAACTATGGATTTTTTTTATGTTTTTATATTATGTCAAAATAGGAGTTATGGATTCTACCGTTGGTTTATAAGTTTAATTTTATTATATGTTTAATGATATAGAAACCACTTTTTTTGTTTTCTATTATATGATTATTTTAGGAGACATTTCTAGTGTTTAAAAAAATGTACATATAAAAAATATGTCTGAATTTTTTGAAAATAAGTTAAAAAGTGTTTATAGCCATTAGATTTAAGAGGATCTATAAGGTTGAGGTAATTATAATTAATATGTATAAAAGGGTGATTAAGTTCTAGAAATATATAATTTATTATGTAGATAACCATGTTATTGAAATGTGATTTGGTGACCAAGTGATTAAAGTTATTTTTGAATAAGTTCACTATATTGGGAACAATACATGATTAAAGTAAGTGAAAATATTTTTTCTATAATAAATGATATTATTTTAGCAAATAAGGATGAATTATCTTTTACAATAATATATGATATTATTATGGATTTGTGGTGATTTTGGTTATTTAATGAAAAGAGTATCATATTTAATAGATAAATGTTATGTTGAATGTGGACGGATATATGATCAAATCAGGATATTCAATGCATTTTAATCTATTTTGGGTATATTTTGATGATTTATACAGTTATATATATGTAAAATGTTTTTAGTTTAACATTTGGTGTTATTATTGAGGCATTTGACGTTACTATAATATTTCCACTTATAAAGGATTGTATATGTTGGATATTATATTTTGCTAACATTTTTTGTAATGTCTCAGATTTTCCATGTATTATTTTTAGATATTATATAGAATTTTTTTGAGACCATACCTTTCGACGGCGTGCGATTCCGACGCCCGGAGTGCCTGGAATAAATGTTTGAAATAAATTAAAAATTTTAAATAGCGCACGTGAGCGGTTTTCCTATAACAGTGAAATATTATTTAAATGGGTTCCCAAATCAGAAATATGAGGGTTCCAATGCATTCAGAGCAGTGGCTTTACCTTAGGTGGGGCCTAACATCGATAGGTGCGGGTCGGCTGCGAGAGTTAGTTTTTGGAAGTTTAATGGAACTAAAATAAAATAATAATTTATTTTATTTAAAAGTTTCCTTTCTACGCAGCGACCTAATTCCTCCCTTTTAAATACCTGTTTATGGAAATTTTGCAGGGTTAGCTTTATAACCCTAGGAATTGAGAGAGAGGATCTTGGAGCTTTGGAGGAGAACCCGTTGGCGGACGACGACGATGCAACTCAGATCTGACGAACCTTTCCCACGAACACGACACAATGATCGTTCTTCAACCACATCGAGGTAGGGGTTATTATTTTGATTCTTCTTTCACCATTTCTGGATTTAATGACAAATGTAGATCAACCAAGAACATTTTGATCCATGGATCGTGCGTTCTTGCGGGTGGGTGTTATTTTCCGTTTCTAACGGGGTTTGAGTTGGGAATTTTAATTGTGATAATTGTTGAATTGTTGTTTTGATTCACCTTGTTTAATTCTTCTAACAAGAGAAAATCAACGTCGTGACGAACGATGGTGGAGGTTCATTCCTCATTTTGGTTTATTGAATTTTCTTCCTCTCTTCTTCGCTTTCTTCGCATTCTTCGTGGGATGACGAACAAAAGATCATTGCGTGCCTGTTTCACAACCCAACGATCCCAAATTGAATATCCTACATCGCAATGACCTAGAGGAGGTGCGAAAATGATGGAGGACGACGAATCGAATTGGATCGAGAGATACCATTCTTCGAGAGTTCTTCGTACAGATGGATTAATAAGCATTTCAGAGCGATCGGAGGTCCAAAACCAACGGAATCGGCTACGTGATGTCAGGGCGACCAAAACCATTGAGTTTCATGGAGATCAGACGGTTGAATATAAGAATGAAGCATCCCCTAAAGCACTAGACGAAGAACTGCATTTTCTAGATATTTCCAAAGAACACGACGTGTATCCCGAAGAACACGCCATGTGGACCGGCTCAGCGGCGGCTAGGGTTTTGGGTGTCTGACAGGCATCACACGATGTGTGACCCCAGTCACACGGCGTGTTGGACCTTCCCTGAAGCTCGGTGTGTATTTTGGGAAGTACACGGACACAGAATGGACTACACAGCTTTGGAACATAGAGTGTATACCCTACGCAACATGGCATAGGCGACTACGTGGGAATCGGTGTGTATCCAAGGGATACAAAGACATGAGGTGGAGTACACGGCCGTGTACTCCACCACACGGCCTGACGAGGCCAGTAATGCGGGTCACCCCGTGTGCCGGTTACACGGGATGGCACACGCGGGATAAAAGCTATGTACAGGCACATGGCCACATACACGGATCCAACCCCAGTTACTCGGGCATGACATGTGATCTGTACTAAATGACATGCACTGACTTTTCTACACGACCAACCTTGCGACACGGGCCATTTTACACGGGCAGTACCCGATGTCAGAAGACATGGTGTGTGACACTAATACACGTCATGCACTTTTTTTACATGGATTGATCTTCTTGTCCACTGTATATTGTACATATTTCATTTGGGTTAGTGCCCCTTTTTCTTGTTCCCCTGAAGGTCAGGTATCATTTCCTTCTATAGAAGTATGATCCCTTCAACATGAATTTCTGAGATAAAGTCATGCATCCCTCCGAGAGGCTTAAACCGAGATCCTCTATCCATTCTTGACCCTAGTTAGAGTCAAGTATCGACGTGACCATCTATACAGGGCACCGATCCTCTACCTAGCAGGTGAATCTGGAAGAGTCGTGGTATCTGCCAAGGCCCTAGAAGTGATCCTCATCTGTGTATCATGATATCTCCCCACTCAAGAGTGTGTTCTCATGGAATGAGTGTATCCATCTATTATGGCCTTTCCCGATGAACAATACTTCTCAGATGAACCTCATCAGAGCTATCCGACTCATGGAGTGAGTTCTCCCAGAATGAGTGCTTCATGGAACCTTCGAACTGAATTCCTAGCAGGGGTATGCAGTTGTGCGACTTGTCCCTAGACTGTGGGTCTGGGTTTTTAGTATATCTAGTTTGTGTTCTCCTATTATATGTTTGGTAGACATATATTGCATAGAGCTGACTGTTACTTTCCTTTGTGTATTGCTTTGTGGTTTTTGGGGTCCTCTACTGAGTATTGTTATACTCAAACCTACACGGGCTTTGCCCGCACATGTCGTGTCTTGTGCAGACGAGCATCCTTTGGACAGAGTCCAGGGCGGACCAGGACATGACTGAGATTTCTGAGTTCCCTATAGGCTGAGGTGTTCTTATGGCTACGAGTAGCAATCCTAGTATCTCTTTGTGTTTACAGGTTGGACTTTGTAGTTTTCCGACTCTTGTTTTTGGTGGGATTGTATTCTGGCCCGGTTTACTTCCTGTACTTTACTTTCCATCGTACTCTGTTTGTTGGGTTTAGTTTTATGCATCCATTTTGTTCCTTAGTGGTTTTTACATTTCAACATTTTTGGTCTTGGAGATGTGTGAGTGTGTACAAGTACTTAGGCAATGCCTCCCATGTTAGTAATATGCCTACTCGGTCCTATTCACCAGCCCATGGCCTATTGTAGGCGGGCTTGGGGAGTCGCGGAGTGGGCTCCATTAGGACGGATCATGAAAGAGTGGTATCAGAGGTGTTCTATTCTACCTTAGGAATTAGATTATGTGAGATTGGGTTGGGGTAATAGTGTTAATTGTTTAGATCTTGGCTTTCAGGCCAGAGACTCAAGTGTTAGTGCGGGCGACCGATGTATCCATACACCAGGACTCTGATAACCTGGTTTTCGAATCGGTACATGAAAAAACTAGTTGCAGGGAAGTAAAAGAATGGTACATGCATCATATAAGAATGGGCAGTGTTTTCCATTTCATTTGTTTCATCTATCTAGATATACTCATTGACCATGGTACATCTTCTTTCCTTACAACATGCATCCATGACGCATACCCGCTAGGATTCAGTAGCGCGATCAAAAGGATAACCCCCTCAGTGACGCGGCTTCGATAGAGGGACCAGTTCCCCAAGCGTTGCCACCAGGTGGTGTACTTGTTGGACCACCACCAGTAGAGTAGCCTGTGGTACCTATAGTACCGAAAGATGAGGGGCTCATGCTGATCACACTCCACGAGTTCCAAAGATAGAGACCCCTCAAGTTCCAAGGCGAGCCTGACCCTCAGGTGGTTGAGGACTAGCTTGAGGTAGTGACCAGAGTTTTCTGTCTAGTGAGGACACCAGCAAACCAGATGGTGATCCTAGGAGCGAGCCTTCTTCAGGGTTCGATGGGACGATGATGGAGTATGACCACACAAACTCACAATGAGGAGACACTTTCGTGGATGGAGTTCGAATGAATCTCTAGGGAGGAGTTCTCTTCCGGTTATGTTGAGTACAATGTGCATCCAGGAGCTTCTTCAGCTCCAACAGGGCAGTTTGACGGTAGCTGACTATTCATCATGGTTCACCAACCTTGCTAGGTACTGGATGGATATGGCTAGGGATTAGTAATTCAGAGCTCAGACCTTCAGATGAGGTCTACGATGGGACATCCAAGCTAGTGTCACACCTCTATGCATTTCGACTTATACTGGAGTGCTCAAGAGGGCCTTGGTGATCGAGAGCTTCTTGGAGGATCAGAGACAGTCCACGGCAGTTAGCAGTAGGTAGACAGGTGAGGATACCTCGGTATCAGGGAACAGATGTCAGGCACAGAGATCAGGGTGTGGGAGACGTCATAGGAGGACCCAGGCCAGAGGACCGACAGTCCATGGCTCTCAGGCTGGATCCAGTCAGCCTAGGGAGAAGCGATGTTATGTGTGCGAAGGTAGTGGACATCTTGCTAGAGATTGTCCGACCCATTGAGCTACTGATAGGGAGGCAGTGGATGGACCACCGGTGTAGAGGAAGATAGTGGAGCAAATAGACCCCCAGGCTACAAATGTGGAGGAGGTGTAGGGAGAGTTTCAGGTGGTGGAAGATGATTCTATTTACATCCACCACCACCCTCAGGAGGTCTGCACCAGGCTCAGGGAGCTGGGGGACAGGGGCGGGGACAAATTCATGTGATCAAGGCATATGACCCAGGGACTCCAGGGATGATCCGAGGTACGATTTGTATCTTCTCTACCTTAGTTTTTGTATTTATAGACACAGGTGTCGATTATTCCTTCCTTGCCACATGTCTTGTGCGAAACTTTGAGATTCCAGTAGAGTCGTTGACTCGATCCTTACACTTGGATACACCTACGGGAGGAGACTCGATGATCACACACCTTTGTAGATAGTGTGATCTTACCCTTGGAGGTGTGAGTTTCGTTTGGGACCTCTTCGTGGTAGTATCGAGGCCTTACGACGTCATTCTTGGTATAGATTGGTTATCTTCGGTCTATTCCCATATTGACTATTTTAGGCGAAGAGTGTGGTGTGTCTCTGCAGTGATGGGAAAATGTTTTATTTTTTCAGAGAAAAGGAAACCCAATATACACAGAATGGGATCATGCATAAGAGGGTGCATCCGATCACTCATGAGTTGCTTAGCCTTACCCTCAGAGCAGTAGATGATATGAGCTCCCAATTCCCAGCAGTATTGGTGGAGTATGAGGATGTCTTTACCGAATATGTTCTAGGGTTACCTCCCTGCCAAGAAATCGACTTCCGCATCGACATACACCACAGGCGACACCGAATTCCTCACCAAAATATCAGATGGCTCCCATAGAGCTTCGCGAGCTGAGGGTGCAGATGGAGGATTTCTAGAACAAGGGTTTCGTAAGACCCAGCGTTTCACCCGACGCCTGGACCAGGTGACAGTGAAGAATAAGTATCCACTGCCGAGAATCGACGACCTCTTCGATCACCTAAGAGGGACACAATGGTTCTAGAAGGTTGACCTTCGATCAGGTTATCACCAGTTACGAGTGCAGGAAGAGGATACACTGAAGATAACATTCAGATTCTTCTATGGCCACTATGAGTACTTGGTGATGCCTTTCGGCATGACAAACTCCCCCACAGTGTTCATGGTACTTATGAACTGGATCTTCTAGGCGTATTTAGACCGGTTCATAGTGGAATTTATCGATGAAATCCTTGTGTACTCAGCGTCAGAGGAGGAGCACACGAGACACCTGCAGATGGTTCTGAACATACTCCGGGAGCACTAGCTTCAAGTGAAGACCTCGAAGTACCAATTATGGATTCAGGAGATCCACTTTCTGGGACATGTCATCTTAGCCGATGGAGTAGCTATGGACCCAACCAAGGTGTAGGAAGTGTTATCATGGGATCCACCTCGGAGTGTGATGGAGGTACGAAGCTTCTTTGGGTTGACAAAATATTACCAGAGATTTATTCCTGATTTCTCCCAGATATCAGCACCGATGATTTCCTTGACCAGGAAGGGGAAATGCTTCATGTGGATAGAGAATTGCCAACAGGCTTTCCAGCAGTTGAGATAGAGTTTGACGAGTGCCTTGATTTTGAAATTGCTGGAGGAGGGTGTCGAGTACGTAGTTTTGTGCGACACATAAGGAACTGGGCTTGGTTGTGTCCTGATGTAGATACAGGAAGTGATTTCTTATGGTTCACGCCATCTTAGGCCACATGAGTAGAACTATTCGACTCATGATCTCGAGTTGGCAGCGGTAGTCTTCGTGTTGAAGATGCGGCGACACTACCTTATGGGCGAGTGATTTATCGTCTACTCTGACCACAAGAGCCTCAAGTACATCTTCTCACAGAGGGATCTAAATATGATATAGAGGAGTTGGCTAGAGTTACTCCAAGACAATGATTTCGAGATCATCTATACTCCTAGAAAGGGGAACAAGGTGTGGGATGCTCTTAGAAGACGGCCGAGCTCACAACTATTGAGTGAGGCGACAGAGCAGTTAGCCATGTTGCAGATATCCTTCGTGGACATAGATGATGCAACTTACCTATAGTTGATGGTTGTCTCCCATCCACTCTTACTGTGAGTTAGGGAGGCACAACTTGTTGATGTCAACTGTGAGGCTTTATGTGCTCAGTTATCCATAGGACATGCTGCTGATGGATATTCGCAAAGTGGGGAGCACATACTTCTTTCCAGAGGACGCACTGTTTTACCAGTTTCATTGTGAGAAGAGGTCCTGAGGGTCTTTCATACATCCACCTTGGTGGTACATCCTGGAGTGGTGAAGATGTACCAGGATCTCCGACGATAGTTCTGGTGTCCAGGTATGAAGAATGTAGTAGCAGAGTTCGTTTCTTGATTCCTTACATGCCAACAAGTGAAGGATGAGCACCAGGTTCCAGCAGGATTAGCTCACCCCTAGAAGTTCCAGAGAGGAAGTGGTATGGAATATCAATGGACTTCATGACAGGCGTACCACAGACTTAAAAGGGGCATGATTCTATCTGGGTGATCATTGACCGACTCACCAAGTCGGCCCACTTCCTAGCTATCAGGGAGCAGAGTTCCGTAGAGAGCTTATGACGCCTCTACATGCAGGAGATAGTTCAGCTTCATGGCTTCCCTTTGACAATAGTCTCGGATCGAGATGCCTGTTTCACATACTGGTTGTGGAAGGGATTGCAAGAGTCTTTTGGGACTTATCTACGCTTGAGCATGGCATTCCATCCCTAGAACGATGGCCAGATGGAGAGGACCATTCAGGTCCGGGAGGATATGTTGCAGGCCTACATCTTGGACTTTGGTCGCAGTTGGGAGGACCACCTACCACTGGTGGAGTTTGCATACAACAATAGCTACCACTCCACCATTCGTATGGCACCGTTGGAGGCTTTATATGGGAGACCATTCCAGTCACCGCTTTGCTTGACCGACCCCGGAGAGTCCGTACTCATGGGTCTAGAGTTGGTGCGAGCTACCACCAAGAAGGTGCTAATCATCTGAGAGCGGATGAAGACTGCATAGATCCAGAAGAAGTATTATGCTGATAGATGATGGAGACCTCTAGATTTTGAAGAGGGAGACCATGTCTTTCTTCGGGTCTCACCTCGACGGTGGTTACAGAGATTTGGCTGGGGCGGAAAGATATCTCTGAAGTTCATCGGACCTTTCCAGATACTTTGTAGAGTTGGAGAGGTGGCATACCTCCTAGCTCTACCACCACAGTTTCATCAGTTACATTATGTATTCCACGTGTCTCAGTTGAGGAGGTACGTGCATGACCCATCGCACATCATCGACTGGGTTGAGATGGACATCGAGGATGGAGTGAACTTTGCTGAGTACCCAGTGGAGATCAAGGATTGGCAGGAGAGGTTCATTTGTGGGCAATCGATTCCCTTGGTGTGCATCCGGTGGTAGCATGGGAATCTTCAGGAGATCATGTGGGAGCGGGAGGATCAGATCCGTGCCTAGTACCCACATCTTTTTGAGTAGCCTTTGTTTTGGATTTTTGGGGACATAAAACCCCAAGGTGGGGAGAATGTAATGTCTCTGATTTTCCGTGTAATTTTTTAAATATTATATGGAATTATTTTGAGACTAGACCTTTCAACGTAGTGCGATTCTGAGGCCCGGAGTGCCCGAAATAAATGTTTAAAATAAATTAAAAAATTTAAATAGCGCGCATGAGCGGTGTTCCTGTACAAGTGGAATAACTTTTAAATGGGTTCCCAGATCAGAAATATGAGGGCACCGATGCATTAAGAGTAGAAACATTACCATATATGGGTCCTAACATCGACCGGCGTGGGTCAGCTGCGAGAGTTAGTTTTTGGACGTTTAATGGAAATAAAATAAAATAATAATTTATCTTATTTAAAAGTTTCCTTTTTGCGCAGCGACCTAATTCCTACCTTTTAAATCCATACTTATGAAAATTATGTAGGGTTAGCCTCATAAACCTACGAATTAAGAGAGAGGCTCTTGGAGATTTGGAGGAGAACCCGTTGATGGACGACGAAGACACATCTCAGATCCGACGAACCTCACCCACAAACGCGACGCGGTGATTGTTCTTCAACCGGATCGAGGTAGGGGTTGTTATTTCGATTCTTCTTTCCCCATTTTTGGATTTAACGACGAATGCAGATAAACCACAAACATGTTGACCCGCGGATCATGTGTTCTTCTGGGAGGGTGTTATTTTACATTTCTTTAGGGGTTAGATTCGGGAGTTTTAATTGTGATAATTGTTGGATTATCGTTTTGATTCACCTTGTTTAATCCTTATAATAGGAGTGGATCAATGTTGTGATGAAAAATGGTGGAGGTTCATTTATCATTTTGGTTTATTGAATTTTCTTCCTCTTTTACTCACATTCTTCGCATTCTTTGTGGGATGATGAAAAACAGATCGTTGCGCGTCCGTTTCGCAATGCAACAATCTCAAATTGAAGATCTGACATCGCAATGACCTAGCAGAGGTGCAACGATGATGGCAGATGATGAATCAAATTGGATCAGGAGATACCATTCTTTAAGCATTCTTTGCACAAGTGGATTAATACACATTTTCGGAGCCGATCAGAGGTCCAAAACCAACGGAATCAGCTATGCGGTGTCGGGTGACCAAAACCCTTGAGTTTCATGGTGATCAGATGGTCAGATCGAAGAATGAAGCATCCCTTGGAGCACCAGATGAAAAACTGTG
This sequence comes from Viscum album, assembly GCA_963277665.1. NCBI lineage: Eukaryota > Viridiplantae > Streptophyta > Magnoliopsida > Santalales > Viscaceae > Viscum > Viscum album. Next base: position 767,546,489 of record OY728137.1, read on the forward strand.
TTTTCTAAAAATTTCCAAAGAATAGGCGTGTATCCCGAAGAACACGCCATGTGGACCGACTCAGTGGCGACTAGGGTTTCAGGTGTCAGACAGGTATCACACGACATGTGACCCCAGTCACACAATGTGTTGGACCTTACCCGAAGCTCGATTTGTATTCTGGAATCACACAAACACAAGATGGACTACACGGCTTCGGAACACGGCGTGTAGACCCTATGCGGCATGACATAGGCGACTACGTGGGATTCGGCATGTGTCCAGGGGATACACAGACACAAGGTGGAGTACACGGCCGTGTACTCCACCACATGGCCTAGCGAGGCCAGTAATGTGGGTCACCCCTTGTTCCGGTTACACAGGATGGCACACGTGGGATAAGAGCCGTGTACGGGAACACGAACTCATACACAAATCCAACCCCAATTACTCGGACACGGTGTGTGATCTATATTACACACTGTGTACTGACTTTTCTATATGACCGACATTGAGACACAGTTGTTGTACACGGGTATTACCTTGGGTCAGAAGACACGGAGTGTGACACTACTACACGCCATGTACTTTTCTGTACATGGACTGATCTTCTTGTCCACCGTATCTTGGACATATTTTTTTTGGGTCAGTGCCCCTTTTTTTTGTTCCCCTGAAGGTCAGGTATCATTTCATTCTACCGGAGTATGATCCCTTCAGCAGGACTTTCTGAGATAGAGTCAGGTATCCCTCCAAGAGGCCCGAAGTGAGATCCTATATCCATTATTGAACATATGTAGAGTTAGGTATCGATGTGACCATATCCATAGGGCGCCGATCCTCTACCTATCAGGTGAATCCAGATGAGTCACAGTATCTTCTAAGGCCCTGGCAGTGATTCTCATCTATGTATCATGATCTTTCCCCACTCAAGAGTGTGTTCTCCCGGAATTAGTGTATCTATCTATCGTGGACTTTACTGATGAACAATACTTCTCAGATGGACGTCATCAGAGCTATCAGACTCGTGGAGTGAGTTATCCCAAAACGAGTGCTTAGTGGAACCTTCAAACTGAATCCCTAGCGGGGGTATACGGTTGTGCGACTTATCCCTAGACTATGGGTCTAGGTTTAGAGTATATACAATTTGGGTTCTCCTATTATATGTTCGGTAGACATATATTGCGTAGAGATGACTGTACCTTTCATTTGTGTATTTCTTTGTGGTTTCTAGGGTCCTCTACTGAGTATTGTTATACCCACCCCTACACGGACTTTGCCTGCACGTGTCGTGTCTTGTGAAGATGAGTATCCTTTTGACATAGTCTAGGGTAGACCTGGAAAAGAACGATATTTTTAAGTTCCCTATAGGATGAGGAATTCCTACGACTACGAGCATCAGTCCCAGTACCTATTTGTGTTTATAGGTTGGACTTTGTAGTTTTCATACTCTTCTTTTTGGGGGGCTTGTATTCCGGCCCAGTTTACTTCTTGTACTTTACTTTCCGTCATACTCTGTTGGTTGGGTTTAGTTGTATGCATGAATTTTGTTCCATAGTTGTTTTTACATTTCATCATTTGTGGGCTTGGAGATGTTTGCGTGTGTGCAGGTACTTAGGTAATGCCTCCCATGTTAGTAATATGCCTACTCAGTGATATTCACCAGCCCCTGGCCTATTGGAGGTTGGCTTGGGGTGTCGCGGTGCGAGACCAACTGGGATGGGTTGTGATATTTTTGTATTAAGGACTAATGACCCAAGGAATGAATTATTATCCTTTTGCGGATATTTTGATATGTTAAAATTTTATTTTACATCTTTAGGCATGAAATATTCATCTTGAATATTAATTTACTGGAATATGAGATAATATAGAGGGGAAAATGATTGAAGATCAACTGAAGGATGAAAATTTTCTTTTAGAATGTTAGTAAATCAAGTTAGTTTATTTTATCATGTTGTCTATATTTATATTAAATGAATCCCTAAACTATAGAAAAGGGATCATGAAATAAATATGTTATCTTATTACATCCATTTTGGATGAATGGTTTTTTGTATTATCCCTTATCGATTTATAGTTTTACTTTTAATTTGCTCTATCATTGGAATGTTGTTTATCTCTCTCAATTTGATCATAAATGTTATTGTTTTCTGACATGTACATATTTTAACATCCCACCATTGTTATTATTATCTTGGTACCTGATTACAAGTTATTTTGAATGAAATTCATATTCCAATTTTCCTATTTTTAGAAGGATGTCACAATATCAATTTTTATTTTGTGGGGGTTTGATGATATATTTTTAAATCTTAAAAACATTTTTCCTTTCAAGGCAGTATCTTTTATCATCAAATTTGAAGAAGAGTTTTTGAAAAACGTTTTAAAAATTTTTCTTAATTTTTATTAGGAATGAAATAAAATCATGAGGATGAAATTTCATTAAGGGAGTAGAATCTAACAACTCAAAAAAAAATTATATGAATAGTATTTTTGATGTGTTCAAAAAAATGATGAACTGGGCTCTTAGAGAATTGAAATAATTTAATAAAATATTAATATTTAAATGTGATTGATATAACATAGCCAATAATGTGTAGATATGATTAGTAATTAAAACATAATTAATAATTTGTATAAACTTTTAATGTAATGTATTTATTAATTCATAAGAACTCATTTTTTCGTAAGCTCAATTTTTTCTTTAAAAATATTTTTTCATCAAAAATAGTTTTTTATTTAATTTTATGCATAGAAATTATAATTACTTTCTAAAAGTTTTGGAAAATTTATTTGATGAAATGAATATAATTTTTTAATTAATTATTTAAATGTTATCTTATTGTGCATTTTTATGATTCTTCTTGAAGGATTTATTTTTATGTGAATAGTGAAAATACTCATTTTTGTAAAACAATCATTTACTTTTGTCAAATAGAGTAATTTAATAGTCCAATTATGTTTTTAAATTTTTCTTAAATTAAAATATGTATTATTAAATTATGTATAATGTAATTAATTACATAGTAATCAAGATTATACATGATTCTGTTATAAGATCATTTTTTACATATAAATGCATTTTTCTAAAACTAATTTTTCATTTTGTTTTATGAATTTATATTAAAATTTATTTCTACCAATTATAGAAAATGGATATTAAAAAATGGTTTCTTTATTTGGAATATTGTGTTTCAAATTTTATAAATATGAATATTTTATATTAGGTCGTTATGAATAATAATTTTAGTGAATATTTTATACATATGTAATGTAAAACGAGTGAAACAATATTTAAACTATGGTATACAACTTTAAAATCACCCAAAAACATGAATTTATTTATTTTTTAGATTTTTTCAACCATAACCATCCATTATTATAAATTGTTTTGATTTCCTCCCATATTCATTTTATTATTAACTTTATATTCTTTTATGTAATGGAAAAATTCAAAATTTCTTCCTCATGATTTTAATATCCAAAGTGTTTTTTGACATGGGTAAAACAATTTTATTTTCATTTATAAATACTTATAATAATGATTAATTATTATTTTTCATTATAAATAATTTTTTGTTTTTAGTGATGTAATAATTACCATAAATTCTTATGCAGCATCGACACCGTTCTTGTTCAAGTAATAGAAAAAACAAGTAAAGGATATTCGAATTATTAAAAGTAATAAAATTTGGATGAATTATTATGTTACATTATTTTTTTAAATAAATATGAAATCATAGTTATGTTAAAAAATTTAATATTCTAATTAAATTAATATCATGATGTTTTTGAATTTAAAATTATGTGAATTGTTCTAAAAATGACATTAATGATATCTTATATTAATTAATATTTTATTAAATGATATAAAATTAATTAAAATATTATCATTGACCATGTTAATTTTATATGATTGATAATATAAACCTTTTACCACTTACTGAAAACTTTTCCTTCTATTGATACTTTCTTGACCCTTAGAGATTATAAAACATTATTATCATTCTAATCATTAGAAGGCATAATGGGATGTTAAAACTAAGTGATATGGAATAAAAAATCACATAAAAATATCTAAATTTTATTGGATGATATTATATTGACTTATCTCCATTATATATTCCAAATATTTCATTTTAATCCACATTAACATGAAAATTAATTTATATTAGTTGAATACTTTAAGTAATTCCAAGGGTTACCTTCTTCTCTCTTATATAATGACACAACCTATCCACTCTTCCTCACACACCACAAGCCACATAAATCATCAAAAGCCTACCAAATTATCTTCTTAAAATCTATATAAGCATTATATATGTTCTGATTTTATTAAAAAGCCATCCCTATAGTCATTAAGATGAGATCAAAAGGAGGTACTTCAGAGAGGATGTAATCGTCTCAATTGAGAATTTTCTTTTTTTTTCATTCTTCTAGGTCATTCAGTTCTTTTATAAAGATTTAAATATAGTAAAAATAGTTTATATCATATAGTTATATGTTATTTTTTAAAATTTAATAAAATTATTATTCTTATTTTCTATCAAATGGAAAAAAATTATTTTCATGCATACAAGGGGATTACCATCTCCATGAATCGATGTGTTTCATTTTCCATCACATCCTATCATGGGTATTTATAATTTTGGATTTAAAATATTTATATATATATAAGATATTAAGGAAAATTATCATTCTATAAATATATGATATTTTTTATTTTATTACCCTCCAATTTATTGGAAATGATAGCATTGTTCGTGTGTAAGTGTGGATTACTATGTACATGAAGCGATGCGATTTAATTTTAAAGTATATATTAATGTAAAACTTGAAAAATGTATTTCATGTATAAAAATTATTATTAAATCATGATTATTATTATGGGAGTGATTTAATAATGACCCCTTGAACTATGTTCAACCTACTAAAGTTGTTTCTTAATTAAGATGAGAACATCCTCAAAATACCCAACTTGGACTAAATTGATTATGTAATAAAATATATAATTGAAAAAAAAGAAAATAAATTATTTAATGATTAAGTGATAAACCAGAAAATGTTTTTTCAAACTAGTAAATAATTAATATATTTCTGTTATATTGGAGTTAAATGACATGCATAGAAGGTATATACTCGAGGTAAGAGATTTCATCTTAATTTCCTTTCATTGAGTAATGTTTCCATGGTATGCATTTAATTTACTTTATATGGTTAATTCATATACCATTATATATATTATCATAGTAAATCTTCCTAATTCATGGAAATTTATGTTAAAATTTATGTTATTTCATCCAAGAGGTTTTGATTCAGAAGTTACCTAAACAGTAAGGGGTTTCTTAAATCAATTTTCTTTCACTGGGTCGTAAAACCTCTTCACTAACTCTTTAATGCCAAGATTATATAAAAAATTACATATGACTATATTATGTTGTATTTAAACATTTTTTATTTTAAACTTTATTAACATAGTCATTTAATTGATTAATAATAACTTCAATGGTATGCACTTTGTAGGGATTATTCAACTTAATATTATTTATTTGATACATGCCATGAAATATGATCCTATATACATTTATAAGTTTTATATTATACATATTGAGATATTATATAATGAATTAATCATTGATCATTATATTTTATGACCCATTGATGTTCACTCCCTCCTGGGATATTGATTCAAATGTTATAAAATTTGTAAGGTTTTTTATGCTATCAATTTAAATTTTTTTAGATATAATTCATGTTATGCACTATGAATTTTTTTACATGGTGTAATTCTTTCCCCATGAATGAATTTTATCCTATTTCTTCATATAAATATTGGGTAATATAAAATCATTGTTGGATTGAAATGGTTAAAAGATGGCACAAGTACAAGAGGGGTGGTTAATTGTATGTTTAAAAAATTTATATAAAAACCTTTAAGGAAGGTTCTTAGTTTAATACTACATAAACTAAAACAATTCACAATTCCTCTAAAAAAATAAAACAAACGATCGGACTAAATCTTGGTCAGATGATATTGTTATGATACCACAGGTTGTGAAACAATTGTATTTAGGTTGAATACCAATATCAGAGTATATAAAGAGTAAATGATTCTACCATATAGCATATATAATCAAAACTAAAGAGTATAAATTGTAACTAAAACAATTACAATATAAAAGAATACTAATAGAAAGAAGAAATAAAAGGGTTCTCTTTTTATTACAATAAGCAGTGGAAAATTAAATGGTATTACAATTATTTTATCCCAAAGAGTAGGGTATAGTTTTTCCTAGGATAATAGGTTTGTCTTACCAACACTGGTAAGACCTCTATATGATGATCAACATGCCTGTATTTCTATCACTGCAAGCCCTTGATTTTATAGGCAATGGACATCTCAATCTTTCAAACACTAGAAATCCCTCGATTCAAAGATCATTCACACCATCTGCTTATCCCGATAACCCTCAATTGTTATCACTTGATCAGACACACAAAGAAAACCAAATAACTTATTGGAATACATAAACTAAGAATAATCCTTTCACATTTTTTAATTTCAAGGATTTCGCACGAAGTAGGAGAGATGTCACACAATCTCTAAAACTTGGAAGAAGAAAAATTTGTTGTCTCTGCTTCAAATGACATCTTATTTATAGGCCTTAGGTTCTAAAGGTCATATTTTCTCCAACAATCATATTTATCTGGATAACTCGGAGGGACTTGGACACCTAGAATTGTAATGTTCATATTGAAACAAAAAAATTACATCATTTTGATTAGTTTATAGCTAACTCCGCAACATCGTTTTGGTTAAAACAATAGATGATAACATGAGTACTATTGATATAAAACACGTTTTTGGGTAAAATAATGAAAATATGCATGTGATAAAAGTAAAACATGAGTATGATTGATATCGTTGGTATGATTATAGGTATGAGTAAAATTGTCAGTACGTATATAATGAAAAATACTAATACAATGAAAAGTGGGTAAAATGAACATTTTGAGTATGATGAAATAGTGAATATGATAAAATAGTGAGTATGATGAAATAGTGAGTATGATTACATAGTGAGTATGATGAAATAGTGAGTATGATGAAATAGTGAGTGTGATGAAATAGTGAGTACGATAATCAATATACATATGATGGACAGTGTGGGTACAATAAAATGGAAACCATATTGAATGCAAATCCTTTACTAGAGAATTGAGTATAAAAAGATTTTTTATTTCCAAAACAAAAGACATAAAAGTCAATAGAAGACTTATGACTTAAAAATCTTCCCCTTTTTGGAAAGCAAAAAACACAAAGTAATACTAGAAATAAATACTTATCTACCCCTGAGTTATACAGAGTCTTCTGAATAAAGAAATGAATACAACTAAATCCCCCTTAGGTATATAATTTCCTAAGGATTTAATTCATATAGATTTTCCTTGGTTTAGTTTATTATTTTCTTTAATGTATTACAATTGAGTAAAAAATTAAGGATTCTACCCTTTGGATATTATCCCCCTTTATAATACATTCTCCCCTTTTAATAGAACTTTATCCCCCTTTGTGATTTACAAAAAAATGGAGTAATCTGGTATTTTCTGAAATGGTTAGAGGGAAACAGAATACAAAAAAATTGAAATGAAAACATAAATCTCATTGAATTGTCAAAAGTTCAATGTTATTCAAAAAACAACCAAGAAATAAAAAAACAAAAAAATACATTTATTTATTTTCTCTTTCTTTTTCTTTACTAATAAACTCATTGAGAACAGCCTTTATTTTTTTATCTCTTTATTTTCATCTGAAATAGAAACACCTTGAGATTTGAGAGTCTCTTGTAGGTCTAGAAATAGATGATCCTAGTTTATGATGGTGTCTTCTTGGATTCTGATAACTTATTCAAGAGTAACAATTATTTCCTTCATATTCTTATTTTATTATCGTTTGAGATAGAAACACCTTGGATAGAAATGGATATGAGATGGCACAAATACAAGAGGGGGTGAATTTTATGTTTAAAAAATTTCTATTAAAAACTTTAAGGAAGGTTGTTAGATTAATATGACATAAACTAAAACAATTCATAATGCCTCTTATAAAATAAAACAAATGATCATACTGACTCTTGGTCAGATGATATTGTTATGATACCACATGTTATGAAACAATTTTATTCAGGTTGAATACCAATATCAGAGTATATCAAGTGTAATTGATTCTAACATATAGCGTATATAATCAATACTAAAAAGTATAAATTGTAACTAAAATAATTGAAATATAAAAGAATACTTAAAGACAGAATAAATAAAAGGGTTCTCTTTCTATTACAATAAGAAGTGGAAAATTAAATGGTATTACAATTATTTTATCCCAAATAGTAGGCTATTCTTTGACCTAGGATAATAGGTATGTCTTACCAACACCATTATTCCCTCAATACGACGATAAGTGTGTCCGTCTCTCTATCCCAGCAAGCCCTTGATTTTATAGGTAATCAGCACCTCCATCTTTCAAACACTTGAACGCCCTAGATATGAAGATCAGTCGCACCGTTTTCCTATCCCCGATATCCCTCGATCGTTATCACTTGATAGTACACACAAAGAAAAATAAATCACGTATTGAAATACGAAATCTAATAACGATTCATTCATGTTTTTTAATTTCATGGCTTTCACACGAATCAGGAGAGATGTTACATAGTCTCTCTCTAGAACTTAGAAGAAGCAAAAGTTATTGACTCTTCTTCAAATGACCTTCTATTTATAGGCCTTAGGTTCCAATGGTCATATTTTCTCCAATGATCATATTTCTATGGAAAACTCGGAGGCAATTGGTCACCTGGAATTGTAACGATCATATTGAAACATACAACATGACATCGTTTTGATTAGTTTATAACTAACTCCACGACATCGTTTTGGTTAAAATAATAGATGATAACATGAGTAAAATTAATATAAAACATGTGTTCTGATAAAAGAATGAAAATATTCATGTGATAAAAGTATAACATGAGTAATATTTATATCACTAGTATGATGATAGGTATGAGTAAGATTGTCAATACATATATAATGAAAAATAGAAATACGATCTAAAGTGGGTATGATGAACATTGTGAGTACAATGAAATAGTGAGTACGATGAAATAGTTAATATGATGAAATAGTTAGTATGATGAAATAGTGAGTATGGTGAAATAGTGAGTATGATGAAATAGTGAGTATGATGAAAAGTGAGTATGATGAAATAGTGAGTATGATGAAATAGTGAGTATGATAATCAGTATACATATGATGGACAATGTGGGTACGATAAAATGAAAACAGTATTGGAAGTATATCCTTTACTAGATAATTGAGTATAAAAAGATTTGTGATTTCTGAAAAAAGATATAAAAGTCAAAATAAGACTTTTGACATAACGATCATTTCATGTTCCCTCATTCAATGTGTTTTTTATTTAGGATTTACCCATCTTAAAAGTTTTTCTCATCTCAAACTTATTTCTTCGAGAGATGTTTTAATTGATGTATCATATTAATTAATATTTTTTACACAATGACAACTAAAATCTAATATCCTGAATTTTTTTATATGATGGTATTTTATTTTCCAACATTTGTTCTTTCATTTAAATGGTTTATAGTTTTATGGGATTGTAACTGAACTTTTATTTAAAAATATTGTGTTAATGTTCTTAAAGGATTTTAGCTAATCATTTCCTCTATGCTATATATTATTTCTTTACTATCCTTTTCTAAACATGAATTATTTCATGAATATATTTTCCCTGATCATTAACATTTTTTAAATGGTTTGAAAGGAAATTTAATAATGTTTTCTAGATGGTATCTTTTTACTCTCTTTAAAAATGTTTTAAAAGAATGTTTATTATAAATTCTTATGACATGAATAAATTTTTACACCACCAAGATCATTATTTTTATTAAATATTCCTTTGTAGTTTTTGAAATTCATTTTTGATGATAATATTTTCCCCAGTATTCTGTAATTTTTTAACAAAATATTACCAAAAGAAAATTTTATTTTTAGTTGTTTTTAATGAAATGATTTAAATAAGTATTCATGTTATTTTCCTTTATATCAAATTATTTTAATGATATTGATGATTTAATGGGAAGATGATATTATGATACCTATAATGGACCTCTTTGGTACATTCCTTTGTGAGAATCTGGTGTTTGAGGGGTTCTGGTAGATCAAGGTGACTATTTTCAACACTTTGCAAGTTTCTCATTTTTCCATGTTTTCCAATGGTGCGTCACCTACAGTGTCACCTTGACAGTGTCACCATTGGAGGTGTCACCCTGGTGGCCACTGGCTGGAGGTAGCTCACCCTGGCGGTGTCTAACTGGTGCTAACTCACCATGGTAGTGTCTTTGCCGACGTCATCTAGTCAAATGGTGCTTCATCTAGAGGTGTCTCGATGGTGGTGTATTTACAGATGATGTATTATCCAATGGCGCCTCACCCTACAGTGTTTAATAATAGTGCTTCAAATTCCATTTTTCCCCTTTTGATGTCTACTTTGATGTAAAACCACTTTAATTCCAGATTGGAAAGGATTTGAGGCTGATTCAAATCCCATTAATCTAATCATAAATTCTTAAGTATCTATGGGGTTTTACTCAGTAAAAACATGTTATCTTGACCAGATATTTCTTTAATGGAAAATCAAAAACATATTTAAATTGATTCTCCATTTAGATCTTTCCCAGTCTGAGATACCCTTCACCCTTGGGCTTCCTTATTATTTTCCCTTGGTATAGGAATACTAGAGTTCTTATTCTCATAGGAGTCATGTGATAGGGTTGTGGCTTCTGGATCATGTTCCCCTCGTTTTTTAACAGCATATGTGCACCCTTATCTTGGTGCAATCAGGAAGTGCAGATCTTCTCTTCTTCCAGGTATTATTTCCTTTGTCTCTCTCAATTTTTTATCATGCAAGGTGGGTGTATAAATGTTTTTCCCTTGGGAATATGTTTTAATACCAATTTAAAAAGATAATTTAGTATTCTTAGGATTAATATACCTGGGTATAGGGAAAAGTGATGATTTTTCATGTTGTTCGTCGTTCCCTTTTGATATTTTCGTCTATATGGGCTAACTATAAACTGAAAATCATGAGCATTGGGGGTCCTTGGGTACACAAAAAATGATTATGGATGCATGTTTTTCTACTTCTAGATAAACGAATGCATGGAATCGGTTAACCATTTATATTCAGCAAAAATAAATGGATCCTCTAGGATTGCATAGTTTCTGTGATAACACCTGAAATTAAGTGAAATTGTATGAGGAATTACCTACTAAATATGAATGAGTTTTTTTTGTTCTATTATGTGTTGTAACTTGGTTATGAGCATGGTTGTGTGATGTGGGTTGGCTCTAGAGATGTGATGGATGGAATATACACGTGATTTGATATGTGGGGTTTGTTTATGTGCTGTTTTATGCTAGGGGGCTTTGATGGTTGTTGTGATATAGTAGTGTAGCAGGGCTGCGATGGTGGCTGTGATATGGTTATGCTGTGGGGATGTGAACCTATATGTGGCTATAAAGAGATTTAGATGTGAAAATTTTGGTGTGGTATTGTTCTTATGAGTTTGTGGGTTGGTCATGCTGTTATGTGACTTGAGCGGATGACTTTGAAGAATGATGGTAGTGGTTGGTATGGGTGATTTCTAACAACCGGGTCCCAGTGACAGCACAACACAGACACTCCGACTTAACATGGTTGTTGGGTCCTGGCCTGCCAAGTACCACTAGTTGCCCTGCAGACACATGGTCTCCTCCATGGGGCCCACCCACATGCCTGAATGGTTCATCTGACTAATGAATATCCCCACAATCTAACACATTTCCTTTCTAGTGTGCTTTGTCCTCAATCACACACACCCTAGGAAACTTCTTAGATGGTCACCCATTCTGATCACTACTCCAAGCCAAAAATACTTAACTATGGAGTTCTAAACATGTAGGCTCCCAAAAAGGAATGTGCACCTTGTTTACATGATTTATATCATTTAGTGATTTAAACCTTTATTATTTTGGAGTGTTACATTCACCCCCCCCTTTAGAGCATAACGTCCTCATTGTGGACCCTACATCTCATTCCAGGTAGTGTACCACACTTAAGGCTGGGTTCCTCCTATGATACCAAATGTGAAAACTGAGTCTCGGTGATAGCATATCACAGACACCCCACTTTAACGTCATTGTCAAGTCCTGACCTACCAGGTACCACAAGTTTCCCCTCAAACACGTGGTTCCCAGCCTAGGACCCACCCTTGTGCCTGAACAGGTCATCTGACTAATGACTGCCTCCACATGAAAACACTTATCATTTCTAGTGTGATTTTTTCCTCACTCACACAATCCTTGAGAAAATTCCTAATAGGTCACCCATCCTGATCACTACTCCGTGCCAAGCATGCTTAACTGTGGAGTTCTAATCAGGTAGGCTCTTGAAAAGGAAGGTGCACCTTGCTGACATGAGTCCTACCATTTAGTCATTTAACCCTTTATCATTTTGGGGTTTTACATGATTTCATAATGATGGAATGTAGAAAGATTACCAAATCCCTATAAACCTATGGGGGAGGTGTACATTTACTATGAAGTGGGTTAATTTACCATGGATCTTCATCTCTTGTTTGGCTATTACTGTGTTATTTGCTAGTGTTGTTCCTCTTAGTTTCATGGATGGTAATGGGATGAATAAATGAGTTGTTTAATAAATTATGGAATGGTTTTTGATGGTTTGGAAAATGGAATGGAAGTAGTAAATATGGAAACATGAATGGGAAATAAAAAAGGGATAAATGTGAATATATATTAATTTATCAGGCTCCTCAACTTTAGAAATGTTTATTGTGTGTTGTTGTACATTTTAGAGTTAGTAGCAAAAAGGTAGTTGTGAGTTGTTTTTATGTCGCAAACCCATAATATGGGCCTGAGTGTTTGGTATCATATATGTATATACTTTTATTTTCCTTGTGATTTCAATATGAATCCCACCCTAGTTGAGAACTATGTGCCGAATGCGCCCATCGTCGCGAGGGAGGGTGCCTTTCACAAACATCCCAGTGGGAGGATGGATGGATAGCCACCCACTCTTCCCTGCTCCTTCAAGGTGATGATATCCAAAGTTTCTTTAAAAATTTTGTGGTTTGTGAGGCTTAGGTATTTTCGGGTGAGTTGTGTTTTTCTATGTGTCTTTGGGATGAGATGTGTTGTGCTTTCCCAAGTGTCTTTAGGATGAGATGTTTTTTTTGGCCGAGGTTTCTATGGGAGAAATGAGATGTGGTTTGTTTCCCAAGTGTCTATGGGTGTGATGTCAGGTGGTTTGTGGCCCAGGTGTTTACAGGTAGTATGTGATATGGTTTGTGGTCTAGATGTCTATGGGTGGGATGTGAAGTGGTTGTGAGGACTAGGTCTGTGAAGGTGGGATGAGATGTGGTATATTTCGAAGAGTTGGGAGCACCATTACATTTTTTGTTAGGGTGTGAGAGTGGCTAATCATTGGGAAAGTGTTGTGAGGTACCCTATCATCGATATGCTTTATATTATACTACATGAATTGTGTTATTTAGGGAGCATGACTTGGTGAGGTTGGGATGGTTAGTATACCTGCTTAGGTTCTATTTGGTTCTTCTATTTTCTTATGGGCGCATAAGTATGCCATCTTCATATGTGCCTAAGAGACTTTGGTTTTATGATAGAGTATACTTGTATTCTAAACCTACATATATAAAAATACTTTCAGGTTTCCTGGAGGATTACACGGACTATGCTGGACCCCACTAGTTCGAATCTTGATGGTTGTTGTGTTGGTACTTATCTATACTTTGGGTACATTACTTTAGAGAGTTTTGGTACTTGTAATAGTTCTACATTATTCATGCATGTGGGATGGTGTTTTTGGATTTCTTATATATATATATATGTGGGGGGGGGGGTGTGTGTGTCTTGGAGTTGTTTTTTGGATGATCCATCATATGTCTCGATCTTATTTCAACAAAAGGGTAATTCCTCCCATATAGTGAGATTTGTATACCCTTGGTGATAGTCGTTAACCTAGGGATTACTAGAGGCGGGAATCTTGGGGTCATTATCTTCATTTCTACATTTCCATCCCTGGAGGGGAATCTTTGGAGGGATGGGGTCATGACTGTACCATCCATATTCTTTCTCTAGATGGTATACTATAACTATGTTAATAAGATTATCATGAAACCCATTACTTTTCCATGAGTAAATAATGTTATAAAGGAATATGATATTTTATAATAAGATTGATGATGAAAATGAAACATTACACATGTTATATTATAGTATTATACATGGATATTACTGCTGATTTTAACACCCAATGTTTTCAAGGTACGCTTCCTTTTAAATAAATCAATAGCATGCACTATACGCAAATATGAGTTCGATCACACCATGACATATCAAACTAGCTGTTTAAAAAGAGTCTATGAATAGTGTTAACCAAATTATAGAATATATAAATTTTGTTTTTCAAATTAGAATTCATTTTTGAATTCAGGATATGAAAATTATCATACGGTGAAATTTTTGAAATTTTCGGAAAAGTTTTATTTTTTGATGAATAATGAATAACACTACATTATTATTAAAAATCAAATTTTTCATTTAAATAATTATTTTACTTCAAATTTATTATAAGTCATAATAGATACAGAATATATATATTAGTCCAATGTATTCGATTGTAATAATTTTTATAATAGAATTATATATTAAAATTTTATTAAACTTTTGAACGTCTCTTTTATCCGCATTCTAAACACATCTTTTGATTAGCATTAAACATAATTTTACTGCTTCTATGAATTTAATTTCAAAAAAAGTTCGTATATGGTTGTAATAAGTATGAAAATTTTGGTCTAATAAGATCCAAATATTTTTTTGGTGGATAGTAACTTTTGAATTTTATTTACCCTAGTTAAAGGTAAATAGGGTAATTAATGGTAAAAATAATATTACAATAATATAAAATTACCCTAAAACTTTTCCTAATTTAATTGAATAAGTTCTTTTTGACCAAAATAAACCTTAGGTTAAAAATATTACCCTTTTTGAGAAACATGTGTCAGATTAGACTCTTATTATATTTTATTTAAAGAAGTGTTAAAAATGACATATTCAAATTTTAATAAATATATAATTTTTAATATTAGGTTATATAAGTGATATGGTTGACTATAAATATTCATTAGTAATATAAAATGATTATCTACATCATAGTAATTTATTTATAATTTTTATAGACCAAATAATCACCATTAATTATGACACAATAGTAAAACGTAAATTATTATATTAATAGAAATACCAAATAAATTATATTAAAAATATTAAAATAAATATAATTTTACTTAGTTAATGATATAAAATAATTTTATAAATACCATAGACCTGTTACTGTAATATTTTAATTATTTTTTATATGTTATAATATTGTTTTAATATTTTTAAAAAATTAAAACATTGAATAGTATAAAAATTGACATAATTCATACTTTAAAATAAATAATATTTTATTAAATGTTATATAATTAAAAAAATAATATATGGTTCATAAAAATAACTAGTATAGTGTTAAATATGTCATAAATTATCCAATTTGAGTTTTTTTGGAGTTTTATAGTAACTATATTAACTATATTAACTCTCTAGTATAAATAGACAAGTAGAAACATTAAGAGTTAAACTGTTTAACTAAGGGTTAAACCCAAAATATAAGGTTAATTATATGAATTAAAAATGTTTAAAAATAATTGGTTGTGAATATTTAGAACCACACTCATTTTATACTCTAAATAACTCACTTTGGAGCTATTTTAAACCGAAAATAAATTTATAATAAATAAATCGTTTTGGAGTTTCCAAAAGTGCCCCTCCCCTCTATTATAAACGGGAACCTATCCTTATCTATTATTCACACATCTAAAGCCCCTTTTCTCCAAAGAACCATAAAAAAATCTCCTCAAAACTTCCCTAACTATATCCTATAGGCCATACATTGGGAATAAATACTTCCTATCAACTCCTTTTGTTCAAATCAAAAGGAGATATCTGAAAAAGAGGTAATTATTTTATCAACCCTTTCAAAGTTTTTTTCTTCTTCTAATTCCTCTTCCTATTTTGTTTCTGTGAAAAATAAATAAATACGGTATATTATACATTATTATATGTTATTATATCTATGGAACAACCATATTTCTTTATTTATACATCCTATAAACAACAATGTCACCATGTGTGCATACGCACAGCTTACCGTCTCCATGCCGTGGTGTAATTTTTTATTCAACACGACTTTGTTTGGATGGGTATAATGATGATTATAATGGATATAAATATTTAAAATAACATTATAATTATTCTATATAATTAATATAACATTCAATTCTATACCTTTTAACCATTAAGGGAATAATACCATCACTCGTGCGTACGTACGACCTACCGTCTCCACGACGCGGTGAGATTATTTTCTCCACGTTAACCATTAAAGAATGATTATAAAATTTATATTATTATTAAAAATAATAATTATAAAATTAAAATCATTCTATATATTAATAAAATACATTTTATTCATAACAAACATGACTTACACAACAACACACACATAGGAAAATGAAGAAGTTAACACTAGAAATAATAGTAATACTAAAATATTATTAAAAAAATGATATACGAGGATCATATATGATATCCTAAATATGTATATGGTCCTGGTATAGTTTAATAAAACGTTTTAACAATTATAAATGAGTTTAACACATCCTCTACTCGAGGAAAGTACAAGGTAATGGTTTATTTCACAATCTCATTATTATCTGAGGTTGTTTATAAGTAAGTATATACCGAGACATCTTTATCATCCATGTCCATGTTTCTTAAAATGTATTTCAAAATATTAACAACAATTATTTAAATTCATTTTTACCAATGATTGATTTTTGATATTTTTTTAATGTAATATTTTCATTATTTTCAAAACTATGTTCTTTATGACCTTTTCAAAAAATTATGGAAATAATGTTTTTTCAACTTATATGGTGCGAGTAGCTATTTTCGAATCTTATAAATCCTTAAAATTTTGAAGCTTCCCGTACAAGGTTACAGGGTTATTTTCAAAAGATTTTTTTTATTTTCTATTTGTGTGGCTTTTAAATTATTTCAAATTAAAAAAGGTAATTCTCTCTCAAAGAGTTGTAATGATTTTATTAGATTATTTTCATCTGTGTCAACATTAGTTGCTGGATTTTATGCTGAATTGAGGTCAAATTATTATGATACAACCTTCCATATTGTATTGAATTATTTATGAAATGTTTGACTATCTATGTTCTATTTTTATACCATTAATGGTTTATGTTTAATGTATTAATATTTTGTATTCTAGTTTTAATATGAATGTTTATGTTGGTTATGTTTCAAACTTTTCATATGAGGAATGAATTTGACCTAGTAAGTGATGAGTTGGGAAACACTTAGTGAAATCCTTATAGGTTAGGAACTGGTTAATGAGATCCTCTTGATGTATTGGTAGTTATCATGAGACAAAATCTTTTGGGTTTTAACTAAGGTTTTACCCCTGTAAGTATGATCATGGAGCGAGGCCTTGAAAATGTGATTATGATGTCCGAGATTATCTATTCTCTCATTATGAGATTAGATAATGATAATACATGTGATTATTGAACTAGTAGAATATGCATGTGAAAATTTAAATTGAATTATTTGATTACTTTTTTCCATATTATGTTCAAGTTTATATTTAAAAATCCTTGTGTTTCAGTTTTATACCTTGACTTAATGGTTTATTCATATTTATGACACCTTCTACTATATTGTTTACCCTTACTGAGCATCTGATCTCACCCATTTCTTATGCTTTATTTTTCCCCAGGATGGAAATAAGTATATTATGATTGACCTACATGGATACTCTAAAAGATATGAGTTTTTTCAAAAGAGATAAAATGTTATTTTTCTTTTCATGATGTAATGTAAAACTTATGTTTGAATCTAGTTTTTCCAAGGCAACTAAACTGATTAGTCTTTTGGGATTTTATTTCTTATGACCATGATAATGTAATAAAATAATGCAATGACTCTGGGTAATTGGGTTAGGGGTGTTACGATTATTATGGGTGAGAATAATATATATTAGGGTGATTAGTGATCCTTATAGATCATATATGACTGGTGAGCCATGTATCTCTATCTAATGCTTTGGGTAAATTTCCCTATATTTAATGAAAAAAGGAGTTAGTCAGATGGGAAGGTTTCCCCTATGGATTCATCTTTTCTCTAGTTATTTATTACATGGGTAAAAAGGGTGATGTTGATAATTTCATAGTATACCAACATGTTCTCTTTATGCTTGGTATAAGTTTTGAATCATGCATTTGATCAATATTGACATCAAAAGGCTCATGGTTATTAATGTTTATGAATCTTTCCTTAATTGAAGCATTATTCCATGTAAAATGTTTAATCATCCATATTTTTATAGGTATTAATTATATTATGTAAATCTCATGCACTTTTATTATGCCATCATATCCTTACCCTCATCTTGTGCTCATTAATGTATTCCATTGTTATTGCTTCTGTTTACACTTAATGTGTATTTGAGATCACCCTTGTTATATTTTCTATTTTTTAAGGTTATGAATAATGATTTTATATGAATTAGGTATTTAAAATATTGATGTGTGAATAATTTTTATGGTAGAGGTTGGATACTTTTTTTTAAATAAGAAATGAATGATATTGTATAAATTGAAAAATTGGAGAAATGCGTTTTATTGTGATAGAATTTATTCTAAATCTAAAAATCATAAAACTAAAAGGTCCAAGATATGTAAGTGATCCAAAAGTTCAATTTTATTTTTTAATTGATATAATATGGACATTTTTATTAGTATCAATGTCAAATTTTTAAATATTATTTATTCAGCATTGGATCTGGGAGTGTGGTGTTGGGTATGTTATTCAAAATGTAATAAAATTAACCAATTTGGATGGGTATGTTTTATTAATACAAACATTATTGTGTATGTATTCAATATTGGAATTAAATACATTGGTATCATGATGTGATCCTTCTTCCTACACTTGAATTGGGGAGGTTTGAATACTTAGTAGGGTTATATAGTGTAAGAGAAGAATAAAACAATGGGATAATTTTCATTTGATATGAAAATAAGATTATGTTCGTGGTTTGAATATATTCCCATTATACTTCCAATATTAAATATTTTTTATATATCTTAGATTTCGCTTGATATTTTTTACCGCACAATAATATTTTTGGTTTTATAGGATTTAAAAGTAGAGCTATATCAGAAGAGTACTCTAAGTTCTCCAATGATAGAATATTTTCATTATTGAGGGAATAATTAGGGAAAAATCTCTTATTGGGGAAACTATATCCTTCCCAGGAGAAAAATGAATTTTTTCTCTTTGTTAAAAACCATGAATTCAATTTTAGAGATAAGGTTGTCAAATTAGGACCCGGTATATCATTTTTACTTTGTTTCTACTTATTTTTTTAATATCCTTGAAGAGTAAAGAGAGATGGAACCAACTTATTTTCATGGAATACATTATGATAGAGGGTATTAAATAGAATAAGTATAATTAAAGATTAATTGTATACCAAAACATTATTGATATCAATATCATACTGTTAAAATGATATAATTATATCCTGATTCCCTTCTGAAATTTTTCGTTGGACACTCTATGAAAGAGATTATATTATGATATTTCTTAGTATGATATATGTATATGAAGTACACTACAGTTTCTATGTTCCAATGATTCATTATTTAGTTGTGGTTTTCAACATTTAGCTCTGTATAAAATAATTGAACTTCAAAAAATAATTGCCATGCCAATATGAAAGATTTATTCATTATCACATCATATTTACTGGCCAATCCACATGGAATCCAATTATATATTTTTTCATGGTCATGAGGTATAGAAGGATGAGATGATCATGAGGATAACTCCTTTAGAGTATTAGGATATGATACATGTATAACATAAGGGATATGATAATTAGCTCCCATTTGATTACATGATTTCTCATATGTTTCTATTAAAATTATATTTTTCTCTATTTATTATATACAACTATGAGAATTATATAGTTAAGAATAACATAATTTATTCTAATAATCTTTATAAATAACCTCCCCACTTATTTTGGTAGTATGGGTTACATGGTCTGATATTTCTCCTAACCTCTATGGTATACCTTTGGTATGCCTTCCACTCCATCAGTTTTTATGTGAAGATTAATTGGGAATAATAGTTCATGGTAATCTTCTTAAATATTGCAATTCATTAATATTTGGGTGAAACTGATAGAGGAAAACAGTAATATCTAACCTAGGAAGGGATCAATTTGGTAGGTTTATTCTCATCCTCTCAATGCTAAGTGTATAAATTATCATGGTTAAGGTGTATAAGTGAGATTTTTTGGGGTGAAACACTAGTCTACTTATGTGTATCATGAAACTATTACAGTGATTAGGAGGTCAATGGGCACCCATAGTAGTATTATGATTAATGATGGAAATATTTGAATAAAAAATGAAAATTCTTATAGGAACTATAGAGGGAGGCCACTAAAGATCTATTAGGGTAGATAATTTCTAGTGTCCCTACCACCAAACCCAAATTGGAGGTAAAAAATGATCCTAATGGGTAAAAATAGTTCTAATGGGAGATATTAGAGTTGTTAGTGTATCATAATAGGAATTTCTAGAAAACATAACAAATAAATAATTCAAAAAATTAGGTTCTATATTTTATCCCTTATGAAGAGCATTTTTCTTATTATCATCTAATATCTAATCCATATGTTTTAGGGAGTAATCATTTGAAATGCTTAAAATTCTCTATAAAATGTATTTATATTTAAATTTATTATGGATGGGTTCATTTAATATCTCCATTTTAGGTATTTTTATATAGATTCTAAATTTTTTCCTCCATATGTTGAATTCGGAAATATAATAAAATGTGCGGAATAATTATAGTACCATGTATGTAGTGATTATATAATTCTATTTTTAAACGTGTTCTTATTTATTATAGGGTTTTTGGGAATGGGAAGTGTTTTGTATGTGATTCTGATTAGAATAACTTTGTGTTTTCATGAAACAATGGGTGTACATATGGGTACCCTCTTGTGGGTAATGGTGTGAGATATACCATGATTACTCATACATGGTTAACAAATTTAGATATTGAAAAACATCTCATTTTTTATTATTGTGTGATAGTATATGATATGTGTTTCATGTTATAGTTCCTTGGGAATGTAATTCGGGTGACACCAGTGGTTAGGAGGTGTCATGAATCACCAGTATAACTTAGGTTGGTGTTAACCATTACAAATGGTGGGGTTATGGATGTTCATCAGGTTGTAGCCTTAGGATATTTTTGATTCCTCTAACCATGTGGCCATATTCATTGGTATTTTATTCTTCCATAGGGGCCCATGAGGAAGTGTTGAATAATGGATTATTAGTAGTAACCTCAATAGATATGATTCATTAGGTAATGGTGTTAATAAAAAAATATAGAGGAGGGATACACTAAATGTGGCCAAAAAAACAATGCACTGAATACAAAAAACAGTTAGACCATATTTCTGATTATGTCTATGTAGTGGTTTAGGGCCTTTATGTTGTGAAGTGGTGAGGATAGTTTTATAAAATGATTTTGTTAGGCTTTTATGTGTTAATAATATCATTTCATTTTTCAACATCTATTCTAATAATTTAATTAGAGTTTTAAAAAATAATTTTATTACAAAGTATAAATATGGACTATTGATTAATTTGGGTGAGAAATATTATTATTTAAGTGTATGATGAAAAATTATGATTTGATATGTTTCATGATATATATTTTAATTAAAAAATTCATTGATCATGTTATATTGAATTTTTTTATAATTAAATTTATTTAATATTATTTTTTTACTTAAATTTTATATTATTTAATTTAAATCTTAATTTTTTTTATTGAAAATAAGTTTATTTTCAGATTTTGGGTTAATTTAATGATGGAATTTTTGTTCAATGATTTTATAAATAGTTTTTATATATAAATAATTGTGTTATAGAAATTAAAAATGGAAATATAGGTGTTTTAATTATTAGTAAACTTTTAAAAAAATCTATAAAACAATGTTATCCATAGTTCTAAGTGCTGCGGCCTCATGTATCCTGAATTCTACCACCATTTCCCACTTATCCAATTATGATTCTACAAATATTCTCTAAAACACAAATACAATAATGATGGACCCCTCATAGTGAAATTAAAAAAAATAATTCACATAAACAAATCTAAAGATGAAAAAATATATCTAATTGGTGCACAATTGTGTTTCTAAAAAAACATTAACCAAATCTAGAGAAGACTAAACCAGTTGATCCCAACACTAAAGAACATCTTTGTCAAGTCTCACCAAAAATAAATGTTTCAAAGCAATAAATAAATAACACTAGATACTTATTGAGATATGTGAGGAGAAAAAGATGAGAAATAATCGGAGAATGGAGATCCAATTGCTACTAATACCTAGGAAGGCTTCAACTCTAGTTGACTAACCCCTAAGCTCGAAGCTCAGGGGAAGATTTTTTTTGGGAAAACGGATTGGATATGGAAGGATTTAATCCATGATTCCTGATTATTGGGAAACTATTTGAGTTATTCATTCACTAATGATGAATATTGATTAAAGGATATTTGAACCAAATATTTTGTAGTGGTCGAGAAAATGAAATCCTTCAGCAGTTGTAAAAGTTTTATGAGTACCATTTGGTTATAACCGACTTGAGCTTAAATATAATTTGAGATTTTTAATATATAATTGTATAATTAAAGATTTTTTCACTATGGATTTCTAAATTATGAATAAGGTAGTGTACTAATTCCTTTTTCACTAACTGTAATGAATTATAGTGACCCACACTAAGTGTTTGATTGTTTTTCTCTAATGAGATGTTTTCAGGCCCAAATTTAGATTAAGTTATTAGACACATAACATTGTACTATGTGAATGCTTGTAAATTAGATAACTATTTCTAGGGTTGGGTTGTATATTTAATGTTACAGAGTTCATTCATTTATTCTTTTAAGGATGGTAATCATATTTCATATTGGTCATCTTATGTCAGGTTTAATCTAAAGAAAACACGCCATGACATACATAGAAAATGATAAAATCTAAATAGAATTAAATGAGTTTGAATCTAAGGAATTAAATAATGCAATAACACTATTATAGTGGCATAATTAGTTGAGGAATTGAGCTAATGTCAATAGACAGTGACATAAGCATAGAATAAAATACTCTTCCTCATGAGTAAAAGATAGATTCAGTGACATAAGATATATAAATTTATTATGTATGTGTCAGTATAATTATTTTTTTAATTGTTATAATTCATTAATATATAATGGAGGACCAATGATTCATGAAATCACACAAATTTTGGGAAATAAAAAATAGAGAGTTGACACTGAGGAAAAAAAATTGAGGGTAGTATATTCATTCTTGAGTGCGAGAAGGAGGTTAAAAAAATAGTGGAAATGAAAAATAGAATGTGAGGATATGAAATTAAACTATAGAGAGAATAGGTTATAAATTTCCCCTATATTTTATTTTAAATATTTATTTTTTTGTGATAAGCACATTATTTATGCGGACATTCACTATGTATAATTTTATGAATAAATTTTATTGTATTTTCCTCATTAATCTAATTATTTTCATGTTTCTTCATCTATATAACTCCAAATCGTTCTTCTTAGAATTCATTACTTTAATTCAGTTCATTATTTTTATTGATTCATAGAATGGTGAAAATTAATTATAAGGTTATTTTTGAATTATCTTCCTATGATTTTAATAGAAGAACTAATTTTTGGGACTAGTAAAATTATCACTCACTGATGAGAGAGATTACATTTTGTGAGTGACCTCACTTTTTTCATGTTCTGTTGATTCTATGTTTTAATAAATCATAATTTCATTTAGTATATTCAATTTCATTTCCCTTATTTTATGTAATTTCATGCTCCTTCTCACTACCACAGGTTAGACCTATCACCACCAACTTTTCTTCCTCTCTTAATCCATATTTCTCACACTTATAGTACCCATTTTTCACCATTTTATTTCCTTTTTTTCAGTATTTCTAGTCATATTAATATCTTAGATCCCATAAACTACTTCCTTTTAGGTCAAACATTATCATTACTATACTAATGAGAGTAATAAAATATAAATTTATATTTTTACACCAAAAATAACCTCTGATCTATTAATATTTTGGGATTTTCTTGGGGGAAGGATTGGCATGAGTTTCTACGGTTTAGAATAAAAAACAATGTAATATAAATATAGTGATTTTTTCTCACAACTACTAATAAAATTCCATATTCTAGCATATTTTAGGGCGTTTTTAGACTTGTTTCACTATATATTTTCATTATATTGGATTTTTTATGTTCAAATTGTTTCTTTTGGTTGTATTCGGGTTTAGAATGTACTATTTTTGGGGTCAACACAATGTGGTTTATTATGTTTGTTGTATTTTTTTGGAACACTACTTACTAGTGTTTCTGTAACCAACATCATAAAAAATTTTATGATAATGAGAAATAAGGAATTTATGATCCCAGTAATAAAAAAATTCCAAACTAAAACAATTATTTCTAAAAATAATTTATAGGATTGGGTAAATGGGAGAATTTCGTGATGCTAGAATTTGATGCCTATAAACTAAAACATGGGTAATTTAAGAAAATGAGTCCAATAAAGAACCATTATAATTGGGAGGTGATGGAAATAAATTTCTTGAACATGAGATTTTAAATTTTGAGGAAAGTTAAGAAGAAGAAAAAAATAGTGAACAAAAACACAATTTTAGTGAAATATTTATACAAAACCTATATTAATACAACCAAGATGTTTTAATGGATGAATTCGAAAAATATAAAACCCCTATTATAATTCCACCTAAATATGTTGATTTTTGAATTTTTTATCCTATTACATCTTAGGTTTGTGAGAAAATTGAAATTGATGACTTGAAATCTAAAAATCATTCAGTATATTTTACTAAAATAAAAGAGAAGAACCAGAGAAAGAGGTTGTCAACTTTTGGAATAAATCATCAAAATGTAATTTTTTTTTCATTTGAAAATATGTAATACAATTTCAAGTGTAAACTTACTTGGTGTTCTCATTTCCTATGGTTCATTTAAAAATCCCAAAGTTTACTGATTTTATATTTGGGAATAAAATTTTGAAACTCAAGATTGAATTGATAATTAGACAATTTTTTTTGAAATTAGTAGAGGAAATATTTAATAATTGTTAATTATAGTTTCCATGTAAAAATTGAGTATAATTTTGTATGAAAACCATAACTTGAAAAAATATTAACTTGAATTTGATCTGGATATGTTTAATATACACCATCTATATTTTTCATTTTTGACCTCAGCTATATTGGGTGCTAAAATTAATAATAAATCTGAGAATAAATTAGAATATTAATTATTCTATGTTTAAGGTTTTAAAAAATGATTTAATCATTGTTGGGATTCCACCTTCTAATTATGATTTTCAAAAATCATCCTTAAAAATTATTATTTTTGACAATTTAGAGTTAAAAAAATAAAGAATAGTGTATTTTATGTTTCACCACTCGAATCACCCCATTTACCATTATTCATTAACTTTGGTTTAAAATTATATAATTCTAGAAAAATTATTTACATGGACAGAAGAAAGTAGTAAACAAGACAGGGGTATTCACTTGGGTATTCTCCTATAATGGGGATATTTGGTTTTTTATAGATTTTTATCAGACAAAAGAAACAAATTCATAATTAGAAATGAATAGAAAGTAAACATTTGATTTTTATAACTTAAGAAACCACAATTTCCAACTAACTATGATTAGTTTCTAGGGGTATCTAACGGGGGAATTTAAAATTAAACCTTCTTGGGTGACAACTTTAGGTTTTTCCATTAATTTTTTAATAAATTACCTCTTGACATTCTCTATGAATGTAAATTCAAAATCCTCTTTATCCCTACCACATAGAGTTGAAAATGTAAAGATTTATTCAATGGATTTAATCACCATTTTTACACCCTATCATAGTTACTTGATCTCATCATTTTGAATTTTAATTTATGGATCCAATGTTTCATCTATTTATACAATGAAGGTGAAATCATTGTGAGATCAATCAGTGTTGAATGTGAAATTTGAGACTGATCAGATACTATTTATAAGGACTCAACACTTATATTAGGGTAGTATTATTTATTAGTTTTTTAATCATAAATTATTGAATTAGATTTCATGCTTATATGATAGGGATAACTAGTTAAATAAAATTTCAATATTTTCAAACCATGTTTTTATACCCCATGTTGGTAATTATATGTGGGGGTTGACTACATGGTTGTTTGATCATAATTGATTTAGTGACTCTATTTGGAAAATGTTGAGTGTTTATCTTATTAAAATATACATTTTTGAAAACCAATTTGAATTAGTTTTAAAAATC
Organism: Viscum album; assembly: GCA_963277665.1. Classification (NCBI taxonomy): domain Eukaryota; kingdom Viridiplantae; phylum Streptophyta; class Magnoliopsida; order Santalales; family Viscaceae; genus Viscum; species Viscum album. Next base: position 767,573,180 of record OY728137.1, read on the forward strand.
TAGTTAGGAAGGCTTAAAATAATTTTTTTTTAAAATACACTATTTTATGTGAAATCACTAAATAACATGATTCTTTCAAGTAGAATTGAAAATATTTATTTCATTATTACAATTTTAAAGCATTTACGTATTAATTTGTGTTTTAAAAATATTTTGGATCTTGGGGAAAATGTTTTTTTCAAATACATTATGACCATTAAAAATTCCATTTCACTACTGAATTAGAAATACGCTTGGACATTTATTGATTTTAATTTATTATCTTTCACCTTGAGATTTAAAATTAGTGACAATGTTGAGTTTTATGTTTAGGGGAGGAGTCTTCTTAAATTTTCATTACATTTTTTAATCTGAAACCCATAAAACCCCCTTATAATTTTTCGAAATTGTGGGTTTTAAGTATTACATAGGAAAATTAAATGGATGGATATTTTTTCTCAAATATTAAGCTTGTACTGCCACATTAAGGAGGAAAATATTTAATACATTATAGATTTAATTTGGAAAATAATATTACTTTAACTCTTGAAATTTTTCTTTATAGTAAAACATTTTTCGAATATTATAAATTCATTATTGACATTTATCATTTTAATTTGAATTTAAGTCAAATGAAATTCACCCAAATAGATTATGAAATGAAAATCTTTATCCAGTTTGAAACAATTTTCTATCATTCTACCATTATTTTATTCTTTACCATAGGGATTAGTTTTTTTATGTTGAGTTGTAAATTATTAAATAATATATTATAAATAGAGTTGTTAGTTATTTTGGATCATAATTCAATGAGTCTATTCTCTTATAGGTGAGAGATTTTTTTAATTAATTTGGATGGATATTTAATTATGTTATATTCTATTTAAAATTTTGTTTTTCATTCATCTTTATAATATAGTAACCAATTTTTTGACAAGAACATTTAATTTGGGTGGTAAGTAAGAAATTATGAATTATATAATATATGAGGGAAAACATTTTCAAAATCTATAATTTGTGGCATTTTGGTTTTTCAATATTGAGATTCATTTTTTATCATTGAGTGTAATTAATGGAATTCTTGAGGAAATGAAATGTATTAAGTGTGGGGGAATATGATGTAGTTCAAATTCTATTATTATCATAAACATCTATTTTTTATTTAACTAATTTTAAATGATTAAATATTCTAATAATTTTGAAGTAGAAACATTTTATTATTTTGGGTGAGAAATATTATTTGTTGAATATTTGATGAAATATGATGATTTTTTATACCTAATAACAAATCATTTGATTTTGGAATTTGTTCGTAGTATTATTTTGGATCATTATTTGTATTGAAATGATTTTATTTTCAATTAATTGTTTTTTGTGATTAATTTTTTAAATAAATTTTATTCATAATTTTAAATTTCGTTATTTTGGGAATTTGAAATTATATTTTTGTTTGATTTAAATTATATTGTTTTGTAATTTTATTGGATTTAGTTGCTATTGTTTTCTATAAATTATAATTGGTTATGTTTAAGTATTATTTAGTAGTAAACATATTCTATTTTTCTACCTGTCACATAGACAAATTCCTAAGTGCAGTAGAATCACATTGCCAGATTACAACAACTGGTTTCCCATGTATTAAAATCCTATTTTTCATATTTTCTATGAACCAATTAACCAATTTTGAGGTACTTCATGTATCCAAATTTTCAAATATATTTCACATAACCAAATTTGGTGAGGTACTTACATACCTGAATTGTACACTATCTTGTATCCAAAAAAAATATTTCATAACCAAATTAGCAGTCAACCGAACCAGTTGAACCCAAAATAGATGAAATTATATATTGATGATCATCAGAATAATATTTTGAGCTATAATTAATGAATAAAAATTATAAAAAATTATTCTCAGGAACACCCCTATATTTTTTGAAATATATTTAATTAAATTAATGTAATCTTTTTTATATTTTTCATTTCAAACAACACTATATATTATTTTTATATTAAATCTCTATGTTTGGATTGAATTATAAAAATATCTATGTTAATCATGAACTACACGTAATATAATGTTTATATTTCCATTCATGGAACACCGATTTTAGCTTACATTACATGTAAGACTGACATTCCACGATGACTTATGTAACAAGAAAAACATAGTTTTATTGGAGAAAAATTTTATTATAAAAATTTTATTATTTATTATAATAAGATATAACCTATCAGTTAATTTGAATGTTATAAATAGTATTAAATAACTTATGAAAATAAATGTTTGAATTCATTGGCTTCATATTAGTTATAAATGAATATAAGAACCAATTTAATATCCACTGAATGTTTTTATAAATAATGCTTTTATGCTCACAAAATAATTTTGTCAAAATAAATTAAATTAATTACCACTTTTGAGTGATATTAATAAAATATATATTTTATATATTCAATGATATATTTTTTAAAATTCATTGAATATTTTAGATAGGAATAAGTTAGGAATAAATCTAATATTACACTGTTTCCTCTGGAATTAGGAATGACCTCATTTGTTTAAGGTTCAAACATTCCAAGAGGTTTAAAATGGGGTTGTTCATAGAACCGGAAACATCCAATGATTCTATATCAATTTGGACCTACTTTCCAAAGGTAGGTGCTCATTAGTTATGAACCAATGAGACTTAAGAATTTTCATTGGTCGAGAGGATGGGAGGTCGGACTTATCACACCTTTTTGAGGGGAATTATTGTCTATTTCGGGACTCTCTTTATAGATTTAAGTTATGTTCATGAATCCTTATTAAATTACCAAGTATAAAATGGGATTTCCTTTAGATCTGACAATCAATGATTGATATGTAGGAAATTTAGAGAATATTTTATATATATTCGAGGTTCTTCATCGATAGATAATCATCTATATTTTTTAGTGATTCTTAGTCAATGATATCCTTTAATACATTATATAAATGTCTCTTGGTCATTATGATGACCATACTGGTTTTAAAGCCACTCGGTGGGGCACTTGAAGTTTATTGTCATTTAGAAGGACATGGATTATTTCAGAGTTGGGATCGTACCCGCAGATGGACTACCTACGTATCCTTATTTAGAAAAGGAATCAGAACCCATGTAGTTTGAGTATGGGAGTATGATGTTTATATATGATTGATGGCTCCAAGAAAGATGTCATAATTATTTTTATGCTCTAAGCTCACGTGAGTCATGCTCGGTGTGAGAAACAAGAGGTATTTGTAAAACCAGACAATTGTGCCATGAAAGATGCAATAATAGAAAATGATGTGGGGCTTATGTATGTATGACTGCCCAAATAGATAGATATCGAGACTTATTTCAAAGAAGATGTCCGGGAACAGGGTCCATAAAAGTATATGTGCTTTTATGGAGATTTGGATACTCTAACTTGGGGCTTACTTCTTAGGGAGATTCCCAAATTAAGAGGGACTTATGATTGGGTTTTATTCCCAAGAAGGAATCCCATATCAAAAGTAAATTAAGACTAGTTAAGAGAAATTAAGACTGGGGATTACTCCTGAGAAGGAGGCCCAGGTTAAAGGGATTTGAAAACCGGGGCTTACTCCTAAGGAGGAGGACCAGGTTAAGGGAATTTTAGAATTAAGGGACTTGGGGCTTACTCCTAAGGAGGATTCCCATATTTTTAGACTTTGAGACTGGGGATTACTCTTGAAAAGGAAGCCCAGGTTAAGGGAATTATGGTTGGGGATTACTCCTGAGGAGGATGCCCAAATTTGGGAACTTTGAGACTGGGGATTACTCCTGAAAAGGAAGCCCAGATTTGGGAAATTATGACTGGGGTTTACTTCTAAGGAGGATGTCCAGGTTAGGGGACTTGGGGATTACTCTTAAGGAGGATGCCCAAATTAATGAGAACTTGGACTGGGGATTCCTCCTGAAAAGGAGGCCCAGGTTAAGGATTCTCTCATCTTAAAGGATGAGGTTAAATGAATGAAATCTCTAACATTGATGACATAAAGATATATAAATCACTAGGTTTTAAGAAATGTTCCACAAAATTCCTTTCAGATAGGGAAGCCAACAAGGGAAACATGCCAAATAAAATGGATTTAAAGAGGGTTTTGAAGGCTGAATCTTGAATAGGAGATGTGGATAATCATAAAAGAGGTGAAATGGGTAGGAAGGGCGCCCAAAAAGAGAGGGGCGCGCAAGTCCCGCGTGGGTGCGCAAGACCTGTATGGGTGCGCAAGTCCTGGTCATGAAGGTGTACCTATGCGACACATGGGTACTTGCACGATGGTCAACCCTTAAGGTAATACTTGGGCAAGACTTGGGTCAAGCCCTTAGTATTATCCCTAGGGGATTCCAGAAGAGTGGCGCACAAGTTCTGTTGAAGGGGTAAGGCGGCATGCAAGTATGAATATTTCCTTTAAGGGATGGCCACTTAGGTGCACAAGTGTTGATGAGTTTCAACACTTAGGCCTTACTCACCCTCTTTAGATCTTTCGTTCTAGGTAAGAAATTACCTTAGAAGTGTTCGTAAGCTTCGAGAAGTGACTAGGGCGCCGGGAGCTCAAATCTGAGTTGCTGGAATTTTTTTCTTCCCGAATGGGGGGCCCACCGGGGGTATTTATAGTCTGGTGAAGACCCTGGGCGGAATTTCAAAGATGGCGTGCAAGCCACTTGCGTGACCATTGGGTGGCGCGAAAGTATACTTGCACGACCTTGGTGGAACTTGCGCAACCCAAGTGCATTTGAATCTTTGTTCATGCGTTTGCTAATTTTTGATGTTTCTTCAAAGGATGAATCACTTTGGGTTCAAGGTATTTCCCTTTTTAATTCATTAGACTCTGTGACAGAAAGGAGAATCAACAAAAGTCCTCCCTCAGAGTTGGATCTGAAAGAAGTGAGGATGTGACTCCGAGGAAAAGAAAAAAAACCAAGGAACATGCAGCGCGCAAGTGTTGTTGATCGTGCAGATTTCATCATGCAAGTGTGAGCCGTGCAGGCATTTAGGCATGCGGGGTTGTAGCCTAGCCTATATATATGCGGTCATTCCTCACACAAAGCACCGAATTTCAAAATTTCTAGCTCTCACCGCGCAAGTTCCCTTCGCCGCACAAATTGCTCTATTTTCCGCTGTTTCTTTGTTGTCGCGCTGCTGTAAAGGTATTTGGACTTGCACAGTGATACCTGTGAACCAAAAACTTGCGTGACACATCCATACTTGCGCGACACATCCATACTTGCGCGTCAAAATTTAGACTTGTGCGCCTTAATGCCTTAGCCATTTTTTCAAATTTCTTCACAAATTTTATGAAAAAATCAACCCATTTAAGAGTTAATTTATTCAACGTTTGTGCAGGTTCAATGGCTCCCAAGAGAATAGGAATGGCTGATGAACTGGCTAGAAAGAGAATTAATGATATGATGAGCATCATTGGCCATAATTACTATACCGTCTGCGATAACACTCTCCCATATTTGGCAAAGTACCTGAAGAAGTATCATATTGACTTCCCACAAAGCATTTATCTACCTCTGTATGGATATGGTCATCTGCGAGAAGTCACCATTCCAGAGGCAAAGAATTATCTCCCAAAGTCTTGGTTTCAGAATTACACCAATTTTGCTTCAGCAAATATCTCAAGTGGAGGAGTATTTTCAAATGCTGGAACAGTGGATATGGCCTACATAATGCATCATAGTGCTTGTGTGCCAGATCTAAAACCTCACAAGCCCAAGCTACAACCACATTGTTATCCCTAAATCTTTAGAAACTCTCAGATGGATTAATCCAAAGTCTGGAAGAAGAGTTGGGACATTCATCCAGGAGGAGGTGTGAAGCCAACTTGGATGTGGGCATACTGGGTGCGACAAACCTATGCAGATTTTGTCATGGATTTGAAAGGAGTTGCAATATATGAAGCCGTCTGGGCTGGGAAAACATATGCTTACAGGCATGATAACTTAGTTCCGGAGATACTCAGCCATTGGAGCCAAGAAACCAATTCTTTCCATATGACTCATGGAGAAGTAGGCATCAGTCTGTGGGATGTCCACAAAATTTCAGGGGCTCCAATTTTGGGTGATATGTATGATGAATTCATCCCTCCCACGACAACTTGGAATGATTCAGAGAAGACTCCGACTTTAGTTCGGGAATTATTGAAAATCTTCCACAAGATCAAGAGTTCAGAGACTTCCTTAACTCATTCTAGAAAGGACATTCATCCAGAGTAGTGGATGAATATGTTTCTTATTGAGAAGTAGGAGAAGGAGCCGAAGGAGAAGGGATCGAAGGAGAAGGGATCCAAGAAGAAGGGGCCCAAGGAGAAGAGGCCCACTCATCCTACCACTTTACCCAAAACAGAGAAGAGGGGTGCTCCTGGAACATTCTGGACGACTCTAGAAGCAGAAGAATTTGAGAAGTGGGGATATGAAGTGAATCAGAGAATCCCAAAGAAGACTCGTCTGGCAGGCTTCTTGGCCTTGTAGCTCAGCGTTTATCTTTTGCCTGTCAGGGACTCGAAGGGAGGCGTCAGGCCAGGGACCTTCGTTATTACATCCAAGTTGGTTGAGGGTAAAATGGTTGGGTTGGATACCCCCATTTTAGAAAAGATTAACAGGATCATACTCCATGTTTTCATGGGTAAATCTCTTTTGAGAATAGTGGGACCAGTCCAAGTTTTGTGGGGATGGATCGCCACTCACTTCAGGACGTATAATGTACAGAATAGAGTATAGGTTCATGGAGGTTCTTTCATGCCATCAGTGCATGCATTCTCTAGAATTGCTCCACTAGCTCTCAATTCTTATGACATGAAGGTGAGGCTAAGCATGAATAAGGAATTCAATTTCTTTCCTTATTGAAATATGCCAATCGGGCGGTTTGTTGATGATGGAACAGCCAGTATGGAATTAAGGGCATACATGATGGCCTACAGAGATGGTGTACTAGTCACCAGGATTGACGAAGAATTTATATGAGAGGCCTATGCTCCATATATATTTTCACATCAATTCAAGTGTTTGCATCAGACTGCTGTATCTCCCCTCATGCATGTCAGGTCAGAGCAACATCTGATGGTTGCCCGAAAACTATGGTTGCTGACATCTAAGGAGAAGACCGGGGCAGTGTTTGATCTACCAGTTGATAAAGAGGAAAATAACTTGACTACATGGTATGCCGAGAACTAGATAGAATCATACCCTAGAGGGTGCTGAATCACCCGGTTTATCAGGTGGGGAAAAGGAAGAGAATTGTAGAGAAAGAAACCCTTCCTCAGGAAGATAATTCTTCCCCACCTGGAGCTGATTCTCCAGATTCCTCATCTAGGATTGACTCACCAGATTCCCAAGATGAGGATGATGAGGCACAACAAGCAGCAAAGCAGACTCGTGCCTGATATAATCCTCCCGTCAGAATCAAAAGACCCACTCCATCAACTCCTTCAGAGTTACTTCATTATGGAAATTTAATCACCATTACTTTATAGAGCAACAAGTCTTATTTTCTTATTCTCTATCTGTAGTTGCAAAAGCTGGGAAGAAACTGAAATCCAAGATTGTAGGACCTTCATCACATCCTTCTAGTACATATACCGGATATCTATGACCAGAGGATGTCCCGACATGGAAGAGTTTATACTGCGGTGCTGAAACAACCTGGCTGGATTTGTGCAAGGGGCTACACCTCCCTATAATAGGGAATCTTCTGGCTTCCACTGATATCCGTTACAAGGATAACCCTGATGAAGTGTGCGCTTATATCAGAGAGCTGGAAATGCTCATATATTCCACCGATGATTCCATTCCTGTCACAAAGAGGGTGAAAAAAATGATTGATCATGGTGCCACTGAGGGGACTGGTGGTTCCGGAGATGAGGAGTGGCACAATTATGTGGCTCCTGAAGAAGTAACTTTTCATTCCTTATTTGATTTGCAACTTGATTTCCGTAAAAGATTTGTTACTCAAAGAAATTATTTTCTTCATCCTGCAGCTTGAAAAGAAAGGAACTACTGAGTTTCCTTCACCATAGTATAGCCCTGGTGGTACTGCCATCGGGGAAGCTTCTGAATCACCTCGCGAGTCGGGCAATATATCTCCAGTCCAACAGGACATGGATGAGGAGTTGGACATGAACTTCCATTCTCCAATTCATGTACCTGTAAGGTAGACTGCCAACACTCCCAAAAATCCAAAGAGAAAAAGGCATCGAAGGAAGAATTCCACAACTAAACGCTTCATCAGTAGTGGTATGTCCTTCGGATAATCACAAGTCTTAACCCATGAAATGGTTTCTCATACTTATTGGGATTGTAGGGGCTTCTTCAATTTCCCCTCTGAGGGAGAGGACTGAACCTCCTTTGAGGATCATGGAGGGTACTGGTGAAAAATTACAAATTCAGGATAACTTGGCCGCTCTTGGAGAAGAGCCAGCATCTTTTCCTAGTATCCCTCCTGCTGTTGTTGCAAGAAGAGAAGAGCCTGCTTCTAGTAAGTTAACAATGTTTCATAAAATGTTGAATGAAACATCAACTGACTTCCATTCTGTGATACTTTTGGTTCAACTCCTGCACTAGAGCTTTTGGAGGCCATTGCAACTGACGCTCCTACTTTATCTGAAGATGCTGTCCAGGGTCAGAGACCACAGGATGAAGGTCACCAAGAAGAAATATCGAATGCTCCCACTGGTGAGATTAACCAAGATTTTGATATTACATTGGATTAAAGGATGGATCTTGGTGCATCTTTTGAATATTTTTTAGATCATGTTAAATTACAATGTAATTTAGAAGATTATGGACGTGAGTGTTATCCTTCGTCCTATTAAAAATAACTTCTTATTACATCTCTAATCATGATCGGTTGAAATGTGCAGTTCTATCTGAGCAAACTTCCGAACTACCAATGCCTGAAGGGGGTAAAAAAAACCCTACTATTGCAGAGACATTAGATCAAGTGGAGCTGAAACCCATATAGCTTCCTCAAACTCACCCTGAAAATCCTATTGAAGCTAGGAAAGACAGGGAGGATCATTCTCAAGTTACTGATCTACCGTTGGGTAAGAGATAACAAATTTTTGTGACTGTAATTAATTTGAAATATATCCAATAAACATTTGTTATTCATTGAAACTAACCAAAGATTTCAATTGATTATGCATGGCCATAAATTTCTGTGGCTAGATCTAGAGGTGAAGCCTTAGCCTCCGCCCCAACGGGAATTGAAAGTGAAGAAACATGGGTCAGGGGGGAAGGATCAGAACATGGTACTTCCCTAAGTGCATTAATCCCGGATTACATTCCCCCATGTGACAGTGATGCTGAGTCAGATCTGGAGGAACAAAAGGCGCTCCAGTTTTCACGATGCAAGGCATGGCAGAACATATGGAAGATCATATCCGAAGTGCCTTTAGAAGAGCTATCGTCAAAGATTCCGTGACTGTCATCCCTATTTGTCATGCTAGGACTTGGTAGTTTTGGATATCAAGAGATCCATGACGTAGTGAAACAAGTCATCTTAAGGAGGGAGTAGGAGAAAAAGTGCCATCAAGATTTGACCAGGGTGAAGCTGTCAGCCAATATCAGTGAATTTGAAGCTGCGGTATCCCGAACTGAGGCTGATTATGCTACCAAGATGAAGGAGATGAAGCATAAGATCAAAGCTAAAGTCATCTAGCAGATGCACCTTCAACAACAGTTAGATTCTGTTACTGGGGAACTTGACCAACTGAACAATTTACTAGAAGGAGCTAAAACGAATGGTATGAAAGTCATTGCAGATGCCAAGAAGTCACTCCATCAAGCTGAAAAGAGTGAAGTTGGTCGAGTGCATGAGCTTCAAGTGGCTGCTGATGAAGCTCGGGATACTGTACATCAAGTGAAGATTTATGTTGACAACCTCTTGTAATTTCTTGGAAAATAGAAGAGACTCTAATCTGTGGACATCCTTATAATTCTTGTGCATCAAATGAAAAACTTTTTTCACCTACAATCATTTGGGCCTGCATTATTTTTCTATCTGTTTTAGATTTTTACCTAAGCCAATGGGCCTAATAAGCATAGTTTGATTTTTTCTTGGATTATTATAAATAACCCTACAAACTTTTGAAACTTTTTATTGCTCAATATTACCTAAAATCATACAAAATATATGTTTAGTGAGATGGAACTAGACTTTTATTCATAGTCCCCTTGTATTTTGTGGGAAGTTTAAAGTCATGCACATTGAACATAAAAAGGCTAATGTTTAAGGTCAAAATATCTTTGACCGAATGGATTAAAAATTGACCTAATTACTTGACAATTTATCTGAAAACCTATTACCACACTCAAGTATGAGGGAAAATATGTAAACTATGACTTAAGAAATTTTGAATATGGGGAATGATAATAAAAAGGGATAAAAGGAAGTAGAAGAAGTATTTACCAAGAATAAAGTTACCATTATTTAACAAACCCGTTAGGGGGTTGAATTTTGCAGGGCCACCTAAGGGCATTGGATGCATAGTCAAATAATAGCATCTTTTGGCTGACAAGTCTGTTATATAGACTATTTATGCAAGGATGACTAAGGGCACGTGCTGCATATTCAGGAAAAAGAAGTCTCAGAAATTTACTTTTCTACTGATAAAAATCCAATGAAAGTTTATGGGGATTCAAATTTTACAAAGCATAGAGTTTGTTGTATAGAGAGAGGTACTTGAATATGGAGAAGATATTTCCAAACAATATTGTCAAAGAAATGGATGAATGTCACTCCTACGAAGGTCTGACCCAAGCGTAGGGAAGAGAAATATAAACCATAGACATGAATACTTTCAGATCATGAAAAAGAATATGGGACAAATATGTTAAGGATGGATATTTTTTCGGATCCATACATATTGTCGTTAAGACAACTAAGGAAAAAAGAGGGTTTCTTCCCGCGAATGAAGTTACCATTATTTAACAAACCCATTAGGGGGTTGAATTATGCAGGGACAGCTAAGGACATTGGCTTCATAGTCAAATAATAGTATCTTTTGGCTGACAGGTCTGTTATTTAGACTACTTATGCAAGGCCGCCTCAGGGAATGCGCTGCATAGTCAGGAAAAAGAACTCTCAGAAATTGGACATTTTTCGACCAGAAGTCATGAAAAGGGTTATGAAGATCTGAAAATATTTAAGCTTAGGATTATGACACATAAAAATGGGTATTGTCCAATTTATGTAAAGATACACAGATCAATGCTAACCATAATCATGTTGTTGCTGGGTCCTAAATTGAAATGTTGGACTTCACTATGTATCCCATAAGGATGGGAATCAATCCATACATAGTTCTTGAAATACAGTTTAATGTCATGTGGGACTAGAGTATGGGAGATCTTAGTTTAGGGTCATAGAGCTCGGACCATAATAATGAATACATAGTGTGTGTTTTCACAGGGACTTTTCATCCAAGGGACTAAAAGTGGAATTTGGGGTTAGGCCCAAAAGACTTGGTGCTGGATTTGAGGGACACTCGAACATTCCTACATATCCCATAAGGATGGGAATCAAGCCCACATAGTTTTTGAAATACCCTCTGTACAGATTTGGTTCTTACATGTGAAGGGTGAAAGGGGACTTTAGTGCAATGATGGTTTGAACCAAGATAAAAGGTTCGGGCATTTCCATGTATACACATAGTCTTTGGAATAGAACATGATTGGAGATCAATGTAAATAATGACTCCCTCTTAGGTGAGGATATAAAAGAATGTTGTAGTTTATTGTCGTACAGGACAAAAGTGTTGTACAGTTTAACGTCGTATAGAAATGACGAAGGTGAACCAATGTAAAGATATTGATTATAGGGGTGGTTTCATGAATCAACATCGTATGAGATGGAGGTTAACCGATGTGAAGGGATTGGTTTTGGGCTTGAACATTAGGAGGTTGCCTATGTACCCAGCCTAGAAGGCAAGGATCAAATTCCGCGTAGTTCAATTAAAAAAAATGAATTAGTGATCAAGTTGTTCTTGGGGACAACGACCTAAAAAATGGTTTTGGGACTTACGCATGGTTAGCGGCCTAGAGAGGGTGTTATGGTTGAAGTTTACTCTAAGCTCACGTGAGTCATACTCGGTGTGAGAAATAAGAGGTAGCAACAACCCTAACGATGCACAGTTTAATGTCATGTAGGATATATGAAGGGACTATGCAGTTTAAAGTCTTGCAGTGATGACTATTGGTGTTGCACAGTTTAGTGTCATTTAATAGGGAAAAAATATAGTTTAACGTCATGTAGGACATATTAAAGGGACATAGTTTAATGTCATGTTGGGCAATAAGGGTGTTGTACAGTTTAGCGTCCTGTAGCTAAGACAATGGGGAGAATATAGTTTAACGTCATGTTGGACGAAAGGGGGGATTTGCAGTTTAATGTCATGCAGTAAGGACAAAAGAGGACACAGTTTAACATCATGTTGGATGTATCAGTGACTTTTTCACAGTTTAACATCATGTTGGATGATGGTGCGAATTGTTTAGGGTCATATGCATGGACTAGAAATGGTGCAGTTTAACGTCTTGATGGACATAAGGGACTATGCAGTTTAAAGCCTTGCAGCTAGGACAACACAATTTAACGTCATGTTGGATGAAAGAAATGAAAATAGTTTAAGGTCATATGCATTGACCATTGATGATGTATTTGGTGTTTATACAAAATACTTCTTTAAAAATCTAGCATTGGTTGGAGTAGTGATGAGTTCTCCATCCATTGAGATTAAAGAATAAGCTCCATTGGAGTAGACCTTATGTATTGAGTAAGGTTCTTCCCATTTTGGTTCAAGCATGGGAGGTTTCTTTCCTGGTATCATTGGAGTTCGGAGAACCAATAACAATTCTCCCTGAATGAATGAACGAAGATGAACTTTTTTGTTGAAAGCTCATGCTATTCAATTCTGATAGACTTCTAAGTGATGCAAGGTACACAATCTTTTCTCATCTAATTGTTCCAATTCATCAAACTGCTTTTCAGATTGTTCATCTGTAGATGACTGATCACAAATGGCTACTCTGAGCGAAGGTAATTGAACTTCAATGGGCAAGACTACTTCTGTTCCATATACTAGTGAATATGGAGTTGACCGCGTTGCAGTGCGGGTGGTGGTCCGATAAGCCCATAAATCATGAAAGATTTTATCAGGCCATGATTTCTTATCTTTATCCACCATCTTTTGCAGTATGTTTGAAAGAGTCTTGTTGAAGGCTTCTATCTAGATATTGGCCGATGCATGATACCGAGATGAATGATTGGATTTGATGTTGTATTCTTGATACAACTTCCTCACCTCGGATGAACAAAAGTTGGTACCATTGTCCGTTAGTATGGTATGAGGGACACCAAATCTGGTAATTATGTTAGACTTGATGAAGCTAACAATGCTTTTAGAACTAACTTCTTTGAGAGGTATAACCTCTTCCCATTTGGAAAAAAAGTCAGTAGCAGTAAGAATATACTTAAACTACTTGGCTGTAGCTGAAGGGTAAGGTCCCACCACATCCATTCCCCATGTGGAAAATGGCAACGAGTATTTAGCTGTGTGAAGAAACTCTGGGGGATGATGAATGAAGTTGGCATGTACTTGGCATGAATGACACTTCTTTGTGAAATCAACACAATCTTGTATCATTGAAGGCCAAAAGTATCCAAGACTTCGAATTTGATCAGACAGTCTATGTCCAGACTGGTGGGCACCACAAACTCCTGTATGCACTTCTTTTATGACATCCATTGTCTCTTCACCATCAATGCATCTGAAGAGAACTCCATCAAAACCACACTTGTAGAGAATTTTCTCTAACTGATCTGGGCTATCATAAAGAGTAAAATTGACCACACGTCTCTAGACTTGTTCTTTCACGGCTCTATCAGGTGGAAGTGTTCCATTTTGAAGGTATTCCCTGATAGGTGTCATACATCCTGTATTTTGACTATATGGTTCAGGAATGGGATTAATTTCATTGATTTTCTCTATTCTGTTTTGAACATAAGGTGAAATTATACGACGGTGGAAAATACTGATGGTTGTTTTGTCCCGATTTGTATCTGCTAGAGCTGTGGCTATATTAGCCAGTGCATCAGCATGGGCATTTTGTGATATTTGGACATAAGAGAATGTCGGTTCCATAGGTAATTCCTCCATTAACTCTCTGACGTAATCATACAAAGGGATTAGTTCTTCTTTTCTGATGGCATAATCCCCATTGGCTTGTTTGATTACCAGGTCTGAATCACCTTTCACCTTTAAGTGACTCACTTGTGCTTGAAGCGCCAACTCCAAGCCTGCGATGAGAGCTTGGTATTCTGCTTCATTATTTGTACCGCCTCCCAACAATGAGAAGGAATAGGGTAACACTGCCTTTTCTAGAGAAATGAGCACAATTCCTAACCCAACTTTGTTGAATTTAGGATTTTCCATTTTCCTCCGTGTTGGACTTCTGGAAGCACCATCAAAGTACATTTCCCATGTTTGAAGACTATCTTGAACAAAGAAGAATTCCTCATCAGGAAGTTCAATATCTAAAGATATATCTTCTACGGAAGGGTGTTCAACAAGGAAATCAGCTAGAGCTTGGCCCTTTATTGCCTTTTGAGACACATATTGGATATCAAATTGCTGCAAAATAACTACCCACCTTTCTAGACTTCCTTTAAGCATTGCATGACTAAGGATGAATTTGAGCAGGTTATTACGAGATACCAATTGGACCTCGTGATGTTGCAGGTAGTGTCTCAACTTCTGAACTGCAAAAATTAATGCAAGGCAGCACTTCTCAATACTTGAGTATTGGGTTTCTGCTTCAAGCATAGTCCGACTGAGATAGTAGAGGTTGTTTTCATTCCCAGCATCATTCTTCTGAGCAATAAAGGCACCCAACGATCTCTCTAAAGCTGTCACATAGAGGTTAAGTGGTCTTTCTTCAACATGTGTCATTAATACCGGTGGAATCAAGAGATACTTCTTGAGAATATCGAATGCTTCTTTAAATTCTTCAGTCCACTGATAAGTGACTCCCTTCTTCATCAATTTGTTAAAGGGTAAACTTTTGCCTGCCAAATTGGCGATGAAACACCGAATATAGACTAAGTGTCCTTGAATCCCTCTCAATTCATTCAAATTTCGAGGAGGTGACATACCAAGGATTGAATTTGTCTTCTCAGGATCAACTTCGATACCACAATGGTGTACAACAAAGTTGAGAAATTTTCCTGAGGTTACCCCAAAAGCACATTTTAAGGGGTTCATCTTCAAATTATATTGCTGAAGTTTGTGGAATATGATTTCCAAATAAACCAAGTGATTAGTACGTTGTTTGGATTTAACCACCAAATCATCCACATAACATTCAACAAACTTCCCTAAAAAGTGTTTGAAGATACGATGCATAGCACACTGATATGTTGCGCCTGCATTCTTTAGGCCAAAGGGCATTACCCGATAGCAAAACACACCCTGAGGGGCTCTGAAGACTGTAGATTCCTCATCTTCTGGAGCCATTCAGATTTGATTATACCCAGAATATCCATCCATGAAGGAAAGTGCTTCATAGTTATCTGTTGCATCAATTAAGAGTTCTCTGATTGGAACAAGAAAATCATCTTTAGGACAATGCCGATTAAGATCTCTGAAATCAATGAAAACTCTAATTTGTCCATTCTTTTTTTTCACATGGACAATATTAGCCAACCATTTTGGATATTGAACTTCTCTAAAGAAGTTATATTTGATAAGCTTATCCACTTCAGCTTCAATTTTGGAAGCATAAGTTGGGTGTGTTCTTCTTGCAGCTTGCTTGAATCCTCGATGTTATTATGGAAAACCCAAACGATGAGTAGCAACATCAGGATCAAGGCCTGGAATCTCTGTATAGTTCCAAGCAAATATATCTCAATTTTTCTTCAAAAATGAAATATACATTCCTCTCTCTTCAAGAGTCATGGCCGCACTAATTAAAGTGGGGTGTGGATATTCTTTTGTACCCAGATTTATTTCTCTGAGTTCATCCACGATGGTAGAGATACCTTCTTAAAATGCTGGAGGAGCATCCCTGAGATCTTCCTCTTCTTCTTCAACATGTGTTATTTCTTCTGTTTCTACTTTCATAGTAGATAATGAAGTAGAATTTCTATGATCATAAGAGATGTTAAAATTTGAACATCTTGAAGAGGAAGATTCCATTTCTGACCCTATTGATAATGAAGGGTCTTCCTTGGGTAATAAAGAGGAGATTATGGATTGAGAATCGACATCATCGTTCACCTTTGGTATTGATATAACTTCTTCTGGCCTGGTTGGCAAAGTATAGACTTGCTGGATTTCAGCAGATGAAATGAAGACATCCCCATTTGAGCTTTCATCATTGCTTGGTGAATCACTAATTTCTCCCATGTTGTATGGATTGATTTCCATAATTGAAATTATGAAGTTTCCATAAGAGTATTTTGATTTGGTTCTATCCTGTCAATTTGACTGATAGGGAACACATAATCTATACTCACATGTGTAAATGGATTTACTATAATCTTTTACAAACCATATGGAGCATTAACTTTAGTAATCTCCCTTGTTGTGGATTTCTCATTTCCCTTCATGTGATAGAATTCCACCTCATTATATTGAGATTCACATGTCTTGAACGGGGCCTTATCACCATAAAATGTCCCAACTTGACCATTGAAACAATATTTGAGACATTGATGATATGATGAAGGGATAGCCACATGTTGATGTATCCAGGGTCTTCCAAGAAAGATGTTGAAAGCTGAGTCTTGATCAACAACCATGAATTCTAAATTGGATACAAGATCTCTAAACTGAGTTTTGAGTGTAATCTTTCCCAGTGGTTCTTGTTCATTTTTATGATATCCTTGTAACATCATAGTAGAAGGAGATAAATCAGATTCCGTGAGGCCCAATCGATGAAGTGTACGAATGGGGATAAGGTTTACTCTTGAACCATTATCAATGAAATCTCTTCAGACGTCTACACCATTGACTTTTCCAGATAAATATAAAGGTCTAATATGTCCATGCACGACATCATATTCATCTTCATCTGTGAAATATATCACTACATGACATTTTGCAGGATTATTCTCAACATGGTAGGATTCAACCGCAGCAATTTTATTTTCAAACTCCTGAAGACTTGACAAAGCCTCGATGAGTGCCTCCCGAAGATCCTTTGATAGATTCAAGGCATCCAAAATTGATAACTTAGCCAGTACTTGGGCCAGGTGTTTCAATACATCATATTTTTGATATAGAGGTCTGTGTTTCCCAACACAAACATGTGGTTTAGTAGGTTCCTTGGAAGTTGATGCTTTGGAAGTTGATGCATCTTGTATCGGGGTAGGAGTTGGTAATACTCTTGGCATTAGAAGATTAGACCGAATAGGTCTATTTACTTGATGAGAGGAAGAAGGTGTAACTTATAATCGATCTTCCAGAATAACTATGCCTGGACTGAATCAGCCTTATGGGGAAGAACTTGCTTGTTCTTTTTGAGCACGTTGAAGGGCTCTGCCACGAGTTTCTGCCGCATACACAGTTCTAGTAGGGGTAGAATTGGAATATTGGCCTCTCAAAGATCCATGTCTTCCCCTATATCCTGAGCCTCTGAAACTCCCTCTGATTTCTCTGTTTGATACAGGGAACCCAGGTTCATCGAGATCAAAACTGTGACTGGCATAATAATCTATTAAGTGAATCATATTAAGAGAACCGAAGATTAACTATTCATCTGATGAAGACTCTTCCTGACTAGCCAATTTAGGCTGTGCCGTTTGGTGGGACGGTGCCCGTGGCTTCGAAGTAGATGGAATAAAATCTGCCAGAGTCAAAGACAACTTAGGCTTTGACACTATTTCATCTTCTTTTGATTTCTCTTCTTTCTTTGAATTATGTCGTTTCTTTGAGGATTTTCCCTCTGATGAAGAGGGTTTTGCTGTGGAATTCATAGAAGAAGACACAATTGGTTTCTTCAATTGCATTCGCAAAATGTCATGAGTTCGGTTGATCATTTTTCTGATTATCCAATCATCATATTTTTTTGCATTATTTTTCTTGACTTCTTGCCACTCACCCTCTTCCTTTGGATTTTTAGTAGTAACACATGCTACCTGAGCTGAAGAACCTTTCAATTTAACTTGTCCCGAGTCAACCATTTTTTGTAGGAGGTCCTTGAAGACAAAAAACTCCTGAATAGGATTCCCCAACATCTGATGAAAGGGGAAATAGTTGGGACGGTCTTCATCTCCTTCCTTGTTCAGCCTTTTCGGCCTTGTAAATTGAACCAAATTATTTTCCAGAGCCAAAATGAAGTAACTAAGAACTTGTTCATTTTGGAAAGAGTAAAATTTTCTCTTCAAATCCTCAAATTTTTTTCGACTTTGATCTCTTTGATCATCTTGACAAAAAGGACTCTGTTGTTGACACTCATGAGGTGGAGCTCTTTGAGAAGATGAAGGTCTTGAAGTAGAAGCAGGTACAGGTGCTTGTTTAAGCATAACTATAGCAGTCTCTGCTCTACCCATTATTCTTCCTGGAGCTGATGGAATTACACGAGTTTTATCCTTAGTCTTCATAAGAGAATCTTCAATCTATTGAGCGATTGAAGTAAGGTCTTGAAACCCTCCTGTGTATTTCATAGGGATCAACAGCGTGCGTAATTCGTCACGCAAATTTTCCACACAGATTGGAAACAGTTCTTCTTGAGGGAGTGCTAAGCTCAGAGAATATGTTAATCCCTTCCAGAGAGCAATGAAATCTTAAACCCTTTCATTCTCCCTTTGATTATAGTTTGTAAGATAAAAAAATGTTGTCTTTGGCAACATTGAGCTGAATTGAAGAAGGAATAGTTGACAGAGATCCTCCCACCCGGTAATTGACTGGAATTGCAAGCTTGTGTACCAGACAAAAGCAGGCCCTTGTAATGACTGTACAAAACACCTGAGCTTAACTGCTTCCTGTTATTGAGGGGTTCCCATCATATGATCACAACGAGAAACAAAATGTGTTAAGTTTTTCTCTGGGTCTCCCGAACCATTAAAGATTGGGAATGTGGTACTTGAAAAATTTGATGGGGGACGAGTTGCATCAAACCATTTAGGGTAAGCTCTCTTTTATGGTTGAATTTGAGATCTATTTCCCTCCATAACTTCCAACCGAGCTGTTAATGACTCAATAGTAGTTATTAACTTTTGAGAAACATCCGGTTGAGCTTGGACCTGAACAGGTTCAATGGCTGGAGCTTGGACAGATGTGGTGGCTGATACTGCAATTGATGGTAGCACTGCCGATTGTTGTTTCACGTGACCTATAGGATTAGACCTGTGAGGGTGTACTGGTAGTGGAGGATATTCTTGATCCATATCAGTAGCTAAAACAAATTCCCTTGGCTGACTAAGTCTAGCACTCTTAGGAGGAAGACTACCCTGAAGTAGTTCTGCAGTAATCCTCCTCAATTCCTTCATTTCTTCCTCTTATTGTGAAAATATTTTCTCCAGTGAGAGCGATTGGCCTTCTCTATAGGAAGGGTATGTAACCTGATTCATTCCATTCCCCTTGTTGGATCCCTTTCGGAGAGGGGGAAGTGGGTTACTTGATGAAACACCCAGATTTTGGGTAAGCCTTTGATTTCGTGTACGCACACCTTCTTCATTTGTGTCTGTACGTACAAATTCTTGAGCAGGAATCTCTTCATCTGATCCCTCTGAGTGAGACTCCTCTGGTGGATCAGCAACAAAAACATTTATGACATTAATTGATGTATAATGCATTGCATTTTTCTATCAGCATTTCTGTGATATTGTCTTCTTCCATGTCTCTGATGAGACATTGCCTTTTGTCGATTTGATCCCTCAGGAACTTCTTGACGAACCGTAATTTGGAGGGAATCTCTTGATAATTTGACTATTCATTCCTCTTGGGGTTTCTTCCCTAATCGAGAGAAGACTGACTTTCTATAAGGAAGGGATTGAGGATTTGAAAAGGTCCCCAGTCCTATTTCTGCTGTTCCTGCTCAACTCCTCGAATCCTATTCGTTGATTCTGAGGGTTGGGTTAAAATAGTTCCCAGTCTAGAAAGCTGGGGTGGTTCTTGAAATGCTATATCTGATACTTTCTTGAAATCTGTATTGATCTTACGGACTTTAGTCCGGAAATTGTCTAGATGCATCAACCTGCATCCACTTTTATCACCCGACTCAAAAGACCATTGGATGATTTCTGACACTTCTGTCACTTGATGATGTGCTTGATCCAAATGAGAGGCCTGTTCAATATTCTTGTTTTCTTGATGCTGGAGTAATTCAACAACTTGTTCTATGTATGCTTGATTTTGAGAAGAACTAGTTGAAGCTTGTTATTGGGAAAGCCTTTGATTACAAACAAAGCCAATTGGCTATGGCCGACCATGGGAAATAACATTGCATGAGACCATTTTTGGCAGGCTTTGCTGACTGGAGAGTATAGTGAAATGTAGTGCTCTATGAACACCCCATCCCCTAATATGAATACTAGATGGGGAATTCACAATTAACTGGTGAAATCTTCTTAGTACGCCAAGGAATGAACACTGAAAGGCTCTCTGCTACTTTTCATCCTTTGGATATCGAGAAAATGAGAGAGAAGATAAGTCAATTTGGCGTTGTAACCCTTATATTATCTTGACATGATTTTCATATTCATCATAAGATAATATTTTCTTTTTCAACTGACAATTATTTTTCCATATGCTGAGACGAATATCATGAATTCCATCTTCCGTCAACATCTCTGGAATGTCATACTGAGAGCCAACCGAAGGCCAAAACATGACTGGCACTTCACCTTTCTCCAATTGTTTTCTCATATTCAGTACTTCCTATTTATCATTTGATGAAGATTATTCTACCTGATTAGACCAGAGATGGTGCTTCCTTGTTGCTTCATCAGATTCAACAAGAGAGGTAGAGAATTCACTGATCAAACTAGAAGATGAACGACCCAGGGGTGGTTCAGAGAATGACCTACACCCCGGGCTATCTTATTATTGAGAAATTATTTCACCTGCTAGCGGTGAAGCATCAGACATGACTGGTTTCACATTTGCAAGTGCCTCAAGATAAGAGGACTTTCTCGTCACTACATTGTCCATTAGAGAATTTTCCAGGCAATGTGCATTATAACTGTAGAGAGGACTTTCATATCTAAATTCATCATCATGGAGAGGACCACCATGGTGGGTTAGAGAAAAAGATGAAGCATTTTTCTCCTTGGTTTTCTGGCCACACAGAGGGTTTCTGTGGCTCTCATCTAAAGAAGAAACTTCAAGATCGACTGAATTCTCATGAAGCAAGCCTTCATGAGGAAGTGTCTGATGGAGACCATTATAATTAATATTCCCACTATTGGGAAATGATGGAGTAGAATCTTGAATTCCAACAGATAATTGTCTAAGTGCTTCAAGAACTCCAACATCGAGCAAGGCCTTGTTACAAATTGGATCTTGATTTCTTGATTGTGATGGGCGAGTATTCTTCTTATATGCCTTCTTAATCGCTTTGGAAACCACTTGTTGACGAAAGTGGTCATTATGGGTAGGTTTATGTGCTTTCTCAAGAGAAATGATCAGGTTAGGCTGATTATATCCGCTCAAATTAGGTGTATGTGGCTGACTTAGTTCTCCGTATGATATGGGGGAGTACGCCCCACAACCCTCTTGGACTGGAACAGAGGTGTGTGTCTGTTCTGGAGTGAACTATTGATGTGTCACTCCACTGGTAGGGATAGATTTATGTGTCCTTCCCTGAGATGTTGCTGAAGCTGTTATAATATCTTGGCAGGCATCCAGAATATGAGCAGAGATTTGCTTCTGCTCTTTCACCATTGACAAAATGTGCTTGGTGACTTCAGCTACCAGAATGGGGATATAATTCCATTCCACGCTTGGAGTAGGTGTCTGTTCCTGCTCCTGTCCTCCTTTCCCTGTTAGTGAATCCTAATAGTACTCAAGTGTGGGGGAAGAGAGTTGAGTCTGCCTCCTGTTTGTCACTGGAGCTTTCCGACTGACTTCTCTGAATGCTACCAGACAAGACTATTGGTAGGCTTGATCAATACTAGCAGGTGTATGTGCCTGCTGATTGAACTTTGCCGAATGTGGTTGGTGAGCTTCCTTCAATACTGATAGACGAGGCTGCTGGCAGGATTGATGAGTGTAAGCAGGTGTATGTGCCTGTTTACCAGTTGTCAACACATTGGGTTGGCGGGCTCAATCATATGTAGTCATACGAGCCTACTGACTAGCTGATGATTTATAAATAGGTGTATGTTCCTGTCTATAGTACTCCATCAGAATTTCCTGACGGGATTGGCGTGCTGCTGCCAGACGAGTCTACTGGACAAAAGAATTAAAACAGATGGGTGTGTGTGCCCGCTTATTGCTTTCCACCAAGTTAGGTTGGTGGACTTCTACGGAGATGGAAGAGATGAGAAACTGCTCACTGTTGACTGGATTTTGCCTCTGGAGATTCGTCTTGCCTGCTCAGGTTCGAGTAACCTGAGCCGAATGCCTGGATATGATACCCTCATCATGTTGAGGGCTCACTGCCACACGAGTCTAGCGGCGATTGTTGATGGGATCCCTCAGGAAGGACTCCTATCTCCTTGAATTAAGGCCCTGGGGGACCTACTCATTTAGGTCCCTAGAATATGGAAGGGAATGGTGATTGTGTTCTGGGGATAACGACCCGAAATGGTTGGAGACGGTGGTTGGCACCTCCTGCATCTTGATCGCTGGTCGTCGCTGTCCAGATGACCAGGGTGAATTATTAACTTGGAGGGCTTGTCGTGCAGCCTCGAGAGTCAGAATAGTACCGTTTTGATGGTACTCCCTATCCATCACATTTGATACCCAGCATTGAAGACGCTGAGTAGGTGATGTCGTCCTCAGAGCATATGATGATCCAGAAGGAGTAGCAGCAGAGGCATTCAAAGCAGAAGTATTCAAAGCAGAAGTATTCACAGGTGTGAACTTATGAGAAGCCATTTCTGTAACGCAGAAGATCTTGGAAAAGAGTGCCTGTTTGATATAACAGACGTAATCAAGATAATTCTGGCCACTACATCTTTTGGATAAGTACATATGTTATTTATTGTCTTGTTTTCCCTCTCGTTGAGTTTAAATAAGGGCCTAACAAATAGGTAAAACATCACTTTAACTTGGTTAAGGATTCACGTCGGGTTCACCATTTTTTGTTTCCTCTGGAATTGGGAATGACCTCATTTGTTTATAGTTCAAACATTCTAAGCAGTTTCTAATGGGTTTGTTCGTAGAACTGGAAACATCCAATGATTCTATATCTATTTTGACCTACTTTCCAAAGGTAGGTGCTCATTAGTTATGGACCGATGAGACTTAAGAATTTTCATTGGTTGAGAGGTTGGGAGGTCGAACTCGTCACACCTTTTTGAGGGGAATTATTGTCTATTCCGAGACTATCTTTATAGATTTAAGTTATGTTCTTCAATCCTTATTAAATTACCAAGTATAAAATGAGCTTTCCTTTAGATCTGACAATCAATGATTGATATGTAGGAAATTTAGAAAATCTTTTATATGTATTTGAGGTTCTTCATCAATAGAGAATCATCTTTATTTGTTAGAGATTCTTAGTCAATGGTATCCTTTAATACATTATATAAAAGTCTCTTGGTCACTATGATGACCATAATGTTTTTAAAGCCACTCAGTGGGGCACTTGAAGTTTATTGTCATTCAGAAGGACACGGATTATTTCAGAGTAGGGATCGTACCCTCAGATGGGCTACCTAAGTATCCTTATTTAGAAAAGGAATCAGAACCCACGTAGTTTGAGTAAGGGAGTATGATGTTTATATATGATTGATGGCTCAAAAAAAGATGTCATAATTACTTTTATGCTCTAAGCTCACGTGAGTCATGCTCGGTGTGAGAAACAAGAGGTATTGGTAAAACCAGACAATTGTGCCATGAAAGATGCAATCATAGAAAATGATGTGGGGATTATATATGTATGACTTCTCAAATAGATAGAGATTGGGACTTATTTCAAAGAAGAAGTCCGAGAATAGGGTCCATAAAAGTATATGTGCTTTTATGGATATTTGGATACTCTAACTTGGGGCTTACTTTTGAGGGAGATTCCCAAATTAGGAGGGACTTATGATTGGGTTTTATTCCTGTGAAGGAAGCCCAAATCAAAAGTAAATTGAGACCGGTTAAGAGAAATTAAGACTGGGGATTACTCCTGAGAAGGAGGCCCGGGTTAATGGGATTTGAAAACCGGGGCTTAATCATAAGTAGGAGGCCCATGTTAAGGGAATTTTAGAATTAAGGGACTTGGGGCTTACTCCTAAGGAGGATGCCCATATTTTTAGACTTTGAGACTGGGGATTACTCCTGAGAAGGAAGCCCATGTTAAGGGAATTATGGTTGGGGCATACTCATGAGGAGGATGCCCAGATTTGGGAACTTTGAGATTGTGGCTTACTCCTGAAAAGGAAGCCTAGATTTGGGAAATTATGACTGGGGTTTAATCCTAAGGAGGATGCCTAGTTTAGGGGACTTGGGTCTTACTCTTGAGGGGGATGCCCAAATTAATGAGAACTTGGACTGGGGCTTACTTCTGAAAAGGAGTCCCAAGTTAAGGATTCTCTCATCTTAAAGGATGAGGTTGAATGAATGAAATATCTAACCTTAGTGACATAAATATATGTAAATCACTAGGTTTTAAGAAAATTTCCATAGAATTCCTTTCAGATAAGGACGCCAACAAGGGAACCATGCCGAATAAAATGGCTTTAAAGAGGGTTTTGAAGGCTGAATCTTGAATAGGAGAGGTGGATAATCATAAAAGAGGTGAAATGGGCAGGAAGGGCACCCAAAAAGAGAGGGGCACGCAAGTCCTGCGTGGGCGCGCAAGTCCTGCATGGGCATGCAAGTACTGGTCACGCAGGTGTACCTGCGCGACACATGAGTACTTGTGTGATAGTCAACCCTTAAGGTAATACTTGGGCGAGACTTGGTTCAAGCCCTTAGTATTATCCCTAGGGGCTTCTAGAATAGTGGCGCGCAAGTTCTGTTGAAGGGGTAAGGTGGCGCGCAAGTATGGCAATTTCCCTTAAGGGCTGGCCACTTAGGCGCACAAGTGTTGATGATTTTAAACACTTAGTCCTTACTCCCCCTCTTTAGATCTTCCGTTCTAGGTAATAAATTATCTTATAAATGTTCGGAAGCTTCGAGAAGAGACTAGGGTACCGAGAGCTCAAATCTAAGTTTCTGGAATTTTTTTCCTCCTGAATGGGGGGCCCACCGGGGGTATTTATAGGCTGGTGAAGACCCTGGGTGGAATTTCAAAGATGGCGCGCAAGTCACCTGCACGACCATTGGGTGGCACGCAAGTATACTTGTGCGACCTTGGTGGAACTTACGCGACCCAAGTGCATTTGAATATTTGTTCATGCCTTTGTCAATTTTTGATATTTCTTCAAAGGATGAATCACTTTGGTTTCAATTTATTTCCATTTTCAATTCGTTAGACTCTGTGACGGAAAGGAGCGTCAACATGCACATAAAAAAAAAATATTTTTATAAAAACAGTTATACTACCTATTGAAGGAAAAACTATTTTAATTATATATTTTGGGAATTTTATAAATTTGATATGTCAAAATAAATTTAATTTTTGAAATATAACCAAAGTTTTTTGGTATGGGTGAATTTTAGGTATTTGTTAGTAAAGTTTCATTTTTTTGATGAATAGTAAAAAATACTAAATTTTAATACAGACCCAATTTTTTGTCTAAATTATTTATAAGGATAAATTATATTTTAAATTGGATTTAAAGATTAATTAGATAAATTATTTATTAATCAATAATTTTTATGTTATTATAATAAATTTAACAATGAAATTTGATATACAAAACATAACAAACTTTTGAATGTTTTTACTTTAAAGAACTGGTATTGTTGTCATGTCTATTGGATTAAATTTACATTTCATTATTAAAATTTTGTGATGGGTATTCTGAAAATTGGATTCCATATTTGGAATCACCATAATAAATAATTTGTAAAAAGGGTAACTTAGTTTTTGAAAATAATATTAGTAAATGTAATTAAAATTATTTGCATCGATTAGGGTAAAATTAAGCTTAACAAGGGACCAAACCTTAATATTAGAAATGAAAATGACCTATATAGTTTCCCAAAACCTATTGGATGGACACATTTCTAAAACTACACCTCTAAGGTTCTAAATTTTCTATTTTGAAACTTGGGGAACACACAATTATTTTCAAAAATACCAAGTGTGTCCTTTCCCTCCACTTTAAAAAGGAACTCACCACTCCCACTTCCTAAAACCTCTCAGTACACTATAGATCAACCATGATCTACCCAAATAGATAATCAAAATATATTTAATGTCCCAGACCCTTATGGTATAGTACTTTTCCAAATTCTATGTGTTGGGGTGTCCTGGAAACCATCGATGAGTCAGGAGGATGAGGGTTTCAGTGGCAACGTGTCACCGTGGTGTCACCTATTAGTTCCACTCATCGGTATCACCGATCAGTTCAACCCATTGGTCTCACAATTTAGTTGCAATGATCATCTTCACAGGATCATCTTTATGAGATCAGCTTCACGGGATCAGCTTCACCTAATCAGCTTCACCAGATCAGCTCCACCGATCGGTTTCACCAATCAGTCTCACCAATCAGCCAAAGGGGTGTCAAGGTTTCCTTCCCCAGTTTTTCCCATAATGCCAACTTTAATCCTTTTAAACTTTATAAAGTGATTCAAGGCCATTTTTAGCACCATAAATAATGTTTTAAATCCCCTAGGAGTGGGTTGACCCTCAACCAACATGTTTTCCTCTCTTTAAATGAAATCCTTTAACGCACAACTGTTATGGCCACCCTATGATGATAATTATTAAATAACAATTAATTTCATCGTGTGTAACCGTCCAAACGCATGGTGAAACCACGATCCTCCTTTCAATCTGTTCATAATTCATATCCCGTAACAAAAAGATCTTTCCTTTTTATCGCACGGTAATTCATTCATTCTTCTTTTTGGCTGGTCTCACTGCTTTCCTTGGTGCGTTTGGAGTTCCCCCTTCCCGAGGCTAGTGGTGCGCCTGTTCCGGAGCCTTCCTGCTCATTCTTAGAGTCCTCTTTGTTCCTCCCCTATAAGTCGCACATCCCCAATTGTTGGATCCAGGAGAAAAACCTCGATTTTTGATCATCTAGGTAGGATTTTTTCCTTCATATCTCTTTACTATATATCATGCAGGGTGGGTATGATAATGTTTCCTATGAGGACAGATGAAACCAAACCTTAATGAAGATAATAAATGGATTTAAAGAATGAAGGGGTGTGTTTATAATGTTGTTGTACTCTTTTATCTTTTCTTATATGTTTTGAATTTAATGGGCTTATGTCCACTGAAAATTGTGGCCGTTGGTGGTCCTTTCTTGTGCACTAATGAACCTCTATTTTCTGGATGATCATGTGATTGAATGGAAGTAACATGGAAACTGTTTAATCACATAAACTCAGTTTATTAAATGGATTCCCAATGAATAATAATCCCTATGTGGTCACCTCGGTTAACTAAACAGAAAGACGAAACTAAATGAATGGCATATGTAAATTTTAAAACTCCCTTGCTCTGTTCTGGTGATGTTTACGGTTGATGCTTGTGAGGTGATGGGGATGGGGATGAGATCCCCTATTGTGCATTTGTTGGTTTTTGGGCCTAAGGCCATGTGGAGCCATATGTTGGGGCTTGGTTTGGTTCCAGTACTTTGAGGGATCTCACGGATCCCTTTAGTTGTTGTTACTTTACAAGAGAACCAGGTGTGAATGCTTAAATTTCTTCTTGACTGCTTTTCCTTCCTTGGATTGTGGATATACCTGTTAGTTTCCCATTAGGGTAGAATTATCTAAATGGGATAACTTGATTATGAAAACAATAATGGGTTCATTGGGGAATTATTTTTTTTGGGAATGATTTTTGACAAGGTTGTGGTTGTGGTGCTTCTTATAAATGAATATTAAAGAGGGTGTTTATATATGGTCTGGTTTTAGAACCCCTAGGTTGGGATGAGTTCTTTCTAACTATATGTATAATTTAGTTTTTATGTTTCCAATTCTCACCCCACCCAAGTTTAGAACTTTGTGCTGAACACCCCCATTTCACGGGGGAGGGTGTTTTTTCCCAACACTCCTATGAGTGGATGGTTATTAGCTCCTTTTTTGCTCCCTTTCTCGAGTAGCCCAAGATTCATTGGGCAGGATATGATGGCCTGAGGTCTATTATAGACCAATATTATTTGGGTAGGGTACGTTGTGGTGGTTAGACCATGTGTGTGTTGGCAAGTTGTTTCCCAAGTGTCTTAGGGATGAGGCCAAGGTGTTTTTGGGTGTGGCAGTAGTGTTCTGGACCAGGTGTTTGCGAGCGTGGTAACATATGGTTGTTGGGGCCCAGGTTTCTATGGGTAAGGATGTGTGAGGTGGCCTAGGTGTTTGTGGGTGGGGATGTGGGGTTATGGTAGCCCATGTGTGTGAGGGTGGGATATGGAAGTGGTACTGCTGTGAGAATGGTGGGGGAGGTCTGATGCGTATGATGTCTTCAATAACAGGTGGGAAAGTGGTGCGAGGTACCCAAACATCGATGTGTTATTACTATTACTTTACCTGACTTTAATTATTTGGGGAGTGTGACTTGGTGAGGTTTGGGTGGATAGTTTTCCTTGCTAAGTGCTTTGGTTATCTATTTTCTCATAGGGAATTAGAATTCCTCCCCACTTGTGCACAAGAGCCTTTGGTTTTCCCTACTGAGTATACCTGTATACTCACCCTAAATATATAAAACTGCTTTCAGTTTTCCAGGAGGAATTTGAGGACCGTGTGGTACTGTAGTAGTTCAGACATTGGGAAATTTTTTGTTGTATTTTTCTTTTCTTTGGTATTTACCTTTGGAGTTGTCTTTTACTTTTGTAGCATTTACTTTTGGACATGCATATGGGAATGATTTACTTTGGATTTACTTTTACATCTAGTATTGGTGTTGTTTGGGGATTTAACATCTTATCTCCCGATCCTACTAAATAAAAAGGGTAATGACTTCCATTTTTTCTTGTGATTACATACCCTTGGTTCTAGTCGCCACCTCGGGACCTATTTTAGGTGGGTCTCAATGGTCATTATCTCGCCTTCAACTCAAGGAAGGAAGGGTCTGCCAGTTTGTTGTCCCTTCCCTCATCTTAGTGAAGGAAGGTCAAGACAATATCTCCCATAAACATAGAAGCCTCACCTTGGGTATAAATCCATCCAAGGAATTCCTTTGGTGTAAACCAAAAGGATTTAGGTGAATAAGATGAGGTTTGAACATGTATGAAGAAATTCAAGACTTAAGGTAAGGGGATTAAATCTCACTTTTTATTTCCATGAGACACATTCCAAAAATCCCTACTTTCATATTTTTTTTGTAGTTTATATACTTACCTTTGAAAATTTATATAATTATTTTCATTTTTTAGGATATTAAATTCCTTAAATTATGTTAGTCTGTCATGGGGATCCTAATTATAAAGTTACTCAAGTATTAAGTGTTTTCTCATCTCACTTTTATTTTTCATGAAACACAAGCCATATTCACCACATATTTATTTTATGGGGTGGGTTAAATTCCCATGGATTTATTCTATGATTATTATACATAAATATATTGATATTTACATATCTATTTTTTGATCTATATATGACGGTGTTTATGTTTCAAAAGATAGAAAATCGGTAAAGTAATTTTGTCTCAATTTTCTTTATTTGAGACACTTAAAATTTTATACACCGATATTTCTTTACAAGTTGTATATAATAACACTTTTCATGTTATATCATGAACCTAATTATTTTCATGATATTTTAAGCTTCATGTAATTTCATTTTCTTACCTGGGTAGTATAATTGAAAGATACCATGCTATAAGTGCATATTAAAATGATCTCATCATTTATTGAGATTGTATATGATTAAGATTCCATTGATGAAATCTTATGATCCATATCTAAATATAACAAATTAATTTAATTATCTTTATTTTTTATTTTATTATTACTATTTTCCCACTCTTTGGTACATAAGATAATTAATATTTTTTTTATGAAAATCAAACTTTATTTTTCATTTCAGATGAAAATACGTGTTCTTTCAAAAAAAAGTTTTTTAAAAATGTTTCAAAAATGTTTTACTATTATAATATGATTTTTGGAGGAAATGTTTACCCATGTATTACCTTAATTTTTTTTTAAAATAATCTTATTTTCCTTTTTCGATCAAGGAACTTTTATGAACTTTTTAGGTGCAAAAGGAATGTTCAGTACGTATAAACCTAACCTCTATCATGAATATCACCTCCTTGATGATTCCTCTATAAGTATACAATGTTTTTTTAAATATTTTCTCCTAATATTATGAATTTTTTATATTAAAATGGTTGTAAATAAAAATTTGTTCTCACAATTGTTTTATTTAAAAATTGTTTTAAATGATTTTAAATTATTACTTTATATATTTAAAATTGGTTGTTTTTAAATAAAAAAAATTCAATTATATCAAATATTATTTTATATGTTTTAAAATTATTTTCAGGGGAAAATTTTCAAAATGTTTTCAAGCTTCTTTTATAAGTAGTTTCAAGTAAAATGGTTTTAGAAATATTCTCAAGCTTCATATCTAAGTTTTAAAGAAAAAGGTTTTTGAATTGATTTCAAGCCTTCTTTTTTATGTTTTCAAATTATTTTAAAAGAAAATGGTTTTAAAAAGGTTTTATGTTTCAAAGATAATTTTCTAAATAAAAAAATTATATTTTCATAAGGAAATGTTCTTAAAACATATTTCCAAATTATTTTCTATCTAAGATGATATCTTTTATTGTTAGTCATTCATTTCTGGGAATTGATCTAAGGCTTCAATTCATATGCTTTGTCTAAATGGTTTATTATTTAATGTAAATATTTTTATGAAACCCATATATTTTTATGGGTCATGGTATGGTGAATGTTCTCTTCATTGGTATATACCATGATAAATTTTTATGAAACCCTTTTCTCATCAACGGTTTATACTGTGATAAATTCTTATGAACCCTACTTCTTTTCATGGGTTATGCTTTGATGAAATGGTTATGAAACTTATGTATTTTCCATAGGTTATGATATGATTAAATTTTTGTGATACCCATTTCATTTCTTGGGTTATGAAATGTTGACTATTTATAATCTTGTGGAACATGTATTATGTGAACTGTATCTTCCTCCAATGCATTAGGTAACAATTGATGAATCATGAGTATACGTGTTATGTGTGAACCTGATTATATGTTCACCAAGTTATTCATGGACCTAGTTGAATCTCCACAAGTTCATGTGTGAAACTAATTACATGTTCCCAATGTAATGAGTGAACCTTATTACATGTCACAAAGTAATGTGAGAACCATATTAGATTTTGACAATGTTATATGTGAACCTGATTACATGTTGACATTGTTATTCATGGACCTAGTTACACTTCCATTAGGTTATGAATGAACCTTATTTCTTGTTCACAGTGTTATGTGTGAAACTGATTACATGTTCACAATGTTATCTATGGACTGGGATTCTTGTCCATAAGTTTATGTAAGGGTATGATTTCTTGTACTTACCTTAATGAGTGAACCTGTTTCTACATATACATGTTCATAATGTTATATGTTGATGTATATTCCATAATTCCATTTTTTTATTCATATGTTATTCTTTTATGATTTATGTTTCTAATTATCTTCTAATTAATTTTATGTGAACTACTAATATTTATGTGATGATTAATTATAACGATATTTGATATGCAGTGTATGATATTGTAACGATATGATCAAGCTCTTGTACCCTTATGTTCAAGTTATGATTTTCTATGTACTTTATTTACATGTACCAAGAATTTAACCTCACCCCTTTCTTATGTTTCCTTTCCTCAGGTTACGATGAAAGGTTTTTATGTATAATTACCAAAAAGGGAGATATTTTGGGAAGCATTAAATATATTTCACCGCGTTATAAGATTTTTCTTCAATGCCTCTAAATGCACTAAACTAATACATTCTTTGGGTATTTGTTTTTGTTATGTATTCTCTATTCTAGGAAAATGATGTAATGTCAATATATGTTATGTATAGGTTGTTATAGTTCGTACTAAAGAAATAGTTTAGTCAACCTTTGGAAATTAGTATGAGAAAAATTTAGGGAGATCCCTATGTATATTTCCAAGAATATGTCTAGGAATGTCTCTAAAGATAGTATAAGGATGAGTTAAAATTTCATAAAATTTTATGCAATTTGGGAAAATGATACAATGAGTGGTTTCCTAGCAATACATCCATTTTTTTATATTACATTTGGATGCGGTTCTTGCATATATGTACCTAGGATTAAAAAATTTGATAAGGTCTGTCGGGCCTGACTCAATCATAACCTGGAACACAAAAATGTTCCTCACTGTGCACCTGGTTTGACAATCCAATGGGATATGATTTGGGAATTCAAAAAATCTTCATGAACCGCCATGAAGGATTTAAATAATAGATGATTATGAATAAAACAGGATAAACCTAATATTTCAAAGATTAAAGAATTATGTGTTATGATTTAGACACCCTATAAGTTATTTTTGATTATTATGTGGATTTATACTATGATAAATGTTTCTTACACTCTGATTTCTAGTTTTATTCAATGATAGGAAACTAAAGGAACTGGGTTAACATCGAATGTTTTAGATGTGAAATGTATGTGTATTATACAAATCGATGTCCTAAGTGGACAACCTATTAAGATAATTAATAAGGTTGTATCAGTATTAGATATAATTATGAAGATAAAGTGAATTAAAACAACATGTGAAATGTATGGGATGTTCTTAAAGTATTTTTTACATTAAATGTAAGAAGCATGATTAGATTGAGTTTGATGGACCTTAATATATGATTCATATTTCAAATTCTTAGAAAGGGGAATTAAGTGATAACATGATGAATCCTGAGTAATGGTATAAGAATAGATTTGGATGTTTTAAGTGTGTATGTATAGTAATTGAAGCATTATGTTATATGAATCATGAAGTATATATTTTCCAATATGGATTTTCAAAAAATATATTGAATGTTTCTGATTAATTATAAAAGGGATTTAATTTAAAGGTGATATTTTGATAATGGGAAGGTAACCTTTAATGTTTCCATGATATTGAGAAAAGTGTGTTTATCCTGGATAAATAGATGATTCATATGGATAATGAAAATTGGATAGTACTGATTATCCTGGAACTGGTTATTGATTTTTTGACAATGTTGTCTATTTCATCATGGAAATTTTTTAAAAATTCTTGTATTTACAGAATATATCCAGTATTTTTTGGAATAAGGATGAATGCATGTTTTCCAAATGGCTTTATTTAAATTCAGGTTATTACGATGCTTCAATAGTATATATGATGAGGGTAATCATATTTCTAGAATGTGACAACCAAGAGATATCATTTGATAGATGGGGAATTAATGTTAATTTGATTTCATGACCTTATTTATATAGTTTTGGACATTCATCTTCTGGAAGGGGAATATGGTTAACCATTTATGGAATGGTTTCTATTAAACTCCAGATAAGGTTTTATAGATTATCATATTATCACACTATATGAGGATTTTTTTCATATGGGATATCTTGTGTTATCCTTTAGTTGTGATAAAAACAGATGGCAAGACCTATCATTTTATTCCTCGATTCCATGATCTATTAATTCTTTAGGAATGAAAAATTCACCTCCCATTCTTAAAAACAAGAGATGAAGTGGAAATTCATAAAGGAACGAAAAAGGGAGAGGTTGTCATGAAACCATGAAAGTATGTCTTTTCATAAAAGTTATTCAACTTTAGGAAAATTATATAGAAGTAAAATGGTATCATAAATGTTTTTTTGAACTGATGAAATTTAAATCATCAGATATTTTTGACTTTGAGTCCCTCAACATTCAATTGATCATTAACTTGTTTGTGATTGATGACCACAATCACTATCTATAAATATTTAACATTTTTCTCCAAGTCAATATTTTAACATACCACCTATGTTCCCCTATTTAGAAACCAAGTTACGTGTTACTATGGGGAACTATCAGGTTTACAACATTCATTTTTTAAAGGAAGATCTAGTATTTATTTTTACGATATGGGTTTCTATGAATGTAACATTTAAGTATTAAATGGAGAAATTAATTTTATTGTGGGTATATATAACACCCCAGGATTTTGTGAAATATATTTTTTCAAATTAATTTAATGTGATCGATATTTTTCATTTCACACAACACTGAAAAGTGTTTATTTATATTAAATCACTATGTATGGCTTGCGTTATATGAAGCTATAAGTTAATCTTGAACTAAAAATAACATAATTTTTATATTTCACTACATAGAACTTTGAGGTTAGCTTACTTTACTTGTAAGACTAACTTTCCTCAATGTATTGTGTAACACACAAGACCGAGTTTTATCGAACAATAATATATTATTAAGAAATTTACCTTTTAATTTAATAATATATAACCATTTCTTTATGTTAGCTATTATGAATAGGATTAACTAAATTATGAAAATAATTTTTTTAATTCATTGGTTACAAATTATTTATAAATGAATATAAGAACAAATTGAATATAAAGATAATGTTTTCATAAAAACTACTTTTATGCTCACAAGTAAATTTTATTCTAATATATTATATTAATGTAATGTCCTGGAATTTTCATATAATGTTTTTTAATTATATGGAATTATTTTGAGATCGCGAAATCTGAAGGCGCGTGATTCTGAGTCCCGTAGTGCCTGAAATGATCCGTCGAAGTTTTGTTAAACTTTAAATAGTGCGCGTAAGCAATTTTCCTGAAAAAATAAAATAACTCTTAAAAGGCTACCCAGATCAGAAATCTTGGGGTACCGTTGTGTTCATGATGGTGGGTTTACCCTAGGTGTGACTTAAGTTTAGTCAGCACATGCCTCCTGTGAGAAAACCCAAAAATGGCATAACCATAAATAAAATAATTAAATAAAGTTATTTTATTTTTCAAATTCTTATAACTCACAAATGGTGTCTCGAATTAAACATTTAAGACCACTGCGAAACTCGTGAGGGTATGCTTTCTTTATGAAGATACTAACATTGGCCGACGTGGGCCAACTATGGAAGTTAGTTTTTGTCCATAAAGAAAGTAATTAACTGATAATTATTTTATTGTTAAAATACCTAACTTCTAAATGGTAACTCGGATTGAAAATCTGAGAGTACCATTGAGTTTTTTGGGACATGTTTCCCTTAGGTAGAGCCTAACATCAACCGGCGCGGGTCAAGGGTGACTGTAAATAATTTTCTGAACTTTTTTTCGAGTACGTTCAGTAAACATGCGAGCAGCGTTTTATAACTTTTGAATCGGTGCTTGGATTAAAAATCTAAGGCCACCGTTGAATCCACAGTGCTAGGATTCACTTAAGGGAGACTTCACTTTGACCTTAGTAGTTCTAGAGAAAAAGTTATGTTTTGGGACTTTTAAATGAATAATAAAAATAAATTAGTTAATTTTTATTTTTCTTTCTTATCCTCCAACAGACAAGCGGAGTGTGGGGCCAGTGATGTGTCAAGCCATTAAATGTCTTGACCCTTCAATATAAGTAACAGAAATGTTGAGGAATTGGGAGGCTTCTTAATTAATGAGCCACCGTTAATTCCCAATGTCATTACTTATCCTCCCCCTCTCATATTTATATAGAGCTTGGGGAGGGGTATCGAAATGGCTTGACCAAGCAGCAAACTGCTGACAAAGCCTTGGGACGCCAAACCCTAGAAGGACGGATCCGGTTTTAGCGGGCGGTGACGAACGACACCGAAACCCCAAACCAAAGGCCGATGATCAAGCGACGTCGTTGGAGGCTAGTTGAGGAGGACGACGAACACCAGCCCACTTCCACAAACGCATGGTCACCATCGTTCTTGAGGTAGGGGTTTTCATTCCTGTTAAATTCATTTGAATTTCTTGAAACCTTAAATCCTCCCTTATGGTTACAAGATAAAACGGAGGGCACGTGCCTAATGAACCCGACCCTAAACCTCCTCCACTTTTCTACCCTTACAACCTCCATGGAAGATCTTAGGTGCAACGACATCGACCGATTACAAAGGAGGTGGCGTGGTGATGCCCGCTGCAAGAGGAGCCTGTGACACAAAGCCACGACGATCATCGGAGCGGCCAGCACAAGCCGGTTATGGAGGAGTTTTGGCGTGCCGTCACATCTCGCCGGTGAGCAGGGGGTCGTGGATTTTCAGCCACGACAGTCGAAGGAGACGGCCGACACATCAGTCGGCAGTGGAAGGGGAGGTGGTGCGACCAGCACACCACTGATGAACGGGGAGGCGACATGAACAGTGCGCCATCGGAGAGCAGAGGGTCGCGGCCGAAGCCGAGACGGAGGAGGAACCCGCCGCACGGGTTCTGCGGTGACCGGGTAGTGCCCATGTGGCGCCACCATTTCATGAAACCGAACAACGTCCGAGCCGTTTGGGATACCAGGGGGAAACGCCTCCCCCCTTTCCAGCTCGGGTGGACAGCGGCCAGGCCTCCCCCTTACGGGTCGCGCCCTACACGGCCAGGCCTCCACTCCTTGTGGGTTGGGCCACCCTTGCGGGCCACCCCTTTGCCGGCCGTGCCACCATTGTGGGCCACCCTTTGCAGGCCGCCCCCCTTGCGGGCCAGGCTGAGCCCACTGCGGCCCATCCTAGACCGGGTCGGGTCGGGTCGGACCGGACCCAGGACCAACCGGTCCCAGAAACAATTAAAGGGTCATATCTTGAGAACCAAATGTCCGTTTGACGAACTGTCTGCGACGTTGGATCCTTGGATTGAGATGGTACTTTTGGTATACTTCTCATGAGTTTTGGAAACAGTGGGAGTATGGTCGTGTTGGATCGAACCCGAATCCAACCGGGCCCCCAGAACTAAAACACTTATAGCTCACAGACTGGATGTCCAATTGACGCACCGTCTATTGTGTTGGAAACCTTACAACATGGTAGTCCTTTGGGTTACTACTTTGTGGAGCTTAGTGGTGGTTGAGGTAGGACCGATATCTCGAGGGCAGATTCTGCGGAACTCGAGTGCACCTAATGTGGGGAATCCTGTGGCAGGTTGTAACATGAAGAAAGAGCATCAATCATGCATGGGTCAGCATCTATCAGATCCTGTGTGGATTAGTGCTCAGCGATCCTGTGTGGGTCAGTGCATAATGATCCTATTTGGGTCAGCGCTCAGTGACCCTTTGTGGGTCAGCGCTCAACGATCCTATGTGGGTCAGCGCATACCAATCCTATGTGGGTCAGATCCTATGTGGGTCAGTGCTTAGCGATCCTATGTGGGTCAGTGCATACCGATCCTATGTAGGTCAGATCCTGTGTGGGCCAGTGGGGGTTAGTTACCTATAAATCCTGTGTGGGTTAGTAGGGGTTAGTTACATATCGATCCTGTGTGGGTCAGAAGCAGTGCTACTTAACAAAATCAGATGATCTACCCTTACGACTAATCATATATACTTCTGTACATAAGTTATACCTGATTGTGAGCTAAGTCTTTTACCTGTGTGGTACTTCTAACTTTGTGGTGTTACCTATGTGGTACTTATAACTTTGTGGTGTTACATGTGTGGTACTTCTATCTTTGTGGTGTTACCTGTGTGGTACTTCTATCATTGTGGTGTTACCTATTTGGTACATCTAACTTCATGGTGTTACCTCTGTGGTACATCTAACTTCGTGGTGTTACCTATGGGGTACATCTAACTTCGTGGTGTTACCTGTGTTGTACTTCTATCTTCGTGGTGTTACCTGTGTAGTACTTCTATCTTCATGGTGTTACCTGTGTGGTACTTCTATCTTCGTAGTGTTAAATTTGTGGTACATCTATCTTCGTGGTGTTACCCTTGGGGTACTTCTATCTTCGTGGTGTTACCTGTGGGGTAATTCTATCTTCACGGTGTTACCTATGTGCTACTTCTATCTTCGTGGTGTTACGTGTGTAGTACGTCTATATTTGTGGAGTTAACTGTGTGATACTTCTAACTTGGTGGTGTTACCTGT
Source organism: Viscum album (assembly GCA_963277665.1). Lineage (NCBI taxonomy): Eukaryota > Viridiplantae > Streptophyta > Magnoliopsida > Santalales > Viscaceae > Viscum > Viscum album. The sequence goes on from OY728137.1 coordinate 767,611,462, forward strand.
GTGGTATTTCTATCTTCGTGGTGTTACATGTGTGGTACTTCTATCTTCGTGGTGTTATATGTGTGGTAGTTCTATGTTCATGGTGTTACCTGTGTGGTACTTCTAACTTTGTGGTGTTACCTGTGTCGTAATTATACCTTTGTGGTGTTACATTTGTGGTATTATTTCTTCATATATGAGATGAGTATATCTTGACAACTTAGGTATATGTATGTCCATATACCTAAGTAGAGTTGATGTCTATTGCTTCGTGCTTTGAGTTTGTGGTCTTGCTTTGTGGTTTTTCCTTTGTGGAACTCTAGGAGACCTATGGGGGTATCAGAGTCCCTACTAAGTATCGTTATACTCACCCTTTCATGGGCTATTCACGCACCTTATTGTGTCTTGTGTAGATGACGTACAACATTGATCGAGGCTGAGGGATCCAGGACTAGACGGTTCTCGGAGGAGGACCTTTTGGCGTGACATGACACAGAGACTTTTGTTCGTGAGCTATACCTACCCTTCAGTTAGGATCCTCAGTGGATGATCCAGGAGCTGTTTTGTACTTTTCAGTTGTATTTTTACTTTTCAGTTGTACTTGTACCTTTTCAGTTGGTCTTGTATTCCAACCCCTTTACTCTCAGCACAATTTTACTACAGGAGTTTACTTCGTGGTTGCTTCTTGTTGTGTTCTTGGACTGTGTGTCTATACAGGTTAAAAAGGAAATGCCTTCCCATATTAGGGATACACCTTTCTGGTTCTAGTTTTCATCCCTTGGCCTATGGAAGGCGGGCATGGGGTAGTCACGATATGGGCCCTAAGGTACATGTCTTGAAAAAGTGGTCTCAGAGGAGTCAGTTCTACCAAAGAACTAGGACTCTGAACTTTTCTATGCGGCAATAATGTTAAGTGTTATGAGTGTGGTTTTTAGTTTGGGAATCTAGTGTTGGTGCGGCGACCGATGTATCCATACACAAGGTCCCTGAATTCTGATTTCTGACTCAGCACACAAAAACACTGATTGCATGTGTTTTTGAAAAGTTTTTCTTATGATTTGTTTGAGTCGGATCACTAGGTATAACTTAATTACCATGGATCCACTGTTCCTTATTAGGATTCTGCCACATAGACAGCCAACTAGAATTTTCGAGAGTGTACACGATGTTGGACCACCGAGCAATAAGGCTCTGGTGCAGGGCCCTCTTACTATGTTGGCACCTTCAGGTGGTGTACCAGCAGTAGCACCACCTATTGGGTAGTAGTTACCACCAGCCACACTGGTGGATGATGCATGCTGATTGAGCGTGTTTTTACGAGTTCCAGCGGCAGAGGACTCCAATGTTTCGAGGTGAGACAGATTCCCAGGAAGCCATGGACTAGATGGAGGCTGTGGATAGAGTTTTCTGCCTAGTTGGGACACCAACAGATCAGGTGGTGATCCTAGCTGCTAGACTTAATCAGTGTGTGACCATGAGGATAGTCTTCATGGTTATGAGGCTTTAATACATGGAAAGTTGCCTAATATGGTACCTCTGGATAGTGTTCTAGCTATATCACTACTCGTTGGCCATCAGTTACAACCGACGATACTGGTAGAGGACACATGTAGGATTAGTGCCTTACACGTGTTTCAACATCAAATACCTCTCAGGTTTCGAGGTGAGCCTGAATCATAAGCGGCTAACAACTAGGTTGAGGAGGTTTCTGAGTTTCCATCTAGCCAGGGCACCAGTCGATCAGATGGTGGTCCTGGTAGAGATCCTTCTACGTGGCTCAGTAAGACAATGACAGGGTTTAGGTTACCCTGATCTTGTGAAGAGGTGAATTTTCTGTTGACAATCTTGAGAACCGTCTTCAAGGAAGAGGGTATCTTTCCATAAAGAGATAAGGTATGAGAGTTCCCTAGAGCTTATATAGCTTCAGTTGGACGACATAAAGGTAGCTGAGTATTCATTGAAGCATACCGACCATCCCAGGCACTCGATGAATATAGTATAGTCAGTTCTTCAGGGCGTAGACCTTCGAGCGAGGTGTGTTTAGGGACATCTAAGCCAAAAACATTACTCTATGCATTCCTACTTATGTTATGGTACTAGAGAGAACCTTTGTGGTTAAATGTTCTTTTGTTGAGTGGATGCATCCAGTGAATATTAATAGTGGGGAAGTAAGAAACTCATGCCAGTCTCAGAGACTTGGGCGTATAAAATGTTTTGGGGAGAGGAAGTGATAGGGAGAGATGAATATGCAGGGTAGTAGACATGGAAGTGGATCTAGGAGAGCAACATCAGGTGGTGCACAATTCGACATGTAACAACCACAACCCCAATGTGATCCCCCCTAGGCTTAGGGAGCTAGAGGACAGGGGAAAGGAGTAGCTGAATGCGGTCAAGGAGTGTGACCCAAGGGCTCCAGAAATGATTAGAGGTACGATCTGTGTCTACTACTAGCTGATGTATTAATAAGAATATGAACTAATCATTCCTTCCTTCCATGAATCTTTTTCATTACCTAGAGTTTCTGGTTAAACCGTTGACTTGACCATTACGTCTGGAGATAAATTTGGGAGGAGACTTAAAAATCACACTTTTGCTGATGGTGTGTTCTGGCCCTTGAGGCGAGAGTTTCAATTATAACCTCTTCGTGGCAGCGTCGAGGTCTTATGAAGTTAGTTTTGGTATGGACCGGACATCCACAGTTCATACTCAGAGTGACTGTATTAGGCACACAAAAAAGGATGTGGTTTATCTACAACATTGGAATGAGGTTTTTCTTAGTTGAAGAAAAAGGAAACCCAGACAACATAGGATTAACTCATGCATAGGAGGGTGAAATTCATCACTCTTGAGTCATCCACCCTTACCCTTGTGGTAGCAGACGCACTCAGCAGGAGGTCTGGTCTATAGATGCTGAGTGAGGCATCAGAGCAGCTAGTCACATTACAGATATCCTTCGTGGATAAAGATGGAGTAGATGACCTTCAGTCTATGATTGTCACTCCCCCAATTCTTCAGCTAATTCAGGAGGCACATCTTGGGGACGTTGACTACGAGCCCCAATGTTCTCAGATATCCTCAGGACATTCCCCTGAAAGATTTTCTGAAGGTGGAGAGCACTTCATCCTATTCATAGGATGCACCATGGTACTAGTGATTCTTTGAGAGGAGATGTTGAGGGAGACCATGTCTTCCTACAGGTCTCACCCCGACGAGGATTGCGGAGGTTTGGTCAGGGCAGCAAGCTATCTCTGATGTTCATCGAACCTTTATAGATTCTCAGTAGAGTGGACGTGGTGGCGTACTGCTTGCGTGAAAATTTACTTAAGAAATATGGTAAAAGCAATCACTTGTAGTACATCTTGGGTTATCTAATCCACAGGTACCTAAGAAGAAACCTATGAAACATACATTCTAAGAAGGGGATTTGATGATGTTGATTTGGCTATGAAGTGACCAAATTGGGTTTGAATTGATTGGATTATTTGATATTTTAAATAATCAAGTGAATTAAATTTAAAATCATGATTTGATCTATGGTTATCACATGTGGTGAATAAAATGAATTTCCTTTTAAATTATTTCAATGTCTTAAGTTTGAGCGTTTCCTTTAACAAAATACAAACATCCCAAATCACTCACCAATTTTGAGTTTTAACTATCCTAAGGATAATCATCTATACACTTGTAGGATCATATTTATGAGCACTCCAAGGTAGTGAATCTTTTTTAGCACTCGGGATGTGTATCCTTAAAATTGGAGAGTTTAAAGGAGAACATAAATCATTGAATGAAAATTTCAAAAAATGAACTGATTAGGAATTATTAAATTAAGAAATAACATTCAATTTATCCCCTTTCTACTCCCTTGGATCAACCCATTAAGGGATAATCCCTCCATTTATTCTATTCTATCAATGAAAGCAGGCAGTAGACTTACGATTGTAGAATTAGAGACGAAGAAAAAAAATCAATCACTCCACCATTGTGTGAAGAGTTTCACAAACGATTATGTGAATAACCTCAATCCCTAAGGAAATGGTATCAACATGATATCGAAAAAGAAATAATAAATTAATAATAAAAATAATATGATGATCTTTTATTGATTAAATGAAAGTGAATGAAAAACTTGCATGGGAGAAATTGACAATTCGATTACAAAATGAAAGCATGACAATACAAATGAAAGAAATAAAAACATCAATCCCATTCCCTTCACCACCAGCTCCTAATATAGGTATATTATGAGACTTAGAGATAACCCACCAAAATAAATTCCATCCCCATTAATTTAGAGAGTCAAGAGGAGGGTGAGAAAATCAAGGGAATTGGACGTTTTGAAGTTGACCCAGAAAACTGTCCAGATTCATCCTCATTTTGGAAGTTTGAATTTGACATTAAATATGGCCGAATCATCAGGGTTAGTAGAATACAAATATCTTCTTCCACATGTTCTATATTATCTGTAAAAATTTCAGGAAATTTGGTGCATCCTTTTGAAAGTTATCGTCGAAATGGTGGGACAAATTTATGGGTGTTCGGGTCGGGCCCACCATTTAAATATATACTTCAAATCCATTTAGCTCCATGAAAACTACAGAATTATCTCTCACCATAGTTTAATGAAATAATCCTAATATATTTCTATTTCTACTGTAAAAAGTTGAGCTTCATTGGGATTGTTTTGTGGGCCCAACTTCTGTTTGATGGGCCTTAGTCCCATTATGCTTTGTCCAGAACATTTCTTCATTATTGATGAAAAATATCCATCTTCTCTTGAGATTCATCAATCAATCCTGAAAGATAAAATGTTCCAAACAAAATGATCAATAATATCCCAAAATATCAAATTCAAAAAATGAATAAAATGTTCTCCAAAAATAGATGAATGATTGGGCCCAAATTTTCATTTTAAACATGAATTTCATTTTAGATGAGAAATGAAGTTCAATTTCTATAATTCACTCAAATTAATGTTTATGGACTTTGGAACATATTATTATTAAGATATTTACAATGAATATTTTCCACTTTCAGTGTCTAATCACACCCCCAACTTGAGTATTTCTAGTCCCGAGCAAAATATATTTCAAATATGAAATTTAAATTCCCTTTTCCAAAAAAATTTTAATAGACATTGCTCACCCAAAGACCACATACCAAAAAAAATTATGAAACCCATCAAAATAATTTAAAACAAGATAGGTCCATAAGCATATCCCAAGTCCAAGCCCATTCCTTTGTTAAAATTCATCACCACATTTCATCCAATTACAATTAAGCATGATGATGTGTTGTGCATCACAAAAGACATGGGGCCCATTTTATTGTTCAAGGGGAAAAATGGAAGTGCTAGGTTGGAATCACATTAAACCTTAATATGTGTATAATTTGTTTTTGATTTTTTTGTTTGTTTTTTTATTTGTTTACTACAATAGATATGAAAAGACTAACTCTGGGTAAGAAAACTATGGAGTCATGATCCCCAAGTGCCGGACGCCACACATATTTTCAATTACATTCTCTAGAATAGAGATTTAAAGCCTAACTCTGGGCAAGATAACTATGGAGTCACGATCCCCAAGTGCCAGATGCCACACATTTGGAAAAAAAACATTTCTCTATGTGGTCATTATTTTTTTTCAATTTTTTTTATGATTTTTTGGATACTCAAATTAAACTAAAAGTGACCCCAAACCCTATGATATTATTAAAGGGACCCAAGAACTCAAATTTACACCCATGATCCAGTAGACGTGCATTGCAGAATTTTGATTAAGAGGATGAAAGTGTAAATTTTTTAAAAATCATATAGGACAACCGCACTTTCCAAAAACTATGCTCATAAACTTAAACATGCATTAAAATCAGAATCAAGGATTGAAAAATTATTCGATATCCAATTTTAGAATTTTCAATGTGTGTTATCATGTCCAAGGTTAATGGAATATTTATTTCCATGCATGTTCTTATTCATAAAAATATAAAATCATTTTTTATTTAATCTCCCCAAACATAGAATAACACTGTCCCCAGTGTGTAAAGAAAACTTAGAAGGGGGTATAGGAGAGGTGTTCAAATAGGAAATTGAAAATGATATTCATGGAATGAAGTCACCTGATGGTTGATGATTATAGTGCATGCCACAATCTCCCATCAATCCTGGGTTCGAGTCTCAGCAGCTTGGATAGTTGTGACAGGCTTTTCCCCACGACCTATGACATGTGCTTTTAATTTTTTTAACCTATAAAAACATAAAATTAAAATGAAACAAAATAAACTGATGATACATTGTCTTCTTTTGAAATTTCAGGGTAAGGCATTACTCAGAGATCACGCCACGTGAAACAGATGAATATAGCACACCCCTTTCATACTGAGATCACACCATGTGACACAGATGAATATGGTGATCCCCTTTCATACCCATCCTTACTAATTAAATAATAAGAGGACAACAACATGTGGTAATTTTTGGAAAAAATATAAATAAATAAAAAGATGATTCACAATGATTGGAAACATGAAAACCATGGGATTCCTCCCATGCAGTGCTTTTTTTTAACATCGTTTGCTCGACTTATACCCCCCAACTTATCCAATTCCAAATTTCAACATTTTAATGAACCCATATTTTTCCACTTCAACAGGATTGAGATTTATTATTTGTTTAAAATTTGTGTCATGTGAAATACCATGTTTATCAATGAGTGTGAAAGTCCAAGGAATTTCGGTAATTGTTGATTGAGTTTCATCTAGAGTCTTTCATATGATTTCAAGGGTCATTCATCCTTTGTGGGATTCTTGATGAAAATAGATGATAATTTAATGTTCTAGGTTATCATAAATGGAGGGATGATTGAGTGGGGAAGGAAGGATCACATCTTTGAGTTAAGTTTGATTGAATTTTGCCAAAGAAGAATGGAAATTTGAATCCAAATTTGTTTCTTCTACAAAACGTTTTGAAAGAATTGGTTCCTTTTGAAAATATGATTCATCCCCAAAATTGTCCATTTGAATGTCAGGAGTGGGTATAGACTCAATATTTGTTATCTCCCCCAAAGGTTCAATGAAAGGTGATTCTAAGAAATCATTATTGGAGAAATATTTTGGACACTCAATACATGAAATAAAATTTTCCCCTTGTGAATCCAAAAAATTAATTTCCTCTTGATTTAAATACCCTTAAACATTTCCTTGATTTTTTTCAATTATCCCATATCCAAATGTTAGTTCAATTTTAAATTCATGAGTGTTTTGTGGGATAAAATAATCTTCTATCGGTGATGAGGAAAGGACATCCTGAGTGGGAATGGGTTTCTCAGTAGTCTCAATGCTTTGTATTTCTAATCTCAGCGATGAAACTTTTGAATTCATTTTAACCATTTTTTCACACAATTGTTCAAGAATTTTTTTAGGATTAGGGTTGATAGATGTTTTTATATCATGTAATTCCTCGTTATTTATCTTTTCAATCATTCTTGATAGGGATGGAAACTTATCTTTTAAACATTCATCATTACAAATATTGTTCATGTTATCGGGTGTGGGGTATTCATTCAAAGGTTGATCAAAGTAATTAAAAAATATTTCTGATTCCCAATGTGGATTTACTAATTGATTCCATCATGATTTTGTGAAGGGATATTGTTGATTATACTCCACTTTATGTATTTGGAAATTTGGAAACGATATTTTCGGGAGCCAACAAAAATTGAAAGGGGGAAAGTGAAGAGAAACATGATGAGAAAATATAGATGAGGGAGAATATAAAGATGTTCTAAGGTAAGTTACTTGGTCCCCGGAAATGGAGCCAAAATTTGGTTGCACCCAAATTTACCCAAGAAATATGGTAAAAGCGATTACATGTAGTACATCTTGGGTTATCAAATCCATAGGGACCTAAGAAGAAACCTATGAAAGATACATTATAAGAAGGTGATTTCATGATGTTGATTTTGCTATGAAGTGGCCAACATGGGTTTGAATTGATTGGATTACTTGATACTTTAAATATGTAAATGAATTAAATTTAAAATCATGAGTTGATCTTTGGTTATCGCATGGGGTGAATTGGATGAATTTCTTTTTAAATTATTTCAATGTCTTAAGTTTGAGCGTTTCCTTTAACAAAATACAAAAATCCCAAATCACTCACCAATTTCGAGTTTTAACTATCCTAAGGCTAATCAACTATACACTTGTAGGATCATATTGATGAGAACTCCAAGGTAGAGGATCATTTTTAGCACTCGGTATGTGTATCCTTAAAATTGGTGAGTTTAAAGGAGAACGTAGATCATTGAATGAAAATCTAAAAAATAGAATTGATTAGGAATTATTAAATTAATAAATAACATTCAATTAATCCCCTTTCTACTACCTTGGATCAAAAAATTAGAGTATTATCCCTCTATTGATTCTATTCTATCAATGAAAGAGGGTAGTAGACTTATGATGGTTGAATTGGAGAAGAAGAAAAAACAATCACTCCACCATTGTGTGAAGAGTTTCAAAAAAGATTATGTGAATAACCTCAATCTCTAAGGAAACAGTATCAACATGATGTGGAAAAAGAATAATAAATTAAGAATAAGAATAAGATGATGATCTTTTATTAGTTAAATGAAGGTGAATGAAAAACTTACATGGGAGAAATTAACAATTCGATTACAAAATGAAAGCATGACAATACAAATGAAAGAAATAAAAACTTCGATCTTATTCCCTTAACCAAAAGATCCTTATATAGGAATATTAGGAGCCTTAAAGATACCCCACCACAATAAATTCCATCCCCATTAATTTAGAGAGTCAAAAGGAGGGTGAGAAAATCAAGGGAATTGGATGTTTCGAAGTTGACCCAGAAAACTGTCCAGATTCATCCTCCTTTTGGATGTTCGAATTTGACATTAAATATGGCCGAATAATTAGGGGTGGTAAAATAAAAATATTTTCGTCCATGTGTTCTCTATTATTTTTAAACATTTAAGGTAATTTGGTGAGCCGTTTTGAAGTTATCGTTGAAATGGTGGGATGAATTTATGGGTGTTCGGGTCGGGCCCACCATTTAAATGTAAACTTCAGATCCATTTATCTCCATGAAAACTTCAGAAATAGTTATAACCATAGTTTAATTAAATGATCCTCATATTTTTATATTTCTACTGTAAAAATTTGTGTATCATTAGTCTTCTTTTGTGGCTCTCACTTTTGTTTGATGGGCCTTAGGCCCATTATGATTTGTCGAGAAAATTTCTTAATTCATGCTGAAAAATCTCCATCTTTTCTTGGGATTCATCCATCAATACTAAAAGATAAAATGTTCCAAAAAAACTGATAAATAATATCCCAAAATATAAAATTCAAAAAATGAATATAATGTTCTCCACAAATAGATGAATGATTGGGACCAAATTTTAATTTTAAACATGAATTGCCTTTGAGATGAGAAATGATGTTCAATTTCTATAATGCACTAAAATTAATGTTTATGGACTTTGGAACATATCATTTTTAAGACATTGAAAATGAATATTATCCACTTTTAGTGGGTAATCATGTACCCTTTATCTCTTCCCCCACAGATGCATCGGGTGCATAATGTTTTCCATGTGTCATAGCTGAAGAGATGCATGCATGATCCATCGCACGTTATCGACTAGGGTGAGTTTTTCTTTGATGATGGAGCGACCTTTACAGAGTTCCCAGTAGAGATAGAAGAATTACAGGAGCGATTCCATCATGGATGGTCAATCCCTCTAGTGCGAGTTTAGTGGCTGCACAGGGATCTCCAGGAGAGCACATGGGAGCAGGAGGCTCAGATTTGTACTCAGTAACCTCATTTGTTTTCTTAGACTATGTTATGGATTTCAAGGATGCAAATCCCTAAGGTGGGGATAATTTAATCTATCATAATTTCTGTATAATTTTTTTTAATTATACAAAATTATTTTTAGACCGCGAAATCTGACGGCGCTTGATTTCGAGGCCCAGAGTGACTAGAATGATCCGTCGAAGTTTTGTTAAACTTAAAATAGCGTGCATAAGAAGTTTTCCTGAAAAGGTGGAATAACTCTTAAAAATCTTCCTAGATAAAAAATCTAAGGGCATAGTTGCATTTAGGATGGCAGGTTTACCCTAGGAGTGACTTAATTTTAGTTGGCATAGGCCTCATGTGAGAAACCCCGAAAATGGCATAACCCAAAATAAAATAATTAAATAAAGTTATTTTATTTTTCAAATGATTATAACACATGAACGGTGACTTGGATTAAAAATCTGAGACCACTGCTGAACTCGTGAGGGTATGATTTATTTAGGAAGATACTAACATTGGCCAGCACGAGTCAACAATGGAAGTTAGTTTTTGGACATAAATAAATTATTTAAGTGAAAATTATTTTATTTCTAATATCCATAACTTCTAAATAGTATGTTTGATTGAAAATTTGAGAGTACCATTGAGTTTTTTGGGACCCGTTTCCATTTAGCAGAGCCTAACATTGACCAGCACGAGTCAAGGGTGACTTTAAATAATTTTCTAAACTTTTTTTCGGGTACATTCAGTAAACACGCGAGCGATGTTTTTTAACTTTTGAACCGGTGCTTTGATTAAAAATCCGAGGGCACCGTTGAATCCACAACATCAGGATTTGCTTAAGGGAGGCTTCACTTTGACCACAGAAGGTCTCGAAAAAAAGTTATGTTTTGGGACTTTTAAAAGAATAATAAAAATAACCTAGTTAATTTTTATTTTTCTTTCTTATCCTCCAACGGACAAGCGAAGTGTGGGGCCAACGATGTGTCAATCCATTAAATGGCTTGACCCTTCAATATAAGTAACAACAACGTTGAGGAATTAGGAAGTTTCTTAATGAATTAGCCACCATTAATTTCCAATGTCGTTACTTACACTCCCCTTTTCTATTTATATGGAGCTTGGGGAGGTGTATCGACACGGCTTCACCAAGCAGCGAAGTGCTGACAAAGTGATGGGACGCCAAACCCTTGGAGGATGGAGCCAGTTCCAGCAAGCGGTGACAAACGACACCGAAAACCTGAAACAAAGGTCGACGATCGAGCAACGTCATTGGAGGATAGTTTCAGGGGACGGCGGACACCAACCCGCTTCCACAAACGTGTGCTCACCATCATTCTTGAGGCAGGGGTTTTGATTCCTGTTAAATTCATGTGAATTTCTTGAACCCTTAAATCCTATCTTATGGTTACAAGCTAATGCGGAGGGCATGAGACAAACGAACCTTACCCGAACCCTCCGCCACATTGCTACACTTATGCCATCTGTGGAAGACTGTCGGTGCAGCGGCACTGACCGGATACGAAGGAGGTAGTGCGCCAACACACACCGCAAGAGGAGGCCGCGACACAAAGACGCAGCGATCATCAGAGTGGCCGACACTGGCCGGCCGCAGAGGAGGTGTAGTGCACTGTCACACACTTCCGGTGAGAAAGGGGCCACGGATCGTCAGCTGCGGCAGTCGGAGGAGGCGGTCATCACATCGGCTAGAAGTAGAAGGGGAGGTGGCGTGACCTGTGCGCCGCCTGCGAGCGGGGAGGCGGTGCGACCAGCGCATTACCGTCTAGCAGAGGGCTGCGACCAAAGCCGCGGTGGAGGAGGAACTCGATGCTTGGGTTCCGCGGCGATGAGGTGGCGCCCACGTGGTGCTACCATTTCAGAAAACCGAACGGCCTATGGGCCCTTCAGGATACCGGGGGGAAACGAATCCCCCCTTTCCAACTAGGGTGGACAGCGACTGAGCCGCCCCGTTGTGGGTCGCGCCCTACGCGGCCGGGCCACCCCCCTTGCGGGTCATGCCACCCTCGCAGGCTATTCTATGATGTCTTCCATCCTTTCGGGAAAGGCTGGACCTTAGCCCAGTGGGCCGAGCCTTCCTCGGCCCTTCCTAGACCGGGTTGGGCCGGGTCGGACCGGTCTCGAGCCCAACCGTGCCCAGAAACACTTAAAGAGCCATATCTTGAGAACCAGACGTTTGTTTGAAAAACTATCTATGGTGTTGAGATCATTGGATCGAGACGGTCCTTTTGGTATACTCCACTTTAGTTTTAGAGAGATTTCGAGTATGGATGGGTTGGATTGAACCCGAATCCAACTGGGCCCTCGGAACTAAAATACTTATAGCTCACAGACTGGGCTTCCGATTTACGCATCGTTTGACGCATTGTAACCCTTATGACATGGCGGTCCTTTGGGTTACTCCTTTATGGAGCTTAGTGGTGGTCGAGGTACGACGGATATCTCGAGGGCAGATTCTACGAAACTTGAGTGCACGAGGTATGGGGAATCCTATGGCAGGCTGTAACGTGAAGAAAGAGCATCGATCCTGTGTGGGTCAGCATCTATCAGATCCTGTGTGGGTCAGCGCTCAACGATCCCATGTGGGTCAGCGCATACTGATCCTGTGTGGGTCAGATCCTATGTGGGTCAGGACTCAGTGATCCTGTGTGGGTCAGCGCATACCGATCCTGTGTGGGTCAGTGGGGGTTAGTTACGTATCGATCCTATGTGGGACAGAAGCAGTTCTACTTAACATAATCAGATGATCTAACCTTACGACTAATCATCTATACTTATTTACTTTTGTTATACCTGATTGTGAACTGAGTCTTTTACCTGTGTGGTACTTCTAACATCATTGTGTTACCTGTGTGGTACTTCTAACTTTGTGGTGTTACTTATGTGGTACTTTTGTCTTTTTGGTGTTACCGTGTGGTAATTCTATCATCATGGTGTTACCTGTGTGGTACTTCTAACATCGTGGTGTTACCTGTGTGGGACATCTAACTTCGTGGTGTTACCTGTGTGGTACATCTAACTTTGTGGTGTTACCTGTGTGGTACTTCTATCTTCGTGGTGTTACCTGTGTGGTAATTCTATCTTCGTGGTGTTACCTGTGTGGTACTTCTATCTTCGTGGTGTTACCTGTGTGGTACATCTGACTTTGTGGTGTTACCTATGTGGTACTTCTATCTTCATGGTGTTACATGTGTGGTACTTATATCTTTGTTGTGTTACTTATCTGGTACTTCTATCTTCGTGGTGTTACCTGTGTGGTACTTCTAACATCATGGTGTTACCTGTGTGGTACTTCTATCTTCTTGGTGTTTCTTGTATGGTACTTCTATCTTCGTGGTGTTACTAGTGTGGTACTTCTATCTTCGTGGTGTTACCTGTGTGGTAATTCTAACTTGGTGGTGTTACCTGTGTGGTACTTCTTCCTTCGTGGTGTTACCTTTGTGGTATTCTTTCCTCATGTAGGAGATGAGTATATCTTGACAACTTAGGTATATGTATGGGAATATACCTAAGTAGAGTTGTTGTATATTGCTTCGTGCTTTGAGTTTGTGGTCTTGATTTGTGGTTTTTATTTTGTGGAACTCTAGGAGACCTACAGGGGTCTCGGGGTCCCTACTGAGTATCGTTATACTCACCCCTGCACGGGCTACACCCACACCTTGTTTTGTCTTGTGCAGACAAAAAACAACATTGATTGAGGCTGAGGGAGCCAAGACTGTACGGTGCCCAGAGGTGGACCTTTTGGCATGATGTGATGCAGAGACTAATGTTTGTGAGCTATACCTACCCTTCATGTAGGATCCTTGGTGGACGATCCAGGAGCTATTTTGTACATTTCAGTGGTATTTTTACTTTTCAGTTGTACTTGTACCTTTTCAGCTGGGCTTGTATTCCAACCCCTTTACTTTCAGCACACTTTTACTACAGCAGTTTACTTCATAGTTTATTCTTGTTGTGTTCTTAGACTATGTGTCTATACAGGTAAAAAAGGAAATTCCTTCCCGTATTAGGGATATTCCTTTCCGGTGCTAGTCGCCAGCCCTTGGCCTATGGAAGGAGGGCTTGGGGTAGTCACGACATGGGCCCCAAGGGACAGGGCGTGAGAATTAATTACTATCAGTGATTGATATTAATGAAATCTACATTGAATATATTCAAAAAAATATTTTTTAAATTCATTTAATATTTTTTTATAGGTATATGTTATGAACAAACACAATATCATAAATAAAAACCAATATTTTTATAAAATCATTTTTAAGGGATTTTAATGAAAACCTTATTTTAAATATAATTTTTTTCACTTTTATATATTTTATATGCCAAAATAAATATGATTCTTGAATGTGAAACATAAAAATTTGTTTATGGTGGTGTGTTTGTTTTTTTCCATGAAGTTTCATTTTTTGATGAATAGTGAAAAATGTAAGAATGGTATAGAGTAAGAGGTTTCCAACCTCTGATACCAATTGTAAGATCGAAATATAATATGAGATGCTCAATATACAAGAGGGGGGGTGAATTGTATACTTTAAAAATTCCTTTGGAACCTTTAAAGTTAGTTATGAATAACTAGAGTTTCCTTAAGAAAAGGAAAGAACTAAGTTTAACAAAGTTAAACTAAGTTGATTCACAACACCTCTAACACCGAACTAAACTTGGAAAGAGATTCCAAAAGAAGGTTCCGGAAATATGGTTCCGGAATTTGAAACTTAACAAAAGTTACAATATGAGATTCTACCTTAAAGCGTATAGAATCTAAACTAATCAAAATAAGTAAGGAAGTATAAGAAAATTATACTTTCCTTAAGATACAAAATGCAGCGGAATAAAACAAGTACAAGTAGAAGAACTACTAGTAACAAGATGATAGTCTTTTAACCCAAAGAGAAGGGTATCCAACAACCTTGGATAAAGGTCCCTTGATTTATACTTTCAAGCAAGTCTGTCTTACCCACACCAGGGTAAGCCCTCGATACGAAGATCGGTGTATCTGTCTTGCTATCCCCGCAAGCCCTCAACTTCAAGGTAGTTGGCAACCTCTGTCTTTCTCGACAAGAAAGCCCTCGATCTTTAAGGTAGTCGGCACCTCTGTCTTTCTCAGCAAGAAAGCCCTCGATCTTTAAGGTAGTCGGCACCTCTGTCTTCCTATCCCCGGAAGCCCTCGAATGTAATCACCAACATTCGGAGTCGCACGAAGCTTTGAGATTTAATAAGAGACTCTCTCTCTAGAAATCACTTCAACAGCATGTATGCACAAAGTTCAAATGTTCATCCATCCGTTCGTTTATTCGTCGTGAGCTTTTTCAAATGAGCTCCTATTTATAGGTGAGGTCGGCTCCTTCTCCAACGGTCATATTTCCCTTAAAGTTCGGAGGGACCTGTACACGTGTCACTTAGACAACGGTTAGTTTATAACAAAATGGACGACATCGTTTTATAACAAAGTAAGTGTAACAGAAAGTACGACATCGTTTTAAAACCTAACATAAAGGTTCGGAATAGAAATTTCGGAGTGAAAGTTCGGAGTGAACAAATTCAGAGTGTATAAAACAATGATATCCAGATTCTGTTTAATGAGTGAATTCGGAATGAGAATTCGGAATAGGAATTCGGAATAGGAATTCTTCATCAGAAATCGTAATGAGAAATCGTCATCAGAATTCGTAATGAGAATTCGGAATGAGATTTCTTCATTAGAATTCGTAATGAGAATTCTTCATTGGAATTCGTAATGAGAATTCGAAATGGGATTTCTTCATTAGAATTCGTAATGAGAATTCTTCTTCAGAATTCGTAATGAGAATTCGTAATGAGAATTCTTCATTAGAATTCGTAATGGGAATTCTTCTTCAGAATTCGTATCCTGAATCTGGAATAGAACTTAGTCAGAATTCATAACCGGAATTCGGAGTGAAACTTCCTTATAGTTCTTGTCCAGAATCCGAACCCTAAAACAGAATGCTTTTTATCAGTTTTAATGATTCCGAGAAAGTGAATCCGAATTTCATACTTAAGAAAAATATTAATGAAAATATGATAAGGATAAATTTTTCTTATAAAAGCGTTTTTCCTTAAGAAAACATTTTTCCTTATAAAAGCAATTTTCCTTACAAAAGCGATTTTCCTTAAAGATAAGGTGTTTGTGATTTTCAAAACAAGAAGGAATGGAAAAGTCATAAGGAAAACCTTATTGACTCAACAATCTCCCCCTTTTTGGAAAGCACAAACATCCTTACGAAAAAGCTATTTCTAGGAAGAAAGAAACACAATAAAGCTTATCTCCCTTGGTTTAAGAATATAGATGAATACGACTAACTCCCCCTTAGGCTTTGAATCTCTAAGGATCGTATTCATATTTCCGGAGTGATATTTCTTTAAGATAAAAACTCCCCCTTAAACAAACTCTTATTAGAGTTCTATCTCATTGGATATTTTTCTTTCTCCCCCTTTGATAAGCACTTATTAGATTTCCTCTTTTTCTTAAGGATCTTTTCCTTCTCCCCCTTTGTGATTTTCAAAAAGAATTTCGAGGGAATGGAAAAAAATAACAAAGTACCTGAAAGATTAGTAATAACAACAAAACAGAACAACAAGCACGATTCTCATTAAATTTGAAATGTCAGCAACAAAAACAGATTACAACAAAAAGATCGGATTGATTATTTCGGATCTTTCTCCTTTGACATAAGCCCCTTGAGAATAGTCTTGATCTTTTTGAGGTCCTTATGATCTTCCTCTGCTTGCTTTTCTAAGGCAACTATTCTTGCTGACTGAGCTTGAATGATTTCTTCCTGAGCCTTCAACTTTTCTTCCTGAGCTTCCATTTTCTCTTCCTGAGACTTTATCCTTTCTAGAAAATTGATCCGATGATCCCTTTCAAATTTCCAACTTTGATTAACAGAGTTGAGCTTTCCATTCAGATCTCTTACTTCCTGACTCCGAATGTTCTTTTCCTCTGCCAATTTCTCATCGAATGATGCAGTCATCTCATGAAACTTCTTATCCTCGGTTTGAAAAGCATCCTTAACATTCTCCTGAAACTCATCCAGCAACCTCATCTCTTCCACATTCTTCTTCGACCAGCTAGTCATCCTTTTGCAAGATCTTTTATGGGCTTCGTAACCAATGAAGAAATTTTTGAACTGGGCTTCTATCTCAACACACTTATCCATTACCATGGATACGGAATCGGTTTTCTGATTCAGCGTATGTTGGAGCATCTGGCACCGAGAATCAATACTGGAGAAAGTCGGAATGGTTCCCACCAACTTCTTCAAGGATTGAACAACAAAATCGTGCCCCAACGAAGATGATTCCGAATCTGACATCTTGCTAGGAAAATTTTCTTCTTCAATAAGCTCCAACTTCCTCTTTGAAGAACTACCAGCTTCCTTCCTCATACTCTTTTCTGAACTCGGGGTATCAGCAATAACTTGTTTCCCCTTTTCTTTTTTCGGAATAGAAACCTGTTCCGGAGATTTCTTCTCACTGTCAGAAACTTGAACAACCAAATCTTCCTCATCAACAACTTCTATATTTTCTTTCTGAGCAGCATCAAGTGAAAGATGTTCTTCTTCTCCATGATAAGAAACTTCTTCCTCTCCTTCCTTTCCTTCTATTACTGGAGTAACTAGTTTTGAAGATTCGGCTTCAGAAGTTCGGAGCGACAGGTGTTCCGAAGGAGTTCCCTTGTATTCATCTACTTGTTTGAGCACATCTCCTGTCTCACCACTTCCTTCAGCAGTTTCTTCCACTTCTTCCACTAGCTCTACTTCCTCAGCATTCTTAGCAGCAGCCTCTTTCGGATCATCGAGATTTCTTCCTGGAGTCTCAGGTAGAGAGTCCAAAGAAAAAGTTCTCGGAACGGGAATGGTTGCTGAAACCATTTCATTAAACTTCAACAAGGCTTGCACAGCCTCAGCTTCTGACAACTTCTTCTTCAGCTTCTTTTCCTTAGCTTGCTTCTCGAGCTCATCAGCAGCCTTTTCTTTCAGAGCTTTAGCCTCTGCGGGATCCAATCCGAACTGCGGATCTCCTTCCTTCCTCTTTTCCTTGTCAGCTCTCCACTTCGCTGCAACCTCATCAGTATATGTCTTCTTCTTCTTAGGCTTAGGAGGTGCGGAATGGACTTCCTTAGACTTAGGTTCTTCAGCTTCACCTACCACTTCTTTCAGCTTCCTCTTCCTTACCGGCTTAGGCGATTCCGGATCAGCCACTTTCGGAGTCACTTCTTCTTGAGGAGGAAGATCAATAAACATGCCAGACTTCTTGTCAAAAGCTATATTCATCCTTTTAAGAGTTGCATCACTGAGCAACATGATCTTGCAAACTTTCGGTTTAGAACTGCAAGCAACCTTGAAGGACTCAAGGCACCGAACTATCAGCTTCGACAATATTGCCGGGTACATTACTATCTGAGCTCTCAGATTCCCTTTCTTTAAATTCTCAAGATTAAGAAGGATATGCTTCATCAGGTTGAACTTCCTTTGATTTATCAAGAAATCTAAGATGTATATCTCACTCTTCTTCAAGCTGTCCTTGTCTCCTTTTCTCGGTACAATAAGCCCTTGCACCCATAACTCCAGAATCCGGAAGTTTGTAGATAGGGTTGCAATTTTCGAAGCCTTATCATCATCCAGTCCGAGAATTTCTAAGGCTTTCTCCTTGTTGAAACTACCCAAGGAGTCTGGTAGAACATGCGAGATAAACTCAGCTTCCCCTTCATAATTCAACCCTACCAAGCTTGCAGCCTTGGTGTAAGATAGCTTATAAGTCTTGCCATACGATTTGAAGGAAAATTTTTCTCTATTGTCTTCCACGAAGAAAGCAACCGACTCATAAAACTCAACAAGCAAGTCTGGGTAAACTTCATCTTGGTTGCCGGTTTTTGATATCGCAACATCTTCCCAGCCATTGAGCTTGATATTCTTTGATATAATAGAATCATAGTTGCTGAAGAAATTCGGATGCACTAACCGCTCTCTGTAGACTAACCACTGTGAAATGGGCTTTGTTGAAGACATCTCTTGAGAAGCTAACTCTGCAGACATTCGGATTAGAAGTCTCTGAGAAGTTCGGAACTGAGAAGACTGAAGTTCGGAACTGGAAAACTGTAGTTCGGAACAGCCTTAAATCAGAGAGACAGAGCTTCAGCACGCAAGAGCTTGAGATCGATGTGGGACGAGAAAATAGGGTCCCCTTTATATAGGCTTTGGAATGACGGTTCAACTTCCTCGGTTGATCTAACGGTTTAGAATGATCTGAGATCAGATCTGACGGTTAAGAGGTTGAATCCGATCTTTTTGAGGTTTTATTAAAACAGAATTCAAGAAATTCAAAAAAAACCGAAAACAAACTATAAGAAAATGCCAGCAAGTAAAATATGATTACGAAAACTTCAGTAAGGAAGTCATACCTTTCGGATTAGCTTAGGAAAGTTATTCGTAATGGGTAATGTAAAGACGACTACGAAAAAAAAACTCAATACGAAAAACTTGATACGAAAAACTTGATATGGAAGATTCAATACGAAAGTTTTTCTATTATGAAAATACCAGTACGAAAATTTTCCATTCCGGAAATTTTCAATACGAATACTTTTATTCCAGAAGTATTTTGTATGGAAATATCCATTCTGGAAAATTGTAGTTCCGGAAGTTCCATTCCGGAAAATTTCGTTCCGAAAAATTTGAAAACAAATTTTGAAAAACTTTGTTAAATAAACAAACAAATGTACTCCCCCTATGAAAAGGAGTTTATTACTGTGAGAAGATTTTTCCAACAGAAAGTTAATTAAGGAAGATTACCTTACGGTTATCATTCCTAACTTCTGTTTAATATATTCAAATCTATCAGAAGGTAAAGATTTTGTGAAAATATCAGCAAGTTGATCTTGCGTTCCGATAAACTGAAGAATAATATCTCCTTTTAGTGTGTGATCCCTAAGAAAGTGATGCCTAATATCTATGTGTTTTGCACGGGAGTGATGTGCAGGGTTTTTACTTAGAGCAATGGCACTTGTGTTATCACACAAAATTTGAGTTTTAGTAAAACTCAAGCCATAGTCTGTGAGTGTGTGTTGCATCCACAACACTTGTGCACAACAACTTCCAGCTGCTACATATTCAGCTTCAGCAGTGGAGAGTGCAACAGAATGTTGCTTCTTGCATGACCAAGAAACTAATTAATCTCCTAAGAAATGACAAGTTCCGGATGTACTTTTTCTATCCATTCTACAACCACCAAAGTCAGCATCAGAAAAGCTTTTTAGAACAAAATCATTTCCAGAAGTATAAAATAATCCTAGATCCATGGTTCCCTTAAGGTAGCGAAAAATTCTTTTTACCGCCTTTAAGTGAGATTCCTTAGGATTGGATTGATATCTTGCACATAAGCATACAGAAAACATTAAGTCTGGTCGACTAGCTGTTAAGTAAAGTAGACTTCCAATCATACCTCTAAAAGATGTTTGATCTACTGGTTTCCCAGCTTCATCAAGATCTAAAGAGTTTGAGGTACCAATAGGAGTACTTATACTCTTCGTGTTGTCATAACCATACTTTTTAAGAAGATCTTTAATATACTTATGTTGAGATATGTAGGTTCCTTCTGGTTTTTGAGAAATTTGAAAACCAAGGAAAAATGTTAACTCACCCATCATACTCATTTCAAACTCAGATTTCATTAGACTAGCAAAAGAATCAGTCAAAGATTGCTGAGTTGAACCAAATATAATGTCATCAACATAAATTTGAACAATCAAAACATTTTTCTTATCTTTCTTTATAAAAAGGGTTGGATCTGCATTTCCCTTAACATAGTTATTTTGAAGCAAAAATCCAGTGAGTCTATCATACCATGCTCGTGGGGCTTGTTTAAGGCCATACAAAGCTTTGGTAAGTCTAAAAACATGATCAGGATGTTTTGTATCTTCAAAGCCAGGAGGTTGTTCAACAAAAACTTCCTCTTGAACATAACCGTTAAGAAAAGCACATTTCACATCCATTTGAAATAGTTTGAAATTAAAGAATGCTGCAAAGGCAAGTAGAATACGAATAGATTCAAGTCTAGCTACTGGAGCATAGGTTTCTTCATAGTCTATTCCTTCTTGCTGATTATAGCCTTTAGCAACAAGTCTAGCTTTATTTCTAACAATGACTCCATTTTCATCACATTTGTTTCTGAAGACCCATTTTACTCCAATAACAGAAGTTTCCTTAGGTCTTTCAACCAAGGTCCAGACTTTATTCCTTTCGAATTCATTTAGCTCATCTTGCATTGCTTTGATCCAATCATCATCACCTAAAGCTTCATCAGTACTTTTAGGTTCTAGTTGGGAAAGAAATGCTAGATGTTCTACTTCATTTCTTAAGGAACTTCTAGTCCTTACAGGTTGATTTACATCACCAATGATACTATCACTGGGATGATTCTTAAGAAACATCTGATTTGGGTTTTGTAAAACCTGTTCATCAACATAAGGTAGAAAGTCTTCTGGGGTAAATGTTTCAGAAGTATCTTCTAGAACAATTTCCTTATCAGAAGGTTCTTCTAACAAAGGTTGACAATCAGTTTTTGAAAACACATCTGAAGATGTAAGTTGGGAAGTTTTAAAAACAAAAGGATCTGACTCATCAAATTTCACATGTACTGTTTCCTCAACAGTACAAGTATTTTTATTAAAAACTCTATAAGCCTTAGAGGTTGTGGAATATCCTAAGAAAATCCCTTCATCTGATTTTGGTGCGAATTTATGTAAGTTATCTTTAGTATTCAAAATGAATACTTTGCAACCAAAAACCTTGAAGTAGGAAAGCCTTGGTTTTCTACCATTCCATAACTCATAAGGAGTTTTATTAAGAAAAGGTCTAATCAAAACTCGATTTATAGTATAACAAGCAGTACTTACAGCTTCAGCCCAGAAATGTCTAGCTATAGAATATTCACTCAACATGGTTCTAGTTATTTCTTGAAGAATTCGATTTCTTCTTTCAACTACACCATTCTGTTGAGGAGTTCTAGGTGCTGAAAAGTTGTGAGTAATACCTTTCTTACTACAAAAAGTTTCAAAATCAGAATTTTAAAATTCTCCTCCATGATCACTATGAATAGTTTTCAATGGAAGGTTTTTCTCATTTTTAACTTGAGCTCTAAAACTTTTGAAATAAGAAAAATCTTCAGATTTCCTTGCTAGAAAATAGACCCAAGTAAATCTAGTGTAATCATCAACTAGAACAAACACATAGTATTTGCCTCCAATGCTTCCAGTTTGTGTAGGACCAAAAAGATCCATGTGCACCAACTGTAATGCATCGGTTGTTGAGACTTCACCGATTGACTTAAAACTAGATTTATGTTGCTTGCCATATTGACAAGGATCACAAACTTTAGAAGAATCAAATCTAAGCTCCGGTAGATCCTTAACTAGTTTCTTCTTAGAGAGTTTACATAGGTTTCTAAGATTACAGTGTCCTAGTCTTCTATGCCATAACCAAGAATGATCTTCCATTGCACTTAGGCAAGGTAAATCTTGGCTTCT
This sequence comes from Viscum album, assembly GCA_963277665.1. Taxonomy (NCBI): domain Eukaryota; kingdom Viridiplantae; phylum Streptophyta; class Magnoliopsida; order Santalales; family Viscaceae; genus Viscum; species Viscum album. The sequence continues at coordinate 767,633,820 of OY728137.1, forward strand.
TAGGTCTTCTAAGTTTAAGGTGTAAACATTCTCTTGCCTGTTGGCTGAGAGAATAAATTCTTCCTTGGAATTGTGAACTAAGCATTTATCATTCCTAAAATTCACAAGGTAACCTTCATCACATAACTGACTTATGCTAATGAGGTTGTGCTTAAGACCTTTAACAAAAAGAACATTTGAAATCAAAGTTTTACCTAAAAGAACAATATTACCAATACCAACAATCTCTCCCTTAGCATTGTCTCCGAAAGTTACCTTTCCTCCTTTCGTCTTGATAATTTTTTCAAAGAAGCTTTTGTTACCAGTCATGTGCCGGGAACATCCACTATCCATGTACCAAACATTGTTGTTGGAACTTTCTTTATTTTCCTGAAATTAAGAACAAAGTTAGACTTTCGGAATCCAAACTTGTTTGGATCCGAGATTTCTAGACAATAAAATCTTAGGTACCCACATTTTCTTGGAAAAATAAGCTTTATGAAAACCTAAGGATTGGGTTTTGTTTAAGGAACAATTTCTTGCCCAGTGACCACCACATTGACACTTAGTACAAAATGGGGCACTTTGAGGAACAAAATAATTGTTGCTGAAAACAGGTTTTGCATGGGTATAACCAAATCCGGATTTATTTCTTAAAGGTCGTATTTGAGAATACATCTTATCAAAATTTTCCTTACCATGGGTAAAGTTTGATAAGCACTTCTTTAAGGAAAAAATTTCGGACTTGAGTTTTACAACCAAGTTTTTATCTTCAATATCATTAGTTTTGGAACTAGAGTTAGGCTCGAAAACATTTTTATTAGAAATTACTTTTTCTAACTCTTTAGAAAGTTTATTCTTCTCAGAACTTACTTCCTCAAGATTTTTTGAAATACTTTCAAAATCAGCATTTTTCTTATCAAGATCTTTAGAAAGATCTGATATCTCTTTTGTAAGAATAGAATTCCTAGAATTTGCCTTATCAAGTTTCTTGTTGAGTTTGGAATTCTCAATCTCAAGAAGTTCAGCAAATCTAGAGACTTCTTCAAAAGTAGGTAAAGTATTTTCCTCATCAGAAGATGATTCTTCATCAGAAGAGTTATAATACTTACTATTATTAGGATTTAAAGAAACATTGATCAAAGATTCAGCATTTCGTACCTTAGCCATAAGACAATGATTATCAATAGGTAATCTGGCTATAAGACCAAGATTCTTCTGTCCTGAAGATTCATATTCAGAAGATTCATCTGAAGAGTCACCACCACTGGCACTCCAGGTGTCATTAGCTTTCAAAACTTTCTTAGCTTTAGCTTTGTAATATTTCTTCCTGTTCCTGTCTGAATGCCTTTCCTTTCTTTCTTTCTTTCTGAGCATAGGGCAATCTGGTCTAATATGTCCAGCTCTCTTACATTCATAACAAGTAACTTCTCCATCTTTCTTATCTTTCCTATCCTTCTTCTTATACTTGGATTGAAAGTTTCTTTGTCCAGCTATCTTGTTCATCCTTCGAGCAAGATTGGCTAATTCATTTTCTGAAACTTCACTTTCACTAGATTCGGATTGGAAAATGACTTTCTTCGATTTGGATCTGGTTACTCTCTCAGGAGTCTTAGCTTTCATCTGATTCGAAGTTGTAGTAAAAGCAACAGTACCATTTCCATTCTTCTTCTTGATGTTGTCAGCATCTCTCTTCATTCTGGTCTCATGTTGTAGAAGAGTTCCAAATAATTCATCAAGAGTTATTTGAGTAACCTTCCTGTTCTCATCTATAGCTGTTCTCTTGGATTCCCACTCATTGGGCATAATGTCAATTATCTTGTCCACAAGAGCTTCATCATCTAAACCTTTCTCTCCCATAGACTGTAGACTGTTGACGATTGTCATAAATCTTTGTTGTACTTTACAGATAGGTTCTCCATAAGGAAAATTAAAGCCATGATATTCAGCTCTAAGCATAGCTCTCCTAGTCTCAATCACTTTAGAAGTCCCAAAATGAGTAACCTCTAACTTCTTCCATATACAATTAGCTGCTTCACAAGAAGAAATTTGGCTATATATATTTCTAGTCATTGAACATAATAAAGTGTTGCGTACCTTGTAGTTGAGTTGATATTCTTGCTTCTCCTGGTTAGTAAAGGTTCTGACTTCCTTGTCAGGAATTTTGTAATCACCAGTAAGCATGACAAAGTTATCTACTCCAGTATTGATAACAAACGTCTTCATACGATCTCTCCAGTATTCATAATCATTACCATCGAAGATTGGTGGCCTTGTAGGATTCAAATTGTCTATCGAACCAACATTCATTCCTGCCATACTTGAAAATAACTTGGAAACAAACTTGTTAATAACAAAAATTCGGAATTAAAAAGTTCGGAATAGGAAAAGTTCGGAATGGATAATCCGGAATGAAAAAGTTCGGAATTGAAAAGTGAGCAAGAAAAACTTGAACGTGAGTACAAGTATTTCAGTAACCTTGGCTCTGATACCAAATGTAAGAATGGTATAGAGTAAGAGGTTTCCAACCTCTGATACCAATTGTAAGATCGAAATATAATATGAGATGCTCAATATACAAGAGGGGGGGTGAATTGTATACTTTAAAAATTCCTTTGGAACCTTTAAAGTTAGTTATGAATAACTAGAGTTTCCTTAAGAAAAGGAAAGAACTAAGTTTAACAAAGTTAAACTAAGTTGATTCACAACACCTCTAACACCGAACTAAACTTGGAAAGAGATTCCAAAAGAAGGTTCCGGAAATATGGTTCCGGAATTTGAAACTTAACAAAAGTTACAATATGAGATTCTACCTTAAAGCGTATAGAATCTAAACTAATCAAAATAAGTAAGGAAGTATAAGAAAATTATACTTTCCTTAAGATACAAAATGCAGCGGAATAAAACAAGTACAAGTAGAAGAACTACTAGTAACAAGATGATAGTCTTTTAACCCAAAGAGAAGGGTATCCAACAACCTTGGATAAAGGTCCCTTGATTTATACTTTCAAGCAAGTCTGTCTTACCCACACCAGGGTAAGCCCTCGATACGAAGATCGGTGTATCTGTCTTGCTATCCCCGCAAGCCCTCAACTTCAAGGTAGTTGGCAACCTCTGTCTTTCTCGACAAGAAAGCCCTCGATCTTTAAGGTAGTCGGCACCTCTGTCTTTCTCAGCAAGAAAGCCCTCGATCTTTAAGGTAGTCGGCACCTCTGTCTTCCTATCCCCGGAAGCCCTCGAATGTAATCACCAACATTCGGAGTCGCACGAAGCTTTGAGAGTTAATAAGAGACTCTCTCTCTAGAAATCACTTCAACAGCATGTATGCACAAAGTTCAAATGTTCATCCATCCGTTCGTTTATTCGTCGTGAGCTTTTTCAAATGAGCTCCTATTTATAGGTGAGGTCGGCTCCTTCTCCAACGGTCATATTTCCCTTAAAGTTCGGAGGGACCTGTACACGTGTCACTTAGACAACGGTTAGTTTATAACAAAATGGACGACATCGTTTTATAACAAAGTAAGTGTAACAGAAAGTACGACATCGTTTTAAAACCTAACATAAAGGTTCGGAATAGAAATTTCGGAGTGAAAGTTCGGAGTGAACAAATTCAGAGTGTATAAAACAATGATATCCAGATTCTGTTTAATGAGTGAATTCGGAATGAGAATTCGGAATAGGAATTCGGAATAGGAATTCTTCATCAGAAATCGTAATGAGAAATCGTCATCAGAATTCGTAATGAGAATTCGGAATGAGATTTCTTCATTAGAATTCGTAATGAGAATTCTTCATTGGAATTCGTAATGAGAATTCGAAATGGGATTTCTTCATTAGAATTCGTAATGAGAATTCTTCTTCAGAATTCGTAATGAGAATTCGTAATGAGAATTCTTCATTAGAATTCGTAATGGGAATTCTTCTTCAGAATTCGTATCCTGAATCTGGAATAGAACTTAGTCAGAATTCATAACCGGAATTCGGAGTGAAACTTCCTTATAGTTCTTGTCCAGAATCCGAACCCTAAAACAGAATGCTTTTTATCAGTTTTAATGATTCCGAGAAAGTGAATCCGAATTTCATACTTAAGAAAAATATTAATGAAAATATGATAAGGATAAATTTTTCTTATAAAAGCGTTTTTCCTTAAGAAAACATTTTTCCTTATAAAAGCAATTTTCCTTACAAAAGCGATTTTCCTTAAAGATAAGGTGTTTGTGATTTTCAAAACAAGAAGGAATGGAAAAGTCATAAGGAAAACCTTATTGACTCAACAAAAAATACATAATGTTAATTTAGAAATTACTTTTCCTATTACTTATTTATAAGGCTGAGTTATATTTTAAAATTGTTTTAAAGATTAATTAGATTAATTTTTTATTAATTAATCTAATTTAGGTCATTATAATTAATTTCACTTTGAAATTGGATATAATAACATATCAATCTTTTGAACGTTTTTACTTTAAAAAAACCCACATTGTCGTCCCGTTGGTGGGATTAAATTTAAATTAATTTCTACCAATTCAATTATTGGGATTCAGAAAAATGGGTTACATAATTGGAATAATCATAATTTATAATTTATAATAAATTCAACATAGTTTTTGACCAAAAATATTAGTGAATGTAATTAAGATTAATTACATCAATTAAGGTAAAATTAAGCTTAACAAGGGACTAAAACTTGATATTAGGGGGTCAAATGACCTATACAGTCATTCAAAACCTATTTTATGGCCAGGAAACTCAACCTATAAGTTTCTAGAATGTTCCATTTAGAATTTTGGGGAAAATATAATACTTGGGGAACACAAAATTCTTTTAAAAAATACCATGTATGTTCATTTCATCCACTATAAAAAGGCACTCACCCCCTCACTTCTTCACACCTCTCAAGCAACATTGGATTGAAGAAGATCTGCCCAAATTGCTCCAAAAGTTATCTCCCCTCATCCTAGAAGCTTAAAATTTCATATAAATCCATCCAATGAATGCCTTTGATAAAAACCAAACTGAGTTACCTGAATAATATGAGGTTTGAACGTGTAAAAATAACATCATGACTTAAGGTAAGGGGATTTTATCTAACTTTGTATATCCATGAGATACATGCCATAATCAAAACTATATTATTTTTCATGGTGTATAGACTGTCTTGTGACATGTTATATCATCAATTTATTTTATATAATGATATTAAAAACATTGAAAAATTTTATTCTCTCATGGGGAAGACAATTATAAAGTCACTCAAGTATTAAGTATTTTCTCATATTACTTTTATTTTCTGTGTGACAAAAGACATGTTCACCACCTATTTCTTATATATGACATGTTTAATTACCATGGATGTAGTCTATTATTATTATAATTAAATATATGAGTATTTACATATTTATATGATGATCTATATTTTAGAGCCTTTAGGTTTCAGAATTTACCAAATTGGCCAAATAATTTATCTCAAATTTTCGTATTTGACACACATGCCATGTTGTGCACCTATATTCAATTAAAAAGTGTGTATACTAACATTTTACATGTTATATCATGAACCTACTTATTTTCATAAAATTTTAAGCTTCATGTTATTTCATTTTTCATACATGGGGAGTATAATTAAATGTTACCTAGTGGAAAGAGTTTATTGAAACAATCTCATCATTTGTCAAGATTATCTATGATTATGTTTCCATTGATGAAATATTATGATCCATATCTCAAGAAAACTCATTAATTCTATTATACTCTATATATTTATGATTAATTAATTTATTAGTACAATTTTAAAACTCTTTGGTATATAAGATAATTAAAAATAATAATGAAAATTAGACATTATTTCTCCATTCAGCAAGAAACCTGTATTCTTTCAAAACCATGTTTTCTAAAAATGTTTTTAGAAATGTTTTACTATTATCCTATGACGTTTAAATGTAATTTTTTTCCCATTTAATACATTTTTAACAAATTTTTTTAAATGAATATTCATGAAATTTTCTGATCAAGGCACTTTTATAAACATTTATAGTGCAGAAAGAATGTTCGGCATGTATGGACCTAACCACAATCATTGCCATAATTTACTTGATAATTACATTATAATTTTACGAGGTAATTTTTTTTAAAGGAAATTTTTTCCAAATAATATGGAATTTTTTTTATTTTAAATATGGTTTTACAAGAAAAATGGTTTTCAAAAACAGTTTTATGTTAAGAAATGTTTTAAATGATTTTAAATGATTTCATTATATGTTTTCAGAAGGGTGTTGTCAAATAAAAGTATTTCAATAATATACAATCTTATTTTACATGTTGTCAATGTATTTTTAATGATAAGGTTTTCAAATTTATTTTAATATATTTTATAAGTATTTTCAAGGAAAATAGTTATCAAAATTTTCTCTAGAATCATTAATATGTTTTCAAGGGAAACCATTTTAAAAATTATTTCATTCCTTATTTATAAGTTTCTAAGGTATATTAAAAGAATTATTTTTCAAAAAATTTAATTTTATAAAGATCCTTTTTCAATGAATAAAGCATAATTTCCTCAATTGTAGTTTTGAAATATATCTCAAAATTATCTTGCATATAAGATTATATCTATTGATGTTACTCTTGCATTTCTGGGAAATGATCTGAAGTTTACATTTATATTCCTTTTCTAAATGGTTTAGGTTTTAATGGCATGCTTTTTATGAAACCCATCTGTTTTTATGGGTCATTGTATGATTAAAATTATCTTCATTTTTCTATACCATGATAAATTCGTATAAAACCCTTATCTATTCAATAGGTTATACCATGATAAATGCTTATGAAACCCTATTATTTTCACATGTTATGCTTTTATGAAATGATTATGAAACCTATATATTTTCCATATGTTATGATATTATTAAATATTTATGATACCCATATCATTTCATGGGTTATGATAGAATGACTGTTTATAATCATGTGGAACACGTATTATGTCACAGGTGGGACTTATATCTCCCTCCAAAGAATTGGGTAACAATGGATGAATATTGAGTATATGTGTTATGTGTGAACCTGATTACATGACGAAAAATTTATTTATGGGCCTGGTTTGATGTCCATAAGTTCATGTTTGAACTGGACTACATGTTCAAAATTTTATGAGTGAACCATATTAAATGTTCATAAAGTTATGTGTGAACCTAATTACATGTTCATAATGTTAGTCAAAATACTGATTACATGTTCACAATGTTATGAATGGAATGATTACATGTCAATAATTTTATGCGAAAACCTGATTACATGTTCACAATGTTATGTGTGGTCTTGATAGAATGTTCAAAATATTATCTCTGGACCTAGTTGCATGTCCATAAGTTTACACGAGGGATTTATTTAATGTCCTTAACATAACGAGTGAACATGTTTCTACATATACATGTTCACAATGTTATAAGATGATGGGTAATCCCAAATTATATGTCTTATTCATATGTTATTCTCTCATGGATTATGTTCCTAACTACCTTTTGATTCATCTCTTTTGAAATTATAATATTTCTACCATGATTCATGTTTAAAATATTTGATATGTAGGGTATGATATTCTAATGATATGATCACGTTCTCATACCCTTATGTTCATGTTATGGTTACCTATATTATTTATTTGTCATTATTTAGAATTAGAGGTCACCCATTTCTTATGATTCCATTACCTAGGTTATAAAGATAATTTTTATTTATAATTACAAAGGGGATATCATTGTGGTAAACATTAAATATCTTTAACTGAGTTAGAATATTTTTTCCCATGTGTCCAAATGTGATAAACTAATAAGGTCTTTATGAATCTATTTTTGTAATGTATTATGTATTCTGAAAAAATGATGGAATTTATGTAAAGACCCGTAAATTTCAAGGAAATTTTTTCTTAATTTTCTTTGGAATTTTACAAGAACGCAGTTTCTGACGACACCTGATTCCGAGGCCCGGTGTGCCCGGAATCATTTTCCGAAGTTTGGCTCAGGTACGTTCAGTGAACGAATGAGCATGTTTTTCTAACTTTTGAACCGGTGCTCGGAATCAAATTTCGAGGGAACCGATGGAATCAAAGCGCTGATATTTGCTTAGAAACGCCTCTTCCAAAGTTGCGTTTTCTCGGGTGTGGTTTTTAAATTTTTCGGGGTTAAGTGAAGAAAATAAAATAAAGTGGTGCGAAAACTTTATTTTATTTCACTTAAATCCACTTAAAGCCACTTGAGCTAAGTTGAAGCAGATAGGGTGCAATCCAAAATATCCTACCCTCTTGGTAGGATATTTGTGAGATGGGGCCCGCACGAGCCCCACCATTTCTTTTCCTCTAAGTAACGCACCCGCGAAAACTCCTCATTAATGAAATTAAACAGGGGCGTTTTCTAAAACTCTTAACGCTCCTGTTAATTGGACTGTTAAGACGTTACCATTAATTCACCAAATTAATGGTTCGTTTCTTAACCTATTTTTCAAACTGTTGGCATAATAATAAAATAAGACCAACACCCTTTCTTCTTGGGTGCGAATTGTTGAGAGGATTTGGAGAAACTGTACCTTCATCCTCCTTCATGAATAACGCGAATAACGTGAAGAACACGAAGAACACAAAGAACGCGAAGAACGAAAAGAATGCTGAACCCTCGAAGATCGACGACGCGACGCCGTGTTCCGTGATGCCGACGATTCTCCTTCCACAACGCTTCTTCCGCGATGTTCTTCCCCGCAACAATCTCCTATCATCAACTGTTTGTGGTAGGAGATTTTAGATCTTTTAAATTTCCTTTGTGGATTTTATTCTTAAGGCCAGAACGTACTCGGAGCGGTCGGCTGGATCCGAGGAGCAGTGAAGGCTATCTGTACCCACCCTTCAGGTGGGATTTCTAGTGGACAGCTCGACGTTGCGGCTTTACTTTTCAGTTGTTGTTTTCCCTTCCAGCTGTATTTTACTTTCAGTTTGGGTTTGTATTCTGGCCCACTTACCTTTCCGCACTTACTGTTGTACCCAGTTTTTACTTAGTGTTTACTTCTTCTTGCTTGCTCTGTGGTGTTTTTTTACTTTACAAAGGCAATGCCTTCCTTTTTTACTGGGATTTACATCTTGGTGCTAGTCGCCAGCCCCTGGCCTATAGAAGGCGGGCTTGGGGTAGTCATGGCACGGGCCCCGAGGACGGTTCGTGACAATTTATATGTATGTTAAGACTAGTTTTTTTGTGATCCGTAAGAAGGAAATGTAAATCCATGACTAGATAATTGGGATTCTATATCTATTAAAACCCATTAAGTCATCGACTCTTATCAAATGAACCCAAAACTGGAAGCTTGAGGATAGATATATTTTTTATTTGTGACTATGAAATAAAATTATGTAGATAATGATTCAATATTAAAGGAAAAAATTTGAGTTACTCATTATCTAATGATGAATTATTATTAAGGTATGTTTGAACTATAGCTGGTAATATGGTCAATAAATTGAAATAATGTTGCGGTTGTGAATGATTAATCTTTATCCATTAGTGAGAACTAACCCATTCTTGAAGAGAACTTGAGATGTGGGATTTTAGATTCTATCTTTCTATATTTTTTTTTAATTTTATGGTCTAAATAAATAATAGGTTATAGTATTCATTCCCTTTTCACTAGTAGTATGTTTTTAAAAGAGATTCACATTAGGTGTTTGATTGTTTTTTATGAGGAGATGGTTCTAATAACAATAGTTGTTGAATTTTTTATTCTTGACTAGCTTGACTGAGTGCATGGTAGTGATTATGAGTTTGGGTTCTTAAGTTTTATTGATGATATAATGTTTTGGATTTTTATTGTGGAGTTATTCAAGTACAAGAATCATCACGTATAGATGTTTAATAAAGTCATGATTTTTAAAAAAAATATTCCTAAATACGAAGAGAAAATGATAGTAGATAAATATAATTTAATAACTTCCAATATAATGAATTAATTTATATAAAAACCTATTCTATTTGAATAATTAGTTTTCTAATTAAGCTAATCTCACTAGATAATTATTGAAGCATATAAAAAATACAATTCCTCTCATATGTTAATTGGGATAGTTTATAACTAGTGTATAAATTCAGTACAATTATATCAATGGAATTATTTCTTTTTAAAGGTGATCATTAAAAATTATATGATAGAGGACTAATCATTCATGAAAATAGATAACTTTGGTGCATCTATGAATTAAGGGATTACTTTTTAGCACCAGAGTGGATAATAAGAGATTGTTTCAGTAGCGCAAGAAAGAGATTCAACATCAAAGGAAAATGAATGCATAGAGGGAGGATATGAACTTCATCTGGAGAGAGAATATCTTATATCATTCTTATTTATTTTATTTTGAATAATTATTTGACTTTTTTCATGTTGCACATAAATTTTATGTACATGGACTTTTTATTATTTCATGAGGGAATTTATTTGACTTTTCATAGTAACTTGGTTTTTGTTTATGTGCCATCATCTAAATAACTTCAACTCATTCTTCATGGATTTCATTCATTCAATTTAGTTATAGATTCTTCTGGATGGATTTATGGTTTGAATGTAAATACAAGGCTATTTTTTAATTGTTTTCATATATTTATAATTGATAGATTCGTTTGCAGGACTATGAGAATGATCTCTAATTGATGATTGATTTATCATTTTGTGGTTGAGTTCACTTATTTCATGTTTTTAGGATTTATTTTTATAATAAAATCATCATTTAATCCAATATATTAAATTTAATTTCACATGTTATCTATTTCTTCATACTCCTCATTAACATAGGTTAGACATATTTGCTGTAACATTTCATCCTATCTCCATTCGTTTAGACCACACACTACTCCCATACATTTTTCACCAATTTTGTTTATGTATATTAGGTCAACATAACAACTTAAATCTTTAGACATCATTCCTTATTGATCAAACCTATTTTTTACTATATCAGTGAGTGTAGAAATATTTAAATTGAAAATTTTATGCCCATGATAATATTTAATCCGTTCAAGGTTCATTAATCATGGGGAAATGGGTATGGTGATGATGATTTTCCTAGTTATGAGATAAAGTGTGCTGAATTATTCTCCCTTGGGGTATTTATATACCATATAAAAATCTCCTAATAGTATCACTAGTCAATGCTATATGTGATCTCATTGGGTTTTTATTAGAATGGCGTGGATTTTAAAAACATTGTTGAATTTTTCATATAAATTTCAATTTTCATACAGTCATATATTTGAGGATATTATTTTGGAAAAAATTTGGTGTTGGCCTGCTGAATTCATACTCAAACCCAACAGGGGAATCCAGGATACGAAATGACATTATACATTATGTTATGGTAAGGTAAATTGGACTGTTATAGGAGTATAGTTTTTTTGAGGTATAATTGACACATGGGTGGGGATTTGATATACTTGGGTATGGGATGGGTGGTTCAATGATTTAACGATGGGTATTTATATGTTTATACTTTTCTATTTATGATCTTCCTATGAGTAGTCCAGTTTACAAATTTACTACTAGTGTGACATTGTACATATTCTCTTTTTGATACCATGTTATGATATTATAATCATATTATTGATCTAATATTGAGATTACTAGTTAAGTATTTTTATTCCATTATTTTATACTAGTTTTATATTTGGCTATAAAAACTCTCCATGATCACCTGAAATCCCTCACTATAAATTGGTCATCTTTGATGAATGGATTATTGGGGTTTTGAATAGACAATTCAAGAATATTAACCCTTTTGGGTGAGTAGATAAATAAGTTTTAGAGTAAACTAGTGATTTCATGTCCCATGTCACCTAGTTTCAGTAGCTGAATCAGTTGACCACATTTCTTTAAGCATGCCTCCCCATATGTTATAGGCTACCAACTAGTAGATAGGTTATAATGTGGTATGGTTGGGAGACTATATCCTCATAATCACAGTGGAACATGGGGAGAAATAATGTATAAATAAATAAATTTATGAAATGATAACAAATAAGGAAGAAAGATTGAGTATAAACATATAATAAATAAATACTCATATTAATAGGTGAAGAAAATAGCGTATAAAAATATAACTCCATTAAAAAATGATCAAGCATTCTTGGAAGCTAGAAGAAATGATATTTTGTTCAAAAAAGACCAAAGATTATAAACTATATAGGAATCCTGATCACTGGCTAAGATATCTACTTCCAATATCCCATCCTAATACATGAAATAATATATTCATAACTCTATATTTCCCCTTGTACACACCTAAAATCATATAATATACCAAAGTACCATCGACATCCAAGATAAGGCATGACAAGAACATAGTAATCCACTACCAATGAAATCTATACAAATCTAGTCTATAAATATAAACTCTAAGTGTGTGTAGGTATATCAAGTATAATAGGAATTAAATACAACCCATGTCAAGATCAATTTCCTTATGGGACACCTAGATGACCAAACATGCTTCATCATATACTAGATTTATCTAAATACGAATTTATTTAATTTCTTTAGTAAAGGGTTAATGAATATAAAACTAGTGTCTATAGAGTGATATTGAAGGTAATAGAGTATCTGAGAAGGAAACTTGGTATCCTTGACCTTAGAATTTCATATTTTCTCATGGTACACAATGATTCATCCTATAAAAAATGGGATAACTTTAATCCAATGATTATACCTAAGGAACTCCCCTATAAATATCTCTAACAGAGGCAAGGGATCAAGTATGAGGTAAATCTTAGGATATGTATGAATCGAGATCAAGTAGAATTATATAAGGCATCACATGTCCTAATACATCATGTTGAATCCACAGAGTGCATCCACAGTACCCTAACTTTCTAGAAGAGGATAATGGATCCCATGGATTCATTCCTCACATCCACTAATAGGCAAAGACCAATTTTCTAAGTGGGTATATCTCTTAATAAATAGATCAGTGAATTGGATGGGTGTCCTCTGAGTTATCTAGGCATTTCATCTAAAATCCCAGGTGGGATCAAGTATGAAAATTCATATAAATATGAAAATTTCTATATTCCATAGGAACAATATATATGTAGTCATAACTCAACATAAGGATTTTAATATCCTGGGTCAATACAATTTACTTACATTCATTTCAAACCCTTTTAATTATAATGACAAAGGGTCAAAGAGGGAAAAGAAACACTAAAAATTTAATTGTATGATAAGTGAAAATTGAATTAGGTTATCCATTTAATTATTAAATATTCATTTATTAAATTGATTAAATTACCACATCAAAGTTCAAGTAAATAACACTCAATTTTTTTGGGAGATTTATGATATTGTCCCTCATAAGGAATAACAAGTAACACACCCTAAAGGGGTGGTTGGTGTAGAGGTATTAACCTGTGATGATTTCAAATGGTCTCATGACAACTTCATATTACAATTTTGAGAATTTAATTTATATCCTATGATTATTAGTGGAAACTCACTATAAAAACAGTGTGTGGCATAATGAAAACAATACATATATGGTGAGACCTTGAGTGAGAAGTTGTAGACCACCTACCATATTCCTATAGTATAGAATTTTTCCATTATCAGCTCTTGGTTTCAGCTAGAACAAGACAAAATAAATGAAATTGAAAAATTCCCTAAAAATAGTGAACATTATCTCACACTAAAATAGCACTGAAGATGGAAAGATTAACTAAAAGAAGGAAGGAATTGGATTGAATCCCTTATCTATATGCTTCCAATGTGAAAAACAATTAATGATTCGTATGTCATATAAGGAAGAGGTGTCAAATTATATGAAAGAGGGTGGAGGAGATCTCACAACTTGAGTGGACATTGGAAGAAAAAGAAATAATAAAAGGTTTTATGTTTATAATTCTGAAAGTGAAAACATTTAAATTCACAATTTAAAAAGTGGTCGAAGTGTTTGGCTATATTTTTTGATAAACCGTGTTCCAACCATGCTAAAGGAACATCCTAAAGACACCCCTCACACATGATAGGTGAATGAGCAGATTAACTATGCACAACCCATGAAAACCACCACTACAACATGAACTAAATTATTTTCATGGCTATATATCCTGGGATACATGGTTATGAAAAACAGTGTAGTCCCCTGTTGTGTGATGGAGAATGATGCATTATTTATGAAAACTATGTGACTAAGAACCGTGGTTTATACTAACCATGTAGCCTATCTGTTCCCTCCATAACTAAGGAATATGGGCTCTAAACAATCCTTCTACTCCCTCAAAATTTGTGAAATGTCATTGTGCATTCATATAAATTCATGGACAATGAATTAAAATTGATACTAAAAGGTTCCATACCTCATAGAAAATCCATGATCATATAGTCTATAACTTATAACAAATCATTTTGTAGTTTCTCTTCCAAGGGTGGTAAAGATTCATATATTAATAACTCTGGAAACTGAGCATGTACATTGTTATATGTATCTGAATACTCATCTTATACATGGTATTGATTCTATTGCATCTATATTAGAGGGATATACCTTCCTTGATGATCCTTCTTACTTTGATTAATGAATTGAATAAGATAATCCTCAAGAGAAGTATAATCCATCAGTTCAATATCCACATGATCAAAATTATGAGATGGATTGACATGTTTTCTATGATGTTTTGATATATATAAGACATTGTTCATGGACCAGTACCACTAAGGAAGATCTATCTGATATGATACCAGACCGAATCTCTCTAATATTTTTGAGGGCCTAACATAATGAGGTAATAACTATCCCTCTATCATAATCTGTATATTCCCCAATCTAATGGAAACATGAAATAAAATATTTTCCCCAACCTAGAACTCTAGAGATTGTCGATGTTGATTGAAATAATATTTATTTCTAGTATGAGAAATAATCATATGCTACTTGATAATTTTTACCTATTCTAAAGTCTCACAGATGAGACGAGGTATGAGTAGTTCTATATATATTATGTCTATTCATCATAGAGGTGATAGGAACTACTTACCATATAAGGGATTATAAGGATCCATCATTATGGTAACCTGATTGGTCTTATTATAGGAAAATTCACCAACAGTAATATGTTTCTCCTAATAACCCTGGGGTTAAGTTCATACATGCAATTCATGTTATTTAGAATGTATATTTTATATTCTAACAAGCCTTCAGTATGAGTGTGGTATGATGTACATAGATATACCTATATACCTAGTGCATTTTGAAACCCCTTCTAGACCATCAATGTTAAATATTAATCCCTACCCTAAATTGTAGTATGAAGGGGACCATGTAGGAATATAATCTCATATACATATTGTCTCCCAATATCATCCAATGATAAGGTCTCCCATAGAGGAAGGATTTGGGTTACCTTCATCACGCTATCAACAACTCCCCAAACAATGTCAATAATTCATGGAAACCTTGGTAAAATGGTTACAAAATATATCATAGAATAATTCCATTTCCATTTTGGGATTGGTAATAGCTATAATAAGCCTATATGAAACTACTTCCCTATATTCACCAGCTGATTGGTGGAACACCAAGTGATAAAACCTGAAACCTTTCATTTCTTCTAATGACACAAATAATGGATGAACATGTCACAATACATCTTGGAAATACCTAGGTGCACTCCCTATTGTGAGTCATATATTTCTCACATAAATTCATATATCATGTCTATAGGCACCTAAATATGATCTTGTATAAATGTGATGTCATCTCTATCGACTAACCAATTGGGTAGTGGTTCTATACCAAAAATACTCTCCCTTAAGACCAAGCCTCTAAGATATAAGAATTGCCTCTTGTTCACTCGGTCAAAAAGTGATGAGGCTACCAAAAATTACTTAAGAAAATACTACTATTAACTCACATGAAACTCCAAATTCATCACAGAAAGAATATTTATCATCCTATATTAATGAATGGCTTCATGAATAGCATTCTTCTAAGTCATTTGACTCATATAAATGAAAACTGTATTTTCATTAAATGGAATATAGAAAAGCTCTATGTTTAAGGAATGAAGGTATCTAAACAATATCAATTTTACAAGGTTCTTTTCATGCTTGGTGAAAATATAATTAATAATTTTAGCATTCATATGCACCACAAATCATTATAATTGAAAACTGTGTATCTAGAAAAATATGAAATAGAAAACACATGGTATATAAATATCATTCATTGGATAGTTATCCTCTTGAGGCCTTATTTTTTAGGACCCGTATGAAATGAACTGATCTCCATGCATTAAAACAACACCTATTTTGATGCATGATTCATCAAAAAAACATTTTATAGGCTCCTCTAGGCTTGAGTATGATTAGGATTAGAGAAATGTTGAATACAATTCCTGTAATATCCATCCATCCCAATGAAATATTATATGTCAAACATGTTCTTGGGTTTCTCCTAGGAAGCAATGAACCTCACATTGTTGAGGTCAATTGATACTCCTGATTAAAATATAATATGTCATAGGATGTGAACAATGTCATTACATAAGTGACCTTATATCAATCAACATTAATACTATATGTCCTATGATATGGTTGAAAATATCATTTATTCAATGAAATGAATAATAGTTCATAACCATAATAAAATTAAACCACCATTAATCCTTACAGAGCCTAAGGTTCCCATCTTCATTCATAGAGAAATGAGATGGTGAACTCCAAGGTGAAGAATTAGAATATATAAAACCCTAATATTTCAGGACCTCAAATTACCTATTGATTGCCTGAATCTCAGTAGATTCCATCATGTATGGAGGAATAGACATTGGATCTTCTCTTGGAATGAGCTTGATCAAAAATTATACCTCTCCCTTTGGAGTAATTTCTGAGGAATAATTTGGAAATACATCCCTAAAATGATCAACTATCAATGTAATATCTTCCATACAAGTTGTCTTATCATTCAAGTAAATATTAGTGATATGGGATGTCCCCCCTTCTAGCCCAATATGATCTAGTCCATCCCATCCGACCAGTAAATTCCATTTTCCTTTGTGTACATATCTACCTCTCTCAGGTGATCGAAAAGATATCCTTCTTTGTTATCAATCAATGCGGGAATGATAGGGAAAATTCCAATCCAACCCATGAATTATATCAAAACCTATCATCTCAATTATGAAAGGGTTCCACAAGAAATTATAACCTCCAGTCTCTAGAGGACACCCTTCTCATTGGAGTACACTCTCAGACAATACTCCCAATAGAGTATCTAGGGTCATCACCCCGCATATGTACTAAATTTCTAACCCAATATATTCGACGATTGATATATAAATAAAGGAGTGTGAGGAACATATAAAGAATAAAGTAGATACGATAGTAGAGGATACTAGAATAGTACCTCGTATTTTAAAAATCCCTATGCTCCGCTCCTTGGGTATCAACTATATTATTTTAAACTATCCTAATCAATGGAACTGAGCTATAGCTTGACTACCTAGAGTGATTCTACTCTGCTAGTGCTGAAAAATAGAAGAATGGCTATCTCAGCCATGAACTCCTCCTAGACCTAATCAGTTGGTGTTACTCTATCTCCATGTATTATGCCTAGCTACTGATCGTTCTCTAAGAAGATGACCTATCACAGATCCCCTCACTTTGAAAAAAAATGAGATGGTTTGACATAATCTATTAAGATGGAACATTTAGTCACATTCTCTACATTAGACTGGGATTCTATGACACTAAGGCTTCATGTGTCATTTCCTCCCACATATAGGGCATATGACTAAACTACAAGTTTAGATGCTATATCTACAACTTTCCTTCTGAGAGCTCTGATGGTGATGTTTTTAGCCACTAAATGACCAAAAATTCTATATTGGCACTAAACCAATGTTCCCTCTATGATTATCTTCCCTTAGTTTTCATTTAGTGACAAGGGCCTCATTCAAAATCCTTGAAATAGTATCTATCTTGGAGCCATTTACTTGAGATCATATGGTGTATCTAAGCCCATCCTCAAATCCTCTCACCATATACAGCTCATCTCTAGATAGATATTTTCCAAAAAATTGATGATTAGTAATTATAATTGAAGAATCCATGAAGGACATGGTTCCCTACTCTAGGAATAGAACACTCTGGACCAAATATCTCTCATAATCTCCGAGAAGAAAAATTAATTGAAACTGGACTATAAATTACTCCAATTAATTCCCTTGTGATGATCGACCTAATTTAGAACATCCCACCAATTAATGGAAGAATCATGAATAATGTAAGTATTTAGATTCACTATCCTCTTAGAGGTGTCTAACGATTCTAGAAAATATATAACATGTCCTTCATCACTAACTACACACCATGAGGACTTCTATCCCCTAAAAATGTGGCCAAATTTTGCGGCTGAAACTCATAGGAAAAATCTTCCATAGAAGAGGTGGGTCAAAGAGAACTTTGTATAGTTTGCATAAGATGTTGGAATCCCTCTCATAAATACACACTAACTCCTACATCAGAAATTTTAGAGGTTCCATATATAGAATTAATAGATTTAACACTTGTTGAATAGGTTCAACTACCTCCAAAGCATGGATTTCACAACCCTCCTATTGCATGATATCCCAATTTCATAGTGGAATATATATAAATATTCAAGGAACACACCTCAGATATCATTTGATAATAAGTGAACGTTGATATGAAATTAGGATAGGTACATGCCTCCCAATATGTAAGACACAACCCTCTTCCAACTCCTAAATCTATGCGTGGTTGAAATTTTATACTATAATGAATCACAATAGAAACTTCCTACTACCCACTAATAAGTTTGGGTATGGGAAAATTTCTCAATATTATCTTGGTGCCTCCATATATAGAGGGTTAATTTCATATTATTGAAGAAACAATCCTTTCAATTAGAATTGAAATACCCACTTAATTGGGGAAGATATTAGAATTTAATATTTACTAATTATTCACTACTGGAAATTCGGGCTATAGCCACGGTTCTAAACCGTGGCTATAGGCCCTCAAACCGTGGCGATTGGTAATAGCCACGGTTTGAGGAACCGTGGCTAAGTTTGGCGTGGCTATAGGCCCAGACCTATAGCCACGGTTCCAAACCGTGGATATATACCTAAAGCCACTGTTCAAACCGTGGCTGTATACTTAATGACACGATTTCAACCGTGGCTATATTAGACGCCAGACAGGCTTTATAGCCACGGTTGGAAACCGTGGAGTTAGGTCTGTAGCCACGGTTAAAAACCGTGGCAATAAACCAATAGCCACGGTTTAAAACCGTGGCTATAGGGTGTGAACATACATAAAAAATACCCCCCAACCCCCTAGACACCCCCGGGACACCCCACTGGACACCCCCCTGGAAACCCCCATGGACACCCCCCTGACACCCCCCTGACACCCCCCTGACACCCCCTGGACACCCCCTGGACACCCCCCTGGACACCCTCTGGACACCCCCTGGACACCCCCCTAGACACCCCCTGGACACCCCCTGGACACCCCCTGGACACCCCCTAGACACCCCCCTGAACACCTCCTTCACCCCTCCCCTATGCCTTGAAACCCCCCCCCCCCCTGCCCTCCTCCCCACTGCCTTGCAGACCCCCCTGCCAGTCCCCCCTGCCCCCTGCCACCCCCCCTGCCAGCCCCCTGCTTGTCCCCCTGCCCCCTGACAGTCCCCCCTTCCCCCTTCCACACCCCCTGCTAGTCCCCCTCTGCCAGTCCCCCCTGCCCCCTGCCACCCACCTGCTTGTCCCCCTGCTTGTCCCCCTGCTTGTCCCCCTGCCAGCTCCCCCTGCCCCTGCTAGTCCCCCCTGCCCCTTGCTAGTCCCCCCTGCCACCCCCCTGCCACCCCCTGCCCCTGCTAGTCCCCCCTGCCACTCCCCTGCTTGTCCCCCCTGCCCCCTGCCACCCCCCTGCCAGCCCCCCTGCTTGTCCCCCTGCCAGCCCACCCCCCCTGCCCCCTGCCAGTCCCCCCCTGCCCCCAGCCCCTGCTATTCCCCCTTGCCACCCTCTGCCAGTCCCCCCAGCCCCCTGAAACCCCCCAGCCCACCTGAACCAGCCCCCCCCCCCTCGCAGCCCATCTGCACCAGCCCCCAACCCCAGCACCCAGCCCTAAACTGCACTAGTCCACCCCCAGCCCACCTGCACCAGTCTCCCCCACCCTCCCCAGCCCCCTGCACCCCCCCAGCCACCAGCCACCTGCTACCCCCAGCCCCCCAGCCCACCTCCACCCCCCCCCGCATACCACCTGCCCCAGCCCCCAACCCCAACCCCTAGCTGCACCAGGCCCCCCCCAGCCCCCTGCCACCCCCAGCCCACCAGCACTAGTCCCCCCCTGCATCCCACCTGCACCAGCCCCCAACCCCAGCCCCCAGCTGCACCAGCCCCCCCAGCCCCCTGCTACCCTAGCACACCTGCACCTGTCGCCCCTCCCCAGCCCCCTGCACTGACCCAAGGATCCTACATTGTTTCACCAAGGGGCTACATGGTTTAGACTTGGCTATGCGCAACTCATGCTAAAAAATTGTGTGCAATTCAAAATGAACTTAAAATTATCCTCACAAAGGGAGGTCATACTATTTTCCTCAAACCATGCACTTTAACCATGAAGAGTATGGAAACCTCAAAATTTTCCATGTTCTGACCTGGAACTCCATAGAGATAAAAACCAAAACTCTACTTAACCAAATAACAATAAAAGAACTATGAAGTGACATAGGGGCTATCACAAACTCCCCGCCATGCTACTTTTCCTCCTAGAATTTCCTTGGTCAAAACTAGAGACAAAGGAAAAGAGATGCAAAGGAAAACAGAACTAGTACACTGTGACCAGAATTTTTCTAGTACATTTTTTCTTTTACTGCCTCTCTCAATGTCTCCCAACATTGTGCAAGTCTTACCACTTACGATCTACGTATTCATGTTACACATTAGGTGGTGAAACAAGATAAAACAGAACTAGCACAGTAAACTGCAAATAAGTGAAATCTTGGTGTGAAGTGATGTAAAAGTAAACAATCTCACATTGTTGTGCCCTATGACACCCACTAGACCCCCTGGACACCCCCTAGACCCCCCTGGACACCCCCTATACCCCCCTGGACACCTTCCACTGGACACCCCCACCCTTGGACACCTTCCACTGGACACCCCCTGCCAGCCCCTACTTGTCCCACTGCCTTTCCCCCCCTGCCCCATGCTAGTCCCCCCCTGCCACCCCCTGCCAGCCCCCCCCCTCCCTGCCCCCTACCCCTGCTAGTTCCCCCTGCCACCCCCTGCTTGCCCCCCTGCCAGCCAGCCCCCCTGCCAGCCCCCTGCTTGTCCCCCTGCCTTTCCCCCCTGCCCCATGCTAGTCCCCCCTGCCAGCCCCCTGCCAGCCCCCAGCCCCCAGCCCCCTACTAGTTCCCCCCCTGCAACCCCCTGCTTGCCCCCTGCCAGCCAGCCCCCCCATGCCCCCTGCCAGTCCCCCCTTCCACCCCCTGCCAGTGGAGAAATATTTTACTAAATTTACACCATCTCAGAAAAGGACATGTGGGTCCTGAGTGAGTATATGTGACCTCTTACTCAGTAAATTATTATAGGATAAATGTAATGTATTCATATTTTATTGAACTAAAAATGTTATATAATACCAAAATGACTTATTCTCTAAGCATGAGAAACCCATCAATTAGACACACAACTAGGATGTTTGGTGGAATAAAATAATTTATCCCATTATTAAAGGAACTATCCACAATGTAATATTTTACCTATTTCAATAAGTATAAGACCTATTAAGACAAGTAATCTCCCAATAAAAATTTACTTAGAAACGATATTTTTAAATTTTGAGGAATATTTAACAAAATACACCAAACAACTAGAATATTGAAAGATAAAAGGATGAGTGTTGAAAAGGGTTGTAGCATCCAATGTAACATCTTATGGACAACTCTTTCACACATATATTGAGGAATTTTTATCCTACCCACCATATACATGGTTATTAAAAATGACAATGGTGGATTAAATTTCAATGGTACCACCTCAAAAGAAATATATATTTTAAAATATGAGGGAACACACATGAGTGACTAAAATTATAATTCCTTTTATTGCATCTTGCTTATAAATATTGGGTTTTTATCTCAAAATCACTAATTAATTTCAATCCCCTAGTCTCCTTGATATAAATATTGGCATTTAAATATTGAACATCATAATAGCTATAAACTTTAAAAGATTGTAACTAATTTTACATGGGTGTTCTAATGATGACATCCCCCATGAGTGTTTTAAACCCAATGAATATCCCTTTAATATATAAATTAATGATGGTTTTTACCTTCAATTTTTTTTCATAATTTATATTATGGAAGAAAAATATCAAGAGACATGAAATGGGGTGGATGATGAAGAAAAGAGAGATAACCATTCAGTGAAGTAAACCTTACATAACGAAATACATAAAGAGGGTACATTAAAAAAAGGTCCTAAAGAAATCATTTGTATCCCCTATTGGTCATACTTTTCCACTTTAATGGTGATTTAATATCAAATAAATGTGAAGGGATATTTACATTCCCTCACCTCACTGGCCCCCTAGAGTATTTGTTCTTATTTATTCGAATGAAGATTTTTTTAGAGTTAAGAAGAAAATATAAAATCCTTCAGTGAATTAGTGTTGAAATTTTTCAAGGAAGCACTCTATTAAAAAATGGAATCTAAATGAGAGAACCATGTAAACCAACTACTATACACCTAAACGAATGAATTGGTCATCTAGTGAGATAAAAAATGCTCTCTATAATGTCCCTTGAAAAATTTATTATCTAGATATCTTATTTCTTTGGGGAACACCTAGAGTTTATTCCTCAATACTACAACTAATCTCTTATTCAGTAAAATCATCTAGGGAATGAAAAAAAATATTGGGTTTTTCTTCACAAGATATGATACTCTAATCATTTACAACTTAATTTAATGTAATTAAATGAAGGAATGAAGCAATGCATCCAAAAAATAGAAACATATAAAGAGTTATTCAGTATTATGCCCATGATATAAATATTTGGAAACTTGAAATTTTCAACATTTAATTTCATAAAAACTCAAAATGGAAACTCAATAAAATAAGAACATAGTATGAGAAAATACAGGGTACACCTAAACAAAAATAGGTGGCTGAGGAATGATTCATTTCCAAAAAACAAGAAATCACCTCATTAATATAATATATAATCATGGGAACTTGGTATATTTATTATTGAAATAATTTGAATA
Source organism: Viscum album (assembly GCA_963277665.1). Lineage (NCBI taxonomy): Eukaryota > Viridiplantae > Streptophyta > Magnoliopsida > Santalales > Viscaceae > Viscum > Viscum album. The sequence goes on from OY728137.1 coordinate 767,657,118, forward strand.
AAAAATTCATTTACCAATTTATTTATCTATTGAGGAAGGTGAATATTTAGGATGGAAATAATCATAAACTATAGGAAAATGAGAATGTCAATGATATATTCACTTAATGGAAGGGTTCGGAATAATACATGAAGTTCAAAAAATAATGGGAGAAATATGTAGAAATATGGATGAAAATATTAAAATTTTAGTTATAAATAATATCGATCCCATGGAAATACCCCTAATGATTTTAATAGTTTTTTACAATTGTATAAAACCTATGGGACTTCATCTTAATATGCATGATGATACCTAGACTGGTTCTTTTATCAAAAAATGTAACCCTTGGATTTTAGTGAATTTTTTGCATCGTACTCAAGAAAATAGTGTCCTTGATCCAGTTCGCCAATCCTATAAAATTATATGAAAACCACTAACAAGAAAAAAACTCAATAATATCATCACACTTACCCTTATCTACACATGTATTATGTGCTAATGGATTCAATGAATCCTTATTTTTAGATAGAGATTAATGGAAAAAACTTATACATCTCTAAATATGTTTTCATTTGATTGTTGTATTCACTAGCATACAATGTGACCAAATATATTGATATTATTAAACCAAATTAGTTATTCTGGATGATTATTCAAAATACTTCATTAAAAATAAAATTCTAAAACATCTGATACAAGAGTGATTCATTATATTGAGTTACTGAGGGAAAAAATTCAAGAGGGATAAGTCGTGTAAGAAAATATTTAGAACATGAAACTCGTATTTCTATTTCCATCTAGAATGAGAACAAAAATGGAAGGAATTATTGAAGAATTATATAATTATATTTAATGCGAGGATTACATGAAAATTTGTTAACTATGTACATTCCATCATTATTGCATGAATAAGCTATCTAAAACAAACATCAATTGTCTATTCGTTCCCAAAAGTTACATATTATCCATTAGGTATTTCTAAAATGCTGAGTAACCAAAATTAATGTTCTATGAATGAGTAAGAGGACACCATATAGGTTCCAAAACATCTCCCAACTTGTAGGGACATCATGTTGCAACATCTAAACTAGATTTACTAAATAATAGCAATGAATATTTTACAACAACCTCAAATGAACCTTCATTTATGCTTGATGTCACCGATTAGTGTTGGGGGACTGTAGGTGATTGTTGGGAGATAATACCACCTAACATAACATCCATAATCAATAGTGATGAAAAAATATGTAAACAATATACATAATAGAATATCAATGATATAACCAGATGTATATTATATGGTATGTAAATTAGAATATATTAAATTTCACATGAGTCATATAGACATAATTATGATCTCTCTTAAGATGAACATAATAAAAAAATAATAAACTATAAAAACCCAAATAAATTGTTGAGGATCCACTCAACACAGTCCTAAATGAATCAATATACAACACATGCACCCATTGTACCACTCTCCATAATTTCACCAATCATATTTCTCTTTCCATTATATTTTTAATGAACCATTAAGTCTTCACACATCTTATAGGGCTCGTATACAGTGTTGGTAAGAACTCAATAAGACCCCACCAATATTTTATATAGATAATATCAATATATATATATATATGTGTGTGTGTGTGTGTGTGTGAAACATGATTCTAATTATAACCGACATAATAAAAATACCATGTTCCCCTCACTTCTCTTAAATCTATAGTGATCACCGTGTATTATTCATCTATTATTTGAAGTGGTATGATAGACCCATAGTCTACATATACCCCTTTGAATAATAATTCATCACCATTAATCTCATAACCAAGTCACATGTCATTGAGTAACCCATGGCCTCTTGGTGAAGGAATCTATACCCGTCAACCATCTACCACCATCTTACACTCATATTCGATCAATGACCATAAACAATTACACACACACTAAAAGAGCTCATATCTTATTAATGGATTTTAATCCCCATTTTCCAATGGTGTATCCATCAAGTTTGATGTTCAACACTATCACCACAAGATTTTCATCTACAGAGGATATCTCCAATTTTCTTATAGTCATCTCCATCTCATGGCCCCCTCTATGTTAACATGAACCTAATATTCCATGACCCAATGTTACTGACATCACCCACATCCTACTAACATAATCCAGTGAATATTTTCACCCCATCATCATCTATGGTCAACACCCACCATGTCATGCTAGAAAATAAAATCACTGCATAGAAACATGATCCACAACCATCCCATTTTCATGGAACCATAACATGAAACAAATCCTATTAAACATCATTAAAAGTCATGCATCAAATTTCCATGAATTCCCTATATCAATTAACTTTTACAACCCTTACATTGAATATCTCGAGTCGTTACCCTCATAAGATGTCCAATGAACATCTCCCTCAATCCATGTAAACTATTTGTAGTTCCATTCTTACTCATGCGCATGACCCTACCCATGATCTTAGGTCACACAATGTACAAACACACATATATCCATAAAAATTTATAAGAACCACATACAATACACAAGAAGGACACCACACATCCAATTCCATGTATGAATTCAACTCATAGAAAATGTAATAAAAATTTCTCTAAATATAGATTATAGTTGAACCATACTTCAATGAAGATAAAACCATATATAATCACCATAATAAAATGAACCTTAACCATGATGAATTTTAAAATTATATGGATCAAAGAACTAATAACAAAATTTTGAAATCCCTTTCATAAGAGTGAAAAAATGAGGGGTGGGAGTGTGGCCGATTATTGGTCTAATGGGACCCCTTCTCCACTATATAGCCTATTTAATTAATTAATCAAATAAATCTATCTTAAAAATGAAAATTGAAAACCATTTGAATTATGATCCCCCCAGAACTATAGTGGTACTCATAGGGGTATTATTTCTCATCCATCAAGGTTCTATTTATAGGTTCAATATCCACTTCCTTACCTATTAGAACTATTATGGCTTCCAATATAGGTTTATATGGGAATATAATCCCTTGAATATTCCTTTATTTCAACCTATTTTCTCAAAAACTATGTTTAGGACCATTGTAACCACTATAACACCATAATAGGGACTTAATACACATTGTTATTCTAGTTTTTCAAACCTATTCACCTCATAAAAACACCCATTCGATTAAATCCTCACCATCATATAACAACTTATTACCAAGTTGTATTTAATGATAACACTAACCAACCTACAAAAAAACTAAATCATCCCACTTGTCAAATAATCTAGTAAAAAAAATTTCTCAAACACATTCATTTTTAAATGATCACTATAACCAATAGATGAATTAAAACTAAATTTAACTATTAGTACTCCCCACTATTGGAATCACATACATGGTCTCACCACTAAAAAAATAACTAACAAAATGTTTGTATCGTACCTGATCATCATATGTGATTTTGAATATATATGTCATAGATACAATATTACCATGCATAATGAATGATTTACAAGACTCAAAAAGAACTTATTTGATCTTAAAATTCACCATGAACTATTTCCCATCATGAAAAATTAAAACACATGTACTCATGGAATGAATTTTACTATGAAAATATCTTTATACTACTCAAATTACATCAAAAAAATAACATTTTACTTCCCTTGAATGTTTCCTCCAATACGATAAATTTTTTAGATTCAAGCTCTATGTTAGTGACTATTTCAATGATTGGTCACCATGTCCTCTTCCACAACTTGATAATGTGGATAATCTCTAGTTATTAACTGATGGTATTATTCCAATTACTAATTTTGAATCTTGATTTAAGCCTGATCCTTGACCTTTAGCTGAGTATGATATCATCAAATCAAATGTCTCTAGATATCCCATATATCAAATAACACAAAATTCCTTTGGTGGTCGTTCTAATTAATTATGAATATAAAATTGTTTTACAGGCTAACATCACTTGGATGATAACTTCTTACATCAAGTTGAAAAATATATGATCCCCTATACTAAACACTCAGATGGTTTTCCTCATTCCCTCATTTTTGGAAACCCAAATTTCCTCATCTATCCTCACATTAAAACATTATCTATGTAGGTATACTTCTATTATTCAAGTTCTACTCTTGTATCATTTCTTACTTCACCACATTAGAAAATTATGTCATCTTAAAAATAATCACCGATACCCATATAGAATTTTGTTTCCATTCCTCGTGACATTATACCATGGAGAACCAATATATAAATAATATCAATGAAATTAAAATTATTCCAATTAAAATTATTGTATAATAAATTATGGATATCTCTACATACATCATCGGTATTAATTCATGGGATCAACATTCCCTTAGAGTTTTGGAAAATACAAACTCAATGATATCTCCTCAAAATCCTTCCATGTAATTAAACCATGCATACCTTATTTTACATACACATCCCATGAGTGTTATTCTTATCTCATAATAATATACATGACCAATATTTCACTCAAAATAAGAGGAATCTCATACTAATAAATGATAGTCTATAGTGAATCAATCCAAAACTAAAATTCGTATTGGCCCACCTCTATTAAAAATATGGGAGGATGTTGTGATCGAAAATCCTGGGTAAAATATTCCATAGATTGATCAAATCACTGAGTCCCTATATTCAATACTCTGGGTAATCCATATGAAACCCTCCATAAATTGATCATCAAATTGATGACCCAAAATAATTGGATGTTTAGGATGCCTCAAAAATTATTCATACAACTTATGATAATTCCTACTCTTAGATGTACCAAATAGCTCATTCCTCTTTGTAACCACATCATTATGCTTCTAAAAAACTGAACAATATAGTCAAGGTGTGATGTTTCTAGAAGGAAAATACCATTCTCAACACATATCCAATACTCTAGAATCCTCAAATAGGGAATGATGTATAAGTAAGAACATTTCAACAGCCCATACACCAACCTAACCACAACTAAAATTCTTATAGTTATTAGTTATAAAACCATATAAACATTCCAAGGTTAGGTATAACCCACACCACATGCACAATGGATCAACAAAACTGATAACACTTTGAATAAAAACCTAATTTAGAAATGTAGAATTTTTCAAAGATTTTGTGAAGGGAAATTTTATATAGTACATTTTTTAAAATTTCAATATCCCTACCACATTCTTATAAAACCAACTAAGTATGATATATAATCACATATATTTCATTTTAGGTTTAGGTGAATAATATGATATAAGAACACACAAACTCCCATTCCAATATAATCCACGATTCTTCAATGGAACCAAAAAACAATGAAAATAAAATCACAAAAGAACCATAAAACAAAGATATAAATATTAAAAAAATAACCTAAGAGTGGGTAAAAAGGGTTTGGTAAATCCATGATTTTATATGAGGTGTAAATCCTTTTATTATCATGTTTAATTCCTTGGGTTTTACCTAATATGAATTTCTAATTATGTTTTAGGTGTTTCAAGGATTTTTGGGGCTTGCTCGGGGGTCAGATTCCTGAGATTTGGAGAAATAATTTGGGCCGAATGGTTATAATAAAAAATATATCTTAGTTGATATGGTATGATTAATCCATGTGGAATGCTTCAGTGCAAAGTAGGGGTTCACACTATTTGTCCAAACCACTCAGGCTAGGCCGCACGATCTTGAGAATGCTACATTTATTATTGCATTGGTGTTTTCATAGGTTTCAAATGGATAGTATACGAATGTTCCTAGACCATGTGGAGGGTTTCATGGAATATTTATTATCACATGGTTGAAGCAGAATTGGTCCAACCATGCCAAAAAAATTTGAAACCACTTTTTTAAAGTGTAAATTTATAATTTTTTACCTTTCAGTGTTAAAAACATTAACCCCCTTTTTTCTTTCATCTTCCTCTTGTAGACACTCGCATTGGGAGTACTCTTCCTCCAAAATACATAGATTTTCAACCATATTCCTCATATGAATTAAAAATACTGCACAAATCATCAAGTTGGATTAACATCAATAATAGTTTCAATCCACATCTTTCCTCCATTGGTTTATATCTCCATGATCTTTTCTATTTTGGTGCAAGGTAATATGCCCAATTTTTATCAATTTTTTAATTTATTCCATTTCCTCTCATTCCATTATGAACCAATGGATGATACCTGATGAATTATTTACTACAAACATAAGGTTACTGGTCTATAAATTCTTATTCAACATCTCACCATTTATGATTTGTTTTAAATGTTATTCATGATTGTTTAATCACGAGATGCCTCTAAAACAAATATTATATAAATTTTATTTTATAAGTTTTCAATATAAATAAATCATGAGAATATTTGAAATAATTTTAGTTTAATACATCAATTCCAACCACTAATTTGTGTTGAGTTTCTTGTTATGTCTTACGATGATGAAGGTCATGACTTCCCTAGATTCTTGAGGGAATGCCTTATGCACTCAGAGGATTCCATTTTGATTCATTGAGTCAGTTATTAAGGGACATACACACATTGGAACTCAATCCTTGTCAACTATTTGATTCCTAGTATGATGGTGTATGGTCCATTATCCTCTTCTAGAAAATTATTATTCCTTCTATGCACTCCTAGGATACAACGTGATATATTAGGATATGTTAGGGCTTGTATTATTTTCCCAAGGCTCCATCTATGATTAACCCATGATTTACCTTGTATTTGTTCCATGTAATACTTTTTCTTATTTATAGTTGAATTCCATGGGTATACCACTTGGATTACACTTATCCCCTTATTTCTAAAACGCACGGTCATGTTCCATGAGTTATACTAACATTTTAAGGCCAAGGATGCCTTGTATCCACCTTGGATCCTATATTATTATTATCATAATTATCACTCCATGGTCAAATATTTTATAATCCTTAACCCTTGAATAAATAATTAAATAAATTCATGTTTAGATACATCCCACATAGGCTGATGAAGGTATGGTCAACCGTGTATCCCACAAGAAACATGAGCTCAACTAGGGTTGTATTTATTTCCTTTTTTTCTTAATATGAATGCACACTATTACAGTTTGTATCCACATGATATATTATTATAAACCTCTTTGGAGTTGTCCAAATGAGTTTATCTCACACACTATCCAGGCTTTGGATGGTATTCAGGCATATTATATTATTATAGGTGTGGATAGGGGAAGCATCTAGTTATGGATGTTTTATTTTTTATATTAGGATGACAGGTTTGTAGTAGATAATAGTGCCAGCTCTTAGGATGCTTAGATATTTTTTTTCCATTTTACACATTGTTATAGATTATTTTATGGGACTACTTCCATGTGTACTTTATCCTTTTCATAGATACAAGAAAAAATTTGTACATGTTATTTGATTCATCATTTGAGTTTATTATTTATTTTATAAATTTTTAAAATCATTCCCACATCCATATTTATTATTATTTAATACATATATTTATTTATACATTGTTTAATGTTGTGTTCCACTATGATTATGAGTGTATATTACCCAAACCATACCACTGTATACCCTCGCTAATAATCAACTACCTTTGGTATATTGGGAGGCATGCTGGGTGCAATGTGTCCAGCTGATTTGACTACAGTTATAGGGTGATCCGGGCATGGACATCACAAAGTGGTATTATAGGTTATATTTTTATTTTTCTTCCTATTTAGGTTTCTATACACGATACTAGGAAGTGTCAAAATTTGGTAATTAGACTATTCATGGGAGTAGCTAACCCAAATATAGGGAAAAAATTACATGGGATAGGAGTTGATGCTATAGATTTTTTCTATTACAATTTCATATATTTTACAATTGGGTAACACACAGGTGGTGTGTTGAAAATTGTTACTATAATTGGTCATGTATAATCCTTTTCCTAGTATCGAAAGAAATCATTGTGCGTTCATCATTATTTCCACCATAGAGGGTCAATATGTCATACAATATTCCATTCCATTTTGTTTTCATTATTTGACTACATGATATTTATTGCAATTGACTTGAGTGATATATCTATTATGAAACTAAATTTTATAAATGAAGAAAAGGGGATTGAATAAATGGTTATTAATGAGTTTTCATCAACCTAATTGTTTTTACCATATATTTTGATGATTACACCTTAATTAATAAATTGTCACATTTTTTGAGTTATGTAACTGATGTTACATAGACTGAAACATTACTTGACATTAATTACATAAATTTAATTTTTAATTTAAAGAGTGTATGTAACTCTATAAATTTTGGATGATTATTCATCTAGTCAAATCATCTTATTATACCTGTTACATTCTGTTAATGAATGTAATGGTATGGACACAATTAAATAAGCTACTAATTGAAATTTATAAAGAAAGTAGTTGAGTAAATTTGGAATGGTGATTCATTTAGCCACGGTTCTAAACCGTGGCTAAGTTTGGCGTGGCTATGGTCCCAGACCTAGAGCCACGGTTTCAACCGTGGCTATAGGTTTATAGCCACAGTTCAAACCGTGGCTGTATACTTAATGCCACGGTTTCAACCGTGGCTATATTAGACGTCGGACAAGCTTTATAGCCACGGTTGGAAACCGTGGAGTTAGGTCTATAGCCACGGTTAAAAACCGTGGCAATAAACCAATAGCCACGGTTTAAAACCCTGGCTATAGGGTGTGCACATACATAAAAAAATACCCCCCAACCCCCTAGACACCCCCCGGGACACCCCACTGGACACCCCCTGGAAACCCCCCTAGACCCCCCTGACACCCCCTTGACACCCCCCTGACACTCCCTGGACACCCCCCTGGACACCCCCCTGGACACCCCCTGGACACCCCCTGGACACCCCCTGGACACCCCCTGGACACCCCCTGGACACCCCCTGGACACCCCCTGGACACCCCCTGGACACCCCCCTGAACACCTCCTACACCCCTCCCCTATGCCTTGCAGACCCCCCCTGCCCTCCTCCCCACTGCCTTGCAGACACCCCCCTGCCAGCCCCCCCTGCCCCCTGCCACCCCCCTGCCAGCCCCCCCTGCTTGTCCCCCTGCCCCCTGCCACCCACCTGCTTGTCCCCCTGCTTGTCCCCCTGCTTGTCCCCCTGCCCCCTGCTAGTCCCCCTGCCCCTTGCTAGTCCCCCCTGCCCCTTGCTAGTCCCCCCTGCCACCCCCTGCTAGCCCCCTGCCCCCTGCCCCCTGCTAGTCCCCCTGCCACTCCCCTGCCAGTCCCCCCTGCCCCCTGCCACCCACCTGCTTGTCCCCCTGCTTGTCCCCCTGCCAGTCCCCCTCTCTACCACCCCTGCCAGTCCCCCCTGTCCCTGCCACCCACCTGCTTGTCCCCCTTCTTGTCCCCCTGCTTGTCCCCCTGCCACCCCCCTGCCCCTGCTAGTCCCCCCTGCCACTCCCCTGCTTGTCCCCCCTGCCCCCTACCACCCCCCTGCCAGCCCCCCTGCCAGCCCACCCCCTGCCCCCTGCCAGTCCCCCCTGCCCCCCCAGCCCCCTGCTAGTCCCTCCTGCCACCCCCTGCCAGTCTCCCCTGCCCCCTGCAACCCCCCAGCCCACCTGCACCCCCCCCTCGCAGCCCATCTGCACCAGCCCCCAACTGCACTCGTCCACCCCCAGCCCAGCTGCACCAGTCTCCCCCACCCTCCCCAGCCCCCTGCACCCCCCCAGCCACCTGCTACCCCCAGCCCACCTCCACCCCCCCCCCCCGCGCAGCCCACCTACACCAGCCCCCAACCCCAACCCCTAGCTGCACCAGCCCCCCCCCCCCCCCAGCCCCCTGCCACCCCCAGCCCACCAGCACCAGTCCCCCCCCCCCCACAGCCCACCTACACCAGCCCCCAACCCCAGCCCCCAGCTGCACCAGCCCCCCCAGCCCCCAGCTACCCCAGCCCACCTCCACCTGTCCCCCTCCCCAGCCCCCCTGCACTGGCCCAAGGATCCTACATTGTTTCACCAAGGGGATACATGGTTTAGACTTGGTTATGCACAACTCATGCTAAAAAATTGTGTGCAATTCAAAATGAACTTAAAATTATCCTCACGAAGGGAGGTCATACTATTTTCCTCAAACCATGCACCTTAACCATGAAGAGTATGGAAACCTCAAAAATTTCCATGTTCTGACCTGGAACTCCATGGAGATAAAAACCAAAACTCTACTTAACCAAATAACAATAAAAGAACTATGCAGTGACATAGGGGATATCATAAACTCCCCGCCATGATACTTTTCCTCCTAGAATTTCCTTGGTCAAAACTAGAGACAAAGGAAAAGAGATGCAAAGGAAAACAAAACTAGCACACTGTGACCAGAATTTTTCTAGTACATTGTATCTTTTACTGCCTCTATCATGTCTCCCAACATTGTGCAAGTCTTACCACTTCCGATCTACATATTCACGTTACACATTAGGGGGTGAAACAAGATAAAACAGAACTAGCACAGTAAACTGCAAATAAGTGAAATCTTGGTGTGAAGTGATGTAAAAGTAAAAAATCTCACATTGTTGTGCCCTATGACACCCACTAGACCCCCTGGACACCCCCTAGACCCCCCTGGACACCCCCTAGACCCCCCTGGACACCTTCCACTAGACACCCCCACCCTTGGACACCTTCCACTGGACACCCCCTGCCCCCTGCTAGTTCCCCCCTGCCATCCCATGCTTGCCCCCCGGCCATCCAGACCCCCCTGCCACCCCCTGCCACCCCCTGCTTGTCCCCCTGCCTTTCCCCCTGCCCCATGCTAGTCCCCCCCTGCTCCCCCTGCCAGCCCCCTGCCCCCTACTAGTTCCCCCCTGCCACCCCCTGCCAGCCAGCCCCCCCAGCCAGCCCTATGCTTGTCCCCTGCCATTCCCCCTACCCCATGCTAGTCCCCCCTACCACCCCCTGCTAGCCCCCCCTGCCCCCTGCTAGTTCCCCCCTTCCACCCCCTTCTTTCCCCCCTCCCAGCCCCCCTGCCCCCTGCCAGTCCTCCCCTGCCACCCCCTGCCAGTCCCCCCTGCTAGTCCCCCTGCCAGCCCCCCTGCCCCCTGAATTTGAAGTTGAATTTTATAGAACTATAAGAACAAGATGCAAGAAAGTAAAAGAAATATATCATACACTATTATTTAACATTATTTAGTCCCATGGGGACCTACGTGCATAAAAATAACAAAACCTAACACACACATTTTATTATGGTCAAAGAAAAAAAAACCCTACAATTGTAAACTAGAAAGAATCACAATATGAGGGATAATAACATAAGTATACAAGACTCACAGGCTTCAAAATAAATGAAACAAAAATGAAAATCACAGTACTAGAGTGGGTAGTAGTCCAACATTCCCATTCTCTTCATGCTGAAACACTACTGGAATGCTGGCCTTTCCCCACGGTTAGATACCAACGGTTCTTCGAAACCGTTGGGGAAGGAGGTTTTTACCAACGGTTCATTAAAACCGTTGGCATAGAGGTTTCCAGGGAGCTTTTTCCCAACGGTTCTCATGAACCGTTGGGATAGATGGTTTTTTACCAACGGTTCTCATGAACCGTTGGCATAGATGAGGTTTTAGCAGGTTTATCCCAACGGTTCTGTAGAACTGTTGGGATAGATAGACATATGCCAACGGTTTTTAAGAACCGTTGGCAAAGGTCCTCCCCAAATTCCCAGCCGCCTGTTCTCTCCCCCATTCGCGATACACAACCCTAAAACGGGAGCAGCAGCGAATTTAGGCGATTTTGGAGGTACCGCCGGCCTTCAATTTTCCAGCTCTTATTCAGGTTATTATTCTTCTTAACTGAAAATGTATTCAAATGTTTGGATAGTATTTAAACCTATTTTCATTTTTCCCATCAGTTTAGGTGATTTTGGTGCTACTGCCGGCCGGACCAGCCTAAGGGTGAGTTTTCTTGAAAATTCTTTTTTGGATTTTACCCCTTGAACATGGGATGTCATCTGTGAAAGGTTATATAAATCGAATTGATTGTTCGATTTCTGAATTGAATTGTAAATTAAATTAATTAAGGGTATTTTATGGTTTGCATTCCCCTTTTTACACATGAATGCCAATTATTTTTTAACACATGTTTTAATTGTATTGCCTTGCCAATGTGAGTAAAGTAGAGACTATGCTATGAATCTATGAAATTGGATTGAATTTATCTTATATTTTATGTTACCATGTTAGATATATTATAACTAATTCATGTGATATCTTTATAGTCTTGTTAAGAGTGTTCTATTAAAAATTCCCATGTGAGTGCTTGAATTTTCATTGAATTGCTAGCCATTATGAGTTATGTTGAGACCATGATATGGAATTGATTGATTAAGCAAGGGAATCTCATTATCTTTTCATTACAACATGAGTAAATGAAGCTTCATTCTTTTCAGGTTATTATTTGATTGAGTCGCCATTTTGAGGTGAGTTGTATTAAATACCTTAGTTTTTGACCTTGGTATGTTTAATGAATTGTTTAAATGAAATGGAATTCATTAAATGATTAATAGTAAATAGTGATACATGGATTCTATTAGGATGCCAGGTATATAATCTTGTTTCTATTAACTTATACGCTTTATGTGATAAATGGATTCACAGTGGAATTCCACGGATAGACTCATTTCTTTGAATATTGATTAAGCCATGGGTGATACATGGATCCAAGGGAGGGATTCCATAGATAGACTTATTGAATGTAGAATTATATTCCAATTGATACATGGATTCTTATGATAATTCCATAGATAGACTTATTGAATGTAGAATTATATTCCAATTGATACATGGATTCTTATGATAATTCCATAGATAGACTTATTGAATGTAGAATTATATTCCAATGATATGCGTCTTGTGTGGTGGTGGTGTGGTTTATGTGTTTTATGGTAGTAGTGAAGTGTGTGATTATGTAGTTAATGTGAACCCATAGGTTGAGTATTTTGTGCTATCTATATATCATGTATTTTTATGTTATTTCTACACATTCCCAACCAGAGTTGGATAAACTTACCAACGATCAGAGGTTTTGAGTTATGGGTATTTTTTCTAATATCTAGGATGGTGGTTATATGTTTGGATAGCTACCATGTCTTCCCTACTCTTCCTTCAAAAGTGATTGACCATGTGTTTTTAGGCAAGATGCGATGTGATTGTCCATGTGTCTTCAGGTGAGATGTACTATGATTTCCCTAGTGTTTTTCGGTGAGGTGTGATGTGATAAGGCTATAATAAGATGTGGCATGTGGTTGGGGTCATGTAGGGTAGGAGGATGGCACAAGGTTGATGTTATTCATGTTCATTATACCCTACTAATATGGTTATGGGATGAGTCATGCTGTTATGTGATATAACACATTAAGTTCTTGTTGGTTTTACATTTTTTCAATAACACATTTGTATGTTTTTTTGACATGTGTAGTTGATACCTTGATTATTTTCTTCCTTTATCATTTACTTAAATGTATATTCTATTATAGTTAATGCCTATTGAATTGTTTATGACAAAATGACTTATATAAATTCTTTTTACAGAATGGACAGAAGTTGGATGTATGAAACCGATCGGATCTCAGATGATTTTCAAAACAATTTGGAGAGCTTTATAGATTTTGCATTTCACAATGCTTCAGATAGTGGTCGCATACACTGCCCATGTTCCAATTGTGTTGGTAGACCTTGGTTGAGCCGTGAAGAAGTCAGCTACCACATAACCAAAAATGGGTTTCAAGCAAACTACTTTCTGTGGTATCACAATGGGGAGAAAACGAAATCTCAAATTGGTGATGATCGAAATGAAAAGACTGGAATGGAGAATTTGTTAGATGATCGGTTTCCGTTTATTCGTCATCATGAAAAAGAAAGGATTTCGACTCAAGAAGACTTCGATATGAGGACAGCTGATGCATCTAGTGAAAATGATGATATTGATAGGATGAAAAAATTGAATGATGCTGCCACGACTCCAGTATATCAGCAATGCGATAAAATGAAAAAGCTGGAATTTTTAATCCGATTATTTCATGGGAAAACTATGTATCGGATTTCTAATACAGCAATCGATTACATTCTTACCCTCTTGAAGGATTTACTTCCAGATGATGCAGATATTCCCTCAAACCACTATATGGCATGGAAGTTAGTTGAGGAACTTGTATTTTCAAGAAACAAAATTCATGCTTGCCCGAAAGATTGCAGTTTATTCTGGGAGGAAACCGCTGAACGAAATGATTGTATAAAATGTGGCACATCCCGCTGGAAGTCAAAATCTGATGGAACACCATCCCGCGTTCCACAGAAAGTAATGTGGCACTTTCCATTGATCCCCAGACTCCAGAATCTTTGTATGTCTGATGACATATCAATAAAAATGAGATGGCATGATACCGAGAGAAAGAAGACTGATGATGAGTTGGTTCATCCTGCAGATGGATTTGCATGGAAGAGATTTGATGCTCGACATCCTGATTTTGCAGCTGACGTGCGTAATGTGAGGCTGGGTCTTTCATGCGACGGTTTTAATCCGTTTGGGCAGATGCTTACTTCGCACAGTACATGGACAGTTTTTATACACATTTATAATCTTCCCCCATGGTTGTGTATGAAAAAACCTTTCACTTTCATGAGTATACTCATATCTGGTCCTTCTGATCCTGGCATTGATATTGATGTATACATGCAACCTTTAATAAAAGAGTTGAAGCTTCTTTGGGATGTGGGTGTGCGCACATACGATGCATGTTCGAAAGACATATTTCAGATGCGCGCTGCGCTTATGTGGACAATCAATGATTTTCCGGCTTATGCAATGATGTCTGGATGGAGCACGAAGGGGAAACTGTCATGTCCAGTTTGTATGAAGAATACACAATCCAGAAGACTAAAACATCGTTGTAGTTTCAGTTTTATGGGACATCGACGATTTTTGCCAAAGGATCATCCATATAGAATGAATCGTCGAAGATTTGATAATACTATAGAGACCGATGATCCACCTCAGCGTATGTCTGGAACTGATGTGCTTAATGAATTGAAAGATTTCAGTTTTTCGTTCGGGAAGGGTCAAATGAAATCTGGAAAGAGAAAGAATGTTTCCACAGAAACCTGTTACAATTGGAGGAAGAGGAGTATCTTTTTTGATTTGCCTTATTGGTCAACCAATTTGCTACGTCATTGCTTAGACGTAATGCATATTGAAAAGAATATATGTGAAATGTTGCTTTCAGTTCTTCTAAATGTCAAGGGGAATACAAAAGATGATTTACGATCTCGACGTGACTTGGTGGATTGGGGCATCAGACCAGAATTGCATCCTGTGCGTATCAGTGAAAATAAATGGCAACTTCCATGTGCTTCTTATGTGATGACACCTACTGAAAAAAAACAATTTTTGGAAGTATTAGAGACTATTAGAGTTCCTGATGGCTATTCAAGCAACATATCTAAACGGGTCAACAGAAGAGAGTTGAAGCTAAAATCTTTGAAGACTCATGATTATCACGTTCTACTGCATGAGTTGCTTCCAATAGCAATCCGTCATCTTTTGTCCAATAATGTAAGGGTGGGTGTTATTCGGTTGTGCCATTTGTTTAGAGATCTTTGTGCTAAGAAGTTGTCCAAGTCTTTCTTGCAAAAAATGTTGACAGATGCCCCATTAATTTTGTGTGAGTTGGAGAAAATATTTCCCCCATCATTTTTCACATGCATGCTGCATCTGACTGTCCATATTCCAACTGAAATACTTCTCGGAGGACCTGTTTCTTTTCGTTGGATGTATCCAACTGAAAGAAATATGTTCACATTAAAGTCTTATGTTCGAAACAAGAATCATCCCGAAGGTTCTATCGTGAACGGTTACTTAGCTCAAGAATGTATGGATTTCTGTTCAATGTATTTGTCTGATCTTACTACAAGAATGAACAGACCAATGAGAAATGAAGAAGAACAATATGAGCAAATTGAACCCAGTTTTCCATCACTTCCTCAAACAGGAGGAATTCCTGGATCATATACATTGAAGACATTAAGCCATGAAGAGCGGGAGATGGCACATCGCACAGTTTTGTTCAACTGTGATTTGTTCGATGACTATATCAGGTAACAAAATTGAATATGTATATCTTACATATATATCTGTTAAACTATTCATATTTTTTTATCTACAGGGAACATAAAACAATGATAAATAGGAAGCATCGTTCTTTATCTTTGAGAAGGAGAGAGACTTTGCATAGCAAAGAGTTTTCTGCTTGGTTAAAATTGAAGGTAAAAATATTACTGTTTAAATTAATTATTTCAATATTTACTTAAGTTTAGCTGTCATTTATATTGCAGGTATTGAGTTTGTCTGCTGACTCTGTCCTTGAGGAAATAAGAGCTTTGGCTTTTGGTCCTAATACCGTGGTTCGTGACTGTAAATAAATTTTTATCAATGGGTACCGATTTATTGTCACTGAACGAGCCAAAAACATGAGAACACAACATGATGGTATTATGGTTACTGCCACAACAGATTGTTATGCCAGCGCATCAGATAGTAGACCGCGACTTGAAAATGTGGGTTATTATGGAGTCGTTGAGAAAATAATAATATTGGATTATTACTCTCATGGATGAGTCACAATGATGAAATTCCATTGGTTTGATTCGATGACGAGACATGGCACATTTATTGATGATTGTGGATTTCGAGTAATTAATATGACCCGCACTCTTGCAACCGAAGAACCATATGTGTTGGCATCAATGGCTAAACAAGTTTTTTATGTCAAAGATCAACTTCAACCTGAATTTGGTGTCGTAGTTGAAGTAATTCCAAGACATATTTTTGATGATGCTGATGATGGAATTGACACTGTCCCTATTGCCATTGGAACCAATCCATTTATTTCTTTTGATGACTCCAATAGCTCAATTGTCAGAGTTGATTGTGAACCTGAAGTTGTGGTTGGAAATATATAGAATCATTCATCCATGTTCTCAATTCTTTTGGTTTACCTCGAGTTGGGTTGTTAAGGTTGGTAATATTCATATTTATTTAGTATTGATCACAAATATGTTTTAGCTGACTTGACCGTTATGTGAATTTTCAATGTTTATTGGTTGCTGTTTTATTTGAATTGCATTTTCTAATTTGGAATTGAACTGTATTCAAACCAAATCAAACAATATTTCTAACTTGGTGAACATTACAACTTGTATGTTTTATTAAATTCATTCAAGCTCTTCTAAAACAATTGATAGCTAAATTACCAATGAATCCCTTCATTCTCTCATATATTTAGTTTTTTGGTTTACACATTAATTTTATTTTTCTAATTAATTACATATTTGTTTTCCAATGCAGGAAATGAAGCCAATTGAAGAGAGACGAAGAAAAAAAATGGCGGAGAACAATCGTCGGATGGAGGAGATGGGCATTCCACCATTACTGCCTACAGTGAGTACTTTATTTCAAATATATATATATATATTTACAGAATATATAATGTCATGTGATTAATTTTTTTTGTAAAATTTTTTGTAGGATCCACCATTACGTCGACAGTTATTCGACGAGGAGCCTAGTACTGGTCCTAGTACTCAGGCCGGTGGTACGAGGAGGGTTCGTACCAGAGGTGGACATAGAGCTGCGCGTGCCCGACTAGACCCTGCCCCTCCCACTGACATTTCAGCCTTCCCACATTCTGATCCCGGTGTGTCGTTAGGGACACACGAGATATTTAGACCTCCCATGTTTTCGCTACCTTCTGCATCTTCTGCCCCATCATTTTCGCATCCCATGATGATTCCCACTCCCCAGTCAGCATCAGGTCATACAGTTGTTCCATCTTCTTTTCCTTCTACTTCTGTCTCTCCGAGCTTTTATATTCCATCGTCTTCGACTCCTGTTCCACCAGAGGGTGTTCCATCAGGTTCTGTGGATCCGGCGCCACTCATTGATCAGACTAGCACAGGTATATTTATAAAACCCTATCAAATTTTTATAGCAATATTTATTTTCATTATAACATGTTTTGATAAAATATTTGTTTTTCTTTCATGACAGATACATCTACTGAAAGGAGGCGGGGGCGGGGCCGTACACGCATAAGTTCGGTGTGGAACTGTCGCACACAGGTTATGGTGGAATATAATGAAGACAATCAGATGGTTGAGAAAACAGGGCAGCAATGTCGGAGTTTTATGGCGACGCTTGCCAAATACTCCGACATCATTCCCGTCAGCCCGCTGTCGTGGAGACATTTGCCACATGAGGTCAAAGATAGAGCTTGGGCAGAGATATGGGTAAAAAAATCTGTTGTATTTAATGCCATGAATTTTTTTTGTATTTATATAAATTAATATTTTCATTTCAGCTTCGATTTAATTTTCCTGATGGTGAGGGTGCACGAATGGAACGTCTAAAGGATTTAGGCGAGCTTTGGAGAGCCTACAAGCATGAGCTGTATATTGGCTGGCATGCTAGAGTTGGCACTGAGTTAGAGGCGGTACCAGTCGTGGATGATTGTCCTATAGAGCAGTATCGTCAGATGATTACTCATTGGACGAGTACCCAGTTTAAGGTATGAATTACATTTGAGGTATTTAAATAATAATTTTCAAGTTTTGCATTAATATTATCCTTTGCATTATCGAATTTTATTTAGGAATCATCTGGAAAAAATAAAAAAAACATTGATGCAAAAAAATACCTCCATACACTAGGACGCACGACGATGCCGGATCATGAGAGGCAGCAGGTATGACAATTGTTTATAAGTTTTCTTTACGACTTACATTTTCTTTTGTTTCCTCAATTATTTAATTATTTGCTGAAGTCTTTATATAAATTTTGTTTTCAATGTCATTGTAGAGGCAAGTACAAAATATTGAAGGACGTGTGCCTCGAGCAAAACTGTTTTGCTCGAGTAGACGAAAAAAGGATGGACGTGCTGTCAACGAAGCGACTCAGCAGCAGATTGTAAGTTTTAATCTGTTGATTTTATATTTTAATATCTATTTCGTAACTTAACAATATATTTATATTTGTAACAGGATTCTTTAGAGGCCCTCGATGCCCAAGAAGCAGACAATTTTGGGCCATCTGATCACTTACATCAGGTGTTGGGAGATGATCATTCTGGCAGAGTACGCTGCCGACCTAGGATAGCCCCGACGAGGTATTGGCCTGCCTCAGGTACGAGTTGTAGTGCCACCGAGCTGCAGCAAGTTAGGGCACAGGCAGAACAGGCTGAGAAAAGGGCCACAGAGACGGAAGAACAGTCTGCAAGGGCAAACAGTGAATTTATGAAATTTATTGAAGTTCTACGTCCAACACTTCCAGCAGAGGCCAGCCCAACGATTGATGAATACATGTCGTCGATACATTCTATATATGGTGCACCAGGTGGCAGTTCCAGTGGTGGTCAGGCCGATGTCGAGCTTGAAGATGATGATGGCGAGCAGTCTGATGCGGAAGAGGAGGGAGATGAGGAGGGCGAGGAGGAGGGCGAAGGCGAGGAGGAAGGCGTTGTGGAGGGTGATGACGATGAGGAGGACGATGACGAGGGCGATGATGATGATGATGATGGAGATGGTGATGCTGATGTGGGACATATTGATCCGTTACATTTTTGACTTGAGATTTGATGTTTAATCTATTCTAGTTGTTGGTTTTATCTAGAATCATAGTATAGTATTGGAGTTGAGTTATTTTTATATATTGTCTGTTTTTATGGATGTTGTTGTCTTTTAGTGGTTGTGTGTTTGAGAACTCCCTGGACAACCCCCCCTCATTCTTGGACCCTGGACAACCCCCCCTCCCCCTTGGACCCCGAACACCCACCAAACACCCCCCGGACAGCCCCGCGGACAGCCCCCTGGACAGCCCCCTGGACAACCCCTCGTACAGCCCCCAACCCTCCACCCTGGACCCCGGACAGCCCCTCCGGACATACCCCGCACAGCCCCCCCACCCTCATCCTTGGTCCCCGGACAGCCCCCCGGACACCCACCGGACAACCCCCTGAACAACCCCGGACAACCCCCTGAACAACCACCGGACAGCCCCCTGAACAACCCCGGACAACCCCCTGAACAACCCCCCAAAACCCCCCGGACAGACCCCGCACAGCCCCCCCACCCTCATCCTTGGTCCCCAGACAGCCCCCCGGACACCCACCGGACAGCCCCCCCGGACAGCCCCCGCGGACAGCCCCCTGGACAGCCCCCCGTACAGCCCCCAACCCTCCACCCTGGACCCCGGAAAGCCCCCCGGACAGCCCCCCGGACAACCCCCCCACCCACCCCCCCCCCTTGGACCCCGGACAACCCCCCACCCCCCCTTGGACCCCGGTCAACCCCCCAAACACCCCCCGGACAGCCCCCTGAACACCCCCGGACAACCCCCTGGACAACCCCCTGAACAACCCCCGGACAACCCCCTGAACAACCCCGGACAACCCCCTGAACAACCCCCCAAAACCCCCCGGACAGACCCCGCACAGCCCCCCCACCCTCCTCCTTGGTCCCCGGACAGCCCCCCGGACACCCACCGGACAGCCCCCCCGGACAGCCCCCCGGACATCCCCTCCACCTTCCTTAATTTCATTAGCTCTGAAATGTTTCATAGCACGATCAACTAAAATCTAATCCATACTAAATATGATATAAAAATATTCTATATGAATTTCCATAATATTTTAAGTGAAAACAAAAAGTGACATATGAAAAACTGACCAAACGCATTCGAAATGTGTTGATGCTTTAGGACAACGATCCATGGGTCATATGTGACGTGTACGAGTCATCCCCGCCTCAATCCGAGGCGCGGTGTGGTCGAAACAACTCAAAGTGTATGTCTTTTGTTTCAAAAGGACATCATTTTAAGTGAAAAACATCAACTGGCATCGTTCGGCCCGTTTGGACCCCCCTCACGCGCGTTTACGAAGCGCGCGCATCACTTAAAACACTAATATTGAGCGGTACCGCGCAAACCGCATGTCCGATTGAGCTTTCGTCTGCGCGTACACGTCACGAATAATAATTAGAATGTTCCACGGTGGTTTCAGCTCAATCCGAGGCCGTCCGCTATGAATTTGACCGTTGGACGCCCGTTCTGGCCGTTTATGACACCAGAACTGCGTTGTCGGTCACCGCGGGCACACGGCACGTCCGATTGACATGCCGTCTGCTCGACCACTTCAGAAATCAGTCATCCGTATTTGTCGTCTGATTTCAGGCCATTCCGACATCGTTCGGCCCGTTTGGACCCCCCTCACGCGCGTTTACGAAGCGCGCGCATCACTTAAAACACGAATATTGAGCCGTACCGCGCAAACCGCACGTCCGATTGAGGTGCCGTCTACGCGTACACGTCACGAATAATAATTAGAATGTTTCACGGTGGTTTCAGCTCAATCTGAGGTCGTACGCTATGAATTTGACCGTTGGACGCCCGTTCTGGCCGTTTATGACACCAGAACTGCGTTGTCAGTCACCGCGGGCACACGACACGTCCGATTGACGTGCCGTCTGCTCGACCACTTCATAAATCAGTCACCCGTATTTGGCGTCTGATTTCAGGCCATTCCGACATCGTTCGGCCCGTTTGGACCCCCCTCACGCGCGTTTACGAAGCGCGCGCATCACTTAAAACACTAATATTGAGCCGTACCGCGCAAACCGCACGTCCGATTGACGTGCCGTCTGCGCGTACACGTCACGAATAATAATTAGAATGTTTCACGGTGGTTTCAGCTCAATCCGAGGTCGTACGCTATGAATTTGACCGTTGGACGCCCGTTCTGGCCGTTTATGACACCATAACTGCGTTCTCGGTCACCGCGGGCACACGGCACGTCCGATTGACGTGCCGTCTGCTCGACCACTTCAGAAATCAGTCACCCGTATTTGTCGTCTGATTTCAGGCCATTCCGACATCGTTCGGCCCGTTTGGACCCCCCTCACGCGCGTTTACGAAGCGCGCACATCACTTAAAACACGAATATTGAGCTGTACCGCGCAAACCGCACGTCCGATTGATGTGCCGTCTGCGCGTACACGTCACGAATAATAATTAGAATATTCCACGATGGTTTCAGCTCAATCCGAGGCCGTCCGCTATGAATTTGACCGTTGGACGCCCGTTCTGGCCGTTTATGACACCATAACTGCGTTGTCGGTCACCGCGGGCACAAGGCACGTCTGATTGACGTGCCATCTGCTCGACCACTTCAGAAATCAGTCACCCGTATTTGTCGTCTGATTTCAGGCCATTCCGACATCGTTCGGCCCGTTTGGACCCCCCTCACGCGCGTTTACGAAGCGCGCGCATCACTTAAAACACGAATATTGAGTCGTACCGCGCAAACCGCACGTCCGATTGACGTGCCGTCTGCGCGTACACGTCACGAATAATAATTAGAATGTTCCACGATGGTTTCAGCTCAATCCGAGGCCGTCCGCTATGAATTTGACCGTTGGACGCCCGTTCTGGCCGTTTATGACACCATAACTGCGTTGTCGGTCACCGCGGGCACACGACAAGTCCGATTGATGTGCCGTCTGCTCGACCACTTCAGAAATCAGTCACCCGTATTTGTCGTCTGATTTCAGGCCATTCCGACATCGTTCGGCCCGTTTGGACCCCCCTCACGCGCGTTTACGAAGCGCGCGCATCACTTAAAACACGAATATTGAGCCGTACCGCGCAAACCGCACGTCCGATTGACGTGCCGTCTGCGCGTACACATCACGAATAATAATTAGAATGTTCCACGATGGTTTCAGCTCAATCCGAGGCCGTCCGCTATGAATTTGACCGTTGGACGCCCGTTCTGGCCGTTTATGACACCATAACTGCGTTGTCGGTCACCGCGGGCACACGACAAGTCCGATTGACGTGCCGTCTGCTCGACCACTTCAGAAATCACTCACCCGTATTTGTCGTCTGATTTTAGGTCATTCCTACATCGTTCGGCCCGTTTGGACCCCCCTCACGCGCGTTTACAAAGCGCGCATCACTTAAAACACTAATATTGATCCGTACCGCGCAAACCGCACGTCCGATTGACGTTCCGTCTGCGCGTACATGTCACGAATAATAATTAGAATGTTTCACGGTGGTTTCAGCTCAATCCGAGGTCGTACGCTATGAATTTGACCGTTGGACGCCCGTTCTGGCCGTTTATGACACCATAACTGCGTTCTCGGTCACCGCGGGCACACGACAAGTCCGATTGACGTGCCTTCTGCTTGACCACTTCATAAATAACTCAACCGTATTTGTCGTCTGATTTCAGGCCATTCCGACATCGTTCGCCCCGTTTGGACCCCCCTCACGCGCGTTTACGAAGCGCGCGCATCATTTAAAACACTAATATTGAGTCGTACCGCGCAAACCGCACGTCCGATTGACGTGCCGTCTGCGCGTACACGTCACGAATAATAATTAGAATTTTTCACGGTGGTTTCGGGTGAATCCGTGGTCGTCCTCTATGAATTTGACCATTGGACGCCCGTTTTGGCCGTTTATGACACCATAACTGCGTTGTCGGTCACCGCGGGCACACGGCACGTCTGATTGACGTGCCGTCTGCTCGACCACTTCATAAATCACTCACCCGTATTTATCGTCTGATTTCAGGCCATTCCGACATCGTTCGGCCCGTTTGGACCCCCTCACGCGCGTTTCGAAGCACGCGCATCACTTAAAACATGAATATTGATCCGTACCGGGCAAACCGCACGTCCGATTGACGTGCCGTCTGCGCGTACACATCACGAATAATAATTAGAATGTTTCACGGTGGTTTCAGCTCAATCCGGAGACGTGGTGTGGCCGACACCACTCAAAGTGTCCGTCTTTTGTTTCAAAAGGACGTCATTTTAAGTGAAAATCATCAACTGGCTTACGGAAAACCGACCAAACGCATTCCGAATCTGTTGATAATTTATCCCAACAATCCATGGGTCATATGTGACGTGTACGAGCCAACCCGGGATAAATCCGAGTCGCGGTGTGGCCGGGATAAGTTTAAGTGGCTCTCTTTTGTTTAAAATGAACACCATTTTTAGTACATACGGAAAAACGACCAAACGGATTCGGTTTCCGTTGAAACTTTAGGAGAACGATCCATGGGTCATATGTGACGTGTACGAATCAACCCCGCCACAATCGGAGACGCGGTGTAGCCGACACCACTCAAAAAGTGTCGGTCTTTTGTTTCAAAAAGACGTCATTTTAAGTGAAAATCATCAAGTGACATACGAAAAACCGACCAAAGGCATTCAGACTATGTCGACACTTTAGCACAAGGATCCATGGGTCGTATGTGACGTGTACGAGTCAATCCTGCCTCAATCCGAGGTGCGGTGTGACTGACACCGTTCTAACTGTCTATTTTTGTTTAAAATGGACAGGATACGCAAAACCGACCAAACGCAAAACCGACCAAACGCATTCTGAATCTGTTAATAATTTATCACAATGATCCATCAGTCATATGTGACATGTACGAGCCCACTCGGTCTCAATCCGAGTCGCGGTGTGGCCGGGATCAGTCTAAGTGGCTCTCTTTTGTTTAAAATGGACATCATTTTAAGTACATACGGAAAACCGACCAAACGCATTCGGTTTCCATTGAAACTTTAGGAGAACGATTCATGGGTCATATGTGAGGTGTACGAATCATCCCCGCCACAATCCGAGGCGCGGTGTGGTCAACACTGCTCTAACTGTGTCTGTTTTGTTTAAAATGGGCAGGATTATAAGTGAAAAGAACTGGCATACGCAAAACCGACCAAACGCATTCGGTTTCCATTGAAACTTTAGGAGAACGATCCATGGGTCATATGTGACGTGTACCAATCATCCCCGTCTCAATCCGAGACGCGGTGTGGCCGACACCGCTCTAACTATGTCTCTTCTGTTTAAAATGGGCATGATTATAAGTGAAAAAGAACAACTGGCATACGCAAAACCGACCAAACGCATTCCGAATCTTTTGATCATTTATCACAACAATCCATGGGTCATATGTGACCTGTACGAGGCAACCCGGGTTCAATCCGAGTCGCGGTGTGGCCGATATCAGTCTAAGTGGCTCTCTTTTGTTTAAAATGGACACCATTTTAAGTACATACGGAAAACCGACCCAACGCATTCGGTTTCCATTGAAACTTTAGGAGAACGATCCATGAGTCATATGTGACGTGTACGAATCATCCCCGCCTCAATCCGAGCCGCGGTGTGGCCGACACCGCTCTAACTGTGTCTGTTTTGTTTAAAATGGACAGGATTATAAGTGAAAAGAACAACTGGCATACGCAAAACCGACCAAACGCATTCAGAATCTTTTGATAATTTATCACAACGATCCATGGGTCATATGTGATGTGTACGAGCCAACCCGGGTCAATCCGAGTCGCGGTGTGACCGGGATCAGTCTAAATGGCTCTCTTTTGTTTAAAATGTACACCATTTTAAGTACATACGGAAAACCAACCAAACGCATTCGGTTTCCATTGTAACTTTAGGAGAACGATCCATGGGTCCTATGTGACGTGTACGAATCATCCCGCCTCAATCCGACATGCGGTGCGGCTGACACCACTCAAAGTGTCCGTCTTTTGTTTCAAAAGGACGTCATTTTAAGTGAAAAACATCAACTGACATACGGAAGACCGACCAAACGCATTCGGATTCTATCGATACTTTAGCACAACGATCCATGGGTCATATGTGACATGTACAAGTCAACCCCGTCTTAATCTGAGATGTGGTGTGGCTGACACCGCTCTAACTATGTCTCTTTTGTTTAAAATGTACATGATTATAAATGAAAAGAACAACTGGCATACGCAAAACCGACCAAACGCATTCGGAATCTTTTGATAATTTATCACAATGATCCATGGGTCATATGTGACATGTACGAGCCAACCCAGGATGAATCTGAGTCGCGGTGTGGTCGGGATGAGTCTAAGTGTCACTCTTTTGTTTAAAATGGACAACATTTTAAGTACATACGGAAAACCGACCAAACACATTCGGTTTCCATTTAAACTTTAGGAGAACGATCCATGAGTCATATGTGACGTGTACGAATCAACCCCGCCTCAATTGGAGACGCGGTGTGGTCGGCACCACTCATAGTGTCCGTCTTTTGTTTCAAAAGGACGCCATTTTAAGTGAAAAACATCAACTGGCATACAGAAAACCGACCAAACGCATTAGGATTCTGTCGATACTTTAGCACAACGATCCATGAGTCAAATGTGACATGTACGAGTTAACCCCTCCTCAATCTGAGGTGCGGTGTGGCCGGTATCACTTCAGGTGTATGTATTTTGTTTAAAATGGACATCATTTGAGGTAAAAATATATGGTATAGAAAAAACCGATCATATTATGAATTGAATTTCAGATTCCACGTATAATTGTCATCTAAATTTTAAATTGAATTCTATATGAATTATGTATGTTTATGAATTGTAATTTAATTATGGATTTGTATAGTTGCAGGATCCATTATATGTTAAATGTGTATGAATTTGTTCGTAATTGAATATGTATGTTTTATTTTATTACTGGTACAATAGTTGGATCGAAAATGAGGTGAAAATGAGGTGAAAATGAGGTGAAAATGAGGTGAAAATGAGGTGAAAATGAGGTGAAAATGAGGTGAAAATGAGGCCTGATGACTGGTGGTGATGGACAGGGGACAGGGGCTGTGCAAATTGCAGGGTGCTGCAATTTGCAGCATAGGTATGCCAACGGTTTCAAACCGTTGGCATATAAGTTTTTAGCATGTCTTTCCCAACGGTTTTAAACCATTGGGAAAGACTTCACCAATTCCCAACGGTTCCAACCGTTGGGAAAATGTTCCATGGTATTTGGTTTTCCCAACGGTTTGGGAGAACCGTTGGGAAAAACTATCCCAACGGTTCACCCAAACCGTTGGGGTAGGGTAAATTTTATGGCTCTATTGCAACGGTTTCCAGTAAACCGTTGGGAAAACTTTTCCCAACGGCTTACTTCCCAACGGTTCTAAGAACCGTTGGGAAAACCTTTCCCAACGGTTTCAGGGGCTTTCCCAACGGTTCTGAACCGTTGGGAAATAGTGTATTTCGAGTAGTGAAAGCTTGATGCATGATGCACCAGGATCCAAAAGTTTATATTCTCATTTCTGCACTTGTGGAACTATCACCAAGAAGGGTCTTCACTTCTTCCTTGAAGGAAGGACGTCATCTCCACTATAAAACAAGAAATGATATGAGTTCAAGAAGAGATAGGTATGGAAAGATCTCTGATGAAGCAAAGCAGCAATGGCGATCAAGGTTTTCACCATAGGAAACCTATAGAAATATCATAGAGGATGAGAAATACAAATGATCAAGATTTTGAAGATACTTGGGTCATAGGGGTTATCCCTACCCTTACACTACAATACCTCAAATGGAACAACCAATCTGGTGAGGCCACAAATCCACATGATACAAAACACCCCCCCTGCACCCCCCATGCCCTCTTAGTCCCCCCCTGCCCCCCTGCACCCCACTGGACAACCCCCATGCCCCAACTGGACAGCCCCACTGGGACACCCCCTACACCCCCTGGACAGCCCTCCCCACCCTGCCGGACACCCCCCTGCTTGGATAGCCCCTCCCCCTGCTGGACACCCCCTCCCCCTGGTGGACACCCTTGCCCCCTGCCCCCTGCACCCCACTGGACAGCCCCCATGCCCCAACTGGACAGCCCCACTAGACACCCCCTGCACCCCCTGGACACCCCTCCCCCTGCTGGACACCCCCCCGGACGGACACCCCTCCCCCTGCCCCTTTCTACACCCCCTGGAATGTGTTTCTATTGATATAAATGATCATCTTATTGAGGTATGTTTTGTATTAGAAAACATACCAAAGTACAATGAGCATTGCAGGATGATAGGCCATGCCACTGATAAGTGCAGAATGGTACAGAAATTATGCAATCCATCCTCTATTAATACTTCATTGAAAGATGCTTTTAAAGGGAAAAATATTAATACCAAACACTATGTTAGAAAAAAACACAAAGAAGGTTAAAAAGAGGTCACCTGGTATAAAAATTCTGCTACTAGTAAATCCTAGGAAGACTTAGTATAGGAATAAGAATCCCAAGGATGTGTTCATGCTGAAACTGGTAAAGCACAATTCTGCTGGATATATTCTATAAGCAGATCGTCAACTCATACTCCCAACTTGAGAACCTTATCAAAGAGGGTTCTCTACCGCAACTAGAATTAAGATGAAACATCCTATCAACATGGGCTACCAACAACCAACATACATGAATCAAGAAATAGAAAATAGAGAGTTCCCAACATTTTTTACACAACCAGAACATGTCTAGGAGCATCATTACAGACCTCACCCTATAGGTTACACATGACATAAACTAATAGGGCTGCCACATTTTACTCTACCTGCTGTTACACCTATTCATGCTCGTTCTCAGCTAGACATTCCTCAAGGAAAGCCCCTCCCCCTCTACTGAACAGCACCTCCACCTGCCTGGACACCCCTCCCCCCTGCTGGACAGCCCTCCCCCTACTGAAAACCCCTCCCCTACCTGGACACCCCTCCCCCCTACTGGACAGCCCCTCCCCCTGCCTGGACACCCTTCCCCCCTGCCTGGACACCCCTCCCCCCTGCTGGACACCCCTCCCCCCTGCTGGACACCCCTCCCCCTGCTGGACAGCCCTCCCCCCATGCTGGACAGCCCTCCCCCCCTGCGGGACAACCCTCCCCCTGCCGGACAGCCCCTCCCCCTGCCGGACACCCCTCCCCCCTGCAGGACACCCCTCCCCCTTCCAGACACCCCGCCCCCTGAATGGAAATATTTCAATAATAAGTAGAAATGAATTAAATGTATACAAATTAAACAGATATATAAATGAGAGAAATAAGTAATAAAACCTGAATTAAAAATGTTGGATTCAGTAATTAAAAAAACGAAAAGGCCATAGTAAGATAAAGAGGCTCTGCTAGTCCCCCCTGCCCCCTGCCAGTCCCCCCCTGCCAGTCCCCCCTGCACCCTGCCAAACACCCTGCCAGTCCCCTGCTAGTCCCCCTACTCCCTGGACACCACCGTGACCGTGGCGTGACCGCGGTGTGACCGCGGCGTGACCGCAGTGTGACCACAATGTGTTGGCCCGGTCCAGCGACATCCGCGGGGCAACATCTTCCACTTAGTTTCAAATAGGATGATATGGATGGCATGAGAGGATGTTTTCTCAGAAGATTTAAAGAAATGAATGTTAATATGTGATGACTAGAGGATTGGATGACCCCTGATATACCTAATTCGGTGAGGTTTGGAGATCTAGAAATGTGTAGGAATACCTAGAGGAATAAAATATGCCAGACAATTCCAAACCAATGTTTTCAGTTGAATTGAGCCTTTGTACCACCTACTATGCACGTTTTGGGGAAAGATGGATGAGAGGCAGCACTGAGAGGAGATATAGTTTAGGAATGAGGAAATATGAAAAATTATAGAGCTAACCATTCAATTTTTCTCTAAAGAGGAGTAACCTTTTTAGGGTTTCGTCCTGGAGCAGGGCCAAATCACGGCGTGACCGCGGCGTGACCGCGGCCTGACCGCGGAGTGACCGCGGTGTGACCGTGGCGTGACCGCAGCATGACCGCAGCGTGACCACAACATGTTGGGCCGGTCCAGCAACATCCGCAGGGTAACATATTCAACTTAGTTTTAAATAGGATGATATGGGTATGTGTAGACTACTAGTCCCCTCCCCCATGTCTGGACACCCCCCTGTCTGGACACCCCCCCTCCCCCTGTCTGGACACACCTCCCCCCTGTCTGGACACCCCCCTTGTCTGGACACCACCCTGTCTGGACCCCCCCCCCCCTGTCTGGACACACCTCCCCCCTGTCTGGGCACCCTCCCTGTCTGGACACCCCCCTCCCTGTCTGAACACCCCCCCCCTGTCTGGACACCCTCCCTGTCTGGACACCCCCCCGCACCCACCCCCTCAACTTGGCAGTGATCATCCTCCTCCAATGAGTGCTACATGAGATGAGGGAATTATGGAAGTAATTTCATCTAAAAAAGCCAAAAGCAGACATTGAATTTCCATCACAACAGGCTGATCCCGTTCAGACGACATGTGCAGAGGATGAGGATGATCTGGTTCGGACAACATGTGAAGAGGATGAGGAAAAAGAAGAATTACCGAACAAATATTATGTGATACATGTACAATAAAATATTCCAAAAAATTCCAAACCAATATTTTTAGTTGAATTGAGCCTTTGTACCACCTGCTATGCACGTTTTGTGGAAAGATAGATGAGAGGCAGCGCTGAGAGAAGATATAGTTTAAGAATGAGGAAATACACAAAATTATAGAGCTAACCATTCAATGTTTCTCTAAGGAGGAGTAACCGTCGCAGGGTGTCGTCCTAGAGCAGGGACAAATCACGGCGTGACCGCGGCGTGACAGTGGCTTGACCGCGGCGTGACTACGACGTGACCGTGGCGTGACCGTAGTGTGACCACAACGTGTTGGCCCGGTCCAGCGACATCCGCGGGGCAACATCTTCCACTTAGTTTCAAATAGGATGATATGGGTATGTGTAGACTACCAGTACCCTCCCCCATGTCTGGACACCCCCCCTTTCTGGACACCCCCCCTGTCTGGACACCCCCCACCCTGTCTGGACACACCTCCCCCTATCTGGACACCCCCCTTGTCTGGACACCACCCTGTCTGAACACCCCCCCTGTCTGGACACACCTCCCCCCTGTCTAGACACCCTCCCTGTCTGGACACCACCCCTCCCTGTCTGGACACCCCCCCTATCTGGACACCCCCCCCACACCCACCCCCCAACCTGGACACCCCCTTTCACCGCACCTGCACCCTCCCCCTTCCCCGCAGCACCCCCCGGACAACCCTCCCCACCTGCACCCCCTGCCCCGCAGCACCCCCCTGCCCCGCAGCACCCCCTGCCTGAACAACCCCCCCTCCTGGACACCTCCCCCCTGCCTGGACACCTCCCCCCTGCCTGGACACCTCCCCCCTGGACACACATGATCTATGAAAAATAGAAACAAGAATTAAACAAAGGCATTACACATCAATTCAGGATTACAATATTCTCATAGAAACAAAATGAAATTCTGTATAGAAACAATTCAATTACATAGAATAAAATCCTGAGAATAAAATACCATATTCAAGATATACATTCCCAGGGGATATGGATTCCTATATAAATAACCAAACTAGTAAGTCTGAATAGATGCTAGTAGCAGCCATGATTAAAAATAGTACAAGATAACACATAACATTCTAAGTGCAGGAAAACCAAATTTGATATATCAAATGAACAAAGTGTACCACTCTTCGCTTGTATGCATGGCACTGTTCCACTAAATCAACAATAACTTCCTGCTTGAGACCCTGCAGGAAAACAAAAACATTACCAGTAGCAAAGGTAGATATTGCCATTGAAAACTCAAAAGGCTTTTACACGTGAATAATTCATCGATTTCAAATTCCAGAACTTTTTATCAGAAATGAAATCACACCTACCCCCCACTGGACACCCCTGGACACCACCCACTGGTCACCCCTGGACACCACCACCTAGACCCCCACTGGACACCCTTAGACACCACACCTGGACACCACCTGGACCCCCTAAACCCCGGGACACCCCCTGGACACCACCCCTAGACCCCCTCCCCCCTGCTGGACAGCCCCCCTTCTAGACAGCCCCCCCTGTTGCCCAAATGAAATATCCTCATTACTTTAATAGCAGAATAGAGTTGTAGCATAGGGTGTAAGGTTACCTTCAGTGAAAACCTACTCATTAAGTGTCCATAATAGACCATCTAGTGATGGCGGTATCAGAACTGGATAAAAGAGAGAGCTTATCCTTGTCAGGCTTATGGTGAGCTGGGAATTAGTTTTTGGGCAATGTGGATGTAAACAAAACAGTAGGGACGGTTCAAGAACTTTTCTAAATTTTGTGTGTTTTGAGGACATGAAACCCGACTTGCAAGCTTATCACTTGCACCTTCCTTAACGAGGGTCAGATCTCTTTTTGTTAAATGGTTTATGCTTTCTACTGTTACATCACTCGAAGAACTCATTGGAAACACATGAATGAGATTTCAAGAGTTATATTAGATCCCTCGGTTATAATGGGAGATTCCAATGCTGGTGGAAGGGGGATGGTTGCAGGTGTTGGGGGGATGGTGCGGGCTGATTTGAAGGTGGCAGGGGGGCTGTTGCGGGATGGAATACTGGTGGAAGCGGGCTGAAATGAAGGTGGAAGGGGGCTGGTGTGGGATGGATGTGGTTGGAGCAGGGCCAAATCACAGCGTGACCACGGCGTGACCGCGGCGTGACCGCGGCGTTACCGCAGCGTGTTGGCCCGATCCAGCGACATCCGCGGGGAAGCATCTTTCGTCCAGAAGCGAATGGATCAGAAGGAGGCTGGAATGCTGGTGGAAGGGGGCTGGTTGCGGGTTTTGGGGGGATTGTGCGGGCTGATTCGAAGGTGCAGGGGGGGCTGTTGCGGGCTGGAATATCGGTGGCAGCGGGCTGAACTGAAGGTCGAAGGGGGATGGTGTGGGCTGGATGTGGCTGGAGCAGGGCCAAATCACGACATTACCACGGCGTGACCGCAGCGTGACCGCGTCGTGACCGCGGCGTGACTACAGCGTGTTGACCCGATCCAGTGACATCCGCGGGGCAGCATCTTCTGGATAGGAGCGAAGGAAGCGGGAGGAGGCTGGAATGCTGGTGGAAGGGGGCTGGTTGCAGGTGTTGGGGGGATGGTGCGGGCATATTCGAAGGTGGAAAGGGGTCTATTTCAGGCTGGAATGCCGACGGCAGCAGGCTGAAATGAAGGTGGAAGGGGGCTGGTGTGGGCTGGATGTGGCTGGAGCAGGGCCAAATCACGGCATGACTACGGCATGACTGCGGCGTGACCGCGGCGTGACCGCGGCGTGACCGCGGCGTGACCGCAGCGTGACCGCGGCGTGACCGCGGCGTAACCGCAGCGTGACCACAGCGTGTTGGCCCGATCCAGCGACATCCGCGAGGCAGCATCTTCCGGTCAAGAGTGAAGGGAGCAGGAGGAGGCTGGAATGCGGGTGGAAGGGGGCTGGTTGCAGGTGTTGGGGGGATGGTGCGGGCTGATTCGAAGGTGGTGGTGGGGGGGGGGGGGGGTGTTGCTGGCTGGAATTCCGGTGGCAGCGGGCTGAAATGAAGGTGGAAGGGGGCTGGTGTGGGCTGGATGTGGCTGGAGCAGGGCCAAATCACGGTGTGACTGCAGCGTGACCGCGGCGTGACCGCGGCGTGACCGCGGCGTGACCGCGGCGTGACCGTGAAGTGACCTCGGTGTGACCGCAGCGTGTTGGCCCAATCCAGCGACATCCGCGGGGCAACATCTTCAGACTAGGAGCGAAGGGAGCGGGAGGAGGCTGGAATTAATCCTTTGGTCTGGAATTTGACTTCTACTAACTATTAATTTTGGAATTGCCCTCTAGAAATGACATGTATATCCAATGTTCAAGGATATCCTTGTTGTAATTCTCCCTACGATCTAGGGAAACTCCATTCATGGTCAAATATGGGGTTTCCAATGAAATAAGACATGGTAATTGCGATAATTAGTTGAGAGAAGATGACCAAACCCAGGAATAGAGAAACGGGTTCTAACAAACCAACATTTTTTCCAGCACAAACATAAGGGGAGGGGGGGGGGGGTTTATCTACTCATGATTAAAAGTATAAGAAAAATACTAAAAATTCTAATAGAGTTCATTAAAATATAAAATAAAAGAATCAGAAGCACCGTGAAAATTTGGAGAAAAGTTCTCCAAAACCATTCTCTCACAAAAAAACATAGTTCCAAGCCCCCACCCCACCACTTCTACTCTCCCCCCTGCCTGGACACCCCCCTGCCTGGACATCCCTCCCCTTCTAGAGACCCCCTTGCCTGGACACCCCTGCCCCCTGCTGGACACCCCTCACCCTACTGGACACCCTCCCCCCTGCTGGACACGCCTTCCCCCTGCTGGACACCCCCCTGTCTGGACACCCCTCCCCCTTACTGGACACCCCTCCCCCATGCCTGGACACCCCCCTGCCTAGACACCCCCCTGCCTGGACACCCCTCCCACCTTCTGGACACCCCTCCCCTGCCTGGACACCCCTCCCCCCTACTAGACACCCCTCCCCCTGCTGGACACCCCTCCCCCTGCTGGACACCCCCCTATCTGAACACCCCCCCAACTGGACACCCCCCTATCAAGACACCCCCTGTTGGACACCCCTGGACAGACCCCCAGACCCCCCTGGACAGACCCCCCCAGGACCTGGACACCCCACCCCTTGCACCCCCCCGGGACCCCCTTCCAGTCCCCTCCCCCCTGCCATCCCCCTACTAGTCCCCTCCCCCTGCTAGTTCCCCCCTTCCCCTACCAGTTCCCTCTCCCCCAATGCCAGTCCTGCCCCCCCCCCCCACAAAAACATGGACATTAAAGTACTTTCATGAGGAGAATTTCACTTACATCTTGATTCTCACACTGATCATTAATGAAGTTATCTTAGAGTTAGTTATTAGTGAAATCAATAATAAACTCTAAAAGGTAAGAAGCTTAGATCTAGTCAGTCCAGAAGTTTCCCCTAATGTTGTGATTGATTTTATTTGTGGAGATGTAATGGATTGTGAACAATCCAAAAAGGGGTATATTTTTAGTAATGATCACCTTTATCCATTTCCGGGTTGTGTTTTTTGAATAGTATGTTAGAGAGGTCTCAAAAGAAGAAACAATGCCATTAGAAAGGAATGAATGGGTTTTGGAAATGTTTTCCAGCTTTGTATACCACAAAGAAGTTTCATTGTGATGACAATGGTCACTCCACAACCTTACCAAGGTACATGAGCCTATCTATAGTGGAAGGCCAATGGTAAAACACTTTTTTGATAGGATACCACAAGTTTTATCTAGGTAGACTGTTATTCCATGAATTGGGAATACATGATTCAAAAAAAGAAAAATTCCCTACTCCGTAAGGTTAACTAAATTTTCCCAAGGGATACTAAATTTTTTAATCAGTTTATACACTATGGAATGTTTTGAAGGATTGCATCAAGCTGTGAGGATAATTACCGTGTCATGAAGGGATTATTGCTAGAATTCAGTGTCACTCACCACAGGAAGCAATATCATGAGATGAGGGTGTTACACCATGAAGACTTGATATAAAGAATGATGATTTTGAGGTATCATGAACCCACACTATGAAGTCACATGTGATGCCATGAATCAAGGTTGATGAAGATTTAGTAGTACTATCATTTAGAAGGTGCCTGCACTCTGAAGTTAGTGATGCACCGTGATGGGTATTAAAGGGATTATAGGTCATGTTGTTGTCTATCTAACATTCTATGAAGTAGGATATATAAAAATTATAGTGTTTCTATCCATGTACACATCACACCATGGAGGAAGAAATAATTACCAAAGAAATACTTCGAGTCACTAAAGATTAAAGGATCCTTCCAGATTTTGTAGGGAGATAAAAATAAGATATTAACTAGATTTCTTGAATCTGTTTTATGTCTCAGGATTAAAAATAATATGTTTTAGTGCTTTTTATGTGTTCTTAAATCATATTTTGGACTGAATTTAATCTTATAAATCATTTTTATTATGGGTTGTATTGTGGAGGTAGTCTACATTCAATACCTAGGATACTTTTTTGTTTAATTTTGGTTCAAGAAATCCATAACTGAAAACAGATAATGATGAAAAAAATAAAACATCATTCCAATAAACAGGAAACATGTTTCAACCAATGGTCCTAGTTGAGCCTCAACCAAAATTTTTTTATATGGGCTGGATTTTGGGTTTTTAACCGACAAAAGTTTATATGGGCTGGGTTATGGGTTTTTAAAATATAAATAAATAAACAGGATGGCCCTATAGTACACATTTAGTCCCATGTTGGTGAGTTTTCTATCTATTTCCAGTCATAGAAAAGGTTCCCTTTAATGCAACCAGCTTCTTTTGTAGGAAAATCAAACAATGTTAATTTAGAAATGATGCTCTTCAATGAAACCATCTTCTTTTGTAGGAAAATCAAACAATGTTAATTTAGAAATGTTTCTCGACAGTTCGTAAAAATTAAAGCATACAACAGAGAGAACCATATGCATAATATACATAGAATGCAAAGTATAAATGAAAAATAAGTTAAAACTGGTTAAGAAAAAAGGCATAAAAAGGGATCATAATTGACAGAATTATTCATCTTTTTACTTGCAGGATCCATGGAAAACACTTTTGAATGGATCCATGACAGCAGTTCCAAGTACAAATCCAGCTCCATGTGTTGCTGAGCTGATGGCACCTCCCATTGCTAAATATTTAATAGTATTCCAATCAAGAAAAAAAATCCCCGATCTAATATGAAATAAATTTTATTAGGCATGAAATTATTAATAAATTCAACTTTTAATACATTAGAGTCGTAAGAAATACATTTAAAAACAAAGGCTCATCCCTAATTAATTGCAAACATAATTCAACACAAATCCACTTCATCAAACCTATCACTAACAACTTGAGTTCCAAAAAGTCAAAATTTTCCCAATTTGTACAAAGATGATGACTAATCCATAACTAGAGTTTGGGGAAATGATAAAGACTACATTATTCAGAAATATTTTATAGTAGTTGTATATAGAACAACAAGAGATTGGGAATGAATCCTCGAGTGGAATCTAAAGATCAATCTAAAGATCAGATTGATTCATAAACTCATTTCAATAGTGTGCACAATGATTGACAACAAAACATGGGAAAAGAAAATGTGTCAAGTAGATTTTTGAAAAAGTAATTAATTTCAATGGTCAAAACCCTTCACCAAGTACACAATGGCCTACATCAGTGGTTAATTTTAAATAGCAAGATCACAGATTTTAAAAAAGATGCATTGTATAAGGGGAGTGGAATCAGAGAGAACAGAAGCCTTGGAGATTGCTGCCGTGTTTGAATCGTGGCTTCCGGCCACTGAAAATTTTCAGCATGTCATCAAGGAAGTATTGTGAGGATGATGGAAACAATTACAATCGAGAGCATACCGCCCAAGCGTCCGAGAGGAGGGCGCGGTGAGGAGGAGGGCGCAGCGAGGAGGGCGCGGCGAGGAGGGCACGACGAGGAGGGCGCGGAAAGGAGGAGGCATCGGGGAGGAGGACCGGCGAGGAGGGCACGACTAGGAGGCGTCGGGGAGGAGGAGGGAGTGGCGAGGAGGCATCGGGGAGGAGAAGGGTCGCGAGGGCAGGAGGAGCCTGATGGAGATTGGGAAAAAAACGGGGTGAGTGATATAGCCACGGATAAGATTTTTATCTGTGGTAATATAAAAGCTATAGCCACGGATCTATAAATCCGTGGCTATAGGTCTGTGGCTATAGCCCAAATTTGTAGTAGTAGAATAGTTAAATGAATCACCATTCCAAATTTACTCAAGTACTTTCTTTATAAATTTCAATTGGTAGCTCATTTAACTGTGTCCATACCATTACATTCATTAACAGAATGTAACAGGTATAATAAGATGATTTGACTAGGTGAATAATCATCCAAAATTTATAGAGTTACATACACTCTTTAAATTAAAAATTAAATTTATGTAATTAATTTCAAGTAATGTTTCAGTCTATGTAACATCAGTTACATAACTCAAAAAATGTGACAATTTATTAATTAAGGTGTAATCATCAAAATATATGGTAAAAACAATTAGGTTGATGAAAACTCATTAATAACCATTTATTCAATCCCCTTTTCTTCATTTATAAAATTTAGTTTCATAATAGATATATCACTCAAGTCAATTGCAATAAATATCATGTAGTCAAATAATGAAAACAAAATGGAATGGAATATTGTATGACATATTGACCCTCTATGGTGGAAATAATGATGCACGCACAATGATTTCTTTCCATACTAGGAAAAGGATTATACATGAACAATTATAGTAACAATTTTCAACACACCACCTGTGTGTTACCCAATAGTGAAATATATGAAATTGTAATAGAAAAAATCTATAGCATCAACTCCTATCCCATGTAATTTTTCCCTATATTTGGGTTAGCTACTCCCATGAATAGTCTAATTACCAAATTTTGACACTTCCTAGTATCGTGTATAGAAACCTAAATAGGAAGAAAAATAAAAATATAACCTATAATACCACTTTGTGATGTCCATGCCCGGATCACCCTATAACTGTAGTCAAATCAGCTGGACACATTGCACCCAGCATGCCTCCCTATATGCCAAAGGTAGTTGATTATTAGCGAGGGTATACAGTGGTATGGTTTGGGTAATATACACTCATAATCACAGTGGAACACAACATTAAACAATGTATAAATAAATATATGGATTAAATAATAATAAATATGGATGTGGGAATGAGTTTAAAAATTTATAAAATAAATAATAAACTCAAATGATGAATCAAATAACATGTACAAATTTTTTCTTGTATCTATGAAAAGGATAAAGTACACATGGAAGTAGTCCCATACAATAATCTATAACAATGTGTAAAATGGAAAAAAAATATCTACGCATCCTAAGAGTTGGCACTATTATCTACTACAAACTTGTCATCCTAATATAAAAAATAAAACATCCATAACTAGATGCTTCCCCTATCCACACCTATAATAATATAATATGCCTGAATACCATCCAAAGCCTGGATAGTGTGTGAGATAAACTCATTTGGACAACTCCAAAGAGGTTTATAATAATATATCATGTGAATACAAACTGTAATAGCGTGCATTCATATTAAGAAAAAAAGGAAATAAATACAACCGTAGTTGAGCTCATGTTTCTTATGGGATACACGGTTGACCATACCTTCATCAGCCTATATGGGATGTATCTAAACATGACTTTATTTAATTATTTATTCAAGGGTTAAGGATTATAAAATATTTGACCATGGAGTGATAATAATGATAATAATAATATAGGATCCAAGGTGGATACAAGGCATCCTTTCCCTTAAAATGTTATTATAACTCATGGAACATGACCGTGCGTTTTAGAAATAAGGGGATAAGTGTAATCCAAGTGGTATACCCATGGAATTCAACTATAAATAAGAAAAGTGATTACATGGAACAAATACAAGGTAAATCATGGGTTAATCATAGATGGAGCCTTGGGAAAATAATACAAGGCCTAACATATCCTAATATATCACGTTGAATCCTAGGAGTGCATAGAAGGAATAATAATTTTCTAGAAGAGGATAATGGACCATACACCATCATACTAGGAATCAAATAGTTGACAAGGATTGAGTTCCAATGTGTGTATGTCCCTTAATAACTGACTCAATGAATC
Source organism: Viscum album (assembly GCA_963277665.1). Lineage (NCBI taxonomy): Eukaryota > Viridiplantae > Streptophyta > Magnoliopsida > Santalales > Viscaceae > Viscum > Viscum album. Next base: position 767,696,573 of record OY728137.1, read on the forward strand.
AAAATGGAATCCTCTGAGTGCATAAGGCATTCCCCCAAGAATCTAGGGAGTCATGACCTTCATCATCGTAAGGCATAACAAGAAACTCAACACAAATTAGTGGTTGGAATTGATGTGTTAAACTAAAATTATTTCAAATATTCTCATGATTTATTTATATTGAAAATTTATAAAATAAAATTTATATAATTTTTGTTTTAGAGGCATCTCATGATTAAACAAGCATGAAGAACATTTAAAACAAATCATAAATGGTGAGATGTTGAATAAGAATTTATAGACCAGTAACCTTTTGTTTGTAGTAAATAATTCATCAGGTATCATCCATTGGTTCATAATGGAATGAGAGGAAATGGAATAAATTAAAAAATTGATAAAAATTGGGCATATTACCTCGCACCAAAATAGAAAAGATCATGGAGATATACACCAATGGAGGAAAGATGTGGATTGAAACTATTATTGATGTTAATCCAACTTGATGATTTGTGCAGTATTTTTAATTCATATGAGGAATATGGTTGAAAATATATGTATTTTGGAGGAAGAGTACTCCCAATGAGAGTGTCTACTAGAGGAAGATGAAAGAAAAAAGGGGGTTAATGTTTCTAAGACTGAAAGGTAAAAAATTATAAATTTACACTTTAAAAAAGTGGTTTCAATTTTTTTTTGGCATGGTTGGACCAATTATGCTTCAACCATGTGATAATAAATATTCCATGAAACCCTCCACATGGTCTAGGAACATTCTTATACTATCCATTTGAAACCTATGAAAACACCAATGCAACAATAAATGTAGCATTCTCAAGATCGTGCGGCCTGGCCTGAGTGGTTTGGACAAATAGTGTGAACCCCTACTTTGCACTAAAGCATTCCACATGGATTAATCAGACCATATCAACTGAGATATATTTTTTATTATAACCATTCGGCCCTAATTATTTCTCCAAATCTCAGGAATCAGACCCCCGAGCAAGCCCCAAAAATCCTTGAAACACCTAAAACATAATTAGAAATTCATATTAGGTCAAACCCAAGGAATTAAACATGAAAATAAAAGGATTTACACCTCATATAAAATCATGGATTTACCAAACCCTTTTTACCCACTCTTAGGTTATTTTTTTTAATATTTATATCTTTGTTTTATGGTTCTTTTGTGATTTTATTTTCATTGTTTTTTGGTTCCATTGAAGAATCGTGGATTATATTGGAAAGGGAGTTTGTGTGTTCTTATATCATATTATTCACCTAAACCTAAAATTAAATATATGTGATTATATATCATACTTAGTTGGTTTTATAAGAATGTGGTAGGGATATTGAAATTTTAAAAAATGTACTATATAAAATTTCCCTTCACAAAATCTTTGAAAAATTGTACATTTCTAAATTAGGTTTTTTTTCAAAGTGTTATCAGTTTTGTTGATCCATTGTGCATGTGGTGTGGGTTATACCTGACCTTGGAATGTTTATATGGTTTTATAACTAATAACTATAAGAATTTTAGTTGTGGTTAGGTTGGTGTATGGGCTGTTGAAATGTTCTAACTTCTACATCATTCCCTATTTGAGGATTCTAGAGTATTGGATATGTGTTGAGAATGGTATTTTCCTTCTAGAAACATCACACCTTGACTATATTGTTCAGTTTTTTAGAAGCATAATGATGTGGTTAGAAAGAGGAATGAGCTATTTGGTACATCTAAGAGTAGGAATTATCATAAGTTGTATGAATCATTTTTGAGGCATCCTAAACATCCAATTATTTTGGGTCATCAATTTAATGATCAATTTATGGAGGGTTTCATATGGATTACCCAGAGTATTGAATATAGGGACTCAGTGATTTGATCAATCTATGGAATATTTTACCCAGGATTTTCGATCACAACATCCTCCCATATTTTTAATAGAGGTGGGCCAATACAAATTTTAGTTTTGGATTGATTCACTATAGACTATCATTTTTTAGTATGAGATTCCTCTTATTTTGAGTGAAATATTGGTCATGTATATTATTATGAGATAATAATAACACTCATGGGATGTGTATGTAAAATAAGGTATGCATGGTTTAATTACATGGAAGGATTTTGAGGAGATATCATTGAGTTTGTATTTTCCAAGACTCTAAGGGAATGTTGATACCGTGAATTCATACCCATGATGTATGTAGAGATATCCATAATTGATTATACAATAATTTTAATTGTAATAATTTGAATTTCATTGATATTATTTATATATTGGTTCTCCATGGTATAATGTCACGAGGAAAGGAAACAAAATTCTATATGGGTATCGGTGATTATTTTTAAGATGACATAATTTTCTAATGTGGTGAAGTAAGAAATGATAAAAGAGTAGAACTTGAATAATGGAAGTGTACCTATATAGATAATGTTTTAATGTGAGGATAGATGATGAAATTTGGGTTTCCAAAAATGAGGGTATGAGGAAATCCATCTGAGTGTTTAGTATAGGAGATCATATATTTTTTACCTTGATGTAAGAAGTTATCATCCAAGTGATGTTAGCCTGTAAAACAATTTTATATTCATAATTAATTAGAACAACCACCAAAGGAATTTTGTGTTATTTGATATATGGGATATCTAGAGACATTTGATTTGATGATCTCATACTCAGCTAAAGGTCAAGGATCAGGCTTAAATCAAGATTCAAAATTAGTAATTGGAATAATACCATCAGTTAATAACTAGAGATTATCCACATTATCGAGTTGTGGAAGAGGACATGGTGACCAATCATTGAAATAGTCACTAACATAGAGCGTGAATCTAAAAAATTTATCATATTGGAGGAAACATTCAAGGGAAGTAAAATGTTATTTTTTTGATGTAATTTGAGTAGTATAAAGATATTTTCATAGTAAAATTCATTCCATGAGTACATGTGTTTTAATTTTTCATGATGGGAAATAGTTCATGGTGAATTTTAAGATCAAATAAGTTCTTTTTGAGGCTTGTAAATCATTCATTATGCATGGTAATATTGTATCTGTGACATATATATTCAAAATCACATATGATGATCAGGTACGATACAAACATTTTGTTAGTTATTTTTTTAGTGGTGAGACCATGTATGTGATTCCAATAGTGGGGAGTAATAATAGTTAAATTTAGTTTTAATTCATCTATTGGTTATAGTGATCATTTAAAAATAAATGTGTTTGATAAATTTTTTTTACTAGATTATTTGACAAGTGGGATGATTTAGTTTTTTTGTAGGTTGGTTAGTGTTATCATTAAATACAACTTGGTAATGAGTTGTTATATGATGGTGAGGATGTAATCGAATGGGTGTTTTTATGAGGTGAATAGGTTTGAAAAACTAGAATAACAATGTGTATTAAGGCCCTATTATGGTGTTATAGTGGTTACAATGGTCCTAAACATAGTTTTTGAGAAAATAGGTTGAAATAAAGGAATATTCAAGGGATTATATTCCCATATAAACCTATATTGGAAGCCATAATAGTTTTAATAGGTAAGGAAGTGGCTATTGAACCTATAAATAGAACCTTGATGGATGAGAAATAATACCCCTACGAGTACCACTATAGTTCTGGGGGGATCATAATTCATATGGTTTTCAATTTTCATTTTTAAGATAGATTTATTTGATTAATTAATTAAATAGGCTATATAGTGGAGAAGGGGTCCCATTAGACCAATAATCGGCCACACTCCCACCCCTCATTTTTTCACTCTTATGAAAGGGATTTCAAAATTTTGTTATTAGTTCTTTGATCCATATAATTTTAAAATTCATCATGGTTAAGGTTCATTTTATTTTGGTGATTATATATGGTTTTATCTTCATTGAAGTGTGGTTCAACTATAATCTATATTTAGAGAAATTTTTATTACATTATCTATGAGTTGAATTCATACATGGAATTGGATGTGTGGTGTCCTTCTTGTGTATTGTATGTGGTTCTTATAAATTTTTATGGATATATGTGGGTTTGTACATTGTGTGACCTGAGATCATGGGTAGGGTCATGCGCATGAGTAAGAATGGAACTACAAATAGTTTACATGGATTGAGGGAGATGTTCATTGAACATCTTATGAGGGTAACGACTCGAGATATTCCATGTAAGGGTTGTAAAAGTTAATTTATATAGGGAATTCATGGAAATTTGATGCATGACTTTTAATGATGTTTAATAGGATTTGTTTCATGTTATGGTTCCATGAGAATGGGATGGTTGTGGATCATGTTTCTATGCAGTGATTTTATTTTCTAGCATGACATGGTGGGTGTTGACCATAGATGATTATGGGGTGAAAATATTCATTGGATTATGTTAGTAGGATGTGGGTGATGTCAGTCACATTGGGTCATGGAATATTAGGTTCATGTTAACATAGAGGGGGCCAGAAGATGGAGATGACTATAAGAAAATTGGAGATATCCTCTGTAGATGAAAATCTTGTGGTGATAGTGTTGAACATCAAACTTGATGGATACACCATTGTAAAATGGGGATTAAAATACATTAATAAGATATGAGCTCTTTTAGTGTGTGTGTAATTGTTTAGGGTCCTTGATCGAATATGAGTGTAAGATGGTGGTAGATGGTTGACGGGTATAGATTCCTTCACCAAGAGGCCATGTGTTACTCAATGACATGTGACTTGGTTATGAGATTAAGGGTGATGAATTATTATTCAAAGGGGTATATGTAGACTATGGGTCTATCATACCACTTCAAATAATAGATGAATAATACATGGTGATCACTATAGATTTAAGAGAAGTGAGGGGAACATGGTATTTTTATTATGTCGGTTATAATTAGATTCATGTTTCACACACACACACACACACACATATATATATATATATATTGATATAATCTATATAAAATATTTGTGGGGTCTTATTTAGTTCTTAACAACACTGTATACGAGCCCTATAAGATGTGTGAAGACTTAATGGTTCATTAAAAATATAATGGAAAGAGAAATATGATTGGTGAAATTATGGAGAGTGGTACAATGGGTGCATGGGTTGTATATTGATTCATTTAGGACTGTGTTGAGTGGATCCTCAACAATTTATTTGGGTTTTTATAGTTTATTATTTTTTTATTATGTTCATCTTACGAGAGATCAGAATTATGTCTATATGGATCATGTGAAATTTAATATATTCTTATTTACATACCATATAATATACATCTGGTTATATCCTTGATATTCTATTATGTATACTGTTTACATATTTTTTCATCACTATTGATTATGGATGTTATGTTCGGTGGTATTATCTCCCAACAATCACCTACAGTCCCCCAACACTAATCGGTGACATCAAGCATAAATGAAGGTTCATTTGAGGTTGTTGTAAAATATTCATTGCTATTATTTAGTAAATCTAGTTTAGATGTTGCAACATGATGTCCCTACATGTTGGGAGATGTTTTGGAATCTATACGGTGTCCTCTTACTCATTCATAGAACATTAATTTTGGTTACTCAACATTTTAGAAATACCTAATGGATAATATGTAACTTTTGGGAACGAATAGACAATTGATGTTTGTTTTAGATATCTTATTCATGCAATAATGATGGAATGTACATAGTTAACAAATTTTCATGTAATCCTAGCATTAAATATCATTATATAATTATTCAATAATTCCTTCCATTTTTTTTCTCATTCTAGATGGAAATAGAAATATGAGTTTCATGTTCTAAATAATTTCTTACACCACTTATCCCTCTTGAATTTTTTCCCTCAGTAACTCAATATAATGAATCACTCTTGTATCAGATGTTTTAGAATTTTATATTTAATGAAGTATTTTGAATAATCATCCAGAATAAATAATTTGGTTTAATAATATCAATATATTTGGTAACATTGTATGCTAGGGAATACAACAATCAAATGAAAACATATTTAGAGATGTATAAGTTTTTTCCATTAATCTCTATCTAAAAATAAGGATTCATTGAATCCATTAGCACATAATAAATGTGTAGATAAGGGTAAGTGTGATGATATTATTGAGTTTTTTTCTTGTTAGTGGTTTTCATATAATTTAATAGGATTGGAGAACTGGATCAAGGACACTATTTTCTTGAGTACGATGCAAAAAATTCACTAAAATCCAAGGGTTACATTTTTTTATAAAAGAACCAGTCTAGGTATCATCATGCATATTAATATGGAGTCCCATAGGTTTTATAAAATTTTAAAAAACTATTAAAATCATTAGGGGTATTTCCATGGGATCGATATTATTTATAACTAAAATTTTAATATTTTCATCCATATTTCTACATATTTCTCCCATTATTTTTTGAACTTCATGTATTATTCCGAACCCTTCCATTAAGAGAATATATCATTGACATTCTCATTTTCCTATAGTTTTTGGTTATTTCCATCCTAAATATTCACCTTCCTCAATAGATAAATAAATTGGTAAATGAATTTTTTATTCAAATTATTTCAATAATAAATATACCAAGTTCCCATGATTATATATTACATTAATGAGGTGATTTCTTGTTTTTTGGAAATAAATCATTCCTCAGCCACCTATTTTTGTTTAGGTGTACCCTGTATTTTCTCATACTATGTGATTATTTCATTGAGTTTCCATTTTGAGTTTTTATGAAATTAAATGTTGAAAATTTCAAGTTTCCAAATATTTATAGCATGGGAATCATAATGAATAACTCTTTATATGTTTCTATTTTTTGGATGCATTGCTTCATTCCTTCATTTAATTACATTAAATTAAGTTGTAAATGATTAGAGTATCATATCTTGTGAAGAAAAACCCAATATTTTTTTCATTCCCTAGATGATTTTACTGAATAAGAGATTAGTTGTAGTATTGAGGAATAAACTCTATGTGTTCCCCAAAGAAATAAGATATCTAGATAATAAATTTTTCAAGGGACATTATAGAGAGCATTTTTTATCTCACTAGATGACCAATTCATTCATTTAGGTGTATAGTAGTTGGTTGACATGGTTCTCTCATTTATATTCCATTTTTTAATAGAGTGCTTCCTTGAAAAATTTCAACACTAATTCACTGAAGGATTTTATATTTTCTTCTTAACTCTAAAAAAAATCTTCATTCGAATAAATAAGAACAAATACTCTAGGGGGCCAGTGAGGTGAGGGAATGTAAATATCCCTTCACATTTATTTGATATTAAATCACCATTAAAGTGGAAAAGTATGACCAATAGGGGATAAAAATGATTTCTTTAGGACCTTTTTTTAATGTACCCTCTTTATGTATTTCGTTATGTAAGGTTTACTTAACTGAATGGTTATCTCTCTTTTCTTCATCATCCACCCCATTTCATGTCTCTTGATATTTTTCTTCCATAATATCAATTATGAAAAAAAATTGAAGGTAAAAACCATCATTAATTTATATATTAAAGGGATATTCATTGGGTTTAAAACACTCATGGGGGATGTCATCATTAGAACACCCTTGTAAAATTAGTTACAATCTTTTAAAGTTTATAGATATTGTGATGTTCAATATTTAAATGCCAATATTTAAATCAAGGAGACTAGGGGGTTGAAATTAATTAGTGATTTTGAGATAAAAACCCAATATTTATAATCATGATGCAATAAAAGGAATTATAATTTTAGTCACTCATGTGTGTTCCCTCATATTTTAAAATATATATTTCTTTTGAGGTGGTACCATTGAAATTTAATCCACCATTGTCCTTTTTAATAACCATGTATATGGTGGGTAGGATAAAAATTCCTCAATATATGTGTGAAATAGTTGTCCATAAGATGTTACAGTGGATGCTACAACCCTTTTCAACACTCATCCTTTTATATTTCAATATTCTAGTTGTTTGGTGTATTTTGTTAAATATTCCCCAAAATTTAAAAATATCGTTTCTATGTAAATTTTTATTGGGAGATTACTTGTCTTAATAGGTATTATAATTATTGAAATAGGTAAAAGATTACATTGTGGATAGTTCCTTTAATAATGGGATAAATTATTTTATTCCACCAAACATCCTAGTTGTGTGTCTAATTGATGGGTTTCTCATGCTTAGAGAATAAGTCATTTTGGTATTATATAACATTTTTAGTTCAATAAAATATGAATACATTACATTTATCCTATAATAATTTTACTGAGTAAGAGGTCACATATACTCACTCAGGACCCACATGTCCTTTTCTGAGATGGTGTAAATTCAGTAAAATATTTCTCCACTGACTTATTATAGGAACAATGGATGTTCTTCATAATTTTTTGACATATATGAGACTATATATTAATATATTATGAAGGAGGTCACATTCTCTATAAGACCTGGGTCTCAATATTACTAAGAGAGTATAAAGTTCACCCTTTTACATTTCTTATTGTGTAATTTATGGAGTGTTATATAGCCAGTATATGAAATTTATTAATAAGGTAAGATGTTGAATATAAATCATCATTTATGGATAAACCATGGGATGTACTCCTCTATAATGTTCATAGGTGACTTTTATTATTGGGGGATTTTTATTCAAAAATTCTTTCAATGGCTTCACCTATAGTCTTAAATTCTATGTTTAGTTAAAAAAAGGGCCAATTTTTTTCCACCCTACTGATGTTAGTTAGTCTATATTATTGTTTCCAATGATCATAGTCTTAAAAATGCAATCATAGGATAAAATTTATATTTTCTTGATGTTTCCATTGAGGGGTTTTGGAATTGAGGTGATAGTTTAGTAGTTCACATGATATTTGGTCACAATTTCAGTAGTTCCTCCAAGTATAATAATGATTTTATTATATTTAATACATCCATAAGATTATGACTACTTGATGATATGAACTAAGATTAATATTATTGTAGTCTAGAAAAATATAATGTTATAATCTATATCCTTATAGATGTGAGAATTCACTTGTAATGTAACTCTAGGATAGTGTGAATTTCTTCATATAATATGATTAATCTGTGGAATTATATAGACTATTCTAGAATAGAGGTCACATATATTTTTATTGGTTTCTATTTTTCTATTATCTTGTTGGGTTTTTAGGGGAGTGATTAAAACTAGTAATTGGTTCACTTTACAAGATGGACGATGATGGAAGGTGATTTCCCCCAATCAAGGATATTAATCATTATTTTGTGTTTCATCTCTATGATGGCTACATGTTCTACCATGGGTAGGATATCTATTTACATATAAGAACCTTAATGGTAAAGTATAAATTTTTGGGTAAAAATACACTCGCCTAAAGGGTGTCTAGGTCCACTAACACATATTTACATTCAGAACTCTCCATTTTACTATCATGTTTAGGAGATAGAACTAGACAATTCCATAAGTGGTTAGTGTTTTGTCTTCCACATAAAAAACTTTGCATTTCCCCAAGTATTAATATATTATTGGAGATTATTCTTTAATTTTTATGGCTTAGGAATCATTAATTTTTCTCATGTAATTCTAATCACTAGAAATAGGTGGGGAAAATGATAAATGGTATCACTTTTTAGTGATTCCTGGTTTTCTATATGGTCATACAAGATATGTTGATCCACATCATCTAGGTTTGGGTGGAGGATAATATCTTGATTTGGAGTGTAAAACTTGAAATGGTTGGAAAAATTATGGGATTATATTCTACTATCAATTGTCTAGTGAAATACAATACATTGTGATCTCAATACTTGTACATTATCAAGATAAATTGACAATATTGGGATTAAATTATCCATCATGTATTATTATTCTAGAACATTGATCATATGATAAAAACATATTTTTTTGGGAATTTTTTTATTGATTATTGAGAGATGAGATGGTTAATGATTTGGTAACATGTATCTAGTTGGAATTGCAACATGGTGACAATGGACTGCTAAAACACTAGTTTCTATTTTGTTTCCTATATAATAGTTTAATTTAAAACACTTCAACATCCACCACCTAAACAAATCATTATATTATATTTTAATAATAAATAGATACACATTAGTGTAACATTATATGTAAATATGGAAGTTTAACCAATCAATTCTGAAAGTAAATGATTTCATATTTGGTTTACCATTTCTATATTATCAATATTTTTGTCCCCATCAACTCTGAAGGAGCTACCCTTTGTGAAGTATACGGGGTCATGTGAGTATTGGGTTATAGAAGTCGATATCGAGAGGATGAGAGGCTATACCATCTCACCAAAGAACCTATTGTTTATTATAGGCCTCCCTTAAGATTTATGTAATAATTATGACCCCTTTTGTCACAACCAAACCTGGGTCGACCCTATACCGTTCAACCAATCCAATCCGTGGAAAGGCCTGATAGGAGTTCCCAATCCTCTCAGGCTGGCGATGAGTACCAATGGAATCATTAGAGAGACAAATGGAATGTTTCTCCCAATATAAAACAAACAAGGCAACTCAATCAATGAAAACTCCAAAAAATATCAAAATGATTTCAACACGTACACAATTTACGTTTATAGTTATTGAAAAAAAATAGAATAACAAACCAAAATAGAAAAAAATACTAAATATAACCTCAAACAGCACCACCATGTGACCCTGGGGGTCACTCTCCAACCAAACACCAACCATCGCCTGAATCGACTGAACCAAGGATAAACATGTAGTAGAAACAAAAAACAAGAAAACACTATTAGAATGAGTATTAAAACTTAGAAGGTATTCCCAGATTATTCTATTCACAATGATCATCCCTTAAAATAAAAGAAACACCAATTTCAAGTTTGAAATACAAAATATAAACATAGATTTTACACAATTTTAATTTTAAAAAAAGAAACAATGATAATCCATTTCCCTAATGAATTTAAAATCAAGGCATAAGGGATGAAGGGAGGGGGATGAAAAATTGAATGTGATCATTTTCACAAAAGTAAATAAGGAAAGAATACTTTCCCAATTAAAAAATCTACCTTGAAATCAATTTCAATAAAATAGACCATTAAAATTTTACAGATAAATATCAAAAGTAAGTACAAGGAATATGATCCTACACAATGAGGGTAATGGAACTAACCATACTAGTATTATAGGAACATGGTAAATCCTAGGAACTCAGAGTAAAACTGGAACTTATTATACATGTGACTCATCCCGAAGTCATTCCCTACTCGATGACATCATAACGCCCTAACTCCTGATTGTCGTCCTACCTGGACTGGTCGAGGGGCTGAATCCCATAGCAATAATAAAAAAACATCCCCATATTATGGGCCACCAGCCAGTACATAATCTAAACTAGTGTAGAAAACGTTCTTAGTAGTCCTCGTAGCTATGCTAGGTTCCCATGCTAAGTTCACAAGGGTTTGTTCTAAATAGTATCAATCAAAAATTTATATATACACCATCACATATAACATACACATACCAGCACCACCTAGGTCACCTTGAGGATAGTCAATCACCCTAAAAAATAATTATTATACAAGGGAGGTCTCATCTCGAAGGCCCTCCCATGTCATGATCAACTGATAAGGAAAGTGACCAACTCAAGAGGGGTTTTCCAAATAACTAATTCAAAGTTCCAAATGGTCCTCACATCATTTTTAAAAAATCATACTTTAAAAAAAACCACACATGAAAATCACTTTAGTCAATCCAAATTACCAATCAAGTACAATTTTTTTTTTCAATTCCAAAAGGGGTATACCATCAAGAACTTAATTTGAAAAAATATATTTAAAAACTCCAATCACCATTTTGAAGATCACACCGCATTTTCAAAAGAACAAACCATGTTTTTAAAAAAAAATTGCTGCTTAAAAGAGTTAACTGGTCCATTTAACAAAAAAAATGGCATGAAAAACTATACAAAAACACACCATATGTTAAAATACGTTTTTAAAATCAGGTGTACCTCAAAACATCTTTGAAATATGGTTTTCACTTTTTTTACGGTTTATTAAACTAGTAAAACAATTTTATAAAAAAAATCAGGAAACACCCTAAGGATTTTATGCCAAAACTCACCCAAAACCCTCTCTTTATGTTCAGCCGCATATTAATACTATTTCAAATTTTGATTCTTGGAATCTTCATAATTTAAAAAATTATTCAAATAACTTATAAACTATTTTTAAGAAACACAACAAGCTTTGTACACACAATATACCAAATTTTCACATGGAAAACTCATTTCCACCCAATTGCATATAAAAAAAATATTCTAAACATTTCAAGTTGCTAATTAATTAATATAGATAGTGTGAAATACATGAAATAGTTTAATTATAAATTAAAAAGATATGTGCAAGGGGGACCTACATCAACTGATGATGAACACCCGAAAATCAGTTTGAAATTTCAAATGCACCTTAATCACTCCCTAAAAAATCTAAATTAAACCCTACACACTAGGATCAAAACAAAATTGAGGGATTAACTCAAGAAATCAAACCCCAACAATTGGGGTTTTTGAGAAAAATCGTAACCCCTCAATGAGAACCCAAACCCAAGAATCCTTATCGATGGGGAAGATTGTCTCTGGAAGGAGAGGACGCTGGAGAGGGGTTGACGCCGGTGAGGTAGCATGACGGATATGGGGGTCACCCTAGGGCATGGGTTAGGTCATCTGGAGAGAGAAGGGGAGGGAAGAGGTGAGGTTGGCGTACTGGGGTGATGCGCACATGGTACGGGGCGCAACCAAGGGGTGCATCATGGACAAGGGAGGCATCGGAGAGGTCGCTGGCTGGAAGAATTTTGTCATAGGAAAGAGGAACTGCATGGGGTGGGGGATTGCACACTACAGTAAGGGGGTGGCTGTATGGGTTAAGGGAAAGGGTGAGGAATGGGATGATTGGAACCCTAAAAAAATAATATAACTATTTTAATAATAATACTAATAACATAATAATAACTAAGAATATGATTTACAAAATAATAAAAATAAAAATTCTTTATAATATTGGTTTTAAAAATTCTTGGTAACATTAATAATTAACGCTCAAAAATAATTATATCATTTATAAAAACAATAATAATTATTATAATAATAACAAATTTAATAAAAATATTATTATTATCAACAAATATAAAACACTTACTTAACTTAACTTATTTTTCATTAAACGACTTCTTATTTATTTAAAGTGTTGATCAATAGTGTCCTTACCCCATGCAGTTCATAATTTTTTTAGTTTAGTCTAAGATTAAAATTTTAATAATAAAAATATAAATATGTGGTCCACATGTGGCTCAAGAGGCCATGTGCGAGTTATACGTTAGCTTGTTTCCCCTTTAGAAGTTATCACACATGTACCTAGGCTGACCACACAGTCCACTTATATTTAACTTTTTCATTCATCCTACACACCAGGTAGGCCATACGGTAACTAGGGCATAGACACATGGTCTCCCAACAATTTTATACCTGTGCGCCAGACACAACAAAACCCAAAATGCGTATTTTTCGAAATAAAACAAAAAAACTTAAATAGGGACTCATCCGAACTCTGACCCGAGCTAAATCCAAGAAAAAGATAAAACCCAGGTGTGATAAATCTCCCCACCATAACGCTTTCCACCACTGAAAATCCATAACTAGGTTGAACCCCAAAAAAACTGATGATCCTTTAAAGTTCAATGAGACCTTCAAATACATGACAAATGAAAAGAGGCAAGAACCCTATCAATAAAGAAGAAGACTTACATATTAAACTCAGTTAACCGGAAGTGGACTCCCTAATAAGTGTCACGTGCCCCCCAAAATATAAACACCCCCTGTTGATCAGTCCTAAATACATCATATTTTCACAACACGAAATCCTGCCTTGAAACATTCATATCTTAACCATCATAAAGAAGAACAAAAACTATCCAAACCACCAGAAAACTATCATCTTTACGTTTAATCAGAGGGAGAACTTAGAATTAGGTGGTTTCTCACTAACCCAACCACCACCAAACTGAAGACAAGAAAAAAAGAGATATTGATACAGAGAGGCCTGAACAGACTCCCCACTATAAGAAATAGGAAAAAAATGAATTCAATGATACACGTGATGGGTCTCCCCACCATAAGAACTGATGATTTTAACTGAACTCTAAGACTTTCCACACTAATCAAGAACCACCACCATAAGGGGATGGAAGGGAAAGTTCCAACTAACGGGGCATAAAAACTGTGGTCATCGATATACCAACAAATTCACACACCCATTATAACACAAAACACACCACACTAAGGAAATAAATTAAACCAGGGAACATTTTACACTGCTGAGGTTCTTTTGACTACGCACCAGCTTCACTCTATGGCCTATGGCAGAATCTCTAATGATTTAATCATATCTTTCCTCATTTTTTGGATTTCCAAACCCCGGAACAGAAATAACATATCAAAATTTCACAAACACACTTCCATTGACATAGGAGTTCAAAAAGGGGTAAAAAACAACCATTATTACATATGAAGGAAAAGAAACACCACAAAATGACACCATACATGACTATTAAATCCAATGAACATTATAGAGAGAAAAAATGAAACCGGTCCCAAACTGTTCCCTAATCCTGCAGGTAGGCTGAGGTGACCTTTGATGAGTTGGGACTGGAATCATGGCGCTTCTTGGAAATACCCAGACAAAACCATTGCAGGTGACCCCAACGTTCACAAGTGTGAGATGTTCTTGGAGCACTCAGGAATGATGGATTCTTGTGACCAAGCATGCCACACTGATGACGAATCACGACATTGCACTCTAAAGGGTTGACTTGGGGTCTAAAGGCCACTTAATTCCCCTACCATCACCACAAGAATCAGGCTGCTTCCTATTCTTCTTATTAGAATCATTTGCACCGCTTCCAAAGCACAGAGGAGGATTCTCCATCCCAAGTCCTCATAATAACTCAGCTTCAGCATGAAAGGTTTGTCTCACTATGTTGGAGAGGTTGGTTTGGTTGAGTTCTACCACCTTCGTCCATAGTTCAGGTTGGATATCAAATTTAAAATTTCAAGCCTTCTCAGGAATGTTTACAACATGACATGGGTTATAAGGAACTATATACAAGAAACAACAATAGAATTCCAATACCGATCCAACTCCCTACTGAAGACCACCCAACTACATCCTCATTCTCATCTTCTTCATCTTAGATTAGTACAATTAGATGAATGATGACTTGAATAACTCTCATGTAAGATCTTCCTGAGGATTTCATCAAGACATGGTCTTCCACCTTTTTTAGGTTGGGCCTTCAAGCATGATGGTAGAAAAAATTACCTTCAATGAATCAAGAAACACAATGAAACTAAAGCCTCTCTAAATCATCCACATCCACTCCTCCACTTCAAGGGGATCCTCTTGAGAATAAAATAGGGGAAGTATCAACTTCAAGAAATCCATAATGTAGTATATAGGTTGATCAAATAGAGTGTTTTCCATAGATGCACCACCCAAAGTTGCACCTTGGGGTTCCCTTGAGCCTTCATGGGGGAAGAATACTAGGAAACATGGAAACATGGAACTTGATAAAAAAAGACATTAACATTTTAAATTCAACTTTTCACTATTCAAAACACAAATTTTACAAAAATAAAATTCAGAATTAAGAAGGGCCCAAAATGATTTACATAGGGAAACTAGAACTGATGGGAGACTCGAACATATGGTTGGTAGCCATAGTCTAGTCTTTCCACCATCAAGGAGAGTGTTCTAGGATAATATCCCTGGCTCCACATGGCATGCCATGCCCTGTGAGCTCACGAATGCCACTTCTCGACTACCTTTTTATTTCCCAACAGCAAAAAAACCATAAGAATCAAAGAACACCGACAAACCCGGGAATATAATGGCCTAGACCTCTTTGGTACATTCCTTTGCTGAAATATGGTGTCTGAGGTGTTCTCAGAGATCAAGGTTAATTTTCCCTAACACATTTCCAAATTTTTAGTTTTGTGAATAGTGTTTCCAGTTTTGTGAGCAGTGTTATCAGTGAGAAAAATGTGAACAATGTTATCAGTGAGATAAATGTGAACAGTGTCATTGGTAGGATAGATGTGAATAGTGTCATCGGTGAGATAGATGTGAATAGTGTCATCGGTGAGATAGATGTGAATAGTGTCATTGGTGAGATAGATGTGAACAATTTCATCAGTGAGAAAAATGTGAAGAGTGACATCGGTGAGACAGATGTGGACAGTGTCATCGGTGAGACAGATGTGAAAAGTGTCATCAGTGAGACAAATGTGAACGTGTTATTGGTGAGATAGATGTGAATAGTGTCATCGGTGAGTCATTTGTATTGTCGATGTCAGTGAGTCATTTTTACTGTAAGCATTGGTGAGTCATTTTTATTATCGACGTCAGTGATTCATTTGTACTATCTGTGTTGGGGAGTCATTTGTATTTTCTGCATCGGTGAGTCATTTGTACTGTCGGCGTCGGTGAGTCATTTGCACTATTGGTGTCGGTGAGTCATTTTTACTCTCGACATTGGTGAGTCATTTATACTGTCAGTTTTGGTGATTCATTTGTACTGTCGGCATCAGTAGATTTACAGTGTTTCCAGCCATCAGTAGGTGTACATTGTTTCTAGTTGTCGGTAGGTGTATTGTGTTTCCAGCTTCCTACAGTTCACCCATTTAATGTTTCTTTAAAGAAAAAATGCATTCAAGACCTTGTTTTAAAGGATTTAAGACCGATTCAAAGCCCATAACTCCTATCTTAATTTTTATAAGGCTTAGGATAACTTTACTTGGTCAAACCATCTGGTTTAATGAGATCCTCTTTTAATGTAAAAGCCAGTGTATCTTAAACCGCTACTCTGTTATGTCTTCTAAAGGGATGAGATATCTTCCTCCCTTATTCTACCTTCTTGTTCCATGGTGGGAGATGCTAAAAAATTTCCTTCTTCCCGTAAGAGTGTTGTGATCGAACATAAATCCTCGGATCATTTCCACTTGAAGTTTATTCCTACTACATGTGCACCCTATGTTTTGGGGAAAGCAGTAAGTATCGATCCATCATCAATAGAAGGTGTGATCTACCTCTGTTCTTATGTTTTCTTTGATCCTTCTTCTCTCGTTTCTCCTTTCCATTTTATGGCATGTGATCTCCATGTTTATAATGGAGTTTTCTTAGGTGTTGGTTTGTGCAGTCGTGCCGTGGCGTCCTTGGGTGGATGCAGTTGTCGTGGGGGAGGTGATCATGATCATTTGTGTGGATAATTCTCATGTAAAGAATTTCAAAAACCTTTTGAGGTATTGTATTTGTGGATTCTCGATTATTTTACGTGAAACTACAGAGTTAGCATGTTATAGCCTACTGGCTCATAATGTAATTAAAATAATAAATATTTGAACTGGATAAATAAATTGGTATCGAGCATAAGTTATTGCCTCTTGTTTTGAAAGATAGTGTGATATATATGCTTGCCTTATTTATGATGTTATTATTGATAGAAATTGGTAAAGTACTAAAACTAGGATTAATTGTAATTATTTGTCAAAGATAAAAGAGTCATGTAAAGGAATCTGGTTGTTGTTGTAGTAATCATGTTTAATTGAATTAATTGATGAGGTAGATGCATTTTGATGCTTGTTGATAATAAATTAAAGGCATGTCAATTAACTATTTAGTTAATTTTTGATATCTTACTTTTTAGGTTTCCTATAGTTGGAACCTACAAATAATAAATTGGTTAATTATAGATGGATTAAATAACCAGTTGGTTGAGAAAAGATAATATCTGGTAGGGTTCTGAGTTACCCTCTTTCTTGTAAGGCCGAGTGACTTGTTTTTTGGAGCCATGAGTGATCATTGTGTATGAAGTATGGATGCCTTTTTAAGGTCCAAGAGCCCAGTTGATATGATTTTGTTTCATAATGCTTGTGTTGTGATGTGAGGATGGATGACTATTCTGATATGTGGGGGCTAAGAGGCCCATTGGTTGTGGCAGCAGTTGATAACTAGAGTGTCGAGATGTATCGGTTTATGCATGTGGGTGTCGGAGAGGACACCAGAAATGATGAAATGGGTTGGATGTGAATGATGGGATGCTTTCTAACTTTTTTTGGTTATTTATCTACTTTACTTTTCCCACTGCTCAAGGTATTTGGTCTTGGATAACCTGTTTCCAAAAGGAGTGAATACAAGCGAGTTATGCCACGTGATTTCTGTGTTTAGCTTCTTGAAGATGTACTGGTATTTGCTCTTTATATAGGTGGTAAAGACCCAAAAGGCAGTTCACCTACTCACCATGTTGATCCCCCTGTTCCTGGTAGCTTAGAATGTTTTCTAGAATGTCTGGGAATATGGGAGAGTAATAATTCTATTATTAAATGATTTAATAAATGATTTTAACCCATGGGGTAGAAAATGGTGTAAGGAAATTATGAGGTTACAATTTAAAGAAATTGTGGATCTTGGTTGGAATGCTAATGAAATGTAATGTTGAATTTACATGGGTTAATTAATGTTTAAAGAGTTAATTAAGGTAAAGTGAAAATTATAAAAAGGGATAATGTAATCTAATGTATCTATTTAAATGGTTGTGTTTTTATAGGATAACTCATCTTAGCAGTGGAAACCAGGAGTTCGAGAGATATTAGCTGCATTTAAGTCTAATACTAGTTTATTCCAATAGTGTGGTTGTGAGGTATAGTATATTTTGTACTTTTTTTTCTCTATACACTACACCACCCTGTTAGTTAGGGAAACTGACACACTAGGGATTCTTATCCCTCGGGGGTGTTTTACCCAACATTCTAGTGGGAGGAAGAATGGATGACTATCCCCTTTGGCCCTGCTCTCTTCTCTTCATAGTTACTTGTGCTGGTAGGCACAACTGTTATTTTTTCCCATATATGTGTGTAGAGGGCTGTAAAGGATTTTGGTTATTCACACACATATATCCTGGATATAGTTTTCTATAGACTACTATAGGTGTAACGTGTATTGGTTGTGATGTCTTGAGGATCCTTACTAAGTGAATGGGCTGTAATGGATTGAGGTATAATGCCTGATGTATGATACACGTTTTGAGAGATGTGGTGGCTCCCAGAAACTACTTGGTTACTTCGTTTATGTGGATGTAGTGGTTATGTTGCATGAGGTTCATGTTGTGGTGCTATGCCCAGGTGTCTGTGGGAAAGACTTTTTAGAGAGAGATGCTTAGGACACGCGATGTTGGTGAAAAGAGGCAAACCAGTGGGGAAGTGGTAGTGGGTTACCCTTGATATTATTTATTATAATATATACTCTTGTATGTGATACTTAGTGATAGTATCCATGGTGAGGCTGGGAGCTTTTTATACCTATTTAGTTGATGAGTTAGATTCACTTGTTGTTCACTATGCTTTAGTATGATTTCATCAATTTTTCACGAGAGGGTTCGGGGAGGATACTACTTAGTATACTATTATACTCACTCTAATTATATATATAAACTATTTTTCTGGTCACTTGGGGTAGGTTGGAGATCAGGCTAGTTACTATTAGCTTGGGGTTGTAGGAGTTGTTCGGGCTTCGTGGTCCCTGCTATTTTTACTTTCTTTTGGTACTTGTAGTAGTCTATTTCAATTCTAGTCATTTTCACATGAAATTAGATATGTGTACTTGGGATTTATTTTATATTTTATTCTGAGTTGGATTTGGTTGGTTTCCATCTCATCTCTCTCTTCCGCTTGTGTTCTCTTAGAGGGTAATGCCTCCCATTTGTGTGTTTACTATACTCTTGGTGCTAGTCACCAACCTGGGACCTACTGGAGGCCGGACTCAGGGGGTCACTATCTCCCTTCTCACATTTCCATACCAAGAGGGTTACACCATGTGGGGAGGGGTTTGTGAAAAAGTGGTAACATAGGAAGGTCGAGGGATAGTATAGAGTTTGGTGTTAGGCCCGAGCGAGGTTGCATGGGTTGGTAGGGAAACAATGTCAGAAAAGTTTAGCAAGTGATGTAAAAACTGGAGACCGGCTGAGAAAAAGGTGTTTAGGCCCCCCTGTGATCTGATGCGTGGAACTTTAAGTTTACAGTGGCTACTAAACGAGGTGATAATGGTTGTAGGGTAGAGACCTAGAAAAGTATCATGCATCATTCTTCTTTGTGCCTATGTTTGAATGAGTAGAACATGGGATAGATTAATCTAAAATGAATAAAAGAAAATTATTAATTAATTAAAGGTGAGTCTTACATATTATAGGTTTAGGATCTCTAATTGTTTTTCATTCTGAACGTATGGCTCTAGTTCGACATCTTCATCAAGTTCACACAGAAGATTTCCAATAGGCTATGCTAGCAGATCGCCGCAGGGTAGAGGTTGATGACTATGAAACTTGGAAGATGACACTATGATAGTTATAGTGCCAGAGTCTGAATAAGTATTAGGGCTCTGTTTTAGATTCATTAATTGAAGACTTGTTTTAGGAGTTTGAGGTAGCCTTCATCTCAATCTGTGCTAAGAAAAAGAACCATGTGTCCTTGGATGTGATGATGTTGCGTGGGGTAGTGAGGTAGTGGTGGTTCTTATTCCTCAAGGATCAAGAGGAGTCAGAAATCTCATGGGAGAAGTTCCAAGACAACTTCAGAGCTGATTTTATTTATTCGACTGTGAAGGTTTCCAGTTTCCAGGTGATGCTTACCCTTCGATAGGAGAGATGTAGTGTGTGAGATTTTGGAATCTGTTTTAAGAACCTTTTATGATATGCTTCAGACCTGTTTTCAGATGAGGAGGCCAGGGAAAGGAATTTTGAGGAGGATTTTCATCTAGAGATTCAGTTCCAGGTCACTCCGTTTATAAAAAATACATATCTTGATGTTATGGTGAGGGAAGAGGTTGTTGAGAGGATATTAGCTAGAATCATATCTTCACAAGATGGGATTCATCAAGATTCCTCAAGAAGTAGAGTTGTGGTCTGGGGTTCCCCTTTTTTAGGGTAGAAGAGTTTTCATTCATCTGGGGGTAGGTCCCATCCCACAATATCTCATTTCATCGGGGGTGGAGTATCTCAGTCCTATGAAAATGGATCATGCCACTATTATTCTTATGGAGGTCGAGGACATCAGAAGTGAGAGTTCCCACCCTTTCAGATCAGTCAGTGTGCGTCAGGTGTTCATCTTTAGGTCCCTCCGTTGAGGGAGTTCCAGCTGAGGCAGCAGGAGAAACATGTTTTTACCATCTTTTGATCAGCATAGAGTATATGTAGAAGGAAGATGACATCCCTATGATGCTCCCCATCCTCAGAGAGAAGAGCACAACCGTGGTGGTGGTCATCATCCGGGTTAGATAGGTCATGGAGTAGGTTATGTTCAGCTCCATGTTTTAGCGTTGATAGGGCCAAGCTATCCAGACATCATTCATGGTACCCTTTTCTTGTTTATAACTTGGGTGTATTCCTTGTTTGATTCCGGAGTGATACACTCCTTCATATCACCTTCCCTTGTCCATTCTTTGGGACATGCTGTAGAGAGGCTTCCATTGCCCTTGGCATTGGCTACGCGAGTTGGAGGTCAACTTGACTTGTTTGAAGTATGTAGAGACTGTGATCTAGTGTTGTTGTTTCACCTCTCTTGAGAATATTTCCTATGTTTACGAATAAAACCATATGATGGAATCCTCGGCATTTATTGGTTGTATTCGGTGCAAGCTATTGTGGATTTCTTCAGGAGGAAGGTGGTGTTCTTCGATGCTGATGGAGAGACAACAACGTTTTTTGGTGAGCAAGACCCTTGGATGGGTCAGAGGCATGGTTCTTCCTTATCATCCATGATGATTGAGATAATGCTAAGTTATTTGGCGGTTCATGAGTTGGCATTTCCCAGGGTCGTAGAAGAGTACCCTGATGTCTTTCTAGAAGGGGTTGTAGCATTCCTGCTTCGACGAGGGATCGAGTTTGGGATTGAGATACAGCTAGGAGCATCTTCTATCTCTATGTATCAATATAGGATGGCCCCTTATGAGTTACAAGAGCTATGTATATAGATCGATAGTCTGTTATAGTGTGGTTTTTTTTTCAGCCGAGTGTGTCACCATGGGGTGCACCAATTTTGTTCCTGAAGAAGGATGATGATAGTTTGTAGTTGTGTATCGATTATCGTCACTTAAAAAAGTTACAGTGAAGAATTGATATCCTATTCCATGGATTGACGATTTATTCAATCAAATTAACGGTGAACGTTAGTTCTCAAAAATTAATTTGTTGTCAGGATATTATCAGATGCGTTTTAAGGATGAGAGTATCCCGAAGACTACTTTTTATTGTCGTTATGGGCATTACGAGTTCATTGTAATGTCGTTCGGTATGACGAATGTTATAGTTGTGTTCATGGGATTGATAAAAAATGTGTTCTGTGAGTTCATGGATAAGTTAGTGGTGGTTTTCATCAATGAAATCCTTGTGTAGTACGTGTTTGAGGAGGATCATGTAGAGAATATGCACGCTATTTTAGGAGATTTTCGTCAACAAAAACTATTTGGGAAGTTGTCTAAGTGGGAGTTTTGGGCTTGAAAAGTTTGTTTTTTAGAGAATGTGGTATCCCAGTAGGAGGTAGGTATAAATACTTCGATGATAGAAGAAGTTGTGTCTTGGGAATCCCCCAAGACAGTGGCAGAGGTGTAAAGTATTCTTGGTCTCGTAGGATGCTATAGGAGGTTTGTAGCCGATTTCTCAAGGGTTGAGACTCCTCTGAAAGCATTGACTAGGAAGGATCAGGTGTTCATGTGGACTGATAAGTGGAAGGTATCTTTTGAGTACCTAAAGGAGAAGCTGTTATGTTCTACAATTCTTTGTCTTCTAGTAGAGGGAGTTTAGTTTGATGTTTTCTATGATGATTCACATCTAGGGTTAGGTTGTGTTCTAATGCAGTAGATATTGGTCGTTTCTTATGGGTATTGGAAGCTATGTCCCCATGAACGTAACTATGCCACTCATGATCTTGAGTTGGCAGCTGTAGTGTTTGCTCTGAAATTGTGCAGACATTACCTCATTGGAGATCTCATTGTGGTTTTCACTGATCATAAGAGTATGAGGTATGTTTTCTCCCATCATGACTTGAACTTGTGGCAGCATCAGTGGATAGAGTTCTAATTGGAATACGACTTCAAAATCTCATATACACCTAGAAAGGGGAATGTTGTAACTGATTCACTAAGAAGTAAGTCACATAGTGATGCAGTGCATGAATCTGGTGATTCTTGGAGAGTAATGGAAGAACTTTAAGCATTAGATCTCTATATGAGAGAAGTTGGTGGAATAGGTAGTCTTTTTCAGAAGACAATGCATTCATCTCTAGTGTAGTAGGTGGAAGAGTCCCAATTGGGGGATCTAGAGGTGCAGGTCTGGAGATACCGAGTTGATTGTGGTGAGGCCCTTGATGGTTAGTCTAAGTATGGACAACACTGAGTGTTGTACCAGGGAAGGATTTTCCTTCCTTTGGAGATGCATGAGACATTTATTATAGGGTTATATAGTTCACCTTTAGCGGTGAATCCTTGCATGAAAAAGATATAAAAAGCCTTGGGGAGTCAGTTTTGGTGTCCTGGGCTGAAGCATGTAGTTCTAAAGTTTGTGTCTTGATGTCTGGTCTTCCAGAAAGTGCAGACCAAGAATTGTGTCCCTGGTGGTTTCCTCCAGCCATTAGATGTTCCTCAGTTGAAGTTGGGGGACATATAAATGGACTTTTTTAACGGTTTACCTTGAGATCAGGGAGGCCATGATTCTATTTGTGTGGTATTTAATCGTTTAACAAAATCATCCCACCTCAGAGTGATCAAAGAGTAGATCTCAGTGGAGATTTTGTCAGGGCAGTATCTGGAAGAGGTGGTGAGACTCCACAGAGTCCCGAGGATGATCATTTCTGATCGAGATCCTCTTTTTACATATAGGGTGAGGAGATGTATCGAACATGATTTTGGTTCTCAGCTATGCCTTTACATTACTTTTCATCTGCTAATGGATGGTAAGAAAAAGCAAACCATCCAGACTCTTGAAGACATGTTGCGTTCTTGTGTCCTAAATTTTGCAGGTTCATGGATGAGACACTTACCCTTTGTGAAGTTCAATTAAAAAATAGTATTCACACAACCATAGGTATGGTGCCGTTTGAAGCCTTATATGGCTGACCTTTCCGTTCTCCATTGTGTTGGACTAGGGTTGGAGTGTCAGCAATTCTCAGACCGGAACTGGTACAGAACAAGGCAAAGATGGTTCAAAGGATTCGTGAGAGGATGAAGGTAGCATAGGATTGTCACAAATCATATTTCAATCAAAGGAGAATATTTTTGGAGTTTGATGTTAGGGATCATGTGTACCTGAAGGTAACTCTCCATCATGGGCAGCAGAGGTTTGGTCATGGGAGTAATCTTTCTCCACAATTTGTTGGGACTTTCGAGGTGTTGTCTTATGTTGGATCTGTGGCATATTGGGTAGTACTTCCCCCGCAGATGAACCAGATACATAATGTTTTTCATGTGTCATAGCCCTGTCATTATCTTCATGATGACTCTCACATAATTATTTGGGGAAAGATCGATGTTGATGATGAGGAGACCTTTAAGGAGAGTTTTGTAGAGATCAGGACCGCAAGGAGAAGGTGTTGTGTGGATGTTCTATCCCCTTGGTTCGTGTCTTGTGGAGACATGGTGGCATGGAGGAGATTACATGGGAACGTGATTCGTAGATACATGCTCAGTACCCCAAGATGTTTTATTTTTAACTATATTCATGTAACTATGTTCATTTTGGATTAGAGACCATTCGTTTTTATGTGAGGGCGTTCATTTTTTGCTCTTGTGGCTTTCCCTCTTTTGAGAGGTATCTCGATGGGTGGTTTTTTGTACCCCTTTTTGGTTTCCTTTTAGTTTGGTTTTGAATTCTTGAGGATGAGAATTTTTTGAGAGGTATCTGATGTAATGTTTTGGACCTCTATGATATATTCCTTTACTGAAATATGGTGTCTGAGGTGTTCTGGGAGGTCAAGGTGACTTATCCCCAATAATTTTCCAAATTTTTAGTTATGCAAATAGTGTTTCCAATTTTTTGAATAGTTTCATTGGTGAGATAGATATGAACAGTGTCATCAGTGAGACAGATTTCAACAGTGTCATCGGTGAGATAGATGTGAACAGTTTCATCGGTGAGACAGATGTGAACAATCTCATCAGTGAGATAGATGTGAAAAGTTTCATCGTTGAGATAGATGTGAATAATGACACTGGTGAGACAGATGTCAATAGTTTCATCAATGAGAGAGATGTGAAAAATTTCATCAGTGAGATAGATGTGAATAGTGTATTCAGTGAGAGAGATGTGAACAGTGTTGTCAGTGAGTCATTTGTACTGTCAACGTCGGTGGGTCATCTGTATTCTTGGCATCAGCGAGTCATTTCTATTGTCAGCGTCAGTGGGTAATTTTTACTATCTGCGTCAGTGAGTCATGTGTACTATCAGCGTCAGTGAGTCATTTGTACTATCGGAATCAGTGAGTCATTTGTACTATTATCATCAGTGAATTATTTGTACTGTTAGCATCTGTAGGTGTACAGTGTTTCCATCCATCGGTAGGTGTACAGTGTTTGCAGTTTTCAATAGGTGTACAATGTTTCCATCTTCCTAAAATTCACCCATTTAACGTTTTATTTGAAAAAAAACACATTCAAGACCTTGTTTTAAGGGATTGGAGGCCGATTCAAATCCCATAACTCCTATCTTAATTTTCCTAAGGCTCGTGATGCCTTTTCTTGTTTAAACCGTGTTGTTTAAAGCGATCTATTTTTAATGGAAAATACAGTGTATCTTAAATTGTTTCTCTGTTAAATCTTCTAAAGGGATGAGATATAATCCTCCCTTGTTCTACCTTCTTATTCCCTGGTGCCAGACACTTGAAAATTTCCTTCTTCCCACCGGAGTGGTGTGATTGAACCTAAATCCTTGGATTGTTTACCCTTGAAGTTTCTTCTTATTTCATGTGCACCCCGTGTTTTGGTGGAAGCAAAAAGTGTCGATCCATCACTGATATAAGGTATGATCTACCTCTATTTTTTTGTTTTCTTTGATACTTCTTCTCCCATTTCTCCTTTAAATGTTATATAATGTGATCTTCATTTTTCTAATGGAGTTTTGTTGGGTGTCGGTTGGTGCAGTCATGTCGTGGCGTCCTTGGGTGGATGCAGTTGTTGTGCAGGAGGCGATCGTGATCTGTTGTGTAGATCATTATCGTGTAAATAACATCAAGAACCTTTTGAGGTAGGGGATTCATGACTTCTCTATTATTTTACGTGAAATTGTAGAGTTATCATGTTTTAGCTCACTAGATCACAATGGAATTAAAATAATAAATATTTTAAATCGATAAATAAATCGGTGTCGATCATATTTTATTGCCTCTTATTTTTCTAGATTATGTGATATCTATGCTTTCTTTGTTTAGCTTGTCGTTTTTGATGAAAATTGGTAAAGAAAGTAAACTAGGATTAATTGTAATTATTTTTCAAAGATAAAAGAGGCATGTAAATGAATCTGGTTGTTGTTTCATTAAGCATGTTTAATTGAATTAATTGATAAGCCATAGGCATGTTGATGCTTATTGATAATGAATTAAAGGCATTTCAATTAACTATTCAGTTAATTTATGATAGATTATTGTTTAGGTTTCCTATAGTTGGAAACTAAAAATAATAAATCGGTTAATTCTAGATGGATTAATAAACTGACTATTTGATAAAAGATAATTCATGGTAGGGTTCTGAGTTACCCTCTTGCTTGTAAGGCTGAGTGCCTTATGATTTTGAGCCATGAGTGATCATTATGTATGAATGATGTATTCCTTGTTAGAGGCCAAGATCCCATTTGATATGATGTTTGTTTCCAGCTGCTTGTGTTGGGATGTGAGCTTGGATGGCTATTCTGATATGTGGGGGGTAAGGAGTCCCATTGGTTGTGGCAATAGTTGATGCCTAGAGTGGCGAGATACATCAGTTTATGCATGTGGGTGTCAGGGATGACACTAGAGATTATGAAACGAGTTAGATGTCAATGATTGGATGCTTGATGAATCTTGATGGTTGTTTATATACTTTACTTTCAACACTTTTCAAGGCAGCTATTCTTTCTTACCCTCCTTCCAAAAGGGGTGAAGACATGTGGGGTATTCCATGTTATTTCTATGTTTAACTTCTTGATGATGGATGGGTCTTCGCTCTTATTATAGGTGGAAAAGACCTGACGAATAGTTCACTTACTCACCATGTTGATACCCATGTGCTTGGTAGCTTAGAATGTTTTCTAGAATGCTTAGGAATATGGGGAAGTAATAATGATGTTAATAAATGATTGAATAAATGATGTTAATCCATTGGATTGGAACTTGGTGTAATGAAATGATGAGGTTACAATTTAGAGGAATTGTGGATATTGGTTGGAATGCTAATGAAATATAATGTGGAATTGATAATGGTTAATTAATATTTAAATAATTAATTAACGTAAATTGAAAATGATAAAAATGGATAAAGTAATCTAATGTAGCTCTTTAAATGGTTTTGTGCTTATGGGATACCTCATCTTAAAAGTGGCAGCCAAGAGTCCGAGAGACGTTAGCTACATTTGAGCCTAAGACTAGGTTATGCCCATATTATGATTTTAATCTATAGTATATTATGTAATTTTTGTGTTTCTATTTTCTACTCCACCCCATCAACTAGGTAAATAGACACCCCGGGGATTCTGAGCCCTAGGGGGTGTTTTCCCCAACATTCTAGTGGGAGGATGGATGGTTGAATACACATTTTGGCCTGCTCTCTTCTCTTGGTAGTTACTTGTGCTGGTTGGCACAACAGTTAGTTTTTTCCCTATATATGTGTGTAGAGTGATGTAATGTATTGTGTTTATTCACAAACATACATCCCGAATATATTTTTTTATGGAATTCTATAAGTGTAACGTGTATAGGTTGTGATGGCTTGAGGATCCTTAGTTGGTGTATGGGCTGTAACAGCTTGAGGTATAATTCTTGATGTAAGATACACATAATGAAAGCTATGGTGGCTCTCAGAAACTACTTGGTTACTTTTGTTACATAGATGTAGTGGTTGTGTTGCATGAGGTGCATGTTGTGGTGTTATGCCCAGGTGTCTCCAGGCAATCGTTTTTGGAGAGAGATGCTTAAGATATGCGATGTTGGGGAAAAGAGGAAAACTAGTGGAGAAGTGGAAGAGGGGTACCCTTGATATTATCTATTATACTATACATTGTTGTATGTGATATTTGGTGAGAGTAGCCATGGTGAGGTTGGGAACTTAGTAGACTTGTTTAGCTTGCGAGTTAATATCGCTTGTTGTTCACTGTGCTTTAGTGTGCATTATTTACTTCTTCCAGAGAGGCTTTGAGGAGGATCATAATAAGTATACTGTTATACTCGCCAAATATATATATATATATATATATATATATATATATTATTTTCAGGTCACATGGAGAAGGTTGAAGATCAGGATGGTTACTATTACCTTGGGGTAGTAGGAGCTGTTCAGGCTTCGTGGACACTATCGTCTTTACTTTCTTTTGGTACTTCCAGTTTTCCATTTCAGTAGTAGTAGTTTTCACATAAAATTACATATGTGTACATGGGATTTCTTTTATAGTGTTGTATGAGTTGGAGTTGGTTGGTGTTTGTCTTATATCTCTCTTGCATATGTGTTCTCTTAGAGGGTAATGCCTCCCATTTGTGTGTTTATTATACCCTCGGTGCAAGTCGCCAACCCAGGGCCTACTAGATGTGGGACTTAGGGTCATGACCCGTCCCCCCGGGCCCATGTCGTGACTAACCAAAGCTCAACTTCCATAGGCTAGGGGCCGACTACTAGTACCAAAAGGCGCATTCCCTAAAACCAGAAGGCATTGCCTTTAAACCTGTACAAACACATGGTCCAAGAACACAACAAGAAGCAACTGTGAAATAAACTGCTGGAGTAAAAGAGTGATGAAAGTAAAGGGACTAGAATACAAGCCCAACTGAAAGTATGAGTACAACAGAAAAGTACAAATACAACTGAAAGGAATAATACAACTGAAAAAGGGAAAAAAGCTACTGAGTCATCCTCTGAGGATCCTACATAAAGGGTAGGTTTAGATCACCTCCTTATCAGTCCACATCTGCCTATCTCCTCCTCGTATTGCCTAGTCCTGGCTCCCTAAAACCTCAACCCATCTTCTCATCATCTGCATAAGACACAATAAGGTTTGGGCATAGCCCGTGTAGGGGTGAGTATAACGATACTCAATAGGAACCCTGAGACCCTCGAAGGTCCCCCAGAGTTCCAAAAAGGGAAAAAAACAAAGGAAAAAACACAAATATAAATTACCACAGAGGTAAGACTCGGCTCAAAATAGCTATATAACTCAGAGAAATAGGATTATGATGCTGACCCACACATGATCACTAAGAATCCTGATAGCCAGCCACATTATTTTCTAAGGATAGTAAGAAGAAACATCCCCAATCAAAACGTCGAAAACCTTGGATGCTAGAGAACTCCTCCTATATCGAGTATAGTGGGCGTTCTGGGTCACACAGAGCTTCTTCCCACTAACCTTGGACTGGTGAGGTACTCCTCCCGTCGAGTACTGTGGGTCTGCCATGTCACACAGAGGCGCTCCCCACTGTGGCCTGCTAACGTACTCCTCCTGTCGAGTACCGTGGGTTTTCCCTGTCACAAAGAGGCACTCCCCACTGTGGGTCTTCCGTGTCACACAAAGGAGCTCCACACTGGGTCATCGAGTCACACACAGTCGAAAAATCAGCAGTCATCAAGTCTCATCCAGTCACAGGGTTCCGTACATAGCGCCCTTAGGATAACCACTCCTTAAGCCATTGGTCACATTAAAATTGACACAAATTCTCACAATGGAGTAACCCGATGATTCTCCATGTCATAAGGGTTCTAACACAACAGACGATGCATCAATCAGACGCCTAGTCTGTGCATTATTTTCATTTTAGTACCGAGGGCCCGATTGGATTTGGTTGTGATCCAACCCGTCCGTACTCAATGTTTCTCAAAAACTCTCATGGAGTAATTCAAAAGGACATTCTCGCTCCAAGGATCCCAATGCCACATACGGTTAATCAAAAGGACATCCGGTTATCAAGATAAGGCCTTTTAGGTGTTTTTGGGCCCGGTTGGGCCCGGGTCCGGTCCGACCCGGTCGGACCGACCGGGCCCTACCCGGTCTGGGCTGGGCCACGATGGACTTAGACCATTAGGCCGAGTTCCGTCCTGGCTTGCAAAAAGGGGCGGCGCGGCCCGTGGTGGGGCGTCCCTGCCCGCAAAGGTGTGGCCCATCCCACGGTGGGGCGCGACCCACAAGGTAGGCGGCCTGGCCCATTGGTGGTGGCCCGCAGGAGGGCAGCCCAACCACGTAGGGTGTGGCCCGCATGGATTTTTCCAGGCGGATTGGGGGAGCTGCTCCCTCGGAATCCCGAATGGCCAAGGACTGTATGGACTTTGAAGAGGCAGTGCCCCATGGGTGCCACCCGGTCACCACAGAACCCGCCGGAGGCATGTGTTCTGCCTCCTCCTCCGTGGCTTGGGATGTGGCCTCCTACTCATTGGCAGTGCATGACAGAGCTCCTACCTTGCCTTCTACGGCTGGCCATCGTGTCGGCCGCCTCCTCCGACCGCCTCGGTTGACGAGCCGCAACCCCTTTGCTCACCGGCGGCGCACGATAGTGCGCCGCTCCGATGACCATCATGGCTTTGTGTCACGACCTCCTCTTATTTCATGCATTAGCACACTATCCCCAACTTACTCGGTTAGTGTCGCCACACTGGCGGTCTTTCATGGAGGCGCATGGATTGCAAGATAGCAGAGGGTTTGGGTAGGGTTTGTTAGGCACTCGCCCTACGCATTAGCTCGTAAACATAAGGGGGATTAAAGGTTTAATAATAAATTGAATTAAACAACAATAAAACCCCCCAAAGATACCCTACAACAACCTCCCTCAAAAACGAATGAGTCGTAGATCAACCCGTTTGTCAGTTGGTCTGTGGTCTTCATATTACTCAAAAACGGGGAAGAGAAAATCATTTTAAATTCATAAACGAATAAAACCCATACCTCGAAAACCCATTGGAGAGCATCCACACTTAAA
This sequence comes from Viscum album, assembly GCA_963277665.1. Lineage (NCBI taxonomy): Eukaryota > Viridiplantae > Streptophyta > Magnoliopsida > Santalales > Viscaceae > Viscum > Viscum album. Next base: position 767,727,730 of record OY728137.1, read on the forward strand.
GGTGGATCATGTTCTTCGTTCCTGCAATAGGATTCCAACGATGTCGCTCGTACGTCATCCTCTAGTTCGTAATTCGGTGTCACTCCTCACCTTCCACTTGGATCAGCTCCAACTTCTAAGGGTCCAGCATCGCGGTGCTCCTTCAACACTTCATTTCTTGGCGAAGCTGTGCCGATACACCTCCCCAAGCTCCATATATATAGGAGACAGGGAGGGTAAGTAATGACGTGGGGAATTAATGGGGGCGCATAAATTTGGAACCTTCCTAATTCCCCAATAACGTTGTTACTTAGGGTTGGCATGTCAATCTATTTATTGGCTTGACACATCGCTGACCCCACTCTTTGATTGTCTGTTGGAGGATATGAAAGAAAATAAAATAATAAAATAATTTTATTTCTTTTCTTTTAAAAAGCCACAAAACATTACTTTTCTGCAGACCTATTATGGTCAAATTAAATCCTTCCTTAAGAAAATTTCAGTGATGTGGATTTAACGGTGCCCTCATATTTTTAATCCGAGTAACGGTTCGAAATTTAGAAAATTCAGCTCACGTGTTTACTGAACGTACGCAAAAAAAGATCATAAAATTATTAATAGTCACCCTCAACTCGCACCGATCAATGCTAGGTTTCGCCTAAGGAGAAAACGCCCTCACAAGATCAACGGTACTCTCACATATTCAATCTGAGTTACCATTTAGAAGTTATAGATTTTACAATAAAATAATTGTCACTTAATTATTGTATTTACGGCCAAGAACTAACTTTCACTGGTGGCCCGCACTGACCAATGATAGTATCAGACTAACAAAATCATACCCTTATGACTTCATCGTTGGTCTCAGATTTTCAATCTGAGTCACCATTCATGAGTTATAAGCATTTGAAAAATAAAATAACTTTATTTAATTATTTTATTTACAGTTATTCTATTTTCAGATTTTCTCACAGGAGGCATGCACCGACTAAACTTAAGTCGTGCCTAGGGTAAAACCGCCATCCTGAATGCATCGGTGCCCTAGGATTTATGATCGGAGAAACCATTTAAGATTTATTCCACTTTTTTATTAAAACTGCTTACGCGCGCTAATTAAAGCTTAACAAAACTTCGACGGATCATTTCGGGCACTCCGGGCCTCAGAATCATGCATTGTTAGATTTTTCGAACTCGTAATAATTCCATATAATTAAAAAAAATGGAAAATATGTGTCTTTACATTCTCCCCACCTTAGGAATTTTTTTCCCTGAAATCCACAACATAGAATAGGGAAACAAATGGGGGTACTGATCACAAATCTGAGCCTCCTTCTCTCTTATGTGCTCTCCTGGAGGTTCTCGTGCTACTAGAGAACGTTCACTAGTTGTATCATCCACCCATGAAGGACTCTCTCCTATCGATCCTAAATCACCACTAGAACCTCCGTAAATGTCGCACCATCTTCGAAGTCTAGATATCTGTGGTCGATGATGTGAGATGGGTTGTTCACATATCTCCTCAGTTGGGATACTTGGAAGACATCGTGCACCCTCTCCAACTACGGTGGAAGATCCAAGTGGTATGCCACCTCGCCTATCTTCCGAAGTATCAGGAATGACCCGATAAACCCCGGTGATAACTTGTTGCCTCAGATAAATTTATGTAGTCCTCATCAAGGAGAGACTCGCAAGAATATGTGGTCCCCCTCTTTAAACTCTAGAGTTATTCGTTTTCTGTTGGCATATGACTTATGTCTACTCTGTGCAGTCTTCATCTGCTCCTGGATGGTCTACACCTTATTAGTGGTAGCCCGTACCAATTCTGAACCCATAAGTGCTGACTCCCCTGGGTCTTTCCAGCATAGAGGTGATCTGCAGGGTCGACCGTACAAGGCCTCAAATGGTGCCATACCGATGGTGGAGTGATAACAGTTGTTGATGGTGAACTCCACCAAATGATCCTCTTAACTATGGCCAAAATCTAGGACGCGTGCACGAAGCATGTCCTCTAGCGTCTGAATGGCCCGCTCCATCTGACCATCCGTCTGAGGATGAAAGGCGGTGCTCAGATGCAGCTAAGTCCCCAACACCTCCTGTAATCCCTTCCACATCCGGTATGTAAAACATGTGTCACAGTTAGTGTTATCTTTGATTTAACCCCATGGAGTCTCACAATATCCTGAACGTAGAGGCATCCCAAGACCTCTACTGATCCCTTCTCTTTGATAGGTAGGAAGTGGGTCAACTTGGTGAGTCGGTCAATGATCACCCAAATCAAATCATGTCCCCTAGACATACGTGGAAGACCTATCAAAAAGTCAATGGAGATCCCATCCAACCTCCTCTCCGGCACCTCTAGTGGATGAACTAAGCCTACTGGAACATAATTCTTGACCTTCACTTGCTGAAAAGTGAGGCATTATGAAACAAACTATGCCCCTGTCTTCTTTATCCCTAGCCACCAGTGCTGACGCCAGAGGTCGAGTACATCTTCACCGCACCAGGATATACCGCTAGAGGGGACGTACGAAACTCCCTCAACAACTCCTCCCATCATGCCACTGGCACCATGGTACATCCTCTGAAGAGGATGTCGTGCTCCCCACCTTTAAGAAATCAATTAGGTGCCTGTCCTAAGGATATCTGAGCATGTAGAGTCTCGTAGTTAGTGTCCCCAAGTTGCACCTCCCTAACTCGCAGAAGGAGTGGGGGAGTTACTGTTATAGACTAGAGGTAAGCTTCTCCATCTCTATCCACGAAGGATATCTACAACGCAGCTAACTGTTTTGTCGCCTCACTCAGAAACTACAGACCAAACCTCCTGTTTAGTGCATCTACTACCACATTCCCCTCCCCAGGAGTATAGACTATCTCAAAGTCATAGTTCTAGAGTAACTCTAGTCATCACCCTTGTCTCAAGTTTAGGTCCTTCAGAGAGAAGATATACCTGAGACTTTTGTGATCAGAGTAAACTATAAAATGTTCACCCATCACGTAATGTCTCCATATCTTCAAGGTGAAGACCACTAATGATAACTCCAAGTCGTGTTTAGCATAGTTCTTCTCATGATGTCTTAGCTGTAACGAGACATAAGCGATCACTGCTCACTTCGGCACCAAGACACACCCAAGTTTGGTCCCTGATGTGTCGTAGTAGACTACATACCCAACTCCCTCTTCAGGTATCCTTAATATGGGGGCACTTTTCAGTCTTTTCCATAGCTCTTGGAAACTCTGATGGCATCTCTCTATCCATAAGAAGGGCTTCCCCTTCATTTTCAATGCTGAGAAGGGTGCCACAACTCTGGAAAAGTCAGTCACGAATCTCTGGTATTATCCAGCCAAACCTAGGAAACTCCGCACTTTGGTCACACTCTAGGGTGGATCCCAAGAAAGTACAACCTCTATCTTTACTATATCCACTACAACTCCAGCCTCCAAGATAACGTGTCCTAAAAAGTGGACCTCTCGTATCCAAAACTGGCACTTTGAGAGCTTACCATAAAGCTGGTGATCTCAGAGTGTATCCCAAACTATCTTTAGATGATAGGCATGATCCTCCTCCGTCGCTGAGTATATCAAGATGTTATCGATGAAAACCTCCACAAAGTGATCAAGGAATTGCTGAATGATCCTGTTTATGGGTCCCATAAACACTAATGGGGCATTGGTCATGCCAAAAAGAATAACCAAGAATTCATAATGGCCATACCAATATCTGAAGGTCGTCTTCTGCACATCCTCATCTCATATCCTGAGATGATGATAGAATGAACTGAGGTCTATCTTTGAAAACCATCGAGCTCCCTTCAGATGAACGAAAATATGATCAATCCTTAGAAGTGGATACTTGATCTTAACAGTCACCTGGTTTAAGTGCCGATATTCCACACAGAGTCTCAAACTCCCATCCGCCTTCTTGGCAAACAAAATTGGGCCTACCCATGGAGAAACATTGGGCCTTATAAACCTCTTTCCCTATAATTCCTCCAACTATAACCGTAACTCACGAAGGTCCACGGGAGCCATCCGATTTGCTGTTGTAGATATCAGTTCCATCCTGGGGTATAGATCGATGTAAAAGTTTACCTATATGCATGGAGGTAGTCCTAGAATATAATCAGGAAAGACATCAGCATATTGGTACACTACTACAGGATAGCTCAGACTCTCAACATCAGCTGCTCTGAGGGTAAGGCTTGCCAACTGATGAGTAATCGGCTACACCCTCCTCTGGGTAAACCCATCCTCTGCTGCAAAGTTTCCCTTCTCACCGGTGAAGGAAAACTTGGTCCCATCTATGCAGACACACTTCACTTTGCGCCTAATATAGTCAATCTAGGCATGGACTGTGGATAACTAGTCCATACCCAAGATGACATTGTAAGGACTCGATGCCGCTACTAGGAGATCCCAGCCGAAGCTCTCACCTCCTAGAGTAATCTCACACTGCTGACACTAGTGTGTTATCGTCAAATAATCTCCCATAGGAGTCTTTATCCATAAGGATTGAGCCAACGAATCCACTAGATTCTCCAAGCTCCGAACGAGGGTCATGGAAATAAAATAGTGAATGACACATGTGTCTATAAGTACTACAGCTAAGGTGGAGTAGACATAGATCGTACCTCTAATCATCTCCGGAGCGCCATGGTCATAGGCCTCAGCTTCCTGGAGCTGAGCTCATCCCTGTCCTCCTGCTCCCTATGGTCGGGGTGGACCACCTGGCAGTGGTGGCAGTAGAACCTCAAAACGCCACCCACTTTCTGTTGCACAGATAGATCCTATACCATGTCCACCACCCTACAGAACCCCTTAAACAAACCTCTAACTCTACCTCGGTAGTCCCTCGACCATCTGCTAGTCATCCGTATGGCGGGTCGGGCAATTGCAAGCCATGTGGCCCTACCCACTGCACGTTTAGCACTGCTTGTCCCTCATCTGGCCTCCCCTATCACGCAAGCCCCACAACTCCAACCCTACGTCCCAAGGCCATCCACCAGAAGGTATGTTCCTCTTGGACCTCTGTGTCATCTACCTACTACCAGACATAGATGACTCTGCTTCATGTCGCCTGGTGGTGGGTCTCACTGTCGGTGCCTGCCCAGCTAGGAAGCTCTCCCCCAAAATCTCCCGCTCTAGCACCCCAACCTGAGTCGGTATGCTGAGCGATACCATTAATGCTCTTATATCCCATCAGAGACCCTTCTCAAAGGTCTAGGCCCTGAAGATAGGGCCAAGTACCTTGTTGGCGGAGTAACGGGAGAGATCAGTGAACCTAACCAAGTACTAGGCCACAGACATGATGCTTTATTGTAAGTGCAACATCTCTTGTATACGCACAGAGCGTAAGGTCACTGGGATGAACTCTTCCTTGAAAAGGCCCTCAAATTCCACCCAGATGAGGGTCACCTCGTCGTGTATCTGAAGCATCAAGATCCACCATCTCCCTATTTCTACCTAGAAGAGACTGGCTGCTAGGATCACCATAAGGTCTGTTGGTGTCCCAACTAAGTGAAAAACTCTGGCCACAGCCTCCAGCCAGTCCTCACCCGCATGCGGGTCTATCTCACCTCAGATCCTCGGAGGCCTCTATCACTGGAACTCGTGCAACACGATCAGTCAGTGTGCATCCTCTACTGGTGGGGATGGAGGCATCAACTACCCAACAAGTAGTGGTGCTGCTAATACACCACCCGAAGGTGCTAATTCCATAAGAGGGTCATGATACGAGGCCTCATCATTCGGTGGGCCATTAATGCGTACTCTCTCAGGAATCCTAGCTAGATGTCTATGTGGCAGAATCTTGAAAGAAGACAGGTGTTCCACAGTTAATAAGTTATACCTGGTGAGCTAACTCAAGAGACCAAAAGAAAACTTTGCAAAACATATGCAATCAGTGTTTCCATATGATGAGTCCTAAATCAGAATTCAGGATCCTGGTGTATGTATACGTCGGCCACTGCACCAACATTGGATTCCCCAAACTGAAAAACACACTCATAAAACATAACACTATTTCCACACAGAAAAGATCAGAGTCCTTGTTCTTTAGTAGAACCGAACTCCTATGATACCACTTTGTCAGGACTTGTCCCCTGGGGCCCATGTTGTGACTACCCAAAGCCCACCTTGCATAGGCCAGGGGCTGGCAACTAGCACTGAAAGGCATATTTACAAAAATGGGAAGGCATTGCTTTTAAACTTGTACAAACACATGGTCCGAGAACACAACAAGAAGCAACTGTGAAGTAAACTGCTGGAGTAAAAGAGTGTTGAAAGTAAAGGGGAGGGAATACAAGCCCAACTGAAAGTACAAATACAACTGAAAAGTACAAATATAACTGAAAGAAATAATACAACTGAAAAAGGGAAAGCAGCTACTAAGTTGTCCTCAGAGGATCCTACCTGAAGGGTAGGTACATATCGTATCCTTAGAACTCCACATCCGCTTGTCTCCTCCACGTACTGCCTAGTCATGGCTCCCTCAAACCTCATCCCAAATTCTTGTCATCTGCACAAGAAAAAACAAGGTGTGGGAATAGCCCGTTTAGGGGTGAGTCTAACAATACTCCATAGGGACCTCGAGAACCCCGAAGGTCTCCCAGAGTTCCACAAAGGAAAAACCACAAAGGTAACACCACAGAGGTAAAGTACCACATAGGTAAGACTCAGCTCAAACCAGGTATACAACTAAGAGAAACATGATTATGATGTTGACCCACACAGGATCGCTAAGAATGCTGATAGCCAGCCACATGATTATCTAGGGATAGTAACAAGAAACATCCCCAGTCATAATTTCGAACAACTTTTCTACTGGAGAACTACTCCTCTATCGAGTACAGTGGGTCTTTTGGGTCACATAGAGCCACTTCCAACTAACCTTGGACTGCTGAGGTACTTCTCCTGTCGAGTATCGTGGGTCTTCCACATCACATAGAGGAGCTCCCCACCATGGCCTATTGAGGTACTCCTCCTATCGAGTACCATGGGTATTACACATCACACAGAGGCACTCCCCACCGTGGGTCTACCGCGTCACATAGAGGTGCTCCCCACTGGGCCGTTGATTCACACAAAGTTAAAGAATCTACAGTCGTCAAGTCTCAGCCAGTCACAGGGTTCCGTACATAGCGTGCTTGGGAGAACCGCTCCTCAAGACATCGATCATATTATAACTGGCACAAAGTATCACAAAGGAGTAACATGATGATTCTCCTCATCATACGGGTTCCAGCACAATAGATGGCGTGTCAATCGGACGTCGGGTCTGTGCGTTATTGGAATTTCAGTGCCGAGGGTCCGGTTGGATTCGAGTGCGATCCAACCCATTCGTACACCAAGTGTCTCCAAAACTCTCATGGATTAAGTCAAAATGACCGTCTCACTCCAAGTATCCCAACACCGTAGAAGGTTCGTTAAATGGACGTCTGGTTCTCAAGATAAGGCCCTTTAAGTGTTTCTGGGCCCGGGTCCAATCCGACCCGGCTGGGCTGGGCCACGGCGGACTCGGCCTGCTGGGCCGAGGTCTGTCCCAGCCCGCAAAAATGGGTGGCCTGACCAATGGTGGGGTGGCCTGTCCCTCTAGGTAGGCAGCCCATCCCACTAGGCGGCGACCCATAGGAGGGCGACCCTGCTATGTAGGGCATGGCCCAAGGGGCTTCCGCCAGGCAGCTCGGGGGAGCCGCTCCCCTGGAATCCCAAACGGCAAATCACAGTTCGACCTTGAAGCAGCGACACCACATGGGCGTCACCCGGTCACCGCAGAACATGCTGGAGGCATGGGATGTGCCTCCACCACCATGACCTCCTTCTCACCGGTGGCGTGCAACAGCATGCCTCCCTTTCCTTCCATGGTCGGCCCCCTCCTCCGACCACTACGGCTGAAAAGTCACAACCCCATTGCTCACCGGCAGTGTGTGATGGCTCGCCGCACCTCCTCTACATCCGTTCGGTGTCGGCCGCTCCGATGACCATCGTGGCTTTGTGTCGCAACCTCCTCTTGCAGTGTGCGTCGGCACTCTATCCCCAACATAGCTAGTTGGTGTCTCCGCGCTTGTCGTCTTTAATGGAGGTGCAAGGATAGCAATATAGAAGAGGGTTTAGGCCGAGTTTGTTTGGGCCATGCCCTCTACATTAGCTCATAAACATGAGGGGGTTAAGGGTTTAATAATCAATTGAATTAAATAGCAATCAAACCCTCCAAAGATACCCTACAAAAACCTCACACAAAAATGAATGAATCAGAAATCAACCCTTTTGTCGGTTGGTCCGCGTTCTTCATATTACTCATGAACGGGGAATATAAATCATTTAAAATACATAAAATAATAAACCCCCTACCTTGAAAACCCATTGGAGAGCATCCACGCTTGAAGGTGGATCGTGTTCTTCATTCCCGCAACAGCCTTCCAACGACGCCACTCGTATGTCGTCCTCCGGTTCACGGTTTGGTGTCACCTGTCAGCTTCTGCTGGGAACAGCTCTGTCTTCTAAGGGTTTGGCATCGTGGTACTCCTTCATCACTTCATTTCTTGGCGAATCTGTGCTGATAACCCTCCCCAAGTTCCATATATATAGGAGAGGGGGAGGGTAAGTAACGATATGGGAAATTAATGGGGGCTCATAAATTAAGAACCTTCCTAATTCCCCAATGATGTCGTTACTTAGGGTTGGAAAGTCAATCCATTTATTGGCATGACACATAGGTGGAATCACTCTTTGATTTTCCACTGTAGGATAAAAAAGAAAAGAAAACAATAAAATTATTTCATTTAATTTTTTTTAAAAAGTCAAAAAACATAACTTTTTCTCCAGACCTATTGCAGTCAAAGTAAAGCCTCCCTTAAGCGAATCCCGGTACTTTGGATTCAATGGTGCCCTCATATTTTTAATCCGAGCAATAGTTCAAGAGTTAGAAAATGCCACTCACATGTTTACTAAACTTACCCAAAAAAAAGTTCATAAAATTATTAACAGTCACCATCAACTCACACCGGTCAAGGTTAGGCTTCACCTAAAGAGAAAACACCCTCACGAGATCAACGTTACTCTCAAATTTTCAATCCGAGTTACTGTTTAGATGTTATGTATTTTACAATGAAATAATTGTCACTTAATTATTTTATTTACGTTTAAAAACAAACATTCACTGGTGGCCCGCACTAGCCAATGTTAGTATCATCCTAAAGAAGTCATACCCTCACAAGTTCAGCAGTGGTATCGAATTTTCAATCCGAGTTACCATTCGTGAGTTATAAGCAGTTGAAAAATAAAATAACTTTATTGAATTATTTTATTTATGATTATGCCATTTTTGGGTTTTTTCACAGGAGCCCTATGTCGACTAAACTTAAGTCGCGCCTAGGGTAAACCCATAATCCTACACGCATCAGTGCCCTTGGATTTCTGATCTAAGAAACCATTTAAAATTTATTACACTTTTTCATGAAAACTACTTACATGCGCTAATTAATGTTTAACAAAACTTAGACGGATCATTTCAGGTACTCTAGGCCTCGGAATCACGCGCCGTCAGATTTCAAGGGCTCGTAATAATTATATATAATTAAAAAAATAGATGGAAAATCTGGGTCTTTACACTCAGGGGTCACTATCTCCCATCTAACATTTTCAGCCCAAGAGGAGTACACCTTGTTGGGAGGGGGTTGTGACATGGCATCCTATGGTAACCCAAGGCTCAGAACGAGCAAGGGTTCATGACATCCTTCTTGTTCCCACACCTCAAGCCCCAAAAATCCTACTCTATCTACCATGATATCTCGAAGTAACAATGGGAGCTCTAAATTGTAATGTCCACTTAAGACCCGACCTGCTCTGATACCATTTTTTCATGAACTATCCTGAGTCAACCATATACCATCACCCAATCCAATATGTGGAAAGGCCCGAGAGGCATTCCCGATCCTATCAGGCTAGAGATGGGCACCGAGGGAATCATTAGAGTGATAAAGGGAACAATTACCTCCAATATAAAATAAACAAGGAAACCACATCAATGAAAACTACAAACAAAATCAAAATGATTTCAACACTTACACAATTTACATTTACAGTTAAAGAAATAACAAACAGAACAACAAACCAAAGCAGAAAAACCAAACCAAAAATGACCCCAAACAACACCTCCTTGTGACCTTAGGGGTCACTCTCCATCCAAACACTAACCATCACCTGAAGCAACTGAACCAAAGATGAAACTGCAGTAGAAACTAAAAATAAGAAAACACTATAGGCATGAGTATTAAATCTCAGTAAGTAGACCCAAATTATTCTATTCCCAATTCACATCCTTTATAATAAAAGAAAGACCAATTTAAAGTTTGAACTACAAAATATAAACATATGTTTTACACAATTTTCATTTTAAAAAACAAACAATGATAATCCATTACCCTAATGAATTTAACAACTAGGCATAAGGGAAGTAGGGAAGGGAAAGAAAAATAGAATGTGATCATTTTTCACAAAAGTGAATAAGGAAAGAATTCTTGCTCAATTAAAACATCTACCTTGAAATCCTTTTCAACAAAACACACCTTTTCAATTTTCTAGAGAAATAAAAAACCATGTACAAGGAATGTGATCCTACATTATGAGGTCAATGGCGCTAACCATACTAGTATCAGAGGAACATTATAAATCCTAAGAACTCAGAGGAGAACCAGAACATACTATACATATGACTCATCCCGATGGCATGCCCTACTCGATGACACAATAACCCCCTAACGCCCGACCATCTCCCTACCTAGCCTGGTCGAGGGGCCCAATCCAATAGAAATAATAAAAAAACATCCCCCTATTATCGAACACTATCCAGTGGATAATCTAAAATTGTGCATAAAACATTCTTAGAATTCCTCACATATATTCTAGGTCCCCATGAAAAGTTCACAAGGGGTTGTTCCAAATAGCATCAATCAACAAGACATATATACACTGTAAAATATAACATACACAAACAGGCACCACCCCGGCCGCCTCGAGGGTAGTCACTCTCCCTAAAAAATTATTATTATACAAGGGAGGTCTCATCCCGAAGACCCTCCTGTCTCATGATCAAACAATAAGGAAAGAGACCAACCAAAGAGGGGTTTTCCAAAAAAACTAATTCAAAGTTCCAAATGGGACTTAAGAAATTTTCAAAAAATCATAATCTTATAAACAACCACACAAACAAATAACTTTAGTCAATCCAAATTACCGTTCAAGTCGAAACTATTTTTCATAATTCCAAAAGGGGCATACCATCAATAATTTAATGAGAAAAAAATCTATTTAACAACTCCAATCGCCATTTTGAACATCACAGTGCATTTATAAAAAAACCAACCGTTTTTAAAAAAGTCATTAGCCACTTAAAAGAGTTAACCGGACCATTTAACAAAACACACAACATACACAACTTAAAAAAACACACCACATATTAAAATCCATTTTTAATATCATTCATACCTCAAAACATATTTCAAACATGTTCTGTACTTTCTTTTATAGTTTTGTAGACTAGTAAAATAATTTTATAAAACCTTTGTAAGAAACACACAAAGGATTTTATGTCAAAATTCACCCAAAACCCTCTCTTTAAGTTCAATGGTATATCAATACTATTACAAATTGTGATTCTAAGAATATTCATAATTTAATAAATTATTCAAATAATATATAAATTATTTATAAGAAACACAATACGATTTTCACACACAATATACCAAATTTTCACATAGAAAACTCATTTCTACCCAATTTCACATAAAAATTTATTCTAAACATTGCAAGTCGCTAATTAATTACCATGGACAGTGAAAAATACATGAAATAATTGAATCATAAATTAAAAAGGTATGTTCAAGAGGGAACCTACCTCAACCGAATGACGAACACCCCAAAATCAGTGTGAAATGTCAAACACACCTCAATCGCACCCACATGAAAAGTAAATTAAATCATACACACCTAGATCGAACCCAAATTGATGGATTAACTCAAGAAATTGAACCCCAACAACAATTTTTTTTTCAAAAATTAGAACCCCTCAATGAAACCCCAAACCCAAGAACCCTTACCGAAGGGGAAGACCTTCCTCAAAGGGGGAGGACACTGGTGAGGGGGCGACACCAGTGAGGCAGCATGCCAGTGATGGTTGTCGCCAGAGGCTGTGGGTCAGGTCTACTAGAGAGATCATGGGAGGACGGAGGTGAGGTCATCATGATGGGGTGTTGCGCACAAGGTGCATGTCACAACTAGGGGCATGCTCCACAGAAAAGGGAGATTTCAGAGAGGTCGTTGGCCGGATGAATTTTTCCAAAGGAGGGAGGACATGCAAAGGTGGGGGTAGTACGCTACAGTAAGGGGGTGGCTACATGGGTTGAGGGAAGGGGGAGTAAGGGGTTGATTGGAACACTAAAAAAGTAATAAAAATATAACTATTTTAATAATAATACTAATAACATAATAGTAACTAATAATATGATTAAATTAATAATAATAATAATAATAATTCTTGATAATAATGGTTTTAAAAATTCATGGTAACATTACTAATTAATCCTCATAAATAATTATATCATTTATAAAAACAATGATAATAATGATAATAATAAAAAATTTAATAAAAATATTATTATTATCTGCAAATGTAAAACACTTTCTTAACATAATTTATTTTTCATTATACCTCTTGTTACTTATTTAAATAATTGAGCAACCATGTGGTTACCCCATGTGGTTAATAATTTTTTTAATAAGAACGACGATAATAATTTTAATAATAAAAAGATAAATATGCGGTCTATGCACAACTCAAGAGGTCATGTACGAGTTTTTTAGTAGATTTTGTCCCCTCCAGAAGTTATCACACAAGTACCTTGGATGACTACAAAGTCCTCTTATATTTAATATTTTAATTCATCCTGCACACCTAGTAGGTCGTGCGGTGACCAGGGTGTAGCCGCATGGTCTCCCAAACATTCTATTCCCTTGCACCAAATGCTTCCAAAACCAAAACGTATATTTTTCTAAATAAAACACAAAAATATAAACAAGGACTCACCCAAACCCTGACCCGAGATTAATACAAGACAAAGATAAAACCTAAGTGTGACACCTTTCTTAGTAATAATAAAATTTTATCATATATCAATTACCTAGTTAGTGGGATATGCACTCATGATGGTAGATATTGAATAATATTTATCTATTTCAAAAGAAACTATATAAAAATGATCCATTACCAATAGGGGTATGGGGACTCTCAAGACTATCATATCATTTTTGGTCTATGGAAACACTATATTTGAAGTACATGTAAGAATGATATATGAAATTTAATATCATGTAATAATAAAAGACAGAGAATAAATTTTAATTTAAAGAAAAATAGGAAGGATTGAAAATATTTATTCGACTATTGAAATCTATATGGGATGATATGAATGATGTACTACAGTTTAATTACCTATAAAAATATTATAGGTATACATTAGGATTTTAATTCTCTCAATATTATATATGGGTATACTAGAGTCTTTCTATCAGGCAAGAGGGAATAAATTTTATACCAAGGAGTATGTATTCTGTGGAAGACTTGATGGTACAATGGATTTTTATGTTTTTTATGATTATTAATGGTTTATAGTAGATATTGGTTCCACCTGAGAAGGAAAATTGGGTTATTATATACTATGCTTTCATCTAGATTAGAAAATTAGTCTATATAAATGTTTTTATTTTCATCTATAATGGTGAATCTGGTTATTCATTAGTTTAGTTCTATTTAGGATTGAGAATTTGGATATAATAAAGTTTTTTGTTCATCAAATTGGTGAGGTGTATATAGTAGAGTTTAAGGTCTTATAGGATGACATAAAATATGGTACAATATATTCTTATACTATTTATGAAATAATAAGAATAAATATTCTTGTCGAAGGTTTCATGGTAATGGTATTTATTATATTGGGGAAATAATATGTATATCCAATAAAGATAATTAACTCCCATATAATTTGACGTTATAGTTTGAATACAAATGGTCGAGTATGATATTAATCCTTGAAAAATACAGTTTTAAATTGTGGGCAATGCATGGAGGAACAACATGGAGCCACAACATTGAGTTTTATAACCACATATTCCTATGATTTTTAATATTTTATAACATTGAAAATGGGTTATATAGTGTAACTTCAAGTGGAAATGAATATTTTTCTCCATTTAATGATATTGGAAAAGGTACACTCACTATGTATTTTTATTCATGCAATTAGGAATTTAAGGAAAGGTTCCTAGGAATGAGATGACTGTGGGACATGAGAATATATATCTATGAAATTTAATATCATTAAATGAACATAGTGATAGTGCACCATATAAATAAAATATATTTTATTGGATGGCCAATGTCATGGGGTAGGAGTGGGTAACATGATTCCAATTTCTACTAAGAGTGTAAGTTGATATCATACGTGTTTGAATGTTGTCCTTATAATAATGAGGTTATAGATTATAAAAGTGGTCTATATTTATACATCAAACTATATGAAGGGATATTAGGAAGACAGGTATTCTATGGGTTCTTCAACATAATGGGTCCCTATTTTGAAAAGGTTATTTCATCAAAAATTCTACTATGAACCCTTGGAGAAAGAAGAACAGTGTTAAATGGAAATCATTCATTAAAATTTATTGATATAAAATTCATTTTATTATAAAATATTTTTTAATATTTTTTTGTGAGGATTTGGAATTGTATCACCAACTGAAATTCATTTTAAAATGGTGATCATCTTGAAAAAAAATATAACATTATTAAATTATCATTTTTAAGGAATATTATTTGTATTGGGTTTTAATCATTCATTTAGTTGATTTTTCGGTGATATAATGTTGAGAGATGTTTGGATTAGAATTATACAGGGAAATTTAGGAGTGAATTTGGAATTCTAAAGTTGATATAAGAATGAATTGAATGCATAAAATGATATTTAATGATAAATATTTAATAGAGTTTTTGTGAATGATATTCCCCACTTATGGGAATGAAATATGGATGAATTAAAAAAGTTTTATTAAATGGAGAAAACCAAATTACATGTAAACTTTTTCATTTGGATATGTGAATTTGATGATAGGACTACCAAAATTATGTTAAATATAGTATTTATGGAAACATATGTCTAATAATAAGTTTTGTAAGAATCAATAGAGCTCTTATAAAATTAATATTAGTTCACAATAGGTTCTATTAGATTTTATTACTTAAAATTATTGTTATATAATAATTTTTGGAATGTCACATAAGATTGTATCATTCTTTAACAACCAGTGTAAGATAATTTTAGGGATCATAGAAGATACACTTCATAGATATCCTCATATATGAGTTTTGAAATTATTATAATCATAATCCATATGAATAATGATGAATGGAAAAGTAGGTCATGCTAGAATCATTGTGATCATCTCAGTGCTATGTGGAACACATGAATGATTTTTTGGGACATAAATAGATCTCTACACACACATGCCTTAACACATCAGGAGAGAAACCAACTCTCTAGATGGCGCACGATCCATGTGATAGTGTCATGGAATTAAATCATGGATGTGGGGAATTTAAAGGGATATATAAGAAATTGAATGAACACCAAATGTCGAATAAATCAAGGATACACAATTAAATGTTTAGTAATCATTATGATTTTTAATGAACCAACCTTGTTCAACACCAAGATGGTGTAACAACCTAGAGTTTATAAATGGTATTTTTCTCTGGAAATAAAGTTGTGTTATAATATACTATATAGTATTATTCACATAAAGAAACATAAAATAATTTATTCATTAATACATATTGTTACATTAATCAGTAATGAAAAAAAATTTAAACTCTAAACATTAATATTAGAAAAAACTAAAATAGAAAACATAAAATTTTAAAATATGGATCTCCCTAATCTACTATAATAATCACCCCTTTTGAAAACATGATAGAAATGAAAAAATAAATTATTAAACCAATCAGGATCTTAGAAAATTGAAATAATAAACCATGGGAATAATTATAATTAATAATGAGTGAATGAATGAAGTGGTATTTATAAGAGGAAATCTGATTTTTGGAATGGTTATGTTACCATTGGAATAGTATCTTGACCATTGGGAATAATAACCTAACAATTGGGAATATTAATATGATCATTGGAATATTAATTTAACCTAAAATAATAAATTTTTATATAAATAAAATTTATCATGAGTAATATAAGTAATTATAAATACTATAATTCCAAAAAATAAATATCATGATTAAAAAATCAATGAAAACATATGAACATTATTAACGAACTGCATTTTAATGTATTTTAAAAAAATAGTAATTTTTATATTAGTAATTAAAATAAACCATATTAGTGATTTATTTTGAAGAAATTAATATCAATTTTTAAATCATCATTTTCATACTTTCTAGGTTTTTTTGGTAATTTTATGAAATACTTCAATTTTTGGGTGAATAATAAAAAGATATATGTTTTCACAAAACTATTTCATTTTAAATTACATAATTCATGATGTAATAATGAAATAATGACTTATATAACTTTAGTTTCTTCCATGATATACATAATTTCATAAAGGATCTATTAAAATACAATATTCTTAATTTCCAAAGCATAAAATCATTTCCCAAAACCAAATGTCAAAAGTGATTCCTTAAAAAAACAAATTTTCTTTTCATCAAAATTCCTTTTTAACAAACTAATGAATTAGAAATATAAAGGGTATTAAAAGTATTAATCCCATTATATTATATTTATATATGACTTATATTGTCAGAATCTCACTATTAATTTTTTTACCTTTTTTATATTATTTTATTCAACATTTTATTAAAAACATACCGCTCTCCAAAAGTATAAACAACCCCTCTCCATTCCAATTGATAATCAGTCCTCCCAAACCTTCCAAATCCCACGATCTACCCAAATACTACCTCTCAATCCACTCATAATACATTGGAAATTCTAGAGTAATCCAACTTTAAAAGTAAAGATATTTTTATTGTCATACATGATAAGCTAAACTGAGGATTGTGTATGTTTTGATTAACACCTATATTTTTTATTCTTCTCTGTATTTATCACCACCCATTTAAAAAACAAACTTTATAAGAATAATTAGGAAGTAAGGTTAAATTATATTAATGATTTTAACCTACTATAAGTATCGTACATACTATATATATAACTTCTAAATTTTCTATCCAGATCTCCCGATAATGTTCCGTCGAAGGTCGGTTTACCACCTAAAGTGTAAATACTGGGAAATTTCAAGGAAATTTACTTCTTAAATACCTTTTAATTTTATGAATCTATGGCTTCTGATGGCACTTGATTCCGAGGCCCGGTGTGCCCGGAATCAATTTCCGAAGTTTAGCTTTGGTACGTTTAGTAAATGAACTAGTGGGTTTTTTCTATCTTTTGAACCGGTGCTCGGAATTGAAATACAAGGGCACTGATGAACTCACAATGCTGGTAATAGATTAACGGGACCTTTACCGCAATTTCATTTAATGCGGGTAGTGAGAAATTTATTTGGAGTTTAGTAAAGAGGTTAAATAATTTGTTAAAACAAAAATATATCTAAGGAAGCTAAATTCTCTCAAGTGTGGATATATGAAAGTGGGGCCCACATGAGCCCCAACCTCTCATCTTCCCATAACACTCTCCAAGCCCCTTTGACACCCCTTCAATTTAATGTGACAAACCCCTTAATAAAGAGACCATCTGTCTCCCTCTTTAATGGTTCCAACACTTCAATTAATTAAGTGTTGGAATTTGAAAAGGTATGGCATGTTTATTAATAGGGGAATCCTCTTTTTAATATGGGTTGGCGAATATTTTGGAGAATCTCGTGGTTAACCTCTGGAGAAATTTAGAGAGAACCTTAAACCTCTGACGAAGAATGGTTCTCCAATGATGGGCCTTCCAAGATCTTTGATGAAGAACAATCCTTCAACGGAGGTCAGATTCCTACGAGTCTCCGACATTGAAGATCAGATATGAAGTGTGAGGCGGGCGCAATGATTGACATCAATTGCATTCTCTTTTGGCGGCTCGACGATGCTTGTCAACCGCGGATCTTTCTTGAGGTAGGTGTTTAATTTGAGAATGTTAATATTCTTAAGATTATTCCCCTCTAAAACAAAGAATGCGGATCAACTCATTACAAAGTTGATCCATGGATGTTTTTATTTGCGGGTTGGGAATATTTATTTGCGGGGGTATTGTTGGGAATTAAGTTCAATTTTAATTGATTAAAATTGTGCCTTGTTAGTCATTGAAAATCATTGTTGTTCGAACTTTTGATAACACCAAACGCGGAGGGCACGGGCCGAACAAACACATCCTGACAACCCTCCGCAGATTGTTTGTTGATGTGCGGATTGACGACAATGATGAAACAGGACCGCAGCGGCGTTTGAAAGTCATCGCATTGAAGGGAAGGTCCCGGGAGAACCGTTGGCGAAGACGGTGGGCAAAACGGACCACCGGAGCGCATCCGGTGGTCCGCGGTAGGTGGCAGCGGCACCACAGCGCGCCGCCGGAGATGACCCGTCGTGGCTGTGCCGCGACGCCGAGGAGCTGGATCCCACGCGGATGCGGGATCTGGGATGACCGAGGCAGCGCTTTTCACCGCCGGTATTAATTAGCGGGGGTCCACGCCCCCTTGCTCCACGACATCCGCTCGGCCACGCTGGTCGAGCTGTGGCTGGCCACGTGGCCGGGCCACGTCGGCCAGGCCGGGCCACGCCCAACTAGACCGGACCCGGACCCGGGTCGGGTCGACCCGGTTTGGGCCGACCCCGGGGGTGTTGGGTCGGGTCGGACCAGGCCTAGACCCCCTATTTTCATATCATCTTCAATTAAACGCCCATAACTTCAGTTCTGGACCTCCGATCGACACACCGTCAGTTGCGTAGGATTCCTTGGATCGAGTCAGTCATTTCGGTATATTGGATTCAAGGTTTAGGTGAATTATGGGTACAACCGTGTTGGTTCGAACCTGAAACTAACTGGGCCCTCGGAGCGAAAACGGTTATAACTTGAGCTCCATACGTCCGATTGACGTGACGTCAACTTTGTTGGATTCTTTTTGATGAGATGGTTCTTTTGGTATACTTCACCAGAGGTTTGGGCACAGTTGGAGTATAGACGGGTTGGATTGTACCCGAAATCCAACAGGGCCTCTTGAACGGAAATATTAATAACTCTAAGACCAGACATCCATTTGACGAACTGTCAACGACATTGGTAATCACTTTGAGAAACCCTTCCTTTGAGTATACCCCATGGGAGTTCAGGGTACAGTTGAGATACGGTCGGGTTGGTTCGTACACGAAACCAACCGAGGCCCCGGAACTAGAAGGCTAATAACTCACAGACCGGGCGTCCGATTGACGCGTCGTCTGTTGCGTTGAGACCCCTTAGACAAGACGGTTATTTTGTGATACTCTAAGGGTGTTTTGGGTGACTATGGATATCGGCCAGGTTAGAAATGAGCGTATTTCTAACCGGGCCCCTGGAACAGAAAAGCCTTTATCTCTCAGACCGGGCGTCCGATTGACTCGTCGTCTGTCGCATTGAGTTCCTATTGATGAGACAAAACTTTGGGATACATCAACTCTGGAATTTGTGACAGTTGATGTATCGACCCTCTTGGCTCGTGGAGCGGACCCTCCCGGAATCAAGCGTGCTGTGTGTGGGAACCCTAGAGCTGGCTACGACTGCGACGATGATGACGACTGTACTTGGATCCTACGTGGGTTCGACAGCGAGGACGACTGTACTTGGATCCTCTGTGGGTTCGGCATCGATGATGACTATACTTGGATCCTCATTGGGTTCGGTAGCGATGAAGAATGTACTTGGATCCTACGTGGTTTCGACAGCGATGGATACTGTACATGGATCCTCCCTGGGTTCGACAACGATGATGACTGTACTTGGATCCAACTTGGGTTCGGCAATGATGGTTACTGTACTAGGATCCTACGTGGGTTCAGCAGCGACGAATTCTGTACTTGGATCCTATGTGGGTTTGGAAGAGGAGATGGTTCAGAGGATACATCTAATCATCTCCACCCCTCTTCGTGAGAAGTATACCTGTGTGAGTTGAGTCTTGACTTTCAATCATTATCTTTGGTATGATTGAATTTTTCTTGTGTGGACTGGTTGTGCTTGGGATTGGAAGTTGGAGCCGTACTGAGATTGATAAATTTGGTATTTTTATGGGCATATATCTAAGTAGTGGTTATCCTACTAAGATTGTCAACTTAGGTATATGTGTGGGCATATACCTAAGAAGAGGTTATCCGTTGATTTCATAACCTTTGTGTTTCCTCAAGTTTGATATGGGTTACTTGATAACATAGGTATAAGTATGGGCTTATACCTAAGTAAGGGTTATCTATTGAGATCCTTCTTTGTGGTTATCCTTGTTGGATTTAGTGAGACCTTGAGGGTCTTGGGGTCCCTATTGTGTATTGTTATAATCACCCCTGCACGGGCTATGCCTGCACCTAGTTGTGTTGGATGCAGACAACGGATACCGCTGACGTAGACTGAGTGTACGAGGACTGGACGGTACCTGGAGGTGGACTTCACGACGAGAAGGTACTTGAAGGAGGTTGGTGGGAAAGAGCGTTGAGGAGGCTATCTGTACCTAACCTTCAGGTAGGATCTGTGGTGGACGACTCAGGAGCTGCTTCTATCTTCTAGCTGCTTGTCTTTCCTGTTGTACTTTCGTTCAGTTGTAGTTGTACTTTTCAGTTGGGTATGTATTCTGGCCCATTTACTTTTCAGCACTTTATTTTGTACCTAGTGTATTACTTCAGCTTGTACTCTGGTTGGATGTATTTATGTTTTGTGAAGGAAATGCCTTCCCAGTTATCAGGATTTATGCCTTTGGTGCTAGTCGCCAGCCCCTGGCCTATGGAAGGCAGGCTTGGGGTAGTCACGGAATGGGCCCTGAGGATGGGTCGTGAAAAATTGGTATCAGAGGAGTAGGTTCTACCTCATAACTCAGGACTGTGATAATTATTTTCTGTGAAGCAATAGTGTTAAGGGTACCGAGTGTGGTCTTTAGTTCAGGGAGTCCAGTGTTGGTGCGGTGACCGACGTATCCATACACCAGGACCCTGACTACTGATTTCTGACTCAGTGCATGAAAACACTGATTGCGTGTGTGTTTCCAAAAGTTTTCTTTAAGTCAACTCAAACCAGGTCAGATCACCAGGTTTTAATCGTTTGACAGTGTTGTATCTGTTCAGGATATCTCCACGCAGACAACTAGTTGGAGTTCTAAGAGAGGACTCAATGACGGCCCACTGAGCGATGATACTCTGGTACAGGGCCCTCTTTCTTTGTTGGCACCTTCGGGTGGTGTACCAGTAGTACCACCACCCATTAGGCAACATATGCCACCTGCTGTACTAGTGGACGGTGCACGCTGACAGAGCGCGTTGCACGATTTCCAGCAGCAGAGGACTGGATGGTGGCGATTTCTAGAGTTCTACACCTCGTTTAGAAACTAATAGAGGAGATGGTGATCTTAGCTACTGGTGTTTCCCAGTGAGTGACCATGAGAATGGTCGGCATAGTGATGGTACTTCGTTACGTGGACCGATTCCTAGGATAGTACCTTTGGGTAGTGTTCCAGCTATATCACTACCCGTTGTTCAGCAGTTTCAACTGGCGGTACCGATAGATGACGCATGTAGGATTAATATCTTACATGTGTTTCAGCATCAGATACCCCTCAGGTTCCTAGGCGAGCCCGACTCACAGGCGGCTGAGGACTATCTTGAGGAGGTGGCTGAGAGTTTTCTAAAGCTTATACAGCTTCAACAGGATGACATGTCAGTAGCTGAGTATTCATCAAGGCGTACCGATCGTTCCTGGTACTTGATGACTATGATACGAACAGTGCTTTAGAGCTCGTACCTCAGAGTGTGGTGTGTCTAAAAGACATCTAAGCCATCACTTTTCCTCTATGAATTCCTACATATCCTAGGGTGCTAGAGAGAACCTTTGTGGTTGAGAATTCTTTGGCAGAGTGGATACAACTAGTGAAGGTTAGCAGTAGGAAAGCAGGAAACTAGTGCCAGTCTGGGAGACTTGGGCGTGTAAAATGTTTCAAGAATAGAAAGTGTTAAGGACAGATGAATTTGCAGAGCAGCAAATGTGGAAGCAGAGCTGGGAGAGCAGCATGTGGTTGTGTACATTTTGACATGTTACAACCACTTTCCTTTTTAGTCCCCGTCAGGCTCAGGGAGCAGGAGGGAAGGGGAAGAGATTAGATGCATGCGGTCAAGGAGTGTGACCCAAGGGCTCTAGGAATGATTCTAAGTACAGACTGTGTCTACTACTAGCTTCCGTAACAACAGACATTGATATGAATCATCCCTTCCTTCCATGAATCTTGTCCCAAACCTAGAGTTTCCGGTTAAGCCGTTGACTTGACCCTCACGTCCGGAGATACCTTTGGGAGGAGACTCGATAATCACGCTTACGCCGATAGTGTGATCTGACCCTTGAGGTGAGAGTTTCGGTTGGAACCTCTTGGTGGCAGCGTCAAGGCCTTACGACGTTAGTTTGGGTATGGAATGGACAACCACAGTTCATACACAGATTGACTGTATTAGGAAAAAGGTTGTGGTTTAACTAAAACGTTGGGATGGGTTTTCCTTGGTCGGCGAAAAGGAAACCCCAGGAAGCACAGGATGGAATCAGGCATAAGTGGGTGCTGTCAATCACTTATGAGTCGGCCGGACATAGATTTGATCCAGACTTCTCCAGAGTTGTTGCACCACTTTTAGAAATGGAAAAGAAGGGAAAACCATTCGTGTGGTCACGGATATTCCAGTTGAGCTTTTCAGAATCTGAGGTCGAGGTTGACTAGTGTGCTCATTCTGAGACTACCGAAGAAGGTGCAAATCATCCAAGAGAAGATGAAGACTGCACAGAGCAGGAAGAAATCCTATGTTGATAAGATATGGAGACCACTGGAGTTCGAGGATGGCGACCACATTTTCTTACGGGTCTCACCTCGACGAGGTCTACAAATATGTGGCTGAGGCGGAAAGTTATCGCCGAGGTTCAACGGACCTTTCTAGGTCCTCAGTAGGGTAGGTGAGGTGGTTTACCGCTTGAACTTTCCACCTCGGTTTCATCGGGTGCACGATGTCATCCACGTATCTCAGCTGAGGAGATTCGTGCATGACCCTTCACACATCATCGACCACAGGGAGATGGACATCGATGACGGGGCGACATTCCTGGAGGATCCAGTAGAGGTTGATGATCGATAGGAGTGGGTCCTACGGGGACAATCGATTCCTCTTGTGTGCTTTCGCTAGAAGCATGGGAACCTCCAGGAGAGCACATGGAGCAGGAGGCTCAGATGCGTGCTCGGTACCTCCTTTAGTTTCCTTAGTTTATGTTATAGCTTTACGAGGACATAAAGGTCTGAGGTGGGAGTAATGTAAAGGCCTAGAAATTTAAAGGGATTTTTTTTCTTAAATACCTTGGAATTTTACGAGTCTGTGGATTCTAACAGCACTTGATTCCAAGGCCCAGTGTGCCGGGAATCAATTTCAGAAGTTTAGCTCGGGTACGTTCGGTAAATGAAAGAGCATGTTTTTCTATCTTTTAAACCGGTTCTCGGAATTGAAATCTGAGGGCACTGATGAACTCGCAACGCCGGTAATAGCTTAAGGGGACCTTTACCGCAGTTGCGTTTAAAGCGGGTTGTGAGATAAAATTTTGGAGTTTAGTAAAGAGGTTAAATAATTTGTTAAAACAAATTTATATCTAAGGAAGTTAAATTCTCTAAAGTGTGGATATATTAGAGGTGGGGCCCACACGATCCCCAACCTCTCATCTTCTCATAACACTCTCCAACCCCCTTTAACACCCCTTTAATTTAATGTGACAACCCCCTTAATAAAGATACCATCTCTCTCCCTCTTTAATGGTGCCAACACTTTAATTAATTAAGTGTTTGAATTTTAAAAGGCATGGAATGTTTATTAATAGGGGAAGCCTATTTTTAATATGGGTTGGCAAATATATTGGAGAATATCATGGTTAACCTCTGGAGAAATTTAGAGAGAACTTTAAACCTCCGAAGAAGAACGATTCTCCAACGACGGGCCTTCCAAGATCTTCGACGAAGAACAATCCTTCAACGGAGGTCGGATTCCGACGAGTCTCTAATGCTCAAGCTCTGATATGAAGTGTGAGGTGGGCGCAATGATAAACGTCAACTCCATTCTATTTCTGTGGCTCGACGATTCTTGTCAACTGCGGATCTTTCTCGAGGTAGGGGTGTAATTTGAGAATGTTAATATTCCTAAGATTGTTCCCTTCTAAAACAAATAATGCGGATCAACTCATTATCAAGTTGATCAGTGGATGTTTTTTATTTGCGGGTCGGGAATTATTATTTGCGGGGGTATTATTGAGAATTAAGTTCAATTTTAATTGATTAAAATTGTGCCTTGTTAGTCGATGAACATTATTGTTGTTCGACCTTTTGATAACACCTAACGTGGAGGGCGCGGGCCAAACAAACACGGCCCGACAACCCTTCGCAGATTGTTTGTGGATGTGCAGATTGACGACGATGATGAAATAGGACCACAATGGCATTTGAAAGCCGTCGCAGTGAAGGGCAGGTCCCGGGAGAACCGCTGGCGAAGACGGTGGAAAAAACGGACCACCGGAGCGCGTCCGGTGGTCCGCGGTAGGTGGCAGCAGCGCCCCAACGCGCCGCTGGAGAAGACCCGTCACGGTTGTGCTGCGACGATGAGGCGGTTTATCCCGCACGAACGCGTTATCTGGGATGACCGAGGCGGCGTTTTGCACTGCCGGTATCAATTAGCAGGGGGCCGCGCCCCGCTGCTCTGCGGCATCCGCTCGGCCACGCTGGCCGAGCCGCGGCTGGCCACGCGGCCGGGCCGCACCCAACTGGACCGGACCCGGACCTGGGTTGGGTTAACCCGGTTCGGTCCGACCTAGGGGGTGTTGGGTCGGGTCGGACCAGGCCCAGACCCCCTATTTTCAGATCATCTTCAGTTAAACGCCCATAACTTGAGTTTTGGACCTCCAATTGATGCACCGCCAGTTTCGTAGGATTCCTTGGATCGAGACGGTCATTTTGGTATATTAAATTCAAGTTTTCGGCAATTTATGGGTATAACCGGGTAGGTTCGAACCCGAAACCAACTGGGCCCTCAGAGCGGAACCGGTTATAACATGAGCTCCGGATGTCAGATTGATGTGCCGTCGACTTTGTTGGATTTATTTTGATGAGACGGTTCTTTTGGTATACTTCAACTGAGGTTTGGACGTAGTTGGAGTATGGCCGGGTTGGATTGTACCTGAAATCCAACCGGGCCCCTAGAACGGAAAATATTAATAACTCTAAGACTAGACGTCTGTTTGACGAACCGTCAGTGGCATTGGTAATCACGTTGAGAAACCCTTCCTTTGAGTATACCCCATGGGAGTTCGGGGTACATTTGAGATATGGTCGGGTTGGTTCGTACACGAAACCAACCGGGGCCCCGGGACTAAAAGGCTAATAACTCACAGACCGAGTGTCCGATTGACACGTCGTCTGTTGCGTTGCGACCCCTTCGATGAGACGGTTCTTTTCCAATACTCTATGTGAGTTTTGTTCGACTATGGATATCGTCTGGGTGAGAAACAAGCGTATTTCTAACCAGACCCCTGGAACGGAAAAGCCTTTACCTCTCAGACCGGGCATTCGATTGACTCATCGTCTGTCACATTGAGTTTCTATTGATGAGACAAAACTTTGGGATACATTAACTCTGGACTTTGTGACATTTGATGTATCGACCCTCTTGGATTATGGAGCGGACCCTCCCGGAATCGAACGTGCTATGTGTGGGAACCCTAGAGCTGGCTGTGACTGCGACGACGATGATGACTGTAGTTGGATCCTACGTGGGTTCGACAGCGAGGACGACTGTACTTGGATCCTCTACATGTTCGGCATCGATGATGACTGTACTTGGATCCTCTATGGGTTTGGCAGTGATGGAGACTATACATGGATCCTACGTGGGTTCAGCAGTGATGGATACTGTACTTGGATCCTCCATGGGTTCGGCAGCGTTGACGACTGTACTTGGATCCTACTTGGGTTCGGCACCGATGGTTACTGTACTTGGATCCTATGTGGGTTCAACAACGATAACTTCTGTAATTAGATCCTATGTGGGTTAGGAAGAGGAGATGATTCAGTGGCTACATCTAATCATCTACACCCCTCTTCATGAGAAGTATACCTATGTGAGTTGAGTCTTGACTTTCAATCATTATCTTTGGTATGACTGACTTCTTTCCTGTGTGGACTAGTTGTGCATGGGCTTGGAAGTCGGAGCTGTACTCAGATTGATAACTTAGGTATATGTATGGGAATATATCTAAGTAGTGGTTATCCTACTAAGATTGATAACTTAGGTATATGTATGGGTATATACCTAAGTAGAGGTTATCCGTTGATTTCATAACCTTTGTGTTTCCTCATGTTTGAGATGGGTTACTTGATAACAACGGTATAAGTATGTGCTTATACCTAAGTAAGGTCTATCTGTTGAGATCCTTATTTGTGGTTATCCTTGTTGGATTTAGTGATACCTTGAGGGTCTCGGGGTCCCTATTGTTTATTGTTATAATCACCCCTGCACGGGATATGCCCGCACCTCGTTGTGTTGGATGCAGACAACAGACAACGCTGACAGAGACCGAGTGTATGAGGACTAGACGGTACCCGGAGGTGGACTTCACGACGAGACGGTACTCGGAGGAGGTTGGTGGGTGAGAGCGTTGAGGAGGCTATCTGTACCTACCCTTCAGGTAGGATCTGTGGTGGACGACTCAGGAGGTGCTTCTATCTTCCAGCTATTTGTCTTTCCTGTTTTACTTTCGTTCAGTTGTAGCTGTACTTTTCAGTTGGGTTTGTATTCTGGCCCATTTAATTTTTAGCACTTTCTTTTGTACCTAGTGTATTACTTCCGCTTGTACTCTGGTTGGATGTATTTATGTTTCATAAAGGCAATGCCTTCCCAGTTATCAGGATTTATGCCTTTGGTGCTAGTCGCCAGCCCCTGGCCTATGGAAGGCGGGCTTGGGGTAGTCACAGAACGGGCCCTGAGGACGGGTCGTGACAAATTGGTATCAGAGGAGTAGGTTCTACCTCATAACTCAAGACTCTGAAAATTATTTTCTATGAAGAAATAGTGTTAAGGGTACCGAGTGTGGTCTTCAGTTCAGGGAGTCCAGTGTTGGTGCGACGACCGACGTATCCATACACCAGGACCCTGACTACTGATTTCCGACTCAGTGCACAAATACACTGATTGCGTGTGTGTTTCCAAATGTTTTCTTTAATTCAGTTCAAACCAGGTCAGGTCACCAGGTTTTAATCATTTGACAATGTCGTATCTATTCAGGATGTCTCCACGCAGACAGCCAGTTGGAGTTCTGAGAGAGTACTCGATGACGACCAACTGAGTGATGATACTCCGGTGCAGGGCCCTCTTTCTTTGTTAGAACCTTCGAGTGGTGTACCAGCAGCAGCACCACCCATTAGGTAGCATATTCCACTAGCCGTACTAGTGGACGATGCACGCTAACAGAGAACGTTGCACGAGTTCCAGCAGCAGAGGACTAGATGGTGGCGATTGCTAGAGTTCTACACCTAGTTTAGACACTAGTAGAGCAGATGGTGATCTTAGCTACTAGTGTTTTCCAGTGAGTGACCATGAGGATGGTTGATATAGTGATGGTACTTCATTACGTGGACCGATGCCTGAGATAGTACCTTCGGGTAGTGTGCCATCTTTATCAATACCTGTTGGTCAACAGTTCTAACCGGTGGCACCGGTAGATGACGCATGTAGGCTTAGTATCTTACACGTGTTTCAGCGTCAGATACCCCTCAGGTTCCGAGGCGAGACCGACTCACAAGCGGCTGAGGACTGGCTTGAGGGGGTGGCTAAGAGTTTTCTAGAGCTCATACAACTTCGATAGGATGACATGTCGGTAGCTGAGTATTCATCAAGGCAAACCGATCGTTCCTGGTACTTGATGACTACGACACGAACAATTATTTAGAGCTCGAACCTCAGAGCGAGGTGTGTCTAAAAGACATCCGAGCCAACACTTTTCCTCTATGCATTCCTACTTATGCTAGGGTGCTAGAGAGAACCTTTGTGGTTGATAATTCTTTGGCTGAGTGGATACAACCAGTGAAGGTTAATAGTAGGAAAGCAGGAAACTTTTTCCAGTCTTGGAGACTTGGGCATGTAAAATGTTTCAAGAAGAGGGAGTGTTAAGGGAAATGAATCTGCAGAGCAGCTGACGTGCAAGCAGAGCTGGGAGAGAAGCATGTGGTGGTGTACATTTCGACATGTTACAACCACCTGCATTTGTAGTCCCCGCCAGGCTCAGGGAGTAGGAGGGCAGTGGAATAGAATAGATGCATGCGGTCAAGGAGTGTGACCCAATGGCTCTAGGAATGATTCTAAGTACGGACTGTGTCTACTACTAGATTCCATAACAACAAACATTGATACGAATCATCCCTTCCTTCCACGAATCTTGTCCCAGACCTAGAGTTTCCGGTTAAGCTATTGACTTGACCTTTATGTCTGGAGATACCTTTGGGAGGAGACTCGATAATCACCCTTACGCCGATGGTGTGATCTGACCCTTGAGGTGAGAGTTTCAGTTGGAACCTCTTGGTGGCAGCGTCGAGGCCTTATGACGTTAGTTTGGGTATGGAATGGGCAACCACAGTTCATACATAGATTGACTATATTAGGTAAAAAGATTGTGGTTTACCTACAACGTTGGGATGGGTTTTCCTTTTTCGGTGAAAATAAAAACCCCAGGACAGCACAGGATGGAATCATGAATAAATGGGTGCAATCAATCACTGATGAGTCGGCCAGACTTAGATTTGAGCCAGACTTCTCCAGAGTTGTTGCACCGCTTTTAGCATTATCAAAGAAGGGGAAAACCCTTCGTGTGGTCAGGGATATGCCAGCTTAGCTTTTCAGAATCTGAGGTAGAGGTTGACTAGTGCGTTCATTCTGAGACTACCGGAGATGGTTCAAATCATCCAGGAGCAGATGAAGACTGCACAAAGCAGGTAGAAATCCTATGTTGATAGGAGATGGAGACCACTGGAGTTCGAGGATGGCGACCAAATTTTCTTACAGGTCTCACCTCAATGAGGTCTACAGAGATGTGGCCGAGGCGGAAAGTTATCACCGAGGTTCAATGGACCTTTCTAGGTCCTCAGCATGGTAGGCGAGGTGGTTTACCACTTGAACTTTCCACATCAGTTTCACCGGGTGCACGATGTCATCCATGTATCTCAGCTGAGGAGATACGTGCACGAACCTTCATACATCATCGACCATAGGGAGCTAGACATCGATGACAGGGCGACATTCATGGAGGTTCCAGTAGAGGTTGAGGATTGATAGGATTGGGTCCTACGAGGATGGTTGATTCCTCTTGAGTGCTTTCGCTAGTAGCATAGGAACCTCCAAGAGAGCACATGGAGCGGGAGGCTGAGATGCATTCTCCGCACCTCCTTTAGTTTCCCTAGTTTGTGTTATAGCTTTAAGGGGACGTAAAGGTATGAGGTGGGAGTAATGTAAAGACCAAGAAATTTCAAGGAATTTTTTTTCCTAAATACCTTGGAATTTTACGAGCCTGTGGCTTCTGACGGCACTTGATTCCGAGGCCCAAGGTGCCTGGAATCAATTTCAAAAGTTTAGCTCAGGTATGTTCAGTAAACAAATGAGCATGTTTTTCTATCTTTTGAACCAGTGCTCAGAATTGAAATCTGAGGGCACCGATGAACTCGTAATGTCGGTTATAGCTTAAGGGGACCTTTACCGTAGTTGCGTTTGAAGCACGTTGTGAGATAAAATTTTGGAGTTTAGTAAAGAGGTTAAATAATTTGTTAAAACATATTTATATCTAAGGAAGTTAATTTCTCTCAAGTGTGGATATATGAGAGGTGGGGCCCACATGAGCCCCGACCTCTCATCTTCCCATAACACTCTTCAACCCCCTTTAACACCCCTTCAATTTAATGTGACAACCCCCTTAATAAAGAGACCATCTCTCTCCCTCTTTAATGGTGCCAACACTTTAATTAATTAAGTGTTTGAATTTGATAAGGCATGGAAAGTTTTTTAATAGGGGAAGCCTCATTTTAATATGGGTTAGAAAATATTTTGGAGAATCTCGTGGTTAACCACTGGAGATATTTATAGAGAACTTTAAACCTCTGACGAAGAACGGTTCTCCAATGACAAACCTTCCAAGATCTTCGACGAAGAACAATCCTTCAACGGAGGTCGGATTCCGATGAGTCTCCGACGCTCAAGCTCTGATATGAAGTACGAGGCAGGCGCAATGATCGACGTCAAATCCATTCTCTTTTTTCAGCTTGATGATGCTTGTCAACTGCAGTTCTTTCTCGAGGTATGGGTTTAACTTGAGAATGTTAATATTCCTAAGATTGTTCCCTTCTAAAACAAAGAACGCGGATCAACTCATTATTAAGTTGATCCATGAATGTTTTTATTTGCGGGTTGGGAATATTTATTTTCTGGGGTATTGTTGGGAATTAAGTTCAATTTTAATTGATTAAAATTGTGCCTTATTAGTCGTTGAACCTCATTTTTGTTCGACCTTTTGATAATGCCTAACGCGGAGGGCGCGGGCCGAACAAAAATGGCCCAAAAACCCTCCGCAGATTGTTTTTTGATGTGCAGATTGACAGAGATGATGAAACGGGACAGAAACGGCATATGAAAGTCGTCGTAGTGAAGGGAAGGTCCTGGGAGAATCGCTGGCGAAGACGGTGGGAAAAACGGACCACCGGAGCGCGTCCGGTGGTCCGCGGAAGGTGGTGGCGGCGGGCCACGCCGATGCGGCGGCCAGAGCCGTTCGGCCACCTGGAGGCGGCGGCGCCCCAGTGCTCCCCGAAGAAGACCCACCACGGCTATGCCGTGATGACGAGGTGGTAGATCCAGTGTGGCTGCGGGATCTAGGACGACCGAGGCGGCGCTTTGCGCTGCCAGTTTCAATTAGCGGGGGGCCACGCCCCCCTGCTTCGCGGCATCTGCTCAACCATGCTAGCCGAGCCACGGCCGAGCCGGGCCGCGCCCAACTGGACCAGACCCGGAGCCAGGTCGGGTCGACTCGGTTCGGGCCGACCCAAGGGGTGTTGGGCAGGGTCGGACCGGGCCCAAACCCCCTATTTTCGGATAATCTTCAGTTAAACGCCCATAACATAATTTTTGAACCTATGATTGACACACCGTCAGTTGCGTAGAGTTACTTGGATCGAGGCGGTCGGTTTGGTATATTACACTCAAGGTTTCGGTGAAGTATGGGTACGAGCAGGTTGGTTCAAACCCGAAACCAACCGGGCCCTCGGAGCAGAAACAGTTATAACTTGAGCTCCAGACACCCGATTGACGTGCCATCGACTTTGTTGGATTCCTCTTGATGAGATGGTTCTTTTGGTATACTTCACCTAATGTTTGGACGTAGTTGGAGTATGGATGGGTTGGATTGTACCCGAAATCCAACCGGGCCCCTGGAACGAAAATGTTAATAACTCTCAGACCAGACGTCCTTTTGACGAACCGTCAGCGAAATTGGTAATCACGTTGAGAAACCCTTACTTTGAGTATACCCCAGGAGAGTTCAGGGTACAGTTAAGATACAGTCGGGTTTGTTCGTACACGAAACCTACCGGGGCCCCGGGACTAAAAGGCTAATAACTCACAGACCGGGCGTCCGATTGACGCGTTATATGTTGTGTTGAGACCCCTTCGACGAGACGGTTCTTTTGCGACACTCTAAGTGAGTTTTGGAAGACTATGGATATCGGCCGGGTTAGAAATGAGCGTATTTCTAACCGGGCCCATGGAATAGAAAAGCCTTTATCTCTCAGACCGGGCGTCCGATTGACACGCCGTCTGTCGCATTGAGTTCTTATTGATGAGAAGAAACTTTGGGATACATCAACTATGGACTCTGTGACAGTTGAGGCATCGAACCTCTTGGCTCGTGGAGCGGACCCTCCCAGAATCGAGCGTGCTGTGTGCGGGAACCCTAGCACTGGCTATAACTGCGACGACAATGACGACTGTACTTGGATCCTACGTGGGTTTGGCAGCGAGGACGACTGTACATGGATCCTCCGTGGGTTCGGCAGTGATGACGACTGTACTTGGATCCTACATGGGTTCGGCAGCGATGGAGACTGTACTTGGATCATCCGTGGGTTCAGCAGCGATGAAAACTGTACTTGGATCCTATGTGGGTTTGACAGTGATGGTTACTGTACTTGGATCCTACATGGGTTCGGCAGCAACGAATTCTGTACTTGGATCCTATGTGGGTTCGGCAGAGGAGATGATTCAGAGGATACATCTAATCATCTCCACCCCTTTTCGTGAGAAGTATACCTGTGTGAGCTGAGTGTTGACTTTCAATCATTATCTTTGGTATGAGTGACTTCTTTCCTGTGTGGACTAGTTGTGCTTGGGCTTGGAAGTTGGAGCCGTACTGAGATTGATAACTTAGGTATATGTTTGGGCATATACCTAAGTAGTGGTTATCCTACTGAGATTGATAACTTAGGTATATGTATGGGCATATACCTAAGTAGAGGTTATCCTTTGATTTAATAACCTTTGTGTTTCCTCATGTTTGAGATGGGTTACTTGATAACTTAGGTATAAGTATGGGATTATACCTAAGTAAGGGTTATCTATTGAGATCCTTCTTTGTGGTTATCCTTTTCGGATTTAGTGAGACCTTGAGGGTCTCGGGGTCCCTACTGAGTATTTTTATACTCACCCCTGCACGGGCTAATTGTGTTGGATGCAGACGACGAACAACGCTAACAGAGACCGAGTGTACGAGGACTGGATGGTACCTGGAGGTGGATCTCACGATGAGTTAGTACCCGGAGGTGGACTTCACGACGAGACGGTACTCGGAGGAGGTTTGCGGGCGAGAGTGTTGAGGAGGATATCTGTACCTACCCTTCAAGTAGGATCTATGGTGGACGACTCAGGAGCTGCTTCTATCTTCCAGCTATTAGTCTTTCCTATTGTACTTTCGTTCAGTTGTAGTTGTACTTTTTAGTTGGTTTTGTATTCGGGTCCATTTACTTTTCAGCACTTTCTTTTTTACTTAGTGTATTACTTCCGCTTGTACTCTGGTTGGATGTGTTTATGTTTTATAAAGGCAATGCCTTCCCAGTTATCGGGATTTATGCCTTTGGTGCTAGTCTCCAGCCCCTGGCCTATGGAAGGCGGGCTTGGGGTAGTCACGACACGGGCTCGGAGGACGGGTCGTGACATAAAGAGAAATTTCCATGTAAAAACATTTAACTATCATCTGGGATGGATATTATTTATTATATATAATCTAAATATAGTAAATTACATGTATTATAGGATTTTGGAATTAATCTTGCTCATATATAATGACTTTGAACAAAATTAGTGAAATCAAAACAAAACATAAAAATTTAATTAAAACATGATATCAAAACAATTTAGGATTAACAATGAGTGTTATAAAATAGAATCTAATAATCAAAATGGATAAACCGTGTAAAAAATTAAAAAATAATGTTCTATAACTATGTTTCAATAAACCATAATTTATTATTCAGGAGGCGAAAAAGTGAAAAAATAAAGTGGGGTTTAAGGTAAGAGGATTCTTGAACCCAACTTCTTTTCTTTGGATTATCCCTAATTCACAACATAACTATTATGAATATTCATCCAATGATCATTAAATATGATTTAATTTTAATTCACTTTTAATTTTGGTTATATACAAGTTTCCAACATTATTATATAACAAAAATATAAGATTTTCTAAAAGAACTATTGTTTTTTAAACACAGTTTTGACTCCTCTTGAGTTGTTTCTTCTTCAGTCAAGAATGATGATGATTATAAAAAATATGTTTTAACCTTCTCATTTGGGAACACCAATTTTATTCCTAAAATCATTACTATTTGAATACTAATGAAACACAATCATTTTCGTGGGTTAATTCATTACTATGATTGTAATACGTTCTATGTGTCCTTCATGATTATGTAAATATTAGGATGTGAATGGTGACCCTGAAATTATATATAACTTAATTCATTGGGAAATGTGATGTATCTCATTTGATAATGTATATTATTCATGAACATGATGCTATATTTTTTCATAATATGATGTTATGATTTTGAACATAGGTTATGTGTGAACATGACACTACTGTATATTTTCCCTATACCCATAGTTTCAAAGAACCATGGGCAACCAAGGCATTGATATAGCCTTGATCCATACCCACGGTTTGAAACACCTATACCCATGATTTCAAAACCGGGGGTATACGTGTATTCCACGATGTCATTAAACCAATACCAACAGTTATAGAATAGTGTGTATAGCTTTTAGAAAACAAACGGTCGTAGGATTCAATTCCTGGAACACCTGTTTATGGTTCTGTGGCCTAACCACTAACCCATTATCACATATTGGTATATAAATATATATTTAAACATATATATTTATCTAAAGAGTGGATATAGGTCTAAAACCATGGGTATATGTGTTCCTTCCAAATATGTTTTTTGTCTCGTGGAAATTTTTTCCCTCCATAACACAAGAAATTTATACCCACAGTTTTGGAAAATCGTGGGTATAGGTCTTCATAAAAAACCCTATATCCATGATTTTTTCAAAACCATGGGTATAGGTTTAGAAAAAATCTATCCCCATGATTTTAGGAAAAACTGTGGGTATAGGTCTTCAAACAAGTCCTATACCCATGGTTTCTATCAAAGCCATGTGTATAGGTGACCTATACATACGATTTTCCAAAACTATGGGTATAGGCTCCAATAGTAACCCTATACCCACAGTTTTTTCCAAAACTGTGGGTATAGGGCCATTTTCTAATAGTGATATGCTAGATTTTTTGGTAATTATGTTTGTTATTTGACTACTATAACTTGTTGTTTCATTTTTATGCATTGCCACATTACATGAATTTATATAGTGTTTCCCTCATGACTGTGATGAAAATACTAAGATTATGATATAATGATTTTGATTATGCTCACCAATGATATATTGATTCGTGTCCCTTATCCATCCTCTTATTGCGATTTTACCTCAACCATTTCATTTATGTATATATTATGGTGAATACATGTACTAAGAAGAACATGAGAATTCAAATTGTTAAAGAAAAAGGATATTAAAAATATATATGTTTTATCTTCTATAAATTGATTTATGGACCTCATTTTTCTATGATACTAAAACATTCAATCCTTGAATGTATAACTATTATTTTTTTCATGATTAAAATGATTTAATAGTCATGTAAGAAAAATTAGGACGTATCTTGTTGTAACATAGTTATAGTTGAGTTAATATTGGAACTATTATTAGAAAACATGAATGAATAAATAAGTATAAGTATATTTATAGCTAAAAAATCATTGAATAATTTTTTTAGAAAATGATAAACATAAAGATCCCAAAAGATATGAATTTTTTCTTAATTTTGAAAAATAATAAATTATTTATTATTGATTTTTTTGGAATATGTTTTGTTCAATCAATTTCTATTTCATAAAATGGTGGTAACTTGGAGAAACTAGGCCAATAGACCATGTGAGGGAAAATGCAAGGATTGTCTAAATGAAATCACTAATTCTATGGGAAGTGGGGTACAAAACCATATGGGGATGGTTACCAACTAGTATCAGGCTATGAACATTTTACTTAACCAAAAATAGCACATTCCATCACCCAAGAAGTATCAAATGGTCATTAATTCATCTTTGTGGAAATGACCATCAACCTTTTGTGGATTTTTTGTTCCACTTATCACATATAGGTGGGTTAACTCAATAGATATTATATTTTTCTATGATCCATTATTCTTGGAAAGAGATGTTTACTCTATGTAACACTGAAAGACATTAAAATATTTTCATTTTAGAATAAATACTATTTTTTCTCTATTTATAAAAAACATCGTTTTATGTTTACACTACACACCATACTGAGTTAGTTGGCGTCTCACGCAAGACTAGCTTTTACCACATTTTAATGGTGTGCCTATTTTAAAACAATTTTTTTTGAAATTTTATAAATTTTATTTTAAAATTAAAATCCCTTTTTTAATTTACAATGTCAAAATTAGGTTAGGTTTTTTTGGGTATTTTTTGAGAAGTTTTATTTTTTGATGAATAGTGAAAAATACTGAATTTTAGTTAAAAACTGTATTTTTGATTAAATAATTTTTAATGTTAAATGACATTTTATATTTGGTCTAAAGTAAAAGTAGATAATTTATTGATATATTAATTCTATGTAGGCCATTTTAATCGTTCTTATATTGAAATTAGATATAAAAAATAATTGACAATTTCAATATTTCTACTGTAAAAACCTTCTTTCTCGCCACATGTGTTGGATTAGAGTTAATCTAAATTTTCCAAATTTTGTGATTTGAATTTTGAAAAATGTACATAAAAGTATATAATATGTAAAATATTTTTTGTATAATAAGATAAACTTAATTTTTTACCAAAAATATTAGTGAGTGTGATTTAAATTAATTACGGTGATTAGTGTATGACTAAGCTTAATAAGGGACTAAACCGTAATCTTAATGAAAAAGATGACCTGGACACATATAAAAAGGCCATTGAATGCCAATAATTCTACCATATCCTCACTTGGTTCTAATTTGATGTGTTATTAGGATATTATTAAATGGATGATCCCTATATAAAAGGTTAATAAAGGAAAAGACAAAGGGAAACTTTCATCACCTTTAAGATATATAAAACTTGGTGATATTTAAAAAACATCATATTTTATGTTAAACATATCATTTTTAAAGATAAATAGGTTATTATAATCATAATAATTTATCAATAATTTTTAGATATAGTGTATTTTCATAAAATGCGTACGAAACACCAATATGTTGATGATTTAACTATTAACCAAGTAAAATTAATTATACTATAAATATTAATAGTGAAGTGAATTGATTGAATTATTTTATTTATTATTTTTAGATGATTATATCTTGTTAAAAAACATTAAACTTAATATATTTTTAATATAAAATTATTTTGATGTTTTAAAATTAAAATTAATAAATCATGTCAAAATTGACATTATAGTTATGTTATAATAAATGATATTTAATTAAATAATTTATAATTAATAAAAATCCTATATTCTTCCAAGTTATTTTTATGTGTTGGTAAATATTAAATGTGTCTTATTTACAGACCAATAAATTTTTTATAGTTAACATTTTGACCTATATATTGTAAAAACATTATTAATAGGCTCACAGTTTAAACAATGTTTTAACGCGTCATATACGCTTGTTTTAAAATTTATTTCCAAAAAACATTGTATTTTTATTTTTTAAATTAGATATCATATTATTAATTAGTTTTTTCAATTTATTCTAATAAATATCACTTTATTTTATTCTTAATGGTCAAATTACATAGGTTAGAAAACTAGATGATTTAATAAAAAACAAAAATCATAAAATTGGAGAATCTTAAAATTTAAAGAAACAAATTATTAAAATGATGATATTTTTTTTGTGGTGGAGGTGTAAAACAACCATAATTTTTCATTAATCCATAATTTTTTCATTTTTTGAGCACTATAGGTAGTTTATACCTCCCATTAATGAATACCTTTTGGTATTTACTAGAGTGCCACTCCCTCTCCACTATAAAAAGGAATGCACTCTACCCATTACTCACACCCATAAAACCACATAGGTTTGGAAAATATCAGCCCAAATAGCTTCCCAGAATCTCATACCTTGACCTTGAATCCTCTATTTGGACATAAATCTTTCCAAATAATCCCTTTGGTATAAACCAAAAGGATTTACCCAATTTTAAGGTAACGTTTTTCAATGATCTATCTCCTTTCATTTGATTCTACACTCCTTTTTCTTTTATTTTTCATTGAATAAATAAAAAAAATTATTATAAATATACTAATATTTTTTATGTTATTATTTCTACCTACACTTACACACACCTCCATCTAATGGGTAATGGATATATTGTTTCTGTGTACGGAAAACTACTACCTCACGAAGTGATGATTGTTAATTTCTTCTTAACAACCTCTCATGGTGGAAATTATGATGGAAACTATATTTATAATATATATATATGTGATATTTATTATGTATTTATACTTATGTAATACTTTTATAACACATACATTTAATTATTCCTATTTTTCATTAATACGATAACATAGTTTGAGGAAGTGTGGACTATTTCCCCCTCAAAGTGACGTAATTCGTTCACGCTTTACATGGAACATATTAATGATGATTTAAAAAAAACTATGTAAAATATATAAAATATATATGATACTATAATTATTATATACATATGTATCATTTGTTTTAAATTCTTTTAATATAAAAAAAATGAAAGTAGCGTTCATGTGTACATACGACCTACATCTCCATGAACAGTGCAATTCATTTCTTATATACAAATATTTTTGAAAATTATAAATAAATATTTACTAAATATATAACAAAATTAATTCATGGTTTACATTCTAGATATGATGAAATCATGATCTTTGAAATGGTAATAATAAGTAACAAGTCAAATCATACTTGAGAAAACCAGGCAATTAACACCCCTAAAAGTTAAAAAAATAACAAAAGATTGTTAAGAAATGGGTAATAAAATATTATATGAAGTTAATAGATGATATTATAAACATGAGTATGGTTATTATATATATTAGAAGAATATTTTAATCCACTATACAATAATATAAATACCACACAAAAAAAGTATTGTTAATGTCAGAGATTTCATCTCAATTTTCCTTCCATTGAGATTTATTTTTGTTATGCACCAATTCACTATTATATAGTGTATATAATTAAATTTTTAATGATATATCATGAATATAATTATTCTAATGATGTTATAAGTTTAATTTAATTCATAGTTAATTATTATTTAAATGTTTCAAAGTGGTATGGGACATATTAAAATGTTTAAATATTATTTTTCCTCTAGAATTTTTTAATATCAAAAACCATTTTTACTTGTCCTCCTATTATGTATTATTGATAAATTTTTATTCCTTATTTAATTTGGGTATTTTATAAGGATATTATTTATTTTATATATGAGGAATTTTTTGGACTAATACGACATGGGTGGGGCCTAGTTATAGATAGCCCCTCGATGCATCCGTAGTCTCATGAGAAGAAATAGTTGGCCAAAGTTGATGGGTTTTTACCAGATAGCTAAACCGTCTTGTGAAATGTCTTGATGGTACTAGATACATGTACATAGTAAACATGGTTTCCAATAAATAAGTATTCCCATAATTTATATTTAGTTGTTATTCTTCCATGAGATCTTGTGTCGACATATATATGTTTACATTTCATTCTCAGTTTATAATTTTAGATGGCATGAGTTTCTGTTTCTTCCCTTTTCATCTTGATATTTCCTTTTATAGTTATTTAAATGGTATGAATTATTAGTTATTTACCATTCCATGTAAATTTATTCTCATTGATTCATTATTACTTCTGCTTTACAAACCCTTATTGATCATTTGAGCTCGCCCTTATTATATTTCATTTCCCCAGGTTATGAAGAATATTTCTTTGAATAAGAATTCAAGGATATAGTTAATTTCATTTTATTATGTATCATGTTTGTACTTTATATTTCCAAATGTATTGTAGGTATGATGTATGTAATTTTGATTTCCAAGACTACTAAAATGATCAGTCCTTCAGGATTTTATTCCTTACAATCATGCTAATATATTAAAATAATACACCAGCTCTGAGATTGTGGGTCGGGGCATTATAGTTGTTACCATAGGAAGTTTATCAGCAACCTTGGAAACTAGATTTAGAAAAAATAGATTTGGGAGAACAACCCTAAGATATAAATTGAATATAAATATAAAATGACATATTATAATTTTGTTAAGGTAGTGATTATGAGGGTATTCATAGCAATACATCCCAGTCTGAATACTACGAATGGATGTGGTTCTGGAAGAGATGTAACTGGGGGTAACAACTCTAACAAGGTGTCTAGATCCTGACTCAGGGAAACCTAGTACATGAAAATGGTCTTTATTGTGAACTTGGTTTGACACTCCTGATGGATACACTTAATATAGTTCACATTTTATTTACTTACCATTATGAATGATTTAAATGTAATGATTTCCCCAAAGCAGACAAATTTTATGATTATATGATTCATGATACATAAATTTATGTGCTATATAATATTTGGAATTATAGATTATGTTATCTAGTATTTTCATTTGTTTATAAATGGTGCCTAGTAGATGGAATTTGAACCACATCGATGCATGTGATCCAAAGAGTAAGAAAGATGAAATCATTCATTGTATTTAACCAATATTTCAAATGGAAATAGTCTCCCAAAAAATCTCATCGTATGAGGACATAGTATCATGTGACAATGATATGGGTGAGTAATTCTAAATTCCCTATGTATTATAATGAAACTAAGACAATAATAGGCCATCTAAGCACCATCAAAAAGTGGATAAGTCGAAGGAGATAAAGGGAAAGAAGAATTTTCCAACATGTGATAATTTTTGTAAAAAACACTTTGGTACTTTCTTGAATGAAATGAGAGTTTGTTATAATTGTGGAGGATAGAGACACTATGTTCATGATTTCAAGGGTAGAAAAAAGGTTTCCAACATACAATGTTTCAAATATAAGGAGTTAGGACACTATGGAAAGCAATGTCTCAAGCATCAAATAAATAAACCCCAAATGATAAAAATGGATAATGATCAAGTTAGGATACTACCATAGATAAAGGGAAATGATTAATAGGCCTATTCATTTGAATATTTTATCAGTGATGTACTGATTAAAGAACATATGAGGATTATACTGGTGTACTATTTCATTAATGATTTGAGATCATATGTTGAATGGTACCAAGAAAAATATTTATTTAGAAAGTTAATTTTTTTAAAAACACTTAATTGAGGGAAAGACAACCCTTAATATTTTCTTGATGTTGAGAAAATGATAATGACATGATTGATTTGGATAAGGTTTGACTACCTTGGAGCTGATTATTGACTTGTCAAAAAGTGGTCTATTCTATCATAGATGAAGTTTACTACACTTAGAGATTGAAGGAATGTATCCAATACCATGTTTCTTATATAAGAATAAGGAATAATTCATGTTTTCAATAATATTTTATGTTTATTTGAGTTATTAACATATTAGAAGAGGATACATGATGAAGTTATTGACATGTTTGGAATGTGAAAATTTAGAGATGCTTTATGTGAATTAAAGGGTAATAAACTATTCATTTTCAAAATATGGTGACTATCTTTATAAAGTGTTGGATAATAATATTTTGGAAAAGATAGACTTTTATAAAATGGTTTAAGTTGATTATTGAATAATATTTTATAGGTTATTGCATTACTTCACCACATGAGGCATCATGTTCTATGAGATGAAGTAGAAATAGTTCAAGGCGTAATCAAATTAAAAGATTGTGTTTATAGAAACATATATTTAATTATATTCTTATATAGTGAAATAATTACTTAGCAGTAGAAAAAAATGGTTTTGAATTTGTTTTCATATTATAATTATTTTTAATGATATCAATGACATTTATTCAGACCTATGGTTTATGGTTTTATGGTCAACATCTTTCATCTAAACATGTTCTCTAGCACTCTCCATCAAAACATGATTGTTGGACATTTTATTCCATATCCATGTTTCCATTTCCCACCAATGTTCTCCTTTCTAGGAACCTAGTTACATAATTTTTTTAATTTCCTTTCTCTCTTATTATGAAATTTGATGTTAACCCTATTCATGATGTGGGTTTTTAGAAAATAGTATTTTCAAATATCAATTCCTTAATTACTAAGATTAAGTTTAAATTATGAGGAAACAATTTAGTTATGGTGGGGAGAATGTAACACCGAAACAGATTAAAATATTTTCATATTAGAATAAGTATTATTTTTTCTCTTTTTATACACAAAACCATGTTAATATTACACTACACACCACATTGAGTTAGCTTGCATTACATGCATGACTAAGTTTTACCAATTTTTAATACCACACCTATTTTAAAAATAATTTTGGAAATTTTATAAAATTAATTTGTAAAAATATAATTAATTTTTTTTTTATTTTTTGTATTTCAAATTTATCTTAGGGTGAATTATTTTTATTTTTATGATAAGTTTCATTTTTTTATGAATAGGAAAAAATACTACATTTTAGTTAAAAACTACCTTTTCATTTAAATAATTATTAATGTAAAATTATATTTTAAATTGGTTTTAAAGTCACAATAGAATAATTTTTAATATATTAATACAATTTAGTTCATTGGTGTAATTTTTATATTTATAATAGAAATAAAAACTTATTGAACTTTTGAAAGCTTCTACTTTAAAAATCTGTTTTCTCACCATGTGTGTAGGATTAGTGTTAGTCTTAATTTTCCCAATTATATTATTTGAATTTTGAAAAACAGATATAAAATGTTGTAATAAATAAAATATTTGTGGTTTAATAAGTTAAAGTTAAGTTTTGACTCAAAATATTAGTGAATGTGATTAAAATTAATTACGATGATTAAGGTATGGTTAATCTTAATAAGGGATAAAACCTTAATCTTAGGGACCAAAATGATATAGACACTTGTCCAAATTCCATTGGATGCCAATAATTCAACCATATACCAAATGTTTTCTAAAATTATGGGTTATTAGGATATTATTAAATGTAAGTTCTCTATATAAAAGATTAAGTAAGGAAAAAGACAAAATGGTACTTTCTTTATCTCTAACATTTATAAACCTATGAGATATGTAAAAAACGTCATATTTTCTGTTGTACATATTATTTTGAAATATAAATTGGTAAAAATTTTCATAATAATTTATCAATAATTTTTTATATGGTTTAGTTACTGAATATTCTTAAGAAATGCCATCGTATTGATCATTTAGTTAGTAACCAACTAAAATAAATGATACTATAAATGTTAAAAGTGAATTGAATTGATTGAATTATTGTAATAATTATTTTTTAGATGAATATATAATTTTAAAAAACTTTAAACTTAATATATTTTAATTATAATATTTGTTTATGTTTTAAAATAAAAATTAAATAAATAATAACAAAATTTATATTTTTTTATTCTATAATAAATGATATTTCAATAAATGATTTAAAATTAATAAAAACCCAATATTGTTAAAAGTAATTTTTATTTTTAATAAATATTAAATATGGTGTATTAATGGACTCATTTATATTTTATAATTAATATACTGACCCATATATTGTAAAAATGTTGTAAACATGGCCCAATTTTAAGTTGTGTTTTAGCACGTCACGTACGCTTGTTTTAAAATTAATTTTGAAAAAAAATTATATTTTTTTACAAACTAGATATAATATTAATAATTCAGTGGATCTATTTTTTCTAATAAATTTCACTTTATTTTATTCCTAATGGTTAAATTAATTAGGTTATAAAACTAGATGCTTTAATAAAAAACCAAAATGATAAAAAATTTAGAATATTAGATTTAAGGAACAAAATTATTAAATTGCACATATTTTTTTATGGGGGAGGTTTTAAATGAAAATTATTCCCATTAAAACCATTATTTGTCCATTTTTGAGGCACTTTAGTTATGATAGACCTCCCATTAAATAATACCTTTTGGTATTTTCAATAGTGCCACTCCCCCTCCATGATAAAAAGGCAAGTAGTCTACCCCTTACTCACACCCCTCAAACCACATAGGATTTAACAAGATCATCCTAAATAGTTTGCAAAAATCCTTATCCTTGACCTTAAAGCCTACCTTTGTTAAGAAATCCTTCCAAGAATCCCATTGGCATAAACCAAATTGAGTTACCCGATTATAAGTTAATGTTTTCCAACGATCTCTCTTCATTCATTTGCTTCTCCACTCCCTATACTCTTCTTATTCCATGATTAAATAAAAAAACCATTATCCTAGATATAATATAATATTATTATGTTATTATTTATACCTAAACTTACACACACCTCTATATATTTGGTAATGAACATAATATTTATGTGTATAGAGAACTATTGCCTCAAGAAACGATGATTGTTCATTTTTCCTTTAGCACCTATCATGGTATCCATTGTGACAGATAAATTATTTATAATATATATATATATATATATATATGATATTTATTATGCCTTTATAAATTTTTTTATCCTTTTATAACACATACATTTAATAATTCCCATTTTAGGTTAATATGATAACATCATTTTGGGAACTCTTGACCACTGCCCCCTCAAAGTGATATGATTCATTCACGCTATACATGGAACGTTTTAAGGATGATTCTAATAAACCTATGTATCATATATAACATATATATGATACTATAATTATTATATGCATATGTATCATTTATTTATCACTATTTTAATATGGTAAGGAAATTAATGTTGCATTCATGTGTACATATGGCATACCGTCTCCAAGAACGGTGCCCTTCATTTATTATGTCAAAATATCATTGACTATTCTAAAATACATATGTAATGAATATATAAGATAATTAATTCATGTTTTACATTATAGATATTATTAAATCATGATATAATAAATCTGAACAACAAGTAACAAGTCAAAACGTAATTGAGAAAA
Organism: Viscum album; assembly: GCA_963277665.1. Classification (NCBI taxonomy): domain Eukaryota; kingdom Viridiplantae; phylum Streptophyta; class Magnoliopsida; order Santalales; family Viscaceae; genus Viscum; species Viscum album. The sequence goes on from OY728137.1 coordinate 767,772,719, forward strand.
CTTGGAAAATAACACCCGAGATAGATAAAATTAAGAAAGAGTTTTAAAAAAAGGGTAATAAAATATTTTAATAAGTTAATATATGATTTAATAAATATGATTATAGTTATTTTATTTGTTAGTAAAAAAATTTAAACCACTATACAGGAGGATAAAGAACACATAATAAAAGGAAGGTTGAAGTAATGTATTTCGTCTCAATTTACATTCCATTGACACTTATTTTTGTTATGAACCAATTCTCTTTTATTTGGTGTATATAATTCCCTTTGAAATGATATATCATAAATATACTTATTCTAATGACATTAAAGGTTCTATTTAATTAACATGGAATTATTATTTAAATGTTTCAAAGTGGTATGGGACACGTTGGAATGTGTAAAGATTATTTTTCCCTAAGAATGTTTAAATTTCAAAACCCCTTGTTACGTATCCTCCTCTCAAGTATTATTGATAAATTTTTATTCTTTATTTTTTATGAGTATTTGATAAGTCACATTATTTATTTTATAAATAAAGATTTATTTGTACTGGAACATCATGGGAGGGGCCCGATTATAGATTTCCCCACAATGCATTGGTAGTCTAATGAGATGAAATGGTTGGACAAAGTAGATGGGGTTTTACCTGATATCTAAACTATATTGTGAAAGGTATTGATGGTACTGGTTCTATATACCTAGGAAACATAGTGTCCAATAATTATGCATTTACCTCATTTATATATAGTTATTATTCATCCAAAAGATTTTTCAACGACATATCTATAGGTACATTTCATTCTCAGTTTATTGATTTAGATGGCATGACATTCAGTTACTTACCTTTCCATATTGATATTTCTATATGTAGTTATTTGAATAGAATTTCTTGTTAGTTATTTACATTTCCATGTTAATTTATTCTCATTGATTCATTATTATATCCTCTTTATGTACCCTTACTGATCATTGCATCTCACCATTATTATGTTTCATTTCCCCATTTTATGAAGAATAAATATTTGAAAAATCATTCAAGGATAAAGTTTATTTAATATTATTATGTATCATGTTTTTATTTTCTATTTCCCAATGTATTATGGGTATCATATATGTAATCTGTATTTTACAATACTGTTAAACTGGTTATTCCTTTGGGATTTAATTCTTTTTAATCATGATAATGTAATAAAATAATGCAACGACTCAAATACTATAGGTTGGGGTGTTACACTCTGTCCACCTATCATTTAGATGGATAGGCTTATCGATATTGGGAATTTATTAAGAATACCAAGACAATGTATGTAATAGAAGTGATGGGGTGGGAAGAATTCAGGAAAGTATTTCATAACATATATTTCCCTCGAACTCATTAAATAATGATGGATATGGAATTTATAGAGATGAAGAAAAAGGATGTATAATAAATCATGTATTACGAAGAAAACAACACAAGAATTTTAAGATACACTTTAGGTTTCTTATCAATAATGTGAACAAAATATATATATTTTCTAGTTGTCTATAACTACACATCGGAAGTCTATAGAAATTCAAGACTATAAGATTTGTGAAGATATTGCTCGATGTGATCTGAATGTAGATTTATAGTTTGGAGATTGGATCTTTGGGTATGGGGATATGAAGAGAATAATATTGTTTCAATAAGGTTGGTCAAATGAAAAAGGAGAAGAGAGGATTCAACAACCCATGAGTTAAAAATTTTCTAAGAAAAATCATGGGAGTTTCATTTTAGGGATAGATAAATGATTCATGTGTAGAAGAAAATCACACTAAGCCCGTGAATGTTAAAGAGACATGAAAAACCTGACCACCATGATAGTGGATAGAAAGGAACCTCTTAATGGCCCCACCCATTGTTCAATTCTTCAATTGTAGGGATAATCGGAACTATCCAAGATAATTCTCTATACCATGATTATTTTAGGGTACTCAGTGTTGATAAACACCAGAGGAAATAGAGAAATATAAAGTGTATTCCATCACTACAACTGAAGTGGATCATGGAAATGAAGTCATATAATGTATACTTCCTATTTTCTCAACAATGGAAAAAATTATTATTTTATTGTTGTCATAGACATTACTTTATATACTTAAGGTTCCATAGAACTATAGAATTTATTCCATTATAACATCAAGTAGAGATATCTTTAAAAACACCTAGTGGTTTGATCATTACAACACAAGTGATAAACCTTTATCCTATTAGAATTTGTTAGAATATTCTTCTAGTTAATCTCATAATAATTCCATATGTGGAATTTGACATTATATTGTGCATAGATTGGATATCCATATATAGAGAACACACTATCTATTCTGAAAAGTAAATATATTTTCCTATTATGAACCATTCAATAATCCTCTAAAAATGTTGGGATGATCATGAATCTTATTTGGAAAATATCTCAACATTGTGAGTGTTTATACCATATTAAGAAGCATAACTTGCTAAAATATTTGTGTCAAAGGATGGTATCAACCTTGAGGAGTTGAACATTTTTTGGGATTATGCTGATTTGTTTCCCAAAGAGTTACCTATAATTCCCCCAAATCATGAGGTAGTGTTATCAATAGAGATCATACATGGATCCACTCCTATCAATAAATTCCCCAATAGTATGGACCAGATCAAATTAGAGGAGTTAAATATGTAGCTATAAGAGAATTTTGACAAAATAATCATATTCCCTAGTTCATCACTAGGGTTCACTAATAATCTTTGTAAAGAATAATGTTGGATAAATTTGGCTATGTATCGATTGTCATCATCTCAACAAGATCACCATAAAGTACATTTATCCACTATTAAAGATTGATGACCTATTCGGTCAACTTTTAGGAGCTATGTTTTTCTCAAAGGTGGATCTTCATTATAGATATCATCATCTGAAGGTGAAGAATGAAGTTATTCATAAGACAAACTTCCTTTAAAGGTAAGGGAATTATAAGTTCATAGTGATTCTCATATAATATATAAATGAAGTTGAAATATTTATGTATTTTATGAATTGATTCATTAGATACCACCTTGAGAAATTTTTGGTTGTCTTTGATGATGATACTATCATTTAATCTAATACAAAAGAGGAATATTATCATATAAAGACTATTTTTGAAACCTTAAGGAAGTAGAAAATGTATTCTATGTTCATAATGTCTGACTTTTGGATGATGAAAGTGTCATTTTTGTGCACATGATCACAAGTGAAGGAATTTTGATAGACCCTTAAACTATAGAAGAAATTAAGGAAGGGCCTAGACCCACTACTATCATAGAAACCCATAATTTCCATGGAATTTTAGGGTAATACCAAATTTTGTGTGTGACATTGATCATGATTTTCTATCCCACAAACAATGTTGACCTGGAAATTGGTAAATTAAGAAAGGATATAATTATGTAAGGAAAGATCTAAGGAGATTAAGAATAGGCCAATCATTTCACCTTTACCCACACTAAAAGAAAGTATAGAAGGTTTTTTATATATAATTATGCTTCACTGAAAGGCATGGGTTTTGTACTCATGAATAATGACACAGTGATAACCCATGCCTTACTATAACTGATGAACCATGAGTGAAACTACAAAACACATGATCCGGAGTTAGCAGCTGTGATCATTGCCTTAAAAATCTCATGATATTATCTCTATGGTGATATGGGGGACATATATACTAATAATAGGTGTCTAATATATGTAGTCATATAGAAGGATCTCAATACACGTAATAGATGATGGAAAAAGGTAATCAAGGACTATGATTTCTCTATTCATTATCATATATGAATGGAAAACAAGGTAGTTGATTCTCATGGAAGAAAAGAACATACTACTTTATCAATGATTTATATTGAGAAAGACCCTATATTCATGGATATATAAAGGATAGATCTAGAAATAATAATGGAAGGAAATACATCCTACCATATCTAAATGATTTCCCAACTATCTATATATAAGATGATCAATGCGGAACGAAGGGATGATCTAGAGCTACAGAAGAGTGTGAAATCAATAAAGGATTGGAATCTACAGGAGTTCTATGTCAATGTTTATGGTGTGTTTAAATTTGTAATGAGGATTTTTTTCCATTATATCCTGAGATAAATAAATAATTCGCATAGATCATCTATCTATATCCTTCCTAGAAGTATCATGATGCACTGTGATCTATGAGATCAATTCAGGTGTGAAAAATTAAAAGGATATTGAAGAGTATATCTCAAGATGTTTGGTATGTCATATTGTTAATGTTGAGAAATGGAAGTCTAAGGTGATGATGGTACTATTGTCTATAACCATGTGGATATGGTAGAATGTCACCATATAATTTCTCAATGGTCTCTTAAATACATCTAAAAGAAACAATTTGATATGGGTTATGTTTGACTGACTAACCAAGACTAACCACATTAACATTATTTGGGAATATTTCTCACTTGAAAAAATTCACACGAAATATGTGAAGGGTGTTGAGATACTTCTCAGGGTTCCAATTTATATAGTCTCTGATCATGATCTAAGGATCACCTTTAAATTCTAAAGAAGTTTTTCATATTATTTAAGGTTGGGATTGAATTTCAGCATGACCTATCACCCCTAAACCGATGGCCAATCTAAAAGGACTATTAGATTCTTGAGGAAATGCTAATAGCCTACTCAATATAATTCCAAGGTGTAGGGGATACAAATTTCCTATTTGTTGAGTTCCCATATTATAATATCTTCCACTCAAGTATTCAAATGGATCTTTAATAAGCTATGTATAGGAAGTGATGTAGAACTCCAACTTGCTGTGATGAAGTTAGGGAATGAAACCTACATGGCCTGATCTTATGAAAGATATGACAAATAAGGTTCAAGAATTCCAAAAACATTTAAAGACTAATGAGATTCATAAAATGTTCTATGATTAACACCATTGAAGGGATTTGGATTTCTATGTTAGAGATAATTTTTCCTTAGAATATCACCATGGAAGGAAGTGATGAGGTTTTTAATAAAAGGTAAGCTTAGCCTGAGGTACATTAGACTATTTGAGATCCTCAATCACATAGGATAAGTGGCCTATATTCTTGAACATCCAAAAAGAAAGGATAAATTTTATGATGCATTCATCATATCACAACTAAGGGAGTACATACCCTATCACTAAAATTTACTAAATCTAGAGGTGGTATGAGTAGAGGATGACCAATCATATGATGAATAGTCAGGGAAGATCTTTAATTGTATAGAAACATTTATAATCAACAAGACAACTCACCTTGTAAAAGTGCTGTGGATGAACAACATGTAAGAAGATGGAACATGGGAACTAAAAAAATGTAATAGAATTACCCTCATATATTCTCAACTGAGAATAAGAGTGGAAAATGTTTGGATGAAATTTCTAAATGGGGGGGGGGGGATGTGACAACCTAGATTTTAAAAATGGTATTTGTCCCATGAAATAATTTTGCATTATAATATACTATATTTTATTATACTTATAAGGAGAAGATCTTTTCATACATAAACTTTACATCAGTTTTTTTATAATATTCCTTAAATCACATGATCTCATGCATGATAATTATAATAGTGTATTGCCTTTAAAATCTTGAAAGCAGAACACTAGTACATAATTGAGCTACATCACCCCCACTACATTCATCATAATTAGAAAACTTCTTATACCTATAATACATAATACACATCTTAATAACTTGGGAAAATAATACATAATAAAGGGTGAGCTTATATGCTCAGTGTGGGTAAACAAGGTAGATATGGATAACATGATCATAAGGTTACGAGATCATGATAATAACATTTGAATTACAAACCCTTCATATCAAAGAGAATAATAATGGGCCATGTAATAAATATTGTTAGATCATAAGAAAATAATCATATAAGAATTAATGAACATGATCCATGGGAGAATAAAACAGGGAATTTTTGGTATACACATAAGCATAAAAAATCATTTCCATATTAGTTAAGGATCACTGCCAATATCATCATAACAGAAAAAGTACATTACTATACTATGTTAACAACATGTTCATGACCTATATTATCTAACTGAGTTAACTTCTTATTCCAACCCTTTATTATAGAATTGAGTTCAATACCATCTCTAGTCATGCCTATTTCATGAGATATATCATTTTATAATACATTGGAGGTAAATATAGGTCTCACTCATTATAGAATGAAATATGTATTTATGAGTTCCACACTATCATAATAATTAATCAAATAAAAAGCCAAAAAATAAAGTAGGAATTAAAAATATGTCATCATGTCATAAATTTTGGAAAATATACATGTTTTATAATCATTTCATAATAGAATAACCTATTAAAGAAGCGGGTTTTATAATCTTTTTATCATGGTATAACCCATTAGAGAGAAACAGGTGTCATAAAAATCATGGCATAAAATCATAAATCATTTATAGAAAGAATATGAATTCTATTCTTGGTTCATAGACTTAGTAAGGAATAGTTAACATAATCACAAGACAACTTAGATGGAAAATAATTTTGAAAGAACATTTACAACATTTATTGAGGAAAATATGATTTCTACTTTGAAAAATGATTTTTAAAAAGTAAAAAAATTGAAATACTTTTATTTGAAAATAAAATTGAATACCTATGAAGGAAAATTTGATGTAATGATCAATCATGGTGGTGGATAATTCCATCCATTTCATAAATGTAAAAACAAATATTTCATTTATATTATTGGCGTAAGTTAAAATGTCTTTGATCTGAAAAAGAATAGAATATTCCTTTAATAACCATTTTTCAAAAGGTAAAATATGGTTAAAATTTCATTTGGAAAACATGGTTTAATATTTTAACGTTTTTGAAAATGTTTTAAAAAAAAATGGTTTTAGGAGGAAATAGATTCCAGACAAAAGAGAGAAATGAAGTTGGATTTTCTAAAAAAAATATTAAATATCCTATGAAAAAATGAGAGGAAAAGTGGTACCATTACATGATTATATCATGAGTAACAAAATTATTATAAATATGATGAGGTTTATTGGGTGATGGATCATAATATTTTATCAATGGATGAATGGTCATAGATAATCATGATAAATGATGAGATTATAGAAATAAACTCTTATCACTTTGGTAACTTTGAATCGTAATCACCATGAGAGAATAACATTACATGAAGCTTAAAATATCATGAAAAAATTATATTTATGATATAATATTTCAAAAGGTAAATATATTGACCTCATAAAATAATATAGGTTTATAACATGACATGTGTTTCAAAAAAGTCAAATTGAGACAAAATTATCATACCTTATGTCTTGACACTCATCGTACTAATTCAAATATCCTTTATAATAAATAAAATTTTATTATACTTCAATAATAGAAACATATTCATATATTTATCACCATATATGAGTTTTTATGACTTTTTATTAAACATGTACTAACAACACTATGTAAATTTCTCATTTTGGGTAATAACCACTTCGTTTTTCATATAAGTTTTGATTTTTTATATTTTTTATTCTCTTAAATTAATAAGGATTTAATGATCTCTAGAGTTAAAAAAATGATATAAATATCATATATATTCAGTATATATGTATTTATAATAGAAATAGTAAATTAAATATACCATTTATTGAGATGGTAGGCCATACGTACGCATGAATGTGGTTTTCAATTTTTTCCGTATTGAATGATATAAAATTATATGATATTTTATAATGATATAATAATTTTTATGTGGTATAATTTACACATTTTATTTCAACTCATCATTTATTATTTCTATTTATAGCTTTAAGTAATCACATCACTTCATGAGGTGTTTGTCCATCGTACACTCGAACAACATTATCGTATTCTCACAAAATGGAAAGCATTAAGGTATGTGTGATAAAACATTAAAAAATCGTGAAATTTTTCTAAATATAATATATATCATATATAAATAGTATATCCATAAATATTCCCAAGCAAGAAATATTTTAATTAAAAAATGAATGACATTGGTTTGCAAAGCGCTTGTCCATCATACACATGAACAGTGATTTCATAACCCATTTAATAGACGTGTCTATGGTTGTAGGTGATAAACATAACATAAAAAAATCTTAGTATATAGAAAATAATTATGTTATTATATAATAATGATATAAAATTTTTTTTATGGGTTTTGATGAAGAAATAAAATATAAAGGTTCATGGATCTCCTCTCTTCTTATGGTCCCTCCGTTTGATTTTCACCAAAATCCTCCCTTGGATGGAATTTATTCCAACAGTAATGATTTTAGGGTGAGGGGAGGGAATTTTTTAATATATTTTTATAGTGATTTTTTGATATAAATGGCCTTAAAGGTTTGAATAGATTGGGAGTGGGGTGTAATTTTATAAGGGTGGTGTGTGGAAAACTATTAATCTTTTGATAAAGATAATTACACTGAAATTTAAAATATAGGAAAAGTGTCCAAAATTTGTCACATTCAAAAATTAGAAAATATATGGTCTAAATACTTCCATAAAATGGGTTTTGGAAAAATTTTGGTTCATTTTTAGACCTTATATTCTATGTTTAACTACTACGTAATCCTTTTTTACATTTTTCGCTACAATTAGTATTTAATTTATTTCACTAATAACATTGGTAAAAAATTAATTTTACCTTATAAAAGTTATAAATAATTGTTATTTAGTATTTTAAATTCAATTTTCTAATTTATAATCATATAAGTTAAAAATAATAATTTAAAATTAATCCTGTAGATGGGACGAGAAAGTGTGCTTTTAATGAGAAAATGTTCAAATGTTTTCATAGTTTTTAAATTTAATTTAAATTTGAAATTGATTCCAAATACCTAATTTGTATTACGACATGTAAAGTTTAACGATATAAAATTTAAAACAAAATTAAAAAAAATAATTATATAAATAAATTAAATGAAAAGTAAGCTTTTAATTAAAATTATGTTAGTTTCACTATTCATCAAAAGGTGAATGTTTTTAGAAAAATCCAAACAATTAAATAAAAGATAATTATAAAATTATGAATACATAAATGAGGTTTATTTTTTCAAAAAAAATTTCTATAATTTTCAATACTTAATTTTATTATTCTTCGCAAAAATATATACAAATAATTTTTTGAGGAAATATTATTTTCAAAAGAAAGAATAAATTTACAAAAAAATTTATATTTTATTATAAAAATGTTTCTTTATGTAAAACCATTATAATTAATAATTAAATATTATTTATTAATATTAATTTTTCTAATTCTTACATAAATATTATGATGTTCATGTTTAAATAACAATATTAATAATACAACAATGTTTTTTTTAAACACTATGTCATGTGTAATAGAAGAAAATCTAGTGTTGCATGTAGTACAATATTAGCATGTTTTTACATATAACACAAGATTAAAATGGTGTTGAATTAAATTTAATCCATCAATGAAATTTATTTTATTCGGAAGAAAATGTTCATAAAAACTAAGGGTGTTATATTCTAGCCCCTTATAATGAATTTCACCCTCAAATTTGTTACTCTGATATAATAAAATGAGGATACATATATCTCACCATATCCTCAAGATCCGACATAGCTTCCTCAAACTAGTGGTTTTTTCTATGATACTTTGACCAGGGTGGTATTATTTTTCATAACATTTTATGTACAATATAGAATCTTCACAAGTTGTTCCTTATGAAAAAAATATATGTCTGGCGGTAGGACCTCTGAGATTAGTACATGTGAAGGGTCAGGTACATACTTATTTGGTAGAGATACACGGAACATGTCATGGAATTGAGAGAGGTTAGGTGGGTTCACCAAGAGATAGGATACCATCCCGATATGCTCAATAATTTCAAAGGGACTGATATATATGGGGCTTAGTATCTCATTCATCTAGAATCTCATAACCTTCTTCCATGGAGAAAATCTTATAAATTCCTTATCATATAATTCAAATTACATAACATGTCAATGATTATCAGCTTAAATTTTACATCGACTCTGACCAGCCTTGATATGCTTCTTAATGGATTTGGCCTTCTATGTCATTTCTTTAATGATCTCTTGTCCTAATAACATTCTTTTTCTGTCTTTGTTCTATCATTTTGAAGATATATAATTGTTCCAATAGATGGATTCATAACTGATATATGAATTATTGAGTGATGAAACTGTTGTACAAAAAATAAATTAGATGAAGTTGTTGGTCACAAACACATTTGAAATTCAAATAGCATGATCTCAACATATACACTAGGGTTTGAATTGTTCTTCTAGACTGACCATTTGTTTGAGGATGGAAAGTTGCATTGAAACTCAATTTCATATCAAGAAATTTCTCAATACTTTTCTAGAACATTGAGGTAAGCCTATGATCCTGATTAGATACAATGTAATATAGTAAACCATGGAACATTATCCCTTCATTAATTTATATCCAAGAAAGTCTATCCAAAGATAATCCTTATCTGAATGTTTTGAAGTGTTCTAAGGATTCAAGGAAATCGACTACCACCCATATATAATTATTCCCATTATAGGTTTAGGGTAGTCTAATGAAAAATCCATATTGATGTTCTCCTATTTCATTTCCAGTATTTGTAATATACACAACATCCACTTAGATTTTTCATTCATCCTTAACTTGTTTACATACAAAGCACTAAGATAAATAACTGCAATACTTCCTTAATTACATAACCCTAGAAGTATTCTTTCAAATATTTATGCATATTTGTACATAGATGATGAATAGAGAATGATTAATGATAATATTTTTCTAAAAATTACATCTTCAAGTCATGTGTGGAAGGAATGCATACATAGATCCTAAACCCTGTCATCCCATCATTATCAGGGTTAAAATCAAGAACATTTCAATCCTTATTTTGTAGCTATACATGTTTCATCTACACCTCTTTAATCATCACTTGGATAGATGGTTCAACATTCAATTGTGCATGATATGATTTTCCCCTTCCTTCAGGATTTCTAGGTATATTCATTACAAATCCAAAAATATTGGATCTTTTATGATCCTCATCATGGATAATCTTGCATCATCCTTTCGACTCAAAGCATCAACCACCTTATTTTCTTTCCTAGGGTGGTAATGTATTGATCCATTGTAATCCTTTATGAGATCCAACCATCATCTTTGTTTCATATTCAACTCCTTCTATGTGAATATATACTTAAAAATTATATGATTGATATATATTTATCAAAATTTTATCCATAATGAGAAATCCTCCATATCATTAATTCAAAAAATACCACAACTAACTACAAATAACGAGTTGGGTAATTTTTCTCATGATTATTCAATTTCCATGAGAAATAAGCTATAAGATTATTATTCTACATAATATCACATCGAAATACCTTTTGGATTCATCATTATAGATTACAAACCCTTCTCCCCTACAGGGTAATGTAATCATAGGTGCACTGACAAAAATTATCTTTAGTTCCTTGAAATCTTAATGAAATTCATGTATCCAAAGGAACATGTCACCCTTACGTGTTAACTTGGTTAGAAGAATAGAGATTCACGAGAATGTATCCACAAACCATTGATTATATCCATCTAAACAAAATACTACAGATCTTAGTAATCATGGTTGGTCTGGGCTGACATTCAATAGCCTTCATTTTTTATGGATATACTGATATACCATCTATTTAGGTTATATATATCCAAAAATGAAACCTTTTTCATCCAAAATTCATAATTTTTAATTTTGGAATATAGATTCTACATCCTTAGTATCTCTAGTAAAGTTATAAAGTGGAATTCATGAACTTCTAATATTTGAGTAGATAAGAATATCATCTATAATGAATACAAAAAACTGATCAATGTAATTTATAAAGACTATATTTACTTAATCCATGAAGATAGTAGAAGAATTAGTAAGACAAAAATGAACCACTATATATTCCTAGTGTCTATAACATGTATTGAATTTCGTATTTGGTATGTACTCATTCTTTACACCCAATTTATGTTATTTATAATGAAAGTAATTCATGGAAATATATTTTGCTCCATGATGTTGATCAAACAAGTCATCAATAACGGGAAGTGGATCTTGTTATTAATTTTGATCTTGTTTATCTCGTGGTAATCAATGCACTAACTCATTGATCCTTAATATTTTTTCAAAAATAATCGGTTTACTCCACGTTTACACGATTGGAGCAATTAATCCCTTGTCAGGTTTTTCTGGGATTTTCATCAATTATTCAAAAAACTCAATCACGCCCATTCTATTGGGAGTCTTTGAAATTGGTTTGGTACCAGTTATGATTTATATTGATAATTCAACATTATGTTTTGGATTAAGAAAAGGAAACTCTTCATTAAAGGTATCAAAAAATTCAAGAACAATAGAAATATCATCAATGTTGAGTTTTTCCCCAACCATTTGAGATAAACAACAATTCAAAATGGGAATTATGAACTGTAAAATGGATTTAATCTTTGTAGGATGTTCACACTTATCATCACATTACTACAAGATCATAGGTTGGTTTGGAACAACAAAAATTACTTACCTTCCTTAACAAATGATATTTTGATAGTGAATATAAATCTAATCCATGCCTATGATGATCTAAAATCCATCGAGAGGAAGAATGAAATGATTTTTAGGAATCCCATTCTCTCAAATATCAACCACTTAGGAATCATAGACTAGATATGTGTTAATCTATACCAATATGGATTTTTACTACTAATTAAACATCTAATCATTTGTTTGGAATCTTGATACTCATAGAAAATTCTTCACATATGAATGAATGGGTAGATCAAGAGTCAAATAATACTTTAGAATGTCTAGAGTTAATGGTATGTGCACCTTTGACCATGTCAGTATCGCAAACCTCATCATAAATAGTTATCACTTGAGATTTCCCCTTGTACCTTGACATAAGAGGTTGATGATGTTGATCATCATCATTATACCTTTGGTTTGAGAATTATTCAACATAATACCCATTCTCTATAAACTTGAATCAGTGATCTGTGGGAGGCTCATTCTATGCATATTCTTATCTATTGTCTTCATTAGCTAAATTATTTCTATGAAATCAGAAATCAAATACCCAATTAAATTCCCTCCCACACTTAAAAAATTTACTAGTCCGCCAAATAAAATATCTTCCATGATTCTTACCACACATAGTGTATGAAGGAAGTCTCATATTCTTTTCTCAATGGTTCTTTTATGTTCCTTTAATTTACATCGTACTTTTATTGACAAAACCATGAGTTTAATACATTATTCCAACATGAATTTTCACCATTATTTCACATTGTGCAATATCTTTATAGATAATGAAGTCTATTATCTATAACACTCTTCTATGATTTGGTTTTATTCCATTGAAATTTCGTTCAACCATACATTCAAGATGGATGATAATACCAGATGAATACCTCACTAGTCTTGAAAAATTATCCTCATAGGTACCAACTAAATCATCATCCTTTTAAATTATATCAATAAAAAATTTCTAGATAATTATACATTGAATAAAAGTAGTTTTATTAATCAAAAATAAGTTCATGAACTCATCCCAATCCATGCATTCAATTTCATCATGTTGCATCATATTCTTAATAATAGTTTACAATTGATCTACATCACCTTATGAATGGTAGAAATTCAAAATTAATTTTTTCATTTTCTCAAAATTTGATAATGGAAAATATATTTTTAGTGGTACTAATCCATTGTTCAGTGACTAGTGGATCATAAGACCAAATAAATGAAGGTTGTAATTGCCTAATGAAGGACTCAACATAATGATTTTGACTCCTTCGCATGTTTTCATGTCCAACATGATTTACACATTAATAAATTTGTTTTAGAATAGTGATGAGATTTTTTATTTCAACTTCAAATACATTTTTATTATAATAAAACAATCATTGAATTTTTCACCATACATAGAATTAAAATGGTTACTTCTAGTTCTTTTCATTTACTAAAACAAAAAACTAAAAGTGAGAATCAATAATCATAGTGGGAAGCCACACAATCATGGAAATCGCTTATAGAATGTATAAATTATGACATCATCATTAATATATGAATCATATGGTTTAGCATAGGTCATTCATATATATATTCAAGTTGAATACTTTATTATGGTTTGTAAAGAGATTTGGAATTTCCAAATCATATCCCACGAGAGTGTCAAACTAGGTGTGCAGCTAGGCCCATCATCGTGCACCATTTCCCGATCAATTATAGCTCAATAAAATGTTTTCATGGTAGTTTACCCAATCTTAATCTATTCTATATCCACATCGACCTATATAATCTATACATATATTTATTTTCTGGAAGCCACTCACTCCACCCAATACTAAAACTCAAGGAAATTTTCCTATACATTAACTCATCATTAGGCTTATACTTATACATGTCTTTAGGAATATCACAATGGGTTTTTCATCCTAGTTTCTTATAGTTAACTAAAACTTCACCTATCATTTCAACTATAATGACCTAGGATTATATTACATATAAATTAGATCATTTTTTGGAATATTCATTACATTATATAAGCTCATTCCTGAGAACCATAATAGTTTAGATCCTTTGGAAACATGGGAACATTAAATTTGTAAATAAGTGAGCTAAATAATATCCCAAAATTTTCTTCATAACCAGAACCATTCATAGAAATATCATACATAATAAATATATTCATAAAATTGAGAAATAAAACATAAGAAAAGATGATCTTAGATACTCAGTAAGGGTAAAAAATGGAGATACATAAGCATAACATGGACATGAGGGTATGATATCCGGAGAATAACATTTGAAAACCATACCCTACATATCAATGATTATAATCATGAGTCATGAAATAATGATTTGTAGTTCATAAGACATTAATCATAATGGAATCAAAACACAGGATCCATGGGAGCATAATACATAAAATTTGATGCATAAATATAAGCATAGAAAATAATTTATATATTAGTCAAGGATCCCTACCAATACCATCAGAAAAAACAAATTCATTTATTGAACTAGATTCACTAACCATTCCCTACATGTATTAGTAAACTATGTCCACTACATGTTTTATCTATGTATTACTAAACAAACATCAATCCCCATTATGGTCATTTATATCTCATGATATATAAATATTTACCCAGTGCATTGGATTGAGATAAAGGTCCCACCAATCACATAAGGAAACACATAGTTATGTGTTCCAAAAGATCCGAAACCTTCCTAATATCAAAAAACAAAAAATAAAATGGGTATCATAATCATTTTTCATATATTATCTTGTGGTAAAGAGACATGATTCATAATCATTTCATCATTTCATAACACATGTAATGAAGCGGGTTTCAAAAACATTTTATCATGATATAAACCATGGAAGAGAGATAGGTGTCATAAACATCATTTCATAAAATGATGAACCATTATGATAAATAATATGAATGTTATTCTTGGATCATATCCCCATTAAAGATTAGGTAACACCAACATATTCCATTTTAGATGGAAAATAATTTTGAATGATCATTTAAAATATTTCTTGAAGAAAATATCCTTTTTATTTTTAAAAAATATTTTTAAAATGTAAAGAATTTTGAAATTTTTTTTCTTTGAATATATATCTTAACACATATAATGGATTCATTAATTAAGTGATCGGTCATTGTTTTTCAAATTCTGTCCATGTCGTACACATTAAGAAAAGATTTATTTCCTAATATTAGTTGAAGTCTAAAGAGACTTGATCAGAAAATGACAAGAATATTCACCCACAAACCATTTTTTAAAAAGGTAAATCATGGGTATAAATTTATTTTAAAATACATACAATAATATTGTTATCTTTTCAAAAAAATTTTGAGAAACATGATTTTAGGGGGAATGATATTTCTAACCAAAGAGAGAAATAATGTTTTATTTTATTAAATACATTTCATTAATATCATTTGACCAAAGAGAGTAAAAAATCATACCATTACATGAAGATGTAAAGAATAAATATATTCAAAGAAGAATCATGAGAGTTATTTAGATATGGATCATAATATTTCATTAATGGAAGCATATTTGTAAACAATCTTCATAAACGATGAGATTGTCGTAATAAACTCTTACCACTTTTGTAACATGAAATCATAATTACAATGAGATAATGAAATTACATGAAATGTAAAATATCATTAAAAATAGTATATTAATGATATAAATTTACTAAGGGGAAATATATACACCTCATAAATGTATATAGGTGTATAACATAACATGTGTCTCAAATAAGGAAAATTGAGCTAAAATTCCTTTATCTTCAGTCCTGAATCTCATTATACTCATTTAAAAATAATCTATAATAAATATAAGTTTATTATAAATATATAATAGAGATATACTCATATATTTAATTGAATATATGGTTTTCTTATGCCTTTTAATTAATATTTTATTAACAATACCATGTTAATGTCACATTTTGGTCAATAATTGCTTTTTTGTATATGTTTTTTTGTTATATATTTTTTCTTAAATTAATAATGATTTAATCGTATCTAAAATTATAACCAGGATATAAATATAATTTATATCCAGTATATTTTTATTTATAACAATATCTAAAATATATAAATAGAAAATCAAATATGCAATTTATGGAGACCGTAGGTTATACCTACTCATGAATGCAATTATCACTTTTTTAGATTAAATGGAAGAAAATTATATGATATTTATAATTATATAATAATTTTTGTGTGATATATATCACATATTTTTATTAAAATCACCCTTAATATATTATAGTTAAATTTTGAACCGATAAAAGTTCTTCACAAGGCGGCGGTCCATCGTACACATGAACAACATTATTGTCTTCCAAAAAATGGAAAGCATCATGGTATGTGTGATATAATAATTATATAATAATAATAACATAATAAATATTATATATATTATATATAAATAGTATTTCAATCCTTATACTATACTATTAATTGGGATAATATAAATATGAATAAAACCAGGTTGTGAGGTGGTAGTCTTCCATTCCATACACACGAATGTTGATTTTGTAATCCATTTGATAGATTTTTGTGTTTTTGTAGATCATAAACACAACATAAAAAAATAATAGCATATTTAAGAAAATGTGGTTATTATATAATCATTATATAAAAATAATTTAAGTGGTTTGAAGAAGTAATAAAATATAAATGCTTTTTGATGAATGTTACCTATTCTTCTATTACCTCCCTTTGGATTACACCAAAATAATTCCTTGATTTGATTTATACCCAATGAAGGATTCTAGGGTGAGGGGAGGTAAGTTTGGAAGATATTTGGGTTGGTATTATTTGATCAAAATGGATTGATATGTGTGAAGATAGGGGGAGTGGGTGGCCTTTTATAAGGGATGTGAGTGGAAAACCTGTAAATTTTTTAAAGGGAAAACTCAAACAATGTTTTTCATATGTTATAACTTTAAAAAATAGCTAAAATTATAACCTTATAAATTATAAGGTTGATATATACCTAGAAAATGGGTTTTGAAATTTTTTTGGTGATTTCTACACATTATATTCACGTTTAACCACAAAGTAATATTTTTTTACCATAATAAATGTGATTATTTTTTAATTGCTTTCACTACTCATTTTGCTAAGAAATTAAGTTGAAAATATTATAAATTAAAATTTTATCATATTAAAAATATTGAATCTAGTTTTTCAAATTATAATAAAATAATTTTAAATGATTAATTTAAAATTAACACAGCAAACATGATGAGAAATCGGGTGTTTAAAGGGAAAATATTCAAAAGTTTTAATTGCCTTCTTATCCAATTTAAATATAAAATTAAATCCAATGACCTAAATTAGATTTAAATATTCCTAATTGAACTAAATTATATTTAAAATAAAATTAAAATATAATCTAACTTTAAAAATAAATTAAATGAAAAAGATGTTTTCGATTTAAATTAAGTATGTCTCACTGTTGATAAAAAATTTAATATTTTCCAACAAAAATCTCAAAAATTCACTCTACTATATTTTTGAAATTATGAGTTCAAATAATAATTTTATTTCATCAAATTAAATTTCTAAAATCATGAAAATTTTATTTTGTAATTGTCCACAAAAAGACATAAGATTAAAATAATTTTTGGTATAATGAAAGATTAATTTCGAATTGTGTGCAACACAATCCATCATAGAAATTTAATTTTATTCAAAAGAAAGATAAAAAAACTGGGGGTGTTACAATACACATAACAAAACTGAAAATATTTTAGTTCTTTAATATATACTATTAAATTAGTCATAAATTAGACCAATTAAAATTCTATAAATTAAAATTGGAAAAAATTATAAATTATAAAATATAAAATGGTAAATTTTAGATGCCCCTAATTTTCAAGAATTTTTTCCCATACTAAAAACACTATTGAATATATATATATATATATATATTACTAAACCAATTCAGATCATATAAAACCAAAATATAGAACCCGAAGAGGAATTATTATGAATAATGAGTGAATAAATGAAGTTTTTTTATTATTGTATATGTGATAATTGAAATAGTAATGTGACCATTGGAATAGTAACATGATCGTTATGAATAGTAACATAACTGTTGGGAATAGTAACATAATAATTAGAATAGTAATTTTCCCTAAAAATAAAAAATATTGACATAAATAATATTTATCCTTAGTTCTATATTATAATATAAATATTAAAATTTTAAAAAATAAACACCATGCTTAAAAACACAATGAAAATATATCCATATTAGTTAAAAACTATAATTTAAAGTACTCTATATAAATAATAATTTTTTCTAATAATAAATAAAATTACCTATAATATAGATTTATTTTTATAAAATGAATATTACTTTTAAAAAATCATATAAAAATTTTCAGGGTTATTTTTTTGATGATTTTATGAAATAATTCAATTTTTGGGTCAATAATAAAAATTATGTTTTTCACAAAACAAGTGTATCTTAAATTACATCATAGATGATGTAATAATGGAATAATCAATTCTAAAATAATAGGACCAAACATTATATATTTAATTCATAAATGAGTTATTAAAATTCAATAATATTAATTTCAAAAACTAAAAATCATTTTCCATAACCTAAATAAAAAAATAATACCTTAAAATGATAATTTTTCTTTTTTCGAGTTTTGTTTTTAATAAGAAAATGACTAAAAATTATAAAAGGGATTTAATGTCTTAAATCCATTAATTAATATTTATATATGATTATTGTTTCAAAAAAAACATTGTTACATTTATTACCTTTGATATCTTATTTTATTCTCTACTTGATTCTAAATACACCCCTCTCCTCAAGTATAAATAACCCCTCTCCCTTCCCTTGGAAAATAACTCCTCACTTTCCATTAAAATACCATTATCCTCCCAAATTCTCCCTCTCAGGCCCTATAGAATAGTTAAGTAAATTTTTGTTGTAATCCAACTATAATCATAAAATTATTTTTAGGATCATGAAAGAGATGCTACACCGAGGATTAAGTAAGATTCAATTAATTAGTCTATTTTTCTTCTTTTATTTCTTTTTCACCATCCCTTTCAAAAAAACTGATAAGATTAATTATAAAGTAAGTTAACATTATATTGATGATTTTACCCTACTATAAGTATCATATTTAATATATATATATATATGTATATATAATTTTCAGATATCCTTTCATGCTCTTCCGACAATGTCCCGTCAAAAGTCAGTTAACCAACTATAGAGACATCACCATATAAACGCTTATAACCATCATCATAGTTGTATATTTTGAATTATATATAATAAAAAAACATGAAATTACATGTATTATTCTCTATTAGAATTAAATATACTCATATATAATGATGATGAACACAATTAGTGAAATCACAACATAACTATAAAGTTTAATGAAAACATGATATCAAAACAATTCACATTTAACCAAAAGTGTTAATGAATGGTATCTAATAATTATAATTGATAAATAATTGAAATAGTTAACATAAATCACTTATATAAATATATTTTAATAATCATAGTATCATTATTTAGGAGGTGGAAAAGAGACAAAATAAAGATGGATTTAAGGTAAGATAATTCTCAAACCCAACTCTTTTTCTTTGGGTTATCCCTCCTTCATGACATATTTGGCGTTAATATTCCCTTTTTATGATTTAAATATCATTTCATTATTCTTACCTTTACTTTAGAGGATATATATTTATCCAAATTAATTTTAAGATAAATAAAAATATTTTCCAAAACAACACTTCTTTTCCAAACTCATCATTGACATCTCTTGAGTTGTTTCTTTATCTCTCAAGAATGATGAATATTATACAAAATATTTCATTCCATTTTAATTTTTGGAACCCAAATATTATTCATGAAATCATGGTTGATGAAATCCTTATGAAACTCATTCATTTCCATGGGTAAATTCATGATCGTGGTTGTATAAGGTTATATTTGGAATTCTTAATTATGTAAATATTATAATGTGATGGGTGGGCTTGGAATTATATACCTCTTAAATGCATGTGTAAATATGATATATCTCATGAAATAATGTGTATTATTTATGAACATGATTCTGGATTTCTTCATAATTTGATATTATTATTACTTTTATATGTTATTTTGGAACATGTTGTGAGCTTTGTTCATAACAATGTCCAGTATTTGACCACCATAACAGGATGTTTCATTTTTTTGCATTTCGATATTCTATGCCTTTTTCTAGTGTTTACCTCATGATTTTGGTTATAATAAAATGATTATGATATTATGATTATTATTATTCACATCCATTTATATTGATTTATGTCCCACATTCATACTCATACTAGGATTTTAGCTCACCCCTTTTATTATTGTATATTGTCAGGAGACAACATGTTCTAATGAGAAAGTTTGATATCAAAAGGATAAAGAAGAATGATTTTAATAATATTTATGTTTTCTCTTATATAAAGTGATATATGGTCCTAATTTATATATGATACTAAATGATTCAATACTTTAATGTATAACTATTATGTTGTTTATCTTTAAGATGATGTAATAGTCATGTATGAAAAAGTAAGGTCACTATAGATGGTCCACCACAAGGTAGAGATCAACAAGAAAAATAAAAAAAGTATCATGTATAATTGAAAAGAGATAAAATAATAAATCACAATGTAGATGAATAAAATACATCCATGAGACAAATAATGATAGGATATAAGGGATAAAATAAAATATAAAACACATAAAAACAAGGTCGAAGCCTCCATGTGGTCATTTATCAAAAAGAATTTATCCCACAAATGATGTGATCCCCCTAGAGTTATCTACGAACTATATGAAACACTTCCCATTACCCAAATCCTACTAAATAATGTCTACAACCACCGAATAGATAAATTTGGGTGTGTAACAGATCCCAGTGTGATACCAGAAATGAATCAATACAGATTCAATCACTATGTAACTATTACTTGAATATTAAAAAAATACGTTTACAAAGATATTTATATAAGAAAACCATTTTATAAAGCTTTCTTTTTCTTCTGTAAAATGTATTTCATATTCAAATACATAAGAAGAATAATGTAAATAATAATGAAACACATCTACAACTAATCAAAACAACCATATAATAATAGATAACATGGTGATAATATGTGCATGGTACATAGTGGAAACCCTGATAAAATAGTTTGTATGGGGAGTTCCATGTCTACAGGTAAAATTGATAAGACACACATGTGAGTATATAAAATATTTTACTCAAATGAAACCATAATTAAAAAAAAATATTGTGTTCTATCCAATGAGAATACATAACTAGGAATAACTTGGTATATTATGTCAGAAAGTGAATACAAATGTACCATGTCCAGAAAAATAGTCTTCCTCTACCCTTCTACAAATCATGGGAACCAATTAAAATATATTTGAAATATAAGGTTCCAATTTTTTCCCATATTCCTTATTTTCCGAAAACATATAATTAATAATTATCAAATTTTATGAAAATATTTTCCAAGAAATGCATCACTGCTACCATGACTAAAAATCCATTATAGAATGAAATTCCTAATTTTTTGTTTTCATAAATCACATGAAATACATCATTTTTTTGATGAAAATATCATTCAAAAAAGTCATTTACTACCAAGGTGAAATGAAAAAAAAACAAAAAAAAAACATCTAAATTACTAAATTATTCTTAAGTAATATATTAATAACTCTTGGTATTTTAAAGTTTAGCGATACTATATAGAAGAACCTACTATAGTTGAAGCTAACTGTTTCTATCACTAAAACTGTCAATGAAAGGTCAAGGATTAATTCCTCAATACGAAAAAACCTTCAACCACACTTAATGAGTTCCAGTGTAAAATAAATAAAAATTATCTTAGAACACATCTTTTGTGAATACTAATAATAAAGAGAGTAGTGATAGTTTGGTTATTTAAGAAAAATAAAGTTCCTTTATCAGTTGTAGTATAAAAGTTCCACAATTAAAACACCCATTTAGTTCATTATATTAATGATTTATTAAATGATAAATTTTTAGAAACTTTTAATATATTACTTAAAATGATTAAATGAAAAAAAGAACTGATCTTACCATATATATAGTTTTAAAATATTCTTAAACAGCATTACAGGCCATCCTGGAGAAGTGGGAAAAATTATTACTTTTTTCCTAAACAGATCATTACGTAAGTGTAACAATTTTTTACCCTTATGTAGCACTTATCAATCATATAAGGGTAGATGGTCTCTATAAGGACCTAGCCTTAAACAATACATTATCTTTAGTTAAATCAAGAATTCACATTGAGGATCTTATCAGGTTCAGAGCTTTATAGAATTAGGCCATAACTCATACATAAAAACTCAAATATTAAAAAGTAGACACTTCTACTCACTATCTATTTTTGCACAAAATAAAACTCTTTAAAGTAAAATATGATTTCTTTTCATGATACAAATCTTCTTTGAATCTTACTTTCTCTTACCCATCCTTATGCCCTATGAAAAACATTTAAAAAATGTAGAGTGAGCATAAAAATCTCAGTAAGGGATACATAAGGAAATAAAAAATTTTAGTATTTCAAAAACATGTAAACCAAGAATACTTTATCATAATGTAATACTTTTCACCTTTAAGAAGTAGTAAATACACTTCACCAAATATAAGCTCATTGCTTACATTTTTATAATCAAAATATCACTTTAAACCCCATAGAAAGAAACATATAAAATATAAATGTAACTTGGGAAGTAATCATACATAAATGGAATAACCATATGGTAGAATTTCACACATATCACTAAATTAAATATTCATACAGCTAGCTTCCATACCCAATACATTGGAGGTTACAATGCAACAACCCATCCTTGGTTTATCATAGAACCACCCATCTTTGGTTTATCACGTAACCACCCTATAATGTCTTAGACATTCCTGGTCCATTACTTTGTCAAGTTATGGTGTTCTAGGTCATCTGTGTTGGTTGAAACGTGTCATCATGGTGTCATCGATCGGTGCCCCCGATTGGTCTCACCGATCAGTTCCACCCATCGTCTCACTGATCGGTGTCTCACTAGTCGGTCTCATCGATCGGTTCCACCCATATGTCTCACCGATCAGTCTCACCCCGATCAGCTCCACCGATCAGATTCACTGATCAGATCCACTGATCAGCTTCACCTATCAACTCTACTAATTAGTTTCACTGACCAGCTCTACTGATCAACTACACTGATCACCTCAACCGATCGGCTCCATCGATCAGCTTCACTGATTAGCTTCATTGACCAACTTCACCGATCCACTTTACCAATCATCTTTACTAATCAACGTCACCGATTAGCTTCACTGATCCGCTTCACCGATCAGCTCCACTAATTAGGTTCACTGATCAGATTCACCGATCACCTTCACTGATCTTCTTCATTGATCTGCTCCACCAATCAACTACACTAATCAGATGTACCGATCATCTCCACCAACCAGTTTCACTGATCAACTTCACTAATCAGCTTCAGTGATCAGCTTCACTAATTCAATTCACCTATCAGATCCACCGATCAATTCCACTGATTAGCTTCACTGATCTGCTCCACTGATCCGCTCCACCGATCAACTCCACTGATCAACTTCACCGATCAGCTCCACAAATCAGATTCACCGATAATCACCACCAATCATCTTCACAGTTCATCTCCACCGATCAACCACTATAGAGTATCAGGTTTCTTTCTAGTTTCCCTCCCTTAATGCCTCCTTTGACCATAAAACTTATTAAAATCCATGTTTCGAGCAGTTTTAATCCGTTTTGAAACCCAATAGTCATGCCTTCAAATTCCAAACTATCAGGAGCAGTTTAATAAATGAAACGTGTGGAACCACCCACCCATGTGGTCAAGCCACAAACTATTTTTCAAGCGCTTTGAAATGGAATATCTTGTATCTCTTGGATTGGACCGTTATCACTAAGATCTTCTTCGTCGGTATCTTTTTTTCCCTCTGGATGCACTTTAAGTCCTTCCTCATGAGATGAGTCGTGTTCCTATTCTATAGCCCTTCCTTCTCATCATTGGATTCCTTGGAGTTCTTCTCCTACAAGTCATGCATCCTCAATTCTTTCCTCAAGGATAAAACTTCAATCCTTGATCATCCAAGAAGGGGTGTTCCCTTCGTCTCTCTTTAACTATGCATCATGTGGGGTGGGTATGATGATGATCTTTTGGGACGTAGATGAAGCCAGATTTAATGAAGATAATGAATGAACCTTTTTAAAGAATAAAGCGGTGGAAATAATTATGTTGACATTTCTGTGTTACCTTTTTTTATGTTGTGAATTGTTTGGGCTTATGTCCACTGAAAATCATGGTTGTTAGTGTCCTTTAATGTGCTCTAATAAAGCTCAGTTTTCTGGATAATCTTGTGATTTAATGGCTGTAACATAGAAAATGGTTAATCACATAAACTTGGTTGATTAAATGGATGCTCAATAAATAAGAGCCCCTATGTGATCACCCATTTTAATCAAAGGGAATGAAGGAACTTAAGGAATAATGTGGCTATATCTAAAATATACCTTTCTCTATTTTGGTAATATGCATGGTTATTCTATTTGATGGTTGTGGGGTGATGTGGATTGGAATGGAACCCCTGGATGTGAGGTTTTTGGTTTTTAAATTTGAGGTCGTGTGGAGTGTGGAGCCTATATGTTGGGGCTTGTTTTGGTCTCTTTACATTGAGGGATATCATAGATCCCTTTTGATATTGTGACATTACAAGAGAACCGAGTGTGAATGCTTAAATGTCACTTGGATGTTTCTTTTAGTTGTTGTTTTCTCTTGGGGCTATGCCTGTTAGTTTCCCAGTAGTGGAGGAATTACTTTAAATTGAATCACTTGAACAGTATAACGAGAATGGGTATGATGGGGAATTGTTTCTTTTCAGAAAACAGTTGTTCTCTGGTTGTGGTTTTTGTTTAGTTGTGCATGTAGGGATAACATCAAGTGTAGTTGTGTACATGTTGGATGTATGTTTAGAAACCCTTATGTTGGGATGAGTGCTTGTTTACGTATATGTATAATATTTAGTTCTTTTGTTTCTTATATGCACCCCACCCATGTTGAGAACTTTGTGTCGAACACCCCCATTTAATGGGGGAGGGTATTTTTCCCAACATTTCTATGAGTGGATGGTTATTAGCTCCTTTTCTACACCCTCTCCTAGGTAGCCTAAGACTCTTAGAGTAGGCTTTGACGGACTATGGTTCATTATGGACCAGAAATCTTCGGGTAGGGTGTGTTGTGGTGGTTGGCCCTGGTGTGTGCAGGAGGGTTTGTTTCCCAAGTGTCTTTGGTATGAGGCCCAGGTGTCTTCGGGCATGGTAGTGGTAGTTCTGGATGAGGTTTCTTTAGGTGTGGTGCTGGTTGTTGTGCCCCAGGTGTCTACGGGTGGGGTGTGTGGTTGTGGTGGCCCATATAGTTATGGTTGGGGGTGGGATAGACATGTGATTGTGATGGCCCATATGGTTGTAGTTGGGGGTGATAGTGGGACTGCAATGGAGTTTGTGGGGGAGGTCTAATGCATAGGAAGTCCTAAATAACTAGTGGGAAAGTAGTGAAGGGTACTCAAATATCTATGTGATATTACAATTACTTTTCCTGACTTGTGTTATTTGGGGAGTGAGCCTTGGTGAGGCTTAGTGTATAGTTTTCTTGTTAGTTGTTTTAGTTACCTTTTTTCTCACGGGGCATTAGAATTTCTCCTCATTTGTGCACGAGAGATTTTGGTTTCCTTACTGAGTATACCTGTATACTCACCCTATGTATATAAAACTGCTTTTAGGTTTCCAGGGGGACTTTGAGGACTGTGTGGACCTTACTAGTTTGAGCGTCAAGATTGATCGTTACTGCTTTTCTTTTCTTTTGGTACTTTTATTCAGATTTTTCTTGTACTTGTACCGGTTTATTCTGAACATGAATATAGGAATGGATTTTTGGCTTTACTTTTACTTTCATCTTTTGGAGTTGTTTGTGTTTTACCATCTTATCTCCTGATCTTGTTTCACAAAAAGGGTAATGCCTTCTATACTACTTGAGATTCTATACCCTTGGTGCTAGTCGACACTCCAGGGCATATTGAAGGAAGTACTGATGGGTCATTATCTCTCTTTAAAATTGAAGAAGGGTATGGCAGTTTAATGTCTCTTCCCTTATCTTGGTGAAGGCGGGTTATGACACACCCGTAAAATGTCTATGTACCATTATATAATCCTAATACATAATAGATTGAAATTATCAACAATTCAATCATAATATTTCATTTGTAATCACAAGAAATAATTTCATGACACTGAATTTTTCAATCCATTTTCAAAACCATTTTCAATAACAAAATACCCAAAAAGGAAATAGGGGATTTATTTTTTCCTTTTAAAAATATTAAGGGTTATAGAGAAATCCAAATATCGAATAACTGTTACAGTGGTGGAGAAGTCGTTATTACTGTATATGTTTAAGTCATTCCTTTTCTTATTTAGTAAAATGATCCATATAAAAAAGATTAATTTTGAAGACCTTTGACTGAAATTATAAGTCAAGGGGTTGATTATAGACCATATAAAAGAAGGTGTTGTATAGTATCAAAATTTTCCTCAATAAAAGGAGATTGAGATGAAGTCCCTTACAAAGATAATATCATTATATTAATGATAAATCAATGAAATAAATATGTGTGACAAATATAAATAAACCCAATATAAGTTTCAGTGTAAAATAAATAGAGTTCATTTACATATATTCTTTAAAAACAAAACCAATGACATGAATATTTAACTAAATGAATGGATATTGAGGTAAGATTTCCCTTTCCTTGAGTCGAATTGTTCTCATAAAATGTTTATTTACCTGAATAACAAACTTAGATTAATTTATAACTTCTTTAGAACCTTTTTCAAATTTATTATTCCTTTTATATAACTTTGTATCATGTTATAAAAATTACAATAATATTTAAGTTCAAATTGTACATTTTTTAGATATTTGATACTTGATTCAAAAATGAACTTGTTTTGATGTAAATTTTATATGTGGTCAAAAGTAAATCATCTCCATAGTAGTATTAATAATTTAAATATCAAATATATATAGTATATATGAATTTAGAATAATCCACAATATTTGGAGATAATAAATGAAATGCATCGTTAATGGAGACGGTAGGCCGTACGTATGCATGAACACTATTTTCTTGCATTGTTCATATTAAAAGAATTATAATTAAATAATATAAATGTATATTATAATATAAGTATTATATTAATTTCATATATGTCTCATAGGTTTGATAAAATCATCCTTTATATATCTCATGTATAGTGGGAATGATTCATAACACTCTGAGGGGGCGACAGTCCACACTTCGTCAAATGAAATTATCATATATCCACAACAAAAAAAGAAGAAAGTTATGTTCTAAATAAAAATTACCGAAGAATAGAGAAAATTTAAATATAATATATATCATATGTAAAAATAGTGTCCATTAAAAAGGCCACCATGAGTGGTGGTAGGGGAAAATTGAACAATCATCATTTCGTGATGCAGTAGTTTGCCGTACACAGAAATAATATGTTCGTTACCCATTTAATGGAGGTGTGTGTAAGTGTAGATATAAAACATATCATAATAATATCCTAGTATATTTATGATTCTATTTTTTTTGTAATCATAAAATAATAAGAGTTTAGGGAGTGGAGAATGGAAATGAAACTAAAAGAATGAGAGAAGGCGTTACCTCTTAATCGGGTAACTTCTTTTGGTTTATACCAAGAGGCTTACTTGGGAGGCTTTATTCCATAAGGAAAGCTTCTTGTATTAGGGGAGAGATTCTAGGAAGATGTTTTTGAAGTTATTTTCTGAACTAAATGGTTCTTAAAGTGTTATTATTAGAGAAGAGAGGGCACATTTTTATAGGAGATGGAAGGGGCACCCTTGGAAACTGTTAAGATATTAAATTAATATAAATTAATTTTTTAATTAAAATGACTTAAAAATTATATATATATATAAGATAAAATTATTATATTTATAAATAATCTCATCCAATATTTTTTAGACATGTAATGATTTTATTTTAAACCTTATCTTTTCAGTTTAATCTTAATTATTCTCTTTTAATTTTAATAGTGGTAACAACATTTTAATTATTAAGAGGGTATTAATTTTACATATATGGGTAAAATTTCACTTAATTGGAAACCTAATGAACTTCTAGACCGTATAATATTCACTTTGTGATTTTAGAAGATTTTTAGGATTTCCAATTAATAAAATAAATTAATATTTAAAAAAACATCAATTATGTCAATTTTTGCACTATTAATTTAATTGAATTTAAATAAAATCCAAACATAGGGATAACTTCGAAAAATTTTTTAATAGTATTATAACATTTAATATTAACCTATATAAATAGTGGATGATATAAATTATGTCAAATAATATTTATTTTAATATTTATAATATCATTTATTAGATTCCTTCATTAATAAAGAAATCACTACATCAGCACTGTGTCGTAATTAAATTTAGTTATTTAATGTCTAAAAATTAAAAATAAAATACCATGATGTATTAAATTGTTTTATATTTCTAATTTGTATTTATAGTTTAATAGATCACTTATATAAACTCATATTAATTTTTTTTGTAAGAAGACATATGTTTATAACATATTTTCCTTTACATTAAATTTAAAGTTATAAGTGTCATAATAACTCCCAAGTGGCTTCCAAAGGCTAAAGTTTCATTCAAATAGTTCTATGGATCGTCCATATCTCATAAAATAATATTAGAACCCATGTTCGGGTAGTTTTATGTTATTATAATATTATCTTTACCCTTATTTACCTGATTTACCATTTATCCGTGGTAAATAAAAATAATTACTAATGTTACTATTCAACATGTCAAAAAATAAAAGAGAAATATTTACATAATTTGTTCCTTATAATTCTAAATATGGAATCAATTTTTTCAAATTCAAAAACAAGAAATTTGTAGAAATTAATTTAAAATTAATCCCCATTGTCAAAATTAGAAAATGGGGTTTTTAAAAGTAAAACCCATCAAGAGATTGATGTGGGTTTATATATAATTTCAATGTGAAATGACTTATAATAACCAAAATTGGATTAAATTATATAAAATTAATCTAAATATACTTAAAAACCAATTCAAATGATAATATATCAATACAAATAAATGAAATGAAAAGGCAGTTTTGAATTAAAATGTAGTATTTTTCAGTATTCATTAAAATATGAATTTTATAAGAAAAATAAAAAAATTTCAACCAAAGTAAATTTTGATATCTCTAATCCAAGTAAGAAGTTTATTTTTTCATATATAATTTATAAGTGTCAAAAACTATATTGAAAATGGGTTTTTCATCAAAAGGTTATAAAAATGCATTTTTTTTTGAAAAATACTTCTTTTATGCTTAAAATTGATTTTTTTCATATATCTTATCTAGAAAACATATAATATTAATTTTAAATAACAAATTGAGTTTATATTTCATTAATATAATTCAAAAAGAGTGATATTAATTTATAAACATAATTATTCTCATTTAAATAGATTTTTATAAAAATACATCCTTTATATTCAATTGGTTTTTATTTCCATTTATAATAACTTTGGTAACCAATTAATCATTATATAAACATGTGTAACCCATATTTTCATTCTTCAGTTAATACTATTCATTCCCTCCATTCTAATGGATAGATTATAATGGTATCATTTAAATAATTATATTTAGTTGTTTGTTTAAACTCGATGTAGTGTATCATATATGCTATTGAACATAGTGTTTCTTTCTTAAAACTCATGATGTTACAACCTTCACCCTTTACTAAATTTCATCCTACCAATTTGATTTTGGGGTCAATAATTAGGGTATGAATTTTTGAAATACCTTTATTGCAATCCCATATTAGAGAAAGGGTTAATAAAACTACCACTTTAATGGAAAGAAAGAGAAGTACAAAGGTCACCCGAGATAACACATACTAGGATTCCATTTAGGAAAACAAGGATATGGAAGAAGAAATAAGTTTCAAGTTCTAATGAAGTTCGATAGAAAAAATATCAAGATAAAGTTAACAATCAGAAAACCACAAACTTGTGATGGGTTAAATAGTCTTTGATTTCACAATAGGAAAATTAAACAGAAAACGTTTTTGTTTTAAGCTTCTTTTCATAAAGTTGAGGAATTTATTTACAATAATAACTAATAACATAAGGAAACATACTTACTTGTCACGTAGAGTTTCAACCCTTAATAAATTTCTACTACAAACTCATCTTTTCTCTAACCGATTTGTATTCAAGATGATTTGGTTACACCTAAAGCACTAGAATCAACTTCTAGGGAATAAAATAATCCACAAAAGATTAACTATATATTCATCCTATCTTGAAATATTAACAAAAACCAAAAAGTTTAGGATAAAATCAGATAATTATTCCAAAATAATAAACCATTGTATGAAGAAAAAATACTCTTAATCTCCAAAATTAAAATGTAATACCCAAATCCCAACATAGACTATTCCACAAATAACATTTCTAAAAATTCATCAAATAATCTAAACTAAGATTGAAACCCCAAATTTAGAAGGATTTGATCAAACAGTCTTCAAAGATAAATTTTAACATTTATATCTAATTAACACCGATCAATCATAATGTCTCATACTAAAAATTAAATGCCATAGTAATCACCAAGATATGTTAACCATTTCTATAAATAATTCAAATCACCATAATCCCAAAATAAAATAATATATTCTTATAAAATATAATTCAAAATTTACTCATCAAATAAAATCCCAAAGTATTCCATTTTCCTCGATTATATAGGGTTCCCAAAATAGTGAACGTCTTACAAAATAACATTTATCACTTAATACCCAAATCATTTTCCAATACCAATGATATCCATTTGATAAGACATAAGTTCAAAAACCAGCTTATTATTATTCCAATAACTCATTTAACTAAAATAAAAATTCATACTAACTAGGGACATCATGTAATCCAGTGGTAGGTGATTCACCCTTATCGACCTTCGGTCATGGGTTTGATTCTTGCAGCCTTGCCAGACTCGATGGGTTGTCACCCAACCTGTGAGTTTTCCTTTTTCTAAAAATATATAATTATTATAATATTGAAAAATATTATAAGGACCTAAAAAATAATAATAACATGTTTTAACATTAATGGTTATTTCATACCGTGCATTTTCCAACCCAAAAACTAATAACCATTAATTTACTCAAAGGTGAATGTCTCAAATAAATACCCTTAGTCACCTTAAAATTTCTGATCATAAAGCCTCAAAATGGGTTTCTAAGACATTGAACTTATTATCAAACTTAAAATTATGAACCTATGATCATATCCCCAACTCTTAAGAAAACATCCTAATCTCCAAAGTTGTCTAGACCATCCTCCAATACCAACTATGAGACACCATCCTTAAACGTTACATAATCTTGAGTTAAATTAATAATTCTCATTGAGGATATTTTCAGATTTCGATATATAGAGAATTAGGCCATAACTCATACATAATAACTCAAATATTTAAAAGTAGACACTTCTACTCACTATCCATTTTTTTCACAAAATAAAACTCTTTAAAATAAAATATGATTTCTTTTCTTGATAAAAATATTCTTGACTTATTCCGTTCTATTACCCATCAATATGAACTGTGGAAAATATTTCAAAAACTTGGGGTGAGCATAAAAATCTCAGTAAAAGGATAAATAAGAAAGGAAAAACGGTTAGTCTTTCAAAAACATGTAAACCATGATTACTTTATCATAAGGTAATACTTTTAACCTTTAAGAGGTAGTAAATATACTTCACTGAATATAATCTCATTGATTACCGTTTTTTGTAATCAAAAGATCACCTTAAAACCAATAGAAAAAAATATAAAACATATAAAGGTAAATTGGGACATTATCATACATAAATAGAATAAACATACGGTCATCTTCCACACATATCACCAAATGGAATAGCCATATGTCCAACTTCCATACCTAATGAATTAGAGGTTATAACGTAACCACCCATCCGTGGTTTATCACAGAACCACCTGTCTTTGGTTTATCACGTAACCACCCATCTTTGGTTTATCATATAGTCACCCATAAAATTTCCATGTACCATTATATAATCATAACACATAATAGAGTGCAATTATCAATAATTCACTCGTAAAATTTCATTTTCAATCACAAGAAATAATTTCAAGATATTGAAATAGTCAATCCATTTTGAAAACAATTTTCAATACCAAAATACCCAAAAATAAAATAAGGGATTTATTTTTCCTTTTAAAAAAATTAAGGCCTATAGAGGAATCCAAATATCAAATAACGGTTATGGTGGAAGAGAAGTCTTTTTTGCCACATATGTTTAAGTCATTTCTTTTTTCATTTAGTAAAATGCTCTTTATAAAAAGATTCATTTTGAAATCCTTTGACAAAAATTTTAAGTTAAGGGGTTGATTATACACTGTATTAAAGAATGTGGTGTATAATATCAAAATATGCCTCAATTAAAAGAGTTTGAGACGAAGTCCCTTACAAAGATCATATCATTATATTAAGGAAAAATCAATGACATAAATATGTGTGAAAAATATAAATACACCCAATATAAGTTGTTATTTAGTGTAAAACAAAAATATATCATTCAAACATATTCTTGGAAAAACAAAACCAATGACATGAATATTTATCTCAATGAATGGAGATTCAGTTAATATTTCCCTTACATTGAGTCTGACTTTCCTCGTACGTTATGTATTTTTTTGAATAATAAAATTAGGTTCATTTTTACATTATTGAGAACATTTTTAATTTTTATTATTCCTTTTATATCACTTATTACCATATTATAAAAATTACTTAACTATTTATGTTCATATCCGACATTTTATCGATATTCGATACTTGAGTAAAAAATGAACTTCTTTTTATTTCAATTAACTATGTTGTCAAATGTCCATCATCTCCATAATAGTGTTCATGATTTAAATATCATATATATCTAGTATATATTTATTTATAATAATCCATATTATTTGGATATAAGAAATGAAATGCACCGTTCATGGAGACGGTAGGTTGTTCGTACGCATGAACGCTACTTTCATTTCATTTTCATATTAAAATAATAATTATTAAATGACATAAATGTATATTATAATACCATTATTAAATTAATTTCATATATGCCTCATGTATTTAATTAAACCATCCTTTATATGTTCCATGTATAGCGGGAATGATTCATACAACTTTGAGGGGGTGGTAGTCCACACTTCCTCAAACAAAACTATCATATTTACACAACATGGAAAGAATAAAGGTGTGTTCCAAATAAAATTTATAGAAGAATATAGACAATATAAATATAATATATATCATATGTAAATATATTTTCTATTATAATGGCCACCACGAGAGGTGATAGGGGAAAATTGATTAATCGTCATTTCGTGAGCTAGTAGTTCCCCATACACATGAACAATATATTCGATACCCATTAAATGGATGTGTGTGTAAGGGTAGATAAAAAACAAAGAATAAAAGAATCATAGTATATTTATTATACTCATGTTGTTATGAAATAATAAAATAAGAAGAGTTTAGGGATTCTATAATGGAAATGAAACTAAAAAGCATGATAGAAGGTGTTGCCTCTTAATCGGGTAACTTCTTTTGGTTTATCCAAAAGGCTTCCTTGGTAGGATTTATGACTTAAATGGAAGCTTCTAGTATTAGTTTAGGGATTCTAGGAATATTTTTGGGTAGGTATTGGATGAAAAAAGGGTTATTGAAGTGTGAGTACTAGAGAAGATTGACTACCTTGTTATAGGAGGGGGAAGGGGCACCCTTAGAAACTCTTAAATTATTAAATTAATATAAATTAATTTTTAATTAAAATGGATTAATCCTGAAATATTTAGAAGATAAGATAATTAATGTTCGAAATCCTCTCATCCAATAATTTTTATACATTTAATGATTTTATTTTGAACTGTTTCTTTTTGGTTTACCCTTAATTATTCTCTTTAAATTTTAATTGTGGTAACAATATTTTTCTTATTAAGAGGATATTAATTTTACATATATGGGGTCCATTTCCCATAATTTGAAACTAAATGAACTTTTTGACCTTATAATAGAAACTTTTTTATTTAAGATATTTTTAGGATTTTTAAATAATTTAATAAATTACTATTTTTATAAAACATCAATTCTGTCAATTTTTTACACTATTAATTTAATTCAATTTAAAAGAACTGTGAAAAGCGAGATAAATTCAAACCAAAATATTTAATAGTATTAAAAAATATAAAATTTACCTAGAAAAATCTTATATAACATAAATTATGTCAAATAACATTTATTTTAATATTTATAATATCATTTATTTAATACCTTCGTTAATAAAGTAATCATTGCATCATCATTTTTTTAAAAAGGAGTGGGGAAAGAACCTTTTTATTGAATCATAAAAAGTGTGTGGAAAAAAATATAGAAATGAAACTTCAAAAAATAGATCAATACTTCCATCATGAGGTCCCAAGATTATTTCAGATCTACTTAGCGATACCTTTTTCTTAATCCCACAAGGCCCCCAAATCCATTTTGCAGCCACAACTGCGTCCCTGACCTCTATAGTGAAGAGCCTCCAAATCTCACGCTTTCTAGATAAGAGTTTCAATGTGTGTGTTTGAGTTTGATATATCTGAAAGATCTTCATTCATTATCGCTGGTGGGGTCGAAAGAACGGAAAAAATAAAGTCCATTGGATCGCCTGGTATGCTCTCTGCCAACGAAAATCTGAAGGCGGAATGGGCTTCCGGGACCTTTCTCTTTTTAACGATGCTTTGCTGGCTAAACAAGGTTGGCGTATGATTAATAACCCATCATCCCTATGTACGCGAGTTCTACAGGCTAAATATTTCCCACATAAGGATTTCTTGGATTCCCATCTTGGCTATCGACCCTGTTTTCTCTGGAGAAGCATTTGGGGTGCTCACAATCTTCTGAGGAAAGGACTAGGCTGGAGGATTGGGAATGGTTTAATGGTCAAGATTTGGACTGATCCCTGGATTATTGATTAGGCAGGCGCGAAGGCATCATCCCCTATTTATCCAGCCTTTGAACATGCCACAGTCTGTTTTCTATTTGAAAATCAAGGGGCGGGATGGTGTCTGGAAAAACTCTATTCGTGGTTTAATGAGAGGGACATGAGAATTATTCTGAGTATCCCCTGTGTGGAAGACGCAGGGCCAGATCATCTCTACTGGACAAACGACACCTCAGGAGAGTACACGATGAAAGCTGGCTACCGGAGAGCTCTCACTGCTCAAATTACAGAAGGAGATGCGAGGCCCTGGACATCAATTTGGAAGCCTAATGTTCCCCCTAAAGTCCGCTTTTTCTGGTGGCATGTGTGCACCGGTATCCTTCCTACTAAGAGCCTCCTAGCCTACATACACTTTTCAAACGACAACTCATGCCCCTTCTGCCCTTCTGTGCCTGAATCCCCTCTCCATGCTCTCATTCAATGCCCCGGGGCTCAGGAGGTTTGGAATGACTGGGGATCTACTACAGAGCTATCCCTGGACGTCACCTCAGATCTTACCTCTCTCCTGATGCGATGGTGCTCCTCCTTTTCACCGGCTAAAGCAGGCGCCTTGTGCATTCTGACTTGGATTATCTGGGATAGGCGGAACGAGGCCATTTTCAATCTTTTTCGGAGGCCCCCCAGATTTTCGATTGACCGGGCATCATCATGGATTGCGGTTTGGCAGAACCACCCTGAGCAGCAAAGACTATTCACCCCCTCTCCTCATTCCCAACATTGGTTCCCCCCACCGGAAGGGATTATTAAGATCAATGTGGATGCCTCTCTCCCTAAGGATGGCCTAGTTGGACTAGGTTTGCTGGCCCGAGACAACCAGGGAAATCTTATCGCAGCCAAATACGAAGCACGCTACGCACTTTGGGAGTCCTCAGTCGCGGAGGCCGCCGCCATCCTTGCTGGGTTAAACTTCGCAAAATATCGTGGTTGGGATTCCATTCACATCGAATCTGATTGTCTCACCGTAATCAATTCCACCAATCTCACTGATGGCGGGCTTCAACCTTTCGGCTCCATTACTCGGTGTATTCACTCTCTGAGACAAGGATTCACATCCTGCAATTTCTCATTTATTAAAAGGGAAGCGAATGAAGCCGCTCACAAGATGGCAGCCGTTGGCCCTCCTTACGAGGATTTTCTCTGGTTTAATCATTTTCCATCGTGGTTATGCGATTGTATTTCTGCTGATCTCCATCATTAATGGATTCGTCTTATTTTTTCAAAAAAAAACTAGATTTCTACCAAGAGTCATCCAATTCATCATCGACAATAACAAGGTGTTGAGGTTTTACCTGAGTGAACTGTTCTTCGTTCTTCTTAGTAGGTTACTACATTGGGGAGGTCTTTTCTCCTTGGTGCACCACTTTATACAGCTTTGGGGTGTCTTCAACACCCATTTATTCATGTGGATGTATCATCAGATTCCCTTGTTCCTTGAAAGATCCTAACATCTAAGATGTGTTGACACTTGGTTTATCATCCACATCCTATGTGGGTTCAATAGTAGGATGTTCTATATGGGATAAAACAATATCCATTTGTAAATTACTATCATAGGCAGGTGTAGTCAAAGGGGAATTTGGAGACACAAGAGCTCTTAAAGATTCTCTTTCCGCATCTTTGTGGGGATCCAAGAGAGCATGAGTTTAAGTGGATCCTGCCTCCCTTATAGAAGAACCATTAGTTAAAACAGTACCCTCAATGTTTCTTAACATTGAGGGTTTTAGTAAACCAGGTAGTGGGGGAAGATCAGCTTGAACCCTCTCCACAATCTCAACCCATGATCTCTTGAATTATTTCTCATGTTCAGGACAAGTTATAAAAGCCATCAATGATCTAGCTATGCCAATGATTTGTCCTGGCATATAAGTTTTCACCTGAGTCAAAGGCATACCACTAGTGGAACCAGAATTCATAGTGTCATCATTCAATCTAGGCGTATTAGATTTATCCTTACTGCTAGAGGGACCAGGTTTTAGGTTATTTTTTTTAAAACATGAACTGTTGTCTTGGCCTTGCAATGAGAAAAAGTCACAGATTAAGGTTTGTCTAGAATTAGAGGCATCATGACCAATTACTTTACATTCTAGGCAGAACCTTGGAAAGTTCTCAGAATTAAATTTAATTATATAATGTCTAAAAATTATAAATAAAATACCATGATGTAAGAAATCCTTTTATATTTTTAATTATTATTTATAGTCGATGTTATCGATTATATAAACCCATATTAAAAAAATTAATAAGAAGATATATGTTTATAACATATTTTTCTTTACATTAAATTAAAACTTATAAGTGTCATAATAACACTCAAGTGGCTTCCAAAGTCCAAATATTCATCCCAATGGTTGTATTGGTCGGATATATCTCATCCAATTAGATTAGGACATGTTTTAGGGTAGTTCTATATTATTATAATATTATTTTTACCCTTATTTACCAAATTTACCCTTTATCCGTGGTAAATAAAAAAATTACTAATGTTACTCTTCATAATGTCTGAAAATAAAAGGGTCCTATTTACATAATTTGGACCTTCTGATTCCAAATATTGATTCCAATTTTTCTAAATTAAAAATACATAATTGGAAAAAATTAATTTAAAATTAGTTTCCATTGTTAAAATGAGAAAATAGATTTTTTTAAAAGTAAAAACCATTAAAATATTGACGTGCATTTATATCTAATTTCTATGTGAAGTTACTTTCAATGGCCAACATTAGATTAAATTAAAACAATTAATCTAACTATACTTTAAAAACAATTCAAATGATAATCCAACAATACAAATAAATTAAATGAAATGGCAGTTTTGAATTATAATGAAATATTCTTCAATATTCATTAAAATATTAATTTTAACAGAAAAATACCAAAATTTCAACCAAAGTAAATTTTTATGTCTTTATTATTTATAATAAGTTTATTTTGTCATATATAACTTATAAAAGTGTTAAAAACTATATTTAAAATGGGCTCTCTATCAAAAGGCCCTAAAAATGCCTTTTTTGAAAAATACTTCTTTTATGCTTAAAATTGATTATGTTCTTATATCTTGTCTAGAAAACATAAAATATGAATTTTAAACATAAAAATCGAGTTTATATTTAATTAATATAATCCAAAAATAGTGATATGATTTATAAACACATTTATTCTCATTTAAATAGGTTTTCATAAAAACACATCATTAATATTAAATTGGTTTTATTTCCATTTCTAATAAATTTGGTAACCATTGAATCTTTATATAAAAATGTGAAAACCATTTTTTCATAATTTAGTTAATATTATTCATTCCCTCCATTCCAACAACTAGGTTATAATGATAACATTTAAATAACAATATTTAGTTGTTTGTTTATGCTCGATGTAGCATATCATATATGCTATTGGACAAAGTTTTTCTTTTGTAAGACTCGGGGTGTTACAGTTACCCTTAAACATACTATTAAACAGATAGGTAAAACTTATGTAGTATTTAGAAAAGTCAGGATACCCTTATATAAATTTGGTTTACCATTATGAAATTTTGAATTTGAATTACTCTACTCTAGTTTACCATTACTCAAGTCTAGATTACACTAATGAAACTATGGTATAGCATTACATAAGTCCATATTACCCTTACACAAGTCTTTGAAACAAGTAAAATACATTTATTAAGCACATGGGTTTAAATTTAGCTGAGATAGTTACCTTATTCAAGTACCTTTTTTGTAAACCACTACCATTATGCAAATACCCTTATATAAGATTTTGAAATAGAATTTTACCCTTGCGTATAGGTTCTATGGAAACCCTACCACCATAAAATCCGAGATGGTGATTACATTATTATATTGGTACAAGATAAATGTATTATCCCCACACATGATCTAATAGTTTAGAAGTATTGGAAAACTAGATATATACATTATTACCATTTTACATTATAAATTAAAATACAACACATAGTGAATGTAAATATTCAACATATTTAAACTCATTCAATGGTTCATTCTTCATGAAACAGGGAAAG
This sequence comes from Viscum album, assembly GCA_963277665.1. Classification (NCBI taxonomy): domain Eukaryota; kingdom Viridiplantae; phylum Streptophyta; class Magnoliopsida; order Santalales; family Viscaceae; genus Viscum; species Viscum album. Next base: position 767,812,646 of record OY728137.1, read on the forward strand.
GAATAAAATAAAGGGTTATCTCAAATCATCATTAGATATTATATAAAGTATAATTTATCATGAGTAAATTTAAATAACAATATAGAAAGGGAAATAAATTAAATCATGTTTCATTTAGTGAATTACTTTATCATGAAATGAATCCATGGATAATATCAATCTAAAAATCTCATGGATAATAATAAATAAATTCTCAATAAATAAAATAAATAATGTTAGACATAATGATTTTAAAAAACATGATATATTTACTATCAAGGAATTTCTCCAATATAGTTTAATCAAAAGGTAGGTATTCACTAAAAACCAATTTAATAAGGATAAAGAACCGGTTTGTCTCATGACATCTATCAATGTATTGATGGGATATTTATAACTAGGGCCCACTATTGAATTCATTTCCATTAAATTACTCATATATTGAATGATAAATTTAAATCATCAATAATATTCCTAATAAAAAAATATCAAAATTAATTAATGGATTCAAAATATTTATATTTTACAAGCCAAATAATTGACATTAATAGTAATAAAATATATAGATTTGGTATATGGTTTATGAAATTATCATATTCACCGATATTATGGATATATAAGGTAAATATAATGTCCTATGAAAAATGATAATAAGAAAGGGAATGTTTCCAGAGAAAATTATTGACCACCATATTAATCATGATATGATAGATGGTCATAAAATAAACAAAACAATTTATAATTAATACTTTAAGATAATTTTAGAAAATGGAATAGAAAATTTTAATATATTTTTTAGTATATTTTTTCGTTTTTAAACCATTTATAACTTTTATAATAACCTAAATATCATAAAACAGTTATGGCAACATGAAATAATTTTAATGTTTCATATGTTAAAGAATCTTTGAATTCGACTTTTTATAATGAAATTTGAAAATAAAACTTCTAAAAATATTAATAAATATTCCTTTAAAGAATTTTGAGATTTCAAGGATATCATAAAATTTTATTAATAAATATTTTGGGTTAAATAAAAATGGCTTTTTTAAACCAATTTTCAAATTTAAGGATATGTAAGAAAAATATACCTGATCAAAAAGAGAAATAATATTATCTTTTCTTTAAAATATATATTTTCTTCATTGAAGATAAAAATAGAGGAATGGTTGGAAGAAAACATGTAAAATAGTTGAATATATAAATTATATGAAAATTGATGGAGTTTAAGAAATATATATTACAATGTTATTTCAATTAAAAAAGAATGATCCAAAAAAATAGATTGTAAAATAAATTCTTACCACTTTGGTAACTTTAATATTGTAACCCCTTGAATGAGTAATCATGAGTTAAAATTTTGATAACCATAAATTGATATTTATTAATGTTAAATATATAAATTGGGAAGATTATTATTCACATATAAATAAATAGGTTCAAAATACCAAATATTTCTCAATTGAGTGAAAATTGAGGTGAAATATCTGACCTAAAGTTCTAATTGAATTTTATGTGATTTTAGCCACTAATTTAATGAATTTAGATTTATTATAATTTTATACCACAACCATATAAATATACATAGAATCATATATGATACATTAAATTTTTTTAAAAATTACTCATTACATTATTAAAAGTTTCTCTTCTAGATATCAACTACTTCTTTTTTCATGAGAATTTTGATTTGGTAGTTCTTGTCCATGATCATTTATTATGTTCACATACTATCAATAATATTAATAATGATATAATATTTTACATTATATATATATATATATATAGGATCATTTATAAATGGTATATATTAAAAATGAATTGCATTATTATTGGATAAGGTAGGTCAAACATATGCATGAACGTTGTTTTCACTTTTTAAAGTATGGAATGAAAGAAAGGAAAATAATAATTCACCTTTAAAATATTATTATTTAATTAAATATATACTATATGGTAATTAAATATGTGTATACAACCATCAATGTAATGTTAAAATAAAAATAGAACACATTTCTTCTTAGAAGTTGTAGTCTACGCATATACACAAGCGTCATTATCATTTTTCTAGGGATTGAAAGGTAATAAGGTAGATATAATATGATATTAAAATTCCATAAGAATAACTATTTAATAAATATAATATATATTTATTAGTTATATTTTTATATGAATCCAATTAAAATTTTAATGAAAAATGAATTAGACTGCTTCGTGGAGATGATAAGTTGTACGTAGGCACGAGCAATGAATTAACATTCCATAGGAAGTAAAAGAGATTTAAAATGGGGTTTCCATAATATTAATATCATATTAGTAAATTTATGAAAGTTTGTTTATTATTTTAGGATGGGTAACACATATTTAGGGGATTTAGAAGAAGAAATAAATTTGAAAGTGTCTATAAAGGAGATTACATCTTTATTGGTAAACTTCATTTATATATCCTCTTAATGAACATGGGGTGTGTATTTTCAGAAGACCAAAAAATATAGAACATAGATAAAGTTTTTTAGAATATATATGGGTAGTGTTCTATTGATCTATATAGCTCAATATTTTCTAATGAAGAGAGTGAAGGGTTTCCATTTTATAAGTGAGGTGAGGGGACATTTTGGAAATTCAAGAAATATTATAATATAATATGTGTCTAACTTAGGTAAAATAGTAAAAATAATGACATGTATTATATGATAAGGAGGATATAATCCTTATATAATCATAAAATAAATTTTGGATCAATTTATATATAATTTTAATGTTTATCTTTTGGATTAACCCCATCGTTAAAAAAATTATATTGACCATGTTAATGAATTAGTTAATATAAAATGTTTATAATTTTACTTCTAATGGAAAAATTGGATAGTAAATAGTTAATTGAAGAAAATTAAAATAGTATATTATCCATAATTTCTTCTTTTAATATTTCTATGATTTTAAATAATTTTATATATATTAATTTTTATAAAATATCATTGATGACATTTTTGACTCCATTCATATGATTTGACATTATGTGCATCAAGACAAAGATGAAATTAGTATATAAAATTTAAAAATATTAATAATATGTTATATTTATTTATAAACTTGTGGAACTCAATAATTAACCCAAATTATAATAATTTTAATATTTTTAAACTCATTTATTTTATTTTTTTGTTAATTGACTAAATACAATTGAAGTGTTTCGTAAGCATTTATGTCATTATTAAATCACTAAAAATTTAAAATAACTTAATATAATAAAAAAATTAATTCATATTTTTAATATATTTTATAACTAAAAATATCCTATTTTTATACCTTTTTAATTATTATAGAGATATTAAGGTCAAGAGAGTTATATTTTGGAATTTTAACTAAATAAAATAAAATAATTTTCATTATCAAGGGAAAATCGATAAAATTAATATACTATAAGTTAGGATTAATATCTACAATATACACTCAACCAGTTAATTAATGTAATTTTTTTTGATTATTTTGAGAATCTATCTATTTCTATTAACCATATTTTATCCACTTTACCCTTGTTGATGTGACAAATATATACCACGATCACTATTCATAATAACAAGAAATAAAAAAGTGAACTATTTTTGAAATTTTATGATTATAATTAAAAATATGGAATCCATTTTATCTAATCTAATTCCTATATGTTATAAAAACTAATTTGAAAATTAACTTATAATATGTGAGGTAAAATGATTTTCTGGAAAATGTGTTTTATGATTAAATACTGACTTATTTTAAAATAATGTAAAATACTAATCACAATTTAAATAATTAGATTATTTTAAATCAAATTGATAATATATCAAATTAATAATAAATACAAAAAATGGAACTCTTAAATTATATTATTTAGTGACAGTATTTGAAAAATTAGTATTTTTTACTATTTTTTGAAAAAAATATTCATTTCAAAAAATAACAAAAACATCACACATATATAATTTTTACATTATGAATTAATAAATAACATTATTTTTGTGAAATTAATTTTTAAAAAGTGTAATTTAATTTTTATAATATTTTCTTAGAGTGGCAATAGAAACCATTTGTTAAGAAAATTTACTTTTGAAGCATATAATGACCTTTCTCTCATTCAATATTTGAATGAATGTTAATTCATTCGATTGAATGTGTCATCTACTTATTTTATTAGATTTAATTCATTTTTATAGAAAAATATATTTCCTCTCACAAAAAATTAATTGAGAATATTTTTTTCCTTCAAACGAATTTACCTTAACTTCAAACAACTAAAATTCAAATATAACTAATATATATATTTATAAAATAGCTCTTTATCCAATATACATATGTATATTTAATGTTCATATTATATTTTTATATATTTTTTCATATTTCTTATTAAAATTTATACATTTACTTCTCACTCATCATATCTATTGTATTCGAAATTCTTGACCTGGTTTCCATAGTTTTATTTTGGGTCATAGTCTTATTTGGGATCCCTAGGTATAATTATTTTATAGTTTTGGTGTGTATATATATATGTGTGTAAATTTACTACACTTTTAAATTTCATTGGGGTTTTTATATTTGAACCTTGTATTTTATTAGTGATTATCTTTGGTTGAAATAATTTATTACAATAAAAGTTTCATGGTTCCATTATGTTTGATTTTGTGTTCATCACAATATATCAAAAATAATATTTTTAAAAAATAAATTATAAGATATTGGCTTGTAATATTATAAACTCATTAAATTTATTGTGCACTCATAATATATTTTAATTAATTAAAGGTTCAACCTTTGTTAAAAACACACATCTCATATAAGGATAATAAAAAATCTTTTTAAAAAGTAAAGTGGGAAACATAATAATTACCGAAATACCACTTAATCATGTTCGTAGATAATTGGAAAATTGATGTGAAGAAAAAATTTATACATGGTGGAGAAAAATAGGATCCTAGAACAAAATATAGTGATAGAGTACAAGTTTATGATAATGTTGACAACCGAAAAAAACATAATTATTTGTTCAGTGAAAAGACCATTGATTCATAAAAACATATATGTTAATGTATAGAATTTTTATTTCAGGTTCCATTTCCTAATGTTAATATATTATTTTACTATCAAGATAGATAACCCATAAAAATATACATACTTAATTTATTACCATTTCAAAATCACAATTTCACTCTTTGGTTCTTCTTCAACCAATTTACACTTCATCTCATTCTCAATTAAATGAATACTCATGATGAATTTTTCATGATTGAATCACCAATATTAAATTTTAACAGACCTTAAGATCCATAAAAAATTACAAGTAATACTTCCTATATCTATATATTTACCAAAAACAAAATGATTAACACATGTCATCTAATATGGTCAAATAATACATTTATATTTAAATCCATAACAACAATCCCCTAAAATTCAATATAAAAAATTCCTTAAATAATTCGCATTGATACCCTTAAAAAATATGTCTGTCCAAAATCAGAATACTAAAATTTGGAAATAATGTCACTAAATTTCCCAAATCAATATATCATTAATCCTTAGACAATATAAATTAGCACTTAATGTCACATACCAAATATCTTAACACCATTATCGTATATTCCCCCAAATTATGGAATGAACCTAAAACACCATAAAACCTCAATGAAAACATATATGTTTCCAATAATTAACACTCTCCATACTCCTTAAATAAAGTCAAATATTGTTGAATATATTCTATAAATTCAAAAATTTAACAAACTTCATCATGTATAACATTAACCACGTTTTCATCATATCACAAATTAGTTTCAAGGACACCAATACAACTACACTGACTTTATCAATATCTATAATATCTTTTTCTGAACTAAAAATTATAATCTCATCATTGGGAACATATTAATGTTTATTTTTCCAAAAATCATTTGTTTTCAAAAAATACCCCCTTACCAAAAAATAAATTTCCAATCCCATGGTAAGATACATGATATATTACCAAAATATACTAACTCTTATATCTGACTGAACCATAATTACCTTAGCATCAATGATCATATTACCATATTGGTAATAAATAATTTCAAACTTATTTCCACAAAATTTAAAAGTTTTATTCCCCAAAAAAACATTCCACTAAAACATATAATAATCCAAAAGCTATTATTCCCATAAATGCCTCCCAAAATTTCGATAATCATATTAATATCTCACCGTAGTATACCAAAAAAGGGGTTTCTATGTTTTTAACCATTTCATCAACTATAGAATTATCATCCCATGGCACCTTAGGTTTATCTCATATCATTATAGAATATCATAGGATTACATAGGTTCTATTATATAATTAATTATAAAGGTTCATATATAAATTATAAATTAAACCATTCATATAACCCACGAGTGTCAAAATATGTGCACAATAAGTATAAATAAACATTTCACTATAATGATGGCCAAAATATAATCAACTAAATCCATTCAAGGTAATTAACTATAGATTGATCTATGCTAAAACCAAATCAACATTTGGTATCCATACATGTATGTATTTTTCAGAAAATCACATATTATTTACCTAACCAAATATTTTAAGATAATATCCAATAAAATCACTTATCCTCAATGCCAGTTATAGGGTTATGTTCCCTAATCATTGTTTTATGAAATCTAGTTCCAATCATATTTCAAAAATTCCTATGGTACCAATTGTAGAAACCCCAATTCCTATAATCGAGATATAGTGTTTAATTTTCTACATCAGTACAAGATAAAAGGGATCACACCATAAAAGATATACCAGTTTATTAGTATTGGAAAACTAGAAATATACATGATTATCAATTTGAAATAAAAAATTATAAAAAATAGTGAAAGTAATTTTTCTACATCCTTATACCCATTAAAAGATTCATTCTCTATAGCCTAAGGAAATTAGAAAAATAAAGGGTGAAATTAAATTATTAGTAAGGATAATTTAAAGTGGAAGATAATATATTTAAACAAGGAATACTTACAATGAAATGTTAAATTAACGATAAATATTTACATTTATTCAATAACATGTGCACAAATTTCATCTATGAATAATATATATTTATTAATATCACGTATAATAATAACTGAATTCTTAATGAATGAAATGATTAATATTGGATATCATGATCATAAACATCATTATATCTTCACCATTATGGCCTTGAACCAAGAATATTCACTTGATAGGAAGGTATACTGTTACATCCCAAGTAATTAATGAATAATATATATTCTTATCTATGTCTATTTATGAATTAGATAGTGTTCTAGAGGCTTAAAATGAGAATAAATACAATCTTAAGCATGAAATACACTAATATTCTTAAAAGATTATTTTACTGTCTTTTGATGGAATTTTTTTTTAAATCAACATTTTGACAATTTTATAAGCTCTATTTGTCAAAATAAACTTATTATTTATTTTTAGGACATTTAAATTTACAATGGATAATTTTTTGGTATTTTTCTGACAATGTTCATTTTTTAATAAATAGTGAAAAATACTGCATTTTACATAAAAATGACTTTTTCATATAATTTAATTATATTGTTAGATTATCTTTTTAATTTGTTTTAAAGTTTAAATAGAATATATTTTTACCATGTAATACAATGGTGGTCATTGGGATTAATTTCACTTTGGAATTGGGCATGAACAAGTGCCAAACTTTTCATAGATATTGTTTCAAAAAAAACCCGCTATTTGTTTTGACAACGGGAATTATTTTTAAATTAATTATTTAAATTTCTATGTTTGGAATTTGGTAAAATGGATTCCATATTTGGAATCAGAAGGTCCAAATTATTTAATTAAGACTCTTTTGTTTTTGGACATTATGAATAGTAACGACGATAATTATCTTTAATTATCTTGATTAATGAGTAATCGGGTAGTTAAGGAAAATAAAATAATATCATAATAATAAAAAAATGACCCCAACATGTGTCCTAATGCTACTGGTTGTTTCATGGCTGACCATGGGATTCCTTGTGCTAAACTTGGGGACCCCATGGAATCACTTTTGTGTGAAAGTGACTTTTTATCTTTTTATTTTTTTAAAGAAAGTTAAATATATCAAAGAATGTATCACCTGAGTAAAACATTTTTAATTTTGTCTACATAAATGATATTTTGGACTATAAATATTAATTGGAAATCTAAAAAGATTTCCTAAATCACGATATTTTTTTTATAATTTTTAGACATTAAATAAATTAAATTATTTATGACATCATGATGATGCAGCGATTACCTCATTAATAAAGGATTTAAATAAAGTAAAAAGATAATGTTAAAACTATAACATACACATGTCAAAGACCTATTGGATGAGTATATTTCGAACCCTTATTACCTTATCCTCGAAATACATCAATGTGGGACCTTTAAAATCCGAAACTCATTTGAAAATAAAGTAACCTTTTATACCTTTCCAAGAGTGCCCCTTCTCTCCTCTTATAAAAGGCCCCCACCTCTACCTCCTTACCCACACCTCTCAAGCCTTTGTCTTGGCCAACCCCTGATCATTTAGTCTCTCCACATCCCTATATTACTCCTAGAAGCCTCACTTTGGGAATAAGGCTTCCCAAGGAATCCTTTGAGCTCAAATCAAAAAGAGTTACCCGTTTTAAAGGTAGTGTCTTCTCTTGTGTTCTTATGTTTTATTTTGCTTCTCCAACCTCCTAAATTTTTTTTATTCATTTATTTTGTAACAAATCCAATATATTCAATATACAAGGATGTTATTGTAAGAAGTATTGGAGCTAAACTTACACACACCTACATCTAATGGTTAAAGAACATACTATTTCTGTGGAAGGTGAATTTCTGCCTCACGAAACGATGATTGTTCAAAACTCATATAACACCTTAAAAGGTGGCCATTAAGATGTCACTATAATTATATATGATATATAATATGTTTATGTTTTACTTAAGCTTATTTATTTTTCATTTATGGCATACCTTTACGGTTTCCATTATGGGTAAACACGATATCTTCATTTTAGGAAGTGCGAACTACCGCCCCCTCAAAGTGATTTGATTCGTTAATAGCATATATGGTACATATAAAGGATAGATTTAATGATATTATATATTATAAAATAATGGAATTATAATACTATTATGAATCATTATGTTTTAATTCCATTAAATATGAAACAGAAATAGAAGTAGCGTTCATGCGTACGTACGGCTTACCGACTCCATGAACGGTGAATTTCATTTCTTACCTCTAAATGTTATGTAATATTGTAAATGCATTTATATACTAGATATATATGCTATATATTATATCTACATCATGAATATAATTCTTGATATAATGGATATTTTACCACATGAACATCTTGTAATTATAAAGAGTTTATTTTTGACTCAAGTACCAATGATCGACAAAACGACCATTATTAACTTAAATAATTACATAGTGTTCATAACATGGTAATAAGTGATATAAAAGGAATAATGAACTTGAAAATGGTTCTTAAGTAAGTAGAAATTAACTCAAGTTTGTTATTCAGTACGTTAAAGAATGATCGAGCCAAGTCGGACCTGAGGTATGGGACTTCGTCTCAATATCCTTTCATTGAGGAATATTATGTTTTATACACAACTTTATTTTATACAGTATATAAACCCCTTTGACTTTTACCTTTATCCAAAAAGAATATTTTTATATGAAGAGTCTTACTAAAAAAAAAAGGGAATGTTTATGTCGTATGTATGTGGCGACAACGACTTCTCCGCCGCCGTGACCATTATTTGAGTTTCGGCTTCCTCTACAAGCCATACCTTTTTTTTAAATGAAAAATAAATACCATGTTTTACTTTTATTTTATTTTTGTATTGAAAATGGTTTTCATAATGTTTTTATATCAATGTGTTGTATTGATATCTTGTGATTGAAAAGTGGAAATGTTATGTTTCCTTTATGCATGTTTTATGTGATACGATTATGTTATGGTTCTTGGGAATTATTAAGAAGATGGGTAGTTCCATGATAAACTAAGGGTGGGTGAGCCCGATATATCTCTCCAATGCATTGGGTAACACGAAGGGGTTAAACGTTGAGGTTTCTCCGAAGAGATTTAGGGAATATACTGTGATGCATATTCCAAACGTAACCAAGAGGGTTACTCCCTACGTAAGAATGTTATGAATTACTCAAGTTACCTTTATGTATTATGATTTCTATGATTTATTCATGATTTGATGAGGTATGTTAAACTGTTTATGTTTTATGGGTAAAGTATGATTTCATTCTTATGTATATATGTACTCATGTTTCCTTTCCATATTTTTATATCCCTTACTGAGATTTTTATGCTCATCCCAAGTTTTTGAAATGTTTTTCACAGGTCTAGGGAAAGGTACATGATATGATGATAGTGTCAAGGAAGTGTCAAGAAAGAATCCATGTTTTATTTTAAATATGTTTACGTTGATGGGAAAAATGAATACTATCTTTTATTGTAACCACTTTTTTTAAATGTGGGATGTAATGCATGTTCTATGATATAATTCTCTAAAACTCTAAACCTGAAAAGATCCTCAATGTGTAATCTTGTAATAACCCATGATTAAGTAATGTTTAAGGCTGGGGCCTTATAGTTGGTATTAGAGGCCAGTTTAGATAACTTTAGGAGTTATAATTCTATTAAATGATTATCCAAAAATATTTTTTTATGGTCAAATTGAAATGATATAGCATTTGAAGATTACCATATTGCTTATCCTAAGATATTTCTGTGTTAAGAATGGGTTTTCATAGAGGAAATAGAACAGATTTTCTGGGAAGGCATACAAAGGGAAATGACCTTTCAAATCAGTATCCTGAGATGGTCAGAATCGGAACTAAATAGTTTGGTGCAGTGATGGCTCAGTTGACTCAGGTGAAAAATGTTGGTTGTTTTTATTGATGATATTGTGGTGTTTTCTAAAAGTAAAGAGGATAATGAAAGACATTTAAGGGTTATTTTGCAAACCTTGAATGAAAAGAAATTGTATGGTAAATTCAGAAAGTGTGAGTTTTGGTTGCAACAAATTTCTTTCCTAGGTCATATTGTTTCTAAAGATGGGATAACTATTGATCCTGCAAAAAAAAAAGGTTGTGGAAGAATGGCCAAGACCCACAAATGTAACCAAGACCCATAGTTTTCTTGGTTTAGCAGGTTACTACTAAAGGTTTGTTAGAAATTTTTCACGGTTATCTAGTCCAATGACTAAGCTAACTTGGAAGGGTGTTAAGTTTATCTGGACAAAAGAATGTGATGATTGTTTTCAGGAACTGAAAAGAAGATTGGTGAATGCTCCAATTTTGGCACTACCTTCTAGGAATGGTGAGTTTGTTATCTACAGTGATGCTTCATTGAAAGGACTTGGTTGCGTCCTAATGATGAATGATTAGGTAATTGCTTATGCTTCACGTCAGTTGAAAACTCATGAGATAAATTATCCTATACATGATTTGGAATTAGCTGCTGTTGTTTTCACTTTAAAAATTTGGAGGCATCATTTGTATGGAGTAAAGTGTGAAATATATACTGATCACAAAAGTTTAAAGTATATATTCACTCAGAAATAATTGAACATGAGACAGAGGAGATGGCTATAATTAATCAAGGATTATGATTGTACAATTCATTACCATCCGGGAAAAGAAAATAAAGTGGCTGATGCTTTGAGTTGAAAAATTAATGCTTCATTAACAATTTGCGTTTGGAACATGATCCTTTGGTTAAGGATTTGATGAAATTTGGCATAGAAGTTGTTGGTGCAGGATGCCCATCTATTTTGTTTTAGTTATCAGTGAAATCTTCTCTATCAGACAGAATCAAGCAAGCACAGAAGCAAGACAATGAGTTGCAGAAAAAGGTAGAGCTGGTTCAGAAGGGTAAGTTACCTGAATTCAATATTGATAATGAGTTTGTTTTGAGATTTGGGAAGAGATTGTGTGTTCCTTGTGATTCACAGTTTAAAAGAGAGTTGTTATGTGAAGCTCATAGTTCTTCATTTTCAGTTCATCCTGGCAGTACTAAGATGTACAGAGATCTGCAGGAGTATTATTGGTGGGATGGAATGAAAAGAGATATTGTTGATTTTACTGTGAAGTGTTTGACATGTCAACAGGTTAAAGCAGAGAGGCAGTTACCGAATGGGATGCTTCAGCCTTTACCAATGCCAGAGTGGAAATGGGAGAATATATCCATAGACTTTGTTGTGGGATTTCCGAAGACACCTCGAGGTAATAATGCAATCTAGGTTATTGTTGATCGCTTGACTAAATCTGCTCATTTCCTTGCCATACAAGATACTTTTTCCCTAGATCAACTTTACCATTTGTATCTTAAAGAGATAGTTAGGTTACATGGAGTTCCTCTATCCATTGTATCTGATCATGATCCCAGGTTCACTTCTAACTGTTGGAAAGGCCTTCAGAAGTCGTTGGGTACTGAATTAAATTTTAGTACAACTTTTCATCCTCAGTCAGATGGACAGTCAGAACGAATAATTCAGACTTTGGTGGATATGCTACGTGCTTGTTCTATGGATTATCAGGGAATTTGGGACCAACAACTTTCTTTGGTTGAGTTTTTTTATAATAACAGTTTTCATTCCAGTATACAGATGGCACCATTTGAGGCATTATATGGGAAGCGGTGTCGAACTCCAGCTTTCTGGGATGAAGTGTGTGAAAGGAAGTTTATGGGACTAGAATTGGTAGAAGAGTTGGTAGAAAAAGTTCAGCTGATACAGAAACACATGAGAACAGCTCAGAGGAGGCAGAAGAGTTATGTGGATAACCGGAGTAAGGATCTATCATTCGAGGTAGGTGATCATGTTTTTCTCAAAGTCTCACCATAGAAAAGTGTGATGCGATTTGGTAAGAAAGGAAAGCTGAGTCCAAGGTTCATTGGACCATATGAAATTCTGGAGAAAGTTGGATCAGTTGCATACCAAGTGGTTTTACCTCCGAGTTTATCTCAGGTACACAATGTTTTTCATGTTTCGATGTTGAGAAAGTACATGCTAGATCCATCTCATGTTTTGAGTCCAGAGGTAGTTTAGTTGGAAGAGAATCTATCTTATGAGGAACAACTGGTTCAGATTCATGATCACAGGGATCAAGTGTTACGAAATAAGGTGATTCATTTGGTAAAGTTTTTGTGAAAAAACCACATGATTGAAGAGGCAACATAGGAATCTGAAAATGCAATGAGGGCTAAATACCCCCACTTATTCAATAAGTAAATAAATTCCGGGGATGCAATTTTCTAAAGGGGGGATGGATGTAACATCCCAAGTAAGTAATAAATAATATATATTCTTATCTATGTCTATTTATGAACTAGATAGTGTTCTAGAGGCTTAAAATGAGAATAAATCCAATCTTAAGCATGGAATACACTAATATTCTTAAAAGATTGTTTTACTGCCTTTTGATGGAAAACCATTTTTAAATAAAACTTTTGACAATTTTATAAGCTCTATTTGTCAAAATAAACTTATTATTTATGATTTGGACATTGAAATTTACAATGGATAATTTTTTTGGTATTTTTCTAACAATGTTCATTTTTTAATGAATAGTGAAAAATACTGCATTTTACATCAAAACTGCTTTTCCATCTAATTTAATTATATGGTTAGATTATCTTTATAATTGGTTTTAAAGTGTAAATAGAATATATTTTTACCATTTAATCCAATGGTGGTCATTGGGATTAATTTCACTTTGGAATTGGGCATAAACAAGTGCCAAACTTTATATAGATATTGTTTCAAAAAAACCCGCTATTTGTTTTGACAACGGGAATTATTTTTAAATTAATTATTGCAATTTATATGTTTGGAATTTGGTAAAATGGATTCCATATTTGGAATCATAAGTTCCAAATTATGTAATTAAGACTCTTTTGTTTTTGGACATTATGAATAGTAATGCCGGTAATTGTCTTTAATTATCTTGATTAATGAGTAATCGGGTAGGTAATGAAAATAAAATAATATCATAATAATAAAAAACTGAAACCAACATGTGTCCTAATGCTACTGGTTTTCTCATGGAAAACCATGGGATGCCTTGTGCCAAACTTGGGGACCCCATGGAATCACTTTTGTGTGAAAGTGACTTTTTATCTTTTTATTTTTTAAAGAAAGTTAAATACAACAAAGAATGTATCACCTGAGTAATTTTTTTTAATTTTGTATAAATAAATTATATTTTGGACTAAAAATAATAATTGGAAAGCTAAAAAGCTTTCCTACATCTTGATATTTTTTTTTATAATTTTTAGACATTAAATAAATTAAATTATTTGTGACATCATGATGATGCAACAATTACCTCATTAATAATGGATTTAAATAAAATGAAAAGATAATGTTAAAACTATATCATACACTTGTCAATGACCTATTGGATGAGTATATTTCGAACAATTATTACCTTATCCTTTAAATACATCAATGTGGGACCTTTAAAATCAGAAACTCATTTGAAAATAAAGTAACCTTTTATACCTTTCCAAGAGTGCCCCTCCTCTCCTCTTATAAAAGGACCCCACCTCTACCTCCTTACCCACACCTCTCAAGCCTTTGGATTGGCCAAACCCTACTCCTTTGGTCTCTCCACATCCCTCTCTTAATCCTAGAAGCCTCACTTTGGTCAGAAGGCTTCCCAAGGAAGCCTTTGAGCTCAAATCAAAAAGAGTTACCCGTTTTAAAGGTAGTGTCTTCTCTTGTGTTCTTATGTATTATTTTGCTTCTTCAACCTCCTAAACTCTTTTTATTCACTTCTTTTGTAACAACTCATGTATCTTAAATATACTAGTATGTTGTTATAAGAAGGATTCGAGCTACACTTACACACACCTACATATAATGGTTAAAGAACATACTGTTTCTATGGATGGCGAATTTCTGGCTCACGAAACGATGATTGTTCAACACTCATATAACACTCTCAAAGGTGGCCATTAAGATGTCACTATTTTTATATATGATATATAATATGTTTATGTTTTACTTAAGCTTCTGTATTTTTCATTTATGGCATACCTTTATGGTTTCCATTATGGGTAAACACGATATCTTCATTTTAGGAAGTGCAGACTACCGGCCCCTCAAAGTGATTTGATTCGTTAATACCATATGTGGTATGTATAAAGGATAGATTGAATGATATTATATAGGATACAATACTTGAATTATAATACTATTATGTATCATTATGTTTTAATTCCATTAAATATGAAATATAAATGGAAGTAGCGTTCATGCGTACATACGGCTTATCGACTCCATGAACGGTGCATTTCATTTCTTACCTCTAAATGTTATGTAATATTGTAAATGCATGTATATACTGGATATATATGATATATATGATATCTACATCATGAATATAATTCTTGATATAATGGATATTTTACCACACGAACAACTTGTAATTATAAAGAGTTTATTTTTGACTCAAGTACCAATGATTGAAAAAACGACCATTATTAACTTAAATAATTACATAGTGTTCATAACATGGTAATAAGTGATATAAAAGGAATAATGAACTTGAAAAGGGTTATTAAGAAAGTAGAAATTAACTCAAGTTTATTATTCAGGATGTTAAAGAACGATCAAGTCAAGTCGGACCCGAGGTATGGGACTTCGTCTCAATCTTCTTTCATTGAGTCATATTATGTTTTATACACAACATTCTTTTATACAGTGTATAAACCCCTTTGACTTTTACATTTATCCAAAAGGAATCTTTTTATACGAAGCGTTTTACTAAACGAAAAAAGGGAATGTTTTTGTCGTACGTATGCGGCGACAACGACTTCTCCGCCGCCGTGACCGTTATTTGAGTTTCAGCTTCCTCTACAAGCCATACCTTTTTTTAAATGAAAAATAAATACCATGTTTTACTTTTATTTTATATTTGTATTGAAAATGGTTTTCATAATGTTTTTATATCAATGTTTTGTATTGATATCTTGTGATTGAAAAGTGGAAATGTTATGTTTCCTTTATGCATGTTTTATGTGATACGATTATGTTATGGTTCATGGGCATTATTATGAAGACGGGTGGTTCTTTAATAAACTAAGGGCGGGTGAGCCCGATATAGCTCTCTAATGCACTGGGTAACACGAAGGGGTTAAATGTTGAGGTTTCTCCGAAGGGATTTAGGGAATATACTGTGATGGGTATTCCAAATGTAACCAACAGGGTTACTCCCTATTTAAGAATGTTATGAATGCCTCAAGTTACCTCTATGTCTTTTTATTTCTATGATTTATTCATGATTTGATGAGGTATGTTAAAGTGCTTATGTTTTATGGGTAAAGTATGATTTCATTCTTATGTATATATGTACTCATATTTCCTTTCCATATTTTTATATCCCTTACTGAGATTTTTATGCTCATCCCAAGTTTTTGAAATGTTTTTCACAGGTCAAGGGAAAGGTACATGATATGATGATAGTGTCAAGGAAGTGTCAAGAAAGAATCCATGTTTTATTTTAAATATGTTTCCGTTGATGGGAAAAATTAATACTATCTTTTATTGTAACCACTTTTTTTAAATGTGGGATGTAATGCATGTTTTATGATCTAATTCTCTAAAACTCTAAACCTGAAAAGATCCTCAATGTGTAATCTTGTAATAACTCAAGATTAAGTAATGTTTAAGGCTGGGGCCTTATATATACACCAAAAACTTATTAAATAAGGATAAAAAACACATCCATCTCACGAGACTTGTCCTTACATCAAGGGGGTTTCTATAACTATGGCACATCCATTACGTCATGTAAAATTCATTTATTATATATTTAATGACCAATTTATATCATAAATAATATGCCTTATCAATAAATATATGTATTGAGTAAATGATATAGAATATAATTATTTCCCTACTTAATAAAATAACTTTAATAGTAAAAACATTATATATAGAAATGGTATATGATTTTGGAAATAATTATATCTATGATACAATGAATACAGATATTAAAAATAATTATAATGATTAATTTGAAATGATCAGAACAAAGTGAATGTTTTAAAAGAAACTTAATGACCAAAAAATTATTCAAGAGATGATAGATGACAATAAATTCATCATATGTTTATAAAAACAATTGTATTTTATAATGGAATAAAAGTTTAGAGAAAGTTTCAAATATTATTCTTGTTAAAGGGTTTTATTTATAAAACCATTTAAATATTTTAGAAAACTCTAATTATAGTAAAATGGTTATGGTGGTTGTAAATTAATCTAACATTGTATATGTTAAAAAGAATCATTCCTTTTTTTTACTTTTTATAGTAAATTTTGAAAGTGAAAATTTCAAAAAAAAATTATAAAAATTTCTCTAGATGTAATAACCTAGATTTTTCCCTAGGCCCTTCCTTTGTGAAAATCTAGTGTTGAGGTGTTCTAAGAGCTGGCGGTGGCTCATTTCAAGAGTTTTCCGAATTTCTAGTTTTTCCATCAGCATGTCAGTGCGTCTGTATGTTAGTGCATCGGCATGTCAGTGCGTCGACATGTCAGTGCATTGGAATGTTAGTGCGTTGACATGTCAGTGAGTCGGCATGTCAGTGTGTCAACATGATAGTGCATCGGTGAGAAGAGGGGCATCAACGTCAATGATTCAAGGGGTTGTTAGAATTAGTAGGTTAGGGTGTAGTAAGGTCATGGCGTCGGAAGGTCAGGGGGCAATAGGCCAGGGCATCGATAGGTCAAGGCATCGGTAGGTTGTTGCATTGGTAGGCCGTTGCGTCGGTAGCTCAACATTAATGGAACAACGTCGGAAGCTCAACATCGGTAGCTCACCCTTTGGTGGCTCAATGTTGGTGACACACCCATCAGTAAGTCCATTTGAGTTTTCTAGTTTTTCCAATGTTACATGTTTTTTCAACATTTAATGTTAATCTATCAACTCACAGTCGTCCGCTAGTCTATATCCACCATTTCCAAGAGTACTTATTAAATATCAATTAATTACAATGTGTGAATCCACCAAGCCACATGGTCAAGTCATGATTTGACTTTCAATTACTTTAAAATGGTCTCCCTGAATTTAGGATATGGAATCTTCTTTAGTCCGGATCCACACCTCCTTATTCCTTTATTTTCTCTTAGTGTGCCTAAAGAATTATTCCTGAGATGAGTCATACGCCTATGATGGAGCCCTTCTGGCTTAGCCTTAGGAGATTTCGTCCTACGCATCGCGCCATCCTATGTTATTAGCACAATAAGGAACTTTGATCCCTTGATCAATAGGTAGGGATTTTATTTTTCTTCTCTTTAATTGTGCATCACGTGGGGTAGGTATGTTAATGGATCCTTGTAAGGGACGATTGGATAATCTTCTTGAAATATAATTAAAAAAGTATTTTATATGATCAAAATATACCTTGTGAAAATAAAATAACGGTCAAGGTGTGGTTTGATGATGGCCGCCTGTTTTATTTTGTTATCTTTGATTGTTTTATGGTTTTGTGGTTATATGCCTTCTGAAAAACATGGTTGTTGGGGGACTTTTCTTGTGCAATGGTGGTGTTCTATTTCGTTGTGATGTTTTGATGTACATATGTAACATGAAATATGATTAATCACATACAATTGTTTAAATAAAGAGATTCTCTAGGATCAAACCTCTTATGTGATCACCTCGGTTATATTCAAGTGGAAATTAAAGAACCCTTGTCAGTTAAATTTTAATACAGTTAGTTGATGGTTGTGGTTATGTGCTGTGTGTTCTGGTCTGGGTTATATGGGCTTGGTATGTGGGTTGGTACATGGGGTGTATTGGTGTCTCATTATGAGAGATTGATTGATCGTGGAATGGATGAACCTGTAGGCAGCCGAACAACCTTTATGTTGTGTTGTGGTCACGAAGTGACATCGAGCATTGGGACTGCAGTGTGGTTATGGACTTGTTATGTAGTGGGACTGCATTGGGGATTAATTTTGGCAGTTGGAATGTAGTGATGGGTTATGAGAGAAGTAATGGAAGGTATCACTTTGAAGAAAAATAGTTGGAAATATCTGAATGGGGATGTGTAGTGGGACTTCAAGTCTAGTTTTGTGTTGATGTGTAGTGGGACTCCAAGTCTAGTTTTGTTCTATTATGCAGTGGGACTGTAGTCTAGTTTTGTTCATTTTTAGGTATGGTTATGGTTTCTAGTTTCCCAGTAGTGTTGAAATAATTTAAAGTGAATACCCTTAAATAAATAAATGTAATTTGAACAAAAAGGGGGTTGGGTTTATGCATGGTAGTAGCTATTGTATGGTTGTTCATATAGGGGTAGTAGTAAAAATAGTGCTGGTGTGGGCTTGTAGTCTGTTCATTTGAAACCCATAGGTTGGGGATGAGTGTTTGTTTACCTATATATATATAGATTTGTATTTCCTTTTTATTTCTATATACACCCCACCCTTGTTGAGAACCATGTGCCAAACACCTCCATTTTATGGGGGTGGGTGTCTTTCCCAACATCTCAGTGGGAGGATGGATGTCTAGTTACTGATTTTCTTCCTCACACCCTCTTTCAGATCTTTCCACTTTGGTATATTTCGGCGGGATGTAATTGATTGAGGATTACCATAGTCCAAGATTCTTCGTCCAAGGGTTTGTTTTGGACCAAGGGATCAGGTGTTTGAAGGCCAGGTATGTTTTCCCAAGTATCTTCGGGATGATGCCCAGGTGACTTCGGGAATGGTGTGTGGTTGTTGAGGACCAGGTGTATTTGGGTGTGGTGGTGGTTGTTCTGGACTAGGTTTCTGTGGGTGTGGTTGTGTGTGGTTGAGGGCCAGGTGTGTGCAGGTAGGTTGCGGCTGTGGGAATGCATGTGGGAAGAGTGGCAGTGTCGAGACGTCAGATCATTAGGAATGAGTAGTTAACCAGTGAGAAAGTGGTTTGGGGTACCCCAAATGTCGATGTTCTTATATTATTACTTTACTTTACTTGTGTTACTTAGGTGAGTGTGCCATGGTGAGGTTGGGTTGATTAGTACTCATTGGTAGGTTCTTTAGGTTATACTATTTTCTCACAGGGGCATTAGTATGTCCCCTCACTTGGGCATGAGTAGATTTAGTTTCCCTACTAAGTATACTTGTATGCTCACCCTACGTATATATAACTATTTTTAGGTTTCTAGGAGGACTTTGAGGACCATGCTGGACTTTACTAGCTCAGGCGTTGGGATAGATATTGTTGCTGCTTAGTTTCTTTTCTTTTGGTACATTATTTGGGAGTTCTGTCATACTTTGTATCAGCTTTACTTTTGAACATGCATGTGGGAATGGATTCTTGGTTTTACTTTTACCTTTTGTCTTTGGTGTTACTGGGATTTATCATCTTATCTCTCGATCTAGTTCCTTAAAAAGGGTAATTCCTTCCATTTATGTGAGATTATATACCCTTGGTGATAGTCTCCACCCTGGGGCCTACTAAAGGCGGGACCCGAGGGTTATTATCTCTCCTTTATCTTGAGGAAGGAAGGGAAGAGAACTTTTCCATCCCTTCCATCATTTTGGAGAAGGTGGGTCATGAAAAAATGGTATCAGAGGTAGATGGCTAAGAGATAGGATGGAGTTCGGGGTTAGGCATAGTGAGAATTGTGTGGGATGGTATGGAAACAGTGTTAGGCAATCATGGGGTATGAAATAGGCCAGGGAAGACCAAATAGGGCATGGGATTTTAGCCCCCCCCGTGATCTGATGTAAGGACTCTGGACCTACTGAATAACCAAGTGAGGCTATGAAGATTTTAGGGTAGAGACCCTAGGAAAGGTACATGCATCATAATGACTTGTATTCTTGTGTGTATTGGGTGTTTTGGTAATTTAAAATAAATAAAGAGTTGAAAAAAAAGATAAAAGTAATTTTTCACACTACTTGGGATTAGGAGTTCATTGTTTCTCCTTTCATCTATGGCACCCAGACATCGTCCACGAGGGGTACGAGTACTCGAGGCCTTGCATGTTGATATGGTTGATCGGCGGAGGGCTGATTGAGAGGGGGAGGAGGACCAGTGGTAGGAGATTCTTCATGCCTTCCAGCGGCAGACCTAGGCAAAGTACGAGGGTAGTATCTAGGACATAGAGATGGATAGTTGGATCGAGGATCTGGTGATCACTTTCAGCTTGATCTAAGCTTTGATAGAGTATTGGGTTACTATGGTAGTGATCCATATGTGAGGAGCGGCTTGTTAGGAGTGGAAACTTTATATCGGGAGAGGAAGGAGACTGATGTCTCATGGGATGACTTTGAGAATGAGTTCTGAGCAGAAATCTTTTCTTCCACAATGAAGGACAAAAAGAGTCAAGATTCTCTCTCCCTCCAATAAGGGAGTATGTCGATGAGGGAACTAGAAATCAAGATCAAGTATCTTCTTCTCTTTTCTCCGGATCTCTTTCTGGATGAGGAGTTATGGGAAAGATGCTTGGGGGAGGCACTCTGACTGTCTCTACACTATGTTGTTACTCTCTTTACTCTGCCGACATACATGGAGGTTGAAAAGAAGGATGAAGTATTAGAGAGGATGCACACACTTGGAGGTGTTCCATGAGAGGGGATCCATCTGAGTACATCAAAGGGGAAGGTCTTCAGCAACAAGTATCCAGCGACAGGGCCTTCCAGGTTTCATCCAGCAGGGAGTAGGCCTTAGCAGTTCCAGTTATGATCTCCCAATCCTCGCCCTTTCCCCATGGTCCTAGTACCAAGATGCTTTGTATGTGGTAGCCATGGGCATCTTCGAAATCAGTTCATTGTCTGAGTGAAGTAGAATGGGGGTGGTAAGGTTCAACACCCACATCAGTAGCAGCGGTTTCCAGATAGGCCTTTCCAGTAGCAGGGGCGGTGAGATCTCACTCAACCGTGGACGGACAGTGCCAGAGGAGGCTAAACTTAGGGCGCTCTTCAAGGACCTCGACCAAGGTGTGTTCAGGGAGGTGGTTGATAGCCGAAGGGTAGAGGGGTGGGGTGTTGGAAGTCGCATACTATAGAGGTAGCAGTTGGAGTTGGTCCAGAGATTGTTTGAGGTACGATCATGTTTTTTAGTACTCTTGTGTGTGATTTGTTTGATTCAGGAGCTTTATAATCATTTTTTAAACCCAGTCTAGCCCATGCCTTAGGTCTAGAAGTATAGAGACTTTCCATGCCCCTATTTTTGAGTACGCCAGTTGGAGGTCAGACCATCATGTTTGATGTTTTTTGAGGATGTATACTGATGTTGGGGCCGCATCAATCTATTGGGGATCTTCTTCTACTACAAATGCAGCCATACGATGTCATCCTAGGAATATACTAGAAATGTTTCATGTATGTTGTTATCGAATACTTCCGGAGAGGGGTCGTGTTTTCAAATATGGGTGGCCAACATGTAGCTTTTGTTGGTGAGTAGAGTTTTCAGGAGGAAAGCCGGTGTGTGGAGCCCCTTCTTTCTTTGATAGTCGAGTTGTCAGTGGAATCAACAGACTCAGATATGGTGGGAACTCCGTGGATTTTTACTGAGTTCAGTGAAGTCTTCCCTGAAGAGGTTGTGACTCTACCCCCTTGACATTATGTTGAGCATAGGATAGACTTACAATATGGTTCCTGTCCAGTTTCGATGGCTCCCTATTAGATGGATCCTTCTGAGTTAGGGGATTTTCATATTCATGTTGACGACCTAATGAAGAGGGGTATTATCCATCCAAGTGTGTCACTGTGGGGTGCTCTAGTCTTGTTTTCGAAGAAGGAAGATAGTGGCCTAAGACTATGCACAAACTATCGGAGGCTGAATCAGGTGATGGTAAAAAATCATTACCCCCTCTCAAAGATCGATGACCTTTTTGACTAGTTTAAGGGAGCATGTTGGTTATCTAAGATCAACCTGTGGTTTAGATATCACCAGTTGAGGATGATGGAGGGTGACACCTTGAAGACTACTTTCAGGATATGGTATGCACACTTTTAGTTCATGGTCATGTTGTTTGGTGTTACAAATTCACCGACTGTGTTTATGGAACTCATAAACTCCATTTTCCACAAGTATCTGGACCGGTTCTTGGTCATGTTCATCGATGACATCCTAATCTAATCAAGATCAAAAGAGGATCACGCCGAGTATCTAAGGACAATTTTAGAGGTCCTTTGACACCACCATATCTATGGAAAGATGTCCAAGTGAAAGTTATGGACATGAGAGATGAACTTCCTTGGACATGTGGTATCCCATTAAGGAATAGTAGTGGGCCTGTTGAAGGCCAAAGCGGTTGTTTCTTGGGAAGTACCCAAGAATGTGGCAGAGGTTCGTAGTTTCTTCGGTCTGGAAAGTTATTACCGGAGGTTCGTACCTGACTTCTCTCAAGTTGTAGCACCTTTTATAGCTTTGACCAGAAATGACAAGGATTTCATATTGAGTGAGAAGTGTCGGGTATCTTTCAGTTGTCTGAAAGGAAAGTTGGTCAGTTCCCTAGTGCTGAGGTTTCTAGAGGAAGGGGTATTATTAGATGTTTTCTATGATGCTTTTACTCTAGGATTAGAGTGTGTAATGATGCAGTAGTGGGGAGTGATCTCATTTGGGTCAAGGCAGTTACATCCTCAGAAACATAACTATTCCACCCATGACCTAGAACATGTAGTGGTCTTGTTCGCACTGAAGTTTTGACGAAATTACCTCATCGGGGAATGCTTTGTGGTATTCCCAAAACACAAAAGCATCAGTTATATCTTCTCCCAGTGAGACCTGAACTTGAGATAGTGGAGGTGGATGAAGTTCCTTCCAGACTACGACTTTGAGATATCATACACCTCAGGAAAGGGGAATGTGGTGGCCGATTACTTGACATAGAAGGGTATAGTTTGGGAGTCCTCAGAAGCTTCGAAGGAAATGGAGGAGTTGGATGCTTTACACCTGGGCATGAGAGTAGAAAATGGTAGAGGCTATCTGTTTCAGATGGCAGTGCAGTATTCCTTGGTACGGAAGGTGGAGGAGTCTCAGTGGGGAGACTCAGAGGCTGAAGTGATGCATGATCATGTTATCTAGGGTGATGTACTGGAGGGATGGTCAGAGGATAGTCGGAATCAGATGTTGTTTTGTGGGAAGATGTTTTTCCTGGTGGCGATTCATGGGGGAGTTCTCGGTGAGTTCCATAACTCACCCCTAGCAGTACATCCAGAAGTATTCAAGATGTATCGTGGGTTGAGAGGGCAGTTTTGGTGGCCCATAATGAAGTGGGTAGTGACAGAGTTTGTGGTGAGGTGCCTCATGTGTCAGTAGATGAAGGCTGAGCACCATATTCCAAGAGGACTGCTATAGCTCATAGACATTCCTAAGTTGATGTGGGATGAAATCTCAATAGATTTTGTCACAAGACTACCCAGGGCTGAGGGAGGATGTGGTTCTATCTTTGTAGTGGTGGATCAATTGAAGAAATAGGCTCACTTCTTAGATATTAAGGAGTTGAACACAGTGGATGCCTTAACATAGAGGTATGTGGTTGAAGTGGTATGACTATTTGTTGTTCCAAGATCCATCATTTTCGATCGGGTTACAAGCTTTACTTCACGAGTCTGGAAGGGATTACAGTGTGCTTTTGGCACCTAATTATGCCTCAACACTGTTTTCTACCCTCAAATGAATGGGCATACATAAAGAACCAACCATACATTATAGGATATGTTGTGGGTGTTTGTTTTTGACTTCAGAGGATTGTGGGTATGATAGTTTCCTCTAGTAGAGTTTTCTTACAATAATATCTATCACTCTACCATTGGCATGGCACCGTTTGAAGCCTTGTATGGAAGACTATTTTTTTCACCCATGGGTTGGATATAGGTTTCTGAGGTAGGTATTCTTGTCCATTAGGTGGTGTAGATCATAATGAAGAAGGTTCAACTTGTGCGTGAAAGGATGAAGGTATCCCAGGACTGGCAGAATTCGTAAGTCAATCATAGGAGGAGAACTTTGGAGTTTGAGGTTGGGGACCATGTATTCTTAAAGTTCTCGCATCAGCATTGACAGTAGAGGTTTGGTAGGGGGAGAAATATTTCTACCAGGTTCATTGGACCTTTCGAGGTGTTGGGATGAGTTGGCAAGGTGGCATATCAGCTGGCATTTCCACCATGGTTGTAGAGGATCCACAACGTCTTTCATGTATTTTAGCTCCATCGGTATCTACACGATGACTCCCATATCCTATACTAGGGATATTTGGATGTATAAGATGATGTGGCGTTCATGGAGTGACAGATAAGAATCGAATACCATGAGAAAAAGGTGCTGCATGGATAGACCATTCCTTTGGTTTGTGTGTTATGGAGGCACGATGGACTTGAGGAGAGTAATTGGGAGAGATAGGCACAAACACATTCTCAATACCTAGAGATGTTCTATGTTTTTATCTTGTGTTTTCTTTGTGCATTGCTTATGATCTAAAGTTTGAAATGTATGTTTTATGATAATTTTTTTCCAGGTTCTCTATTTTTTTTGTGTGAAAATTCTTGACTATGGAAAGGGGATGACCTGATTCTGAGTTAAGATGCATTAATGTTGATGCGATTAAACTCGTGTGAGTGATTTAGTGACGCCCAAAGAAGATAATATCTCAACATGGATAAAGTATCTCCCTAATCCATATATATGGACATCGTGAATTTTGTGTATGTGTGATTGTTTGGGGCAGTATTGGGCCTCAGTGTTGCATAGTTGTTCAGGAGATATATGTCAAGGAGGTTTCCTTGGATGTAGAGTTTTTCTCTCCAGCTTTAGAACAACACAAGGTGGTTTACTCCTAAGAGGTATCTTAAGGGATGGTTGTTCGGACCTCTTTTCATCTGGGTTAGTTTTAAATTCTCTAGGATGAGAATAGTTTGAGATGTATCTGATGTAATAACATGGATTTTTTCTCGAGCCCTTCCTTTGCGAAATTCCAAGGTTGAGGTGTTCTAGGAGATTTCAGTGGCTCATTTTAAGAGTTTTCCAAATTTATATTTTTCCATCGGTATCTCAGTGTGTCAGCATGTTAGTGCATTGGCAATTTACTGCATCAGCATGTCAGTGCATCAACATGTCAGTGTGTCATCATCTCAGTTCATTTTCATGTCAGTGTGTCATCATGACAGTGTGTTAGTGATTCAATGAGAGTCGATATTGGTGAGTCAAGGTGGCATCGGCATTGGTAGTTCAGGGTGTCGGTAGGTAAGGGAATATGTAGGTCAGGGCGTTGGTAGGTTAGGGAGTCGGTAGGTCTTTGTATTAGTATGCCATGGAATTGGTAACTTAGCATCGGTGGCACAATGTCCGTAGCTCAAATTCAGTGGATCAGTGTCGGTAGCTCACCTATCGGTGGCTCAGTGTCAGTGATTCACCCATCGGTTACTCATTTCCATTTTTCCAGTTTCACACCTCTTATATGTTTTTTCTCCATTAAATGTTAATCTATCAAGTCATAGTCATATTTTGGTCTATATCCATCGTTTATTATAGGAATTATTAAATCCCAATTATTTCCAACATGTGAAACCACCAAGTCATGTGGACAATCCATGATCTGACTTTCAAGTACTTCGAAATGGTCTCCCTGATTTTAGGATCTGGACTCTTCTTTCGCTGAGATCCTCTCTTCCTTCCTCCTTTCATTTCTCTTGGTGTTCCTAGAGACTTCCTCCTAAGACGATTCATGTGCCCATGATGGAACAATTCCCACTTAGCCTTCGTAGAGTTCTTCCAGCAAGTTGCGCCATCCCCTATTCTTGGAACAAGAAGGAACTTTGGTCCCTTGATCAATAGGTAGGTATTTTATTTTGCTTATCTTTAATTGTTAATTATGTGGGTTGGGTATGTTAACTGTTATTGGTAGGGAATGACTGTATAATCTTCTTGAAAATATAATTAAACAAGTATTTAATATGATAAATAAGATAACTCGCACAAATAAAATAATGTGTAGGGTGTGGTTTGATGTTGGTCGCCTGTTTTATTTTATTATCTGTGATTATTTTATGGTTGTTCTGGCTGTATGAATTTTAAAAATCATGGTTGTTGGTGAACTTTTCTTGTTCACTAGTCGTGTTATATTTTTTTGTGATGTTTTGATGCACAGATATAACATGAAATCTGATTAATCACGCAAAATCGGTTAAATAAAGAGAAGCCAGAGGATCAAACCTATTTTGTGATCACCCCTATTATATTCAAGTGGAAATTAAAGAACCCATATCGATTAAATTTGAATACACTTGGTTGATGGTTGTGGTTATGTGTTGTGTGTTCTATTATGGGTTCTGTGTGCTCGGTATGTGGTGTGGTAAATGGGGTATATTAGTGTCTCAGTCTTAGTGATTGATTGATTATGGAATGGATGAACTTGTAGGCATCTAAACCGCCTTTATGTTGTGTTGTGGTCACAAAGCGACACCGAGTAGTGGGTCTGTAGTGTGGTTATGTACTTGTTATGTAGTGGGACTATATTGATGATTTTTTGGGAAGCGAGGATATAGGGATGGATTGTGATAAAAGGAATCGGTGGTATCACTTTGAAGAACGATAGTGGGTAGTAGATGAATAGGGAAGTGCAACGGAACTGCAAGTCTAGTTTTGTGTTGATGTGCAGTTGGACTGCAAGTCTAGTTTTGTATTATTGTGTAGTGGAACTGCAGTCTAGTTTTGTTCATTGTTATTTATGCTTATAGTTTTTAGTTACCTAGTATTTTTGGAATAATTTAAAGTTAATTCCCTTAAAAAATGGCATTTGAACAAAAAGGGGGTTGGGTTAATGCTTTGTAGTGGTTGTTGTATGGTTGTGTATATAGGGGTAGCAATAAAAGAAATGTTGGTGTGGGCTTGTAGTCTATTTGTATGAAACCCATAGGTTGGGGATGACTGTTTGTTTATATATAGATATGAGGTCTAGGTGTCTTCAGGTGTGGTGTTGGTTGTTCTGGACCAGGTATCTGTTGGCATGATTGTGTGCGGTTGAGGGCCAGTTGTGTGTGGGTAGCTTGCGGTAGTGGAACTGCATGTGGGAAGAGTGTCAGTGTCAAGACATCATATTTTTAGGAATGAGTAGTTAACTAGTGGGAAAGTTGTATAAAGTACCCAAATGTTGTTGCGCGTATATTATTACTTTACTTCACTTGCGTTACTTCAGTGAGTGTGTCTTGGTGAGGTGGGGTTGTTTAGTACTCCATGGTAGGTGCTTGAGGTTCTACTATTTTCTCAAAAGGTCATTAGTATGTCCCCTCACTTGTGCATGAGTAGTTTAATTTTCCTAATGAGTATACTTGTATGCTCACCCTACATATATATAACTATTTTTAGGTTTATAGGATGAATTTACGGATTGTGCTAGACTTTACTAGCTCGAGTGTCGGGATAGTTGATTTTTCTGGTTAGTTTCTTTTATTTTGGTACATTATTTGGGAATTTTTTCATTCTTTGTATCATCTTTACTTTTGAACATGCATGGGGGAATGGATTTTTAGTTTTACTTTTACCTTTAGTCTTTGGTGTTGTTGGGATTTACCATCTTATCTCCTAATATTCTTCTATAAAAAGGGTAATGACTTCTATTTATGTGAGATTCTATACCCTTGGTTCTAGTCGCCACCCCAGGGCCTACTGAAGGCAGGACTCATGGTTCATTATCTCTCCTTCATCTTGAGTAAGGAAGGGTAGGGAACTTTTCCATCCCTTCCCTCATCTTGGAGAAGGAGGGTCATGCCACTAGATAATTGTGAAAATTTAATGATAAAAAAATAAAATTAATAAACCATTTTTGTTAAATTTAAAATAATTTTTGTAAAACTATTTTGAAAAGTATTGATACGGATGAAAATATACCCAATCAATAAGAGATATAAGATGAGAATTTATTTACATAATTTATATTATTTATTGAAGTTCCAAATAGAGGAAAATGTGGAAGAAAAAAAATGGAAACTCCAAAAAAATCTAGATGATAAGAATTTATATGAATTTTATGAATGATATATTATAATATTCCTTCAATGAAAATAAGAGAAATTCCAAAAATTAGATTATATTATAAATCATTTCTTCTTTGAAAAAATATAGATTATAACCCTAGGAAGGAGAAAAAAAGAATTTAAAATTATTAATCATGAATAAATAGATTTTCATGTTAAATATATCAAAGTTGAAGTATAAACACCAAATGAAAGGAAATCCATAAAAGATACCAAATATGTCTCAATGGATTGGATATTGATATGAAATATATTACCTCATGTTTGACGTTATTCATAAGTGGTTTAAACCTCATATATAATAAATTTAGATTAATTGTAGTTAAATAAATTAACCTTATACATATATATAATATCTTATATGATATAGTAATTAAATTCTAGTTTATAGTTATTAATAATTCCTTATTAAAATTTTCATTTTCAAGAGAAAACTAATATATTTTTTATGATAATTTTTATTCAGTAGTCCTGATCCATGTAGTTTTATTATGGTTCAATAATATCCAAAATATTAATAAGGATATAAATATAATTTCTATTCATTGTATATATATAGTCATCCTTAAAATAAATAAATAGAGAAATGAATTACAATGTTCATTGAGATGGTAGGTCATATGTATTCATGAATGTTGTTTTTAAAATTTTGACGATTAGAATGAAAGAGTGGTAAATAATAATTAGGGTCTATATAATAATTTTTATATAATATATATCATATATATTAATTAAATATATCTTTATCACCATCCATGTAAA
The DNA here is from genome assembly GCA_963277665.1 of Viscum album. Taxonomy (NCBI): domain Eukaryota; kingdom Viridiplantae; phylum Streptophyta; class Magnoliopsida; order Santalales; family Viscaceae; genus Viscum; species Viscum album. The sequence goes on from OY728137.1 coordinate 767,842,422, forward strand.
GTATAAATGAGAAATGAATCACACTGCATTGTGGAGGTAGTAGTCCACACGTATGCACAAGTGATGTTCGTGTTTTTCAAAATATTAAAAGGTAAAAAAGACCAATAATATATTAAAATCCAAGAATAATAATTATTTTATATATATAATATATCATAATTAGTTTCATAATTATTTTTATCCATGTAAAAGTCTGATAGAAAACAATTTAAACTGATATGCGGAGACTATCATTCTTACGTACTTACAAGTGTTGTTTTTTGCTTAATGTAAGATGAAAAAGTGATATAAAATAGTAGTATATAAATAATAATAACATATAATTATATTTATGATTTTTTATATTTTATTTTATGATAGATAAAATAAATTTAGTGGATGTAATGGAATAAATAAATTTGATAGAGTCAGTAATGATGACTACCTATTATTCAGTGGACTTCCATTAGATCTTCTTTTAAGGGACCCAAGGCTTAAATTTTGGAAATAAAATAACATCTAGAACTTGGATAAATATTTTTAGAGGATAAATGGGTTGTTTATTGTGAATAAATTTAGAAAAAAATGTGTGAAGAATATGGGGTACGGGTACCCTTTTATAAATCAGGGTAAGGGAGCTTTTGGAAATTCATGAAATATTACAATATAATATATGTCTAAATCTTGTAAAATGGTTCAAAAATTACATGGATTAAAATATAAGGTTAATATGGTATAAATATAATCATCCAATATAATTTATAGAGGCTTATATATCATTTTAAAACTTTTCTTTTGGATTGACACCTTTGGTATCCAACATTAACCTTAACTGTGGTAATGAATTTTTTAATAATAAAGGGTTATACTTTTACTTATAAAAAGAAAATTACCTCATAAATGAAAAAATGATAAAAATATAGACCATTTATTATCCACCATGTCCAATTTTAAGTTTTTATCAGTTTCACTTAATTTAATAAAATAAAATTTTCATAAAATATCATTAATGTCATTTTTTACACTATTCATTTAATTTGACATTAAAGGCATCGAAAAAACATAGAATTTGATTATAAACATTTTAAATATTAGTAATATGTTATATTTATCAAAAAAATATTAACTAAAAAATTCACCAAAATTTTATTACTTTTATTATTTTTAAAATCATTCATTTTATTGTTCTATTTAATTGAATAAATACTGTCTGCATTGCGTAATAATTTAAGGTAAACATTAATTATATAATAATAATACATAAATTAACATGATATAAAAATTAATTCATATTTAAAATACAAATTGACATCATACAATATCATGTTTTTATCCTTATGTAAATATTTCAATTATATTAAAGTCAATAAAGTGACATTTTGGAATTTTCATGACTTAAAGTAACATAATTATCATTATCATGGTAAAATGGAACAAAATTTAAAAACATTTGGTGTTAGGATTAATATGGTCAAATGAATATCATAAAATGAAATAAAGGAAAGTGTTTGGTTAATTTTGTGACCATAACTAATTATTTTAACCATGCTTTCCCATTTACCCATACCAAGGTAATAAATAATTACAATTATAATTATTCATAATGTCTAAAAATAAAAGGGACCAATTAACCAAATTTGAACGTCATTTCACAAACTATGGGATCCATTTTATCAAATTTAATCCTTATATGTTTTATAAATTCATTTAAAAAATAAATTTTCACAATGCAATGGAAAAGGGATTTTGAGAAAAATAATTTTAAGAGTATAAATTGAATTATAAAAAAATCACGTAAAATTTTGATCCTAATAGTATTAGTTGGATTATTTTAAATAAAATGGAACTTATAAAACATAAATACTAAACACAAAATATAATTGTAATCTTGAATTACTTGATTTAATGACATTATTTTAAAAAATTGGTATTTTTACTATTCACTGAAAAATCAATCATTTTAAAAAATCAAAAAAAATCACCCTAGGATAAATTTTACATGATAAATTCAAAAAATGAAGTCAATTTTTTAAAATACATTTCCTGAAATTTGAAAAAATAATTAAAATATTTTCTTAGGGATGCAATAAATATTATTTTGTATGAAATTTTACTTTTGATGCATAAAATTAAATTACTCTCATTCCACAATTAAATGAAATTTAATTTATTCAATTGAATACATCATATTCTTATTTCATTAAATATAATTATTAATTTAATCTATTATGATAAAAAGACATTTTTAGAAACAAAACATTTTTTGATAATATCACTTTTTTCCTTCAAACAATTTTGTCTACATTTCCATCAACTTAAATTTAAACATAACTAACGATTATATAAATTATGTATATGAATATGATGTCCATATATATATATATGTCATATTACATTAATATATATATTTATATATCATTACATTCTTAATTAAAATTTGTTAATTTAATTCTCTCTCATCATGTCTATTATATTCTGAATTGTTTTTTGTATTTCTATAGTTGCAGTTGGGGTTGTAGTATTCATACTAAACTCAGAGGATAAAAATTGTATATTTTTGGTATTATTATATATATGTGGATTTACTCCAATTGTACTTTTATTTATTTATTTTTCCTATTGTGGCCTCTTCATGTATTAGTGTTTAACATTCATGTTTATGATATATTTCAATAAATGTATCATGGTTCATTTTAGTTTGATGTTTCCTGTATCACAATCTATGAAACATGTGTTTTTAGAAAATAACATTATAAATTCTAGAGGTGGTACAAGTTCTACTACACATATATATATGGTTTCCCCTTATTCATAGGCTCAACTAACCTTTTAAAACCAGCGTAACCAAGTGGTTACCTTTACACACATTTTTGAAATTTAGGTTTAACCTTATGTACAATATAGGAAATACCATTTTCCCTTATGTAGGAACTATGAGAGACATACATATTGCATAGAATATACTTCCATCCCTTATTAAATGCATGTAAATAAAGAGGTACCTTTAAAAAAACCTCACAAACACCATTAATAAAGGTAGTGTTGAACTTAATCTTACACATGACCTATAATATTCAAAAGGGTAAAAATTGTGTAAAATATTATTTAATTCATATTAAAAAGAAAATTTGTAATCACTATCAAAATGTTTTTTAAAATGTCAAATAAAAACAAAATAAGATACAAAACATATCCAAAACATCTAAAACTAATGAAAATTTCATATAACAAATAATGTACTAAAATATATTGTTGGGGTGTTATAATTCTCACCACTATAATTCTTTCTACCCAGATAAGTAGGTCAAGATTCTAATATCTAAAAGAGATAAGGCCCATGATTCCAGAATAATGATTCTCAAACCGATGTTTCATGGACATACTGTATGCATTTACATATTATATAGTCCAAAGGAATAATTTTACCACGTAGTTCCATATTTTGGTGATCCATTCTATGTACCAGTTGTTAAAACAAAGTTTTATTAGGCTCAATATCAAAAAATTCAAACTAAATCACATAGGAAAGACATTATTGGTACAAAATCAGCTAATAAACATTTAATACATTGTGAATCAATGAAAATTCTGATAGAAAGTACAATTTTCGAACCTCACTAGTTGAAATGTTCCAAAATATCAAAATGGAAAACAAATATTAGTTCCAATATATTAGGATTTCCAACCCAAAGATATAATAGGTGATGAGAAACTCTGAGAAAAACCTGACCACAAAAAGAAATCTCAAGTAGGAAATGATGATAGAATGCTAATATTTTATTTTACTCAGAGATAACAACAAAATATTCCGGATCAATGGTAACATTTAGGTCATCACTTGGAAAATAGTCAATCCAAAAATGTACTGCTCCCCTAAATCCACATCACCCAAAGGATATCAACAATTTCTACAAATAAATGATTCAAAATTGTCCACTTTAATTAAATATTGGTAATTTTTATTATAGGAAAAAACAAAAGGATGTTGTTTTCCCATGAACTACCAAATTAAATAACAAATTATTAGGGCATGTCATCAATAATCTGGATAGCATGCTTAATCTACCCTCCCCTCTAAGGGTGAAAAGTAGTGGTTAATATCAATTGGGTAGCCATTGTATCTAGTATTCCCTTTTATAACCATGATGTGAACTAGGGTAATCTCTCTAATACAATTGTAGAAGGAAGACCATATAGATTTAAAAACTCTTCAACATATAAATTTTGAAGATCTTCCGCATTTATTGTTTTATTAATAAGATAGACAAGGGATTATTTTGAAATCCAATCAATATTCACTAAAATATCTTTTTTCTACGAGGTTTCCATTATAATATAACAATGAATTTTTTGATATTTCATTCCAATTCAACACTAGAATGGGAAAAGTATGTAACCAAATTTTAGGTCTCCAGTTTTCTATCTTTATCTTTTGGAAATTATGGAATTTTGATATGAAATCCTCAATAGAACATAAATCCCAAATTATTAGTACATATATCATAGATCATGATACATCTTGGTAATCATGTGGGAAAAGAACCAAAAATATCAATTTCCTATATCGATCAAATCACAAATCAATGATATAAACAAAATCATCCTACCCCATAAGCACATTACAATAATTAGAGACTGATACTAGTCACTGAAGGTTTCCCCCAATTATTTGTTACACTTGAATACTAGAAGGGGATATATGATACCCATTTGACCTGAATATAATCATTATATGATTAATCATCCTTCTTATAAGCCAACATTACTTGTCCACTAGTCTCTTTCTTTTCCAAGATCATCTTGAGAAACTGAATAATCAATGACCACTCCTCCATAGATTCCATCAGTTCTTGACATGTTAACTTCCTGACCAGTGTACAAACATCCAGATTCTATTTTCCATGGGTATAAGAAATAATGAAATTAAAATTTTTAATTTAGAAAAACTAATATAATTTTCACATGTTTAGATCCCTATAATTAAAAATATACTTCATGGTTTTATACTGATATTATACTATAATTTATGTCTAAATAGATAGTGGCATTGATTTTTTGGGAGTTAATGAATGTTCTAAACTGAAGTTCAATGGTAGGGAAATTATTCTCATGAGGGTTTATGTAGATACCTATACATTACTTTCATAGATAAAACATATTATTGTATAAATATTCAATACATGACATAATGATCCATGTTAGAATCATATAGGTCTAGTAAATTTTGAAATTTGGAAACATAATCAATTGCAACGTAATATTATCTGACTAAGTCAATCATAACTAGTAACCTTCTTAGACTTATCATTTCTAAAACCATCCATCATAACCTTAGAAAAATGAACATATGAAATAATGATCTCATATGCTCGGTAAGGGTAAAAAATTGAGATATCGATGATCACATAACCATAATAAGATAATAAGGGTTAGAGAAAGTGAAATTATCATTTTGAAATCCACACTCTACATATAATTTATTACAATCATGAGTTATTATATAAATCATGGAAGGGAATAATATATGAATCATAAATAAATTGATGAACATGATACATGAGATCACAAGATTATAATTATATATGAGTTTGTTTAATACAAAAAATTTTATAACATTGAGAATATGTATATATTGAAATTGGTTTACTCATTATGTTATATACATGAAATCAATCCCTCACATAATCTTATGGATCTAAAACTAGGTTCGTGTTTAATCTTATGTACATGAAAGACATGTACATCCATAAACTTATTGACATAAAGATTATGTACAAGAATAATATTTTTGACACCAAACCTGGGTCCATGAATAGGATTTAGCATGTTAAATATGGGTATATCTGTAAAATTGGGAACCTGAAATATGGTTCATGCATAACATATTTACATCATGAGTTATGCATATTTACCCAATTAATTGGAGGGAGAAATAGTTCATACCATTAATGTAATGAAAATCAAAAATATGTGTTTCAAAATATTATAAAACATGAATCATATTAGAGCCCATGAAAATAAATTGGTATCATAAAAAATTCACAAATTAGTAATAGCATAACCCATGGAAGTGGAAATATAATCATAAAAATATGTACTTCATAAACATATATCGACCAGAGAAATAATAATTATAGTATCATTATATTACATCCCTAGTAAATTAGAATTACCATTACATGATGTTATCTTTGATGGAAAATTATTCTAAAAGATCACTTGGAATAATTCTTAAAGAAAATATATTTTTTATTCTAAAATAGGCTTTTTAAAATATAAAAATATCCCAATTATTAGGGAAACCATTTTAATTGTAAAAAACCATGGAAACATGTAATATATGTTCCAAATCATTTCTTGGTCATGGAAAAAAATCAATTTTGTATACATTAACATTAAACATCCCTTTCACACTTATAGAAAATTTCAAAAAGTACCACATTCAGAAAATAGAAAAAATTTAATTTTCAAAAAATTGTAAAAATTCAACCATTACTAAAAGTTACATTAAAAGATATTAGGATAATACTAAAATACTAATTTAAATCATTTTTAAAAAACAAGGATACAGACGAAAAAATTTATTTTGACATAACAGATTAACATAATCTATTTTCCTTATAAATATATTTTTAGACTCCTGAGTAATAAAGATGAGAAAAATGAATGGAAATAAATTATTCTCAAAAAATAAATATAGGAGATTAAATTTCATTTGATTCTTGAGAGTTATATCATAATATTTCATCACGAGAATAAAAAAATAACACCAATCCCTATAAATAAAGAGATTGTAACAGAAAACATTTACCAGTATTGCAATATTTGAATCATAAGAACATGAAAGAAATATCCTTAAATGGATATATCTAGTATGTAATTTACATGGTAATAATCATAAAAGACATTCAGGGGTAGTATACAGAGAATAAAAAAGAAATAAGTGGTTTATAAGACAAGTTTCCCATAGAAATAAAAGTTAGATTAAAATCCCATGTTTCAATGGTAATCTTTTGAATAAAAAACCCATTAAAGAATACCTTTAAATGAAAAATATAAAATAATAAAAATATTTATATTCATTATATAAAATTTAAAATGGGTTTTATAAACACCACATAAATGAAATGACCTGTGAATTTGTTATATGCCTCTTAGAAATAAAAGAGAGAAAATAAGTCTCTTACATCTGGATCGACATCCTTTGTGCATGTCGAAACCTCCCAAATAATAATTATATATATATATATATATGAAAAATATAGAACCATAATAAAATATATAATATTATATATTATTAACTTATAACCTTTTATCACTTGTTATTTAAATTTTTTTTATTAATATCACAGTTGAGGTTATATATGTTTTGTTTTTCATGTATGTTATCATTCGGTAGTTTTGGTCCTTATCCTTTGATGATGGTTCCATAATCTAAATAATACTAATAATTATATTAAAATAATATATATTAATTATGTAAATATTAATAATAATTTATGAAACTTTGGGATGTAAAAATGAATTAAACTATCCATATAGAAGGTAGGTCGCACATACACATTTACACTTTTTTTCATATTTTCATGAAGGAAAAGAAATAATGGTAAATAATAAATAACCTTTCAAAAATCAATATTATATCATATTTATATATAATATTCTTTAAATCTATCATTCTAAACATCCATGTTTGAAATAAATGAAAAAATAATCAAGTCGCTTCGTAGAGGTGGTAGTCCACACATACGCTTGAGCGACATTATCATTTTCCAATAGGTTTTAATGTAAGAAGATAGATATAATATTTTATTTATAGAAGAAAAAGTATTTCAAAAACATAATATAAAAAATTTAATCCAATAATAATACCCATCCATAAATATGGTAATGAGAAATTATTTGTATCACTATATGGAGACGGTAATCTATGTGTACACACAAATGATATATTCACATACCAATTAATGGAATGAGTCAGAGTAAATGTGGTTTGATAATCATAATAACATTTTAGTATATTTTGTATACTAGATTTTTTATTTTAGGAATAATTTAATCTATTTATAGGAGTTAATGGAATGTGAGAGGTTAAGGCGATTACCACTCCTTTGAAAGAACACCTTTAGATATCCTCTTATGGATCCAAGGGTTAGTATTTTTGGAGGAAGAAATCTCTATATTGTTTATATGGAAGTTTATAAGTGATTTTTATGATATAATTGATCTATAAGGGTTAATGTAGTTTAAATAATATAAAATTGTAGTGCCCTTTTAAAATTAAGGGGAGGGGAACTTTTGGAATTTTATAACATATTAAATTAATAGTAATTAATTTTGATGTTGAAATGGACCCAAATTGATAAAATTGGATTACAATATTATGATAAGTCTAAATAATCTATTACAATTACATTTCGACAATTTTGTATCATAATTTTATCCTTATATGTTTTTTAAAACTTTGTTCACCCATTTAACAGTTATGTTGATGTTAGTGTTTTTTACTGTTAAGTGGCTAATATGGTTATTTAAAGGAAAAAATGAACCATTAATGTACCATGGTTGATTTAATTTAGAATATATTATTCTCTTCACCAAATATAATATTTTTATGAATCTTAAACCATTTAATAAAATATTATTTATTATAAAATAAAATTAATGTCACTTTGGAACTATTCATTTAATTTAACTTTTATAACTACATGAAAAAAATTAAATTGATATAAAATGATTAAAAAGTCTATAATATGTTATGCTTGTCTAAAAAATAGTATAATATAAATTCATTAAAATAATAATATTTTTAACATTTTTAAATTCATTAGTGTTATTTTATAATAAATTCAATAATTATTGCATCAGCATTGCATACACATTTATGATAATTATTTTTTCACTAAAAATTAATAATAAATCAGAGTGATAAAAATAATTCTTTTTTTATTTTAGATTATTATTTATAATGAAAAAATATCCTCTATTTTCCTCAATATTAAAAATAATTTAGTTATTGAAAAAAAGAGCGTGACTTATTTAGCTTTTTGTTCATTTTAATATTATAAAAAAAATCATGTCAAAATGGTAAAATTAAAAATATTGATGTTTTGGATGATTATGGACAAGTTAAATTTATAAAATAAATTGAATTCAAGTGTTTGGGTCATTTTATAGTCCTTATCATTGCATTTTTAACCATAATTTCTATATTTACCCATTACCATAGTAGTCAAATTACTAATATTACTGTTCACAATGTCTTAAAATATAAGGTACCTATTTACCAAATTTTTACATATTATTCCAAATATGAAATAAATTTTTCATGATAGAATTTTTATAAGTGTAATAAATTAATTTTAATATAAATGCATAAAAGACATTGAAGAATAGTTTTTCTAAAAACATGTTTCTAATCCCAAAATTGTAGTTACAAAAAAACTAAGTAAACTGATGATTTAAATCAAGTTATATAGATTATATATATATATACACATATCATATTTTACATTGAGAACATTTTCAAATGATTATGATATTTTTTAATACAAAGAAAATTATTTTTTTAATATGTATTTTTATCTTTTCACTAAAAATAATGTTTTTATAAAAATACCAAAATTTCACCGAAATATGATTTTGATATGATTATTTAAAATGATATTATTTTTATAATTTTTTTTAAAAAAACTCATGAAATTTAAGTGTAATTATTTTCTCTCAAAGGGAAATCAAACCATTTCTGAATAAAATTTGTTTTGAAGAATAAAATGGATTTTTTAAAAATGGTATGTATATTTCATAAGAATTATTCAATAAATTTATTCATAGTATGACATTTATATGTGATTAATAAATTATTTCTCCTATTAATACCAGCCAATTTTAATGGATAGGTTAGAGTTGTCACTTAAAATTATTCGAATAGTGTGTTAGGGTTTGTTTAACATGGTGATGCATGTACAAAAAGCTTTGGAATAAATAAAAAATTTCAAAGAGAAATATCTTCAAAAAATTCATAGTTTTACATCTGAATTCTCCATTAAATAAATTTCACCATAAAAACATTTTTCATTCCTAAGTGGTTTAATATTTAAAAATTGATTTTTTGATAACTACATTAGAAATGAATAAAAAACATCCAATAAAAAGGGAATGTGGGAAATATAATGGTTACCTGAAATAACATAAAATTGGGTTCCAATACAAAGTAAACATTGGTGGGAGGAAAAAAATGCATATGGAAGAAAAAACTAACTCCAAAGTACTAAAAGAGAGTGATCGTGAACATGGTCAAGATAATGGTAACCAACACAAAACAATAACACATTGATGAGTTGAAAGAACAAAGATTCCTTAAAATGGAAAGTAAATAGATAATGTTTTTTTAAGATCCTTTTATAAAAATTGAGATATTATGTTATTATCCAGATAATACAATTGATAAAATAAAATTACATTATTTCTTTCCAATCCATAAGAATAATCTAATCCTTTGGTTTATCTATTATCAAATTTCTATTCATCTCTTACACTGTGAAATATATATCCAAAATGGGGTTTCTAAGATTAAAACACTTTTAACGATTCATATGATTCATAATTATTTACTTTATTATCTAAATATTTATAAACATTAAAATGGTTAGAAAAGGTTATACTATAAAGAATAATAATATTTTAATATCTAAAACCTCACTCAATGTTCAAGTTAAACAATTCAATAAATAGTTAACCTAAATATCCACCAGAATTTGTTTGACCATGATGGAACCCGAAGATGATTTTATCTCATATGCATCCATGTCTAACATATCATATAATCTTAATTAGAGGTTGATTTAGAATATCAATTATTATTAATTTATTATGGAAATATATATATATTCTTTGTTTGGATTGTTAATAAATTATCATAATCACATAAAATTTCATCTAAGGATAATATTATCATTGTGATTATTTGTACTCACATCCACATAGAAAAACCAATTTTAGATTAGGGGATAAGTGTTCCCTAACATTGATGATTCACTTAAATTGTATTAATTGAATATTCTATCCACATATATATTTAATTTTGAGGTTTATTTGTCTTATTTTCTTTGTTAGCCCTTGGATTAGGGAATTTATTCACAAAATGAAAAATCACTTTTCATTTATAGCATTGAAGTGTGAGTGTTGTATTTTATTGTGATCTCTATTTATTTATTTCATTGACATGCATATTTATATAACTTATATATTATTTTTTTAAAATTTTTGGATTACCAAACTCATATTATAATCTTGTTCCTTTCATTCAATCAGTTGAGTGCCCATTCCCACATTTCTGGAAAGTAGGAGATTAGAAAATTTTGTTCCATCCATATAAAAAACTACTGAATCATCAATAATATTCCTTATTCCATTTATTATCACAATAATATTGAGAGTTTGTAGCTTCCATTTCCACTTTCACATCACATAGAACTATTTCTTTATAGATTATAAATCACATTATGGATAATAAAATTTGAAGACATGGTTTCAAACCACTAAATAATTGAATAATTTTTATTTCTTGGATGACGAATAATCATGAATAATACATTTAATGTTTTCTAAAATATAATTCATAGGTATCAAAATATTCATCATATTTCTTATTAAAATAAAGTAATTCCTTATCCATTTTTCTATATAGAACATGAGTGAGAAAAATTGAAAAACTGTCCATTAAACTCATCCCATTCCATGTAGTCAAATTTATTCTATTTACATATATTATTAATTTGATTCCACCAATGATATTTTTCATTTTAAAAATGATATATATCTAGGAAAAATTTTCATTTTCTAAGCACTAAAGAATAGAAAATATATTTTTTGTATCATTGATATATTTCTCATCAACCAGTTGATCAGAAGACCCATATATAGAGAGTGGACATTTTTCCTAAAAGCTTTAATAATATGTTTTTCATTTAATGTTTCATTATGAAGATAAAACTAATCCATATTAAAACCAATTTCTTTTGAGTTTTTAGTGACCATAGTCATAGGATATTGTATCCCATATCTTATGACATTTGGTTACTTATGAGGATAGTTTTTGTGTTGGCTATCACATTCGTTATATAGAGGATTTCACTAGGTTATAACCATTTTCTAAAAAAAGTATTGTGTGAGAAATGATTATCATAACATAAACCCAAATGATCATAAAAAATCACTCATTGGATGTATAAATAAGGACCCATTATTTTCAATATATTTCACCATAGGTTTAACCTAGGTCATCCATGATCATTAATAAAACATTAGGATATTATCCCATACATTGATTTATCCCTAAGGTTCTAAATAATGTTTTCTCATTAATTTTTAAAATTATTATGTAAGAGATACTAGCTATAATGAACCATACTTTCCATATATAGATACTACATCTTAGAAGACAAATATTCAATACATAATATAATGGTCTATGCCATAATCATATGGGTCTAGTATCATAGGAATCTTCGACACATAAACTATTTTTGCATAATATTCTCTCATTAAGTCCTACATAACTAGCACTCATCTAAGATATATCATTTAAAAAACCATTCTTCATAACCTAGGTAATGAAAACATAAGAAATGGCGAGATCAGATGCATAATAAGTGTCAAAAAGGGAGAAATAAATGATCAAATAAGAATAACATAAGGATAAGGGAATGATAACATGGATTTATCATTGGAAATACATAACTTGTATATCATAGATCATAATCCTAACTCATGTCATAATTAATGCCTGTTTATATTATATTAATAGTAAAATAGTCAAAATATCTAAGCTATGAGAGCACACCAATGGAATAAGAGAAGTGTTTATAGATTACATGATGGTTTATATCATTTTGAACAAGTTTAAATAGAAACATAATCACTCATTTAGTTAAATACATGAAATTAATATCTCACATTATCCTTTAGACATGAAACTAGGTCCACACAAAATCCTTTGGATATGAAAACCTGAACCATATATAAAATTATAAACATGAAATTCAGTTTGAATATTACATATTTACCACATGAGCTATCTATATTTTCACCGAGAATTGGAGGGAGATATAGGTCCCACACACAACATAATGAAAATCATACATAAATGTTCCAAAAGTTTATAAAACATTCAATATTTCAAAACAAATGAAAATAAATGGGTTTCATTAACATTTCATCATACCACAACTCATGGAGGAGGATATATATTCATAAACCTATTTTCGTCGTAGTCATAAACCATAAAACAAAATAATATAGATTTTTTCATTGGATTATATACCCAATAAAAATTATGTAACCTCAACTATTGTCATCTTAAATGGGAAATTATTTTTAATGATCCCATATAATATTTCTTACAGGAGGTTTACTTTTTTATTTGAAATTACCATTTAAAAATTTCCCAATTATTAAAAAAAATCATTATTAATAACTTTTAATTCTTGCAAAGATAGCTTATAGACATTTATCGGTAATGATTGTGGAAAATTTGGATCATTTAGTTTACATTAAAATAAATTATTCCATTCACACTTTTTTATAAAAAGACAAAAATTATCTCATTTAGAAAACAACATAAAAATTCAATTAAAACATATCTTTAAAAAATCAATCATTCCAAAAAATGAATTTGAAAATAATAGAATAATATTAAATTCCTTCTTTAATTCATTTTTAAAAAACATGGATATTGATGAAAAATGGATTATCAATTGAAGAAAGAAACAAAATATATATTTGTTAAATATAAATTTTCCATATCTAGAATAATTAATAGGATGAAAATTATTGGAAAAATAAATTCTATAAAAATAGATATAGGAGAATAAAATTCAATAAATATTGAGATTGTAACATAAAACCTTTACCACTATAGAAATATTTTAATCATATTACTTATAAAATAAATAATATTATATTGATATTTATATCATATAATGTTCAATACAATAATCATAAAAGACTTTTAGGGGTAGTATATACACCCAAAAAAATAAAAAAGGTTGTCAATAAGGCATGTGTTCCCTAGAAATAATGGTTATATATAAATCCATTAACGATTTGGTAATATTTTGAATTAAAAGTCACATTTAAGAATATAATAAATTTAACATTAAATATCATGATAATAATTATACTCATGATTTAAAATTCATAAGGGTTAGTATATATACAACAAAAATAAACAATTTATGGATATGAAGAATGTCTCCAATAAATAAAATAGCGACTAGAAATCCCTTACCTTTGGACCGACATACTTCATACATGTTGGAAAATATTATATAAAAAATATAAATTAATTGTATATATAGAGAATACAAATCTATATAATACAATATATTATTTACTTGGAATATTTTATCACCCTTTTCTTAACAATTCATCCTTATAGTCACTATTTTCTATGATATTTGTTTCATTTTTCTTGTTTATTTTGGTTTAGTTATTTTGGTACTTATACATAGATAATGGTTCCATAATCTCCAAAATCATAATAATTATATTAATTTCATAAATAATCATTTTATAGACATTTATAATCATCTATTAATGTTAGATATATGAAAATAAGTTACACCATTAATAGATGCGGTAGGTCGTACATACGCATGAATGCTCATTTCACATTTATACAGATAAAACAAAATAATGGGAAATAATAACCCAATATCCCAGAATCATTATTATATCACATATATCATATATTTTCCTTAAATAAATATTGGTTACCATCCAAGTGAAAAAAAAATAAAAAAATAATTAAATCTATCCATGGAGGTGGTATTCCAATATCTATTCATGAGTGACGTTGTCATTTTGCAATAGTTTGGAAGGTAAGAAGCTAGATATTATATTATCATTATAAAAGAATAATTATTTCATATGTATCATATATAAAAAATTCAACCCATAATAACTCACATTCATAAAATTTGGTGATGATAAAAGAATGGTATCACTATATTGAGATGGAAAGGTGTACATGCACATAATAAATACATTCCCATACCATTTGATGGATACATGTTAAATAAAGGTGGATTAATAATCATATAAAACATTTTAGTATATTAATGATATGTAATTTTTTATTTTATTAGGAATATATCATATTTATAAGAGTTAAAATAATTATTTAAAGGAAATTTACCGGTGAAGGTGATTAACAATCCTTTAAACAAACTCTTTTATATATCCTCTTAAGGATCCTTGGTTTCATCTTTTTGGAGGACTAGAACCTATATAATTTGGATGAGTAACTTGATAAGGTATTTTGGTAGGGTAATTCTGATGAAAAATTATTAATGTGTTGTAAATAAAAAGAAATTATGGGTGACCATTTATTATTGAGAGGAGGGTCACTTTTAAAATTTTTTAAAATATAAAATTAATATAAATTAATTTTTATGTCCACGTCTCTCCAAGTTGATAATATGATAATATATTATTATTATGACTCTAAATGATTTCATCAAACAATATTTGGACATGTTTGGATTACATTTTTATACTTATAATTTTTTTAACCCATCATAAACCCTTTTAACAATTATAGTGATATCAATGTTTTTTACTATTATGGGGTTAATATAGTTGCTATAAAAGAACAAATGTAACTTAATTGGATCATGGTTGATGTAATAAACCATATCATATTTCCTTATTTTATTATTATAATATTAATAACATTAAGTAATTTAATAAAATATTATTTATTATAAAATTACCAAAAGGCCAATCTTGGTACTATTCATTTAATTTCACAAGGGTTATTATACCATATCTTATGAAGATCTATTATATATTATTATTATCTCTCAATATTTTATGATATTTTAATTCTGATTATGTTTCTACTTATTCTTTTGATCATATCATTGTTTAAATGTTTATTAAACCCTCACTGATCATTTTAGCTCACCCCTTTCTGTGGTTTCCATTATTGTTATTATTATTTCTAGATAATATCTCTCATACTTGGGGAAGACTATAGATCCAAACTATCATGGTTTAATCTATTAATTATAACCTGATCTAATGTGATTTCTTTTTTGTTTAAGAAAATAAATGTGGAAATCCAATTTTGTCTTTATTATTTACAGATTCTCCTAGATATCCTCATTACATTGGACATCATTAGGTATGTCAAAAACAATTCAAGAACTTGAAATTTTCTTCTTCAGGGAAAATCACTCATGAATCACCATTTGGTGATTTTGGGGTTATTATAGAGATATTTAGTGTATGATATTGATTCAGGTGGAGAACCATTATACCGGGATTCAATATGCTCAAAGTTGGAAGTTCTATACCATGTTAAGTAAATTATATAATATTTTATACTGTGATGTTCATATATTCATGTGTGCATTTGTTTGTCTTTTGATATCTATCTTGATATGATATTTATTTGTGTTTGTGTGTGGCCTATGAGAACTCTCTTGATATGAAATATTTTTTTGCGTATGTGTGGCTTGTGAGACCTCTCTTGATGGGGAATGATTTTGTGTTTAGATTTAAATAAATTCATTGATATAGATTGTGTATGTACTTATGTGTATGGAAATAGACTTCTATTATATGATATAAAATTTACCTTTGAAACATTCATGGAATGGTTAACCTCATAGAGGGGTTAATGTGAAGTGGGATGTCTAGTAATTATGGTGGGGTCTTGAATGATAGATAGTGGGGTACGATGGCCTTATATCATGATCTGAGATAGGTAGTGGGGCATGATGGTCTTGAATATTAACTATATTTCTTTGGTGGGGGAATGATGGCTTTGTGCTCCGACCTAATTCATGATGTCCATTTAGATAATTCTGATACATATTTTGGTCATTTGTCTTTTTATGAGATTCAACAAAATTGTACATAACTTCCCCTCTAATAGGGATTCAAAACAAATGATGTTGGGGATTGTGTAATCCTGGTTCTTTCACAATAACCCAACATTTGATTTTTAACATGTTTATTTTTTCATGTCATCACATACTCAATTATATACATAGTGAAATATGTTTGAGGAATCATTTAAAGTCTTATAATAGGTTTATACTTACACCCTATATAGTAACCTCAGTGCTCATTAAGCCATTATGTCCATGAGAACAGTCATGGGAATGGTCTATGTGTTGAGCGGTTGAGCTGGAGGAGTATTGTAGATGAGTGGAGTGACTGTAGATTTCATTTTTCTCATTATAACATCACTTTTTAAATATTTTATCTTTCTTCATCATTTTTTACTTGAATTATAGTTGGTTGGTTGTTTTGTTGTGTTGTATTATATATTAAGACATCATGGTTTCATGTCATTTACATTTGTTGAATGAATTCCTTATTTTTTATAGATTCCTTGTGTATATGAATTGGATAGATATCTATATCAATGTAATAGTTTACCCATGTTTTGATTTAGGCCCTCTACACTACGAGAAAAACTATTCTATACGAGGAGGACCACATGAAGTCTTGTGACACTCTGTCCCAAACCTAGAGTTTCAGGTCGGGGTGATACATATATGGACATTTAGTTTATACTTTCATTATGGTTCTATGACTTTTGGGATTATATTTCTACTGATATCATACATCATAATAATAATAATTAACAAGATAAATTAAATTTATTATTTTTTTATAATATAATTGTTATGATACATCCATAGATTTGGCATGTATAAATAGATGTGACCACATTATTAAATCTATATAGAAAGTTGAAAAAATGGAATAAAATAGTATAATTAAGTACTTACAAGTATCAATTGTATTAGCATGAATATTTGGTAGCATCACTAAGATTTCCCATAAACAAAGAATAAGTAGAATTTTAAAAATCCCATCTTGAACGAAATCATCTAATAGATAATTTAACGCTTGTGGAAATTTCTATGAGATTCATGTCATCTTAATAACCACCACCAACTACCTCTACTAATTATCTATCACTGATATATCATATGGAGGTATTCATGGATTTTATGTTGATGCTAGTATGATATAAACATGTAATTATTACTATAATTAAATCATATTTTAATTATTAAATGTATTTTATACAATTCAATTTTTATAAAATCCACTTTGAAAATAAAATAGTAATTATAAATGATTTTTTAATATAAATAGATTGATAAAATTGAATTAATTTTTATTCAATAGATAATATATTTAAAAGTAAAAAAATATGTTCATTTAATGTTTAATACATACATTTTCAATGAATTTTCCTTTTTTCTATAACATATTTTTATGTCAATAAATTAAATTTATTTAAAATATAGAATTATTTAAATGAAATATATTTATAATATATAAAATCAAGAAAATAAAATTTATTTAATTCTTATAAAACTTCATGGAATATGAATAAACTCATTTTATGTTTAATAATATTTTTTTTCTAAAAAACATGTTTTATGCATTATGTGTTGTTATTTTAAAATTAATTTTAAATTATTTTCATAAATTAAATCTTATAAATTGTAATTGATATTTTAATTAGATATTTAAAATTAGTAAATATGGGATATTACATTTTTCTCAGAAAAATATGTTACTGAGGTAAAAACTAAACATTAATAGTGAATGAAAAATGAGGTGAATTGCTTAAAATGCGGTAAAGGCCAGAAATATATTAGAGAATTGACTATAAATTAATTTTTTCAGTAATTATAAAAATCCAATTTCCCTATATCAATTATTGTTTCACTTTTTATGCACTTTCCATGATAAATTTAATTCATTATTTATTAATGAATAGATGTTTGGGAGAAAGGCACCGAAACTCACCTATAAAAGGTCCCCTCCTCTACTAACATCAACACACCCATTTCCTTTGTTTTTCAATTTAATAGTAGACAAAAATATATCCAAAATTATTCTATTTCATGTTTTCCAAACTCTTATCACCAAATGGACTCCCAAAATGCTACATTTCCAATAGGATTGGTAAGAGTATATTCATATGATAAATGGATGTATTATAAGACCCCATGTCTGTTAGAGTTAGAATAATTTATCCATATCTTCTCCAGTATGATTTATCCCTTAAATAAAAAAATTTAAATCATTAAGACAATGTGAAGATGATATTATCACTATAAAATAACAAGTTCTTATGCATTCATTCATTATAATACATTCTTGTTTAGGTCAATTATACCTTCTCCAGGAATTATATTGTACTGGTTATATCATTAATGATTAAGAAAACATAAAGACTAGTAAAATTACATAATAATAATAAATTTCATATGTTTTCATAATTATAGAATGGATATAGGTATAAATATATTCTTTAATAAAATCAATACATCATATTTAATTAAAATTCAAAAAAGAATATTTTAACCGATCCTTACAAATGATCCCCATAACTCCATTAAAATGAAAAATGAATTGTAGAAATATATCAAACACACCTCCTTGAAATTAATTTTCATTTTGGAGGTGATGATAATATGACCATGGATCAAGGAATAGATCCACCTTACTAAAGATAGGAAAAAATAGAAGAGACAATTAACACCTTATTATTAATTTTAAAAAAGAATAATTAATAAATGGATAATAAGAAAATAAAAATGGATTTGATAAAGTAAATATAAATATAAATATATTTATGATATATAATAATAATAATTAAATTAATATATGGGAGGATATTTCACATTTAACTAAGTTAGAATCAAATGTAAGGGTTTTTAGCCTCAAATTTCATTATTTGATATATGTTTCATATTATCAACCAATTTTAATTTTTATGGTGTATATATTGAATAATTGAAATACTTTTCATAATTATAATTTTATGATAATTATATTAATTTCTAATTAAAGTTCTATCTTTCAACATATTTTGATTCAAAATCTTTCAAATCCACAATAGGTTTTTGTAAACTCAATTTTATTTTGTTGGGTTATATTTATTTTTTAACATGATTCATTTGATTTAATTTTCCCACCATCCAAAAGTTGATTTATCTACAAATAATCCAATTAAATTATTTACTATCTTAAAATTAATCTCTCTTAACAATATGTTATACATTGTTTCCTTAAAAATGTTATGGTTTTGTTAGCTCAATTTAAATTTGATATGTTCGTTGTATTTATTCTGTGATTATGATCATATATATTTTTTATATTCCACCATTAAACTATTTCATAAGGTATTTTACCTTTCTCATAGAGTAAAGTTCATTTTAATATAAAAAATATTCGTTTTTGTATTTATTTGTCCATTAAAATGTGATATTCTTATGAATAATTTAAATCATCATTATTATTTTTTACCTCGATTTTCATATTCTTTCTTATCACTGATTTTCTATTTTATTAATTTTAAAAAAAATATATTTTTCTTATGTAATCATTATATTTTTTCTCTATTAAAATTTAAATTTAACAATTCTTTCATTGATTTGGGAGTTCTCTAAAACAATCTAAAATCATTAAAAGGGAATTTGTTTTCAGAATTATATATTTCAAAACATACACTATATATTAAATAGATTGAATTTTGTTAAGGTACTGTTATTTTTGATTCTTTTAAAATAATCTTTTTCAACTTCTTCTCTTGTATCCTTCATGATAATGTTTTAGGAATGTGACTTCTAAATTGATCTATTTAGTACAATGTTAAAAATGCTTTATTAATAATATTTTTATGAAATTTGTTTAATTCTTAATTTTCAAAAAAGAATCTATCTATTATGGATTTATGTTTCATGAATTAAACACTAAATTATATTATGAAATAAATCACTTGGTGAATATCACATATGGAATCAATTCATCTAATAATTGATATAATTTTATATGATACAATTGGAAGATGTTTGATAACCCATATTATTTCCAACAATTTTTCATCATAAGGTCTATGATTGATATTATATGGAACACACATATATGTATTATCATTATAGGAATTTTGGTTCCTATATAAAAATCCCATTAAAGGGTAAAATTATTATATTGAAGGAGATAATGGTATCATGTGTGATCTATATTGAATATACTAATGGTCACATTTCAATTTCTGGACCTAATTTCTTGATCAATACTCTATGTGTGGGCCTATTTCAGTTAAACTATTTTTACAATTCCAATAATGGACATGATTTCATGTTCACAACAATATGTGTGACCTAATTTTGGTTCACTTTTTTCACAATGTTATGATTTCCCAATTTTATGATTGTTCCACGTTCTCCTATTATTCCACATGAATATGTTATACTCTATAGCTCTTGATTATTATCTCATGTTTCCTTATTCTCATTACATGTTATATATATATAATTCTTTGAAGTTATATGTTCCTTTGTTACTCCTCATAGGCTATTCTAATAATTCAATCTTCTTTTAAGAAAAATATTTCTCTCATGTTCATGTTTGGTCATGTTTTTATGATCTAGCCTTTTATGATTAATCATTTTTTTATTTTCCCTTGATGATTTTTTGAGCTCAATTAAACTTATATTTTCCATTTCCTTATGTAAATAAATGTTGAAAAATGTTTAAGATGAATTATTTTATAGAGAATTTTGTCCAAGATGTTAAATAAATAGTGTCTAATGAGACGTTGATATACCTATCCTCCAAAATCAATATAATTTTGGGTTCATAGATATTATTTATATTTATGATTAATAGTGTTTAAATTGTGGGATTTATATAACATATATTCTCAATATGATTGGTAATTTTATATAACTCACTCTACTTGAAGTATCTTATATATAACTAAAATGTGTTTGATTTGTGGTGATTTTTTTCATATTATTAATATGTATGTTGAATTAGTGGTTATCACTCTAAAATTGGTCAGATCACCATATCCCGATTAAGTGTTTATAATATAATAGTGTTATTATCAGTGCTATGGTGATTTGAAATTTCATAACACTTACTCATACACTATAGAAGGTAGTTCATCTCACTATAATATTTGTGAGTTAATGATCAAAATTTATTCATCTTAATATGGGAGGTATATTATTGTTGGTATTATCATTGACAAAAATTTAGATTAAAAATTTATAATTCCAAGGACTATAATAAAGATTTCATTGGTGATCCTACCCACAGATCAATAAATAATCATTCATCAAATCATTTCTACACCTTTATCATACTTTCTAGTCATAAAGAGATATAAAAACAAAACCCCTCATCTTTGAAATAATTTTTATTTAAAAATGCAGAAATAAATAATATGATATCAAATATGGAGGTAATATTTTTATTCTACTAAGCTATTGTTTAAAAAAGAGTATTATATCTATTTTGACCACTAATGAATATGATATGTCAAAATTTAGTGTCATTTATTTTGTTGTTACTTCGTAATAAAGAGCTAAATACCCTATTAAGGGACATTTATCATAAGAAATCAATAGATAATCATACACTTATTAAGGATTGAATGTATTTTATATCTAAAAACTATTTAACTTAGCAATATGTTTAGATTAATGAAAATAAGAATTGGGTTGCATGTTATTCAAATAGATAATTTCAAAAATCTATGAATAATCATTGGTATAGAGATTCCATAAGTTTAATAATAACTTAGGATTCAGCAGATTCTAGGAAGACATATAATTCATAAAAAACCTATAAAACTCGACCATTTTAAGATGGTTTCTTGTAATAAATATAAAAAACACTCTATAAAATACCTCTATTTCTCCATAGAAAACATATTGAAAATAATTAAACAAGATAACAACCAAAAATTAAGATTTAACTAGACTCTAAAATTAAAGAGTTTGGAGGAGAATTAAAAAAAATGGGAAAATATGGGATGTATAGTATTAACTTTAGAGATGACGAATAAAAATCCCTGAGAACTATTTGATCTAACCCTTCTAAATCATATTCTCAATGTTAGTATGGTATCAAATAAAATTTTAAAATATTTTCACCTTCTCCAAGAATGTATTTTTGAATTTTATAATAGAAAATTGAATATAAGGGATATAATAAAAATATCATATGAACCAATTTATTCACAAGAATGAAACAATTTTAAGTGAGGAAATAAATTATAATATCTTTTCCATTTAGAATTTTAAAATAAAAGAAAATCCATGGAGCAGAAATATAAAAAAAATTACGGACACATTTAAAAAGATAAAATAATTATACCTGTTTAAGAATCTCTTAATAAATTTTCATAGTATGATAAATTATTCAAGTAATTATACCCAAATAATTGTATCCTTCATGGAAATGAAAAATTTATTCTATTGAGGAATGCATCATATTTTTTAGTAAAACAACATCGAAATAAATGAAAAGATCCAGGGTTATTTTCAATTTATAGTGAAATTTGTGCAATGATTATTATATATGAATTATGGGATCATTTATCTACAATTAATATCATTAATCACACAATGTGTTTTTTATATTGAGAATCAATTTCAATAAGAGTGGTTGGTCAACTATATATCTAATCCACTGATATTTCAATACTCTTTCTTGAATACATATTGTTAAGTGTTCAAAAAATAACATTCTAAACTATATTTAGGTTTTAAATCAAGTAGAATAAAGGAAAACATCCCAATAACCATCAATTTAGGAAAAATATTACTTAAAAAAGTGAACATTGACATAAATATTCCTTAATGTACTCCAGTATAGGATTTTAGAAATGAAAATATATATATTATAATTTTTCAATCAATGAAATCCCCCAAATATGATCACCTAGTTGATATACATTTACACAATTGGTGTTAGAGTTGGTGTCCTGAGAACCATCTGTTGGTACTTTGATTACATGAATGTACACTTATTATATATTTTTCATTGTACTGCATTACTATAATATAATAATGTCCTGGAATATTTGTTGCATTGATAAGGTCAGGGAAGATCCCTTCTGTGATGAGAACCTTGAAATGCTATAAGAATATTATTAAATAACGTTCTGGGGTTTGATGAAATACTAGGATAGGTTACATAGTATACAGACAGTCATGTGCAAGTACTCGTAAGAAGACGATACTCTCTCTCATGGAGTTCACACTTGGTAATCTCCAAGATGGGATATTAAGAGAACATACCCGTCCATAGTAATTCCACATGTCTTGGTGTCATATGACATTACTATCTGTGAGCGTGTGTAATTGTTATTATACTAAAAGATTATCATTAACTCATGTCATGACTCATGCACTTAAATTTGCTGACAAAAACCGTCACAAATACAGTTGGTAGGAAGTAGGGTACGTTGGGTGCTTTGTGAATGACATGTTGTTAATGGATAAGTCAAGGAAGGATTTGTACCATCCCTATTTATAGAAGTAGATATCTCGGGCCCTTTGATTGACATAGAACTGTCACCCAAATTCCTTGGCCATGCTGTAACAATGAGTTTATTTCTAGAAGTCAATGAATGATGGATCAAGAATATAGGTTTATGACACTGCCATGAAACCTTCTTGATGAGATATTGAGTCAAAGGGAATAAATTACACGGTAAGCATTCGTATGAGGTGACATGTCAATGCGGCATCAACTTATTTCTCTTGGGTTCCTTAACTCGTTGTTGTACAGTAATCTTGGACTTTAGGCAAGCCCACCTAATGCCAATGAGAAAGAGGCCTAGAGGGTCACACACTAAGTTTATCCAAGTATCTCATGTAGAATAAAGATTATTCTCATATGTGGTTTAATAATTATTCAAGCAATCCTAAATAATTTTAATGATGGAGGACTAATAAAATGAAAACAAGATATACACGCGCGTATATTAATGATTACACATCCTGTAGTTTTTATTTTGTAAAGGAAATGAAAAACAAGTACACGCCATGTATTAATGATTACACACCGTATAGTTTTATGAAAAACAAGTACACGCCATGTGTTAATGATTTCACGCTGTGTAGTTTTTCCAGTCTGGATTTTGAGGAAATAGTATTGTTTTATTAAATGATATTTATTATAATCAGTGTGGTCACATGTCAAGGAATTCATGATTCTACATGGGGGGTTTTAAATAAGAGTTAATGAAATAAATAAAATGCGTAACGCGTTTATTTATTGTCATAACTCTATAACCTCAAACCCGATTATAAATATCCTCACAACCCCAACACTTTTCTATAATCGTTGTGCACATCAATTATGGAGAATTCTCTCAAGACTGAAAGAACTCTTTCCTCTAAGAACGCCCTCAAGACCAAGAGAGATCCTCCTCCATAGGATCAAGACGATCTAAGGCGGACAACACACGAAAAGGTTTCTCAACGCTTGCACCTAGAGAATCCTTTGGCGATGTCCAGAGATACGTGGTGTATGTGTGGATCACTGCTAGAGGAAGTCTACCCTTGGCTTCTGCGACTCAACGAAAAATCACATCGGAACGTGATCATAAATATTAACAAAGAAAGAATGCTAAAAAGGTACTTCTTGTTAATTAATTAAATTAATTATAATCAACCTGTGACGATCCTCCTTTGTGATTCCGGGAATATTCTTTATCTTTGTCTATTTCTGTGATTCTATTGGTGGAGTCTGGCGTTTATCTTGGTATTGATCCCAGATTGATCATTGCTAGTGACAGAAATCCGAGTGGGCACATCCTCCCCTGAGATTCTGTTGCGCCCGGAACCTTAAATTGGTATCAGAGCGAGGTTACAATGTTTATTATAGTTATTTAATTTTTGTTGATAATGTATGCATTTATATTTAATTCAATTCAAGATAAATCATTCTATAAAACTGAATGAACAAGATCTATTATTCCTCCTTCGTTTCTCGATTCACATCACAGAAATGACCTTTTAATTTTAATTTTTATTAAAATAAAAAACGAGGAACTCATCAAGAGGAGTCAGTCATTCTATCTGTACAACACAAGAATACACAGTGTGTAAGTGAAAACTACACATTGTGTACTTAGGTTTAACGAACCGGTATTGGTCTGCCAAACCATGCTGTGTGAATTGAGAATACCAAAGTTTTAATACACCGTGTTGACCAGAACTGAATAGCACGTGGAAACCATAATACATGACGTGTATGTTGAATCAACATGTTGTGTATTCCCATTCGGCCTAGGTGAAACCGTGTACAAGGAGAATCCATGTACCACGTACACGATATTTTCAGGCCTGTAACCGCGTAACAAAGAAGTACACACCATGTTAGATTAATCTACACTCCGTGTACTCCAAAATTTACAAAGTACAGAATACACGCCAAAGCCCCCAACGTGTACTTTGTATAAAGGGTGAAAACAAATATACACTGTGTAATATAGCCTAAATGCTGTGTACTTTCCTGAAATGGAATTTCACCAGGTTTTCTCCAATGTAAAAAAGACCCGTACAAGGAATACAGATGAGAAGAATCTCAAGGACATTTAGAAAGGAATTTAAGATAAATAATTGATTAATTATAAGATCATAATTTATTGAATTCAAGAGTGAATTATCTTAAACAAAAGAACAATTAAATTGATTTGAATACTAAATATGCGTAAATGTCGTTTCATGCTATGGATGATCATGAGCTTGACCAAAGACCCTTTGTGAGTTTATGGTTTCATTTAAATTTATTTAATTTAAATTCACTATCCTACGAGCCTTCTTCCAATAAAATGTAGGGTTTGCATGCCCATTGTTTCTTTAATGTAAACCCCATGTAATGGAGGATCTCCCAAACCAGAGGAGATTGTTCAAAATATGTAGCTGAGGCAAAACAAACACACGAAGATACAAAGGTGGACATGTTGGAGCTGAAAAACACGAACCATCGGGTTCAAGGTGTTTTCCCTAGGTCAGGGTTAGCTTATCAAAATCAATAGATAAGCTAACCAATATAATTCATGATCATGCCATCTTATTTTATTTCTATCTGATTGCATGGTTTATTTTTTATGTATGTGTTCTCACGATCACATAGTTAATGAAATAAACAAGCATGAAAAGATGGGATAAAATAAAAACCGGACTATGCGTAAATATTATCAGAACATAGTTAATCACTTAAGCAAGCATCACTCAATATTAAAAAGCTTGTGATAATTCAAAACTGCACATAAAGGATTAAAATCCCTCAAATACCATATTAAGTTAGACCAAGCCTTCTGTTACTTGATTAAGGGAAAGACTCAATAAAACTATGTGTTTGAACAACCCTTGTTGGGACACTTACTTTTAGAAAGTAAGCTCTTATGAAAGTTTTGGGTTGACTTAAACATTTTACATCAAGAGGAGTAGCCCTCACTAGACTTGTTGTAAAATGGAGGTAAGTGTTGAGGAAATCCCAGTTAGGATTTCAGGATCAGGGAGTCCACTCAATAGATCAAGGAACTATAAACTTATAGTTGGCAAAGACCTGCCTACCTAAATACCTACAAATAACTTGACCAACCCTTGTTGGGGTTATGCGAAGGGGAATATGGATCCTTTCAACTAGAATGTCATGGAAACTGGACATTCCAAGTTCAAGGGTGAGGGCCATTGAGAGTTCATAAAATAGTGGGAGAATTAATAAATTTATTTATTATTTTTCATAAAATGTAATCAAAAGGAACTCGTAAATCTGATCTTTTAATTTTTAGAATCAAAATGACAAACTCTTCAAAGACATTTTCTCTATGATCAATTATAGATAAAGACAATATCCTCACTGGTAGTAACTTTCAGGAATGGTTTAGGCACCTTCGGGTTATCCTATTCCATGAACGAAATTTTTACGTGCTGGAGTCCTCACTTACGGATTCTCCTGCCCAAGGGCCGAGTGGTGAAGATTTCCTGGTCTATGATCAACATTTGAGAGATGCACTCGACATTCGATTTTTGATGCTGTCATCATTGTCTAGTGAGCTCATGAAGTCTCATGAAGACATGGATTCCTATAGAATGCTCAAGCACTTCTGTGGTCTATACCAGGAGAGATCAAGAAAGGAAATGTTTGAGATCTCCAAGACTCTATTTTAGAGAAATCTTGGAGAGGGTGCCCCAACTGGGCCTCATGTAGTCAAGATCATTGGATACATTGAGCACTTGGAGGTTATAGGGTTTAAACTCCAAGAAGAACTGGGTACCGATCTCATTATTGCGTCACTCCCCCAATGCTTCTCTAACTTTGTTGTAAATTTCAACATGAATAACATTTAGAAGTCTCTATCTGATCTTCTTATCCTCATTCACCAAGTGTACAATGATATGAAGCGTGAAAAGCCTTATGTCCACATGGTGAATAAAAGGAAAGGGAAGGTGAAGAGATTTAAGCCCAGAGATTCTTCAAGGCCTTCCATGAAAGGGAATATCAAAGGGGAGGAAAGAGAATATGAGGTTGTTTGTTTCTCATGTGGCAAGAAGGGCCACTGGAAGAAAAAATGCACCCCTCCAAGGAAACAAGGGGAAGCTTCATGTGCATTTGTTATCAAATTAAATCTATCTGTTTCTACTAATTGGGTATTAGAAACTATTTGTGGTGCTCAAATATGTATCCAAATACAGGAACCAAGTATATTAAGAGAGATTGACCAAGGTGAGGTGGATCTGTGAGCAGTCAACAGATCCAGACTTACTGCTGTAGCTATCGGAGACTACCACCTCACATTGCCTACTAGGATGGTCTTGGTATTAAAAAGATGTTATTATGTACCCTCTGTAACTAAATACATTATTTCAGTATCCAGATTAGATACTGATGGATTCATCTTCAAGTTTTAAGGTGGATGTTGCTACTTTTATAAAGATATCATTTTTTTGGTAGGGTAAATTTATATAACGGCCTTTATGTGTTAGTCTACAGAAACCAAGTAATGGAAATCGATGACAAAGTTAATTCACATGACTCATACCACACCCAACTTTGGCATCACCGAATGGGTCATGTCAATGAGAAAAGTTTGATAAAATTACATCAAAATGGGTATTTAGATTCTTTTGAACTAAAACCACTTGGTGTACGTCATTCTTGTCTACAAGGCAAAATGAACAAATCCCCATTTAGTAGGAAATGTGAAAGGGCTAAAGAGCTTCTAGAATTAGTTCACACAGATGTCTGTAGACCATTTCCACTTGAAGCAAGGGGTGTGTTCTTGGACTTAATAACTTTTACTGATGATTTTAGTAGATATGAATATATTTACCTGATGAGGTATAAGTTAGAATCTTTTGATTGGTTCAAAGAATATAAGAATGAAGTTGAGAACCATATTGGTTAGAAGATTAAGAAACTCTGCTCAGACAGAGGAGGATAATATCTTAATCAGGACTTCATTGATTTCTTACAGGAGTTTGGGATTCTATCTCAACTCACTCCTCCTTACACACCTCAGCAGAATGGTGTAAGTGAAAGGAGGAACCGCACCCTGTTGCACATGGTGAGATCAATGATGAATCATGTGATTCTTCCATTATCCTTTTGGGGATATGCATTAGAAACAGTAGCACACCTACTAAACCAAGTACCAACTAAATCGATAAATGGTATTCCATACAAGTTATGGAGTGGATGCAATGCCATGTTATCAAATTTACATGTGTGGGGTAGCGGAGCATTTGTTAAGGCCTCTTCAGGTAACAAACTTTCACCTCGAGGCACAAAGTGTATCTTTAACGGATATCCCAAATAAAAAAGGGGATATTACCTATACAATCCCTCAGATAAAAAGGTTACAGTGTTAAGACATTCCATATTCCTTGAGAGGGAGAACATATCCAAAAGAGATAGTGAGAGCGAGATAGACTTCGTTGAAGTTCAGGCTCAAGATACACAAGAGTTGGTACAAGAACAGATTCCACAAAGCCCTGTGGAAGAACAATCTGTTCCAGAGACACAAGAACTGCATAGGAGCACAAGAGAGGTAAGAGAACCAGAACTATATGGTTTTCTTGTCACTGAGGATGATGCCTCATTATTGGTTGACAATGATGATCTTCTTACCTACAAGGAAGCAGTTGAAGGTATAGATGTTTCCAAGTGGCAAGAAGCCATGAATTCTGAAATGTATTCCATGTACCAAAACCAAGTCTATATTTTGGTAGATCCTCCAATTGATGTAAAACCTATCGGTAATAAATGGGTATTCAAGAAGAAACTAGACATGGAGGGACAAGTCAACAACTATAAGGCATGACTGGTTGAAAAAGGTTTTAGACAGTGTTAAGGAATTGACTATAATAAAACCTTTTCACCGGCTGTGATACTGAAATCCATCATAATCCTATTCGCCATTTCCGCTTACCATGAATAAGAAATTTGGAAAATGGATGTCGAAACAGCATTCCTTAATAGGATCCTCCAGGAAGATGTCTACATGACACAACCTAAATAGTTTGTTACTCCAAAGGATTCCAACAAGGTATGCAAGTTGTAGAAATACATTTATAGATTAAATAAAGCATCAAGGTCATGTAACATTCATTTTGATGAAGCCGTAATGGAATTTGGCTTTGTTAAGAATGAATGTGATCCATGTGTCTACAGAAGGTTTAGTGGAAGTGTCGTCATTTTCATAATAGTATATGTTGATGACATATTACTAATTGGAAATGAAGTACCTGTCTTACAGTCAGTTATGGAAAGGTTGGATAAATGCTTCTCTATGAAAGACTTGGGCGAGGTAGCATATATTCTTGGGATCAGGATCCATCATGATAGATTCAATAGAATGATGGGCCTGAGTAAAAGTACATACATTTACAAGATACTGAAGAGGTTCAATATCAAACAGTCCAAGATGGGATTGTTGCCAGTGTCACATAAAATTCATATTTCCATGAAAATGTGTCCTCATACACATGAGGAAAGAAAGAAAATGGAAATGATCCTTTACACATCCGCGATTGGGTCAGTCATGTATGTTATTCTATGTAAATTGCTAGATGTTACTTATGCATTAAGTGTAGTAGGCAGATATCAAGCTAATCCAAGAGACCGCCATTGGATGGCAGTCAAGACTATCCTTGGTCGTACTAAGAATATGTGCCTGGTTTATGGAGGAGACGAGGAACTAGTCATCATAGGACATATATATTCTATTTTCCAGATTGATCAAGATGACATGAAGTCACAGACTGGATACATCTTCATATTGAATGGAGGTGCAGTGAGCTGGAAGAGCTCAAAGCAAGGTTTGGTGGCGGATTCTATAGCAGAGTCTGAGTATATCGTAGCTTCTGAGGTAGCTAAAGAAGAAGTATGGATGCAAATCTTTGTCCAAGAACTGGATTTAGTACCTAGTAGTAAAGATCCTATCACACTCTATTTTGATAATACAATGGCGGTGGCACTTTCAAAAGAGCCATGGTCACATCAGCGGACAAAGAACATACTTCAGAAGTATCATCTCTTGAGGGATTTTCCTCAGAGAGGTGAAGTTTCAGTGAGCACTATTTCCACAGAAGACAACATGGCAGACCCCTTGACTAAATCCTTGACTTAGCAGAAACATGATCATCATGTGAGGTCTAGTGAACTAAAAGTCGTAGGCAGTTGGATCTAGTCCAACTGGGAGTTTGTTAGAGTTGGTGTCCTGGGAACCAACTGTTGGTACTTTGATTACATGAATGTACACTTATTACATATTGTTCATTGTTCTGTATGACTATAATATAATCATGTCCTAGAATAATTGTTGCATTGATAAGGTCATGGAAGATCCCCGCTATTATGATAACCTTGAAATTCTATAACAATATTCTTAAATAAAGTTCTACAGTTGGATGAAATACTATGATAGGACACATAGTATATAAACAGTCATGTACAAGAACTCATAAGAAGATGAGACTCTCTCTCATGGATTTCACACTTGGTAATCTTTAAGATGGGACATTATGAGAACAGACCCGCCAGTAGTAATTCCTCATGTCTTGGTGTCATCGAACATTACTATCTGCAAGCGTGTGTAATGGTCCTTAGACTGGAAGATTATCATTAACTCATGTCATGACTCTCACACTTAGATTTTCTGATGAAAACCATCACGAAGGCAGTTAGTGGGAAGTAGGGTATGTTGGGTGCATCAAGGATGACATGTTGTTAATGGATAAGTCGAGGAAGGATTTGTCCCTTACATATTTAGGGAAGTAGATATCTCAGGCCATTTGATTGAAATAGAACTATCGCCCAAATTCCATGGCCATGGTGTAACGACGAGTTTATTTTTGGAAGTCAAAGAATGAAGGATCAAATATATAGGTTTATGACACTTCCATGAAACCTCCTTGATGAGATATTGAGACAAAGAGATTAAATTACATGGTAAGAATTCGTATGCGGTGACATGGAAATGCGGCGTCAACTTCTTTCTATTGGGTTAATTGACCCATTGGTAGACTGTAATCTTGGACTTTAGGAAAGCCCGCCTAATGCCAACGAGAAAGAGGCCTAGAGGGTCACACACTAACTATATCCAAGTATCTCAAGTAGAATAAAGATTATTCTCATACGTGGATTAATAATTATTAAAGGAATCCTAAATAATTTTAATAATGGAGGTAGAATAAAAAGAAAACAAGATATACACGTACGTGTATTAATGATTACATGCCGTGTAGTTTTCATTTTTGAAAAAAAAAATGAAAAACAAGTACACACCCTGTATTAATGATTACACGCCGTGTAGTTTTATGAAAAACAAGTACACACTGTGTATTAATGACTACACACCGTGTAGTTTTTCTAGTCGGGATTTTGAAGAAATAATATTGTTTTATTAAATGATATTTATTATAATTAGCATGGGTGCATGTCAAGGAATTAATGATTTGACATGGGGGTTTTTCAATAAGAGTTAATGAAATAAATAAAATATGTAACGCGTTTATTTATTTTCATAACTCTATAACCTCAAACCCGATTATAAATATCCTCACAACCCCAACACTTTTCCTTAATCATTATGCACAACAATTCTGGAGAATTATCTCAAGTCCGAAAGAACTCCTTCCTCCAAGAATTCCCTAAAGACCGAGAGAGATCCTCCTCCATCGGATCAAGATGATCTAAGGTGGGCAATGCAAGCAAATGTTTCTCCATGCTAGCACCCATAGAATCCTTTGGCGATGTCCAGAGATACGTGGTGCATGTGTGGATCACCGCTAGAGGAATTTTACCCTTGGATTCTATGAGGCAACAACGAATCACATTGGAACGTGATCAGAAATATCAATGAATAAAGAACACCAAAAAGGTACTTCTTGTCAATTAATTAAATTAATTATAATCAACCTGTGACGATCCTCCTTTGTGGTTCCATGACTCTTCTTATTCTTTGTCAATTTATTTGATTCGATCCGTGGAGTCTGGCATTTATCGTCGTATTGATCTTGGATTGATCATTGCTAATGACAAAAAGCCAAGTGGGAAAATCCACCCACAAGCTTCCGCTGTGCCCGAAACCTTCAATTGGGAACCTAATCAACATAGAAAAAAACATTTGTTAAATGAAATATCATATCTAGGAAAGAAATTGGTAACAAAATTTTTTATGCATAATATTTAATTTCACTCATAAATATTTTACCAACCATAAGAGGTAGTAGTAGTAAATTCATTAATTAATTTTATTTTAAATTTTTTTATTATATTTTAATAGTTAGCTTCCATGTATGAACTCTAAGTGGATAAGATATGTTTACCAAATCTTTTACATTATATGATTCAAATACTAAACCAAAAAATAATATAGTTTCCCAAATACATTAAATATAGGTTTTTTAATTAATGAATTCAAGATTATATTAATTATTTATAGATTATTTCTAGTTAATCAATATAATAAACATATAATTTTATTGAGAGAAAATATTATTTATATTAGGTACAGTTTATGAATCCATCAATGACTTAGTCCTAGAATTTGTATATAGATGAACATACATGATAATAATCAAAATCCTATGAAACTTTAATAAAACATACTTAACCAAAAATACTGGAGGCAATTTAAATGAAATTGAAAAAATTATATAGGCTTGATAAAATTAATTAACTTTTAATTCATAATGTGTGTGTCAAAGAGAAATCTTATAAAAAATTTCTGGACTCAGAATTTACAAGCATGAAAATAACTCAAGAATATATATATGGGTTCATTAATGTTACTGAGTATATACTTATTAGAGATGATTAATTCATTAATATAAGTAAATATTACATCCCCATAAATATACTTGATCAAATTTTAGAAATATTTTCTTTTATGTAACATTACAACACTCTGGATTGATTTTCCTGATACATCCAGGGGCCTATAGAACCAAATAATGAAGAAAATCCCACCATAACTTGTCCTTATGGTACATTTTCCTACAATAGGCTATCATTCATATTATTCCATGTTCTTGTAACTATAAAAATATTTATGTTGTGTATTTTCATAGATTTGATAAAATATTTCTTGAATATATTTATTCTTAAATCATTACTTTGGGAATATATTATGATCATTTCATGCAAATCTTGGAAAAGTTATTCAATACATATATTAAAATCATTCAGGATATAAATTTTAAAAAAAATTATTTTATTGATTAAGAAGGAATGATTCTTTGACATGTGATCTCATAATATGGGATTGAGGTTGAGAAGTCAAAAATTGAAATAGTGAATTTATAATATTACCCTTATTATTTGAAACATATAATATAATTTCTTAGAAATATATGTTTCAATAAAATAATAATTAATGATTCCATTAAGGATGGATTGAACTTTATAAATTTCTTTCAAATGATTCTGTGTTTACTTTTCATGAAATATATAGAAAATAATTTATGACTTAAAAAGAATGTTGACCACAATCCCTATTACTCAACCAATAAGCTATAAAAATCTATTTTATTTGTTATGTGATGACTCAAATTTTACTTAGGTGTTGTTATATTCATTAAATATTCATGAAAAAATTATTATCATGACATATTATTCAATGATCATATCTTTGTTTAGAATGGGGGAAGCACTGCATAAAATAGGTTTCTTATAAATGTTCAATTAATTACAAAAAATCAATTCATAATTTCTTCTAACTAAGGATACTATTCTCATTGATCATTGAGAAACTATACACCTATAAAAGAATTCATGGGAAAAATACTTCTTTGTGGGGAAGATGTGAACTTTTTAAGAAATCAATGTTGAGATCAATGATAAGAATGGGGAAAAATATCTTAGTGGATCACATGAGAATATTTATTCATAAAACTAAGGTATGAGGTTCAAATAATGGGGTAATAAATGGATCAATTCAAGATAATAAACATTACTAGATAAATGGGGAGGTTCCATTATTTTAAAACACGATAAATATCCTTGAAACTTATAATGTTCCCTAATATCTTAACAAACATCATGTTTTTAGGATTAATGATAAATAGAAATATTTTTATGGTATGATCAAAATATTTCAAAAATTTAAAATGATGAGATTTTAAGAAAGTTTCTCTATATAGATAACAGCCTTTCAATAAACAATTTAAATGAGTAAGACTTTGGAGAATGTTTTGGACCTTAATGAACAAATAAAAATTTTAAAGGCACTTGAAATTTTATGAAACACAAAATATATTGGAAGTTGATTTTATATGAACATTTCACATATCTTTTGAATATTCATTAATATTTGTTTTTTTATTATGATTCAAATTTTGTTGAGGCTAAGGTAATAGAAACTAATGATTTATCAATTTCATTTTATTTTTTAGGATAAATATTTTCTATATTTTATGGATACAAAGAGAAACAATTATTGATTAAGGAAGTAATTTTTATCATAGTAGCATAGAGGAATTGAAATATATTTTTATAGTGAACCATAATACATAAAAATATATCCACCATATAAATATGTGAAACATAAAGTTTCAAATTGAGGGATGAAATTAATTTTAGAGGAAATTTTTATCCCAGGAATTAATGATTATAGTTAAAAACTAGTTAATACATTTTGGGAAAATATAAATGCTAAACTTCCTTCACTTTTACAATCCCATATAGATTAGTCTTCTATAAGAGTTAAAAAATTTCAATGTCAGTAAAGTATAGAGCATTCTAGGTTGTTTAAAAAATGAATATAGATTTATTAAAATAAGGATATAAAAAGATATTCCATATATAAGAGCATGAAGAAATTATAATGGAATCATTTGTGAATTTTAGCATTTACAATAAATAAACAAGAAAAAGATATGAGGAAACTATTATTAAAAATGTTATTTTCATTCATAACAGTAAATTCAACTATATATTTATCGGATAAAATTTACTCAATGTAAACATCATTCTAGACCGGATGGTCCATTCATAGTTTCTATTTTTTTTATTTTTGTGAAGTTCAAATTACTAGAAAAGAAGAGATGAATTAATTTACTATGAATAGAAAACAAATGGAGAAGTTGTAATCATATTTGAAAAGGAACCCTGGGAGTTTACTTTAAACTATTCCTTATACAAAATATCCACTAGGTTTTATTTTTTTCCTTCATAAATTCTATTACTATCCAAAACGAAAATCAATGAAACCTGAATGTAACTATTAATGATTCATTAATGACATTTCGTATATTAATTATATTGTGTGAAAATACATTTCTAGTCATCTAGCTGTTATGTTTTTTTATTTTTATGAGTATATTTTTAAATATTTTTTTAAAAACATTTTTCTTGCCCAAATATCTAGGAATGATTGATTCACTTTTCATTCATGAAAAAAATATTCTTTTCCTAAAACACACTTTAAAGAATTAAAAAATATTACATATATTCATGATTTATAATTTAACAAGTTAATGATTATGCCAAAATTAATAGAATCTCATTCCTAGTACTACCATAAAAAATCTATGTCATATACATGAGAGTATTCTAAAAAAGTGAAATCATCTCATAGTACCCTAAATTTTTTAGTGATCTGATTTATAATAAAATAAAATTAATTTTGATCATTTTTTAGAAAAAAAATTATAGTGAAAATACATCCAAAATACTAATGACAACCTTTTTGAAAAACCATTTTTTACAAAAAATGAATTATTAAAAAACACGGTATCAACAAATTATTTTTTTCCCAAATGACTATGAATAACCTTATTATGTAGCCACATTGCTTGCTGAAATTCCTTAACAACCATTCTCTAAATGTAAATGCTTCATCAAAGTGTTGTATAATTTTTTGGAGATGTTTTTATATTGGTTATGTAAGGGGAAATATTTCAAGATAGGAAATATCAAATGAAAAAATCCATAAATTTAGAATAGGTTGTTACAATACTATTTTATATTGAAATATTTATCTTTATATCTAAGAAAAAACAGTGTAGAATTGATATTCAAATGGGAAAATAATGAAATGAGGAGATATAATATAAATTTTATCAGTACTGGAAATATATGAAATGTGAATATCTAATACATAATGGAATTGTTGATAGGTGAATCTTTGTTATGGGGTGGAGTGAGGATAAATTTGATAAATGGTCAACTAGGAATGGTGTTTGAAGAGATCATCATTAAAATGATCCTACTTTAATAAATTATTATACCTACAATAACTAATATAGTGGAAGTAAGAGTATCATTCCACTGGGAATATGTGAAACTAAAATTTAGAAAATGAAACCACTATAAAAGTGGTTAACAAATAAATTTTCATTTTTTACATTTCAAATTAATTAAAATGATGATGAAATTAGAATGACCAAAAAGTTAATTTTTTTAAACTACATGGGAAGGTAATATGATGAGATATTGCAAATATAATATTTGAGAAAAGTGATTATGATAAATGCAAGGACTAGTAACTAGGGGGATTTAACTCAAACTGGACTAAACTAATTTCTTCACTCATAATAGTTTTATTGAAATCATATCTTCAAAAAAAGTTTAATTAACCTAAATTTCTAGGAAATTAAACATGTAATTTCATTATTCTTGAGTTTCACAACATGATGAATCATCATAAATAAATTGAGTTTTAATAATTTTCATCTGAAAAAATCTCTCCAAAATATTCAGACAGTATTGAAATTAAATTAAAAAAATTAATTTGTGATAAATCTCACCAATTGAACATTATGTTTTGAAATTTAGTATGAGAGTCACAAAACAATAATAATAAAGTTAAAAATAATCTCTCCAATAGATTCTGATAGAATGAATTGATATAAAAAGGTGCATGTATTAACCAATAGAATTAAATTTCCCAGAGAACGAAAGTCTTAGCCATAAATCATATTCAATTAATAAAATAACAATTCAATTACTAATCCAAGAAATGAAATAAGAAGGATAATATTTATCCCTCATGAAATGGTAGTGGTATGTGCTGCTCTACTCCTCCGTCTCCCTCCTAGTTGTTCAGGTGCTACCGGGTCTCTGGATCTACCGCCCAATGTCTCGTAATTCATGAATTTGACTGGTGAATATGGATGTCCTAGCCTACCACCTGAATTTATGCTCAAACATTTTCTGTTTTCTCATCGTCGGCATACACCAACATAGTTACGTCTTCTCCCATTCACTAAACATGTTACACTGATCACTTAGAATCGGTTACCTACACCTGACTCAAGAAATTCCTTCTAACTAATTACGAGAGGTTGGCATTCATGAACCTGTATGCCAACATTGTCTAGGTTCGAGCCTGTATAATAAAAAATGCATAAAAAATATTTTTTGTATCATTTTTTATAAAAAAATAAGTTTTATAATTTTAAGAAATTAATAGTATATAATATTGGTATTAATATAATTATAAATAAATATATTTATTATTATCATTATTAGTTAGTAAAATTATAAAATATATTTACATTATTTATTATAATTTTTTATTAAAACATTTGAATTTTTTAAAAATATAAAATTATTATCATTATTTATTACTTATTAAGAACTAAATAATAATAAATTAAATATAAACATATTATTAATGATATAATTATTAATATTAATAAAATTACAAAAATAGAAAAAAATAGTTTTTATTATTATTAGATTAAAATAAAAATTATATAGTTATTATTAATTACTTAATATTATTTATAGTTTTTTTATTATAATTTATACTATTTTATTTACCAATTACCCTTATTAATCATTGTTATTATTGTGTTATTTA
Organism: Viscum album; assembly: GCA_963277665.1. Classification (NCBI taxonomy): domain Eukaryota; kingdom Viridiplantae; phylum Streptophyta; class Magnoliopsida; order Santalales; family Viscaceae; genus Viscum; species Viscum album. Next base: position 767,881,570 of record OY728137.1, read on the forward strand.
TTTATTTTTCATTCTATCCCTACCACAACCTTCTTCTCTACTGAAGGGATGGAGTCTCGTTTTCCTCTCACAAGGCACATCCGGGGATCAGGTTCAGTGGTGTCTGGTGGCAGATGGGGCTTTGAGCAGTGTCGATGGGTAAGATTATGTGATGTCTGATGGTGAAACATCCTCGAGTAGGGATCAACATCACCTATGCTCAGCATCGTCATCCAACAGAGAGGTCAGATTTCCCCTTTAGCGGAGACGAAGTAGGTTCGGCAAGCTCGAGGGTCCAGGATGTGTGGTCGGATATGGAATCATCGGGTGTGGCTCTAGCATTCATTGACGACTCTATCCCTTCTCCAATTACATGAAAATGATTGGATCAATTATTTAAACTATTAAATTACTAATGTACAATTAAATAACATAAAAGGAATAATTAATTAATTAAAACATAAAAAACATAAAAAAGATGTGGCAAATCAACTAATTTAAAGGCCCAAAAAATTCTCTCATACTTATGCATTGATTTTCCTTAAGAAATTATTGATCAATTTTAATGAGAAATAATAAATCTCAAATTTGAACAATATTATAATACCATAAGAATTTTTTAATGAAAAATTATATCCCCCATGATTCTTTTTAAGAAGAAATTGTAAATGACCTCTCAAAAAAAGTTGATTTGTTGCATGATTTAATTATTCTTATACTAAAATTATTGAATTTGAATTTTTTAATTGAATGAAACAAAAAAAACATTCATTTAACTAAGACATCCAAACTTCTTGTTACCTCAAGGTGAGAAAACACACATAATTTTCTCTCAAATAAATTAGAAACAACTCAATGGATGAGTTAGTTAAATAAATAAGAAGGGGAATAAATAACTCGTCCAACAATTTTAGGTTATAGTTAAAAAATAAAGGAATGAAGGAATGAAGGTCAATAAAGATTATGATTTTCATTTCATAGCTCATGTGAATAAATGTCATATATGACGGATTGAATGAAAAAGCCTCAATTTTATTATTTTCATTTCATAGCTCATGTAAATGAATGTCTTATATGATGGATTCAATGAAAAAACCTCAATTCAATGAAAGTGTTATAACAACATCTCCAAATATATGACTGTGAACAAATGATTTCAAGAGGGAAAATTTTTATTTACTCAATTAAACTCCTGTTGTAATTAAGATGTAACCATTTCAGAGTGACTTCACTTCATTCAATATTAATAAAACTTTTGACCCACTAAAAGTGATGAGAATATCTTAAAAAACAACCAATAATAAAAAACATTATATGGATTTGATGGGTTCATATTAAAGAGCAATTTATCCCAAATTAAGAACCTCTCCCCAACATGTAATACCAAAAATTCACCCTAATGTTGAATTCAAATGTGAAAAAATAACTTTTAATGTTTAAAACAGATTTGAAAATTTCAACTGTTTGAAAACAAGTTCAAGGTTCTGAATAATGTTAAAAAATATGTTTTTCCAAAATAAATATTTTATAAAAATATTGAAATGAATTATCCTTAAGGCACAACAATAAAAATTTTATAATTAAGTTCAAACAATAGAAAAATAAACTTGAATACACAGTGAAGTGGGTATTGGAATGTTTGAATTTTTTTAAATAGATTTTAATTAGAACAGAAAATGGTATTCAAAACACCCAGATAAGACAAAAACAATCACAAAAAAAAATAGCCAGGGTATTACTCCCCCACACATGATTTCACACAGTTAATAGATTTTAATGATTTGTTGTATAATTTCTAGCAGCATGCATACAAAAAGAAACTAAAATAATAAGCAGATAAAAAATAGAAATTAAAATAATGAACTCCCATGAATAATGAAGCTCTTTAATTTGATTGAGGCACCAACATGAATATTTTTTTTAATTGAGAATAAAATGGAAGTCTTATCTTATGTAAATGTAAAGACCCAGATTTTTTCATGTATTTTTTAAATTATATGGAATTATTAAAAGTCTGTGAAAATTGATGGTGCATGATTCTGAGGCACATAGAGATGAGATTCGCTTAAGGGGGGTTTCACTTTGACCATAGTAAGCCTGGAGAAAAAGTTAGATTTTGGAATTTTTAGAAGAATAATAAAATAACGTTGTTATTTTTTTTATTTCATTCTTTTCATCCAACAGAAATGCAGTAGTGGCAGGACTAACGACGTGTCAAGCCATTAAATGGCTTGACTCCTCAAATCATTTGTAACAGTGCCATTGGAATTAGGAAGGTTCCTATTAAATGAACCCATAGTAAATTTCACGAGCATTACCCACCCTTCCCCTCTCCTATTTCTATAGAGCTTGGGGATAGGTATTGACATGGCTTCACCAAATGATGAAGTTTCGATAAAGTGTTGTGACACCAATCACTTGGAGGAAGGAGTCGGTTCTAGTGTGCAGTGATGAGATACATTGAATCATGAACCAACGAACGATGTTTGAGTGGCAATGTTGTCGGCTTGTTGCGGGGACTATGAACACCGACTCTTCCTCAATTGCAGACATTCTGCAACGATCTTGAGGTAGGGGGTTTGTTTAAATTTCATCTTTGATCTTTTCTTTGCTTTTATTCATTATCATATTAACATAGAGGGTGCGGGCCAAATGAACATGGCACGAACCCCCCGCCTCTCCGTTTAAGTTGTGTTCTTCGGGGAAGTTTTCCTCATGGTGACGACAGCGAGAAGATGGAATAAGTCCTGAAGAAACTACCGAACCTCCGGCATTCCATGTTGGCGGTGGCCAGCGGTGGCCGGAGGAGACCCACAGAAACTAGATGTGGGTGTTGGAGGGCGGCACATGATGGCGCGCTGCGAAGGCCAGAGGCGGTCGCCCCAAGCTGACCACGCAGGACAAGGGGCGACACCCGTAGGCAATATCGGTGGCTACAACTGCGACCAGTGCGCCGCGAAAGGTGGAGAGTGGAATGAACCCGTGCCGCACCATGTTGGAGGACCCCAGATCGGACAAAACGGCCGACCATTACACGGTAGGGTAGCGCCCCACCGGCTGGCCAAAACGGCCTCGCACTCGCGAGGCCAGCTGGGAAGACCGGGCCAGACGCGGGCCGGCCGAGCAGGCCGGACCTGCCAGCGGGCCGACCGAGCGGGCTAGATCCCCCAACGGGGCTGACCGGGTGGGCTGAACCCGCGACACAATGGATGGAACCCGAATCCAACTGGGCCCTCGGAACTAAAACGCTTATAAGTAACAGACAGAATGCCCGATTAACGCGCTGTCTGTCACTTTGAAACCCTTACAACATGATGGTACTTTGTGATACTTCTTCATCGAACTTCATGTTGGTTGAGGTATTCCAGATGAATTGAGGAGCGGTTCTCCCAAACGTGCTATGAGCGAGAATCTAGTGGCTGGCAGTGAGGCGGAGGTTGGAGACAGATCCTACGGAGGTTAGTATTGAGCGATACTTTGTGGGTCATCACCAATCCTATGTGTGTCAAGTACTATGTGGGTTAGATCATGTGTGGGTCGGTGCTCAGTGATCCTATGTGGGTCAGCACATACCGATCCTGCATGGCTCAGATCCTGTGTGGGTCAGCGCTCAGCGATCCTGTGTGGGTCAGTGCATACTGATCCTGTGTGGGTCAGAACATGTGTGGGTCAGCGGGGGTTATTACCTATCAATCTTGTCTGGGTTAGACTCAATATAGTCAGCAGCAGTGCCTCTCAACAGAATCAGATGATCTAGCTTCTCAACTAATCATCTGTACTTCTGTGCCTTACCTATATACCTAGTATGAGATGAGTCTTTTACCTTTATGGTGTTACCTTTGTGGTACTCTGACCTTCATGGTGTTACCTTTGTGGTACTCTGACCTTCGTGGTGTTACCTTCATGGTGTTACCTTCACGGTGTGACCTTCGTGGTATTACCTTTGTGGTACTCTCACCTTCATGGTGTTACCTTTGTGGTGTTAACTTCGTGGTGTTACCTTTGGGGTTTTCTTCCTTCGTGGATCAGTTGTGAAAATGACTAGAAAGTTGTAGCCTTAAGTTTCCTCATGATTGAGACGAGTATCTTTTGATAACTTAGGTATATGTATGGGAATTTACCAAATTAGAGTTGATGAATACTTCGTGCTTTGTGATTGAGGTCTTGCTTTGTAGTTTTCCCTTTTTGGAACTTTAGGAGACCTTTGGGGTTCTCAAGGTCTCTAATGAGTATTGTTATACTCACACCTGCATGGGCTTCACTCACACCTTGTTGTGTCTTGTGCAGATGACGAACAACATTCATCAAGGCTGAGGGATCCAGGACTGGACAATGCTCAGAGGTGGACCATTTGACTTGATGTGATGTAGGATTACTGACCGTGAGCTATATAATGAAAGGTGTGATTATTTTAGCTCATAATTCTAGGATCTAGAAGATAGTCTAATAGATAATGGTTTTCTTGATAGTTGATGTACTTGAAACTCCCTCATCCAAGGCCTCTAATTCACTTTATTATTGATTTTTAGTTAAAATATTTATAGGTTATTAACATTTAATCTATCTCCTATGTTATCCATTTTTTATAGAATTAATATGTTTTTCTATTTCAAGAAAAAAGGGGTCTAACTTATCAGTTAAATACCATGTTCTCATTGAGTAAAAAATAAATTCAACTGAATAAAACTAATAGTAACAAACACAATAAGAAGCTTTAAAGAACCTTTTTAACAACTATCTGATTTTTTGAAAAATTTATATAAGATTTTTTTAGTTTTAGAAACATTGGCCGCATGAAGCCTTCCTAAAAATGGCTGAAAAAGTATAACACATTTGACATTTAAATGTTACTAGTTTAATTATTTATTAAACCTAATAAATATAATAGTGTGGCAGTAGGAGTATCGATCCTTAGGGAAGGCATAAAACCACATTTTTTAAAACAAACCCGCTTTTTACATTAGTTAAAATAATATTTTTCTGTTTTTTAATTTTTAAATGAAAGAAAATGATGTTTAAAGTTGAATGATAAAATAATGAATTTTTTAGTACTAGATGAAAATTTAATATCATGAGACAGTGAGAATAAAAAATTAGGAAAAAGTGATTGGGATAGATAGAAGTAGCAGTGTCAAGGGGAATTTATCTCTAATTGGGAAAAAACTATTTATAGTAGTTTTATTGAAATCATGTCCATGAAAAAAAGTTTTATTAACCTACCTCACCAGGAAATTAAGAAAACAATTTAATGATTCTTCAAGTTTTCCACTTTAATAAACATAAAAAGTAAACTGAATTTAAACAAATTTCATTGTACGAAATATTAAAGAAAATATTTTGATGATTTTTAAATCACTATAAAATAAATAAATTCTTGATCAATATCACGGATTAAACATGAAATTTTAAAATATATCATAATAGGTGTGAAACAATATTAATAAAATCAAAACCCATCTATCCAATCGATTCTGATATATTGAATTGATGTGAAGAAGTTCATGTATTAGCCAATAGAATCAAATTTCCCTAAGCACAAAAGTCATAGCCAAAAATCAAATTCAATTCATGAACTAAAAATTCAATTAATAATGAAAGATTGAAAATAAATAGAAGAAAACTTCTCCCTCAAGAAAAGGTAGTGATCAGTGAGGCTCTGCTCATCGGTCTCTATCTTGGATATTCTAGTGCTCCCTGTTCTATGAGTCTTCTTCTCAATGTATCATAGTTAATGAATTAGAAAGATCAATAGGAATTTCTATGTCTTCACACCAAATTTATGCTTCATCATTCTATGGTTCATCGCCTTCGGTGTATGACGACATATTTTTGTCTTCTCGCATTTTCATAATGTGTTTCACTGATCACCCATAACTAATCACCTACATTGGACTCATGCAATTCCTTTTAATTGACTACTAGTGGTTGATGATCATGAACCTAGATGCCAACATTTTCTAGTTTCAAGTCTGCACTGTAAAATCATATAATTTTTAATAATTTTTTATCATTGTTTATAAAAAAATAACTTTTATAATTATAAGAAAATAATAATGTATAAAATTATTATTAATAGAATTATAATTAAATATATATTATTATTAGTTAATTAAATTATAAAATATATTTACATATATATATTTATCATAATTTTTATTTTTATTAAATTAATTACATATTTCTAAAATATATAATTACTATCATTATTTATTATTTACTAATAACAAGATATTAATATATAATGTCTAAAAATATTATTAATGATATAATTATTAATATTAATAAAATTTAAAAATTTAAAAATTATCGTTATTAATATTAATATATTACAATATAAATTATATTATTATGTTTTATTATTTAATTTAATTTATAGAATTTTATTATTACGTATACTACTTTATTTAATAAATATTTTTTAAATTATAATTTTTATTCTTTTTATTATTTTCTTTATTATTATATATTTTTATTTAATATTTTTTATTCTATCCCTACCGTGGTCTTATTATGCACCGAAGGGAGGGAGTCATGTTTTTCTATCAAAAAGTGCATCTAGGGAATAGGTTCAGCGGTGTCCAATGATGAATGAGGCTTTGAGCGGCGTCGAGGGGTTGGATTTAGTGGTGTTCAGTGGAAACATACCTTCAAGGTAGCATCAGCATCTTCTAATCTCAGTGTCTTCATCCAACTCAGAGGTTGTACATCCCCTTCAGTGGTGATAACATGGGTTCAGCGAGCTTGAGGGTCGAGGAGACGCGGTCAGATCTAGTGACATTGGGTGTGGCTACTCTATTCATGGATGGTTTAATCTTCATCCATGGTGTTCTTCTTTAGTCCCAGATTTCTTCTTTGAGAAGGTTAAAATTAGGTTCGATGATAGTAACATTGGTCTGCATCTTCTGGCGATGACATGAGATCTAGAGGTGTCACCCTTCATCAGGATGCAGATCAGCACTCAATTGGGGTTTGGTGGGTGCATGATTGCATAGTGGTCACAATAGAAGAGGGTTGCGCACTCAGGGGTGGATCAGTAAGAAAATTGAATATGTGCTACCGGTGGTCTTCTTACATCGGTGGATGGATGAAACATGAGATAGAAAGGGAACCACTGGGAGTGGTTTTGGTGGTTGTATAACTAGAAGGTGCACGTAGTGGATTTGGTGGAAGGTGATAGCAGCAATATGTAAGAGAGTTTGTTGATGGGTGTGGTTTAGGTTGTAGTGGTGGGTTTGGAAGTAGCAAACTACTACTGGGGGAACTCTAGCAACAGCAAAAACTGGTGGTGGATGGTGGTTAGCAATGGTGAATATTTTTGGCGGTTGTAATTTCATGCTACTATTGGATGTCAGCTGTCAGTGGCATATTGAATGGTAGTAGAATGCAGTGGAGGATGGTGGTAGTTCCCATGGAACTAGCATAAAAATGCATCAGTAGCAGTAACAATGGAATAAAAAAATTAATAAAAAGTAACAATTAATACAGAATTTAAAATGTAAAATTTAAAAAAAATCATATTGAATTAATTAATTAAGGGAAACCAAAATTAAAATATTTATAAAAAATCTTAAAATAATTAAATAATTCTATAAATTCACAATCTAATTACTAAAACTAAAAACTAAAATTTAATTACAATACAGGAATTATAAGAAAAAATTATTTTTTTTCGAATTATAAGTTGAAATAAAAAAAATTAACATAAAAAAGGATCAACAAATAATCGAAAGCAGATTAATTTTTCATATTGTAAATTAATGTTAAAAAATATAGAAAGTACAAAAAATAAGTTATTTTAAATTTAATTAAACTTTAAAATTTTAAATAAAATTATATTGATTAAATATTTAATTATAAAAATATTCAATAATAAATTTAAAAATTTAATGATGGATTAAAATAAAATAAAAAAAATAAAAAAAAATCAATATTAGAATAAATAATAATTTAAATGAAATAATTCATAATTAAACACGAAAATGATGAATTAATTATTTAAACTATTAAATTACTAAAGTACAATTATATAACATAAAATGAAAATTATTTAATTAAAACATCAAAAATAGATGTGGAAAATAAACTGATTTAAAGGTCACATCAGTGTTTTTTCATTATAAAGAGTTATTTCTCCCTAATATACATATATATTTGGCAACATAAATGCCCATAAAACATTAACCACAAAATTTCACATCAAATAATCATAAATAATACATGTACTTGAATCAGTTAATGAAGTGTCTAGATATATATCATTCCTATTGAAACACTTATAGAATCTTAGATAATGGAAATATTTTCATAAAATATTCTCTTAGAATGATGATGGAAAATATTTCTAGGATTTTCATTATAAATGTGAATGGGGAGAGTATATAAAGTAAAAATAAATTACATATAATAGATAAAAAAATGGGATAAAATAACATGGATATTTATTGATAAGAACATAGTATTATTGTATTGAATTTTTTTATTCACAATGGAATATGTTTCAAATTTTACTCAGCTTTTCTTTTGATGATCATTTGTCTAGTAGTATAAGTAAATAACTCTTGGGTAATTGGTAGAAAAATATTATTCAATGTAATTTTTTGAGATTTAATTTATATTATTCCATATCATTTTGTACTCATTTTTCTTATGTGATGTTTCAAAATTAACTATTCAATTCATGGGATTTGATAAATATTGATCAATTCAACAGAACTATGGATTTTTCAAAATATATATTATTTGATATAAAAAGAATTTATAACCTTCCATCATACATTAAATTCATTTTATAAGTAAATGATGCATATAAAATTCCCTAAGAATGATTTTAAAAGGATTTATAGAAAAAAAAATTTAATTTTATTGTATTAATAAGGGAAAACTATTTTTTTCATGCTATTAATGAATAAATAATTAATTGACCAATTATGTATGCTATTACAGTTTTTTCATAGAATAAAAAAGTTAACATGCGAATGTGTAAGGTTAACTAGGTATAAATAAATGACATGTAAGGTTTTCACATGGTATTGGGAATATGATTATTAGATGACCTAGGTAGTATTAAATAGAGAATACTAATATTTATATATGATTAATTAGAACTCATATAGGAATAAATTGAGATTATATAAAGTTAAACCAAGTTCACTAATGGTAGCATGAAATTATATACTCTGTGAAATAATTTTAAAGAAAGTATTTATTGACTATAATATAATACTAAATCATTTTATACCTAGTTACATAAGGTTTATATGGGGGAATTCATAACATACACTTCTTAGACATTCTTGTAAGATAATGTAATTTTTAGTAAATGTGAGGTAACTAAATTATGATTAAGTATTGTGTTGTTGAAGATGAAAATATTTAGAACATCATATTACCACATGGAACAAAAACAATCTCAAGGGGACTATGAGGGGATCTCTGTACGTACCTAACTACAAAAAATAGGTAACCTAATAAGAAAATATTCAAAATATTTTTACTCTAGGAAATTGGGATGGGGATTGAAATAATTGAAATTCCAAATTCATCATGTTGTTCATGGACTTGATAAAGAAAATCCCATGGATGGGATTAAGGGTAACTATCAACACATGGTGTCATATATCGGAATGGAAAAAGAGATATATTGACCTAGGAATCATTATTTTAATCACATTTCTTAAATTTTTATTATATTGAATTATATCACTTTTTTTCAATATGAATTCCCATTGTTGAAATCTTTATCATATAAAAAATGACACATGTTATTGATTTTGTCAGGGAGAGAACCTTTACTACGCTAGATTTTTATGAAACATTAATAATTATTTTTCTATTAATTGGAATTAGTGTTCAATTAGATTAGTTTTTGATAAATATATAATTGTTAGATATATTAAATATTTAAGAAATTTTACTTTTTTGGTTTTTAATTAACTGTACACTTCATTTTACTCATTTGAGATATGATGAAATATGGTATGTTTGGTAGTTATGTAATTAGTGATAGATGGAATGTTTTTTGAATCCCTAGACCAAACTCCCAATAATTTTAGATCACCCTCCCCTAATTTAGGGTTTCAAAATCAATGATGTTATGATTAATGCTAGGGTGTTTGGTGATTTCATTAAAAATCCCTATAAACATACGAATGTGGCTTAGCTCCAAGTGATAATTGTGAGTTGAGACACACAATTCATGCCTCCCTAGATGAGAGGTACATGAATGTGGATATTCTCACTAATTGATATTAATATTGAGAATTTATCATTTCAATGACCATTATAGGATTTCCATTGGTAATCAGACCCTTTGATTAGTCACTGGTAATCCATCTTATCATATCAATAATTTTATAATTTGTTTTAATATCAACCAAATTCATAAACCAATCCACCTACTTGTGTTAACTAACACTTAATATTGTAACAATATGAGTGTACTGACCTCATTGGAAATTATTTGAGGGTTCAATTATTTTTTGATTCAATCATATTATTCTAATTTTTTCGACACCCCCTAAAAAGTCCATGTAAAACACTATTATATAATGATTCTGCTAGATATAATTTCTCTATTATTAAAAGTGAATATAGTACCATGATTATTTTAGGGGTTTTGAATATCACACATGTAAATGGGATATTCACATGTCATATATGAGTATATAGTGGTTCATTAACACGGGTTTATAATCAATAATTTACCTAGTATGAGTTTCACAGTTGCATGTGACCTAGTTTTGAAGAATGTAATTATTCTCCCAATGAATATGGAGTCCACCATAGTGAAATAATTTTTTCATCTAAACAAGACCACACATTCGTAATGTGTGAGATACATAGTCACATGATATATTCATAAGGAACTAATGAATTAGGAAAAAAATTCATTCAGTCTCTTAGGGGTTGTATACAATTATTTTTCCACATGCATTGATAATAAATATTGAGAGACTATGAAATGTTTGTGAAAGGACACAACAAGGTTAATATATTATGAGTTCCAAATTGGAATGGTGGTAATAAATATATATTATAAAATATATGTTCATATATTTTATTTTTTTTGAATTTTTACATTTTTAATATTACATAAATAAGTGTTATATCACATATATAGATAATTTTGAAATTTTATATATTTATATATATATCTTACTATATCATTTTTTTAAATTTAGTTAGCTACATAAATTTTCGTTCTTAATTAGAATTAAAATAAACTAATGTTTTTATATATTATTTTAGGGAACATTTTCTTATATAGATATTTAATTTTATAATATTTTAAATTTTCTATAGTTTCCCATCAAAAGAATAAAAAAAATAGAAAATACATTTCACAGCAGACCATTATGTGATGGAGTAAAACGTGTAAGGATTTTTTCATAGTACAATAGATAATGAAGTGTTGTAAGCCTACTATAAAGAACAATTATGCAAACCACGTAGTTTATTAAAGTATTATATAAATTATAATGGGCCTTCCTTATACCAAATAAATATCCAAGTATCATTCCTACTAAGTCTACCATATAGTGAGGAATGACTATTATTCAAGTAAGGGTGTCACCCAGGGATATCCATGTAGGGTCCTGAAAATTCCACATGGGGGAAATCCAATTACCCCAAATCTTGGAAAAGGACTGAACCGGTCCGCGTACCGGCTCCCAGCAACAGTACGCAGCTGTTTCGGCAAACCGCCCTCCTGAGGATAATGTTGTTAATGAAATGGGGGCGGAGCGCCTATACGGGTGCGAACCAGAGAGGCTTCCGATGAAGCCGACCGCGAACATCATCGCTCGCGAAATGGAGGCGGACGCCTTATGCGGCCATGAACATCGTCATTCATGAAATGGAGGTGGAGATCCTCCGCGGGCGCGAAGCTGGGCATGCGCCAATCCGGTTCACCGTCATGAACCACCCCTGCCAAGAGTCGTGTCAGCCGGCCCAAACCTCCTCCGCTGTCGTTCGCGAAATGGAGGCGGAGATCCTCCGTGGGAGTGAAGCAGGGCGGGTGCCAATACGGTTCACCGTCATAAACCGCCCCAGCCGCGAGCCGCGTCATCTGGCCCAAACCACCTCTGTTGTCATTCACGAAATGGAGACGGAACCCTCCGCGGTCGCAAAGCACTCCCCGAGTTCGGTTCGTGGGGGGGGGGGGAGAAGCGGTCAGTGCCCACCGCGAGTCGCGGATTGACCAAGTCAGCCGTAAGCCGGGTTTTCGGTCATGGGCCTCCGCAAAAGGTGTCGTGTGACCACAGATACATATCTTCCCCCACTCTATAAAAGGAGACTGAGGGGGAATAGGATGGGGATTGGGGGGATTCAGAGGCAGAGGATTCAGAGTAGATCGATCGGATTCGGGTGGAAGGGTTTTGAAGGAAGGCTTAGGATTTCACAAATAGCGAAGTTCCAGTTCGCGAACCAGAGCAGGTATGAACTTGGGAATGAATTAATAAGGAACTGAAAATTCATAATAACTTGGTGAACCGCAAACTTAAAATAACAAAGAAGAGGACCGTGAACCATGGCCCCTCCGCAGATGCACTCCCCGTGGACCAGGGTGTTTATGCCTCTTTCCGATCCGCCGCACTGCATAGCACCATCCTACGCAGGCAAAGCCTAGATCGATGAACCCCCTGACCGGTTCCAACCTTGGACATAGCTTCTTGCGTGGAACCCTCCGTGTACCAACCTTGTAAGCGGGCCGAACCCAAAGTCGTGAACCCTCCTGGTTCGCTGGATTCCAATTAGTCTTCGGACCCTCCTGGTTCGCGGACGGCCTCTCGGTCCGCGGACCACCCTGGTTCACAGATGACCTCTCAGTCCACGGGCCACCCAGGTTCGCGGACAGCTTCTCCATCCACGTAGAACTTCCCTATGTGAAGGGCACCACCACCCATGCCCCTGTGTGGCCCGCTAAATTATTCAGAGTGCATGTTCCCCGAGCCATATAAAATCCTTCCGATCTGGCCTGATCCTCCATGGCTCCCTCATTGGCTTACTCATTGGCCCCAAGTCGAGGCCTCTACAAGAGCCACCAGATCTGTGTGGTGTAACCCTCAGCCACATCAGTGCACCATTTTGAGTTTACATTCCCACGGTAAGCGAAGGAGAAGGGGTTTCCTCGACCATTTGGCGGATTCTCGAAGCATGTTTGGGTTCACATTCCCACTATATTGCGGGGTCCGAGCCTGAGAGCCCCCTTTCTTCCTCTACTCAACAGGATGAGGGACCACACGCTTCGACGGTTGGGGACTTCTCCCCTCCTCAAAGAGTGGGCGGCATACTCATCCGAAGGAAGTCGTCCCCATGCACCTCTGTACTTCCCCCGGCTACAAGAGAGGTGATGGGCACAAAAGCACCTCTTTCCCTCTCTTGCTGCGCTTTATGGCTATGGGCGTCTATCCTAGAGTAAGCCCCAACTTTATGGGCTGCTCCATGAATAAGCCCCACTCCACTTCCCATGGACGCACCTTTCACGATGTGATCGGATGGTCTCTGCTGCCTCTTGTTTCTCACAAAAAGCATGACTCACTTGGGCTTAGAGTAAGCATCAACCATGAAATCCTCATATGGGCCTCCTCAGAGTGTAAGCCCCAATCCATCACTCTGGGCTGCCTCAGAGCGTAAGTCCCAATCAAATTCGAACTATGAAGACTTTGATTCCCTACCACAGGGATACGTAGGAAGCCTCCATGAGGTTCAAGCCCGATCACCAGTGGACCCCCTGGGTTCACCTTCACGTTGTTTCTTCGACGCTCCCATTCAAACTACGTGGACTTTGATCCCTGCCTCCTAGGCAGGGTACGTATGAAGCCTCCGTAAGGTTCAAGCCCAACAACCGGTCAATCCGACTATCTTCACATCGATTCACCACGCCAATCCCTGCGCCGCCTCAATGAGTCTCGACTCCACGGGGTCATTAATCCAATGAGGGATGGTAAACCTCAGGACAAAATGATTTCGAACCCCTTCATCTAGTTGACCATTGCCCACCAGGGTTAAATCTGTGGATACCATGCTTGGGCATAAACCAAAGATTCGCGAACATATGAATACGTCTTAAATCTGTAAGAGAATCCCGGAACAGGCAATAATTCCACCCAAAAGGGTGTGATGAGCCTGACTTCCCATCCTATTGACTAATGTGAGTTCTTAAGCATCACTGGTCAGACCATATGACGAACACCTGCCTTTGGAAAGAAGGTCCGCGTCTCATCGGATACGGAAACGTTGGGCGTTTCGAGACCGACCAAAACCAAAAATGGTGAACCTGATGTGAAAAAGGACCTTGCATGACAGATTTAACCTAATCCCACCCTGTTCCCCCTTTTTACTCTCTTGGAGGGCCAATCAAGGTCATTAGTTATGCAAGGGATCATGAGATGCTGCTTTGATGGGTTTACAGTTTGTATTTGTTAAAATATTTTACAGGTACCTTCAGAACTCCCTTCGATCCAATGTCATCGCAAAGGAACTCACAAGTGCACGCTCCGAACAATGCAAGGTCCAGACATCCTCACCTACGGAGGACCCAGTCACCCACCCAGCGTCTTCAATGCTGGGTCTCCAATGCGTTGATTCGAGAGTACCACCTGAACAGTACTCTCCCAACGGTGGAGGTTGCCATGCATGCCCTCCAATCTGCCAGAACTCGCCGGTCGCCTACCCAGCAGTGGCCACGAAGGCAGATCCAGACATCCCCTGTTGCTGTCTCCAACCGTTTCAGGAGTCTATCCCCGGAACGGGACAATGCCTACCTCCCTTATCTTAGGGAGGCGGATGAGGTCGACGCTGAGGACTTCATCCCTGCTGAACGGGGGTTCTGCTACAAGGCCCCCGCCGGAAGACGTCATTACGGTCACGCCGTGACTCAACATCCTCACACTGAGGAGGATGTATCCCCATGGATTTAGGCCCACTCTCGCCGAGCTCCGGCCCCTCGAACCGCCCGACGAGGGCGACAGATGTACAATTAGGGACTGGTCATCACCCTGGTTCCTGAGGAGGAGCTCCACTGCCCAGCCACAAAGACATATCACGAACAGGCACCTAAACCTATTCGGTCCTCCCGAGCCTGCCATCCCGACATGGTGGCATCATAAGAGCCAGCACACATCCCTGCCGAGCTCCATCAAGCCCATTGCTCACGCAGGACAAAACTTACCCGGCAAGCACCTCTCCCTACCCGGGTTCATGAATCCCACCAGCTTGACGTGGTGGCGACCCAGCGCCTACATGACCAGCTCCTAGCAGATGCTTCTGACACTTGCCATCCTGACATGGCGGTGATCAACACACCCCACCACCCAAATGTGGCAGAAACTCATATGCGGGCACGTCTCCCCACCAAAAAAGGCCACCGAATCGATACGGTGGGAAACCAATATATGCAGGGCCAACTCCCTGTGTATGCAAGTAAAGTCCACCACCCCAATGTGGCGGCAAATGGAGAGATAAACCGGTGTATCCCGGTACAGGGGCAAATTCGTTCACCAGCCCCAACACTGGAGAATTGTTAGTACCCACTGACCACTGGAGGGCCAGAGTAGGATATACCTACATTGATACCGGAATGGGCCTTCATACCCATTCCAGCCAAAGATGTCTCTTTACATATCCTAGCAATGATGGAGGAGTAGGTATCGATCCCAGATCATATCTTGCAGACTTTCCAGAGTGTAATTGCATCAGCGGCAACAGCAAGGACTCGGGCCCGTGAGCCCGTCTCCCCAATTGAGGTGACTCATCTAATAGATGAGATAGCCTTCTCGGAGCATATCTACATCCCTTATTCTTCCCAGGAGGGTCTCCGGCCATATTCTTCAATGCAAGGGCAACCGGATCAAGCAGCTTCGCTCGTTCTAACTGGGGGACACCTGTCCATCACGGTGGATGCTCCAGAGCAGGCATATATCCCTGCTAAAATTCAAGATATTCACCAGTGTATCCCGAAAACATCACAAGACCCAATTAGAAAGGTACCCAAAGGTGAAGGCCATTATCAATAGCATAAGGTCCCGGCTACCCATAAGAAAGTGCCTCGAACGCGCCGAAGGCAGCCAGAAAATAAAGAGCGGGTTCATGACTCCGCTCTACTGGAAGCTGGGGTTCCCAACGCTGCTAAACAGACATCGTAGGCTCAAAACCCTACCCACCCATTACCATATTATGGGAGTGGAAGTATCAGTTGCGAAGGTCCTCCCCGCAAAGTTTCTACCAGCAGCTCTGAAGGTCCTCCCCAGAGCACTCGTGGGGGCTTCCCCCGCGGGCATATAACAATCGATCACGAGAGATACTATTTGGGTGCGAGTCATGAAAACCCTCCACGTGACCAGAAGATTGAGCTGCAAGAAGGACCTCCACTTGCTGCGGCCCACCCTGAAAGTCCTCCCCGGAGTATACACTGCAATCACTCTCCATGTAGTGGGACAACAGATTATGACAGTAGTCCTCGCTATCATAGTCACAACTGCGGGGGACCTCCTCGGAGTGACGTCTCATCACGATAAGAAGGCCGTCCCCTTGTCGTGGCCTTCCCTGAAGGTCCTCCCCAGGGGTTATGTTGCAATGACACTCCGCGTAGATGGGCATCAGAGCACGGTGGTAGTCCTTGCCACCCTGATAATGGAGGTCCACCCCGTAGAGGCGTCAAGTGACGAGAAGGCCCTCCCCTCGTTGTGGTACATTCTGGAGGCCTTACCTAGGATGTATCCTACAGATATTCTCCCTGTGACAGCAGTAATGGTAGTCCTCGCCATTTCCGTAGCTGTGAAGGTAGTCCTCGCCACCACAGCCGCCATTACGAAGGTCCTCCCCAAATTGACCCCAAGCAGCAAGAAGGTCCTCCCCTTGTCGCAGTGTGTCCTGAAGGTCCTCCCCAGGATGCACATCGAACGTCAAGCCATAATGGTCATCCTCACAATTATGTAAGTTTTTGCGAAGGCCCTCCCCGTAATGACGCTACGCATCAAGAAGGTCCTCCATTTGCTGTGACACGCCTTGGAGGTCCTCCCCAGGGTGTGCACTGCAAAAGTCCTCTATACAGTGAAGCCTCAAGCAGTAATGGTAGTCCTCGCCATTACGGCCGCCGTTGCGGAGGTCCTCCCCGCGATGACATATCATATCAATAGGAAGGTACTCCCACTTCCGAATAAAGTACATAAAAGGCCTTGTATGCCGAGGCACTCATAAGGACGAGATCAAGCACGTCAGATTCCCAGTTAGTCACCAACGACACCCTTATTCAATCTGGAGATGGTCCAGGGCCGCGTTCATCCTCTGAACCACCTCAGAATCGCCCACATGCCAATTCAATACCTACCAGTCCCACTGCCTCCGACCACACTATCAGTGAGTTCCTCATTTGGGCTGACCAGGTACAGGAATCACTTGCGGGGGAGTATGCCGATATGCTGCACCTGAGGAAACAACGGGCCAGGGATGATATACCAGTTCTGTTTTGGACCACGACCACCTCTCAGTTTAACATACCTAGAGAGTTGTTGGAAGAATGAGTGCACGACATCCACCATAATATATGGACAACCCTTCGCCGACTAAAATCAAGCTTTCAGCCCTATGATGGGTATCTTGACCATGTTAAGGTAATAGAAGACCTCCTACGTCACATCGACCTGGAATCCCTTTATTCAGCACCACAACAGCGACTCGAGAGGCGTAATGGAAACATGGAGATAGACTGCCTCCGTGCGCTGCACCAGCTGTGCCGTCTCATCGGTGACGCTCCGACGGGAGTCCATATCAAAGGATGGAGGGAACACGGAGCTCTGCATTTCACTCTGCTCCCCACCCATAAGAACCTATTCAGTATGGTGTCTTGTAACGTCATCACGACAAGACAATAATCGAGTGGTCTCCCTGTTCAGGAGAGGTGACACACCCAACAGAGTCAGGCCTTGAGTATGTCCCAGGAGTGTCAGGTCTGATGGGAAAAAGCCATTCAAAAACTCCTAAATCAGGACACGACAGCATACAACATGCCTCTCGCCTAAGGGAGGCCAATCATGAATCTTTTCCTGCCTCCCCAGAAGGGATTGATTCCCATCAGAACTCGACACCAAACCCGGTTCACCCCCGAATGGGAGCACGCAAGATCAAGAAGTTGGCAATGACAGCAGCCACTACAGCGATCCAGGGTCAACCCCAGCATGCAGGGCTAGGGGAATTTTTAACAACAAATTCCCTCGTAAGACCAATAAAAATGGGAGGGGACTCGACGTCCAAGGAAAGGAACCAACCCCGGCCCTCAGGGCTGGGGGCATTATTACCCCCTCAACAACAACCTCCCCCACAAGAGTCAGTATTCTCTCATCTAGGGAGGACATTCAGAAGAGGAGGTTACCGTCCTATCCCGTTATTTGAATCATCATCCCCTCCGAGGGGAAGGTACACCGTAAAGTCGCATCAAAGAACTCTCTGCATCACCCTTCGTCAAGATGTCCGAAGGAAACCCTAGGTCATGAAAGGGGAGGCTAGAAGAAGGTGCGGGAGATCCTCTTTCTGTTTGGAAGATGACATCTTCATCACCCCGCGATATGCCTCTATCAATGTCATAGAGGTTGACCCCACAGGTAACACCAGAGATGATGCAAATCGGGATGGGTCGGGAGATGATGGTTTTGGTCAGGTTGTGACTCACAACGAACCCCCAGGTGTGCACA
Source organism: Viscum album (assembly GCA_963277665.1). Taxonomy (NCBI): domain Eukaryota; kingdom Viridiplantae; phylum Streptophyta; class Magnoliopsida; order Santalales; family Viscaceae; genus Viscum; species Viscum album. The sequence continues at coordinate 767,900,238 of OY728137.1, forward strand.
CCCAGAACCAAAGGGCCGCTCTAAATATGGTCGTCCTTCCATCCAACCCTCTTCCTCCTTCCTAGAGAGCTTCCAATAAGGATAAGAATAAAGGGCTGGTTACCCTTAACCCGCCTCCTTCTCTCGAGAAAGATGAGCCACTCACGCTGGAAGAGAGAGTCACTCGACATGAAGAGGAGATGAAAGAATTGAGGCGGATTAACGCCGAGCTACTCTAGAGGAACCACCTTATTGAAAGTGCATCCCAGGAGAAGCCACATCATGCACTCCCAACAAGTGCACCTCAAAGACTAAGGTTTGCCCCGGCAAACGAAACATGCTCAGGGATCCCGTCCAATGAGGCACACGGCCCGTCCAACTACCTAAACATAGATTCGGATGAATACCAAGACTTCCCTCCACTCAGGAAGCAACCGGAGCGAGTACACCTGAACCCTCTGAAGGTGCCACAAACGGCACGTGCACCCCTTGTGCCGGCCAATATGGACCCTCAAGCAATTCCTCGGGCTATGCCTGCTCAGGACCGGGCCCAGCAGGATGTAAACTAGGGTCTCACCAACACCATAGAGGCACTAATAGCTCGATTGGAAGCGATGTAAGGTCGACGTGCTTTAATACAGCCAGAGAGGAAAACCTACCCAGATTGGGTGACCAACACACCACCTCCACCCAATTTTGGGAGCCATGTATTCCCTATTTTCAATGGGCCAGGCGATCTGGAACAACATTTGATGCACTACGTGTCTTATTGTGACCCTATGATGGAGACTCCAGAACAAAAAGAAGTAGTAAAACTAAGATTCTTCGTACGGACCTTGCAAATATCCTTCTTCGTCTGGTACATGAGTCTGCCAGCCCAGTAAATAAAGAGCTGGGAGGACCTTCGATAGCAGTTCTTGTTCCACTTCAGCTCAACGTTGCCTAAAACAATGGTCAACGACCTCATTAACTGCAAGCAGAGGGAGAATGAGAGGGTCTCAGATTTCAACGCAAGATGGAAAGGTCTGACCTATTCCCTGAACAGGCCAATGCCTCAAGATGAGATGCTAGCCATATGCATCGATAATCTTCGAGATGAGCTGCGAACACCGCTTATACCAGTGGAGTGCACCATTGTCTTTCTCCATCTCTCGATCATTGCCTTGAGAATTGAGGACTCCCTCCAGTGGACCAACTCGAAGTCCCGAATAGCCTCACAGACTCCTGCGAAAAGAGCCCATATAGCTGAAGCTTCCGCTGTCACACTCAAGCCGGCCCCTGTGCCCGCTCCACCACTCAGGCCTCCACCAAATCATCAAGGGCCTCCTGCATATCAACGACCGCATCTTCCTAAATGGGATGATCAGAGAGGACCGAAGTGGAACCATTTTGAGGAAAGAAGGCAAAAAGTATACTCATTCCGAGATGACCAAGTCCACGACTACTTCATTGCCGCCATGAATTGCAACTTGCTCCACCTCCCGGAGCCAAGGAAACTTGAAGAAGTCAGCCGCGATGACAGGCCAGATTACTACCCCTATAATCGAATGTTGGGGAAAAATATCCGAGAGTGCTTCATCTTCAAAGACCTCCTGCAAAGGATGGTAGACTCCGGACGGGTCAAGCTGGCACCACCCCTAGCACATGTGGCATGTATCTCTACCATCGATTCCGACAAAGAGGAGGGGTGGAAGAAAGTCACCAGCAAGCAGGGGCAGAAATCCGAAGACTAGATGACTTGAAAGACTATCAGCCGAGCCCAGGGAATACTCCGAGCTCAGCTATGACAGCTAGTGTCACCGCCAATGGCCCCTAACGCCGCACAACCCACAACATCGACCTCACAGTCCGCCATGAGCCAGTCATCCGGACATAATCGAAGAAGGAAGAAACAATCGCAAGAGGAGCAGTCCGAAATGGGGCCAAAGTTAGTCCCGACCCTGGCAGATTATATTCCCTTGAATTTGGTACCATGGGCACTGACTTACCAAACGACACCCTCAGAGACAACCGACCAGGTTGACCTGTCAGAGGATGAAGAGCCAATATTTGGTTTGTAACACCCCGAGATTTTACGAAAAATATTCTTTTTAATTTTATTGATTTCTTGTGTTGTACGTTACCACAAAAGAGTCTTGCACAACACACAACCCTAACATGGCTGCATTACACATAGTCGCGACCTTCCTCGATAGCGTGCGTTGTACGCAACACCGAGTTTCACTAAACAACGATATGGTATTAAAATATTATTAAAACTAGCTGGTATGAATAGTAATAACCACTTTTTGAAATTTTGTAAATTTCATCTTTCAAAATGGACTTCATTTTTGGATTCAGAATATCGAAATTAGCCTAGGGTGAAATTTTGGTATTTTTCTGAAAACTTTCAATTTTTGATGAATAGTGAAAACACCGGGTTACTATTTAAAAACCGATTTTTTTTAATAATTATTTATTTTATTTAAATTTATTTTAGGTCAAAATTGACACATAATACCTATATAAGTTCAATGTAATTAATTGAAGTCATTTTATAATAATTTTAGATCCATAAAAATTTTATTGAACTTTTGACCATCTTTTACCCACCTCCTAGGAGAATTTGCAAATTTACATAAAACATAATTTTACCACTTTTGTGAATGGAATTTCAAAAATCCGAGAGACACGGTTGATGTCAGTATTTAAAATGTGGTTCAATGAGATGAAAATAATTTTTTGGTGAATAGTATCTTTTTACTTTTATTTAACACGGTTGAAAGTAAATCGGGTAATTATAGGTAAAAATGATATTGTTATTACCCTAAAACATGCCCTAATTTTATTGGATAAGTGTAATTAGAAAAAAAAAACAACCTTAGGAATAAAACATGACCATTTAGGCCCACTTGGATTAGATTAGGACATTTAATATTAATTTATTTAAAGAAGGGTTAAAATAGTTAAAATCGAAGTTTAATAAGTAAATCATTTTTACTATAGGGTTATACATGAGATAAATTCGAATATAAAAATTCATTAGAAATATAAAAAGATTTAATACATAATGGTATTTTATTTATAATTTTTAGACATTAAATAATTTAATTTATTTTTGACATAATGATGATGTAGTAATTATCTTATTAATGAAATATTGACATAATTAATGTTATAAATACCCAAATAAATGTAATTTGAGACTTTTTATGAATTAAACTAATTTTCTAGGTTAATATGACATGTTAGTATTGATTTAGTTAACTTTTTTCGAACTAATCATTCTGTTATGATTTTCACAAAAATCAAAAACCAAATAGTGTCAAAATTGACATAAAATAGTTTTTAAAACAAATATTATATAATTAATTGTTATTTTATTCTTAAAAATCTATGGTTCGGAAAAATGACTTAGATAAGGTTATATATATTAATAATAAACATTTGGGGTTCGTTTGGCTTGTTATAGTAAGTTTATTAACCTTATAGTGTAAGAACACAAAAAGACACGGTAAAAGTAAAATTATCTAACTTAAAGTTAAATCTAAATGATAAGGTTAAAATAGTAAACTAAACTTGTCCAAATTCTATTTTATGAGAGGATTTCTACCCATACCCACCTTATCTTCGAAATAAATTAATTTGGAGCTATTTATAACTGAATATGTCTTTATAATAAAATAATATTTTTAGTTTTTTCAAAGGTGCCCCTCTCCTCCCTTATAAAAGGGCACCTCCTCCCTCTCTTCCTCACACCACTTTGAGCCTTCAAGCTCGGACAAACCCTGAAAATTTCTCCTCTCCACTTCCCTAGAAACATCATAGAGGTCCTGGTCTTCTGTAAAGACCAATTTTAGTGCCCTAAAAGGAGGTCTCAAAGAAGCGCTTCAAAGAAGAGGTAATGTCTGTTACCGATTCTTTCAACTTTATTTCTTCTTCCACTTATTCTTCTTTATTTGTTTCATTATGAAGTAATAACATAAGTATAAATCATATAATGATATGTTATTATAAGTATTAAACTACCCTATTTCACCATCTATCCATCCTACGGAAAAAGAAATCACCACGCGTGCGTATGTACGGAATACTGTCTCCACGCCATGGTGAAATCTGTTTTTCGACCAACACCTTACATGGATGGGTATAATGGTGTAAAGAATAACTATATATGGTTATTATAACATCATACTGATTCTGATATATTATACCATCCACTCCAATTTTATTCAATAATTATGGGAACGAAATCATCGCTCGTGCGTACGTACGGACTACCGTCTCCACGACGCGATGAGATTCATTCTCCATGTTAACCATACATGAATGCACATATAGTTTATATAATGAATAATAATGAAATATATGAAATACTAATTCTACTGTATTTATGTATATATATATATGTATGTCATCTATTTAGTTTCATTCAATTCAATAAGGAAACGAAAACAGCGTTCATGCGTACGTACGGCCTACCGTCTCCATGAATGGTGTATTTCATTCCTTTTATCGATCTATAATTTAAATATGTATATGATGAATATATATTATATATAAATCATGTTTTACATTCTGGAATTATGTAAATCAGGATATAAGTAATAATATCAAGAACGACAAGTCGAAACACATACGATAAATGAAATGATTTTACCCAAAATGCTGCTTTAACATGGAATTTACAAAAGAACGGGTAATATAAAGTCATAAGTGAAACATATATGATATCATAACAATTAATATGATTTTTTAATAAGTCAATGACATTATTTAAATCATTATATAGGAGGTTCGGATACGTAAAAAGCATATCGGACCTAAGGTAAGGGATAATTTTGCAAATTTCATTTTTATTCGAGATTGCTTATTCGTAAGTATTTACTAGGGTTATTTATATCATCCATGTCCATGTTTTATAAAAGTGTTTTCATGTATGTTTAAAGTCCTTTTTACCCATTTTTTACTTTTACTACATGGTATTTAAGGAATCTTTCTCTTGTTTAGGTTATGAGGTACATTTTTGACTTTTCCGGTAAAGGTACGAGAATACTGTTTTTTTAACTTGTACGGCATGAAAGGATTTTTACGGTTTTATAAAGCCTTATTTTCATGAAGCTTCCTACAAAATATTTCATGACTATTTTCAATAAAATCCTTTTCTTTTAAAATTGAATGACGTTTTGTGAAAAGTAATTGATTTTGAAGAAGAAAGGATATTTTCCTCAAGAATTCATTTCATATGTTTTATCAAAACCATTTTCCATCTAAGATGAAATTATTTCATTTGTGTATGATTCAAGTTTAATGTCTCTATGATTTACATGGTTTCACTTTTCTTATGATTAAATGTCCATTTGTTTTATATGGATTATGAAATGATGGGATGATGTTTATGAAACCCATTTTATTCTTTGGGTTATGGTGAATGTTTTAAGTTTATTTTGTGGCACAAATAAGAATGATTTCAATATGAGATGGGTGGGACCTATATCTACCTCCAATGCATTGGGTAAAGATTTATATCTCATGAGATAGATATGGCTGGAATGGTAAGTTAATCTGGTTTAGTAATACAGGACTGGAACGAGGAGTGAACTCGATTCAGAAAGGGACTTTGTCCACTAAGATGGTCTTCGCAGAAATGCCTTGAATACTATGGAAATCATATCATGTTCTTAATGGTTTCCACAATCAGATGTTTTATTCCCATGATATTTTATCATGATTAATGTTTCTTTATGATCTATGCCTTATGTTCTTCCATGTTTTATGTCATTGCTCAAGATTTTGTTGTTTAAACATTATGTTCATGTTTTTAAGTTCAAATGTTTATGATTTTTTTTATTTTATCCATTATTACCCTTACTGAGCATTTGAGCTCACCCTTTATATGTTTTATTTTCCCTAGGATATAAAGAAAGGTTTTAGGTAAGAAAACAAAAGGGGAAGATCTTTATGGGTGATGTTGAAGATCTTTCACCACGATTAGAAGTTTACGATCCGAGTTTCCAAAGACACTAAACTATTACGGTCCTTGAGTGTCTGTTTTTGTTATGTATTAAGTACTCCGTAAAAGTAATGTAATATCCATGTACGTCAAGCTTTGGGTCTCTACAGTTGGTATTAGAGGAAAGGTTTGGTCTACCTTTGGAAACTAGGATGCGAAAAAGTTAGTGAGATCCCTATAGATATTTCTAAGGTATGTCTAGGGACGTCCCTAAGGATAAGTATACGTATAGGATATAGTCCTAGAACTATGGTAAAATCATAGAATTTAACCTAAGATGTTAGATATTGAGGGAACTCCCCCTTTACTATGTTGTTTTCCCAAGCATGATTTTTTCCTCTCACACTATTCTTTTTGGTTTTTAGAAAATGGCTGGAAATAAGAAGATTCATGATAATGGAGGATATGACAGACAATGGAATGATATTCTTCATGATCAACCAAATGAAACGGGATTTGGAAGTCCAAACATCGTTATTATGCCTAATCAGCAATCTCATGATATGATCAATAATCTCAACTTTGGTAAGTTTCCCGACTCAGATAATAAGAGAAATATGGAGTTTCATGATGATCACAGAGGAAAGAAAGTTCAATTTCCCTCATGTAAATCATGTGGGAAGAGGCATCAGGGAGATTGTTTCAAAGGAACTGGAAGATGCTTTGGGTGTGGAAAAGAAGGACACAAAGCCAGTAAGTGCAAAGGAAAAGGTTCATTTAACACCATGGACAAGGATAATGGTATTGGTACGACATCAACAATGATTAGATGTTTTAAATGTGGAATGTACGAGCATTATGCAAACCAATGACCTAAGGGAAAATCTCATGAAGAGAATCAGCATGGTCATATGGGTAGTATTTATGTGGATGATGATGAGGAGACTACAAATGATATATGAGCTGAAAGAAGTGTTGAAGCTCAGTCAGTTGTTTTAGAAGGTAGTGGAATGATTGTATGTTTATCGAGAGTTATGTTGTATAGTTAATGGTACTATGGAATAAAGAATCATCTAAGGATTGTTACACTATTGTTTTTCCTAAAGTATTTGAAAGTATATGTTGAATGGTACCAGTAACAATGGAAGGTTATTCAGATATTTTTGGAAAGTAGATGATATGCACGTAATGAAGGAATAAGAAGATAATGAGATGTTTGATTGTATTCATGAGCTCATTATTGATATAAGGACTAAGTGATATCATGGTTTGAGTATATAGAATTTTGAGAATTTTGGTATGTCGAAAGTGTTAACTTTTAACTGCATTCATGTTTTCACTAAGGTTCAATGGGTATTCATTTTTCAAGAGAATACATGATTAAGGCCTTCTAATGTTTGGAATGTGACAAACAAGACATATCTTATGATATATGGGGATCAACGATGGTATTAACATGCTTGTTATATGAAATCTCTGGTAATCGTTTTCACTATATTATGAGAGTGGACTGCATTATTATGGATAAACCTAAAGATTGGAATGGATTATGTTGGAAATAAGTTAGTATTGTTTAAGGATAGAAGTTTTTTTGATATTATTGGTGGGATGTTATAGTCATGTAGTTTTAGAAAAAGGACAACTTGCAGGACGGGCGACGAAACATTGCGTCAGACAAGGCTGTGGGAATTGAACCCACAACCGAAGTGCGACTGGCCTTTATCGCCTACCACTGGCCTACAGGAAGTCCCTGGTTAGTAGAAACTAGTTTTATTTTATTATGCGGTATGATATATGAAGTATAAGTTCATTTTTGGAACCATATACGATTAATCTAACCATAAGATAAACTTATAACTTTTGCTAACCTTTTGTTTGAAATAGATGGAATGACCCATCATTCTATCACATGATCTGCTAACACATCACAAATAAAAAATTCAACATCATTTCTTTAAGGGATGAAGTGGAAATTGTTCAATTCACGAAAAATAGTGAGATTGTACCAAAATCATGTAAGTATTTCTTTTAATTCATCAACTTTAGGGAAATGATCTGGAAAACCAAAAATGTTGTCCTAGTTCCCTTGTATCCGATGAATCAGATGGTACCTTAGATCATCACAAATCTATAGCATTGTGATTATTGGCTTTTTCATAGCCATGTTCTCTACCACTCTCCATCAGAACATGATGGTTAGGTTTCTCTTCTATATCCATATTTTCACCTATGTTCTCCTATGTGGAAACCCAGTGATTAGTTAATTTGGGTAACCGTTATGTTTCATACTTTATTTTTTAAATATTGGTTTTGGTATTCCTTTTTACGATGTGGGTTTCTATTAAAGAAACTTTCGAGTAGTAAACCATTTATAACCCCGATGAATTTCGAGGGCGAAATTCATTTTTAAGGGGGGTAGAATGTAACACACCGAGATTTTATGAAAAAATATTCTTTTTAATTTTATTGATGTATTGTGTTGTACGTTACGACAAAAGAGTCTTGCACAACACGCAACCCTAACTTGGCTGCATTACACGCAATCACGACCTTTCTCGATAGCGTGTGTTGTACGCAATACCGAGTTTCACTAAACAACGATATGCTATTAAAATATTATTAAAACTAGCCGTTATGAATAGTAATAACAACTTTTTGAAATTTTTTAAATTTCATCTTTCAAAATAGACTTCATTTTTGGATTCAGAATACTGAAATTAGCCTAGGGTGAAATTTTGGTATTTTTCTTAAAACTTTCAATTTTTGATGAATAATGAAAACAATGGGTTACTATTTAAAAACCGACATTTTATTTAAATAATTATTTATTTTATTTAAATTTATTTTAGGTCAAAATTGACACATAATACCTATATAAGTTCAATTTAATTCATTGGAGTCATTTTATAATAATTTTATATATATAAAAATTTTATTGAACTTTTGACCGTCTTTTACCCACCTCCGAGGAGAATTTACAAATTTACATAAAAATTAATTTTACCGCTATTGTGAATGGAATTTCAAAAATCTGAGAGACACAGTTTATGTTAGTAAGTAAAATGTGATTCAATGAGATGAAAATAATTTTTGGTGAATAGTAACTTTTTACTTTTATTTACCACGGTTAAAAGTATATAGTGTAATTAAGGGTACAAATGATATTAGTATTACCCTAACACATGTCCTAATTCAATTGGATAAATGTAATTCGACCAAAAACAACCTTAGGAATAATATATGACCATTTAGGCCCACTTGGATTAGATTAGGACATTTAATAATAATTTATTTAAAGAAGGGTTAAAATAGTTAAAATCAAAGTTTAATAAGTAAATCATTTTTAATATAGGGTTATACATGAGATAAATTAGACTATAAATATTAATTAGAAATATAATAAGATTTACTACATAATGATATTTTATTTATAATTTTTAGACATTAAATAATTTAATTTATGTTTGACCCAATGATGATGTAGTAATTTTCTTATTAATGAAATATTGACATAATTAATGTTATAAATACCCAAATAAATGTAATTTGAGACTTTTTATGAATTACACTAATTTTCTAGGTTAATATGACATGTTAGTATTGATTTAGGTAACTTTTTTCGAACTAATAATTCTGTTATGATTTTCACAAAAATCAATTACCAAATAGTGTCAAAATTGACATAAAATAGTTTTTAAGACAACTATTATATTATTAATTGTTATTTTATTCTTAAAAATTTGAGGTTCTGCCAAATTACTTAGATAAGGTTATATATATTAATAATAAACAACTTGGGGTTCGTTTGGCTTGTTATAGTATGTTTATTAACCTTATAGTGTAAGACCACAAAAAGACACAGTAAAAGTAAAATTATCTAACTTAAAGTTAAATCTAAATGATAAGGTTACAATAGTAAACTAAACTTGTCAAAATTCTATTGGATGTAAGGATTTAGACCCATACCCACCTTATCTTCTAAATAAATTAATTTGGAGCTATTTAAAACTGAATATGGCTTTATTATAAAATAATATTTTTAGTTTTTCCAAAGGTGCCCCTCTCCTCCCTTATAAAAGGGCACCTCCTCCGTCTCTTCCTCACACCAATTTGAGCCTTCATGCTCGGCTAAACCCTGAAAATTTCTCCTCTCCACTTCCCTAGAAACATCATAGAGTTACTGGTCTTCTTCAAAGACCAATTTTAGTGCCCTAAAAGGAGGTCTCAAAGAAGCGCTTCAAAGAAGAGGTAATGTCTGTTACCGATTATTTCAACTTTATTTCTTCTTCCACTTATTCTTCTTGAGTTGTTTCATTATGAAGTAATAAAATCAGTATAAATCATAAACTGATATGTTATTATAAGTATAAAACTACCCTATTTCACCATCTACCCATCCTACGAAAAACGAAATCACCACGCGTGCGTACGTACAGAATACCATCTCCATGCCGTGGTGAAATCTGTTTTTCCACCAACACCTTACATGGATGGGTATAATGGTGTAAATAATAACTATATATGGTTATTATAACATAATAATGATTCTGATATATTATACCATCCACTCCAATTTTATTCAATAATTATGGGAACGAAATCGTCGCTCGTGCGTACGTACGGACTACCGTCTCCACGACGCGATGAGATTCATTCTCCATGTTAACCATACATGAATGAGCATATAGTTTATATAATGAATAATAATGAAATATTAGAAATAATAACGCTACTTTATTTATGTATATATATATGTATGTCATCTATTTAGTTTCATTCAATTCAATAAGGAAACGAAAACAACGTTCATGCGTACATACGACCTACCGTTTTCATGAACGGTGTATTTCATTCCTTTTATCGATATACAATATAAATATTTAAGTGATGAATATATATTATATATAAATCATTTTTTTACATTCTGGAATTATGTAAATCAGGATATAAGTAATAATATCAAGAACGAAAAGTCGAAACACATACAATAAATGAAATGATTTGACCCAAAATGCTGCTTTAACATGGAATTTACAAAAGAACGGGTAATATAAAGTCATAAGTGAGACATATATGATATCATAACAATTAATATGATTATTTAATAAGTCAATGACATTATTTAAATCATTATACAGGAGGTTCGGATACATACAAAGCATATCGGACCTAAGGTAAGGGATAATTTTGCAAATATCATTTTTATCCGAGATTGCTTATTCGTAAGTATTTACTGGGGTTATTTATATCATCCATGTCCATGTTTTATAAAAGTGTTTTCATGTATGTTTAAAGTCCTTTTTACCCATTTTTGAATTTTACTACATGGTATGTAAGGAATCTTTCTCTTGTTTACTTTATGAGTTACTTTTTTGACTTTTTCGGCAAAAGTAAGAGAAGAATGTTTTTTTAACTTATACGGCATGAAAGGATTTTTACGGTTTTTTAAAGCCGTATTTCCATGAAGCTTCCTCCAAAATATTTCATGAATATTTTCAATAAAATCCTTTTCTTTTAAAATTTAATGACATTTTGTTAAAGGAAATTGATTTTGAAGAATAAATGATATTTTCCTCAAGAATTCATTTCAAATGTTTTATCAAAACCATTTTCCATCTAAGATGAAATTATTTCATATGTGTATGATTAAAGTTTAATGTCTCTATGATTTATATGGTTTCACTTTTCTTATGATGAAATGTCCATTTGTTTTATATGGATTATGAAATGATGGGATGATGTTTATGTAACCCATTTTATTCTTTGGGTTATGGTGAATGTTTTAAGTTTATTTTGTGGCACAAGTAAGAATGATTTCAATATGGGATCTGTGGGACCTAAATCTCCCTCCAATGTATTGGGTAAAGATTTATATATCATTATATAGACATGGATGGAATAGTAAGTTAATCCGGTTCAGTAATACATGACTGGAATGAGGAGTGAACTCGATTCAGAAAGGGACTTTGTCCCCTAAGATGGTCTTGGAAGCAATGCCTTGGCTACTAGGGAAATCATATCATGTGCTTAATGGTTGCCACAATCACATGTTTTATTCCCATGCTATTTTATCATGATTAATGTTTCTTTATGATCTATGCCTTATGTTCTTTCATGTTTTATGTCATTTCTCAAGATTTTGTTGTTTAAACATTATGTTCATGTTTTTATGTTCAAATGTTTATGATTTGTTTTATTTTATCCATTCTTACCCTTATTGAGCATTTGATATCAACCTTTAAATTTTTTATTTTCCCCAGGATATAAAGAAAGGTTTTACGTAAGAAAACAAAAGGGGAAGATCATTATGGGCGATGTTGAAGATCTTTCACCACGATTAGAAGTTTACGTTCCGAGTTTTCAAAGACACTAAACTAGTATGGTCCTTGTGTGTCTGTTTTTGTTATGTATTAAGTATTCTACAAAAGTAATGTAATGTCCATGTATGTCAAGCTTTGGGTCTCTACATGGTTCTGTTAACATCATCCATCTCATGGAATCGTCCCTTGACGAAGGGTACGATTATGAACCCGAGTTCCCTGCATGAGGAACTGGGAGGAGGAATCGTAGAGGTAGGGGATATCAGGGGAGACGCAGCCGACACCGATACCAACCCTATGGTTGGACCCTGTCCCAAACCATTAATATAATGGAAACCCATGGGAGAACCCTTCAAAGGACTCAGCAGGAGAAAGAATGCCCCTCCACCTCTTGAGCAGCCACTCTGGCCCCGTTGTCCTGCGATACCCACTAGAGGAGGAGCAAGTGTCAGGACTCCAGGTGCGCACAAAAAGACTGGCTGAGCCAAGTCCTCAAAATGCGGGAACACCATTGATATCCAACCCCACAACCGTTCCCTCCTCGTCAAATGCTCCAACACCCAAAGCACCCGCTAAGACTCTCCCTCCAACGAAGAAGCGTCGGCCGCTGGAGCAGAAATATGATATCCTTAAGCAGCTGGAATCGGTACCAGCCAAGCTGTCAATCCTCGATACCCTAAGTCTATTAGAAGACCTCAGGGAGGTGCTTATAGAAGGTTTGATCAGCCCCCAGGAGTTTCAAGCCGAGGTAGATACTGCCGAGATTTACCGGACAGAGACTGAACCGACTTAATGCAATGCGGTGATTTCCTTCACTGATCTGGATGAGGATGCCATCATGCAAGGACACATCAGACCACTATATGTGTATGGCACACTGAATGATATTGAGATCCGGAAAGTCTTTATAGACAATGGCTCTAGAGTTAACCTCCTTCCCCTACAAACACTCCGAAATTTGGGTTACAGTGAGGACGATCTAATTACCTCAGCCACAAATCTGTTGGGTTACGACAAGAGAGAGTAGAATCCAATGGGGAAAATTAAGCTAAAGACCCATTTTGGTGACCTGGTAGCCTACACAGAATTCCTGGTGGTCCAACAGAGAACATTATTCAATGCCTTGCTGGGAAGGACGTGGATCAATAAGCACATGGCCATTCCTTCATCCTACCACCAATGTATCAAGTACTGTGTCAATGGAAAAAGTGGCTCATTTCACACTGACAAGGCCCCTTTCAAGATCTATGAGTCACATTACATTGACGCCAGATTCTATGAGAAAAATAAAAAGAAGCATTTGGTTGATGGTGTCAACTGGATCCCCACTCCAAATGGCCTAGAAATGGTTCCTGATGACCCCCTCAGGCAGCTTGGCGTGGATTATGTCCTGCCCATCAAACACGTTGAGAGTAGGAGTTGAAGTCCGGACACGTACTCAGATGTCCTCATGAATTCATCTGTAACGGATGAGTGTGACAATGTGGGAACGTCCACCGACCCTCAATCTGGGGATGAAAACTCGAGTAAGGACGCCCACGACACCTCGCCTCCAGAATCCCAAGAGCTCGTGTCAGGAGCTCTCTCCTCGTCGGACCAAGAAGATGAGGATTTGGGAGAAGGGGAGGGGGGAGATCTCAGGGATGCACCTACTGTATTTGAGGAAGGTATCTCCACCCCTGTGGATGAGCTAAGGGAAATAAACCTTGGTACTGAGGAAGACCCGAGGCCCACTCTCATTAGTGCATCCATGTCTCCTGAGGTGCACAAGGTGTATACCTCTTTCCTGAAGCAACATCTGGATGTTTTTGCCTGTAATTACACAAAAATTCCAGGACTCAATCCCGAAGTGGCAACACACCACCTAGGTATTCCAAAAGACCATAGAGGCTATAAGCAGGCTGCAGGAAGGACACACCCCTCACATGCTGCCAAAATAGAGGCTGAAGTCGATAAACTCATTAAAGTAGGCTTCATTCGGGAGGTCCAGTACCCCTTCTGGTTGGCCAATATCATCTATTTCAAGATAAAGAATGGGAAAATCTTGGTCTGCATCGATTTCAGAGATCTCAATTGGCATTGCCCGAAAGATGACTTCCCTGTCCCAATCACCGAGTTGCTAATCGATGCAACGACCATGTATGAGGCTCTGTCCTTCATGGATGGATATTCCGGCTATAACCAAATCATGATGGCATGAGAAGACAAAGAATCCACTACCTTCAGGGCTCCTTAAGGGGTATTTTGTTATAGGGTCATTCCCTTTGGTCTCAAGAACGCTGGCGCCACATATCAGTGTGCCATGCATCAGATCATTAAACCGTTCCTGGGAAAATTCATTGAATGTTATGTGGATGACCTGGTGGTCAAGTCCAGACAGCGCTCAGATCACCTGTTAGACCTTGAGACCATCTTCAACAAACTTCGACAGCATAGCCTGAAGATGAACCCCTTGAAATGCGCCTTCGGGGTTACCTCCGGTAAATTCCTTGGCTTCATCATACGCCATCATGGCATCGAAGTCGACCCTGAGAAGACGAAGGCTATCCTTGGATTACCACCTCCCTGAAATCTCACTGAGTTGAGGGGATTCTAAGGGAACCTGGCCTATATCAGGCGGTTCATATCCAACTTGGCAGGCAAATGTTTTCCCTTTACCAAGTTAATGAAGAAGGGGGTCACATACCAATGGACAGATGACTGCCAAGAGGCATTCGACATCCTGAAGAAGTATCTCTTAATCCCACCAGTGCTCATGACCCTGGTCGAAGGAAGACCTCTAATCCTATATGTGATGGCCCTAGAATGGTCACTGGGAGCCTTCCTCGCACAAAAGAATGACACCAGCAGTGAAAACAGTCTCTATTACCTCAGTCGAAACATGATTGATGCTAAGACTCGGTAGTCAAATAACGAGAAGAGCTGTTTGGACTTGGTCTTCACAGTTCAAAAGATGCGGCATTATCTACAGCATCATGAAGTCCATTTGATCTCATGGAGTAACTTGCTCAAGTACATCCTCAGCCGCCTGATGTTAACCGGATGCCTATCCTGATGGGCGGTCATCTTGAAACAGTTCGACATCCGGTCCGTGCCTCATAAATCCATCAAGGGATAGGTATTAGCATAATTTCTGGAAGAGAACCCTTCAACAGGGACCACTACATCGGATTCCAAGCTGCCTGATGAAGACATCTTCTCGGTTCAAGAGGAGTTCCCAGCATGGGAAACGTACTTCAATGGCGTATCCTGAAGCCCAAACAGGAAGAGGATGGAGGATCCCAGATTCAACAAAGATGGTTTGGGGATAATAATTGTGTCCCCAGAAAAGGCAGTCTTTCCATATTCCTTCCTCCTGTCAGAGGGATGAACAAACAAATAAGTAGAATATCATGCTCTCATTGCAGGCTGGGATCTCGCACTCCAGGCACAAGTACAACACCTTAAGGTAAAAGGTGACTTGGAGCTGGTCATAAAGCAAGTCAATGGTGACTATGCTATTAATAAGGAGGTGCTAATCCCCCTGTTTGACCATGTCCGAGGGTTAATGGAGGAATTATGCATAGGACCGACATTGAACCATATTCCCTGGTCTCAAAATGCTGAGGCTGATGCATTAGTCAATGCGGCCACAACCCTAGCTAACCCAGACCAGGATGAAACGATTATCAGTATTGCTTGCCGTCAAATGGTATTGCTGTTTGTTTAAGCTAAGACAGAAGAAATCCATGAAGTCAGTCCTGTCCCCAAGCCATATGCTCCTACCACCGGCTAGATGACCCCCATATCAAACTACCTTCAATGGGGAAAACTTCCATCAAACAGGGCTGAATGAGAACAAATACGGAGAAGGGAAATCGAATTTGTCCTATATGGTGGCGTGGGTCAGAAAGAGGTCCTCTACAAACGAGGCCTCGACGGAGTGCTCCTCAGATGCATTGATGGAGAAGAAACCACTACCGTAATGAATGAAGTACATGCCAGAGCATGTTGATCACATCAACCGAGGACCAAGCATTCCCATCAGGTTCGAAGGCTTGGGTACTACTGAACCACAGTGGAACAAGACTCCGAGCGTTTTATTGAAAAATGCCACTCATGCCAAATTCATGCCAACTTCATACACCAACCCCCAGAGTTACTTCGTCAAGCCAAGTACTCCTAGACATTTTCCATCTAGGGGATGGACGTCATGGGTCCATATCCTCCCACCACGGCCAAACAGCTGAATTATATCCTCACAGCAACTGACTTCTTTTCCAAATGGGCAGAATCCATACCCCTCAAGGAAGTCGGGGAAAGAATCATTTTCAGCTTTGTGAAGACCAATATCATCACTAGATTTGGTGTCCCTCACACCATACTGACGGACAACGACACCAACTTCTGCCCTGCGGAATTGGAGAAACTATACCACGAGTATGGTATCAAGGGTACCCACTCATCCCGCTACCATGCAGTGACCAACAGACAAATAAAAACTTTCAATAAAACCCTATCTAACATTCTCCAAAAAATGGTGGACAAAGACAATAATATGTGGACGGATAAACTCCTTCATGCGTTGTGGGCTTATCGAACCACAATCTGCACTGCTACTCGGGCTACTCTATACTCATTAGTATACGGAGCAGAAGAGGTTCTTCCCATTAAGCTCCAATTACCCTCACTCCGCATTGCCATTTGTGATCAGTTATCCAATGATGAGTAATCAGAAAAACGGCTAGGTGAATTGAAACAACTAGATGAGAAGCGGTTGCACACCTTGCACCATATAGAAGTGTACCAGAACCGGATCGCACGAGCCTTCAACAAAAGGGTTCTTCTCCAATATTTCTTGGAAGGAGAATTGGTTTTGGTCTTCCGGACCCCCATGATACTCGGCAAGAAGCCTCCAAAGCTGGATCCCAAGTGGGAGGAACCATATGTTGTACACAAGGTCGACTCCAATGGAGCATATGACCTGATCTCCATGGATGGGAAATTCACCACGGCTCCTACAAATGCGAGATTCTTGAAGAAATATTTTGCATAGAAACCAAAAGGAGTATCTCGTCCTACCCTCACGTCGATAAACTACACGGGTAAGAAAAAAAATAGGTTCGTCCATGCTGCATGACGTTAAACTGCCAAGAACCCAATGGTCTAAACTCTAGGACCTTAAACTAAGAATATTTCTTCCTCACCGCACGACGTTAAACTGCACAGACAAGATGTTTTAAAAATTTCCTCTTCCTCTGTGGACGGACCATACCTGCAAGGGGTGTATCATATTTTAGAGAACTACGTGCGGCTTGATTCATGCCCTTGCAGGATACATAGCAACGCCGAGATCCTCTATCCTAGCCCAGCCACTCCCAAATGAAAATATTGTAAAAAATGTCCTTTCCCCCATGTACGGACCAGACCTGCACGAGGTGTACTTCATACGGAGAACTACGTAAGGCTTGATTCCTGCCCTGGTAGGATACATAGAAACACCATGATTCCCTATCCTGACCCAGCCGCTTCCAAAATAATAATAATAATAATAATACCCCCTTCCCCCCGTGTACAAACCAGACTTACACGGGGTGTATTCCCCGTCCTCACCGCATGACGTTAAACTGCATGGATTTCAGAGAACTACGTGCAGCTTGATTCCTGCCCTCGCAGGATACGTAGCGACACCGTGATCCCCTATCCCGGCCCAGCCACTCCCGAATGAAAATAATGATAAAAATTCCCTTTCCCCCGTGTACGGACCAGACCTACATGGGGTGTATCATCTTTTAGAGAACTACGTGAGGCTTGATTTCTTCCCTCATAAGATATGTAGTGACGCCAGGATTCCACACCCTGGCCAATCCACCTCGAAAAAAATGCCCCCTTCCCCCGTGTATGGACCAGACTTGCACGAGGTGTATTCTTCATCCTTACCGCATGACATTAAACTGAACGGAAGTCGTCCTCACCGCACGATGTTAAACTGCACAGACCCCCCTTTCCTTTCATGTCGGGTCACCTTCGTCCTCACCGCATGATGTTAAACTGCATGGAGTTCGTCCTCACCGCATGATGTTAAACTGCACGGACTTCGACGTCACCCACCCAATATATACGGTGAAAGGGGAAAAGAATACTCTTAGAGCATTTGGATGCATCCTCTTCATACACCAGACTCCACGACCCAGATAATTGTGGATCTTCATAACCATCCATGGCCATCGGATGTGGAAAGTCATTGACCCGTGGACACCTTTGCATGACTATGCATACCATTCCCTCAGCGACTATGCATATTGATATCCCCTGGCTCATCTACCAAAGGAAAGAATTCCTCGGGCGACACTCTTCCAAGCTCTGTACGCCTACCGGCCCCAAATCCCCCATATCACATATCCCGATCCAAAAATTTACGGGGCAGTGGTTTATAAGTTCATTCCCCTTTTCACATAAAAATGTTTCCAGGGTACCCCCTACCCGGTTGACCTATGTACCCGACCGTGGTTCACGTGATGACCTGCATCAATGAACATCAAGCCAGGACTAAGATACTTTGGATCAACGGACAACTCCAGTGAAGATGTTTCTTATATGCTCGGACACCATTATTCCCACATACTGAACTCTGTATTGTGAACAATCTCGGGTTTTCATAATCATTCATTGCCATCGGAAATGGAAATTATCGACTCGGGGACACCTTTGCATGACTATTCATACCATGCTCTCGGCGGATCTGCATATTGATAGCCCCTATCCCATCTACCAAAGGCAATATTTCCTCAGGCGACACTCTTCCTAGCTCCATACGCTTACCTGCCTCAGATCCCCCACCACCACACCTCCTGATCCGGGAAAACTCAAAGTTACAGTTTACCACCTTCATCCCCAACCTTGTTCCAAGTATATCAGAGCATGTTGACCTAGTTATCCTTCGAGTGACTGCAGCAATAGTCAACCAATGGTCCGAGCTCTATGACCGCTAAACTAGGAGTACCTCGTCCTTACCACAAGACATTAAACTGCATGGAGCGAAGGTACACCCCCGTGCAAAAAATAAATCAGCGCAGGGAGCTCTTTAAGCCTTTACAACAACCAGGGACAAATATCCCCGACATGCCCAGATATTTCCTTACCCAGATGACAGACTTCGTGGCCCGGACAATCGCGGATCCTCATAACCACTCATGGCCATTGGAAGTGGAAATTTATCGAACCATAGACACCTTTGCATGACTATGCATACCATGTCCTCAGCGGCTCGACATATTGATAGACCCTGGCCCATCTACCAAAGGCAAGATTTCCACAGGCGGTACTCTTCCTAGCTCCGTACACTTACCGGCCTCAGAGCCCCCCCATATCATCTCTCCTAATCCAAGAATCCCCAGAACCATGATTTACACCATCAACCCCCCTCCACATCTTGGACATGCTAGGATACTCGGGCCCTGTTACATTCTGATCAAGAGCGGCCTTTTTAACTACGTCCTTGCTGCATGATGTCAAACTGCACAGATCACATCTTGGCCGCTTGGAATAAGGCTACAAAGACCAAGAATTAAACATCCAAGGGAATTCCTCCAACAAAAAAATCATTTTTCACTGGTTTAATAATGCTCCTCGTCCTTACCACATGACGTTAAACTGCACAGTCAATCGTCTTTAATGCACAACGTTAAACTGCACAACATTGTCTAAGGAAAGAAAAATGCCCCCGTCTTCGCTGCATGATGTTAAACTGCAAAACATCCCTTAATAATTCTCTTCGTCTTTACCGCATGACGCTAAAATGCACGGTCAAACCCGCCACAGGCTCAGTAAGGAACGAAGGCTTTTCTCTGTCCTTCAGTGCATGGGTCAGACCTGCACCAGCCACTATCTCACCCCCGCATGATGAGGGATTACTTCACCAATTATCAGGAAGTTTATTCTAGATGTTTCTCCCGTATCCAAAAACCCTCTCATCATAAACCATACTCTGTACTTAGAATAAAACCGAACTCTCATAAGCCACCCCCAGCGGTCCCAAATCTCAACTCCCCTGAAGTTTATTGGCTATCGGGGGAATAAAATCATTGAAATAAGGACACCTTTACATGACTATGCATCCCATGCCCTCAGTGGCTTTGCATATTGATCGCCCCTAGCCTGTCTACCAATGGAAAGATTTCCTTAGGCATAGCTTCCCTCCGTACGCCTTTTGGCCTATGAGCCCCCATATTTATCTCGGGATTCAGAAACCCTCTGATTTATGGTTTACCAACCTCTTTCACAATCCTTCCTGAATATGACGGAATGTCTTTGAAGAGATTACTAAGAACCAGGAGAAGCCATTCCATTTTAAATGATGTCCCAGCTTCATGACTTTAAACTACGCCAAGCTTTAACAATACCTTACACTAACTAAATGCGTAGGAAAGTGGTCTCCCGACCACGCTTCTGATTATTAAAAATGTTCCCAAAAACCATTCAGATGTCACATTCCCATTCTAATCCACCCCTGGTAGTTTTCATAATTTTCAAGGCCACCCATGGTGGTTTTCATGAGCCGGACTTCCATGAAGTCCCCGGGCCATCATAAATGGACAGTCGTTGACTTAAGGACATCTTTGTATGACTATGCATACCATGCCCTCAGCGGCTCTGCATATTGATCACCCCTAGCCCGTCTACCAATGGAAATATCTCCTTAGGCAATTTACTTCCTACCTCTGTACGCTGACGCGACTCCCATGCCTTGAGACATGCCCTGCATGTCGTTCAAATTTAAACATGTTCCCCACCCACGTGGGTCTGAAGGGTATTGAGACATCTTTTAATCAAAAAAACCTCATTGGGGCCCTCACCCCACCGTGTCTGGTCAAAGCTGTTCAACCTAAAACATTAGTAATGATGTTCTTGTCAGTGAGACTTTGAACCGCTCACAAAAAAAGAGGCGTAAAGCCTGTTAGGCCAAAAACCCGGAAAGGGCGAGCTAAGAAAAAGCCAGACTATACCCGCTAGGTCCACACCAAATGGGCCCAAGAAAAATTAGGGCATTAAAAAGAAAAGACAAAAAGTTTGTGGGGATTCTCTACAAAACCCTAGAAATAGTCAAATTGTGCTCGCTGAGTCCCTTGGCTCAGGTAAAATTTAGAGCATTGTTCAATCACTCATCGATTTTCAGGACCACTCTACATCGGAATGGCCTCCACTTCATTCCAATTGGACCCCATTACAATGGGGGGCATTTGTAGAATACTAAAAATTCTTCAAGGGGGAAATAAAATTACCCCAAAGCTTGGAAAAGGACCAAACCGGTCCGTTTACCGGCTCCCAGCAACAGTACGCGGCCGTTTCGGCGAACCGCCTTCTCGCGGACGCTGTCTTTCATGAAATGGGGGCGGAGCGCCTATGCAGGTGCGAACAAGGGAGGCCACTGATGAAGCCGGCCGCAAACTTCATCGCCCACGAAATAGAGGCGGACGCCTAATGCGGCTGCGAACACCGTCACTCGCGAAACTGAGGCGGAAGACGTATGCGGCCGCAAACCTCATCGTTCGTAGAATAGAGGCGGAGCGGTGCACGACCGCGGAGAAATTCCGCGAATCTCATATTCAAAAAACCTTGGTTGACCGAGTAATCTTCGGGTGGGGGATTGCTTCATGGGCTTCCGCAAAAAGTGTCATGCTCCCATTGATATATCCTATTCGCGACTCTATAAATAGTCACCTAGGGGCACCAAAAGGAGAAGAGAGGAAGGACGGGTGAAAACCCATGGGGAGAAACTGGAGAAATCGCTCCCAATTGTAATATCCCATGACCATCCATGGACCCCATATCATCCGCGGATGAACTATTCCGCGTAGAGGAGAAACTAGTCCGCGAACCACATGCGGCTTGCTCCTCAGCGGCCAGCCCTTAGCGGCCATTTCCTTCGCGGATAGTCCCTCCATGGTCACCCCCTCCATGGACCAGTGTCATTCGCGAAATGGAGGCATAGATCCTTCGTGGGCGCAAAGCAGGACAGACGCTAGCCCCTTTGCAGACGCCCCTCACGACCATTTCATTCGCAGTCATATCATCCACAGATATCCTTCTCGGAAGGCCATCTCCTCCGTGGAAAACCTCCTTCGCGGAAAACCTCCTTCACGGATGGATCCTCCGCGACCAGCTCCTCCGCAGACACCTTTTGCGGACAACCAAACCACGAACCACATGCAACCAGTCCTTTGTGGATGACTCCTACATAGCCAGTCATTCGCGGATGGCTCCTCCTCAGCCAGTCCCTCGTGACCGGCTCCTCGCGGCTAGCTCCTATGCGTCCCGCCCCATGAAGAAAACTGCATGCACTCACTGGTCCATACCACAGGGGATGCGCCCCCGTACCCTCACTCGGGCTCAGTGTCTGGCTGTGGTCCCTTCACTACCATCACTGACCCCCATGAAAAATGGTGAGTCGCACCGCGAACTTTTCAGGCCGGGTCAAAAATATTTTCTATTTCACCCTTATGCCGCTCCAACATCCATCATATAGATTCTATGAGAAGAGCTACTCCTCATGACTCTTCTATAACCCCATTACCTTGATCCTTTTTCTAGGTTCATCCAGAAAGGGCCACCCTTGCGTAAGTCCCACACCAACCATTCCTATGTCTCTTCTACCTAGTTGTCCAGACCACATGACGTTAAACTGTATGTCCCTCGTCCTGACCACATGACGTTAAACTGTATGGCCCTCATCCTGACCACATGAAGTTAAAATGTATGACCCTTGTCCTGACCACATGATGTTAAACTGTATGGCCTTCATCCTGACCACATGGCGTTAAATTGTATGGCCCTTGTCCTATCCATATGATGTTAAACTATACGGAAACAATCCTCTCTACATGACTATAAACTGTAGCATTCCCTATCATTCAATAATTGGACGCCTCTTGTTCAATGCAAGAGATGCCTTATGCTCCAACAATAAGATGCCTCATGCCATGTTTACAGTGGCTTAATTTCAAGAGCGTTGGAATCCAATCGATAATTCCATCACTCCACCTCATGATTTGCACATCCTTCATTCAGATCTTCATCCCCTTGCATGTCTGAAGGGACCCCCTAATGGACTGGCCTCATGCCGCATCGTCTCACCTACCGTCCTGGGCCAACGTCCCCAAAGACTATGGACAACACTTCGAGTCAGGTCCAATGTTTCGAACATGGTCAGCAGTCGACCCTCATTTGTTTGTCCCCATTTCAGGCTAACGTGATATGGATGCTGTGTTTCTAACATGGTCAATAGTTATCCTCCATCACCACGCCACCCTCACTGTGTTCCGAATTTCAGGAATGTGACTCACACTTTTCATCTCACTTTGTTCAGACAGATTCCAACGCCCTTGGTGTTATCCCGCTTGTGCACTTGCGCATTGACATTGGCTCCCATTATATTCCTCAACCCACCAATGGGTTGGGATGCCCTCATGTCCAGACATGAGGAAGACACCTCAGGTTTCCATCTTGTAGTAAGCCCCAACTTTATGGGCCGCTCCATGCGTAAGCCCCACTCCACTTCCCACGGACGCACCTTTCGCGACGTGATCGTCTGGTCCCTACTTCCACTTGTTTCTAACACCGAGCATGAATCACGTGGGCTTAGAGTAAGCAGTGACCATGACATACTCTTATGAGACTCCTCAGAGTGTAAGCCCCAATCCATCACTCTGGGATGCCTTAGAGCGTAAGTCCCAAGCCAATGCAAAATACGAGGACATTGATTCCCTACTACAGGGATATGTAGGAAGCGTCCATGAGGTTCAAGCCCGATCACCAGTAGACCCCCTGGGTCCGCCTTCACATCGGTTCTCCAACGCTCCCATTTGAACTACGTGGACTTTGATCCCTATCTCCTAGGCAGGGTACGTAGGAAGCCTCCGTAAGGTTCAATCCCAACAACCGGTCGATCAGACTATCTTCACATCGGTTCACCACGCCAATCCCAGTGCCGCCTCAATGAGTCCCGACTCCATGGGGTCATTAATCCAACGAGGGATGGTAAGCCTTAGGCCAAAATGATTCCGAACCCCTGCATCCTTTTGACCATTGCCCACCAGGGTTAAATTCGTGGATACTATACTTGGGCATAAACCGAAGATTCATGAACATATGAATGCGTCTTAAATCTATAACAGAGTCCCAAAACAGGAAATAATTTCCCCCAAAAGGGTGCGATGAGCCCGACGTCCCATCCTCTCGACCAATGTGAGTTCTTAAGCATCACGGGTCAGACCATCCGACGAACGCCTGCCTTTGGAAAGCAGGTCTGCGTGTCATTGGATACGGAACCGTTGGGCATTTCGAGACCGAACCGAAACAATCCATAAAGTTAATCACAATACATATATTTGCGATTGATTCACTACAAGAAAACGGCCATTTAGCAGCGGTTTTTTCGCGGCGGTTTTAAAAACCGCCGCTAAACTCGTTTCAGGACGCCGTTTCACGGCGGTTTTTAAACCGCCGCGAAAAAACCGCCGCTAAATGCCATATTTTTTTTTTAATTTTTTTCGAGTATTAGCGGCGGTTTTTTTAAAAAACATCCGCTAAATAGCGCCGGTTTCGGTAAAACCGCCGCGAAATGAAAGTA
Source organism: Viscum album (assembly GCA_963277665.1). NCBI lineage: Eukaryota > Viridiplantae > Streptophyta > Magnoliopsida > Santalales > Viscaceae > Viscum > Viscum album. The sequence continues at coordinate 767,925,076 of OY728137.1, forward strand.
AAAAATAAAAAAAAACACGAGAAACCCCGAAGTCACTAAAACGACCATAACTTTTGATCCGGGCGTCCGTTGGAGTGCCATGACCAGTCAAATCGAAGCTCATGAAAAGATCTAGAGGCAAATATAATCAAAACAATGAGACGGTCTAAGGTGCGAAGATATTAGAGTTATAAGAATGTTGAAAAAAGTTCTCCAACTTCAAACGGCCATAACTTTCGCTCCGGGTGTCCGTTTGGGCTCTACCACATATCAAATCGAAGCCAGCGAAGAGGTCTATGCACCCAATTGATAATAGAAAGCTTCTGTCATGTTTTTCGACCCCAAAAACCCTACGAAGTCATCCGAATCCCCATTTCCGTCACCAATGACCCGTCAAACTTGTCTTCAAACGGATCTAACTTTCGATCCGCGTGTCAGTTCGGACACCTCCACCTGCCAGATCATAGCTCGTTCCATGAGCTTTAGTTTGACTGGTCGCAGCACCCACATGCACTCCTGGATCATATGTTATGGCCTTTTTAGTGGGTATTGTGTTTGTTATGTTTTTCGATGCCTCGTTTCTAGCACCCGTTCCCCATCAGCTTTTTTTAAATGGTCATAACATCTGATCCGCCTATATATTCGAACTCTTTCACCTATTAGGTCGAAGATCATTTCAGTATCTTTGATTTGACAGGTCGTGGATCTAAAACGGACTCTCAGATCATAAGTTATCTCCGTTAATGTGAGTCCAATGTTTTTGTCTCTTTATGACCGTTTTGATGGGTTTTAACGGTTGCTCCATTTATTACTGTTTATTTGGGTTTCCATGACTTTTTATCTTTATCAATGGTATTTTGTGGGTTATTATTATGATTATGTTTAATTATTAAAGGGTTTTCCAGAGTTTTCATGAGTTTTCATGCATTCTCATGCGTTCTCATTCTTTTGAATGCCTCATTCTTCATATGCTTCTCCATCTGTTTTCATGCGTTTTCATGATTTTTCATCCCTTACCACGTCTTTTCATACTTTTTCATGTGTTACCTTTATTATTTATTTTTTATTATTTATATTTACTTATTATTTATTATTTATATTTATTTATTATTTATTACTTATTATTTATACTTATTTATTATTTATTATTTATTATTTATATTTATTATTTATTATTTATTATTTATTATTTATTATTTATATTTGTTAATTATTTATATTTATTAATTATTTATATTTATTAATTATTTTTATGTATTTATTATTTGTTATTTATTATTTATTATTTATTATTTATATTTACTTATTATTTATTAATTATATATTTATTTATTGTTTATTATTTATATTTATTTATTATTTATTATTTATTATTTATTATTTAGTATTAATTATTAATTATTAATTATTTACTATTTATTATTTATATTTATTTATTATTTATTATTTATTATTTATTATTTATATTTACTTATTACTTATTATTTATATTTATTTATTATTTATTATTAATATTTATTTTTTACTTATTATTTATTATTTATATTTTTTTATTATTTATTATTTATTATTTATATTTATTTATTATTTATATTTATTTATTATTTATTATTTATATTTACTTATTATTTATTATTCATATTTATTTATTATTTATTATTTATTATTTATATTTATTTATTATTTATTATTTATTATTTATTATTTATTATTTATTTATTATTTATTATTTATTATTTATTATTTATTATTTATTATTTATTATTTATTATTTATTATTTTATTTATTTATTATTTATTATTTATTATTTATATTTATTAATTATTAATTATTAATTATTAATTATTAATTATTAATTATTAATTATTTATTATTTATATTTATTAATTATTTATATTTATTTATTATTTATTATTTATATTTATTTATTATTAATTATTAATTATTAATTATTAATTATTAATTATTTATTATTATTGACTTTATATCTACAATTTATGTATTATTTGTTTTTTCAATTAATATATATAAGTATATTAAATTCTGTTTATTAACCACATGACGAGCTTGCTAGAGTGGTAAAGTCTTTGAAAAATATGCAAGAGGTTAGGGGTTCAAATCTAAAATAAATATGAAATAAATAAAATAAATAAAATAAATACGAAATAAATAAAATTAATAAAATAAATACGAAAAAAATAAAAAATAAAATAAAAAAAAATAAAAAAAAATAAAAAAATAGAAAATTAATAAGAAAAAATAAATAAGAAATAAATAAAATAAATAAAATAAATAAAATAAATAAAATAAATAAAATAAATAAAATAAATAAAATAAATAAAATAAATAAAATAAATAAAATAAATAAAATAAATAAAATTAATAACATTAAAAACATTAAAAACATTATAAACATTAATAAGATAAATAAGATAAATAAGATAAATAAAATAAATAAAATAAATAAAATAAATAAAATAAATACTAAATAAATAAAATAAATAAAATAAATAAAATAAATAAAATAAATAAAATAAATAAAATAAATAAAATAAATAAAATAAAAAAAATAAATAAAATAAGTAAAATAACTAAAATAAATAAAATAAATAAAATAAATAAAATAAATAAAATAAATAAAATAAATAAAATAAAATAAATAAATAAATAAATAAAATAAATAAAATAAATAAAATAAATAAAATAAATAATATAAATAATATAAATAAAATAAATAAAATAAATAAAATAAATAAAATAAATAAAATAAATAAAATAAAATAAAAACAAATAAATTTTTTTTAAAAAAAATAAAAAAATCACTCTACATCATTGAGAGGCGGTTTAAACCGCCGCAAAACGTTCTGCGACGGTTTTAAAAACCACCGCGAATAGTTTCCCGACGCATGATTTCGCGGCGGTTTTTCAAAACTGTCGCCAATCTATTTAGTGGCGGTTTAAACCGCCACAAAACGAAAAAAACGCCGCTAAATCGTGATTTTTCCATAGTGATTCTTGTTATTATTTCTCACAAAAATTTTGAAAATAAAGGTAGGTGATGTTTGGAGGTGATATAAAACACCATACATGATAGAAAGCTATTTTTTATAGTTTTTCTTTATTGAATAGGCATTTTAAAAATTGATTGTTCTTCAACATGCTGATAAGGTGATGTTATTTCACTATAGTAGAAAAGATTATAAACATGAATGAGGTAATTGAAAATAAATGAGATTTTTTTTGGGGGTTACATTATAAACCGAAATGGGGGATTATAAATCTATTATAGGCTTTTAATATACAAATACACTACTAATTATGACAAATCACTACATATTTTAAGAACTAAAACAAACACAATGCATTTAGTTATCTAATACAAAATCAAGGCATTACTATATTTTGTTGAAAAATTATTAAAATATTGTCACATCAAATTATTCATATTTTGATGCAATATACAATATCTATATTAAAACAACAAATATCATAAATGATTGGTTCTATGAGGAATAAACACTATATAGGGGACACCATAATTATAATTCACTTGATTAATCTACAATGAGTAAGTATTGGGATGGAATAAGAGTTACTATTAAATTTTAATGGTAATTGAAAGTTGTTTGAAAAAAATTAATGGAAAATGAAAACAATTACTATGAGATATTTAACTAATAAAATATATTTTGGTTTAATTAATTGATTTCACCAATCATGATAATTTTTTGTAAATTATAGGCCGTGTAGGAATGGGATATAAAAATGTATCATGGGCATATAAAGTATATGTAGAACGTGTTTCAAGAATTTAACATGTTCTTCATTGAAAAAGTATACCCTATATCTAATTGAAAATTTCAATCATGGTAATAAATCTATAAATGAAATTAGTAATTCATTTATCTCAACATTACATGTCACCACAACATGTCTTAGTAAGAAGTAATATAAAATTATGATTAAAATATATATACATATTGTTATCTTTTTATTAAATTTAATCTTGTTTAGTTCAATTAACATATATGGATATAATATTGATTTTATTTAAATAAATATTACACCATTATAATATATATTTTACCCTTTTGATTAAAAGACTACCTAATTAAATGATACCTATTTATGTTTTTTATAAGTAGAATTTCCTTTTTATACGGGTAACATTAGATAAATTAAACATTATATCAATTTATTAGTTGAATAGATTTTTTCTAAGAAAATTTAATGTGTAGTTATAATTTATTATGGTAAAAAAGGGTTCTTATGGTGGTTTCTTAGAGAATATTTAATGGATTTATTAAATCTTAGAGTTCTAAATTAACCTAGTGCAATGTGAAATCACTATAGTCAAATACACGAATTTTCTTGGGGGAAATATTTGGAAAGTATTATCAGTATTGGAAATTTTATTAATTCATGGGGAATGATCGATAATTTTTAACACCATGGTTATTATAGATAAATTAAAAATGTGTATGTCGAGGTTTTTCATAGATATTATACTAAGATAATAGATATGTTTTGTGATCAAAATGAGGGGTGGATTTTGAATCCCATGTTAGAGGGATTTATACATGGTGAATTCATGATAAGAGATGTAGGAAGTGTGTTCTATAAATAAATAAGTCACACAAAATAATATTCTACTTGGATTCATCTTTTTCTCTCCACTGTTATTAGTAGAATCTTTGTGTGAGGTGATCCAGTATTGATGGGATGGGTGGATTATCAATGGATTTTTATGGTATGTTCTCAATTGAATTTTGACTATTAGAAAAATATCTTAATTATTAAATAATAAATAATTTTCCTATAAGACTGTAATTTTTAACTTTATCATTTCATAATCTAAGAGTAATAAATTTATGAAATTTTATATGGGGCTATACAAAATGGAATGGGGGAATCTCACTTTTTATTCTTTATCCTTGGACCCACTTATCCTGCACCTCCATGTCAATGAATTATATGGGGTGTTATCAAATGTCAAAAGTCCATTCCACTCAACAGCGTTCGTGATACCTAGACCTGAGATATACATGGGGATTATGACATTCTAGAAAGGGATGATATACTTCAAAATGTATTTTTTAATATTCTCACTCTATTCTAATCAATGAAAAATGACCCCTTAGGATTAAGTGTTATGTTTTAAAAGGTATTTAGATGATATGGATAGTTGGTTTCCCTCATTATGTTTGTTGGATTATGATATTTTATAGAATTATATTGATATATTCCTTAGTGGATTGTATGTAATTGATTTGATTAAATGATGGTCCTATTGATTTTTAATAAATTATGAAAGGAAATTTTATATTGGGAGTCACAAAAAATAGGTTGTAAAATCAATTTTTTGATATTTGGAATATGAGGTTTCTAAAATAAATTAGTATGGATTTTTAGATACATTGGTTTAATAAATTTTTGAAACATGGAAAATTATTTTTGAATGAAAATATATTTATTAGTAGTCATAGAAAAAGGTATCAATATTGGAATACCATGAGAGAAAATGAAAAAGTGGTTTGGTTGGAAATACCCATGACCATGGTGAGAGTACAACATATATACAATTGGAAGGGTAAAAATTAATTATATGTTCGGGATGATCATAATTAGAATAAATTATTAATTTTTTAAATTCTATTATTTTTTATATTTCATTTTATGACATAAATTTTGGAGTATGGTTTTTAAATAAAATGAAATAACATCAAAAGTTTGAAAATATGGTTCCCATAGGGAGAAAACCTAGATTTTAGTTTTCTTTATTTAAATAAATTACAAAGCAATAAATAATAAAAATATTAATTTATTTTGCAAATTAAATTTTTAACATTGTTTGAAATGTTTAACACATAGGAATACATGGATTTGATTTAGAGAAATCCTACTAAGTGACGTGTTGCATACCCTTACTTGCACATCTCAGTGATTGTGTAAACATTTTTTGTCATAATATATGAACATCAAATGATTCTAGTTTTCCAATGATGTAGTCTAGGAGTTGTATTTTTTTGTGATATATGGAAATTACTTTCAAATAATCATTGGATGAGACTAATTTAATTGACAGATAGGTTTCCACAATCATCCTTAGTTTTCATGCCTTGATTTTTTGACATATTTCACTAAAATTGTGGTACATAATATTTTTAAATATTTTTGATGATTGATTCTTGGTTTTATTAAGAGATATTATCTTTATATATATATATATATATATTGGTGGAAATAGCATGGCCTAAATGACCAAAGCAAAAAATTTATTAAAATAAATATTGCAGAAGTCTAAAGTATGGGATCATATTACAATCTTTTTCATGGAAGTGCATAAGAGTAGCTAGGAGGTCTTCACACCAGGTAATGTCTTGATTAACTCCCAAGTTGTCCAAGCCGTCAGCAACCATTTTTTCTTCCTGATAAACATGTATGATGTTGTAGTTCAGGTTAGCGAGAAAACAGTTGCATTCCATCCAATTGTTAGTGATCATCCAAGATAAATGAGTTACGATGTTCCAAATTACTTGGACTATGGTCGTCGAGTCACATTCAATCCAATGGTTGTTCCACCCATAAGACATGACAAAATTGATTGTATGAATCAAGCCCATCATCTCAGCTTCGAGGGAGGAGGTAGTGCCACAATTTCCCATAAAGCATCCTAGAATCTGTCCTAGGTGGTTCCTTAAAATAGCACCACATCCTGTGGGACCCATATTTCCCTTGGAGGTGCCATGTATGCTGATTTTGATCCATCTAGAAAGTGGGGATCTCCATAACACCTCCATAGTGCGGTGTGGTTGACAAACATTTCAATTGATATGTAGACATTTCAGTATTCCAAAATTGTGCACAGTATTGTAAAAGTGACCTTTTTTAATCAAAGCAGCTTCTTGTATGGAAATAACGATCTGGGTACGACTTGAATTAATATTGAGTGAGTATTTTTTATGAATAATTGTGTTCCAATCATACCAGATTACATGTTGATATTCAAGAACCACCACAAGGAAAAGGTTTTTGATTTGTTGGGAGCCATCCAACTCTGCACATTTCATAAGTTGATTTTTGACAGAGTCAAGAATCAACCATCTTCAGTCAAAGATGACAAAAATATAGTTCCAAAGAGAAGAGGAAGTAACACCGAAAATGAAGTGATGGTTAGCATCTTCTCTATGTTGATTACAGATTTTAAATTTAGAGACAAGTTGAATTTTAAATGATTGGAGGTAGATATCAGTGGGAACTCTGTTGTGAGGATGGTGCCATATGATATTGAATCTTGAGGGTTTTATCCAAGGTTTTTTGAAGTGTTTAATATACATGTAATCATTCTCATTGTTACAACACATGTGAGCGTAGTAATTTTTAGAGGTAGGAATTCCACTGTGAGCCATCTCCCAAATTAGGAAATCATTGTTATAAGCGAAAGTGTAGTCATCGATGAGATTCAAAATAGAATCTGGGAGATTATCTTGTTGATAGTTTAGATCATCTTTGATAGAGCTGTTGGTGTTTTCAGGAAGTTGATTAGCTGAAATCATATAACTTAAAGGCATTCCAGTCTACTTGTCTAGCCATAATTTCATGGAAGATTCTTTGCATACCATCCATATTGATATGTTCATAATGTTAGCAAAGGAGTGTGTGATGGAAGGCCATATGGATTAATTAATAAATCTAAAGTTTCTAATCTTAAGTTTATCAAGAAATCTATTTTTGAGAAAAATTAGGGATTATGAAGTGTTGTGGAAGAGATTCCAAGTAAGCCGAGCTTGAAGGGCTTCATTAAAGTATTTTAAGTCTTTTATACCAATGTCGCCATTCTGAATAGGCTTGAAACTAGTTGACCAAGGGACCGTCACGAGTTTTCTTTCACGAGTACTACTGGTCCAAATGAAATTTTTAATAGCTGTATTAATTTTTTTGATAATATTATTGGGCCATTTGTAAACCATCATAGTGTAGACCATCTTAAAGACAATAGTGGATTTGACAAGGCATGTCCTACCTGCAATAGAGAGATATTTACCCTTCCAAGAGGAAGGATGGTTATAAACATGATTAATAATATTGACAAAGTGACAATATTTGGGTCTACCCAAAAAAAATGGGGACACCAAGGTAAGTGAAAGGGAGAGAGCCTTCTTTCAGGCGAAAATCATTGATATTATTGCATTTTCTGTTAGAGGTATAATTATTTCCAAAAAAGATATAGGATTTTTTCCAACTTATGGTTTGACCAAAAACTTTCTCATAATGGGAGAGAGTATTTTTGAGGTTAAGAATGTTTATTTTGTCTCCTTGGAGGAAAAGTATGATGTCATCAGCATAAAAAAGGTGAGTGGGGGCATTAAAATTTCTGGAGACATGAATAGGTTTCAATTTAATTTGTCTCACCAGATGATTGATCAATCTACTGAGGTAGTATCCCACTATAGAGAAGAGAATGGTAGAGAGAGGGTCACCTTGTCTTATGCCTTTGGTGAATTTAAAGTATCCTTTGGGAGAGCCATTTATTAATATGGATATGGTGGCCTAATTGAAGAGAGTTTTGATTCGCATCAATGAAGTGCGTACAAAAACCAAAACATTGAAAAACATGGAATATAAAACTGCAATCCATAGTGTGAAAAGGTTTCCTGATGACAATTTTAATAGCTATATTGCCTCCCCTATTAGTTTTGTTCAAGTTGTTAATACATTAAGAGGAAATATAGATATATTCATGAATGGATCTACCTTTTATAAATCCAAATTGGTTCCATTAAAAAATTTTGTCAGTAATGGTTGAAAGCCAATTAACAATGATTTTGTAGAGGGTGTTGATAAGAGCAATGGGTCTGAAAAGATGAATTTCAGAGGAATTATCCACTTTATGGATCAAGATGAGAAATTGATCATTGATATCATGAGGAAGCACCCCATTTGTGAAAAAGGCTTTAATAAGCATACAAAAATCGTATTGGACCACATCCCAATAATGTTTGAAGAAACCATTATTAAAGCCATCAGGACCCGGGGAACTATTGGGATTCAAACTGAAGACAGTGTCTTTTATTTCATGATCCAACCATGTGTTAATAAGGAAAATATTGTCCGCATCAGTGATCATAGAAGGAATGACCTCAGAGAGGAGATCTTTGCTGTTATCAGGGCCATTAAAGATGGTTTCATTATAGGAAACTAAATGTTGAGCTATGTGATCATCCTTATAAAAAATCTTTTCACCGTCATTTATAAAGGTTATAGGTCTGCAGGCTTTCCTAGTTCTTTGGAGGGCGTTATAGAATTTGGTATTTCGATCTCCACCAGATAACCGTTAAACTTTATAAGCTTGCTTTCTCATATTGTCTTTAAAGGTGAGCAAGGATTTAGATTGACTGTAACATTTATTTCTTGCGTGGGATTAGTGTGGAGGTATGAGTTGGTGTTTTTGTTTTGGAGATCATCGAGTTGTTTCTCAAGAGGAATAATGACATTGTTGACTTGTTTAGCTTTGGAGTTACACCAAGATTTAAGAGTATGTTTGAGTTTTTTTTAGTTTGAGATTGCATGTAAAGGCATCATTACTATGAGACATAGAGGACCAGATATTTTGGATGACATGATTACAATCTTCATCATAAAACCACACATTATTGAAGTGGAAGGGCAATCTAGGTTTCATGTATTTGGAAGAAATTTTTACCATGATGGAATGATGGTCAGAGTTCAGTCTGTGGAGAGTGATGCTAGATATAATATCCCATTTATCTAAAGCCGAGATATTCATAAAGGCTCTATCCAATTTGGAAGAAACCACTTTGTTGTAATGTCTTATATACTAGGTGTATTTTTCACCAGTGAGATTAATTTCAATAAGATTGTTGTCCTTGATCGAGGCTTTAAATTCCCTCATGGAGATAGAGGCAGGAGAAGGGACAATTTTTCACTAGAGTTAAGAATAACCTTAAAATCCCTCATGAGAACCGAAGGAGCATTGCTGTTAGTGCTTAAATGAGAGAGGTCATTCCAAAGAGTTCTTCTTTCTTGGTATTTATTCTTAGTATAAACAAAGGAGAAGAAGGTGAAAGTACCATCAATAGAAAAGGTGAAAGTGAGGATCTGATCAGAGATACTTAAGACAATAAAATTTTGTAAAGATGAATGAGAAAAAATCCATTGAGAATCATCATTTAGATTATTATTGATTGCACCAGAAAACATGAAGTTTTGTTGGAACAAGTGAGAATATTTAGAGGAGAAGGATATTTTTGGTTCCTTAATAGAAAAAAGAGTAGGGTGATATATGTTAACCATTCTTTTCAGAACATTGAGGGTGTTAGAGTTGGTGATACCCTGACAATTCCAGAAACGGATCTTCATTTAGACCGGGGTTTGGAGTTAGAACTCCCTTTTTTCTTTTTTCTAGATCCTTTATTTCTATTGGATCTTCTAACCTCTTGGGTATGAGTGTTCATTTCATGTACTATATGGGAATTGTTAGGGGTTTTTTAAACTGTGAGGCCATATCTAAATCTGTGGTATCCTTTGAAACTGGTGGAATGTCTTTGGGACTTTGAGGTACCATATTTGAAGGCTTAATAGTGGATTTTGCATTTAATACAGTAGGGGAAATGGAAATATTTGGCACCTTTGTACCCACTGTAGACAACGGGTCTTTATTTTCCTGCATGTTTATCAGTTCTAGCATAGCAGGTGTGCTGTCACGTGGTATCAATTCTAATGGAAGGAAAGCAAGAGCAGTAGAGGGCGTACATAGAAACTGTGTATCGGGTTGATCTCCCTTGATGGGTGAGACCGTGAGAGTGGAGGGAGTTGTAAGAGGATGTGATTTGATAGGGGTGTCATTTGGAATAACATCTAGGTCATTGTTCTAGTTGGTTTTTACAGCAGTATGGTCTGATTCATTGATGTTTATATTGCATGAGTGCAGTGGAACAAATTTATCAGGAGGAGCAGTAGAGTAGGAGTCTATAGAACTCTTAGAGATAATAATAAGCTTACTGTCATTATAACCAGAAATCAGGTTTTCAGATTTCATTGAATAAACTTCAGTATGAGCAGTTGGAAGAGAAGGCATACCTGGGGAAGGAAGGTCCAAAGTAGTCGTCTGTTGGGTAGCTAGCAGGTGACTCTACTTGTGTTTTAGTGGGTCTTTAAGAACATGCATATGTGAAAGAGCTAGAAGAAAAGAAGCATTATTATGTGGGAAATATTTAATGACCTTTTTCATGTCCACTTTAGTTTCTACAATGGATAGAGACTTCTTGGTGGGGTTGGATGAGGTGTTATCCTCTGCTTGGTCAGGGTAGTGATCATAATTGAGAGTGGGAGTGGATGTGTTACATGCATTTTCCTGTTCAGTGGATAGATTAATGGTGTTTAGAACTAGCTTAGAAATTTCAGTTAACAGGCTTTGGTCATTAATCGATGTGTTTTCTTCTTCAATATCATCTGCCCAGTTAGTACCTGAGTTTTCCCCTATGTGCGCCAAATTGTGTGTTATCTTTACCCAAACATCCTTTTTGGGTGGTTCAGGTATGTTTATCATTGGGGTTTTGTCTTTTTTATCTTTTCTTATTTATTTCCAATCATTCTCATTTGGTTGATTTACTTGATTTCAAATCACCCTACAGTTGTATATAGAGTGACCAATGATTTTACAATGATCATAAAAGGGGGGATTCTGTTCATATTCCACTCTAATTTCAGTTTTATACTCATTGGAATTGAAAGTAATTGAGTTGGGTAGCTTTGAGTAAAGATTTATTTCTACCATAATTATAGCAAAGAGAACCAAATCAGCATTTAATGTCCAATGGTCAATTTTAAGAGGAGTTCATATGCAGGAGACAATGTCATTCAAGATTATTGGGTGCCAAAAGAACCATTTGAGACCATGACATTTAATCTGTACTTGTGCTAGTGTGTTTCTATGTGTGTGTGGATTGAAAGTGGAGTCCCACTCTGAAATTCTAAATAATCCCAGTTTGAGGTTAAGTGTACCGGTCTTCCATTATCTTTATAAATCCTCATGTGATTTTAACAGTATGTGGAAATATCCTTTACGTATGGGAATTAGCTTCCACTTTGTAGAACTCCAGCAAGGGGAGATTCGAGAATGAAGTTCAATTAAAGGCCAGGGTCTGTTACCTTTATGGTAGGATACGCGTCCCATTACCGAGAATTTACACAACTGCGCCCTTTACTTAAGGGCATCCGGATCCACCTCCACCAGATATCCACCATCATTCAGACGCTTGACAAGTGAGGGATTCATCTTGAATTGGTTACTTGGATCAGAGTTTTTCAGTGCATCTAGGAAATATACCCCTTGAGATCTTCTGACGGGATCACAATTACGAGTTTCTAATCCAGGGGGCCTCATTTCTTGTAGCCGCTATAATTAGTCACTCAGGGGGGAATTGTACTATCTTCAACTTCACGAAATGGTGTGAATCAAAGCGACCAGGTGTAAGGAAATTCTCCATTGAGGAGGAAGGCGCAGAGATCAGTCAAAAAATAGTGATGTGTCGAGGGTTTTTAGAGAGAGATGGTCTCTCATCTCTCTAAATCCCATCTTCTCAGAGTTTTTTCATATTATTTATATATATATATATATTTATATTATGTGGGAAAATCATTCCCCAATGATTATGTGATATCCCTCGGAATGAGTTTTCATCCCCCAGAGATCTACTAACATGATTATGGCCATGTCACATTTTTTATCTTGTATCAAAATTTGTGTTCTAAGATCTGGTCATTTTAGTTTTAATCTGATGTAATGAAATAGCCACAAAGAGTGTTTTTTAAGGTTTATATTTCATGAGAAAGCAGGAGTATGCATAACTATATGTTTTATATTATGAAGTTATATTTTGAGATTTTTATCTATAGTTTCATTTGATTTTAATGGGGGAACTATAACTGATTATGTTAAGGATATTTCCTATTTAGAAGTTATACCACCCTTATTTGATATTATAAAAACTATCCTTCCAAATATATATGTGTTCATTATATTTATATGTGAGATATAATGTAAATTAAAAATATAAACCCTATTAAAAAAATGAAAAACCTTTTATTTAATTAATATAAAACATTATATATCACATTTAAAAACACTCACTAAAAATAATTATAGTACACTAGGATAATAATAACTAATAATATTAAAATTTTAAAATCCATATGGTTGTGTTAGCCAAAACAATATACCAACATCCTTGAACACTATTAAAAAAAATCATTTTAAATATTTTTGAAATTTCATATTAGATGTTGATAACATTGAAGGAAAAGTAAGTGAATGATAAAGGAATGATAATATATGAATTTAAAAGAATTGTAAAGGGAATTTAACCTTTTTAATAGTAATCTTACTTTAAAAATAGTACCATGACCATTCGAATAGAAAAAATATCGATGAATAATATTTATCAGGAATAAAATTAATAAATACACATATAATAAAATTGTAGAATAAATTAGGTTACTAAAATAATGTACAAGTATGTATTTTAATAAGGTTTATTTTAATTTGTTTTATAAAAAAATATATATATTAATATATAAATATTAAAATTGAATACTTTAGAGTTTTTGTTTTAAAAATAATATCATTTTTTCAATGGGGGCATCAAAATTATTGAGGAGTAATTTCTTATAAAAATTTCTAAAAAACATGATTTTTTTGTTTGAATAGTAAAAATGTAGTTTTTCATGAATAGTAAGTTTTATGACATAACATTTCTATAATAATGGCCTTATGAATTCTAGAATGGAATTAATTAAGAAAATTATTCTTAATAATATATATAATCTTTTTATAAATGTTATAATAAAATTTTTAATGTAAAAAGTAATTATTATTCTCTAAAAGTGTAATGAATTAATTAAACAACATGTTTTTTTATTTTCCTCTTTATTATTGTATAATTTATTATAAAACATAATATAAATTTTAAAAGGGTTAACAGTCATAAAGATATAAAAGTTTAATTAAATAATACTCATAGAATCAATGGACAACACTATTTCAAGTCAATTTCTTGAAATAATATTTATTCATTATTTTATAACCAAATACCCCACCCCTCAATGTCTAAAAACCCCCCTCACCCCAAATGAAAATAACATTAAAAATTATCCCATTTCCCATTAATTTATATAACACACCCTCTTAAAGATAATTGGAACCTTACTATTGTTTTTTTCTCACCCCAATGATCCTTTATGGAATTAGATTTTTAATAGAGTAAACTCTAAGGATGAAGTAGTGTTCCTTCTTCTTCCATTAAATATTTCATCATTAATTATTATATTAAAACATTTATTTCAAAAAAAATCTCAAAAAATCTATTAGTTAATATAATAACTTTATATTAATGATATTATGCTACTGGAATATTATTATTTATATACTTATATATAAATTATCTCTCTCCATATTTTGACTTGTCACATTAATGGACGATTTAAAATCCCTTAAGGACTATATGAATTATTTATTTATAATTTCCTTCATAGTTAGTTATTATAGACCATATGAAATATCTATATATATATCTTTATATTTGGGATAATTTTTTTATTATAATAATTTTCCTATCTTCTAAATGTAATTTAATTAATGAATAAATTAAAAGGAGAACATTTTTTATTTTTAAATGAAAATGGTAGTATTTCAATTAAAAATGTACTCACATAATTTTTCATCAAATCAATGTTTTATTTCATATGAAGAAAAATTCAAATGCCCACAATAAAGAAAAAGTGGATGAAAAAATATTCTATCCACAAAATCCAAAAATAATAATTAAAAAAACAAAACCCTCCTCATCCAACATCCCAAAATCAGATCAATCAAAGTGAAAAACATACTTATACTATTATAGAAGTGAAAATACTAAAATATTATAGATTAATAAGTGTAACTTATTAGAGATTCACACAAAAATAGAAAAAAAATTCATGCAGAGAGTTCCAGACAATCAACAAAGAAACCATATGATACACATTGCCAAAAAATAAACCACATGAATTATATTGAGTTAACAAAATCACATGATGAACAAATAAATACCACAAATACTATTATTATTATGGATTGAAACATTAAAATATATTACCCCATATATTTAAAGCACCTCTATTATTTTTGATTCGTAGTTCACAATGCCAGTGATTATGACCAAGACAACCCTCTCTATGAAAGGAATCACCAAGCTCCCCATTTCTAAAAGTATAATAAAAAAATCAAGTAGAACACAATGATGAAAAAGTGGAAAAAAATTCACCCACTCTATAAAAACATTTATTGACAATATGATGATCACAATCACTAGAAAACATAAATTGAACCAAAACACGATGAACAAGCCCATAGGTTACAAAATATTAACAAAAGAAAACAAGTTAAATATTACAGAACCAACAATTAAATAAATAGATAAACCCATACTTCACTCAATAGTTAGTGGAGACAAAAATCATGAAGATATTGAAAATGGATTCAACCATCTAGATCATAAATTGGGATGGGGGTTATTGTTACTCTGTCTCAAAAATACTAGGTTCACCACAATGTCATCGGCCGAATAAGGATCGACTGATGTTCCAAAAAAATATCCACAAAATTACTATTCTATCGTGTATCTTAGGAAAAATCCATATGGGGACCTAATACCAAATCACCTAAAAAATTCTCCATATGAATTAGTATTCCCAAGATCATACTTGGGGTAAAGAAATATTGAAGATGACATCATGGACCAAACAAAAATTCCAATAATAGGTGCCTACCATTGATCCACCATATCCAACCAAAAAACTGATTGAATAAATATTTATCCATCAAGAAGAGGATGAAGATTAATCCTAAAAGTTAGATTTATGAGATTTTGATTGCAAGTCTATCTCCAAGTAGCTGGCTAACCCTAAAACTAGATTAAAGAAGAAGAATCTTCTATAGATGCAATTCATCATTGTGTAGGCGTGGTTGTTTCCACTATACTAGTAACAACCTATATAGAAGAAAAAGAACAACATAAAAATTTCTACCATAGATTCATCTTGGAATCACCTGTCAAGGGGAGTGACACCCATTTTTTCAATCAACAAACCTCATTGGATTTCCACTTTATGAAGATCCAACAGTAAAAATATTGTATCATACAATTCTAGAAGCTACAAAAATGACACTTATATTAGTGTAAAGGGAGGAAACCACTAGAGGAATGTGCCCCCACAAACCATACGAGTGAGGCCTTCGAGAAAACTCATCCAATGAAAAATTAACAAAAAATACAAAGAAAAATAAATGAAAACATGAAAATAATAAGAAAACAACTCCATTATTTACCTCAAAATAGATGTGGTTGGATGATCTATCAACATTTCTAACATCAACAAATAACAAATTTTGAAAACAATACATCATGAAAAGCTTCAATTATACCATTTTATTTTACTTTTGAAAAGTAGATAAATAAATTTTGATGGTTTTAAATGATGGAGAATAAATTAAATGAATTAAATATAATTTTATATTAATGTCTTCAAAAATAGATTTTGGTTTTACAAGATATGTAAACATCATGAAACAATATAGGAGAAAAAGTAAGGGGCACTTAAACTATTTACATTTATTTTGAGTTTTTAGTCTCCCTCGCTATTTTACTATAATTATTATATATTTCCAATTAAAGAACGCCTAATTTAATTTATTTAATTTTTCATTTCTTTCTTATAGGTATGTGCATGTTTTTATTATTTGGTAAGAATTCATATCCACCATAATGGGTTTGATAATGAATTTATTTTTTAAATAATATTATGGATTCTTCTTATGTTATTTTTTCTATTCATTACATCATATACCCTTTTTCATTAACCTACAATTAATCACCAATATGATGTAATCCCTTATTCTATTTTTACCTCCATGTTAATTCAGTGACACTATCACTGTAATATTATTTTGAAACCTATTATCCTATCCTTGATTTATTTTATGATTATTCTTTATACATGTTTATATCTATATTGAATCCATGATTTTAAACATATTATTATATGACCAATGGGTTCAAAATTATTCATCCTCATAATGTATTTGAAAATGAAATATATATAATGAGGTCATTATGTATATCCACAATGTAGAAAGATTTTTCTACGATGAAATACTAAGATATGATGATGTCGGATTTTTCAATTATATTATAATGACATAAAAATGATAATGGACTTACAATGATCAACTGTTATTCATTTTCTACATTCTATGACTCTTTCATATGAGTCTTCATATTATGAACCTATTCTTATTATATGTTGAAAACTATTATAATATACTATTTACTAAAATTTAATTATATTTCCTTTTGATACCAACGTTCCTACCCCCACTTTAATACCATATCACACAACCCATGTTATATGTTCCCTGTTGATCACATATATTAATATGATAATGAAATCCCATTGTATGGTTATTCTAATGGATTTAAATAATGTTTAATATTATATATATGAAATTTTTTCTAAGATACTACACCAATCAATTTTGGGGGTTATAGAACTATATATCTTCATCATAAAGTGGAAAAATTATCATGTATATGAACTATGAATCACTATATTTGGAAGCAAAACAATGTTTAGCTTACTTGTAAATTACGATATATTATAACATAAAACCTAGGCTACAAATACTAATTTCATAATTTCTAACATTATTGTTGATTTTCCCATATGAATGATTTTCTTATACATATATCATATAATTTTTTTCCTTCAAAACATAACTATTTATGAAGTTAGTGTGAACTAGAAGATACTAATCATATAACCACTATGATGGAAACTATAATAATTACCCCAATGGAATTTATAATATAATAAGGGATAGAGTTTAAATAATTATATTGGTACTTAACCACTTATATAAGGCCATGAATAATAAATTGACCCATTTGGATCATCCAAAATCACTAGATAATGATCAATTATAATTTTAGTCTTTCCTGTGACAACAACTGCATTTTTTAGTTGCTCTCACAATGAACTAATTACAATACAATTGGTTAAATCCCTAGAAATGATATATTTTACTCTTTATTGGTCTAAGGAATATATGGTCACATTGGTCATATACTATTTTTTATAAATAATATGAATAATTGTAGAAATAATTATATTGGTACTTAACCACGTATACAAGGCCATGAATAATAAATTGACCCATTTGGATCATCCAAAATCACTATATAATGATCAATTATAATTTTAGTATTTCTTGTGACAACAACTGCATTTTTTTAGTTGGTCTCACAATGAACTAATTACAATACAATGGGTTAACTCCATAGAAATGACTTATTTTACGCTTCATTGGTCTAAGGAATATATGATCACATTGGTCATCTACTATTTTTTTATAAATAATATGAATCAATTTAGTGGGAAGAATATATGAATTTTTTTATCAATATTTATTTTCATCATAACATTTGTATGAGGGTAGAGAGATAATTTATAAATCTAAAGTAAAAAAGAGAATTAATATGTTATAACATAGAACATAAATTCCATTGAGCTTGAATGGTATGATTATTACCATTTTTTGTCTAGGAAATTAGGATAGATAGATTATATAGTGATTTAAAACCCAATATATGATAATTTATATAATATGATACTTTGGATGTTATGATAAAGTAATTTTTTGTTCTATAAATGCATATATGGAGTTTAAAGAATGGTCCATTGTATATGGAGAAAGGAAATTATTGTTAGATTTTCATATTGAGGGATTAAATGATAAAAGTCATGGTAGAAAGAATATTCAAAAATTCACACATCAAATATGTGGTAACAATCACTGAAGGAACTACATGAAGGAGATTGGGAAATTATTTTTGTGGTGAAAATGTTCAAATCAATAAAAATAGTATAGAAGGGTCATGAAAAGTAAAATTAATGAAATAAAGGGAAAAAGGTTCCACTCCCATCTATGTTTCAATTATTAGACTACATGAATAATCAGTAAAATGAAATGTAGTATAAAATTCCATAGTTCATTGATGATAATCAACACCAAAAACCACATAATAAAAGGAAGAAATGAAGTTCTTATCAAATATATCAACATTTTTATTAAATCACTATAACATAATATTTTTAATTAATATCATAATAGTGATATATTATTAGATCAAACAGTTTAGAATATAAAAAAAAATGAGTTCATACGTCACATGTTCATAACAATAAATAAAAAATATTAAATTCCATCTTCCTAGAATTATTAAATAATTCATGTTCTCCTTAATACTCGTATTCACCTAAGGATATACATCAAAGAATGGAGTGATCTAAATTCCCACTAAGGGGATGAATAACATGGAAGAAAAAATTGATGGGAACTAATAACACATGGATAAGAATTATCATCACGATCATATCATAAGAATGGGATCATCATTATAAGAATGAGGGAATATTTTGGAATGTCATGGGATGTGGCATATGTATAATAATAAAACATAATAACATAGTGTTAATATAAAACACAGAGTTGTGAAATGTTCTATCATCATGTTCATGCATAACATATGTGCATAATTATTAACATCATAATTTTGAACAAATAATATATCAGGTTCATCCATAATATACATCATCTCATGAGATATATCAAATTACATAATTTATTGAAGGGATATATAATTCGAGTCTCATAATTCACATCATAAAATGCTCATAATTATGCATGTCACGTGGAAAGATAATAAATAATAATCTTAGTCATCAAATTAACCCTTGTAAAGGAATGGGGATCATAATTGTCTCATAACCATAAATTCATGAATAAAATTTGGAATAGCCAAATTAATATGAGAAATCATATTTTTTCATTAAACATCATCATTCGTAAGATGAGAAGAAAAAAATCATTAGGATTCAATGTCATAATGTGGAAATTAAATTCTTCTTAAAAAATAATTATATGTGTATTAGATTACATTTTGATAGGGTAAAAATAAATATAACCCAAGAAAGAAAAGGTAAATAATAGTTAAAGGATATTTTAAGGACCCAATGAGAACATCTATAATAAAAAAAAGGTGAAGGATGATATATGCTTAAAAAGGAGTTGGGTTTCAGATCCCCATACCATATATCCTAATTTATTTCATTTCTTTCCAGCCTCATGTATAATAAACAGAGGTTTAAAAAAAATGTAACCATAAGTGAATTATTTTCATTTCTTCACTATTGATAATTTTTTACAACAATATTATATTTCATGATTACCATTGTTAAATATAAAATAAATTTATGTTATATTATCCTTAAAACATACTATCTTACATCGATTTAATGATCTCACATTATTAATACTTATACATTATTATGATTAACTAAATAAGATAATAAATACATTTGTTTATACATTTGTTTAATAGAATTATTTTATAATTATCATCCATATTGGTTGTGATAATTAGAGAGTTGGTAACATCCTCATGGGAGGTTAACCAACCATTGACATGAAATTATCTAATTAGGATGAAAGGGGACTGTAAAATATAAATACAATATAAATATTTTTAGTCAAATTGGTTAAAATCATTAATATAATTTTTACATACTAATAAATTAATTTAAAATGGTTTGGTTTCGAAGGGAATATATAAAATGAGTAAGAGAAGAAGAAAATGACATAAAAAGTAAATGATAACATACCCTCTTCTAAGTGTTTCTTATTATCTATGAAACTAAAATCCACGAATTCATGGATTTGAGTGACTTGAGAACATCCATAGAATTATAAAGAGGATAAAAGAATGAATTTGGGTAGAGAATTGGATTTGTTAAATGAGTGTGAAGTGGTTTTCCAAGGGCAAGGGAGGGGATATTTATACATAAGGAGAGGGGATTTTTTGGATAATTAATTGAATAAAATATAATTTCCATGGAATAAATTTTAATTTGGAAATTATTTAAATTTTGAGCCATATTTTAATAAAATAATATTATTCTCAGACTACCAAATATTTCAAAAAAAAATCAATAGTTTATTAAAATGGAATGTAGAAAAATGATGAATTGATATTTTAATGGGATACTGAAGAATTTTAGACTTTTGGAAAAAAAAATTAGGTTTTGGAATTTTAGTTTATCATTTTTAAATTACCCATTTATCATGTAAAATTAATTTTTGATTTATCTAAAAGTTATAAAATTTATTATTTGATTATTAACTCTGGGATGTTGTAAGTAAAATACACTCGTTATGTAAAAACTGATTTTTTTATACTCACTTAAAAATTAATGTTTTTTGGAAAATATCCCAAAATATTACCATTATATTATTTTTACATGATGATTCTAAAAAAATTCATTAATATTATAAAAATTATTTTCTAACATAGGAAATTTTAATTATTAACATAAAAAATGGGATTTTTATGAAATACTTTAAGATACCATCTATTAAAAATTTACTTATAGTTTCTTTGTGTTTTAAAATATTGATATTTATTTTATGGAATTATATTTTTTAAATTATCTTAATTACTAAGGAAAAAAATATATTTATATCATATTTAACTATTTTGGATTAAATTTTCAATTCTAATGGTAAGGTTACTATTCATAATATTCATATTACATTCTATAAATAAATCTTCATTCATTAATTCAACATTCAAATCAAATTTATTAATGGTTTCATATATTTAATTTCTATTTTATTTGGAATACAAATGTTCAGAATTTTTTTTCAGTGTTCTAAGACACTGTGATGATTTTAGGGGGTCAATATTTTCCAATGTTTCTTATTATTATAATTTTTTAATCTACCCATTGTAATACATGGAAATATCAAGTACATATTGATTATATAAACATAATTTTCTCATTTAAGGAAATAAATGATTTTTATCATTTTCTTAAATAATATTATATACCTAATTATGATAAGAATTATTTATTCAAAAGAAAAATTATATATATATATATATTATCGGTCTCTTAAATTCTTCTTCCATTTATAAATTTCATCCTTAAAATTTCAACTCATATCCTTATATTAGAATATACTAAGTTACTTTTATTTTATTTCCTCTTTGGGGTTCATTGTTGCTTCTTTATACATGTGATTTCTCTAAATCACATGTAATATTTGTGTTTTATTATTTCATATATCATTTTCTATACAGTCCATGATATTAATAGGATTATTCTCAAAATATAGGTCATGATCTAGTTATACATCCTCTAGATTCATTATATGTGATGAATTAGGTATGTACTTACTCATGAGAGATACATCAAACACATTATGAATATGCACCATGTCTAGTGGTTGTGTTAGTTGATAGTACACTACTATTATTTGATTAAATATCTAAAATGGTATAATGTACATAGGGCGAAGTTTTCCTTTATTTCTAATCTGGATGACTCTCATCATTGATTTTATTCAAAGGAAATTTTTTTCTATAGTTTCAAAATTCTAGTCCCTTCAATTTTTGTTAGCATAGCTATTCTGTCGACTCTGAGTGGATTTTATATGTTTTTGTATGCCTTTAACATTCTCAATTATTTCATACACAATATTTTCTCCATGTATCTTCTATTCACCCATATCATCCTCACATATATGAGTTTAGCTTCACTTACCATATAAATATACATATGCAGTCATTTTAATACTCAAGTGGAATTTATTGTTGAATGATAGCTCCACCAATGGGTGATGTTGATCCCAACCTCATTTAAATTTTACAGAGAAATATCTCTACATATACTAATGTGTATTAATGGTCCTCCTATATTGGTGGTTATTTTTGGTGGTGGTATTCCACAATGAATTAAACTTTATGTTCATATCATATTGAAGACTCATCTAGAATTTATAGGGAAACTTTATATGATTAATAAGGATAATCAAAATTGATTCCTCATATAGCCTCAAAAATTCCCTTAAATGTATCTTGAAATGTTGTTAAATAGAAAAAATTTACCTAATGAAGATGAATTTGGAGGTCTTGGTGATTTGATCATCAACAAATCATATCTCATTGAATCCTTGGTTTGTATTTAAGAGAATAATGGCACATTAAATGGAGATATTCTCCAATTTACATGTAGGTATGGTAAATTTATAAATCACTCCCTTGGACTTCTATCTCCCTTATTTAACTTTTTATCACAAATGACACTTTTAGGTGTATTCAGTAATCTATTTCTTCATTTTATCCCTCCAGAGGTGATGCTGATGATATCGATACATCTTGGTACTTCCAGGATGGATGGAGAATGATGAGTAATGTGTATTATCTAATTCCTCTTTCTTTTTCTTAGGTGATTAAGGCACACAAATTATAGATCCAAACTCATTTTACCCAAAATTATTAATATTTATTTCATAAAAAATCTACACCTTCAATTACAACACAATCATTTGAAACTCTAAATCATACCTTTATACCTCCTTGATCTTCTCTTGGATAGATGGTTAGGAAATCATTTGATCAAGGTTGGTTGTCTTCTATAACATAATTATTTTTAGATCCATCCTTTATATATCCATGATGATATAGTCTTTATCAATCTTTATCTTGTATAATGCATCAAGTTATTTTATAATAACAATATTAACTAACTTATTGGACTTTCTATAATGGTAATTAATATAGAAATCATAGTCCTTGATCATTTCAAACCATATTCATTGACTCATATTGAGATATTATGTGTTAATATATACTTAGAACTCTTCTGAACTATATATATGTCACATTTCTTACCATAAAGGAAACTCTATCATATCATCACTCCAAATATTATAACACCATATACAAGTATTATGTTGGGTATTTTTATAATGTATCTCCAACTATTGTGAGGAATAGTCTATCACTTTTTCATTCTACATGAGTACAAACCACAAGGCTTTCTTGTAGATATCATGTTATTTCAAAAACCCTTCTCCACTTGAGGATAATGTGAGTATAGGTTCATTTATTAACCTATTATTTATCACAATAATGGTTTACTCACATTCCAATATATAGACATAGATTACCCATTTCCTTGGAAACTTATTTAGTTGTATATACAATCATGAGAAATTTCACTAAAATCTGCGATTTTACCCAACTAATTAGAGAAAAATAGGGATTTTCATGCCACTATTGGTCTAGATCCATTCGCTAGCTGAATTTTTCTAAAAAAATTCCTTATAATTTCCATCGCTTATAATCACATACCCCAAGAATATGTCTTTCGATATCCGTATGTCAAACATTCTAAACATATTATGAAACTTATCATTTCTTAATGTCAATAGCACAATCCTTTGATTATCTTCATGTTTCCCATTTTTTCAATAGTGAATGATAATACAATCAATAAAGAATACCAATTTTTTCATATAGTCTCTAAAGTCTATATTCATAAAATCCATACCGATTACAGGAGGATTAGTACGACTTATGGGAATCACTACGAACTCATTATTTTTATATATAAGACCCCGACCTTAAACAATATATATTGTTGAGGTATTTCATGAAATTTTATTTATTTTACATTGATTATATTTTCATGTTTAGACATTTAAATAATTATTCCATAAATCATGAGTAACAACTCAAATATTACAAAGTAGACACTTCTACTTGATATTCTATTTTTTCATAAAACAAAAACTTTTAAAAAGAAACATGGTTTTGTTTCATGTTTAATCATCACAACATTTCCATGATCCCATACTTGGCTATATTATCCTTTAAATCATGTGAAAAACATTTCAAAACTTGGTATGAGCATAAAAATCCCAGTAAGGGATACACAATATGGAAAACTATTAGTCTTATGAAAACATGTAAACCCATGAATACATTATAATAAAGTAATACTTTTCACCCTTAAGAAGTAGTAAATAATTTCCTTTGAATATAATCCAATTTATTACCTTTTCTATAATAAATACATAACCATAAAACCATATTAATAACATATAACATATAATGGTAACTTGGGACATAATCATACTTAAATGGAATAACCATGCAGTCGACTTCCATACATGTCACTCTTACAAATGGAATAACCATACGACTGACTTCCATACCCAAAGCATTGGATGTTATTATGTAACAACCCCTCCTTGGTTTATCACATAATCACACATATTTTTTTTATTACTTAACCACCCATAAAATGTCTAAGTATCATTAAATAAACAAAACACATAAAAGATTTCAATTATCAACATTTTACATAAAAAATTTCATTTGAAATCATAAGAAATCATTTCATGATATTTAAATAGAAAATACCTTTTCAAAACCATTTTCAAAAACAAAATACCCAAAAATTCAATATGATATTTCTCTCCCTTTTAAAAACATTAATGATTATAGAGGAATCCAAATATCAAATAACTGTTATGGAGGCAGAAAAATCAGTATCACAATATACATTACAACAAAACATTCCTTCTGTCATTTTGAAAATAAAGTAAAATGATTCATGTAGAAAGATTCATTTTCAAAACATTTGATGAAATTAAAAGAAAAAAATGGTTTTATTATAAACCATATAAATGAAGGGGGTTTATAATATCAAAATCTACCTCAATGAAAGGAGATTGAGATGAAGTCCCTCACATTGAGTCCAATTCATCCTGTATGTTATTTACCAACCAAAATTCTAAATTTAGGTTTATTTTTACTCTATTAAGAAAATTTTTAAGATTTATTATTCATTTAATATCACTTATTACCATGTTATCCAAATTACAGAATTATTTAAGTTTATGTCGGATGTTTTGTCGATATTCGGTACTTGAGTCGAAAATGAACTTGGTATGATGTCAATAGTCAATATGGTCATAAGTACATCATATACAGAATAATATTCATGGAATAATAATAAATTATATATATAAATTATACTTTTAAATCAACACATTAAATATGGATATGAAAAATGATCAACGTTATAACCAGGGAGATGGTAAGCCGTATGTACACATGAGTAACATTTTCCATATTTCATTGATTGTTATGGAAATATGTTAAGTATTAGTTTAAATTTAAAGAACTATCATAACATCGTTTATTTCATATTAATCATTTAAATATACTTATATATATATATATATATCATAAAAGTGATGTGATGATTAAAAATGAGTCACATTGCTTCATGGAGATGATAGTTCACAAATACACACGAACAACGTTATTATTTTTATGTACATGGAAAGTAAGAACTTAATTGATATATTATTATATTATAATGATAAATGTTTCATTAATACCACATATTAAATTAATTAAATATTTATAACCAGTCATTAGAGATAGTTATGAAAAATGAATTATATCGGTTCGTGGAGGTGATAGTGCACACGTATGTATGAACAATTAATTCCTTTACCATTTAATGGAAGTGGAGATGGATTTAGGTGATGATATTAAAATAATAAAATATAATTATATTGAGTATATTTGAGTTATTATTTCATCAATGATGAATAACTTCTGAAGGAAGTGGAAGATGAAATAAAGTAGAAACACTTAAATAAAAACATTACATTTCCTTCGGATGATCACCTTTCATAACACCTTAACAATTATAAGGAGGGTGATCTACCTAAACTAAGGCCTACAGAATGTGGGGAGGAATTATAGGAAGGATTTTGGGTAGATAGTTTCCAAACCAAAAGTTTTTGGAATTGTAATTAATAGATAGGAATGCGTGCCTTTTATAGGAGAGGGGAGGGGCACCATTGGAAAGCCTTAAATTATTAAGTTAATATAAATTACTTTTCTATTTAAAATTGGTCAAAATTGATTTATTTATAAGATATGATTAATATGTATCAAAATAAATTCATCCAATTAAAATTATATTAGTTTTGAAATTTTTTTTAATCCTTATCGTTTTGTTTTAACCCTTATTTTACTCTTTTTAATCTTGTTGTGACATCATGTTATTTGCAATTTGTGGGTTAATATAATTACCCTAACCTTACAAAAGGAAAATAAAATAGTATTTTATGATATATTATTATGTTTACAAACTATTTGGTAAAATATTAGATTTTTATATTTTTTATAAAATTTATTAAAATATTTTATATTTTAAAAAACATATATTGTCAAATTTTGACACTATTATTTAGTTGTCTTTTTAAAAATATCATAACATATAGATAAGTTATAAAAAACTACTTTAAATCATAAAAAACATGTCAAATTCATCAATAAAATTCGTTTATGGAATCAATTATGTCAAATTATATTTATTTTAAAATTTATAATATCATTTATTAGATTCACTCAATAATTAAGAAATTACTACATCATTTTTCAGTCACCATTTAATATAATTATTTATTTCACAAAAAAATTTAATAAATTAAATTTATATATATAATAATTTTATATTTATAAAAAATATTTATAGGCAAATATATCACTTATATAACCCCATATTAAAATTGGTATAGTTATGGGAGACATGATTATGACATCTTTCTCTTTACATTAAATAAAATGTTATAAGTGTCATAATCACACACATGTTGCTTCAAAATGTCAAAAGTTTGGCCCAAGTATTTTATTGGTTGAAAATAAATCATCCAATAATATTAGTACATGTTTCAATGTAATTTTATAATATTTATATAATTATTTTAACATTCCATTACTCTATTTACCAATAATTGTGGTAATAAAAATAATTACTAATGTTATGATTCCTAATATTCAAAAATTAAATAGAATTATTTATATAATTTTGAAATTATGATTCCAAATATTGAATCCATTTTTCAAAATTCGAAACACAAAATTAGAATAAATTAATTAAAAAATTAATCTCATTGAAGAAATAAGAATATCGATTTTTTATGTAAAACGTTCAAAAGTTGACATAGTTTTTATTTTGAATTTCAATATGAAATTGATTCCAATAAACTAGATTAGATTAAATTATAATAAAATAATTTAAATATAATTTAAAACTAAATAAAATTATAATATAAAAATACAACTAAATTAGATGAAAATTCATTTTTAATTTAAAATGCAGTATTTTTCACTACTCATTAAAATAAAATTTTTATCAAAAAAATATAAAAATTCAACAAAAGTAGTTTTTTTGTCCCACTTCCAAATAAAAAGATTATTTTTTCAAATTGAACTTGTAGAAGTATAAAAAACTAGATTTAAATTGGTTTCACCATCAGAAGACTATAAAATTACTTTTTTTTAGAAAAACAATGTTTTTAACGATAAAACTAGATTTACCATATATGTTATTGAAGGTATTGTATAATGTAAATAATATCAAATTAATAAATGAAAAATTCATATTTTATCATTACCTGGGTTTTTACATTCTTTCCCCTTTTTAAATTGTGACATCATAATTTTATTTTCTTATCAAATAAGTGGGGGTATTTTTCCTTCACTGTATTTTTTATATTCCCATGTTTCCTCTTTAACCACATTATTTTTTACACAAAACCAAAACATGATGTATCAAATTATTTTACGAAAACTTTCTCTCTAAAATCATGAATCTAGACTGGATATTCATCATAATAATGGTTCTCTTCCAACAGAACTACTTTGGAAATCAAAATATGATATGGATCCAACATATTCTTTCTTAACATTGAAACATGAAAAAAGTTGTGTACTTGCGATAAAATCAGAGGAAAATCCACTCTGTAGGAAACTGATACAACCTTCTCAAGTATTTAAAAGGGTCCAATGAAACTTTGACTCGGCTTCCCCTTCTCACCAAGATGCATCGAACTTTTCAATTATGAAACTTTGATAAAAAATGATCACTTACCTTGAAAGAAAATTCCTTCCCCCAACCATCTACATAACGTTTCTACCTACTCTGGGATGTCCTATTATGTCATTAAATCAACTGAACTTTTTCTGCCATTCCTTTTACCAATTCTAGTCTTAAAAACTTCCTTTGACCCGATTTATCTCAAAAAAGAGTTCGATAATGATTTCCATATAATTCCTCAAATAGTGCCATCTGTATACTGAAATAAAAATTGTTTTTATAAGAAAACTCAACCAAAGAAAGTTTTTGATCCCAAATTCCCTGATAATCCATTAAAAAATTATGTAGAATATCGTCCAATATATTAACTGTTCATTCTGTCTGCTCATCTGATTGTGGATGAAAATATGTACTAAAATTTAATTCAGCACCCAAGTATTTCTAAAGGAATTTCCAAAAGATATAAGTGAAGATGAGATCACGATCAGATACAATGGAGGGTAGAACTCCATGTAACCTAACTATATCATTAATATACAACTGAGAAATTTGATCTAGAGATATAATATTTATAATAGGAATAAAATGAGATTATTTAGTCAGTCGATCAAGAATAACCCATATTACATTGTTACCTTGAGAAGTCTTTGGTAATACCCCAATGAAGTCCATAGATATATTCTCCCATTTACATTATAAAACTAGAAAAGGATGAATCATCCATTTTAATGACTACCACTCTAATTTAGCCTATTGACAATCAAACTTCTCAGGTTAAATCAGTAATATCTCTTTTCATTCCATCCATCCAGTAATACTCCGAAATGTATCTGTACATCTCAGTGCTACCCTGATGAACTAAAAACAGAGAACTATGAGACCTATTTAACAAATTTTTCTTCAACTATGAATCAATAGGAAAACATAATATTTTCCCAAATCTCAATGCATAATCATTATCAATTTTAAATTCAGATAACATACCATTCCGAAACAATTATACCTTCTCCTAGAATTCAATGTCTTCTTTCTATGCTTTCCTAATTCTATCCGATAGAGATGATTGCATTAACACCTAAACCAAAAGATAGGAACTTACTATACTAACAACTTCCAAGAAAAAACTCATCAAATCATTAACCAAAGTATCATGTTCTAAATGTATCGTGTTGAAAGTATATTACTTTATCAACTCAAAGTATCGAGTACTTTATTTTCTTTTTTGGGACGGTAATGAATCACACAATAATAATCATTTATTAGATCCTAACATCTCGTTTGTCTCAAGTTTAATTATTTATGAGTTAATATACACTTAAAATGTTTGTGATCCGTATATATTTTACACTTTACACCATAAAGTGATGCCTCAATATTTTTAATGCAAAAACAACAACAAAAAATTCCAAGTCATATGAAGGGTAATTTATCTCATTAGGTTTCAACTAACATGAATAATAAAAAATTACCTAATAATTCAACATTAGGACACAACCAAGTCCTTTTAATGAAGTGTCACTGTAGATAAAAAATTAACCATTCCTTGAAGGAAAGGAAAAAACAAGAGCATTTACCAATATTCTTTTTTATAACACCCCGAGACATTATAAAAATTTTCATTTCATAATAAACTTATTTTTTTCTTTCTTTATTTTTACACAATACAATATTAAGCATACACTACACATGATAACGAGTTGTCTTGCATTACATACAAGACCCAGTTTTACTGAACAATTGTATATTAATAAAATATTATTATATAATATTATAATCTAGCTATTAAGTTAGTAATTATGATTAATATTAAAAAAATTTTGAATTTTATATATTTCATGTTATTTTAAATTCATCTTATTTATTTTCTAGACATGATATAAGAAAATAAATTCAATTTTTTTTGTATAAAATAAGTTTTTTTCAAAAAATATAGTTTTTATTCTTTTAATGGAGAACGCTTTCTAAATTCAATATTTGACACTTTTATATATTAAATTTTAAAAAAAATTATTTGAAATCATAATATCAAAATTTACTTTGGTTCATTTTTTAGTATTTTTTTATAAGTTTCATGTTTTGATGAATAGTAAAAAATACTAAATTTTAATTGATAACAACATTCCCCATCGAAATAATTTGTAGTGTTTAATTATAAATTTTATTGTATTTAAATTATAAATATATTATATTCGTATAATTTAATGTAATGTCGATCATTAGAATTATTTTCACATTAAAATTGGATATAAACACATGTCAATCTTTTGGTTATTTTTACTTAAAAAACTTGTTTTCTGTTTCCATCAACATGATTAATTTTAATTTAATTACTGCAACTTTTGTGTTTTGAATTTTTAAAAATGCTTTAAATATTTGGTATAAGTGGTTTAAAATTATGAAAATAGTTTTCTTTTATTTTTTGAAATTATGAATAGTAACTTTAAAATTGTTTTATTACCATAGTTAAAGGTAAATTGGGAAATTAAAGATAAAAAAAATATTATAAATTACCCTAACACTTCTAAAAATTATATTGGATGACTAAATTAGACCCTTATCATCTATGGTTATAAATTGAATCAGGTAATGGAGACTTGTCCATGAATATGACATGAATATTATTAAAATCAATAAATGTGACAAAATGTCACACTCTCATTTCTTAAAAGTATAATAAATTTAATATTGATATCAATAGGAGATAAATTTGATCATAAATAGTTTTTGGAAAGATAAAATAAATATTTACATCCTAGAAATTTATTTATAATTTGTTTAGATTAAATAATTACCACTAATAATGAC
This sequence comes from Viscum album, assembly GCA_963277665.1. Classification (NCBI taxonomy): domain Eukaryota; kingdom Viridiplantae; phylum Streptophyta; class Magnoliopsida; order Santalales; family Viscaceae; genus Viscum; species Viscum album. The sequence goes on from OY728137.1 coordinate 767,956,727, forward strand.
ACAATTGTATGGAAAAAATTGTTTTATTAATAGAGATATCAAATAAATGATATTAAAAATATTAAAAAAAATTTAATTATACTTAATTAATGTAATAAAAGAATTTAATATATAACATAGACATGTTAGTGACATATTGGAAGTATTGTTCCACGGTTATAATGATGTTTTGATAATTTTAAAAATAAAAATATTGAATAGTATCAAAATTGACATAAATGATACTTTATAATAAATAATATTTTATTAAATGTTATAAAATTCATAAAAATATAATGCTCAAAAAAATTACTAGTATAATGTTAAATATTTCATAAATGATCCAATAGAAGTTCTTTTTTCATTTTATTGTAACTATTTTTACCCTATATTATAAAAATACAAGTAAACATATTAATAGATAAATTGATTAACTAAGGGTTAAATTCAAAAGATAAGGTTAATTTTGTTAAATAAACTTGTATAAAAATAATTTGTTGAGATTATTTATATCCATAATCATCTTAGAATCTAAATAACTCTCTTTGGAGATATTTGAAATTGAAAACAAATTTATAATAAATTAATAGTTTTAGAGTTTCTAAAAGTTCCCCTCCCCTCTCTTATAAAAGAGCACATCACCTTCTTTTTTATTCACACATATAAAGCCATTTGACTTAGAAAAACCCTACCCACTAATCCTACCAACTTACCTAACTTCATTAAAGAGGCCATGCTTTGGCATGAAATCCAACCTATGGAGTCCTTTTGTGCAAATCAAAAGGATACACTCAAAGAAGAGGTAATTGTTTTACCATTTCAATTCAATATATTTTCTTCTTCTACTTACTCTACCTATGTTGTTTCCATAATAAAGAAATAAATCCATTATAATATATCTACTGAGATTTTATTATGATTTTAGGATAATTTTATTCTTCTTTTTATCCATCCTATGAATAACAAGATCACCATGCATGCATACGTTTGACTTACCATCTCCACACCGTGGTGTAATATTTTATTCAACACTACTTTATTTGGATGTGTATAATGTTGAGTATAATGGATATAAATAATGAATATACCAAGATAATTATTCTTTATAATTAATATACCATCCAATTCCATACCATTAAACCATCGATGGAATGATATCGTCGCTCGTGCGTACGTACGACCTACCATCTCCACGATGATGTAAGATTTATTCCACGTGTTTACTATTGAAGAATGATTAAAAAATTCAAATGATGAGTAAAAATAATAATCATGAACTTAATAAAATTATTTATATGAATAAAATACATACTATTCATAACAAACATGACTTACATGATAAAACAACATTGGGAAAATGAAGCAGTTAACACCTGAAGCAATGGTAATACTAAAATATTATTAACAAAATGACATAAAAGGATTATATATGATATAGTAAATATGGATTTGGTCTTGATATAATTTAATAACATGGTTTAACAATTATAAAGAAGTTTAAATAAGCCTCAACTAAAGGAAAGTACAAGGTAAGGGTTAATTTCACAATCTCATTATTATCGGAGGTTGTGTATATGTAAGTATCTACTGGAAAATATTTATCATCCATGTACATGTTTCCTAAAATGTATTTCAAAATATTATCGAATATTTTTTAAATTATTTTTTACTAATTTTTGACTTTTTATAAAATGTTTTTAAATTAATCTTTACATAATTTTCCAAACGAGTTACTTTATGACCTTTTTTAAAAATTAAGGAATGAATGTATTTTAACTTATACAGTGCAAGAAGATATTTTATTCTATTACGAGCCTTATCGTTTTGAAGATTCCTTTACAGTATTACTAGGATATTTTCAAAATAAATGTTTTTATATAATTGTGTGGCCTGTAAATGATTTCAAATTAAAAAGGGATATTTCTATCAATAAATTTTAATGATTTTGTTAGATTATTTTCATCTTTGTCAACATCCTTTGTTATATTTTACGGTTAATTGAGGTTGATTTAGTATGATGAAATATTCTATATTTTATTGAAGTTTTTATGTTATGTTTGAATATAGATGTGCTATTTTATTACCATTCATTGTTTATGGTTAAATTATAAGCATTTCATATGTTAGTTTTAATACGAATGTTTATGTTATGTTTCAACCTTTTCATATGCGGAATGAATTGGAATTAGTAAGTGATGGGTGGGGCCCGCTATATCCCCTTAATACATCAGTAGGTCTCAGTAGAAAAACTATTATCTTGGAATGAGGCCTTGATGGTATGGTTTTGTATGGTCTTGGAATGAGGCCTTGACGGTATGGTTACGATGCCGAGTACTATGCACTTCCTTATTCTGAGATTAGTTATTGATATTAAATATGATTATTAGACTAGTATAATATCCATGTGAAAGTTTAAATTTAATTATTTGATTTATTTTTTCTATATTATGTTCAATTTTATTTTTAAAAGGATTGTTTTTCAGTTTTATAGTCTCCTTAAAGTTTATGGTTATTTATGAAAGATTCTACTCTACTGTTTATCCTTATTGAGCATCTGAGCTCACCCATTTCTTATGTTTTATTTTCCTAGTATGCCAAGAAGTGTATTATGATTTATATGAATGTTTAATCTAGGAGAATAATAGATTCATAAAATAATTATATATGTAGCATATTAATTTTTTAGTTGTAATTTAAGGTTCATGTATGTAATCAATTTTCCAAGGATGCTAAACTGATTGGTACTTCGACATTAGATTCATTATAATCATGATAACGTATAAAAATAATTCACCAGCTTCGGGATTCTGGGGTCAGGGCATTACTATGGGTATTAGACGAAGTTTAGCAACAACCATGAGAACTAGATTTAGAAATAATGGAATCAGGAACATTACCCTATGATAGAATTTGAGAATAAGTATCAAAGAACATCCTACAATTTTTTTAAAATAGAAATTATGTGGGTTTTCTAAGAAATAAAGCCCTCTCTAGATACTAAAAGTGGACATAGTTTGGGCACAAATGTACCTATGAGTAACAACTCCGACAAGGTGTTCTAAGCCCGACTCAGGGTAACCTGGTATACGACAACTGGCCTTACTATGCACTTGGTTTGACACTCCCAGGTGATATGATTAGGATAATTCATATTCTATTTTCAAAAAATCATTATGGATTTAAAAGTAAATATGTCCCTAGAGAAACCATGTTTATGATTTAGAGATCATTTATACCTAAATTTTCAATTTAGGTTATGTGATTCACTAGTTAAGTGATTATACATTATGTTTCATAATGTTGTGATCTAATATAGTGTATTCCATTATTTAGAAATAGAGCCTGGTGAAATAATGGGAAATTGTATCAATACATGTAATACTTATAGGGATTTTATTCCTATGTAAGATAATGATGTTGAAGTAGGAGCTGGAACTGGTTCTGAACAACTTATAACCATATTGGGAAAACTAACTTAGGTTAGGAATAATAACCATAACCATATGAAGAAACCCGATCCACAACATGGAGGAATAATGATAGACTGCTTTATGAAAAAAACCTCCCACATTCAATGGGACTACAAAGACATTTATATATGAATAATGGATATGTTTTTAGAGAAGATATTCATTACTTTTGAAAGCAATGAAATGGATGAAGTTCTCATTGCAGTGTATCATATCTTAGGAGATACATACCAATGGTGGTAAATGATTCAAAACACGAAAGAGGAAAAATAAATTTCAAGTATGGAATGGATGGATTTTAAGGAAATTTTCTTGGAAATGTTTTTCCCTCACGAGTAGAGAGCGGATATGGAGAGAAATTTTTTGAGTCTGAGACAAAATGAGTACGAGAATGTTGCAATGTATGAGTCTAACTTCACATGGTTATAAAGGCATTCTATACAATAAATATATAACCCAAGAAGTAATATTTATCAATTATTTGATGGGTTAAAACCATTCCTCTGATGGGCACTATTATCACAAAATTTTTAATTATATGAAGATATAGTCTCATGTTCTATCAAGACATAAAAGTAATTCTCTATGTCTTATTCCATAAAATTAAAACAAGAGAAGAATAGAATGGTGGAGTAAGAGACTGATAAATAGAAAAAGGGAATGAAGGATTTTACCGTATGTGATAATTATGGGAAAAACACCCTGATACTTGTCTGAAAGGAATATGAGTTTTTTACCAGTGTGGAGAGAAAGGCCACTAGTCTCATGATTGTAAGGGAAATAAAGAAGCTATAAATTTTTAATTCTATAATTGTAAAGAGATGGGACATTATGAAAATAGTTGTACAAAGTGTTAATAAAATATAGCTCAGAATAAGCAAATAGATCAAGGTAAAGCTTATGATGTTACTATAGTTAAAGTGGAATAATTAGTGTATTTATGTTTTTGGATTGAAGAATTATGTTACCATATGAATAAGGGAAACAAATAAGGATTATACTGCATTAATTTTTATTAAAAGATATGGAATCATGAACATTTTTATTAAGTTTTTATGGTGATGAAATATTAGATATGTGACAATAAGATCCACATAATTTTATTTAGGGAATTAGATGTTAAGAATTATTTTGGAAAGTTAGAGACCCTATTGGACTGGTAATTTGGACAGAAGTATTTTAGATGAGTATCAAGTATGAAATGATTTGGATATTATTTCTTAAGGATAAATAATTTCATAAGGTTATTTTTTTGGAATTGTATAAATGATATAGTTTTAGAAAAAGGAAAACCCATAGTCCAGGTGACAAACCATCACATATGGAATGGCCGCGATACTTAAACCCACAACCGAAGGATGATAAGGGCATGTCACCTACCACTAGACTACGTGATGCGATGTTTAGTATATCATAGTTTTATTTATTTAAATAGTTTGATAGATGAAACATAAGTTCATTATTAGAACCCATTACGATTAAGATAAATAGAATATTGTTTAATTTTATTATCTTTTAGATAGAAGTAAGAGTTTGTGGTTGAAATTGATTAAAGGATGAAACTCTACTCATAAAGTAAATATTTTTCCATAAGTTCTTAGTCTATAAAGTAAATTAATTCTTTAACTATAGGGAAAGAATCTTGAAATAGAAAAATATATCCCACAACTTTTTTTGAAGAATCAAATGGTCCCTTATATCGTCACATATTTATAGATTTATGATTGTTAACTTTCTCTATCACTCTCCATCAGAACATGATGGTTAACTTTGTCATTCATGTATATGACTTCCTATATTAAACTCTTGTATGTGTTATATCTGGTGACCATCATACTAGAAATTATTTATTTTAAAGTGGGGGTCTCATTAATCACATTTTCAATGTGGGATTTTGATATATATGTTTTTAAATGTCAAACCCCTGGTTTTCTGATCCCATTTTTAAATTGCGAGGACACAATTTATTGAAGGAGGAGAGAGTGTAACACCTGAAGACTTTAAAATATTTTCCATTTCTGAATAATATTTTTTCTTTGTATATTTATACACAACACCATATTATGCTCATAATATATAAAACAATTATTTTTCTTACATTACACGCAAGGCCCAATTTTACCAAACAACAGTATATTAATAAAATATTATTATTTAATATAACAACCTAACTATTAAATTAGTGGTTATGAATAGTATTAAACACATTTTGGATTTTATATATTCCATTTAATTTTATCATTTATAATATGTATTTTCTAGATATGATATCAAAAAAAATACAATTGTTTTTTGGATAAAAGAAGTATTTTTCAAAAAATATATTTTTGCCACATTTTAATGGCGAGCCCATTCTAAAGTCAATATTTGACACTTTTATATATTAAATTTGAAAAATAAACTTCTTATTTGAAGTCATAAAATCAAAATTTACTTTGTTTCACTTTTTGGTATTTTTTGATAAGTTTCCTGTTTTGATGAATAGTAAATAAATACTAAATTTGAAATGATAACAACTTTTTTCATCAAAATAATTTATAGAGTTATATTATATATTTGATTATTTTTAATTTATAAATAAATTTTATTTTTGTCATTTAATATAATTTAGGTCATTTGAATTATTTTCACATTAAAATTGGATATAAAGGCATGTCAATATTTTGATCGTTTTTGCATAAAAAACCCCTTTTCTCATTCCATCAACATGATTAATTTTAATTTAATTATTGAAACTTCTTTTCATTGAATATTTAAAAATCGATTCCATGTTTAGAATTAGTGGGACCAAATTATGTAAATAGGTTTATTTTATTTTTTGAGATTATAAATAGTAAATTTAATAATTTTTTTATTACCACGGTTAAGTGTAAATCGTGTAATTAAAGATAAAAATAATAAAATAAATTACACTAAAACTTTTAAAAATATTATTTGAGGAAGAAATTAAACCCTTATCATATAAGGTTCGAAATGGAATCATTTACTGGATACTTTTACATGAATATGATGTGAATGTTATTAAAATCAATGAATGTGATAAAATGGAATACTTTTATTTCTTATAAGTATAATAATTTTCATATAGAGATAACTATGAGATAAATTCAATAATAAATAGTATCTAGAAATCTAAAATAATTATCTAAATCATAGTAATTTATTTATTATTTTTATAGATTAAATAATTATCACTAATGATGACACAATTGTAAAGCATAAATTAGTTTATTAATATAGATATCAAATAAATGATATTAAAAAACATAAAATAAATATGAATTTTCTTAATTAATGAAATCCACTAATTTTCAAAAAATCATAAAAATCATAAGTTTTTTCCAAATTACTAGTATAATGTTAATTATTTCATAAATGATATAATTGTGGTTCTTTCAGAATTTTATTGTAACTATATTTACCCTATATTATAAAAAGACAAGTAAACACGGAAAAGTTAAACTAATTAACTAATGGTTAAATCCAAAAGATATGGTTAAATTTTTCACCTAAACTTATCTAAAAATAATTTGTTGTGGTTATTTTGACGAAGAATAATCTTATTCTATAAATAACTCACTTTTGAGATATTTGAAACTGAAAATCAATTTATAATAAATTAATAGTTTTAGAGTTTCAAAAAGTGACCCTCCCCTCTCTTATAAAAGAGAAACTCTCCTTCTCTTTTATTAAAATCACTAAAGACATTTTTCTTGGTCAAAACCTACCCAATTTTCCTACCAACTTCAATAAATTCATCCTAGAGGCCATACTTCTGGACGAAATCCATCTTAAGGAGTCCATTTTTGCAAATGAAAACGAGACACTTGAAGAAGAGGTAATTGTTTAACCATTTCAATTCATTTCTTTTCTTTTCTATATCCTATTACCTCATTGTATGTATACTAAAGAAACTAATACAGTATAATATATATTCTGAGATGATATTATAATTATTTTACAACCATATTTATCCTTTTATCCATCCTATGAATAGCAATATTAATATGTGTGCGTATGTACGACTTATCGTCTCCATGTTGTTGTGTAATTTTTTATTCAACACTAATTTATTTGGATGAATATAATTTTGAGTATAATGGATATAAATAATGAATATATCAAGATAATTATGCCGTATAATTAATATACCATCTGATTCTATACCATTGAACCATGTAGGGAATGATATCATCGCTCGTGCGTACGTACCGCCAACCGTCTCCACGACGCGGTGAGATTCATTCTCCACATTAACCATTCAAGAATGATTAAAAAATTTATATAATGAGTAAAAATAATAAGTATGAACATAATATAATTATGTATATAAATAAAATACATCCTATTCATAAAAAATCATGACTTACATGACAAAATATGAATGAGAAAACGAAGCAGTTAACACCCGAAACAATGGTAATACTGAAATATTATTAACAAAATGATATAATAGGATAATATATAATATCATAAATATGGATATGGTCCATTTATAATTTAATAACATTCTTTAACCATTATACAAGAGGTTAACACATCCAAAACTAAAGGAAAGTACAAGGTATGATTTAATTTCACAATCTCATTATTATTCGAGATTGTTTATACGTAAGTATCTACTCAGACATTTTTATCATCCATGTCCATGTTTATTAAAATGTATTTAAAAATATTATTGAATATTTTTTAAATCCAATTTTACCCATATTTTAATTTTTATAATTTATTTTGTTAGTAATCTTTCTTTCATTTTCCAAACTAGGTACCTCATGACCTTCCAAAAAATTAAGGAAAGAATGTTTTTTTAACTTAAATGGCGCGAGCAGGTATTTTTATCCATTATGATGCCTTAAAATTTTGAATATTCCCTTACAGGATTACAAGTTTATTTTCAAAAGAAATGTTTCCTTTTATAATTGTGTGGCTTTTAAATGATTTCAAAGTAGAAAAGGGTATTTATCTCAAAGAATTTTAATGATTTTGTTAGATTATTTTCATCTATGTCAACATCCTTTATTGGATTTTACACTAAATTGAGGATGATTTAGTATGGTACAATCTTCCATATATTATTGAAGGTTTTATGATATTTTTTACTATGGATTTTATATTTTGATACCATTCATGGTTTATGGTTAATGTATTAACATTTTATATGCTAGTTTTAATACGAATATTTATGTTATGTTTCACATTTTTCATATGAGGAGTAAATTGGAAATAGTAAGTGACGAGAGGGGCCTAATATATCCCCTTGATACATCAGTAGGTTTTGTAAGACAAACTAGTGTCTTGGCCTGATGCCTTGATGATATGGTTTTGTATGGTCTTGGCATGAGGCTTTGACAGTATGATTATGATGTCCAACATTATGCATTTCCTTATTCTGAGATTAGCTATTGATATTAAATGTGATTATTCAACTAGTAGAATGTGAATGTGAATGATTAAATGTAATTATTTGATTTATTTGCCTAAATTATGTTTAATTAAATGTTTAATAGACTTTTATTTCGGTTTTATACTTGCCTTAATGTTTATGGTTATTTATTAATTCTTTTTTTGTATTGTTTAACATTACTAAGCATCTGAGATCACCCTTTATGTTTTATTTTCTCAAGATGCCAAGAAGTGTATTATGATTTATATGTAGGGTTAATCTAGAAGAATAATAGATTACTCAAATAATTATCTATTTTTCATATTATGTTTTGAATTGTAATGTAAGGTTAATGTATGTGATCTATTTTCCAAAGCTGCTAAAATGATCAGTACTTTGGGGTTTGATCCTTGTAATCATGTCAATGTATTAAAATAATGCACTAGATATGGGATGCTGGGGTTGGGGAGTTACATTTTCAGTTCTTGAAACTAATCATCACATTTTTTACCAGATGAACTTAACTCCCATACATGTTAACATAGTTAGTGGGAAAGATAACCGAGAAAAGTTATCAAAAAAATATCATTAATAAATATCTAATCAATGAAAAATAAGAATCTCTATGTTATTGATATGACTTTGCCACTCTTCAACAAATTTTGTTTTAGAAGGGTTTATAGTTATTCTTTATTTTTAAACAATATGACCAAGGAAACAAATTTATTATAACCAAAATTCACTCTTACTAACCTTTCCATGCAGTTTCTTTTCTTTTAAGGTTTAAAAAAAATCCTTAAGTGACATTCATGTTTCTCTTGGAATTTTGAATATACCAAGATATCATTTATAAACACAAGCAAAAATTGATCCAAAAACCAATGAAATACTCTACTCATGATAATCATAATTACAATAGGTGCATTAGATAACCCATAGGGAATAACCACAAACTCATTTTTCCCAAATCTCATTTGGAAAGCTATCTTGGGAATTTCAACCTCCTCCACCTTCAGTTGATAGTATTCAGACCTCAAGTCAATCTTCTAAAAATAATGAGCTCCCTATAGATAATAAAACAAATCATCAATATGAGGCAAAGTAAACTTTGTCTTAATAGTGATGTTATTCAAGGATCAGTAATCAATACAAAGTCTCAAAGAAAAATCTTTATTTTTTACAAATAAAATAGGAGAACCCCATGGTGAAGTGCTTGGTTGAATGAAACCTTTATCTAGAAATTACTGAAACTAGTTTTTCAATTCGATATGTATACTTGAGCCATTCGATAAGGGGGTTTATAAATAGGCTTATCATCATGGACTAAATAAATAGAAAATTCAACCTCCCGATTAAGAATAATACCAAGTAATTCATTGGGAATAAAATCTTTAAATTCATTCACTATTAGAATATCACTAATTAAAACCATTTTTTTATTTTCAACAACATAAGCTATATAACTTTAACTTCCATCTTTAGTCAACCTCTTAGCTTTGTGGTATGTTATAAAAGGTATGAAACCATTGATTTTTTTGGCTTTTCAATCTATTTTAGCATGATAAAAAAATCCAATCCATACTCAAAATGATATCAAATTTCAATATGGAAGTTCATCAATATTTACAAGAAAGAATATCCCATAAATGATAATAGTAAGATTAATATAAATCTTGGATTCTTTAATACTTCATCATAGTGTTTTTGCCAAAAGTTTTATATCACATTCATGGGGAGATATTTCCAATTTATATGCAAAGATCTCTGAAATGAAAGAATGTGAAGACCCAGAGTCAAATAAAGTATTGGAATATTTTGAAAAAACATGTAACATACCTATAACCACTTAATTTGATGGACCCACATCAACCGTAGTAGTATAAAATGATTTTACCATTCCCTTATGGTTTTTATCTTCTTAGTTTCCACCCTAGGTAATCATCTTTGTACATGCATTGTCATAATTCCCTAACTCATTGAAACTAAAACATTTACTGATGGATTTCCATTTCTTGCATGATCATATCCCTTACAATCATGAGAAATATGACTAGTAATTCCAAATCAGATTCAGTTCCTAGACACTGAGAGATATTCTACAGGATGAATTTTACCACACTTCTCACAATATTGAAATTTAGTTTTCTTACCTCCATATTTCATTGATGAATGCTTTCCCATTGACTTCTAATTAGACCTATTTTGTTTCTAGCTCTCATTGGACACATGATCATTAGAAAATACCATTTCTACCTAATCATCACATTGTAAAAGTTTCTCATAGATATTGAGCTAATGTGAAGCTAATCCTTCAATATCTTGTCTTAATCCCTGAGTAAAACTAATTTATCTGACTATCAATATCCTAGATAAAATTTGGTATATACCTTGTCAAACAGGTAAAATTTTCTTCATATTCATCCACTGAGTATTCCTCCTATTGTCTCAATTACAATAATTTCATTTCCATCCTAAGTCTAACAGCCTTAAGAAAACATTTCCCAAGACAGATATTCTTAAATTAATCCTATTCCATGATATCAATATCTTTACTTACTATGATATTTTTAACCATTAACCACTACTGATCGACATCACCTTCAAAATGGTAAAAATTAAGACTAACCTTTTGATTGTTTCCACACCTCCTTACATCAAAATTTATTTCTAGTGCTTTAATCCACCCTTTATCTAGCATTGGGCCAGATGATGCTTTGAATGATGGGGGATGTTGCCTCATGAAATTATCCACTACTGACATATTATTCTATGGTTGGTACGGTTGATCTCATGCATGGATGAAACCACCATTTATCGACCAAGTCAATTGATCCATCACTACAACAAACTGTTTAGTTCTGATTCCAACTATCATAGGATGCTGATTTAAAAGAATTTTTTCCTCTTAATTCCTTCCCAGCACAACTGCCCTATTTCCTCTATGGAAAACTATTTTGAACATATATATCTTAGATGAAGAATAATGTTAATCTTCAAACTCTACAACATTTTAACTTGATGATTTGGTAAACTCTTTCAAGGTAAGTTATTAACATTACGCTAACCACTACAGTTATCTAAACTATCCTCTAACACCAAATATAAGGCCCGACCTTAAACATTACATATTCTTGAGGTAAGTCACGAAATTTTCATTATTTCACATTGAGGATCTTTTCAAGTTTATATCTTTAGAAAATTAGGCCATAAATCATACATAAAAACCCAAATATTACAAACTAGACACTTTTACTCGCTATCTAATTTTTTCATTAAACCAAATCATTTAAAAATAAATATGGTTTAATTTCATGTTTAATCATCATAAATTTTCCTTGACCCCATCCTTGACTCTATAATCCATTAAATCATGTGAAAAACATTTCAAAAACTGGGATGAGCATAAAAACCTTAGTAAGGAACAAATAAGAAGAAAAAATATTAGTCTTATAAAAACATGTAAACCCATGAATACATTATCATAGAGTAATACATTTTAACCTAAGCATTAGTAAATAAATTATTTTGAATATAAAATCATTGCTTAGCTTTTTTATAATTAAGATATTACCATAAACCCCATATAAAGAACATATAACATATAAAGGCAATGTGGGATATAATTATACTTAAATGGAATAACCATGCGGTTGACTTCCATAGATGTCACTCTTATAAATGGAATATCCATATAGCCAAATTCCATACCTAATGAATTAGAGGTTATAAAGAAACCATACAACCTTGGAATATCATGTAACCACCCATATTTGGTTTATTACGTAACAACCTATCATATTTCAAAGTATCATTAAATAAATATAAAACACAAAATATTGCAATTATCAATATTTAACACATAAAATTTCATTTTCAATAAAAAGAAATCATTTCAAGATATTGAAAAGTAAATCCATTTTCAAAACAATTTTCAATACCAACATACCCATAGAGTGAATATGGGAATTATTTTTCTTTTAAAAAAATTAAGGCTTATAGAGGAAGGAAAAAATCAATTAATGGTTACGGTGGAGGAAAACTTACTATTTCCATATACATTAAATATAAACATTCCTTTTTTTCATTTTTTAATGAAATTAAAACACTTAATATAGAAATATTACTTTCAAAAACATTTTGTGAAATTAAAATTAAAAAAGGGGTTGATAATAGTCTTTGTAAAAGATGGCGGTGTATAATATTAAAATATGCCTCAATGAAAGGAGATTGAGATGAAGTTCCTCACCTTTAGTCCAATTCATCACATATGTTCTTTATCCTCCCAAATAATAAACATAAGTTAATTAATATTTTCATAATAACCTTTTCATATTTTTTATTCATTTTATATCACTTATTACCATGTTATAACAATTACATAATTATTTACATTTATGTCGGATGTTTTGTCGATATTCGATTCTTGAGTTGAAAATAAACATAGTATGATGTCAATAGTCTATATTGTCATAAGTTCATCATCTACAGAATAATATTAATTACATAATAATCAGTTTTATATATCAATTATACTTTTAAATCCATTCATTAAATATGGATATGAAAAATGAACAATGTTACAATCCTGGAGAAGACAAGCCGTACGTACTCATGAATAACTTTTCCCATTGTTCATTGATCGTTATAGAAAGAAGTTAAGTATTATTTTATATTTCCAGAATTATAATAACATCATTAATCTAATATTAATAATTTAAATATATTTATATATATATATCATAAAAGTGATGTGGTGATTAAAAACGAATCATATCGCTTCATGGAGGTGATACTTCAAACGTACACACAAACGACATTATCATTTTTATTTGCCTGGAAAGTAAAAACATAATTGATATATTATTCTATTATAATGATAAATACATCATAAATATCACATATGAACATTAATTTCATCATTATAACTAGATATGGGGGACCTTTATAGAAAATGAATTATATCAGTTCGTGGAGGTGATAGTTCACACATATGAAAAAATGATTAGTTACTTTACAATTTAATGAAAGTGGGAATTGAATTAGGTGGTGATATTAACATAATAACATCTAATTATATTGAGTATAAATGAGTTATTATTTCATCAAGGATGAAATTTTTTTAAACAAGTGGAAGAATAATTAAAATAGAAACACTAAAATAAAAACATTACATTTCCCTCTGATAATCACATTTCTTGACACCTTAACACCTATAAGGAGGATGTTATAACTTAAATAAGGCCTCAAGAATATGGGGAGGTGGGGTTATCGTAAGGGGTTTAGAGAGATATTGGATGAACAAAATGGTTTTTTAATTGTCAATAATTTATATAAATGGTGCCGCTTTGATGGAGAGTGGATGGGAACCCTTGGGAACCTATAACATATTAAATTAATATAAATTAATTTTCTATTAAAAATGGTTCCAAATAGATTTATTTAGAAGATTGGATGTGTATGGGTATAAATCCATTCATTAAATTAAAATTAGATCAGTTTTGAATGAAAAATTTAATCCTTATCTTGTTGTTTTAACTCGTTTTTCCCCTTTTTAACCATATAATAATATCATGTTATTTACACTTTGTGGGTTTATATAATTACCATAACATTAAAAAAACCAATAAATGAGTCATTTATGACATATTAGTAATTTTACCAACTTTTTTTATAAATATTATTTTTTTATAAATTTTATAACATTTAATAAAATATTTTATACTTTAAAATACCAATAGTGTCAATTTCGACACTATTTATCAGTTGACTTTTCAAGAATATCATAATAGAATTATAAGTTCAAACCAAATACTTTAAATGAGAACCAACATGTCAAAATAATCTATAAAATTGTTGGATGGCATAAATTAGGAGAAATTATATTTATTTTAAAATTTATAATATCATTTATTTGATTCTTTCATTAATTAAGAAATTACTGAAACAACATTGTTTCACCATTTGATTTAATTATTTATTCCCCAAAAACTATAAATAAATTACCATGATATATATTATCATTTAAAATTTGTAATAAATATTCATAGGAAAAGATATCACCTATATATCTCCATATTAAAATTTTTATAGTTATGAGATACATGATTAAGACATCTCCCTCGTTACTTTAAATAAAATGTTATAAGTGTCATAATCACACCCAAGTGGCTTAAAAAGGCCAAAATTTTTACCCAAGGATTGTATTGGTCTAAAATAACTCATCTAATAAGACTAGTACATGTGTTAATGTAATATTATAATATTTATAATATTATTTTAGCCTTTAATTACTTGATTTAACTCTTAACTGAGGTAATAAAAATAATTACTAATGTTACTATTCATAAAGTCGAAAAATAAAAGGGACCTATTTAAATTATTTTTAACTTTTGATTAAAATTATGGAATCCATTTTTACAAACTCAAAACACATAGTTGTAAGAAAATAATAAAAAAATTAATCCCGTTGATGGAAAAATAAAACAAGTTTTTTAAGTAAATTTTTCAAATGTTCACCTAGTTTTTATATCCAAATTTAATATTAAATTGATTCAAATGACCTACATTGATCTAAAAGATTAAAAAATTAATCTAAATATACATTAAAATCAATTTAAATTATAATCTAAAAATACAAATAAATTTTATGGAAAAGAATTTTTGAATTAAAATGCATCATTTTTTACTATACATTAAAATATAAATTTTATTAGAAAAAGTCAAAAATTCAAACAAAGTAAATTTTAATGTCCCTCTTCCAAATAATAACCTTATTTTTTCATATAGAACTTATATATGTGTCAAAATCTAGATTTGAAATTTCTCATCCATCAAAAGGCAGTAAAACTGTTTTTTTAAAAAACAATGTTTTAAACCATAAAAATATATTTATCATATATGTTATTGAACATATTGTATATTTTAATTATTATATTATTAATAAATTAAAAAGAATTATTTTATCATTACGTAGGTTGTTACACTATAAATCATATAGAGGGATGAATTCCAAATTTTTTCCATCATCACTTTTAGTTGATGATATCCAAAATGAAGATGTACCTTTGAGAAGTATTGAACTCCTTGAGGTTGATAAAATAATTCATGAATCCTTGGAAAATGATACTTGTTAATTTGGTGATATTTTTGAGATCCTATTAATAAATGCATAACCTCATTGATCACTCATTTTTCGTGACAAAGAGATCTAGTGAACCCCAAGGTGATGCCTTTGAGAATATGAACAAATTGTACAAATGCTCTTGTATATAATAATTTAACTCCCTTAATGCTATTATGTCCATACAATAGGGATTTTGGAGATAATATTCCATCAGGTATAAATTATATTGATAAATCTACCTCACAATCTGGGGAAATCTGTACAACTCTTTATAAAAAAAATATTTATATTCACTCACAATAAGAATTTCCATAAGGTTGATGATTGAAATAAACATAACCATTTTAGAAATACATGCTTCATCAGTTGGTATCAATAGCCTCACCATTTCTAGATTTTCAAAAGGTGATTCATGTTCTTCAATTCATTCATATAAAACCATGGGATGGTTCCAAATATAGATTTAGATTTTCTTTTCTAAATAATTAGTATAACATATATATAATGAGATAAATAAATTCACTGTATAGAATTAAATTCCATGAAGGGAAGTATTATGAGACTCATTAGAATAATATTATCATATAAAAAGTGGGAGAAGATTCCAACACTTGTGTTAAAATGACGACACCAATATTTGTTTATCGGTCTCATTACTTCATGGCCTCAGGGATATGATTCAATAGTTCAAGAAAACATGTAGGATAAACTGGAATTCATAGAACAAAAATAAGATAAAACATTTTACATTATTCAGTGAATAGGATCTATACCTTATATGACTTCATTTCCTTGTTCCACATCAGTGGTGGTGATGGAATATATTTTTCAATGATCCCTAGGCTTTGGTGGTTGTTGATGTTTATTACCCTAAGAGACCAATGATTTAGTTCCCTAGAATAAAAATTTTCGTTGTTCCATATAGTTGAAGAATTGAAACATGGGTGGGTCATTGAGAGGTTTCTTCTTTTTTTTTATAATTTTTTTCATCTTCTTCATATATATTTTGAATTAATGGGATTAGTGGACTTATCTCCCACACATAAATCCTTTAATTTTACCTTTGAAAAAATCCCATGATTCTTTTTTCCACATCATGTACTTGTGGGTGGTTGGATCTTATATCATCATTTATTATTTTATCTATATATAATAAATTCCAACATTCTCGTTTTATCTCCATATCCATTGGGACATTATCTAAATCTATCTCAAATTTTAGAAGAAATAAAAACATTTCATTACTACTTCCAAAGTCATAGTTAGCTATAGCCTTTTGATTATGTAGTACTAAAACACTAAATAATATATTAATTTTTATACCACTATTGATAAAGAAACAATTGATGTACGATGAGATCCTTATTAAATTTTCCTTGTAATTCATGAAATATTCACTCTTTTTTTAATCTCTCTAAATTCTATATCTATATCTAATATAAGAGTTTTTGGGAAGGAATTCTTAATAAATATATTCTTAAATTATTCCCACTCCATTTCATTCATTTAATCATTTGGATTATTATTATTTATCAATGAGAACAATTGAAAATATTCACCATGTAAATGATAAAATACCCAAGTTACTTTCTCCTTCTAATAATATTGAACCAAGAAAAAGATATTATCTATTTAGTTAACCCACTATTCCATGACACATGAAATATATGATCAATAAACTGTCATTGGCCATTTCATCAAAAAGGACATAATAGATCATTTCTCCTTCTTGGGTAAAGGTAGATGTTCCACAAGGTTCATGTTATTTTTCATATAGTGAGATAGTTGTGTATGTGTTTCAATGAATTTTTTTACCCCACCTCCCACTTTATTTGGAATGTCATTCATAAATGTGTTTCATTGTCCCTCACATTGGTTATTGGTTAGGATTATCCTTGTTCCCACCATTTTCTAAGATATAAAATTTTTGAAGAAACAATAAGTCAGTAAATCATCAAAAAATATGATAATATCATGCAAAAACTATTTATAAAGTCATAAATTATGTGATATATTTTTTAGAAAACCCTTCTTCTCAAAACATGCTTCTAGGATCATGTAATTTAATTCTTTCAAACTTTAAAATAATAATTTAATTATCCATAAATACTTCCAAATAATTTGTACAGAGATTGTGATTAATATAATAATATCCCTAATGAGTGTGGAACTAGGTGTGTAGTAATAACTCCCTATCATGACCCATGTATAATTGAGTTACTAACAAAATATAGCTTTCAGGGTTATTACTCCTTGGTACTTTTATGCTAAATCCACCTCCACCCATAATATCCATAAAGGAATTTCATATCTTTGAAACCATAAACTATTATACATTATAAAAACATAATATGTTTATATATACATGGACATTTACTATGTATTTTCAATAACATTTTCTAATACTAATTTCCAAATTAACTAAACAATGATCTTATAATAAATATAGTAACCTAACTTATTCTTTGGTGACTATTAAATCATTTTTATAATAAACAACATAACATTAATAAATTCTTGGATCAAAAAGTTTAATATAATATGTCAATTAGGTTCACACCTCACTATAACATAATAAAATATAAACATTATTTTATTCATTCTTCATAGGCCTCCAAAATATCTCATGTTCTCTTTATTACATGTTACCACATGAGGACATACATTAATGAAAGGGGTGAGCTAAAATGCAAGTAATGGGATGGTTATCATAGAGTGGGAGAGATATATGAATCAATAGTATCCAAGTAAGAATAATAATAATCATCATCATATCATAAGGCTGGTATCATCATCAAAATCATGAGGGAATCATTTTAAAAGGCATACAATATAGCATATGCATAATAATGAAACATTATTACGTAGTGTTAAAATACCATAAATAGTTTTAAGAAAAGGTATTATCAAGTTAAAATATAAATTTTTTACATAATTCATGATGTCATAATTATTAATAAATATAGAATAATTTTAATTAATAATATAAATAAAATCATTATATATATTACATTATCCATTTAATTAGAGAACTATATAATTTCTAGCCCACCCATCACATCATTAAGTGATCATAACCATGCATAGAAAACGTAAAGAGAACATATTACAATATTTGTAATAAAATATCATTATTATTTTGTATAGAAGTAACCTCCCATGGGGAGTAGGTCTGATGTTTTTGAAATTAATACCTCTTTAAAAAATCATTATAAGTGTATTAGAACATATCATGATGGAGTATATAAATGTATAACCCTAAAAAGGAGTTTTTTTCAAGACTCCCCTTACCATATATCTAGATTTATTTTGTTAATATTACACTATTGGTATAATAAACATAGATTTATTAAGACACAAAAACATAATTTACTTGTTTTAATTAATTTACTATTAATCAATTATAATAATTGGATTATACTTCCATATTCCATTTTTTAATTGCGAAAAACATTGATATAATATTTTCCCTAAAATATCCAATATTTCTTCGCTTTAGTGATCGAAATTTATTCAAACTTATATATTTTTAAGACTAACTCCCAATGAAAATAAATTAATATATTTAAACATATATTTATTATAAATCATTTATTATATTTTTTTGTGATAATTAGAGAGTTAGAAACATCCTCTATGTTGGTTAACTAACCATTGATGTGATATTGTCAATAGAGGAGGAAATATAAGTTTGAATACAAATCTTCATGAAAATAATTATTAGAGTTGGATTATGTAATTAATTTAATGTTAAAATACTACTTAATTAATTTTTGAATGTTTGGGGTTCATGGTAATATATAAATGGATGAAGATATGTGGAAAATGATAGAAATAGTTGATGAAAAATTACCCTCTTATCAGGGTTTATTCCTTTATATGACACTAAAACCCTTAAATAATTAGAGTTTAGTGACCACATAAAAACTCTAGTTATTCATAGGGGATTAAGAGAGGTACTTTGGGAAGGTTTTTGATTCAGTAAGTGAGGGAGAGGTGGTTTTTGTAGGGGAGGGAGAGGGGGTATTTACACATGATGAGAGGGTTATTTTTATGATAAAATGTTGATTAAAATATAATATTCATGGTAACTATTGTAATAGTGATATTATTTCATACTAATTCATTTTTGAATAATTTTAAATTGTTATAGTATTTTAAATTATTTCCAAAACTTAATTAATTAGTTTATTAAAAATGAAATTGAAAAAATGAATAATCCATATATTAATGGAATACATTACCATGTTAGACTTTTAAGCTAATTTTAGTTTTAAAATTTATGTTTATTTTTTTGATGAATATTTTATCATATTAAATGTGTTTTTTTCATTCCAAAAGTTATAGAATTTATTATGTCATTAGTACCTATTGGATGATGTATAAAAATATAGCAGTTATGTAAAAACTGTATTTTTACAATTTAATTAAAAATAGATTTATATTATAAAGTTAAAAAAATCAAATGTAGGAAAATTTTAGGTCGTGATTCTAAAAATTACATATATATTTTTAAAATAATTTTATAGCATAGGTAATTTTGGTTTTTAATATAAAAATTACCATTCTTATAAAATAAAATTATAGATAGTTGATTAAACGTACTAAAATTTTATTTAAGTTTTTTTCTTTTTATTTATTTAATGGAATTTTAACATTTGTATCTTCTTAAATTAATAATTATAACTATTATTTATATTATATTTTACTATTCTATTTTAATTTACTATTTCAATGGCCAGGTTACAATTCCAATCTTTATGTTACTGTTCCCAACATCCAGGTTATTATTCATAACACTCAGGTTACAATTCCACAATCCATGATAAAATTCCTAATGAGAATATTTATCCATATAAATACCTTTTAATTCCATCATTAAAAACACACCTCAATTCCTCCCAATGTTTTATATTTTTCATTTCAAAAAATTCAATTGGATTATTAGTGTACTATATTTTTTAATGGTGTTTTTCATTACTATGACGATTCTTAGGTGTTAAGATGATCCTTATTTCCCTATTAATTTTATTTTATTTTTTAAATTACCCATTTTAATATTTTGAATTCTCTTGGCTATAATTATTCTGTAAATACAATAATATAATTTAATGAAATTATGTATTATGTGTTGAATGTTGTTAAACATTATTATATAACATATGTTGACTATAATTGTTTATTTAGATGGAAAATTAAAATTATAAAAATGTTTTGGATGTTACACCTATACCATTAAGTATATTTATATATAAAAACAAAATTACATAGTGAATGTTATAATTACTATTCACTTAAAAATAGAGCAGGTTTTTTTGTTAATTTATTATCTTATTAATTTAATATTTTCAAAAAATATTGAATCAACTACTAGATTCCAAAAATTTAAAATAATTATAGAAAACCTTATATTTTCAATTATATCAATCCATGTGTTTGAATAATCACTAAAATTATGTTTTGTGATGATTTTTCTAAACAATCATTTAGTTCTTTTTTTTGTAAAATATGTTTCTTTACTATTCAAATATCAGTAACTTTATATAGTGATCATATTATCATTTGGGAAATGAAAATATATTTCCATATCTGGATTCATCTCAGGACCTAACGTAAATAGAAGGAGTATTATTAATCATTTTTTCTAAGTCCTTCAATTTCGTTTGTGTTGATAACCTATGGAGAATATTTTCATACTCAAATTGTTTAGATAAATGAAATTTTCAACAATAGAAATATTCTTAATATGAAGGAATATACTAATGTATTCCAAGAGTAATTTCTTCGACTCCCCATTGATCATTATAAAAATTTATCAATATATATTTTATGTGGGTTGAAAATTAAATCCTAGAGCCCCTATAGAATGGAATTGATAAAATAAAAAGAATTCAATAAAAATATATAAGATAATTTGGGATAATATTTATTACACACTTGTGAACCATCTTAGGGTTCATTAGTGAAATGTTTCAATAATAAATATTTATCCATGTGGCTTCACATTGATTATTGAGATTTTAATAAAATCTCTATAAATAATATTTATCAATAGTCATCATTGATTACTAATTCAATCAACATCATGGTGCTCAATAGTTCTCCAATGTGGATATTTACACCTAACAGTGAAAAGAATATATTTTCAATATATAACTTTCAATAAAATATTTGGAGCTCAATTATTCTTCCTCACATTGATTTTATTCATACCCATAATGTTATTGAATATCACCAATTTAATAATGTATATCCCCAGGTTATCAGAAATTTTAATAATAAAATGAAGGCCTATATGAGGATTGTGATAATATATTTGATTTTTTTTTATTTTTTAGATGAATTAACTTGTTATGAACCTCATTTACCAAGAGAGTTAGCATATTATTTTTTACAGTAGTAAGATTATGTACGGTTTCCTTATAAATTATTCAATAATCATGTTTGTGATATATGTGATTCTATAGAAGTTATGGTGACTCCTAATAAAGATCCAAATTTATGATGTGTGAAATTTCATAAAATAATGAAACTATCCAATATAATAAAGGGATATTAAGTTTTTAAATAAAGTAAAAAAATGAATATAACAAAAATACATTGAAGGGATGAAATATTATAAAATTTGAGTGTTTTTAGTATATATACAAACACAAGGAGAAATTTAATCTTATAAATTTAATAGAAAATTAAATGCTAACTAAGAGGAGTTTCTATTTTATAATTATGTTTTATTACAAGTTTGATTTTTATTTTGAAATTATACAAGTGATTTTAATGGCTAACATGTAAACTTGAAATTATATTGTTCATGATGTAATAAAAGAAAATTTACTTCATTAACCTTGCTTTAGAAGTATATTAGTTTATTCTAAAATGAATATGCCTTTTGCTAAATCTATTTTTAATTTGTGGTAGTTTTTATTATCTCATTTCATTTATAATGATGTTTATTTTATTTATAAATTTTTTTAATATTTATATAGATATCATTGGTGTTAATATTTTCATGGGAGATTATGATGATAAGTATTTTAATTTTATATTATATTAATTTCCATGCAGTTTTAATCATCTTGAAATTTTAATAATTATGTTTAATTTAGTTATCCAGTAATATATTATAATTTATATTGTGACATTCTTCCTTAATTAATTTATGCATTGTTTTTTTATATAGTTGTTGTTTGTATGAAAATATATCAAGAACATGATATTTATTTAAGAGAATATCTCACTAAAAATATCATGTGCCACAATCTCCACCAACCCAAAAAAAATTCATCCTCAAAATTTCACCACTATTATGAAAATAGATATGGTTACTTTTATATCATTTCACTTAGGGGTTTCCATGTCACTTACGAAAACATATTATTTATATATAGAAAATTAGCATGATGAATTATCTTATTTTTATGTACTTTATTTCTATAATCCAATAACTCCACCTATTCTTCCCCATAATATACATGTTATTAAATTTTATTTAACTTTTATTTCATAATGGTTGATTGATATGGTATTAACTGCCATAAAAATAACACATGGAACTCCTCATGTAATTGGGGGAGTTTTTTTGATGTTATGATACATAAGATAAGATCCATATATAGAAAAATATAAAAATTTATGATGTATACAAATATAAAAATTGTTTACCCCCCAAATCTCAAGATCCTCTTCTTTTATGATATTCAAAGGAATACTTTTTCACCAACCTCAAACTCTATATCCTATTAAAGATTATGAGAAAATATTATCTATGGATATGTTACTAACTTAATATATCACTGAATTTTTTGAACCTTTTTATCATTTTTGGAACATGATATTATCCCATGAAATTTATCAGTTCGACTTTATGTAAACATGTTTGAGTTCTTCAATTATCTACACACAGAACCTTGTATTGTGAAATTTTGTTGTTATTTTGAATACTATTATTATATGAGTTTTTGTTAGAGGGTTATGTTAATCCCAATTTCATTTAAAATCTTGAATAAATATATTTTCATATATTCTAATTTATAATTTTTCCTTTCATATTAACCATCCTTTAGAGGATCATAGGATATGATAAAATTTACTTCTATATTTAATTATAACTAAATACTACTCCACACCATTTATATGAAAAAATGGATCTCATTGTTATACTATCGAATGTAGAGATCCCTAAATCCAACCACTTCAATTATGAATAGTATTAAATGTTGATAGAGTGATAAATAATCTATAACATACATTAAGTGTGACAATTTTTTATTCAATCAACCATAACCTAGAAGGAATTTTTTCCTTCAAAGGTATTAAGATAAACTATGGTGAAATATATGGTGTTGTTTTATCATTTCAATATGAGTATATGTACTTGTTTCATCATCAATTTATTATTTAGACATTTATCCATAACTTTTATACAAACTAATAAACCATATTTATACTCTGCAATACCCGGATTTATTAGTTTCACTAACAGTTCTCCTTATTATATTTATACAACCTAGGGAATTATGGGTAATAGATAACGATGTTCTATGTGTGTCTTCAAAAACTTCATTATTATATCAATGAATTCATGTTTCACATATTCATGTTATAAGTATAATAATTATCTGATCTTCAATATTAATCTCAAGAATACTTCCCATATTTTTTTGTATCAGCATATATTCATTTTATATCCCTTTGATTTTCACATAGATAGATGGTTGAGAAATAATTTATGAAAAATAATATATTTCCCCTTCAACAGTGATTTTATTTTTTATCCTAATATATATATATATATAGATAGGGGTTCTATTTTAATCATTTTAATTATTAATGTAAAATTGAAATTTCTACATAGAGCATTACCTATGTTGTTTACCTTTTTATGATGGTAATGTATTTATAAATAAAAACATGTGATTAAGTTTAACACTCTTTTAGGGAGAATTTTTATCTATTAAAACATGAATAAACATTTTCTGTTAGTTTTATATTTATATATAATAAATGCCATGGGGTGTTAGTCAAGTTTTACCTATTGGTTGAACCCATCAAACTCTATTGGAATTTATCATAATACTGAGTCCTTCTAGACATGTACACTATCCATATTATGCACATGGAGATTAAAATCCAATTTCTAGATTGGGAATGTACGGTGCACTCCGTTCATGGTTGGGGACCCCTTTTGGTAATCAAGTGCAATACATACAAACATTATAAGGATAATAGATATTGTATCTCTCATCAATGGCGAGATTTTCCCTCATCAATCCAATGAGGATTGATTCATCCTTCACTGTGACTCCAAATTATAAGATTTGATAATGATATTATTGGTCATTACAAAATGTTTTCAATGTGTTGTGGTGCTCCTCCTTAGAATCATTATTCTATTTTTATGGCAGTGGTTTGATGATAGAGATTGGTCATATTGTGAATCTTGATAATCATGATGAGATTCTATCTGTTGAAGGAATGATAATTGAATCTACCCCTAGTGGAGGTGATGATGTGGGGAGGGGTTTGGAGGGCCCATGATTATCATGGTAATTGATCAGATACTACCACATGGATAGGGAGGGTGGAAGTTAATGCGGATTTTAAACATGATGACCTTGACTGATAGTTTTTCTAGAGATTATGGAACATAATGATGATTGATACGATCATACCCAAGAAGGCCGACTAATCAAGTTGATGGATTACGATTATGGAATCCCCACCCAATAGTGAGGATGACAGTTGGGAGTTAGCTAGTGATGATGAGGGGATAATGTTATAGATGTGGTATTGGGATCCAGTTGAAGTTAATGATTGAGGCCTGGTGGTGACTGACTGGTTGTGGCGATGTAATTATGATGATATGAAATTGTTCCATGATGTCTTTGGATATGTTGGTTCCCTAAGAGAGATTTGATCTACCAGAAACGATGTTTATGAAGGAATAACTATGAAAGGTGGTGACCAGAAATGCTGGTTCTCAGTCTATGATGACCTGGGATGTAAATAGGGATAACCTTGATAGATGGGAGTTAACCTTAAAATACTACACTGCACATACAATGGAGGGAGGATGTCATATCAAAAACAATGTTCATATACCTAGTATATGGATAGAGTTGATTGCATGAAATGTATGGGAGGTGATCTAGATATTTGGTACTACACATAGCACTAGTGCAGAAATCGTTTTTTACGTCACCATTTTTTACGTCGGTTATTTATAACCGACGTAAAAATGCGGCGAGTAGATTTTTCACATCGGTTATTTTAATAACCGACGTTACAAATCGCGCCTGTTGGGTTTTTATGTCGGTTATCTTAAAACGGACGTAAAAAACCAATGCGCGGGGGTTTTTTACGTCGGTTATTTGGTAACCGACGTAAAAAACCCGATATCGACGCGTTTTTTACGTCGGTTATAAAATAACCGACGTAAAAACCCCTGGGGCTTTGGTTTTTTACGTCGGTTATTTGATAACCGAAGTAAAAAATCCGTCGATATCGGGTTTTTAACGTCGGTTACCAAATAACCGACGTAAAAAACGCGTAGATATCGGGGTTTTTTACGTCGGTTATAAAATAACCGACGTAAAAAACCCGTAGATATCTCGTTTTTTACGTCCGTTATAAAATATCCGACGTAAAAAACCAAAGCGCGGGAGCTTTTTTACGTCGGTTTTAAGATAACCGATGTAAAAAAGCTAAAAAATAGTTTATAACGTTGGTTATTATATAACCGACGTTATAAAACATTTAAAAAAAATTAAAGCCCGTGTTCTGTCATTTAAGATTTTTCGATTGACAGTCGTCGGCTCGTCTCTCTCTCGCGCGGTAAACCCTAATCGGCTCGTCGATCGCCTGCATTAAACTCATTTTGGATTCATTGTTTATCTTCTTCACTCCTCTCGGATCTATCATCTCAACTCGCGACATTCAAGTAAGACTTCCACGAATTTATTTCATTCATTTTTGTTTCGATTCTTGATGTGCTTTTCGTTCGTTTTTGAATCTCGTGGAATTTTTTGTCATTGCAAATGGTTATTATGTCCATTAAACTCGCAACATTAAACTCGCAACATTCAACTCGCAACATTCAAGAAGGTGTATTTTGGATAAGACTATTTTTAACTCTTATTCTAGATTTTCATTCTGATATACGCTTACGAGAAACCTCTTATGTATCTAACTAAATCAATATCTGATAAAAATATTACTATGACCATGAGAAAATAGATATTTGACTTCACAACCATTCAAATTATTCAATCATTTAGAAAGAATAATTAATTTTAAAACATTGAGGATTAGCTTCAGCAAAATCTGAAAAATAATGGGTGGTACTGTAACGTTCCATTCTTCCAGCAACATTATTATTTCCTACTTAGCTGGAATGTGTCTTTATGGATGAAGATTGGTAGTACTTATTTTCTTAAAATCATATTTTCAATATTATTGTCCAGAAAATTATTTTCATGAATGAAATTTGACCAGGTACAATCGGTAATACCTATCCTTAAATTTTCATTCAACATTCTTACATCATAATATTTTTTCAAAAAATTATAATTTTTAGAACTCCTAGATCAGAAAACCATCATCTGTTTTCATCTGCATTCATAAAAATATCAATTCATACCTATTACAATCAAATATTTCATTCTGGACTCATGGTGAGTCTGATAATACATTTCTTCTTTCAGTAATCTCCTAAAAATGATGGACCTTTTCATGCAAAGTGTATCTGATTTCTTGAATACGATGGTATGTCCGATTTTCAACAAAACCAAGTGAGGTGATTTCTTTTATTATTAATAATTCATAAAAAAATTATAATACCTAAATATTATTATCATCCTTTTCATATTTTTCATTATAAAAAAGGTAAAGGGTACTTTCATTTCATTCTCAAGTTAAATTATATTTTTTATAAAGGTCTTTTCTATCTAGGTAGAAATAATTTAACGATAATTAGATTGAATTAGGTATATTATCTTATCTTACCATCCAAACACATTTTTATGTATTAATAATTATTATGTTTTGTAAAAACAATTATGACCCCCATTTCATTTTTGTTAGTTAATTGATCTACGAAAGTGTTATAAATGATTTGATGATCACGATTCACCCATATATATGGTTAGTCATTATGTGACATTTGGGTCCATAATATCCTTCTAATGCATTCGACAATGCATTATATATCATAGATCAATATGGGATACAGATGGTTATAAAATTTCCAATGTGTTATGTGATGTGTCTCGTAAGAAATATTATAATAAATTATAGGAAAGGTGATTAACATATCCCAATATGAGGTGAATGAAACTATGTTTTCCCTTGACATATGTTATGAATTATATGATTATGTTTGTGCCACACTCTTATGTTATTCCACATACCAATGTTGTGATCTTGTGAATAAGGTTTTTTAAATCATGTTCCCACTATCATATAAATCATGTCTTATGTTATGCTAAAATTGTTATACTTGGACTCAGGTTTTATGATCTATGATTATATAGAACTGTTTCACTTATCTTTTTGATCATGTGCTTTGTGTATGCTCTTATACCCCCATGGATATCTTTTTATGATATTAGATATTATATTTATATATATCATGTTTACCCATAATGAGTATCGTAAATCAAAACTTTTATTATTTTCATTCCCTAAGTTATTAAAATAAGTATTATGTAGGATGATTCAAAAATTTAATCGGTGAGATGAGTTGTTTCATGTGTGAAACCCAGGCCAAACACATATGTATTTTTTTATTGGTATTACATATATAGTTCGACATATACTTTTTTTTACATTACCATGATATTAACATTACTTTTTCTAAAGAAATATTAATCCTTAGATTATATATCGGATCAAAAGGATATAGTAATTCTAATATATAATCAGAATGATCAGATAATATGACAATATTATTAAACATAAAACAAATGGTCTATATTCATATTTCTAAAATGACACTTACGATGTATAACTATTTAGTGTTGGGTACTTATGAAAACTACTACTACTTTCAAGATTTTGGCACTTGAAAGTGTTGAGTACTTTAGATCATAATGATTGAACAATAAGCATGAATAACACATGTTATATGATCCATTAGGTATTCCTATATTTTAACATGTTTATTAGTATATTGGCATGAGATTATTATAAATGTGTATCATCTGATCATATTCACGTATTCCAGATAAAAATCATTTTGTTTATGTTTTATTGATGTATATTTTATTTGGAGAATCATTAGGCGTCATGGTTTTCTTTGATTCAATGAAATTTTAAACTGTTACATCTAACTATATTTTGTTTTTAAAATAATATTCAAGCATATTTTTTTAAATACCTATAGATTTTTTTTATATTTTAAATTGTTTTACATTCAAATTATGATTTTTTTCATATAAACATGTATTTTTATTATCTTAAAAATATATATTTTTTGTTGATATTTGTTATAGGTAATAATGAGTCGAAGTTGGACTACGGCACATCGAATGAGCAATGAATTTGAGGAAGGTGTTGATGCCTTTTTGGAATTTGCAAAACGAAATGTTCCAAGTAGTGACATTTTTTTCTGTCCATGCCTGAAATGTTTGAATATGAAGAAGTTGAAAAGTAGAGAGATAAAAGATCATCTGATATGTCATGGTTTTTATCTGAGTTACAGCCCTTGGATTTGGTATGGTAAAACTGGACGGAATGTCACTGATGATGATGATTCGCAAGATGGTAACTCCGATGGAATTGAAGAAATGATTCGTGATATTGTAGCAGAACAAATTGAGATAGAACCGACAGTTGCACGTCTATATGGTGATGCTGAAAAACCATTATATCCCGCTTGTACAGATTTTACGGTTCTGTCGGCGGTGTTAAGATTGATTAACCTGAAGGCGAAGCATGGATGGAGTGACATAAGTTTTACAGAGCTGCTACAATTGATGAAAGACATTCTTCCAAAAGATAACGATCTTCCAGATTCACATTACAAAGCCAAGAAAATATTATGCCCAATTGGATTGGGATACAAGAAAATACATGCCTGTCCGAATGAATGCATTATATATAGGAAGGAATATGAATTTCTGTCAGAGTGTCCAAAATGTGGGACATCACGGTATAAGGTGAAAGAAAAATCACAGGGTGATGTAGAGATTACAAAGCTCCCTTCAAAGGTATTTTGGTATCTTCCTATAATTAATCGTTTCAAACGTTTATTTGCTAATTCACATGATGAAAAAAGGTTAAGATGGCTTGCTGAAGAGCAGGTATGTGATGGAAAAATACGTCATCCAACTGATTGTCCACAATGGAAGAAAATTGATGCGCAGTATTCTACATTTGGAAATGAAATAAGAAATCTCAGACTAGGGTTGTGCACAGATGGAATGAATCCATACCGAACACTCAGTAGCACACATAGTTCATGGCCTGTTTTATTGGTAATTTACAACCTCTCTCCTGAAGTTTGTATGAAGCGCAAATATTTCATGTTGAGTACAATGATCTCTGGTCCAAAGCAACCCGGTAATGATATTAATGTTTACTTGTCACCGTTGATTGATGATTTGAAACTGTTATGGGATGATGGTATTAGGGTGTATGATTCTTATAAAATGGAATATTTTCAACTGCATGCAGTGCTTCTGTTCACTATAAATGACTTCCCAGCGTATGGAAATTTGTCTGGATACAATTTTAAAGGGCATAAAGCATGTCCAATTTGCGAACAACAGACGTACTATTGTCAATTGCATCATGGGAAGAAAACAGTGTACATGGGTCATCGAAAGTTTTTGCCTATGGAACACCCTTATAGAAGACTAAAAAAGGCATTTAATGGCTCACAAGAATTTGATACTGCTCCAAAACCTTTATCCCCTGATCTGTATTTTGAGAGGGTGAAAAACCTTGACGTGACATTGGGAAAGACACAGAAATCTGGTAATGATAGACATATTTGGAAGAAAAGGTCAATTTTTTTTGAGCTACCATATTGGAGGTATCATGAAGTTAAACATAATATTGATGTCATGCACGTGGAGAAGAATATCTGTGATTATTTGATTGGAACATTGTTAGATATTAATGGAAAGACTAAAGATGGGTTGAATGCAAGATTAGACATACTATCAATGGGAATACGTTTGGAGTTAGCTCCCACTCTTAAAGGAAGACGAACATTTCTTCCCCCGGCTTGTCATACATTATCGAAGAGGGAGAAAATTAGCTTCTGTCAGTGTCTTCATGATACCAAAGTGCCTCAAGGTTATTCTTCTAATGTAAAAATTTTTGTCTCATTGAAGGACTTGAAGTTGATAGGTATGAAATCACAAGATTGTCACGTCATGATGCAACAAATTCTACCAGTTGCATTGCATGGAATATTGCCCATTCGTGTCAGAAAGACCTTAATGAAGTTGTGTTATTTTTTCAATTCAATTTGTAACAAGGCGATTGATGTGAATGCTTTGAACATTTTGGAAAAGGATGCAATTTTTATACTTTGTCAATTGGAAATGTATTTTCCTCCAACTTTTTTTGATATAATGGTGCATTTAATGATTCATCTGGTTCTAGAAATAAAGCTTTGTGGACCTGTATATCTTCGTTGGATGTATCCTTTTGAACGGTGTATGAAAATATTAAAGGGGTATGTTAAAAATCTATATCGACCTGAAGCCTCCATTATTGAAAAGTATATTTCTGAGGAGGTAGAAGAGTTTTGTACGAGCTACTTGGCTGCGGCGCAACACATAGGTTTGCCTCCATCTCGCCATGAACGAGTTAATAATGAGGGAAAGGGGATTCTCGGCTTGAAAGTCAAATCATTTTCAGCTGAACAGATGAAGAAGTTAGAATCATACATCTTGAATAACATAGCTGATGCTCAACCATATATAACATTTCATATTAATGAGTTGAAACAATTTCATCCAAAGAAGAAAGAAATGTGGATTTTGAATGAGCACAACAAAACTTTTTTGTCATGGATTAAAAAGACTTTTCTTGGTAGATCAGATGTATCAGAGACATTAAAATGGATAGTGGGTGGTCCATGTTTAAATGTGATAACATGGTCTAGTTATGACATTAATGGTTATACATTTCATACAAAAGCTCAGGACAACAGAAGTGTAGTTCAGAATAGTGGTGTATTGGTGTTTGCAGAAGCAATGCATTTTTCGAGTGCTAAGGACAAAAACCCAATTTCTGCATCAAATGCATATTATGGAGTGATTGAAGACATATGGGAGGTTGATTAATTTAAAATTAAAGTTCCCGTTTTTAACTGTAAATGGTTTAACGGTAACAACAGTGTCAGACACGATGAATTTGGAATGACACTTGTTAATCTGAATAGATTGGAAGACACAACTGATTCTTTTATAATGGAAACACATGCAAAACAAATTTTTTATGTAGTAGATCAATCAGATATGCAGTGGGATGTTGTTTTACAAGGGAAAAAACAATATGTTGGTGAGGATGAACTTGATGAATATGCTGATTTATGTGAGATCCCTACTTCAATGGAAATATTAACAGAACATAATGACGATCATGTTGAAGACATAGTTTGTTCCATAAGGAACGATCACGACGAAGGACTTTGGGAAAAAAATCCATCTGTACATTCCTAAAATTACAGGTAACATATGTTTATTTCTTTTTTACATTTATTTTTTCCATAAATGTTAGATATTGTAAGTTTTTTATTTATTAAAACATGTTTTAAAATAAAATAAGTATATGTTTTTGTTTGTTTTAAGTTTGTTTAGTTTACTTTATCATGTTTATAACCATTACATGAATTTTAAAATGCTTATTTTTGTTCACTGACAATTACTTTACCATGTTTACAATGTTTACCAAGTTTACCATTTTTACCATTTTTACCATCTTGACCATCTTGACCATCTTTGCCATCTTTACCATTGTTTAACATGATTACCATATTACCAATGTTTACTATTATGTAACATAGTACTCTTTTCTATTTTCTGATTACAGTAGTATTAAAATATTTGAATTTTTATATTTGTTCACTGACAATTACTTTACCATGTTTACAATGTTTACCAGGTTTACCATTTTTTCCATTTTTTACCATGTTGACCATCTTGACCATCTTGAACATATTTGCCATCTTTACCATTGTTTAACATGTTTACCATATTACCAATGTTTAATATTATGTAACCTAGTACACTTTTCTATTTTCTGATTATAGTAGTATTAAAATATTTGCATTTGTATATTTGTGAACTGACGTTTGTTTTTATGATTTGAAGGATAATGACAGATCATTCAGATGATCAACCACATGATTCTGGGGAGGATCATATTGCTGGTCATACCTCTGGGGATGAACATTCACATGCTCCTATTACGACAAAGAGTTCAAAGGTTGGTAAACATGGGTGCACACGTTTACCAAAATTATCACTTGCCCGTACGCAGGATCAGAGGATAGTAGTTGAGTTTGATGATGATGATATTCCTAGAGGTCCGAATGCCAAAGATTTTAAGAGTTTTGTTGCAACTCAGGCTAAGACCAAAGTAAGCATTATGTATGATTGTTGGAGAGGTGTGGATAAAGAGATTATCTCCCAATTGTGGGGGACGATTTTGGTAAGATCTTTTGTCATTGTTTGACCATTATTTTAATGTTTCTAGTATATATAATATGTTTAACCTCTTCTTTATCAGATGACATTTGATATTCCTGACACTGGAGGAGTCAGGAAGAAATGCTTATCGTTGGCTGCCAGGAGATGGAGGGATTTCAAATAAACCCTCTCATCTGATTTCATTTATGGTCATAAGAGTCATGACAATCCATGTCGTATATATCCTTTTATAGATGAAGACACATGGAGACAGTTTTTTGAAAGTAGAAAAAAAGAGTCATTTATGGTAAGGTCAATGTAAAATTTTATAAACTTTCTTATATAAATGATTTTATTAATGTTTTGTTAATGATTTCTTATTCTTAAATTACAGCAAACAAGGAAAGCTCATCAGGAGATCCAATCTAAAAATGTATACCCTCATAGTTTATCTCTGGGAGGGTATACATTATTGGAAGAAAAAATTATAGCGGAAAAATTTCAACAACTAAGAGCTGAGTCTTCAAGCTCTGGAGAGGTGGCCCCTCCGTCCCCTCCATCTAGACATGAAAAATGGAAGAGAGCTCGAAAGGGAAAAAGGGCAATATCTTTCGAAAGAATCGAGAATCGTAGCTGAGAGGATTGTAAGATATCTATTTAATTTATTTAAGTTAACTTTTTTCTTCATATAAGTTTCAATCATTACAGAAATGTTCAATTAATTAATACAGGACTCTCTTGAGGAGCAGAGTTCAGAGGGGACATTTACAGCTACTAGGAGGGAAGATATTTTATTTGCAGCATTGGGAAGGCACGAACATCCTGGTCGTGTAAGAGGATATCGGGCAGGTGTATCGGTAAGAAAAGTGTTTCCACGTTCTTCAACTTCTAACATTGAGGGGGTTTATAAAAAAAATAGAATCCTTGGAGGCTGAAGTTCAAAATATTAATGCGACGATGGAAGACAAGATTAGAGATTCGGTGTAGTCTATGTTTGAAGAAATGCAAAGACAATTTCAGACTGCAGCTCCCACTCCTCCACCTCCCCCTGCAGACCCCATTATTTATCCTCCACCTCCACCAGTAGCTCCCACTCCCCCACCTCAGCCCGCGGACCCCATTTTTTATCCTATGCCTCCGCCGTAGCTTCCTACATATTGCGAGTTGTATGGTGATGATTCTCAACATCATATAGTAGCATACGGGTTGGTATATTGTATAGGAGATACAGTTCATCATCAACAATTATAGGTAGAGATTCAGAGGGTCACTGTACAGGATATTATAGATAGATCAGCTAGGGTACCAATACCTACAGATGAGGTCGCGGGAGTTGGACAGAGTATCGGCCATTTTTTAGTTTGTCCATCCAGACTTCTTTGACTCATTACCATAGAGGTATGAATGTTATATCTTTTATTTTATTATTTTATTAAAGTTGTTTTATCATTTGAAAACTACTATAATTCTCAATTTTTTTTCACAGGAATACTTCAAAGGTAAAGAAATACTGTATAGACAACAACAAAGACAACAAGCTATGAAATCAGATACAGATTCCAGTGGTCTTGACAGATTGTCAAGATATTCACATTTGTTGTTGGGTTTTTATGAGTTTCCAATGGAATCTCATGTTTGTGGACGTGAAATAAGTGTGGGGATTACAAAATCTGATATCATGGAGCTTGTTACTGGAGATAAGTTGGGCATGAACGTGGTGCAAATTTTTTCCATGTAAGTCTTAACACCTTTTCCCTGCGTTATATTTATTAAAAATGTATACTTATATATGTTTTGTATTAGGTATCTTTATAAAATTTGTGAGAGGAATGAACTGACAGAAGTATATGGATTCATGGACCCGCAATTGATTTCCTCTGAAGCATGTGCATTGACTGAGGAACAAAGAATGGTTTATATTGCTGAAAGATTTGAAAAGAATATAATCCATCAATGTTGGATGATGCCTTTTTGTGAGAGGTATGAAACACATTTCTCTCAAAGAGTTAATTATCTTTTAACATAAAAAACCACTATCATTAAATTTCCTTTTATCAGTAATCATTGGATGTTAGGGATTTTTTGCCCAAGGGAGAAAGCTCTTTATTGGATATGCTCTGTTCATGGTGATGTGCGGGAAAGTTTTAAGAATATATTGGAAAAGTAAGTTTCAATTTCTCAATAGTTTTATATATTATAATGAATTTTAAATTTACCCCATTCGTATTATTTTCTAACAGTACATGGGTCTACTTTCGAAAAAACAAAAAGAAAAGAAATGCAAAGATCAAATATGTAAATGCGAAGGTAAATTTCCATTTATAATTTTTACTTTTTGATTTATTACATAAAAATAATATATTGAATTTACACTCATTCAAAACAGAAATGTCATGAACAACAAGGCCTCATCGAATGCAGATATTATATGTTAAGATTTATGTATGAAATAATAACAACTGGGACAGTTGTGAATTTTGACCTGGTACGACTTCCTCTTAAACTTTGCCATCATATTTCAATTTGATTTATTCATTATACACGTTAACTATCTTCTTTTTCATTTGTAGCTTTTTGATGACCCTCAACCCTATACTGCTGAAGACATCAAACACGTACAAGTGGAGTGGTCAAATTATTTTAGAGGTTTGATTGAATTTTAGTTGTTTGTAATGTAAAATGTAATTTTGAATATTATCGTTTTAATTGTGTATTTGGTAGTTGTTTAGGTTTGATTTAGTTTTTTTGAAGTTGACAGTGTAAGTATTGAATGTTATATAATTGAATGTTTAATTTTGCTATACTTCTTGTTTTGGTATACTTTTGATGGTTCTTCTGGTATGGATTTGGGTCTGTGGGGGAGGGGTTCCAAGGGTGTGGGGGTGTGTTCAGTGGGTTTGGGGGTGTCCAGTGGTCTGGGAGGGCCTTCCGGTGGGGTGGGGGCAGTCCTGGGGGGTGGCAGGGATGTTCAGGGGTGTGAGAAGCCGGTCCAGGGGTGTGGGAGTGCTGTCCAGGGGTGGGGGGGGGGGGGGGGGGTTGTCCAGGGGTGTGGTGGGGGCTGCCAAGTGGGGTGAGGGGGTGAGGAGGTGCTGTTCAGGCGGGTGGGGGGGTTGTCGAGGGGTGTTTGGGGGTGTCCGGGGGTCGGGGGCAGTCCAGGAGTGTGGTGGGGGCTCCAATGGGGTGGGGGAGGGTTGTCCAAGGGGTATTCATGAGGGTGGGAGATCCAAAGGGGTGGGGGAGGGCTGTCCAGGGGGTATACATGAGGGTGAGGGCTCCAACGGGGTGGGGGAGGGCTGTCCATGGGGTATAAATGAGGGTGGATGATGTCTAGTGGGTATGTTTTATATGTTATCTATGCACATGCTTAATTTTGATGTACTTCTGTTTTTGTGGTACGATTTCTTGATTTATTTTCTGGTTGATTCTGGTGGAGAGAAGATCACTGCATTCTGCTTAAAAAAAATTGGGTTTATCACGTCGGTTATTTAATAACCGACGTAATAAAAGGCCTGGAGAATGGTTTATCACATCGGTTATTTAATAACCGACGTGATAAAAGGCCTGGAGAATGGTTTATCACGTTGGTTATTTAATAACCGACGTGATAAAAGGCCTGTAGAATGGTTTATCACGTCGGTTATTTAATAACCGACGTGATAAAAGGCCTGGAGAATGGTTTATCACGTCGGTTATTTAATAACCGACGTGATAAAGGGCCTGGAGAATGGTTTAGCACGTCGGTTATTGACTAACCGACGTGATAAACCCCCCCCCCCCCCCTCCGGTTTATCACAGCGGTTATACAATAACCGATGTGATAAACCCCCCTCCCCCGGATTTTCACGTCAGTTATTTATGAACCGACATGATAAACCACGCTCAGCCCGGTTTATCACGTCGGTTCTTATAGAACGGACGTGATAAACCACCCTCACCCCAGTTTATCACGTCGGTTCTATATGAACCGACGTGATAAACCCCCTCGCCCCTGTTTATCACGTCGTTTGTTTAAGAACGGACGTGATAAACCATTGTCCAGGCAGTTTATCACATCGGTTGTTCGATAACTGACGTGATAAACCATTCACCAGGCCCTTTATCACGTCGGTTCTAAAATAAACGACGTGATAAACCATTCTCCAGGCCCCTTTATCACGTCGGTTCTAAAATAACCGACGTCATAAACATCGCGATTTTATGTTTTTGACGTCACTTTTTAAATAACCGACGTGAAAAACCTTATTTATAACGTCGCACGTATTAACGTTGGCTAGAAACCGACGTAAAAAATTAAAAATAACCGACGTAAAAAACGTTTTTTGCACTAGTGTAGGCTGGCGAAATTCTGGTATGTCGACAATGATTTTTTTCACAGTAGTGGGACTCTCATTGTGAATTTAATGGGAAGATGCATCTTTAGGCCAACCACTTATGTTTATTGTTTCCATTAAAATATATATTCTGAGACTAATATGATAAGGGTCAAATTCCGTAAATCAACTAAAAATTATGATGACAAATTATAGCCATCAAAACTAGTTTTAACCTTTGTTAACCAAATTTTCTCTTTACACAGATGATTTTTTTACCACAATTACTATTAATATTGACCAAAAATAAAAAGGACCTATTTACCGAACGTGACCCTCCTATTTCAAAATATGGAATTAGTTATATAAAATTCAATTTATAGTAGTTGCATAAATTTATTTTCAAATAAACACGCAACATGCGAAAAAAACATCTATTTATAAAAATGAATTTTTAAGAATAAAACAAGGTTCACTCCTGTACCATGCATAAAAAATATTAAATGGATCATAAATTTTTTTATTTAATATATAATTTATATATTTCAAAAAAATCATTCAACACTATTAAATAATTTGATTTATTATGCTAAAAATAAATTGCGATCATGAAATTTTCGTTCTTAGTGTTTTATTTCAAATGATTTTTATTTCCATTTATAATCAATTGATAACCAATGAATTAATTTTATATAAATATTTAAATTCAATTTTGATAATTTATTTATTTTATTCCTACCCTCCAATCCAATTTCTAGGTGATATTAAATAATAGTATATCACTGTTAGTTTGAACTCTCTATTACGTGTAACGTAAACTATTGAAGAAATTAAATTTACGTTAGAAAAATATTTCATAGAATGTTATAGTGTTACACATATATTATCTATTAAAATAATATGAATTCATACTATCATCACACCAATCGTCTCTTAGAGCATTAGGTTTTTCATATTTTTCTTCTATTGTAGCCCAAATATTAAATCACATGATTTCAATATGTATTGTCATCTTGATATTACACTAAGTATACTATTTACCATTAATGTTAGGATGTTTTCTATATAAAATCCTTCAGGTCTATCATTATCCTTATATATATAAATTTATAATAAATAAATGTTTTTATCATTGTGTGAAAAAATGGATCATATATAAAAAAATAAAAACATATGATGACATATGTTGGTCTGAGTGGACATCTAATGATGTGTTATTGAGTTTCAAATTAATATTTTTTAAATAGATTTTATATATAAATCTTTAATTTGTAAAATATACAAGTTAAATAAAATTTTATAAATTTTTAATTCAATTATTTTTAATGATCTCTCAAATGATTAAATACATATCTATTAAAATAATTTCATGTTTACATTAACTTTTGAAATCGATCTAATTACATTAAACAAAATATATAATAAATTTATTAATTCTAACTAAAAATGGAATTATTTTCTATTGTAATGAAAGAAAAAACATTTTTGTATAAAAAGTGTAACAAGAACATGAAAATCCACAATAGAATAAAAACAAAGGTTCAGTTCCAATTTGAGACATAGTCCTCTCTACATGGAAATTACCCACTACCATGTATTTTTTTCAAATAATAAACTGATCCACAAAAGGATCATTTTTTAAAAAACCCAACTACAAAAAAAATTATATACTACACAAAACCACTTACACTCTTATAAATGGGATGGAAATAGTAAATAAAAAAGGAAATAGCCTCTAGTACTCATTAAAATAAAGTCAGTTCCTATGATAATGGATAAATACATTAATTAAAACATGACTCAAAAGTAAGATGACAAAGTGACTGAAAATAGATGAGAAGAGTTATAGTCATAATCAAATCAATTTGATTAGATTTAGTTGATCAATTATCATGAAATATATCCATAAAATGATTTATTTGTGTGTTTCAAAGGGATGCCAAAAAAATAGCGTTATAGAATTTTTTTTTTTAACATTTCAGAGTATGTACTTAGTGTATCACTATGTCTCCCATACACATTGGTTGCTCTATATTTTTCTATGAGTGGTTCTTTATCTTAAAGAACCAACTTCACTAATTAGTATTTGAAAGATATTTATAATTTAATCCTTCTACTGATTACAACATTAAATGCAATGAAACTGCAATCCAGTCTCTAGAATACAGCCTTTTGAGATTAGAGTATACCTCACTACATAAGTTATACATATTTACATAGTCTTTACTTAAGCATGGTCTCATTATCTTACAGACACCTAGCAAAGTTAGTTTCTTATGCAACATTCCATGGTCACAAAAAATGATCACATGGAATAACCACTTCTTCTCTTATTGTGCTCAATTTATTTCTCCTCAAGTTTAATTAATTTTTTCAGTCGTTCATTTCTTTTTTGTTTTACTACTTACTTTAATTCTTCATACAATCACTTATTTTCTTTTTAGGGTAACTATTTTCTTCATGAATTAGATTATTTTATTATCATAGTAGGTTGGATCCTTTTAATGGTAACTAGATATTTAATGTATAGTCATTAGAAGACATATAAAAATTATCTCATATGATGCATGGTCACTTGAATTTTATTGTGGTCAATTGGTTATTAATGTTCTATCACTTACACACTGTCAGTTGACAATGACAATTAGTTGAACTTCTTCATGCAGTTTGTTTTCACCATCCCTTCAAGAATTATCCATTTTTATAAATTTGGAATTAAAAATAGCAGACTATCATAAAGCATAAAATTAACTAGTAACATAATAAACTAGATATGTGGGAATTACAATAAAGAAATAATGGACTAAAAAAATAAATCATAATTGATTACCACATGAAAGGGAAATGGTTACCATAACATTTTTCTTAGTTATCGAAATATTAGTGATCGAGTATTGGTTTGAATAATAAAAATAATTCAATCACCAAAATCAAACACTCCATGTGAGAATTTAGGGGGAGATACATAGATCATAGTTCCATATACTGTGTTATTTAGTGATAGAGAGTATAGTGAATTAGAATTTACAAAACTAATTTTCTGTATATTTTTGTATAATTTTAATAAAAAATGATATAAATTAAATTCGAAATTATTT
The DNA here is from genome assembly GCA_963277665.1 of Viscum album. Classification (NCBI taxonomy): domain Eukaryota; kingdom Viridiplantae; phylum Streptophyta; class Magnoliopsida; order Santalales; family Viscaceae; genus Viscum; species Viscum album. Next base: position 767,997,735 of record OY728137.1, read on the forward strand.
TTAAAAGTTGAAAAAAATAATTTTAATTTTTTGATAAATAATTTACTAAAAAATGAACCATGGAATAAAATAAATGAAATGTATAAAAAATATGATTTTAAATATATAAAATGTATTATGGTTGAATGAAATACTTTCATAACATTATTAAAAAATCTCAAAATAACCCCTAGTTACAGAAATAGAATAATTTTTTTAATTGAATACAAATTAATAGAAATATGAATATTACATAAAATAAAACATTTTTAATAGTTAAATAAGGAAACAAAAAGATTTATGGTGTGAAAGACAATTGAAATGGAAGAAAAAAACTCAAAACATAGGCTAAAAGTTATCCTTTACAACACCATGTATTTATGACGCAGAAAAATAAATGAAAAAGAATATTTTTCAATGTTTATATAATTAACATTGTAAGAAAAATAAATTGTCACAAGATATTTATAAGGGATATAATATGTTATAAATAAATGTGTATAGTGAAGTAATAAATAAAATGACACAAATAATGGATGTGAAGTCAAGAAAAACACTTACATTGGATTCCCTATTACTTGAATGTTCTTTAAATCCGTGTATAATCTAATTAGATTTATTTTTATTCTCTATAAAAACCATCTTTATATTTATTTTAAACTATATTTTTCACTTACATTTTTCTAATATATATTTATTAATCTTTCAATTTAAAAATTAATCTATGGAAGTTCGTTGTTCAATTATTTCAATAATTGCATCAATATAAAGATTCTGATCAGGTATTTTTCTAAAGGATTAATCACCAGAAAATAGCCATAAATGTTATATATATATATATATGTGTTTGATAGAGTTATGGTGTCCTGTGATGATTTCATTGATGTTAGGGTTTATAACGAATTGATAAAAAGATCCCTCTTTATGATTATTAATTAAATTAAATAATTCCATTCATTAATACATATAAATATATAGGATACCATTTAATAATGGAAAACAAATCATAAATTAATCATTAATATAAAATGTTACAAATATGTAAAAAAGTTTAATCATTCATGGTGAATATTCTATAGATTTAGTCATATAGGTTGTTAAACCAACCAAAATAAGAACGAGTTTTAACAAATCAATGAGTAAGAATATATTTTTACATAATAACTTTTATAGTAGAATAATGATTTAGAAAAAACATTATTAAATGTTTTAAATAATACATAAATTTAGTCCTAGGAATAAAGTCAATATAGAGTAGGAAAATGATGTTACTTTATTTGTTGTAAGAACATGGAATCCAATGTGAACAGTCTTTACTTTGGAAGGATTTGGAGATAATTATTTAAAATAATAAATTATAATTATGGTGTATGATTTTTTAGTAAGATATTGGAATGGAAACTAAAATAATACAATGATTTGAGGTGGATATGTGAGGGGTTATCTATAGGAAATCTTGAGTGACATATTCCCAAATATACTTGACTTAATATAAGAAACCTAATTTTATAAGGAAAGATTCATAAAATAAATAAATTGTAATGGTGGGTCATCAATTTTCTTATACTGGGAATTTAGAGATATTTTTTATAGATATTTAATGGTTTCGACTTTCATTTATGCCTTTTCCCTCATCTTACAATTGACCACATAAACTCACTTCTACCAAGCTATAATATTTTTTTTCATTAATTTTATTAACTACATTAACTAACATTGAGTTATAGATTACATATAAGAAATCAATTTTAATAAAACAAATTTCTAACACTAATTAAAATTTACTTTAAACACAAAAAACAAAGCACATAAAAAATATTTTTATTAAAAATTACTTTTTAACATTAAATTAATTTAATCAAATTTAATAACAATAAATAATCTTTAAATGAATATTAAAATATTATATATAATATATTCCATTATGTTCAATCTATAAATGTGATATATTTAATAAAATTACTTAATAGATATAAATATATAGTAATACTCATAAAAAACACTATCACCCAAACAGACACACATATATTATATTATTATTTTACATTAATAATTACATGTTGACAATATCCTAAATTTTACTTAAACCCCCAAACATATGTATATAATCCCAAAGGGTGTGAAAAGAAATGATTGTAGTAATTAGGGTTGATTCAACATGTATGGATATCATTAAAATTTTAATTAGCCTAAATTTATATAGATATGTTCACTCAAGATATATGTGTCGATGTTCTTTGGTTGATACCATTTTTTCACTATCATTACATTTTATTTCTGTTGTATTTTTTTCTTGTATATTCAATTTCATGACTGGAGTTATTCTATATTTAATAAATATTGTAAAAAATTAATGAACATAGGCTAAATTGATGAATGTAATTGTTTTATTGGTTTTCTAAATAAGTAATATTAATATGATTTTTTATTATATTTTTGTTTAAATAATGTTTGGGATATGTATTGTAAAGAAAAATGAAGAATATTTAAACTACTGTAAATTTACAATGATATACATGAGACTACATTGGAAGCCAATCAAAATATAGATTGGTGTATGAGAATATTCCAACTCTCCAAAGTTCTCCACTGTCCACAACATTAGAGGGAACTATTAACCCAAATAAATCCATACCATCCCAATAAACATTGATTCTAACATATGTATCAAGAAAGAATAGTATTTGAAGGAACCACCATTCCAATTCTATATTATAGAAACTCCCCCACTATAACAACCCAAAATTTTGTTAATAAAAATTCATCTTGATATAATTGAATGCCCTATTATGTAGAGTTATCATATAAAATATATGAACTTACATGGTTTTATGTTTTTGGATTTAACAATACCATTAATAATTGTTACCGTTGCTAGTATAACTATTGAATAGTGATAACATTATTAGTATAAATATAGGGCTTTAACAAATACAATTTACTCAGAAAAAAGGAAGTGATGAACTCATCCAGTAGAATTGATCTGTACAAGGACAATTTGTAGGAGCTAAGAAAGGAGATGTCGTCATTGGGCTTCTATCTTGACCAAGACTATGTTAAGATTCAACACATTAAGCTAGAATGGAATTTCCTACAGGAGAAGTGGAATTTAATAGAGATTACCACTCGAGTGATGTTACCCGAGCCACCCCAAGAGTCTATCACCATCTCACACCTTACCCATAGCTCTTATGTGGGTGTTTTAAGGGGTTATGTAACAATACCCTAAGAGTATCATTATGTGCATTATTTTTTTATAGAATAAATAATATACATTCATTTTTATTATTGTTAAGTTGTAAATAGTTTTTAAATCACAAATAGTAATTTAGTTAATATTCAATTAAGAAATATGTTTTGATGAATTAATGGATTGTTAAATTAAATAATATTATAATAAAATATTTTTACTAAATTAATTTTTATTAAATATAAATTATCCTATAATTTTTATGAATACAATTGTAATTTTTATTAAGGTTTGAAAGCTGTTTTTGTCAAAACTAATAAATTATCGATAAATATTAGTTTTTATTTTTAAAATTAAAAATTGAAATATTTGGAAATTATTTTGATAAAATGAATATTATTTTTGGAATTCATTCATTGAAATTATCCAAAGGTAAATTTTTCATAATTTTCTAAGACAGTCGAATTTTTGGGTAAAAATTAAATACCTTTTAAATATATGATGTGTTTTATGTCATCATAATGAACCAATAGTGATTTAATAAAATACTATAAATGGTATGGTTGGCCAATATATGTTTTAACACTAAAATAATGTGATTTTAGGTTTATTTGATTTATTTTACAAAGCCTTAGTGGACCCTCCAAGACTTATAAGACATTTTATATTTTTAAAATGATTTCCTTGAGAGATTGACTCACCTCCACATAATAAAGCCTAATATTTTAATAAGTTAGGCCATTGGAATTATAAAATAATGTTTTACACTCACTTTTGGAAAAAACCATGGGCAAAAACTATGGGATGGTTTTTGGATTTTATTAGTTTAATGTGTAGGGTCCAAAACCTAAATAATAAAGAATTTCCGCCCTTTTTCTATATAAACCCACCCAAGATCCCACTACCTCTTCCCACAAATTATTTGGAGATTGACCAAACTCTTTCCTCCACTCTATATAAATCTCACAAGGCGCCCCAATCTCTCAATAACCCTCTCTCATGACACTCCAAAGCCATTGGGATCACACTTCCAAGTAAGGAATTCCTTCCTTTCTCATTTTTTTCAAAATTTATTTACATTGTTATCCCCTTTTATTTTCAATTAAAAATGTTGGGTTATGATTTTACACCTCCCCTATACTTCTCTACTTATGTTTGAATGATAATATACCCATTTATCTCTCATTAATTCCTCCCATGTACACCTCTTACCATGCCAAAATTATGTAAGAGATTTCTTCCATTCTATTTTTTGTCCAAATTTCATTGTACTGTTCTACCCTTTTTTTCAATTAAAAATGTTGGGGTGTGATTTATAACCTCCCCCATAATTCCCTTCCAATTTTTTAATTTTTAGAGTCCCCTTTATCTCTCATTAATTCATCCCATGTAGACCTGTTACCATGCTGAAATTCTGTATGGAATTTCTCTCTCCTCATTTACATTCAAGCAATTTTTTTATTATGAATCTAAATTACATTAAATATATTGGGAAGTGTTTCTATATTACCCCATTACTCTCCATTTTATTACATACGATGAGACACCCCTTTTTATCTCATCAACCATTTTTAGGAATTCTTATGTCACGCCATTATGCTGCCAAAATTCCCCTGCAATTTCCAAGCCAAAGTCATTGTGTAGTGAATACCACACCCATTTCTTTATCAAGGGTATTCACCTTTATGCAAATTTACTTATTGATTATATATTTTCATGTATTATTCCACATTCCTCTATCATGGAGTAAATGATGATGTTTAATGAATCCATGTTATATGATCTATGTGGCACACTTATGCATGAAATGAAATGATTAAGAAGGGTGTGCTGAGATAACACTCCAATGCATTGGGTAAATATTAGTATAATTATATGTCAAGTGTAATGAGGGTTTACTCATGAAAATTCAAATGAAATGAGGATTTAATCATGCAAATTCACGTTCAATGAGGGTTTTCTCATGCTCCATGTGCTATGATCCTTGGCTCATGCTAATATCATGTTAAATGTTTTCGCCCCATTTCCATGTTATGATAATCATGATATTTCATGCCTTTATGTTCATGGTTCTCTTGTTCTCAATTAATATTCCTATTGCCTAAAATGTACTATATTTTTCATGTTATTACTTGTTTACTCCCTTACTAGGCTTTATATCTCACCTTTTTCTTATGCATGTCCTCAGGTTGTCCCATGAAATGCTAAGTATGATGGAATGTTATGGTCACGTAAAAGAAGTTTTCAATAATGATGTTGGGTTTTATGTTTTATGTTTTTATGTAATGTTCCTAATTTACCAAGAACCTAGACCTCTCGATCCTCAGAGTTGTTAGAAGTGCATGTTTATGTAATAAGTCATATTTAAGTGTGTAATAAAGAGAAGGGTTGTTATACCCACAATATATTGAATTAATAATGGAGTATAGTGGAGGAAACTCACAAAAGGATAGCACCAATGATAATTTCATTAACATCCTAGTGTATAATTTTATGCTAAATTATTCTCTTGTGCCCAATGAATGATATGAACTTCTCCCAATGATCTCTGCATTTAACCATATTAAAAACACTTGAGGTTGTTTTTTTGATTGATTTCAATTCATATGAATAATAATTATTTTATTAATGATCTTGAATAATGAAATAATCTTTACATGGTAATGAGAATTATTTTTATTCTTGAATTATATAATGGATATATTCATTGAAGAATATTTTACTTATTATGGTTATGGATGTAATTTTAATGAGAATCAAGGATGATGTGAAGGTGACAATATAAATTTTGGTAATAGTGTTTTTAGTTTGAGAAATATGGATTTATTGGAATACATTAAGAGATATTATTGAGTTGTGATGACGATGAATAGAGCTAGATGGAATTGTGGAAATCTATTCATAGAGTTTTTTTCTTGAATGATGATATGTTTAGTGAAATATATTTTTTAGATGATGCCTAAATAAGAAATGAAATAAGATTAAAAATAATTTTGAATTAAATATTTGTGTAACAACTCAATTCTTAGATTTAAAATATTGATTGGTTTTTGAATAGTGATGACTAGATTTATAAATATTAAAATATTTTTCAAAGTCATTTAATGAAATCATATTTGTTTTGGGGTGAATTTAAAATACTTGAGATAGTTTTGAGTTGAATTTTGTTTTTTATCTATATATTTTCATGTTGTGTGTTTTGAGTAAACATTTTGACAATGATAAATTCCATTCATGAACATAACATTGAAATAGAATACAGAATTTTTCTCAAGCCCAAAATCTCTCTAATGTACAACAATATAACTCTAGAAGAAGAATATAATAAGTCTATGTACTAGAGATATAATTTTAGATGTAGTATTCATATAAATAGAATATAAGAGTGAGGAAACTTATGTTTTAAAAAATTTATATGCAACATAAAGGTCATGTAACATGAATATAAGTGTAATTTTTAGAAATTTAAAGGTCATTAAAAAAAGTTCATGAGTCATTCAGAGAAATTTAGAAGTCGTTTACTATTACATGATGATACTTCTTTAAATAAAATTCATTTTTATAACTTTATAACATACAAATTGAAATGAAGTTTTATTATTTTAAAGATAATCACACATGAATTTAGCTTTACAATTATTCGTGTGAATATTGATTGAAAATCAGTAATGAGATGTTGAAATCCACAAAATATAGATGTAATCTATTTTTAATGATGTATTTACTTTTATAAAATTATGAGGCACATTCATTACATGGTTAATGATAGGGTCCATAATGTATAATAGAATTCATGTAGTGATGGATTCCTTCAGATTATTAAATGTTGTATGTATATTATTTTAATGCAGATGTCGATGTCAAGTTACAGTTGACTATTGATGATGTTTTATAGAATTTTTTATATTTATTGAAGGATTTTTGATAATGTAATTAAAGGTATTAATATAGAATAATATATAGAGGATTTTTACTAGTTTAATAAGGATATCATGATTTTGTAAATCAATAATTCTCCCATATTTAATTATGTAAATTATATTTATTCTACGAAAAATATAAAAGTAGATAATTAATTTAAGGAAAGTATGGAGAATATGATACTTACTTCTTGATTAGTATCATATATATATAATATGAAGGTTTGAAATGTTGTTATTGATTTTTCTAATAGGAATTAAGGAAGAAAATATTGATATATGATGTTAATTGGTTAATTTAAAAAACATTGATAATCATTTTTCAAATAATTTTTTTTCTATTTAGATTGTTTCCATGAGTTTTATCTTGAATTAATGTCTTATTGAATCCATATTTTGTATAGTTTGATGTTTATAATCTTCATTGAGTTACATCATGGAAATAAACGCTAATATTTTTGTAAATGAGACAAAAAAACATTCATGGCGATGTAATCTTCCATAATGGAAAAAAATCATAAAAATATTATATGGTTGCTTTTTATACCTCACCATTTTTATAAAAAGGGATAAATTCTACATATTTTTGAGATTGTTTAGTATTTTAGTGAACAATACTAAATATTGATTCACCAAAATCTCAATGTTTATCTCATCATGAGTGATCCTAACAATCTATGTTGGGGCATCATGGAACATGTCTACTATAGGTGATCTATTAGAGTGAATTTAATTGTCAGCTCCATCAAAGGGTTTTCTAAAACTAATGATAATTTTTCTATGGTGAAAAAAATTGTATGAATCATACCATAAAAGTTCGATTCAATGATTTTAATTCCTAATTGAAAAAAACATAATTATTTATATATAGATAAACTATATTGTTCTTTTAAAATTAATGAAATGATAAAGGGTCATATTTCTAAAAATAAATAGAGATAATGAGAATGAAATAGATTCTGAAGCTGTCAGGAAAATGAAGATAAAATATGGGCACACATATTTTGATGGATAAGGTAATATGGAAGACATTGATGAAACCCTCTCCCTAATTTCAAGATGAATCGTTAAGGGGAAATATATGTATCATGGAAAACATCCCTTTAAATGTTTGGACTGTGGAAATATTTATATAAAAAATTTCATGTTCCAGTTAATGTTAGAAAATTAAAATGACTATGAAGAATTAGGTAAGTCGTTCTCTACGTAAAAGAATTCTATGAGGAAAATTCAATCTACATAAAATGTTAAGAATAAAATGGCATGAATGAATTTCAGAATAAATATTTTATTATATAAATAAGACATTTAAGAAATTTATGAGAGTAGTGATGATGTGGAAACACTAAAAATTATCATTATTTCACTATAGAATGAGAAAAATATGATATTGAAAAACAAAATGATGAATCACCATTTGATATTTTGTTATTTAAGAAAAAGAATCATCCAAAATATTCACCACATGAATGAAAATCATCACGTTTTTAAATTAATTAGAAGAAAAATAATTGAAAATTTAAATATAAAGAAGAAATATGGTAGGAATGACAAAATCTTACCTAAGATGGATTAGTAGGTTAAAAATATTGAGAGGTTGAAAATATAGAATTATGAGATGATGAAGATCAATTATTAAATGAAGTATTATATCTTTAATAGGATAAGGTTGTATAAAATCAAAAATTTAATTTTTTTAGGTTGTTAAGAAAATAAATGAATCAGTTATGCGTTTAATAGGACTGGTGATGAAAAACTGTTGTGCATAAAATAATTATAGACTCTTGATGATAAAAATGTCAAACATGAATAATTATAGTCCATAGTAACATAAGATTAAAATAAAATCATACTCCTTGAAGGAAAAAATAAAAAACAACATTATGTATTAGTTAAAAAATATGAAAAAAGGGAAAACCTTATCATATTGGGGATGATAAAAATTTGGAAAAAATTACATAACTATCCCCAACTATGAAAATAAAATATCTATAAGATTATTCATTCAAAGAAATAATTAATGGTATGACAATATAGATATATAGAAACAAATCTAAGAGTATAATTTCCATTGAAGGAGGAGGTTTAGGGGAACTGTTGATGTTGTGGTATGTTTGGATATAAAGCCTATAGATTTTGGTACATGTAAAAACCGAGATAAATATTGGAGTATGATAATATAGGAAGAGTAAAAATGTGTATAAAAAACTTGTATTTTAAAAAGTTCTGATATAAAAATTGATATATAAAATATTTTTGATAACCTGGAGGAAGTTTATGGAAGGTGTCCCAAAGAAAGAAACACCTCAGATATGTACATTACAGTCCAACTACCTCAATAAAATCTGTTTTTGAAGACATATAATGTTAAAAATATAAGGTACCCAAAACAATATATGGAAATTATAGAAGTTTTAAACATATAGTAAAAGTTGAGAATCCATGGATTAAGGAAATTTCATGTATTGACCTAATATATTGGAATGTATTTTCCTAAAATTATTCTATTTTATATAGATTTATCCACATGAAATAGAGAACTAAAAAAAAGATGTCAAATATTTATTAATAATATAATTTAATAAAAAAACCCTAAGTAAAGAGAAAATTATTTTTGTTATTTCAAAAATGTATAAAAATTATGATTTTAAACTTGTAGTGTTTTAAAAATTCATTTTTCAATAATTTATATTTTCTTTTTATATATTGAATTATCATTTATAAATTAAATGTATAAATTTTATCATTTAAATTTTACAAAATATAATTAATTTTCCAATTCCACATAATAAAATTATATTAGGATGGATTTTTAAGACTTTTATAAAATGAATTATTTTTAAGTGAATAGTAAAAAATACTAATTTTTCTTATTCAACCACATTTCAGAAATTATCATACTAGAATATTAAATTAAATGTTTTTTAAAAAATTATATAAACATAGATTTATAATTTTAAATAAAACATTTCAATAAATAATGAGGACTTTTTAAAATGCATGTGTAACATTTTTAAAACATAAGTAATATTTTACTCTAAAATCAATATTTATCAATTATAAAAAAATTAGTTTTCATCACATATATAAATTTGATATATCAAATAGGATTTCTGATTAGTATGGTCATAATATATAACAAGGTATATTTAATTTTTGTGTCTAAAATTATGATTACTAAGATTATAGATAATTATCATGATAATAAAAAACAATTATCTCAAAAGAATTATTTCATTAATATTTTTTAATTTTTATCTAACAAATCAATTAATCCCTTCTAAAAAATGACTATAATATAATTTCCATACCTCTATATAAATATTTTATCTCTCATTTAATTGGTAATTATTGTTATATAAGATTAATAACACATAATAAGGCAAAAAATAATTTTCTACAAGAAAGATAATCTATAAATTAAATATTTTGATTTAAAATTCAATTTTATCTTATATATTAATTTTATTTTTCTACAAGGAGCAAAAAATTAGGTTTATAAATTAAATATATTTTTAGTTACCAATGTAAATAAAAAAATGGTAAAATATTAATATCATGTTTTAAAAGAATTGAAACTAGTATAATTTTTTTTGTAAAATCTATGGTGAGGGTTTGATATATCATATCTCTCCACAAAATTCAAAATTCATCACTATTGGAATAATTTACCTCGAATAGTTTGATTCCATTACTAGATATTAATGTGTGTAACAAAAGTTTCATTTTTCACTTTTGAATGTGGATTACATACACAATCTCAAAATTATGTTTCCCCATTGAAATGTCATTGAAAACATCCCCAAATGATGTCTCCATAATGTCCCTTTCACTACATAAAGACCACAGTCACCAAAAGTTATCCCAATCCCTTCATTTACAAGGATTATTTTAATAGAATGTTCAAAATATAAAAGTCATTATAACTTAATACTTATCCATTTTTTCTTAATAATTATTGTACAAAACTACCACAACTAATGTAATATATAAACCTCAGTATAATTAATATATAGAGTGTTATTATATTAATATAACAACTCTTATTTATTCATTTCTAAACACTTAGAAATACAAAAGAACACTGATCTAACATTTGGGAAAATAACCACCACCACGATGTGGTTTGTATTGTTTTCCATAAATAACTATCATGGATGAAATTAATATATTATTTATGTTAAAAGCATATTTTTTATAAAACTATTAATATCACATAATTATAATATTATAAATTCTACAGCAGATGTTAATAATAAATTTTCATAGTAAACTTAATACCATAAAAGGAAAATATAAAATTCCTTTCCTAATCTATGTTAGTTTTAAAAAAACCATTATATGTGTATAATTTTTGATGAAAATTAAATAATATAAGAAATAAACCTTTAAAATTTATAGAAAAAGAAGTAAATATAAAATAACTTTCACCATGGTCAACATACAAAAATATTTATTTAGAAATTGACTGAACCACCTAAAATAACCAACATAAAAAAGAAACTATATATTTAATAACTAGAATATAATAATAAATAGTAATTATTAAGTGCAATATAGATTAATGAAATTAAAAATATGTTATTTAATAAAGATAATTTTATTAACGAGATTTTTTTGCACATGTACATCGAAAATCAATAAAAGGTAAGTTTTGTGGTAAATAAATTTTCTTCCATTACTTTACAAACTATCTTATTAAACGATATTGATCAGATTTTTTTTATTCTAATTAATGAATAATTTTTATTGTATTTCATAATTTTATATTATTCGAATATTATTCCTTTTTAACCTCATTTCCATTTTAATTATAAAATCATTAATTATGTTACCTAAAACTGGTTTCATAATCTCAATTCCTATATCTTAAGAGAGGCTTCATATTATGAACAAAATTTAATTCCATATTTTGTATATACTAACTTTTTTGTTATATTATATAAGGAATTATCTTTCATTCATCATATTTTTGATCAATTCATATCACCCTTTCCCATTCAGTGGATTTTTAATTAAATGTTACTCAATTTTTAAGGTTTATTTTATCAAAATAATTTTTAAATCAAGATATCTCAAATATGAAAATCCATCTTTATTATTTTTATAGTCTGTCATTCCAATATCAAAATCATTTTGTACCTCGTTGGTTATCCTTGGTTAGATTTTTTTACCTTTTATCTTGTTTTAAAATGAATGTTTTATAATATATTAAAATGATGTTGTTTTTAATAAAAGTATTTTAAAAATATAAAAAATGGTAATTCCATTTTCTGTTAAAATTTATATAATCAAGTCCAAATTTTTTGTATTTCCATATATTTATTTCAAAAAAATTAAAATTTCATTTTCATCTACAATGAATTTATTTGAAACGGTTTTAAAATAAAATCATTTTTGTCATTATATGTATAGGTTGTTTAAAAAAAGTCCCTTTTAGGTTTCCTGTGTAAACAATTCATTCCACTACCTTTTTCATATTATAATAATAATTCTCTATATGTTTTATTGGTTTTTAAAAGAAATTATTTAATCATAGTTTGATATTTTTTTAAAACTATTTCAAAAGATCAAGGATATTTTTTATTTACAATGTTATCTTTTTCAAAAACTCATTTTATTTTTTCTTCATATAATTTTTTTAACTTATATTATAACCGATCAATTATGTTGTTCAAAATTAAAATCCATACTATTTGAGAATATGGCTAATATATTGTTATTTTCAGTAAAAGATATGATCTATGAAAGCCTTGTCCTTTCCTAACCATACATAATGAATAAGAATAGTTATTATTTCATTTAATATCCATAAAGACCTAGGCTTAACATACATGGATATTAATTAATTTTACATGAATATTTAGAACATTACAAAACAAAATGCCTAAGGACCATAATAGTTTAGTGTATTTGGAAACATGGATCCCAATCTTCAATTCTGGTGTATGATCTTCAACGATTCTTCATAATATCATCTGTTTTAGTAAATGTAATCTAAACCTTTATTCAAAACCTTGTGAAAGGAAACATATGAAAGGGTGAGCCCATATTCTTAGAAAAGGTAAACAAGGGGATACACAACTATGATATGATCATAAGGGTATGAAAACTAGAGAATGACATTTGAGGATTATACCCTACATATCAATGATCGTATACATGACTCATGTAATAAATATCAGTAGTTTATAAGACATGAACCGATAGGGAATCATGGTCATAATAATTGAAAGAATAACACAAAAATATTACACGGAGTCATGGGATACATGTAAACATGTAATATCATTCCCTATAAGCCATGGATCATTACAAAAACATAACATGGAACTTTATGGGGACTAAACCTACTAGTTGGGACACACTACTATCCCCAGTCGCAATCCTTTCCTTATAGTGGATCAGGTGACACCTTCATCCCATAATGGATTGAGTTTCACCTTATTCCCATAGTGGATCATTCTTCACCTTCTTCCCATAATGGATCAACCCCCATAAAATTGTTTCACATAATTATCTAATAAGATATAAATCTTTACCCATTGTATGGGAGGGGGATATATGTCCCACCCTTCATCTAATGAAGTCATACATACGTGTTCCATAAGATAATAAAACATTTATCACATCATGGATCATAAAAGGGATGGGTTTAATAAGCATCAAATCATAACCCATGAAATTAATTGGATATCATAAATATTTCATCATATCAGAAACTATGAAAATGATATAGATTTACTAGTCAAAGATCAACCTATTAAAAGAAGAAAGTTTCATTATCAATATATCATGGTATAACCCATGGAAGAGAAATACGTTTCATTAAAACGCGACATACTAAATGTAAACTGTTTAGAGAAATAATGATATTTGTTTCATTATATCATATCCCTAGTAAATCATAATCTATATCATTGGATGTCATCTTAGCTAGATAATGGTTTTAAAAAGATAACATGAATCATTTATTAATGAAAATAAAATTTCTTTGAAAATAACTTTTTAAGGAATAAATAATATTCATAATACCTCTCTTTTAAGAAAAATTTAGAAATATATAAAATAATTTTTAAAAACCATTAAAAACAATTTTTAGTAAAATATCCTTTCCACTTTGAAAAACACCTTTTAAATCATAATTTTATTTGAAAAACTACTTATTTTAAAATTACCTTGAAAAATTATAAGTGATATTTTAAAAACATTTTGAAAAAAATTTTCATTTAAAATACATTGAAAACTTATAAATAAAAATTGATAACATTTTTAGAACGTTTTTATTTGATTTTTTTTTGAAAACTTATAATGAATGTTTGGAAAAATTATGAAAACATTTTTCTTTTATAACCACATTAATATCAATGAATTTCCAAAATATTATGAAAAACATTTTCCTGAGAAAGAACGTTGTAATCTTGAAAAGAAAACATTATGTAAATGATGGTCATGATGGTAAGTAAATCCGTACATGTCGAATATTCCATCTTTACAATAAAATGTTTAGAAAAGTTCCTTGATCAAAAAAGGAAAAAAATATTGTTTTTAAAACCAAGTGTATAAGTTAAAACATGGGTAAAAATTAAAATGAAAAAATCATAGGATAATAGAATACAAATTTTCAAAACATTTTTAGAAAACATGGAATTAATGGAAAAAATATTTCTGACCTAAGTGAGAAATAAAGTGAGATTTCATAATAACATTTTATTAATTAAATTTAGCACCTAATAGTGTGAAAATGGTACCATTACATAAATATATCATTAATAACATGAGTAGAATAAAATTAAGGAGGTATATTGAGATATGAATCATAATATTTCATCAAAGTAAGCATAATTGTAAACATTACCGATAAAAGATGAGTTTTAGAACTAAAAGATTACCACTTCAGTATCATTGAATCATAATACCCACAAGAGAATAACATTAAATGAAGCTTAAAATATTATGAAAATAAGGATATTCATGATAAAACATGTCAACGTTCTGTATATACACATTAAAAATAATACAGGTTCATAACATAACATGTGTCTCAAAGAAGGGAAAATGAGAAAAACATATTCCACTGATTTGGTAACTTTTGAACCGTAAACATCATTTTTGAGATATCATAAAATATGCATCTAAATACCCATAAATTTATGGATAAGAAACATAGAATAAATTCATGGGCATAATATACACCAGAATAAATAAACGAGTGGTTAATATGGCCGGTATCTAACAGATATAAAAAGTGAGATGAAATTCCATGACCATAAGTCTTGACTCTCTTCATACTCATTAAAAATATATTTATAATAAATATAATATAATTATAAATTTATTAAAGAACCATATTAATATATATAGTACCATATTTTTTTATTATGACCTTTTATTACCCATTTATTATCATTTCTATGTTAATGTTATGTTTTGGATAATAACCACTTTGTTTTTCATGTATGTTTTAACATGTTATTCTTGAACCTATTATTTAGATAGTGATTTAATTATTTAAAAAACATAAAACAGGGTATAAAAATAATATATTTTGATTATATTTTTATTTATTATAATCTATATAAAATGTAAATATAAAAATCAATACACAGTTCAGGGAGACGGTAGGCCTTACGTACGCATGAATGTTGATTCTGTTTTCTTTTCTTAATAAAAAAGTAATTGAAATATATGTATATATATATTATAATGTATAATTAATATTTAATAAATATTATTTATCATTACTAATACCATCCTTAGTGAATTCCATATAAAGTGTGAACGAATCATATAGCTTTGAGGAGGCGGTAGTCCACACATCCACACACGAAGTGATCATATTCAAAAAAAATTTAAAGCATGAAGTTATGTGTAATATAATATTTAAATATGTATAAATACATCATAAATTTCATATATATCATATAAAAAACTAAATTCGTTCATTATTTCCAATAGTGAGAGGTGGTAATAGAAGAACGAATGACATCGGTTCATGAGGTGGTAGTCCTTCTTACACACAAACGATGATTGTGTGACCCATTTTATGGAATTGTTTTAAAGTGTATGTTATAACCTAAACATAACAAAATCCCAGTATATTTTGGATTCTGATTTTGTTATATATTCATGGAATAAGAAGAATTTATGTGCTGGGGAAGTAAATAAACAAAAGTGCTTGTTGAAGGATATTACGTCTTCTTTGGGTAAATCCTTTTGGTTCACCCCAAAGGGCTTCCTTGGTTAAATTTCATCCCATAGGGAGGATTAATCAATGAATTTAGGGATGTTGAGAGCTAATTTGGGTAGTATTTGGATAATAAAAATGACTTTATAGGTATGAAAAAGTGAGGGGGTGGGGGGTGACTTCCTTTTTATTGTGCTGGAAGACTAACATTCTTATAAATATAATAATATAAACACTATTGAGAGGACTCCCTTACATACTATGTCTCAAATAATTTTCCATAATTGATAAAATAGAGGTTATGGTTTAAATATTTCCATAAAATTGGTTTTTGACATGTTTCTAGGTTAATTTAACCTATAAGATAAATTTGAATGACTCTGTAAACAAATTTATACCTTAATTACTGAAATTAATTTTACTTATATTCACTAAGTATTTTGGTTAAAAAATAAGTTAACATCACTAGAAATTTTAAATTATGTATATTCCAAATATGGAATAAAATTTTCCATATTCCAATCATATATTATTAATGAACTAATTTAATGCCAATCATACAGATAAGACAAAACAATGGGTTTGTAAAGTGAAAATGTTTAAAAGTTTGAAAAGTTATCATATTCAATTTAAATTTGAAATTCATTGCAATGAACTATATTGGATTAATTGTGGTAAATTTTATATAAATTAACTATAAAACCAATCAAATATATAATTTATCTATATAATTAAATTAGATGAAAATGTTTCTTATATTAAAATTCAATATTTTTCAATATTCATAAATAAATGAAAAATCTCTGAAAAATACCAAAAGTTCCCCCAAAGTAAATTTTTATATTATTATTTAAAAATTAACTTTTATTTTGAAACTAAAAATTATAAATATGTCAAAAAATAGATTTAAAATAGGTGCTCCATTAAGAGAATGTAAAATTTCCTTTTACAAAAATATATATCTTTTTTATAAAATTGGTTTTATTGTTTTCTCTTATATTGAAATCACATAAGATTAATGTTACAATGTTAATTAATTATATTATATATTTATTTAGTTAAAATAATTTATCAAAATTTTATTATTTAATATTTTAAGGTAAAATGTGTTTGATTTTAATAATTATAATTTTTGAGAAAAATATTTCCCATTATTTTTACACGGGGTTTATTTTCATTTCTAGTTAATTGATAGCCAAATAATTCTTATTATATATATCTATAAACCATATTTTCATAATTTAATTAATCTTAGTCATATCCTCCAATCCAATGTCTAGGTGGAAACTATAGTGGCATTTTTTGGTACATTGTCGTTTTGTAAAACTATGTCTTGTGTGTCCCGCAAGGTATCAAAGGACTCATAAATGTTTATAAAACAATCCAATATTTTTTTCATATAATTCAATATAATCTTGGTATTTCATATAGTATAATAATGACTTTATGTTTCATTCAGATAAAGAATAAATTGGTGCTTCTTTTTTATAGAAGCTATATTCAGTGTTTTGTGAAATTAATAATATCAAAAATACTAAAGTAATTCAAAAATATTCATAAAAATATGTATGTTGCATCCTACCTCCCTAAAGA
Source organism: Viscum album (assembly GCA_963277665.1). Taxonomy (NCBI): domain Eukaryota; kingdom Viridiplantae; phylum Streptophyta; class Magnoliopsida; order Santalales; family Viscaceae; genus Viscum; species Viscum album. The sequence continues at coordinate 768,015,604 of OY728137.1, forward strand.
TTAATTTTCCCATCAAAATTACTTTTTATTATTAATGATTTAATACTTTAATATTCCTTTCACAGAAACCCACATCATAAAAACAAATATAAACACTTCTTCAAAAGGGGAATGTTGGAACCACAATAGTTACCCTAAGTAACCCATAACTAGGTTTACACATAAGAGAACATAGGTTGAAAGGGAAATAATGGACATAAGAGTGAAATCTTACTATCATGTTTGATAGAGAGTGGTAGAGAACATTGTTATGAGAAATTGAATGATCACCAAGTGATAAACCAAAGAGGGTTGAGAAAGGTCATTGATATCATAAAAAATTATGAGAACAAGACAAAACATTATTTCAAGACCCTTTTTATAATTTTTAATAATTTTCATGTGATGATATACTTACTTGATTTCAGCACAACCAATCCCTTTGTATTTCGTTGATCGATTTCCACATTATCTCTTATTCCATGAAATGAAGGTGGATTTTTCAATCCTAAATCATTAGCAAATCATAAGATTCATAAATAGAATGATAGTTGATTCAACCTATCTTGATCACAAAAAAATGGTTACCACATGTTATACAATATGAATAAATCATTATATGGAAAGATAATATATTAATCTCTAAACCCCCATAAGTAGTTTAACATAAACCATTCCATAAATGGATAACCTTTTAACCCTTCTAAAAGATGAATATCCAAAACTTTAGCAATAGGGAAACTGAATTTCTTCAAATCTTATTAACATTGATCCCCCATATATAATAAAATGGATTTTGTTTGCCACATTCTAAACATGTGAATAACTTCAACATGAATTCTCTTAAAAACCTACAATAGATTGAATTATAGTAAATATATATTGAAAATATGCATGCTTACTTATTCCATAGAATATTGAATATATTCCTTAAATCCAAAAATGTTTTAAACTTAATTTACTGATAGAATAAGCCAAATTTTCAATAAATATATTATCAGTACTAAGGTTATAAATACTATCCAATTTACATTATCTATATGATCATCTCTTTTTTTATATTAAATATCATTTTACTATCCCTAGGGACACATTAAGGGTCACCTTCACTTATTTAAAATATCACCTTTCCATCACTTTTCTATGTCATCATCACTATTCAACATATCTTTTGAAATCCTTGATGTAAAACTTATATGGAAAATAATTATATATTTCATGATTTTTATAACATAATCATGGAATTCCAAAAAATATTAAATTCCATCATCAAACTTTATTATTAAACCATTACCCATGCTTTATCATCTAATTCCTCAATACCGCTTTCCAAGAATATGAAATATGCATTATGTCTTAAGGTTCCTCTACCCAAATCTAATCTTTCCTCTCAGGTTTAATTTAATCAATATGGTTATATCATCCCATACCATTCACACGTTGTTTTATGTATCTTTATCCTTAGTACAATCACCAATAATCATACCAAATTCTTGATACTCATTATGATATTTCCACTTAGGGAACTGATTTTTGTAATTCCTATACATTCCACATTTGAAACATTCAATGTTAACCTAGTTCCCTCTAGTTCCTACTATTGACAAAGATAAGAAATAATAGTGTGAGAATAACTTATTAAAGAAAAAAACCACATAATCATGAAAAATTACTTATAGAATTCACAAATCACGACACCTACTTTTAAATATATTACAATATATGTTTATCTTTAAATACATCCCTTGAAATATCCTTAGAAATATCCCTAGGTATTTCACTAAAGTATTATCATCCTAGTTTCTAATGGTTGAGTAAAAATTTTCATTGACACGAAAAAGAGATACCTAGGCTTGACATGAATGGATATCAAATCATTTTATATTAATATTTAGAACATTAAAAAATTACATTCCCAAGTACCATAATAGTTTAGTGTCCCTGGAAACATGGAACACAATATTCTTGTATGGTGAAAGATATATAATGTTTTTCATAAAGATCTTCCCATTTAGTTCTCCTACTTAAAACTGTTATTCATAATATGGGGAAAGGAAACATAATAAAGGATGAACATATATTCTCAGTAAGGGAAAACAAAAAATATATGAAAGCATGAATTGAACATAAAATAATTATAACATTAGAAAAAAAAATTGATGATCTTTCCATGTATATCAAAGATCATATACACGATTCATGGAAAAAATATTGGTAGTTTATAAGACATTTATAATAAGGAAATCAAGATCATAATCCATGAAATCATAACACCTGAATAAGAAATAGAATTTTTGAAGATGCATAAACATGTAATATCATTACCTATAAGTCAAGGATCATTGCCAAAATATATTAGGGAACTTCATGAGGTCTGTAACTACTAGGATGGAAATTTCACCATCTATAGTCATAGTCCTTTCCTTATAATGGATCATGTTAGACCTTCTTCACATAATGGATTAGGTCTCCCCTTCTTCACATTGTGTATTGGGTTTCCCCTTCTTCTCATATTGGATCAAGATTCCCCTTCTTCCTATAGTGGATCATGATCTTCAAATTCTTTCTCGTCATTATCTTATGAGATATAAATATTTACCGAATGATTTATAGGGATATATAGGTCCCACCCATCACATAATGAAATCATACATACATGTTCCACAACAAAATAAAACACTTACTTTATCATGATCCATAAAAAGATTCTAGTTTCATAAGCATTATATCATAACCCAAGATATAAAATGTATATCATAAACATGTCATCATACCATAACCTATGAAAAAGTGATAGGTTTAATATTCATAAAACAACCTATTAAAAGAAGCTTGTTTCCCATACATTTTGTCATTGTATAACATGTGGAAGAGAAACGAGTTTCATAAACAACTTGACATCTTAAATGTAAACTATTAAGAGAATGAATGAGAATGGGTTGCTAAGATCATATCTATAGTAAATAATAAACTATGTCTATGTATGTGAACTCAGATAGAGAAATATTTTGAAATATAATTATAACATTTATAAATTAAAATAATATTTCATTGAAAATAAAATATTAAGTTATAAGAAATCTTTAAATTCAATTTTATTGAAAACCACTCTTAAAAATTGTAAAATAAGATTTTAAAATAATTTAAAACATTTCATATGGATAATATCATTTCCATGCTGAATAATAATTTTTAAATCGTAAATTTTTTTGAAAAACTTTATTTTTGAAAATAAATTGATAACTTTTAAAGAAGTCATGAAATCATTATGATAACCTTTTTCTTTTAAAATACTTCGAATACTTATAAATAAATTATGAAAAACTTTTGAAAACATTTTTCATTGAAACAAAAATTTAAATCATCTAATTTCATGAATATTAGGGAAAATATTTCTTTAAAAATAACCATTTAAACATCAATGAAAGCTTTAAGGAATTGATGGCCATGACGATAGGTAAATACTTACATTCAAAACATTTTTTTCACTATAAAATATTAAGAAAATTTACTTGATTAGAAAATGAAAGAGGACTCCTTTTAAATCCATTTGTAAAAATGTAAAACATATGTAAAAATTTATTTTTAAAAAATCATATGATAATAGTATATGATTTTTTATTTTGTTTAGAAAAAATTGACTTGAAGGACAACCGATTTATAATTAAATAGAGAAATAATGATAGAATTTTTTAAAAAGGTTTTATTAATTATCATAATTAAAAAAATAGTGGAAAATTGTAAAATTACTTGAATAATATCATGAATAGATATAGGAGAAAAAAATTCATGATAGTTCAATAGATATGATTCATAATATTTCATCAATGGGGGTATAATCATAAATAATCCTAATAAATGGGGGGATTGTAGAAATAAACTGTTACAACCTTGATAACATTGAATCATAATAAACATTAGAGAATAACATTACATGATGTTAAAAATATCATTAAAATGATATTAATGATAAAAAATATAAAAGGCTAGTATATACACCTTATCGTAGAATATAAGTTCAAAACATAACTTGTGTCCCAAATAAGGGAAAATGAGACAAAATTACATTACCAATTTGGAATAATTTGAACTGAAAACCCCATGAAAGGGATATCATAAAATGGATGAGTAAATAACTATAACTTTAATTATAAGGATAATAGAATTAATTATTCGATTGTATATATACCATAAAAAAGAAACAAGCGGTGAATATAAAAATATATCTCATATATATAAAAAGTGGGATGAAATTCCTTAACCGTAAGTCCTGACTATCGTCATACTCATTCAAAACTATTGTATAATAAATATATATTTATTATAAATCTAATAAAAAATATTCATATATATGATAACATACATTATTTTATTATTAAATTTAATTTCCTATTTATTAATAGTTCCATATAAATGTAATAGTTTAGGTAATAACTTCTTTGTTTTTCATACATGTTTTGACATGTTATTCTTGACCCCCTTACATAGATCATGATTTATTTATTTAAATAATAAAAACATGATATAAATATCATATATATATATATATATATTCAGTATATATGTGAATATATTTATCTACAAAATATATAATTATGAAATGGAATACATCGTTCATGGAGACAATAGGTTGTACGTATGCATGAATGTTTTTTTTCATTTTATTATCGCATTGAAAGAAAGACTGTAATTGAAATATATGAATGTATATATATATTAACATTAATGTATAACTATAATTTAATACATATTATATATTATTTCTTAACCCATATTTAATACATTCTATGTAAAATGTGAAAAAATCACATCACTTTGAGGAGGCGGTAGTGCAGACACCCAAAAATGATGTTATTATATTCACATAAAATGGAAAGTATTATGATATGTTTTATATAATATTTCCAATGATATAAATAAGTCAAAAATATCATATATATTATATAAAAACATAAAGAATATCACTATTTTTAGCCTTGACTGGTGGCAAAGGAAGAACAAATTACATTGCTTTGCAAGGCGGTAGTTCACTGTACACACGAACAATGATTGTGCATCCCATTCGATGAAATTTATTGAATTAATAGGTATTAACCTTAATATAATGAATTTATAGTATTTTTATTATACTTATGTTATTATATAATTAATGAATAAGTATAATTGAGTGGTGGAGAAATAAATAAAAATGTGCTTGTTGAAGGATGTTACCTCTTCTTTGGGAAACTCCTTTTGGTTTGCATCAAAGTGATTACTTGGTAAGATTTATAAACAAAGGAATGATTCTATGATGCAGGGAAAGATGTTTTTATATCATTTTGGTGAGTTTTGTATAATCAAAATTGATTTATAGGTGTTAAAATGTTAGGGGATGAGTTTCCATTTATAGTTGAGGTGTAGTGGATGTTTTGTAAATATAAACATGTAAACACTATTGAGTGGTCTCCCTTACATAACCTATCTCCAATAATGGTCCATATCCAAAAAAGGGAGGGTATTATTTAAATATTTTCAACTAATAGTATTTGGTTATTTGTATAGGGTATTTTCCCCTTAAGTAATAGTTTAACCACTATATAAACTCATTTTTACCTTAATCACAGTAATTCATAATAATTACTTTCACTAAACATTTAGGTAAAAATAAAATCTAAAATTACTAGATATTAGAAATTATTCTGACTAAAATTATTTAATACATTTTTGAATATCACTTTAATATATGTGGGTTAATTTAATTTAATTTTCATCCCACGTACTGGAAAAAACGATGAGTTTTTAGAGTGAAAATTTTCAGAAGATTGAAATGTTTTTATATTAAATTTCAATGTGAAATTGGTTCTATGAACTAAATTTTATTAATTTCGGTAAATTTGATATGAAAAAACTATAAAAACAATTTAAATTATAATTTAACTATATAATTAAATTAGAAGAAAATGTAATTGTTTATTAAAATTCAGTATTTTTCTCTATTCATCAAAAAATGAAACTTATCATAAATATACCAAAAATTCACCAAAAGTAATTTTTTATTCCAATATGAAAAATTATTTTTCTTAAAAAAATTAATTTTTTTTAAAATTTTTATTTAAAATTGGTTCCCCAATAAAGGTGGTAAAATTACCTTTTAGTAGAATATATATCTTTATACGAAAAATTGGTTTTATTCTTATCTATTTTCTAGAAAACACATAAGATGAATGATGGGGAGGAGCAGTTCCAAGTAGTTAGTCTGGGTAGTATGTAATGTTTGAAGCCTACGGGAAAATAAATTCTTCTATGTCCTACAGTCCATGTAATACTTACGCCTACGGTCCTTTAAATGGTTCCACCTCACCCCTTGAAAGGTGGATTATCAAAATCAATAAAAAATGAAGGCCTTCAGGCCATTGGGGAACATAAGATGAATGATAAATATTATATTAGAGATAATATATACAAATTTTATTAAAATAATTTATAAACAGTGTTTTAATTAATATATTAAGGTAAAATGTGTTTGATTTTTATAAATATAGTTTTCTAGTATACGATTTTCTATATTTTCATAAGGGTTTTTTAAATTTCTAGTCAACTGGTCACAAAATAATTATTCTTATATATATATTTAAATGATACATTAATAATTTAACTAATATTATTCATATACTCCATTCAAACAACTTGGTGATAGATATAATTATATTTTCATAATAATAGATATAGTACATTTTAGTTTTGTGAAATAAGGTCTTGCGTGTCTCGCATGTTATCAAAGGAACATGATATTGTGTATAGAAAATGAAAAACATAATGTTTATTGTACTGTAATATAATATATGTATTGTGTGTAGTGAATGATCAACTTTGTGTTGCGTAAAATGTAAGAATAACATTGTTCTTCCATGTAAAACAAGATACATTCAGTATCATGTGAAATGAAAAATATCAAAAATGCTAAATTAAATCATAAAATAATAATTCATAAAAACATTTGGTGCAACAATATCCTTTGTAATACAATTTTTCTTATTTTTATGATTTAATGGTATTTACCTAGATGTTATACATCAATTGATTATGGATATTTTTGACATATCTGTATATCATATATCTATATGGGGTAAATAACATATTATTTTTATGTTGATTAAAGATGTTTACTTTTGATACCCTTTTATTTTTAATGGTTTTATCATGTTATAATTATTGATGTAATTATGAATAATTTCTTCAAATGATTCTATTTGAAAATTATATGTTACCCATTTTGTTCCCATGGGTTTTTATGATATGTTGAATGATTATTTCTAAAATGCACATAAATTCATGGATGATTAGTGGGTGAGGTCATGAGTCACCCTCCAATGAATTAGTAATGTTTATAACCAATGAGCTCAGAATAATAAATAATAGGATTTTTTCTAAAAAAATTTGATACACTATAGAATTTATCTCAATTGAAATGGTACATGAGAGGATTTATCTCAAGAAAAATAGCACACATGGAAATTTATACCAAGAAAAAGGGTATTTTTGAGGATTTATCCTCATCCAAATGGTATAAATAATGATTTATCCCCTGAAAAATTATACATGGTAGGATTTATTTCATGTGAAATAGTATATTAGCTAATTTGTCTAATTAAAATGGTAAAAGGCGAACTATCCCAATCCCAAGATTATACAAGGTTGATGAAACCTATCCTAATATGTGATGAATGTCATGGTGGGTAGCCATGACATATGTTTTATATGATTTTCTTAAGGTCTTATGAATCATTATTTATGATCTATGTTTTGTTAGGTATTATTTTCTTATTTATTTAAATTATACCAAAATGATATTCTTATACTCTTGTGTATCACCTATGTTGATCCTTTATGAGAGTCTAAGATTAAATATTGATTATATCCAAATTTCCATAGGTTATTAGGATGATTGTGACCTATGAGATTTCAAAAAGGAAGTCTAGAATGTTTTTATTATGTATAAATGTTCACATGTTCAGTAATATAAGTTTCCTTTATTACTGGTCCTCAATGAAACTAAACCAAATGGTTCTCTAATTTTTGTAAAATTATTGTGAGATATAATACTAATGTGAAATTTGGGAATGTTTATAATGTATATCCATAATTTGTATCAAATATAATTCTTAAAAGTATACCTTTTAGCATTGGGCCTTAGAGTTTGGGCATGGGGAACCATAGCTGGTATCAATGGATTGTTTAGTTATCTTAAAGGATAAATTTAGTTATTTTAGTATTAGGATGAGATAAAGTTACTGAGAAACCAACATATAAGACTTAGTATATGATAACATCCATTTTTTAAAGTAGATATTTTTTTTCATGGAAATGAAATTCTTATATAGATATTAAAAGTGTAGGTATGATATTACATAGAGATACATAATGGTAATAAACCAAAAACATAATATTTAAAATTAAATTGTTTTCCACATGGTGCATAAAAAAGAGATTTAACCGTAATTTTTTTTGACACTCCTATGAGATATGATATAGTTAATTTAAATTGTCTCAAATAAACAAATTTTAAGTATTTAAATATAATGTTAACTAATTAAGATAGGGAACCTAATAGAAAGAATTTACATAAATATAATAGGATTATATAATTAGTGTCATAGGTTAAACTGAAATTATAATATGTTAAAACTAAATATTTCGTAAGAAAATACATATTTTTACTGATGTTTTACTATTTATATTTTATATATTATCACTTACATTATTTTTAATATTGAGTAGAAATAGGATCATAAAAATAATGTTATGAAATGTATATATATATAAACTAATATATCTTATAATTGAAAGAGACAAAATAAATAAATAGTCGAGAGACTTAGTAGATACCTGTTATAATAGAAACTTTTAGCCTCCTAGTATTGCACAAGGAAGTGAGGTTTATATCTCAATAGAAATTAAATATTTGTACTCTTAGATATTTTTTAGTGAGTGATATTTTTCAATATTATTATAGTATATTCTAAAAAGTTATAATGATTTTGTGAACTATAGAAGGATTCTCTACACCAGTTTTCGTTAATGATTTGGAAAAATATATTTGATGGTATAAAAACATTGAAAAGTGATTTAATGAAATCATAATACTTTCGGGAAAAAATATTGGAGAAAAAATGATTTAGGTATTGATAAATCTTAGGTTTAATATATGATTTATGTATTGGTAATAAAGGGTTGATTTATTTTGAAAAAATTGTGTTAAAAAATATTAATAGCATTGGAATTGATTATTGATTTAATGAAATAGAGATCCGTGATAGATTTTATAATGTTTTTCTAATTTTTGATATTAAGATATATATTGACTAGAGTGTTCTTTTATGAACTTGTGGATAATATATTTGAGGTTTGAAGATAGGTGCACCTTTTAGAGGAATATATGATTTTGATGTAATATAATGGCTGAAAAATAAAATGGTTTTTGCGATCTTATGTTATAGAGAATATATGATTAACATATATAAATACTACAACATATGATTTTATGAATGATTTATGTTGTTTCAGGAATAATAAGTAACATGAAATAGATTTAGAGTGTATGGTAGATGTCATAGGATTAGTTATATCTAAATATATAATATGACCATAATTATATCACATATATTAATTAGTGTGTAATAATTAAAATTTTAAGGATTAAATTTATTTAAGGGGTGAAATGCAATGGCCTAGGATTTTTCAATATATTTTAAAATTAATACCATTTTCGAAAGCCTTATCCACACACTAAACTGAACTAAAATGATCCCTGGAATATTTATTATGAAATAAATATTTGAATAACAAAAAATATGGTGAAAAAAGATTATTATCAATTTGAAAAATCATACAAAATATGATTAAGATTAAAAAGTGTTTCAGAAAGTGATTTTTCAATTAAATATTTTTTTATATATTTTGAATTTTCATTAAAAAAATACATTTATAAATTTTATAATTTTAAAAATGAAAAATTTACCTCATTTTTGAATCCATCTTAAAAAATATCTTTCGATAATTTATATATGTTTTTTTCAAAAATAATTTTGTTAACTGAATTTTAAATAAATATTGATTCTGCTAATACCTTCACTTTTATAAAATTATCAAAATACAAGAATGGATTTTATTTTAAATAATTTATATATTAAAATATATTTATAAATTAAAATATATTATTTCAAAATACTATTCTAAAATTATTTAGTGCATGTTCCCCACTCTGTAAGCTAAAGTGGTATTTTACATTTGAAACTATTTTTATTAATATAAATAAAAATATTATTTTCATCACTTATATAAATTGAATCTATAATAATGGGTTACATATTTTTTATCAACATGATAATATTATGTTATAATTTAAATTTCATTTTAGGCTGTAAAAGAATTATTATTATTATTAATGAAAATAACCATGATAATGGTTGAATATTTTTTTTCAATTAATTGTTTCATTAATATTGTGTATTTTTTAATTATTCAAAAAAAATTAATCCCTTCCAAAAAATGAGTTTAATATATTTTTTAAACCTTTATATAAATATTTTTTCAATCATTTAATTTTTAATTAATTTTATTTATTATTAAAAAATCATATAAGTGATAAGAAATTTTTTCTACAAAATGGGTTGTTTATATATTAAATATTTTAATTTAAAAGTTAAATTTAAATAATTTATAAATTTATTTAGAATATAAGGATCAAAATTTTAGGTTAATAAAATAATTTCTTTAAAATGGCTACCTTATAAATTTAAAACAATATAAACAACTAGGGTAAACAATTGTTAAAAAGGTAAAAACAAAAATTTCTTTATTATATTAATCAAGTAGTTTAGGGCTTTAAAAATGATTAAAACATGTGAAGAAATGGGTGGTGTAGGCATGTTTAAAATTATTGAACCCATATAATCTATTATTTCTCACTTTTTTAACCTTTTAACCTCAAATATTTTCATTCCATTATTTAAAAATAATGGGTGCTCATAGATTATCCCTTATACACAGTTATAGAAGGGGGTCAATACCGCCCTATCAAAGTATCACATCCCCTTACAAATTTCTTTGAAAACTAACCCAATTTTCCTCTTCTAAAATTTCCTTACATGACTTAAAATCATTGGTCACTATAGGATAGTCGAATACCTTTATCTCTATCATGACACAACCTAGGTCATCCCTGATTCAGACAAGAAATCCATCCCGTGGGAAGGCCCGAAGGGTGTATAGATCCCCATAGGCCTGCGACAAGCACCTTGGAATCAATAAATTCCTCTGGGAATAATTTTTCCCACAATAAACCATTAAATAAGTAGCTCTAATATATAACAAAAACAAAAAATTCCAATAAAAATTCAGAAACTAATTTATGATGAACATTAGTAAATACGAGATTTAATCCAAAAAAGGGAAAAAAAATTAGTTGAGGCTAAAACAACCCATCTTTATGTGATATTATTTCCAACATCCCACCGTGTCACCACTAAATTCAAAAACCCTTCTAATATGGATACCCACAACCTTCATGAGAAACCTTTTCATTACATATACTGGATAAAATAATATCTAAACACACCTAAAGGTATATACATAGTTTGAGAAAAAACCCAAGATGGATCCAACCATGTGTTTATTTAGAATTATTTAATAAATAAACCAAATTTTCTCATTTAAATTTAAATCAAGACATGAAATACAATTTTTTGTAATTTAAAAAAATATTGAAATCCACAGATTCAAAGATTCTCATTAATCATTTTTAAATGAAACTACTTTTTTTTCAAATAATGTAAAAGTAAAAATTTCAAAATATGGAAACATGGATGCTATGTCATATAGTCTATTCATTCATGGTTAGATAGGATCCTCACATGTCTACAAAATTATGAAGATGTGAACAAAAATCCTTTAACCAATGGGCCTAGGGATTTCAAAACACCCCAATATATTAACCCTTTAAATATTTTTTTTTAATTTTAGTTTTAGCATAAATCAAATATATGTATCCAAAAACAATCCTATCATGATTACCCCATAATATATCAAAATAATAAATACTTTGGGATACCATATTCTAGAGACCACACTTATAGGATTGCACTTTCTTAATAATACCACACATAAATGATTTTTTAGTTCATAACTCCCCTATATGGAGGATTTCATTTCATAGTTGAAATCATTTCAGGGGTATATCACACATCAACAATCAAAATTATCAAACTCAAATTAAAACATGCTTTGAAATCATTTTTTTCCAAAATAAAAAGTAGGAAATATATTTTTAAAAATAAAAGAAATTCATCACATTTCAAGAATCATAAATCATGGCATTAAAAAATTTAGTAAACTAATTTGAAATAAAAAAGAAATCATTTTTCTTAAAAACAATTTTCATGAAACCATCGAACTCAAACACTTTTTATTCCCAATAACTAAATGTTTTCCATAATAAAATACTTGAAATGGTTCTTATATTGAAATAGAATACCATAAACCACAAAAACCATATTAATAAACTAATATTCAATAATACCTAAAAAATAGAGAAAAAATAAGCAACCCACCATGATATGTTTTGAAGAAACAGACAATTATAAACAGAGATATGAGATCTACCTTCATTTATCACAATGGCTATACATGAAAACCCATTTTATCATTATATAAAACATATATCTAGCCATGAAATCTCTAATATAATGATCCTTTCAAGAAAAAGAGTAGATATCTAGAATAATGATGAAGAAAAATGAAGAACAGACTCTTACCTTAAATTTCCTTGATTCAACACCTTTAGATCCATCACAATAAACCTTGAGAAGGGAATGGGTCTCCAAAATATCTTAGAGGAATCCATAAGTTTTATATTCAACTATTTTGAGAAATAATATTGTAAAAAATTGTATTTTTTAGTTAAAAATAAATTTATGATAAATTAGTTCTCATTGAGTGATTTTCCAACATGTTTCGGAAAACAATGTAACAACCATGAATCCATTTATAATTACTAGAAAAGATATATGATTTGGTGGAATGTTGTTAATAACTGTCTTCCAATAGCCTAAAACTTCACTATCTTAATCCACGGGATGCTTCATGGATTCCTAGAAATTTCGTATAGTTTCCCAAACTATACGCAAATAATGGAAATTTGAAAAACAACTACAAATTATCCCAAATATCAAACTGAACAACAAGAGAACAGTTTAAAAAATGAAATATATTCTAAAAAATTAATTTACATTCCTAAAAGTGACATTAGAATGTTAAATATCTCTTGACCATATCACTTCTTCTCAATATAAATTCAGGTATAGGGAGGATGATCGTATAAATTATAAGTCCATTTCTCCCTCATCATCAATTCAAGTTCCCATATATTATGAGTATCCATTATATGTTTCCAAAAAAATGGACCAATGGAATATATTTCCCATATGAATTCGTTTTTGGAAAATAAAAATACTAAATTGATCATTAGACTACTAAAATATCTAGTTCCATAATAAAGTCTTTCCACCGTAGAACTTGAGATGGATCTAGGTGATACATCTTAAGTTGATGCACATGTAAAACATCTTGTATAGAAGTCAACTGAGATGGTAAATAAAAATAATGGAACAACATTTTAATCCTTCAAAAGATCTCAAAGACCCATATATCAATTGGTTAACATAACCTATTTCCCAAGTCAATGTTGAACCAAATAAGGAGACTCATGAAAGTGCATAGTCGAGATAATTATATCATTGAGAGGGGGAAGGGTGAATCAATGATATCTTTTTCTTTTATGTTTTCTTTTCATATGAATTTTTTTCCTCCTATTAATTATTACATAACCTTTTGAAAACAATTCAAACAGACATCCATAGGAACACAAGAATTTATATGGTTCACTATTCAATAAGAATAGATATGTCCTTGGTATGGTTTGGAAACGATCCAATACCACACAATACAATAGAAAAAAATCCTTTTCTTGTGGAATAGAATGATTACAATATTTCCTTTCCCTCATGTAGCACTATGTAAACAATTCAATAGTGCGTGTTCTCCTTATATCAAAAATCAGGTAATACTATGTTTTTTGTTAAAATATTTTTTATAGTTCTTCTTTATCAACTTTCAAAAATATAAACTTTCCAAATAATTTTTCACTATCTTACCAATAATCTAATAAGAAAATCCTAGACATTGTCATAAAACTCAATCTGATTTCCCAGTCTTATTCAACTAGTCAGTTTCTCCCAGTATAATTTCTCAATACGAAAAAAATAATTGTCTTTATTTGAATACAGTTGAGGAAATTCTAAACACATTCATATATAGTCTGAAAATCCTTATATGATAATACATCCCAATAAAATGATTAGATAAATATGATGATTAGATTCATACGATGATCATGTGAATACATTGTAATCTTTTCTCTTCTCTTTTCAATATTTATCTGGCATGACTTCTTTAAGAAAAAACCCAGTCAAGAACCTCTTATTCTCTCCAGAGCTCCACCTTCTCTCTATATATCATGAACAGTAATTTTGTACATTAACTACAAGGTAATTTTTTCCCATTATACTCACCCAAAATATGTTTTGGATGGGATTCTAAAATTTTTTCCCACTCAACCAAATTTTATTATTTTCAATGTTTCCTTGAATTTTATATACATTTATGACATAGTCAATGCTTCCCAACTCTTCTTGATCATTCTTGAATATTCTAACAATTTCATCTCTTCTCCCATATTTATTTACAAACATCAGTCTGATTCTGATTCTCTATTACAATATGATTAATATAATTTCTTTATTATGTTGCTTTTCACTGAATAATGGAAAACAATCTTCTTAGAAATTCAAGTTCCACATTCCATCACTTTTGTATCTCCTTAAAACACTTAACAAACTCAATTCCAATTCCAATTATAATTTACATTATGATCTACCTCATTAGGATTAATAAAATGTAACATGATAGATTCTTCTTCATATATTCTCCCAACCCACTTGAATGATAAATAAAGTAATTCAATCCATTTAAAATTGTAGAATACACTGTTGATTAAACTCTGAAATTATTCTTCATATAGGCCACAACATAATTTTCCTTTTATTTTCAATCATCAGTACCAAAAAATTCTTCGTCCGATGATTATAATGGAATGTAGTGTCCAATGGACTGATATCTGCCTCTTCTTTCTATTCTGAATATGGTACCAATTAGTTATCCTGGTCAACCAATTATACATTTGACGAATACGATAAAACTATGAATACGATAGACCGGTTTTAGCTTCTTTGACTTCAAAAAATTATTTATTTTCTTTATTAGGATCACTTTCCCCATCCTTTAAACAAACATGCATCCGCAAAACTTGTTATGATGATCATGAGCCAAAAAAGATTTGGATTCACCATCATTAATCTTCACTAAAATTTCAGCAAGTTTCACGACTTCCTTCATGACTTTGAATACATTGAAGATTAGCATCAAAATCATCTGAAATTTAATGGAAATATTTGTTACTTCTCAATCAAAATCTATCATCAAATATCAGCAACAATATGATTGACATGATTACAATCAGACTAAATACAGTTTCCAACACCTTTTATCCCTTTTCTTTTATTAGGATTTCATTTGATGTTTTACAATGTAATTATTAATTATAAGAACTCCAAGATTAGAAAATCATATTCACATTTATATTGTCGTCATGCAAACTATGATTCAATCCATTATGTTCAAACCTTTTATTTTGGACTTAGGGGAGTCTGATCATCCTTTTCTTCCAGCAAGCTTCTCCTCAAAATGATTGACTTTCTTTAACATTGTGGGTTTGATTTCATGAATATGGTGTTCATTCAAATTTTAACCAAATAAAAAGTGAGAAGTTTATTATGTTCTTAGACTTCCTTTGAAAACAAAATAAAACACTCTTGAAAAAGACTTCTTCAACTTAAAAAACCTTATACAGCCACCTTGGCCCCTATAATATCTCCCTTTTCGATTTTTTTTCAACCAATATTCATAAATCACTGAACTTTGTAACATTATGTAATAGATTTATTATAAAAAATTATATTTCTACATGAGAAAACTCATTGTATAAAATAAGAATTATAGACAGTAAATCCATTTTGTTTAAAAGTAGTGATTATGAAAAAATCCTCATATTGTTTTCCTCATATTTTCATCCTTATCTTCTCTGCCTCATATTTTCATCAAATTCCCCAGAATACAAAAAAAAAATGTTGCCAATAACCACTCAAACAAATTTTTATAACAGTTTAAACACTTATAATGTTGGATTGATAGCTTACCCACTACTCCCCCTATTTAAATTCCTTAAAATGGATATATATACAAAACAATTACCCCCTTTGAAAACATTGTCAACATGTATGATGAGATATGGGACAAAAACACATTACTAAAACCTGATGAGAAAGATTTTGGATGCCCATGTTCAACCTCAATTTAGAAAATGCTTCCTTCAGTAAATGTTTTGTGAAAATGTCATAAACTTGATCTGATGTAGGAACATACTTTAGCTTCAATTAATCCTTCTTCACATTCTCTTTGATGAAAGGATATTTGATATCATTATGTTTTTAATGATACTGTTGTACTATATTCTTAGTAATATTGATTTCAATTTTCTTATTACAACCTAAGAGCAAGGGTATCTTCAATTCAACAAGTAATTCTTCAAACTAAGTCATCATCCATAGATGTTGGGTAGTGGCTTGATTAGTAGAAACATACTTATCTTTAGCTATATTAAGAGTTATCGAATTCTATTTCTTTGTATACCAACTAAAAAATTTAACTAGAAATAATACTCCACCAGGTGTGGATGTAATTATTAATGCTTCCTTCCCAATCAACATATGAATAACCAAATAAATCATTACATTATGAGATATCTAACATGGTTCCAAAATTTATTATCTCTTTGATGTATCTGAGAATTATTTTTCCAGAAAGTAAATGTGATTCTTTAGGTCATTATAAAACCATTCAAATAATTTAATAACATAAAAAATGTCGGGTTTTGAGATAATAAGATATAAAAAATAACCTATAAACTTTTGGAATTATTTCTAATCAAATTTCCTACCTTCTCCATCCTTAGACAACTTTTTTCCCACTATATTTTGTATGGAAATAGTTTTTGTTCTTTCCATACCAAACATGTTATGAAGTTCTTTAACATTCTTTTTTTAGAAATATTTTTTTTTTCGTCTGTTGTAAAATATGTAACCCAAGAATGTATTTCCTTTCCTCATACACAGACATTCCAAATAACTGTTTCATTTATTTAGATAAACCTTCACAAGAACTTTCATCATTCCCAAAAAATATTATATCATCAACATAAACAATTACTATGAGAGAATACTCCTAAATTTCTTTGATGTAATTATTACTATGAACTCTTCCATTCTTAAAACTCATCTTCCTTAAGTAAGTATCCAATTTTTAATACCATTCCCTTGGAGATATTTTCATCCCATATAAGGATTTATTTAATCTTCACAAATAAAATTCTTCTTTCCCAACAATAAAGCCACATTTTTTTCGATATAAATCTCCTTATTAATATCCCCATTGAAAATACATACTTTACATCTATTTGTATGATTTTGTAACTTCGTTGTTCATTAATTACAATAAAAATTCTAATTTTTTGTATCATTTACATTGGAGAAAAAGTTTCATAAAAAATTCGTTTAATTTGTGAGTTCCCTTTTCATACTAATATTGCTTTGTTTCTTATCAAATCACCTTCGTCATTCAACTTGTTCCAAAAAACCGACATTATACCAATAATATTTTTTTTATCTGGCAGGGGTTCAAGTTCCCATGTATAATTAATTTCTATATTATATAGCTCTTAATTTATGTAATGAACCCATTATAGATACTCAAAAGATTATTTCACATTATTTGGAACAACTTTTGAATTCAAAGAAGTATGTGTAATATAATTTTTTGTTCTTATTGTTTGAACATTTTGATGTTGATCACCAATAATGTTCTAAGTTTCCACTTGATTCCTAATATTAGGAGGGTATTTTCGAGATTATTCCCCATCATTGGAAATAACTGATTCTGATTCCTCTTATTGAGAAGGATTACAGTTGTCTGTATCCTTATTAGAAATGTTATAAAAATTTCCTTACCATGCTCATATTCCTTATCAGTCCAAGTATGTTTATCCTCCCCATGTTTTTAAATAACTTCCACATCAATAGAATCTACAATTATTCTTATTTATTTATTGATGAATATGTATCCTCTTCCTTATAGAAAATAACCAAGGAAGGTTCAATCTTCACCTTTCTTCTCAAACATTATATGGTTTCCACCTTTCTTCTCTATAATGCATGGACTCCTGAAATATCTTAAGTACATTAAAGATGGAGTTTTATCATAATTTTTTATAAGGAGTCACATTTTAATATGGAATATATAAATATTGGTTTTGAATGTATATAGAAATAGTCATGGATTTCCTCTAATAGTAGCGAGAAAGACTATGTTCAGGTAACATAGTTCTCCCCATTTCCACCACAGTTCAATTCATTATTTCAGCAACCCCATTTTGTTGAGGAGTGTATAGGGAAGTATACTCATTCCGGATTCCAAGATTATATATATAAGTTTCAAATTATTCATTCTTATACTCACTACCATTATTAGTTCTCAACTTCTTCACTAAGTACTCACATTCCTTATTATCTTTTCTCTTGAAACATTTAAACAAATTTAGACCATCTGAATTATGATTCATATACATAAAACAAGTAACGTGAGTAAAATAATCAATTAAAGTGATGCATTACTTATCTTAACTTTTTGATTGCTTTCGCATTGTCCCATAAATATTATAATAAATATGTTATATGGGTTATTCTAATCAAATCTATACTTTCTTATGCACTGAGTTTGTAATTTTTTCCTTCTGAAAAAAAGTGCAACAAAAATCTATTCTTTATAGAAAATAAAGAATGTCTTGGACACAATCTCTCTTTGATAACTTTATCATGTTTATATGAAAAAATTTGTCCCATTATTTTATGTCACAATAGATTCTATTCCACCATAATCTAGTAACAAGGGTTTTTTATTTCACCAATTTGAATTATGTTTCCTTTTATACAATGACCTCTTGTAACAATCATTTCATCTTTCTAATTTTTTTACAAAAAACCCATATTTTATAAAATTATCTTTGTTACGCTCCTGAAAAAGTTTTTAAACACTTATCAGGTTGTGTTTCATCCCAAAAACATATAAATATTTCTTGGATTTTGTCTTTTCTTTTCGAATAACCGCTAAACCATGACCTTTGATTCTTAATGATTCATCATTTACAAATTTTAATCTTCCTTATTTGATTTCATTCATATTATTCAATAACATTATGTCTACTATCATATGAAAAGAACACTCACTATCAAGAATCCAAGGAATTTCTCCTTTTATAGCTTTAAGAGCTGTTTGAACAACAAGATGCTTTTCTTTTTTATTTTCTTTCATCACTTCCATATTTTTATAATTGAGAAGAAAATTTTGTTGTGCCTCTAACAAAACAAGTCATCCTTTTACATGTTTTGTATTTCACTCACATCTTTAAAAAAATAGTTTCCAAAGGAAGGAATTTTTTTTCAAATTTCACATCATCCTTCACATATTTATTTCAATCATCCTTTTCAGACATAATATATTGGAATAATTGACTCCCCCTCACACTATTCCTTCCATAACCTATGGAATAATTGTATTGTTTTTGGTTGAACAAACATATATTTTCCATATATCTGAATCCACTACAATACCATTAGTAGCCATAGAATGATTATTTTCATCTAAAACATCCATATAGACTAGAGTTGTGAACATGATTCATAGTAAGCTTCTTGTCTTTCTTATCTGAACCACCATCCCTTCTGTTATCATTTAGAATATTATTTTTCAGATCAGTTTTATTTTTATCTTTATTAGAAATAGAATTATTAGAAACTTTTTTAAATTCAATTTTTTTTGAAAAAATTTCAATCATAAGGTTTTTAGAAACATCTAAATTATACACTTTGTTAATATTTGACACATATATATCTTTTCTACCTTACTAATTTTCAAGAACAATTCCTTATTTTTTATCAACCATTGAAGGGTAATTTAGTTGATCATTCTTAGGTTTCTTCTTATGATAACTTTCACCAACTTCAGAGATAGGGTTTTGTTAAAGATGAACCTTTATATTCATATTTAAAATGTTTTTATTGAAAAATTTCCAACTCTTCTTCATTTTCCTTTAACATCACTTTCATATGTTCATTACAATTAATTTCTTCCTCAAGAGATATATCCAAATATTCATTCTCCACCAGCATCTTGTTATTCTTATCTAAAAAAAATTCCTCAATTTTTTTAGAAAGATTAATCTTCCAATATCTTTTTTTGATTTTAAAGCATTTCCATAATTCTCAAACATCCTTTCAACTCTTCTTCCAAATGAAATTCAATTTGAGTTTCTTCTTCATCATAACTTCTACTTCACAATTCTTCATCATTCACTATTGCAATAATTGTATACTCACCAACATGCTCAGTATAATTTTAAGATCCATCTTCACTAACTTCTTATTCATTATATTTTGATAAAAAAATCCTTCTTTTTTATTTGAATAACTTCTTATATTTCCCTATAGTAAATGATTTACCATTATAACCATGTTTCTTCTATGATCTTTCTGACCTTTTTTATTATTCATCACTATCATCATCCTTCTTTCTTTGTGGAATTTTTTTGGCAATGGTCCTAATGACTCCATATTAAAAACATTTCAAAGGAATTTTCCCTTTGTATTTATCTGTACCTATTCTCACATTTTCAGAAAACAGGTATAAAATATCATCATGATTTTTACTTACTTCATTTTCAGAATCAGAATCACTATTTTGTTCTTTAATAAGAATATTCTATGACTTTTTTTCTTGTCCACCATAAAAGATAGTTCTCTATAAACTTTTGTTTTAATTTTCATAGATTTCTCCCTTATTATTTCATAAGATATTTTAATGCTTTGAAAATCATCTAGAGACAATGTTTCAGGACTTCTATCCTCCAAGGAAGAAAATTTAACATCAAAATTATCAGGAAGGATTATCAATATCTTTTCAAGAACTTTATAATATTCAATCTTCTCACCAAGACATATGATAGTGTTGACAAGGTAATTTACACTTTTAATGAAGTTTCCAAAAGATTCATACTCACCCATTTTCTAATATTCATACGTCAAAATCCAGATTTTTAATTTTTTTCCCTACCTTTTTTGTTTCATTCATATATATTTTTCATCTTTTCCTATATATATTTGGTTATGGGAACACCTTTCACCCTTATAAATTCACTTTCAAAAAGTGAGGATAATAAATAATTATTTTCCCTTCTGTTATTCTAAATATTCTTCTTATCAATTCATTTAATAAGAACTTTCCTATCAATAAGAGGAACCCATTTGTTACATCTTTAAGAACATCATATCCAACAAACATAAGATAAGGAAACATTCTATCTTTCTTGATATGATAGTTCATACCATAAAAACTAAGATACCATTACTATTGACACAATTAAAATTCTCCAAAAACCACTCTTCAAAACATCAGCAAAAAATGATGCGAACCTTCACTCTGATACCAGTTGAAAGTGCCATGTCAGGATAATTATATCACTGATGGGGTGGGGGTGAATTAGTGATATCTTTTTCTTTTATGTTTCCTTAGTTATGACAAAAATTAGCCTCCTATTAAATATTACTTTACCTACTAAAATTAATTCAAACACAAATCCATATGAACATAATAGTTTTTGGTGGAATACAATGAGTAGGATATTCCCTTTAAATCGTGTAGCACTGTGTAAATAATTAAATAATGTGTGTTCTGCTTCGAGAAAAAATGATGTAATGATTTTTTTTCAGAAAACTTTTTATTTTGAATCTTTAT
Organism: Viscum album; assembly: GCA_963277665.1. Lineage (NCBI taxonomy): Eukaryota > Viridiplantae > Streptophyta > Magnoliopsida > Santalales > Viscaceae > Viscum > Viscum album. The sequence continues at coordinate 768,037,636 of OY728137.1, forward strand.
CAAAATTAACAAATATAAAATTTCCAAGAAATTATTCAAATTATTACACTAAAGTTGGTAAGAACTTCCTATACTTTGTAATAAAACTTAGTCTGATCCCCAGTCCAATTATCCAAGTCCAATTATACCAATCTGACTGCTCTATACAAAAAAATTTCTCTATCTAAATATTGTTTAGAAAATTATGAACATTTTATTCCTCAATATAGAAATCCTAATACGATAATCTAGCCTAATGAGATGATTAGATGAATACAATGATCAACTGAATATGTTGCAATATTATCTCTTCTCCTTTCACTTATGTCCAACATGACTTCTTAAAGATAAACCCTATTCAGATCCTCTTATTCTCTCTAAATCTCCGAATTATCTATACTTATTAGGAATAATACATTCATCTATTAAGTACAATGTACTTTTAGGCTTTTATACTTTCCCATAATATGGTTTGGGTGGGAATCTAAATTTTTTTCCTACTCAACCAAATTTTCTAAATTTTCTTGTTTCCCTGAATTTTGGATACATTTATGACATCATGAACGCTTCTCAACTCTTCTTGATACTTCTAGAATCTTTTGAAAACATTAGAAATTCTTATTAATTTATTTAAAAAAATCATTTCGATTCTAATTCTTCCATTATGATTTGACCAATAAAATTTCTTCATTACATTTCTCTACCCTAAATGAATAAAACAAAACATCTTATTTGAGTTTCATGTTCCACATTTCCAAACCTTTTTTATCTCTTTCAAAATATTAAAAAACTCAACACAAATTTCAATTTTTATTTTCATTAAGATCAACCTAATTATGAGGAATACAAATATAACACAACATATTCTTCTTCAACCCTTCAATTGACCCACTTGAATGAAAAAAAAATTAATCCATTTAAAACGGTTGAATACACTATTGATTAAAATATGGAATTTTTCTTTATATTGGTCATCAAATACATTTCCTATTCTTTCCATTCAACAATACCAAAAAATGTTCCTCTAATGATTGTAATGGAATAAAGAGCCATTTGGACCATTAACAACATATTTTTCCCTTCTAAATACAATAAAAATGAATTTTCCTACTCAACTAATTCTGACTTTGAAAAATATGATGACACACTAAATATGATGGACTAGTTTCACCAAATTTTACATTAGTAACTTCATTATTTTCATCATTATTATCATTCTTCTTAGCCTTTAAATAAATATGCATATGGAAAACTCATTGTGATGATCTTGAGACTATGATGCTTTTGATTCACTATCTTTCATCTTCTTTAAACTTCTATCAAGTATCATGACTTCCTTCGTGAATTTAAATACGTTGGAGGTCAGCTTCAGCATCACCTAACATTCAATAAAAAGTATGATGACTTCCCAAACAACATATTTTCTTCATTCTCAACCAGAATATGATAGAAATGATTATGATTAGACTGAATTCAGTCTCCGACACCTTTTCTCTACATTTATTTTATTAATATTACATCATATGTTATACAAAATAATTATGATTTTTGAGAACATGATTATCAGAAATGTATCATCACATTTATATCGTAGTCATACAAAATCTGGTTTTCCCCATTATGAACAAACCTTTCATTCTGGACTAAGGGTGAGTCTGATCATCCTTTTCTTCCACTAAGATTCCCCTCAAAATGATGGACATTCTTAGACATTGTGGGTCTGATTTCATGAATATGATTGTTAGTTTTGTTTTGACCAAGTAAAAAGTTAGTTGATTTCTTATCCTTACAGACTTACTTTGAAAATAAAAGACAATGCTCTTGAAAAAAAACATCTTGATCTTCTAGAAACCTTCTCCATCCACCTTGGTCCAAAAAAAATAATAAAGAACACATGGTCACCTAATAAAAATTATATAGGATGACACCAAAAATTTTCTTCATGTTTATACCAAATTTGATCCATCACCAGTCATTGATAATTAATCTGAATCTTTAACAATATCTCCTGAATAGTATATGGTTCCCAAAGATAAATATAGTGAACATCCGACCAATAATTATGTGATTTACCCCAACTAACATACAAATCCTCTGAGATATTAATTTTTATGAATGGATCATAACTATTTTTATAAGAAAACCTAATAAGTCACAATTGGATTTAAAAAGATCCAATACAATCTATGACTCAAGTATGATATATATCGTATAAAATAAAAACTTCCCCTACCATATTTCTATATGTCTGAGGATGGTATGCAGTACTCAATTTATCTTTAGAAACCATCACCTCCTTGAGGAATTTCCTATATTGATAGGTAAAAAATGTCCACTATCCATATTAATATCACATGGAACTCCATGAAACATCATGATCTACTAAACATACCACATTCCAAAATCCAAATCCATGGTGGGGTCTTATATAACATGGAAAATAACCATCTTCGTTAGTCAATCAGTCACTATGCTTATGATATTATTCTCTCATGGAGAACATGGTAATACAATTATAAAATCCCTAGGTACCTCATACCATTTCCAAAAAACTAGCAATAGATTAAGAAGTAAAACTAAAGAGTTTTAGTGCGATTTTTAATCTACGAATGGTATAACAACATGACACAAAATCAGTTATGTCATTTTTGAATTCAGGAAAAAAAAATGTTCCTTCATGTCATAGAAATTATTCATTGAACCTGGATGAAAAGTCCAATGAGAAAACTGAAACCATTATACCATATCCATCCTCATAAATTATGGAACAACATAACACTTCATAAAAAATAGAATGCATTTTTGGGTACTATACCACTATGAAATTGTCTCCCCACCATATAATTAGTTTATGATACTCTTGAACTCTTCATCCCATAATTTATTCTATAAAATTAACTTGGGAAGATTTGATATAAAATGGGAACTATCCAAAATCATATCAATCACTTCCATCATGATATTTATGTGAATTTGAGCAAGTAGTACCATGAAATTACATTAATCATTCAATTTCATCACATCAGGTCTAGGAACCATTCTACTTAGAGTTTTGGGATTAAAATTCTCCTTTCTCAGGGCATAGGTGATATCGAAGTTGAAAGACTAAAGATTCTACACCAATCACCTCTCTATATGGTTCAAGTACATCTATTAAAGTATTTAACATGAGTTATTATTACCATAATAAAGTGTTAACCTTTCCCCGTAAAGGTAATGTTTTCGACTCTTGAGGGAATATGTAACTATTTTTAGTTATAAATAATGTTAGGGAAAATTATTCTTTTGTGGATGAATTTAGAATAAACCGTATTCCACATAATTATATTCTTAAATAAGATCATAGCATGATCCAACAACTTGAGAATCCTAATGCACCATATATGAATTTTGGGATTCTATAAAAATATGAATATATATTGATGTCAGATGTCACTACAATTCATCAAATGAATTATGTGTTGTGTATTTAAATATCATAGGTAGTTTTGAATGATCAAAATCAAAAATTTATTTTTGTAACAATTTCCTTTTATATTGTTTTGTATTGATAATTTAGAAAAAAATTCATTGAGTTTTTGAGAGAGTTTGAGGGATCAAGAGGTGGATAGAGGAAATTTTGGATCCCCTTAATAGTAGGTTCCAGTGGATTTCCAATATATTCCATGTGATGGATGGTGTTTCATTTATAGAACACATATTATGTCTTGGTTTCACTAGCTAGTTGATGAAACCCACTATCTAACACGTTTCACCTAGACAAATTGAATTTCTAAAAATTAGATTTGGAACCCACATGCTTGAACTCATCATAAAAGGACTCTATTCAACCATAATTGTTTATAGAGCCCTCTTAGACCACATATAAGTATAATAATACACTAAAAAGGGTTCCTAGAAGGATATGGGTACTAGGTTAATCATTATTGAGCACATTGTTCTTCCTTTTTTCATTATCAAGCTCTCTTACATAGTTTTATCTCTAACACCCATTATTTCTTATTGTAAACCTATTGTGGTATAGAGAGTGTTCTACATCAGGATCATATATAGAAATTATATCTTTTTTCATTTGGTTCATACATGGTCCTAAATAAATGGAGGATTTGGAACTTTTATGGATTTAAAGAGTGGGGTAATTGGGTACTTAGCCATAACCATGAAGAGGCTTGCAGTGTTTGGGTTTTCATGGTGAAACCTCAAAACACCAAGTGCCTTAAATCATGTAAGAGATCTATTCCTACATATTAAAAAATAAATGTTTTGGGTTTTTTTCTATGCCCTTTTAATATAATTGTTTGAACCAAATACACCAAAGGATTCTTGAGGGGAGAAGACGTCGGTATCCATTGTGGTTTATTTCAAAACCATATTAAAAATTAATTTCATTAAAATATACATTTATATTTCCACTATACTATATATATAATTTAAATTTAGTTATATCCTTATTTTATTTTATCCATAAAAAATATATTAAACATTCTAAAATGTGTTTAAAGGAATTTCACCCCCTTTATTCCATCATTACTTGGACAAAAATTTTATATCATACCGAAACATTTTATTTTCAAAAGCCGTATATTATTAATGTAATGATAAATTAAGGATCACCTCAATATATAATTTAAAACCATATTCAAATATAAACATTATGGTAAAATCCCCATACATTGATAGAACTAACTATTGTTATAAGAAAACTCAAATGTTTAGATTTATTAGAAGTATTGGATATCTCATTTGGAGAATTGTAATGATGTTTTCACCCCTCTAAAGAAATATAATATAAATGGGCCCTCATTGTTATAACATCATTCAATTTTGATAGGTGTGAAATGAATTCCCTACATTTTGGGATAGATATAATTTAATTCTGTATATTATCCACATGTAAAATGGATCATGAAATTTTGATGTAATTAGATATTACCCATGAGGGTACTAATAAACTAAAAGATATTAGGCTTCATATCTACTACCATGTTTATGAAAGCATAAGTATGCATCATAACAGGTATATAACATAAATACTTACTCATTTCACATATATTTGTAATGGAAGGAAATATTTAGGTGATGGTCTTTCAATTGATATTCTTATGAAGAAAATCCTTTTAGTATTTCAATATTCTTAGTCACTAAATGTAAAAACAAAAAAAGAGGTAATGGAAATTAAAAACATTCCAGTTGAATAACTCATAGGGTTTCTCAAGACCTATGAGATTAAAGTGAAAATAGAAGTGTAAAAGTAATGCAAGGAGTTATAGGTGAAGAAGACCATTTCATTAAAATGAAAAAAAACAAAAATCTCCCAAAATTAAGGAGTATAATTCTCATAATGATAAGGAGAATAAAAATTTAATCTAGAAAATAAAGCCTAAAAATTTTGATAAGAATGAGAATCCAAAAAAATAAGAGGTAATATGTTATGAAGATAATAATATTTTCCAAATAAAGGTGGAGTGTCCGAATATCAAAGAGAAGTCAAAAAAATATGAATACAAGGATGTTAAGGTTTCAGTATATAGTGTGAGTGATGAATCCCTATCATCTTCTGAATGAAGCATTGAAAGCCCCAAGTTCCTCATGTATATCATTATGGTAAAAATAAATGTAAATTATTCAGAAACTTTTTACTTTTTGATCACTTAAATTATAATGATATAAGGTAATGAAAAGATTAACTTCAAGATGACATTTTTGAAATCATCTCTATGTTAAAAGAAAATAAAAATAAATACAATTTTTTTGGAAATGGGATGGGTTATTTATTAAAATAAAATGATAATTTTAATGGGGAAATAAAATGAAAAAAAGCATTTCATCTCAGAAAATCTTGAACATCAAAATATAATATTTGTGGCTTTGTTGATGGAAAATGGATTTCTAAAAAATGATTTAGATATAGATAAGGTCACAAAGGGTTTTTCTAAAGGCTCATTCCAAAATCAGAGTATTATATTATATGATAAAAGACATAAAAATTATCATGAAATATTTACCCATGTTGAGAAAAAATTATATTTTAAGTTGGGATTCCAAAGACATAGGAATGGAACTTATGGGTTTGGTTTTTAATAAATTCTAGATCCTCAAAAATTATTACATATTTTGTAAAATGATCCACTGAATATAAATTTTTATGCTACTACCAAAACTATTCATCTAATTTATGATTTTTATTAAAATAATTACAACTATGGATGACCTAAATCCATTAATCATTCCTCAAACAATTACACCGTAAAACCCTTTTAAAATCAATTATGGGTTCAAAAATCCCTATTGGATCACATTTTTTAACCTTTTGTTTAATACAATCACTACTCTATTTAGATTGTGTTTTAGTATAAATTATTCAAAATAAATTCTCAAGGAGGTACATGGTATATAGATTACAGGTCATTAGGGAATATATGTAAGGATAACATCGAATTCAACAACCATGAATAGCATGACCATGGGCATGTCATGTTTTAAAAAACACTTTGAGTAAGATCATTAGTATAGGTTCTATTGGATTTCTAAAAAATTAATTTTTAAAATTAATTTTATAAGTTAATGGTTTCAATAATAATTTTCTTATCATTAATAAATTATGATATAAGGGTTTAAAAGTTTCATATGAAAATGATGTTTACAATGTTTTGATACTAATTGAATGATTTTATTTTCACATTCCTTATTTAAACATGTTTCTTTTGTGAATTAGAAATCCATTTCAATAAAAAATATAAAATTCTTAACATTACAATTCATTTACTCAAGGAAATCACATAGACATATTGCTCATTATAACTCAAACTAAACAGTTAATCATTCCCAAAAACCTCAAGTATTCTATTATAAAAAACATTATTTCAAAGATTACCTTGTGTATCAACCATTCCAACTTTATAAAAAAAACAAGTCACCCATTGAATTATTAAATGTATGTATCAACCACTAAATCCCTTAAAGTTATACACCTATATCTTTTTGCAATGACCCAAGCGTCTACTATAGGAGATAAATTACACTTATTTTTAATTTTCAGTGATCATAAAATATAAAATCGGGTTTATTTATAAGTACATAAAAGTGAGGTATGAAAAGTCATCATTAAATATACCAATGTTAATTAAAATGAAAAAGGATGATGATTATTTTATTTCAGAATAATCATGGTGGAGAGTTTAAAAATAAGTATTCTTTTCTGATTTTGTTGTTTCATATGGTTATGACCATTACCTTTTATCTACATAAATTCCCCATTAATGTCGGGTTCATGGAAAAAAGAATCAAACTTTGCAAGAAAATTCATGAGTTCTCATCTTTGAATTTAAAATCCCAAAATATTTTCTTGCTGAAAAGGTCAATACTTCATGTTATTCTGTTAATCGTATACTTGAATGGATCATTATTTAAAGGAACCTATATGATATTTGGAATGATAAAACCCCCATGTTTGGTTAGTTTTCAAAATATGGTTTAACTTTTTTAATTATTAATACCAAATATAATATAGGTATATTTTTCCTTAAAGAAGATGAGGGTGTCTTTATTAGGTATTCTTACTAATTTAATGCTTAATAGGCCTTCAATAATATTATAAAAACCATTAAAGTTTCAATTCACATCAAATTTGATGATAATTTTCCCAAACATGATCAGTAAATTGATGATGCAGGCAAAAATATTGACAATTTTGGTTTAAATGAACCTCAACGTCATAATGATATTTATTCAAAAAAAATAACCTAACAATTTAACCAAGGAATGGATCAAAACTGATTTCCATTATCTATAACAATTTATCATAACTTTTCAAGATGATACTCATACTAGGAGGGTTGTTTTAAATGGTATAGAACATCATTATTTTTTATCACACCCAGAGCCCCAAAATCAAATGAATTCTATTAATTATGGACATTGGATTCTTTCTATGTTATAGGATTTAAAATAATTTACCTAAAATAACGATTGTATTCTTTGGTAAAGTTCTAATAATCATCTAGTAATTGGAAAAATATGGACTTTTGGAATAAATTTGATAAGAAATGTAAGATCACATGTAACCAATTCTTAATTGCAACTAAATTCTATAACCAAAAAGAAGGTATTGATTACCGTGAGACCTTCCCATTGGTCACTCAGATATAATACATAAGGAGCTTATTGGTATTCTAATTTCCTTAAAATTTAAATATTTTTCAAATTGATTTTAAAAGTTCATTTCAAAATGGTTTTGTCTCTAAAAAGGTTTTTGTTGATGAAGCCCCTGGATTTAAAGAATTAAAATTTAGACTTCTTGATTTAAATATGTCCAATGACCTTTGTGTTTTAGAAAAACCCTTAATGTTTGGTATTAAAGGTTGACTAAATTTATCATGATTTTTTTTTGAAATGTGTAAATAGAATTTCACCTTGACTTTAAAGAATCATTCGAAAGATCATAATTTTTTTTCAAATTAACGCTCAATATGATATTTTGGTTAAACTATAGAATATCATAACAATTAATTTATTTTATTTAATGACTAAATACTTTCAAATGAGTTTTATGGAAGAACAAAAAATATTCTTTGGTTTTCGAATTTAAAAATGTTTCGGTGGAAATTTTCATAACCAAATAAAATAAACAAATTTTTTTTAATGGATTAATTTATGGATTAATTTATGGAGATTTGTAATAAAATGAGTACATTTTTTAAGATTACCTTGGATGAAGTTGTTAAACTAGTGGGAAATAATATTTACAGATGTATGATTTGGAGTCTTCTCCATCTTACCCCGACCCAGAAAGGAATCATGTTATGTGTTTGAAATTATGACCATTTTCAAGATAAACTAATGGAATCTTATCTGAGATATGTAAAATATATAATTAATTATATTAAAGAAACTAAATAAAAATTTTAATTTTACAAAAAAGAATATAATTTTTACATGCAAATTTTTTCTATTTGTATTATTGTGGGATCTCACTAGATATGAAGAGTACAAGTGGGAATTTCCATTTTCAAGGAAAATAACTTGTCTCATGAAGTAGTAGTAAGAAAATTTTTGTTTATATTTATAAAATTAAAGTAAAATATATTTCTAAAAGGGGTTATTATGAACAAATCATTTTGATGAAACATTCCCCTCATGATTAAGGATTAAATTATGATAAAGTGTAAATAAAATTTGATAAAACAACTACAATTTCTATTTCTAAAAATTCCATTTATCACCCTCTAAAAATGACATTGACCTTAGAAATGATATTCAAATAGAAAATCACCAAAAAGTGGATATCATGATTTATTTTATTTTCACTAATCTTAAAATGGTGAATATATTTACTAAACTACTTACGGTTGAATATTTTAATTTTATTAAGGGGGATTTCAAAATGACAATCTTATAATTTAATCTTCATAATTATATTGAGTAAAATATTAATTATTTTTAAACATGAATTTTGTTGGAATAATTATATTTATATATATCTAAAATTGGTTGATTTACCTGTTTCACCCTATTACATGATATTTTTTTTGTTATCTACTTTTTATTTAACTCTTGAATCACATGTTTTAAGGAAGATCCTCATAATTTTTAAAATTTATACACAATTATTGGGGAGTCAACCCTTATTACTAAAATTTTCTACAAGAGAGGATTATTTCTAGGTTTTATTTTATTTTTTTGAAATTAAAAGATCCGTATTTGAGAAAAGGAACATGTGGTATACATTTCAATGTTTTTAAAATATTTCTTTTCAAATATCAAAGTTTTTATTATTCGATTTATGTTTTTAAAATGTATTTTTTTGGTAATATAGCTCTTATATTTCCTAAAAAAATATGGTTTCTCACACTCTTTAAAGAACACTGATGATGGTTTGAAAAATATTAGATATTGTTTTTTATCAAGTAAAATTTCTTATTTATCTATCACAATCCCCTGAGATAATTAATATTAATCAAGAAAAGTAATTTGGAGAATAATAAATGACATCACATAAATATTCATATCCATGGTTTTATAACATTAAATGGGGATGTGGTTTTTGATATTATGATGAAAGGGGATACTTTTTGAAATTATGAATTATGAAAACATTTTGATTCATTATTTTTGATAATTAAAAATGAGAAGAAAATATTGAAAGCAAAATTAAAAAAACTACATTGATTTATTTTTAAAGGATAATTGGGGAAATTTTTTCATTTTATGTTATGTTTAAACTTAAATAATTTGTTGTATAATTTATTTTTTTGGATGAATTTAATTATTCCAAAATTTGTATTATTAATATCATGAGTGTTGGTGACCATAGAATGATGAATAATATTTTGTACTTAACTCTCTTGGGTAGATTTAAATATACAAAAAATAATTTTGTCATTTGAATAGTTTCCTTTGATGGAATTTAGAATTTAGAATTTTGATATTTTTTCATGGATTATCAAGATTAGTTGGATTGATCAATAGGAGGAAAGAGGATATTTTTTGATCCTTATACTAGTAGGTGTCAGTAGATAACTGGTGGGTACCACTAGATGGCTGGTGGAAACTAGAAAAACCACTTTTCCTATCTTTGTTCCACAAACGAGCATCTAGGGTCCATAGAGAACCACGGTTCGGTCCATGTTTCACTAGTTGGCTGGTAAAACCTGAACTTATTAAATTTCAAAATACTAGAGACAATCCAACATTATTTTAAATGACGCAAATGATCTCTATTAAACCATCATAGATTCTTAAACCCTCCCAGACACCTTGAATGGTATAAATACAATCTAAAATAATTACACACCAAAAAGTGCATGGAAGGATAATTTTAATTGGAGTATAGTTTTTGAGCTCATTTTCCTTCATTTTATCATTCACATGGTCTCTTGTGTTCTTGTATATCTACCACAGATTTTATTCTTTTTGTTAATCTAATTGCGGGTGTGGAGAGTGTGAAAATTTTAGATTATATAAAGAAAATATATATTTTTTATTTATTTTAGTTTTTTATTTATCCTAAAGGAAAGGGTGGATTTTGTTATTTATTTTACTTAAAGAAAAGATTCATTTGGTTTATAGCCACAACCATTAAAATGATATAAATGTTTTGTATTTCTTGGTACACACACTGAATAATATGTGTCTTAGAGCTTGTATAAGGTTACTCTCTCTGACCGCTAAAATGAAAGGTTCACGTTTCTTTCTACAACCATTGAAAAGAAAGGTTTAATAAAGATACACTAAAGGTTATTTGATGGAATTGGAGATAGGTATCCCTTGTGGACTATTTTCCAACTCTGTTTCCCATTTTTGATGACTTATATTTTTATTTTATGTTTTATAGCACTATATCTATTTTGAAATTATTTATATTTTTATTTTATATAATTACATCAATTTTAGTTTAAATTCATATAACTATTTAAAAAATAAAATACACCCCACTCTTTCCATACTAACCTAGACCAACAGTAAGGAATTAGGATCCTATATAGAATTCAACTTTTAATAGTAAGAGTAGTCAAAAGTGGTGTGAGCTTTGAAAATTACTTTACAAAATTATGATAATATAAGGAAAACACCATGAAGATTTAAAAATCTATGTTGTTCTATAGATCCTTCCACGATAAGAAAGATTTTACAATATTAGGATCAATAGAGATGTTGTGTTCCAGAACCTCATTTACTACAAACCTAACTTCCCAAATCTAGAAATGAAATTTTAAGAACATAGAATAAAGATAGTTATTCATAGAGAATCTTAAAATTGGCTTCAACTGATGCTCTTTCCCATATTCAATACTTTAGTAAACTAGAATGTAATCCATGAACACCAAGAAAAATAAATCAATGTATATGTGGAAAGTTTTATTCATAAGGGTCATGAAAATCATATTATAATTAGTTAGTCTAAAAGGAAAAAAACAATATTCCAAGTGGACACATATTCTCTTGAAGGTTGTCATTACAACATCTAACTCATTAACTCATAGTTGATGATCTCAAAATCGATAGTCAATTTTTGAGAAATACTGTAATCATTAAAATTAATAAAAAATAATTGATACACAGAAAGAGATAATTAATCTTAATCATTACCTTGATGAGATTCTAGTAATTGGCACAGTAATAAAGAGTCCCAATAAATTTCTTAGCAAAATTAATCCGAGACTCCCTGGTTGACACACTCGGGTGAATGGAGCATTTATCATTGAAGTCATCCAACTAAATCATTATGCACTTCAACTTAGCTAGTGACATTTATTAGGAAGTATTATATATCAGCTTATTTATCTAGGAATAATCAATTGATAATTACACTTTACTATGTAGTTATAGACTATAAAATGCTTAAATTTTAAAAGAATAAAATTAATTTTTTTATAGAGGAATTAAAAAAATGGTGAGTTTTCCTACATTACACACAAAATAGATTTTATCATTCCTTACATGTAATAATGCATTTCTTTGATAACTTATGTTACATGAAAGACACATTTTTACTGAATAATAATATACAATTAACATTTTTATATAATATTACTAATATCACATAGCTTTTTAAATGGGTAGTATGAATAGGATTAAATAAATTAATAAAAATAAATATCATAATTTTTATTATTATTCAAACATCAATTAGAAAGAAAATAATAATTAATAAAAATAAAAATAAATGTTCTCTTAAAAACTATATTTTTTATAAAAGAAGGGTTATTTATGCTTTTCCCATATAAATTAACATTAATTTCTTAATAACATTATAAAATTTATTCAAATAAATAATAATCATTTTTAAAATTAAAAAATCAATATTAGGATAGGGGAATTTTAGGTATTTTTTCTAAAAAGCTTATTTGTTTTGATAAATAGAAGAAAATATTGAATTGTAATTGATAAATGGTTTTTAAACTTATTTTTAATGTTAAATTATATTTTTAATTGTTTTAAGGATAAATTTTATGAATTTAATATCAATAAATACAATTTAGGTCATTTTAATCAATTTTTTATTAACATCAGATATTAAAAATCAGTAAAATTTTGAACATTTTCACTTTATATAATGACCTAGGTATTTATAGAATAATACTTTTTATATTATATTAATATTTATGAATTATAAATTAATTTTACGTTAATGGGAATGATTTTATCGATAACGTACCTGACATGTAACAATGAGTTTCTGTGAAATCTTATGTTGCACACAATAGTGAGTTATACTAAAAAAAATTCAATATTATTATTATTATTATTATTTTAAATGGTAGTTAACGCCTAGCTTTTGGAATGGAGGGAATTAATTATATCAACTAAATTTTGAAATATAGTTCACACATGTTTAAATAATTATTCATTGGTTACCAAATTTTTTAGCATTAGAAATAAAAACCAATTGAATATAAAGGATGTGTTTTTATGAAAACCTATTTAAAAGAGAATAATTGTGTTTATAAAATCATATCACTCTTTATGGATTTTTATTTATTTAAAAATATATTTTATATTCTAAATTTATTGTTTGAAATTCATCTTATATGTTTTCTAGATATGATATAAGAACAAATTCAATTTTTTGTTTAAATGAAGTATTTTTTAAAAAATGTAGTTTTATCCCCATTTGATGGAGAACCCTTATTAAATTTAGTTTTTGAAACCTTTATATATTCTATTTTAAAAAAAATTCTTCTTTAGAAATAAGAGATAAAAATTTATATTTGGTGAATTTTTGATATTTTTCATATAACTATCTTGTATTGATGAATAGTAAAAATTTACTAAATTTTAATTGAAACAACTTTTTCCATTGAGAAAATTAATATGGTTAAATCATATTATATAATTGTTTTGAAGTATAAATTTAATATATTTTTATCATTTAATACAATGTTTTTCATTGAATGTAATTTCAATTTGAAATTTGATAGAAACACATGTCAATATTTTGATAGTTATTACTTCTTAGAAACCCACCTTTGGGTTTAGATAACACGAATTAGTTTTAAATTAATTACTCCAACTAATAGGTTTTGAATTTTTAAAAATGGATGCCATATTTGGAATTATAAGGTCAAAATTGTGTGAATATTTACCTTTTATTTTTAGACACTATGAATAGTTACTTCAGTAATTATATTATTTATCACAGTTAAAGGGTGAATCTAGTAAATAAGGGTAAGAAATAATAATATAATAATATTAAACTACCATAACACATGTCCTAATCCTATTATATGAGACATGTCAGACCATGGTCATCCTTGGGAAGATTTTGGGACCCCATGGAGCCACTTGGGTGTGAGAATGACATTTTATAAGAATTAATTTAAAGTAAAGAAAAATATAACATAAACATATATATTTTAATAAAATAAATTATATGGGGTAATATAGTTGATACCTTTGTCTATAAATAGTAATTAAAAATATAATAACATTTCCTATATCATGGTATTTTATTTATAATTTTTAGACATTAAATATATAAATTTAATTATGACATAATAATGATGTAGTGATTTCTTCATTAATGAATGATTCAAATAAATGATATTATAAATATTAAAATAAATGTAATTTGATTATTTTTATGCCATTAACGAATTTTTTAGATGATATTGAAAACTTATCTTTGAGTTAATTTGTTTTGAAGGAACCTATTTGTTATGACTTTAACAAAAATCGATTACTTAATAGTGTCAAACTTGACATAAATGAGTTTTTAAAAAAAATACCATTTTATTAAATGATATAATTGTCCTAAAAATATAATATGCATCAAACTGGCTTACATAATGTAAAAAATTTCATTAATTATCCACTTTTGTTCCTATTGGAATTTTATAGTAAATACATTTACCATATATTATGAAAATTCAAGAAGACATTATAAGAGTTCATGTTTTTAACTAAGGTTTAATGCTAAATGATAAGGTTACTTTTGTGCCCTAAACTTGTCTAAAACCTATTGGTTGAAATGATTTGGACTTAAAATCAAATTATATTTTAAATAAATTAATTAGGGACCATTTTAAAACGAAAATCAGTTTATAATAAAATAATATTTCAATACCTTCCTAAAGTGCCCCTCCTCTCTCTAATAAAAGGCCATCACCTTTACCAAATTACTCAGACCTCTCAATCCTCTTCGATAATCCAAAGTTTGCTCAAATAAACTAAAACAATCCCTCCCTTCCTCCTAGAATCCTTACCTTTGGTATATTGAAATTAAATAAATCCTTTTGTCTCAAATCAAAAGAAGTTACCTGATTTAGATGTAACGTCTTCTCTCAAGTTCCTTTCCTTTATTTTCCTTCTCCACTCCCTATGATCTAATTATTATTTTATTACACTACAAAACCAGTATCATCAATATACTAGGATTTTGATATGATAAGTATTCAAACTAAAATTACACAGACCTCCATCTAATGGATACAAGATTTTGCTTCTGTGTATGGAGAACTACTACCTCATGAAATGATGAATGTTCAATTTTCCCCTACCACCTCTCATGGTGGCCCTTATGATGCCACCGTTTTTATATATGATATATATTATATTTATATTTTCTCTATTATTCTTCATTTTTCCTTTAAAATATTCTTTTATTCTTTCCATATGTGTAAATACAATAATTTCATTTGTGGAAGTGCAAACTACCACCCCCTCAATGTGATATGACTCGTTCATTCCATACATGGAACGTATTAAGGATGGTATTAATGAAATTATGAATGGTATATAAAATTTTATATTAAACTAGAATTATAATACACCTATGTTTCATTTATTTTTAATTCCTTTAAATATGATAAAAGAAATGAAAGCAGCGTTCATGCGTACGTACGACTTACCGTCTCCATGGACGATGCATTTCATTTCTTATCTCCAAATGTTATGGACTATTCTAAATAAATATATAGTGGATAGAAATAAATATATAATTGATATATATGATACTTAAATCATGAATAATATTCTGGTGATGATGGACTATTGACCACATGGACAATTTGTAATTATAACAAGTCCATTTTTGACTCAAGTACCGAACATCAACAAAACGTCCGATATGAACTTGAATAATTATATCATTGTTATAAAAAGTTAATAAGTTATATAAAAGAAAAAATAAAGTTGAAAAAGGTTCTAATTCAATTATAAATTAACTTAAGTTTATTATTCAGGTAGATAATGAATGAACAAGATAAGTTGTACTCAGGGTAAGGGAACTTCTTAACCCAATTTCCATTCTTTGGGATAATATTAAATTTCTTGATTATGTAGTGATATGATTATGTGAGAAATATATTTTGATATCCAATCTTGTATTTATACTTCATTTATGTGTATTTATTGTTAATACACATAATCAATCTATTTTATTAACAAAATGATCTTTGTGTGGGGAATCTTATCTCAGTATCCATTCATTGAGTTAAATATCTATGTCATTGGTTTTGTTTTGCCAATAATATGTGTGAATAACCTATGATTATTTTACACTTAATATACACTTATATTGGGTGTATTTTTATTTTTCACACATAATTATGTAATTGATTTAACTTTAATTTAATGATATGATCTTTGTAAGGTACTTCATCTCAATCTCCTTTCATTGAGGCATATTTTGAAGTTATACACCACATTTTTTAAACAGTGTATAATTATAAAATTTTTATTTTAATTTAATTCAATTGTTTTCAAAATAAATCATTTTCTATGAATTGTTTTACTAAATGAAAAAATGAATGTTTCTTTTTAACGTACGTGGAAACAATGACCTTTCCACCGTCGTGATCATTATATTATATTTGGCTTCCTTTATAAGTCGTAATGTTTTTCGAAGGAAAATAAATACCATATACCATTTTTACATATTTTGGTATTGAAAATGGTTTTTTGAAATTCTTGATTATATCAATATCTTGAAATGATATATTGTGACTTCAATGTAGAAATGTTATCCTTTTTATGCTTTTTTTATGTGTTAGGAATATCTTATGGTTATTGGGATTTGTTTATATATACGGGTGGTTCCATGATAAACCAAGGGTGGGTGAGCACAAGATAGCTCTCCAATTCATTGGGTAACATGAGGGAGGTAAACGTTAGTGTTTCTCCTAAGAGATTTAGGGAATATACGGTGATGGGTATTCCAAACGTTACTCCCTATGTAGTTATGAAAGCTACAATGTAAGTATGTTATGGATTCCATAATTTACCTTTATGATCTATGATTTCTATGTGTTATTTATAAATATTATGATTTCATAAGGTATGTTAAAGAGATTATGTTTCATGATTGAAAAGTATCATTTCTTTGATTTGTATGTATTCATGGGATAATGTTTTCCTTACTTATTTTATATCCCTTACTGAGATTTTTATTCTCATTCTTAGTTTTGAAATGTTTTTTCATAAGACCTAAATAATAATAGAGTCAAGGATGTGATCATGGAAAAGTTATGATGTTAAAACATTAAATGATGTCATTTTTATTTTTAAATAGTATTTGATTTTTGAAAAAATGGGTAGTGAGTAGAAGTGTCTATTATAATATTCAAGTTTTAATGTAATAGTTATGGACTAATTCTGTAAAACTCTAAACCTAAGAATATCCTCAATGTGAATTATTGACTTAAACTAATGATTATGTAATGTTTAAGGATGTGTCTTTATAGTTGGTTTTAGAGGAAAGGTTTAGAAAAAATTGGAGATTAGGATGTTTTCTTAAGGTTTAGGGATATCATCATGGGTTTATAATTTTAAGGTAGATCATAAGTTCAACGTATTATAAACCCATTTTTTAGTCTTTATGATCAGACATATTAAGGTGACTAATGGTATTTTTGGAGACATTCGCCTTTGAGGAAATTATAGGTTATTAATTTTTTGTATGCATAATGTAAAGAATGAGATAAACTTTGCAGTTAAAATAAGTTATGGTTATTTTTGAGGATTTTATCTCATTTTTTAATGTTATTATAATTATATAGTTTTTGAAAAAGGAAAACACACAAATGTGTGACAACCCATCTCGTCGGACAAAGCTGCGGGAATTGATCCCAAAACCAAAGTGCACATGAGATTTATCACCTACCATTTGACTACAAGAAGTCCCTGGTTAGTATGACTAATTATTTTTAGTTAAATGATTTTATTGATCAAGAACAAGTTGATTTTGGGAAATTATGTTTTAACAAATGGATATATTTTGTATAGGAAAATGATTTGGTGATTAAGTGATAAATGTTATTTTGGAAGATGTTCACTCTTTTGGGAACACTATATGCCTAAGGAAAATAGAATACTATGGGATTTTATTTGAGGATTAATGGTTGAATTTAATTTTTGAAGAATATATGTTTTTGTTATGGAAAAATAGCGATTTGGGTTGTTTGTGGAAATGATTAACCTGTCATGGAGAATATATAATTAGGTAAGTTACTTTCAAGTATGAGACTTTAAGAGTAGTTAATATTTTTTGGAAATAAAATTTATCATGGAAGTCTATGTGATCAAATCCTTCTAAATTTTGGGTTTCTATCATAGTTTGGATTATTTTGATTAATTTAAAGGAAAATTGTTTATTGAATAGACTTTTTTGAACTCTGGGTATTATTTGTTGAATTTTAGAGATTAGGAGTAGTATTCTTTTCTAAAAGGATTATTCTTTTTGGGAATTATATTATCTTGTACTAACCATTTTAGTTCTGGTTAATGTTTCAAGACATGATTATTAGATAGTTAATCCTTTTTGGACTGTGTGATTATCTATAAGTTTATTCATCTTGAATACTCATTGTTTGGAGAAAAAAATGACTTGTGGGGGAAATTGATTAAAGGATGAAACACCAAGTTTCAAGTAAGTATATTTCATTATGATATTAGTTTAGGTAGTAATAAAATTCATTAACTCTATGAATAGGATTTTGAAGAAAAAATGTTTTACGCTTGCTTTTATCATCATACTTTTACCCAACCACAAATTTAAGGTATTGTGGTGGTTAACTTTTCATGATCAAATTCTCTATCAGTCTCTATTAATCTACGAGGGTTAGTTTTTCATCCATATCCATGTTTTCCTATATGTAATCCCAGTATGTGTTATCTCAGGTGACCTTTTTACTTCTCTTTCTTTATTTTAAAGTGATTGTTTTATGGACTCGTTTTCCAATGTTGGATTTTCAATGATGTTTCCAAGCCCAATTTTAAGATTGCAATGATGTAATTTCCAAAAGTGGGGAATGACGTAATGACATAGGTATTTATAGAATAATATTTTTCCTTTTATATTAATATTTATGAATAATATATTAATTTTACATTAAAGGATACAATTTTTCTAATAGTTTACTTGACAGACAACAATGGGATTCTCGGAAATCTTACGTTGCACACAACATTGAGTTATTCCAAAAAATAATACAATAATAATAATATTATTTTAATTTGTAGTTAACATATATCTGTTGGAATGGATAGAATTAATATTATCAACTACATTTTTAAATATGGTTCATACATGTTTAAATAATGATTCATTGGTTACCAAATTTATAAGAAATGGAAATAAAACCAATTTAATATAAATAATGTGCTTTTATGAAAACCTATTTAAAAGAGAATAATTGTTTTTATAAAATCATATCACTATTTATGTATTTTGATTTAATGAAAAGTATATTTTATATTTTCAATGTAATTTTTTAAATTCATTTTATATGTTTTCTAGATATTATATAAGAAAAAAAATCAATTTTTCGGATAAAAGAAGTATTTTTATAAAAACAATATAATCACCTTTTGATGGAGAAACATTTTTAAATTTATTTTTTGACACCTTTATATGTAATATTTGAAAAATTAAACTTCTTATTTAAAATAAGGACATCAAATTTTACTTTGGATGAATTTTTCATGTTTTTCTGATAGCTATCACATTTTGATCAATAGTAAAAATACTCTAAATTTCAATTGAAAACAAAATTTTCCATTGAGATAATTAATTTGGTTAAATCATATTATTTAATTGTTTTAATGTATAAATGGAATATATTTTTATCATCTAATCCAATTTTGGTAATTGGAAATAATTTGACTTTGAAATTGGACATAAACGAATGTCAATATTTTGATAGTTATTACTTGTTAAAAACATGCGTTTGGTTTCGACAACGAGAATTAATTTTAAATTAATTACAGAAAATTTTGTGTTTTGAATTTTTAAAAATGGATTCAATAAAGTTCCAAATTGTTGGAATAATTACCTTTGAATTTTGGTCGTTATGAATAATAACTTCATTAATTATTTTATTTACCATGGTTATAGGTTAAATCTGGTAAATAATGGTAAACAATAATATTATAATAATATTAATCTACCCTAATACATGTTCTAATACTCTTTTATGATATATTTCAGACCATGTTAATCCTTGGATCAATTTTGGGACCCCATGGAGCCACTTGGGTGTGAAAATAACATTTTATAAGAATTAATTTAAAGTAAAGTAAAATATAACGTAAAAATGTATCTTTTTATAAAAAAAATTTTATATTGAGTAATATAAATGATATAATTGAATATAAATAGTATTTATAAATCTATTAAGATTTACTATATTAGGGTATTTTATTTATAATTTTTAGACTTTAAATAAATATATTTAATTATGAAACAATGATGATGCAGTGATTGCTTCATTAATACAAGATTCAAATAAATGATATTATAAATATTAAAATAAATGTAATTTGAATATTTTTATGACATACACAGATTTTATGTTTTATATTGACATATTTTATTTGAGCTAATGTCATTTTTTCAAATTAACCATGTTTTTATGATTTTAACAAAAATAAATTACTTAATAGTGTCAAAATTGACATAAATGAGTTTTTAAAACAAATACTATTTTATTAAATGATATAATTGTCCTAAAAATATAATATTTAACTAACTGACTTATATAAGGTTAAAAATTTTATTAATTATCTACTTATGTTTCTGTTGGCATTTTATAGAAAATATAGTTACCATATATTATGAAAATGCAAGAAGAAATGGTAAGAGTTAATTTTTTTAACTAATTGTTAAAGCTAAAAAATAATGTTAATTTTGTTCCCAAAACTTGTCTAAAACATATTGTTTGAGAGGATTTAGACCCAAAATGAACTTATATTTTAAATAAATTAATTATGGATTATTTTAAACCGAAAATCATTTTATAATAAAATAATATTTCAATACCTTCCTAAAGTGCCCCTCGTCCCTCTTATAAAAGGCCATCACCTCTACCCATTTACTCACACCTCTCAATCCTATTAGATATTCAAAATTATACTAAAATAAGGTCCCAAAATCCATCCATTCCTCTTAAAATTCTTACCCTGAACATAAGTAAATTCAAGAAATCCTTTTGTCTCAAATCAAAAGGCATTACCCGATTTAGAGGTAACGTCTTCTCTCAAGATACTTTCCTTTATTTTCCATCTCCACTACCTATGATTTTTTTCATTAAATAAATAAAAAATAATCCTAAATTTAATATGATTTTTTTATAAGAAGGATTCAAACTACACTTACACAAACCTCCATATAATGGATACGAACATACTGTTTCTATGTACTGGAAACTACTGCCTCACAAAATGATGATTGTTCAACTTTCCCCTACCACCTCTCATGGTGGAAATTATGATGGAATTGTAATTATATATGATATATATTTTATTTATATAGTCTCTATTCTTCAGTATTTTTTATTTACAGTATACATTTATGCGTTCCATAATGTGTAAATATGATAATTTCATTTGAGGAAGTGCGGATTACAACCCCCTCAAAGTGTTATGACTCATTCTTTCCATACATTGAACATATTAAGGATAATATTAATGAAATTATGTAACATATATAAAATATGACATTATATAAGAATTATAATATACCTATTTATCTTTTAGTTTTCATCCTTTAAATATGAAAAAAGAAAAGAAAGGAGTGCTCATGCGTACGCACGGCATACCGTCTCCATGAACGGTGCATTTCATTTCTTATATCCAAATGTTATGGAAAATTATAAATAAATATATATATATAATGGATCTAAATACATATATAATAGATATATATGATACTTAAATCATGAATAATATTCTGGTGATGATGTAATTTTGACCAGATGGACTGTTTGTAATTATAACAAGTTCATTTTTGACTCATGTACTGAACATCGACAAAACAACATATATGATCTTCAATAATTATATGATTGTTATAACAAGGTAAAGAGTGATATAAAATGAATAATAAACTTGAAAAGGGTTCTGAATCATATAGAAATTAACTTAAGTTTATTTTTCAGGTAGATAAAGAATGAACCGGACAAGTTGGACTCAAGGTAAGAGAACTTCTTAAACCAATTTACATTCTTTGGCTTAATCTTGCACTACTTGATTATGTCATGATTTTATTATATGAGAAATAACATTTCATATCCTATCTTGTATTTATACATTATTTTTGTGTATTTATTATGAATACCCATAATCGATCTATTTTTTTTAACAAAATGATCTTTTTAAGAAAAATATTATCTCAATCTCCATTCATTGAGTTAAATATCAATGTCATTGGTTTTGTTTTTATGATAATATGTGTGAATGACCTATGATTTTTTTACAATTAATATACACTTATATTGGGTGTTTTTATATTTTTCACAAATAATTATGTCATTAATTTATCCTTAATCTAATGATACGATCATTGTAAGGGACTTCGCCTAAATCTCATTTCATTGAGATATTTTAATGTTATACACTATCTTCTATTATACAGTTTATAATTATACCATTTCACTTTTAATGTAATTCAATGGTTTTCAAATGGAATCCTTTTCTGTGAAGCGTTTTACTAAATGAAAAAGGATGGTTTTTTAACGTATGAAATTAAAATAACTTTTCCACCACTGCGAGCATTATTTGATATTTGGATTCCTTAACAAGACTTAATGTTTTTAAAATGAAAATAAATACCATATACCATTTTTACATATTTTTGTATTTTAAAGTGGTTTTGAGAACGAAATGATTTTGTCAAAATCTTGAAAATATATATTTTTATTACAATATGGAATGTTATCTTTTCTTTATGCTTGTTTTATTTATTATGAATATATTATGGTTCTTGGGAATTGTTTATGCATATGGGTGGTTCTGTGATAAACCAAGTGTGGGTGACCCTGAGATATCTCACCAATGCATTGGGTAATATGACGGAGGTGAACATTAATGTTTCTCTTGAGAGATTTAGTTAATATATTGTGATGGGTATTCCAA
The DNA here is from genome assembly GCA_963277665.1 of Viscum album. Taxonomy (NCBI): domain Eukaryota; kingdom Viridiplantae; phylum Streptophyta; class Magnoliopsida; order Santalales; family Viscaceae; genus Viscum; species Viscum album. Next base: position 768,060,964 of record OY728137.1, read on the forward strand.
ATGTAACTACTTATGTATTTGTGAAAGCTACAATGTAACTATGTTATGGATCCCAAAATTTACCTTTATGATTTATGATTTCTATGTGTTATTCATAAATCTTATGATTTCATAAGGTATGATAAAGAGATTATGTTTTATGATTGAAAATTATGATTTCTTTTATTTGTATGTATTCATGGACTAATGTTTTCTTTCCTTATTTTATATCCCTTACAAAGATTTTTATGCCCATTCCTAGTTTTGAAATGTTTTTTATAGGAAAAGAGGAGGAATAGAGTCAAGGATGGGATCAAGGAAAAGTTATGCTGTTAAAACATGAAACGATGTCGTGATTCTATTTGAAGAGTTTTTGTTTTATGAAAAAATGGATAGTGAGTAGAAGTTTCTACTTGTAATATTCAAGTTGTAATGTAATAGTTATGGACTAATTCACTAAAACTCTAAACCTTAAAAGATCAAAAATGTGATTTCTTGACTTAACTCAAGATTATGTAATGTTAAGGATTGGGCTTTATAGTTGGTATTAGAGAAAAGTTTTCAAAAACTTTGGATATTAGGATTTTTTCTTAAGGGTTATGGATGTCATCATTGGTTTATAATTTTATGGTAGATCATATGTTCAATGTCTTAGAAATCCCTTTTTGAGTCCTTATGATCTGAAATATGAAGGTGACTAATGGTATTTTTAGAGAAATTCATCTTTTGGGAAATTATGGGTTATTAATTTTTCATATGAAAAATGTGAGAAATGATATTTCCTTTGAGGTTAAAATACGTTATGGTTATTTTGAGGAAATTATCTAATTTTGTTAATGTTATTAGAATTATATTGTTTTTGAAAAAGGAAAACACATAGCCGTGTGACAACCCATCAGGTCGGAAAAAGCTGTGGGAATCGATCCCATAACAAATGTTTGACTAGGAGTTATCACCTACCACTGGACTACATGATGTACCTGGTTAGTATTAGTTATTATTTCTAGTTAAATGATTTTTTGGTTCAAGAATAATTTTATTTTGGGAACTTATTTTTTATCAAATGGATATCTTTAGTATATATAAATGATTTAGTGATTATGTAATAAATATTATTTTGGAAGTTGTTTACTCTTTTGGGAACACTATATACCTAAAGAAAGTAGAATACTATGGGATTTTGTTTTAGGATTAATGGTTGAATTTAATTTTGGAAGAGTTTGCATTTTTATTATGGACAAATGGTGATTTGGTTTGTTTATGGAAATGATTAATCTACCACAGAGAACATGTGATTAGGTTAATTACTTTTAAGTATGAGTCTTTAAGGGTAGTCGATGTTATTTGGTGATAAAATTTATGGTGGAAGAATATGTGATCGAATCCTTCTGAATTTTGGGTTTCTATCTTAGTTCAAATTATTTTGAAAATTTTTAAGGATGCTTTTTTATTGAATGGTTTTGTTGAACTCTTGGTATTGTTTGTTTAATTTTGGATATTAAGAGTACTATTTATTTTCCTAAAATATTATTCTTTTTGGGGATAATATTATCTAATACTAACCATTTTGGATCCGGTTAATGGTTAAAGATAGGAGGAATAGATATTTAATCTTTTTTGGACTATGTGATTCTCAAGAAGTTGATTCATCTTGAATACTCATCATTTAGAGAACAAGATGACTTGAGTGGAAAATTGATTAAAGGATGAAACACTAATTTTAATGTAAGTTTATGTCATTATGATATTTGTCTAAGTAGTAATAAAATTATTCAACTCTATGAAAAGGATATTGAAGAAAAAATTTTATACACTTTCTTTTATCAAAATAATTTTATCCAACAGTAGTAGAAAAAATGGTCTTTAACGTTGATTTTTTGAATTTTCACGATGGGTTTTAACCGACATTGAAGCTGCCGATGTAAAAAATATGACTTTTTTACGTTGGTTTTTAATGATGAAGCCAAAAATGAATTACATTTGTCTTTTATCATTGGTTGTGTAAAAACATGATGCCAAAAAAATCAATCTGTGTCATTTTTGGCGTCGGATTCTTTAAAAACCGACGCGAAAAAGGTAAAAAATAGTTTCGACGTCAGTTTAAAAAAAAACCTATTCCATAAATGAAAAAAATATTATTGTCAACAGCTTTTACAAAAATAGACCACAAAAAACTAACATTTTCTTCTTCCATGTTTTAGTGAATTTCCTAAGCTTCGATTTGATTGTTCGTGGAGAAAAAACAAAGTTACAGATCAAAAGTTATGGTTTTTGGAAGTTGGACTTGTCAATGTTTTGATTGGTACAACTCGTTTCAAATAAATTTTGATAAACATAAATTTAAATCGCATAAAACAAATGAAAATAGTGATCGATAATTAAATTTACACCACAGTTGGTAAATCTCATTCCAATGTTCTATATTGGTAACCCGACAATAAGAATAAATCATCTATATAAGAAATCTAATTGAGTTGTTTTGAAATGATGGAAAAGAATAAAAATGAAAATAAATGATTAGAGTAGGTACCGTGTTTAATATAACGATTGAAGTCGCGTTGGAAACTTGATTGACTTGAAGAGGATGAAAATGTTGAATGAAGGATAAAATAGATTTATATATAGTAAATGAAAATATTTCTGATAGAGTTGTATGGAAATGTAGGCTGTATTTTAAAAGGTTAAATGCGCATTGTAAGAAAAATGAAATTTTGATCCCGCGTATTGGCGAATACTCTTTGGCGTCGGTTTTGTAGAAAACCGACGCCAAAAATGCCAATAGATATCCTTTTTGGCATTGGTTTTGAAATAAACCGACCCTAAAAAGTAAAAAAGAAATTATTTTTTGTGTCAGATTTTTTAAAAACCCACCCCAAAAAGTAAAAAAAAATATTTTCGGTGTTGGTTTTTAAAAACACCAAAGAAAAAATTTAAATGAAAAGACTTTTTCGCGTCGTTTTTTTTCAAAAATGACACAAAAAACTAAAAAAATATTTTGGCATCGGTTTTTAGAAAAACCGACACCAAAAATGAAAAAAAAATTACAATGTTTTATATAATTTCTTAAGATTCGATTTTACTAGTCGTAGATCTAAAACGAAGTTACGCATTAAAAGTTATGGTCTTTGAAAGATGGAATTCTTTCAGAATTCTATTTGAGAAGATCAAATTCCGATAACCACAAAATTTAATCCGTAACTCTTTTTTTGCTCCACGACCTGTCAAATCGAAGCTTAGGAAATAATCTAAAACTTAGTAAAAACGAATCTAAATTTTTGCGTCGGTTTTTGTAAAAACAGATGCCAAAAATATATTTTTTAAATTTTTCGTGTCGGTTTTCATAAAAATCGATGCCCGAAGTAATTTTTTTTCTTTTTTGGCATCATTTTTAAAATAAAAATACACCAAAAAATCTCCGGAAGAATATATTACGTCATTTTATATGAAACTAACGTCAAACTAACAATTTTAAAAACCATTTTTCTATTAGTGCAACCAAAAATTTATGGTATTGTGGTGGTTAACATTCTTTGATCAAGTTCTCTATCAATCTCTGTTAGTCTATGAGAGTTTATTTCTCTTCCATATCCATATTTTCATAAATGGAATCCTAGTATGTTTCATCCCAGGTGACCTTGGTACTTCTATTTTATTCTATTAAAGTGATAGTTGTATTGACTCTTTTTACGATGTGGGATTTTTAATGATGTTTCCAACCCCAATTTTAAAATTGTGAGGATGCAATTTCCAAAAGGGGTGAATGATGTAATGACCCAGGTATTTATAGAATAATAATAATTATTTTATATTAATATTTATGAATAAGATATAAATTTTACATTAAAGGGGGCACTTTTTCTAATAGCGTACTCAGCACACAACAATGGGATGTTTCCGAAATCTTCTATTGCACACAACATTGAGTTATACCGAAAGGTAATACAATAATATTATTATTATTTTAATTGGTAGTTAACGCCTAGCCGCTGGAATGGAGGGAATTAACAGTATAACCAAAATTTTCAAAAATGGTTACGACATTTTTAAAAAATGATTCATTGGTAACCAAATTTATTAGAAATGGAAATAAAAACTAATTTAATATAAATGATGTGTTTTTATGAAAACCTATTTAAAAGAGAATAATTGTGTTTATAAAACTATATCACTCTTTATGGATTTTTATTTAAGGAAAAATATATTTTACATATTCAATGTAATGTTTTAAATTCATCTTATATGTTTTCTAGATATGATATAAGAATAAATTCATTTTTTTGGAATAAAGAAGTATTTTTCAAAAAATACAGTTTTACCACCTTTTGATGGTGAACCCTTTTTAAATTTAATTTTTGACAGCTTTATATGTTCTATTTTACAAAATAATATTCTTATTTAGAATAATGACATCAAAATTTACTTTTGATGATTTTTTGAATTTTGTTTGATAACTATCATGTTTTGATGAATATTAAAAATATGATAAATTTTAATTGAAAACAACTTTTTTACATCCAGATAATTAAATTGATAAAATCATAATATATAATGGCTTTAAAGTATAAATGGAATAAATAATTATTATTTAATCCAATTTTGGTCATTGGAAGTAATTTCACTTTAAAATTGGAAATAAACACATGTCAATCTTTTGATAGTTATTCCTTTTTAAAAACACATTTTTTTGTTTTGACAATAGGAATTAATTTTAAATTAATTACTGGAAATTATATATTTCGAATTTGTAAAAATTTATTCCATATTTGGAATCATAAGTTGAAAATTTTGTGAATAATTACCTATTATATTTTAATATTATGAATAATAACTTCAGTAATTATTTTATTTACCATGGTTAAAGGGTAAATATGTTACGTAAGGGTAAAAAATAATATTATAATAATATTATAATACCCTAACACATGTGATAATACTATTTTATGAGATATGTCTGACCTTTGGAATATTTGGGTTGATTTTGGGATCCCATAAAGCCACATGGGTGTCAAAATGATATTTTATAAGAATTAATTAGAAGTAATGAAAAATATAACATAAACATGTATTTTTTTACTAAAATAGTTTTTATATAGGGTTATACAACTCGTATATTTGACTATAAATTGTAATTAGAAAGATAATAAAATTTCCTAAATCATGGTACTTTATTTATAATTTTTATACATTAAATAAATAAATTTAATTATAACATAATGATAATGCATTGATTGCTTCATTAATGAAAGATTCAAATAAATTATATTATAAATATTAAAATATATGTAATTTGAATATTTTTATGCAATAAAATATTTTTATGGAATATATTTACATATTACCTTTGATTTAATTCTTTTGGATCTAAGGAACCATCTTTTTATGACTTTGACAAAAATCAATTACTTAATAGTGTCAAAATTGACATAAATGAGTTTAAAAAAATACTATTTTATTAGATGATATAAATTCTTTGAAAATATAATATTCTTCCAAATGACATATATAATGTTAAAAATTTCATTAATGATACACTTATGGTATTTTTGTAATTTTACAGTAAATATAGTTACCATATATTATGAAAATTCAAGAAGACAAGCTAAGAGTTAATGTTTCTAACTAAGGGTTAAAGCTAAAAGATAAGGTTACCTTTGTGCCCTAAACTTGTTGAACACTGATTGGTTGAGAGTATTTCAACCCAAAATCATCTTATATTTGAAATAAATGAGTTAGGGACCATTTTAAACGGAAAATAATTTTATAATAAAATAATATTTCAATACCATCCTAAAGTGCCCCACCCCCCTTTTATAAAAGGCCATCATATGTACCCACGTACTCAAACCTCTCAATCCTCTTGGATCATACAACTTATTCTCAAGTAAGCGCCCAAAATACCTCAATTACTACTAGAATCCTTACCTTGGGAAGAAGGAAATTCAAGAATTCATTTTGGCTCTAATTAAAATAAGTTACCAGATTTAGAGGTAACGTCTTCTCTCATGTTCCGTTCCTTTATTTTCCCTCTCCACTCCCTATTATCTTATTATACTTTGATTACATAAACAAACAAGTATCCTAAATATAGTAGGATTTTTTTATTATATGTATTCAAATTACACTTACACACACCTCCATCTAATGGATACAGACATATTGTTTCTGTGTACTGCGAACTACTGCCTCAAGGAATGATGATTGTTCAATTTTTCCCTACCAACACTAATGGTGGCCATTAGGATGGTAGTGTATTTAAATATGATATAGATTATATTTATATTATGTCTATTCTTCTGTATTTTTTATTTAAAATATACATTTATGCGTTTCATAATGTGTAAATATTGTAATTTCATTTGAAGAAGTGTGGACTACCGCTCCTTCAAAGTGATATGACTCATTCATGCCATTCATGGAATGTATTAAGGATGATGTTATTGAAATTATTTAACATATATAAAATATAATATTATACTGGAATTATAATATACTTATGTATCATTTAGTTTTCATTTTTTTAAATATAAAAAAATAAAAAGTAACGTTCATGCATACCTACGACATACCGTCTCTATGAACGGTGAATTTCATTTCTAATATCAAATTTTTTTTGGAATTTTTTAAATACATATATACTACATATAAAAAAATATATACTGGATAAATATGATACTTAAACCAGGAATAATATTCTTGTGATTATATAATTTTGACCACATGGACATTTTCTAATTATAAGAAGTTCATATTTGACTCAAGTACAAATATTGAAAAAAGAACTGATATGAACATGAATAATTATATATTTATTATAACAAGATAATAAGTGATATATAAATGGAATAAAAAAATTGTAAAAGGTTCTGAAGCATGTATAAATTAACTTAAGTTTATTGTTCAGGTATATAAAGATTGAACTAAACAAGTTGGACTCAAGGTAAGGGAACTTCTTAACCCAGTTTCCATTCTTTGGATTAATCTTCCACTTCTTGATTATGTTATTCTATTATTATGTGAGAAATAAATTTTGATATAATATCTTGTATTTATACTTTATTTTTGTGTATTTATTGATAATACACATAAAAAATAAATTTTATTAAAAAATGATCTTTGTAAGGGAAATATTATCTCAATCTATATTCATTGAGTTAAATAACTATGTCATTGGTTTTTTTCCAATAATATATGTGAATGAACTATGTCTATTTTATACCCAATATACACTTATATTGGGTGTATTTATATCTTTCACACATAATTATGTCATTTATTTATCCGTAATCTAATGATATGATCTTTTTATGGGACCTCGTCTCAATCTCCTTTCACTAACACATATTTTGATGTTATACACCATCTTCTTTTATACAGTGTATAATTATAAAAATTTTATTTTAATTTTATTCAATGGTTTTCAAATGGAATGTTGTTTTCTAAAGGATTTTACTAAATTAAAAAAAGGAATGTTTCTTTTTTAACATATGTGGTGACAATGACCTTTCCACCGCCGTGAGTATTATCTGATATTTGGATTCCTTAACAAGCCGTAATGTTTTTAAAAAGAAAATAAATTCCATAAACCATTTTTACGTATTTTTGTGTTAAAAATGTTTTGAGAAATAATTTATCATGTCAATATCTTGAAATGGTATATTGTGCTTTCAATGTGGAAATGTTATCTTTCCTTTATGCTTGTTTTATGTGTTATGAATATCTTATGATTCTTGGGCATTGTTTACGTATACAGGCAGTTCCCTAATAAAGAAAGGGTGGGTGAGCTTGAGATAGCTCAACAATTAATTGGGTAACATTATGGAGGTAAACATTAATGTTTCTACTAATAGATTTATGTAATATACTATGATGGGTATTCCAAACATAACTCCCTATGTAGCCGTGAGAGATACAATGTAAGTATGTTATGGATGACACAAGTTACCTTTATGATTTAGGATTTCTATGTGTTATTCATAAATCTTATGATTTCATGAGGTATGTTGAAGAGAATATGTTTTATGATTGAAAAGTAGGATTTCTTTGATTTGTATGTATTCATAGAATAATGTTTTTTTCCATATTTTATATCCCTTACTGAGATTTTTATGCTCATCCCTAGTTTTCAAATATTTTTCCTAAGATATCAAGAAGAATAGAGTCAAGGATGTGATCAAGGAAAATTTATGCTGTTAAAACATGAAAAGATGTCGTGTTTCTATTTAAATAGTTTTTTTATAAAAAAATAGACAGTGAGTAGAAGTGTCTAGTTGTAATATTCAAGTTGTAATGTAATAGTTATGGCCTAATTCTCTAAAACATTAAACTTGAAAAGATCCTTAATGTGAATTCTGGACATAACTCAAGATTATGTAATGTTTAAGGATGGGGATTTGTAGTTGGTATCAAAGGAAAGGTTTAGAAAACTTTGGATATTAGGATGTTTTCGTAAGGGTTAGGTATATCATCATCGGTTTATAATTTTAAGGTAGATAATAATTTTTATGTCTTATAAACCCCCTTTTGAGTCTTTATGATCTGAAATATTAAGGTGACTAATGGTATTTTTAGAGACATTTATCTTTCAAGAAATTTTGGGTTATTAATTTTTGGGAAGAAAAATGTGAGGTATGAGATAACGTTTGAGGTCAAAATATGTTATGGTTATTTTTGAGGATTTTATCTCATTTTGTTAATGTTATTAGAATTATTCAGTTTTTGAAAAAGGACAACACACAGTCATGTGACAAACCATCGCATTGGACAAAGCTACAGGAATTGATCCCATAAAAAAAGTGAGACTGGGATTTTCAAACTACCACTGGACTACGTGATGTCCATGGTTAGTATGAATTATTCATTTTAGTTAAATGAGTTTTTGGATCAAGAAGAAGTTTATTTTTGGAACTTATGTTTTATCAAATGGATATGTTTAGTATAAAAAAATAATATGATGATTAAGTGATAAATGTTATTTTGGAAGACGCTAGCTCTTTTGGGAACTCTATATACGTAAGGAAAATAGAATACTATGATATTTTATTTAAGGAGTAATGGTTGAATTTCATTTTGGACGAATCTATGTTTTCATTATGGAAAAATAGAGATTTTGATTGTTTGTAGAAATGATTAACCTATCATGGGGAAAATTTTATTAGGATAATTACTTTTAAGTATGATAGTTTAAGAGTAGTTGATGTAATTTGGATATAAAATTTATCATGGAAGACTATGTGATCCAATCCTCTTAAATTTTGGGTTTCTCTCAAAGTTTGGATTATTTTGAACAATTTTATGTTCAATTGTTTATTTAATGGTCTTTGTTGAACTCTTTGTATTGTTTGTTGAATTTTGGAGATTAAGAGTAGTATTTCTTTTCTTAAGGGATTATTCTTTTTGGGGGTTATATTATCTTGTACTAACCATTTTAGCTCTGGTTAATGTTTCAATATAGGAGGAATATGTAGTTAATATTTTTTGGATTATGTGATTCTCTATATGTTGATCCATTATGAATACTCATCGTTTGGAGAAAAAGATGGCTTGTGGGGGAAATTGATTAAAGAACAAAACACTACTTTTCAAGTAAGTATATTTCATTATGGTCTTATTGTAGGTAGTAATAAAATTCTTCAACTCTATGAAAATGATCTTGAAGAAAAAATGTTTTTTCTTTCTTTTATCTTCAAACTTTTACCAAAACACAAATTTATGGCGTTGTGGTGGTTAAATTTCTGTGATCAAGTTCTCTATCACTCTCTATTAGTCTATGAGAGTTAGTTTTTCTTCCATATCCATATTTTCCTATATCGAATCCTAGTATGTGTTATCTCGAGTGACATTTTTACTTCTTTTTATTTCATTTAAAGTGATAGTTTTATTGAATATTTTTCCGATGTGGGATTTTCAATGATGTTTCCAAGCCAAATTTTAAAATTGTGAGGACACAATTTCCAAAAGGGGGGAATGATGTAATGAACCAGGTATTCATAGAATAATGCTTTTTATATTTTATTAATATTTATGATTAATATAAAAATTTTACCTTAAAGGGGACTATCGTTCCTATAGAGTACTCGAAACGCAACAATGGGTTTCCTTGAAATCTTACGTTGCACACAACATTTAGTTATACTAAAAAATAATACAATAATTTTATTGTTATTTTAAATGGTATTTAATGCCTAGATGTTGGAATGTAGAGAATTAATTGTACCAAATAAATTTTGAAATATGGTTCACACATTTTTAAATAACAATTCATTGGTTACGTAATTTATGAGAAATTGATATAAAAACCAATTGAATATAAAGGATGTGTTTTTATGAAAACCTATTTAAAAGAGAATAATTGGGTTTATAAAATCAAATAACTATTTATGAATTTTTATTTAATGAAAAATATATTTTATACATTCAATTTAATGGTTTAAATTCATCTTATATGTTTTATTGATATGATATAAGAACAAATTCATTTTTCAGATAAAAGAAGTCTTTTTCAAAAAAATGCAGTTTTACTGCTTTTTTATGGGGAACCCATTTTAAATTTAGTTTTTACACCTTTATTTGTTATATTTTTAAAAGTAAACTTTTTATTTAGAAGTGAGAAATCAAAATTTACTTTGGATGAATTTTTGATATTTTTCTGATAACTATCATGTTTTGATGAATAATAAAAATATGCTAAATTTTAATTAAAACATCTTTTTCCATCGAGGTAATTAATATGGTTAAATAATATTATTTAATTGTTTTAAAGTATAAATGGAATATATTTTTATCATTCAATACTTTTTTTCGTTGGATGTAATTTTCCATTGAAATTGGACATAAACATATATCAATCTTTTGATAGTTATTACTTTTTAAAACCCTGCTTTTTGGTTTTGAAAGCATGAATTAATTTTAAATTAATTAATGAAAATTATGTGTTTTTAATTTTTAAAAATGGATTCCATATTTGGAATCATAAGGTCCATATCGTATGAATAAGTACCTTTTATTTTAGGATATTACGAATTGTAAATTTTGTAATTATTTTATTTACCATGGTAAAAGGGTAAATCTGTTAAATAAATGTAAAAAATAATATTATAATAATATTAAAATCCTCCAACACTTGTAATAATCCTATGGGATGAGATATTTACGACCATGGGAATCCTTAGGTCTATTTTGGGACCCCATGGAGCTACTAGGGTGTGATAATGACATTTCATAAAAATTAATTTGAAGTAAAGAAAAATATAACATAAACACGTATCTTTTAGTAATTTTTTTATATGGAGTTATATAACTTATTTATTTGACTATAAATAACAATTATAAATATAATAAGATTTCCTAAATCATGTTATTTTATTTATAATTTTTAGACATTAAATAAATAAATGTAATTATGACACAATGACGATGTTGTGATTTCTTCATTAATGAAAGATTCAAATAAATTATGTCATAAATATTAAAATATTTGTAATTTGAATATTTTTTTACATATAATACTTTTATGGAATATATTGAAATATTGAATTTTAGTTAATTCTTTTGGGTCTAAGGAACCAAGTTGTTATGACTTTAACAAAAATCAATTACTTAATAGTGTCAAAATTGACATAAATGAGTTTAAAAAAAATACTATTTTACTAAATGATATAACAATAATTAAAATATAAAAATTTTCCAACTAACTTGGATAATGTTAAAAATTTAATTTATTATCAAATTATGGTTTGAGTGGCATTTTTCAGCAAATATAATTACTATATATTATGAAATTTCAAGAACACATGGTAAGAATTATTGTTTTTAACTAAGGGTTAAATCTAAAAGATACAGTTTATTTTGTGCCCTAAACCTATCTAAAACCTATTGGTTGAGAGGATTTATATGAAAAATCATCGTATCTTTTAAATAAATGAGTTTGGGGACATTTGAAACCGAAAATCATTTTATAATAAAATAATATTTCAACACTTTCCTATAGTTCCCCTCCTCCCTCTTATAAAAGACAATCACCTCTAAGCACATACTCACACCTATAAATAATATTGGATCATAAAAATTTTTCTCAAAAAACCTCAAATAATCTCTAAATTTATCATAGATGCCTTAACTTGGCCATAAAGAAATTCAAAAAAGCCTTTTGGCTCAAATCAATATAAGTTACCCAATTTAGAGGTAACATCTTCTCTCAAGTTCCATTCATTTATTTTTCTTCTCCACTACCTATGCTCTTATTATTCTTTTATTAAATAAAAAACAGTATCCTCAATATACTAGGATGATTTTATGATAATTATTCGAAGTACATTTACATTAACCTCCATCTAATGGAAACAAACATACTGTTTCGGTACACAGCGAACTACTGCCTCACAAAACGATGACTGTTCAATTTTCCCCCATCGTCTCTCATGGTGGACATTATAATGGCACTGTATTTATATATTTTATATATTATATTTATATTTTCTCTATTATTCTGTATTTTTTATTTAAATTATACCTATATGCCTTCCATAATGTGTAAATACAATAATTTCATTTGAGAAAGTGCGGACTACAACCCCCCTCAAAGTGATATGACTCGTTCATGCCACACATGGAACATATTAAGGGATGAAATTAATGAAATTATGTATTGTATATAAAATATGATGTTATAATATAATTATAATATAACTATGTATCATTTAGTTTTCATTCCTATAAATATGAAAAAATAAATGAAAGTAGTGTTCATGCGTACGTAAGGCTTACAGTCTCCATGAATGGTGCTTTTAATTTCTTATCTCTAAATGTTATGAACTACTATAAATAAATATAAAATGGATCTAAATAAATATATAATTAATATATATGATACATAAATCATGAATAATATTATGGTGATGATGGACTTTTTAACACAAGAACAATTTGTAATTATGACAAGTTCATTTTTGACTCAAGTACCGAACATTGACAAAATGTCATAAATGAACTTGAATAATTGTATGATTGTTATAAAAATTTAATAAGTGATATAAAAGGAATAATAATCATGAAAAAGTTTCTGAATCATGTCAAAATTAACTTCATCTTGTTATTCAGGTAGATAAAGAACGAACAAGACATGTTGGACTCAATGTAAGGGAACTTCTTAAACAAATTTCCATTCTTTGGGTTAATCTTAAACATCTTGATTATGTCATGATATGAATTTGTGTGAAATAAAATTTAACATCCTATCTTTTATTTTTACTTTATTTATGTTTATTTATTGTGAATACACATAATAAATCGTTTTTGTTAACAAAATGATATTTGTAAGCGAGTTCGTATCTCAATCTCCATTCATTGAGTTAAATATCTAGGTAATTGGTTTTGTTTTGAAAATAATATGTGTTAATGAACTATAATTGTTTTAAACTGAATATACACTTATATTTGGTGTATTTAAAATTTTCACACATAAATATGTCATCGATTTATCCTTAATCTAATGATACGATCATTGTAAGGGATTTCGTCTCAATATCCTTTCATTAAGGCATATTTTTATGTTATACACCACCTTCTTTTATACGGTGTATAATTATACGATTTTACTTTAATTTAATTCAATGGTTTTCAAAATGAATCTTTATCTATGAAGAGTTTTACTAAATGAAAAAAGGAATGTTTTTTTAATGTATGCAGCGACAATGACCTTTCTACAACCGTGAAAATTAATCAATATTTGGATTCCTTAACAAGTTGTAATGTTTTTAAAAGGAAAATAAATACAATATACCATTTTTATATATTTCTTTATTGATAATGTTTCTGAGAAATAATTGATTATGTTAATATCTTGAAATGATATATTGTGATTGCAATGTGGAAAAGTTATCTTTCCTTCATGCTTGTTTTATGTGTTATGAATATCTTATGGTTCCTGGGAATTTTTTTACGTATATGGGTGGTTACATGATAAACCAAGGGTGCATGAGCTCAAGATATATCTTTAGTGCATTGGGTAACGTTACGAAGGTAAATGTTTATGCTTCTCCTAAGAGATTTAAGGGATATATTGTGATGGGTATTCCAAACGTAACTCTATATGTAGTTGTGAAAGCTATATTGTAATCATGTTATGGATGACACAAGTTACCTTTATGAGTTATGATTTCTATGTGTAATTCATAAATCTTATGATTTCATGAGGTATGTTAAAGAGCTTATGTTTTTTGATTGAAAATATGATTTCATTGATTTGTATGTATTCATGCACTAATGTTTTCTTTCCTTATTTTATATCCCTTTCTGATATTTTTATTCTTATCCCTAGTTTTGAAATTTTTTTCACAGGACATAAATAAGAATAGAGTCAAGTATAGGATAAAGGAAAATTTATGCTGTCAAAACATGAAATGATGTCATGTTTCTTTTTAAAGTGTTTTTGTTTTATGAAAAAAATGGATATCGAGTAGAAGTGTATACTTGTAATATTCATGTTGTAATTTAACATTTATGAAATAATTTTCTGAAACTCCAAACATGAAAAGATCCTCAATGTGAATTCTTTACATAACTCAAGATTATGTAATGTTTAAGGCAGGGGATTTATACATTAAAATCCCACTTTCTAATCATATATGTGGGATTAATTTTAAATTAATATTTTACACTTCAATCAATTAAATTCAGAAAAATGGATTTTATATTTTTATTCATAATAATATATATATTAAAAAATTTCCAACATAATTTTTTACCAAAATTAATAGTGATTGTAGTAAAATTTAATTACTATGGTTAGGGTAAAAATGGGTTTACCAAGGGATTAAAATATAAAGACAAGCATAAATGAACGATAGTAGTGTATAAAAAATATTTTCTAGATTTATTTAAAAAATTATACCTTTTAGGTTCAATAATTTCCCATTATTTTCCATTGTGACATATGGAAAAAGTGGGAGAAGGAAATTATTTTAAAAAATACCAAGTATGTCCTCTCCCCCACTTATAAAAGGCCACCCTCACTCCTCCCTTATTCACACATCCAAGCCACTTTGGATCAGAAAAGACCTTCCTAGATAACTTCAAAAATTCCTTTTCCTCATATTATTATACTTATAATATGTATATATCCAACCAAAAAATCCTTTAGTGTAATCCTATGGTGGATACACGAAGATGAGGTATTATTCTTCATCAAGCATCTTTATTTTAATTCATTATCCACATCCTTAAATTCCTATAATAACATTTTGAAATAGTAACCTATGTAGGTTCTATAGACTGAAACTTTTTTATGATAATTTAATGAACAATAATCATCTACCCTTCCATTAAATGTGATAAGAAATCACTATTCGTGTGTATGGAAGAATACCACCTCGTGAACCGATGTCATTTGTTTTTCCATTACTACCATCCATGGTTGTCTATGATGATTGATATAAAATATATAGATGATATATATTATATAATTATAACTATTCAGTCATTATAAAATAATTATATTTTTACCATCCATTCTATAGGTAATACGACAATGTCTCTCGTGTGTATTGAGGACTACCTCCTAGCAAAGAGATGTAATTAACCTTTCACTAATGCTTCAAATGGTTAGTGATGAGGTTAAATTTTATTAATATATATAAAATAAATGAAATAATTATGATATTTATGAAATATTTATCATTTTATAATGAAAATATATATCGTTTTATTTCATAAATTTTCACTAAATGAATGATGATAATGTTGTTCGTGTATGTATTCACTACTAGCTTCACAAAAATATGTTAGACTATTTCATCACCACACAACATAGATTTTATATAAAATTATATTTAATACAATACGATGTTCTCTATGATATAATTTTAATTCTAGAAATATAAAATATTACTGACCTCTTTTCCATAATGATTGTTGAAAATTGGAAACCTTACTTATGCGTGTGTACGTCTTACTATCTCAATGATCATAACATACATCACTTATCATAAACATCTTTCTTGATTTTTTAAATTTATAATTTATTTAAAAGTATGATAATTATGTCATGATTATTATTATTTAAATGACTTAAATATGTAAAATTTTTAAGAACTTTATCATTTTTGATGATCTATTCATAAGAACACAAATACATTAACACTGGAAACAACAAAATAATAAAAGATTATTAATGAATAGGTGATAATATGTTATAGAAGGATAATATATGATTTTATAAATATTTATTTGATGATATTATAAGTGAATTAATTTTTTATAACCACTATATAGGCATTTAAATATTTCTAAACCAAAATTAAGTGTGAGGTAAGAGACATCATCTCAATCTCTCTACATTGAGAGATATTGTAATTTTACGAACCAAATTTCTTTTATATGGTTTATATACTTCTTCTTTGATGTATAATATCATGATTACTTAATTATTAATAGTATTTTATGATTAAATTTGAATTATTTAATCTAAGTGGATTTGATGTAAGGGTTACTAAGTGGTAAAGGATTTCTTAACTCAATTTTAATTCATCGGGATAAACATCTTCTTAAATGATTATTTCATTATATTATTTTGTGAATAATTAATTTCGATTCACATATGATTTATTAAAACATTTTATATGTATTTATATTTAAAAAATATAATAAATTAATTGTTTAATTTTCAATTCAATGTTATATAATTGTAACGGTTTATTTCAAAATCTAATTCTAATAGAGAATGTTTATTCTTGAATTTTAGTTTAAGAAAATTATTTTCTAATTGTATAATAAGGAAATTTAATTTTATTATCCTATGTGTATTTGTGATTTTATCAGGTAATATTACCAATTTTACATTATTTTGTACATAAAATATTTACCATTTTTAAGAATATCTTATTTCATTTATCTCTTTGGTTGGAAATTTTCTTTATTTCCAAATCATGTTTTATAAAAATATTTTAAAAAATACATTTAACTATTTAAAAATGATTTATAAAAATTAAATTTCATCTATTTTTACTCTATGATAGTTTTTTTCACAGGAATCATATGTATTTTTCAAAACAATACCTGTTTTACTTTTATAAAATATGTGAAACAATTATTCTTTTCATCTTCTAAACAAGAAACCTTTAAATCCTTTTTTCAGTGAAAAGTGAAACTTTTTTTTATCAATATCATACATAGAATTACCATCCTTCATGAACATAATTTCATTTAATCATACTTCTCATGTTTATTATGATCATTTTAATTAAAATGTTTTTAAAATTTATTTGTGATGAAAATGATTTTCCAAATGTTTTGAATATGAAATGGATAGTTTCCTCAAGAATATTTTTAAAGGTATTTTTATTACATATATGTTAATGGATGAAAAACACTTCAATTTTACACCAATGGGTATGTGTTTTATCGATACTATATTTATCCTTTCTATGGGTGTTTAATGATCATTTTTACCAATGAAAATATTGGCATCCACTATATTGATTCATATTTGTAGTCAATAACGTTCCATTAAAATGTAGAATTTCCTATGATCATTGGCCAATAAATATCCCCTAAATTTACATATTATTTATCATTGGTATGTGTATTTTTTAAACTATATGTCATCTCTACCTATGGTGTTTTATATAGAAATTCAGTTATTAACTGGGGAAATATTGATAAATCCTTATTATTTACCTAATAATGATACTAGATGATAGGGTAAATTGTTTATGGATTAAATAAATTATTAGATATATAAGTAATTCTTTGGACAAACATGAAACATGATGGGGACCTTTCATAGAAATTCCCTTGATGCATTGGTAGTTTCATCGAAAAAATTAGTTGAATGGCCTTAGTTAAATGGGTTTCAACCCAGTATGTTTTATACTTACAAGTGAATGGTCTTGATGGTAAAGGTATCATTTTCCTAGGAAACATGATGTCTGATAATTAGAAATTTCCTTCATTTATAATTTAGTTAGTACTATCTATGAGTTTTTTACAATGGTATTAAATCTTTATATATTTCATTCTCAGTAGTTCATTAAATAGAATGTGTTTTCAGTTATTTAACTTGACATATGGATTATGTAATATCTATTTATGTAGTAAATTTAGTTAAATTTCATGTTTTTTCAGTCATTAACCTCTATATATTTACTAAATGTATTGATTCATGATAACATCTGTTGTACAAAACCCTTACTGAGCATTTCATTTCACCCTTATTTTTTTCATTTCCCTAGGATTACATGAATTTTATTGTAACTGATATATAGCTATATTTTATATGTAATAAAGGTATTCATATAAAATAAAGTGTGTCTTAAATTTTTCATTAAAATATAAATGAAGAATCATCTACGTATCTAGTTTATCATGAATACTAAACTATTAGGTCCTTTGGGATGAAGATCCTTGTATTTTATTCCAATGTAATAAAGTAAGAAATATATCTAGGCTATTAGGGGCAAGATTTATATAGTTGGTATTTGAGAAAGTTTATTAGAATCCTTAAAAACTAGATTTAGGAAAACATATATTAGGGTATATAACCCTAAGGTACAATTTGAGGAAATGTATAGAAGAACATCATAATGTGTTGGTAGGGTAGAGAATATGTGGGTTTTCCTTGAAATACATCACTTTATAGATACTACATGGGGATATGTTTCTAGATTATATATACCTATGTATAATTACCCTAAAAATTTTACATTACACTTGACTCGATCATTACCTGGTGCACAAAAATGTGTCTTATTGCACACATGTTTTGATATTTTTAAGAGATATTCTTGGGATAATTAACATTTTATTTGCAAACCATTATAAGGTATTTACATAGATGATGAAAATGAATGGACTAGGTTAAATATAAGTTGTTTTATAATGAAAATATTGTCTCATTATTTATAAATTTTATAAATTATTATATGGGTTTTCCACTATGATTATTAATACTAACACTTTTATTTTTTTAGTCAATAGATGGAACATGAATAATTCATGATAACATTCAATATAAAAGACAATGTAATGACCATGATCAACTACATGGGATTATGATAGGAGTTAAATAAATAGTGATTAAACCTACTTGGTTTTATAAAATATAATTAACAACATATACCTTATCCAACTCTGAGGCTCAATAAAGATGAGAATAGTGGAGTTTTCTAAGAGATTAAGTAATTGAGACCTTGTATAAAAGAAGTGTTGATTTCTATCATGTAATAAATTTGGAGGTATACACCCAAGAAAGTGTCTCAATGTTATGGGAAAATTTTATTTGTGTGGGAAGGAAGGGACTGGAGAAAATAATTTCCAAGGAGATTTTAAGAGCACTGTGGATGGAAATAATTCTCATCCTATTGATCAATTTATAGTTTTCTGTCATAAATTTGTTGAACCTAGGAATTAACCTAATCAATTCCCCTTTATTAACGTAATCCCCTTGATCAAGGAAGAACCTACACATTAAATATAGATAAATTATTTGAATAGATGTATTTTACCAATGGTATATTTTTATTGCAATTATAAAACATCTAAGGAATGAGTTAAATTTTAAAAGATTATATGTTTTATTTAATATTTGATTTATAAACACCATCATGGTTATTAGTTTATGGTTTTTAAAAACATCAATGTCTTAATCAACACTTTTAAAAAAATTTATAGTAGAAATGTCACAAGATTAATATAAGTCCCTGGCCTTAAACCTTACTTAATATTGAATTAAATGAATAATTCACATTGAGGATCTTTTCAGGTTTAGAGTTTTAGAGAATTATAACATAACAATTACATCTCAAATGATTACAAAGTAGACACTTCTACTAATATTCCATAGAATAAAAAACTCTTAAAAAGAAACATGTCTTGTTCAATGTTTTATATAGCATGACTTTCCCTTGATCCCATCCTTGACCCTATTCCACATTATGTCCTGTGAAAAACATTTCAAAAAAACTTGGGGTGAGCATAAAAAGCTCAGTAAGGGATACACAAAGAATAAAAAGTGTTAGTTTATCAAAACAACAATTAAACCATGTATACTTTATCAAAGTAATACTTTTCACCTTTATGAAGTAGTAAAAAATATTCAATGAATAAAAGATCATTACATACCCTTTTGTAACCAAAAGATTACCATAAAACCCATATAAAGATCACATAACATATAAAGGTAACTTGGGACATAAACATACTTAAATGGAATAACCATACGGTCGATTTCCACACATATCACTTAATGGAATATCCATACGGCCGACTTCCATACCCAATGCATTGGAGGTTATAACGTAACCACCCATCCTGGTATTCACGGCACCACCCATCATATGGTTTATCACGTAACCACCTGTCAAATGTCCAAGTACCATTATAAAATCATAAGACATAAAACAAATATAATGGAAAGAAAACATTTCCACACTTTGATCACAATATATCACATAAATATATGGACATAACAAATCCATTATAAAAACCATTTTCAATACCAAAATACATACAAGAGTATCTGGTATTTATTTCATTTTAAAAACATTACGGCTTGTTGAGGAAGCCAAATACCAAATAATACTCGCGGCGGCGGAAAAGGTCATTGTCACCGCGTACATTAAAAGAAAAATTCCTTTTTGTTGTTTTGTAAACCGCTTCGTAGAAAAAGATTCCTTTTGTATAAAAGTAAAAGTCAAAGGGGTTTATACACCGTATAAAAGAAAGTTGTGTATAAAACCAAATATGCCTCAATGAAAGGAGATTGAGACGAAGTCCCTTACAAAGATCATTTTTTAAATAAAATAGATCTATTATGTGTATTCACCATAAGTACACATAAAGAAAGTACAAATACAAGATAATACATAATAATATCATGACATAATTTGAAAGTAGTAGATTAACCCAAAGAACAAAAATTTGGTTAAGAAGATCCCTTACCTTGGGTCCGACTTGACTCAATTATTCTTTAACATCCTGAATAATAAACATGAGTTAATTTATACTTGCTTAAGAACCTTATTCAAGTTTAATATTACTTTTATATCACTTATTACCATGTTATAAACATTATTTAATCATTTAAGTTAATAATGTTTGTTTTGTCGATATTTGGTTCTTATGTCGAAAGTGGACTGCTTACAATTACATGTTGTTCGTGTGGTAAAAGGTTCATTATATCCAGAATGATATTCATGATTTGGATATAATATATATAATATATATCCATCATATACATGTATTTATAATATTACATAATCATTTAGAGGTAAGAAATGAAATGCACCGTTCATGGAGACGGTAAGCCGTACGTACGCATGAACGCTACTTTCATTTCTATGTCATATTAATGGAATTAAAACTAAATGAGAGGTATGTATATTTTAATTCCAGAATTATATCCATCATTTAGATGTAACATACATCATATATAATAACTTTAAATCCATCCTTTATACGTCCCACATATGGCATTAACGAATCAAATCACTTTGAGGGGGCGGTAGTCCGCACTTCCTAAAATGAAAATTTCGCGTATACCCATAATGGAAGCCATAAAGGTGTGACATAAATGAAAAATACAGAATATTAAGGAAATAATAAACATATTATATATCTTATATAAATATAGTGACATCTTAATGGCCACCTTTGACGGTGTTGGAAGAATATTGAACAATCATCGTTTCGTGAGGCAGAAATTCACCATCCACAGAAATAGTATATTCTTTAACCATTAGATGTAGGTGTGTGTAAGTACAGCTCTAATTATTCTTTTAAAAACATCCTAGTATATTGAAGATAGTGCAGTTACAAAATAAATGAATAAAAAGAGTTTAGGGGGTTGGAAAAGCAAAATAAAACAAAAGGACACAAGAGAAAACACTACCTTTAAATCGGGTAACTCTTTTTGATTTGAGCTCAAAGGCTTCCTTGGGAAGACTTCTGCCCAATGTGAGGCATCAAGGAGTAGTATAGGGATGTGGAGAGACAAAATGAGCAGGGGTTGGACGATCCAAAGATTTTGGAAGTGTGGGTAAGGTGGTAGAGGTGGGGGCCTTTTGTAAGAGGAGAGGAGGGGCACTCTTGGAAAGTAAAGAAATGTTACTTTATTTTTAAATGAGTTTCTAATTTAAAAGGTCCCAAATTGATATAATTCGAGGATAAGTTGATAAGGGTTCGAAATATACCCATCCAATAGGTTTTTTACAAGTATAATTATTATATTTTACATTATCTTTTCATTTTATTTAAATCGTTAAATAATGAGGTAATCGCTGCATCATCATGGTGTCATAAATAATTTAATTTATTTAATGTCTAAAAATTATAAAAAAAATATCATGATGTAGGAAAGCTTTGTATCTTTCAAATTAATATTTATAGTCAAAAATATGACTTGTATAACCCCATTTAATAATTTTTTTATTAAAACAACTCATGTTTGTGACATTTTTACTTTAACATTAAATAAAAAGATATTAATGTCATTTTCCTTCCAAAGTGGCTCCATGGGGTCACCAAGTTGACCCATGGATTTTCTTGATCGGCCATGAAACATCTAATAAGTTTAGGACATGTTTCTAGGTCATTTAATATTATTAAAACATTATTCTTACCTTAAATTACACTAATTACCTCTAATTGTAATTAATAAACTCAAAAGTTACTATTCACCAAAAAAATTATTTTAATCCCATTGAACCACATTTTACTTCTTAATGACAACCATTTATGTCGGATTTTTGAAATTCAAAACACAGAGGTGGTAAAATTTCATTTAAACGAAAAAGCAGTTTTTAAGTACCACTTAGTGGTTTCACTATTCATCAAAAATTGAAGTTTTTCAGAAAAATACCAAAACATCACCCTAAACTATATTTGATATTCCGAATTCAAAAATGATGTCTATTTTAAAAAATTAAAAACATATAAGTTACATTAATTAATTTAATTATTAATTCCCGCTGTCAGAGCAAATAGCGTGTTTTTATAAAACAATAAGTATCAAAAGATTGACACTAGTTTAAGTCCAATTTCAAAGTGAAATTAATTCAAACGACCACTATTGGATTAAAAGGTAAAAATAAATTCTAATTGAACTTTAAAACCAATTCAAAAGATAATCTAATCATATAAATAAATTAGATTAATAAGATGTTTTGAATTAAAATACAACATTTTTCACTATTCATTAAAAAATGAACTTTATCGGAAAAATTCCAAAAATTTACCCAAAGTAAATTTCAATGTCCCAATCATAAAGAATAAGTTTATTTCTACAAATAGAGCTGATAAAATTTTCAAAAGTTTGATTTAAAAATGGTTTTCCATCAAAAGGCAGTAAAACAATCTTTTAAAAATATTAGTGTATTCCATGCTTAAGAGTGGATTTATTCTCATTTTAAGCCTCTAAAACACTATCTAATTCATTAATAGACATAGATAAAAAATACCTATTATTCATTATTTACTTGGGATGTTACATCCTTCCCCCTTTAGAAAATTGCGTCCCCGCAATTTATTTACTTATCGAATAAGTGGGGGTATTTAGCCCTCGTTGCATTTTCAGATTCCCATGTTATCTCTTCAATCAGGTGGTTTTTTACACAAAACCATTACCTGATGAATCAACTTATTCCGTAACACTTGCTCCATATGGCCAAGAATATGTACCTGTTGTTCCTCATAAGATAGGTTCTCTTCCAACTGAACTACCTCTGGACTCAAAACATGAGATGGATCTGGCACATACTTTCTGAACATCGAAACATGAAAAACATTGTGTACCAGAGATAAACTCAGAGGTAAAGCCACTTGGTAAGAAACTGATCCAACTCTCTCCAGAATTTCATATGGTCCAATGAACCTTGGACTCAGCATTCCTTTCTTACCATATCGCATCACACTTTTCCATGGTTAGACTTTGAGAAAAACATGATCACCTACTTCAAAAGATAGATCCTTCCTCTGGTTATCCGCATAACTCTTCTGCCTGCTCTGAGCTGTTCTCATGTGTTTCTATATCAGCTGAACTTTTTCTGCCAACTCTTCTACCAATTCTGGTCCCATCATCTTCCTTTCACCCACTTCATCCCAGAAAGCTGGAGTTCGACACTGCTTCCTATATAGCACCTCAAATGGTGCCATCTGTATAATGGAATGAAAACTGTTATTATATGAAAACTCAACCAAAGAAAGATATTGGTCCCAACTTCCCTGATAATCCATCGAACAAGCACGTAGCATATCTTCTAATGTCTGAATTGTTCGTTCTGATTGCCCATCTGATTGAGGATGAAAAGTTGTACTAAAATTTAATTCAGTACCCAACGACTTCTGAAGGCCTTTCCAAAAGTTAGAAGTGAACATGGGATCATGATCAGATACAATGGAGAGAGGAAATCCATGTAACTTGACTATCTCTTTAAGATACAAACAGGAAAGTTGATCTTGGGAAAAAAGTATCCCGTATAGCAAGGAAATGAGCAGATTTAGTCAAGCGATCAATAATAACCCAGATTGCATTATTACCTCGAGGTATCTTTGGCAATCCCACAATGAAGTCCATGAATATATTTTCCCATTTCCATTCTAGTACTGGTAAAGGATGAAGCATCCCTTTAGGTAACTGCCGCTCTGCTTTAACCTGTTGGCAAGTCAAACACTTCACAGTAAAATCAGGAATATCTTTTTTCATTCCATCCCACCAGTAATACTCCCGCAGATCTCTGTACATCTTAATACTGCCAGGATGAGCTGAAAACGGAGAACTATGAGCTTCACATAACAACTCTCTCTTCAACTATGAATCAAAAGGCACACACAATCTCTTCCCAAATCTCAAAACACAATCATTATCAATGTTGAATTCAGGAAACTTACCCTTATGAACCAGCTCTACCTTTTTCTAAAACTCACTGTCTTGCTTCTGTGCTTTCTTGATTCTGTCTGATAGAAAAGATTTCACTGATACCTGAAACAAAACAGAATGACATCCTGCACCAAAAACTTCTATTCCAAAGTTCATAAAATCCTTAACCAAAGGATCACGTTCCAAACGCAACATTGTTAATGAAGCATTACTTTTTCGACTCAAAGCATCAGCCACTTTATTTGATTTTCCCGGATGGTAATGAATTGTACAATCATAATCCTTGATTAATTCAAGCCATCTCCTCTGTCTCATGTTCAATTCTTTCTGAGTGAATATATTCTTTAAAATTTTGTGATCGGTATATACTTCACACTTTACCCCATACAAATGATGCCTCCTAATTTTTAAAGCGAAAACAACAGCAGCTAATTCCAAATCATGTGTAGGATAATTTACCTCATGAGTTTTCAACTGACGTGAAGCATAAGTAATTACATTATCATTCTGCATTAGGACGCAACCAAGTCCTTTCAATGAATCATCACTGTAGATAACAAACTCCCCATTCCTAGAAGGTAGTACCAAAACTGGAGCATTCACCAATCATCTTTTCATTTACTGAAAACAATCATCACATTATTTTTTCCAGATAAACTTAACAACCTTCCGAGTTAGCTTAGTCATTGGAATAGATAACCGTGAAAAATTTCTAACAAACCTTCGGTAATAGCCTGCCAAACCAAGGAAGCTATGAATCTCAGTTACATTTGTGGGTCTAGGCCATTCTTCAACAACCTTCGTTTTTGCAGGATCAACAGTTATCTCATCTTTAGAAACAATGTGACCAAGGAAATAAATTTTTTGCAACCAAAACTCACACTTTTTGAATTTCCCATACAATTTCTTTTCTTTTAAGGTTTGCAAAATAACCCTTAAATGTATTTCATGATACTCTTTACTTTTAGAAAACACCAAAATATCATCAATAAACACAACCACCATTTAACACCTGATTCAACTGAGCCATCACTGCAGTAAACTACTCAATTCTGATTCCGACCATCTCCGGTTGCTGATTCGGAAAGTCATTCAACTCTGTATGCTTTACCAGAAATGTTTCTCTATTTCTTTTAATAAAAAGAATTCTTAACACAGATATATCTTAGATGAAGCAACATGGTAATATTTAAATGCTATATCATACCATAAATTAATTTATAATTTAACAATTTTCTAACTCCTAAAGTTGTCTAAACCGACCTCTGATACCAACTATAAGGCCCCGGCCTTAAACCTTACTTAATATTGAATTAAATGAATAATTCACATTGTGGATCTTTTCAGTTTTAGTATTTTAGAGAATTAGAACATTACTATTACATCTCAAAAGATTACAAAGTAGACACTTCTACTATGTTTCCATAGAATAAAAAACTCTTAAAAAGAAACATGTCTAGTTCCATGTTTTATATAGCATGAATTTCCCTTGATCCCATCCTTGACCCTATTCCACATTATGTCATGTGAAAAACATTTCAAAAAAACATGGGGTGAGCATAAAAAGCACAGTAAGGGATACAAAAAGAATGAAAAATGTTAGTTTATCAAAACAAAAATTAAACCATGTATACTTTATCAAAGTAATACTTTTCACCTTAATGAAGTAGTAAAAACTCTTCACTGAGTAAAAGATCATTACCTACCCTTTTATTACCAAAATATTACCATAAAACCCATATAAAGATCACATAACATATAAAGGTAACGTGGGACATAAACATACTTAAATGGAATAACCATACAGTCGACTTCCACACATATCACTTAATGGAATATCCATACGACCGACTTCCATACCCAATGCATTGGAGGTTATAACGTAACCACCCATCCTGGTATTCACGGCACCACCCGTCATATTGTTTATCACGTAACCACCCGTGAAATGTCCAAGTACCATTATAAAATCATAAGACATAAAACAAATATAATGGAAAGAAAACATTTCCACACTTTGATCACAATATATCACATAAATATATAGACATAACAAATACATTATAAAAACCATTTTCAACACCAAAATACATAAAAGAGTATATGGTATTTATTTCATTTTAAAAGCATTACGGCTTGTTGAGGAATCCAAAGACCAAATAATACTCGCGGCGGAAGAAAAGGTCATTGTCACCACATACGTTAAAATAAACATTCCTTTTTTTGTTTTGTAAATCACTTCGTATAAAAAGATTCCTTTTGTATAAAAGTAAAATTCAAAGGAGTATAAACACCATATAAATGAAAGTTGTGTATAAAACGATATATGCCTCAATGAAAGGAGTTTGAGACGAAGTCCCTTACAAAGATCATTTTTTAAATAAAATAGATCTATTATGTGTATTCACCATAAGTACACATAAAGAAAGTACAAATACAAGATAAGACATAATAATATCATGACATAATTTGAAAGTAGGAGATTAACCCAAAGAACGAAAATTGGGTTAAGAAGTTCCCTTACCTCAGGACCGGCTTGACTCGATCGTTCTTTAACGTCCTGAATAATAAACTTGAGTAAATTTATACTTGCTTAAGAACCTTATTCAAGTTCAATATTACTTTTATATCACTTAATACCATGTTATAAAAATTATTTAATCATTTAAGTTAATAATGTTTGTTTTGTCGATATTTGGTTCTTAAGTCGAAAGTGGACTTCTTACAATTACATGTTGTTCGTGTGGTCAAAGGTTCATTATATCTAGAATGATATTCATGATTTGGATATCATATATATCATATATATCCAGAATATACATGTATTTATAATATTACATAATCGTTTAGAGGCAAGAAATGAAATGCACCGTTCATGGAGACAGTAAGCCGTACGTACGCATGAACGCTACTTTCATTTCTATGTAATATTTATGGAATTAAAACTAAATGATAGGTATGTATATTTTAATTCCAGAATTATATCCATCATTTATATGTAACATAAATCACATATAATAACTTCAAATCCATCCTTTATACGTCCCATATATGGCATTGACGAATCAAATCACTTTGAGGGGGCGGTAGTCCGCACTTCCTAAAATGAAAATATCGCATATACCCATAATGGAAGCCATAAATGTGTGCCATAAATGAAAAATACAGAAGCTTAAGGAAAACATAAACATATCATATATCATATATAAATATATTGACATCTTAATGGCCAACTTTTAAGGTGTTGGAAGAATATTGAACAATCATCGTTTCGTGAGGCAGAAATTCGCCATCCATAGAAACAGTATGTTCTTTAACCATTAGATGTAGGTGTGTGTAAGTGTAGATCAACTTATTCTTATAACAACATCCTAGTATATTGAAGATACTGGAGTTGTTACAAAATAAATTAATAAAAAGAGTTTAGGGGGTTGGAGAAGCAAAATAAAACAAAAGAACACAAGAGAAAACACTACCTTTAAATCGGGTAACTCTTTTTGATTTGAGCTCAAAGGCTTCCATGGGAAGACTTGTTCCCAATGTGAGGCTTAAAGGAGTAGTAGAGGGATGTGGAGAGTCAAAATGGGCAGGGTTTGGCCGATCCAAAGTCTTTGGATGTGTGGGTAAGGTGGTAGAGGTGGGGGCCTTTTATAAGAGGAGAGGAGGGGCACTCTTGGAAAGTAAAGAAATGTTACTTAATTTTAAAATGATTTTCAGATTTAAAATGTCCCACATTGATATAATTCGAGGATAAGGTGATAAGGGTTCTAAATATACCCATAAAATCGGTTTTTGACAAGTGTAGGTCTTAGATTGTACATTATCTTTTCATTTTATTTAAATCGTTAAATAATGAGGTAATCGCTGCATCATCATGGTGTCATGAATAATTTAATTTATTTAATGTCTAAAAATTATAAAAAAAATATAATGATGTAGGAAATATTATTATCTTTATAACGAAGATTTATAGTCAAAAATATGACTTGTATAATCCCATTTAATAATTTCTTTAGTAAAACAACTCATGTTTGTGAAATGTTTACTTTAACATTAAATAAAAATATATTAATGTCATTTTCCTTCCAAAGTGGCTCCATGGGATCCCCAAGATGACCCATGGATTGTCTTGGTCGGCCATGACACATACAATAAGGGTAGGACATGTTTATAGGTCATTTCATATTATTAAAACATTATTCTTACCTTAAATTACACTAATTACCTCTAATCACGATTAATAAACTTAAAAGTTACAATTCACTAGAAAATTATTTTAATCCCATTGAACCACATTTTAATTCTTAATGAAAACCATGTATGTCGGATTTTTGAAATTCAAAACACAGAGGTGGTAAAATTTCATTTAAAAGAAAAATCAGTTTTTAAGTACTACTTAGTAGTTTCACTATTCCTCAAAAATTGAAGTTTTTCAGAAAAATACCAAAACTTCACCCTAAGCTATATTTGATATTCCGAATTCAAAAATGATGTCTATTTTATAAAATTAAAAACATATAAGTTACATTAATTAATTTAATAATTAATTCCCGCTGTCAGAGCAAATAGCATGTTTTTATGAAACAATAAGTATCAAAAGATTGCCACAAGTTTAAGTCCAATTTCGATGTGAAATTAATTTCAACGACCACTATTGGATTGAATGGTAAAAATATATTCTAATTGAAATTTAAAACCAATTCAAAAGATAATCTAATCATATAAATAAATTAGATGAAAAAGTGGTTTTGAATTAAAATACAACATTTTTCACTATTCATTAAAAAAATTAACTTTACCGGAAAAATACCAAAAATTTACCCAAAGTAAATTTCAATGTCCCAATCATAAAGAATAAGTTTATTTTGACAAATAGTGCTTATAAAATTGTCAAAAGTTTGATTTAAAAATGGTTTTCCATCAAAAGGCAGTAAAACAATCTTTTAAAAATATTAGTGTATTCCATGCTTAAGATTGGATTTATTCTCATTTTATGCCTCTAAAACACTATCTAATTCATTAATAGACATAGATAAAAAAAATATATTATTCATTAATTACTTGGGATTTTACAATTAAAGACATTTTTAGAGAAATTTATTGCATGTATTTATTTTATTAGAATATTTATTTGAGGAATAATGAAATTAAATTTTATAGATATAATATTAAAGGAATTGATTAACTTTTGGGGAAATATAATCATTAATAGATCTATAGTAGTAGTCAGATAACATTATTATACATTGTAAAAAAATGGGTTTTATTGAAAACCTTACTAAAAAAATGTTTAATAATTAATTTTTTTAAAGGATACCCATCATATTTTTTAGGAAAATTTTAGGAATAATTTTAATATAGTGTAGAAAAAATGATATCCCATATGATGGGATAATACCTGTCACATCTGGTGTTGTTGCATGGTATGAACCCCTAATTAAAAGTAGATTAGGTTTTAATGCTAAACACTAGCCTATGCAATGACCTTGTTAATATCTAGTTGATTTTAGTAAAAAAACTTGATAAAAACATTAAGGTTGAACTAGTGGTGTTACCTTTGTGGTTAAAATATTAATATACTATAACATGTGCTAACTATACTGAGTTTGTAAAATTTTTAGAGATGTATAGAAAGTATTTTCACTCTTTTTTGGATCATACATTCTATTAAAAATAATTATTAGTTATCCAGGCATAAAAACCCTTTTTTCGATATTAATTTCCTACTATATGGGATGAATTCTAAATAGATCAACGAAAAAACAAAGGATTAAATTATATATTTCCTTATATTTTTGGACCATAATATAATTCCTCAACTTTGGGAAAAAAGATCTTGGAATTAAATGTCATCCAATTTACATCATTACTAATAATATCAATGTCCTTTTTAACACCTATTTGAATTATTGTTTTAATTTCATTATATTTCCCTTGATAATTTAATTTTTTTATCAAAGTCAACAACCACTCTGAAAAAATATTTATGCTTTTTTTCCATTTATATAACTCAACTTTCCACCATGGTTGAACACTTAGATATGTAGTTATATGTTATTCCATGTGATATTTGTACATTCTATTATCTCTTATTAATAGGATACTTTATTAACCCTATTATTATAATATTTGTCTCAATAATGTTATTTCAAAATTTCAAAACCTTGATTACACAGTTAAAGTTTATATTGTGAAGAAACAATTAATTTTTTGTGTGAAGAATGTGACAACCAAAAATTCTAAAAGAATGACAACATATCTGAGAGAGCGTATTACAATAATTTTTTTTATTTTTTTTACCCAAGACACTGAGTTTAACGTTCATTACACACAATAAAGAGTTTCTTCAACAACTTACGTTACACTCATGACCATGTTTAACCAAACAACAATATACTATTAATATTATTATTTAATATGAAAGATATCGTCCAGAAATTGGAATTTCATGATTAAATAGGTTAAATTAACTTATTAAAATATATATTTTACACATTTTTATTAGTTATCTATTTATTATAAATAAAATAAAAATCATTGAAAACAAACACAAATGTTTTCTTATATATAATATTTTTTCTAAAAGATGGTTTAATTGACATTTGCACGTATAATTTTATGAGTTTTATAAAATGTATTTGAGAAAATAAGATTCATTTTTAGATTACAATATAGAAATTATCTATGGGTAATTGTTATTTATTTTTATGAAAGGTTTCATTTTTTGATGAATAGTAAAAAATAAAGAATTTTAATTGAAAACATCCTTTTCATGTAAATTATTTATAATGATTTATTGTATTTTTAATTGGTATTAAATTGATATTATATAAATTTAATATAAATTAATCAAATTTTGGTCATTTGAATCATTTTTATATTCAATTTAAATATAAAATCTTTGTAAACTTTTATGCATTTTCACTTTAAAACCCCGCTTTCTCACTACATTAACGGAATTAATTTTAAATTAAACTCTTCCAATTATATGAATTGAATTTATAAAAATCTATTTCATAATTTGAATTAGAATAATTTATAATTTATAAAAATGTAAAGACAAATTTTTCCCAAAAAAATGAATTTTGTAAAAATTAATTATCACGGTCAAAGAAAAAATGAGTTTACTGGGGGACGAACAAAAATTATAAGGGTGAAAAAACCGTTAATATTTTATAAAAACTATTGGATGGAAATATTTATACCATTTATCATATATGGTTCCATAATGAACCATTTGTTTAAATCGTGACACATGAAAAACATAGGAGCACTCAAATCTATTCAAATATATTAAGTGTATCCTCTCCCCAACTTATAAAATGCCACCACTCTCCTATATTTTTCACAACATAAACCCACTTTGGTTCAGCCAATAACTTCTCAAATAAATTAAAAAATCCATAACATAAGTCTAAGAACCTTATTTTAGATATAAACTTAACCTTATATTGATTTAGTGAATACCTATTGAGGATACCCAAAGAAGAGTTAATATTCACTAACAACCATATTTATTTTATTTCTTTACCCGCCCCATTAAATTCTTATTATTACATAATGATTTAATTTAT
Source organism: Viscum album (assembly GCA_963277665.1). Taxonomy (NCBI): domain Eukaryota; kingdom Viridiplantae; phylum Streptophyta; class Magnoliopsida; order Santalales; family Viscaceae; genus Viscum; species Viscum album. The sequence continues at coordinate 768,093,382 of OY728137.1, forward strand.
TAAATATCTTCCCTGTAATGGGATTTTTACATAAAAATTTGATTACTAGAAACCATCTCCACATCCATCAAATGGGTTGAGAAACCATCCTTTTTGTGTATGGATGACTACAACCTTGTGAGATGATGTAATTCATTCTTCCATTATCACCTTTCACAGATCGGTATGATATTGGTTAAAAATTATATATATATATATATTATTATTTATAGCATAATTTTACCTACAGATTAATTATATCATATATATATATATACATATATTCCATTTTTTTGGAGATATGATAACTTCAGTCCTATGAATGATAGACTACCACCTCACAAAGCGATGTGATTTGTCTCACTAACTCTTCACCTGGATGGTGATAAAATTAAAATATTTTAATATATTTGATATATATGATAAATAATTACATTCTTGAAATATTTATCATCGAGAAAGACCATATATACATATATATCAATTTCAATCTTATATTTTCACTTAACAAACCATGATAACATCATTCGTGTACATGTGGAATACCACCTTCACGAAATGATGTGACTCTATTTTTCATAATCACACATCATGGAAGGTATACATAATTATATTTAATGAAATAATATTGTATCAATGATATAATTATAATGATGTAATTTCATAATATTACATTCATCCTTTCCATAATTATAGTTGAATAATTGAAAAATTACTCATGCGTACGTAGGACTTTCCATCTCTATAATCGTAACATACTTCATTTATTATCACCATCAATAATGATTGTTTTTAAAACTATAACTATTTTATAAATATGATAATTCTATCCTAATTATTATTGTTTATGTGATATAACTATATAATATATGAAAGAGCCAAATAATTCATGATGAAACATGCATTAGAAAACAAGGACATTAACAACCGAAATAATAAAAGTAATAAAAGATTATTAAAAAAAGTTTATAATATGTTGTAAAAAAATCACATATGATATTATAAATATTTATATTGTTTTCTTATAAATTAATAACATGTTTTAAACCACTATACACAATTTCAAATCATTTCATCAAAAAATAAGAAAAGGTTAGGGACTACATCTCAATTTCTCTTCATTTAGGAATATTATAATGTTATATAACTAATTTATTTTATTTGATGTATATAATTCATGTTTATATATAATATCATGAGTAATTAATTTTTAATATTATTTTATGTCTCAATTCCAATAACCCCCTCTAAGGGGATTTTACATAATGGTTAACAAATTGTAAGGTATTTCTTAACTAAAATGCATTTCATGGGAAAAAATGTATACTCTATTGAATATTTAATTATAGGATTATTTATATATATTTTTCATCACCTTACTATTTATTTTTATTTTTTAATAGGATTTATAGTTAAAACACATAATTTATTCATTGGGTAATTCTCAATTCAACGCTGTGATCACTTTAAGTGTTTATTTCAAAATATCATTCAAATCGAGATTGCTTATTCTTGAATTTTAGTTGAGGGAAATTATTATATTATTGTCAAAGAAATAAATTTAATTTTTAAATCCACTTGTTATAAACTATATTGTCAATTTATTATACCATTTCCATATTTTTTTAATTAAAATGTTTTAGAAAATGTATTAAATAAAATTTGAATTCGTTTGACTCTTCTATCATAAATCTGATTTCCTATAAAACCATATTTTCTAAAAAAAAGAAATAATATTTATAACCTTAGAAAATGATTTATAAAAGTAATTTTATCCCATTTTAAATCATTATTTTTTTCAAATGAATCATATTTAATTTTTAAAGCAATTCATATTTCACATTTTTTGAAAATATGATAGAAATATTCTTACCGTTTTATGAAAAATGAAATTTCCTATCCTTTCTACCATAAAGAATGAATAGTATTTTTAACTTGAACAAAATTTACATATATTCCCACTGTAATGACTATTTATTTCAGTGAATATTCTTTTGTATATTAAATAAGATATTTTTAAATATTTTTTTAAATTGGATCTTCAAATAAAATAATTTGCTAAGTGTTTTTAAAATTTAAAAGTATTGTTTACTCAAGAATGTTTTTAAATATATTTCAATGAAATTTATATACACTAAAACAACAACCCTTAAATATTAAATCAATTTTTATGTGTCGTTATAATAGCATCCTTATCATTTCTATGTGTGGTTTATGATCAATTTGAACAAGGTTAGTTTTGATATTCACATCCTTGATTCATTTTAGTAGTCCTTAACATTCCCTTGAAATGTAAAATTTCTTGTGATCATTGGAAAGTATATATCCCTTAAATATCTATATTATTTTTCAGGTATTTTTTAATTTTTTAAACTATATATATTTTATAAATACAATTTTCTATATTGAAAGACATTTTTTTATATCGATAAATATTGATAATTCTATATTATTTACTCAATAGGGATACTAGATGATATGGAAATTGTTTATAAACTAAATTGATTATTAAATATATAATGAATGATTTCAACATGCATGGAATGAGTTGGGGACCATTTATAGAAAGACTCTTGATGGATCTGTAATCTCATGCTAGGAATCAGTTGGCAAGACTTTACTAAATGGGTTTCACCCAGTATACTTCAAAAAGTCTTGTGAAAGGTCTTAAAGGTAATGGTATCATGTTCTTAGGAAACATAAAATCTGATAATTAAGCATTTCCATCAAACAAAATTCAGTTATTATCAACTGTGGGATTTTCACAATGCTATTAGTTTTGGATACATTTAATTCATAGTTATTGATTAATTAGAATGTGTTTTTAGTTATTTACCTTAATATACTAATTATTCATTATTTATTTTTGGAGTTAAGTCATTTAAATGGAATGTGTTTTTATTTGTTTACATTTTATTATTGATTATGATTAGTGATTCATGATAGCCTCCAATGTACTTAGCCCTTACTGATAATTTTATTTCACCATTATATTTTTACATTCCCCATAATTCCATGAAGTTTAATATGAAAAATAATCATGTATATTCTTAATGGAATGATGTTATTATCCATAAAAATAGTGTTATATTTTATTTATTCAAATTTTTATGTAAGTCTCAAGTATGTATGTAGTTTAAAAATATTAATAAACTCTTAAGTAATTTGGGATATGATTCTATGTACCTGATTACAATGTAATAAAGTAGGCACCAAATCCAAGCTATTTAGGTCTTGTTCTTTACAAAGACCATAAAAATAAACTAGGAACACCAGGGGAAATACTATGACCAATGGTTCCAACTCACCACTAGAGGATTCATCTTTATATTCAAATATAAAAGAAGTTATTGAAACCATGATTCAATGTAAAGGAGATCATAATTAACCAGATGTCAAGTCCAATTATCCCTAAAAAGCCTATGAGATCCCATCTGATACAAATAAGTATACCAACCAGTGATAACAATCAATTTTAGCTTTATAGTACATCCACAAATTCATCATCATAATAATGTTAATGAGATTAAAGTTGAGAACTTTAAAACCACAAACTAGCTTATCTTTTGATCTAGAGAAGTGGAATGGGGGTCCTTGAAAACAGTAATTCACATTCTTTTTTAGCTGTGTCGAGAAATCCATAAAAAATGAAATAGACACCATTGATTTTTTTAAATGATTCATGAAATATACTATTATAAATGAATTAGATTAACCTGTTTCAAATAATATAGTTTCTAAAGATAAAGCAATAAGTCTCTTAACTATATCTGTCGAGGGATCTATATTAGATTTCATAGGAGAATCTTCTAATGTGTGAAAATACTTCATTCGTGTGTTCTGAGGTTGGAAAATTATGTTCCTCCTATCAATAAATTATATAGCATATCATTTAGGTTTGTAATGATCCTCTACCACTACATTTAAGGGATAGATCCAATAAAGGATTATGTATATGACCTCAACATCCACGTGATTACATTATTTTAGGAGGCATGGGGAAAGATCACCTCATGTGACCAATCTTGTTAAACTAGTAGAAAGTCAAAGGTCAACTTTTCAATGCTGTTGAATACATGGTACAAGTCTTCTAATTTTAGGCACTATAACCACTTTTCTGCACTAAATTCCCTTTCTAATTATATCTATTGAATACATGAAGATTACGACTATTTATAATAGTAATTGAAACAGTCCTTGAGTTTCCCACCATGTATATCTCTATAATCATATAATATTCAATTGTATCAATATAAGATGTATGATTTAGTTTTTAAACCAGAGAATATATGTCCACATGTACTACCATCTAGTACATATAATCTATTCTCTTATCAATCAGCACCACCTCCAGTGAAGATTATACCAACATTTAAAAATATTTGAATTACTATATCACAGTATGATGACACTATTAAAAGGTGATAAACTATATGGATTTAGTCAATGTCAAATTTTACGGGAAGAACTGTTGGAATAAGATGGACTTAAAGACCTTAAACTATAAATATTCATGTTGTTTTTTAGAAACCACTTATTCCCACCACATCCTTAAAGGCACTTCAACCTTATAGATAACATATTTGACCATATAAAGTTAAATATATATTTCATATTCCCAACCATTCCTTCAATTCTTGGATATCATTCATTCCATGAGATGATGGTGTTTTCTTGTGAAGAATGTATTGGGATCAATATTTTGGTCCTAAAAACCATAGTATCACTTCACTAGATTAGGATGGGTCAAACACAATACCTTGGTCTATGAAATAGAATTCTTGTAATATATCTTAAAAAATAATCTGATTAACTAGATAGATTCCTCATAGAACATCATTCACAACACCTTCACCAACAAATCTTATAAGTATTTTGGTTGGAATGGTACATCATCAAATAATGAATATAGATCATCGGGAAAGTTATTAAAATCAATTTTCATCAAGAGAACATAGTAAATGAACCATGATATGATGAAATCTTAACATGAGAGTGATTTCCTCAATATATCATCATAATTTTAAACTTGTTATGATGAGAGAGATCCAAGAATTAGCTCATAAATTATCAATTACATCTTGACGATCTAATCTAATGTCTACCAAAATGTCCCAAGATAAAAAGACTATGAACACAAAACCAACTAAAAATAAAATTTTATGGCCTCTAAAAAAATTTCATAAAAAATTACTTCATCTTATTAGAATAATATTTTTTATATATCAATAAAATCCATTACAGAACAATAAAGGCATACCATCTAAGGAAACTTGTATACATAAAAAAACAATACATAAAATATATAAATCATTTCCAATTATGTTTTTATAAACTAGTATCCTTCTTATAAATACCATACACAAAACCATTTTTCATGACCTTGTGTGGGGAAGCATAAAAAATGTTATCTCAAATGACCATTAAGGGTAAAAATAAGTGTTACCAATCATTGATAATATATTAGTATAAGATAGTCATAATGGTATTTAAACATGATCATAACATACAATAACAATACCAAATCAGTAAAGTAATATTAACCATGAATAATGGTAAATATTTTTATGATAAAAGGCATAATTCATATGAGTTCATAATCATCAACAATCAATCATGACTAATGTGACACCTTATTATTTTAAAAACATAGATAATGTTTGATATAGTATATGAAATGAAACCCTAAAAATATAATATTTTTTTGATGCGCCAGGACGTAATGATTTATTTATTTTTAAATAAGTTAAATCTTTTTTAATGCTTACAATGCAAGAAACACCGAGTTTAAATGAAACATGATACTCTATTAAAATATAATTATTTAATCATGACCATTTTAATATGACTGTTATGATGAAGGGTATGAATAATACTAAATAAATTATTAATAATTATATGGTGTAAATATGTATTAAATAAATTCAATTTTTATCTATTGATTAGAAAAAAATTTAAATTCGTTGAACAAAAAAAATTTCTAGAAAAACAGTATTTTTCAAAAAGGATGTTTAGTCAAGCTTTTTGTACATATTTTGAAATAATTTTTTACCAATTTTAGAAAATTTATTTTAAAAAAAATATTATTTTTGAAATATAAATATAAAAAATATCATTGGGTTATGTTTTTATATTTTTATGAAAATATTAATTTTTTGATGAGTGGTGAAAATAATAATTTATTTGGAAAAATACTATTTTTAAATTATTTACAAGGGTAAGTTATATTTTAAATTATTTTAAAGTAAAATTAGTTCAATTATAATAAAATATAATTATTTTAGGTCATGGGGAAAGATTTTATATGGGATTATAAAATAAAACCATTTTAATCTTTTGAAAAATGTTCCTTTGAAAACCCATTTTTAGTCTCGTATATAAGTTTTATTTTAAAATGAATTCTATCACATAAGAGAATTGAATATGTAAAAATAAATTCCATATTTTAAACAATAATAATTTATACTATATAATAAGTCTAACCGAATCTTTTATAATAACAAATTGTTAAAAAATAGAAATTAATTACCACGATTAAGCTAAAAATATGTTTATGGGGGGCTTAACTAAAAAGATAACGATTAAAACAACCTATAAACTAGTCCAACAACAATTAGATAAACATATCAATACATTATCACTAATATGGTTATATAAATACCCATTTGGATATATAAACCTAGTATTCTCATACATAAATATCTTATAAATTTTAATGAATATGAAATATATTTCGTAAACACATGCTCAGGTATAGTAATAATTTAGTGCCTTTGGAGACTAGAAAAATAATATTCTTATTTAATGAAAGATCTTAAACTTATCCCACAATTATATTCTCATATTTTACTCCTATTAGAAATATCCTACCAAAATCGTTCTTCATATCCTAGGTAAGGGAACTTAAGAAAGGGTGAGATTGGATGATTAGTAAAGGTAAACATATAACATATTAATCTATGACCATATGAGAGAATAAGATAATAATAAGTTTATCTAGTTATTAATATGGATTAAAAATTTCATACCCATATTACCATAGATAATAATCCTGATTCATTGCATAAAACATTATCATTTTAGAGAACATAGACCATGTAAGTGAGAAATAATCATAAATCAATCCATAACTACAATCTCATGTCATAAAAGTGTGGAACCATCATAAATATTGAAAAACATTTAATTTTTAATGTTTAAATACCAATAACATCAACATAGTTGATAATGATTTATCACTTATTTCTCATTGTTGACTAGGATGCACCTATTTCCCATCATGGGTCATGAAAGACCTATTTCTCATAATGGATCAGGACACACCGGTTTCCCGTAGTGAATTAGGAATCACCATTATTGCATAGTGGATCAAGACCATTAACATTTTTACAATTATTATCTCAGGATATATAAATATTTACCCAATTCATTAGAGGGTTATATAGGTCCCACACATCCTATAATAAAAATCACATTTACGTGTGGCGTAAGATCATAAAAAGGTTATAAGAACCTGAATATTCTTTTCAGGTATGTCTTTTTTTTCTAGTTGTTTTTGGGAAAACGAGGAGTTTCTGGAAATTTCAGGAGTACATGCCATGTATTTATATGTACACGCCATGTACTCAGTTTCCACACGTAGCCATGTATTGTGACCTAGAGACCACCTAGAGCGGGGCCCAGTAAAGTCAAGTACATGCCCTGTACTTTTAAAATACACACAATGTATTTTCTTTTTATTTAATTAACCAGACTGAGGTCAAGTATAATCTACAGAACCCTCTTCTTCTTTGCTTGTATCATCCAAGAGTGACCGTACGACGAAAATCGTCACCGATCCTCTGACTCGCCGTCTGTTCTCCAATTCAACCTCCGTCAGTTGCATTGGAATCTCCATGATGAGTTCTTCCTTCTTCTTGATCTTCATCTCTTGATTTATCATCTTTCATGAGATACCTTGGTTGAGGGTTTTTAGCATTTTTGTAGATGTATGGCGTTCTGGGTCGATTCAAGGCCCGAGGATCACATATATCATTCGTACAACGCCGAGGTAGGTGGTTTGTGCGTTTCTGTATTTAGTCTTTGAGTTATATGTGCAAATTTGCGCAAAACCCTTATTCAGGGTATTGTGTGTTTATAGTTATTAACCATGTTATTTCTAGATATTCCTTGTATACTTGAGTAGAAGATTTCTATTTTTAAATAGGGTTATTAACCTTGTTATTGATTTGTTTGCCCGTGTTTTCTTGATTTGGACCATTTGGTATAGCTTTTCCTGTTAGGATGCTTTGGTTTCCATGCCTAGTATTGTTAGGAAGTCGTGATTTTATATGACATGTTGTGATATGCTGTAGACTGTTTAGCCATGTAGTTCTTGAGGCTTACTTTGGATTCCTTATATCGTTTGTGCACAATTGACTTACACAGGGCTGTGGGAACCTGGTGTAGTAGACCATAGGGAGAATGGACACAGAGAGCTTCCCCAGAGTGTATGGTTACTTTCACATTGAGAGACTATAGGGGGGATGGATGTGAGTGATCTTTCAGAGTGTCTGTAGATCCTTTTTGCGAGAGCATATGATGAATTGGATGTAGAGTGCTTCCCTAGAGTGTCTATAGTTTCCGATATGAGACCACATGGGGAATTGGTGTTGAGTTCTTCCTCAGAGAGTCTTTGCTAAAGCTGAACTAGAGGGGTTAGACTATGAGTACTTCCCAAAGGGTTGCTTGTGTTTGTTTTGGTCAAACCCGAGGGGTTAGGCTGTGAGTACTTCCTAGAGGGTTACCCACTTTTGATTATCTTATTACTTGATATATGAAAATGAATGAAATCACTACTAGAATTCAAGGTATTTGCGATGGGATCTCATCGCAAATAAGCTTTAGCGATGGGGCCCCATCACAAATAGCCCATTGTAGAAACAGCTGTCAAAAAAATAATATTTGCGACGGGCCCGTCACAAATAATATTTTTTGCGACGGGAAACTTCACAGTCGCAAATAAGTCTCTGATTATATACTTTATATATATATATATATAAGATATTTTGCGACGAGCCCATCGCAAATACTTTTTTACGACGGGCTCGTAATCCCGTCGCAAATGCCTTTTGAAATTATTTTTTTATTTGCGACGGGCCCATAATCCCATCGCAAATACCTTTTTTAGAAAAAATTACTTAGACTATTTGCAACGGGATCCCGTCGCAATAGATCTCGTCGCAAATAAAAAATAATTTTTTTAAAAAATAAATTTAATAAATTTATGACTATTGAAAAATTCATTTTTATATTATTAAAATTATTAAAAAAATGAAAAATATTAAAATTCTCAATATCCAACAAAAAATATATAAAAAATCATAAAATATTATTATGATTATTGAAAAATTATTTTTAATATTATTAAAAAAAATAAAAAAAATAATAAATATTAAAATTCTCAATATTCAAAAAAACAAATATAAAAAAAATCATAATATATTATTATGATTATTGAAAAATTAATTTTAATATTATTAAAATAATACAAAAAATAAAAAATATTAAAATTCTCAATATTAATAAAAAATTATAAAAGAAATCATAAAATATTATTATTATTATTATTAGTAAAATAAAAAAATATTAAAAAATATAATACTGAAAAAATATATTTAATAAAATTATGATTAATGAAACAATAATATTAATATTATTAAAATAAAAGAAAATTATAAAAATATTAAAATTATCAATATTCACAAAAACAAATCATAAAATATTAAAAATTAAATTATGTAATAATTGCACCGATATAAAAAAACAGAAACTGTAAATAGATAATATTACAACAAATTTAAATTCAAATGTTTTTGACATAAAAAAATCACAGGGGGGTCGTCTTTTGGAGGAGGTGGAGGAGCTAAAGGAAATGGTGGAGGAAAGTCTATCCCTAAACTACGTGTTAGACAGTGAATGGACTCCATCTACTCATGATACTTCTGCTTCTATCAACGCATCTCCTCCTCGTGCTGCTGGTGCTGTTGTTTCCATCGATGCATCTCCTCCTCGTGCTGCTGCTACTGCTGACGCATCTCTTCTTACTGCTTCTGCAAACTCTCTATAAGGTCATTCTGAGCTCGGAACTGCTCCTGATACTATGATCCTGAAGATGATGACTCTCCACGATATCCTCTCGAGCTAGACGTCGACATCTCAATAGTACCATAATAAGTACCAGGAGTCACATGAGAGCCGATATCAACTACTCAGCCCTTCTCAAAGTCATACTAAGTCGCCTACATCCATGCCGCCTCGTCGAAATGGTGGACACTGGTATGATCAGTCACCTCGTCTTGACCCTCAGCCTATGTCTAAGAAATCACAGCCTCATATGATTCCTTTAGTTCCAATTTGAAATTAAAATTGTGAAAATATTATACGTATTTAATTTTCAAACTGAAAAAAATAAGACTAACAACAATTTGATGCTGGTGATCACCTCTAATCTCTCTAGTTGCTGGATCACTGTACATCCTCCGATAAACATTGTACTATGTAATATCAGGATGCTCGAATGCCTATATGAATATAAAATAAACTGTATATATTTTAATTTATATAAAAATTTTAAAAAAATACTTACCAGATGCTCCCTATGCATACTGAATGTACGGATACCAGCTTGATGCGTCACCTCCTATCTCCCCCAATTCTGCCAACCCAATGAATACCTCCTCTGAAATCCACCACCCAACTAGTGTGCACATAATCCATCCCAAACCTAAGATGAAATATACTCTGATCGGTGGGTTCTACACGACTCATCAAATACTATCTCTCCTACTTTCTTAATGGTCGTCTTTCTCAAATTGTGGAAAAACTGACGCAAACCCTCACGCATAGCCACCTCTCATGCTGCATGGATATCATCACACATGCTATCATCGATGGGATATCATAAACCCTACAAATAATTTATAATATCAAGTTATTAATAAAATAAATTTAAAAATAAATATTATTTATTTACGTACCAGCCAATGATTTTACATGTCGAGCTGCGCATCAACAGAAATCTATTCCCATGTGGTCAATGGCTGAGAAAAATAATTGTGCAAGATAGCGCTCCCCTGTCCAATAGCTACATGCACAAAACTGTGAAAAAAGAATAAATAATCAAACAATTAGTATATATATAAATAAATTAATTAAATCAAACTAAAATATACAGCTTACCATACCTCTGTGTGCGTGGATTAAAGCCAAGACTTGAACGTCGCTCGGGGATAGGGTCAGGAATCATCAGTCGCGCAAGACCGTGCCCCCTCTGCGTACCTCCTGAACCACCAGTAGGCTGAGGGTCAGACAATCCCACATCCCCCTCATCCAAAGAAATCTTAGCCTCCTCTAACTCACGCAATAGATCAGAGTCCATCTGAAACACAAAATTATTGTTTTTAGTAGATAGTTGAAAATAACAGTTATATATATATATTAGTTATGATCATAACCAACATTTAACTATGTCAATTTTCACCTTCATCATCATCTTCATATATAACGATGTCAATGTCTTCATATTCATCCTCGACATCATCAATATCCATATGAGTTTCACTTTCATCATCCCCTGTCATTAAAATTTCATTTGTAACATCATTAACATCTTCGTCACCATCGAACCTTAATTATGGGGTGTCCTCATTGATATTCATGTTTCATAGTCAAAAAGATGGATTTTCGAGTAGTCTCTTGAAAACATTCAATTTCTTCCACTTAAGCAGAACCACATTCAGTTTGAATAAATTTATTTTCCAGAGATATCATTTTTATTATGCTACAGTAATGACCCAAGTGTCTTGAAGTAGAATAGTTCTTTGAGTAATAAATTTGATGTTCCTATTGAGCCAATAAAAATGGTTCATTTACTGCAAGAAAAATTTTATATTTAATATCGATGATTCCATGAGTCAGATGAACACACAACCCTCTCTCAGTATCCAACCACCGGCATTTAAACATCGTTATGTAATTTTTTCTAAGATAACATACCTCAATAATTTCATCCAGAATGCCATAAAAGTAAAATTTAGTTTCTCTATGATGCGATCCTCTCAATAAAACTCTATTTTTCACTGTTTTTTTTATTCCCCATATGCACGTATATGAAATAGAAAACTATTCACCACGTATGCATTATAGGATTTAACCATTTTGGATGGTGGGTTACTCAATACACACAGTCGCTTATCAATTTTAACAGCATGTTGAGACACCTGAAAATTTGTAAAACAATTATCAACATAATAAATAGTAAATTAAATTTATATTAAACCATCAATAATTTATGTTACCCTCTTTTGAAACCATTGAGAATTTTTTTTTGTCTCCATTCTTCTAGAGTAGCTACTGTAATTTGTGGAACTTGTTTCCTGATATGATTATCATATAAACTACAAATAAAATAAGTTTACATACTATAAAAGAAAATACTAAATAAGTGATAGAATCACTCAAAGTAAAAATGCTTTAATTTCTTCACAGTTGAGCATAACATATGTATGAGCGCTATGATGTTCATCATCTGAAAGTCATCGTTCTTGAACTCCACCGAAGCCAAGATTTGGTTGATTAAAAACTGATAAATGATTGTCCATTTCATCATTAACATTTCCCTCATTCCATCCCATGAAGTTTTGTTTTGAGGGATATTCAGATTGAAAACAGTGAGAGTACAAAAAATCAATTTCCTATTACAAATAAGCTTCAGCAATTAAGCCTTCAACTAATGCTTTGTTATGTACTTTTTTCTTCAATTTCTGCATGCATCTGTCGAATGGGTACATCCATCGAAACTGTACTGGACCTCCAAATTTAGATTCATGTGGCAAATGTAATATCAGATGTTTCATTGAGTCAAAGAAAGCAGGTGGAATGATTGTTTCCAGTTTACATGTAATTACAACAAAATATTCTTCCAGTTTTCTTAGTGAATCGTATCCAGTTGTCGTTGCACAAATTTCTCAAAAAAATGATATGTCTATTATCGAATCCAAAATCATAGAATTTAACAAACCTATGAATCCAATCGGCATAAGTCTTTCCATTATAACATGACAATCATGACTTTTTAATCTGATAATATAACCATTCTTAACACATTGACCCAAATTGGAAGCATAGCCATCTGGAAGTCTCAAATATGCAATCCATTGAAAAAATAATAAATGACTCTCTTTGGACAGTGTATAAGATGCTTTTGGCTTCATTAACCTCTGTGATCTGACATTTTCAAATATTTCACATTCTGGTCGCCTGCAAATTTGGACAATATCCAATCATGCTTTTACAGTACCTTTGGTCCTACCTGGTGTTTCCAAAACTGTATAGAATAAATTATCAAAATAGTTCTTCTCAATGTGCATGACATACAACATGTGTCGTACCAAAAAAGTAGACCAATATGGGAGATCCCAAAAAATGTTTCGATTTATCCAATTTTGTTCTTTCCCAAAGCCATAAAATTTCTGTTGGTTTAATGTTGGCCCAAATGTGATGGGAGGTAATGAAAATACAGCTGATTTTAACTCTGTACTTGAGATCATTTTTAGAGGTTCATCCCTTTCAATTGTGCCTTTTCTGAAATGAGATTTGTTCCTTCTAAAAATATGATCGGTGGGAAGAAATCTGTGATGATAGTCAATATAGAAAGGTGTTTTTTCCATTGATGAGCATAAAAGCTTTGTTGTCTTTCATATAGTAAGGACATGATTTTAGACCATGTTTACTCCAGCCAGATAACATGCCATATGCTGGAGCGTCACTAATCATTCACATCAATTCATATTTTATTGTGAAATTTTGTTTCGCGGCAACATCATATGTACTAACACCATTACTCTGCAATGCATTTACCTCATCAATCAATGGTTTCAAATAAACATCAATATTCTTTCTTAGATGTCCTAGGATTAATAAGGTCAAAAAGTTATAGGGCTCCTTCATCAACATCCATGGAGGTAGATTGTACGGAGTTATAAAGACATTCCAACATGAATACCGACTACCATAAGAACCAAACTGATAGAAACCGTCAGAAGAAAGACCCAATCGCATGTTTCGGGCTTCTAAAGCAAAAGATGGATACAGATGATCAAAATGTTTCCATGAATCACCATCAGATAGATGATTCAAGCTTTTACCTGTTGAAATACTAGTTTTGTGCCATGAAATCATTGACGTTGTGTTATAAGACATAAATAAATGCTCCAGCCTGGGTGTAAGGGGGAAATATCTCAACTATTTTATAAGAATCGATCCAGATTTCCCTGGTTGAGCTTATTTATACCTCGATTGTCAACATGTTGGACAACTATCCATTGAATCATTTTCACCAGAATATAAGATGCAATCATTTGCACATTCATTAATCTTCTGATAACTATGGACTAGATTATGAACCAACCTCTTTCTCTCATTGTAATTTTTAGGCAACACATTTCGTTCAGGTAACAGTGTTTTAACCAAAGAAAATATCTGATCAAAACAGTTGTTTGACATTACATTATCTGATTTAATAGCCATAAATTTTGCAACTGCTTCTAAATTTCTTATCTTGCAACGAGGATATAATGCATCCTCAGCAGACCTCAACAACTCATAAAATTCAGATGGTGCCAACTCAGGAGTTAAATCAATATCATCGTGAGTTTCAGTTTGTTGAAAAGATGGACCTGCAACATCATGTACTAAATTTTTGAACTGTGATAGATCTAGAATCAAGTTATTAGTATATTCTCTGGAACTGTGTTCACCATGTTGATACCAAAAAACATAATCTGGTTGAAAACCAAACCGCAATGGATGTCCCCCAACCTTGTCAAATGTTTCAAACATTCTCAGAGCACATTTTTTACAAGGACACTTAATTGTTACTTCAAAAACATATTCTAGTTTTGATGATTCAAATACTAAGAAATATTCAACACCGTCAATATATACAGGATTTAAACTAGAACCATTTGGATTTCTATGACGATTTATCCAAGCACGATCATCTAATAATGACTGATGTCGACTTCTTTATTCTATATTTTTCTACAAAATATAAACTCATCACTGTTTTTGAATAATTTGAAATTATAAAAATACTATCTAAAAAAAGAAGATAAATAATTACTTCTACTTCTTAATAATTACCATTAATTAAAGGTGACCCAATTTCTAGTGGATTGACGGCTACTCTTTTGTCGTATGCCTCATTTACTTGCATCTTTCTCAAACTGAAATCACAATGAAGAATATGGTCGGAGGTAGGCATATTCATTCTCGTATGCACGAGAATGAATTTGCGTACCTCTTACAATATTCTTCATTGTGATTTCAGTGTGAGAATGATGCAAGTAAATGAGCGGTCGGGCAAAAGAGCCCCCTTTTCATCGATGAATCATCTTCTACCAATTTTCACCGCCTGAAAACATTTTAAAAAATATGATCCTACGAATGCATATCTAATCTCGTGTATATGATATTGAATATGCCGATGTAGTAGCACATTTTTCATATTGTTTTGAGTCGGTGAGAGTTGAAAGGAGAAAAGTCATCGGGCAAAAGGAGTGCTGTCAATCCACTAGAAATTGTTCTAGGTTCTTGGAAATTATTAAAATTTATTAAAATTTCTTTCTAAATGTTCCTAACTAATTATTACTATTTATTAATATTTATTGCTAATTATTACTAATTTAGAAGTACTTATCAATACTTAGCAAAATGAAAACTGTTTGACTAATGAAAGGAAATTTGGTAATCATCATTGTGGAGATGATTTCAAATTTTCCCTTCATTATCCAAGCTGTTTTCGTTTACTAATTATAATTATATCTAATTATTACTAATAAAATAAATTATATTATCAAAATTTATGAAAAAACAATATTAATATTATTAAAATATTAAAAAATTTATAAAATATTAAAATTATCAATATTTGCAGAATGCTTTGCTCTATTCTTAACATGTTCAAATCTCAAAGGGTCACCAATTGTCAGGTCATGTGCAATAAAAAGATTGTGTCAACCATGTCCAATGTAAACTCTATAATTATCATTGCGCGGTTTATCTCCTCGTAAGTAATGTTGCAATAGGACGACCAAAGTAATGTCGTTCTCGTCTCTAGGAATCATCTTGCTCACTTTACATAGATCATTCTTCCTTAAAAATTTGAGGGGATATTAGTATCTTTCCCTTAATTTTTCAATAAAGAATGGTCTATGTAAAGGGTTATGGGAGATAATTCTTATAGATGAGAAGGGCATGGCTTAGGTTGTCCTATTACAACACTACATGCAAGGTGATCAACCAATAAAGGACAATTATATCTAATTATATCTAATTATTACTAATTATGACTAATTATTACTAATTATTAGTAATTATGACTAATTATGACAAATTATGACAAATTATGACAAATTATTGCTAATTATTACTAATTATTACTAAGTATTACTAATTATTACTAATTATAACTAATTATATCTAATTATATCTAATTATTAGTAATTATATCTAATTATATCTAATTATATCTAATTATTACTAATTATACCTAATTATTAAAAATTATTACAAATTATTCTTAATTATTACTAATTATATCTAATTATATCTAATTAATACTTCTAATTATATCTAATTATATCTAAGTATTACTAATTATTAATAATAATTATTAATTAGTACTAATTATTACTGATTATTACTATTTATATCTAACTATATCTAATTATATCTAATAAGAACTATTCATTTCTAATTATTTATAATTATTAGTATTTATTAGTAATTATTAGTATTTATTAGTAATTATTGCAAATTATTGGTAATTATTCTTTATTATTGCTAATTATTCCTAATTATTTCCAATTATTACTAATTATTGCTAAATATTACTGATTATTGCTAAATATTACTAATTTTTAGTATTTATTCCTAATTATTAGTAATTATTCCTAATTATTACTAATTATTCTTATTTATAACAATTTATTACTATTTATTACTAGCTATTACTATTTATTACTAACTGTTACTATTTATTACTAATTATTACTATTTATAAATATTTTTTACTATTTTTTACTATTTATTTCTAATTATTACTAATTATTACAATTTATTACTAATTATTCCTAATTATGGCTAATTATTCATAATTATTGTGAATTATTATTAATTATTGCTAATTATTTCTATTTATATCTAATTATTGATAATTAGTTCTAATTATTCCTAATTATTCCTAATTATTTCCAATTATTAAAATTTATTGCTATTTAATGCTATTTATTCAAATTTATTGCTAATTATTGCTAATTATTGCTAATTATTATTAATTATTGCTAATTATTACTAATTATTGCTATTTGTTCCTAATTATTCCTAATTATTAGTATTTATTAGTAATTGTTACTAATTATTTGTGTTTATTATTAATTATTACTAATTATTAGTATTTATTTGTAATTATTACTAATTATTGCTAATTATTCCTAATTATTCCTAATTATTGCAAATTATTACTAATTATTTGCAAATATTACTAATTATTACTAAATATTATTAATTATTAATAATTATTCCTAATTATTACTAATTATTCTTAATTATTACTAATTATTCCCAATTATCACTAATTATTCCTTTTTATTACTAATTATTCCTATTTATTAATAATTATTGCTATTATTACTAATTATTTCTATTTATTGCTAATTATTACGATTTTTTGCGATTTTTTGCTAATTATTTCTAATTAATGCTAATTGTTGTTATTTATTTCTAATTATTGCTAATTATTGCTAATTAATGCTAATTAATGCTAATTATTTCTAATTATTGCTAATTATTGCTATTTATTCATAATTATTGCTAATTATTTCTAATTATTGCTAATTATTCCTGATTGTTGCTATTTATTGGTAATTATTAGTATTTATTGCTAATTATTAGTATTTATTACTAGTTATTACTAATTATTACTAATTATTACTAATTATTACTTTTTATTACTAAGTATTACAATTTATTACTAATTAATACAATTTATTACTAATTATTGCTAATTATTGCTAATTATTGCCAATTATTGCTAACTATTGCTAATTAGTACTAATTAATGATAATTATTCCTAATTATTGCTAATTATTCTTAATTATTGCTAATTATTACTAATTATTATTAAGTATTACTAATTATAAGTATTTATTCCTAATTACTCGTAATTATTCTTAATTATTACTAATTATTCGTAATTATTACTAATTATTTATATTTGTTAATATTTATTTCTATTTATTACTAATTATTGCTATTTATTGCTAATTCTTGCTATTTATTTCTATATATGGGTAATTATTTCTAATTATTCATAATTATTGCTAAGTATTTCTATTTATTTCCATTTATTGCTTATTATTTCTAATTATTCCCAATTATTGCTAATTATTGCTAATTATTAGTATTTATTATTAATTATTAGTATTTTTTAGTATTTATTAGTATTTATTACTAACTGTTACAATTTATTACTAACTATTACAATTTATTAGTAATTATTATTAATTATTCCTAATTATTATTAATTATTCCTAATTATTACTAATTATTCATAATTACTACTAATTTTTCCTAATTATTACTAATTTTTCCTATTTATTACAAATTATTCATATTTATTGCTATTTATTACTAATTATTGCTATTTATTGCTAATTATTGCTAATTATTATTAATTATTAATAATTATTTCTAATTATTCCTAATTATTGCTAATTATTGCTATTTATTTCTAATTATTGTTAATTATTTCTCATTATTGCTAATTATTCCTAATTATTAGTATTTATTACTAATTATTAGTATTTATTAGTAATTATTAGTAATTATTAATATTTATTACTAATTATTACAATTTATTACTAATTATTACAATTTATTAAAAATTACTACTAATTATTAAAAATTAATAATAGAAATTTCAATTTATTAGTACAAATAAATACTATTGGCAAAACCATATAAAATTAATTTAATTACAACTAATTAACAATAAAAAAATTAACATAAAAAAATAAAATAAATAATAAATTAAAAAAACATTAATACATTTAAGACTGATTTTCTATTGATGCAGACAACTTCCCAACTTCTTCGTGAACAAAAAATTAACTTAGGAAAATTCTCTCTCTAAAGTCAGAGTTTAGAGGGAATCTGGATCTAAAATTTGAGAGGAATGAGAGGAAAAACGGATGAGGGTATATATAGGTTAGATTATTTGTGGAAAGAGTATTTGCAACAGGTATCCCGTCACAAATAGTATCTTTGGCGACGGGACCTGTCGCAAATACCTATGCCCGCATTAATTACTGTCGGCGGTTAAAAAGTTATTTGCGATGAGACACGTCGCAAATAGTCCCTGCCGACGCACCTTTTGCGACGGGACGACATCCCGTCGCAAAAGGCTATAAACCGCCGCCGGTTATTTGCAACAGGACCTGTCACAAATACCTACGCCCGCATTAATTACTGTCGACGATTAAAAAGTTATTTGCGACAGGACCCGTCGCAAATAGTTCATCCCGACGCACCTTTTGCGACGGGACGATATCCCGTCGCAAAAGGCTATAAACCTCCGCCGATTATTTGGGTTGGGCCTCGTCGTAAATACTAAACTATTTGCGACGGTGGAATCCCACCGTCAAAAATAACCTTCGCGCTGTTTGGCGCGCTATCCATGCTAAACAATTCGGGATGGGAGGTGAAATCCCGTTGTGAATAGTTGGTTATTTGGGATGGGATTTATTCCCGTCGCAAAAGGCCCGTCACAAAAAGCCATTTTTCCCATAGTGAATTAAAACTGTAGGATTGTTTACTTTTGAGTACTTCCTTGTTTACTGCTTCTTTTTTCAAATTACTTTCCATATATATTCACTTACTATTAGGCACATATATTTGGGTGGTTTCTTACTGGGATTATTCTCACACCCTGTTTGGGTCATGATTTTGGGCCCAAACAGATTATATTGCCACAGGTATAGATAAGGGCAAGCGCCCTTCTTCTTCATGTACTTGATTACTGTGAAGCTGGAGAGCATGGGACAAAGAGGAGGCTTGCAAAGCTGCTAGAGTTTACTTGCTTTTCTTTTTTACTTTGACTGTACTATATTCCAACATTGTGACCTGTTTGGATGCTTTCCTAGACATATGTATCATGCATCATTTATATATATGTACTCCAGTTGTTTCTTAATTTTAGTCTTCCACAATTTACCATTGTATGGTATTCTTACTACTTCTATTATTGTATATATGTTTATTTCCATTGAGTTACTCTTCCAATGAGGGCGTTGTTTCCCCACTATCACACCCAAGGCACTCACTGCTAGTTGGCAGCCTCTGGTGTTTGGGGAAATGCGCTTGAGTCCATGTGACTAACCGGGGATGGGGCACCTCTGGGTGGCTCCCGAAACTGGGATGTTACAAAGTCGTATCAGAGGGTATTATTTTCTTCTTGACTTAATATTTGGAGCCTATAGTAAGGGTTAGGACAGAATAGGTGATTAGTAATAAGCTGTGTCTGGGAGTAGCTAACCAGTGTACAAGGAAAAGCTAATTTACCTCGATTATTGCTATTTTTATGGTTTTGCAATTTTACAGTTGATTTGATTTCATCATTGGGTGATCCACATGTTTTGTTCTGTTATCATTGATATCATTGAGGTTCTATTTCTTTTGCATCCAGATGAGATGAGGGAATTCCATCTCATGCATCATATATGCACTTGTTAGAGATCACATGTCAGGCATTCTTGCAATGATATTTAGGATTCTTTACTGATTGTATGTTGTTTTGATAGATTTTATGCTAGATATGCATGATGTTGTGATATATGACTTGATGGAATACCTTCTGCTTGATAGGGTACTGATTGTGTAAGGTTTTGTTTGAATGAACGCCAAACTTTGGTTCTTGAGGTGTTATGGGCCCTCATGGATCAGAATTTGGTGGATCATTGCCTTGTTATTCCTCGTATATAACATGTATAAGATGCCAAGAGTTTATTCGCAGGGAGTATGGGTCCCCACAGATCAGAATTTGGCACTTTAATGTTCGTTTCAGTGTTTTATGGGTTACAGAGTACTTTCTGAGGCTTACTGTTCGGAAAAACCTAGAATACATGGCGTGTAATGATAAATACATGCCATGTGTCATTCTATTCGGGAAGGAACAATTTTTATTAAGTACACTCCATGTACATATGTACACGCTGTGTAGTCCCTAACCAGGTCATAGACTGTGTGGGCAGAGACACGGGGTTGGAAAATCCTTGGTGGAACACGTCGTGTACCGGATGTACACGCCGTGTCGTAGAGCCCATGTGTTCGGCTGTGTGACTAATGACACAGGTGGATGATGGGTAGTTAGTACATGCCATGTATGCCACCAGCACGCCGTGTAGAGTCAGCCATGTGCTCGTCCGTGTGACTAACGACACGCATGGATAATGGGTAGCTAGGTACTCCCCAGACAGGCATCCGGAAACGCCATAGAGAGTCTACACGTAGAGATCTTAGTAGGCGAGATACTTCTTCTGCTAGCCAGGTGGTTTGCTACAAGTGTGGGAAGAGTGGGAATATGAGGCCACACTGCCTGAGAGACCCAGCGGAGTGCCGATCTTTTGGAAAGATGGGTCATATTTAACGTTTCTATCAGGTTTTCACACCAGCAACTGGTGATAGGGGTTCTTCTATGTCTCTTCGTTCAGGAGCAGCACCATCATTTTCTCATCAGTATGGGAACTGGAGTTCTTTTGGCCGTTCTGGCCGAGGTGGAGGTCACGACCGAGGTGGAGGTCGGATCCCAGACCCTCTACAGTTCGTGGTATGATTCCAGTTGCCTCAGTTCCAGCTTCTGCTCTTTTTAATATAGGGGCTTCCTATAGTTTCATGTCTGTTGTTGTTGTGGAGAGCCTTGGGCTCTGAATCTTTTCTTCTGCTGATATCTTGAGGCTAGACTCTCCGTTGGGGCCTATAACAACTAGTGTACATCAGTGCAAGGAGTTTCCTCTTGAGGTTGTTGGGTGTCACCTATTTTGTGACCATTTTATCTTAGTGATGACATGATATGACATCATTCTTGGAATGGATTTGTTAGTTCCCTTCTAGGGAGTTTTCGACTGTTACCATCATAGGGTGAGTTTCATATCACCAAAGGGAAGATCGTTTGTACATAAGGGCGAATGGGATATGCAGGCGAGCAGAGCTGGACCTGATCATCATGGGATGGGAGGAGTTATAACCCAGATTTCTTGTCAATATCAGGATGACCATGGGACATATCAATTGGAGTTTCCTGCTGTGGTCGATCGTTTCAGGGATGTCTTCCTAGAGGACTATTTAAGGTTTTCCTCCAGAGCGAGAGGTGGATGTTTCTATTGAGCTTGTTATTGGAGCGGAACCACTATCCATTCCTCCTTATAGAATGGCTAAACCAGAGTTATAGGAGCTCAAGAAGCAGTTGGAGGAGTTGTAGGCAAAGGGTTTCATCTGACCCAGTACTTCTCCTTGGGGTTCGCTTGTCCTGTTTGTGAATTAGGCAGATGGTACCATCCAACGTTACATGGATTATCAAAAGTTGAACTAGTTTACGGTCAAGAACCGATATCCCTTACTGAGGATTGATGATCTCTTTGATCAGATTCGAGGATCTCGAGTGTTCTCGACGATTGACATGAGATCTAATTATCATTAGTTGCGCATTAAACTAGACGATTTATCTCATATATCCTTTCAGAGCAGGTATGGTCTATACGAGTATGTGGTTATGCCGTTCAGTCGCATGAATACCCATGCTATTTTCATGGAAGTAATAAAACGAGTGTTCCATCCATACTTGGATTCATTCATGGTAGTCTTCATGGATGATATCTTGGTGTACTCTCACAATCGACACGACCATGCTGCACATCTTGAGATCGTTTTGAGTACACTGAGAGAGCATCAGTTATATGATAAGATCTCAAAATGACACTTTTGGATGGACCTAATTCACTTCTTGGGTCATGTTATCTCAGAGATAGGAGTATCATTAGACCTAGAGAAAGTGAGGGCAGTAGTTTTCTGGGAGCATCCAAAGAACGTATTTGAGGTACATAGTTTTCTAGGGCTGGCTGGATACTACAAATATTTTATAGAGGAATTTTCAACTTATCAGTGCCACTGACGGGCCTGACTAAGAAGGGTGAAAAGTACTTGTGGTAATAGTCTTGCGATTCAACCTTTCAGAAGATGAAAGGGAGCTTGACTTCAACACTGATACTAGTATTGCCAGAGCCGAGCCAGAGCTATACTGTGTACTATGATGCATCAGGTATCGGGCTGGGAGTAGTTCTTATGCAGGGGGAAGAAGTTGTTGCGTATGGTTCTCAGTAGTTGAAGCCACATGAGAGGAATTACCTGATGCGTGATCTCGAGTTGGCTGCAGTTGTTCATGCCTTACGCTGTTGGAGACATTATTTCTTGGGAGATAATTTTGTGGTTTTCACTAACCAAAAAAGTCTCAAGTATATATTTACTCAGAGTGATCTGAATTTCAGACAGTGAAGGTGGGTTGAGTACCTTCATTCCTTTGACCTTTAGCTTGCCTACACACCTGAGAAAGGCAACAGAGTAGCTAATGCGTTGAGTAGGAGGACTCAGATACATGCAGTTCAAGAGGCCAGTAGTGAATGGCATATTATGGATCTGTTCTCTGAGATGCATTTGGAGGTGCACGACAGACAGGGGTAGACTTTTCTTTCTTCTGTAGCTGTTACCTATACTCTTCTTGATTGAGTGTGAATGAAGTAGCTATCAGATTCTGAAGGCCTAGCCATATGAGAAAGTGTGCCCGAAGAGTACCCTATTACTAGATATAAGGAAGGCCAGGTTGAGATCTTTCTCTTTCATGGACATGTGTGGGTACCACCAGACTTACGCAAAGAGTTAATATAGGAATTTCATTCCTCAGTATGGGCAGTTCATCCTCGTGTCACTAAGATGTATCATGATCTACACCGTTAGTATTCGTGGCCAGGTATGAAGAGAGATTTTACTGGTTTTCTGATGAGATGTTCCACCTATCAGTAGGTGAAGGAAGAGCATCAACGACCATCATGGATTATGAATCAATTCCCATTCTTGAGTGAAAGTGGAATGATGTCATGATGGAATTTGTGACAGTTTTACCGAGGTCACCTCAAGGTAATGATGCATGTTGGGTTTTCATTCATAGAATCACAAAGGTTTGTCACTTCTTGATGATAAAGGATACCTTCAGTGTTGATGAGCTAAGAAGGTTGTACATTCGGGGGATTGTACATATACTTAGAGTTAAACACTCCATTATTTCAGAAATGGATTCACGTTTTATTTCTCAGATCTGGTAGGGAATACAGAGGGAATTGGGTACACAGGTGCTTCTGAGTACAACATACCATCCCTAGACAAATGCCCAGTCCGAGCATAATATTCAGGTGCGGGAAGACATGTTTCGAGCATACATCCTAGATTTTGGAGGTTCTTAGGAGAAACACATACCTCTGGTGGACTTTTCCTACAATAATAGTTTTCAAGAAACTGTTCAGATGGCACCTTATTAGGATTTGTATGGTATGCCATTCTGATCACCCCTATGTTGGCTGGAGGTAGGAGAGGCAGCTATGCTAGGACCTCGTCTTGTTCAGGAGACCACAGAGAAGGTGGAGTTGATTCAGAAAAGGATAGATACTGCATAGTCACGACAACAGTCTTATGCTGATCGATGGAGATGACCTAAGGAGTTTGAGGCTGGGGATCAGGTTTTTCTACTTGCCACACTGAGGTTGGGACACTGGAGGATTAGGAGACAGGGTAAGCTTTCACCGAGATATGTTGGGCCATTTGAGGTATTGGAGAGAGTCTGGCTGGTTGCCTATCGGTTGCAGTTACCTCAAAGGTACTGAGATATGTATGATTTCTTCCACATTTATCAGCTCTGATGTTACTTCTTAGACCCATCTCATGTTTTCCAACCCAAGGAGGTTGAGTTAGAGGTGGAATCCTCATTTGAAGAGCATCCTATCCGGACTGTTGATCATAGTGCGAAGGTTCTCCATGGCTAGTCTGTTCCTCTAGTATGAGTTCCATGGTAGCACAAGAAAGTACATGGCGAGACTTGGGAGAGGGAGATCGATGTACGATCAAAGTGGCCAGAGCTGTTTGAGGATTCTTCTACTACACCGACTTGCTAGGGAAATACAAGAATGAGTTTTGTTTAAGGGGGGAAGTTTGTAAGAACACAGATCTTCTTTTCATGTATGTCTTCCTTTAGTAGTTTTTTTTGGGAAAAGTGGAGTTTCTAGAAATTTCAGGTGTATACTCTATGTACTCAGTTTCCGAACGTAGACGTGTGCTGACCGTGTAACGGCCGAGCCCACAACCGTGTGTGGGGACCTGAAGATCGACTAAAGTGGGTGTCGGTAAAGGGAATTACACACTGTGTACTTTTAAAATACATTACTTGTAATTTATTTTTATTTCATTAAATAAACCAGGGTCACGTCTAATCGACATAACCCTCTTCTTCTTTACCTGTATAGTCCAGGAGCGATTATATGACGTGAATCATTGCCGAGCCTCTGACTCACCACGTGTTCTACGATTCAACCTCTGTCGGTTGTGTGGGAATCGCCATGGTGAGTTATTCCTTCTTCTTGAACCTCATTTACTAACTTTTCATCTTTCACGAGATATCCTTGGTTAAGTGATTTTAGCATTTTTGTAGATCTACAAAATTCTAGGTCGATTCAAGGCATGAGGTTCAGATATATCATTTGTACAAACCGAGGTAGGTGGTTTGTGCCTTTCCGTAGTTATTCTTTGAGTTATATGTGCAAAATTTTCCAATACCCTTGTTCGGGGTATTGCGTGTTTATGGTTATTAACCCTCTTATTGCCTACTATGTCTTGTATGCTTGATTAGAGGATTTATGTTTGTAAATAGGGTTATTTACATTGTTATGGATGTGTTTCCCATGTTTTCTTGATTTTCACCATTTGGTCTAGCTTTTCCTGTTAGGCTGCATCAGATTCCATGCCTAGTATTGTTAGGATGGAGTGATTTTATCTGACATGTTGCGATATGTTTTAGACTATTCAGCCAAGTATTTATTGAGGTTTACTATGGATTACTTATATTATTTGTGCATGATAAACTTACACAGGGCTGTGGGAACCTGGTGTAGTAGACCATAGGGGGGATGGACAATGAGGGATTCCCCAGAGTGTCTGTTTACTTTCACGTTGTGAGACCATAGGGGGGGTGGATGTGAGTGCTCCATCAGAGTGTATTTAGTTCTTTGTTACCAGACCATGGGGGAATTGGACATTGAGTGCTTCCCTAGAGTGTCTATATCTACCGATACGAGACCACATGGGGAATTGACAGTGAGTTATTCCTTAGAGAGTTTTTGCTAAAGCTGAACCAGAGGGGTTATACTATGAGTACTTACTAGAGGGTTTCTTGTGTTTGTTTTGGTTGATCCAGAGGGGTTAGTCTTTGAGTACTTTTCTGAGGGTTAACTGATTTTGATTATCTTCTTACTTGATACATGAAAATGAATGCAATTGAAACTATAGGATTGTTTACTTTAGAGTATTTCCTTTTTTATGCTTCTTTTTGAATATTACAGGCCATATATATTCACTGACTATTAGTCATAGATATTTGGGTGGTTTCCTATTAGTATTAGTCTCACACCCCATTTTGGTCATGAATTTAGGCCCAAAAATAATATATTGTTGTAGGTATAGATAAGGGAAAGCACCCGTCTTCTTTTGGAACTTGATTGCTATGGAGCTAGATAGCATAAGACCAAGATTAGGCTTCTGATGCTGCTGGAGTTTACTTGCTTTTCTTTTGTACTTTGGTTGTACTTTATTCCAGCATTGTGGATTTTTTGGCTGATTTCCTAAACATATGTACATGCATCACTTATATATATGTGATCCAGTTCTTTCTTACGTTCATTCTTCCACTGTTTACTATTATATGGTATTTTTACTGCTTCTACTATTGTATATCTGTTTATCCACTATGTTACTCTGCTAATGAGGGCATAATTTCCCCACTATCATACCCAAGGCCCTCGCTTCTAGTCGGCAACCTCCAACGTTTGGGGAAATGCGCTTGAGGCCTTGTGACCAACCGGGTATGGGGTACCTCTGGGTGGCTCCCGAAAACGGGATGTTACAAAAGTATTCATATCATAAATCATGAAATTAAATGGGTTGTATAAAGATTTCATCAATTCACCATATCATAACCCATTAAAAATAAATTTGACGCATAAAGATTTCAATATCATAATAACTAACCATATAGATAATCAATAAGGATGATATCATTCAATATTATCCCTAATAAAGCATAAGTAACATGAAATATGGTCTTCTTAGGTAGATTTTTTTAAATTTCACTTGGATCATTTCACGAGGAATATATCCTTTACATTTTGAAATTTTTTTTTAAAAAAAATAAAACATTTTCAAAATCATTTTATTTTAATATAAAATTTGAAACTCTTAAAAAAATCTTTCAAATAATTTAAAATTTTTATTGAAGAAAATATCCTTTCTAGTTTGAAAATATCTTATTAAAAATAAGAATTCATTAAAAAATTTGAAAATAATTTTATTAAAAATTAAAAATTAAAAATAATACATTTATATTTAAAACAATTATTTGGTATTGACTATGTAAAATAGTATCCATTTCATACATGAAAAAATATATTTATTTGACATTTTTTGATAAAATACAAAAAGGCATTGTTTGGGAAATGAAATTGAAGAATATTTAAAAATATTTTTTTAAAAGGTAAAACATGTGTAAAAATTTATTTAATAAATAATTTGAAGAATTTAAAATCATTATTGGAACATTTTTAGAAAAAATGATTATGGATGAAATAGATTTTTGGACAAATAGAGTAATAAAGTTGGTTTTATTTTAAAAAATAATAATTTTTAACACTTGAGTAAATAAAGTGGGGGAAATGAAGGGAAAACATGTATTCAAAAAAAATAACCACATGAGAAGAAATTTATTGAGTTTATTAAGATATGGATTATAGTATTTCATTAGATTAAGCATAAACAAAAAGAGTCATGATAAACGTTGAGATTGTATCCTAAAAAATTTACCAATATGGTAACTTTTGTACCTTAAACCCCATTAAAGAGAGATAATAAAGTTGATATATAAATATAAATAAATTTACAAAATAATATTAATAAAATAAATTAAATTTAGTATATAAACTACACAAAATAAACATCTAGCTAATATGTCAAGTGTCTCACAAAAAATAAATGTGAGATGGAAATCCCTTACCTTATGTCCCAACATTTGTTAGACAAATTCAAACATCATTTATAATAAATATATTTTTATTATATATATATATATATTAAATAACTAGACATATATATTTATATATCATACCATTTATGATTTACCTATGACATTTTGTTAATGTTTTATTAACGATTCCATGGTAATGTTGTGTTTCAGGCAACAATTGATTTGTTTCTTCATGTATCTTTTTTACTTGTTATTTTGGTTCCTCTTGGTTTTATCAATTTCATATTAAATAAATAATTTGAAAAATGATATAAATATCACATATATTTATTATGTATATATATAAACTAATCTATAAGATTTAGTAATAGAATTTGAAATACACTGTTTATGGAGACGATAGGGCATACCTACGCAAGAACGTTGTTTACATTTCATTGAAAAATTAGGAGAAATAAAGGTAAATAATATTTTACCCTTCCATATAAATTTTAATTCAATATTTATAACATTATTTCACTAGAAAAATCTTTATTATCTTCTATTTAAAGCGTGAATGAATCACACCTCTTTGCAAGGTGGTAGTCTGTCGTACACACGAATAGGGTTTTCATATTCTTACCGAATTGAAAGTAAGACATAACATGAGATATAATGATTCAGGAAGAATATATTATAATAAATATAATATATATAAAATAAATCCGTCATTATATCCCGTTTTGATAGGGGGTGATGGAATACAAATAACATTGGTTTGGGAGGCCATAGTCCACTGCACACACGAATGATGATTTCATAACCCGTTTGATGGAAGATATGAATTATTTAGGTCATTATCTTAAAATAAAAACATATAAAAACATGAAATATACTTATTTTCTGAATTATAAAGGTTTTACTATAAAATAAGGAGTTCTGGATAAAATAAAATAAAAATGCTTGTTCAATAACATTTCCACTTCTTCGTGTAACCTCCTTAGGTTTCACAAAAAAAATTACTAGGATGGATTCATTCAAAAAAATAAGGATTATAGGACAATAGGATGGATATAAGTATTTTATTTGGGTATTTATTGGCCTAACCCATGGGTTTTGAAATTTGGAATATAGGAGTAGAGGGGTGACCTTCTAAAAGTGAGGTGAGTGACACACTTGTAATTTTTGGAAAGAAAGACATATACCCATGTTATTCAAATGTAATAAGGATAAAAAATGAATCATTATAGATATTATAAGATATAATTTAGAAATATTTCAATCAAATGTAATTTTAAAGGGTTTTTTTCCTTTTTTAACTGTTATTATTTCAGTTCAACACCGAATAATCCCATTTTTACCTTAACCGTGGTAAATAATTATTATTATTTTTACTATTCAGTAATGTAAAAATTATGTTGACCTCATTATAGAATATTAATTATTATTATTACAAATTTTGAATCCATTTTTAAATATTCCATTATCAAAATTGAAAAAATTTAATTAAAAATTAATAATGCAGATGCAATGATAAACTAGGTTTTCGAAGATTAAAATGTTAAAAATTTTATATATTTTTATATCAAAATTCAATATAAAAATTATTCAAATGACCAAAATCAGATTAATATATATATATATATATAATTGATTTCATATTTATTTTAAAACCATGTTATATGTATTTGATTTATTTCAAAATCATTGAATAAAACAAAAATTCTTAGAAAATCCAATATTTTTCACTATTATTGAAGATAAATTACCTTGTTAGAAGAACATAAAAAAGTCACCATAACATAATTTTTAAATGGTGACTCAAAAAAGTATTTTTATTTTAAAAATAAATTATCAAAAATTATCAAAATTTAGTTTTAAAATATGTGTCCAAAATGTGAGAAAACTAATTTTTAGAAAAATTATGTTTTTAATGATAAAATAGGATTTATTCTTATATATTTTGTAAAAAACACATTAGACTAATTTTATAAATTTTATTGGATATATAACATATATAAAGTATTTAAAAATCATTCTCCAAAAGTTAATATTTTAATTTTTTGAGTTAAACCATGTTTGTATTCATAAATATTGTTTTTTGAAAAAAATATATCCCTTATTTTGAAATATTTTTTATTTTCATTTATAACTAATTAGTCAACCAAGAATTAATTTTATAAAAATGTATAAATAATATATTTCCAAAATTTATCTAATCTAATTCATACCCACAATTTTAAAGGCTATGTGGTTACTATCATTTAAAATAAAAATATTATATAAGTATGTTACATTTCATTAAAACTCAGAGTTGCATATAATGCATGATAAACTCAATGATACATGAAATATATGCTAAAATCATTGTTTTCTGTAATTAATAATTTATAAAATATTAAATATATTTGAATAAAATAGTTCACAAAATCACGAGCTGTTACATTCTACCCCTATTAAAATAAAATTCTCCATCAAAATTTGTCACTTTGTTACCTAAAATTAGAGATAGATCTGTCTTATTATTTCCTTAGGTTCCATCATAGCTTCCACATGATAGTGTGTTTTTTTAAAATCTTTTACCAGGTGATTGGTCTTGTTTCATAGAACTTTCTATCCATGATCCGGAATCTCCACTAGTTATTCCCAATAATAATGTTCATTCCCCAATGGTATAATGTTTGAGTTCAGTAAATGTGATTGATCAATTATATACTTACATAGAATATATACATATAAAAAATTGTGTACATGAGGGGGGTTTGGTGAAATCACCAATCGATAGGCTACAATCCTATTATGATCAAGAATTTAAAAGTGACTAATATACCTTGGGATTATCATTCCTTTATATCATGAGAACAATTTCATCCTTTAGGTGTTATTCTATCAATTTAAATTTCATATCTTACTCTATGAAATGAAGATTAATTTTTATTACTAAAGTAATAAAAGATCACAAAATCCATAATAGAATGATAATTCATTCAATTTATCTGTAGTAATCTTCATAACATTTTTTTCAATCGTTATCCAATATGGGAAAATCATCATATGCCGAATTAATACATAATTCTATAAAAAATAATAAAAAGTTCAATATAAACCATTTTATAAATGGTTAACATTATGAACTTTACTAAATATTAAAATAAATCACTTTATAATGAAGTTCAATAATTTTTTAAAATGAACTTATCACTAATCCCCCAAAAAACATGATGTCACTCTTAATTTTTGCATACTAGACATATGAATACCTGCATGATGTATTCTCTAAAAACATATTTATAAAATAAATTATCATAAAACATTATTGAAAAAATTAATTCTTCTCTATTCGTAAATTAGATAATAATTATTGAATATATACCATAAATACAAAAATGTTGTAAACTCCATGAATAATAGAATAAACCACTTTTTTCAAAAAAAGATTATTCATATCAAAGGTAATTAGTACTATAAATTTTCTTTATCCATATTAATCATCTATTTTCCCTACATCATTATCTCAACATTGGGAAGATATTAATGGTTTACATTCCCTTAATCATGAGTTTTTCATGAAATATCACCATACCATTAAATCACATTTCTAGGTCATTTGTACTATTCAACATATTCATGAAAATCCTTGACGAACAACTTGTATAGAAATTCCTTCTATATTTAATTATTCATATAACATAATTATTGAATTAACATACACATAAACATCAATAATCCCACTTAATTCTAAAATAATTAACTAGGCTTCATCATCGTATTCCTTAATACCTCTTTCCTAAAATATAAAATTTTAATAATTTCTTAATATTCATCAACCCCTATTTAATCATGCTTCTCATGATTTAAAAAAATAATATTGTTAAAACGTACCATAAATTTCATATTATGTTTGTTGTCTCTTCATCATCAATAGTATAACCATTACTCATACCAACTTTCTGATTATCTTCATGATATTTCCACACAAGACATTAGTTTTGGTAATTACCATATTTTTCATTGTCAAAAAATTAATCCATTTATAATACCTTAGGGATACAAATATACACATCCATTTTATTAAATCAACTTTTCATTTTTCCTAGTAAATATCATAATGTTTTCCCTTATTTTACACACAAAAAACATCTTCTTATTCCTTTGAGATATTCCTTGGATTTATTCTTCACACATTATTGACATATAGCAAGTTGAATATTCTTTTCTATATGGTTTATCCCACTAAAATTATTAAAAAACTCTATCCTTATATTATTTGGTGAGTATCAAAGTTGGTTATTATTCAATTTCTTAATCATATATCTTGATACTTTATTAGGAATAATCACAATATCATTCAATATAGTCATCATCCCATTAGGTTGGCCATCAAAACATTTTCTATCTCATTCAAGGTAAATATATATTTTTTATAGTTATCTCCAACACTTAAAACCAAAAAATAGCGTACACAATAATAAACATAGTGGGAAACCAAAATAACCATAAAAAATAATTTATAGGATGTATTATTAATGATACCTTCACTTCAATATATATGACACCTTATGAATAACCTAGGTAATTTATAATAATTATTCAAATTCATCATGACGGTTCATAAATAGTTTGTGAATTTCAAAAGCATATCCTTTGGTAGCATCAGAACATATGAGAACCGAGGTTCGTTGTCACAAACTAGGTGAAGATCAAGTCTATATCAATGTTCCGTTTTGAAAGTAATTACCCCTAGGTAAATTTATGTAAAATCCACATCCACATGTAGTATCCATGCATGGATGTAATTTCATGAAAACCATATGATATATAATTTAAAAAAATTCTATGAAAAATTTCTATACATTGAATCAACCTTAGATTTATCCTCATAAATATTTTTAGAAATATTCTTAGAGTTATCAATAACATTTTCATAGCTTAGTTTTTAAAGGATAAATAAACATTTCCATTTACACCAACTATACTGACCCAATATTTTTGTACATAAATATCATATCTTTTTGTATGAATATTCAATACATTTCATAAAAAAATAATTAGTTCTATAATATTTTTGTGTCTTTAGAGACAAGATACACAATATTATTATTTCATGAATGATCTTTAACATCTCCCACAAATATTTTCTCACACAGTAATCCTCTTAGGAATACCTGACCTACAACTTTATTCATAACCTATAAAAGGAAACATAATAAAGGGTTAGATAAAATTTTTAGAAAGGGTAAACATAAGAGATATAAATATATGATCAAATGAATATATAAGAAAATAAGAAGGGCATTTTATCCTGAAATAATATAAAATGTTCACACCCAACCTATCATAGATCATAAACATGATTAATTGAAAAAGATAACCCTATCATTTCAGAAAATATGGGCCATAAGGCTAATAAATCATTATAAATAAATCATGAACCATAAAATCTTGTAATAAAAAAAAGGAACCATCATAATTATAGAAAACTATTTCATATGATAAGGTTAACTATCAAGACCATAAACATACTGGATGAGGAAATATCATCAGTTTCCCATTGTGGACCGGGAAGCACTTGTTTCCTATAAAAGACCAGAACACACCTATTATACATATTTTATTATAATGAACCATTTAATGCCTTCTAATTTCTATGTGTTATCTTTGAATATTATATCGATTATTTTTGAATATAGGAAATAAGAAAGCATGAGATTCAGAGGCTCGGTATGCCTGGAATAAATGTTTGATAAATATAGAATATATTAAATAGAATGCACACATAGATTTCCTGAAAATGTTGAATAAACCCCAAATGGGATACCAGATCATAAATAGGGAAGAACTGTTTATTTTAGAATGCAGGTTTTACCCAAGGTGCGACATAGCTTTTGTCGGGGCATGACATCTCTGAAAAAGTAATCGCGGGTTTCATTAAATGAAATAAATTAAGAAATAAATTTATCATGTCTAGTTTTGATGCAGTGACTGTTTGCCTTTAAAATATATGGTTATAGAAAATCCACATTTTTGGCCAGTCAAACCTTTGAGATTTAAAACAACTATATGAGTTCTTTTCTTGGAGTATAATGACGGATTGGGACCAGAATGAGGATTTTCATACTAATGGAGTTGGTGGATCTCAAAAATGATGGAAACATAACCGCTATTTGTCAATTATCAATCTAAAATCTATGTATGATGTTTTTCATTGTGATTTCTATCCCATTATTTAATCCCAGATGAGCGTAGATCAATTCTATGAACATAATTTATACGTGCATCGTCAGTAGAAATAATTTGATGGAAATATTTTTTTTATTTGGATATCTCCCCTTCATTAATCATATTATACAACAACAGAGCAAGGAAAAAGGAAAAAAATATGGGGTTTGTTCCTCACATTTTATGGTTTATGGATTTCTCCCAAAATTTCATCAGGTGATCATTGTTGATATCCCCTTTGGCCAACCACTCAACAAATACCCAATTTTTATCATTGTACTCCCATTCTTCGGCACAACAGCTTGAAACCGTGGATACAGAATGTGTTTAAATTTGATTTTCAATGATTGAAAATTATAGATGTTTGATCTCAAGAGAACAAGGATGGATATGGGGATCATAGTTCTCTCGGGCGATGCACGACATTCCAAACGATATAGATATTTTCTGAGTGTGTTTCTAGGAAATATTCTGGTAAATGACCAATGGAGAGTCCATTTAACCCATAGATTTGAGATGTTCAGAGATATTTTAGGTGAAAACCAAGGTAGAACTGACACAAGATAAGGAATGGATGTTGAACTCTAGATCTTGAAAATCCCAAGAAACACAACAAGTAACATGGGATTACACATTTTGTAGGGCCCTCCAGTAGCAGATAAGGTTTCAGGATAACAATAAGGATCCCACAACATGTGATCCCAGTCATGTGATGTCTAGAAATTCTCATATGGCTCAGTGTGTACTTAAAATAGTACAAAAACATGGGAAAAAGTAAACATACAGAGGGCACACCATATACATGTCCAAAGACACAGCTTGGTGTACATGGGACGGTACCTAGACATGGAGAAGAAACATGGGTAGGATACCATGTGTGTCTACACACTATGTAATTATTCTACACACCATGTACATGGATACTCAATGTTGTGCTAGGAACTTCCACATAGGCCGACACCGGGATAGCTGGACATACTGTGTACCCATTGGTGCATGCCGTGTAACCCCATAATTCTTTTTTATAGCTATTTTACTTCTTATTTTGGACCAAAATAGGTTGAATATATTCCATTTGTAATTTCCTTTGAGATTAAAATGTGTAATTACATCCGTATCACATGATTATGATCCCCTATAGAGGCCATGTATTCTATAGAGTTGTGGTGTCCCTCTGTGAGACTGGATTATGATCACCAATCATCCTTTGATCCCATGATGGGGTTTGTGGAATTAGTTTGATCTCTCTGATCAAGAAATTGATCCCCCATCTAGCACAACATATCAGGATGGTTTGTGATATATTTGATATATGATCCTTTATATATAAGGTTGACCTGGGTTAGGTTTGTTGTGTCCCCCAAGAGTTCTGGGTGTAACCCCTGTCTATGTATCATATTCTTCCTATACAAGAGAGATTTCATTGAGTAGTCCCAATGACCCATACCTCTTCATCTAGTGTCTCTGATGATAGAATGTATCATGGAGTGGATCCTCCCAAAATGAGCATTTCTTCAAGAAGAATCTTGTGGTTGGTAGTTGTTATTACCACCTGGGGTCATGGTGTCATTCAATAGTATATCTGGGTGATTTTATTATACATTGATTTATATATCTTGTATCTATATGACTATATTTGGAGAATCATGTTTAGTTTTTTGGGATGTCCATCAGAGTGTTGTAATACTCACCCCTACACGGTCTTTTCCAGCATATGTCATGTAATATGCAGATGATAACCCTTTTGATTGTGTCATGGGAGGACAGTGATTTGGTGTGGCCTAACTGCATCTTGATATACTGAAGTGGTTACCAGGAGCATTCATTTGACTTATTCATCTTCCTTAGAGTATGGTGGACACTTTACAATTTTATTGGTCTTTTATTTGGATCCTTTTTCCTATTTTAGTACTTTACTATTGTACTCTATTGTGGGATCATAGATGTATGAATGCATTGGTTTTTTTTGTTTTTAAATTTCAGAATTGTATGTGATTAGATTTTTATGCATGAGTACATGCACATTAGGCTAATACCTCCCATTGACGTGACATGCCTACTCAGCACTGGTCAATTCCCCTGACATATTGGAGGCAGGATTGGGTTAGTCACGGGTCGATCCTCCATAGGTTGGGTCATGAAAGAGTGTGATTAGAGGGAGGTTATAAGTTTGGACTGGAGTATGTGGGATTGGTTTAGGTAAATAGTCTTTAGCCTTTTGAGTTTGGATTTCAGGCCATGGATTCCAGTTTTGGTGTGGCAACCAATATATCCATACACCAAGAGTCTGATCACCTACCATTCGACTCTATATATGTAAACATTTGTTGTATGGGAAAATTTTGATACATGCATCATATATGAATTGGTTGCATTTTCCATGTCCTTATTAGGCCATCCACCAAAATATACTATTTTCACCATGGTACATCTTTTTTAAATTTTAGGATTTCTCCATATAGACATCAATATAATATTCCACTGTGTGATCATGATGGTTATCCTCATAGTGAAGATGCATTAGTATAGGGGAATGTACCATAAATAAAACCTATGGGTGGTTTACTATAGATAATAATACCCATTGATTAGAATATAGATATGGAAGTACAAGTTGAGGATGCACACCAGTTTAGTGCATTGGATACTTTTCAGAGACAACAAAATCCAAGGTTTCAAGGTGATCCAAAACCCCTAGTGGATGAGGACTGGATATTGGCAGTCACTCACTATTTATGCCTTGTGAAGATGTTGCCAGATCAAATATAAGTCCTCATGGTGAGTCTTCATTATCGATTTGATAGGCGATGTTGGTGGTTGTTGACCTATTTACATGAAATTACATATCTTTACTGGTTAGACATTGAGTGTCTCTTCATGGAGGAGTTATATCCAGTCGCGTTGTGATTGGTATGTGTAACAAATATTATACATCTGCATCATGGTAATATAATGATAAAAAAGTAATAAATGTGGCTTACTGATCTCTCACATTACTCTATGGATATGGAGCATGATTTTTTCTCAAACATCATACCATTATGAAGGGATTGATCTTGGATATCATGGGTTTAGTGGTATCCATTTTTATTCATACCTAATCTTGGGTGCTTAAGAAATCCATGTTGGTGTAGGGATTCTTGTAGACAAGGAACCAGTAGTGGGTGTTGCCAATGAGCACCCATTAGCTAAGACCTTGGCAATAGGAAGCCGATGACAATCTCAAGGATATAAGTGAGTCACATGATTTAGGAGGTGATCCAAGGACTCATGGATAACAGTCAACGGATCTCAGCGTGCCTCAAATCATCCAAGGGAGAGGAGGTGTTTCTCTTATGATGGTTGGGGATAATTGGATTGATATTTTCTAACCCATTGTACAACTGATCTTGAAATGGTCGATGTATTGATGAGGCATAGATGAGGGAAGTAGGAGATTGTTTCTTAGGTGGACGATATGGTAGAGGATCCAACAGGGCATCATGAGGTGGTTAGAGGTTCGAACTATTATCACCACCAACTCCATGTTGTTTATTCCATGCTCAGGGAGATGGTGGACAAGGATGAGGCTCGCTAAAAGCTATGGTGGACTATGAACCAGAAGATCTAGGGAAGATATGAGCTATGATATGTGTCTTTTCCATTTAAGATACAATAATGATAAACATAGGTTCTAGTAATTCCATTATTTCCACTTCTCTGGTTTGATAATTAGGGATTCTGGTTGAGACTTTGGCTTGACCCTTGCTGTTGGAGACTCTGACATGAGGTGAGTTAGCGATTGAGAACTTGTACCAACTATGCTATCTGAATCTTGGAGGAAAGAGTTTTGTGTGGTATCTCATCTTATCCACATTGATGCATTATGACATCATTTACATATGGATTGTCTATCCATAGTTCATGCCCATATTGACTACATTAGGAAGAGGATCTAGTGTCTTTATAGTGACAGAATGAGGTTTTACTTTGGGGGATGAAAAGGAAACCATAATAGAAAAGGATGATCTTGGGAATAGGGGTGTCTAGCCGATTACTCACCAGTTGGATAACATGACTCTCAAAGAAATGGGTGATTTGTGATATCTGTTTCTTGTAGTGGGGTGGAGTATGATGACATCTTTCTAGAAAATGTACCAGGTTTACCTCTCTATTGAGTGTTAGAATTATTCATTGACTTGCATCCCGAGATGACAAAAATATCTACCCCAACATATCAGATGGATCCTAAAATGCTATGAGAGTTTGGGCTGTAGTTCTAAGGATTATAGGAGAATGGATTTGTGAGACCCAACATTTCCCTTAGGAATCCTCATTATTATTTTTAATGAAATATGACAGTAACATGGGGTTATGTGTGGATTACTAATGCTTAAATCTTGTTACCATGAAGAATAAGTATCCACCACCATGGATCAAAAACCTCTTTGATCAGTTGAGAGGGGAACAATGGCTCTCGATGATTGACCTCATATCAGGCTATCAATATCTACAAGTAATGGATGTGGACATACTGAAGATGACATTTAGATGTTGATACAATCATAATGAGTACTTAGTGATTTCATTCACTGTGAAGAATTTCCAAATAGAGTTCTTGGGAATCTTGAACTAGATCTTCAATCCCTAATTAGATTAATTTGTGTTTGTTTTAATTGATGACGTCCTAGTGTACTCGAAATCTATGTAAGGGTGCACAAGGCACATAAGGATGGTCCTGGACTCACATTGAGACAACTCTTTTTACAGGAAGTTCTCAAAGTGTATGTTTTGGATTCAAGAAGTCCACATTATATGACACATCATCTAATTGGTTGGATAATAAATAGGCCCAGAAATGGTTGAGGGATTTCTTGATTGGGACCCACCCAATAGTGTTTCGAAGGTACAAAGTTTACATGTGTTGGTAAGGAACTATCCGATGTTTTTACCCAATTTATCTAGAGTGGAAGCAGCCTTGACAGCTATGAACCAAAAGGGGAACCATTTTATATGAATGTAAAGGTTCTATAAGTGACTTTAGGATTTGAGGTAGAGGTTGAAGAGCACTACCATTTTGAGATTTATAGAGGTGGATGTCAAGCATGTAGTGTTCTATGATGCTTCAAGGACCAGAATTGGTTGTTATTTGATGAAGTGGAATGAAGTTATTTCCTATGGTTCATGTTAGTCGAGACCATAAGAAGAGAAATACAAGACCCATAATTATGAGATAGAGTTGGTAGTATTTTCATTGAATATGTGGTGAAACTACATGTTGGGATTTACTATGATCATTAGAGTCTCAAGTATATATTCTCATAGAAGGATCTCAACTTCAGGCAGAGGTTATGGAAATAGTTCCTTGAGGACTATGAAGTTGAGATCGTATATAAAGTTTAGAATGGGAATGTGGGGGTAGATACTATCAGTAAGAGATCTTATTCTCAGTTTTTTGGGGAGGTATCAGAGCAGCTAACCTCATTGAAATTATCCTTTTTGGACAAGGTTGTTGCTTCATATATCAAGTGGATGGTTGTTACCCCACCACATCATGTCCTAGAGTGGATGTTGGATGGGATATCAATGGACTTCATGAAAATATTTCCATGTATTTTCAAGGGACATGATCCCATATGGGTTATTGTAGATAAAATCTACATGTCATCCCCCTTCTTAGATATTTGGGAGAGGAGTTCAGTAGAGAGCTTATGATGACTCTATATATAGGATATAACAAAACACCCGGGAGTTCCTTCAATGACCGTATTTGACAATGATTCTCACTTCATGTATTTTTTATATAGATGATTATAAGAATCCTCTAGGACGTAGTGATGCTTGAGAATATCATTTCACCCATAGACTGACAGCCAAAATGGGTTGTTCAATGAGGTATTGGAGGACATTATACATGCTCGCATGTTGGAAATTCTATATAGTTGGGATCATCACCCTCCATTAGTAGAGATTTCATACTAAAATAGATAAAATTCCACCATTTGTATAGAACCATTAGATTCTTTTGAATGGGAGACCCTACAAGTCACTGCATTGTTGGACTGATCAAGGAGAGTTGGAACTCGTGGTCCCCGAGTTCATGAATACTATTACATAGAAGGTTCAGATCAGCTAGGAGTAGTTGAGGATTACATAGAGCTATTAGAAGACTTATCAGGACTGATGATAAAGACCTATAGAGTTTTAATAAGGATACCATGTGTTTCTAAGATTCTCACCTTGGCATGGATTAAGGATATTTGGTTATATTGTAATGTTATCTTTGAGATTAATTGGTTCCTTCCAGATACTGTGTAGAGTGGGAGAGGTGGATACCACTTAACTCTACCACTATAGTTGGACTTGGTACTTGATTTCATCCATGTATCATAGCTGAGGAAGTACATACACAACCCATCTTACATTATCGACTGGGTAAAAGTAGACATCGACGATGGATCTACCTTTGCAGAGTACCCCGTGGAGATCAAGGATCAATAATAGAGGATCCTTTATGGGCATTTGATTCCCCTTGTGTGTGTCTGGTTGCAACATGGGAATCATCAGGAGAACACCTAAGAGTTAGAGACCCAAATGTGAGCCCAATATCCTCATCTTTTTTAGTATGGTTTAATAATTTTAGGATGAAAAGTCCTTAGTTTAAGAGAATGTAGTTTCTTAGATTTTCCATGAGTTATATTTTGATATAATATAGATTATTTTTGAGACCAGGTGTTGAGACATCCTGAGATAGTGAGGGCCAGTGTGAACTGAAAAAATAATTAAAATACATCAAATATATTAAATATAATGTTTGCATTAGTTTCCTAAAAAATTAGAATAACTCTTAAAAGGGGTCCCATATCTGAAATCTAAATGGGTTGTTGCGTTCAGAACACTAGTTTTACACTAGGAGTGACATAAACTTTGTTATCAGATGTCGTCTATAATAAATTCATCGACAATATAAATAAATGAAATAAATAAATTATATAATTAATTTGGTTTAGTTTTGATGTAGTAACTACTTATCATTTAACGTTATTTTTATAAATAATCCTTAGGGTTCGCAGCTCAAACCCTGGAGATTTTAGTCAACCATTGGAGGGATTTTCTTGGCAGTTGATGATTGATCAAGACTAGATCACGGATTGTATCGCCAAAGGTCTTAAAGGATCTCGTCAATGGTGGTGATGTAATCATTATTCATAAAAAATAGATCCAAACTCTAGTTAATATGTTTTATTTGTGATTTAAATTCTATTCTTTAATACTAGAAGAATGTGGATTAACTCAATGGACATAATTGATACGCACATCATTGGTATAATTAATTTTATGGAAGAATTTATTTATTAATTTTGATTTCTTTTCTTCATTCATCCACTACTATCAAAATAGATCAATGCTAAATGAAAAATGACTATGGTTCATTCCTCACATTTTATGTTTTATGAATTTCTCCAAAAATTTATTCATGAGATCCCCATTTGTATTCCATTTGGACAACTATTTGAAAAATACCCAGTTTGTGATCATTAAAAAACTATTATTTGATGAAACAAATCGAAAACATTGGTACAAAACATGAAAGAAGATTCTGATCAAGGACAAGCAACAAAAATGGTCAGATATATCAAGAAGAGGGCAAGATAGAGGGATATTTCATATCATAGGTGGCACAAGATGTTCCAAAGTACAGAGGTGTATTTCCTATGAATTTAGAGGATGGATATAAATTAATGACTGATAGAGAGGCTATTCAACCTTAGATTCCAGATCTATGATGAGATTTGTTAAGTAAAAAGATGTAAAAGTGACATGTAAGGAGGAACATAGTAGGAACTCTAGATTTGGGAATCCCATAGAAAAATGGTGTGTAACATGGGATTACACACTCTATAGTGATCATTAAACAATTTATAGTGTTTAACAATGAAGATAAGGATCACATGGTGTGTGACCCTATCAAATGACATGTGGAATTTCTTGGTTGCAATGGTGTGTACTTCAGAGAGTTCATAGATAAGGGAAAAAGTAAGTGGCCATAGGACATGCCATATACCTTTACAAAGACATGGCTTGGTGTACACTGGCCGGTACAAGTACATGGCCATGAGATAAGGGCATGATACCTTATGTCTTTAAACACCACATATTTCAACTACATGTCATTTATATGGAGACTACATATCGTGTGAGGCTTTTACAGATAGGAAGACATAAGGATTGATGGACTCACCATGCACACCCTGTTACATGTCATGTTCCCCATTCAAGGTTGTTTTTATCTCTTCGTATTCTCATTTTATACCTATGTATGATGCGTACATTTCCTTAGTCCTTTCCCTCGAGGGTACATTTTGACATTACAACTATATCATAATATTTTGACCCCCTCTAGAGGTTGAGCCTCAAAAAGAGTTGTGGTGTCCCTCCATGAGACTAGATTGTGATCTGATACCGTATTATGTTCCTTAGGTGGGGTTTGTGAAATTAGTGTGACCTTATAGAGTTGGGAATTCATACTCTAACTGTATGTCTATATCAGTTGTGTTTATGGTATCATTGATATAAGATCCCCATGGTAGCGGGTTGATCTAGATTGGGTTCATGCTATCCACTAACAGTTCTGTACATGACCCCCTATCTTTGTATCATAATCATATTAGACCAGTGAGAATTCATTGGGTGGGGATAAATAACCTAAACCTCTTCACTGAGTGTCTCCGAAAATAACATGGACACAAAGTGGATTCTCCTGAAATGGGCGTTGCTTCATGAAGAATCCTGTGGTCGATAGTTGGTTATGAAGGTTTGGTGGCATGGTGTCTTTCTAAAGTATAATCACGTGTTTCTGTTATACATTCATTGTGATATCTTGTATTGGGATAACTATATATAGTGCTAAATGATTAGTGTTTTTGGGTGTCCTACTAAGTATTTTTGTAATCACTTCTACATGGGCTTCACCCACACATGTCATGTCTTATACAGATGAGGACCCTTTAATGGTGTTCTGGGATGAAAATGAGTGGTTGGACTATAGCTACATCTTGATAGAACAAGGTGGTTACCATGAGATTCCATTTGACTTATTTCTCTCCCTTATAGAAGGATGAACTCTTTATAATTTTTTTTGGGATTTTATTTAGCCCCTTTCTCTGCTTTCGATACTTTCTTTTCATACTATTTTGTGGGATATTATATGTATGCATGCA
Organism: Viscum album; assembly: GCA_963277665.1. NCBI lineage: Eukaryota > Viridiplantae > Streptophyta > Magnoliopsida > Santalales > Viscaceae > Viscum > Viscum album. The sequence continues at coordinate 768,137,186 of OY728137.1, forward strand.
TTGTTTTAGTTGTTTTACATTACAACATTGTGTGGGATTGGAGATGTCTGTGTGTGTATAGGCAATTTATGAAAATTCCTTCTTTTTGTGGTATATTTCTACTCGGTATGGGTCATCAGCCCCTGGCCTGTTGAAGGTGGGTATGGGGTAGTCATAGGTCATACCTTGGTGGGACGGGTCATGACACACTTGTCTCCCATCGTAGATAAGGATTCACCATTTTCCCAAAGTAGATCAATCCCATCAACTTTTTTTCCATTTTTATCTCATGTGATATAATGATTTACCCAATTCATTGGAGGGATATATATGTCCAACCTGTCACATGATGAAAATCATATGTATGTGTTCAAGAAGATAATACAATATTCAAAAATAAAAAAAAATGAAATGAGTTTCAAGAACATTTCATCAATTCTCCATAGAATTACCCATGAAAAATAAATTATTTTCATAAATATAAATATTAACAATTTAAATAATGAATAAGGATGGTATCATTTAATATTGTCCTTAGTAATTCACAACTAACCTCATCAGATGTCATCCTAGATGGAAAATGATTTTGAAATATCACATGGAATTTATTTAGGATACTGTCTTTTCAATTTTAAAAAACATTTTTAAAACATAATACATTTTCAAAATCTGCTTCTCTAAAAATAAACCTGGAAACATATAAATGATGAACTATAAATCATTTATGAAATTTCATGAGGGAAATATCATTTAGGTTTTAAAAATAATATTTTAAAACAAAATGTAAATAAATCATTTTGGAAATAATTATATTTGAAAGAAAACATTGAAACATATAATGGAATCATTAAAATTAATTATTTGGTCATGACGACTTAAAATATAGTTTAATCATTACATGTTAAAAAAATATTCCTTTTACACTTCAGTGAATGATAAACGAGTTTCGTTTAGAAAATTCCAAAATATTCCTTTCAAATAATTTTTTAAAAGGTAAAAATGGGTAAAAATTAAATTAAAAAATAATTTTGTGGAATTAAAAAAATTCAAATAATTTTTTGAAAACATGATTTTGGATGAAAAATAATTTTTTTCCGAAGATATAAATAATGTAGGATTTATTTTAAAAAATATTCTTATAAACTCATGATTACATAAAGAGTGTGAAATGATGGGAATCCATGTATTTTATTTAAATAACCATATGATAATAAATATCATGAATTTACTGTGATTCATATCATATAATTTCATCATAGGAAGCATAAACCAAAACAATCCTAAAAAATAATGAGATTGTATCATAAAACAAATACCACTTTGGTAAATTTTGTACTATAAACCCAATGAAAGAGATATTATCCAAATTTATATGAATATATTGATAATTTTCAAGATAATAATAATAAAATACATTCATGGGTATCATATACACAAAATATAAGAAAAATTTGATGAATATGACTTTTGTCTCATAAAAAAATAAAAGCGAGACAAGAATCTCTTACCATAAGTGTTGAATTTTTTCAAACATGTTCAAAACACCTATATAATCTGTATAATTTTATTATAAATATATTATTAAACCATTTATATATATATATATATCACACCAAAAATGATTTACTTATAATCTTTATTTACCCTTTTATTAACAATTCTATGTTATAGTCATGTTTGGAGTGATACTTGCTTTGTTTCGTTGTGTAACTTATTAGTTGTTAATGTTGGTACACTTTTTTTCACTGATCCATTATATTGATATTTTAAAGTTTATATAAATATAATATATGTTCATTATATATTTTTTAATGTATTCCATACGATTTAGGGAATGAAAATGAAGCACAATGTTCAGCGAGATGGCATGTCTTACATATGCATAAATTAATTTTCAATTTTCTTTGTGGATTGATAAAAATAATGGAAGGTAATATATAAACATTCAAGAATAGTATGTCATATATTTTACAAATTTCCCTTAAACCCTTAAATATTACCTTCCATGTAAAGCATGACTGAATCACATTGCTTCATGGGGCAGTAGTCCCCCGTATACACAAACGATGTTGTCATATTCCCACATAATAAAAATATAGAAGTAACATGTGATATAATTATTATAGATAAATAATAATATCCTTAATATTATATATAATAAATAAATCTATAATTATATATATCCATGAGTGGTGGTGATGGAAAATGATTAACATCAGTCCGGGAGGAAGTAGTCCATTATACACAAGAATGATGATTTTATAAACCATTTTATGGGAGAGTAAAAGGATCTATTCTATTGAATTAATTTAATAAAATTTTAGTATTTGGAAGTTAATGAGGTTTTTAAATAATCATGATTTAATAGTAATCTATGTTGGTGGATGATGAGATAAAATAAAAATATTAATTCAATAATGTTACCTATATTTCAGCTAACATCCTAAGGTTTATACCAATAGCCTCACTGGGTTAAAATTAATCCAAAAGTAAGGATTAAAGGATGAGTTGAGGGAATTAATGAAGTGATATGGGTAGGTATTTTTCTAACCAATGAGTTTTTAATATGCAAAGGGGAGAGGATGGTGTGGCCTTTTATATGTGAGGTGAGTGGCACACCTTTATTTTTTGAAAAGAAACAGGTGTACCAATATCTTTAACATATCAAAAGGCACCAAAATAGACCATTATCAAAGATATATGGTTGAAATATATCTATCCAATACATTATGGAAATGTTTGAGGACATATTTTATAAGTAAATAGTTAGTTAAACCCCCAATAATAACATTTTTACCTGAACCTCTGTAAATACTTTTTATGTTTTTTACTATTTATTACGGTAAAAAATTAAATTTAATATAATATTTAATATATATTATTCCTATTCCTAGTATAGTATAATTTTTTTCCCAAATTCCACTCACTATAGTTGAAAATTTTAATATATAATTAATCAACTAGATGCGAATATAAAGAAGGTTTTGTAAAAGAATAATATTAAAACTATTTAAAAAATTATATAAATAATTCATATAGAAATGGTTATAATTAATAAATTGGATTAATAGATATATAATGAAATTATTTTTCCTTTTAAATCCATTTTATAATAATTTTTATATTTTTTAAATCTAAAAAATAAATGGTAATTCATAATTAAACCCCAATTTTTCACTATTAATCGAAAAATATAACTTCTCATATAATATTGAAAAAACCACCCAAGAAAATATTGAAATAATTATTTAAAAAATTAAATTTATTTGTTCATATAAATTTTCAAAAATTGTCAAAAATTGTTTAAAATATGTGTGCAAAAGGAAAAAAATACTTTTTAGAAAAAAATAATTTAGAAGTAAAATTAAATTTACTCATAACTCTTCTTTAGAAAAAATGTTAAATTATTGTTGAAATTTTTATTAAATATATAATATAAAAATTTAATTAAAATAATTAAAAAAAAATTATTTCTTTAATATTTTAACATAAAATATATGTGTCTGCACAAAAATATTTTTTTATAAAAATATTTTCTTTAGTTTCAAATAGTTTTTATTTTAATTTTTAATTAATTATTCACGAAGGAATTCATTTTTTTACATGTGTATATAATATATTGTAATAATCTAGTTAATCCTATTAATAAAAACCAGTCAAATGGATTAATGAAAAATATCATTCTAAATAATAATACTTTAATTATATGTAACATTTTTTTAACTCAATGTTGCATGTAATAAAAGATAAACCTTGTGTTTCATGAAACACACGATAAACATCATGTTTTTTTAATAAAAAAATATAAAAGAAAAAAATTATTTGATAAAATATTTATTAAAATCTAGGGCTATCATATTGGAGGTTGATGGCATGATAAAAATGTTGTTGTAATTGATTATTTTCAGAAATACCAAGTGTGTTTGATCCCCCACTTATGAAATGTGACCCCCTCTTCTCTAATATTCACACAACCAATACAGTTTTTTCAGCCAAACCCAATCCAAATATATTTCTTACAACGCACCCCATAGTATAGAATCCTTTGATAGATCATAAATCCAATCTATGAAGGGTTTATGTTAGACCTACATAGGTTTTTTTGAAGAATAGGTAATGTTTTTAACTATGAAATTTCATTTTACTTATTCTTTTAGAAACATATAATCTTATGAAAATATTAAAAAATAATTAAATCTACATATAACATATTTTAAGATTTTATTATTTAAATTTCATATCCTATATTCATATCGACATCCAAAAAATGGGAAAACAAACTGTCAAACATGTGTATAGAGGGATACCATCTCACAAACTAATGTAGTCCGTTTTACACAACCACCATTCAAGGATGGATAAAAATGTATTTAACATATGCATATAATATTAATATTATTATTTTCGTAATTTTAATAGCAAATATACATTCTATCCTTTCACTCTATGATGGATACAATAACCTTGTTCATGTGTATGGTGGTCTATCGCCTCATGAAGTGATATGATTCATTTCTCACATACAACTTTCATGAAATGTATTAGGGATAATTTAAATGAATAAAAGTGACAATTTTGATATAAAAATATTTTTTAAATATAATATCACATCTAACTTCTTACCTTCCACTCCATTAGAAAACATAATGTCTCTCATCCATACTTGTGGACTAACTCTTAATATAGCAATGTGAAATGGTTTTCATTTTATTTTTACATGGATGTTAATATGGATGTATTTGATTAATAGAAATTGTATATATAAAATAAAATTATTATTTTATGGTGAAATAATGTTTATTTTTCTTTTATTCCAACCATCAATGACAAATAAAAACAATATTCAAACATAGAAATATCCTATTGTCTCTATAATAGTGTAATTTATTTTCTATCACTAACATATATTGACTACAATAAATAAATATATATAATGAATATATATGATATTTATATCATAGATAAAATTTAGGGTATGATTTTACCATGAAAAAATTAAATGTATTTAAATTACTAATAAAAAAAATACATGGAAAACGAAGCAGTTATCACAAAAAATATTGATTTTAACAAAGAATTGTTAATAAACAGAACGTAAAAGACTATATTTAAATCATAGATGCTAAGAAATATATGTTTATGGTTCTTTAATATATTCTTAATAATTTATAATTATTATATAAGGGTTTTGAACATATACAAATAAAATTGTACCCAATGTATGGGTTTCTCATCTCACTTTTACTTCTGTGAGACATAAGCCATATTCAATAATTTTCTTATGAGGTGTGTATAATTACCCATTGACTTGTTATAAAATTAATATATCTATATTCAAGTTATTTAAAGTTTCATTTAAATTTACTTCATTTAGGTGTATTTTAATTCATATGTTTCCAAAGTGGTTGGGTTTATTTCACAATCTCCTCATTATTTAGGATTATTAATATCTACATCTCCCATTGGGGAATTATTTTATAATTATATGTAAAAATAAATCTATTTTTTTCTCCTAATCTTATTCATGACAATTTTTTGTAACAGAACTCTTTTTATTATATTTTTTATAAAATATTTGAGAAAGTGTTTTCAATAAAACATAACATTATGTCACTTTTCAGTAGAAAAAAACATTTCTCCCAAATCCATAATTTCAAAAAATATTTTAAAAAATATATTTTTTACATTCTCCAAATGATTTATTACAGAATTATTTAACCATTTTTATGTTTTTTTAATAAATGGATGGAATATTTATGTATTTTTTCTAACAATTCCCATTTTTCATTTATTGAAATTTTGAAAGGAAGCATTATTTTAATTTTTCTGATATGAATAGAATTTACGACCATCATGATAAATCAATGTTTTAAAGAAAATATTATATGTTTCAAAGGTTATTTTCAAATATTTTTTTTTTCAATATTTTATTGATCTTTTAGTTCAGAAAATATTCTCAAAATTAAAAGGTTATTTTCTTCAAGATTGTTTTTAATGATATTTTTTAATGTATTTCTATTCTTCAACAATATAAACCCTTTATTTTAGAATTGATACACTAGGAATATGTGGTACTGATATCATTCTTACTATTTAATTGTGTGGTTTATCATCAGTTTGATTGAGGATGTAAAATTTTATTAATATTCACTATATTACTCTAGATGGTCCATGATAATGATTATTAGAATGGTGGTAAGTATTAAAATTTCATTTTTATTTTTTTCACTAAAAATTATTATATCAACTATTTCTCACCCCTTTCATATGATCAATGAATTATAATTATTAAGTTATGGGTGGGGCCTAGTTATAGATATATCCTCAAATAATCGACATGTATCATTAAGGAAAATAATTGTCTAAATTATAAGGGGGGTTCCCATTATTCTAAACTACCTTTTTACTATTCATGATAGTAGGTCTCATTTTACCAATATTATTAAGTATATCATTAATAATTTATTATTGATAATCTATGTGATTATTCAATTAGTTATAATATCCAGGATTATGATTCAAGACCATGGGATTAATTAAATAAAATTAATTTATAATAATTTATTCATTCCATATTATACACAAGTTATTTATTAAATGTAATTAGATTCAGTTATTTACATTTCCATATTGAGTATACATTATTTATTAATATTTTACGTTGTTGAAGTACCATTAATTAATATATGATCTCTCCCCTTTCTTATGTATTATTTTCTTAAGTATACTAAGATGTGTATTTTCATTGATATATTGGGATTAAATATTTGGAATAATGGAATCCTCAATGAAAACACTATATAATTAGATTTTTAAATTGTAAAGTAAATATCAAGTATGTATATATTTTAACAATAATTATAATCTATGAAGGCCGTTGGAATTCGATATTATGTATCTAGTTCCAATGTAAAAATTTAGACACCATATCTGAGCTATTGGAGTCACGGTCATTACAAACAATGAGAAAAAACATATTCATAAGAAAAAAGTTTATAGAATTCAAATAAGAATAGAAAACCACTCCCTTAGTTAAGGTTCAATCACAAGACTATAATTTTATACAAACTCCCATAATGAGTATTTCTTCCTAGTCATTTCTAACATTCAATTAGGATTAAATTCCACCAAATTATCTCCATATTATCTTAAGAGTTTATTAACTCCAAAATCTCTTAGGTGTTTCTCAACACTTTGATCATTACCCAATATATTTTTGGGATATTGAAAAACCACTCATACTTGGATTAGAACATAAACACAAATTAGTGGTTTATAAAGGAAACATATATCAGATAATCATAGTCCTTTATTATATTTTCCACATGATATTTTAATAATTTATCATTAAATCTAAGCTTAACCAATAGATGGAAAATATGTTTCATAAAAATTTAATCTTCAAAAAGAAAAACTATATATAGAAGTAATAAAGATACTCACATTAAATCAGATCCCTAATAAAGAAAAATAAACATACAAGGATTATATATATATATATATTAAAATTAACATTAAAAGATTACATGATAATTTCATGAAGAAAATGGAAATTTATTTTCAAATAAATTATTTAAAATCTAAATATATACAGTATAATTAAGAAATTATTTTCTTTAAACATGTATAAGGGAACTTAAAAAATAATATTCATGGAAAACTATTTTCATAATGGAATTTAAGTAGTTCATGTGATGTATGTTAGAATAAATAATCCCGTCACATTTTATGAAAATTTTATTAAGTAACTTTTTTAGAAAATGACAAGAAGATTACAGTAATAAAATTCATAAACGTTAAAACATGGGAAATATTAATTTAATATATATATTTTTAATAGTAAAAATATTCTTGAAAATATTTTAATGACAATATAGACAAGGAAGAAAATATTTTCCATGGAAGAGAGAAATTATGTTATTCTTCCTTAAAGTAATTCTTTTGGTACATTGAGTACTTAAAGAGAAGAAATTAATGTAAAATATGTAATATAAAAAAATAAATAATGGATAAAAAATTATTTTTTTTGGTAGAGATAGATTATGTAATTTAATCATCAGAAATCAATCATAAACAATCACAAAGAAAATGAGATTGTGACAAAAAATAACCCTTCATTCTTTTGTACCCATTGATTATTAACCCCAATGCATGAAATAGCACAAAATTATACATTAAATATGATGAATGTAGGGATCTAACTCAAAAAAATAACAAATGGGAATAAGATACACCTCATAAAATAATATTGGTGTATAACATAACATATAACCCAAAGAAGACAATGTGAGATGTTAAATTCTTACCACATTTATGACAATTGAATTAAATCCCATTTGTTGAAATAATTTGAATTTTAACTTTATAAACCATGAACTATTATTTTTACATGGTATAATATGGAAATGGATTAGCATATAAAAATCCTAAACACAAATAGGACTATAAAATCAAACATGTCTCAACGAAACAAAATTTAGATGATGAAACCTTGTGGATTTAGTAAATTTTTAATCAAGATTCATTAGAAGAATGAAATATATTGTGGTTTTATAAATACCTTTAGTTAAATAATGTTTTATTTCAAAATGCTTCTTAGTAAGTATTTTCACCCCATAAAGAAGCAATGTGTTCATAATATTAAATGATGTATTAATGGCGATAAATTGAGTTGAAACCATTACCATATATTCATCTTCATTTTTATGTCCTCAAACCTATTATATAAAATATTTAGATTTATTATAATTCAGTAAATGAATAATAATCATACATATAATATTATATATGGTCCCCTTATATCATTTAAACACTTTTTAGTTAACTGATCTCTATTAAAGTCATCATTTCATGTATTGTTGGTTACAGACCTTTTACATTGATAATTCTTAATCCATCACTAAAATGTTAATCATGATATTATTATAATATATAACAATTATATACATATTTATAATAATTCATATTAGGTTATTATTTAAAATGATTTATATCACTCTATAAAGATGGTAATTTAGATATACACCCATGTAATGTTTCCACTTTTTGATGAAGGAAAAAAACATGGTTAAATGATTATTAACATTTATATAAAAATTAATATATCATAAATATCAAATATTTTCAATAAATCTATCCATTTTACCTTGAGAAAAACTTATAATTGTTAGAAAAATCACATCACATCGTGGTGGTGGTAGTCGAAACATACAGACAAGCGACATTTTGTTTACCAATAGATGAGATAGTAAGAAGGTAGATAAGGAATTATATTTATTTATTAAAAAATATGTTATAAATATCATATATAAATATTAATTCCATTATTATAACTACCCGTAAAATAAAGTGACGGAAAATGAATATTTTCATTTTATTGAGGGTGTATTGTTAAAATATGCATGAGCGGTCCGTTTATTTCCCATTTAATAGAGAAGGTACCTAAATATTTGGGCCATCATAACAATAACATCTCAGTATATTGGAAATATGGTATTAATTATTTTATGTTAGATAATTTTATTTATATAAGGTTTAAGAAGAGATAAAACTAAGAGATTTTGGATTTGATTTATACTGGTTCTTTGAGATACCTGCTTAGTCCTATACATTATTCCTTTACGGATTGGTATTAAGATAACAAGAGAACATCCAAGATGAATGGATTTAAACTAGGAATGTATTTTTGTATTTATTTTCCAATATAGAGGGATAAAATGTTGTGAATAATAGAGGAGGATATGTTCTCTTTTAAAAGTGTGGGGAGAGACGAACATGGAATTTCATAAAATATTTCCATAATATAATATCACCATAATGGGAAATTGGATCAATGTAGTGACATGACCCTATAAACCTTGTTCTAGTGTCTACTACCCTTACATTGGCCTGATTACAAGGAATCAAATCCCTAAGGACCAATGTTATTTTTAGTATACTTAAACTCAATACATATATGATTATTTTATTACAAATGAATACACTAATTACAACACATTTTTTTTATCATTTATGGATAAAAACTCTATTGAATCTTGAGTATCCTTACATAAATTTCTTAGTATACTTCTTGGATTATTGGGAAATGTAATTTTTTTTTGTGAGATCAAATGATCAGTAAGGTTTAAAAATAGTGTAAGATATAATTAATCAATTAGAACAATCATTACGAAGAGCTAAATAACTAAACACAGGTGTGGTATAATCAATAAACTTAATGGATAAACAATATGTAGAGGTAATAAACTAAAACACATGCCATTATAATAAATAAGATAAGGAATTATCAGTATGGAAATCAAATTATCTGAAAAACATTCCATTTAATCAATAAACTAATAGTGAAATGAATCCATAGACATGTCAATGAAAAATATATTGGATAAATAATAATTGACTCTAATTGAGTGAAGTGCTATATTATTGGATTCCCTATTTCCTCAATACATGGTACCTAGACTTTCAAGACCATTCACAAAACATTTTATCATATTAGGTAAAAACCCATCTAATTCTATCCAACTAACTTGTCCGGTGAGACTACCAAATCATTGATGGGCTATCTATAACCTGACCCCACCTGTGTCATACCTGTCGAAAACATTACCCATATATCAAATAATCAATTTAACAATGTACCTTATCAAATATCTGTATATAGTAGAAGATACAGATATATCAATATTTCCCCAAATAATTAAATAAATGTCTTGTACAAACCATATGTAAAAATGGAATACAATTTAGGGGAAAATAATATCAATGATAAATGATATGAATATTTATAGAAAATGTAATGATCAATGATCACTAAAAAATGAATATTTCAAGGGGAAAAAGGGGATTCAAGGGAGTAATGTTCAATACTATTATTTTCCAAATCAATCAATAACCATCCGTATGAAGATTTATGATAGTATCAATATGACATATACCTATCGGAGTAAGAATAGGGGTCATTTTCATTAATGAAATAGAAGAAGAAAATTAAAACCATTATTGAGTAAAATATCGTTTTTTTAAAAAAACATTTGAGAAACCTTTTTTTGAAAAGAAATTTTGAAAAAGAAATTTATTTAAAAATTATCCTTTTTAAATTGACAAGTACGCTTCAATGGAATGACGACAGGTAAATCAATACATGTCGTACAACATAAAAAACATTCCTTTACATAGTATAATGATTAAAAAAGTTTCTCGTTCAGAAAGAGATAATAATATTCCATTGAAAAAAATTTTAAAATATAAAAAGGTTAAACATATTTAATAAATCATTTTGTAATGGTTAAAAATATTTTTGAAATATTTTTTTTAAGAGAGATGAAATTTTTAGAAGAAAAAAGGTTCTTCGACCAAAGAGAGATATGAAGTTGGGTTTTCTTAAATGAAATTATAGGAAAAATTTGTACCAATAAGTGAAAAACGTGGTACGATTACTTGTAAAAGGTCATGATAAACTATAAAAGAATAAAATTAAAGGGTTTATTAGAAAATGATACAATTATTTTCTATAATGTAAATTGAAGTGTAAAAAATTATGAACAAAATGAGTTTTTAAATGAAACCCTTGAAAAAACCATAACACTATTGTGATAATCAATCAATGAATAGATTTTGTTTTCTAAATGTAAATACACATAAACCAAGTGGAAATACAAAAATATATATTAAAAATATATTAAATGCACAGTCTTTGAATATTAATGACAATGAGGATGTAATATAACCTAATGAAAAGAAATTGGGTTATAAAATTCTTTTCCACTTGATGACATTTAACACAATACCCTTAGAAGAAATAATTAAAATTGAAACACAAGATACCTTGAATATAAAATAATTCATGTTATAATATATCAAAATTGGAATTAGATATAACACACAAAAGATGTAAGTGGGGAATAAGACATTTATCTCATAGATGTAAACAGTGAGAGGAAATATATTAACGTATCTTCAATTTCGGTTGAACAACATTTAACCCATTATATAAGGGTTTTAAACATGTTACTAAATTATATAATAACAATAAAAATATTTCTTGTTTCATATATGATCATATTATACTATACAATTACTTGTTTTTTAGTAATCATTCATCATTTTCACTATCTTGGGTGTTAATTGCTTAGATACTCAAGTATGTTTTAACTTGTTACTTGTTGTTCCTATTATAAATATCATGATTTCAACATCTCTATAATGTAAAAAATGATGTAATTATCATATATATTCCTTATCTATGTATTTATATTAATTCATCATGTTTGGAGATAGAAATGAAATGCACCGTTCATAGAGACAGTAGGCCATACGTATGCTTGAGCGCTATCATCTTTTAATTTTCATATTAAATGAATGGAATGTAAATAGTATATACGAATATTATAATTCTAGAATCATTTATATTTCATAAATTTATCACAGGTTTAATAAAACCATCCTTTATAAATACCATATATATTATGAATGAATCACATCGTATTGTGGGGTGGTATTCCTCATTTCCATAAACAATGTTATCATATTTAAAAAAACTACAAATAATAATGGTATGTGTAATATAAAAATTATGTAAGAATAAAGAAATTATAAATATCATATATATCATATATAAACCCTGTTTCCATGTAACTCCCCGATCTGAGAAGGCAAGAGTTGGTGCACTTTTTTATTACATTGGTATGATTATGAGAAATCAACTCCTAAAGGACCGATCTATTTTTTAGTTTTAGAAAGCCATATTACATAAAAGATACCCATAACACATTGTGAAAAAGGAAATAAAAACATGATACATAATAAAATGAAATATACAATATTTTTGGAACTCATTCAATGGACTCCTCTTCATAACCCAGGGAAAGGCAAAAAAATAAAGAGATCAACTGATCAATAAGGGTATGTAAAGAGGAATAATTAATGAATAAATGATTAAAATCAACATAGAATGGTGAATATATGAAAAAATATTCCATTAAAATAACTAGATAAGTAATAATTAATAAGGAAAGGTAATAAATTGATACACATGACATTTAATCAATAAATTAAGAATTGATTCCATCCATATACATGTTAAAGTATAAATACCCTAGAAAAATAATAATTGAGTTTAAATGAGGTAAGTGATTAATTATTGGAAAATTTTTATGAGGAATATGAAAATTTATACCACCAAGACCATTAACAAGATGGTTTAAAACTACAGGTAGAAACCCATTTAATTTGGCTGACTTATTCATCTCATGAGAACCCATCCATGCATCGTGGGGTTATATAAAGTCTAAGACCCACCTGCCATTTAAATTCCAAATCATTATTAATATTTAATAATAGAAATAAATAGTGTTCCTCAGCAAATATACCTATTTAATAAAGAGTACATATTTATCAAAATTTCCCCAATGTATAAAATAATTTTCAAAATGAACACCTTATGTAAAAATGATTTATGGTTTAGCCAATAATAATATCAATTTTATGAGAATATGGATATTCAAGAAATATACCATGAATAACTCATAAAATAATTTTATTCTTTCAAGATAACGTTAACCATCACAAAAAAAAGTAATATTTTAAAGATAATCATTGAGAAAATTCTTGAGGAAGATAATCTTTAAACACTCCAAATAATCCCATGCCACATTGAAACACTTGAATAATAATTCCTCATGAATTAAATGAAACATATAATATCATGATAATAATTATTTTTATTATATAACATCTAAATGAGAAGTTTTTACTCTATAAAAAGTTAATTGGTGAAAAATAATAAATAAGTCTCAATGGAATGTAAATTGAGATAATATCTCTTACATTTCATTTACTTCTCTATGAACTGCCTTTAACCTCTAGTATAATGGTTTTAATAGTGTTAATAACTTATTATAGAACCATATTCATGTTTATAATTTCATATATTATCTTTTTATAATATATTATTACCCATTTTATAACAAAAATTCATTAGTTTAACAATTATGGGTGTTATTTGCCTAGTTTTTCTAGTAGGGTTTACCTTGTTACTTGTTGGTCTTATTAATTAGATCATGGATTCATAATATAAAGAATTTAAATATATATTTTATAATTATAGTAATATAATTATGTTATATATTTCACATAGGTCTAATAAAACCATCCTTTATACATTCCATTTATAGTGTGAACGAGTCATATAACTTTGAGGGGGCGGTAGTCCACACTTCCACAAAATAAGCTATCGTATTTTAATAAGTTAAGATCATAAGGGTATGTTTTATATAAAAATTAGTGACTCCAAATGAAATAATAAATCTTATATATATCATATATAAATAGTGTGTCCATCATAATTCCCACCATTAGTGGTAGTAAGGGAAAAATGAACCATCATCGTTTCGTGAGGCTGTAGTTCACTATACACATTAATGGATGCATTGTTACCCATTAGATGGATACATGTTTTGGTGAATTTTTAACACTTAACATAACAAAGTACCATAAAAATGAGTATATTTATTCTATTATATAAGTTTGTAATAAGATTATTTGAGGGGTTGGAGAATGAAAAAAATACAAATGATCCTGAGGAAGGATGTTACTTCTTATTCGGGTAAATCATTTTGATTTCCACGAATGGAATTCCTTGGATAGATTTTTTATCAAGTTGATGATTATAGGATCAGGGGAGGGATGTTTATGGTCTAATTTGTATAGTTTGGTTGAACTAAAATGTCTTGAGGGGTGTGAGGAGGTGCAGGGATGATTACCTTTTTATTGTAGAGTATGAGTGGCAGTATTGTAAATTTTTTGAAGGATAATCCCAACAATGTTTTCCCATGTAAATTGGATCCAATAATGGTCCCAGTTTAATCCAAGGGAGTATAGGTTATAAATATGTCTACAAAATTACTTCTGGACAATTTTATTGGTCACATTGAGCCTTAATATTAAGGTTTAGTCTTGTGTTAAACTAATTTTCCTCTTAATATTTTTAATTAAAATTAATTAATTTCTGTACTATTTTTGGTAAAAAAATAATTTATCCTTTTTAGAAATTATATTTTATTATTATATTAAATATGGAATCCATTTTTTAAAAATTATTATCACATAAGTGGAAGAAATTAATTTAAATTTAATTTCGCAGATGAGATGACAATAAAGCCCTTTTAAAGTAATAATGGTCAAAAAAAATTATATGTTTATATGTCCAATGTAATATTTAAATTGATTAAAATAAAATAAAATAGATTAATTGATACAAAAAATTTACTAAATAATCTTTAAAAACATTTAAAAATATAATTACTCCTTATAATGAAATTAGACGAAAATGAAACTTTGAAATAAAATTAATTCCTTTTCAATATTCATTAAAATATGAAAATTAATATAAAAATATCAAAAATTAACCCTAAGATAAATTTTAAGTTCCTTAATTAAATATGAAGTTTATTTTTACATATAAAATATATAAATTTTTCAAAATTTAAATTTAAAAATGGTTCTCCATTAAAAGAAGATAAAATTGTCTTTATAAAAAATGTATTATTTTATACATAAAATTGTGATTGTTTTTATATTATGCCTATAAAATATATTAGATGAGTGTACAATTATTTGTATAGATATATAATTTATAAGTTTACCATATAAACTATATAATTCTTTTAAATTTAGTTTACTATGAAAAGTGACTAAATTGTGTTTTGTTTGAATTGTTTGTTGTGTGTATTGCAAAGATATCAACAAAATTAAATTAATTATAAAAGGAAAATATCATAAAGTATTGAGGTGGTACATATTTATATACTAAAAAATTTTCAACCTCGAAATATTAGGGGTATTATATTTAAAAATATGTGGGAAGTTCTCCTTGATAGAGTCCTCTAGGTTCCCTGTTTCTTTTTTCCATTTTTTTAATTTCTCGAAAGTACTTTTACCGAATGTGGAATATGATTACTCAATAAATGTTCCTTGTTATAAATAATTTTGATGGGTTCCTCATAATATGAATGGTTAGGTTAAACTCTATCTCATTAGAGACATGCACATGCGCTGGGTCTGGCATTTACTTCTTTAATATAGATATATCAAAGACATCATGTACTTTTGAGATGTTTGGCAGCATTACAAAATGATAAGGAAAAAATCAAAACCTTTAAAGAATTTTTAAGGGTCTGATGTATCTAGTACATATTTTATGTTTATTACTAGATCTAATAATGACCTTCCATGGAGATACATTCAAAAAAAAATATGTTCTCCAACTTGGAACTCTGAATCTTTCCTCCGATTTTTAGCATATATCTTTTTCCAACTTTGAAATTATTTAATATAATCGTATATAGACTTTAACTTTATTGTTTCCTCTTTGACAGGTTTTGGGTCTACAATAATCCTTTCACCAACTTCATCCCAACATGTTGGTGTATGGAATCTCTATTATTTGAATTGTTCTTTTATATTTTCCATCAGCTTGAGGATTGTAAGCAGTGGTCTAACAAAGCTCAGCATCAAGAGATATCTAAAGACTCTTCTATAATTTTTATGTAATTTTGAGATATTGATAAAAAAAATTTATAGAGGTGATCCATTAATCCTTATAACATCATTAATATAGATCCTTATGAGGTTCTCAAAAGAAGGTATTCTCTTATGGAAGGGAAATGAATAGATTTGATTAGGCGATCAAAAATAACACATATTTTATCATTCTTTCCAAGAGTCTTTTGTAGTCCTATGACTGAGTCCATAGTAATTTAATCACATTTACACATAAATAAGGAATAGTTAGTAGGTTCTTCCTAACATCATTCAATTATTAGAAAACCTAACCTCTAAACACATAATTAGAAATTCCCCACTTGATGTAATACGCCAAAAATGTTTCTTCATGTACCTATACATATTTGTGATGCTAAAATGTTTATTGAAATTTCACCTATGGGCCTCATGCAACAATTCTATTTTTAGATCAGGTATATATGGAACACATATCCTACTACCAAATTTTTGAACACCATATTCACAATCAATGTATACTAATTTTACATCATTCATAATTTTTATTTTCTTTTGAAAGTCCTCATCATCATATTGAGAGTTATTTTTCCTCTCTAATGATGATGATATTAAAATCATTTGAATTTTTTTTGATGTATCCCCTTCCTTCGAGATTCCCATATCCTTATTTACTAGATACATGAACATTGGATCCTTCTCAATCAACATTTTGGTTAGAACTCAGGGATCCTTCCTACTAAAAGAATCTTCTACCTTATTCTCTTTCTCTAGGCGGTCGTGTATTAAGAAATAAATGATCTTTTAGTAGGCCGATCCATATCCTTTATCTCATATTGAGATCTTTATATGAGAATAGGTATTTCAGGATCATATAATATATGTATATCTAACATATTTTACCCTAAATATAATGTGTCCATATTTTCATAGATAATATTACAATCCCAATCTCATGATCATGGGTTGTATTTTTTTGTTCATGAGTCTTAAATATCATTGATGCATAATCAATAACTTTATCATTTTTTATTTGGAAACAACCAAGTTGCTTCTCTAATGAATCACTACATATTAAAAACCCATAACTCCTAGAAAATCATCAAGGAATAGCACATCAAAATCATCAACGAATACTAAATAAAAATCATCATGACATTCCTTGAATAAAATATTTAATATGTCTAAAAAAACAAAGGATGAATTAGTCAATTCAAATGGAATTACTGTAAACTCATAATTTTTATACCCCATCTGAAATTATGTCATAATAATGTATTTCTTCTTCCCTAAAATTTGGTGATACAAATAATGATTATAAATATTTGAGAAATATTGGTCTTCCTAAAGTTGATCAAATAAATCATCAATGCGAAGTAAAGGAAACTTTTTCTTTATTTTAATGGAATTCATTCCCTATAATCAATACAGAACCTCATGGATCCAAATTTCTTTTTAACAAAGAGGACAGGACTGCCCATGGTAAAAAAATAGGGAGAAATAATCCCTTATTACCCAAATAATCTAGTTATTTACTCAATATCACTAATTCCACATATGCCATTTTATAAGGATTTTTTGATATTGGCCTTACATTGGGGATTAAATCCATAGAGAATTCAACTTCATTCTCTAGGAAATGTCTAAAAAATTTCTTAAGAAATACATCAATTAAATTATGTGTAATAGGTATATCCTTAATTTGAAGATTAATATTTATATCACTAGATGTTGTTTTCTCTTCTTCCCTAAGAATTTCATTGAATAGATATATATAGGGTGGATCTAAATAAGAATCAGGTTAGGAATATTTTTCTATAATGATGATGGATTCTATAACTTCCTCATAGATCATAATTTCTATCCTCTTGCAATAATTTTTTGCCTCATATTTTGATGGATAGTCCATACCAAGGATTATATCATAGACAACCATAGGTGTGATAATGAGTTTAGTTAGTAAAGTGATTTTATGTGTTATAATTTGAACTGACCGTCACATTTTTGTTACAATGATACTTCCCATGGAATTTTTTACTAATAAATCCCTTATCAAATAAAAAGGTAAATGTATAATTTTCTAAGAAAACTGTGTCGATATAAAAGTGTGCGATGATCCAGAATCAAATAATGCATTCGATAACTTTGATAATAGGAGAAAATTACCTTCCATGACATCATTTGGTACTTCTACCTCTATGGTAGTGATCATATAATATTGTCCATCTCCCATATACCTCTTATGTGGAATATTCCCTTGATTATTGGGGAATTAATTTTCATAATATACCATATCATTACAATTATAGCACTAGAAATCATTGGTTTGCCTCTTCCCCCTTTATTCATGAGCCTCATGACCACTAGCTTCACATTTATAGTAAACTCACAGTCCCTTAAAACATTTATTAGGGTTTTATACCATAGTTTTCACAAGATGAAATTTATGCAATGTTATTATTATTATTTGATGTATTCCCCTTTTTCTGGTTCTTAGGTGGAATATTTTTTTATTGGTTTCCATTGAATATAATTATTTTTGAAAATTCTGTATCCACCTTGGTGGAACATAAAACTATTTCAACATATGATTATTTTTTTGGAAGACCAGTTCCCTGTAAATAATTGGAATAATCCTTTTAAAAAAGTGATGAATCTTCCCCTCCCTATTGTGTATATAATCTAAAAAATTCTTAGATAAACTTACAAATGTAGCTTCATAATCTACAACACGTTCTTCTTCCATTTTCATTAAGATGATGAACTTCTTCTTCATCTCAATTTGTTGATCACGAGGGATGTATTTATCGAAGAATGTCTCCATAAAAGTAATCCATTCCACAAGTTCAATTTATTATTTCTCCCTAGTATTAAGGATCAAGGCCCACCATTGATCAAAATGAACTTTTAGGAAATAAACTAGAAGTGTATCCATTTCCATTTAACTACATCCCAATGTCACAAATATATTCTATAGAGACTTAATCCATTTTTCAGGTACAATTGGACTTGTTGTCCCACTAAATAAATGGGGGATTATGTCACATGAAGTGATACAGTATATGATATTATCTCTAAGAAATATGATTCTTCATTTGGGAAAGGTTATTTGTTATAAAATTAATATGTTTCCCAAATGTAGCGATAATTTTATCCAAACCAATACTAGTTTTATTGGCTTCCTCAGATGGTAAATCCCTACATTTTCTATGAGTATTGATTGAATTCATCCTACGAGGTTCCATTACAAAATCATTTCATATATTGGATTAGTGTATAAAATTGTGAACATTGTATAACTCTAAATATGGATTAACAATTAACATAAAATAAAAAAATTATGCATAGCTGATCTCATAATCATAAACAAGCGTTCTCAGGGGATATCATTATTTATAAATAATTTGTGATGGTATTTAAAGAAAATGTGAATTATCCTAAGCATATCCCATGGGAGTGCCTAACTAGTTTCATAGTAAGGCCCATTTTTGGGTACGAGGTTAAACTGAATCAGGCCCAACACACCTGTTTATAGTTGTTACCCATAGGTACTCTTGTTCCAGAACCACATCCACTGATAGTATCTAGATAGGGATGTATTTTTAGAAATACCCACATAATCTCTAACTTATCCAAATTTTAGGATTTTATTATATACTTATTATAAGAACCCAACCTTATACATTACATTATCTAATTAATACATTTAGAATTTATTTATTTCATTCCGAAAGATTTTCTCGGCTTACAGTTTTGTAGAATTATGTCATAACACGTACATGAAAATAAACAAGCATAAAAAGTGGATACTACTAAAATTTAATCCATTTTGTTTATAATTTTTTTAATATAACATGAATTCTTCTTAGGAAAGATCTTCACAATATCCAACTAGTCTTGATTTATCTTATCCATCCTTAAAACATAGTGAAATTTGTTTTTAAAACATTAGATGAGCATAAAATGCTTAGTATGGGATGTAAAATATGGAAAGAAACTATTAGTCAATTAATTCTTATAAAAATAGGAAAACATTATCACAATGAAATACTTCTCACCCATAATGTATCATATAGTTACCTTTTTAAAAACTAAGATATCCATATAACCTAGAAAACATAAAATGGCATTTTGTTAACTAGGGGAATTACATACTTAATATTGTAACCCTCACAGCTATGAAATTAATTGTAAGCCTCACATATTTTTATAGTGTAACCCTTATTACTACCTTATTATGTAACACTCATGGCTACATTATTGCGTAACCATCATAGTAACACTTGGAGTAACCATACGGTCGACTTTCCATATAAACATAATCAATTAATTAAAGGGATATACTGGTACAACCCTTGTTTATAAAAAATTCCCAAGAACCAAAAAATTATAAAAAACATGAAAACATCCATCATAAAAATATTTACTTTTGAATTTTGTAAAAATAGAAATTTTAGAGGATTTATAAATATAAGTCCATTACCTCAGGTTCATCTCACATAAAATGAGTTAAAAACTCATGTATAATGTTTTAAAGAGTTTATTAATATATTAAAGAACAATAATAATATTTATAATACCTTATATTATTATCTTATAACATAGTTCCACCAATTAATCTATAATATTGTGTTATTTTCATTGTTTTGGGTGAATTTATTTCTTGATTTCCGTAGTTGGATCATTATGGATTTTCTTGAAAAATGGAATAAAAACACTAGATGTGGAAGGAAATGATTTTCATATGTTTTAATATTTAAAAATGATTCCAATTATAATTTTTTTCTCTTATTTGAGGATGAATCCTTACATAAAACATTTATTGAAATTATTTAGTATATTTTATTAGTTTTTATGACAATAAAAAACACATAAAATTTTATTTAATATCATGTTTATATATTGGTTCGAGAACATTATATGAATTATAATTTGTATAATAAAATAACATCTAACCTTAATAATGGTTTTGACTATAATTTAATGTAGTAGTGGAAAACGAACGTGTATCATCTAGGATGGTGGTAAATCGACATATCTGAGACGACGTTCTCATTTTTAGAATCAAAGGGAGAGGAGGAGAAGTTTAATGATGAAACTTTCCATCAACATGGTAACATTACAGAATATATAAGACAAAATAGTTTTTATTCCACTTAAATAAGGTGAAGTGAATTGAGAATAAGAAAAGAAAAGAAATTAAAAGGAAAATAAAAGAAAAAGAAATAGGATTTTACTTCTTGAATTCTTCTCCATGAGTACCTCGCCAACGAACATGATTTTGGACTTCTGGTGAGACCAGAAGGTATTGAATGTGGGGATGAGTCTTGGGAAGGGAATTTGGCCGAAATTAAGCATGATATAAATCTTTTAGGTGTGAGGATAAGTGGTCGTATTTATAATGGAGGAGAGAGGTGTTTTCTCATTATTATATTCATTACTTTATTATTTTGTCTCAAGAATATGAATAGTTAGATAATTATCACTAAATATATTAAAATAATGGAGTATAATTTGATATTTTGGGCTTACATTAGTCCTACATAATCTATGACTCAATAATTCATGAATTTATTAAATACTTTAAATTACCATATTTCACTATTCACCAAAAATTCAAGTATTTTACAAAAATACCAAAAATTAACCCTAACCATTTTTCAACATGTAAAATTCCAAAAATGAACTCTATTATAGGAATATAATTTTTTAAATATGATAAATTTAATTTGTAAATTTAAATTATTATTTATTGGAAATTTGATAAATTTAAAATTATAATTGCTTTTATAACACTTTGAAAAATTAATTCTGGTCAAATAAATTTATCGTATAATCATATGAAAAAAAATAATAATTTATAAATCTATTTTATGAACATAATTTTTTTTAATCATTATATTAATTATCAAATGGTAAATAAAAATTTATGTATCGAAAAAATACTAACACTTATTTTATTATTTTCAAAACATTTATTTACATATTCCATGATATAAATATATCATATTTTAACCTATAATATACATAAATTTTATTTTTACTTTCATAGGTGAGGTTAATACTCTATTGTTATGTTTATTCATAATAAGGGACACATAACTATTCCATAGGTCAAAATTTTATTCCATCAGTATAGGTTCCTTAATTTCAAAAAACCACTTATTTCATTAATTATTCTTTTATAAAGTTTGTTTGTGTTTTCTATGTGATTTTATATGATGTATACTATATTAAATATTTATAATTATAGAAATTTTATTAAAATAATTTTGGGTCATTACATTCTCCCAACATTCTAGAAATTATATCCTAAAAATTCTTATTTACTTTTTAAACAATTTGAAATAACGTTCCCTCATAAATTTTTTAGATTCCCATGTTTCTTCTTCAACCATGTTAGTTCTCCACAAAACCTTAAACAGGTTGATTACGTTATTCAGAAATACTTTCTCTATGTGATCAGGATTCTGAACTTGTTTTCATCATAAGAAAGGTTCTTTTCCAGCTGAGCTACTTCTTCACTCAAAACATGAGATGAATCTGGCACATACATTCTCAACATCAACACAAGAAAAACATTGTGTACCTACGATAAATTCAGATCCAAAACTACTCAGTAGTAAAATGGTTCAATATTATCTAGATTTTCATAAGGTCTAATGAATTATGGACTTAGATTACCATTCTTACCAAAACAAATAACACTTTTACCATGAGATATTTTAAGAAAAAAATGATCACCTACCTCGAAAGAAATGTATTTCCTCCTGTTATATGCATATGTTTTCTTCCTAAATTGAGATGTGTTCATGTGTGTCTAGATAATTTTCACTTTCTAAGCCACTTGATATACTAATTCTTCTCCCATTGACTTTCATTCCCTGACATCACCCCAAAATGAAAGAGTTGGACATGACATTTCATATAATGCCTTAAAAGGTTATATCTGTATACTAGAATGGAAACTATTATTATAAGGAAACATAACTAAATAAATATGTTAATCCCAACATCCTTAGTAATCAATTGAACAAGAATGTAGCATGCCTTCCGATGTCTTAATTGTTTGCTTGGTCTGTCCATCAGATTGAGGATGAATAGATGTGCTAAAATTTTATTTATTTCTTAATGACATCTGAAGGACTATCCAAAAGTTATAAGTGATCTTTGGATCTCCTCCAGATAAAATGGATAATGAAACTACACGAAACCTAAAAATTTATTTTATGTATAACTGAGAAATATGATATAGAGAACGAGTGTCTCAAATAGTAAGGAAGTGTAATGATTTAGTCTGCTGATCAACAATAACTCGAATAACATTATTGCCTCAATGAGTCCATGGTATTACCACCATGAAGTCCATTTATATATTATCCCATTTCCACTTTGTTATTAGAAAAGGATAAATCATCACCTTTGGTTTCTTTTTCTCTTTTTTAAACTGTTGAGAAGACAGAAATTTCATGGTAAAATCAAAAATATATCTTTTAATTCCATACTACAAGTAATAATCTCGAAGGTCAAGATACATATTAGTACTTCCAAGATGATATGAAAATAGAGAACTATGAGATTCCCTTACCAATTCTTTCTTCATCTGGGAATCAGAGGCACACATAATCTCTTTATAAATTTGAAGACAAAATATTAATCAAAATTATATTCATGATATTTACATTTAATAACAATTTCTACCTTTTTCTATATCTCATAATATTCCTCATGCGTTTTCTTAATTCTGTTTGATAGAGAATACTATGATGACACCTGAAACAAAATAGAGGAATTTTATGCACCAATAACTTCCAATCCAAAATACATATAATAATTAATGAAGGGGTTATGTTCCAAATATAACATGGTTAATGTAACAAGATTTTTTCAACTCAAGTCATCCACCACTTTGTTTTATTTTCTAGGATGGTAATCAACAGCACAATCATAACCTTCTAGAAGTTTTAGCAATCTTATATACCTCACATTCAATTTATTCTGAGTAAATATATATACTTCAAAAATCTATGGTCAATATATATTTCAAATTTGGATCCATATAAATTATTTATAAAAATTTTTAAAGTGAAAATAAATGTTTCAAGTTTCAGATCAAGTTTAATAATATTTAACTCGTGAGGTTTCAACTTTCTTGAAACATAAGAAATTACCTGACCATTATTCATTATAACACAATAAATTCCATTCAATGTAGAATCAATTTAGATGAAAAAATCAATATTTCCAGAATGTAGGAAAAAAACCAAAGAACTCACCAATCTTCTTTTCATTTCCTGAAAAAAAAATCATAGTCTTCTTTGCAATTAAATTTAACCCCTTTTCGTGTTATGTTAGTTAGCGGGATAGATAACTCTGAAAAGTTTTTAATAACTCGTTGGTAATAGCATACTAATAAAAGAAAACTACAAATCTCTATAAATGTTTTTGGTCTTGGACATTCATCATTTATTTTTTTAGCGGTATCAACTATTATTACATATTTATTTACAATGTTACCAAGAAAAGAAATATGCTGCAACCAAAAATCACATTTGTAATTTTTTTTGTATAACATGTTTTTTTGAGACATCAAAATCCAATCCATAAATGATTTTCATAATTCAAATAAATTTTTGAAAAGACCAAAATACCATCAATAAAATCTATAGTTATCTTACCCCAATATTCATGGAAAATTATATTCATAAGATCCATAAATGAAAGAAGGGAATTTTTCAATCCAAATGTCATAACAAAAAACTCATAATGCCCATATCTAGTATAAAATTATATTTTTATGATTTCATCTTCCTTCACCTTCAACTGATGAAACCTAGATCTCAAGTCGACCATCAAAATTTTTTGAGCTCCATTTAGGTTATTAAACAAGTCATCGATATGAGGAAAATGTTACTTATTCTTAATAGTGTTGTCATTGAAATCTCTATAATCTATGCAATGTGTCATTGAACCATATTTATTTTTCACAAAAAAAATATGAGCACCCCATAGTATAGTGGTAGGTTGATTGAAACGCTTATCATGAAACTATTGTAACTACTTTCTCAATTCTATAAGTTCCACTAAAGCCATTCGATAAGGGGGTTTTGAAATTGGGAAAACATTAGAAACTAATTCATTAGTAATTTAAAAATTCTGATCAGGTATTACACTGAGAAAATTATCATGGAAAATATATAGGTATTTATTAACCACTGGAATATTATTAATCTGAATAGTTCCATTATTTTTAGAAATTTGTGAAAGATAACTTTAATTTTTATCTTTTATCAAATTTCTGAGCATCTTTATATATCAGCAATGTTATGGGTTGATTATTGTATATAAATTGATAGTCATTCTGAAAAAAAAATTTCTATATAATAAATATTATCATCGTAAACTGATAGCCAATCTATACCCAGAATAACATAAAACTCTACAAAGGTATGGTTTGAGGGAAATTTCATTGCAAATACAAGAAAAAGAAGATTCTTATAATTCCTTTTTAGTTAATATTACCCCTTGGTGTTTTAACTATGAGTTATGATTTCAGTTCATGATTTTAGCTTTCCAATTTACTAGGAAATTCATTAGAAATAAAGGAATGTGTAAACCTCATATCAAACAATACATTAGAAAATTACGAGTAAAAAAACAAAATACCTGACACCGCTTTGTTGGATGGAGAAACATCTACTCAAGTAGTCTCAATGGATTTTAATATACCTTTCTGGTTATTATCTAGATTATTCCCATCACTCAGATCTATCATTGGGAAGGTATTTTCATAATGAACCTTCTCACCACATTTAAAACACTTCAAATTTTCTTATGAGAGTTAAACATAAGATCCTTTTCTTTGCAATCTCAGACCATATTTTTAATGCCCCAACCCCAGAAGCTTATAGCTAGTGCATTGTTTTATTACATTGGAATGATTTTAGGGAATAAATTAATGATGATTTTTTAGTATCGTATTCTTAGAAATATAGATTACAAAAAAGAAACCAATAATACATTGGAAAATAGAAAATACAATCCTAATATATAATAAAATGAAATAACTAATTTCTTGAATGCTTATTCAATGATTTATTTTTCATAACCTGGGGAAAGGAAACATAATATCGGTGAGCTCTAATGATTAGTAAGGGTAAGTAAATATAAAAAAATAATTGAGAATAAATTAATATTCTAATGTAAATAACTAATAAAAAATTCCATTCAAATAGCTAGATAAGGAAGATTCAATTTGGAAAACTAATAAACTAAATCACATTCCATTTAATCAATGAACTGAAAAATAAATGTATCCATAGATATATCAACACATAATCTAATGGATGAATAATAATGGGAATATCGATGATGAAAATGCGTAATTATTATACACTATGTTTAAGGCACATGAAAACCTATACTCTCAGGATCCATCCTCAAGATAGTTTAAAACTAAAGACAGAATCCTGTTTAATTTTTCCAACTCAATATTCTCATGAGAACCTATCAATACATTGAGGATCTATATAATGTTTGGGAACCACCCATTATTGTATTAAAAAATCCTTCTTAATATAGAATAATAAATTCAAACGAAATTCCATCTTCCATATTAAATATCCATTTTTAATAAAACATACATATTTAAAAATAATTCTTTAATTAATCAAAATAACTATTACAGTGAACACCGTATGAAAATGATATAAGCATTAGGAAATAATAATATGCATTACATGAGAATATAGATATTTAATAAAAATTTATCTTAACATAAAAAGGCAATAAGGGAATGATTTTTTCAAGATGAAGTTAAAAATCAAAAAGGGTTGATATTGAAAATGTAATCATTAAACACATTCTTGAGGAAAATAATCTTGAAACATTCCAAAGAATCGCATACATCTTTGAAACATTTAAATCATAATCTTATTGAAGGAATAATTATTAAATTAAACATATAATATTATGAAATTAATGGAATTCAATATATGACATATAAAATTTCATTATATACATAATATAAAATGAACTAGGTGCATAACAAGAAATAAGTTTCAGTTGAATATAAATTCAGATGAAATCACTTAATTTTACCATAATTTTTTTGTGGTATTTATCTTATTTTATAGTGGTTTAAATTTTTTTATTAACATATAATAGAACCATAATAATTTTTATCATATCATATATTAAATTTATAAAATATATCATTACCTGTTAGTTATTAATCTTTCATTATTTTCACTATTTTGGGTGTTAATTGCCTAGCTTTCACATGTATGTTTTGACTTGTTACTTGTTGTTCCTATTACGTAGATCATGATATAATCATATCCAAAATTTAAACCATCACACTATTATCTTATATATTCATTATATATGTTTTTTTAATAGCCCAAAATATTTGTAGATAAGAAATGAAGTGCACCGTTCAAGGAGATAGTAGACCGTATATACACATGAACACTATTTCATTTCACTATTGAATTAAAAGAATGAAATGTAAAGGATACATATGTAAATAAAAATTATTGTATGACATATATGATATATATGTTACATAGTTTAATTTAAAAAATTATTTACACATTCAATTTATAGTGTGAACGAGTCAAATCACTTTGAGGAGGAGTTCGTCCACACTTCCACAAATGGTGTTATCATATTTACAAAAAATAGAAAGTATAATGTTATGTGTTATAAAATAATTACAGAATCATAAATAAATAAAAAATATCATATATATCATATATAAATAGATTTTCAATCTTAATTTCCACCATGAGAGGTGGTAAAGGGAAACTGAAAAATCATCCTTTCGTGAAGTGGTAGTTAGTCGCACAGGTAAACAATATGTACATTAACCATTAGATGGAAATGTGTGCTAGTTTAGGTATAAAACATAGAATAAAAAAATATTAGTATATTTAGGATAATTTTTTTATATAATCATGTAATAATTAGATTTTATGGGTGTTGATAATGGAAATAAAACTAAGGAGATTTAGTAATGACGTTACCTCTTAATCGGGTAACTTCTTTTGGTTTGAACAAAAGGTATTCCTTAGATGGATTTATGCCCAAGGGATGGATTATAGGATTAGGTTAGGGATGTATAGGATCTATTTATATAGATCTTATTCAAGCCAATGTTGCTTTAGAGGTGTGAAGAAGTGGGAGGAGAAAAGACCTTTTATAGTGGAGGAGGGGTGAAACTCTTGTAAATTTTGGGAAAGGGAATTAAATCCATATTTTCTACAATTAAATTGGATATAATAATGTAAAAATTGATCCAGGTGATTATAGGTTAGAATTATATCCATAAAATGTATCTTTGACAAGTGTATATGTCATTTGGGACCTAAATATGAATGTTTAGTCCCTTATTAAGAATAATTTTACCTCAATCGTTGTAATTAATTTTAATCAATTTTACTAAAATTTGTGGTAAAAAACTACGTTGAACATATTATATATTAAAAATTATTCTTATTCCAAAATATTAATCCATATTTCAATGTTCCAATCACATAATTGGTAGACATTAATTTAAATTTAATCCCGTAGATAGAACAACAATGCATGTTTCTAACGTAAAAGCATCCAAACATTTGCTATGTTTTATACCCAATATCATTATGAAATAGATTCCAATGATATAAATTGGAATAATTTATAAATCATCTATCTAATTAAACATTAAAACAAATTTCAATTTCAATTTATCCTTATAAATAAATTAGATGAAAAACTAGTTTTGAACTCAAATTTAGTATTTTTCATTATTCATTAAAAATTGAAACATCACAGTAAAATAAAAAATATTAACCCCAGACTAATTTTTATATTTCTATTTCAAATAATATGTTTACCTTAATATATATAATCTATATATGTTCCAATAAATAAATTTAATATAGGATATCCATTAAAAGGTGAAAAAATGCCTTAATAAAAATATAGTTTTTTACGCATAAAATTGGGTTTGTTTTTATCCTAAGCGTATAAAATATGTTGGATGATTGTAAAAAATATTCAAATGAAAATATAATATATATATCAAATTAATATTACCCACTAATATTAATTAATTTATTTATTTAGGGTAAAATAGCTTTGTGAGCATAATAATAATAATATTTTACTTTATATTCATTTTCATATTCATTTATAATTAACTTATAACCAATGAATTCATTTAATATTTGTATGAACAATATATTTTAATAGGTTAGTTAAACCATTTTCATAACTACTATTTTAATGGCTAGTTTATATTAAGTAATATTTTAATAATTTATCATTATTCAATAAAACTTGGTCTTGTAGGTAACACAAGACATTCGAAGAAACTCATTATTGTTTGCGATGTAAACTAACTCAGTATAATGTACGTTCATAAATCTTTCGCTTGGGCACACACTTCCATCTATCGAGGATGACGAGGATGCGATGGCTGTTGCCCCACATTCCCGCTTAAGATGTTGTTCATGAATCTCATTTCCTAGTCTGGGTCTCCCTTATAGTTTAAGACGTTGTTCATGAATCTCATTCCCGGTGCCATATCTTTGTGGATGCTGGTTAATTTCACTACATATATCAGGACATTCCATGGGGTCTTGACATGGTAGCAACCTTCAGTTAGAGTAGATGACAACATCAGGCATATCGGGGCATCTCTGGATGCATGGACTTTTGGGAACTTGTATTCTTCATCAAAATAGGGAATCTTAAGGGGGTAGAACCCGAGGAATCCCACATCGGTCTTTGGGTATCTTATGCCGGAGGCATGTCTCTGAGGTTTTCCTCAGATTCCCATGTTTAACAGAGGGTATTCCACGAGTTTAACATATTTTGGAGACAGTTACACCAATGGCGTGTCCTCTAAGGTTTTCCTCAGCATCCCATGTTTAACACAGGGTTTACTGCGAGTTTAACATCTCATGGAGATGGAATGAGGATGATCAGAACGTCCCATTGAGACAGGTTAGATTGGTAAATCCCTAAGACGAAACACCTGGGTGGTTTACCATATGGATGGATCAGAACAACCAATGAAGATGGATCTGATGTGGTGTGTCCCATAGAGGTTAGATGTTACACAATGATGGCTGATCTGGACACTACTGATGGCAGACCAGGGAGAGAGCGCACCCCATAAAGGGGGATACCAAGGTTTACCAATGGCTGGGATGGAACCTCAGGGAGGTTTCCTACGTACCCTGTGCAGAAGACAGAGATCAAAACCCACGTAGTTCGAAGGGTTGATGAATCAGGATGTACACAAAGGACAACGACCCAGATACATGATGGGGCTTACATGTGGATTGTAGCCCAGGTACTACTAGGAGAGGCAGGGAGGTGGATGACATGATCTTTCTAGGATGGGGTGGCCTAGGTATGAATCAGGATGGATATGGAGGGTTGAATGAAGTGAATGTGGAATGATATGGAACCGACGTGAGGACGACGATGATATTGGGATTGAGCCTCAAAGAGAATTCCTATGTATCCCCATGGTAGGGAATCAAAGTCCCCATAGTTTGGTGGGATGATGGGACACATGAGGAGGTGGTCCATGAGAATGGACACATGGATATAATCTGGAGGAAATATGACCTTCAGGTTGGGGCATGATCTTCCTGGAACACATGGGGCCGAGGGATAGATCAGGTTGAGACATGGGTGATGGGCTTGAAACTCATGGAGGATTCCTATGTATCCTCATCACAGGGAATCAATTTCCATATAGTTTATCTAATGATGGATTACCGTCGATTTGGGGACTTCAATGGATTACCTTTGAATAGGGTCACAACGACTTACCACTAAATGGGGGTCAAAATGGCTTACCATTGGATGGGGTTGAACCTTAGAGAGGCTTGCTACATACCCTTTCTAGGAGACAATGATCAAACCTAAGTAGTTCGAGTGGGTACAGTTTAATGTCATGTGGGATGAAAAAGTGGCATTCATTATAACGTCATGCGGGATGAAGTTGGACCGATGTGAAGGGGGTTGGAGCCAGGTTGCTGGGTGTGAATCTTAGATAGGCATCCTACGTAACCTATCTCGGCAAGGATCAATGTTCTCATAGATCGGAATGGGGCTTGGTATCGTGACATGAAGATGGTCGGGACCAATGATTTTTGGGCTTGAACCTTAGAGAGGCCTCCTACATACCTTAACATGGCAAGGATCAAAGTCCATGTAGTTCGGAATGGGTGTGGAGCTTACACTCTAGACCACCCAGGGTTGGTGTGGTGAACCAATGTAAAGATGGTCGGGACAACTGGGTGTTGGGCTTGAACCTTGGGGAGGCTTCCTACGTACCCTTCCTCGACAAGGATCAAAGTCCGCGTAGTTCGGAATTGGTGTGGGGCTTACACTCTAGGCTACCCAAGGAGGGTTTTATGGTCAATGCTTACTCGAAGCCCACGTGAGTCGTGATCAGTGTTAGAAAAAAGAGGCAGCAAAGACCTGACGATCATGGTGCAAAGGTGCAGCCACCAAGGGTTGTGGATGGGGATTATGCATGGAAGCTTCCAGGGGGCTGCTATGGAGCGACAATGGAGAATTGGGCTTACAAAAGGAATCTTCCCAGGTGCTGCTATGGAGCGGCGATGGCAGATGGGGATTAAAGAAGGAACCTGCCCTGTTGCCACTATGGAGCGACAATGGTGAATGGGGCTTATGTAAGGATGCTGCCCGGGCACCGCTATGGAGCGGTGATGGTGGTCGGGGCTTACGCAAGGAGGCTGCACGGGTGCTGCTATAGAGCACCTATGGTGAATGGGGCTTACAAAAGGAAGCTACCCGAGTGCCGCTATGGAGTGACAATGGTGAATGGTGATTATGCAAGGAAGCTGCTCAGGTGCCGCGATGGAGCAACAATGGTGAATGGGGCATATGCAAGGAAGCTACCCCGGTGCCTCTATGGAGCAACGATGGTGGATGGGGCTTATGCAAGGAAGCTGCCCGGGTGCCGCTGTGGACCAGAGATGGTGGATGGGGATTATGCAAGGAAGATGCTCGGGTGCCATAGTGGACCAGCAATGGTGGATGGGGCTTACGCAAAGAATCTATCCAGGTGCTGCTAAGGAGCAACAAGGGTGGATGGGGCTTACGCAAGGAAGCTGCCTGGGTGCCGCTAAGGAGCGACAATGGTGGATGGGTTTTAGGCAGGGAAGCTTCCCGTAATGTATTCGTCATGTCTGGAAATGAGGGCATCCCAACTCATTGGTGGGTTGATGTATATAATTGGGGCCAACAACTATGCGCATGTGCACAAGTGGGACAACATTATGGGGAATTGGAATCTGTCCTTAGAAAGGGAGTTGAAAAGTGTGAATCACATGCCTGACATTCGGAATGCAGTGAGGGTGGCGTGATGATTGAGGATAACTATTGACTGTGTTCAAAGAATATCATCCATATCGCATTAGCCTGAAATAGGGACAAAAAAAAGAGGGTCGACTGTTGACCGTGTTCAAATCACAGGACATGACTTGAAGTGTCATCCAATGTCATCCAGAGAGTTGGCCCAAGATGGTAGGTGAGCCGATGGAGTCTGTGACCAGGTCGTTAGGGGGTCCCTTCAGACATGAAAGAGTATGAAGATCCAAATGAAGGACATGCAAATCATGAGGTGGAGTATTGAAATTTTTGAACGGATTCCAACGCTCGTGAAATTATGCCACTGTAATCATGGCATGTGGTATCTTGTTCTTAGCACATAAGCCATCTCTCATTTTTGACAAGATGCATCCTATCATTGAATGATAGGGAATGCTATTGTTTATAGTAATGTGGAGAGGAATATTTGCATCTTATTATTGGTGCATAAGGAATCTCTTATTTGGAGAAATAGTCATCCTATGTTTGGAACATAGGGAGTACTACAATTTATAGTCATGTATGGAGGACTATTGGTATCTTATTCTTGGTGCATAAGGAATCTCTTGTTTGGAGAAAAAGGGTTCCTATGTTTGGAACATAGTGAGTTCTATAGTTTATAGTCATGTAGAGAGGACTATTGGAATATTATACTTGGTGCATAAGGAACCTCTTGTATGGAGCAAGAGGCTTCCTATGTTTTCAATATTGGGAGTACTATACATTATAGTCATGTAGAGAAGACTGTGATCATCTTATGTTTTGAGAAAAAGGCATCTCTTGTTTGGAGCAAGAGGCATCCTATGTTTGCAATATAGGGAGTACTACAGTTTATAGTCATGTAGAGAGGACTGTTAGGCATAAGGTTCCTAGAAATGGTTGGTTTAGGGACTAATGCAAGAGTGGACCTTTCTGGTTCAACCTATTATAGGAACCAAGTGATAGGGTTTGGAGGAATTTCTCGAGGAATGGTTCATCTCAAGGGACTCGGGGAATTGATGATGAGAATCTCAACTCATTACATGTGAAAGGGACCAAGAGTAATATGTATTCTCAAGGAATTTAATGGATTTTGGATGAGTATCTGGAATGAAGGTATTCCACAGGTGGAAGGTGGCTATGCATAGGGGTGCAATGGGAAATTCCAACATCTCGGCTTGAAAATTTCGCGGTGCGACTCTCTATTTTTCATGGGGTTCAGTGACGGAAGCGAAGGGAGTGGCCTAGAGGGTCGGGAACATAGTTCGGAACTCACCTCGAGCAGGGGTGTGGGAGTGCATCCCCAATGGTATAGACCAGTGGGAACAAAGGTATGAGCTTCGCACAGACTATGTCTTCGCGAAGTAGCTTCGCGGAGCACGACCTCATGAAGCATGGACTCTTGGAGCGAAGGCGGCTCATGGACCAAAGCTCTCTCACGGAGCAAAGGGTTCTCATAGAGGAAAGAGACCTTGTCGAGAAAAGGCGGCTCATGGAGCAAAGCTCTCTCATGGAGCAAAGGGCTCTTGCGGAGCAAAGGGCTCCCGTGGAGCCAAGGTGGCTCACGGAACTAAGCTCTCTCACAAAGCAAAGGGCCCTCATGGAGCAAAGGGCCCTCGCGGAGCCAAGGCGGCTCACATAGCAAAGATCTCTCATAGAGCAAAGGGCTCTTGTGGAGAAAAGGGCTCTCGTAGAGACACGGAAGCTCGCAAAGCAATGTTTTCTTGTAGAGCAAAGGTCTCTTGTGGTGCAAAGGGCTCTCGCGTAGCCTCGAGCAACCCGAAGCAGCTCCCTCCTTCGCAAAGGGTGAAGGGAATCAGTTCACAGAGCTCTCGAGCTCCGCGAAGTGGGAGATCACCCACCCAAGGGGTAGCGTGACCGTCCATATGAAGGGGTGTGAGATGGATATTTATAGGAACATGAGGTTGGAAGAGCGCGATGTGAAGCACAAATGCGCGCCGTGAAGCAAAAATGACAGCTCGAAGCAGATACGTTCGTGATCGGCTCACAAATAAATTGGATGGTGCGAAGTAGATAGGTGCAAAATAGACTCGCAAAGGAAATGGATGGTGCGCAGCAGATATGATCACAATCAGCTCGCTAAGGAAATGGACGCCGTGAACCAGATATGTTCGCAATCGGCTCTGTGAAGGAGCTCTGCAGATGAGCTTCGTAAACCAGTTTTCCAGTCCTACTTCGAATGTCCATAACTCCAAAACCGTAACTCCGTTCGGGCACTATGACATATCAAATCGAAGCTCACGAAATGGGCTGTGTTATTGGATCATGTATAGAAGAATTCAAGATATTTTTTGGACAAGGTTTCCAATTCCAACAATGTAAACTGTATGATATATCATAGAATTAATTTATTTAAAATATTAAATATATTGTAAAGTCTCGGGGTATTATAATTCCTTACGTTCTAGGTGATGTGTGTGATACACCCTATCAAATTAAATTTTCTTACTTTAGAATTCTGGGTGACGCATTCTCACCACCTTAATTATATTATTTCAATGAAATTTAAAATTGATATCGATAATCAGGGGATTTATACATGAAAATATCATATATTTGAAAGTATCACATCATTAATAGGGTTTATAAGGCATCTTATTAATATAAGATAATGGAAAGTGCAATGGTCACATTACTAGGTTCCCTAGTAAGAGAGAATATATGAGAAATTGAAACATAAAAATTGGATACAGATGAAAAATATGCCAGTGAAGTTCTGATAGAGATTTATAGAGAACATGGTTAAGAGAAATTTAATAATCACAAGGCTATAAATATGCGATGATCTAAGGGGACATTTGATTCATTGGAAGTAAAGATAATAGGCTAACATTTTTGGTCTTAAGATCATTTTTCCTAGAGTTGAGGAATTATTTCACTCTGTAAGAATATAAGTAAATATATTTACTTGGTATGTTTCTATAAGAACAATCTTATCCTTGGTCATGCCATGAACTATTTCTACTTAATCTCTTAAAAAAATATTCATCATATAGTGATGTAATATATAAATCTAGAAAACCAGATATAAAGTTCAATTTAAACCATTTCATAAATGGTTAACCTTTCCAAAATATTAAGATCTAACACTTTTAGAATGAAGGCTGTTGAATTCCCAAAATGAACTTTCTATTAATCCAAACAACATGAAGTATCACTCTAATCATCATATACAAAACATGTGAAAATCCTCATCATGTATTCTCATGATACATGTTAATAACTTGAATTACCATAAAACATTGTTGAAACATGCATTGTTCCTTATTCTATAAGTAAGAGACATGTTAGTGGATATATTCATTAGATCCAAAAGTTTTGTAAACACCATCAATGATAGCATATACCACTTCTTAACAAGTCATTAATCAGTTCCGAGGTAGTAAACACAAATCCAAATAAATGACTTCTTCATCACTATCATATCATGAGGAACATATTAAGGGTTGTATTTCCCTCAATAATGTGTTTTCTAGAAATTTTAACTTTCTAGGGAATAAAATTTCATAATACCATTCATCATATGATCTAAAATACTAAAAAGAAAAAGCAGTGCAGTACAATACTTACATATTTCATAAATCATATGATGGGAACATCATAACTAAAACACTATTAAAACATATTTCATATATAATAAAATAGAAACACATTAATCATTCAACTTTAGTTGTGTCAACAGCATATGCTTGACCTTGAACCCTTAGCATCTTCTAAGGTATATCATCGTGAGTCTTGGGGAATTCATTTTCATAGTTCCACATATTCTCATAGTTTTATCACTAAATAGAAACATTTTTCTTCATACCTTTTCATTATTTTTCTTGGTGACCTTTATTTATGCACTTATTACCTACTCCTAATACTTCCAAGCATTAAATAGGGTGATTCCTTCAATAGTTATCACATATGGGAAAATAATTCTTTACCTTATTACATTTATCTATTATTTTCTCTTCTTTTCCCATATTCTATTGCTTCCCTTTGATTCCATAATTCATAGAGAATTATTTCTTGGTCTTAATTTCATATAGAAATATTTCTTCATATAAAGATAAGGTTTGAGATACTGGAAATCTTTTAAGGGTTGGATTATATCCTTCACATAAGTAGTGAGTATTGCACTCCATGTTGCGTATGAAATCTATAGCACATCTTGATATCCTTGTAAAGATAGATTCATAATTCACAATAAATTATTACTAATTTTGTCTTAAACTAAGGAAATTCCTCTCTATATCAGTTTATTTATCATGAGGGACATATTTATCAAAGAATATATCCATAAATGTTCTCAATTACTTGAGTTCTATTTCTTATTCCTCCACAGTATTCTAGATCATTGACCACCATTGATTAGATTCACCTTATTGAAAATAAAACACAAGTGTAACCTTTTCCATTTCATCACATTCCAATTCCATAAATATATTACAAAATCACTTAATCCATTTCTCAACCAACATTGGGTCAGTAGTCTCACTATATGATGGGGCCTTTGTCGTATAAACCAATCCAGAATCATAGAATCTCATTTTGGAAAAGGTTTCTATATTTGGGGAAGGTTATGTGTCAGAACCCGATTACACTTCCCTAATATATCCGTAACCTTCTCAGTTCGAATACCAGCAGCATTGGATTTTTCAGTAGGGATACCTCTACCTTGTCCACGAGTATTTATAACATTAGTCCTTCCAGTCACTATTTCTAAATAATGGAATATACTAGATTTGATCATAAAATTATGTAACATAATGTATAATATAAAAACTAGTGAAATCATTATCAAATATTGAGAATTTTATATATAGGTAATCTCATAATCATAAGAATGGTTTTTTGGGGATATCACAACTTTCAAATTCTTCATAATGGATTGTCTATAACATGAAAATTGTCATAACCATATCCCCTAGGAGTGTCCAACTGAGTGCGTAGTAAGGTTTTTTTTCATGTACTAGGTTACACCAAATTAGACTCAAAACACCTTGGAAGGGTTGTTACTCCTAGGTACATCTATGCCTGAACCACGTCCACTTTTAGTATTCATATGAGGATGTACTTCTATGAATACCCACATAAAATATACATTAATAAAATTCTATGATATTATTCTATACTTATCCGAAAATCCATTATTAGGGTTAAGTTCCTTAATCTAATATTTCTAAATCTAGTTTCCAAGGTTGCTGCTAAAATTCCTCTAGTACCAATTGTAATGCCCCGACCCCATAATCCTTGAACCAGTGCAATATTTTATTACATTGGCATGATTATAAGGAATAAAACCCAAAAGACAGATCAGTTCAGCAGTATTAGAAATATATATTGCATAAATGATACATATAATACATTGGGAAATAAAAAATATAAACATGATACATAATAAAATGAAATAATTGTTTCCTTGAACGCATAATCAAAGATTTTTTATTCATAACCTTGGGAAAGGAAATATAATAAAGGTGAGGTAAAATGATCTATATGGGTAATTAAAGCATAAGAAACAATGAATCAGTGAGAATAAATCAATGTGGTATGTTATATAACTGATAAAAATGTCTATTAAAATAACTCGATAAGCTGATTCAATATTCAATGGTATGAAACTGAAACACATTCCATTTAATCAATGAAAATAAAATTAAATGTTTCTACAGACATGATGATGAAAAATATCAGGGATAAGATAATAACTAAAATATATGTTAAACAAATGATTAATTATTGGAATTAATAAGGAACATGAGGACCTATACATTCATGATCCATCCTATAGACAGTTTAAAACTACATGTATAAAACTATTTAATTTGGCCAATATAATCATCCCATGAGAACCTATCGATGAATCAAAGAGCTATATAATTTCCTCAATATACCCATAATTGTATGTCTAAAGCATAATTATATAGAATAATAATTTTTTAAAACATAATATATGCCTTAATAAATATATGTTTGGAATAAAAGATACAGATTTATCAATAATTCCTCATTTAATCAACTAACAATCAAAGTGAAAACCATATGAAAATAGTATACGGTTTTGGGAATAATGATTTACATTACATGAGAATATATACATTTAAGAAAAATTTAATGTACCATAACAATTATCATAATAGAGTGATTTTTTCAACAGGAAGTTAGCAATCAGAAGGAGGCTAGATTGCAAATGTGATCATTAAACACATTATTTAGGAAAATAATCTTTATATATTCCAATGTTTCCCATACCAGTTATCAATAATTAAATAATAATCTCCATGAAGGAATAATAATTAAATTATAATTATAATATCATGAAATTAATGGAATTCATGATATAACATGAAAGCGTTTAGTATATACACCATATAAAAGAAACTATATTCGTAATAACAAATAATTCCTAATGGAATGTAAATTGAGATGAAATCCCTTACATTAACAATTATTTTTGTTGGGTGGTATTTATCCTCCTATATAGTATTTTAAAAATATATGAATAACTTATACTAGAACCATAATAATGTTTACAATATCAAATATTAACTTCATATAAAATCTTCTTACCTGTTTGTTAGTAATCATTCATTATTTTCACTCTTTTGTGTGTTAATTTCCTAGTTTTCTTAAGTATGTTTTGAATTTTTTATTACTGTTCCAATTAAATTGATCATGATTTTATAATCTCCAAAATCTAAAAAATGACTTAATTATGTTATATATTCAGTAAAAATTTATTTATAATA
Source organism: Viscum album (assembly GCA_963277665.1). Classification (NCBI taxonomy): domain Eukaryota; kingdom Viridiplantae; phylum Streptophyta; class Magnoliopsida; order Santalales; family Viscaceae; genus Viscum; species Viscum album. The sequence continues at coordinate 768,176,818 of OY728137.1, forward strand.
TTTCAAAATATTTAGGGATAAGAAATGAATTGCGCCATTCACGGAGACGGTAAGCTTCACGTATACATGAATGATAATTTCATTTATTTTTTGTTTTAAATTAATGAAAAGTAATTCAAAAAATTCATATTATAATTATATTATCATATCTATGTTATATATGTTATATTGGTTAATTAAAATAATCTTTTATACATTCAATGTATATCGTGAATGTGTCACATCACTTTGAGGAGGCGGTAGTATACATTTTCACAAACGAGGTTATTATATTTACACAAAATGGAGAGCATAATGGTATGTGTTATAAAATAATTAAATAAGCATAAATAAAAAATAAATATCATAAATATCATATATTAATATAGTTTTCATTATAATTTCCACCATGATAGGTGATAAAGGAAAAGTGTACATTCATCATTTTGTGAGGCGGTAGTTCATCGTACACGTAAATAGTATGTTCATTACCCATTTGATAAAAGTGTATTTGATTATAGGTAAACCGCTTCACCTAAAAAGATCCTGGTATATTTTGGACAATTTTTGTCATATAATAATTCAATAAGAAGAGTTTATGGGGTGTCTAATCGATATAAAACTAAAGAGCTTAATGAAAGATGTTACCTCCTAATTGGGTAAATCCTTTTAGTTTGAACCAAATGGATTCCTTTGATGGATTTCATAAAAAGGAATTTCTTGTAGGATGAGGGTAGGAATTTTTAAATTCTATTTTGGTATATCATTATTGACCCAACATGGATTTATAGGTGTGAGGAAGTGGGAGGAGAGGAAGATTTTTATAGTGTAGCAGGAGTGACACTCTTGTGAACTTTGGGAAAGGAAATTCCACCCACATTTTTACCATTGAATGTGGAACCAAGTAAATAAAATGGGGTATAGGGTCGAAATAAAGCTATATAATGGATCTTGTACAAGTGTGTATTTCAATTGGGCCCATAAGATTATGGTTTAGTCCCTTATCATGCTTAATTTTATGATAAATGTTGTAATTAATTTTATTCAGTTTCAATAATATTTTTGGTCAAAAAATAATTCAAACTTATTAGACATTATAAATTATTCTGATTCCAACTATGGAATCCATTTATACAAATTACAATCACATTAGTGGCATAAATTAATTAAAATTTAATTCCGTAGATGAAACGATAATGTGGGTTTCTAAAGTGAAGACCTCTAAACGTTTTCTATGTTTTATTATACAATCTCCAAGTGAAATTGATACCAATGACCTAAATTGGATTAATTGATGAAAAAAATCAAATTTAAATTTAAATCCAATTTTAATTTTAATTTAACATTATCAATAAATTAGATTAAAAAGAAGCTTTGAACTGAAATTCATTATTTTCACTATTCATTAAAAAATGAAACTCCATAAAAAAAGACCAAAAAATAATCCTAACGGAATTTTTATGTTTTTATTTTAAATATGAAGTTTATTTTGACATATATATTATTTAAATGTTTGAAAAGTTTTATTTAAAATAGGATCCTCAATAAAAGACTTTAAAAATGCCTTAATAAAATATAGTATTTTATGCATAAAAGAGGGTTTTTAAATCATAAAACTATAAAATATATTTTATGAATATAAAAAATATTTTATTGAATATATAATATATATAATTCATTAATATCTCTCACTAAATGTAATTAATTTAATTTATTAGGGTAAATTAGTTTTTTGTGCATAAATATAATAATATTTTCATCTATATTCAATAGGTGTTCATATTCATTTCAATTTAACCTATAACAAATGAATTAATATTATATTTTTCTATATAATATAATTTCATATGTTAGATAATTTTTTTTATTACTACTCTTTTTATGTCTGAGTTATATTTAATAATATTTTAATAATATATCATTATTTGGTAAAACTCTGTCTTGTATGTAATGCGATCCATTTGAAGAAACTCGTTGTTACGTGAAATGTATGATAACTCAGTATCACATTAATTTTAAAATATATCATATATATTTTTAACATATTATATATATTTTCAAGTCTCGAGGTATTATATTCCCTAACACGCTTGGTGATGCATGTGATACACGCTATCAAATACAATGTTATAATATAAAATTTTGGGGGTATTTCAATATGTCTAGATATTCAACATCATAAAAAATTCTTAGATTTATAAAGTAATTCCCCAGGATTATTTTTACTACACTTCTAAAAAAATGAGAATTTAATTCCCTTACCTTCCAATTTCAGTGATTGATTCTTACACATTGCATGTGATCTAAGAATATTCCTCTGTTTATTGTCAAAGTACATGTGATTAATAGAAAACTAAATTTCTACCATCTTCGAATGTTATATTACATTCTCATAACATTTAAATTAATGGGAAGCAATTTCCCTTTGATATCGTGGATTGAATCCATAGCAAAAATGGTTTCTTCTTATATCAAGATGCCAAATAAGATTTGGATCATACATTGACAAACAAGTGAAGTTTTATTTATACACAACCATTGAATCTTCATCATTATTATTCAATTCATTGAATTTATTCTCTATCCTATGTCAAAATTCCATAGAAATTTTTTTTCAAGGAAAAAATTCTCAAATTCATCCCATTAAAGGTATAGATCTCATAACTATCGCTAATATTCTTGAATACTGGCCACCACTAGTCAGATTTGCCATCATAGTGGTAAATATAATGACTAAAATTTTGATTATATGAACACCCCATGACATTGAATATCCTTTCATGAGCATCAATCCAACCTTCAGCCATCACTGGGTCAAAATATCCACTTAAAGCAGGAGGGTGCTGCCTCATAAAATGGTCAACTATCATCACGTTCCTTTGTGTTAGTTCTAGTTATTCTCTTACAAGGATACCCCCACCACTTGTATGATGAGTCACCTGATCCATTAATATAAAAAACTACTCATTTACAATGCCCACCATTCTTAGTTGTTGATTCTAAATGATATCATCCTCACAGTGCCTTCTCACTTTAACTTCCCTATTTCTTATATGGAAAATCATTATGAATAAAAATATCTTAGATGAAGAAACATGGTAATAATAAAATTATATATCATTTCTATATAATCTAAATCTAAAAATAATTTATGGTATTATACTAAAATCATCATAACCCCTATAGTTATCTAAACTGTTCTGTAATACCAACTATAAGGACCCATCCTTATATAGTACATAATCTAGTTAATTCATCTAGAAAACTCTTAATACATTCCAGATATCTTCTTGGATTTGAGTTTTAGAGAATTAGGTAAAAAATAATAAATTAAAAACCATTATTATATAAAGTGTATACCCCTAAAACAAAATCAATTTTTTCATAATATAATATTTTTAATATAACAAGAATTATTCTCATGAAAAATCATCACCACATTCAACATTATTTATTTTTTCTTATCCATCCTAAAATCCTGTGATTTTTTTTAAACTTGGTATGAGAAAATAAATCTCAATAAGTGAAAACAATTAATGAAATATATCCTTAGTCCATTAATATTTATAAACATATGAAAACATTTTCACAAAGACATACTTTTCACCCCTAAAGTATTATATAGTTACTTTATGAAAACATGAGATATCCATAAAACATAGAAAAGAGAAATAATAATTTATACAACCTGGTTAATTAATTATAAAATATTTTAACCCTAAAAACTACCTTATAGTGTAACCCTCATGGTTACATTATGGTGTAACCCTCACAACAACCTTGTGGTTTAAACAATGCAATTACACTTGTAGTAACAATACGATCGACCTCCATAATAAAAACAACCAATGAATTGGAAATAGATATAGGTCACCTAATTAAGAAAAATATATTAGCATAAATCAAAACATAATCATAAAACATTAACACTTTCATCATAAAATCATTCCTTTTGAATTTTATAAAAATTGAAATTTAAAAGAGGATTTGGGAAGAAAAGTCCCTAGCCTTTGGTTCATCTTACTTCAAAAAAGTTAAAAACTCCTCTATAATAATTTAAATCATGTTATTGATATATTAAAAATATATATTTATATTTATAAAAACTTATATGATCTTTTTATAACATCATTATGCCCATTATGCAATAATATTTTGTTATTTTCATTATTTTTGGTGCATTTATTTCATTGTTTCCTTTATTGGTTCATTATGGATTTTATTTTGAAAATGAATAAAAACAAAAGAAGTGGACTTAAATGGTGTAAATATATTTCCACAATTTTTAATTATTCCAAATATAATTTTTTTCCTAATATTAGGATGAATCATTAGATAAAATATTAATGATTTTTTTTGTTTATTTTGGAAGTTTTTATAACCATGAAGAAATGATTTAATTTTATATAATATCATATAAATGCATTGGTTATAGAACATTATATAAAATATAATATGTATAATATAATATGATTCAACCATATTAATGGATTTATGACCATACTTTAAGGAAATAATATTAAATCAAATTTTATCGTCCATGATAGCGGTAAATCGACACATTACAAGTGATATTATCTTTTTTAGAATAATAGGTAGAGGAGAAGAATTTTGATGATGATTTTTTCAACAAAAATTATAAAATTACAGTATATATATGATACATAAGTTTTAGTTCCAATTGTATGGGGGTAGGATAAGATATAATAAGAAAATAAAATCAATTTGATTGAAAATAAAAGAAAGAGAAAGAGAATTTTTACTGTTAAATTATCCTCCTTGAGAACCTCTTTAAGGAACATGATTTCAGAATGTTGGTGACAACAGTAGGTCTTGGTCGTGTGTAAGAGTATTTCTAAGGGAACTGAGAAGAAATTAATCAACCAACAAGGATTTTAGGTGTGAGAATAAGAGGTGATAAGGGTGGGTATTTATAGTGTAGGAGAGGGGTGGTTTCTCATTATTATATTCATTAGTTTATTATTTTGTCTCAAGAATATGAATAGTATTAGAATTATAACTAAATATGTTAAAACAATTAATTTTATTTTTATATTTTTTTCATAAATCAGCCTTACATCATCTATGACTCAATAATTCATGAATTTATTAAATACCTTAAGTTACCGTATTTCAGTATTCAAAAAAATTCATGTATTTTAGAAAAATCCTAAACATTCACACCAACTATTTTTAAACATCTAGAATTCACAAATGAATTAAATTTTATAAAAATTATTTTCCAAATATGTGAAATTTAATTACTTAATTAAAACCATCATTTATTAAAAAATTACTGATTTTAAAATTATAGTTGATTTTATAAAACTTTGAAAAGTTAATTAAGGTCTCATAAATTTATATTATATTAAAATGGTAAGAATATATTTTAATAAAATATTTTTTTTTGATAAATTTTATTTTAAATAATTATATTAATTATAAAATTTTAAATACAAATTTCTGTGTCATAAAAATATAGACACTTAATTAATCATTTTCTAAACATTTATTTACTTATTACAAGAGATAAATATATATCATATCTTCACTTATACGGTACATAAATATTATTTATACATTATCAGGTGAGGTTACTATTCTATTTTCTGGTTAACTAAACATAAGGGTCTCATTACTATTTCAAATTTTAAGTTACTATTCCATCGATATAGGTTCATTAATTTCTGAAAAATATACTTATTTAATTAGTTCATCATTTATAAAGTTTTTATTATTGTATCTATGTTATTTTATGTGATTTATACTATATTAAATATGTATAAGTAGGTATCACTGATTGATAGTAATTTGGGTCATTACACATGTCCTCAAAGTCTATCTTAGGGTTATGTTCCCTAATCCAACTTCTCTAAATCTAGTTTCCAAGGTTGATTCAAAACTATATATGATACCAGCTATAATTACCTAACCCCAAAATCCTTGAGCCGATTAAATATTTTATTATATTAGCATGATTATAAGGAATCAAATCATGAAGAACCATTCAATTTAGCAATTTTGGAAAGCCAGAGTACATACATGACACACATAATATATTGGGAAATCATAAATACAAACATGATACATTATAAAATGAAATAAACCACATACTTGAACCTAATATAAAGGATTCCTCTTAATAATATAGGGAGTGCAAACATAATAAGGGTGAGCTCAAATGCTCACTAATGGAATGTAATGTAGAATAAATAATGAATCAACGCGAACAAATCATCACAAAAATGTGAACAACATATACCACACTCCATTAAAATAACTAGATAAGTCATAATCAATATGGCTGGGAAAGAAACTGAAACACATGCCACTTAATTCAAAAACATAGAATAGAAATAATCCATGGATATGTTAAAGAAATAACTTCATGGATAAATAATAACTGAGTCTAAATTATAGAAATGATTAATTATTGGACATTATGTCTAAGACACATGAAAACCTATACTATCATGACCGTTCATAAAATTATTTAAAACTATGAGTATAAACCCATTTATAATAGCCAAATTATTCTTCAAATGATAACCTGTAGATGTATCGAGGGTTTATATATATTTTTGTCCCACATGTCATTTCCTATCTAAAACATTAGTCTTTTTGAATTATAAAAATAAATATTACAACTTATCGAATATCCATATTGAATAAAGAATATTTATTTATTAATAATTCCCCATTTAATTATATTTATGTCAAAGTGAAGACTGTGTGTAAAAATGATATATGATTTTGGTAATAATAATAGAAATTTTATGAGGATATGGATATTCAAGGATGATTACAATGAATAATGATTAAAATAATCTGATTTTTTCAAGAGAAAGTGACTAATCAAATAAGGAAGTGAGATGGTAATGATAATCATTGAGAAAATTCTTGAGGAAGACAATCTTTGAACATTCCAAATATCCAATATGATTTTAAATAATTTGAATCATAATTAATCATTATATCGATGTTTGTGTAAGTTTAGGTCAAATCTATAACATAAGGACATACCATTATAATGAGAAAACTTAAATTATTATATAATCTTGTAATAAAAATATTTGATGGGATGGAGAATAAAAATTAAACTAAAGATCTTGAGTAAGAATGTTACATATTATTTGGTTAACTTATTTTGGTTTCCATTAAAGGGATTCCATGGATGGATTTCATTATAAGATGAGACATCTAGGTTCAAGGGAGGGATTTTGAGGATTTATAATGATAGATCATGGCCCAGACATAATTTATTGATATGCATGAGGAAGTGGGGGATGATTTCATTTTTATAATGGAGAAGGAGTGACACTCTTGTAATTTTTTAGAAAGGGGATTCCACTGACATTTTTTCCATTTCATGTTGATCCAATAATGTTTCAAGATATATCCAAGGGATGATATTGTCTAAATATGGATAGAAAATGTATTTTTACTTGTTTATAGGTTATTGTGGGCCTTAAGTTTAAGGTTTAGTCCTTTGTTAAGATATTTTTCCACTCAATTTTTGTAATTAATTATAATTACTTTCAATAATATTTTTTGTAAAAAACTACATTTACCTTATTAGAAATTATATATAATTTTGATTCTATTTATGGAATCCATTTTTCAAAATTCCAATAACATGAGTGGTAGAAATTAATTTAAATTTAATCACGCAGAAGGGATGATAATGCGGGTCTTCAAAGTAAAAAAATTCAATTGTTTGCAAAGATTTTATATAAAATTTCAATGTAAAATTTATTAAAATGACATAAATTTTATTTAATGGTAAAAAAATAATTTTATTGAACATTTTAACCATTTAAAAATATAATTAATCCTTATAAATATATTATATTAAAAAGTAGTTTGGATTAAAATTCTGTATTTTTCTCTATTCATTAAAAAGGGAACATCTGAGAAAAATACCAAAAAATAAACCTATGATTTTTTTACATTCATCTTTAAAATATGAATTTTATTTTTACATATAAAATATATAAAATTTCACAAACTTATAATTAAAATTGGTTCTACCTTAAAAGGCTGTAAAATATCTTTATACAAATATTGTATTTTATATGTAAAATTGAAATTTATTATATTATTCCAATATAATATGTTTTATTTGTGTGGAAATATATATTTTGGATATATAGTATATAAATTTACAATATAAACTCTCTAAAAGTGTTAGAATTCAATTTATTATGGAAAACATGACAATATAGTGTTTTGTTTAAAGGTATTGTCTGTTTTCCACAACTATGCAAAAAATTAAACTAGTTATAAAAGTCAAATATGTAAAAGTATTGGGGTCATAAATTCATTATTATTCTCACTGTTAGATGTGGTAAAATAAAAATGAACATACATTTATTTGTTACACGGTTGTTCGTCAAAAACCAAAATGGTTGGTTCGTCACCCATTATATGGAAGTGTGTGTAATTGTATGTATAACACTTATAATAATAGAATCTAATTATATTTATGATACTTGTGTAATAATATAATCATGAAATAAGATTATTTTAGGGGTTTTATAATGAAAATAAAATAAAATATGGTGAGGAATGATGTTATATCTTATTCGGGTATCTTCTTTTGGTTTTCACCAAAGGGCTTCCTTGGATGAATTTATTCCAAAAGAGATACTTCTAGGGCGAGTTTAGGTATGTAAAAGATTTATTTGGGTAGAAATTTTTCTATTTATTATGGATTGATAGGTTTTAAGAATATGGAAGGATTAGTGCCATTTTATAGTAGATGAAGGGTTTTATTCTTTTATAATTTTCAAAAAGGAATTCCACCCATGTTTTTCCTATGACAACTGGATCCAATAATGTTCTCGAATAAATCCAAGGGAGTATAGGGTATAAATTTAGTGAGAAAATGGATTTTTTCCCATTTTATAGGTCTTTTTAGATCTATTGATTAATCATTTGTCTTATGTTAAGCTAATTTTCTTCTTAACCGATGTAATTAATTTTAATTACATTCACTAAATTTTTGTTCAGAAAATAAGTTGTCCTTATTAGAAATTATATATTATGATGATTCCAAATAAGGAGTCCATATTTCATAATTACAATCACATATGTGGTAGAAATTAATTTAAACTTAATCCCACAAATGGGACGACAAAGCGGAGTTTTAAAGTAAAATGTTCAAAAGTTTGTTGTTTTTTATATTGAATTTCAAAGTCAAATTGATTCCAATAAGATAAATTTTATTAATTGATATAATATTACTCTAATTAATCAATAAAACCAATAAATAATACAAATTAACTATATAAATAAATTAGATGAAAATGTAGTTTTGAATTAATATTCATTATTTTTCACTGTTCATAAAAAAATTAATCTTTACAGAAAAATAAAAAAATTAACCTGATAATAATTTATATCTTTCTCATAAATATTGATATAAATTTTTAAATTGAAAATTTCTAAATTTCTAAAAAATTTGATTTAAAACAGGTTCTCCAATATATGTCGTTAAAACTATCTTTAGAAAAATACAACTTTTTTTTGTAAAATTGGTTATATTCTTATCATATACCTATAAAATCTATTGGATGAATATAAAGACCCAAAATTAAAAACTACATAGAAGAGGACCTTTTACTGGTCTAGGTTCTATAGAATTAGATACATGCTTAAAATTTATTAGACTTTCAAAAAAATAAACTAAAAAAGTCGAATTCACTTTCGCATGTGAAAACACGATGACATCTAACTTTGGACTTCAATGTGACCTGTGAAAATAATTAAAGAACAAGGTATGAGTGTTAAATTTCCCAGTAAGTGGTTTAATAACCTTCAATAAATCCTTATAAAATATTATTTTGAAAATTTTTTTGTGAATACATTTAGAAATACCATTTTAAAAATATAATTTGAAAGTACTTACGGCTTGTAGATACTAGATCGTTTCAAAAAATAATCTTGTTCAAAATTTTCTGAAACATAATCCTGTGTTTTTATGAAAACAAAATGAAAGATTAAAAAATAATATTCTCAGGCCACTCAAAACGATGAAGTTTGTCTTGGGCCTACCCACTTTGATAAGCATGGGTTCACTCCCCAATTACATTCCATATTTACAACATTCAACTGCCGAATTTTCTGAAATCATTTTAAGACTGCTTTACATAGATATATGTTTCACTAGAGTTTTCAATTTTAAAAAGAATTTACTGCATTAAAATATACATTCACACTTATATAAATATTAACCATCATAAAAATACACGTTTTCACAACTAAATTTCTTAATGCACACTGTTTGCATAATTACATGGAATACTAATGGCTAACCATGTAATTAATCATTTCATTCATAAACCCATAAACATTAATTTGAATATAGATTAGATAAATGTATAATTATTTAAATGATTATTCATATATGTGAATATATAAATATATATTTTTATTTTCATGAATATATATTAGTGTACGATGTGTCCTCAGAATTCATTGATGTATGACTATATGTCAATGATCATTTATGACATGCATATAATAAGCTTCTTCTTTTTGTTCAGAATATGGAATTATAAAATTTTAATTTCCAAACATATATATATATATATCTTAAATAAAATAATTTTATAATTAATTTTGATTCTTAAATAAGAGATAATCTTGATCTTAAAATTAATTATTAATGTAATCATAATTTAAAATTCTGAAAAAGAACTTGAATTATCATAATTGTCAAATATATATATATATATATATATATATGTATATATCCTTATTGATTTAAAAATAAAATTTTCCCATATTTTTACATGTTTCTATTTGTGAATTCAAAAATTGTAACAATTTAATATGTCGATGTATATATATTATTGACATTTAATTCAAAACATTCATCATTACAGAATAAATACATGTTTGAAAAAATCATCGATAACTGATATAATTCGTTGGAAGAACTAATATGATGTTAAACAATTATGATCACTACATAACCAAGAATTAAATCGTGATTTACTAATTTAATTTAGTTCTTTAATATGATAAACTAAAATATTATATATATATATATAATCTCTCTTTCATTACAAATTTTGAAAATAATTATATGATGATGGATGGATATACATACATATATATATATATATATTAATTTATACATATATATGTATATGTCTTACCAATAAACATAGTTTTAAAAAAATTAAAACCATCCTTTATAAAACAATAAAAATAAGAATAAAACCCAAAAGAAGGGTTCTCATAAAATATGACGGCAAAAAAAACCAGAAAATATAAAAAGCAGAGTAAATTCTCTTAATATTTTGAAAATATCGATTTGAAAATAGTTAAAATTAATATCTCCCCCACTAAATATGTTTGAAAATAAAATCTTAATGTTGAAAGGTTTTAAATAAATAAAACCTTTACTTGATTGCATAAATTTTGGTGATCCACTTATGTTGCCTTAAACATACGCACCGAGCTGTAAATAGGTTTTATCCCATTTTCAATTGAATAAAAGAATAAAGTATTTATAGCCATTATCCCTAATGTGGATACGAAGACTCATACACAGCTTTCACTGCAAGCTGAGTGTATAGTACTAAATAGAAAGCTAGGTGTACATATTCAATATACCCATTTGAAAACAGCACAACAAAAATGACCCAAACAATATAAAAATTCTTTTAGACAGATAAGAGATTAGAAATAGTGGAATAAGACCAAACAAATTCTGTTTAATATCTAAAAGAAATGAATACAAGCACAAAATATACACAATAGGGAAATCCAAAACTATCACAGTACAAAATCATTCATCCATATAAATGAAAAGGAAAATGACATAAGAGGGCCATAATAAATCGAGTAACCAAACGACATGAACCAGTGTTTACCCAAAAGAAAATTAAGTTCCTACAAAGAAAATACTACCTTAACATGTTGAGAAGATCTATAAAGAAAACCCTAACTAACCGATGTCACTCTGATTTTCCTCGACATCTCCATATCTACCCTTGATGGTGGCTGAACCTTAAACCCTGGCCTCAACTTGGGACCTCAATTTCGAAGCTCACTCTTCCTTATACTGGTGGGGGCCTCTTGCTTGACCTATACTCAACCTCTGGTTTCCCATGGTCAAAACGACCCTCAAAGATGAAACCACTTCCATTGAAAACTCTCCCTCAGATTCGAGTCAACATCGATGACCCTCTACTTGGGATCCCCCTCCCTTAGCTGAGCACGACTCATAGACTCCCCCTCCTATTTGTAGTAGACCTAAAACCCCTAAACAAATTAACCCTTTATTTTATTATTATTGTTATATTAATATCATTATATATTTTATTTCTTTAACAAACATTATTTATATGAAGATTATATATATATTATTTTATGTTTAACTTTAACATTAAAGAAAGAAATTATAATTTCTTATTTATATAATTTTTTTTAATCCAATTTTTTTTATAATTTGAAACTACTAATTATAATATATTTGTTTGAACTAATTTTTTCATAATTCACAATTTATGAAAGTAATAGTTTTATAAAAATTATTTAATTATAAATCAAAAGTTCTTAAAGTAATAGTTTTATAAAAATAATTTATTCCTACTTTATAATTATAATCTCATATATATATATATATCATATTATGAAAATAAAAATTCAAAAAAATAAATAAATTATATTTGTATATTAATTAGTTAGATAAAATTTTAATAATTATTATTAATTAAATTTAGAACTTATAACTAGCTTATTTCAGTATTTTAATATATTTATAAATCAAAATAATTATGAAAAATTTATGAAATTCAATGTATTTGAAATTTAGGTATTATTAATCTAAAATATATAATTAAATAATATTTTGACAAAAATAATTAAATTAATATAGTTATTTTTAAATATTCTTTAAAATGTAAAATAAATTTTATAATTATAAATAATATTTATATTATTGTTATAATTAACTTATAATAATAAAATTAACTAAAAAACATAATTACAATTATTTTTTTAAATAAAAACTTGTTAAAAAATTATTAGTTGGTATTAATGATTAATAAATCCAGTAAATAGATTATATTTTTAACAAAACTATGTTTTGAATTTCTAGGCTATTACAATGAATGTAAAAAATATTTCTTTAAATAAATAACATATTTAATTCCTTAATATAATTTTATATTTTTAATTAATTTAATTTATTTAGATAGCATGCCATTGGTCAATTAAAAATATTTCCTTTAAATTCACTCTGTTTATATTTTCATTTCTTATTAATTGTTAACCAATGAATTTATATTATATTTATATAGACCACATATTTTAAAATTTTAGTTTATATTATTAATTACCTTCTAATTTTTTGGATAGGTTATATATTATTATATTATATATAAATATTTTAATAATATTTTATTTTTCATTAAAACACTGTCTTCCGTGTAACAGAAGACAATGAGGAAACTCATTGTTGCGTGCGACACATGATAAATTAGTATCACATTAAATAAAATATATATCATGGATTAATTTTATTGAAAATATTAAATATATGTTAAATTCTTGTGATATTATAATCCCTTACATGCTTGGTGTTGCGTGTAATACATGCTATTGAATAAAATGTTCATAAATTAGAATTTTGGGGAATTACATTCTCCTCGCATTAATTAATTTTCATCCTTGAAATTTAACATTTTCCTTGGTAATGATTTTTTTATATTTCCTTTTTTTCCCATATCTTGAGAAGGGTTTTTAAAACATCCTCTAGAAAAGAGATAATGAGATATACAATGTTCAAACAAACTAACTTATAAATAGGTTTATGAGTTCAAGAACACTAGTGGCATGTAGAGAATCATACATGGATGAAAAATGAAAATATTTATAGAGAGTGATTATGGTCATTAACCAAACAAAGTTACTGATAAATTCAATTTGAGGGATTCAAATGAATAAATCAGCTTTGATTAAAAAGACTATTAGTTCAACAAAAATTAAAGTATTAGGACAACATATTTTTGGATCATTTTCTTAATGTTGAGTAACACTTTCACATCCTATGAATTAAATAAAATATACATAATTTACATATTTCTATAAATAATTTTTTTATCTTTTTGTACAAATTTTAAATTTATTTTTTACATTATGAAATGGATATCCAAAAATTAACTTTCATGCCTGAAGCACTAAAATAAACTATTAATGGATCATAAGGCCCATAAAACATGTCTTTAAATTTGTCTCTAATTACTTTAAAAAACTAATATAGTTAAGAAAATAATATCTAAAACCAAAACGTAACATTACTGGTTCATCATTAATATTTATTCATCAAACAGTTTAGCTAAAACAATAATATATTAAACAAGACATCACGTAGGCTATGGTAGGCTAAAAACCCTTATCATCCTTTGATCATGGGCTCAAGCCCAACCACCTTGCCATATTTTAGGGGTTTTCACATGACATAAAGCTTTTTCATTTCTAAAACCATATTAATAAAATTTATATGGTAAATATTATGCCCATCCTTGAAATTTAGTCTCTAAAAAAGCCTTTTAAGTAATGTCTTCAGTACAACCCCAATATATAGATACTTTATGCATTTATTTCCACATATCTTCTCCCTTGGTCTAGAGATTAACCTTTAATGGTTTGAATTTCCTAAATCCAAAAACCCTAATGAGAGGATAAATTTTAATATTAGAAAAACCATATTATAATTTTTATGATGTCTAAATGGTTACATATTAATTTTAATCTAAGACACCATAGGTTTATCCTAGGTCATTAGTTATCATTATATATTCAAATAAATCATAATGGTTTATAAAGAGAATTTTAATTATCCTCAAAATATCCCCTGAGAGTTTCAAACTAGGTGTGTAGGAAGGCATGTTTTCATATACTAGGTAACACAAGGTATAGGCCTGACACACCTTGTAAGTGTTTTTACCCCTTGGTACATCTGTTCCAAAACACTAAAAACATGTAGTATCTATATATGGATATATTTATGGGAAGAATCACATAATATTTTATTTATAAAATCATTTGGATGTTATTATATAACTATAATAAAAGACTATCTTTGGTCTATTCTCTCTAATCTATGTTTTCCAAAAGCATGTTCCGATGGCTGCTACTAAACATCCTCTAATACCAAATATAGCAGCATAACCTAGAATCCCAGAGCTAGTGTCTACTACCATTACATTGTAAAGAATAAATGGAATGACATCCCAAAAAAGACCAAAAATTTTACTAGTGTTGGTAATCCAGATACATACATGATTGTTATAGTACAAATTAATACACTTATTACAACACAATTATTTTATATTCATGGATAATAACTCTATTCCATATAGTGTAAACATGCACAAAAATCATAGTACACCTTTTATATTCTTACAGGAATGGAATAAAATAAGGGTGATATTAAATGATGAGTAATTGTTAAGCATAGTGGAAGAAATAATGAATTTATTATTGTAATCATTATTTAAAGGTAAATAACTGAACACACATGCCATATAATTAAAAAATTGAATGGATAAATAATATGGAATGGTAATAAATTAAAATAAAATCCATTCAAATAACTAGATAAAGAATAATAAATATAGAAAGTAAAATAAATGAAACACATATTATTTAATCAATGAAATGAGAATGAAATTTTTCTATAGTTACGGAGATGAAAAATATCATGGATATATAATAACTGAGTATAAATTAGGGAAATTATTAGTAATTGGACACTAGGTTTCCTAGGTACATGACACATTTACTGTCAAGACCATTCATAAGTACGTTTACAATATTTGGTAAAAAACCATCCAAGGTTACCCAACTGACTCTTTCCATGAGACTACAGATTCATCAAGGGGATATCCATAACTGGGATCCACCCATGTCATACTAGTCCAACGCATCCCTCATATATCAAATAAACGATTTAATAGTGTGCCTTTTTAAATATATTCTTAGAGTAGAAGATTTGGATTTGTTAATATTTCCCCAGTTAATAAAATAAATATCAAGTAGAAACCATATGTAAAAATTGTATACTATTTAGAAATTTATCATATGTATAATAAATTAGATGGATATTAATGGGAAATGTAATGTTCAATAACCACTGAAAATTTAATATTTCAATGGGAATAAAAAAAGTAATAAAGGAAGTGAATTTCAATACAATACTTGGCCAAATCAATAAAAAATTATCTAGTGGATGAATAACAATGGCATCAATATGAAATATACCTATTTGAGTAAGAATAAGTATTGTTTTCATTAATGAAGTAGAAGGACATCTTTAAAAGAATTTTTGAGGAAAATAACCATTTGTTTTGAAAAACATTTTGAAAAACATTTTCATTTAAAATACTATAAAAAATATTTTCATTAAAAATTTGTTTTTTAAACTTGCAGTGGAACTATCAAAATAATGGTGGTGAATAAATCTATACATGTCATACAAGGTAAAAAGAACATCCATTTTACTTGGTAAATTGGTTAGAAAATTGAATTCTTCAGAAAGAGACAAGAAGATTCATTTGAAAACATTTAAAAAATAGGAAAATAATCAACATTTCCTTAATAAATCATTTTCTAAAGGTTAAAAATATTTTTTAAAACCATATTAGAAAATAGGGATTTTAGAAGAAAAAATGTTGTCTGAACAAAGAGAGAAATGATGTTGGGAATTCATAAAAACATATTCTAAATAATTTTAACTACCAAAGAGTAGAAAATAGTATTATTACATGAAAAAGGTCCTTAATAATCATATAATAACAAAATTATTGGTTTTATTATGAAATTATAAAATAATTTCCTCTGAGTGAAATTAAAAAGTAAAAAATCCTAAACAAAATGAGTTTCCGATGTAAACCACTAAAAAGACCATAACATTGATGTCAGAATCAATAAATGAATTGAGTATCTATATAAAATTAATATTGAAATAAAATAAGTGGAAATATATCCATAGATATTAAAAAGGTATTACACACATGTTATTATAATATTAACGACAATGAGAAAGTAATATATCCCATTTAAAAGAAACCGAGATATGATATTTTTTCTAGTTATTAAATTTCAACTTGAATACCCATATAAGAAATAATATAAATTGAAACTAAAAATACCATAAATATAAAATAATTAATGATATTATATATCAAATTGGGAGTTATATACGCCACATAAAATAAGTAAGTGGGGAATATGAAATTTATCTCACAAATGTAAAAAGTGAGATGATAATCTGTTACCATGTGTTTTCTTTTGGGTGAACGTCCTTTAATGTATTATATAAGGGTTTTAAACAAGTTAATAAATTATTAAATAAAAATATTAATATTTTTTATATATTATATATGATCTTTTTATAATATATTATTACCCATTTGTCAGTAATCTTTCATTACATTCACTATTTTCTGTGCTAATTTCCTAGTTTCTCAAGTTTGTTTTGACTTGTTACTTATTATTCTTAGTAAATAGATCATGATTTAATCATATCTAGAATGTAAAACATGAACTAACTTTCATATATTTTCAGCATATATTTATTTTTAATAATCAATTGTGTTTTGAAATAAGAAATGAAATGCACCGTTCATGGAGATAGTAGGCTGTACGTACACATGAACGCTACCTTCAATTAATTTTCATATTAAAATAATGAAAATTAAATTATATATTTGTATATTTTAATTCTAGAATCATATCTATGTCATATATGTGTCATATATTTAATAAATATCTCATTAATAATTTTCATTTATAGTGTGAACGAATAACGCCTCTTTGAGAAGGGTGGTAGTCCATACATCCACAAACGATGTTATCGTATTTAAAAAATGAAAATCATAAGGGTATGGGTCATATAAATATTGAAAATGGAAAAATAAATTATAAATATCATATATAACATATATAAACAGTGTTTTCATCGTAATTTCCACCATGATAGGTGGTAAAGGACGAATGAATAATCCTCATTTCATGAGTCGGTAGTTTGTCGTACACATAAACAGTAGGTTCATCACCCCTTTGATGAAATTTTGGGTAAGTGTAGATAAATAATTTATATTAAAAACAAATCAATATATTAATGATACAAGTTTCATTATATAATCATGGAATAAGAAAATTTTTGGGAGTGGAGAATGAAAATAAAAGAAAAGATCTTGAGGAAGGATGTCACCACTAATTCGGGTAACTAGTTTTGGTTTTCACTAAAGGGATTCATTGGATGGATTTATTACAAAAGGAAAGATTATAGGATTAGGGTAGGGATTCTGAGAGTTATGTAGAATGATATTTTCTGGAAAAAATTTCTTGAGAGGTGTGAGGATGGGGGTGGGCTGAGTGCCTTTTTATGGAGGGGGAGTGACATTCTTGTAAATTCTTAAGAAGTGAATTACACCAACAGTTTTCCGATAAAAATTGGATTCAATAATGGTTTTAATTTGTGAAAAGTTATTACAGGGTCTAAATATGCTCATAATTTGGATTTTGGGTAAGTTTCTATGTCGTTTTGGCTCTAAATTTTATGGTTTAATAACTTGGTGAGCTAAATTTCATCGAAATCACTGTAATTTAATTTTAATTAACTTCACTATTTTTGTTGGTAAAAAACTAATTTGACCTTATTAAAAAATATAAATTATTATGAATCTAAATATGGAATCCATTTTTTCAATATCCAATCATTGAAGTGGTGGAAATTAATTTAGATTTAATCTCATAGACGGGACGACAAAGCGAATTTTAAAGTATATTGTTTAAATGTTTTTCTTGTTTTTATATTAAATTTCAAAGTTAAATTGATTTCAATGAAAAAAATTAGATTAATTAATATTAAATTTATCTAATTAATATTTAAAACAAATCAGAAATATAATTTTTCCTTAAAAATAAATTAGATGAAAAAGTAGTTTTTAATTAAAATACAGTATTTTTCACGATTCATAAAAAAATGAAACGTCACATATAAATAAAAAAATTCACCCAAAGCTTATTTTGATCAACCAGTTTCTAAAATTAATTTTATTTTGACATATTTAATTTATAAAAGTTCGAAAAATTGGATTTTAAATATGTTCTTCATTAAAAGGCCTTAAAACTATATTTTGAAAAATATAGGTTTTTATATGTAAAATTTTATTTATTCTTATCTGATGCCTATAAAATCTGTTGGATGAATGGAAAAGTTATTTTATTTAATATATAACATATAATTTTATTAATATATTTCCTTAATTTAAATTATTTTAATTAATTAAGACAATATGCCTTCTCTAGCATAAAAAATATCTCATTTATAATCAATCAAATTATATTTTCATTTCTAATTATTTAGTAACCAAGGAATTCATCAAATATTTTAATAAGTTTTTTTCATAAGTCTATTTATATAATTAATAACCTTATAATTTAACTACTATATTATATCTTATCATATTAACTAATAATATTTTAATAATATATAGTTTTTTGGAAAAACTCGTTCTTGCCTTTAACGCATGCCATTGATGAAACCCAATGTTATCCGAGACACACAATAACACAATTTCACTTGAATTAAAAGATATATCATGGAGTAAATTTATTTAAAATATTAAATATATTATAATGTATTGGGATATTATATTCCCATATATTCCTGGTATTGCGTTTCATACATGATATTGAGTACAATGTTCCTACATTAGAATTTCAGGCAATTACACAAACAATGTATAGGTATTTGAAATTAGTATAATACTAAGATTGATTTTATTCAAAAAATAATAATATTACATATTTGGGTGACAATAATACCCTTATCTATTGGTTTAATTCCCCCCACTTCACTATGGTAATAATGTTTAAAAATGTACAGTGGTAACAAAATTTTACTAATTTTTCTGTTAACTATGGAAAAAAATTAAATTAAAAAAAATTAATTATACTAATTATTCCGATTACAAATATTTAATCTATTTTAAAAAGTTTCAATTTCCACAAGTGGTAGAATTTTAGATTAATTAAGCATCCAAACAGTAATGAGAACCATTTTTGTAAAAATAAATATTTAATCCTAAAACACAATTTAATTACTTTAATTCCCATAAATAAACCATAAAATGAATGTTAAAATATAATATCTAATATAATATATCGATACTTTTCATTAAAAACATAAATAAATATATATTATTTTAATTCATTATGATAAAAAATAATTTAGTGCAAAGAAATAGTTTTTTAGAAAAAAATCTTAATAATTAACTTATACCAAAATAATTTATAATGATTATTACTATGTAAATAATTAGATTATTTAAAATTAATGATAAATTATGTTACATTGATATAAAATTTATAAAATATTTTTTATTTTAATTTAAAATAAATGACACTTTTTAAAAATATTGGAATTTATTACGATTCCCTGAAATAAATATCTTTTTACAAAAATAATAAAAAATCACCCTTATATAATATGGACATTCTAATTTTAAAAATTATATTCATT
Source organism: Viscum album (assembly GCA_963277665.1). Lineage (NCBI taxonomy): Eukaryota > Viridiplantae > Streptophyta > Magnoliopsida > Santalales > Viscaceae > Viscum > Viscum album. The sequence goes on from OY728137.1 coordinate 768,197,348, forward strand.
TCTTCAAATAAAATTTCTAGAAATGATGTAGATTAATTATTCTATTCTTTCACAATATGTAATAAAAACCATTTTTGGAAGAAAACTAATTTTTGAAAAATAATATACTTTAATGAATTTTGGGTTCCTATTTATTATGAATATATCAATTCATTTTCTATAATTAAACCAATTATACATATTTTACATCAAATTATTATTACCATTAATAACTTTCCATTATAATTATTGGTTATATATAGTTACTCTATCATGGTTCATTTAGAATTGGGGTTTCATGTAAATAATGTTATCGAATAGACTCAGTGTATTTTAAAAAATATATTCTAGAATATATAGGTGTTACATCTCCCCTTAAATAAATTTCATTTTCCCAATGTTTTATACAGGTAATCAAAAGTTCAATATTTTAAAATACCTTTATTTAAAACCCACATTTCATAATGATACAAACATACTTTGGTTAAATAGAGGATGCATGAAAAATAAAGGTTACCTAGAATAACAAACAGTCAGGTTCCCATATAAGGAGAAAATTAACGAGAAGTTAAAATTTAAACATGGAGGAGGAATATAATTTCCAAATATTAATATATAGTGATAAAGAACATGGTCTTTAGATTGTTAGTGACTATAAAACCATAAATCTTTAATGGTTGAAAATAACTATAATTCCCTAAAAATTAGCTGTAAAAGGAAAACATTATTCATTTTCAAGAATATTTTTTAAATATTTGAGAAATTAATTTTCTAGGGGAAATTTGAAAATATTCTTACCTGATCTTTTCAAATCCATAAATATAATGTAATCCTTTTTTTAATTCAATTGGATTATAATATGCTCATCCATATTCCAGTGATGAATGAACAATATGATTTTTTCAGGCATAGAACATTAAAATTACCTTATAATAGATGATAATATCCATAAAATACTGACATGTAATTCATTATCTCTCAATATATTTTATGAAACAAAATGGTTATCACAATTTATCTTAAATACCCATACTAATCATTCATAAATATTACATATTAATAGATGAATATTAATAACATAACATATCAATCCATTCCAGAACCATTTAGGTTTATACATTTGGGAAACATAACACATAATAAACTTGTGAATAAGTGAGCTACATTATATCCCACTATTTTCTTAATTACTATCAATCATATTAGTAATATAATACATAATTACGTTCATTATAACATATGGAAAATAAATCTAAGAAGAGGTAAACTCAAATTCTCTATAAGGGTAAACATGGGATAGGTCATTATATGATCATATTAATTCATAAGATATGTATATGTGTATGATATCAGGAACATAAAATATAAATTTCATACACAACATTTCATAGATCATAAACATTATTCATAGAATAATGAATTATCATTCTAAATGGCATGATTTATATGAGTGCAAAATCATCATAATTCATGAACTATAATCTCATATCATAATAGTGTGTATTGAACATAAGTATGGGAATCATTTAATTTTTCAAGTTTAATTAACAATATAATAAAAAATAGTGTATCAAGCCTCATCAACTATTTCCCACTATAGATTAATCCCATCAGTATGTTTCCCATTGTGGTAAATGCTCATAGAGTTATTTACCATTGATATCTCATGAGATATAAATCCTTATCAAATTAATTGGTGGTAGATATAGGTCGCAACCATAACATAATTAGTTTTACACATACATATTTAATAAGAACATAAGATATTCAACATATCATAACCTAGGAAATGAAATGGATTTCCTAAACATTTCATCATAGTATAATACACGTAAAACACACTGGTTTCATAAAAATATTTTCATTATAAAGATAGACCATATATCGATAGAATAAATATAGTACAATTGGATCATATCCATAATAAATATTATGTAACAACAAATTATATCACCTCATATTGGGAAATGATTTTTAATGAAAAATCACTTTGATAATATCTTGTGGAAATAACAATTCATTGAAAATATTTTTTTAAAAGGATAAATTAATAAAATATTGTAAATATCCTATTATTTGAAAATAACATTGAAAAATTATATTGGAATATTTAATTAAAATAATTGTAGGAGAGTGGGGAATTATTTCAATATCATATATGTTAAAAGAAATGATTCTTTTCACAATTTTTATGAAATACAAACATTGCATTTTTGAAGATAACATAGAGATTTATTTTAATTTTTTTTTAAAAATTTAAATGTTCATAATAATTTCCTTAATAAATCATTTTTAGAATATTAAAATAGTTTTTAATTTTTTTATAAATAATATATATGGAAGAAAAAGGATCTTTCAACTAAAGAGAGAAATAAAGACTCTTTTTCTTAAAAACATTATTTTTCACTCATTAAACGTTCTACAGATAAAAATTCATGGAAAATTTATATTCTCAAGGAATAACTAAAGGATAAAAAATTTCATGATTTTTTAGGGAAATATATAAAAAAAATTCATCAATAAAAACATAATCATAAATAATGTCGATAACAATTGAGATTGGGACATAAATCCCTTACCACACTTATAACTTTTGAATCATAATCCCCATGATTAATAAAATCAATTGAAACATTAAATTTAAATGATATAGAGATATTAATTATATAAAATTTCTATTTAATAGTATATAAGCCTCATAAAACAAGTTTGATGCACAACATAACATATATATCAAAGAAATCAAATTGAGACTCAAACCTCTTACTGCTTTGGAAATTTTTTAATTGTAAATCCCATAAAGGATATATATAAATGGATATTTAAATAAACATGATTTATAGGAGAATAATAATAATTTAATTTCATTCAATTTATATAAATCACATAAAAGAGACACGTGGTGAATATCACATGTGTCTCACATAAAATAAGAGTTAGGCAAGAATTCCTTCCCTTATATCTCAACTTCCTTCATATATGATCAATCCTATTTTATAATATTTTTTTATGATACATATATTAATTAATCACACTCATATGTATCATACCATATATGATTATTTATTACATATTTTTACTTTATATTAACAAATCCTTTCTAAAATCTCATTTTTGGGAACAACGACGTCATTTTTCTTGTATGTATTGGTTTGGTGTATTCAGTCATATTAAATTGATCTTGAATCCATAATATACATAATGTTAGGATAGATATAAATATAATATATATTTATTATATATGTATTTAGAGTAATGCATAAAATTTATAAATATAACTTGAAATATACTCTTTCTAGAGATTGAATGTAGAACGTACACTTGAATGATGTTTCCATTTTCTTGACGAATGAAATAAAGAAATATAAAATAATATATTAAATTTAAAATAATTTTTATTTAAAATATATCACATATATTAATTTAATATACCCTTATTACCTTCCATTGAAAGAATTAGGGAAAAATGAATCACATCACTTTGTGAGGCGGTAGTCTATTGTACACATGAACGATATTAACATAGCTCCCATATAATTGAATGTAAGAAGATATATGTGACATAATAATTATATAATTATAATTTTACTAAAAATATCATATATATTAATTCAATATATCCTTATAATCATTAAATAAAAACATAAATGAAAAGCACATCACATCGGGTTAGGAGGCAGTATTCAACCGTACACAGGAGTGCCACGTTTGATTTCAAAAGGTTTGGAAGGATATATGTTTTATGTGTAATTATATTTAAATGTTATTTATAATATCATAAATATAATAATTAAATATAAAATCCATAATTATATCTATCCATAAGAGGTGGTGATGGAAAATGAATCACATTGGTTCACAAGGTGTTAGTTCGTCCTACATACGATCAGCAATTTCATTTCACATTTGATAGAAGTGGAGATTGATGTATGTTATTCCATACAAAATAAAATCTAAATATATTAGTTATAATGGTGTAATTTTTTCATTATATTTTAATATGGTTAAATGATGTGGAAGAAAAATAAAACAAAAATACAAGTTTTAGAATTTTACCTCTATTTCTGTGTCCCTCGTTATATTAACACATAACGATTTCATAGGATGGATTCCTAAGAAAAATAATTATTCTTGGATGAGGTAGTGGGATTAAAGAATAGATTTAAGTAGATATTTACTGGATCAAATGGGTTTGGATGTGTTAATAGGGGAGGATATTGGGTGGCCTTTTATAAGCCGGGGATAAGACACACATGAAATTTTTGAAAATGATAAAGTGTACCACTGTTTTTTTAAAAGAATCATGTCTCCAAAATGAGTAATAAAGATTAATTTGTGTTTATAAGGTAGTAATGTGGCCATAAAATGGGATTTTTAGAAGATTATAGATCATTTTCAATCTTCTCTTTTTAGTTTAACCCTCAGTAAACCTGTTTTAAACTTAACCACTATAATGAATTATTTCTATTTTTATTATTCATTATAGGGGAAAATTATTTTAAAATAAATATATAATATAAATTAGTAAAATTTAAAATATCTGATAATTTTTTTCAATTTCTATTTAATGATTTTGTAAAAGTAAATTTAAAATTAATCTCACATATGCAATTAAAACACCATTTTCAAAAGAGAAATGTTTAAAAAGTTTAAAATATTTATGAATCAAAAATAAATATGAAATATATTCCAATAACCTAAATTATATTAAAAGTAATATAATTGAAATATTTTTACTTATAAAACCATATTAAAATAAAATTTACCTTTTAACTAATTTTAATGAAACTTGTGTTTTTTAATAAAAACCAATATTTTTATCAATTTATTTTAAAATTTATCTTTTCGAAAAAGAATTTAGAAACTCAATCATGGATAATTTTTGCATGAGAGTCTCAAAACTAGAGCTCATTTTTTCAAATTAATTTTTTAAGGAGTAAATATATTTTTTAAAAAATATCTTTGTAAAAGGTTACAAAACAGCCTTTTTGAAAAATACAATTTTTAAGCATAAAATTAGATTTATTATTATCTTGATCATTGAAAACACTAAAGTAGAATTTTAAATTTTTTGAAAAATATGTAATATGAAAATTTTATTTAAATATATCACGTAAAGTGATTTATTTATTTTATTGATACAAAACATGTTTTTTCACATAAAAATTAGTTTTTTAGAAAATGATTTCCTTTACTTTAAAATTGTTTTTAATTTCATTTCTAATTAGTTTTTAGTGAAATAATTAATTAATTACATCGGTCTAAATGATATATATTCAAAATAGAGTTTGTCCGATTCAGACATACCATTCCATCAGATAAGCAATAACTATCATATTAAATATTAATATTTTAATATTATGTCGTGTTTCGTTAAAACATGGTGTTACGTGTAACACAAACTATCAATGTAGTGGATTTATTCAAAACATTATAACATAAAATATATTGTTTTGAAAATTTACCTATTTTAAAATTAATTTCACTCATGAAATTCTTCACTTCAATAGGAAAAGGATACTTCTACCACATTACATTCCCTAGTTCCCATATAGCTTCTTCTAGCTTGTGGTTTTAGAAGAAAAAAAAATTATCTAGGTTAGTATTATTCTTTCATATAACATTATCTTCATGATAATGAATATCAACTAGTTATTAGTCAAAAAAATGATCATGATCTAGTAGTATGACCTCTCAGTTTACTCTGTGATAAGGGTCAGGTATGAACATCCTCATGAGAGATACATTGAACAATTCATGAATTTGAAGGAATTTTGGTGGAAGGTCCAGTTGATAGGCTACCATCCCAATAGGATCAATAATTTCCAAGGGATCGATATACAAAAGTATTATAATTACATTGAATCAAAAGAAAAATTTCATTCTTTTTTTATGCTTTGATAAATTTCCACTTCTTTACTTAATAGAAGAAATGAATTATAATTTGTTATTCTTGAAGAACTAATCCATCATGGGATCCTTAATTGAATTCTACACATCTAGAGTATGATTTCTTTTGCAGTGTCTTATAAGAGATAGAATCTCATTGCAAAAATTCCTTTTTAACCAGAGTGTGTCCCTAATGAACCATTATAGAAAATGGCATCTCAATTACATGTTTTACGATAGTATATAACAAGTACTTATTATTTATGATTGTTGATTCAAGCTTCTAAATAATTCTAGAAATTATGTCAAATAAGTATTCACGAAGGGTCCATCAAAAATTCCCAATAGTGATAGAACTAAGTTTCTGCATCAATTAAAATTGTTTTTCAAAATACATAAAAAATTAAAAATATAATATTTAAAAATATTATCAAAAATAAAAAAAATAAAAACAAACATAACATTGAAAATTATATCACACACAATAATTTTATCACCCCAAAATATATAATAATACTGAAAAGGCAAACATAATCAACCAGTATTTGGTGGAGGAGGATCCCTTGAATGATTAGGCAGAGGAAACTCTATACCAACACTTTGTGCAATCCACCGCATATACACCAACATCTTACCATTTCTCTAATGCAGATGCCCATCTCCTCCTCCCTATACCACCACATTTGTTATATAATATTATCCTATGACCTCAACATATCCTCATACTGTTTTGCATTCAATGAACATTACTCTCTACAATCTCTATTTAATCTCACCGATGAAATCATAGAAGTACAATAATAACTCATAGTTATTTGTTATGAACCATTACCCATCACCCGACCTTTCCTAACACCATAAAATGTGGCCTATATCCAAGACCACTCATCCAAACCTGAATCACCCATGGAATCAGCTTCTCCATCATCTTGATTCTCCCATGAATGAAAATTAAAAACCTCCTACACTTCCTTTAAATATTATTATAAATTTGAATAACAATAAGATTTTGTGAGTGATATTTTAAGAACATTTCTAACTAAAATATAGAATTGTTAGTCACCTAAATTTTTTCTGATATGGAGATAAGTATAACACTTCATATAAAATTAAAACTCCTTAATAGAGGTCATAGTAATGTCCTATATAATATGTAATAAAATTTAAATTGGAAGTTTATATTTATTAAAAATAATATTAATTACCATATGTCTTCCATGTCTACCTCATGTACAACTTCTGAAACTATTTTGACCCCCTTTCTCCCCCATATTTGATGACTATATGATTAACATATCTTAAAAGTATCTCATAAAAAATAGGATCACAATCACTCCCATACCTAAGCCGATCTATAGTTATATCAATGGGAAATGAAAGGAAATTCAAAAATAGTAGTAGAAGATCTATCCAAAGACAAGTTTCTAAGGTTGTGTAAAAGCTATTGAAAATGTTAACATTTACAAATCTCTCATGCTTATAAGATTGGTGCACTCAAGATATCAGCAATCAGAGACCATAAATTATATAAGATAATTCAGAACAATATTTTAATAATTATATTAATTTTATTATATATATATTACATAATAATTTATAGTACATTGCTCAAACATCTACTGATGGATGAAAATGGAATCATGATCCTATGAAAGCCATGAATGCGATTTTTTTATTAGAATTTCTCTAGTCTTCCCAATAGTTAAATGAGATAAACTATCTAAATAAAAAAAATATCATAATATTATCTCTAAAATTAATAAAAAAACTAATATAAAATAAATATCATAAATAATTAAACATACCACTGTAAATAATTATCAAAATCATGATATGGGTGTATCCTTAAGACATGGTCTGAAATTATTATTTTAGAATGACCATGCACTTCCAAATAGGAATATAATCCTTTAGATTAAATGAATCAGTCTCCTAAGTAGTAAGTCTAACATCACTGAGAGAAAAAAATATATTTTCAGGATTATCTCCATCCATTAGAAATAGATAATATTTCCTATATGAAAATGCTAATATAAATATCAAATATTAAAAACAAATAAAAACAATAATATAATAATATTAAATGAAATAAATTATTAATACATATATCCAATATAAAAAAATATGATAATTTAAAAATTGACTATTAATAAACATTATAACACACTAATCTAACATATAAATATTTTTTAATATAGATATAAAATAGAAAAAACAAACAAATATCATATAGAATATAATATTATTACATGTTAATAATTTATAATTCATAAATGAAATATAAAAAGTAAAAAACTATTTGCATTAGTGAAGGGAATAAAATATCATCGTCTCTAGTCATATAAATTAAATGATCTTACTTACAAATAATTTTCAATAAGAAATAAATTATAATAGACTAATAAAAACCTAAATATAAAACAATACATATCATCATATTCCTAATATTTAATTAAAACAATTTCTCTATATTTATTGTCACCATCTTCAATTTTCATATGAATTTTAGTTTTTCATCCATTATTATTTCATCAAAGTTATCAATACCATCATCCATCAACAATGGGGTTTCATAATCAATATTTATAACTCATCAGGTATGAAATATATATAGGGATTCTTCTTAAAAAAACTCAATATATTGCACTTATATATAACCATTTTCATTTTCATAAAACTGATTATCATGAGATTTAGTTTTTATTACACTTCCCCAGTCATTCAAGTCTCTAAAAACATTGCAATAATTTTCCTAAAAAACATGATGTGCTTGATCTACCAACATAAATGGTTAATTTGATTTTATAAGACTATTATAATTAATGTCAATGACTCCATGTCATGGATAAAATCACAACCCTCGATCAGTATCTATCCTATGGAATTTGAACACCGTCACATAATTTGGTCCCAAATAAAATTACTCAATTATTTCATCCATAATTATATAAAAGTAAAATTCATATAATGTATGATGATATACATTTAAATAAACAACATTATTCACTGATTTCTGTGATTTACCACATACACATATAAGGAATCTAAATCCACTAACAATATATTAGTTATAATATTTTACAAATTTTGATATCGGATTTTTTAGGACACATAATAAAAAATAAATTTTACATACATTTTTCATTACCTATACAGAATAAAAATAATTAATAATAGATACAATTAAAAAATTTATTTTATGTTCCATTAAAAACAACTTAACATACCTATCATTGAAACCAAGATGAAAAATTCAATTGATGACATTCTTCAAAAGAGATAGATGTAATTGGTATTTTTTTATATTGGAATCATATATTCTATAGAAAAATAATGTAAATAAATTTATATATTTTAAAAATTTATAAAAGATAATAATAAGTAGTACAAAATTCACAAATAATGTCATTTCTTCATAATTCATCAGAACATATGAATGAACTCTATGAAGTCATTCATTAGGAAGCCATTGTTCATGATTGATACTAAAACCAATATTTGGGTGAATAAAACCTAATGAATGATATTCAGTGACATCTATAATATTTACCTCATCATGACCGATACTGTATTATTTTTAAGGATAATATAATACAAAATCATAATACTATAAATTTGAAATTTCCTTCTATAAATATTCTTCTGTAATAAAACATTAAACTGATAATTTATTATATAATTTGATCATTAATTATTTCCTATATCTTTCAATTGTGTACATCCATCAAAATTTTACTATCACTCCACATTTATCCTCATATAAAAAATGAAATATTAAATGTTCCATTGAGTCAAAGATGGCCCACATAAAAATTTTCTCCAATTTACATAAAATTAAAACAAAATAAATTTTGAGCCTACTCAACGCATCATAATTTTATGTTGAATCATAAATATATTAGATGTAACATAATATTAATTTCAACACATACCATATTCAATAATTAAACATCCCTCCAAAATAGTAGAAAGTAATCTTTCTATTATGATATATAGGTCATGACTTTTTATCTCAATAATATTACAATTTATGATGTGATGAGAAAAATTTGAAGTATAATAATTTGGTAACCACAAATCTCTAAACCATTGATAGAAAAATAAAAATATTTACTTAGAAGGTGCATAATATAATTTTTTATTCATTAAATTTTATGATATTTCATCATCATATAATTCATGTTTAGGATGTTTGAAAGTTTAAGAATGATCTAATTGCGCCTTTAAATTTTCTCTTCCCTTACTGAGATTGTCCAATATTTTATAAAATATGTTATGAAAAAATTCAGGATATTCTAAATCTAGTATTCGACGTCATGCTTCCCAGGCACATGATACCTTTACAATCAAGAGATAGTTTAAAAATTTCTAATTTGTGCATCTAATTCATCTAATGAAACTACCTATGTATCTAGGGGAATTCATTAACTGGTCCTTAACCCATGGAGCTTGTATTAATAGGTCTCTAACCTGTATGGATTTCACTAACTGATCCCCAAACCGTATAGTGCATGTCCAAAGCATTTAAATAAACAATGTGCTTTATAAAATATCTGTATTGAATAATGGATAAGAGTTTATAAATATTTCAACATATAATAAAATAACTTTAAAAGGAAACACCATATGAAAAATGTTATATTGTCCAGGAATTAATTATTTCCAAGAAAAATGATATGGATATTTAGGGGAAATTCAATGTCAAATGGTAGTAGGAAATTATATATTTAATAAGGACTAAATGGAATCAAGGAAGTGGATTTGAATACTGTCATTGGACAAATAAATCAAAATCCATCCTTAAGAATACTAAGAATGATATCAATAAAACAAAACCCAAGTAGAGTAAAATAAATGGTTTCTATTGTTGATGAATAAAAATACTACAAAATTAGATTTTAAAAATATTATTGAGGAAAATGTCATTTTATTATTAAAACCCATTTGGAAAAAAAATTCATTGAAAATCAATACTAAAAATATTTTATTTAAAATGTATCCTTTTATACACGAAAAGGATGAATAAAAAAATGACAGTGGGTAAAACCGTATAAGCCATATGAGGAAAAAAGAACATTCATTTTTCATGATTAAACGTTAAAAAATGAATTGTTTGGAAATTGACAAGAATATTCCTTTTAAAACATTGGTACAATACGAAAATTGTACAAATGTTGTTACCAAATCATTTAAAAAACTTTTTAAATTTTTTTTAAAAAAACATGGTTTTTAGAAGAAAACAGGTTCTCCAACTAAATAAATAAATGAATTTGGGGTTTCTTAATTTTTTTAAAACACTTTGCGTACCTAATAGTGGAAAATGGTATTAATATTTTAATATTTTCATGATAAACTAGAGAATAATGAAAGGTTTTATTTAAAATAAATTTATATAGTTTCTGCGAATGGAAGTTTCATTGAAAGATCATTAGGTTTAGTCTTGAAGAAAATAACCATTAGACATTCCAAAGTGTCCTATAAAACATTGAAACATTTCAAGTCATAATAATCATGAAGTAAAAAATATTAAATTAATGCTTAAAGAACCTTGAATATAGAAGGATTTGTTATATAATATAGAATAATGGGTAGTATATACACTACAAAGAAGATGTAAGTGGTCAACATGACATTTATTTTACAAATATAAAAAAGAGATATGAGAATCCCTTACATATGCATCGAAATACCCAAAAGTAATAATAATCAATTGAAACATCTAAATACCATGAATATAATAGTGTTCATGGTATTACATGTAAATTTTCTAGTATTTACACCCATATAATAAATTATTTTCATATTAATAAATTATGCCTCAAATAATGAAAAGTTAGACAACAGTTCCTTACCTTGTGTTTTCCTTTGGGTGAACATACTTTAACATCCTATATAATAAAATGATGTTAATTTTATACTTTTTTGAGGAAATTTTTCATGTTTATCATTTATTTTATTTCACTTATTCCAATTTTGTATACAACTACTTAAATTTTTTTTACATCTGGTGTTTTGACGAAATTTGGTTTATATTTCAAAACAACTTTGGTAGGTCAACTATTGTCAAAAGGGTTCAATATGTAAACATAAAAATAATAATTATCATGAAATAATTATTATATTTATATGTAAATTATAATTTGAAAATCAATCAATCAATATGGATATGAAGAATGATCCAACGTTACAATCATAGAGATGGTAGGTCCTACCTACACATGAGTAACATTCCAATTTTTTAACGATTATTTGAGAAGAATGTAAGTAACTCAAATATTTCCAGAATGATCATTATATAATAAATAACATATTATTTAACCACATGTACTTATATATATAATTATGTAATGTAAAATTAATCACATCATGTTGAGGAGGTGGTTGTCCACACATCCACGAACAATGTTATCTCTTTTAAAGTGCGTGAAAGGGAAATAAATAAAATGATATATATTATATTCCAAAAAAGATATTTATGTCGGGAATATCATATATATATATTTTATTTAACTTATTTTTAATTATAACCATCATTTGATACATTATGTGTATCCTATGAACGAATCCCATCGCATTGAGGGGGAGGTAGTCCAAACTTCCTCAAGCGATGTTATCCTATTAACGTAAAATAGAATGTATTAAATTTATGTATTATAAAAGGTTCATAGATGTAATGGCCCGGGGACTTGGAGGTCCATTACTTTGTGAAAATCTGGTTCTTTGGGTGTTCTGGGTAGTCTGGGAGCCTCGGTGAGGTTTGACCTAATGGTAGGCCTACCGGTAGTCTTAACCTACCGGTAGCAGACCTACTTGTAGCTCGGTCTACCGGTAGCTGCATCCTACCGGTAGCTCTGTCTACCGGTAGGTGCAGCTCACTGGTAGCTCTATCTACCAGTAACTCAGTCTACCGGTCACTACAGCCGACCGGTAGCTCGGCTACCGATCACTGTCAGCCACCTGTAGCTCTCGGCTATCGGTTGCTGTCAGCCACCGGTAGCTCTCATCTACCGGTGGATCTCGCCTACCCCCACGAGGTTTTTCCAATAGCGCCTCCTTTTTGCGCAAATTGGGTTTTAAACCATATTTTGACCCCATTAAGCTTGTTTTAAAGCCCAGTAACGCTTTTGATTGAATGATTAATAAACTAAATGATTAATGAAGTAACATGTGTGTGCGTCGGTTTAAACCGTGGGACCCATTAATGATGTTACCGCGTGGTCAACCCATGACCCTGTGCCTTACACGGCTTCGAGTTCCTTTTTCTCCATATCTTAAAGGACTGGGGTGTGCTGTATCTCACCCTTTATAACCTAAGGGTTCTCTCTAGGTTTCTTTTCTCAATCACCCTGCGCTAGGAGTACCCTTTTTTCAGACAAGATGATTTTCATTCAGACAAGACTCTTTTTGTTGAGACGAGCCGCATCGCTATCCGTGAAGTTCCATGCCCAGCCTTAGCGTTGATCGTTGATCAACAGGTAGGGTTTTACCTTTGACTCTCCATTATGTGCATCTTGCGGGGTGGGCATGCATTTTTTCTGTAGAATTGGATGGACCGAACCTTAACGAAGATAATAAACTGATTCTAAATAATGAAGGGGGAGGGGTGTGATCGATGATGCTTTGATTTATGATCTTCCATGATTTATGATCCCTGAATTGTGCGGGCTTACGCATACTGAAAATCATGGCCGTTGTTGGTCTTTCTCTGTCCACTAATGAACCCTTTCTTCTGGTGATGTTTAAATGGATTGTATTGCGGTGGATAACCCTTACTGTGTAAAGGAATTTGGTTAATTATGTATATTCGGCTAATTAAATTAGAAGTACCTAGATCAATCCTTTCTATGATAACCCCGGTTAAAGTACAACGAATTTGAAAATCATGGAGTGTGTTAAATCTTATGAATATGATAATACCAGCGTGGCCCTACTTTGTGTTGGTGGTAGTGGTTTGGTTATATCCTCTCACGGGACGATTGCTGGGTGATGTGGGTGGGGATGGGATCCCCTGTTTTTATGGATTCAGTGGTTGTGAATTTTATGACAGGGTGGTTATATTGTTTATATCACTAATTGGGGTGGGATCCTCTATTGTTGAGAAACACTTTTTGGCTCCTAGATGTTGTACATGGGGATGTATCTTTGGGTTTTCTTTGGTTGTTGTGGTTTTACGAGAGAATCGGGTGTGGATGTTGTAGTTAATGCTTGATTTTTTGTTTTACTTGGCTTGTTCTTATGCTTTCTAGTTTCCCAAGTAGGTGCAGAAACTTATTTAAACATCATTACTGAACATGAAAACAAGAATGGGACAAACGGGGTTTTGTTTGGTGTGAGTTGTGACATGGACAGGGGTGTTGTTTGTGTTCTTTAGGATGGCTGAAGAAAAACCTAAACTTGGGTGAGTTCTTGTTACCTATACATATATTTGTAGTTTTGTGTTTCTTATTCGCACCCAACCCAAGTTGAGCACCTAGTTCCGAACACACCATTTCATGGGGGAGGGTGTTTTTTCCCAAAACTTCTTTTAGTGGATGGTTATTAGCTCCTTTCTGCTCCCTTTCCCGGATAGCCCAAGTATGTTGGGGCAGGCTGTGATGGCCTTAAGTACATTATTAGCCCAAGAACCTTTGAGCAGGGTAGTGTGGTGGTTGGCCCAGGTGTGTCCAGGCAGGTGGTTTCCCAAGTGTCTTCGGGATGAGGCCCAGGTGTCTTCATGCGTGGCAGTGGATCTTCTAGCCCAGGGAACTTCGAGCGTGGCAGTGATTGTTCTGGCCTAGTTGTTTACAGGCGTGGTTACGTGTGACGGTTGTGGCCCAGGTGTGTGCGGGTGGGGTTTGGAAGTGGGACTGCAGTGAGGTTGTGGCCCAGGTGTGTGCGTGCGGGTGCGGTAGTGGGACTGCGGTAAGAATGGAATGATTGGTTCGATGCGTAGGATGTCTTCAATAACCAGTGGGAAAGTGGTGCGGGCTACCCAAACATCGATGTGCTCTTATTATATATACTACTTTCTTGTGTTATTTGGTGAGTGTGGTCGGTGAGTGGGATGGATGAACTCTTTGATAGTGTTGGTTGTCTGCTTCTCACGGGACTTTAGTACGTTCCCCCACCTGTGCATGAGAGTCTTTGGTTTTTCCCTACTGAGTGTACTTGTATTCTCACCCTACGTATATAAAAACTATTTTCAGGTTTCCAGGAGGACATTAGGGACCGTCCTGGACCATACTAGGACCTTTGGGACAGTTGCAGTTGCTATTTTTCCTTCTTTGGTACTTTACCTTTGTAGTCACTTTGTACTTCGTGGTATTTACTTTTGGAAGATGCATATGGGAATGGTTTACTTTTGGCTTTACTTTTCTTTCTGTTTTGGTGTTTTTGGGTTTCATTATCTCTTCTCCCGATCCTATAAAACAAAAAGGGTAATGCCTTCCATTTGTGTGTAATTTCCATACCCTTGGTGCTAGTCGCCACTCCGAGACCTATAGAAGGCGGGTTTCAGGGGTCATCATCTCTCCTTCAACTTAAAGAAGGAAGGGCTTGGAAATCTACTGACCCTTCCCTCCTTCTGGTTAAGGCGGTTCGTGACAGAATGGAATCAAAGGTGAGGTTGAGAGATCAGATGGAGTCTGGAGTTAGGAACAATGAGTATTTCATGGGATGGTAGGGAAACAGTGTTGGGTGACCTTGGTGTGTGAATTAGGCCAGGGAAGACCAGCTAGGACACGGGAATTTAGGGCCCCTTGTGATCCGATGCAAGAACTCTGGACCTACCGAACGACCAAGTGAGGCCACGCTGATTTAATGGTAGAGACCCTAGGGAAGGTACATGCATTATAATGACTTGTTTTCTTGTGTTTCTAGGGAGTCTTGGGAATTAAAAAATAAATAAAAAATTTAAGAAGTTTTAAGAACAATATTCTACACTACTTAGGCTTAGGCATTCCTTCTTTACTGTGCAGCTATGACACCTGGAAGGAGACCACATTTGGTGTGGGCGATCGAGGCCTCAGAGACTACCTTGGCCGATCAGAAGAGAGATGATCGAGAGGAGGAGGACAACCAGTGGAAGAAGAAAATTCGGGCCTTCCAGCGACCGACCCTTGAGAAGTATGAGGGTAGCACCTCTGATATGAAGATGGAGGGCTGGCTAGAGGAGCTAGTGATAGCCTTCGGCTTGATCCGAGCTCCGACCGAGTACTGGGTTCCTCTGGCAGTCAGCCAGATGTGGGGAGCGGCGCGCCAATGGTGGACGCTTTACTTGGGGGAGAGGAGAGAGGCTGAGGTGGCATGGGCTGATTTTGAGAGGGAGTTCCGGGCGAAATTCCTCTCATCGACAATGAAGGTGGAAAAGAGATAGGAGCTACTCTCCCTCCAGCAGGGGAGTATGTCAGTGGGGGAGATAGGAATCAAGTTCATGGACCTCCAACGTTTTTCTCTGGACCTCTTTCCCGATGAGGAGTCTCGGGAAAGACGTTTGGAGGAGGCGCTCTGACCCTCCCTCCAGTATCCTGTTACCCCCTTTACCCTGCCGACGTACTTGGAGGTCCAGAGGAAGGCCGAAGTGGTGGAGAGAATGCACACTCTAAGAGGTGTGTCATAAGAGGGGATCCAGCTGGGACCATCGAAGGGGAAGGCCATCAGCACCAGGCCTCCAGCGTCAGGACCCTCCATGTTCCGACCAGTAGGGAGTAGGCCGCAACAGTTTCAGTTTCAATCCCCTAGTCCTCGCCCTTTTCCTTCGGGCCCAGGACCGCGGTGCTTCGTCTGTGGGAGCCATGGGCATCTCCGGAGTCAGTTCCCAGACCGAGTACAGTACGGTGGTGGTGGAAATCCCCAACAACTTCCCCATCAGAAGCTTCTAGCTAGGCCTTTCCAGCAGCAGCAGGAGGGACAGTGAGCTCCCTCTCCTCAGAGGATAGATGTTGCAGGAGGAGGCCGACCTCAGGGTGCTGTTCAGGGACCTCGAACGGGGCGTGGTCGGGGAGGTGGCCCACAACCGAGGGGCAGAGGGGCTGTACGTGGACAGTTACACACCACAGAGGCAGCAGTTCCAGTAGAACCGGAGGTCATTCGAGGTACGATCAGTTTGTTTAGCACCCTTGCTTATGCCTTGTTCCAAACCGGAGCTTCGCACTCCTTCGTCGCACCTAGTCTAGCCTGTGATTTGGTTCTAGATGCCGATAGACTTCCAGTGCCCCTGGTGTTGAGCACACCAGTCGTAGGTCAGACGGAATTGTTATATGTTTATTGGGGATGCAGACTGATGATATGGACACATCAGTCGGTCAGGGATCTACTTCTACTACAGATACAGCCATACGATGTCTTCCTAGGCATCGACTGGTTGTTCTACGTATATTCCATCATCGACTACTTCTGAGGAAGGGTTGTGTTCTCGGACTTGGGCGGCCGGTGTGTTACATTCATCGGCGAGCAGAGCAATCATAAAGGCAGCAGGCAAGAGGAACCGCTCCTCTCCTTTTTAGTCGAGCTTTCAGTGGATTTAGTAGATACTGAGATGGTGGAGGTTCCAGAGATCATCTGTGAGTTTATGGACGTCTTCCATGAGGAGGTGAAGACTCTACCCCCTCGACATGATATCAAGTTCGGGATAGACCTGTAGGCCAGCGCTCGTCCGATTTCGATGGCTCCTTACCAGATGGCACCTTCAGAGCTACAAGAGTTGCAGATTCAGATTGACGATCTGATGAAGAGGGGTTATGTTTGACCAAGTGCGTCACCGTGGGGTGCTCCAGTCTTGTTCTCAAAGAAGGAAGATGGTGGTATCAGGTTGTTCATAGACTACAGGAGGATGAATTAGGTAACAATCAAGAATCTATACCCTCTTCCGAGGATAGACGATCTTTTGGACCAACTGAAAGGCGCGGGATGGTTCTCGAAGATCGACCTGCAGTCTGGGTATCACCAGTTGAGGGTGAAATAGGGATACATCCCGAAGATGGCGTTCAGGTGCAGATATGGACACTTCTAGTTCGTGGTCATTTCCTTCGGTGTTACGAACGCCCCGGCTGTGTTCATGGGGCTTATGAACTCCATCTTCCGCGAGTATCGGGATCAGTTCGTAGTTGTGTTCATCGATGACATCCAGATCTATTCGAGATCAGAGGAGGACCATGCGGGGCACGTGAGGATGGTTTTAGAAGTCCTCTAATAGCATCAGCTCTATGGGAAGTTGTAAACATTAATGTTCTGGACACAAGAAGTGCACTTCCTCAGGGACATGGTGTCCGAGCGGGGAGTAGCGGTGGACCCATCAAAGGTTGAAGCAGTTGTTTCTTGGGCAGCACCCAAAAATGTGGCAGTGGTTCGTAGTTTACTCGGGCTATAAGGTTACTACCAGAGGTTCGTGCCCAACTTCTCCCGAGTTGCAACCCCTTTGATAGCCTTGACCAAGAAGGAATAGGTCTTAGTGTGGAGTGAGCAGTGCAAGGGAGCCTTCAACTATCTGAAGGATAAGCTGGTTAGTTCCCCAGTGCTAATACTACCAGAAGAAGGGGAGGCGTATGAGGTGTTCTGTGATGCTTTAGGAAAACGCCTCGAATGTGTGTTGATTCATTAACAAGGAGTGATCTCTTATGAGTCTAGGCAGCTACACCCTAATGAGAATAATTATTCCACCCATGACCTGAACCTTGTAGCGGTCATTTTTGTGCTAAAGTTATTGCGGCATTACCTCATCGGAGAACACTTTGTGGTCTTCACAGATCACAAAAGTTTGAGGTATATCTTCTCCCAGAAAGACCTAAACTTGCGGAAGCGAAGGTGGATGGAGTTCCTCCAGGATTACGACTTCGAGATTTCCTACACTTTGGGTAAAGGGAATGTAGTGGCCGATGCCTTGAGCAGGAGGATGCAGAAGGATGCGGTCCAAGAGTCGGTAGAAGCCTGGAAGGCGATGGAAGAGTTGGATGCCTTGCACCTAGATGCGAGGATGGATATCGGTAGAGGTTGCCTGTATCAGATGACAGTGCAGTCTTCTCTGTTGCAGTAGGTGGAGGAGTCTCAATGGGGAGACCCAGAGTGTGAAGTGATGCGTGACCGAGTAGACCATAGGAATGCTCCGGAAGGGTGGACAGAGGATGGTCAGAACTGGATGCTTTTCTAGGGAAAGCTGTTTGTTCCAGAAGCGATGCTTGGCAAGGTTGTTAGTGAGTTCCACAAATCACCCCTTGCAGTGCACCCGGGAGTTTCCAAGATGTACCAGGGTCTTAGGAGACAGTTTTGGTGTCCCTGAGTGAAGCGAGCAGTGGGAGAGTTTGTGGCCAAGTGCTTAGTGTGTCAGCAAGTGAAGGTTGAACACCGAGTACTAGGTGGCCTACTACAGTCTCTAGATGTCCCCGAGTGGAAGTGGGATGACATCTCAATGGATTTCTTCATGAGAGTACCCATGGTTCAAGGGGGATGCGATGCCATCTGGGTATAAGTGGACATGTTGAACAAATCGGCTCACTTTCTCCCAATCAAGGAGTCGAGTGCAGTGGATGCTTTGGGACTAAGGTATGTGGATGAGGTGGTGGGGTTTCATGGAGTTCATAGGTCCATAGTCTCGGATAGGGATGCACGGTTTACCTCACGAGTTTGGAGAGTATTGCAGCATGCTTTTGGAACCCAAATACGTCTTAACACTGCTTTCCATCCCCAGACAGATGGACAGATAGAGCGCACCATCCAGACCATGGAGGATATACTGCGGGCATGCGTTCTTGGCTCAGGAGGATCATGGGTGCGACACTTGCCTCTGGTAAAGTTTTCCTACAATAACAGCTATCACTCTACCATTGGTATGTTCCCGTTTGAGGCTTTGTACAGGAGACCAAGCTGCTCACCTGTGTGTTGGACCGAAGTTGGAGACATAGGCATCCTTGGCCCGGAGGTGGTGCAGAGCACGACAGAGAAGGTTCAGCTCATATGGGAAAGGATGAACGCTGCCTAGGACCGGTAGAAGTCGTACACTGATACCAGGAGGAGGCCCTTGGAATTTGAGGTTGGAGACCACGTGTTCTTGAAGTTATCCCCGCGGTGTGGACAGTGGAGGTTCAACAAGGGGGGAAAGCTTTCTCCCAGGTTCATCGGACCCTTTGAAGTGTTGCGGAGGGTCGGTGAAGTGGCCTATTAGCTAACGCTACCACCGCCGCTACTGAGGATACATGATGTCTTCCATGTGTCCCAGCTCCATCGGTATCTGCACGACGATTCACACGTCCTCGGCTGGGGTGAGATGGACATCGACAACGACGTGACTTTTGTGGAGAGACCGGTGATGATCGAGGATTGCAAGGAGAAGGTGCTTCGTGGGAGAACCATTCCCTGGGTTCCTCTGTTATTGAGACATGTTGGGCTTGAGGAGAGTACGTGGGAGAGGTAAGAATAGATGCGTTCCCAGAACCCAGAGTTGTTTTGAGTTTTGTGATGTTCTGTTATACTTGTTATGGTGGATCATTTTATCTCGTTGGCTATGAAATACGTGGTTTTATATCCTCTAAATGTGTGTGAAAAGTCCTGGATATGGGGGGAGGGGAGGGTCCGTCCCCTAATCAAGATGCATTAAGGTGGATGCGATTAAACACGTGCGGGCGAGTCAGTGCCGCCCAAAGCGGATAGTATCTTGACATGGGGGCAGAGACTCCCCAATCCTCATGACTGGGCAATCAGACATGGTATGTTTCTTGGTTAAGAAGAATGGTGTTTTTAGTTAACAATGGGGTTCTATCCTGAGAGGTATATTTCTAGGTGGTTGTTCGGACCCTCTCTTTCCTTATGGGTTGTCTTGATTCTCGAGGGAGAGAATAGTTTGAGAGGTATCTAATGTAATGGCCCAGGGTCTTGGTGGTCCATTACTTTGTGAAAATATGGTTCTTTGGGTGTTCTAGGTAGTCTAGGAGCCTCAGTGTGGTTTGAACTAATGGCAGGCCTACTGGTAGCCTTAGCCTACCGCTAGCAGGCCTATCGGTAGCTCGGTCTACCGGTAGCCGCAGCCTACCGATAGCTCTATCTATCGGTAGCTCGGTCTACCGCTAGCTACAGCTACCGGTAGCTCTGTCTACAGGTAGCTCGGTCTACTGGTAGCTCAGTCTACCGGTAGCTGCAGCTCACAGGTAGCTCTGTCTACCGGTAGCTCGGTCTACCGGTAGCTGCAGCCTACCGGTAGCTCTCAGCTACCGGTCGCTCTCGCCTACCCACCTGGGGATTTTCCAGTAGCTCCTCCTTTTCGTGAAAATTGGGTTTTAAACACTATTTTTACCCATTTAAGCTTGTTTTAAAGCCTAGTAATGTGTTTAATTAAATTATTAATAAACTAAATGATTAATGAAGTAACGTGTGTGTGAGTCAGTTTAAACCGCAGGACCCATTAATGATGTGACCGCGTGGTCAACCCACGACCCCGTGCCTTATGCGGCTTCGAGTTCCTTTTTCTTCATATATTAACAGCCCGGGGCGTGCTGTATCTCACCCTTTATAACCTAAGGGAACTCCCTAGGTTTCTTTTCTCGATCACCCTGCACTAGGAGTACCCTTCATTCAGACGACCCGCTTTTCGTTCAGACGAGACGCTTTTCGTTGAGACGAGCCACATCGCTATCCGTGAAGTTCTGCGCCCGGCCTTAGCATTGATCGTTGATCAACAGGTAGGGTTTTACCTTCGACTCTCCATTATGTGCATCTTTCAGGGTGGTCATTCTTTTGTTACTGTAGAATTGGATGGACCTAACCTTAATGAAGTTAATAAACCGATTCTAAAGAATAAAGGGGGAGGGGTGTGATCGATGATGATTTGACTTATGATCTTCCATGATTTATGATCCCTGAATTGTGCGGGCTTATGGCTACTGAAAATCATGGCCGTTGGTGGCCTTTCTCTAGGAACAAACGAACCCTTGCTTCTGGTGATATTTAAATTGATTGTATTACGGTGGATAACCCTTACTGTGTAAAGGAATTTGGTTAATTACGTATATTTGGCTAAATGAATTGGAAGCACCAGGATCAATCCTTTCTGTGATAACCCCAGTTATAGTGAATTTGAAAATCATGGAGTGTGTCAAATCTTATAAATCTTAAAATACCAGCGTGGCCCTGCTTTGTGTTGGTGGTAGTGGTTTGGTTATATCCTTTCATGGTCCGATTGTTGGGTGACGTGGGTGGGGATGGGATCCCCTGTTGTTATGGATTCAATGGTAGTGACTTTTAAGACCGGGTGGTTACATTGTTTATATCACGAATTGGGGTGGGATCCTCTGTTGTTGAGAAACCCTTTTTGGCTCCTGGATGATGGACATGGGGCTGTATCTTGGGGTTTTCATTGGTTGTTGTGGTTTTAAGAGAGAACCAGGTGTGGATGTTGTAGTTAATGCTTGACTGTTTTCTTTCCTTGGCTTGTGCTTATGCTTGCTAGTTTCCCAAGTAGGTGTATAGAATTATTTAAATATAATTACTGAACATGAAAACAAGAATGGGACAAACGGGTTTTTGTTTGGTGTGAGTTGTGACGTGGACATGGGTGTTGTTTGTGTTCTATAGGCTGGCTGAAGAAAAACCTAAACATGGGCGAGTTCTTGTTACCTATACATATATTTGTAGTTTTTTTTCTTATTCGATCCCCACCCAAGTTGAGAACCTTGTGCTGAACACCCCCATTTCATGGGGGAGGGTTTTTTCCCAACACTTCTATTAGTGGCTGGTTATTAGCTCCTTTTTGCTCCCTTTCCCGGATAGCCCAAGTATCTTCGGGCAGGCTGTGAGGGCCTGAAGTCCATTATTAGCCCAGGAACCTTCGGGTGGGGTAGTGTGGTTGTTGGCCCAGGTGTGTGCGGGCTGGTGGTTTCCCAACTGTCTTCGGGATGAGGCTTAGGTGTCTTCGGGCGTGGTAGTGGATCTTCTAGCCCCGGTGTATTTGGGCGTGGCAGTTGTTGTTCTAGCCTAGGTGTTTTCAAGCGTGGTTACATGTGACAGTTGTGGCCCAGGTGTGTGCGGGTGGGGTTTGGCAGTGGGATTGTGGTGAGGTTTTGGCCTAGATTTGTGCGGGCGGGTGCGGTAGTGGGACTGCAGTAAGAAAGGAGGGATTGGTTCGATGCGTAGGATGTCTTCAATAACCGGTGGGAAAGTGGCGCGGGGTACCCAAACATCGATGTGATCTTATTATATATACTATTTTCTTGCGTTATTTGGTAAGTGAGGCCAGCGAGTGGGATAGATGAACTCTTTGATAGTGTTGGTTTTCTGCTTCTCACGGAACATTAGTGCGTTCCCCCACTTGTGCATGAGAGTCTTTGGTTTTTCCCCACTCAGTGTACTTGTATGCTCACCCTACATATATAAAAATTGTTTTAAGGTTTCCAAGAGGACTTCAGGGACCGTGATGGACCGTATTAGGACCTTTGGGACAATTTCATTTGTTGTTTTTCCTTCTTTGGTACTTTACCTTTGTAGTCACTTTGTACTTCGTGGTATTTACTTTTGGAGCATGCATATGGGAATGGTTTACTTTTGGCATTACTTTTCTTTCAGTTTTGGTGTTGTTGGGTTTCATCATCTTATCTCCCAATCCTATAAAACAATAAGGGTAATTCCTTCCATTTTTGTGTAATTTCAATACCCTTGGTGCCAGTCTCCACTCCAGAACCTATAGAAGGCGGGTTTCGGGGCTCATTATCTCTCCTTCAACTTAAAGAAGGAAGGGCTTGGTAATCTTCTGACCCTTCCCTCATTCTGGTAAAGGAAGGTTGTGACAATAGAATTTTAAATACATAATAAAAATAATATATAACATATATAATCTGTGTTTCTATCACAATTTCCACAATGATAGGTGGTAAAGTATAATTGAACAATCATTATTTCATGAGGTGACAGTTCTACACACACAGAAATAATATTTTGTTGCCCATTAGATGAATATTTGGGTAAGTGTAGGTCTAAAATTTATAATAAAAAATACTAATGTATTTTAGATACTGTTTTTGTTATGTAATCCTATAATAAGAATGTACAGGTAGTTGAGCATGGAAATGAAACTATGAAACTTGAGTGAAGGTCTTACCTCTTAATCAAGTAACTACTTTTTTTTACCAAAAAGATTATTTGGATTGATTCATTCCTAAAGAGAGGATTAATCATTTAGGGGGTGATTTTTTTGAATCTATTTGTAAAGTTATTGGATGAACCTAAGTGGTTTGAGTGGTGTAATGAAGTGGGAGAGATTATAACCTTTTATAGGGAAGGAAAATGACTCACTATGAATTTTTGGAAACAAGTTAGATGTAGACATGTTCTTACCTAAAAAAATTCATAAAAAAATAAAAAATTAAATAATTAAATTTTAATGAAAGATATATTTTAAGAAAATGGGTTGTGTACATGTTTCTAGGTCATTGTTTTCCTAAAATATAAGGATAGTACATTTTTAATCGAAATTTCACCTTAATAACTGTAATTAATTTTAATCACTTTCACAAATCATTTCTTTCAAAAATTAGGTTGATATAATTACACAAAAAATATCATCCTGATTATAGTTTTTTATGTCTATTTTTATAAATTGAAATCAGAGAATCTACAAAATTAAGATTAATGTTAATCTTACAGACATACGATTTAACTAGTTTTAGTAGAAAAATGATCAAAAGATTGTTTTTTTTATTTTCAATTTCAAATTGAAATTTATTCAAATGAACTTAATTTTATTAATATATATATAATTTATATAGTGTGACTTTAAAACAAATTTAAAATATAATATGACATTAATAATTATTTAAATTCAAAGGCAATGTTTTAACTAAAATGCAGTATTTTTCAGTATTCACCAAAAAATGATGTTTCTCCAAAAAATCCAAAAAATTCACAATAATATAATTTTGATATTATGAATCAAAAATTAGATTTTATTTTATTAAATTAAATTTATAAATGTATCAACATTCATATTTAAAATAGTTACTCCATTAAAAAGTGGTAAAAATAAAAATAATGGGTTTTATTTGTAAAATTGGGTTTAAACTTATCTTATTCTTATCAAAAAAACTGTATGAATATAAAAATTATTAGATTTAATATATAACATATATAATTAAATATAATCATTCACTAATTTTAATTATTTATTTTTATTCAGACAAAAACACTTTAGAATCATAAAAACCATAATATTTCTTTTCTATCCAATTGGTTCTTATTTTCTCATTAGTTGGTAACCAATGAATTCACTTTATATTTATATAAAACAAAGATTTTCATAATTTTGTGAATTCTATTAAAAAATGCTAATATAAAGGATAGTTTAATGTATATTATATTAAATAATAATATTTGAATAATAAATTTTAAATTGGTGAAAATCACTCTAATGTGTAACATAAGTTATCAAGGAAGTCCTCTCCTGCGTGTAGCACAAAATAACTCTGTGTTTTGTGCATTAAAAGCAATAGAATATACTATATTTTTTTATGACAGTAATTATATAGTAATGTATTAGGTTGTTATATTCACTTTTTACACTTGGTGTTGCGTGTCATACATGCCATTGAATACAAATTTGTACTTTAGAATTTCAGATTGTTATATTCTCTCCACCTAAATTTAATTTTGTCCTTGTAATTTAAACTCCATCTTGGTAATATATTATTTGATATTTCATACGTTTAAGTCCCACATCATGATAAGGGTTCATAAAAAATCCTCTAGAAAAGAGATAATGTGATGTACAAAGGTCACATGGAATACCATATTATTATGTCTATACGTAGGAGAACATCAGTGGAAAGTAGGGATACATACTTTAAGGAAAAGCATAAATATTTGTAGGGATTGAATGATGTTATCAATGAAAAACAAGTGAATGATCATTAGATAGTTGAGGGCCTCAAATCCATAAATTATTGATGATTATAAGATAATCAGTACAAAAAAAATTATGGTATTAGAAAAACATTTTATTTCTTAGTCATATTCATAATGTTGCGTAATTATTTTACTGACCAAGAATATAATGAAATATTCTTACTTTATTGGTTTCAATTTCACATAAAAAATTCAAAAAATTTATACTTTTCAATCAAATTATAATTCATTCCTTTACTACTAGAAATTAATTTCAAATAACAAAATTTTTGTATTTTTGAATCACTAAAAGTATTTTTTTTAAAGATTGTAAAGCCTATAAAAGAGTGAAAACTATAACAATTTGACTTTAACAATATTTAAAAACCAATATAGTTAATAGATTAATCTATAATCTTGAAAATTTATACTATTGGGTCACCATTAGGATTTAGTCGTCAAATATTTTAACTAAATGTAATTACATATTAACACGTACATTGTGTTGGTCAGTAGTTAGCATCAAAACCTTAGAGTCCATCTGTCATGGGTTCAAGACCCACGACCCTGCCATATTTGATCTTTCGTCACCCAGCTTGTAGGTAGTCCTTTTCTAAAACCAAATTAATATAATTTATAAAGTGAATATGATGTACATCCTTGAAATAAGTTTAATCACTAAATATCTTTTTCACTAACGTTTTCAATACAACCTCAATTAATAACTAATTCATCCATTTATTTTTATATAAGTCCTTCTTATGACTTGGGTCTATCCGTAATATCAATAATTGTTTTTCTAAACCATGAGACCTTATCTTAAATCAAAAAAACCTTAAGTTTAAACTATATTATTCATTAAAATTCTTCATAATGGTTTGTAAGGAAAATGTGAATAATCCTAAGCATATCACCTGGGAGTGTCAAGCCAGGTGCGCTGTAAGGCCTTTGGTCATGTATCAGGTTACCCCTTGTCAAGATCCGAACATCTTATTAGAGTTATTAATCCTAGGTATATATGTGCTAGAACCACATCCACATGTAGTATCCAGACAAGAAAGTTTTTTCTAGGCAGACCCAGAGAATCTATACATTACCAAAATTACAGGGTGTTCTTCTATAATTATCCTCAAATTCTACCTTAGGGTTATGTTCTCTAACCTATATTTTCCCAAATACAGTTCCCAAGATTGCTATTAAAATACCTTTACTACTAACTATTGCAACCCATCCCTAGATAGCCCATATCTAGTGTCTACTATCAATTACATTGACATGATTACAAGGAATGAAGCCCCAAATGACTAAATAGTTTAGTAGTATTAGTGAACCAGATACATCCATGAGTCTTATATTAAAAATGACCAGAGTAATTACAACATAATTTATTTCTTCTGATAAATTATTCCTAAATTAATAAATAACTTTGAGGATAACTCTAATACATCTAGTAAATCCCTTCTTATATTTCATTATATGCTTTTGGATTCCTGGGGAAAGAAACATAATAAGGGTGAGCTCAACTGACCAGTAACTAAAAATTATAGAGAAAGAAAAAATGAATCAATTAAAATAATAATTATGGAATGGTAAATAACTGAACACACATAACATGCAATCAATAAACTGAAATGGATTTTCATAAAAAATTTGACAAGGTAATAAATGGAAACACATTCCATTAAAATAACTAGATAAGGAGAAAAAAATATAGCAATGTAAGAAACTAAAACACAATCCATTTAATCAATGAACTAACATGAAATCTATTCATAAACATCCCGTTGAAAAATCTCATGGATGGATAATAAATGAATCTAAATAAATAAATGACTTAATTATTGGACGTCATATTTCCCAGGAACATGATACATTTACCTCCAAAATACAGTTTAAAATTTTCTAGTTTTTAAAACTAATTCATCTTATGATTATATCGATGCATCGAGGGGATTTTATTAACAGGTCCCTAACTCATATAGCTTGGATTAAATGGTCTCTACCCTATTAGGCTTGCATTAACTAGTCCCCAACCCATATAGTGAATGTCCAAATCATTTAATTAAACAAAGACCCTTATAAAATATCCATATTGGATAAAGAATATAGGTTTATCAATATTTTAACAAATAATAATATAACTTTGAAATTAAACACCATATGAAAACTTGTATATGGTTCAGGAAATAATAATATTCATGAAAAATGATATGGATATTTAGGAGAAATTCAATGTCAAATGATCATAGGAAATTGAATATTTCAAGGGGACTAAAAGGAATCAAGGAAGTGAATGTGAATAATTTCGTTGGACAAATAAATCATAATATATATATATGAATATTAATGATGGTATCAATACAACATAACCTATGTGGAGTAAAATAATGGGTTTTTGTTGTTTATGAATAGAAATACCATAAAAATATATTTTAAAAACATTCTTGAAGAAATTTTAATTTTACTAAGAAAAAACAAATGAAAAGTATTTTCATTGAAAACCATGTTTGAAAATATTTTCTTCAAAAAGAAAACATTTAAACATGCAAAGTAAGAATTAGAGAAATGATGATAGGTAAATTTCTAAAAGTCATATAAGGTAAAAATAGAATTCATTATGCACGATTAAAGGTTAGAAAAGTACCATGTTTGGAAAGAGACTAGAATATTTCTGTGAAAACATTTGTAAAAGAAAAAAAGGATAAAACATTATCTAAAAAAACATTTCTAAAAAATATATGATTAGATTTTAATAAAAGAAGGTTTTTGGAAGAAAATATGCTCTTCAACTAAAGAGAGAAATGAAGTCAGGTTTTTTTAATAATTATTTTTAAAACACATTGAGTACCAAATAGTGAAAATGGAACTAATACATGAAAATAGTCATGAATAACCAAATAAAAATTAAATAATTTATTAAAAAAATGGTTTTATAATTTCATAAAATGGAAATTTCATTGAAATATCATTAGAATTAATCTTGAGGAACATATCCTTTAAACATTCCAAAGTATCCCATACCAATTTGAAACATTTTAAGTCATAAACATCACAAATGAATAATATTAAATGAATGTTTAAATTAACATGAATATAAAAGGACTAATTATATAATATAATAGAAGGGGTAGTAAATTATCCACAAAACTGATGTAAGTGGAGAACATAACATTTATCTCACTAATATAAAACGGTGAGATGAGAATCCCTTACATATGAATCGAAAGAAAACTTTTTAATAATAATCAATTTAAAAATAAAAATACCATGAAAATAATATATTTCATGATATTACAAGTCAATGTGGCTGTATGCACACCATATATAATTAATTTTGTGTACAATAATAAATTAAACCTCATGGAATAAAATGTGAGACAACTATCCCTTAACTTATGTTTTATTTTTGGATGAACGTACTTTAAAATCCACTATAATAAACTTATATTAGATTTATATTTTCTTTAGAATAATTTTCATGTTTATAATGACTTTTATTTAACCTATTACTGTGTTTTATACAAATAATTGAACAACTATGTTTACATCAGGTGTTTTAACCAAATTCAGTTTATGTGTCAAACATAACTTTGGTAGGTCATCTATGGTTAAAGAGATCAATATACAAATATATACATACCAATATTTGTGAAATAATTATTATATTAAACATAAATTATAATTTTAAATCAATTATTAAATATTTTTTAAAAAATGAGCTAATTTTACAATCATGTAGACCGTAGGCCATACGTACACCTGAGTAACATTCCCATTTTCTAGTGATCATTGTGGAAAGAAGGTAAGTAACTAAAATATTTCTAGAATTATCATTATAAAATAAATACCATATTATTTAATCACATATACTTATATATATTATCTTGTAGTGTAAAAAGAATCACATCATGTCGAGGAGGCGGTAGTCCACACCTCCACGAATGATGTTATCTCTTTTAAAGTGTTTGAAATGGTAATAAATAAAATGAAAGATATCATAGTTATAGAAAGATAATTATTTTATCAATATGATATATATGTTATGTACGTGACATGTGTTTATTTATAGCCATTATTTTTACATTCCATGATTCGTTTGAACAAATCACATCGCTTTGATTGGGCGATAGTCCACCCTTCCTCAAAGGATGTTATCGTATAAACATAAAATAGAAAGTATTAAATAAATTTATTATAAAAGGTATAAATATATATAAATACATAATAAATATCATTTATAACATATATAAACAATGTTTACATCACCATGTCCACCATGAGAGGCGGTAAAGGAGAATTTAACAATCACTTTTTCATGAGGCAGTAGTTCACCTTGCATGGAAACAGTATGTTCATTACCAATTAGATGGAGGTGTGTGTGTGTGTAAGTATAGGTCAAACCATTATAATAATAAAATAATAATATATGGATAATACTATTTTTTATGAAATAATATAATAATAATTGTATTGGGAGTGGAGAACAAAAATGAAACTAAAAGTCTTGAAAGAAGTCATTATCTCTTAATGAGGTAACTACTTTGGGTTTATACCAAATGGATTATTTGGATTACTTACTTCACAATGTGAGGCTTGAAGATATAGGGTAGGATTTTTTGGAATCTATTCAGGAATATACCTTCAACTAATAAGTGGTTTGAGAGGTGTGAAGATGTGGGAGAGGCGGTGGCCTTTTATAGGGTAGGAAAAGGACTCAGTTGGAATGTTTGGAAACAAGTTAGGTGTACACCTATTCTTACCTAAAAAACGTCATTCAAAAACAACATAAATGATTAATGGATGATTTATGGATGATTTATTTCTATTTAATGGGTTTTTGATAAGTTTATAGGTCATGTTGGCTCATAAATATAAGGGTTAGTCCATTTTAAATCCAAATTACACCTTAATGACTCTAAATCATTTTAATCACTTTCACTAATCATTTTGTTAAAAAAATTAAGATATTCTTAATAGACTAATAATATAATCCTGGTTACAATGGTATAGGTACATGTTTCTAAATTCAAATTATAGATGCAAAAAAATTAAGATTAATGCTAATCTTACAGACATACAATTTAACTTGGTTTAATAGAAAAATGTTCATAATATTGTTTTGTTTTTATATTCAATTTCAAATTAAAATTGATTCGAATGATCTTAAGATTATTAATATATGTATAATTGATCTAATTTTACTTCTAAAAAAAATTTAATATATAATTTAACATTAATAATTATTTAAATGAATAGACTGTGTTTTAACAAAAATGTAGTATTTTTCCCAATTCATCAAACAAATGATCTTTCTCAGTAAAATCCCGAAAATTCATCCTAATATAATTTTTAAATTGTGATTTCAAAAATGAAGTTTATTTTATAAAATTATATTTATAATTGTGTAAAAATTCATATCAAAAATAGGGGATGCATTAAAAGAAGGTAAAAATAAAATTAATTTTTTTAATGTGTAAAATTTTGTTTAAACTTATCATATGCTTATCAAATCAATTGGATGAATATAAAAAGTATTTGATTGAATATATAAAATATATATTTCATTAAACTAATTTACAAATTGTAATTATTTATGATTATTAATACAAAGCTCATTTGGAATCATAAAAATAATAATATGTCTTTTTATATCGAATTGGATCTTATTTTTATTTCTTGTTAGTTAGTAACCAATGAATTCATTTTATATTTATATAAATAAAAAAATTTCTTATGTTAGAAAATAATATTCATATAATCTAACATGTAAACTAGTTTATATCACATTATATTAAATTCTAATATTTTAATAATACATTGTTATTTGGTGAGAATCATTCTTGCATGTAATATTTGTTATCGAGGACGGTCTCTCACCTGTAATTCAAGATAAATTGATGTTGCATGAATTACATGATATATAATATATTAAATTTATTTAAGATAGTAAATATATTGAAAATTATCAGGTTATTATATTTATTTTTCACACTTTTTGTTGTGTGTTATACATTCCATTGAATACAAAGTTGTACTTTATAATTTTGGGGTGTTATAGTCTCCATGTGGGGTGAGCGATGCTGGATATAAAAACCCTGCTCTTTATTACACACTTAAACATGATTTTTATATAAACTTTCACTTAAGACAACACTGATGATCTAGAGGTCTACTATCTTGGGAAACTAGGAACATTACATAACAACATAGAACATACAACCCAACATCTTTATTGAAAACCTCTTTTACATTATCACAACATTCCTTCGTACTTAGCATTGCATGAGATAACCTAAGGACATGCATAAGAAAAGGGTGATCCATAAAGCTCAGTAAGGGAGTAAATAAGTCATAACATGAAGAATATAGAACTTGTTAGGAAATAGTCATATCAATGGATCACAAGAGAAACATGAACATAAATCCATGATATAACATGATTATCATAACATGGAAATGTGGAAACAACATTAAACATGATATTAGCATGATCCATGGTTAAGTTTACATGGATAATGAGTAAAACATCATTGTAATTGAATTATCATGATTAAACTCTCATTTCAATTGAAGTATCATGATACTAATCTTTACCCAATGCATTAGAGCGCTATGAGGGTGAACCCTTTTTAATCATTTCATTTCATGCATAAGTGTTCCACATGGATCATACAACATGGAATCATTCAAAATCATCATTTATTCCATGATAAAGGAATATGGAATACATAAATTAAACTATATAATCTATAATTAAATTCTCGTAAAGGTGAATACCCTTAATAGAGAAAAGGGCATTGTATTCATTACACAATGAATTTGGCTTGGAAAATCGCGGTGCAAATTCGGCACCATAATGACGTGACATAAGAATTCATAAAAAGAGTTGATGAGAGAGAAATGAGTGTCTCATCATATTTACATAAAATGGAATGTAATGGGGTCATATAGATATATGTCCCAACATATTTAATAGAATTTATATGCATAATGTAAAATAATTCCTTGAATGTGAATGAGGAGAGTGAAATACCTTATGGAATTTCTGCATCATAATAGGTGTACATGGGAGGAATTAATGAGAGAGAAATGGATATATCATCCTTAAAACATAAGGAGGGAATTATAGGGGAGGTACTAAATTATACCCAATCATTTTTAATTGAATGTAAAAGGGCATAACAACATAAAGAATGTTGGAAAAAAATGACAAATGAAGAAATCCCTTACTTGGAAGTGTGATCCCAAATGCTTGGAAGATGCATGAGAGGGGATTATTCGGAGTTTGGGGAGACTTGGTAGGATTAAAGAGAGATTATGGGAGGGTTTGGATGAGCTAAAAATGGTTTTAGTGTAGAGGAATGGGAGATTGAGTGTTTTTATATAGGAAAGGTGTGGGAATTCATTACTATTTAGGTTTTGGACACCACCCATTAAATTAGTCAAAACCACAAACCATCCCATAGTTTTTCACCATGGTTTCTTAAAAAATGAGTGGAAAACAGTATTTTAAAATTAAAATGGCCTAACTTATTAAAATATTTGGCTTTCCTATGTGGAGATGAGTCACACTCTCAACAAAATCATTTTAAAATGTTTTAGAAATCTTAGAGGGTCCACTAAGGCTTTGTAAAATAAATCAAAATAAATCTAAAAACATATTATTTTAAGATTAAATTATATATTTTGAAAACATACCCTTCATATATATTTATTACATCACTATTGGGTCATTATGATGTCATAAAACACCTGATATATTTAAAAGGTATTTAATTTTTACCAAAAAAATCGACTGTCTCCGAAAATTAGGAAAAGTTCACCATTGGATAGTTTTGACATCCTGATTCCAAAAATAGTATTCATTTAATATATAATTTTTTCTAAATACATGAATTTTTACTTTTAAAATAAAAACCGACATTTATAAAAAATTTAAGGGTTTTGACAAAAATAGCTTTCAAGCCTTAATAAAAATTACAATTATATTTATAAAATGTATATGATAATTTATATATAATAAAAATTAATTTAGTAATAATATTTTATTAAAAAATTCTTTAATTTAAAAATCCATTAATTCATCAAAAATATATTTCTTAATTTAATTTTGACTAAGAATACTATTTGTGCTTTGAAAACTATTTACAAAGTAATAATAAAAAAATTAATGTATATTATTTATTATATACAAAAATAATGCACATAATCATAGTGTTAGGGTCTTGTTACATAACCCCTTATAAAACCCACATAATTCCTAAGGGTAAGGTGTGCAATGGTAACAAACTCTTGGTGTGGCTCGAATAAAATCACTCATGTTGTAATCTCTATCAACTTCAACTTCTCAAGTAGGCAGTTCCGTTCAATATTAACATTCTAAATATAGACTTGGGTTTTGTAAAGAGAAATACATAGTGATGCCACCTCCTTTATGAGATCTGATAAATGGGCTTTGTATGGAAAAATTCTACTGGATGAGGCCATCACATCCTTTTTCTGAGTAAATTAGACGTGTTAAAGCCTTATATTTATACTAATCATTTGATCACTATTCAACGACTATATTAGAAATAGTAGCAAATCATAATGGTATTTTACAATCAATAAACATAAAACCAAAAACGTACATATGTATTATATAACCATCTTACATAATAATACATTTAATTAGATCAAGAGGAATTTTAATTAGTGAAATTTTGGGTCATTACAATCTTTCCCCATTAAGAAATTTCACCCTTGAAATTTCCTCTTCCCACACTAAAACAGAATAGGGTAACTCTTCTTCATCACTTCCTCTGATTCCCATGTTTCTTCTTCAAACTTTTGGTTTCTCCACAATTCCTTGATGAGGGGTATTATATTTTTTCATATAAATTTTTTCTTTTGATATAATATCTTTACCGGAATCTCTTAATAGAAGAGGTCATTCTCCAATGGTACCACCTCAAGATTGAGTACATGAAATTGTTTAGGTATGTACTTACTTAAGGGTGATACATGAAATACATCAATTACTTGAGATAGGTTAGGTGGGAGTGCTAGTTTATTGGTCCCTGCTCCAACGTGATCAAGGATATCAAAAGGGTCGATGTACCATGGAATACTCTTTCCATTCATTAAAAATCTCATAACTCTCTTCCATTGTGATATGTGGAGGAATACCATGTCTCAGAAATAAAAATATAGGTCTCATAAATGATTATAAGCATAGATCTTTTTTCGACTACAAGCAGTTTAATGTTCTCTTGGATGTTCATAACCTTCTTTACAATTTCTTCAATCATTTATGGGCCACTGAGTTTTCGCATGCCAACATCATCCCAACATGACAGTGTTCTACACCTCTTACCATAAATGGCTTCATTAAGATCCATGTTGATTCTTGAGTGAAAACTGTTATTGTAATATAACCTGACTAGAGGAATGTGTTGATCCTATCCTCCTTTAAATTCCATTAAGAAATATCTCTATATTTCCTTAAGTGTTTGGATAGTCTTCCCAGATTGGCCATCAGTTTGAGGATGATAAGTTGTACTGAAGTTCATCTAAGTATTCAGAGCATGTTGGAGACTCTTCTTGAACTTTGAGGTGAATATTGGATATCGACCAGATATAATCGATACTGGTACTCCATGCAGCCTTACCATTTCTCTAATGTATGAATTTCGTAGTTGATCCACTGAGAAATCTTCTTGAATTTCAATGAAGTGTTCAGTCTTTGTAACATGATCGACAACAACCAAGATAACATAGTTTCTTTTGGATATCATCGGAGGTCTGGTGACAAAGTACATGGTGATATTCTCCCATTTCCATTTTGGTACGGTAAATTGTTGCATAATCCCTTTTGACTTTAGCCTCTCATAGTTTACCCACTGACATACCAAGCACTTTTATGTATACTCAGTGATCTTCTTCTTCATGTTATCCCACCAAGAATGACCTCAGAGATCTCAATATATCTTTGTGTTTCCTGGGTGAATGGAGAAATTTGAACTATGTGAATCAACCAAAAGTTCTTTCTTTAACTCCATATTTGATGGAACATAGATTCATGATAGAAATCTCACATTTACTTCTTCATTAACATTAAACTCCTAGGATTTCCCTTTTCTAAAAGTTTCCACTTTTTTTTGGAATTACCACATCATCCTTTTGAGAAACCTTTAACCATTCCAAAAGAGATGGTTGAGAAATCATTTGTGAAAGGATTTATGATGTTTTTTTTATGATTACTATTTAAATCTTAATCAACTCTAATAAGATTAGATCACATTTTAATTCTCATCAATGATAAAATCGCTGGTTCATTTCTACAGAGAGAATCTGACACCTTGTTTTCTTTCCCAAGGTGGTAATGGATTGAGAAATGATAGTATTTGATTAGCTCTAACCATCTTCGTTGGTGCATGTTCAACTCTTTCTATGTGAATATATATTTGAGGATTTTTTTATCCATGTTTATTTCACATTTCTCCCCAAAGAGGTAATGTCACAAAATATTCAAAGTGAAGATTACTGCAGCCAACTCCAGATCATGGGTTGGATAGTTTTTCTCATGAACGTAAAATTTTTTGAAACATAGGGAATGAATTTGTCATTTTTCAGGAACACACATCCCATTCCCTTCTTTGAAGCATCACTAAATACCACAAAAGGTTCTCCACTTGTGGGTAGTGTGATCACGGGTGCAGTGATAAGCCTTTTTTCACCTCTTTGAAGCTATCTTCCTAGTCATCACTACATGAAAACGTGACTCCCTTATGAGTTAGCTTGGTAAGAGGGTTTGACAATAGTGAGAAATTTCTCACAAATCAATGATAATATCCAACTATCCCTATGAATCTATGGATATCCATCACTAATATTGCCCTCGTTCATCCCTCTATTGCAGTTATCTGGGACGGATCCACAGATATCCCATTGCTTGTGATGATATGACCCAAGAATGAGACTACCTTTAACCAAAACTCCAACTTTATATACATTGAATAGATATTATCCTTTCTCAAGTTCTACAATACAGTTCTTAGATGCTCCTCATGCTCCTCTATGGTTTTTGAGTATATTAGAATATCATTTATAAATACTACCATGAATTTTTTGAGATATCTCTTAAGACTCTATTAACCAAGTGCATGAAGATTTATAGAGCATTAGTGAGTCTGAAAGGCATTAATGTGATTTCATAGTTCTCATACCCTGTATGAAAAGAAGTCTTGGGGATATCCTCCTTCTTCGCCCTTACTTGGTAATATCTCGACCGCAAATCCACCTTCAAAAATTATTGTGCTCCACTTAGATGATTGAACAGGTCATCATTTTGGGGAAGAGGATAATTGATCTTTTTCATGATTTTTTTGAGATCACGATAATCAATGCAAAGGAACATTGAACCATCCTTCTTATTGATGAAGGGGACTGGTTCACCCCATGGTGAAGCACTTGGGCATATAAACCCATTATCTAGATTCTCATGTAGTTGATTTTTCAGCTCCTCAAGCTCCACAATAGACATTATATACAGAGTCTTGGATATTGGAAACTCCCCAAGTGTAAGATCAATTGATTATTCAATATAAATTATAGGAGAAATACCATACAATTCCTCATGAAACACTTCATTGAATTCCCTCAAAATAGTCAGGTATTCAAGGATGGTTTCTTTATTATACTCAATCATATGAGAAACATACATGTGCTCATAGTGAATTAATCTCCATTATTGAGATAAAAGTGCTAAAGAAGATTCATCCTAATCCTTGAACTTGTACAGAATCGGTGGTTGATTCTCCATATGAAGAGATATTTCCCTCTCACGACAATTTATGTTTTCTCTATATAGGGAAAGCCAATACATGCCATGAATTGAATCAAAATCCATGACAGGGAGTCTAACTAGGTTTGTCAGAATGTTCCAACCACAAATTGTGACTGAGGAGCAGTTATATTAATGGGATGAAATGATTTCCCTATTTTCCATTCTCACATAAATCTTTACTTCCATGATCTTTGGTGGTGTTGGGATTATTCTACTAATATTTTGGTATATAAAAGAATGAGTAGAATCAAAATCAAAAAGTAAGTTCACTATTATTGAATGAAAAACTACCGTACCTATCACCACTTTGTTTTTAGGGTTTTCTTCCGTGATAGTGATGGAAAAAGATCACCCTTACCGCCTTTGAGGTAGTTGGTTACCTCAATAAAACCTTGGCTTAGGGAACTCATTTGAAAAGTTCCCTGGTTCTTTTCATTTGTAGCAATGAACATTGCATTGAGGGTCAAACAAAGAATTCCTCCACTCTGTCGTCGCAGCAGATTTTTCCTCTCAGCAGTGAATAGATAGATTCCCTTCTCTTCCACACATAATGAATTCCCTCATTCCCTTCAGGCAATTCACAATGTTCTTCTTTCTACACATTTGACAAGTGGGGTGCGAGAATATCTTAGAACCATTGGATCTATCCATCGGAATGACATAATTATATTCCACCTTATCCTTAATATCCCCATGAGACCCCTGATATTTTCTGATCTCTATTTCAAATTTAAGGGTACATCATA
The DNA here is from genome assembly GCA_963277665.1 of Viscum album. Lineage (NCBI taxonomy): Eukaryota > Viridiplantae > Streptophyta > Magnoliopsida > Santalales > Viscaceae > Viscum > Viscum album. The sequence goes on from OY728137.1 coordinate 768,235,622, forward strand.
CAATTTCTTTATAGATCTCGAAGCCACAGATCTCTAGGGCTTTCTGTAGGATAGGTTTTATCCCACCAAAGATGTGGTCAAACTTGCATTCGGGGGTAATGAAAAATATAGAGGCATATCGTGAAAGCCTTATGATGTTTTCCTCGTACGCTTTGATGGATTCATATTATTTTTTCTTGAGGGAAAGGAAATCCCTATCCATATTAAGTTGGAGGGTGCAAGAAAAATATTTATCAAAAAATATTTCTGGAAATCATTCCATTCTAACACCTCAATCTCATCCTCAGGCTTCATATTTTTTATCATTGTCCACCATTGATCAACTTCTCCCTCCATACGATAAGCATCCCTATGTACCTTCTCTAGTTCAGAGCATTGAAGGATGGATAAGATCTTTTCATTGGAGTTATCCATTGTCTGGTGATTTAGGGATAAGATGACCCATTAAATGTAGGAGGCCTTCGTCTCATGAAGCTCTCGATTGCAGCTTGTTATTTCTTAGGGGGGTTGAACATTCCCCTTGATCCATGTTTCTAATCAAAACATCAGTTAACTGAGAGAGTATCATGACAAAGTTTGTGATTCCTGCTCCCATAAGATTGGGCATATCATTAGAAAAATATTCACATTGATCTTCGCATCGGTTCATAGATCGAGTCCTCATATTACCAGCCATTGTCTGAAATAAAAGGAATGTTAGGGGTAACACACAAAGTGGAATCCGATGAAAAAAAGGGATTACTTTTAAATTACATTTATTTCCTCAGCTTACCTTTGTTATCCATGATCTAATTCAAATCATATATTCTTAGGGGCATTTTTTTAATTCCCTAAATAATGGTTCATACTAAGCTTATTAATTTACCAAGTCATATCCCCCGAGAGTGTCGTAACTAAAAGTGCAACAAGAACCATTGTCGTGCTCCAGTTCCCATTCGAGTATAGATCAAAGTGGTATTTTCGGGTTTTACCCCTAGATACATCTATGACAGAGCTACCTCTACATGCTCGTATCCAGACAAGAATGTATTTTATTGATAAATAACTTACTGAATACTCTCCAAAATTTTGGGATGTTTTTATTATACATAGTCATATCCTGAAGGCCTTCACTAGGGTTTTCTAATACTAGTCCCAAAAATAACTAAACCTATCCTCTGATACAAACTATAATAACCTTGCACTTTATTACACACCTACACATGAATTATTACATAAAGTAGCACTTAAGACAAATCATGGGGTTGAGAGGTATAGTTTCATATGAAATTAGGAACATTACATAACAACATAGAAGATAAAACCCAACATCTTTATTGAAAAACTGCTTTTACATGACCACAACATTCCTTCGTACATAGCATTTCATTGGATAACCTAAGGACATGCATAAGAAAAGGGGGATCTATAAAGCCCATTAAGGGAGTAAACATGGAATAAAATGAATAATATAGTAAATTTTAGGTAATAGGCATACCAATGGAGCACAAGATAAACATGAACATAAATCCATGATATATCAGGATTATCATAACTTGGAAATGTGACATTAACATTTAACATTATATTAGGTTGATCTGAGGCTCATTGCAGATAGAGCATGAGTAAACCCTCACTGAACTTGAATTAGAATGAGTAAACCCTCATTGCACATGACGTATCATAATACTAATCTTTACTCAATGCATTAGAAACTATTAGGGTGCACCCTTCTTAATCATTTCATTTCATGCATAAGTGTGCCACATCGATCATACAACATGGAATCATTCAACATCAACATTTATTACATGATAACTAAATATGTAATATATACATGAAAGTATATACTCAAAATGTAAATGTGCGTAATGGTGAATATCCTTGATAGAGAAATGGTCATGGTATTCACTGCAAAATGACTTTATCTTGGAAAATCACGGTGCAAATTCAGTATCATAATGACGTGACATAAGAATTCATAAAAATGGTTTATGAGAGTGAAAGGTTTATCTCATCATATTTACATAAAATGGAAAGAAAGAGGCTCATATAGATACATTTCCCAACATATATAACAGAATTTAGATGTATAATATTAATGAATTTCTTGAATGTAAATGATGAGATAAAAATATATTAGGGAATTTTAGCTTGGTAACAGGTGTACATGGGAAGAAATAATGAGAGAGAAAGGGGTATATCATCAATAAAACATAAAGAGGGAAGTATAGGAGTGGTTCTAAATAATAACCCAACATTTTTAATTTAAAATAAAAAGGCATAAAATCATAACAAAATTTTGACAAAAATGAGAACGGAAGAAATTCTTTACATGGAAGTGTGATCCCAAAGTCTTGGGAGAGGCTTGAGAGGAAATTATTGGGAGTTTAAGGTTCCTTGGAAGGATTATAGAGATCAGATTTCAGGGGTTAGTCGAGCTCCAAATTGTTTGAGTGAATATGAATGGGAGATTGAGTGGGTTTATATAGGAAGGGGGAGATAATTATTTATTATTTAGGTTTTAGACACCACACATTAAACTAATCAAAACCACAAACCAGAACATGTTAATTGAACATTGTTTTTTCCATAAGTGGATTGGGAAAAATTATTTTATATGTCCAATGGCCTAATTTATTAAAATATAAGGCTTCCTTATGTGGAGGTGAGTCACACTCTAAAGGAAATCATTTTAAAATGTTAAAATGTTTTATATGTTTTGGAGGGTCCACTAAAGATTTGTAAAACAAATAAAATGAACCAAAAATCACATTATTTTAAAGTTAAAACATATATTTCCCAAAAATCACATTTATAATATTTTATTACATCACTATTGTGTCATTATGACGTCATGAAACAGATTATATTTTTAAACGGTATTTAATTTTTACCCCAAAATTTGATTGTCTCAGAAAATTATGAAAAATATCTGTTGGATAATTTTGATGTCCTAATTCCAAAAATAATATTCATTTTATCAAAAATATTTTTTAAATATGTGACTTTTACTTGTAAAAAAAATTATATCAATAAAAAATTCTTAGGTTTCGAAAAAAATAGTCTTCAAACATTAATAAAAATTTAAATTGTATTCATAAAAATTATATGATCATTTATGTTTAATAAAAACTAATTTAGTAATAATATTTTTTTTAAAATATTTTTTAATTTAAAATTCCATTAATTAATCAAAATATATTTCTTAATTTACTATTTATTATGAATACTAAAAACTATTTACAACGTAACAATAATAAAATGCATATATAATCTTTATTATATATAAAAACAATCAACATAATCAGTGTGCAATGGTATTGTTACATAACCCCTTATAACACCCAAATAAGGCCAAAGGGTAAGGTGTGCGATAATGACAGACTCTTAGGATGGCTCAGATAACATCGCTCGAGTGGAAATCATTATCAACTTCAACTTCTTACATAGGCAGTTCCATTCAAGCATTATGAATTGAAGCTCAGATTGGGCTTAGTCATGATAGAATTCCAGTGACACCACCTTCTTTATGTGCTCTAACAATTGGGCTTCGTACAGAGTAATTCTACAGGTTGAGTCCATCACTTCCTTTGTCTCAGTAAATTGGATTTGTTAAAGCCCTATATTTATACTAGTGATGTGATCACTTTTCAACAACTATATTTGAAAAGGTACCAATTCATAACGGAATTTTAAAATCCAAAAATATATTACCGAAGAAGTTAATATGTTTTATATAACCGTCTTACATAACAATACATTTGATCAGATCAATAGGAATTTTCATTAGTAAATGTTTGGGTCATTCCATTGGATGGAGGTCCCCTTTGGGGCCTCATAAAAAATAACTAACCTAAATAATAATTATATAATTAATAATAAAAATAAAAATAAAAATATTATCATTAATAATAAATAATTTCATTATTTTTATCACTTCTCATTTACTCTAAATTAATAAATTTAATTTATTTAAAAATTACACATCACGAGGTCCTGATTATCGTAATTAAGTTCCAAATCTCAATTTTAAAAACATTTCTTCTAGTAATCTCAACAAAAATCAAAATCCCTTAGATTTTTGTCCATGTAAAAAACACTGGGCCTTACAGTGGTAAACCTACATTGTGTTAGGGTTATGTAGTAGACGGTGGAAAGTTCTTATTAATTGATTTATTTTCCTTTATTCATGTGTTTTGGTTCCTTCATTTATTCAATAAATTCAAAATCCATTTCTTTTTCTTTTTTGTTTACCAAAGGTATTTGAATATGAAAGTAACCTTAAAATTATGAAACTTACATCCTTAAAAGATTCATGAACATATTAAAATTTTCGGTTATCAGGTTTAAAAACTGCATCAAGAAAAACATGATTGGGTGAAACCCTTAATTACCTTACTCTGGGAAAATATTGGATTTCCTCATAATATAGCAGATACCAGGACCATTGGATCTCCCTAATTCTCAACTCTGACATAAATCATGGATTAATCCACTAATTTCCTAAAATCCAATTTCACTTAAACCATAAGATTCTAAAAATAGGAATTACATACAAATTTGATTCCAACCCAATCATTTATCATTAGTTTCATCATTTTCATTCTCAAAATCAATCAAACCAATCTTTTCTTCATGATATTATTCAAATTAATTAATTTAATTCCATTGAAAAACTAATTAAAATAATTCATCATCTCTATGGGGTTGACATAGAATTTTTCCATAAAATATTTTAATCAATTTTGTATCATAGTATGAGTTTTTATATATATTTTTATTTTGGTTAGACCCTTCAGGAAATAATGACACCTCATGGGCGTGTCAATAACTATCATATTAAATAATAATATTTTAATTGGGTTTCATGTTTCGTAAAAACACGATATTTCATTTAACATAATATATCAATGAAATTAAATTTATTTAAGAAAAATATTTAATATAATCTCTGGGTGTTACACTATCCAATATATTTAAATATTCATATGATGAAATATTAAATTAATCTATTAAACCTCAGTAATTACACCTAAATTTCAACGTAAAACATTCCTTAAATTGTTAACCATAATGCTCCTCCAAAATATGTTTGGTAAAATTAAAAAAAAATATTATTTGAAAGAGTCACTAAATTTATGATATTAACTTAATTTTACTCCCAAAATAATATTACGTAGCTCTTGACATCATATATCAAACATGTGACTACCTTGACCATATAATCTCTGAAAGAATTCTAATAAACTAAAACACCTTAATTCCTCAATAGAACTATATATTCTTATAAAAAATGACTCTATAGTTATTCATAAAACAAAATCATAACATATATAGTATATTCTATTAGTTAACTTTTTTTAGAAACCCCATCAATGATAACATAAAAACATTTATCATCAAATCCCTAAACAATTTCAAATCCAACAATACTATCCAGTTAAATTAATCAACACCTATAAACTATTTATACTAAATTATAATTATTATCCCATAATCAGAAATATATTAATGGTTATTTATCATTCAATGATGTGTTTTCCAAAAATAGAACTTTGATACTAATGCAGTTTTATAGGTCATCAATGCAATTCAATATATGATATAAAATCATTAAATAAAAAAAATCTGGAACAATCCAAAGATGTTTAATGATTTATATAACCATAATATCCTTAATAATAAAACATTACAATATAATTCTAAATTATTAATACACATAATCTTTAATATTTCCATGTTAAAAATTGGAATAGCAATTGACAACGCATGGTCTGGCAGTTTTACCTTAGATTTCGGCATTGTATTGGAAATTTCCAATGTTCTCCACACATAAAACATTTAACAATAAATGGAACCTCAAGATGTACTTTATTTCCCTCCCCTAAAATCTTCATTTTCACTGGCTATTTTGTGCTCTATTCCCATATATTCCTCACATAAAATAGCATCATGATCCTTTGAGACATTTCAGAAGGTGGTTATTCTTTCATTATCGTCACATAGGAAACCGAATCTTATTTTTACCTTCACCTTCATTAAACTCCACATTGTATAATTTTATTTATTTATCTATGTTATGTTGTTAATAATATACTGAGATATATGGTTCTACAAAATCACATGATTCCACATTATATATCCCATATCATTTGGTCACTCATTAGGATAATCATTATATTGTTTGTCACATCAAGAAATTAAATGATTCATCCAAGTTATAGCCATTAACTAAAACCAAAATATTAGTTTGGGAAATAATAATGAGTAATAAATACATCAGAAAAAATCATTTAAAGGATGTGTTGATAATAACAAGTTCCATTCATCATATGACACCAGAGGTTTAACCTAAGTCATCCAGGGTAATTATCTGTTAAATTTCTTCACAATGGTTCATAATGAAAATATTAATTAACCCATGAACATAATATAGGAGTCTCAAAAGAGGTTTCAATAAATGGCCCTTTCACTATGCACCAGAATGATGTTCAACATATACTCAACCAACACTTTTTAGGGTTATTACCCCTAGATTAACATGTTATAAAACCACATCTGTTAGTGCAATGACCTGATAGAAGTGGAGGTGTACTGCAAGTTGGTGATCATGGTGAATGACTACTAGAAGAACTACGTCAGAAACTGGGTAGTGGATTCCATGTTCATCACAGTGGTGAACAAGAAGATCCTGATTCTTGGATTCACATTTAATAAGGACACAGGGGACATGCGGGAGATGCTGATGATCAATGTCTACAAGGGACTGATGGGGGAAAAAGTAGGACTAACTATATATGACTCATAGTTGATAGATGACTAGATTCAATATGACCAAAACCTAAAGCAATTTAACTGGGACAACCCAATCCACCTGCATATGATGATCTAGTTGAAGGTGAAGTAGATAAGTGTGGTGTGGGACGCATACACAGCGGCAAAGGACACCCATGGGATATGCATCCTAAAGAAGTGGGATGAGTTCCATGAATTGGACTATCAGAGGATCTATGAGAACATACAGAATCCATCATTGTTTTATGGGAGGAACATTACAGAAGTTGGGAAGCAGAGGGAGATGAACTTCACTGTTTACTCTATCAGGATGCCGCTAGAACTATGGCTGAAGGAAATTCTAGTGGTGTTCTGAGCAGACAGAACACCATGAGTGTATACAATTATTATTGATTTTTCTTATTTGCTAATATTTACTATCTGAGGCCCCTCTGCTTGTCAAGATATGCATTGCAAATTTGGAGTTGTGGTGGGGTGGAGCCGGTGTTTGGTGGCATTTTTTTACTGCGTTTCATTATTTATCATAAGTTATTGTTCTATTCTCATTGTTCATCTATTCTTGAAGGAAATATTTCCATACTATTTTTATCTATTATTTTGTTAAGAGGGTTGTCATTCTGATTTTAAAAAAAGTTTATGAGGGTGTGACAATAGATTATAAAAAACATTCTCATTTAATCAAACATCTATAAATATGAATCATGTATTGATGAATCATCAAGAAAAAGTCAGTAAACATAGGAGTGCGTAATCATCATCAAAAAATCATAATGTTGAGAAAATATAATATGAAAAGGACATAAGTTTGTGGCATTCAAATAAGAATATAAAATACTTTGTTATTGAATGTTCACTCCCAAGACTATCATTTTTGAAAAATCCCAGTAATGGAAATGCCTACCCTATCATTTCCAACATTCTATTATAAGTAATTATGATTTAGTTATATATATTATCTCTTTGGATTTATTTAACATCATCTTCTCTTATTAATTTCTCATTTACATTTTCATAACCAAATTAAATGGAGGGCTATTACGAAACCACCCATACTTGGTTTATAAGATAAACACATATCGCGGGTTTATAACAGAACCACCCATTATATAATCTGAATATGTTCATACACATTCCACATGATCATGAAAACATTTATCATTACATAAAATATTCACCCATAGAAGGAAAATAGGTTTCATAAATATTTATTTACCAAAAACATAAACCATCATGACAAAGAATAAGGATAACAAAATTTGATCATGTCTCTAGTAACACATACGAATCATCAAAATATTTTTTCATAGATGTAAAACAAATTTAAAATATAATTGGATGATTTAATGAGGGAAATTAAATTGTTATTTTGATATCACTAATTGAAATTATAATAACCTCCAAAATTGTAATAGAAAAAAATTATTCGAAAATAACCATGGAATAAAATAATGTAAGCATTATGGAAATGATTATTCATGATGCTGGGAAATCTATTCAAGTAGTTTACATTAAAAAAATTTCCTCTCACATTTTAAGTAAAAATTCATAAGTTCCTCATTTGTAAAAAGAAAGTAATATTTTATTGAAATAAATTTTCAAAATTTTGAAATGGGTAAAAATGTTTTTAATAAATTCTTTTATTATTGTAGGAAAATTCATGGATAATTTCTAAAGAAAATATGGACATTGAAGAAATTATTCCCAACTGAAGAGAGATATTATATTATATTTCCATAAAAGAATTCATTTGGTCTATTGAGTTCATAATGAGAGAAAAATTAATGAAAAATTATAATTTCTAGAAATAACCAGATGATAATAAAATAGTATTGGTAGATATAGATCATGTAATTTCATCATCATAAATTATGAATAAATAGTAATGGTGAAAAGGAGATTGAGTCACAAAATCATTACTAATTTGGTAACATTATAATCCTAAATCCCATGTAATAAATAATATCCAATGAAATATTAAATAACATAATAATAGTGATGTACAAGATACAAAATAATGATAGGGTAGTTGATACACCATTCAAAATACCAACAAAGACTGTTTATAAGTAGAAGCTTATATCCATGTATTAAAAAGAAAGAAAAAGTGTTAACATACAAAAAGGATGGATATGAAAACAAGCCCACATCCAATAGAAACAAAATTAAATACAAAAATACAATAACTCATTCCCATACCCAGACTCATATTCAGTTTCCCTTTCAGATTGAGAGGTACCTAGATCAAAGATCTTTAGAATATCATTATTATCTCACATTGATTCCTTAAATGAGTATCTAGTAGTCATAGTCCTGGAAATTCTGGAATAATCCCTTTTATTCATTCTCTTTGGGGGAGAAGATGAAATTACTTTACTATCAACTTTTCCATTTGTGATAATTTCCTTAAAGGAGACTTTACCACCACTTGATACTTCAAAGGGGCTACAGTCTCCCACCCTTTCATCATCAGAAGCGTCTTCCTATTTATCAATAATTGAAGAGGTTTTGTATTGTTATTGGAGATTCTCCTGAAGATTGTTTCTATGTGAACTAGAAATGAAATCTCCATCAGTTAGATTCAACTCTGACCTATCATTACCACACTTTTTTACAAAGCCTTCCCCCATAAATTTGGGTTGTGTGTTGGTGTCCTCCTAAACAAGACCATCAAAACCATCCTCATCCATTACAAAATTTTTAGAATGAGAAAGTCAACCATATCTCCTATCGATATAAACACACTGAGTAGCTCTATCCTATCTAATTTTAACACAATCAACCTTGGTTTCCCTCCAATTAGGTTTATTAGAATAATCATTAACAACTTTCTCACTGCAGGCTAAAGGAAATTCAAGATCATGTCTCAACCTTCTAAATATATCACTATTTTTTGGATCAGTTGGAAGATCCTTTTCATGATTTTTCATTTGTTGAAAAGCTTCACGTGAATACACATGATTAGTATCTGGACAAGTAGTGCTAGAAGGAATAACCAACTCGTATCCCTTAGTTGTATCTTTTCATGCACATTCAGGGTAAACTGCAGACCATCTATATTTTTAGTTTCATTCTATGTAGGATGATCCAAAAAAATTCCTCTTCATCCCTCATACTCCACTTTCTATACAAAATATAAATCCATACCCACCTACATCGCATTACTCACATTCATAACTCCACAAAGATAGTGGGAGGCCAATTGACCCAAACTACTACACAATGAGAAGTAATCAACCTAGGAATAAAGGACAACAACATTCATACATATAAACTATTCTCCAACCGTAACCCAAAATAAATTATTTTTTTAGTATATAAAATATTCAAAAATTGATTTTTTTTCATAAAATTAAAACATATCTCAATGAAGGGAAATTGATATGGTGCCCTATCCATATACTAGTCTACATTTATATGTTACTAAACATAATATATATTAAATTTTGATTTATGATAAATCTATTTTATTTTCATATTAATACATAAAAAATAATATACAATCCACTTATATCATTTCAAATCCTATATATTAACAAGTCTCTATTAAAGTCATCGTTTTATGGTTAAATTTCATTGTTTTTTATGTTTTTTTAGTTCAATAGTTATATTCCTTAAACTTTGAAAACTTTTCCTCCATATACATAATTTCAATCATGATATAATTATCATATATAAGCATTATAAATGTATTTATAACCAATCATATTTTTTGGTAATAAAAAATTAATTACATCATTTCATATGGATATTAATCCATACATATGATCTAGTGATGTTTCCACTTTTTATGGATAGATAAAAAAGAAATTTAAATTATAAATGAACTTTTTAGAATCATTATTATAACATAATTAAATTTTTTTTATTAAATATATCCTTCATAAAATCCATATAATGTAGTAATGATAAAAAATCACATCTCTTTATAGAGGTGGTAATCAATATGTACACACAAGAGACGTTCTCGTTAACTGATGGATCAAATGATACAAAGTGGGATAATATATTATAATTCTAGATTAAATATAATTTTATTACTATAGAGACCCATTATAAACATAAATGGATATTATATCATTTATGATTAATATTCATCACATTATAGAAGCACATGTCTGAGGTCTATAATAGTTTTGTATATTTGGAAACATGGAACACAATATTGTAACATGGTAAAATATCTTCAATGTTTCCCACAAATATTTTACCCTTTATTACATCTATTTAAAAAAAATCTTTAAAACCTGGGTGATGTTAACATAAGAATGGGTGACATTAGATTATCAATAAGGGTAAATAAAAGAGATAAATATGAATAACTTGAGTATAAGGGTATGAGAAAAACTGAATAACATTTGAATATCACACAATACATATCAGATATAATATACATGATTCATGGCATAAATATTGGTAGTTCATAATATGTGAATCATATGGGAATCAAGATCATTATCTGTGGATTAATAACATTTAAAAAAGACATGAATTTTATTTAATACACATTATCATATAAAATCATTCCCTATAACTCAAGACTTATTCCCAAAATATCTTAGGGAACTTCATGTGGGGCTACACCTACTAGGTGGGACACACCACCATCCCAAGTATTATCCCTTTACTTATACTGTAATGGGTTCACTCTCCAATCCATCTTTGTAGTAAATGTTCACTCACAAGATCATCTTAGTAGTCAAGGTTCACTCCCAAGACGGAAATGTCTATTACTGAACTGAGAACACTACCTACCCCACCAATGTCTATTTCAATAGATATAACTCATTACCCAATTAATTTCAGAGAGAGATATAGGTCCCAACTATTCCAAAATGAATTAAAAAAATATGTATTCAACAATATAATAAGACATTCATCATATCTTGACCAATAACAATGGATGTGTTTCATAAACAACATATCGTAACACATAAAATTAAATGTGTATCATATAAATTTCATCATATCATATATTTTGGAAAATATATAGGTATCATAATCATATAATAACCCATGAAAGGTTTCCATTTTCAAAATTTTTTTATCATGGTATAACTTGTGAAAAATAAATGAGTTTTATAAATAGCTTTTTGTATTATTCAAAATACATTTAATTAAATAATAAGAATGGTATCCTTATATTATACCACAAGTAAGTTTTAAACTATATCAAAGGATATCATCTTAAATGGATAATGTTTTTGAAAAAGCACATGAATTATTTATTAATGGAAATATCCTTTATATGAAAATCAATTTTTAAAACATAAAATATTTTCAAAATCCAATTCATCAAAAACCACATTTATAAGTAATGAATTTAGAATTAAAATTCAAATAAAACATTTCTTTTGGAAATTATCATTTTCCTTTTAAAAATTCTTTTTAGTTCATAAAACATTTTCATGGAATTCTTATTTGAAAATAAATTTCAAAACATATAAAAGAAGATTTGAAAACATTGAAATAATTTTATTTTAAAATAATATTTTGAAAACATACAATGTAATCATTTAAAATCCTTTAAAATATTATTTTAAACATAAAACATTTTTTAAAACATCTTTCATCGAAAATATATTTGAAAACATATAAAGTAATATTTGAAAATCATTTCAAATATTTCTTGAATATAAAAATTTTTATAAAACCAATTTCTTTGAAACCCACAAAAAAATAAATTTCTATAATATTAGGGAAAAAATTATTACAAAAGTAAATCATGAACACATTAAAAGAAAACATAATATAAATTTTGGTCATGATGGTGGGTAATTATCTACATGTCAAACATTCCTTTTTCATTGTAAAATAGTTAGAATAGTTCCATTATTTTAAAATAAAAAATAATATTTCATTCAAAACCATTTATTAAATTGGTAAAGCTTGGGAAAAATGAATTTAAGATTAATGAAAATATTAAAACACTTTTAAAACATTTTTAGATAACATAGTTTTTGAATAAAACTGATTTCCGACCAAAGAGAGAAATATGTTTTGGTTATCTTAAAAAAATCATAATCATTTTATATACCAAATTTTTGAGAAAATGGTACCATTACATGATATTTTTAAAGAGGTGAGGAGGTGAGTTCCCTTTTTATATTGTAGGAGGAGTGCAATTCTTGTTAATATAAAATGGTAAACACGATTGAGAGTAATCTCCTACATCATGTGCTGCAAATAAAAGGAAATTTTGCATAAAAGGGATTATAGGGTCAAAATATGGATATAAAATTTCATTGGGACATGTTTCCAGTTTATTTGTCCCCTTAAGATATTGTTTAACCACTAAGTAAACTCATTTCACCTATGTCACTATAATAAAATTAAATTGTTTTTACTAATATTTTTTGGTCAAAGACAATGTTTACCTTACTAAAAATTTTAAATTAGTATCATTCAAAATATTTACTACATTTTTCAAAATTTCAATAAAAGGAGTGGAAGAAATTAATTTAATATTAATCTGACATACGTGATGGGAATGCGATGTTTTAAATTAGAAAAGATCAAAAGTATGAAATTTTTTATATCTAATTTCACTATGAAAATTATTAAAATGAAATAAATTGGATTTAATATTGTATAATCGAACTAATTATACCTGAAATAAAATTTAAAATTTAAATAAGCCATATAAAATAATTAGATAACAAAGAAGTTTTGAAATAAAATTTAGTGATTTTCATTATTCATCAAAAAATAAATGTTTTCAGAAAAACAAAAAAAAATTCATGCAAAGCATATTTTGATATTCCTATTTATCAAATGATTTTTATCTGGTCAATTAAAAATTATAAAAGTTTAAATTAATATATTTAACATATGTTCACTATTAAAAGGTAGTAAAATTACCTTTTTGGAAAATACAAATTTTAATTCATAGAATTGGATTTATACTTATCTTATAAAAATAAAATCTATTGGATAATACACAAAATAATTTATTGAATTTATAATATATTTTTTTTATTAAAACCATTAATCAAAAGTTTTCTGTTTCATTTGTTGAGATAAAATTGTGTAATTATATAGAGATTTATTTTTCTTAAAAAGGAATTTATTTATTTTCAAATAGTTATTACATTTAATTTTAACTAATTGAAAATAAATAAATTCCTTTTATTTGTATGTGTAAAAAATATTTTCAAAATATAGTTAATCTTTTTTGTCAATTCCACTCTAAAGGCTATATGTTACCTATAATAATATTTTAATAACAATATTAATAGTATAATGTTGTTTTGTAAAACATGGTCTTGTATGTAACACAAGCTATCAAAGGAACTTGACATTCTGTGTAACACAAGCCAAACATAGTGTTTTGTTCATTGAAAGATAATGTACGTGATTCATTTTGTGAAATCATAACTTTGTATTGGGTGAAATTCTATCGAACTATAGAGCTTTCATATAACAACAATATATATTCAGTGTTGTCTGAAATGAATAATAATAAAAAGAATAAATTAATTTGAAATATAATTAAAAAAATATCAAGGTGTTACATTCAAAAACATTAATATGAATTTCTCCTTTAAGATTATTATAGATTATGATAGATTTAATACTTGAATTTTTCTTTCATGGAAACCCACATCATAATAAGGAATACTAAAATATTCTTTAAGAAGTGAATATTTGAACAATAACAATTACAACAATTAATACATAACTAGGTTTCTACATAGGAGAAAATTTTTTTGGATCGGATATTTTTCATGGGAGAAAATCATAAATAATTATAAAGAGTGATAAATATCATTGATCACTAGAAATTTAATGATTAATGGAACCTTAAAGGCCTCATAACCATAAATTTGTGATGATTTATAAGACCATTGGTTCAATAAAAATTATGTTATTAAGAAAAATATTTTTTAATATCCTTTTTCTAGAGTTTAAGAATTTATCTAATTTTTAATAATATAATGAAGAATACGTAATTTTTTTTTCTTCTTTTCATCTAAACAATATCACCCTTTAGTTGTGTCTTGCTCGCTTTTCACTTCAACTATTTCTCTATGAAATGAAGGTGATTTTTTCATTTCTGATGTACTAAAAATCATGAAGAAGAATGATAAGTAATTCTATTTATCTTAAGTTAACATCATAGAAAAACTATTAGCATAGGATATCCAACATGGATTAATCCTCAGATGGTGTGTTAATAAATTAATCACACAAACATAATCTTAATACTAAATTATACATTCAACACAAAGTTATACTTATAAAACATTGGAAATATTAGAATAGAAAACATTAGAAACAATGTCAGTAATTTTTTCAAAATCAGTTTATCATATATCCCCCATATAACATAATTTATCTCATGGTTTTCCCATACCAATCATGTGAGTATCTTCATCATGAATTCTAATTAAATATGGTAATAAACTAAATTGACATAAATATTTTTTGAAAACACACATGATTCTCCATTAATTACATTAAACAAATATTACTAGACATATCTCTTAAATAGAAAATTGACAAAAACTCCATCCATGATAACATAAACCACTTTGTTGACAAATTCTAAACCAGTTCCTAGGAAATGAGTAGCTTCTATTTTACATAATCATATCCAATATATATTTAGTGAAACATCATTATCTAAACATATGTAACATATTATGGGTTATATTTCCCCAAATCATGTGTTTTACATAATTATCACCTTTCCATTAAATCACTTTCCAAGTCCACTAAAACCAGTAAACATATTCTTGTATGTTGTTTGTGAAGAACATAATCTTAAAAATCCTTATGTAATTCACCATTAATAATTCATGTATCAAAAAACCAAAATACTTCTATCATTACACATAAATTATTTTCGTATAATATGTCCTATGGTTTCGTAGACAGACATTATTATGTTAATGAATTTAGATGGGTAATGACCATTATCTATAAAGATAATACATTTAACTACTCAATAATTTTTCATTCTATTAATATTTATCACACAAATAACATCTTCTTCTTCATTTGATATATTCTTTAAGGAGTTTCTTCCAGAATTTATTTCATCTAGGAAGAAGAGTCTTCCTTCCTCTATGTTTTTTACCACATGAACATTCATAAAATTCAATGTTTCTATTCTTCACTATTTTTAGAATATCACTAGATTTCTTGTTCTTAATTATATAAAATGATATTTTATTAGGAATAATCATAACATCATTTACCACTGTCAGCATCCCATTTGGATATTGATCGGTAAATCTTCTGTAACATTCAATGTTAACCTATTTCCTTCAATTAATTTTCATTGACTAAAACAAGAAATAAGTGAGTGAGAAACACTTATTACAGTAGATAAACTTATAATTATAAAAAATCATTTAGTATGACTAATTCATGGAACCTACTTCTTTAATCCATAACACCTTAGTTTTATCCTCAATTATTAATAGTCATATTTTATGTAAATCCTTCATGATGGTTTAAAAATAGTTTTTGAATTCCAAAAGCATATCCCCTAAGAGTGTTAAACTAGGAGTATATCAAGCCTCATTGTCACATAGTAATTCCTGATCTAGTCATTCTCAATATAGTTTTTTCATGGTTTGTACCCCTTTGTACATCTATGACAGAGACTCATCCACTTATATTATCCAGAAATGGATTTATATCAATAAAATTATCACTCTATCCATTAAAAATATTCCAGTATATTTTCCTATTTTTTAACTTATACATAGAATTATCCTTAGATACATCCATTGATATGCCCCTAGAAATATTCCTAGGTATCACACTAACATTTTCTCATACCAGTTTCAAAAGGTTGACTAAAGCTTTCCATCGATACCAACTACACTGAAACAAGACTATCATACATGGATATTACATCATTTTATATGAATGGTCAGAATATTACAAAAGTAAATGACCAAGGACCATAATAGTTTTATGTCATTAGTAACCAGGAACACATATTCTAACATGGTGAATGATATTCAATGTTTTCCACCAATATCATTCCCGTTAGTAATTATACTTTGAACCTTTATTTATAACTCGATAAAGTAAACATAAGATAATGTGAGACTAGATGTTTAGTAAGGGTAAATAAAAGATTTATTTGTTCATAATAGGAGCATAAGTGTATGAAAACATGAGAATAACATTTTAAGATCATACCCTTCATTTCAGAGATCATATACATGTGTTATTGAATAAATATTGGTAGTTAATAAGGAAATAATCACGAGGTATTCGAGAGTAAAATCCATGAGATCTTAATATAGGAATTATACATGGAATTTGTGGCATACATGTATTTATATAAAATAATTCCCTATAATTAAATTCTTATTGGTAAAACCTATCAGGCATATCATGGGGTATACACCTACAAGGTGGGACACACCACCCTCCCCAGTCACATCCATTTCCATTTAGTAGAATCATTTATCTTCCCAAACCATCTTAGTAGTAAAGGATTACTACAAAGACCATCATAGTAGTCAAGGTTCACTCTAAAGACCATCTTAGCTGAAAAATTCCTTTACTGAACTGAGTTCACTCCCCATTATTTCTATTTTTAGCACATCGCATATATTTCTTTACCAAATTCAATAGAGGGAGACATATGTCCCCCATCCACATAATGAAATCATACATATGTGTTCCCAAAGATAGTAAAAAATCCATCATTTCATGATAAAAAAATATATGGGTTTCAATAATATCATACCCTAACATAAGATATGAAATGGGTATCATAAACAGTTCATCATGTCATATCCTATGGAAAAGATACATATTTCATAATCAAATTATAACCCATGGAAGGAAGTGGGTATCATAATATTTTTTTATCATTCAATAACTTTGGGAGAAGAAACAAGTATCATAAATAACTTTTCATATTAATAATAAATGATTAAAATAAATAATAAGAATGGTATCCTTGGATAATATCCTTATAATGTCATAAAATATATCAAAAAAGATCATCCTAAATTTATGAGAATTTTGAAACATCACTTAGAGAATTTCGTAAGGTGAATAATCTTATTTAGAAATAAATTATTAAATCTTAAAACATATTCAAAATAATTTTCATTGAAACCTACATTGAAAACATATGAATTAATCATTAAAACTCACTTAAAAAATTTCTTGATGAAAATATTATTTCTTCTTAAAAAAAATTTAAAATGATAAAATATTTTGAAAATCATTTTCTATGAAAATATCTTAGAAAACAAATAAAATAATCTTTAAAATCATTGAAATAGTTTTCCTTGTAAACCATTTTTGATAAAATATAAAGGAATCTTGGAAAATATTTTTTTAAAATTAAAACATTTTTCAAGTGCTATTTGGAAAATTTATCTGAAAACATATTAGATAAGCTTCTAAAATCACTTAAGACACTTCATAAACATAAATCATTTTTGAAAACCATTTTTAGATAACTTTTTTAAAAACATTGAATGTCCATAATGTTACAATTTTTTTTACATAAATGTAAACATGTAAACATACAGTAGAAGATTCAATGCAATTTTGGTCATGTCGTAGGGTAAGTCCTCACATGCTGAACATTCCTTTTCACTACATTTTTTTTTAGAAAATTACCTTGATTAAAAATTGACCTGGAGATTCATTCTGATTGTTTTTGTAAAAATGTAAAACATGGGTAAAAATGTCATTAAAAATCATAGGATAACACTAAGTTTTTTTTTATTTTTCTAGAAAATAGGCTTTTTTTAATAAAAATGAATTCTGAATGAAGAGATAAATAAGGTCCAGTTTTCATAAAAACAGTTTCTTTGTTATCTTAGGTTCCAAATAGTGGAATAAATTATAACACTAAATAAGGATATGTCACACCAGGAATCCTGAAATAATTTTTTTATTATTTTATTTGGTTTTCCAATTTTTCTTCAAGGTGCATGTCGAACCCTATTGACATTTTTCCTTTTGCTGAAAAGTGAGTGTTTGAGGCGTCACAGGTACTGACACTCAGGAAGGGCATGGATAATGCCATGTGGTTTCTCAGGGTCACCGTGCAGCTAGCCCGATGTTCACAAAAATATTATTTTCAATTAATTAATTATTGAGGATAATAATAGAGTGAATGCAAAATAAAATAAGAATAAAAAAGCGAATTAAGAGTTGTTTAAATAATAATAATTACAATAATATTGTTTTAGAATATTATTATTATAGTTAATGTCAATATTTTAATTAAGTTATTATTATTATTAATAAAATTATTAATATTGTTAATATTTTTTTTAATATATGATTATTGTAAGTATTATTGTAATTTTATTAGATTTTTTAGGGAATTTCATTTCTCTTTTATTCTTTTTTTCACTCTTCTTCCCTTCATCCCCCCTCCCATTGTTCACTACAGCCCCTCCCCCTGTATCCCTGCCTCACATCGCCCTTATCCACTCCTACACATGTCACATATCCCTACTCTCTTGGCTGCTCCCATGGCCAACACTCTGTCTCCATTCTGGTCATCCCTTATGCCACCTTCTCCCTCTAGGCTAGTTAGCCTCACACTACCCACCTTTTTGTCAATGATTATTCTGGAAACAACAACCACAATCGCCAACCCCTCTTCTGATGCCCCCGGTAAGTCCCTCTTCCTCCTTTCATACGGTTTTGACTCTCACCTTTGGGATTAGGGATTCCAGTAGGTATGGGGTCTGAATTTAGGGTTCAAATATTGGGTATTTGGGTTCAACACTCTTGATTAGGGTGTCTTCTTCCCGCATCATGGTGCTAATGTGGTGCAGATATGTTTTTACCTTATTTTTTGGAAGTTTCACCATGTGAGGGAGGTGTTTCCGTACCCTAACATCATTAGATTAATTTAATGTGTTTGTTTGTATGTGTTATTTGGTTTGATTATAGGTTACTAATGTTGTTTTTGAAATATTTTGATGTACAATTGATTTTGAAATGGTTTTTTAATGTGAAATTGGTTTATTATTGAAGTGAAACCTTGTGGGGTGCATTTGAAATGTTTTATAAATCGAGTAATTGTTTATTTAAGCTATTTTTGGAATGTGAATAATGGATGGAAATGGTTTTTTTGTGCTTTTGGTTTTAATGTGGCTTTTTTATATGAAATCAAACGTTTTTTTGTATAAAATTTGTTTCGATAATTTGAAGTGTTTTGTAAAATATTTAATTGGATTTATTAAATTAAACATGTAGTATGTGGTAACTGCTTTATGGTTTCGAGTCGCGGGGTTGAAGCCGACTCGCCTGCTTGTTCATAGGTAAGTATATATATATGTGGGTTCCCCTGTTACATGTATACTCATCCATGGAAGTGAATATACATGTATGGATATAGGTGTTCCCATATATATATATATATATATATATATATATATATATGAAAATGAATATATAGGTGAGTGGCGACTAGTATATGCATATAAGCATATATGTAAGGATCCCCTTGCACAGGTTCACAGAAATGTGGGTATGTACATAGGGGCTAGGTGTCCTTATATGTATGTGAATGTCCTTATGATTAGTGGGGGAGTGTAATATCTTAGTTATAAAGTTCCACGGTCCAGATGTTCGGTTTGGTTCTACCATTATGTAGGTTCCCTATGCCTTGTTCTTTAATTAAAATTTCCATTTTTCTTGGTGTTCTTTTAAAAGTATGTCCCATTAATTTATAAGAAATGAAAATGCAATGTATATAAATATTTATATATATATAAACGGATGTGGATCTTGAAATGAATCTTCTTAGATGTTTTGAATGTGAAATGGGTAATTCTAAAGACATGTGGCCTTTCAGTCAATTTTATAATAATAGGGTAATGAAATTCTTGATTTTCCAAATAAATTTCAAAGTGATTTCCAAAATGGGGTTTGGTGTGAACATGATATTAAAGGGTTATTTTACCTCATTAAAAGTATGGGTTCATTGTATGCGTGGTTTTAATATTATTTTAAATATACTATACCTTGATTGTTTAGTTAAACTTTCAAATGGGGTTGGAAACTAGAATGTGTTAGGAGATTATGTTTTCTAAAATGAAAAGTACTCATTTTTTGATTTTTTTTAAATAACCTCTTTATGGGTGAGAGGTATCCACAACAACATTATACCCCCCAAAATCCTTACACCAAATGTGGGATCTTAATTCAAAAGATCAAAATGAAAATTCAAAAACAAAACCGCCACAGGACCCGAGGAGACCTTGATTCACGAGAACCACAACTGTCAATCACACCGCCCACCATCAATTTGTTCACTGTATTCATCAACACTATATAACTTCAAGAAATAATGGGTGTACTCATTATAGATAATTAATCCCATTTGTAACTTTAATAATGGTTTGTGAAAAACAAATACAACCCCTCTTGAGTCATGCCCCCTTTTTTGCAAAATGATGTGTATGTTGAATGTTTAGATTGTGATACATGCTAAGTAAAGAGGACTGTGTATTTTGTGTGACAGAAAAGGGGGGATGTGCTCGAGGAGGGAGATCAGTGGTGAGATGGTGAGTGTGTTTATGAATAAATATAATGATATGTTCATGTGTGTTTTCTTGATAAAACTCCCCACCTCATGAAATAGAGAACATGAGAAAACCTATGTATCTAGGTGTGCGGACTAGGAATAGTACACTATATGATACAAAAGTGGTTTGTACTATTTCATCTAGAATGATTGATGCTAAAACACTAAATACATAAAATAATGATTGGAGGCCACTTGGTTATGGGTGTGCTATATACTAGTGGCTCGTGCATGAGAACGTATATCATTGTGGTTCATCTGAAAAGTTTACATTGAGGTATGAGGATCCTAGGTCCCCAACTAACACTTACTACTTAGGGATTTCCCATTGTTCTTTTGATATATTTTCAATTTAGTTGTTTCATGCTTGTTCTCTCTTTTTTGAAAACCATATTTTTATCCTAAATTGGTCTCCTTTCATTTTGAAATTTTAATGCATGCTTGGAACCAATTTCGAAAATGAAGTGAATGAAAAATTATTTTCTTGAAAATGAAAGCTCGTTACCTAAATTGGAAAAGAATGAAAAAAATTATTTTGTTATATATTATTTTCAAACTAGCATGTTTTGTGTATCTTTTTAAAGGTAAGGACATAGGGAGTTGTTTTACCCTGCATTCCAAATGAGCATCTCAGTTATCATTCCTACTTTATCATTTCAGTTTCAGGGTCTTGTTTTGTATCACTCTTGCAGTGAGTGTAGTTTGTGTTCCCTAGTGACACATGAGGTAACCCATGGTATGTATCATTACTTAGCTTATTCCTATTTCTTCTCCCAATTGTATCAGTTCATCTTATTTTATTTATTCAATTTATGTTTATTTATCTATATTTTGTTAAGTTCCAAATCATTCCCAACTGGTTTATAATGACACCCGTCACTAGTTTCTAACCCGTGGGGATCGGGAATTCCCCTTAGTCCTTGTCGCGAACTAGGTTGGGCCCCGAGTTGGATTGAGTCCCAGTTTTTCTTGTGAAAAAACGGTATCAGAGAGAGGATATCTCTTTTGGGTCTTGTTTCTATAAAAAGTTTCATGGTAGACCAGAGCTAGGATTTTCAGGACTCCATTTTCTGGTTACAAGTAAGGTGCCTGGCCAGTACTCCTCTTAGTGGGACTTGGGATTCCAGTGGATGTTGGGTTCTAGTTGAGTACTTGGGTTCTTGTGCTCTAGTGATGCTTGAGGAAATGAAAAGAGAGGTGGGTCAATAGTCTCTGTGATCTCTTAGGTCCTAGAAAGACATGTTGTGTTAGAGACATTGACCTAGAAAACTCTCCGAGACAATGGTGTGATTAGAGAATGGCCAAAAACCATACATCCAAGACACCCACCAACACCAATTTTACCTATTTTATTGTCTTGTGTCTTCAAGTGTTCTAAAAATAATAATTTGAAAACATTGGTCTGAATATTTAATAATATAGACTTAAAAAAGGAGTTGATTTTATTTTCAAAAGGATTGAAGATGGATTGTAAAAATATGGAGTTTGATGCAAAACCATGAGTGTTTTAAAGTGAAATGGAATGTTTTGAAGTTGACGTGTATGGTTTGAAAATGAATTTTTTTGAATGATTGGTGTTTTTTTTTGGAAAAGTTATAAAGGATTCAAAATGGGTTTTATTCAAAGTTTCGATGCCGTCCCAATGTTGTTTTTGTAAAATTGGAATCTGGGTTTTGATTTGTGGCTAGTGGTTTATAAAAGGGGGAAATTGGTGAATTTTTGAAATGAAATGGTTTTTTGAGCCTTAGAATTCACATAGGTGACAAAATCCATGGGATATGTGAGGGAAAAATGGATGAGTGCATGGGATGGAATAGGAGCATGCATGTGGGAGATCCATGAGGTACCATAGCAAATGTGCAACCCACCAATTCAGTTTTATTCTCAAAAGTGCTTCTGAAGAGAAATGTGTGGTATGTCTTTTGTATTTGTGGAAATGTTGTCATGGGATATTTTTGGTTTTAAAGCCTTTATTATATGATTGATGTTCCATTTTTTGTTTTGTTGGTAAGTTGATTTGAGGAGTTGGTTAGTGGTATTCTTCGAGGAGTGTTTTCATAGGCAACTGCAGTGGGTTCCCTGTAAATATAGTGTTATATCATGGTATGTTTGTTATATGGACCAAATTGATTAGGTTCGTAGTTTTTCTTCTAGGCTAGTGTATGCCCCCATAAGGAGTTAGCACATGATTTATGTGTGGTTAGAGGTGATTTTTTGTTGGTTGGACCTCGAGTTGATCAATGTAAGGCCATCCATTTTTAGTGTTTATGTTGTGTTTATCCATTTTTTCCTTTTCGGTTAAGAAGATCCTATCATAGAAGGAGAGAATATGCATGAGGGGTTGAATGAAAATTGTTTTCCTTGGTGCAGACTCTTGTTTTAAAGGGACATTGGGTATTTTTTTTGGTTTTTCTAATGAAAGGATTTGTGTTAGGACACTAATGTGGAAGACCTAGTCACCTGAGCTTCTTATGTCCATTCGCAAGAATCATTTCCCATTTGAGACTCGATTTAAAGTCCCTTTATAGGTAATGTTTCTCTCCACAGCAGTGGTCATGTTTGGGGATGTTTTGTGGTGTCCGTTTCTCGTTTGGATGCAAGGGTGAAGGTTGTGAATCTTTCCAAGATCCTCTATCTTGACATATGGTTATTTTTTATCAATAAATTTTGAATTTCTCCATTTTAGAGAGAGGTATCATCTATGGGTAATTCCTCATGATTTTTTTGATCTAGAGAAACAAGGGTGATGTGCATGCACAATCTAACCGTCATTTTCATGAATGTGTTGTGTGGGAGTATGTTAATGTCAGAGTGTGTTGTGTTTGTTGGTGTTATCTCTATTGAATTTTGGTTTCTTAAGGTACCGAGAAAAGATGTTTTTTGGGTGTTTTAGTGCATGACTACGAGATAGGAGATGCTTCAACCAATAGAGCTCTAGCCATAGGTATTGGATTGAAGCTGGAACGTAGTCAAGGGAAACCCAAGTTCGTGAAAGGCCTTGGTATACTTGTTGTCTTTAGTGTGGAAGATAAGAATAGTTTAAACCTCCGGTGTTCTATATTGGTTTTGGATGTTCTTGTTTGGTGGAGAGTGGTGGGAGGACCCCATTCCAACGTTGTATCCAACTTAAACATAAATGTTATCCCTTGGGTATGGGGTGAGCTTTTCATTTTTTTTCCTAGAAACCAAATGGGTGTGTCTCTTCAAGGGCATGACCCTACTTAACGACCCTTATGGGGTCTATTTGGGTAAATCAGGGAAAAATATATTTTTTGATTATGTGGGGATGTGAAGTTGTTGGTTGTCTTCATCTATGGTTTTTATGCCCTGACAGTTGTGTCATTCCCTCCTTACCCATTGTGGTGGGGTGTTTGGTTAGTGCTGAGAAGTTTATGAGTTTTATTTTCTCTAAAATGAGTCATTTTTAGCCCATATTTGATAGTGATGAGTCTATTCGGGCCTACCGATATTAGTTTTCCCAGTCTCATCTCGGGTGTTGCTTGGTTTCTAATGGTGGGGAGTCCATTCAGGCCTCCCCATGTCAGTCGTTTGGTTCTATTTCTAGAGGTGGTTTAGTGGTAGGTTATGGGAGTGTGTATTGGGTGTGGTTTAGTCTTTTTTGTCATTTTAGACAAGTGATGTGGTTTTTGTTTTGTAGTGCTTAAGGTGTTTTGATTTTAGAGGTTGGATTCTGTGGGTGTAAAAGTTCCTTTCTTTAATCGATTAAGTGAAGGCGTTTTATCTTTTGGGTGTGGGTGAAACTTGGTGGAAAGTCCCTTTTTAGGGTTAATTGGGTTTATCTTGTAAGTCCATCTCTCTCTCTCTGAGTGTAGTGGCCTGGCCTCTTAGTGCTCTTCTTTTGTTGGGAACCTCATTGACCAATGAAGCGGTATCGTTTTGATTTTGGTCTAGGTGTCATTGTGTCTTTCTAAGAGAGGAAAGCTATATGGTGGGGAAAATATTTACACATGGACATCTGAAATAATTTAAATTTAATTTTTTTTATTTTATCTAGTTTTTTAATTTTTCGTGAAGGAATGGGATAAGCCCAATTGAAAACTTTTCTTTTTGCAAAGAAGTGAGTATTTCAGGCATGACAATGACCAGTGCTGGGGTAAGGCACGGTCAATGCTATGTGGCTTTGATGGGTCACTGTGCTGCCTGCTTAGTGTTCACTAGAATATTATTATTAATTAATTAATTAATAAGGTGAATAATAGAGTTAATGTGAAATAAAATAAGATTAATAAATTTAACTAAGAGTTTTTTTAATATTATTAATAATGATAATATTGTTTAAGAATATTATTATTATCAATATTAATGTCAATATTTTTATTAGGTTACTACTGTTATTATTATTATTTCAATTAATATTATTAATATTGTTAATATTTTATTGAGATATGATTATTATTATTAGTATAGTAGTTTTATTAGAGTTTTTATGGAATATCAAATTTCTTTTATTCTTTTGTTCACTCTTCCTCCCTTCCATCCCCTCCCTTCATCATTTTGCATCCCCTCCCCTGTAACCCAACTTCGCGTCACCCCCCATTCCCTACTACCCATGATTCAAAACCATAACCTCTTGGATACTCCCATGGGTGATGCCTTGTCTCCCTTATGACTAGGCATCACGCCATCACCTCCCTCCCAGCCAGCTAGCCTCACGCCGCCCTCCTCGCTGACATCGCCTCTTCTAGTAACCGCAATATCGGCTGCCAATCGCTCTTCTGACGCCCCTAGTAAGTCCATCTTCTTCCTTTCCTGGGGTTTTGACTAGCCTCTTTGGGCATAGGGTGTCCAATGAGTTGGGGGGGGGGGTCTATTTTTACGGTTCTAATATTGGTTTTTTGGTTCAATCCTCTTAATTAGGGTAGATTCTTCCCTCCCTATAGTGAAAATGTGGTGTAAATGTTGTGAAAATATGTTTTTACCTCATTTTATAGAAGTTTCACCAATTGAGGTAGGTGGTTTCGTACCCTAACATCATTAGATGAATTTAATGTGTTTCTCGTAGTGTATGGATGTGGTATTCGGTTTGATTATGCGGTGTGAATGCTATATTTGAAAGTTTGGATGTGAAATTGATTTTAAAATGGTTTTTACATGTGAAATTTGTGTATTATTGAAATGAGTCATTTTGTGATGCATTTAAAATGGTTTATAATTTGAGTAATTTTTTATTTAATATATGTTAGGAATTTGAATCGTAGTTGGAAATATTTGTACTATGCATTTGGGTTTAATCTGGGGTTTTTATATGAAATTAGGTGTGTTTTGGTGTAAATTATTCTTAGCTAATTTGAAGTGTTTTATGAATTGTTTAATTGTATTTATTTAATTATATGTGTAGTGTGTTGTCCCTGATTTATGGTTTTGAGTCACCAAGTATAAGGATAATCACCTATGTGTGCATAGGTAAGTATATATATATGTATATATATATATATATATATATCTGTGGGTTCCCCCTTACATGTATAGTCATCCATGTCCGTGAATATACCTTTATGGGGCTATGTGTTCCCATGTATATATATATATATGAAAATTCATATGTAGGTGAGTAGAGACTAGTATATGCATATAAGCATATATGTAAGGATCTCCTTACACACATCCATGGCAATATGGGTGTGTGTATAGGGGATATGTGTCCTTATATGTATGTGAAAGTATATATGCTTAGTGGGGGAGCAGAAGCTCGTAGTTAGAAATCACCAAGGGCTAGATGTTCAGTTTGGTTCCACCTCGAGGTAGGTTACCTATTCCTTGATCATTAATTAGAATTTCAATTTTTTCATGGTGTTCATTTAAAAATATGTCCCTTTCTTTTATTTTAAATTAATATACAATGCATATAAATATGTATATATATAAATGGTTATGGATCCTGAAAATTACCTTCCTTGATTTTTGAACATGAAATACGTATTTCCGAATACATGTGTCCTTTAGGTCAATTTTATTATAAAAGTGTAATGACATGTTTGATTTTCCAAATAAATTCGATAGTGATTTCCAAAATGTATTTTGGAGTTAATATGAGATTAAAGGTTGATTTGATCTCCTAAAAAGGATTTATTTGTTGTATGAAAAGGTTTTAATATTGTTTTAAATAAGTGGTATTTTGGTTGTTTAGTTAAACTTTCATGCAGTTTTGGAAACTTGAAAGTGTTAGGAGATTATGATTTCTAAAATGTAAAGTAATCCTTATGAATAATTAATTATGTTTGGAATGTTAATAATGGTTAAAAGAAAAAAGAAAACCCCTTTTGAGGTATTCCCCCTTGTTTTAGAAAATTATGTGTATTTTCAATGTGTGGATTGTGATATGTGACAGGTAAAAAGGCTTGAGAATTATGTGTGACAGAAAAAAGGGGGATGTGATTAATGAGGGAGATCAGTTGTGAGAAGGTGAGTGTGTTTCTGAATAAATATAATGATATGTTCATGTATGTTTTCTTTATAAGACTCACCACCACTTAAAATATAGAACATGGAAAAACCTGGGTATGTTGGTGGGTTGATTAGGACAAGTACGATAGATGATGCAGAAGTGGTTCATCCTGGTTTTATCTAGTAGGATTGACGCTATATCTCTAACTAAACAAAATGATGATTTTAGACCCCTAGGTTATGGGTGTGTTCCAAAATAGTGGATCATGCATCAAAATGTTGATCGTTGTGGTTCATATACAACATTTACACTGTGGTATGAGGATCCTAGGTCCCCAACTAACATTAGTTGCTTAGGGATTTCCCATGGTTCTTGTGATATGAATTTCAATATAGTTGTCTCATAATTATTCCCTCTTTTGTGAAATCCTTATTTTTTATCTAAATTGGAGTCCTTTAATTTTGAATTGTTAATACATGATTGGAACCTATTTTGAAAACAATGTGGAAGATAAATTCTTTTCATTAAAATGAAATATTGTTACATGAATATGAGAAGAATGAATATCATTATTTTATTATGTCTTATTTTCAAACAAGAACATTTTGGTTTTCACTTTAAATGTAAGGACATATGGAATTGTTGTACTTTGGAATTCCTTCTGAGCATCTCAGTGCTCATTCCAACTTCATCATTTCAGTTTCAGGGTCCTGTTTTGGATCTCTCTTGCAGCGAGTGTGGTTTGTCATCCTTGGTGACCCATGAGGTCACCTGAGGTATGTCTCATTACATAGATTTTCCTTTTTTCACTGCTAGTTTATTTAGTTAATATTCTTTTATTTATATGTTTTTTTCTATTTATTTATATTTATCAACCATTTATTATGGTCTAAATTGATCCCAACATGTTTATATTGATGCCCGACACTAGTTTCCAGCTCGTGGGGATCTGGAACGCCCCTCGGGCCTTACTGCGGACTGGGTCGGGCGTGAGGTAGGATAGAAACCTATCTTAGATCATGATAGGATATCAAGAATAACCATAGAAAAATAAAATTAATGATATTTCTTGAGACGTGGATCATACTATTTCATTAATAAAATCATAATCACAAACCATCCAGATTATGATGAGTTTTTTTGCAATGAACTCTTACCTATTTGGTAACATTGAATCCTAATCCACATGAAATAATAATGTTAAATAAATTTTACCATATCCTTAAAATATTTATATTCATGATATATCATTTCAAATGGACCTATATACATCTCATAAATTAATATAAGTGCATTACGTATCATGTGTCTCAAAGAATGAAAATTGGGAAAAACTAGCTTACTAAATTGGTAACATTTTTATAATAAATAACATAAAAGGGAGGTATTAAAAATGATATATAAAATACCATAAATTTAAAGATAAGTATTGTAAAATTGGTTCATGTTCATTATATACACACCAGAAAAGAAATTAGTGGTGAATAAGTCATAAGTCTCACAAAAATAAAAGTGACACTAGAAATCCCATTAATGTTTGAGTAACAGTTTAATCATGATATACATGAAATAATAACATCAATTGAAAATTTTAATATCCTAAAATTATTTAAATTCATAATATAATATATAATAGGGATTTATATTCAACACATAACAATAATAAGTGGTGAATATAATATATATCTCATAGAAAAAAAAGTGAGATGAGAAAATCCTTACCATAAGTCTTGACTTTATTTATGCACATTGAAACCTGATATATAAAAAATATATGATTATTATTAATCTAAAAAAGAAACATATTCTTATATTTAATATCATATATGATTTTATTATTATCTTATGTTACCAATTTATAAATAATTTCATGTTAATGTTACGTTTTTACTGATAACCGCTTTGTTTTTCATATATGTTTTTAATTGTTATTCATGATCCTCGTAGTCAAATTATGATTTTATTATATAAAGAATATCAACTAGGATATGAAGTTACTATATAATAAGTATTTATGTATTTATTAAAATATATATTATATATAATCACTAAATTAATTACATCATTCATGGAGACAATAGGTCATATATACTCATGAATGTTGTTTTTGTTTTTTTATAATATTGATTGAAAAAAGGTAATTGAAATATATGTATGTATATTTATATATATTATAATTAAATTATATTTATTAGGTAATATAAATATTATATGTTTGTTAAACCCATACTTAATATATTCAATATAAAGTGTGAATGAATAACATCACTTTGAGAAGGTAGTACGTCCACAAACAAAGTTATTGTATTCCAAAAATTGGAAAACATAAAGGTACATGTTATATAATAATTATATACGAATAAATAAATCATTAATATCATATATATTATATAAAATCATTTTTTCAATCAACATTCCAAACCATAATAGGAGGTAATGGAAGAGGAGGGGACATCAGTTCGTGTGGTAGTTGTTCATCGTACACAAGAATGATGATTGTGTATCCCAATTGATTGAAGTGTGTGTGATTAAAGGTCTAAAAAATAACATAAAATAATATTAGTATATTTATGATACTTATTATCTTATATATTCATAGTATAATAATAATTTAATGGGCTTAGAAGGCAAAAAAAACTGTTCTTGTTGAATGATATTACATATTCTTTAGATAACTTCTTTTGGTTTGAACCCAAGGGATTATTTGGATGGATTTATATAAAAATGGAGTATAATAGAATGAATGGAGGGAATTTGAGATATTATTTTGTCTTGTTATGGATGAGCCAATGGCCCTGATAGGTGTTCATATATGAGGTGGGTGGGATCACTTTTTACAGTGGTGGAGTAGTGGTATTCTTGTAAATATAAAATATTAAAAAATATTGAGATGTATCTCTAATATCCCGTGCCTATGATAATTGATTATTTTCAATAAAAGTGGGTATGATTCAAAAATATTTCTATATAATTGTGTTTTTAAATATTTCTAGTTTATTTTTCACCTTAAGACATTGTTTAACCACTAAGTAACTCATTTTACCATAATCGTTGTAATTAATTTTAATTACTTTGACTAATGATTTCTGGTCAAAAAACTAAATTAAACTCATTATAAATAATAGATTATTATTATTACATATATTTAATACAATTTTATAAATTCCAATCAATTAAGTTGTAGAAATTAGATTAAAATTAATCCCACAGACGTGATGGGAAATATGGGTTTTAATGTATGAAATGTCTAAAGTTAGAAAGGATTTTATAAAACATTTCAATTTTAATTTTATTATAATGACATAAATTGGATTTATTTTTGTATTATTGAAATAATTATATATTTAAACCAATTTAAAATATAGTTTAACTATATAAACAAAATAGTTAAAAATCCATTTTCCATTAAAATTCATTGCTTTTTAGTATTTCTGAAAAAATGAAACTTCATAGAAAAACACCAAAAATTCACCCAAAGTAAATTTTGATATAACTATTTATAAAAATAATTTAATATTCCAAATATAAAATTATAAAAGTGTCAAAAATTATATTTAAAATTGGTGTTCCATTAAAAGGTTATAAAATTACTTTAAAAAAATACATATTTTTATTGATAAAATTGGTTTTATTCATGTATTATACCTATCAAATATAATTGATAAGTGTTATAATAATTTATAGAATAATCAAAATATAAAATTTACAAAGAAAAATTCATCAAATAGGGTTTTTTAATTTAATGATATAAAATTGTGTTTTTACATATAAAAATAATTTTCTTAGAAAATGAATTTCATTATTGTCAAATAGTTCTTACATTAATTTCTAACTAATTGAAATCAAATTTATAAATTTTATATATGTGTTTAAATAATATTTTCTAAAATTAGTCAATTTTATTTGTAAAATTCATTCCTATGTCTATAAGGTAAGTATAATAATATTTTAATAATAACATTAATAGTCTATTGTAGTTCGGTAAAAATTGGCATTGCGTGTAATGAAAGATATAAAAGGAACTCTAAATTGTGTCAAAATAAAGAAAAATATTGGGTTCTGTGTAAGTATTGATAATATATGTATTGTATGTAATGCAATTATAACATTGTTTTGCATGAAACACAAGTAAAATCTAGTGCCTTCATCAAATAGAAGATAAATTCAGGGTTGTGGGAAATATATAACGTTGAAAAAAATAAATTAAATCTAAAGAAACCAAAAATTGACAGGGGTTACAATAAAAAAACATATATAAACATTATACCCAGTATTATATTAACTAATTATATTTTTTATGTAAATTGAATCATATTGTCACATGTAGGTTCTAGTCTACACATATGCAGGAGGGTTACTTTTATTTTTCCATATTATAGAAAAGGGGTGAAACTAGTTATTATATAATAATAATAACATAATATTATATTTATTATACTATATAAATTTTTTTTATGAATTAAATAGTTTTATTGAATGTGTGAGCAGAAATAAAATTGAAATAGCTCAGATAAGATTTATACCTATTCTTTGAGAGACCCCCTAAAGCATGTACCTAAAACATTGAATGATCAGTGCTAAGAGAATAAAATAAGTTCAAGGATAATGGGGAATAACATGGAATGGTTTTAGAATAAATATTGGTAAATATAGAAGGATCAAAATGTGTGATTTATGGAGGATCATAGGTTCTGCTATATAAGTGACTAGAGGGACAAAAATTAAATTTACTAACAAATTTTAGTGATCTATGGTCAATTTAATGGTAAAGTGGATCAAAAAGGAAAGGGATGATAAATTAGGATAATATAAGGTTGAAATAACATTAAAAAATAAAAATTAAAAACATTTTGTTTGAAATAATACTATTTTATGTTGGTTTAACTCCACCTTGTAAACCTGTTTAAACATTAACTATGATTACAAAAGTTTAATATTTTTATTATTTAGTATGAACAAAAACTATGTTGAGAAAACTAAATTATGTTAATTATGATGATTAAAAAAGTGGAATCAATTTTACCAAATTAATTTTCAATAAGTGCAACAAAAAATTTTAAAAATATCACAAAAAAAACCAAAACCCATTTTAGAAAATTGTTTTTTTAGCACAATACAATATTTACTTCCATTTCATTCCTTATAAAAATCATAAGATTAATGCTAATGTATTTTGTTGAATATATAATCCATAAATTTCATTAAATAAATTAATCAATAGATATTAATTTAATTACTTAAGATAATAACATATTGCACACACAAAAACAGTTTTTAATAAATTTTTTTATTGTAAAAAGTAACTAATAAAAAAATAATTTATAATTACGATTCCTGTATATTTAATTTGATTATTTACTATTAATGTGAAATTATTTTTTTAAGTTAAAATTATAACCATGATGTGTAATTTAATTGAAAAATAAATGACACTTTAAAAACAAAATGTATCTGTCACTATTCACTAAAAAATAAATCTGTTTTGAAAACACCAAAAAATTAACCCTAAGAAAATATATAGATGATATTTTCAATAATTATATTCATTTCATCAAATATGACTTCATAAAAAATTTAAATTAATTATAACGTTCATTTTAAAAATGAAATAAAAACCATTTTCGAATAACTCGTATTACTTAAGAATAAACTAAAATTACATGATAAATAAATATTTACATTAAAAAAATTAGAAAAAATGAATATATGAAATCAATAATTGTTTATAAGAAAAAGGGTTATTACAAAACCATCTTCGTTAAACAAATTGGTATACCCATCCACCAAATGGGATATATTTTTTAAATATAAATAGGGATATTAGATAGCCTGCGCTGATCCAATATCTTGAAACCCATGTCAGGAAACATGTATAAAAAAATACATAGATTTATAGAGAACAAAAGAAAAAACTTATAATGAAAATTCCTAAAGAAACACATAATCATCTAGGTAAATCAAATATCTACCTTCTGTTCTCACAATATAACTATAGGAAACCCTATTGGGACATGAAAAAACCCACAAATATTTCCATATCATCCTTGGTCTATAATTCCTTTCAGGAAAACATAAAGGGATATGGAAGAACGATTAATAAAAATGAAGGATGAAATATTACCTGGTGTATTGTCGCACCCCAACTTTTTGAATTAATTTTTAATTTATTATTCCTTAGTTTCGAGTTATCACGCCGAGCTTTGGGTTGAGTCCCGATTTAAAATTTTTGACGTTTAACGTTTTTAGTTTGTTCCGGACCCGTGCGCGACCACCGCACAGTTGGCGGTAGCCACACAACTTGTCCATGTGACGTGCAATTACACATTATTATAAATATTATTATTCTTATTGTTATTATCTTAATTTTTAATAAATTTTCTTAATATTATTTTATTTATTTATCTATTTAATTATTTTATTATTCATATTATTATTATTGTTATTCTTTATATCTTAATATTTATATCACTTACATCATTATTTGTATTACTATTATCATTTTTATTAATATTATATTATTATCGTTAATATTGTTAACACTGAGTTTGTCATTATTATTATTGTATTATTATAAAGAAAGTTGAATATTTTTAACGACATTAGTATTATTAATGAATTATTAGTATTTTAATTATTATTACTATCTAAATTATTGTGTTTTATATTATTGTTATTATTTTAGTATATCATTATTATTAATATTTTATTACTATTTTTATTACTTTATTTCAGATTTTATTATTATTTTATTATAATGAAATGAAAAAAAAACCCAGCCCTAACCCTAGCGCCGCACGCCCCCCCCTCTCTTTCCCACTTGCGCCGCAAGCCCCCCCTCCTGCTTCCCTTCCCCGACCCCGGTTCCCTGCGCCACCACCCTGCGCCAACAACCCCAGGCCAGCCTCCGCATGGCCCCGGCCTTCGTCGGTCTCCTCCCGGAGTCCCGACCGGCCTCCGTCCCTCCGGACCGCTGCGCCCCGCCCACCGACCCGCTGCGTCCCGCTCGCCGTTCTGCCGCGCCAAGCCACCGGCCTCCACGCCCAGCCACTGTCCCGGCCCCGGATTCCCGCCGTCGTGCCCCTGTCGCCTCTGCCAGCCCGACCGCCGGCCTCCCCTCCCTCCGGCGGCCCGCACTCCTGACCTCCTTCAGGCCTCCGCCACGCCGCACCCACATCCGGCTCTCGCCCTACTCCGATGCCCGCTTCCTGCACCCGTCCTTCGCCGCACCAACTCCCTCCGGCGCCCCACTCCCGCAGCGACCTCCCTCGGACACCGCTCCCTCACCCGGCCTCACTCCGCCCCGAAGCCCTACCCCTCCGGTGCCTCGCCACTGCCCGCCTCGCTGGCTCGCATTTCCGACGAGCCCCCACCGCCGGACAACATCTCTCGGACCCATCGGCGCCCCTGCTGGCCCTTTCCGCGACCTCTGCCACCGGCCAGCGGCCTCCGACCCCCTCCAGCGATCTCCGACCGAGCTCCGGCGAGCTCCACCTCCTTCCAGCAGCGACAACCCCCTGGCCGCGCGTTCTCCACCAGCCGCAACCTTCGGCGATGACCCGCGACCTGCGGCGCATCTCCCCCGGGAAGGTTTCCTTTTATTTTCCTTGACCTTTTTGGTTTCCGACGAGTATAAGGTTCTTCTTAGTGTTTGTTTTGGGTTAATTTTGGTTCGCATTGTTGTTTTAGGATCTAATTGGGATCCCAAAAGGTGTGGTTGTGGTGCGATTGGTGTTTGACACCAATATTCGAGAATTTTCGACACCCGATGTAAGTTGTTCTGTGCATAAACTTTTGTGGTGTTTTAATTTGCTTGTTTGATCAAATTAGTATGTTATTTGACTAGTCTGCTGGGTGAGAATATAGTGTTGTTGGATGTTTAATAGGATTTTGATAGGTTTAGAAACATGTTTATCTGTTATGAATGTTTTGATTTTATGAAAACTTTTGTTGAGCCATTTGCAGTGTCTCTTAAACCGTGCTGTTGTTTTTCATGGTGCGCATGGGCTGAGGAATTCTGTTTTGACTTTTGTAGTGTTTTATAAACTATATTGTTGGTTTATTAAAATGTGCAAGGGTTGTAGTTGGGTTTTGGTATGACATCAATGTGGTGTTGTGTGTGTTTGGTCATGAAAGTGTTTTTTTAAAGGGGTTGATGTTGGTTTCATGTGTTTAAAGCCGCAGTGTGTTTTCAAAATTGTTTTATAAAAATTTTAAATGATTTATTAAGTAGCGTGGATGTTCTGAATTTTTTTTAGGAAAACATGTTTAGACGCACGTTCTTTTAAAGGTCAATTTCATCATGTCGTGCGATTTTGTCTTATTTCATACTCTGGTGTTTCCTTGAAATAACCCGATGACTCTTTAAAATAATTAGTGAGTTATTCCGGTGTTATGTGGTTTTTACAAACACTTTGTGGATTTTAAAGTGGTTTAATATATAATGTCGATGGTGTGAGTTGTGTTTCAAAAACGCGTCGGGGTGGTTCTTTCGTGTTGTTTGCTTGTTTGGATTGTTTTAAGTCTGCCTTTGTGTGATGTTGGTCTTATGCGTCTATTGCAGCGCATTTGCAAGGTAGCCCCGCATTTTTCCTGTCATCAGTTGGCGCTTGCTTGTATGCCTACGCGAGACATGTCGCGCCTTATGTTTGGACAGTGAACCGAGGTAGGTCCCCCACTGCACCTACCTCTAGTCTTAGAATTTATTAATTGCTTGTTGTTTTATAACTTTTTAATGAATTAGAAATAATATTAAATAATAAAACTTAAAATGATCATTTAGTGTGAAATGAGCCGTTTATTTTATACCGAATGCTTGGAACATTTTCTTGACGGGCGGACACCCAGTTTTGAAAGAATGCATGTTTGGCCTTAAAACATAATTCACGGCATTTCAAATGTACTTCTAGATTTAAAGATAAGTGACTTATTCGGAAAAAGTGTTTGAGCTTTTTGAGAAATGAAGCTTTACTTTAAAATTGGTGAAGGCCCGTTTGGCACTTTAATAAAAATAGATTATTTTGGAAAACCCACTCGGGGGTGATCTTTGGTGTGAGTTGTTTTCATGAGCTGTATGTGATGTTGGTGCATCGTGACTGATTAATTTACATTGTGGACGCACCCCATTTTTATTGCTTGTGACGACATGAGAACCTGGCGTATTGAGTGAATTTTCTGAGAACGATTGTTGCACTAGTTTAGACCACGCACTGGCTCGTGGCTCCATAGCAGGGGAATACTGAGTTATTGCTGCTATGTGGATTGGGCCCCTCGGTTAGGCCATGTAGGGCTATGCCGGATGTTAGGGCGTTATGACGTCATCGAGTTATGGCATGCCTTAAGGATGAGTCACATGTATAGTACGTTCTAGACTGTTCACGATCTCCTAGGTTCGACCCATGTTTCTTTTAGTGTTTATTTGTGTGTGGTGGACGATTGAGAGGTCGAGTTCGGTTGCTGACCCATGTGTGCCACTTTTACCATTTCCCTTAGTGTGTGTTGTGTGTGATTCTCCTTTTGACTAAAAACTAAAGTTTGGATTTCTAAATTGTTCGCAAAATGTTTTAAAAATGCAATACATCTGTTTTTTTCAACATTAAACTTGTTCTAAATTAAAAAGGGCAATGGACTGATACTTGTTTTAGAAATGAATGTGTGTGGAAACCATATTTTATATAATTTAGTTCAAACCTGGAATTGATAAATTCTTTATTTATTGGTATGTGCTTTGAGAATAGAATTAGTCGGGCCTACCTACTGAGTTTTAATACTCACGCCTATAGTGTTTTTCTTGTTTTTTTAGTTCTGTTGCAGGTTCCAGATTCTGTTGTTCTCCTTGAGCGATGTTGGTTGTGGTATTGGAAGGTGACCCAAGGGGTCACGTGGAGTTTTAGTCGTGGTCAGGTTAGTGACGTTGTTGGCTGCTCTTTCTTTATTTGCTTTTGTAACATTTGTTTCTGCTGCTTAATTTGTCTTTATTTTGGGCTAAATCGTTTCCACCTGTTTACTTTTGATGCACGACACTAGTTGTCAGCCCGTGGGGATCGGGAACGCCCTTCGGGCCATGTCGCGGACCGGCTCGGGTGACCGGTCCAGGGTTAACCCTGGTTGGTTCGTGACAAAATGGTATCAGAGGGAGGTTCTTGTTAT
Organism: Viscum album; assembly: GCA_963277665.1. NCBI lineage: Eukaryota > Viridiplantae > Streptophyta > Magnoliopsida > Santalales > Viscaceae > Viscum > Viscum album. The sequence continues at coordinate 768,273,487 of OY728137.1, forward strand.
TTGGGATGTCTGGTAGATGGAGATTAGGATTTTCGGGACTCGAGAGGTAGGTACGGGAAGGACGTCATGAACCCTCGCCCGTTCCGCACCTCGAGTCGCCATGGATAGTCCGGGAATTGAGTCTGTGTTTCGTTCTGGTTTGTTTTGGATTGAGGGATGACAATGGAGGTAAACCGATGTCACATCGTGATCTCACATGGAGTAGTGACCCATGTGGAGTTCGGGTACACGGTTTGAATTCCTCCAAGTTGTTTATGCTTACTTGGGACATGGCCCACTACCATGTCGCCAGGTTAAGTGTGACCGCTGGTCCCTCACTCTAATGGTTTGATGCGAGTTGACTGTCGTTTTCGTTTTGGTTGGTGTAAGTGCGTTTTTGGAAGTGATAAATGGTTTTTGAAAAATGGGACTGATTTCTTTTAAATGACATTAAATTTATGAAATGGGTTTTAAAACTGAAAGCCTTTGGTTTGGAAAAACTGGTTTCTTTTTCTTGGAAATTGGTCGAGAATGGTTTGGGGTGAAACCGCAGGTACCCCTTATGAACGTTTGCACGTGTGAGAGAATGTATAGAATTGCATGTTGGTGCACGTATGAATGGAATGTGGATAATGACATGTGCAACGAGTCATGAGATTACCTGGGTGTTTATTTGAAATTAAAGGTTTGACCATGTTTTTCTAAATTGGATTTTAAAAAGGAAAATGGTTTTGGAAAGTGATTTTGGTTTGAAAGAGATTTGGTATTTGGAAAATGGTTTTGAAATGAGAATTTTTTAAAAAAAAGGTGGTTTTGGAATCTAAAATGAAACAGGAATTTCGGACAGAGAATTTTGGGTTATGTTTGCGGTTGTTTGTTTCTTTTGAGCTGGTTGTTTTGGATGAAGCCACTTTCTTTGATGTTGCTTTGATTGATACTGGTTTCGTCTTGGTGTTATATATCTTGTTCAGAAATGCTGCCCAGAAAGATCCCTAGTGTTTTGATGAGTCATGCCCAGTTTTTGGTCTTTCTTGGACGTTGTCTGTCCTTCATGGTGATTGAAGTCTGTTAGGGACAGTGTAGTGGCTTGAAGAGGTCGAGCGTGTCATCAGGGTATTGGGAACTCCTGAAGCGATCTGAGTGCATATTGTTTTGGGTCTGTTTGAAGGACCAGCTCTGGATGAGTAGGAGTTGTACGCCGACCGTTTCTGCAATTTGGGATGATGTGGCATTTCTTTAATGTCGTCTTCATTCAATGGTTTATACTTGTGGGGGTGAGGATGAAGGAAATAGAAGAGCTCATGCGTGCTCAACATGGCCAGCAGACGGTGAAAGCATATGTCGACCATTTCAAGGATCTTGGGTCTCTTTTTCCAGGGGTAGTGTTGCAGGTGTAACGCCCCGACCCCAGCTGCCCAGAGTCGGTGCATTACTTCGTAACATTGGCATGATCACAAGAAAGATCAAATCCCGAAAGACCGATTAGTTTAGTAGCCTTGGAAACACTAGATATATTCATAAGTTTTACATTACATCATAAAATGAAAATCTACTACAACAACATAATGTTTCCAACGTCCACACTATAAACCCATAATATCCCTGCAAGTCAATCATAATTGACTTCTTCACTACCTGGGAAAAATAAAACATAAAAAAGGGGTGAGCTCAAATGCCCAGTAAGGATAACAATAAAGCGGAACATTCAAAATAAGCATAAACATTTAAGGCAATTAATTATTAAAACAAAAGCCTTTTAAAAATTGAACTTCAACATAGTATGGCAAAAGTAAAATGAAATAATGCCATTTACTTGTTCACATGGATATTCTACTAATCGAATAATCACATGCAATATCAATAACCACTTTCATAATGTTGGAATGCATAATGCCAAACGTTAATTTCATTGTCTAGGCCTCATCCCAAGACCTAGGGGTTACTTCTAACCGGAACCCAACCCGGAGTGCCTCTAACAACCGGACACCAACCCGGAGTGCCTCTAATAACCGGACACCAACCCGGAGTGCCTCTAATAACCGGACACCAACCCGGAGGGCATACTTTTACCAGTCCCTAACCTGGAGGGCTTACTTTAACCAGTCCCCAACCTGGAGGGCTTACTTTTACCAGTCCCCAACCTGGAGGGCTTACTTTTACCGGTCCCCAACCCGGAACATACTTGTTTAGCACATTCATCTGAAGAAAAGTTTGAAATATAACATAAACATTCGGATTAAAACTAGCATACGAAATGTGAATAGTTTCACCATAAACTATGAATGGTATAAAATAGCACATCCACAGTCAAACATATCACAAAACCTTCAATACAATATAGAATTTTTGTATTATAATAAATCAACTTCAAATAAGCGTAAAATCCATTAAAGGATGTTGACATAGATGAAATCAAAACACTTTTTAGAGAAATATCTCTTTCTATTTTTGAAATCATTTAAGAGCCATATAAAATAAAACATTTTCTTGAAAATATTCTTGTAAGCTTGTAAGGAAAGCTTTGACGATTTTATAACGGCGGAAAATAACCGCACCCGCCGTATAAGTTAAAAAAAACATTCTTATCTTAATTCTGTCGAAAAGGTTAAAAAAGACCTTGTTTTGAAAACGACGGAAAGATTCCTTTATAAACCTCTTACAAAAAGTCAAACAAGGGTATAAATTAATTTAACCCATATTCGTGTAAATAATAAATATGTTTTGAAATACATTTCGAAGAAACATGGATGTGGATGATAAAGAGATCCCAGTAGATTATTACGTATAATACAACCTCGGATAATGAAGAGATTGTGAAATAACCCTTACCAATTTGGTAACTTATGAAACATACAACCCATGAAAGAGGTATCATACAATGAATATGTCAATACACATAAATTAGAGTGTATTACACAAAGAATATAATTATGGGCAGTATATACAACACACAAAAGGTGATGGTGGCAATATGGCATGAATCTCACGGGAATAAGGAGTGAGATGAAAACCCCTTACCTTGTACTTTTCCTTTATTGGGGTAGGTTAACCTCCTGTATAATGGTGAAATAATTGTTATTAAATTATACAATAATCATATATATTAATATGATATCATATATGATCTTTTAACATTGATTTGTTAATAATATCTTAGAATTATCGTCGTTTCGGGTGTTAACTTACTTGTTTTCTTTCATATGTTTTATTACGTAAGACATGTTTGTAAAGGATAGGTTGTATATTATTCATATCCAGAATGATATCAAGTCCTTAAACATCATTTTTAAATCATAAAATGATAATTATACTTTATTGGTTACGATGGAGAATGAATCTCATCGCGTTCGTGGAGACGGTAGTCCGTACGTACGCACGAGCGACAATATCATTCTTTTGATATTAACATAATATATAAATGGATGGTATATCATATATACAGAATCATTAATATGTTATATTTATTATTTACATGAGTTACACATCATTATTATACCCATCCAAATAATAATATATTGAATAACAATTACACCACGACGTGGAGACGGTAAGCCGTACGTACGCACGTATGGTGACATGTTATTCAAAGGGTGGATAGAATACTGAATATGGTTGTACCATATTTATAATAACATCACAGTATATAAATGATACTGGAGTCATTATTTTAGAATGGTAACAACAAAGGAAGAAGAAGTGGAAGAAGAAATGAACTTGGAAAAGGGGTGGTGAAAACATTACCTCTTCTTCGGGTTCTTCCTTTTGATTTGATCAAAAGGGCTCCTTAGGTTGGCTTTCTGATCAAACTAAGTCCCCTAGGTTGTAGTGAGGGATGTTGGGAGAGTATTTGGGCAGAGTTTGGCCGAACCAAAAGGCTTTAGAGGTGTGAATAAATGAGAAGGAGGAGTGCCCTTTTACAAGATGGGTGAGGGGCACCTTTGGAAAAGCTAGAAATATTAATTTATAATAAATTCATATTCGGTTTCTAATGGCTCCAAAGTTGACTATTCAAAGGTTAAGGTGGGGATAGGTCAAAAACCACTCAACAAATAGAATTTAGACAGGTTTGGGTACTTATATTAACCTTATCTTTAAGTATTAACTCTAAGTTAATTAGTTTCACTTTTACAATGTCTCTTTGTATTTTTATATAATATGGTTAATAAACTTACTATATACATCCAAGCGACCCCCAAGTGGTCCATTAATGAGGAACCTATCATAATATAAGTCTCTTGGCCGAACCTTAGATTTTTAGGAATTTAATATCAATTAATAATATAATATTTGTTTTAAGAACTCTTTTATGTCAATTTTGACACTATTCAATAGTTGATTTTTGTGAAACTCCTAACAGATTGATTACTTCGAACAAAGTCAATTAAATCAATCCTAATATATCATATTATCATAGAAAATTAGTTTAATTCATTAAAAGTTTCATATTATAATTATTTGGGTATTTATAAGATCAATTAGTTTACTTTTTCACTATTTTAGTAATTACTGCATCATCATTGTGTCATAAATAAATTATTTAATGTCTAAAAATTATAAATAAAATATAATTATGTAGGAAATCTTTTTATCTTTCTAATGAATATTTATAATCGAAAATCCAACATGTATAACCCTATGTAAAAATTGTTCTTCTAAAAGATGTAAGCTTATGCCATTTTTATTTTTATTTTAACTTTATTAATATAATGTGTCATTATCACTTACAAGTGGATCCATGGGGTCCCAAAATAGACCCAAAGATGTCCATGGTCGACCATGTATCAACAAATAGGGTTAAGACACGTTTTAGGGTAATTTAGTATTATTATAATATTATTTTTTAACCCTTATTTACCGGATTTACCCTTAACCATGGTAAATAAAATATTTACCGCAGTAATTATTCAAAATGTCTAAAAATAAAAGTTACCTATTTACACAATTTGAACATCCTGATTCCAAATATGGAATCCATTTTTCTAAATTCAAAACACAAAAGTGGCAGAAATTAATTTAAAATTAATTCCCGCTGTCAAAACAAAAAGCGTGTTTTTAAGAGATAATAACTATCAAAAGATTGACACTTGTTTATGTTCGGTTTAATTGTAAAATTATGTCCAATGACCAACATTATATTAAATGGTAAAATATATTCTAAATATACTTTAAAACCACTAAAATTCATAATTTATCACTATTAATTATTTTGATTAAAAAAGTTGTTTTTAATTAAAATTTAGAAATTTTCACTATTCATCAAAATATGAAAGTTATCCGAAATGTACCAAAATTTCACCCTAGGTTAATTTTGATATTCTGAATCCAAAAATGAAGTCCATTTTGAAATATAAAATATATATGATTTCAAAAATTAGGTATTACTATTCACAACGGCTAGTTTAATCGGTTGTGGTGTGTGTTAAAACTCGAAGTTGCGTATAACACACGCTACTGTATTATTCAAAGGAAAGCGTACCGTGGAAGCTTGGGATGTTTCATTTTAAATTTTTTTGATGTCCCCATTTAGTCAATATGTTTAAAATATTGTATTTAAAAAGGGTTCACTATTAAAAGTTGATAAAAGTGCAATACTGAAAATGAATTTGTTCTTGCATTATATCAAAGAAACTCATAATATGGATTCTAAAATTATAAGGATTATATAAAGTTTAAAATTTAGATAATAGTATTCATAACCGCTTTTGAATGGCTTATTTTTGTAAGTCATGGTGTGATTGAACTCGGTGTTGCGTGTAGGGTAAGTTATTTAATTATTTTGAAGAAATAACACACCATGAAATCTTGGGGTGTTACATTCTCCCCTCCTTCAATAAATTGCGTCCTCGCAATTTGAAATTGTTCTTCAAAAATAAAAGGTTGAAAATAGAAAATATATTTGTGGGAAAACCCACATCGGAAATTGGGTTACTAAAATTTAGTCTTAATATGAGGAAAAGAGAAATGAAAGGGTCACCACCAAATTATGATCTCGATTAGGAGAACATTGGTGGCAATTAGAGACATATAATTGGAGGAAAAACGTAAATATTTATAGGTAGTGATTGAGGTCATCAATCACAAACAAGTGTAAAATTGAGGTCCTTAAACTCATCAATATATGATGATTTGAAATATCATCGGTTCAACAAAACATAGGGTATTGGGATAACACATTTTTGACGTTTCAAAATATCTTAGTTGAAATCCCACATCGAAAAATGAATTAATGAGGCCTCTATTTAAAATAAAGAGTGGAAAGTATGAAGATTACCGAAAATAACACATACTAGGGTTCCATGTAGGAAAATATGGATATGGAGGAGAAATCTAACCATCAATTATCTGATGGAGAGTGGTAGAGAACATGGCTATGAAAAGGCCAACAATCCTAAAGCCATAAATTAGTGATGATTTAAGGTACCATCTAGGACAACATTTTTGTTCTAAGTTCCTTTTATTAATGTTGAGGAATTTATTTATGAGTTTGTCTAAGATCATAAGGAGATATACTTACTTTATAATTAGAGTTTTATCTAATAATAAATTTCTACCACAAACTCATCTTTCACTCTAAGAGATAATAGAACGTAAAAAAAAATTTATACAGGGTTCCAAAATAAATGAATTTATAATTCATGTACCAGATCTTTTAATAAAAACTAAATTATTTAATCCAGGACATCTCGTGGGCCAGTGGTAGGTGATACACCCTTGTCGCCCTTCAGTTGCGGGTTCAAGTCTCGCAGCCTTGTCGGACGCGACGGGTTACCGCCCAACCTCCGGGTTTTCCTTTTATGGTAATCCAAAATAATCCAAACTAGAACTATCGAAAATACTTCTATCCAGACTCACAGTCCAACATTTATAAGTAAGGTAAACATAATGTAGAACCTTTTTACCCCGTAATATCATATGAATACCTTCATCATGTATTCTTTTAATACACTGAAACATCCTGAATTACCATATTCCTTATTGATTACATTCATGCTCCCTTATTCCATATAGAAAGCTGGATATACTTCATTAATCCAAAAATGTTTTAAACCCCAAAAATGATGGAATATACAAATCATTAATCAGTTCGAAGGTAGTCAAGAATATCCAATATAATTTATCCAAAACAATCATGTATTATTCCAAAATCACTACTTCGGTATCAGAACTATATTATGGTTTATCATTCTCTCAACCATATATTTTCCAAAAATTTATCCTGCTATTGAGTCACTTTTCTTTGTTCCACATAATCTCAAGTCCTTAATGAAATAGTACTGCAGTACAATCCTTATATACTCCATAATTATTATAACAAGTACATTGTTGATACAACACTCAATTGACATAATCAACATAAGAACTCTAATCATTCCTCCTCATCTGTGGTAGTATCATAACTTGATTATTATCCAATAGCATCATTTGCGGCATAGTCTGATGACTGGGACATAGGTTCGCATAGTGTCCAAACTCCTTGGAAATGAAGCATTGTACATTTGAGACCATTTTCTCACCCTTGCAGTCACGTACTTTGTGCCCTTTTCCTCCACACTTATAACAAACTCTCATTCCTTTCAGGCAAGTTCCAGGGTGTTTCTTTCCACAGTTACCACATATGGGAAAATTATTCTTTTCCCTCTTCCCTTTATCCATCTTTCTCTCTTCCAGCCTTTTCTTCTCTTGCTTCCCTTCAAAGGCATAGGACTCAGTAAACTCTTTACTTATCTTATCAACACATGATATTATTTCTTCATATGATGATAATACATGGGTGACTATTTCTCTTATAAATTCTAGCTTAAGACCATGAAAGATATGATCCTTCCTTCTCTTTGAATCATGTGTATTTCTGGAGTTCTCATTCCTTCTACTGGGCGCCATTTCTAAACAATGGCATAAACTAGATCAGTTTATGAATCAAAATACATAATCCCATACTTATAAAACACTTGACATAAATTGAACTATTTATGGATATAATCCATAATCATAAGAATGTTTTCTTTGAGGAAGTATATACTCATAATCCCTTCAAAATGATTTGTAAAGAAAATGAGAGTTATCCTAAGCATATCCCCCGGGAGTGTCGTAACCAAGAGTGCAGCAAGGCCCGTTGTAGTGCACCAGTTCCCGTTCGAGTCTAGCTCAAAGCGGTGTTTTCGGGTTTTACCCCTAGGTACATCTATGCCAGAGCCGCCTCTACCTGCTCGTATCCAGACAGGGATGTATTGCTCGGAAAACTCACAAAATCTCTACAATACCAAAATTCTAGGAAGTTCTTCTATACTAATCCTCAAAGTTCATCTTAGGTCTACGTGCTCTAATCAGAGTTTATCTAAATCTAGCTTCCAAGGTTTGTACTAAACTTCCTCTGATACCAACTGTAACGCCCCGACCCCAGCTGCCCAGAGTCGGTGCATTACTTCGTAACATTGGCATGATCACAAGAAAGATCAAATCCCGAAAGACCGATTAGTTTAGTAGCCTTGGAAACACTAGATATATTCATAAGTTTTACATTACATCATAAAATGAAAATCTACTACAACAACATAATGTTTCCAACGTCCACACTATAAACCCATAATATCCCTGCAAGTCAATCATAATTGACTTCTTCACTACCTGGGAAAAATAAAACATAAAAAAGGGGTGAGCTCAAATGCCCAGTAAGGATAACAATAAAGCGGAACATTCAAAATAAGCATAAACATTTAAGGCAATTAATTATTAAAACAAAAGCCTTTTAAAAATTGAACTTCAACATAGTATGGCAAAAGTAAAATGAAATAATGCCATTTACTTGTTCACATGGATATTCTACTAATCGAATAATCACATGCAATATCAATAACCACTTTCATAATGTTGGAATGCATAATGCCAAACGTTAATTTCATTGTCTAGGCCTCATCCCAAGACCTAGGGGTTACTTCTAACCGGAACCCAACCCGGAGTGCCTCTAATAACCGGACACCAACCCGGAGTGCCTCTAATAACCGGACACCAACCCGGAGTGCCTCTAATAACCAGACACCAACCCGGAGGGCATACTTTTACCAGTCCCTAACCTGGAGGGCTTACTTTAACCAGTCCCCAACCTGGAGGGCTTACTTTTACCAGTCCCCAACCTGGAGGGCTTACTTTTACCGGTCCCCAACCCGGAACATACTTGTTTAGCACATTCATCTGAAGAAAAGTTTGAAATATAACATAAACATTCGGATTAAAACTAGCATACGAAATGTGAATAGTTTCACCATAAACTATGAATGGTATAAAATAGCACATCCACAGTCAAACATATCACAAAACCTTCAATACAATATAGAATTTTTGTATTATAATAAATCAACTTCAAATAAGCGTAAAATCCATTAAAGGATGTTGACATAGATGAAATCAAAACACTTTTTAGAGAAATATCTCTTTCTATTTTTGAAATCATTTAAGAGCCATATAAAATAAAACATTTTCTTGAAAATATTCTTGTAAGCTTGTAAGGAAAGCTTTGACGATTTTATAACGGCGGAAAATAACCGCACCCGCCGTATAAGTTAAAAAAAACATTCTTATCTTAATTCTGTCGAAAAGGTTAAAAAAGACCTTGTTTTGAAAACGACGGAAAGATTCCTTTATAAACCTCTTACAAAAAGTCAAACAAGGGTATAAATTAATTTAACCCATATTCGTGTAAATAATAAATATGTTTTGAAATACATTTCGAAGAAACATGGATGTGGATGATAAAGAGATCCCAGTAGATTATTACGTATAATACAACCTCGGATAATGAAGAGATTGTGAAATAACCCTTACCAATTTGGTAACTTATGAAACATACAACCCATGAAAGAGGTATCATACAATGAATATGTCAATACACATAAATTAGAGTGTATTACACAAAGAATATAATTATGGGCAGTATATACAACACACAAAAGGTGATGGTGGCAATATGGCATGAATCTCACGGGAATAAGGAGTGAGATGAAAACCCCTTACCTTGTACTTTTCCTTTATTGGGGTAGGTTAACCTCCTGTATAATGGTGAAATAATTGTTATTAAATTATACAATAATCATATATATTAATATGATATCATATATGATCTTTTAACATTGATTTGTTAATAATATCTTAGAATTATCGTCGTTTCGGGTGTTAACTTACTTGTTTTCTTTCATATGTTTTATTACGTAAGACATGTTTGTAAAGGATAGGTTGTATATTATTCATATCCAGAATGATATCAAGTCCTTAAACATCATTTTTAAATCATAAAATGATAATTATACTTTATTGGTTACGATGGAGAATGAATCTCATCGCGTTCGTGGAGACGGTAGTCCGTACGTACGCACGAGCGACAATATCATTCTTTTGATATTAACATAATATATAAATGGATGGTATATCATATATACAGAATCATTAATATGTTATATTTATTATTTACATGAGTTACACATCATTATTATACCCATCCAAATAATAATATATTGAATAACAATTACACCACGACGTGGAGACGGTAAGCCGTACGTACGCACGTATGGTGACATGTTATTCAAAGGGTGGATAGAATACTGAATATGGTTGTACCATATTTATAATAACATCACAGTATATAAATGATACTGGAGTCATTATTTTAGAATGGTAACAACAAAGGAAGAAGAAGTGGAAGAAGAAATGAACTTGGAAAAGGGGTGGTGAAAACATTACCTCTTCTTCGGGTTCTTCCTTTTGATTTGATCAAAAGGGCTCCTTAGGTTGGCTTTCTGATCAAACTAAGTCCCCTAGGTTGTAGTGAGGGATGTTGGGAGAGTATTTGGGCAGAGTTTGGCCGAACCAAAAGGCTTTAGAGGTGTGAATAAATGAGAAGGAGGAGTGCCCTTTTATAAGAGGGGTGAGGGGCACCTTTGGAAAAGCTAGAAATATTAATTTATAATAAATTCATATTCGGTTTCTAATGGCTCCAAAGTTGACTATTCAAAGGTTAAGGTGGGGATAGGTCAAAAACCACTCAACAAATAGAATTTAGACAGGTTTGGGTACTTATATTAACCTTATCTTTAAGTATTAACTCTAAGTTAATTAGTTTCACTTTTACAATGTCTCTTTGTATTTTTATATAATATGGTTAATAAACTTACTATATACATCCAAGCGACCCCCAAGTGGTCCATTAATGAGTAACCTATCATAATATAAGTCTCTTGGCCGAACCTTAGATTTTTAGGAATTTAATATCAATTAATAATATAATATTTGTTTTAAGAACTCTTTTATGTCAATTTTGACACTATTCAATAGTTGATTTTTGTGAAACTCCTAACAGATTGATTACTTCGAACAAAGTCAATTAAATCAATCCTAATATATCATATTATCATAGAAAATTAGTTTAATTCATTAAAAGTTTCATATTATAATTATTTGGGTATTTATAAAATCAATTAGTTTACTTTTTCACTATTTTAGTAATTACTGCATCATCATTGTGTCATAAATAAATTATTTAATGTCTAAAAATTATAAATAAAATATCAGTATGTAGGAAATCTTTTTATCTTTCTAATGAATATTTATAATCGAAAATCCAACATGTATAACCCTATGTAAAAATTGTTCTTCTAAAAGATGTAAGCTTATGCCATTTTTATTTTTATTTTAACTTTATTAATATAATGTGTCATTATCACTTACAAGTGGATCCATGGGGTCCCAAAATAGACCCAAAGATGTCCATGGTCGACCATGTATCAACCAATAGGGTTAAGACACGTTTTAGGGTAATTTAGTATTATTATAATATTATTTTTTAACCCTTATTTACCGGATTTACCCTTAACCATGGTAAATAAAATATTTACCGCAGTAATTATTCAAAATGTCTAAAAATAAAAGTTACCTATTTACACAATTTGAACATCCTGATTCCAAATATGGAATCCATTTTTCTAAATTCAAAACACAGAAGTGGCAGAAATTAATTTAAAATTAATTCCCGCTGTCAAAACAAAAAGCGTGTTTTTAAGAGATAATAACTATCAAAAGATTGACACTTGTTTATGTTCGGTTTAATTGTAAAATTATGTCCAATGACCAACATTATATTAAATGGTAAAATATATTCTAAATATACTTTAAAACCACTAAAATTCATAATTTATCACTATTAATTATTTTGATTAAAAAAGTTGTTTTTAATTAAAATTTAGAAATTTTCACTATTCATCAAAATATGAAAGTTATCCGAAATGTACCAAAATTTCACCCTAGGTTAATTTTGATATTCTGAATCCAAAAATGAAGTCCATTTTGAAATATAAAATATATATGATTTCAAAAATTAGGTATTACTATTCACAACGGCTAGTTTAATCGGTTGTGGTGTGTGTTAAAACTCGAAGTTGCGTATAACACACGCTACTGTATTATTCAAAGGAAAGCGTACCGTGGAAGCTTGGGATGTTTCATTTTAAATTTTTTTGATGTCCCCATTTAGTCAATATGTTTAAAATATTGTATTTAAAAAGGGTTCACTATTAAAAGTTGATAAAAGTGCAATACTGAAAATGAATTTGTTCTTGCATTATATCAAAGAAACTCATAATATGGATTCTAAAATTATAAGGATTATATAAAGTTTAAAATTTAGATAATAGTATTCATAACCGCTTTTTAATGGCTTATTTTTGTAAGTCATGGTGTGATTGAACTCGGTGTTGTGTGTAGTGCAAGTTATTTAATTATTTTGAAGAAATAACACACCATGAAATCTTGGGGTGTTACAGCAGGACTAGGTGAAGACTCATCCCTTCATCAGGGGTCTTCTTCCAGAGATCAAGGAGTGAGTCCTCCCTTTTTGGAGCATCACTTCTGAGAAGTTGGTGCATGAGGTGTTCTCAGCTGAGTTGGTTTCTGGAGTGCAAATAGTTGACAATCCACCATATCCAGTTTCTCGTGAAGGTACCCCATCTGATGAGCAGAATGTGTCAGGTAAATTTGTTTCTAAATATTTCTTTGTAGTGGCTCTTAATTCTAGTTCGTTGGACCGTTTAATGGTGTACCATCAGTATGGATGTTTACGGCATACGAGCCGTCATGTCACATCTCTCCGAAGACGTGCCATCATTGCAGGTACCTGAGTCATCTAGAGAAGTTCTGCAGGAAGCATCACCAGAAGAAGGTGTTATGACTGAAGGATTCTAGTTCCTGACTGTGAGGCAGAAGATGCTTCATCCACCAGAGCCCCAGCCATAGGTCATGGGGTGAAGCTCGCGCGCAGTCAGGATTTGTTGGAGGTGTGATGCCTCAGCTCGAGTTCCATGTTCCGTGTTGGCAACGAACCATTTAAAGTCCTTCCATTTCCGTCCTTCCACTGTTAATGTTTTGGCGTTGTTGTGGGCTCCTTGTGTCATCGTGAGGTTGGGATGAACATGTTCGTTTGTAGTCCAAAAAGTCTCGTTTGCATGAATATGGTTTCCTAGATCGTGTGTTTTCCTTAAAAGTATGTTTGGACTTTGCGTGGGTTAATCTTTGTTCAACGGTGTTCGTCTGGAGATATAAGTGCCCGTGGAGGAGTTCAGGTTTGCGGTTATGCTCGGGTTTACTGTTTGGGTTAAGTTCTGCTCGGACATTTTTCTCTAGTGTTCGATCTTTCTTTGGTCCAAGTCGGGAGTTCCAAGTTTTAGCCGAGGTGTTGTTTCACTCGTGCTTTATAGGTTAGCCTAGATCGGTGGGAGTTCCTATGTCGCCCCCCCTCACGGGGTGGTATGTTTGAGTATTAAATTTCCACACTAGTTGAGTTTTGTGGTGGGGAGAACCCTTTCGTGTTCTCCCATTCTCTTGTATTGTGGTTTCTTTCGGTTCCAACCGGGCATGGTTTCATGTTTGGTTTAGTTTTCGACTAGGTGACTTTCTAGGGGCAGAAAGTGTCTATGGTGGGGAGAATTGTCACACCCCGACTTTTTGAATTAATTTTTAATTTATTATTCCTTAGTTTCGAGTTATCGCGCCGAGCTTTGGGTCGAGTCCCGATTTAAATTTTTTGACGTTTAACGTTTTTAGTTTGTTTCGGACCCGTGCGCGACCACCACACGGTTGGCGGTAGCCACACAACTTGTCCATGTGACGTGCAATTACTCATTATTATAAATATTATTATTCTTATTGTTATTATCTTAATTGTTAATAAATTTTCTTAATATTATTTTATTTATTTATCTATTTAATTATTTTGTTATTCATATTATTATTATTGTTATTCTTTATATCTTAATATTTATATCACTTACATCATTATTTGTATTACTATTATCATTTTTATTAATATTATATTATTATCATTAATATTGTTAACACTGAGTTTTTCATTATTATTATTGTATTATTATGTAGAAAGTTTAATATTTTTAACGACATTAGTATTATTAATGAATTATTAGTATTTTAATTATTATTACTATCTTAATTATTGTGTTTTATATTATTGTTATTATTTTAGTATATCATTATTATTAATATTTTATTTCAGATTTTATTATTATTTTATTATAATGAAATGAAAAAAAAACCAGCCCTAACCCTAGGGCCGCACCCCCCCCCTCTCTCTTTCCCTCTTGCGCCGCAAGCCCCCCCTCCTACTTCCCTTCCCCGACCCCAGTTCCCTACACCACCACCCTGCGCCTACAACCCTAGGCCGGCCTCCGCGCGGCCCCGGCCTTCGCCGGTCTCCTCCCGGCGTCCCGCCCGGCCTCCGTCCCTCCCGACCGTTGCGCCCCGCCCACCGACCCGCTGCGTCCCGCTCGCCGTCCTGCCACGCCAAGCCACCGGCCTCGACGCCCATCCACTGTCCCGGCCCCGGCTTCCCGCCGCCGTGCCCCTGTCGCCTCTTCCAGCCCGACCGCCGGCCTCCCCTCCCTCCGGCGGCCCGTACTCCTGAACTCCTTCAGGCCTCCGCCACGCCGCACCCCCATCCGGCTCCCGCCCTACTCCGATGCCCACTTCCTGCACCCGGCATTCGCCGCACCACCTCCCTCCGGCGCCCCACTCCCGCAGCGACCTCCCTCCAACACCGCTCCCTCACCCGACCTCACTCCGCCCCGAAGCCCTACCCCTCCGATGCCTCGTCGCTGCCCGCCTCACTGGCTACCATTTCCGACGAGCCCCCACCGCCGGACAACATCCCTCTGACCCATCGGCGCCCCTGCTGTCCCTTTCTGCGACCTCCGCCACCGGCCAGCGGCCTCCGACCCCCTCCAACGATCTCCGGCCGAGCTCCGGAGAGCTCCACCTCCTTCCAGCAGCGGCAACCCCCTGGCCGCGCGTTCTCCACCAGCCGCAACCTTCGGCGATGACCCGCGACCTCCGGCGCATCTCCCCCGGGAAGGTTTCCTTTTATTTTCCTTGACCTTTTTGGTTTCCGACGAGTATAAGGTTCTTCTTAGTGTTTGTTTTGGGTTAATTTTGATTCGCATTGTTGTTTTAGGATCTAATTGGGATCCCACAAGGTGCGGTTGTGGTGCGATTGGTGTTTGACACCAATATTCGAGAATTTTCGACACCCGATGTAAGTTGTTCTGTGCATAAACTTTTGTGGTGTTTTAATTTTCTTGTTTGATCAAATTAGTATCTTATTTGACTAGTCTGCTTGGTGCGAATATAGTGTTGTTGGATGTTTAATAGGATTTTGATAGGTTTAGAAACATGTTTATGTGTTATGAATGTTTTGATTTTATGAAAACTTTTGTTGGGCCATTCGCAGTGTCTCCTAAACGATGCTGTTGTTTTGCATGGTGCGCATGGGCTGAGGAATTCTGTTTTGACTTTTGTAGTGTTTTATAAACTGTATTGTTGGTTTATTAAAATGTGCAAGGGTTTTAGTTGGGTTTTGGTATGACATCAATGTGGTGCTGTGTGCATTTGGTCATGAAAGTGTTTTTTAAAGGGGTTGATGTTGGTTTCATGTGTTTAAAGCCGCGGTGTGTTTTCAAAATTGTTTTATAAAAATTTTAAATGATTTATTAAGTAGCGTGGATGTTCTGAATTTTTTTTAGGAAAACATGTTTAGACGCACGTGCTTTTAAAGGTCAATTTCATCATGTCGTGCGCTTTTGTCTTATTTCGTACTCTGGTGTTTCCTTGAAATAACCCGATGACTCTTTAAAATAATTAGTGAGTTATTCCGGTGTTATGTGGTTTTTACAAACACTTTATGGATTTTAAAGTGGTTTAATAAATAATGTCGATGGTGTGAGTTGTGTTTCAAAAACGTGTCGGGGTGGTTCTTTCGTGTTGTTTGCTTGTTTGGATTTTTTTGAGTCTGCCTTTGTGTGATGTTGGTCTTATGCGTCTATTGCAGCGCATTTACAAGGTAGCCCCGCATTTTTCCTGTCATCAGTTGGCGCTTTCTTGTATGCCTGCGCGAGACATGTCGCACCTTGTGTTTGGACAACGAGCTGAGGTAGGTCCCCCACTGCACCTACCTCTAGACTTAGAATTTATTAATTGCTTGTTGTTTTATAAATTTTTAATGAATTAGAAATAATATTAAATAATAAAACTTAAAATGATCATTTAGTGTGAAAAGAGCCGTTTATTTTATACCGAACGCTTGGAACATTTTCTTGACAAGCGGACACCCAGTTTTGAAAGAATGCATGTTTGGCCTTAAAACATAATTCACGGCATTTCAAATGTACTTCTAGATTTAAAGATAAGTGACTTCTTCTGAAAAAGTGTTTGAGATTTTTGAGAAATGAAGCTTTACTTTAAAATTGGCGAAGGCCCGTTTGGCACTTTAATAAAAATAGATTATTTTGGAAAACCCACTCGGGGGTGATCTTTGGTGTGAGTTGTTTTCGTGAGCTGTATGTGATGTTGGTGCATCGTGACTGATTAATTTACATTATGGACGCACCCCCTTTTTATTGCTTGTGACGACATGAGAACCTGGCATATTGAGTGAATTTTCTGAGAACGATTGCTGCACTAGTTTAGACCACGCACTGGCTGGTGGCACCATAGAAGGGGAATACTGAGTTATTGCTGCTATGGGGATTGGGCCCCTCAGTTAGGCCATGTAGGGCTATGTCGGGCATTAGGGCGTTATGACGTCATTGAGTTATGGCATGCCTTCAAGATGAGTCACATGTATAGTACGTTCTGGACTGTTCACGATCTCCTAGGTTCGACCCATGTTTCTTTTAGTGTTTATTTGTGTGTGGCGGATGATTGAGAGGTCGAGTTCGGTTGCTGACCCATGTGTGCCACTTTTACCATTGCCCTTAGTGTGTGTTGTGTGTGATTCTCCTTTTGACTAAAAACTAAAGTTTGGATTTCTAAATTGTTCGCAAAATGTTTTAAAAATGAAATACACCTGTTTCTTTCAACATTAAACTTGTTATAAATTAAAAAGGGCAATGGACTGATACTTGTTTTAGAAATGAATGTGTGTGGAAACCATATTTTATATAATTTAGTTCAAATCTGGAATTGATAAATTCTTTATTTATTGGTATGTGCTTTGGGAATAGAATTAGTCGGGCCTACCTACTGAGTTTTAATACTCACTCCTATAGTCTTTTTCTTGTTTTTTTAGTTCTGTTGCAGGTTCCAGATTCTGTTGTTCTCCTTGAGCGATGTTGGTTGTGGTATTGGAAGGTGACCCAAGGGGTCACGTGGAGTTTTAGTCGTGTTCAGGTTAGTGACGTTGTTGGCTGATCTTTCTTTATTTGCTTTTGTACCATTTGTTTCTGCTGCTTAATTTATCTTTATTTTGGGCTAAATCGTTTCCACCTGTTTACTTTTGATGCCCGACACTAGTTGTCAGCCCGTGGGGATCGGGATCGCCCTTCGGGCCATGTCGCGGACCGGCTCGGGTGACCGGTCCAGGGTTAACCCGGGTTGGTTCGTGACATGTATCCTATAGGAAAAACCGATACAACTAACATAATATATCATTGGATGGTTTGTATCCCAAAAATATTCAAGATGAATCCCCAGGGTTGAGATCCTAACCTATGGAAGAATGAATGGTATTAAAATGGTGTGTTTTATGGTTTTAAATGATTTTGTGTATTAATTAATCATTGACATGTGGTTTGGCTGCACAGTACATAAAATAGAACACCAATATTTCAATTTTTATATAGAATAGATAATTTTCATGTATTGTTTGCACAAGTTTACTAAAAATGTGCCAACCATGAAAAATTCAACTTCCCAAAACCACCACAAGTCGCACGGTTCAATGGGAATGCCAAAAGGTTTCCCTTAACTGTGTCCAAATTGTGAACATGTAAAAAACTCTAAAATATCTAAAAAATATACTAGAAAAAATGAAAAAATGACATGGAATTAAATATGGTAAAATAATGAATATAAATACATGAGAATGACACTGATATGTTATAATTTCTATGTATTATTTCAATAGAATGTTAAAAGTCCAAAAGTTAGTATTACTATTCCTTATCCTTTTATTTTTTATCTTCATATTCCTAAAATATCCTAACCATAGTAATATAATATCATTTGAATAATTATTATGTTTTATGTATCATAATTTTAACTGATAAAACATTATTTATTCCATATCATCCACTTAAGACACAAGTGAATGCACATCATGATTTTTTCTGGACTATCATCTCTATAAAGAATTGTGCTTTATTATCAATTATCACATCACATAGATGAAATTAAAAATGTATTAACTATATAACTATGATTTTTATTATGTTATAAATGTTATATAAATATATAGTTTTACATTATATGAGTGATAAAAATAATAAATCTTCATAGTTATCTTAATCACATAAAATGAACATATCATAGTACATTTCCTAATCAATGTTCATTTCAAAAAAACATTTACATCTGTTTATATTTTTAAAAAATATAATAATTATGTCCATAAAATTTTACAATTTTCCTAATTATTATGCTATTCTATGATACCTTTAACCATGTAAAACAAAGTAGAATATTTGGTAAGAATTTGATCGAATAACATCAAATGACAAGATTTATTAAAAACATTATAATAAATAATAAGAATATTTAAAAAAGTCACATATTAAGTCAAATATAAATGAATGTGGTTCATAAAATGTACCTAATAATAAAAGCGTTATTATTTAGAAATTTTTAAACATGAACAAATTGAATCAAGAACAAGGTAAGGGTTTGTGATAACTGGATTTTCTTCTATTAAGTTATAATTATTTATCTTCAACTCTTTATTCCAAAATTGAATTTTTATAAATAATATGTACATTTTATTATACTTCCTACTACTTTTTTTATTGATTCTATTGTCATTCCTTATATCATCATATTAAAATGATTTGTTCCTCAAAGATTATGATACCTAAAAGGGGTATTTATTACTCAATTCATTTTTCTTGAAAATACATATTTTCATGAGCCAATTAAATATAAAAATTTTTATATACTGCCTATTTGTTATATTATATCAGGAATTTTCATTCATTAAATTTACTTGAGTTTAATTTTATGATCTCTTTACCATTCAAGGGACATTGATTTAAAAGATACCCATGCTATATGGTTTTATGTTCTAAACCTCATTTTAGAATTGTGATCTCTCAAATCGGATAACAGATATGGAGAATTTGTTTAATCATACATTTTAATTTCACAATGGTTTTCCTCCACTCTATTTATTATTGGTGAGATATTTTCCCCATTACCTAAAATTAAATTGGATGTTATATAATATTTTATAATGATGTGGTTTTCAACAAAATAATGTTAAAAATATAAAAAGAGGTAATTTATTTATATGATCATATTTTTATCCTCAAATAATTTTTTTTCAGATATTATTACATTTATTTACAAGATTTAAAATTTCATTTTTGTCAACATTTTATTTATTTGAACAGTTTTTATAAAAAAATAATTTACAATATTTTTAGTATGGGTTGTTTTGGGAGTTTCAGTGTGAAACTATATTTCACCCTATATATTCATTTTATATATGATATTCTCTTTAATATTCTTGGGTTTCAAAAAGAAATTATTTATCTTATTATTTTATAAATTACTTCTTTTATAAATATTTTAAAAAATCAGTAATATTTCTTATCCCAAATTGATGTTTTCTAAGACGACAAAAATGTATTTTTCATATAACTCATTTCCTTTGAAATGGTTTATATGTTATTAAGGATATTATGAATATATAATCATCAAACTTATTTCTCCTTTATTATTAAGTAATATAATTTTATATCATGTATATGATCCATGACTACCTATTTCTTTCCAAACACTATTATGGGAATATAAATAACTTTTCATATAATGACTTTCTTTTTTCAATTTCTTGTAATCTATTTATATGACTAATGATTGTTATCCTTGATAACATATTATTAACTATACTTATTGATATCTATTTAGCATGAATTTAACGTAAGATATTTGGACAAATAATTAATTTATAAATTTTTTACAATGCTATTAATTTGATGGAATTATAAATTATTTTATTATGCGATTCTATTGTAAAATTATATTAAACCAATTTTATTCCCATGGGTTTTAATGATATATTTAAATAATTATTTTCATAGGTAATGTTTATAACTCATGAGCTCAAAAGATTTTGTGGGACCATTTATCCCACGATAAATTATACACAAGATGATTTATCTCAATAAAAATCATACATGAGAGGATTTATGCAATGAAATATGATACATGAGAGGATTTATCCCATGTAAAAGGAAATATAAGGGTGTTTTATCCCATTACAATGGTTATATGGTAGGATTTAACCAATTAAAAGGGTACACTAGAGGATTTTACCAATCTAAACAATTCTCTAGAGGATTTATTCCAAGACAAAGGGTATATGAGAAGATTATTCCAAACCCAAATCGTACAGAGGTAATTATCCAAAGACTAATATGTGATTAATGTATTGGTTGTTCGTATTACCATTAAATCTATATAATTATTTTTGTTCCATGCCTTATGTATCAATATTTATGATCTATTTTATGTTGGGTATGATTTTCTTATATATCCTAATTATACACATTTTATTAAATTATTCTATGTTATGATCTTTGATTATTATCACTTTTGTTTACCCTTATTATGAATCCAATTTCACCATTTTTATGTCTCCATATCCCCATTAATGAAGATTATTGTAACATATAAGAAGTCTATAAGGGAATACTGCTTGGTTAAATTATGGAGTAATATTTAGATGTATTATAAAATGAGTTTCCTTTATAAGTGTTCCAAAATGAAACTAAAAAAAAGTTTTTTCATGATGTGTGACATTATTGTGAGCTTTAATACTAAAAAAATATTTTTTTATACTTTATTGTGGATCATACCACATGAGATTAATGTTAATTAATAAAATTATGTGTTTTTACATTATAATTGGGAGTGTGAGTATATGGAACATCATCAGCTGTTTTTTCCATATGACATAAAATTTGAATAACTTGAACAATAATAAATGTTTCTTCATAATTGAATGGTAATGGATGTTTAACACTTTTGTATTTATCCTAAATGGATTTTAAGGTAAAATTTTTATATGAATTCATATAAAATGTGGTTCAACTAGATTCTAGATTTGAAACTATTTAGAGTGTTTTAGACTCCATGATTGTTCATGATTAATGAATGATGATGTATTTAGTAAGATAAAAAATATAAAATAAATTTTTTCATGGATATAAACATAATGTTAGTTTATAGATATGTTATAATAAATCAGATGAAAAGATAGTGTAAAATGATAGTGTTATTGTTTTGAGAATGAAGAGGATATTATAAAATCATTTATATATATTGAGTAGGATGATTATTCCACTATAAAATATTCGAAACCAGTCGAATAAGATGAAGAAAATTATAGAAATTCTCAATGATGGTATAGATTTAGCCTATCAAGGGTTGAATGTGTGAACCTGATAACCATGGGGGCAAACATAAGACATAAAAGGAAGTCTAAAACTTAAAAATTATAGACAATAATATTGAAGGGTTATAAACAAGATGAAAAATCTCAATAATAGGTAAATATAGTCTTTTGTCAAAATAAAAACACCACTTCTTTAATGTATACAATGTGTAAAAATAATGGATTCGGACTTGAATGAAAATTTTGATGAAATTGAAATAAATAAAACATGTAATCCTATACCTTGACCTGAGTAGAAGAATATTAATTAAAAAATGGGATTTTAAGAAAAAAGATAAATTTATAATGGTGAAGTTTTAATAAATAAATATAGGGTTAGATGTTTGTGGTACTTTATTATTAATGGTATTGAATTTTATAAAAAAAATTATCTTATTTATAGAGTTGAAATAATTAGAATTTCCCTTGATATTTTAAATGAAAGAGTCTTTCAAGCCTTCCAAATGGATGGAAAATCATCTCTTATCAATGGAGAAAAATAAAATAGTTTATATGGAGGAACCTTAGTGCTTTATGCTTAATATTGATGGAAATAAGGTGCATAAAATTAAAAACAATATTTATTTACTAAAAAAGCACCATGGAGATGGTATTTCACTCTAGATGAGTACTTAAGAAGCATGGATTTCATAAAATTTTTGGTTGATATTAAATTACATATAATGAAGACCAATTACACATCAATTATTTCTTTTGTGTTTGTGGGTAATATCAATCATGCTAATTTTTTTTAAATATTGTGTATGTAATTATTTACACTCACAAAGAACTTTTAGTTTTTAATGCATGGGGAATAAAATCATTCATATCATTATAAATCAATATTCTTATTAGTAAAATTTATATATCCCATATAAAATGATCCTTGGATTTATTAAATATTTTAAGGAACAAAAAATCACTAGGTATTTTTACACAAAATAATATTGGAACTATGTTGATTATGAATGATGAAGGATTTTTTTTGAATTTGATAAAATTTAGAAATATTATTTGTAGCCTCTCAAACTTGACTACATAATTGATATGAAATTTCAATGACTTCATGATTTTTTTCTAATAATCATTCTAACAATAATGAATAAAATATATTAGAATAAAATTCAATCTTGATATGTGTCTTGAATACATTCAATTATGGGATTTTTTATTAGAAGAATAGTGAGCCATATTTAATGGGATTTTCAGATATGGACTATTATGAGGGGGTGGATGATTAAAAATTCATGCCAATTGGATAATTTTACATTAATAAAATGTAGGAGGAATGAAATTCCAATAATAAATCATTATACAAATTAAAATCCACTTAATATCAGTTTTTGGTTTTATAACATGTCACTACAAAATTTTTCTTGATGAAGACCCAATATGAAGACATAAAGGTAACTACTGGACATCCACTAGTTTTTAGATATGAATACTAAAGTTTTATAATAATTTTAAAGAATAAAATTAAACATTTCAGAGGAAAACATATGGATAATATTTTTCATTTCCTAAACGAGAAGGTGTATTAATTGGTCTTGACGATGTAACTGTTTCCATATGAGGAGGAGATCACTAATATTGTTACAAAGAAACATCAAAAAATTTATTTTGAGAAACTAATGCTGTAAGTAGGAGTGAAAATGAATAACCAACACTGAGGTATTCTAATTAGTTTTTTCCGGTGTCTAAAATTTCCTTAATTTTACCCAAAGGAAGAAAATTTTATTGGAGATTCAAAAATGTTCTGAAATCCATTATATATATTTTATGAGTGATTATAATAATTTTTTAGAAAATAAAATATATTTCTAGAATGATGTTTCTATTTTTGTATCATTTCTCAAATAACACATCGAACATTTTGATGTCAAAATTAGTCAATCATTTTCTATGGTGAGTAAGATCAAGTATACATAGAGTTCATTAGTTTATGGTTTACATCAATTATGGATTTTAAACCACCAAATTCACGTCATTAATTTCCTAAATTATTAATAGGATGGGTGAAGTGGTTTCATGTTTCAATCACAATACTAAGATTGAGTGGTACTAGATTTTTAAAAGTGAAATGTTTTCTATTATAAAAAATTCAATGGGGAGATTGTTTAGAAAACATTATAATGATATTTTTTTCAATACACATCAATATGTATTAACTTTATTTCTGAGAATATAAGGTGATATAAGGATCTACACTTATCTTTTGAAAATGTTTAATTCATGGGATTATAGGATAAATAGAATCAATGAATTAGGAATTACATGTTATTATCATGTAACTGATCATAATGAGAGTCAAAGATAAGAGTTTATGAATTTGACAACTTCACTGTCTATAATATATTTTTGAGAGTGAGAAATATGGTTATATTGGATATCTTGATTTTTTTGAGATATAAATCGAATTTCACTAGATTTATCAAAGTCTCTCTATGAATTATTGATCAAGAATTTTACTCTATTAAGTGAAGAGTATTTATTTGATGATGTTTAAATACAGTTTGAAAGGAGGATACAAATAATTAATAGGGAATTATTCCAAAAATAACTCAACATTGAGTGTTCATTTACTATATGGTTTTTGATCTATGGTGAATCTATTTTGGAAAATTCGTTTATTTGTCAAATTAATTTAAACAAATTTCTATTTTTTTTTGGGTGAATGTAAATTCCTTGAGATGATTTGGAATTGAATTGTTATTTTTGGATATAATGTTTTATGTTTTAGATTTTTATTGAAATTTTGATAAAGGTAAATTACATGAATGAATATATCTTTGAAACATACTATAGAAATTGAAGAAAATCTAGAAATTGAATATATAATTTTAATGTAATTATATTGTCCAATTTTAGAAATTGTTATATTTTGGAGACATATTGAGAAATCTATAAGTCATTTTATTGAATATAAAATTAACTTAACTTGAATGTAAGTGTCATAAATATAAATATAAGTCATTAAACTCATACATAAGATTAATATTCTGAAATATAAGATTTATTTAACTAGGAAGTAAGAGTAATTCAATGATACATAAGGCTAATTTACTCTTATAAGATGTTTGTTCAAAAAAATTACAAAAGTTCACATGTTTGGAATAAACCTTAGGAAATGAAACAAAAATACATTCAAGTTGTTCTATTTGAATAAAACATTTAAATTATATAATGGTATTGTTATTTAATATGATAAATGTAAATATATAGGCCACATCCTGAAGAATATGTCAATTACCCAACCAATTTAAATTGGGTAGTTTATTAATTAATAATCAGGGAAATAAGAATTTCATTAAATGTTCCTACCATTGAGAAACAATGAGATACTTCCATACGATAGTGGAAGTTTTATTGTGCGATAACCAAGAGACACCACATATGATTCCTTCATATAATTATAGGTTCGATGAATTTTTCTTGATGCATGTGTACTGGTGAATTTTTAAGTGGGTATTGAAGATGTTTTATAAAAATAATCCACAAGTATTGGGGGAGATATAGAAAATGAAAAGTATTGTATTACATGAGAAAAATATATTTGTATTAGTTTCAACGTAGAGGGAATTCTTCCTGAAATTGAATAGGTTTCCAGGTTCAATTATTGTAAAAATTAATCCAAGTAAGAAAAATATAAAATGTAGATAAAGAAATTGAGGAATGGTCTAAGAATCTTAGTTTTTACTCCAAATTTTGATCATGGTCATTAAAGAGAAAAGTTTCCTTGATTGAAAATGATTATTATAAAATGAGAAAAATAAAGAATATTGAGTTCTATGAAGTCCATTGGTGACTCAATCAACTATTAATGATCATTTCTTCAATAATTAGTTTATATTTTCATTGTTAGAGTGAGTTTCTACTTGAATGAGTGTTTTTTATTGTTATAATTTATTAAGGTAGAAGGTGATATAATTTTTGGGTTCCTTATTCATAACAAAAACAATTATTTGTGTCCCGGATAAAAACTAAAACACAGTGTGGTTATAATAGGACATTATAGTGTTGAACCACATTAACAAACTTGTTTTTATTGATTTAATTTATTATTTATTAATAATTAAACTATTTAAAAATAAATATAATAATTGAGATTTTGTTGAATAATACAAAAAAATTACTCACCCCCTTTTTTATATCATCCAGAGTGATCTTAAAAAATTTCAATGATTTTTCTAGAGACTATGTATCATAATAATAAAACATGTTTGCATATAATATTTCACTACAATGAAAACATATCATCAATTTAGCATGAAAAATGGCAAAATATCTATGATTACTAAAGGTAATTTCTAGCACTATATTAAGAATGAGTCCCACATGTCTTAATTTTCCCAATTATTTCTTATGTCTAACAATAATATTATAATATTATATCAATATATCCTCTATTGATGAGAACACAAATCAACCATTGAGAGTACCCATAAACATCATAAAAATTCATCATCATTCACATGTGAATTTATTGATAGATTCATAATAAAATATGATGGCATAGTGGTAATTTTCATGATAGGTAGTTCTCATGATAAAAATTAGAGCTTCTCTTTTATTATTATTTCCACAAATCAAAATGGGATCATAATAACTCCGTGAAGGATGACCATGTGCTAAAATAAAATAACAATTTTATAAATTTTTTGGAAAATTAATAAATATATATTTTAGCATAAATGGATATATCTTTAATATGGATGTGATCCAACTAATCAGTATACATTTTAAAATCACATTACATGGAAACAAAATAAAATTCAATATTGTGTATTTTAAGAAAATTTGGGGATTCATTTGGAAATCGTCCTTGTTTATATGGAAGCCTTGAAATCCTATATTAATACTATAATCAAAACATTGTGGCCTTATTATTAGGGAGATTTAGATGTTGAATGATGGGTTGGTTTGTCAAAGGATGGTCTGTGGAAGCAGCTGGTCAAAATGATCATCGATAGCGGCATGGTGTTGATGTAGGGAGAGAATTGACTATGATGAAGATATAATGAACAATAAAATGATAGAGTCAATTATGGTTGTGGTAGTAACCTCATTGATGAAGGATATAAGATCTAGGAAATGCTGTGGAAGGTGAGAGGTAGCTACATTGATAGTGGACTGACAATACATTAATAATTCTCAGTGGTAATGCATGGGATGATGATGAAAAGAACCTCAATGGTAGATAGAACCTGGTAGTAGGGTTAATAAAGAGAGGGTATAAAATTCCACATTGGTACTTCGAAATGTGTGGTTTTATATAGATAATTTATAGCTGATCATCTATTTGGGATGGAAGATAATTAGCATCATGATAAAGTTGTTATTAGTGAGGGGTTGTTCTATCTGTCTCATCCTTGGGTCCACAAGTCATGTACTGGGCCTTATTCACTTGGGACTATGAATCATGTAGGGTTTCCTCTAAACAAATTTTAATAAGGGGTTTTATATTAAAAATTAATAAAAAAATATTACCTTTGGACATGGGGTGAATAAAAATGAGGATAATATATATGATTATTTATCCTTTAATATTATATAGGGATACTGGTGGGATAGATATTTTTATAAATAATTGAAAACATCTAGATGTGTGAACCAAAGTGGAGTAATCGACATTGATTAACAGGTAGAGATAATAGAGAATTCACACTAAACATCATTGAAATATAATATCTATTATTCATTTTGAAACATGGAATAATATGTATTTAGGATAATTTAACTGTTTTTATGAGTAGGAATTTATTTTTTACTATTTTATAATTTACCTATTTAATTTAATTTTTTTCATGAGATCTAATCATTTTCATTAATGGATATCCCATTCATCCAATAGTGGATGATAATGGAATGTGAGTGATGAAATGAAGGATTAAATTATGACCAATAACTAAGATATTTCACACAACATCATTGAGTAGTAATATTGTGGAATAAAACAACATTTTAATTCTTAAAAACAAAAGCATTCGGTTATAATCTATAGATAGGCATTACAAAAAACATCGTTAAAACACATAATTTTATTATCATAAGTATATCTTGATAGAATATAATTAATAGAACTTTGATTAAATTAAGATGATATATTGGTAAAATCTGAGTGTTGTCATTAGAGATGGTTAGTTAATTTCATTTTCCAGACAAGTAGATATATATATGCAGGTTCCATTTATCTCAATATTAAAATAACTTTCAGAACTATCATAGAGTAACTATAGCTATGTCTTAATAAAATTCTGGAAATATTCATTTCATAGTAACATATTACTCAAAAACATCACTTTACCCTTATTTTTCTAAATTTTCATCAACCACATACTACATAAAACATATATATATATATCTCTCCTATAGGTTCAATGTAGTTACTCTATCAAATTATAATTTCATTAAAAAGTCATTTTGATGTTTTATAATGAAAAAATTTCACCATAAAAATTGGTGTTATTGTCATGTGTGGTAGATTGAATAGTGTGTTTTTGGGATAATCAATAAAAAATGTTGAAATTTTATATCCAAATTATATTTAACAACAAAAAATTAAAAAAATACATTATATAATTACGAAAACATTGAATCAATATAGTCTATTGATTATTGAATTTTTAATTTTTTTTCATCTGACTTGACTATAATTATAATTCACTGACTAGTTTTTACTTATAGAAAAAAGGAAGAATATTAAGTAGAGTGACCATCAAAAGATGTCATGTTTCGTCTATAGAATCACTAGAAATCCATTTTGGATCTGTAATGGATTGAGGTAAAGAAAACACCCATTTATATAATTGGAAGACAATGATCTTGATTAAAAAAATTATAGCATAACATCAACTAAATTAGGGAAATTAAAGAGGAAAAAGGTAAATAGGAAGCCCAATTGATAATGTAGGATCCCATATTTCAGTTCAATATAGAGAAGAGGATTTCAATTTTAGATGAAAAAGTAATTAATCCATTTATTACAATTTATTTTTTCTATATCATAATTGACATATTATAAATGTAGGATGAATTGGATTAACCTGTTAGGAAAATACCACAATTTGATGACATTATCCAATATAAGAAGGAAATACTGACAAAAAGGAAGAGTCTACATTTTATGTTACATGTTGTTGTAAAGCTAATGATCCACCTGAGGAAGAGACCCCTGATATCTCATCACCCACCCTATAATAAAAAAAATACTTGTATATGGAAGGAGGTTGACATATTTTTTTACATTTATTATAATAAATAACACTACGATATAATTTAATAATTTTATATGAAGTCTCTTGATGAAGATCATCAAAAAAATCTAAAAAATCCCATTTGGAGTATCTATGGTGATACACAATTTTTCACTTTTTAGAGAGCCATACCCCCAACTAAATGGGGAATGTATTCAAATAAATATTTCTGAAAGGGATTAAAATCCATCACTGATTGTGATATAATGCATAAAAAATATAATTTTTTAATTTTTATTTCACTACCCATAAATTCATATCTTTATACAATGAGTGCATGATTTTATGTATAGGATACAATATATGAGATAAATTTAGGAGAAACATTAAAAAAATAAGCAAAAAAAATTATAAAAAAATATATAATGAAAGTTTTCAAGTAATCATGTTATTTTTTATATTATATTATCTCAATATATGAGTTTCAATTTTTTAAAAAAAATAAAACCATGTGTGATGTGGGGGTGTGTGTATATTTTGAGTAGCACTTGAGAAATATATCCACCATACTCTAGGAAAAAACAACCACAGATTCATTAATTACATGGAATGAATTTTTGTAATGGAGTAAAAATCTATTTATTTTTGGTAAATCAAAAATATTACTTGTTTTGAATAAATTATTGAATTCAGACATAACTGATTTTGTGTGTGAAAATGTATCATCGCATGGATCTATATTAAATTATATTTTAATAATTCCATTACTCATGAGTAAAATAATATTGGAAACTCATGACCATGAATAAAATCTAATTTTACTACATAAAAAATTGACTCCCATTCCCAAATTCTATACACTGAAAAAAATAATTAGTTTGAATGGATTCTTGTTGTAAAATAAGGTTTACTCCTTGGGGGTCTAAAATCAATGAATAATTTCTCATGCATAAAAAACTGGTTCAAAAATAGTGTTTATGCCTACATAGAAATATTGACACTGAGAAGAATTTTTATCATATATGGGAAAGAAAAAACTAACATAGAATATTATTCTATTAAAGTAATAAAGCAAATGTGAATAGGATGAGTGGATGAAATTACTGATGTAGAGGTATTTTTGAAGTTGTTCACTATTAAAATAGTGATTAAACTATTATCTTAAAATTTGAAATCTGTTGACGAATGAATTATATTGATAATAAATAAGAAATTATTTCAGAAAAAAATTAAATGTAATTAATTATGGGATAGTAATCGCTCATGTATGTGGGAATGTGATTTATAATGTTTTATCAATATATTAGAATGCTTTATATTAGTACATTTTATTTTAAAATAATTTCCAATTTTGAGTTGTATTTTGTAAATTTTAGGGAAATTTTTTCTATATTAATGAATATTTCCTAACGTGATGAATTTTATTATCTATTTAACATTTGATCAATAAGTTTTTATATAGATTAAATGTTTGTCTAATTTGGTCTAAATAATATCAGGGATATAGATGTTTAAGAGTAAAGAAAATAAATTATTCTTCTATAAATTTCCAAGGAATGATGTGAAGAATAATTGAGATTCCAAAACATATATATTGGTGGATAATAAAATATATTTTCTCAACCATAGTATAATATCCATGACCTGAGATGGAGTTATCATCCCAATAGTAGATACACAAGCCCCTGAGTCAATTCTTTATGAAATCATATTTGTAAGACTATCTAGTGAATGAACCACCATGTTTGTGTTCCCTCATAAATACCCCCTCACATTTTATTATTGTTTCAATGAAATCCAATGGGTAAACCACACACTATTATATCACCAAATTTATTCTCATGAACTTCTAAAGACAGTGTTTTAATTCCAATATAGCTGCAATTCCCCAATGCATGGGATGATGTTTCCCTAATCCCTATTGTGTATAAATTCCATAATTTTGGTGTATTCTATGAATCATAATGATGGATCCTATCATTAACCCATATATAAATGACAATTTTTTAAATCATATATTCAACACACAATATATCCATTACACCATACACTTCCTAAAAAGAATTATCCACACTATTATAAGAGAGATCCTAATTTTCCATCCTTTCTATAAATACATATTTCATCCAATATTTATATTATTTACAATAAAAAATGTATCCAATTTTTATCATAAAACAAATTCTTTATCTTATAATACCATTAACATCATATAAATTCATTATCATTCACATGGAAATTTAGGTAAGGGTTTTATATATTTTTTATGATCATTGATATAATCTCTTTGAAAATGGATTAAATTCACCAAGTGAGTTGTATCAGGTCATTTTATTTAAATAAATCGACAAATATATCTATAACTCCTCAACATGTAATGATCATGAAAGAGATCATATATACCTTTTAAAAATTATTTTTGAGTGTTCCATGATGATATATGAAGATCAAGGGAAATATTTCAATGTGTAAGTGATATAACTACATTGAACATGTGTTCATATAAAATAATTTTGAACCACTAAATGACATTAAATATTCCATTCAAGGAGAAGAAGTAGAATAATAAATAAGATCAAACCCTGATGGATTAAAATTCATAGAGATAGGCTGAATAGTATTCAATACTATATAGAGGCATTTAGAAGAGAGATATAACACTAGAGGAATACACAGTTATATAACGTAGTAGTGCAGTAGATCTTCAAACTATAGTTTAGATCATTGTCTTTCTAGTTATTACTATAAATAATTATATTATTTTTTATTCATATTTTTCATAATGTTCTTGGTTTGGGAGTTTGTTTTTAACAAAATGTTTTATTATTTATGTATCGAAAATATCGGTGCAGTGAGATATTTTCAATTTCTTCAATGATTATACAATTTATCTAAAATGTTAATGACCAAGGAATGTGATCTATATAATGAAAATTTAAATACGCATATATCTCTATGATATTAGACACTACATCCTAAATTGAGAATAATATGATTTTAAAAATGATACCTTCTAATTTTTCAAAAAAAAATCATTTGGTCCATCTCACAACATGACGATAACACACATAACACCACTAACCCACATAAGTTCATTATATTAACTGGAGTCTAAGATGTAATATTGAAAGAACCTATAGTTTTATTAGGAATATCCATTTCTGGTTTATTAATTATGTAGTAATAAGAGGATGATATGTATAAGAGGGTTCAATTAATTTCATTTTACCTACCTATATTGATTCTCCAATAGATGCATGATATTTGGGAGTTAATCTAAGTTTAAGAACTCTTCATTTTCTATTTCATATTATTTCGCCCATATTTTAATATTTTTCATTGGGATACTCTCTCCAGAGAACATTTATCTTCATTCATGTCCCTATGGTTTTCCCCATTTACTCAATAGTTCTTCATGGTATTGAGTAAGAAGGTGTGCTATTCCATAATGAAAAATTATTGCCATGATTTTTCTATTAGACTTGTTAAGAAAAAAACCATGTGATACTACCTCCATTACATGGAAAGACCAATGAGAATCTTGAATAATAAATATACGACTTGTTTCCATATCATACCTATTTATTTATAAATATAATAATTTCATTACCTTTATTAATAATCATTAAAAAAATTAAAATTTTATGACTCTCACATGTCACAATTACAAATATTTAGTACCTATTATTCTCTCATAAAATATTATGATAATTTATTCAAATAATCAATTTTACATATTGGTTATCCATATAACAAAAAAAATACTCTCAATGACCATATATTTTTGATAACCACATTTTTATAATGGATATATATTTATAAATTTCATATAACTATCATAATACCTTTATCTACACCAATAAATAGTACTTATTAATTATATTAAATCATTTATATCATTCCCATGTCTCTTTTCAAAATAATTTTATCAAAATTAGTTTGTTTGTATTAATTGTACAATTATAGTTGAAAATATTATCATCTTGGGTGATCTAGAGGATTAATATTTCTATATTAGTGTGTTTTTATTTAAATTTGTCCATATTACACTAGTATTTTAATTTTTTGTTTCATTTTTTTATCTTGTATTATTTTTATGTTTATATTGTAATATTATACAGAAATTAAATTATGACTTGTTCATTTTATCTTTGTGTTGTGTGAAACACAGGTTATCCAATACACATGATTTACTAGAGTGAATTTAAATAAAAAATATTAGGTTTCATGAAAATACATCATTAATTTTTTTTAAAAGGTTGAGGATCATGCACTATGGTTTTACACTCTTATTGATTTTAATGGGGAAAATATATATCTTATATGGATATATTTCCTTTTAATAGGTTTTTTAAGATGATCAGTTCCTAAGTTATTATTATGATGATTTCATCATTTGACATGTCAACATACACGAGTAGTTATTTTAAAGTTAAGTGAGTAAAAGAATAATATAATAAGTTATAATCCATATGATAAGAATCATGAAATTGATAATGGGGAAATGTGACACATGTTCCTACCCATGATGATGATATTAATTTTTTTATTTGTTGATTTATTTTTAAATGAAAATTTTGACATAATTATTACTTTATTGGGAAATCATATATCGGATATCAAAAAAATGTTACATTAATCCTAATCCTAACATTTTATATCATTAAATATTGATGAATGAGATACTCATAGTGAGCCTACACATTGTTTTTTATCCTAGAGAGAGGATATTCTCAAGGGGTGATACCACAAAAGATAAATTTATTGAGTAATTATATTTGAAAATCAGCATATTTTTTATGAAAATATTAGACCATAGAGAGAAAATAAGTGTATTGATAGGATCCATTGATTACCCAAAATGATAAATACATTACATTATGAGAAGTTATATATATATATATATATTAGAAGGACCATTGTGGTGTCAGTTGGATATTATGGTTCATGTAAATAAGCATGGGGACCATTAATGGATGTGATTTAATTGATTTTTTTAATATTTCTATTATAGATAGAATAGTTTGGTTGAGATTATTTTTATTTCAATAGTTGAAATATTATTTTATAGATATATTCTATAACATGAATTTTTATAACCTATTATGTGTTTTTCTAGTGCTGGTATTAGATGTCGACATTATGTCTTATTAATTTAGGATTAGTCTATTTCCTATCATTCAGAAATAGATAAGATCAGTTAACCTATCTATATATATTGAACTAGTTAAGAAGGGTTTCATTTGAAGAGAATTGTATAAAAGAGGTTAAATAATTATGGGGTCCATCAATTACTAAAACAATAAAGTATCTAACTTTCTCCTATAATAAAATATGTATTATTGGGACTTATTTGGTTGATAATCGATGGGAGAAGAAGGATAAAATTTCATCATTTACCCCACATTTTGAAATTGGATTATAAGATTATTATCATTTAATTTATAATATATCTGTCACATATGAGTGAACCAATTATTGAAATATGTGTTACTGATGTACTAGTATTGGAATCAGTTATCCGTTTTAAATTAAGATGTATTTGGGTGGTGGTGGGTGTGGATTAGCCGATCCTATGGCATACTTCCTCTGGAAATGATGATTGTTTTAGAGTTGAAATTTGTTATAATTGGGGTGCTATAATGATTTAAATGATAATATTTTAAGGAACAATTAAAATAAAAGATTTTTTATGAAGGGAGTTATGGTCCCCATGAAATGTGTTTTGGTACTTTTTCAGGATTACAATTTATGATCAGATGAAAGCCATTTATTGATAAAAAGGATTAATCCATAGTAATGGGTTCAATAGTTTTGAATTATACATTATATTTTTAACTATGTAATTGTTCTATAGTGAAAATTTATTTATATACACATTTTTAAATGATATGGGGATGGAATTGTAGTGCTCATTTGGTATTATAACCATGGATACTGAACTTGGTTAAAGATGAAGTATATAAGGGCCTAACAATAAACATTATACAATAGTGGACCTCTTACTAGTATAGGTTTTGGAGAGTTAGACACATTCTTAAAATTTATCAGATCTTATTAAAATTAAACAAACAAAGTCCAACTTTTCTTCTGTGTGGTAAAAAACTATGACATCCAACTTTGGACTTCAAAGTGACCAATGAAAATAATTTAAATAAACTGATGAGCATTAAATTGACCAGTAAGGGGTTAAAAAAACCTTTAATAAGACATTTAAAAACATTAATTTGAAAACACATTCATTAAATTACATTAAGAAATATTTTTTTGAAGACATCATTTGAAAATAAATATACATTAAAAATAATATATTAATTTTGTAAAATACTTATGTTCAAAATTTCTTATAACATATTCTAGTGTTTTTCTGAAACAATACACAAGCTTCAGAAAAAAACACTATTTTAATCCACTTGAATCACAGAAGGCTATCTTGGGCCTACCCACTTAGCGAATGATGGGTTCACTCCCAAATAAATATCCATATTTACAACGATCAAGATCCAATTTTATAAAAACAATTGAGCTTTCCCTACATATATAATTTACACCGAAGTTTTCCTTTGAAATATATTCAGAAAATAATTACTTATAAATAAATATATATATATATATATATTCATTAGAAAACATTTGAGATTTTACATCACCCAAAACTCATGTCACATGGTCTTTGTATGGACATCCATGTACTCAATATTCCTTTCACAAACTCATTAAATACATTTTAAAAAGTAAAATATTTTATTATTTAAAACACAATAAATGCATTAACTTCTTATTCTCTTAATTGATTCTATGCATAATTTTAAGATTTAAACCATTAATATAAATCAAAATCATATATTAGTAGATGAGTAAACATAGGATTGTATAGAGAATCATAATGGGAAACATTTCATCAATGAGTAAATTGAAAATATAATCTTATATAAGGCCTTGACATTAATTTTAACCCATATTCATTCCAAATTTGAATGATCATTCAAACCATTTAATAGAGTGTAAATATGTCCATGAATATATATAATTTAAAACATGTAACTGGAAGGATTTAAAAAAATAAATTGACATTGAATGTGGATAAAATCATATACATTTACTTATTCGATTAAAATAACATATGTGATATATATATATATATATATTTTGGAGGATAATCCCATAAAAATACTTACATGGTTTATAATCATGGAGTATAAAATATATTACTTATATATAAATATAAAATTACACATATACATGTTTTTAAATCGTGAATTCAATAAAATATTAACTCCAGAATCATTAAAATTGTTATAAATAAAATAAATTCCCCTTACAAATATAATTTATTGAACTATAATTTGAATAAAATATTCCATTAACAATAAAATAATAAATCAATGGAATTATTTTAAAATAAAACAGATGAGAAATCCCCTCAATATAATCTTAACAAAATAAAATTCAAAAATAAAATCATGCTTGTTTTTGAATCCAGGGAACAAAAAAATGTTTCCAGAAATATTTTTACCTTACAAAAACATAAATTTAAATTTAAAAATAATTATTTATTTAATTGGAATACTAAAATATTTTTTCCTTACAAAATAAGTTTGATCATAAACATAAACAATAATTCCCTTTCATGATTTTGAAAATGGAATAATTAAATAGCCTGACAAAAAAATTGTCATCTATAAATAGAACGAACAAATTTTTCCGTACCTAAAATTAAGAACCCGAATAACAAAAAAACTTTGTCCAATGGATTCTTTTACAATATAAGGGCGGAATGTGTCTTCCTTCTTGAAGAATCATGAACTAGAGATAAGAAGGAGAAATGAGTTTAGCTTGGGTGGATTCTTTCTCACATAGAGTAAGATGGGTTCTCCTATTCATAAAAACACTTATATAAATATACACGACTAACAGAATATTATCTGAGAATATTATTGAAACATTGGTGAACAAAAAGAAACAAACCCTATGTGATATTTGGTTGATACCAAAAAATAGAATAGGAAAAATGTTTCAATCAATTTCTGATAAAATTCTAAAAATAAACACACACATATATATATCACAATCGGACTGAAAACCAAAAAACAGTATTTGAAAAAATGAACATAGGAAGATTAATTAATAAACCTTAAATAGTAGATAGAAATTTAAATAAGTGGTGGAAATCAAGACAGAGACACCAAAATGGGGATGAAAACAACAATTCTAAACAAAAACATCTACCTCACACTAGGAGAAATATGAAACCCTAACTATAACTGTAACCTAGTGACGCCCTTTGGACCACCACAGCTTCGGTCAAAATCCCCCAGTTCGCATCAAACCACAACAACAACTGATCTTATAACCTCAACTTGATCTGAATCCCTTGACCGAGATTTTAACCGGTCTCTCTCACGGAAGCCACCGTGACCCAGATCAACTCGGTATGAACCTTAGGAAGCACCTCACACGACTAGAATTCCTTATGAATACTCGAGATCCCGACACCCATGAGAATACCCTATGGCGCGACCTGGACCTTACCGCTCAGCCTCCCAAAATCGATGAACCAGCCAAAGCCCTATACATGATTCTGTCTCCTTATTATTATTATTACTATTATTATTATTATTATTATTATTGTACCATTATTATTATTTATTTAATTAAACAACATAATATTTACATTTTACATTATAAGTTTAGCTTCATATTAAAATAGTTATACCTTATAATTATAATTCTATTAAACACAAATCATAATATTAAAAACATTATAAAATTTAATATAATCAAAATTTATAATTTAAAACTAATAATTATTAATATATATATTGGAATGTATATACCAAGAAATCTAGGAGACATGAGAACCTGCTCCTGAAGAAATCAAATAAAGATAAAAGTACAGTACAAGGAATCACAGAGTCACTCTACAAAGACGAGAATAAACCTCACCACAATAATTCTCATGAACAAGACTATAATAGTAATCAGGTGACACAAATGACAAAAAGGAGTTGACCTCATTAATTTCCCTTTTTGCAAGAGCATCTTCCACTTGATTAGATTCATGATAAACATGCATGAATTCAATGGAGAGCGAGACAAGAAGCCTAAGACAATCAATCCAGGCTGGTAGAATCCTCCATGGCACATTCCTCGAGTGATCTTTCGGAATTTGAACTACAACAGATGAATTCGATTATACCCATAAATCATTCCAACCAAAAATGGACAGCATACATGATTGCTTTAATCATAGCTTAGAGCTCAGCTTCAATGGAAAATCCATTGCAAATAAAATGAAAAAAGCAACCTTTGACAAACCCCCGAGAGGTACGGAAAACACCACCATATCCATAGGGCCCTAGAGCACCAGAGGCAGCCCCATCAACATTAACCTTTATCCACTGTGAAAGAGTTGGAATCCATTGGATGTATTTCACCATCAGTGGCATCTTCATCCTGCCATTTATACCAAGAGAGCTCAACAATACCATGTTAGAAACATCATTTCTCATATAACCGGTTTGGATATTGGAATCCATGCGAATGGAACGATGCTTTGCTAAGAAATCATTGCGAAACCATGGCTGAATGTTATTGAACAGCAGGCCATTTATGGACTTCTAGATTAAGTCGATAACAGCCGCAGTTGCAGCCAAGAGAAGAGCGTGATTTTACTCACTGAAATAGGCCATTCCAATGGCCTGAATTAAGTCATCAACCGATTGAGAATGAAGGAATCATTG
Organism: Viscum album; assembly: GCA_963277665.1. NCBI lineage: Eukaryota > Viridiplantae > Streptophyta > Magnoliopsida > Santalales > Viscaceae > Viscum > Viscum album. Next base: position 768,312,378 of record OY728137.1, read on the forward strand.
AAAAATATGTTTCATATAACACCATAGATTTCAAGCAAATATGCAAGAGAAAATAACATGGTAGATGGTTTCATCTGCTTCCAAACAGACATGGCAGATCGGGGCAAGGGACAGCCTAGTGCGCTAATGTAAGGACTGCAAGGGCAGACTGTTTTTCCTTATTTTCCATATAAGCAGAGATCTCTAAGGGGGAATAAAGGGTTTATTGAAGTCCATAACCCATCTGGGGGGTGTATCGAGGCACCACAAAGAGACTTGTAGCATTCCTTTATTCTGAAAATGACATTCAGATATGGTGTCCACACCAGAACATCAAAATTAGTAAAACAGAACCTCATGACTTCCATTATCAGGTGGCTGGGCAGGATTTCAGAAAGTTCTGGGTCTGCACAAAAAACAGAAATTGATTTGAGGTTAAGAGATGCTGGAATGACAATCTCATCACAAATGGGCCATGATAACCAAGTGGTGGTCCAACAATTCAGATTGGACTGCTTACAGACCAACCATTTTCAACGAGCCATAATATCAAAATAGGCCTGCTTTAGAGCAGTCCAGACAGAGGATCTCATATAGTTATCATACTTATTCTACAACCTTTAATTAAATATAATTGTTAGAAACTCCATGGAGGGATGATGATTTGAAATAAGCTTCCAGACGAACTTTTTTATCATATTGTAATTGAAGATTCGAATGTCTTTAATACCCAATCCACCCATTAGTGCTGGCTTAATACAGTCTTTCCAATAAACTGTGACCAATTTCTTCTCATTAATTGAGCCAGTATGTACAAAGTTTCAATTTCTTCCACTTAAATCTTTAATCAGCGATCTCGGCCACTTATACAAAGAAAAAGAATAAACAAACATTGAGGCAACCACTGAGTTTACCAGACATATTATCCCAGCTTGGGACATATTTTTAACTTTCCAGTCTGATAATTGATTGGTGATTCTCAATGTAATATTTTCTAATTGATATCTTTTAACTCTACCCCAAAAAAGAGGTACACCAAGATATGTGAAAGGGAGAGGGCCCCTTTTAACTCCCAGCTTCATCGCAGTTCTATTTTGCCTTGGTGTAGTAACTCCATCACCAAAAAACACATAATACATTCTACAATTAATGACCTAACCTACAACCTCTTCACAGTGAGAGAAAATTCCTTTAATACAAGATATGGTAGCATTGCTTCCCTTCCCAAAAATTAGGATATCATCAGTATAAAGTAAGTGTGAAAAGGAGCACAAATCCCTTCCAATTCTCATTTGTTGATACCATCCAAAATAAGCAAGATCAGTGAGGAACCAACTTAAATAGTATTCAGCAATAGCAAAGAACATACCAGAGAGAGGGTCACCCTGCATGATGCCTCTTGAGCATTGAAAAAAGCCTCAAGTAGATCCATTGACCAAAATAGACACCCTTGCAATGGATAAAATGGATCTAACTAGATCAAGAAGCCTCTGTGAGAAGCCATAAATCCTTAGAATAGTAAATAGAAAACTCCATCTAATGGTATCAAAAGAATTTGAAATATCAATTTTAATGGCCATATTGGCATCATTAACCTTTCCTTTCAAAGAATTCACACACTCAGAGGTAGTAAATAGACAGTCTTTGATGTTTATCCCTGGTACAAACCCAAACTGATTCCTAGATATGAGTTCTTCGGTAATTTCACCCAGCCATTGAGCCATAATTTTACTTTTAATAATATTATTTTTATTTATTAAAACAATATATTTGGAAATATCATTTCATGATAATAAATTTCATATAATTATAATTAATTTTTATTTCGTCATGTATAAAAAAATTCATTTTGAAAATAATATAAATAAATGTAACAATATTTCATTTTTGTTTAAATGAAACCACCTGATTTTATTAAAATAATTCATAATATTATTTATTTAAATTATAACTCATTAATAATTTATTTATTGAAACTCAGGGTGCTACAATGTAAATGAATAAATTACTAATATCTATAGTATCAGTGAGTAAATATATCTATTTGCGAGTACATTCTTGTCATGGGAATTACTAATTTCAATATTAATATTCAAATATATAGGGTTAAATTATTTTATGCCCACATAGATTCCAACAAGATGATATTTTCTCTTATTTTTATTGTTGGAAAATTTTATAAATTGAGGGAATTGTGGGATTAGTTTGTTGGTGTTACAAGATCCAAAATAGGGAACATGGTCACTATTATTTCTAAGATAAATAGTGCTATGATTTTTTCTATAGATATGGAAAATTCCATATCTACTTTGGTTAAAAACGTGGTTTGGTATTTATTTCATAATTATTTTTCAAATTTTAACTCTACGTTAGAGTTTGAGTTTATAATTTTTTTATTCTAAGATAATATATTTTATCATATAATTATTACCATATGGACTAGTTTTAGCTGAAGAACATAAAAGTTTAACTTTAATTCCTTGAGGTGAATGAGTTTTTTAGAAAAATAACATCACCTATTGGATATCTGGTATTCATTGATATGAAAGATGATTTTTTTTCATATATTGTGTATATTTCCAAATACAGGGTATGGGGGTTCTCAAAGATTAAATTATCATTGGAAAAAATATCCTCATGATAAAAGAAGATTATATTATGAAAATATTTTCTCCTTAGAATGTTGTGATTATTTGAGATATTATTTATATTGTTTAGGATGATGAATGTAGTAACTATTTTCATAGACATAAAAATAACTATATTGCATATTTATTATTACTCATTAAGGTGGTTACTAGGGATGATAAATTGGTATAATACTAGAACCATTAAAAAATGGATGGAATTTATAGAATGAACATGGAATAGTGTTAGAGGATCATTTGTGAACCATGCTCTAAGAGGGTATTTTTATTTTTAAGGAGGTGGAATTTGTATGGAATTTACTGTCTAAATATAGTATCACACTAAAAAATAAGAATCTAAATTTAGTTATCTAAGGGGAGAATTTGAAGTAAATACTTTTTATCAGATTTGTTCTCAGATAGGATTGGTATTATCACTGACTAATCGGTTATTTATACTAATTTGTGGTTGTAATGAAATACCTAAAGTGAATGTGGAAAAGACTTAATGTATTGAAAATTGTAATATAAATATCCATATACTAAATGGAGACTCACATTTATACTAATTATAATACTATACAATTTTTGCAAGAGTTTTATGGTATACTATTACACATCAATAATTATCTTATACTAGTGTTGTGTAATATAATCTAGTAAAAGATTACAATTATTTGTATCTTTGGAAATAAAAATAGAAAACAAAAAAATGAATTTGAGGTAGTATTTATAGTTCATTCCCTAAAATTTGTGTTTTAGGATCTATTTAGGGAGATATTTATTTTTTACATTAATAATAAGATCATTAAATATGTATTTTAGTGACATGAAAAAATCAATGATAGAGGTTTTGATTATAATTCCTAAAGTGTTATAATATAGATATAAGGTATACACTATGAATTTGTAACACAGTCTCTAATGTCCTTAGTAGTAAGACAACATCATAGGTTTTTTATATGTTTAATAAGAGGGAAATATTATATACACATTCTGATAGGTACACCAATATAATTTTGTGTTCTATGTAGTTTAGTGTGAGACCAATGGTAAAATAATTATCTTTTTTTCAGAAGAAAAATGATACCAACTAATTTTATTTATACTATTATGTTTTATTTGAAAGGAATTATGGATGGTGACAATATAGTAGTTAGACAAGATATGTTTATCAAGTAATTTATATTATTGTATGGATTTTAGTCATAAATAGATCTAAAATGTATGATCTAAGGTATCCCCATGTCACTATATGGTTTGTTATACATAGAATGATGAATGAATATACTAACATATGTCAACATTTTTGGTTCTCTGTATTGATAATGAACATGAAGGTTTATGGGTAACAATTACCTAATTTATTATAGGTGAATCATAGTAATGTAAGACCCAAGATTTGAGTTACTCCCTTTCTTTTTGTATATGTAAATGATATTTTACCATGATGGATTTGATAATTATGAATCTTTTGTTTCCTATAGGAAGAGATGTGATATAATTCATTATTGATGTGCTTATAAATTAGCAAACATCATACAGAGTTGGGGAATAATTAGTAGATGACCTTAGTATACAATTTAAACAAGAGAAGGATATAATATGTTGAGTTTAGCAAATTATTTTATCATATAATGATTATATATTCACATATTATTTTCTAAAGTATCTTCAACCACCCTTATATTCTAATACGAAATAGTGTGCTAGATATCTCCAATAAGAAAATTGTCATTCTAAGAATACCATCAACATTTTGGAGGCCATATTTCCGACATGTATTAGTGAATTTGTTTATTCATATAAAACCAGATATCCATTATTGAGTTTTAATAAAATACAATTTATCATAATTAAAAACAAATGATATTGTATGAGATATTGTACGAAAAATGTTCATTATATCCCTTAATGAATTGAGGGGGGTGAATCATAATATCTTAGAAACTGTCTTGTATAATAGACTATGTGTCATAGTTATCTAGCCAATAAATTTATTACGATTGATTAAATATATATTAATTCATATATTTGTGGTATATTTTTAAATTTATTGTTCTATGATAGAGATCATATCTTCAGAATGCTTTCTCCATGGTTGGTACACTATTATTTAAGTATATAAATGAACTATATCATATGTTCATCAGTATATTGTAGATACTAAAGTGCACTGGGATAATGTATTATTATTTTAAACCCCACTCATGGCATAGTTCTATACATAATGTTTTTTGAAAGTATAAGGGGTGGAGATATAAGTTAGAAAATTAGAATATTTCAATATATAATTAGTTCAATTTCATGGTGGATGCAATATATGAGTAGTGACCTGTAGATGTTATAGTTTAGAGGAGAAGAACATGGGAAAGTCTCTATTTGTTTAGATGTTATTGAATTTTATTTATATAATGTGGAATATTTTTAGTGGTTGGAAATAATTAGGACTTAGTCAAGAATTTTATACACTTAGAATGACCTGTAGCATGTCATATACTAAAAATACATGTATGGGGTGTTTTTAAAGAATCCATTTTTTTGTTGCATGTTTTTAAATTCCTTACTTTAATTGTGGTATTGATTTTTTTTATTTTTTTTTATCTTTTTAGTTTTAATAATAATGTAATGTGAAAATAAAAGGGGATTGCATAACATAAAAGTAACCACAAGATACATGATGTGAGTTATCTAAGTACACATTGAGTCGATAAAGGGGATATCCATTTATCTATGAATTCTAAATGGTTGATCTTATCCTAAAATGTATTAAACTAGGGAATGTAATAGGTCACATGATCATCTTTTTTTAGATAATCATTTATTAAATAATTAAATATTTTATGAAATTCAATTTATAAATTAAATATAATTATTATTTTAGGATTCGTTCATTTGAAGTTATCAAATTCCACTTTCTACAAAATTTTGTATTTCTTATTAGGATAAAGATATACTATATATATATTAATATATTTAAAGCCCATTTATTAAAATTTTATTCCCTTTATGAGGGTAAGAAAAAACATAATTTGATTAAAAAGTTATATCTAAGCTTTATGTGGAGACATTGAAACCCACCATTTGTTTTCAATAATCATACATTTTTAATAAATTTATTAATTTATGTTAAATGAGGAGACAATTAAAAAAATGGACATTGATAAGTGTTCATTAATATAAATATTTATAATATGTTTCTTTCACATGGAATGAAATTTGAAAAATGGGTAAAAAGACTCTTGGGTGTTGATGAAAATCTTGAGAGTGTATAAATTGATGAAATGGATCATGGGGCTTAGCCAATCTATTATGGTAAATATAAATATCTTTTATTTGATATCATGTCACATGTTATTATTGTTACATATTTTTTTGCGAATGTTAAGTTAAATAGAAAACTAAAAAGGATAGAGAAATTATGGAAAATGAATTGAGGAAGCTAGAACATTACAATGTGACTGTAAAGAATAATCCTTCATCTTTAATGGGTCATACACATTGCCAATTTTTTTAAATAAAAGGCAATCTTTGATTTCCCTAAAAAGGATAGTCTTATATATTACATTTTTTATAAAATGATAAATGAAAGTAAATATCTATACATGGAAATAATATTACCCAATTATAGGAGAGTTAGTTGGGGATGAGGGATATTAAATATCATAGAGATCCTGGGTTCGTTTTGGAATGGATATGCCTCATTGATTTATTGGCTTATTTACTTGGGGTTGATATAACATATAAATTTTAAAATTATGTTTTTATTAGTGATATTATGTGAATATGTTATTGTATGATTATATAAAAGGGAAATATTTTCTAATCTAAAGTTCTAGTGGTTCTGTATGAGCTTGATAGTATATGAATTAGTTAATTTTCTTGATTACATTGAAATAAATTTTTAGAATTATAGTGTAGATATATATATTATTGGTTCGGTATATTATCACATGATCATTAATGTGTTGTTTAGGTTTATCTTAATGATTGTGTGACCAAAGATATGACACTGAGGAATATATATATATATATATATATTATTTATTGACCCTATATTCAGTAATGGGTTATAAAATCAGTGATCTAGCTACATCATTCTGTGAAACCTGCTATAACATTATATAGTTCTATGATATAAAACTAATGACTATATAATAGTAAAGGTAAAATTTGGAAGGATCAATGTTTGTGGATTCTTGGTAATCATATTATTTCTAAATTTCTTCTATGCTTATGAAAGTTTATTTGATGTAAACCCAAATTCGAAATATTTGTAGACAATGAGACATTACTGTGGGCACTTTCTCTTCAGAATTGGTCAAGAGGTTGGGATATTAGATTATCCATCAATGGATATTATTGTATTGTTTTATTTACTTCTAATCATTTCTAGTAAATATATTTACACTCCCCATAAATAATAATGGCTAATATAAATATATTGATTGACTAACAAAATGAATATAAGAGGATACTCCTCACAGAAATTAGTCAATATCTCATTGATCTATGTATTATTTAAATTCATAGTTTTGAAGAATATATATTGGAACACTATAGTTTATGATCATACAATAATGTATTGGGCTCTGAAAAAAGGAGTAAGGAGATGCTGTAATATTGGGATGAGGCCCATGATGGGGAATTCTAATAAACCCTTTTGAAAAGAATCAGAATCCATATAGTTTTGTTCTCCTTAACTAGACACATCATACCTTTTAGATTCCAATTGAAATATTAGTTTTTGATCCTTTTTAGGATAATCTTACATGAACTCATAAAATTAATTTAATTTCAAGAATCCTTATTTTGGAAAATTTTCAATTATTTTGTTTTTTTTCAAAAATTTTAAATAAATTTCCTGTGAGGTTACTGGTTTAGATAATGCGAGTCATAAAGGTGTATTGATGTATTTTAGATTAATCAAATGATAGAATTATTATTATTTTTGCATACATTAAAGGTCAATTTCCATGTAATTGTTTTCTAAAATATCATTAATGATTCATATTAGTTGATAGAATATAATATATAGAGAATAATATTTAAATATATTGCACACAGACGTAGTTTTATATTCCTTTTAATAAGGTTTGATGTAAATAAGTGTTTCTAAATGATGAGCAACAATGGATAATTTTGCATTACTAGTATTCATATATTTCATGTTTAGAGAGGTAGAGATTAATATATTATACGATTTTGTTAACAACGAATGTAATATAATAAGATGATGGCCAAAAATTTCAACATGTTTATATTTGAGAAGTATAAATCCTATTATTATAAAATCAAAAATAAAACAAAAATATTAATAGCGATCCATGAAAAATATAACATGAAAATAATGGTGTTAAATGATTCCAAATTGTCAATTATATCATGATTTCAAGAAAAGTTGAGATGATAGGACATGGAAGAAGAGGCTTGGGAAATGTTTGTTCGCTGATTGTAGATGATTTATTAATAACCATATATTAGTTAGGAATAAGTGACCCACATAACAAAAATGTATGTATGGATATAGAGTCATCATAACATGGTCTAGAAGGATTTATGAATGAAATATATTTAGTGTTGAAAATCCTCATGATTAGAACATGTAATATGAATTTTATTAAAGAAGATGTCATTTGAGAAAATAGTTGATACATATTGTTTCTGACGCTTCCGCTGGGCCGCGAGTGTTCTCGTCCGGCTTGGGGATGACCAGCACGATTTTGTGTGTTTCCCCACATTTCTGCTTTCTAATGGCGGGAAACATCAATCACTTGTTCAGGGATGTATGCTCCTTGATCGAAATGGGATGATGGGATGTCGGTTCTTTCTTCCATCGATTCCTCCTTGGAACTCATCACCTAGTCCGGGTCACCCTTATAAATTTAAGATGTTATTCATAAAACTCTTCCCCATTCCATATCTTTATGGACTCCGGTTAATTACACTGCTTTTTTCAGGACATTCCAAGGGGTCCATCTAGGGCAGCAACCTTCAGTCAGGGGAGTACTCACGTTGGGCATCACTTGCAAATCTAGACACTGGAACCCTAGCGCGTCTGTGTTTCTTCCCTTATTATATGGCTTCTCGAGTGCATGGAAGGCTGAGGCATCCCACATCAAGTGCGGGGAATTATATGCCTTGGGCATGTATCTGAGGTTTTCCTCAGCTTCCTATGTTTGACACAGGGTACGCCACATGTTTAACATCCATAGAAGATGGATCTAGCTTATCATAATACTGATCAGAGTGGATTAGATGAGCGTAACCCCTGGAGGACACACTGATGTGGGTTGGTTGACATGTCCTCACTGGGATGTGGCGGATCGGGAAAGAATCAAGATGGATGATGGGACTCAGAGGAAGTGGCACCTCTGGGTTGGGGCATGACCATCCCGAGACACATAGGCTCAAGGGAATGATCGGTCTATGAGCTTGAATTGGGGTGTACCTGAAGGACAACAATCCAATGATGTATTGGGGATTACACGTGGTTACCATCCTGAGGATGATCTAACGCCACTGGGATGGACCAGAGGTGTGGGTCCCAGCTAATGGGACTATAACGACTTACCGCTGAATGGGGATGACAATGGCTTACCACTGACTGTGGTTGAAAAAGGATTACCGCTGGGTAGGGTCACATTGGCTTACCACTTGATAGGGTCACAACGGATTACCGCTGGATAGGGTCACAATGGATTACCGCTGGATAGGGTCACAATAGCTTACCGCTGGATAGGGTCACAACAGCTTACTGCTGGATGAGGTACACCGTTCAATGTCATGTAGGACCAGGGTGATACGACATGAATAAGGACATGGTGTCAAGATGGATGGTGTAGGTGAACCCACGTGAAGGGGGTCGGAACCAATGGGTGTTTGGCTTGAACCTTAGGTGGGCTTCCTATATACCACTCCTTGACAGGGATCAAAGTCTACGTAGTTCAGGATTGTGTGGGGCTTACACTATAGGATGCCTAGGGATGCGTTTGGTGAACCAATGTGAAGGGTGTTGGAACCACCAGGAGTTGGGCTTGAACCTCAGAGAGGCTTCTTACGTACCCCGCGTTGAGAGGGATCAAAGTCCACGTAGTTTAGGAATAAAATGAATAAAAAAAGGAGTTGGGCTTGAACCTCAGAGAGGCTTGCTAGGTACCCCACCGTGATAGGGATCAAAGTCCACATAGTTCAGGATGGTGTGTGGCTTATACTCTAGGCTACCCAGGGATGGGTTTGGTGAACCGACGTGAATGGGGTCGGAACCACCGAGTGTTGGGATTGAACCTTAAGGGGGCTTCCTATGTACCCTACCTTGACATGGATCAACATCCACAAAGTTTAGGATGGTGTGGGGATTACACTCTAGTCTTCCCAGGGATGGGTGTCATGGTCAATGCTCACTCTAAGCCCACATGAGTCATGCTCGGTGTGAGAAACAAGATGCAGCGAAGACCTGACGATCATGTCATGAAAGGTGCGTCTATGGGATGTGAAATGGGGCTTAGGCTCTAGGTGGACCAAAGTGGGAATAGGGGCGTACACGTGGTCCATATCCTAGGGAGATGGAGATTGGGGCTTAATCTAGGGTGGAGATCCAAATGGTGACAAATCCTAGAGGGAAAGGGATTTGGAACCGAAGAAAGAAGGGGCAGAGATGACACCTCCTGCAAGAAAGGCTAAAGTCTTACACCAAGGTGGTTTCCCTTTCCCCATGGACAAACGCCACTCTGATAAGGAGGATCTCATTCCCTATGAGGAATGATCTCACTCCCGTTGAGACCAGTGGGCGTGGAGAATGTCCGAGATGGGGCACCCCATGTGTGAGACACGGGGCGAGGTCACAGTTAAACATCATGTGCTGAGGACGATGGCGCTTGACAGTTTAACGTCCTGCATCACGGATGAGGCGCGATCTCTCCATACCCCTAGGACTTACATAATAGGTATCCGCTACACCATGGTTAAGGGAAGGCACTAGCAATTCCATGGATGGGGGTGTCATGAGGTGATCCTATTGGGGGGTCCATGGTAGCGTGGCTATGCGAAGAATCAATATCCATTAGAATGCCTATGCAAAGAAGCATGAGGCGAAGCTATGCAATGAGAAATATTGTCCAAGGGACTTTGAAGTTACCTCAGAGGAGCCTAGAAGGTCATACGGGAAAACGGTGCCTGATGCAGACTTCCAGGGCATGAGAGGCACCTGAGAATGATGTTCATAAGAAGAAAATCAGACACATGAGAAAGGGCATGTCCCGAGAGGATGGGGTGCACACAAAGGGGGGGAGTAATGGGGAAATAGCCGGGGTGAGGGGTCCCGGAGGGTTGAGCTCAACCTCTGAGTTTTGTGTGCAACTGGTGCGAAATAAATGGGGTTGCACAGAAAGTACCGGGTTGGCGTGAAACCGAGGAGGTCGACACATAAAGTGGAGTCGAGGTTTTGCATGCAAATGGAAGGGATTGCACTCAAGGAGTAGGGATGTGCACAATTGAAAGGGTATTGCGTGCAATTGGCTATCCTAAACCCAAGGGGAAGGAATTGTGCGCAAAGGGGCAGACCCCGAATGGGGTGGAAAGATACTTAAGCAAAGGGGGCCTCACACGATGGTGGACCCCGAGATGACCTAGCATGAAACAATCTGTACCTGAAGGCCATATTTTCACGTGCGAGAAATGAATTTCTCATGGGGGTGACTCGTTGGATTCTTCAGCCGCCGGATGTTGAAGGGGTGGCCTTCTATTTATAGGAACTTAGGGGTCGCAGATCCATGCGGAAAACAGGCTTGCGCGTAATATTTCACGATGGCGTCAGCCGCACAAAAATCCACTGTTCGGGATTGTGGTGCGAAAAGTTCCATGCCCACATAAAACTCTTGTAAATCTATGTGTTTTATGAATGGGGTGGTTTTTTTCTATATGCCACGGAATGTTTTTCACGCTGCCCCTTCGGGCTCCCCGGAATGAATCCCTGGGTCCAAATATGACTTCACATTGTCATGAAAAAACTTTCTTCAGTTCTTGAGCATTTTTTGGCGCCTAAAAATGCCCCCCCGGAATCGGATCGGCGAGGGGTCGCAATGGTCGGATTCTGAGGGAATCAATGGGATGTGGAACTCCATGGGCCCCGGGCATGCTAAAACTGGAGTGGCGAGGAAAACTGGTCTGAGCGCACAATCTGAGGAAACCATCTCTGGACTATAAAAGCCTAACGGGTCCCTCATTCCGTACTTATTTTCTTGTGCGATAATCCAGGAGCTCTCACGCGCGTCAAATTTCTTCCGCCTAGCGCAAAAGACTCTTCAGTTGCACGTAATCCACCACGATCGGTCATCTTTTTACACCCAAACTCAGGATTTTTCTTGCCAGCTTCTGATATTTCGCAATAGCCTCTAATTTTTTGCGCCAACCTTGGAGTTTTTGCACCAGTCTCTTTAGACGTCGACAATAGAAGATGGCCGCCAACCGGGATGACGTAGAGGGAGAAGCCACATTCACTGCCCGAAGGCAAGAGATGGTCGCCAACCTTGAGGTTTAAGGTGCTCGAAGGGTCATATCCAACGAAAACTTTCTCTTTAATATGTTGACCCCAACCCAGAAGGAGTATGCATTATCTGAGAACCTACCGATATGTGACTTTGGTATCTTGAAGGAGGTACCTCTGTCGGGATTCGATGTTGCCACATCGTGATCATGGGTGACCCATGAGGATGACCTCCCTCGATACAAAATTACTAACAATGACCATATTACTAGAGAAACCAAGAATTTGAATGTTTATGTCCTAAATCCCAGGACCAGAACCATTTTGGGGAGTGAACCTATTGCGGAAAATTCTCCAGCCCTTTACGCAAGCACCTTCCATCAGAGTGTTACTGACGAGAGCAAGGGATGGCTGGAGGATTATGACCAACACTCTGGAGGGAATTTCATGAGTGAATGGGCCTAGGCGTTTTGGTTACGCCAGATATGTGATATGTTTGGGGCTGAACTGCGGCATATTGTCTTGTTTGAGGAGGTATGGACGTTTTAGTTTCATTTTTGTCGCCAACATGAGCTCATGCACGAGTTGTTCACCCGATGGTCCTCCAACACCAATTCCTTACATCTTCACCATGGGGAAGTCGACCTCAGTCTCTGGGATGTTCATTGCATTGAGGGTATCCCTTTGGATGGGAACCAATATGATGAAATCCTCTCACCAAGGAACATATGGGGAGACAGATCACAAACCCCTATGCTGACATGGCACTTGTTGGAGCTGGACAAGGAGGGGATGAAATTCATGGAATTTATAAAGGAAATCACTTAAAATAATTGGTTTATCTTGTTCATGGAAAACGATCTGGAAGTCAAGATGGAGGGGTGAGGGAGACATTGTCCGACCGCGGAATAGAGGGGAAACAATAGATCGTATTGGAGGATCCTAGAGGTGGGGGACTATAAATCAGGGGTCTTCATCATTATTGAGAGTCGGTACCCGAATGTTTGGTACGCCAGATTCCTTGTCACATTCCTGTGTGGGTGGCTCTTACTGGGGAGGGACACAAGGATGGGAGTTCATCCAGCGAACCAGGTGATGGATGGCATCATGGATGCTAATCAAAGATTCAATTTGGGGGTCCCCATGCTGGCTTGTATGTATGCCATTTTGGGACATATCTTGAGAGGGGGGTCACCATGGAAGATCTATAGTCCCTTCCAGATCTTTTATGGATGGGTCGTGGTTCATTGCGGAAGGTATACCTTTCCGAATTCCATTCATCCTCCAGGTAATGACCTGTGACCTTCCTTGTTAGACATTTTCAGGGTCATGTCATTGACACTCAATAAGGAGGGATTAAGGATCAGAATCATAAATCACACTAATTTCACTTTTATCCCCTTCCCCACTCCGACTGGCCAGATGATAGATAATGGGCAAGGCTCACTAGAGAAAAGGGAAAACTTCCAGAGAATCAGAGGTGGGGTGCCCGTGGCCCGGATTGATGGGAAGATCATCTGTGAGCCTTATATTCCATCCATATTCTCCAGGAAGTTTGGGAACCTCCAGCGGATACAGAAAAAAGTATACACAGATGTTCGAGAAGAAAGGCATCCCTGTGTTCTTCGCCAAATGTGGCTGATGTTCACGACCTATGGCTCTGGCGACGTTATGACCTTCCCTCCCACCGGATTTGATAATGGCCTCTCAGTCGATTATTCTGATCATTGGGAGATAGAATACCCTGACGGGATTTTGCGGAAGCGAGTTCGGATACTCAAGGTAGCCAGTGCAGAACCTGGGCAGCGAGAGAGAACACATGGTGCTGTTGTAGGGGGGACGGTCAGAAGCACATCGGGCGACCAGGCTTACATGGACCGGGGTCTCAGTAGTAGGGACGTCGCATGGCGTGGCCGCACCCTCGATGCCTAGTGGGTAAGGGGCCCACAGAGTGGCCAGAGAACTTCCCAGGAAGCAAATTAGTTATCTGCTTCAACCTTCTAACGATGCAGTCTTCCCAGTGTTGTGTTCGGCCTAGCTAACCCTGTGACAGTCGATGGGTATAGATTCTATTTGGGAAAAGATAGTGCGAGATGGAATCGAGCTTCTACATGTTGGACTCATTCGGATTGTCAACAGGGTGAAATTTCATCATTGACATGCGTATCTGAAGGCCATGGACTTTTATGCACGCCAACGAGGTAGGCATGAGGATCCATCTATCTTGGTGAAAGTAATGCTCATCCAGGAACACTATTTAGAAAAGATTCCGTCATATGATGACGATAGAGACGATGAGCTGGAGGACGGAGAGACGGAAGAGGAGGGGGATGAAGGAGATAGAGAAGGTGAAGGAGGGGGTGAAGAAGAATAGGATCCTGATTGTGAAGAGTCTCAAGGGGCGCCCCACCAAGGGAGTCTCCAAGAGAGTGTCAAGATCATCAGCTCTGACATAGATGTAACTGAGCTACTTGAGGTATGTCTCAGCCCTTGCCTATCCTTTACCCTCATCATTTTCTTCTTTATCCATCAACTAGATCTGCCTATCCAGTTCAGGAGCATATTGGCGCTGACCCAGAGCCTTCACCCGAAGGGGAGGAGGAGGCACCAATAGAATGAGGTGGGGTTCCAACACCCATTATTGAGATGATGAGTGCTGAGGGATCCCCTATAATAACAGCTCCTGTAGTGGCTAGAGCACCATAGGATGAAACTTTGGGTTCTTGTAAGTCCACTACCCCAACAATGGCATTTACTGTCGGAGAACTCAATTGATCAGGGTGTTCATTATCTGTGCAGTAATCACGGCATTGGAGTCTCATCGGGCTGCTGAACCCGGACCATCCATGAGTGATTCAACAGCAAACATGTCATCCCATCCAGTACATGCCTCCCAAATCGAGTCAGCCCCGAAACTTGGTGAGCAAGGAGCTGAGGATATCAACGACACTATTGTCGATGCAGGGCCGGTGGATGACGAAGAAACTACGGTGACCAAGGAGAGAGAGGAAGGCCTCCCGGGCGTTGAAGAGCCTAACCCCTTGGGAGGAGAACCTGAATAGAATCATGCTACTAGCCTATTGTCTTCCTTTCCCGAATATCGGCCTGCAGATCTCGAGAAGATTGATGACTCAGACTCAGAGGTAGTTGAGGAGAGTCGGATGACGTGACGCAAAGGGTGGAAGTGAATCAAGTGCTTTCTCGGACAACCTTATATTAAATGGATAAAATAGATGGGGTTACTCCACACCTGGCAGCGCTTCTTCTATGCTGGAGGTGTGGATGCTCAACGCCTTCATTCAATGATCCCCAACTACATGGCTGAGAAACTACACAAGAGCAGTCGATGCTTTGACATTGCCCAGTGTCAGGAGGAGTCAGAGAGTACCCAAGCATTCATAAAGGTATAAAAAGTGGTCATATTCCTTCAAGAACATGTGAATTAAAATGAGATATTCATTGAGAGCTGCTTTGAGCTTGTGGATAAGTTGAGGGCCCAGCTTGCAAACACCCAAGTGTAACTAGTGGAAGCGAGTCACTAGATTACTTAACATCAAATTGAACAGGAAGAGGCATGGGCTAGGGTAAGGTAACTGGACTTTGTGGCCATTGATGAAGAGAGGGTCCTCAGGGGGCGGGTAGCAGTCCTAGAGGCCACTAGCCCAAAGGCAGTGGTGCGGGATCGATCCATCCAAGAAGTCGACCCTTAAGGGCCCTGTTTTGTCTGAACTCATATACTTATTTCTCCTTACCACTTCTTATTTTGAATTGCATGAATGGATAAATTTATTAACTTATTCCTTTGGAATAATCAACTCAACCACAATCCTAAAATAAATTACAATCCACTCCTAAGCTCATGCGGGTCTCACCAAATGTGAGAAACAATGGATGTTCGTACTATTACATCGTTCGATCGTGGGGGCATCAACCATGCTTCGTGCATTAGAGATTAGAATCTAGATTTCCAAGGAGTGAAGAGGGAGGCTCGATCAGAGGAAGGGGGCCTTAGAACACCCGATGTATCGTCCTTCCAATGTGCTCCGGTGCACGAGTGGGGTAACGCCCGGGGCGTTAGAATCAACCCGATCATAGGGGAATGAAAAATGTGAATCACAATACCCCAAATTTGGAACCCTATGGGGGTGGAATGACAATATTGGATAACTTTTGACCATGTCTGAAACACAACATCCCTATTGTGTTATCCTGAAACGGGGACAACAAATGAGGGCCGACTGCTGACCATGTTCGAAACATCGGGCCTGACTCAAAATATCATCCATTAGTCTTCAAGAACGTGAGACCAAGACAGTAGGCGAGCCATAGGTTGAGCATCCATACTATTAGGGGGTCCCTTTTGACATGAAATAGGATGAGGGCATGAATAAAGGGAACAAAAATCATGGAATGCAGAGTGATGGTTTGTTTGAACAGAATCCAATAGTCTTGAAATTACGCAACTGTGGTGGAAGAATAGGTGGGAATATCAGTCTGATCATCCCTACTTTTAGACAGGACCACTCGGGCGAGGGATATGTCGCTTCCCAATGTCATCATGGGGCATACAAAATTTTTTGAGGGTAAAGGTGTAGTTACATGGTTCCCCACATTGGGTCAGGCCAAGAGGCCAGAAATGAGGAAGAACATGATTTATGATTCCTAGGGCTGGACCCACGACAAAATATCTGGGCATACCTATTCATCCCTTGAGAATGGGAATCAAGCCTTACATAGTTATGGAAGGGGTCTTAGTTTATGGTCTTAGAGCTCAGACCATGGATAGTAGGAAACACCGGAGACACATGGTGATTTAATTTATACAATCCGAAGTGAATGAGGATGTGGTCCACACCATCATGTGTTCCTTGGGGAGGTTTTAGGTCGAGGGACCAAAAACGAAAGTTAGGATGGGCCCGACACCAGGTGCAAGGGAGTTCTTATGTATCCCATGGAGATGGGAATCAATCTGTACGCAGTTCTAGAACATGGCATGGTAGGATACTGATTCCAGGGATAGTAATGTCGTGCAGGTCTAGCTCTCACACCCAAAATAATCGGCATTTGATAGATCTTGCTTGTCCATTAGGTTAGATGTGTTGTTTTTTTGAAGAAACAAACCGAGGACCTAGGGATCCCAGTATCACCAATGGAATCAAGCTAGATAATGGCATTGAAAAATGGTATGACGGATGACTGATCCCCAACGTGATGTCCCCTATGGTGAGGTCATCTCAAAGCAGTGTCGTTTTTTATCATGCATCCAGGATGATTGTGTCATAGTTTAAGGTCATGTGATAGGACCAACAATGCATTTTAGTGTCATGCGATAATGACACAATAGTCTAAAGTCATGTGGGACCAGGAAACACAGTTTAAAGTCATATGTCTTGGATATGAAGGAATGTTCATGACATGATAAATCATATCCAACGTGAATGAGGATGAGGTCAACATCACACCATGCGCAACTCCAGAAAAGGAGCCTCGGGTCAAGGGGCTAGTAAAGGTTATAGAATAGGAGAGGCTACCTCTCAACTGAGCTGGGCCCAAGGAAGAGATGTCTGGGTGTTCCTACATATTCCATCAAGATGGGAATCAAACCGTACGTAGTTCTTGAAGGTGCAGTTTAACATCATGCGGAACAATGTATAGTTTAACGTTGTACGAGATGAAACAGTTTAGGGTCATGCCGAACCGAGAGGCTCTAGAAAATTATTTCTTGAGGAACTTGGCATTGGTGGGAGGAGTTATATGCAAGTAATCCATGGTCACCAATGAATATGCACCACTGGGGTAAACCTTGTGAACAATAAAAGGTTCTTCCCATTTGGGCTCCCAATTTTGCGGTTTCCTGCTATGTATCATTAGTGTCCTAAGGGCCAGTACCAAGTCGCTTTGCAGGAAGGAGCAGAGGAGAACCCTCTTATTGAAGGCTCTGTCTATCTTGCTCTGATGCCTATCCAAATTATGTAGGGCGTGATGCCTCTTGTCGTCGAGTGCCTTAAGCTCCGCTAGACGGATTTCAGCTACTCTATCTGGCGCTTGCAGATCATAGACCGCTGCGTTCAATGAAGGTAGATGAATATCTATAGATAGGACGGCCTCAGTTCCGTACAATAGGGAGTATGGGGTCACCTGTGTGGAATTATGAGTCATCGTGTGATAAGCCCAGAGGGAGTTGGGGAGCTTTTCCAGCCAACTCTTCTTGTTCTGACCAACCATCTTCTGCAAAATTTTAGAGAGGGTCTTGTTGAACGTCTTGATTTTCCCAATTTCGTGCGTGTGGTATCCGGTGGTATGCTTAGAGTGGATGTTTTACATGGCGTAAAACTTTTTCAACTCGGCTGCTCAGAATTTGGTGTGGTTATTAGTGAAGACGGTGTGAGGGACTCCCAACCGATAGACGATATTAGAGATCACAATGTCAACAATGGCATGGGCCTTGAATTCCTTGAGTGGAACCGCCTCTGACCACTTGGAAAAGAAATCCATAGTGGCCAGGATGAACCAAAATTGATGAGCTGTCACCGGCGGATATGGTCCTACAACATATAATCCCCATACTACAAAGGGCCAAGAGTACTTGGTAGTGTGGAGAGGCTGCAGTGGCCGATGCATGATGTTATCATGACCTTGGCATGCATGGAACCTCTTGGATAACACGATTCAACCGTGGATCATGGAGGGCCAAAAATATCCAATTCTTAAAATATGGTGAGATAGTTTTGACCCATCCTGATGGGCACCGTAGGAACCGGCGTGAACCTCTTGCATGACCTTTCGAATCTCAAATCCCTGAATACAGCGGAGGATAATACTGTCAAACCCGTGCTTGTAGAGGATATGCTCAAGACTGGGACCAATTTGGAGGGTAAAATGTAGTGTGTGGCGTTAGATTCGCTCGTGCTCAACCTGATCTGATGGGAGATTACTGTTTGGAGGAATTAAACGAAGGGTATCCTCCAATCAGGAGTCATTTCAATCCCTACATCAAGGGGACCCGGGAGTCCTGATGCAGAGGCACCATCGGTAATATGGCTTACCTATGGACTGTCAACATCGTCTAGAGAAACAGGGGCTATGACTCTCTGGTGTTCCACGTGGATAATCAAATCATCCTATTTGGGCTCTACAAGTGATGTAGCTAAGCTGACCAAGGCATCTGCTCGACCATTTTATGACTGAGGGACATGGCTAACCTCCGACCAAGAAGGGTACTGGGTTGTTAGCTGGAAGGATCACTTCAAAAATGGCAAGAGTTCTGGCTTCCTGACAACATAGTCACTGTTGATCTACTTAATGACTAGTTCGAAATCCCCATTCACATGTAAATGGGCCACATTGATCTCGAGGGCCAGCTTGAGGCTGATGATGAGGTCCTGATACTCAGCCTCATTGTTGGTGCAGCCTTATGACAGTAGGAATGAGTATTGTAGAATGGATTGCACTAGGGTAATAAAGATGATACTTAGACCCACTCGGTTGTGTCTAGGATTATTGAGAATCCTGTCGGTGGGGCTCCAAGAGGCGCCATCGAAGTGAATTTTCCAACATGGAACAATCTGATCTACCAAGAGGATCGCCTCATCGGGAAAATCCAGGTCCAGAGACTGGTCGGTAGGGTTTTTATTGGCAGACAGGAAGTCTTCCAATGCTTGTCCCTTAATATCCTTCTGAGGGACAAAGATATATCGAGCTACTGAAGAATCACTACCCACCATGCTAGACGTCCTGTCAACACGGGGGGGTTCATGATGTACTTTAGTGGGTCTACCCGACACACCAGCTATACCTCGTGGTGCTGCAAGTACTGTCACAATTTCTGCATGGCAAATATGAGCACAATGAAGCTCTTATCAATGGGGGAGTATCTATTCTCCGTATCGAGGAGCAAGCAACTAAGGTAGTAAAGGATATTCTCTATCCCCTCATTGTTTTTCTGGGTGAGAAGGGCGCCGATGGACCATTCCAGGGTGGTCACGTAAAGGACCAGCGGCATTCCGGAGAGTGGTGGCATCAAGAATGAAGGCTAGAGAAGATACTACTTGATTTCCTAGAACGTGGTCTAGCACTCTTCGTCCCACTCATAGGTAGATCCTTTCTTCATGAGCTGAGAAAAGGTCTTACACTTGCCGTCCATATTCGAAATGAATCAGCGTATGTAGGCCAAGTGACCTCAGAATCCTCGAAGCTCCCAAATATTTCTCAGGGGAGGAATTGAGCTGATGGACTTTATCTTTTCCAGGTCAACCTCGATGCCTCGATACCTGACAAAAAAGCCAAGGAACATCCTAGAAGTGAACCCAAAGGAACATTTCAATGGGTTCATCTTCAGGTGGTGGGAATAGAGGAAGCCGAACACTGTCTCAAGATCTTTGAGATGGTCTTTGCTCTGGTGAGATTTTACCATCAGATCATCCACATAGCACTCCACCAAGGTCCCAAGTATTGGCTTGAATATGCGATGTGTGGCCCGCTAATAGGTGGAACCTGTGTTTTTCAAACCAAGGGGCATAACTCGGTATCAAAAAGTACCTTGTGGTGCCCTAAAGGTAGTGGAATCTTTTTTGTCAGGGGTCATCCAGATCTGATTATATCCAGAGTATCCGTCTATGAATTAAGATCTTGGAACCCAATCGTGGTGTCAATCAAGAGTTCTATCACTGGAAGGGTAAAATCATCCTTCAGAAAATGGTAGTTGAGGTCCCAGAAGTCAATACAGACTCTGATCTGTCTGTTTTTCTTCCTGACTAGTACAATGTTGGCCATCCATTTGGGGTATTGGACCTCCTTAACAAAGTTGGCCCTGATGATCTTGTCTACTTCTGCCTCAACCATGGCACTGTGAGAAGGGTGCATCTTTATGGGAGGTTGTCTAAACCCGCGATGATTTTCCAGAAGACCGAGGTGGTGGATGGCTACTTGAGGGTCTAGACCCGGCATATCATCGTAAGTCCAAGAAAACACATCATGATGCTATTTAAGTAAGTCTACATACCGCTCCTACTCCTCATGGGGCATGAAAGAGCTGATCAGTGTGGGTCTCGGATCTACCTCGCTACCGAAGTTCACCTGTACCAATTTGTCAATCGTGGAGGAGACGCCTTCTTCAATGGAAGGGGGAGCGTCCTCTATATCCTCTTCTTCAATTATGGGGAAGGGATCTTCCATGGGGGAAGACTCCTTTGAGCTAACGTATTCTGATGGGAGGATGGTACCAGCCTAAGCGGTAGTGGTTATTACATCGGGAGGCTCTAGCGTTACCAAAACCATAGCAATGAAGGATGTCAGCCCGATCCCATCTGGTCTTCATCCCAAGGGGCCACACATGATGATATCAAAGCAATAGTCGCGTATTGGATTGAGCCGGTTGATTCCATCTTGGCAAAACCGGTACGTATGACATACTGTCATTGCTATAGGGCGGACATCCCAATACCTTATGGGAGTAGGAGGCTCCAGGATCACCGAGGCCTGATTTGAATAAGAATACGAAGTGATCCTCTGACACCACCTGGACCTATGAGTATGATTCCCCCTCGTCCCGGAGATAACAAAACATTTCCCCATATCGGGGGTCATGGTCTCCAACGTATGGATCGAGAAGATGTAGTCATCATTCAGGCCTACCCAAGGGTTGGTCGTAGTTGCAATGGGATCAACATAACATGCTTGGAAATGTTTATCCTTTCTCTTATAATAGTCAGCATCCAGATAGTGTTCTTCACAAGAGGCGAAAGGAGACGCGTCACCCTGGAGTATGCCCACTAAAACATTAAGGGAGTACTTGAGGCATTGGTGATATGATGAAGGGACCACTGCGTGTAGGTGGAGACATGACCTGCCCATCAATGCATTGTATGAAATGTCCTGGGAGATAACCATAAACTCGGTCTTGGCATCTAGGCCACCAAACTGGGTCTTCAAATGACTTTTTCTGACTGGGGTATGTTCCATCCTGTCATATATTTGTATTTTCAAGTTAGAATGAGTTAGATCATCCTTGGATAATCCTATCTTACAGAGTATCCGCATCGGGATAAGATTGATCTCAGAGCCTGTGTTGAGAAGGCAGCGACGAACATCCATGCTGTTGAATTGTCCAGTGATATACAGCTGTCGAATGTTCCCTTGTATGAGGGAACCTTCATCTTCCCAGTAGAGTGTGATGATAGCCTGACATTTAGCATTCTCGAGAGCCTCACCATGAAAGGCCTATGGAGCCGAGACTTCTGTCTTGAACTGGAGGGGGTTTCGTAAAGCCTTAGCGAGGGCCTCACGCATATCTGGAAATAGGGAAAGAGCCTCAAGGATAGAGAGCCTTACTGGGATGCTGGCAAGATATTTGAGGACATCTTACTTCTATGCCAGGAAAGAAATTCTACTTGTAGGAGGCCACTATGTGATAGGAGGCATGGTAGGCCCTACCGACTGGGCCGACAACAGACTAGTGCTTGGAGTATCCTGCTACCCACTCGTGGAAGCATGTGGAGTGACTATCGGAGGGAGTAATGATGACTACAGTCGGTCTGTAGGGAAGCGTGCCTAATCGCAGGGAGTTCTAGGCGGCTATGCCTGATCTAGCAGCATGAACGGTGGTGAAGGTGGAACTAAGATCGCCAGATGAGAAGGTTGCGCATGCTGAGCTCTGTGCTGAGCCTCCTGCCTAGATTCAATAACATGTACAACCTGGCTGAATGTGTTGTCCGAGGCATTCCGATGACCAAGGTAACAATGGGCCCGATGACGTTGGAAGTGAATAGGGACATTGGGAAGATCCTCTTGGCGGTCCTCGTCGTTGGGAGTCATATAGAGATTTACCAGCTCCACGTTTTTCACCGAAGTGTACCCTTGACTGTCACTCAAAGAGTCATCAATTAATGGGAGGGTCTGAGGAGGAATCCCCATCTCTAGAGGCATGAAGCTTCCAAGAGTGTGGGATGATGATGGCATTGGTGGGGCGTGCTGCTTTCCGTTGCACCATCGATGTTTTCTCTTCTGGGAATAAGGTGGTTGGGATGATGCTGCAGAAGTAGTAGCGACGACTTCTGAAGGATCTGGACGATTCAGGTGTGCACGGATGATTCCATGGGTACAGGTGACCGTTTTGTGATCCATCCAGTCGTCATACTTCTGGGACTCGTAGTTAGAGACCTGCTACCATTCAACTTCTCTATTACTGCTGCTATCTGGCCTCATGAAGACACACGCCACTCGTGCTGGGGCTGGACCCAACCGGACTATGTTTTTGTCTACCTGGTCTTGGAGCCAGTCCTTGAATACATATCACTACTTGAGGGTGTGCCCTAGGATCCGGTGATAAGGGCAGTAGTTAGGGAGATCAGTGAGGTTCGCCTCTTCTGGTCTCTTTCACTCAGGCAGTCGTTCGATCCCCTACTCCATGGAACTGTGGTAGTAACCAGAAACCTGAGCCTCGTTGAACGAGTAGGTAATATTCCATCTTTCCGGAAAGGGGGATTTAGGAGCCCGGCCCTAACGAGGGGCTAGAGGAGCCTGACGAGGAGGCAGGACATGATTATCTGGCTGAAGTGGTGGCGTTGCGTTACGTGGAGGCACCTACTGATTTTGAGGCGGCCGCTGCTGGGCTGGAGGTTGTGCCTAAGGTGGTGGGCCTCTACGAGGCTATAGAGGTGGCTCCACTGGTAATAACTCAAACTACCTGGGGGCCTCTATTTGGGCCACTACGGTGAGCTCGGCTCTAGAAGCCCTCATCGTGGGGATTACATGTGGCAACGAGTGTGCCTGGCTGGCTTGTTGCAAGGCTTATTCAAGGCACTGGGCCTTATCTGAGAATTCTCGGAATCCTCCAGGGTAGTTCTGGGTGATCAGGGAGGGAACTACTTCTATCTTAACATATCCCACACACATTATCAGTAATTTATCTTGAGTCAGTGGCATATCAATGATATAGGTGAGCCCTTTCCACCAGGTGATGATATCCGAAAGATGCTCATCAGGCCTCTGTTTGCACTTGAAGAGGTCTACGATGCTTGTCTTCTGCGTAGTGGAATTGAACTGGAACATAATCTATTTGCGAAGATCCTTCCATCCCACTATTGAGTCAATGGGGCTCTGGCTATACTAGAAAAATGTAGTCCCCTCCAATGTCTGTACAAAACGTCAGATCTTGGAGGCCTCTTGTTATGCCGGAGTTCCCAACATGGGTCCACATCTTGAGGATAAGTAGGCTAGATGATGCTGGTGGTCCCCCATCCTATTAAAGGGGGAGAAGGTGGGATTCCTGAAACCCGGGGTGTTGGAATATCATCAACCTATGTCGGATATGCCTTGCCATTAGGCGGGGTCACCACTTGTCGCGTTTCCAACACCTCGAGGTGGGAAATGAGTTCCACCATTAGATCATCTGTATGGGGGTCCCTATCTTGATAGGGGTCCCTATCAAACAGTGCGTTGGTGAGTTCTTCAATACGATCATTGAGCCTAGAGTCTCATGGAATGACTAGTGGGGAAGCCAGTAGAACACCTGGGGGGATCTGGGCTGGGTCCCGTGGATTAATGGATCGCTCGGGTGGATTTGGCGACACATATCGCACCCTCATGCTGTAAGCACCAGCCTCTACCCACTCTTTATGGGAAGGATGTTCAGGGTTAACTAGAGGAAATTCAACAGAGGGGAGTTGCGTCTGTCCCTACTGTGCTGGCTAAGGATCACCATAATCTGGATGTTGTTCTGCAGCGCATTCAGCGAGGAGTTCATCGACCAAATTTTTTTTGTTCGGCAAGCTGCTAATGCAACACGTCCTTTTCAGGGTCTTCCTCTATCATCTACACTGAGGTGGATGGGTCAGAGTGTTTGGTGGCCCTGAGGTTTTCTATACCCTTACCGAGATATCGGCTTTGAACTAGCGCCATAGTGGGCGGAGGGAGACCTAACATATTTCTGTATTGGCAAGTAACTCTTCCCAATAGGTCCAGTAGTGGTGGGACGCCTTCCGGGGAAGTTCCCATCAATAAGTTCCATCTCATTCTCCCCTTCCGACAGATCGGTCATGTTGACCGTGACTCATCTCAGGGGCATGTCCTCAATGTTTCCTAACGAGTTAGGTTGTCATCGAATAGAACTGAAGAGGAGGGAAGCATAATGCCCTCATCCATGGACATTCACATGGGGGGGAAGCCTCCTTGATAACCTTTTAGAGTACATGGAAACACTGAACACATTTCTGTTGGAGGGCCTTGGGGTGACCAGGTGATTCAAGGTGCTGGACCATGGGGAGTGCGGCCAGGTCAACTAGACGGTATTGTTTGTCGATGTCTTCAAAGTGCGCTTGGCTATCTAGATCAGTCTCTCACTTGTGGTGAAGGTGGAAGTGCGTCGTCTAGAGGGTTCCACGGAGACACTAAACCTCCTCTAGGGTGTGGATTCCTGTGCACAAAAATTTGGCCCTACGACTAGCCAAAACTCCTCAGGGTCTGGACCTTCATTTCCCCACTCATCGATCGAGGGTGGCTGAGGAACTGGCAGTGGTACTGAGGGAGACTACTTGGATGGCAGGCTGGCCAACGTAGAATATGCTGAGCGGGCTGACTGGATGCCGAATCTCGGGTTTTCCTCTGAGTAGGGTAGTGACCTGGTCGTTACGTCATGATAATATGGACTAGAGACTAGGGTTTCTGACAAAGCATCAGTGTCCGCTGAGGGTGGGATCTGTCGTGGCTTTTCCACCATTGATCCCCAAAATAGCTCTTCATGATTTCTAGTTTAGGTAGAGGGCACTTCTATTGATAATGGTGGAGATGTTTGCTCAGTCCCTAGGGACGTTCCATATTTTTATCCTCCTGGATATACCTACAGAGGGAGAAATGGATCATATGTACATCACATTCCGGGAGTACGAGGTTGATACACCTCGTTCCTACCCCAGCCTTTGACTCGAAGGACTGAGGGGAGGGCTCCAACGCTGAGTCGTACTCTGCCTCAGAATATGAGAAGCATACTGGCTTGATTTCCGCCCAGCCCTTCCTAGAATTCATCTTGCAGTGGCGACCACCTTCCCTCCTGCCCCATGATGGCTCTTCGAAGCAAGGCCCAATTCTTGCACGAGGAGGTCCTTCGGCCATTCTGGTGTTGGGGTGGAGAGAGCTTCTTCCAAGGTAAGCTGCAGTGCATGGAGCACCATGACAGATGTCAAAGGGGACACGAGGAGGACCTCTATGGGTAGTGTTGGAGAGGGTAGGCCCTCCACTAAAGCTAGCCTGAGCATGAGTAGGACCTTCATGCCTATTCCACTTGCTATATCAGTGTGAGGAATATCCTCATACTGGTCAACCCGAACATGGGTCGGACCTCCGTGTTGGGCGCTGGTGAAGTGAATTTGGACTCCACTCCTCTGATGGTTGGGGTGATGACTTTCACTAGCCACTACAAGGACATGGGGAGACCCACCACTTTGAAGAGTGATAGGATGTGCAACATCTCCATATCTATGGTTCGCGACATGAGGAGTGACCTCGTACCAGGTGTAATGAGTGTGAAAGTGGCTCCCACACAGAATATCATTATAATTGGGAAGACCCTTGATTGGTTTTAAGGCGGCACGGGGCAGTCCTCTATAATGAGCTTGGAAGCATGGATGACCCACACCTTCTATAGTGGTGATACGAGGAGGGCCTCCATACTAGGTGGCATCGCTACAAGTTAGTCTGCGGCGACCACTACCTGTACCAGCGACCGAGAGAGTCTACCCAGCCTACCCGTGGGGTAGTTGGTGTCTCAATCTAGGTCGCATGTGTAACTGCCTCTGTTCGGAATACAAAGGGGGGTTGGTGATATGAGTCAGCGGTGGCTCGGTCTGGAGTAGACGCTGACATTGATGCTCCCGATGGGCGTCCTCTTCAACTGGTGCCCGAAGCTGGCGTCGGGTGAGACGGACTAGAGCGGGTGGCGCATGCACATGGCTTACCTACTCCTCGGCCCATAAGACTGGGCGGCGGCACTGACAGGGCTTGGTGGGAGCCCTCGCTGGGATCCCCTAGAGTGGGACTCTGATCGGGCAAGCTCAGAAATCCCCTCTCTCCTCGGCGTAGGGTAGGCAGTCATTGAGGCGTACCAGGGAAAACCTCCCGAAGAGATTATATGTTGGGGTTGGTAGCAATGACTCCCTGTACGACCCTCGTGGGCGGCGTTGATGGCGAGACACAAGCACCTCTAAACCCAGGCGTGCCATGTCCCTCATAGGGATAATCCCCACTTCCTCATACCAGTGCACAAGGCCATTAATTACCCTTCGTTGGATTACTTCTGATGGGGAGAGGGGGAATGGGCACTCAGTGGTCGTGGCCTCTGAGACTATCGTGGAAGAGATAGAACGACATGGGATTTCCGCATTAGTATTTCCCTTGCCCCTACATCGGTGGGGGGGGGCGGGGATCAAGTTCTTGATACAACAACTTGGTTCCTGAAAGCATGAAGATTAACTCATTAGTGCTGAAAGAAAAAGAAATCGACGGCCAGTTCCCCAATGCTATTCCATCTTCCATGACTGGTAAGAGGGATCCATACTGACTTCATCACAGATTGGGATGCCCAATATTATGACTGCCCCGACTTCTAGTGACTTTCATGACAGGCCCACTATTTCTTGAAGGGACCCGGCGACGAATAAATGGATCTGGTGACATGATAATCAATGGATGCCTCAAATGCATATAGCCTTCATATTGAGGAGAATCCATTCATGTTAGGTTCACCATTTCTATTTCTGAATCTTTCTCTGTGGAGCACACGCTCTCGTCCAGCTCAGGGATGACGGGTGCAGTTTTGTTTGATTCCCTACATTCCCGCTTTCCAAATGCAGGTGACATCCATCGCTCGTTCAGGGACGTCTGCTCCTTGATCAAAACAGGATGATGGTATGTCTGTTCTTCCTTCCATGGATTCCTCCTTGGAACTCGTGACCTAGTACGGGGTCTCCCTTATAGATTTAAGACATTGTTCGTGAAACTCTTCCCAGTTCCATATCTTCATGGACTCTGGTTAATTACATTTCTTATGTTAGGACATTCTAAGGGGTCCGGCTAGGGTAGCAACCTTCGGTCAGGGGAGTAGTCATGTCGGGCGTCACATGGCGTCTGGATGCTGGAACACTAGCGCATCTGTGTTTCTTCACCTTATTATAGGGCTTCTCGAGGGCACGGAAGCCCGTGGCATCCCATGTCAAGTGAGGGGAATTATATTCCTTGGTCATGTATCTGAGGTTTTCATCATGTTACTATGTTTAACACAGGGTATGCCGTAAGTTTAATGTCCAGTGAAGATGGATTTGACTGATCAGAACACTGATTAGAGTGGATCAGATGAGCGTAAACCTTGGAGGACACACTGATGTGGGTGGGATGACATGAACTCACTGGGATGTGGCAGCCTGGGAAAGAATCAAGATGGATGATGGGACATAGAGGGAGTGGAACCTCTAGGTTGGGGCATGACCATCCCGAGACACATAGGCTTGATGGAATGATCGGTCGATGAGCTTGAATTGGGGCCCGAATGACAACAACCGGATGTTGTACTGGGGCTTACGTGTGGTTAGCATCGTGAGTTTGATTTGATGCCATTGGGGTGGACCAGAGGTGTGGGTCCCAGCTAATGGGACCACAATGGATTATCACAGAATGGGGATGAAAACAGCTTACCGCTGACTGAGGTTGACAACGGCTAACCGCTGGGTAGGGTCATAATGGCTTACCGCTGGTTAGGGTCAAAACGTCTTACCACTAGATAGGGTCACAATGGTTTATCTCTGGATGGGTTACATAGTTCAATGTCATGTTGGACCTGGGTGAGCGTATGTGAATAAGAACCTGGGGTCCAGATGGATGGTGTAGGAGAACCGACGTGAAGGGGGTCGGAACCACCGTGTGTTGGGCATGAACCTCAGTGGGGCTTCCTACATACCCTGCCTTGACAGGGATCAAAGTCCACATATTATGGGATGGAGTGGGGCTTACACTATAGGATTCCTAGGGATGGGTTTGGTGAACCAACGTGATGGGGGTCGGAACCACCAGGTGTTGGGATTGAACCTCAGGAAGGCCTCCTACGTACACCGCCTTGACAGGGATCAAAGTCCATGTAGTTCAAGAAGAAATGAATTAAAGAATGGAGTTGGTCTTGAACCTTAGGGAGTCTTCCTATGTATCCCACCTTGACAGGGATCAAAGTCCACGTAGTTCAGAAAAAAATGAATTAAAAAAAGGAGTTGGGCTTGAACCTCAGGGAGGATTCCTACGTACCCCTCTTTGATAGGGATCAAAGTCCACATAGATCTGGATGGTGTGGGGCTTACACTCTAGGCTACCCAGGGATGGGTTTGGTGAATCGACGTGAAGGGGGTTGGAACCATCGGGTGTTGGTCTTTAACCTCAGGGAGGCTTCCTACGTATCCTGCCTTGATAGGGATCAAAGTACACATAGTTCAAGATTGTGTGGGGTTTATACTCTAGGCTACCCCAGGGATGGGTTTCATGTTCAATTCTCAATCTATTCCCACGCGAGTCATGCTCAGTGTGAGAAAAAAGAGGCAGTAAAGACCTGATGATCACGTCCCGAAAGGTGCATCCATGGGAAGTGAAATGGGACTTGTGCTCTAGGCGGCCCAAAGGGAGAGGGAGACTGGGGATTACTCCAGGTTGGAGGCCCAAATAGCGACAAAGCCCAAAGGGAGAGGGCTTTGGCACCAATGAAAGGAGGGGAAGATATTCCACCTCCTGCATGAAAGGCTAGGGTCTTACACCAAGGTGGTTTCCCTTTCCCTATAGACAAATGCCACTCCAATATGGAGGATCTCATTCCCTATGAGGAATGATCTCACAACCGTAGAGACCAGTGGGTGTGGAGAATGTCCAAGATAGGGCACCCCAAGTGTGAGACATAGGGCGAGTTTACAATTTAACATCATGTGCTGAGGAAGATGGCACCTGGCAGTTTAACGTCCTGCAGCTCAAACGAGGTGGGATCACTTCGCACCCCTAGGACTTACATAACTGGTACCCGGTACACCTTGGTGAAGGAAAGGAACCGAAAATTCCATGGATATGAGTGTCGTGAGGTGATCCCATTGGGGGTCCATGTTAGCGTGGAAATGCGAAAAAGAAACAGCGGTTAGCGTGCCTATGAGAAGAAGAATGTGGCGAAGAAACACAATGGGAAATACTATCCAAGGGACTTTGAAGTTACCTTGTACGAGCCTAGAAGGTCGTATGGGAAAATGGTGCATTATTTAGACATCCAAGGCATGAGAGGCGCCCGAGAATGATGTTCTTAAGAAGGAAATCGAACACATACGAAATGCCACGCCCCGTGAGGATGGGGTCCGCACAAATGGGGAAGTAGCATGGGAAAAACCGTGGTAAGGGGTCCCATATGGTTACAACCAATCTTTGAGGTTTGCAAACAATTGGAGAAAAATAAATGTGGTTTCTCAGAAAGTACCAGGTTGGAACAAAACCGAGGAGGTCGACACATGAAGTGGAGTCGAGGTTTTCCGCACAAATGGAAAGGATTCCACACAAGGAGTAGGGATGCATGCAATTGAAAGGGGATTGCGTGCAATTGGTCGACCTGCACAGAAGGGGAAGGAATTGAGCACAAGGGGTGTACCATGAAGGGGTTGGGAGGCTGCTTAAGAAAAGGGGGCCTCGCGTGAAGGTGGACCCTGGGATGACCAGGCGTGAAGCAATCCGTACATGAAGGCCATATTTGCGCGTGCGAGAGATGAATTTCACGCAGGGGAGACGCTTCAGATTATTTAGCCTCCAGAAGTCCTAGGGGTGGCATTGTATTTATAGGCACTCAGGGGTTTTAGATCCTCTCGGAAAATGAGCCTACATGTAAGATTTCGCGACGGCGTCGACCGCGCCAAAATTCCACCGTGTGGGACTGTGGCGCGCAAAGTTCCCCGCCCGCGTGAAAAACTCTCGTGAATCCCTGTGTTTTTCGCATGGGACAATTTTTTTCCGTGCACCATGGAATTGTTTTCGCACAGCCATTATGGGCTCTCCAGAATGAATCCCTGGGTCCAAATATGACTTCACATTGTCGTGCCCCAACTTTCTTTAGCCCTTGAGCGTTTTCAGCGTATACACATATGATATGTGATATAACCAAAATATAAAGGTTGATGATTTATAGAAGATATATATATATATATATACGAATTGATTATTTATGTTCTATGTAGAAGTTAAACCAAGATTGAGGATGTAAATGTTCAATAAAAAATAATCATTTGATAAAAATTATAAAAATAAAAGAAATGGAATGGGATCGTAAGTGAGTTGAATGATAATTCTTATACATAAATAATTTTATCTATGATATTATATGGTGTTAATATGGAGTAATATTATTTTAATTTATATTTTATTGAGAAAAATATGATGTTCATCAAATTATTAGGAATTATATAAATGTCTGATTGAGTTTAGAAATGAATACACAATTAGAAGTAGAATATATTGATTCATGGAAAGCATCTCAATTGAATATTTGAGGGTTGTTGAGGAATTCTATGTCCATGTGAACTAAATACAATATAGTTAATGAGAAATACTGTTGAATTTTGAATTGGAAATATGTTGAGGAATGTAACATTTATGGATTATTAAATTAATTATGAATATATTGATATGTACGATCAATGTTCTAATATACATAAAGATTGTGTTCATGATACTAGATAATATTTTATGATAATTTAAAAATTGAATTTTAACTATATTTTTTTGATATTATAATTGAATTATAAATTATAATATGTTTTTAAGGTGGTCAATGAGAACTAAGAATCAAGAAAATTTATTAGTTTTTACATTTTTAGTCACCAAAATTTTAAGGTGAATTGAGTTTTTAAAAAAATTTGTGGATCATTCC
Source organism: Viscum album (assembly GCA_963277665.1). Taxonomy (NCBI): domain Eukaryota; kingdom Viridiplantae; phylum Streptophyta; class Magnoliopsida; order Santalales; family Viscaceae; genus Viscum; species Viscum album. The sequence goes on from OY728137.1 coordinate 768,344,386, forward strand.
AAAATGTGTTGATGGTGATTTCTTTTCTTGAGAGAGGGTTTGTAATAAATTATAAAATAGGTGTATCCGACCACAGTTTCTGGAACAATAAAAGTGGTTAAAGAAAATTTCATGTTATTAATTATTTTTAAAAAAAAGAATATCATTGAGAGACTGGACTTCTACCATCAGGTAATTGAATATCCATATAAATTTTTCCAGGTAGATTTCACAATGAGATGATTTCAAGGTTCCAATATAATGTTTTCATGGAATAAAAATTAATTTTTGTAACTAGGGGGAATGCGTTATATTTTATATCAGAATAATGAAACCGTTTTTTGAGTGTTTGGTCATTTTTATTCACTTGTATTTTTAGAGGAAATTTTCACCTTAATATGATAACTGGACACAACAAGAAAATGATACTTATAATGGGACCAAAGATTAATGAAACCTGTGTTCCTTGAATTTTTTTTAATCATTGCATATGGGTGGGTATTAGTTATAAATTTGAATGGATCATATCATTAAGAAGTTATATGGGTTTATTTTATGAGGAAGAAAATTATAAATGATTACCAATGAGTCAAACCACCACACCCACTTCTTAGTGGTCCATATGTTTTTGAGAACTGAAGTTAATTTCATAGATAATAAGGTTTAATCTATAAGATCCATATATTTTTCTCATGGACAATCCTAGAACAGTAAATATTGTAGTTTTTTATAACACTAATGGAAAAATATTCAATGGATGGAAAAACTGAATGATACCACATCTTCTACTTCTTATTTTTTAGGTGATTGGAGTATCTAATATAATATTCCCACCCTTAGATAAATATGATCCCATGTCATTTTCCAAAAGAAAAATATTTTCAATGTTAATGAAAATTCTCAAAATTCTAATCCATTTTTCCTTTCTAAAAAGTGTATATAAAGGTGATGGGACTCCAAACTATGATGTAGTCCTGGAAAAACATGGATAAATATTACCATACAATGTGAAACTAATGAAGGAATTTCTTCTAATATAGATAAGTATATTTAAGGATATACAGATGGTGGATGAAGAATCTGATGGTGATTAATTCACCTGAGTGAATGATATTTGTAGAAATATTATAGTTTATTGATATGTAAAAGAAGATTTCAGTATTTTATAAAAATTTCTCAAGAACGTTCTAAATAATTTTTATGAAATGTTATATACTTTATATGATCATGATAATTTATCTCTTGATGTACTAAAAACTATACATGTTGTGTATGAAATGACAAAAGAACCTAATTTTAAAAAAATATCAAAATTGAAATAGAATTTGGAGAAAAGAGGATCCTTAAAATATATAAACTAAATTATAATGTTATGTTATATAGTGTGTTTTAAAATGTAGATGGTGATAATGAAGCGAATTATGGGATAATTCCCCTTATCGCTAGAAATTTCTAAAAATATAGTGGTATGTAGAAATGCATGCTACCACAAACTTTTTTTTGAGCGGGGGAATTAGATTATTTTCAATAAACATTATGAAGATGAAATGGGGAAAATATTATATGTATAATGCTTGAGAATATTATTCAATGTATGAGAGGTGTAAAACCTCAAATGATGTAATGAATACAGTATAAGTAAGAAACGATTCACCGACAGGAAAAAAAATATGGGGAATGAAGAATTAGATGCCTATTATTCTGATAATAGTTTATCAAAAGATGATGATAGAGGGAATATTAAAACCTTCATGGATCATATTTAATGAAAATATTTTGTTTCAAAAATTAAAGAATAATAACAAGAAGAAACTTACATGGGACATATGATGCGATCAGAACATGAGGCATATATTTTGAAATACACCAAAAAGAATAAAAATGTAAATATAATGAAGAAGTAATGAGGATAGTATAATGAATAAATATAATTATTTCCTAAAAACAATGGTCAAAACATTTAGAAAATTTAAAAAATAATGTTGAATTCTTTGGAAAAAGAAAAATTGGTAAGAAAAATTTATAAAAAACATGCTTATAAGGAATAAGAGTTAAATAAAACTCATAAAAAATGTCTCAAGTGTGAAAATAATTTAATTAATATGAAAAATAATATAAAATAATATTAAAATGTTAAGTATGAATCTTTTTAATCCTCTGAGAGAACTAATATAAAAAAGATAGTTGAAATCTACTATCACCAAACTTAATAAATCAAATGATTTTACTAACCATGAAGATTTATGAACTAATAGTGGGTGATATTAGGATGAGAAATTACATGAGTTATCTCCCACAATGAATAATGTTATGAGTAAATTTAGGAAGAATGATTCCGCGTTCCAAAGGAAATGATAGTATATAATGAAAAAAGAATCACAAAAAGCACATCACGGTTTAAAATTACAAAACATTGGATGATAAAGTTTCAATGTATATTTTTTTCTAGGGTATTTAGACAAAAATTGTATAATTAGTAGAAGTACATTCAATTTTCTTGTGTATTAGAATAAATTTAATGGAGAAACAATGAATGAAAAGAAAAAAATTTATTGATGTTAAAGTAACAAATACAAAATGACTGTCATCAAATATGAAAAACCCCTTAAAGAAAAATAATTTTGACATCATGATGGATATTTACAGATGATGAGACCAATTAGGTCACTATGCCAAAGAGTGCATGAAAACATTTCTTAGGAAAGAAGCTTATGCTAGAAGAGGAAAAAATGGAAAAGGAATGTATAAGAATAATATTTTCATATAGAGATTACTCTAAAATCAATAAAAAAAATTAAACTATATATATATATATGATTGCAGGTTTTCATCATATATGATAGGTGATGTAAAAAATGTGTAATTCATTAATGAAAATAATGGATGATTTGTTTCCTTTGGTAATTATACTTGATAAAAAATAATAGGAATTTTTATGGTTGAAATTTAATTTCATGTATTAAAATCCAGGGATGATATATTAGTATATGGTAATAAACATGACATACTATGATTTAGTTAACTATTTGACGATTAGTTGGAGGTTATATTCTGAAAATAGTCATGTATCATATATTGTTTGTTAAGTGATGAAAAATTAATTAAGGAGTATAAAAAAGTGGCAATTTATTCTAGATTTGATATCTTATTTATTCTTATTATCTGGGTATTAAGGATGAAAACAAGCTATGTAAATAGATACATTTTCAACATGGTAAGAAAAGAATGTGATAATTTCCAAGGGAATATTTCATAAAATATTTACTACCACTAGAGTAAACATGGAGTTTGTTTCACAATATTACATAAATGAAGGATGGTTTGTAGAAGTCATATGAATTTTGAAATTCGTTTTACAAGACCACATGATCTCATACACTGTAAAAAATGTGGGATTATGAGAAAACAATAAAAATGTATGATTTTAATTTATTAATTTCACTAAAGATTCCAACAGAATAACTAATATAATGCATCTAAAATATAATATGGATGTTATGGAGATGTTCAGAATTATCAGAAGGGGAGTAGAGAGAGAGTTTGGTGTACACATTTCAAAGTTGAACATATAAAATGGGAAAAACTAAAAAAGTAACTCTACCAAGTCCTATATGAAGAAACATGGAATTAAAGAGAATTACAGTGGTCCCTACACACAATAATAGAATGGATTTATAGAAAGGAATGAAATAATTCTAGTTGAAATGAGAAGATGGAGGCCAGGTGAATATAAACATTCACAGTTCATCTGGAGGGAAATGGAAACATTTCCAAAAAACACGCCTCTAAAATCACTTTCCTATATCAGTGCTAGAAAAAATAACTGATAATCGTTCCCATTTATTAATGCTTTTCTAGCATTGATACACAAGATCTTTATCAAGACATTAATTTTAGCGCTTATAAAGGGTATGCTTTATGAACACTTTATTTTAGAGATAATAAAGAGTATCCTTTATCAGTGATTCTTTATCATTGTTAAAGGTCCTGGATAAAATGGAATAATTTTCAAATAATAAATAAAATTGAGTAAATTTAAGAAGTATTAAGAAATTACAAGTTAAATAATTTTTTATAAAAAATAATAAATTTAATTTAAATATTAAAAAATTTATAATAATAATAATTAGTATATATTAAATATGCAGATATTTAAAATGAATAAAATGATATAATTAAGAAAATAAAAACTAAAAAAGATTAAATATAGAAAAATAGAAAACATATTATTAATTAAATAATCTCAAATAAAATTGAATAAAGATAACATACAAATATATATTATAAATTTTGATAAATTGTAAATAGTAAATATAAATATATAAGATGAATAATTTGGAATAATTTAAAAAAACATTAAAAATGAATACATTTTAAAAATTAAATTACAAAAATAAAAATAACTAACATATAATTTTTTTAGAAAAAAGTTTTTATGAAAATATTATTAGTCATAATTAATAGATTTAATTTATACATATATATTAATCATAAAAATTAATAAATAACATATATTATACATAAATATATAAATATGAATAAAATGTAATAACTAAAAACATATTAATGTCCTATTCATTTTAATGGGTTTTATACATAATTATTCATTAATACATTTTATATAGGACTATATTTATATGTATGTTTATATATATATATGAGTGTAAATAATATTTTAAAAAATATGAATTATATAATTCAAAATATTTATGCATACATTAAATAAGACATATATTTATTGATGAATGATTTATACTCAAAAATTAATATTAATTAAAAATAATGGTTAATTGCATCAAGTAATAGACATAATTTGAATATCATTTTATATTTCAATTTAACATATATCAAACATTGGTTACATTCATTTCACCTACATATATATACTTATTTCATTTTTATATACAATAGACACGCAAATATTTACATAATTAATGAAATATTATATCGAAACACACACACCATTTTTTTTGCAATTTATTCCAATTTTAGTAATCATTTTTGACTTTTGTTATCACATGATATATTTAATATATTTTTTTAATAGGTATATATTATTTGATTATTATTAATATTTAATCAGTGAGGCATTAATTCATATTTAATATTTTTTTACATTGATTTTTATTTATTTTAGAATTTAATCGTGCTCTTTTTTTAATTTATATATATTTATTTACTATGTTTTAATATTTTCAATATGCAATCATCTTTATTTCGATATATATCCATATTTTATTATTATTTATATTTAATAAATAAAACATATCCATTTTGTCAATATTTTTCAATTGAACTAATTTTTAATTTTTATCTTTCAGTCATTTTTAACATGCATGCATTTAAGATTATTTATTCACCAATAATGTTAAGAATATATTTTTAAAAAAATATTTATAAATAAAAATATTTATAAATGTATGTTTACTATATTTATAAATTTTTATATTTATAATCATAAATAAGTAAATATTATATTTTTAAAATTTATATATAAAATTTTAAATAAATAACTATTTATATTAAATTAATTATAAAACTATAATAAATATATTTCAATAATGAATATATTAATATTATTAATATTATTTTTTTATTTAAATTTATTTAATAAATAAATAAATATATATATATATATGATGATAAAAATATAAAAAGATATATTTTTTAGAATATATTTATATAATTATAAAAAACAAATTATATATTTAAATAATTATATTATTATAATAAATATATCTAAATATTGAATATATTTACTGTATGTATATTTATATTTACATATATTTATTATATATTTATATATATAATATAAATATATATATTGATATAAATAAATATATATATTTAATTATAATATTATAATAAATAAATTTAAAAATAAATTTATAAATTTATATTTACTATGTTTATAAAATTATAAAATTATAATGATAAATAAAGAAATAATGTTTTGTAAAATGAATTTATAAAATTCAAAATAAATAATTAAATTTTAAAAAAAAATTAAAATAATATAATAAATAAATATATTATTATGTAAATATTTTTTTATTTGTAATTATATTTATAAATCAATTGTGAGTGCTAATGTTTTAGCACTAATAAAATGATTTTTATTATTACTTCTTTTGTGTTGATAAAGATTGATCTTTTTTAGTGCAAAAAAGTTCTTATAAATGGGATCTTTATCATCACTATAACATTAATACTGATAAATATGGATTTCATCATTATTTTTTAGTGCTGATAAAGATATATAATTATCTATGCTAAAAACATTGATAAATATATGTTTTATCATTGATAATTAATTTACCGCTATAAAATTTATATTTGTCATCACTTTTTTAGAAGCACTAATAAAAGTGTTCCAAATCTATTAAATGAACCATTACCACAACTAAATAAATTATGATATCTCAAGTATTCAACGAACTCCCCTACTATCAACACTGCTCCTCCTTAAATTCAAGGCTTGAATCTGGGCTCAAATAATGTCTCGAATCAATCCGTGGAATAGATTGAATTCTCAATCAAATCAAGTCTCAAATGAATCCAATTGTCGAACAAATCCATGATTTTGAGATATAAATAGATTATCTGGGACACATTTAATCTTGAATATAAGGTATGTTATTTTAACATCCTCACTCACTCATTGATTTATTATATTGAGTTCTTGTGCATGGTGCTTCTGATGATATATTTCCCAGTATCTTAGATATTTAAGAGTTTCACCATTTTTTTCTCTTAGCGTTCTTTTGTTAATTTTCTATCACTTTTAGTAACCTTTTTTCCACTATGGTTCCATTGATGTTTTTACTTCTTCTTAAATCCTTCCACTCACTGATGTTTATGGTCTTTTATTATCTATGTTATCCATAGGTATGTTTATTTATGCATTATTTATTCATAAATTTGTTTCATTTTTGTGGGTTTAGGAAATTGGTATCATAAAAATTAAAATTGTTATTTTGGTTGAATTGGATCTAAATATGCATGTTTCATAATGTTTATAAGATATTACAATTGATTTATAATTATTTTATATTTAATTTGGATATATTATATATCTACATTAAATTGATAAATCATATTTCTGGTCAATAAAATATTTATGATGGTTTTAATAATGTAAATTTGAGTTGTAAAATTATTTTATGTTGTTTACGAACTCTATTTGGGTAATACATGAGTTCAGGAAATTGATTAATAGGGGTTTCCTTGTTTGAGTAGATTTCTCATGTTTTAAAATTTTCTTAAGTTATTTATTTATATACATTGTTATGGATTCGTCTTTCCATGTTTTATTCTTATTCACATATGTATTCGTGTATATTTATATAAGACACATTGATGCATTAATATTAAAATATCTGAATATTTTTATTGAGATCTGTTTAGATATATATGTGTCTAGTTGCATATGTTTATAACATTTAATGATCTGTTTCCAAATATAAACACCTTGATAAAATTTACTTTTGTAATATTGGTTTTTAAATATGGGGTTTTAAATGTTTTTCATTTAAAAATAGTATTGTGCTTACAATTTTTTTAAAAAAAATGGCATCAAGAAAAATGACTTCTGTTTTTAGTGAGATTTGAAATGTATTTTTGAAGGGAGGCATTTTTTAAATTACATTCTTAATTTTGGGTTGTTACTGTTAATGGAATGGGTGATTTTTATGTGGATTGATTTTTTTTCACATGGGAGACCACAGATAGGATGGTAAACAGATGTGTGTTTCTCTATCTTATTTTAGGTATTGGCTAGTGGTCTAGTTCATTTTCCTCAAGAGGCATGGGATGAATTAATCTTTTGGTCACATATCTAGGTTGTATTCTATGGTAAATCCAATTATTTTTATATCCTATAGGAAAAAGCTCAGGAACTTGTTATATGGATTATACTTGTGATGTTATATATATTATTTGGTAAACAAATTCACTTTTATGTAAGGTTATCATCATATCCCTTATTTAATTATACTGATGACATATAATATACTATTTATTCATAAATGGTTTTTTTTCATTTATTTCATTTTAGTTACATTTCGTTATACTAGGTTCTCATTTTTATTTCAATATCTTTAAAAAAATAAAAAAGGTCTTCAAAATTTTTGTCATTAATATATAATGATTGGGCCAAGGAAAATGATTTTCATGTAAATATTTTCAATTAAAATTAAAATTTAAATTGTTTAATAAAAGTTTCAAAATGATTTTTAAAATAATATTCATTTTTACATATTTATGTTTGGAAAATACAATAGTTGGACTTTCATGAAAAAATAATATTTTTTATATTTAATTTAAACTTGATTTCTTGGTAATTTGAAAGTGGTTCCTTATTTTATTACAAGGATGGGTTTTTAAAAATATTTTCACCCAAATGAGGGTATGATCTTAAGGTATAAAAGTTATTGCTGAACTTTTTATATTCATACCATTTAACCTCATTATTTAAAACTAAATTAAGGTTTAATAAAAGTAAACAATATATCAGAACATAAATATCTTCAAATAGTAGTTTTCTTTCTTTAATAATGGGTTAATAAATGTGAATATTGAGGATACATTTCAAAATAATTCGAGTTTACATAAACCAATCATATCATAGAAGCAATATTTTATAGATCATACAATGATTTGGATCTTATTTACTTTATTAGCATGAACATATATAAATGAATTAATTTAAATAATTAAGGAACACAAGTCCAAATATTAACTTCATTGAATAAATAATAATCAATAAAGTAAAATTGGTTAACAAGATTTAATTAATAAACCAAGAATAAATATATAATGTGAACAACAGATGTGATGTGGTTTCCCTCTAACTACACCCAATCTCATAAAGAACCATTATTTGTTCCTCCTATGGATGAATTTTCCATGAAAATGATCAATTTCACTGACATACATGCTATCTCATCACTTTTTCACAATTACTAATCAACCAAAATCATCCCATACTCATATAACACCCACACTAATGTAAAACATAAAATATGGTGTAACTTCTTGGTTGGTTCCATTCCAAATAAAATCCAAATTCTATATCGTTATCTCACCTATGGTAATGGAGCACCTCCAATTAGAATCAAAATAAGATATATTCAAAGAAAACCTAAGAACTATATCACACATGGACTTCTTCTAACAACTCATGATCTTTTGGAAAATAGTTTTCAATGTATTTAATATTTGTATGACCTTCCTGATGTTGATTCATGAATAAAATGTGTGGCATGTGAATGTTGTGAATTTTGAATTCTTGTCTGGTATTTAATGAAATTGGTATTTGATAAATGAATAGACCCCTAATTTAATTATGAATGAGGCCTCTGGGAACCTCATTATTCAGGTGGGTATCCCAAGAAAATCATGGCAAGATTTATGTGTTTAATTTAAAATTATTTTTTGAAAAATATTTTATTCTTTACATCTGTATAAAATATTTATGAAAATTATAATAATCATGATTTACATTAGATTGGATCATGGGATACATTGAATATTTATGGTCAATACAATTTTAAATTTTATTTTTGATTTAGGAAACATGGTTTTAAATGTTAAAGTTGGGTTTGAAATGAAAAAACATGGTTTCCCATAAAATCAACTAAATTAGATTTGATGCTTTTAAACACATGATGTGATTTCAATGTTAAATTGGAATATTTTAAAATTTTAAAAGCATAGAAATTTCCAAGGAAATAGTTTGAAAATAATAATTTATTTGTAATGTTATTTTAATCTGATTTTATAATTTTTTAGTTGATGATAATAGTTTTTATAGAAAATGGGTATCATATCCCGTTAACTATTTTGAAAAAATTAGTTAATTTTAATATGTGGTTAATAAAATGAATTTCAAGAGAGGTTTTAAAAATTAAAAAAGAATCCTTTTGACGTTGCAATGTGTGTTTGAGTTGATTTTTGAAATTTTAAATTATGATGCGGTAATTTAAAAATATTTAAGGAGAAAACATTCATCATCATTAGATTTATATATCAAATAGTTATTATTGATTTCTTTCATGAGACTCATCCACCATTACAAATGGACTTGAACCTATGTTTCTTGAACAACTCTAAGTTGTAATAGTCCCATACCATGTAAAGGTGATCATTTTTGAGGAATTTATAGGATAAAACCTATCATAGTGAAGTAATTATTTTCATAAATTGAACGACTCATTTCCTTCAAAGAATACAGAAATTATTTGAAATAATGAAAATTTTGGTTACCCATATTAGATAACTTCCACCTTTTATAATTAATATCTTATGTGAATTTATTTATTTATTTTAAAAAATTAATGTTTCATGAACCTAATATGATGGATATGAATTGAAAATGGATGCACACTAATTGTATGACAAAAGATTATGAAGTTAGAGTTAAAGAGTTCATCATGTTTTCAATAGAGCATGCATAAGAACCTTCTAAAATCATTTTTTATATATTTATATTGTTATTATTCACAAAACATTAGTCACGATGAGTTGTAAGAACATTTGATTTTTGATGGAATAGATCAGAGAAATAAATGCTGGAGTGAACATGGGGAAAAACTGAATATGAACATTAATTAAGATGATTTTGTGGTTTTGGGATGATATGATATAAATATAATTTAAATTATGTTAGTGATCACATAGAAGAAATGAAAATTTAAATTTATGATGACCTTCTTGATTATCAAAAGATGAATATGAAGTTAAATAGTTGATCTAGGAGACCATTGTATACCTGTTTTATTAAATACACAACATTTTCAGTGGTATTAAAGGTATATAATTTGAATGATGAGAGAAGTTGGATGGAGAGTAGATTACAATAACTACTTTGTCTCTTGAATAAAATGTGACCAGAATAAAATAAACTTCCATGTCAAAAATAGGAAGCTAAATCACTAATATATTCAATAAGAATGTTCTCTAAAAAATAAATTCTTGTCCAAATGAATACGTATTGTTTTTAAATTACCATGAATCCAACATTAAATTTCTAAATTGTTGTATAGATCGATACATGAAAAATGAATCATGTTATTAGAAATTTCAGTGGTATTTTATTATCATCCATGGTTTAGAAGAATATATAGATGTCAGAAAACAATCAAAAAATTGACATGGTATATAGATAAAAGAATTAAAGATGGAGACCTATGTCAACCAATAGATTTTCCTCATTGGATGAAAATTGAATTTGAGTATCTTGAATTTTTTAATGATCTGAGAAACTTTATATTGTCATTATCAACAAATGAAATAAATTATTTTGGTGTATAGAGTTGTACTCACAATATACGGAACATCATGTTTGTAACTTATAATTAGCTAGTATTGTTATGTGTGAAGCCCAAATACATTATTTCCTCTCTACTTATATATAGACCAAAGAACCTGATAATGATATTTTTTCTATTTGGATCCATTGATCTATGATCCAAAATTAATGTGGGATTCAAGTGTTAAAATGTATGATTCTCAAAGAAGTAAATAACTCACATTAAGGTCCATGTTGTACAGGATGATAAATGGAATTCTTTTTTATAGAAATATATTATGATATAGAATTAAAGAATTATTCTTGTACCCCATTTGTGAAAAATGCAGACACTTAGTGTAGTTGAATAATTTCTTGAAGGATTTGTTTTTAGGGGATTGGAAATTTTTTCCTCGACAACCTAAATATTAATCATAGATAACATTATTTGTTTTGAATACCGAATAAGGCACAACACCACCCCTAATGTATGATCCTAACAATTTATTGAGGTTTCTTGGTCTTATATAAACAAAATATTTCATATTTTGATGATTTTTTTGGGTTTTTCCATAGGTTCATTTTGGGAAACATGGATTTTTTGGAAGGAGGAGGGTATTGTCATATTTGTTGTACAATTATACCAAACTATGTGCCTAGCCTAGCTAACCATTTAAACCCAAATAGTGTAAATTTTCATGGATGAGGATTGTTTTTTCAATCTGAACACCCTATTAGGAGTATCTTTTTTTCCTAAGAATAGTCACATGATTTTGGCACAACTATCTGGAAAACTATTCACCCCTTCCAAGGAAACCATGTGCACAAAAATTAATTCCACAAAAAATTCACTAAAAAAACAAAAACTTCTTATTATATCCTAAAATCCTCCTAGATAGACCCTGAAACTTTTTATCTCATTTTTTGGAGGTTCCCAGATGAATTCCAATTGTTTCCAACCTCTGTTATTAGTAAATAACTGATGTATTAACTGATCTTCACCTCTTCGAGTTTTTGGTTTCTTCCAGATTATATCTCTCTCTCCCGCACTCCTTCTAGATAACAGAGGGTTGTTTTATTTCTATCGGATATGGTTTAGATCTAGGGATGATGCATCTTTGTTTTTTGATTCAATATTTGTGTTTCATATCTAGATAATGTTCTTCTTCCTGATTTCTATTGATCTAACTCAATTGGGGTTTTCTGTTGGCAAGAATTTTCCAATAAACATGATGTTGAGGTTTATTATTCAAATCCCAAAGTCCCAATTTCAATACAATGTATATAATTTTAGTATTTCTATTTATTTTTATTAATGAAAACATTTAAATATATTTGATTAATTTGGTCATTTAATTAATTATGGGATTGTGGAATGGATTGATTAATGTTTTTATGGAATTGGTTAGTGAATGGATTGTGTGATTGAGTAATAAATATGGATTAATTAATTGGTGAATTAATTAATGTAAAATTCTTATTGTGTTATTGGATTAACTAATGGTGATTAATTAATTTGATATTTGGATTTCTCAATTGGATTAATCCATTGGCGAAATAGTAATTGGTTTATATTGTCAAATATTGATAAATGGATTAATGGTTCTTTTTTTCATATTAAAACATTTGAATAAATTTAAGAAACATGTTTATTATGATAATTTCAATTGTACTCCATGTTGTTAATTTTTGATAAAAAGGGTTAATGTTGATTAAACATTAATGATGTAAAATTTGTCATATATTTGATATTTGTGTGTGGGACACACTGATGCTCCAAATAAATATAGTGTTAAATGAGGTATGGGACATAGAATAATTCACCAAATACACATATGATAAAATGAGTATGGGATAGGTATTGAGGCTCCAAATACCCATGCGATCGATGGCGTGTGGGATGGGGATTAGGGATCCAAACACCCATGGAGTTTTAGACATGGCGTTCTACTCCCAAGAGTTTGTATTGAACTATAGTTTAAATTGGTCGTGAAATGATTTGAAATAGAATGATAGATGATAAAAATGGTATTATGATATTGTTAAGTATTTGGAATAGGCTGATATAAGTATTGAAGGTTTAGGTGTCCTCAGGAACCTGGTGGTTTATGTGGTCTATTAAAGAATAATTAAATGTGATAACCATTAAATATTTTCATTATAATTTATTCTTTATACAACTGAAGAACCTATTTTCTTTGGATATTGTTGAGACATTATTGGTTGTGTCCTATTGAGTTGTACCCACACAATACTTGGGTGACCTTATTGGTACTCGAATAGTCTTCATGATTACATGATAAGATAAGGGAAGAAACCCTATGTTAGATGGATGATTCATGATAGAGCATGGATGAGGGAACCAAACAAGGTGGAAAGACTCATTTGGGAGTTTTCAATGTCATTATTTTGGTTTTTGAATATTAATATGGACAAATAGTGGACATAAAATACTTATTGATTTAGTTTTGGTTTTTGTGTATCTATTTTTTTTCATTAGGTGATATAGTTAATATTATGGTTATGGGTATATATTTTGGATAATTTTTTATTTCTATTGGTGTGTTACTCTAATAAAAAGGTTAATGTCTCCACATGAATGATATTAGACCCTTGCTTCTAGTCAAAAACCTCCAACATATGGGGAGGTGTGCCTGAGGACATGGCCCCTACCGACTCGGGGAACAGATTTGTGGCTCTTAGGTCGGGACGTTAATAACAAGTTTCAAATCCTAGTTTTATTTTATTTTATTTTATCTTACTAATTGTGAATGGTGTACAGAAAAAAATCAAGAGTATGGGATTGGACATGAGCTCATTATTGGGAGTATCTAACACGTGTATGGAGGAAAACCCAAGTACACAGGGTGGTATTTTTGTTATTGATGTGTGCTATTACAGTTGGACATTATTTCACCTTGGGCGATGCAATTTTTGCATGATGTGATTATTGGTTCTATGATTTTATGAGATTGTAATCATGGAATAGTATGGAATGAGAGTTTCATATGCATACATAATTATAGGAACTTAGGATTATAATGTGATGTGCATATTATTTTGGAATGAATAGGAAAAACGGTTTTTGTACAAGTAGTGGAAAATGAAATGATCTTATTTACTTGTGATATTGAACTCAAAATGATTCCTAAATTGAAATTTAAATAATTGTATTAACTAAAAAATTAAATAAATGGGTGTCTAATGAGAACATGAATATGATAACGACTTTACACTTATTAAAAATGTCTTAGATGATGTATATTTAAGGGTTGTTATAACTCTTTGGTTCTGAACATGTGGAGGGGAAAACTGTGGAATGACATGTTATGGATTTACATGAAACCATATTGTTTAATGTTCTAATGCTGTGAAATGTTTCATGAGATGTATTCTTTTCAAAGAAGATATTTTCCCCCAAAAAACAGTTGTTGATAGGATGAAAAGAGGTTATGGAAAGAAATGATCAACTATTTGTGGAACCCAAGGCACCGATAGTGCTTCGGGATGCAGTTGCTAGAATTTCCAACATAAATTTTCTCACTTCAGTAGTTTATGGTGAGGGACCTGGCATGGGTTTTGTAAATTATTTCTTCACGGATATTGGTGTTTCAATAACATCACTATCCATATTTCATTAGAAAGGGTTGATCAGATGTAGCTGAGTTCTGGATTGAGTCCATCCAGACAATGCTTGACCATTTGGAGACTCTTGGTGAGAAGAGGGTCAATTTGGCTTCTTATATATAATGAGGATCAAAAAAGTGATGGTGGGTTATTAAGGATCATTCATGGAAGGATGAAGAAATGGTATTGAAGGACTTTTTGGAGATGTTCCTAGAGCACATTTATCTATAGACATCGATAAAGGAGATGGAAGAAGAGTTCATGTGGTTGACTCATGGGAGTAGGTATGCGATGGACTATGTTGGTAACTTTAATAACTCATATAAATTCACTATAGAGCTAAAATGAGATGAGATAGTTATAGAAAGTTGTTTCCAAGATGGAATTAAATTTATGATTAATTCCATAGTTAACATCTTTCAGCTGAAAATGTTTTTTGAAGTTGTGGTATAGTCTCTAATATCAGAGGGTAACCTAAAGGAGTCTTTCAATGGAGGATTTGTGATTTATTCTAGATGATATTTAGGTTTGTCTTCCGTGGGTAGAAAGTGTCACTACGAGAATGTTGACCATAATAGTAGAAGGAAGAGTGGACTGGGGAAGAATCAGTAAATACAGATCTTACACGTGTACTTTTCCACCAGTGCGGTGGACAGAGACAATATCAAAGGAATTAACCCCAGCCACTAGTAAAGTAATGATCTTATGGTGGGATGGGTCATCTATAGTGGTTCTAATGTAACCCAGGATATATAGGTAGTGAAGGAGTAGCTGGGCAGAACTAGAGTTTGGGAAGCGAATCTTCTATATGTATCTGCCTGGATGTTGGAGTTCTACTGGCTATAGAGGCATAGGTAGTGGATTAAAGCTGCATCAAATTTATTAAGGGAAGGAAAGTTGCTTATTGTTTAGACTAAACTGGTGGATATTGAGGATGGACCATAGAAAAATAGAGGTTTTATTCATATAGCTTCTACTGTAGATAATGCCTTATTTGAAACCAGTTCCTCTCATTCTTTGATATCTGAAAAACATGTCAATATGTTGAAATGGTCGATACAGATTGTGAGTGGGAGATGGAAATAGATACACCTCTGAGAGTATGGTCAAGAGAAATCTAGTTGTTTAAGGGGTGTTCTCTATAGTATGGAGAGTATTGCTTCATTTTGGATCATTAAATTATGGATATTTTAGGCTTTGACCTAATTATGGACATAGAATGTTTTGTGTCATATAGATCCCACATACATTGTAACCATAAGAGTGTGATATTTTGGTCTTTTGATGGTGGAAAATCTATTCATCCTGGAGAGTGGGATATCCAGGCTGGCCATATAGGGCCAATTCATCAGCAAATGGGGGAACTCACTACCGAAGTTGTATGTTTATTTCTAGATGAAGGTAGTGTGAAACAGGTTATATTTCATCCTATAGTTGACTAGATACAAGATGCATTTCTAGAGGATTTCTCAAGGATATCACCTAAGAGGCATGTGGAGATCACTATTGACCTCATGCCTGGATATAATACGGTTTCTATTCTACATTATAGAATAGAAACTATAGAGCTTCCAGTGCTCAATTCCCTTCTGAAATAATTAATGAATAAGGGTTTTTTTCTATTCGAGTATGTCACATTGGGGTTCTAAAGACTTTTTTACAAATAATTATGAAATTTTTTTGTTCTTATCTATTGATTAATGAAATATAAACTGGATGAAAGTTAATAACTGATATCATATTCCATGAATCGATGATCGATTTGACCAGTTATTAGGAGCAGGTATTTTCTCCAAGATTTAATTGAGATCAATGTATCATCAGTTGATTTTTCATCCTTCTACCATACCATGAAC
The DNA here is from genome assembly GCA_963277665.1 of Viscum album. NCBI lineage: Eukaryota > Viridiplantae > Streptophyta > Magnoliopsida > Santalales > Viscaceae > Viscum > Viscum album. Next base: position 768,361,138 of record OY728137.1, read on the forward strand.
TACCTTCAGAAGTAGGTTTTAAATTTATGAGTTTTTTTGTTATTGTTTAGGATGTTGAATGCAGCACCCGTGTTTATGGACCTAATTAACAAAATCATCCACCCATACATTGATAATTTTAGCTTTGTGTTTTTGGATGAAATCTCGGTGTACTCCAAGGCTCATAATGATCAATCTCAACATCATGATATCTTCATGACTACAATGAGAGATAATTGGATACACTCCTTCATATATATGTGTTAGTTTGGATTTATAATGTACATTTCATGGGTCAAATATTCTTGGAGCAAGGTGTGTGAGTGGACCCATAAAAGGTTCATGCAGTGGTCTCTTAGGAGAATCCCAAGAATTTCTTGATTTTGGTATATTTCTGGGGTTATTACGATAGTATAAAAGGCCTATAAAATAATTTTCATGATTTCAATCACCTATTTAGGTTATGAAAAATACGGGGATAATGTTTCGAGTATAAAAACATGTGATAATTACTTCTAGGAGCTGAAAAAGAACAGGACGACCACACCAATCTCGATCCCACAAGAGCCAGGGGAGGAGTATACTATGTTTTTTTAGAACTTATGAGATTGATATTTTATTAGTGTTAATGAAGGTAGAATGAGTTATGAAATATGGTACATTTAATTTGAGGACACATTTACAAAACTATCTTATGCATGACCTCATGCTAGTTTTAGTCGTATAATATCTGAGGTGGTTTCATCATTATCTATTAGATGAGAAGCTTAATGTGTATACTGATTATAAGAGCATAAAGTATATATTCTCACAATGATATTTGAATCTTTGAATTTGGAAAAGGTATTAGTATATGCAATAATTTGATTTTAAGCTAGAATATTTTCATGTGAATGGAAATAGTATTTCTAACACTCTCACTAGGATGAATTAGACTCAGGATACTTAGGAGTCTAGTGCCTAGTAAAAGATGATGACATTTCTGGTAGAGATGATTGGTGTGGTTCAAAAGGTTTATGAGCTAGTGACCCTCATTTCAGTTTAAGTTGAGTCTAAACATTTGAGATAGATTAGATACAACATTTAAGAGGATCTAGATTTTTTATCCTTGATGGAATATTTTGATTGTGGGGAATAAAATTACAACTGGAAAATGGATGACAATGAAAACATCTATCCCCTGAAATAGGTTGACGTTCCTACATGTTTGTGGGAGTAGAAGATGGATGGATTTCCCCACTAAAAGGGGTGGTTCATTCAGGTTTGAAGAAAATGTATAGTGACTTTTGACGACAATATTTTTGGCTAGGTATGAAAAATGAGATTATAGGGTTTGTGACATGATGCTGCACTTTTGAACAAGTAATGGCCAAGAATCAATGACCTATATATTTATTATAGCTCTTTCCTATTCCAGAATGAAAGTGAGATTACATGAACATGATGTATGTTCGGGGACCCCTAAGGATTCCTTGAAATAATGACACATTTTGGGAGATTATGGACCAACTAGGAAGGTAGCATAGTTCTTACCGATACAAGAGAATTTTTTGGGGGACCAATTGAGAGAGATATATATATATATGTGTGTGTGTGTTAGATAATTAGTAAATCTACATGGGGTTCCATGGAGTATTCTTTTTGACTATGACACATATTTTAATCCATGATTATGGTAGGGATTACAAAAGGATATTGGAACACAGGTTCTATAGATTACATTTTTCCACCCTAAGATATATGGGTAGTTGGAACGTACTATATAGGTTTCCTAGGAATATGCTTTAGGCATGTTCCCAGGATTTTGGTGGGTCTTAGGAGAAAAACCTATAATTGGTGTATTTTACCTATAAAAACAATTTTTAGGAAACTATACTAATATAACAATACATGGATCATTATTATAGGCTTTATAGGTCACATCTTGGTTGAATGGAGGCAGGTGAGTCATAGTGGTTGGAGCTGAGTCTTGTGCAGGAGACGTCAGAGCATGTTCAGTTGATACAAAAGAATCTGTCTAGGGAAAATTATTGGAATGAGTCATATTTCGATCAACCTTGAAGACCCCTAGAGTTTACAGAGGGTGATCATGATTTCCCTAGGGTGTAACAAACATTTGGTAACCATATCATTCAGAGATAGGTAAACATGGCACCTAGGTTTGTTGAATCATTTGATGTTGTGGAGAGAATCTTGCTAGTGGCATAATGACTAGATCTTCCATAGAGGTACATTGTTATGTATCATGTTTTTAATATTCCAAAACTTTGGTTGTATCCCCCCAACCAATATCTTGTGATTGATGTGGATGAGGTTGATCATGAGATCGATGTCCCCTTTAAGGGGAATACGATATGTTTTTTGGATCATAGTGAGAAAGTGTTGTGGGGAATGATTGTTCTGATAGTTCAGTTTTTGGAAACATGATCGTGTTCATGAGAAAACATGGGAGAGATAAGTAGATATGTGAGATTGATGGACCAATAATTTTGACTCAAAATCTCAGAGATACATGTGAGTAATGATTGCGGAGGAGCTATTAAAAAGAGGGGATATTATAAGATTTAGAAGTGTATGGAGGTTTCCTGGGCTCGGTAACAGGTACACTACTATCTTATTTGGAGTACATTTTTTGGTTCTCATCATAAGTTTGTTTGGGGGAAAGTGGGATGTTTTGGATGGAGGAGGTTCTCTATATTGTTGGAACACAGTTTTCCCAAACCATATGGCTAGACCAATAAATGGTGATAACCCAAACAGAAGGGGTTAAAATGGATCACACATGATTTTCCAAAATATTTTACCCTCTTAGGATTAGCTGTGCAACCCTCCCCCACTAGAAGAGTAATATGGTTTCGGTTCATAGTTTGGAAAACCATTCACCCTTACCTAGGAATCCATGTGCATAACAATTAATTCATCCGGAAATTAAGTTAAAATTTATTGAGCCACCATCTTATATTTAGAAATCCCTAGGTTAAACCTGAAATGTTTTCTCCCTTTTTTGGAGGTTTATGGAAAAATTATGAGGCATTCTAACATCTACTCTTGATGAATTGAATATTCATTGAGGGATCTGCACCTCTTCGGGTGTACGGTTTCTTCTAAATTAGATATCCTTATCTCCCGCTCATCTTTATGGATAAAATATTTAGGTTATATCCACTATTGCCTATCGTTTAGATCTAAGGATGATGAAACTTGATTAGTTTGATCTTGGATCCAGGTTTCTTATCTATATCATGTTCTTTGTTCTGATTTTCATCAATCTTCTTCAACTGGGGTTTTACTTTGGACTTCGTTTGTTACCATTCTTAAGGTTGGTGGTCTATTATTTCAAAACCCCAATTCTTAATTTCAATTACATGTATATAATTGTAAAATTTATAAGGAATGTTTAGAATTTGAAATTCATAAGTTGAATTAATTAGTTTGGTTAATTAATTTATTAAGTGATTGTGTAATTTATTGATTAATGTGGTTATTTAACTTTTCAATTAATAGGTTTTGTTATTTTTTAATTGACATGGATTAATTAAATGGAGAATTTATTAATGGGAAGTTATTATTTTGGAACTAGATTATTTAATTGGTGAATTAATAAATTGAAAAATGGGGTTGTTTAATTGGATTAATTAATCAGGGAATTAATTAATGGGTTATATGGTTAAATGTTGATAAATGGTTTAACATTTTTCAGTTCATATTATTCCATGTGATTAAATTGAAGATCAATGTTTTATGTGATAATTGTAATGGTACTCCACAGTATGAATTTCTCATAAAAAGGGTTAGTATCGATTAACCATGAATGATGTGATATCTTGGATATATGTGTGATATAAGTGATATTCATGTGTGGGACATGGAATGATGCTCCTAATACCCATAGTGATAAATGAGATGTGGGAAAGGGACTGATAAACCAAATACCCATTTGAGATGAACTGTATGGGAGAGTTAATGAGGTTCAAAATACCAATGTTATTGATGAGGTGTAGGATAGGGACTGAGGGTCCAAATAGAAATGGGGAGTATGACATGATGTTATACACCCATGAATTGGAGCTCGACTATGATTCCAATGGTCAATGATTTGATTTGAAATGGAATAAAAAATGGTAAACATGGTATTGAGATATGGGTCACACTCTGTCATTGGATGAATCATGTATGGATTATTCAGGTTCCCAATGTAACCTGGGGGGTTATGTTGTTAATTAATGCACAATGAAATTTGTTGACTATTTACTTTATGAATTGTAATTTATTATTTATGAAACTCATACACTGTTTTGATTGGATATTGTTTTAGGCACCATTGGTGGTGGCATACTAAGTTATAATCACAGCCTACTCAGGCTGCTTGATTGATACCCCAATAGATTTCATTTTTGTAGTACATTATAATGGAAAATTACCAAGGTTAGATGGTTGAGTTGGGATCGATCATGGATTAAGGAACCAAACTTGTTTTTGGGACTCGTTTGGGAGTTGTGAGTTTCATTATTTTGGTATCTTACTTTTCACACTTGACACATACTTGGCATGACATATCTACTAGTTTAGTTTTGGATATTGTACACATTATTTGGTTATCTTGTAATGTTGGTATTTCTATGGATATGGTTATATTTTCTTGATATCGTGTATTTATTTCCACTGGTGTGTTACTCTGATAAAGATTTCAATGTCTTCACATGATTGATTTCATATTCCCATGCCTGTCGAAAGACTCTATCCTATAAGGGGGAGCATAAAAATCATGTAGCCTACCGTATAGGGTAAATGGTGTGTGGTACCAAGGCTAGAACATTAAATCCAGTAACAGGTGATCAACTATTTGATAAAGTAAAAAATATTGAAACCATTTTTTAGTAAATCATTTTTGAAAACCCATATAAAATAAAGATGGAAACCAGATATCATTTTTATTTTAATTATATTATTGGAATTGGTTGTATATAGTATATTTTCTTGATGTCATGAATGTTGAAACAATGTATTTTAATGTGTCGTTTGAACATAACAAAATGTTCATATAAATAATGTAATCAAGGCTAGTTTGAGAATGTTTAACATGAGAATTAGGGAAGTGTTGGCCCTAGTGAAGGGTAAAGGGTGGTATTTTCTTCCTACACCAGCTTACACTATATCCATATAGGAACAATATTAACTTTTCATTTTCCATAATAGTGTAAAAGTAACACATGGGTATTAAATAAATATCAGGAATGTCATGTCAATGACCAATTTTATGTTAGTTAGACTAAAATCACATGACTTTAATGTTTTGATATAAGATTTATGCTAGTTTCTTTATGGCGCATTCTACCTAAAAATGAATTTCATACATTTACGAGAATATTCAACTTTTTAAAATCTATATTAAGTGATGCTATATAATTTGAAAAGTTTCCAATCATGAATAAGGTGGTTTTAGTTTTATTATGTTAATTAGAGTTGTAATTTTACAAATCATTCATTAATATAATGGTCCACATGATGGTTCATCTGGTTAGAGAAGATAAACTTTTTGGTTATATATTACATATGGATATACCCTATTGAATGATAAATGATGATTCTTAAATGGTATTTGAAGAATCAGAATCGGCCAAAAACTAATATTGTTGAACAATATATTGTTGAAGCACATATTGAATTCTATACCATTTGACTTCTATATATTGAGAGCACCAGTCTCCCAAAGTTTTTTCACATCATTAACCATTTACATTAAGGTATAACTAGAAGAAATGTTGTTTTAATTACCATCACAGAGTGGGAATAAGAACACTATTAAATTTTACATAATAGTGATGATGATTATCTATATGTTGAATCCCACAACGAAATTATTTGGATTTTAATCAATTATGTAATGAAGTATGAATATTAGATACACATAGTAAAAAATATAAGGAAGGTTTTGAGATTAAATTTATAAGATGTTTTCCAAAAATATGAATTCTGTAACACCCCAAGCTTCCATGGTACGCTTCTCTTGGAATAATAGAGTAGTGTGTGTTGTACGCAACTTTGAGTTCTAACATACCACAACCAATAAAACTAGCCATTATGAATAGTAATACCCACTTTTTGAAATTTTATAAATTTTATCTTTCAAAATGGACACCATTTTTTGATTTAGAATATCGAAATTACCTAGAGTGAATTTTTGGTATTTTTATGAAAACTTTCAATTATTGATGACTTGTGAAAAACAATGAGTTATAGTTTAAAACCGAATTTTTATTTAAATAATTATTTATTTTATTTAAATTTATTTTAGGTCCAAATAGATACATAATATTTATATAAGTTCAATTTAATTCGTTGGAGTTAATTTATAATAATTTCAGATATATAAAAATTTTATTGAACTTTTCACCGTCTAATACCCACCACCTAGGAGAATTTTCAAATTCACATGAAACATAATTTTACCACTTCTGTCACGACCTGCCCTCAGGTCCCGTGCCGTGACTACCCCAAGCCTGCCTTCCATAGGCCAGGGGCTGGCGACTAGCACCAAGGCGTAATTCTCGGTAAAAAGGGAATGCATTGCCTTTGAAAAGTAAACAAGCACCACAGAGTAAGCAAGCGGAAAGTAAACACTAAGTGAAAACAGAGTACAACTGAAAGTGCGGAAAAGTAAATGGGCCTGTATACAAACCCAAACTGAAAGTAAAGTACATCTCGAAAGGGAAAACAACAAATGTAAAGTAAAAGCCGCTACACCGAGTTGTCTTCTGGAAATCCCACCTGAAGGGTGGGTACAGATAGCTCCACTGCTCCTCGGGTCTCACCGTCCGCTCCGAGTACGTCCCGCCCAGTGGTCCACCTCTAGGTACCGTCCTGCTCTGCAAGCCTCAACCACGATCAACGCTGTCCGTCGTCTGCAACCAACACAACGTAGTGCGGGCATAGACCGTGCAGGGGTGAGTATAAGCTACTTAGTAGGGACCCCGAGACCCCTGAAGGTCTCCCAAAAATCCACAAAGGATAAACCACAAAGGTGAGATACAAACACAAAGTAACAACCGACACTGCTTAGGTATATGCCCATACATATACCTAAGTCATCAATTCCAATACGCTCCAACCTCCGAGCCCAAATACAACTCAGTCCACACAGGAAGTATACGTATTCCACACAGGAAAGAAAAACGAAATCCACACAGGATAACACAACACAATCCACACAGGAAAGCAACAGGATTCAGCTCACACAGGTATACTTCTTCGAAAGACGATAAAGATGATCTCTAATCCATCTAAGTCGTCGGACCCACGAAGGATCGATAGGTAACTAACCCCCGCAAAGACCCACATAGGATCGGGCCCACACAGGACCTGTAGGCGCTGGTTCACACAGGACCGCTGGGCGCAAAGACCCACACATGATCGGACCCACACACGATCTGTAGCACTGATCCACGTAGGATCGCTGAGTGCTGTAGTTGTCGTCGAATCCACACAGAATCTCTGTACTGCCGTCGTCACAGTCACAGTAGTAGTAGCAGTAGCAGTCACAGTCGCAGCCAGCACTAGGGTTCCCTCACACAGAAAGCTCGTTCAGGAGGGTCCGCTTCACGAGCCGAGAGGCTGATACATCAACTGTCACAAAGCCCAGAGTTGATGTATCGAAAAGTTCCGTATCGTCAACAGGAACTCAACGCAACAGACGGCGCGTCGATCGGACGCCCGGTCTGAGAGTTATTGGCTTTTTCGTCCCAGGGGCCCGATTGGTTTTTAAGACAAAAACAACCCGACCGTACTCCACCAGCGTCCAAACCTCGGGCGAAGTATGCCAAAAGATCCGTCTCACTAAGAGGAACACAACAAAGCTGACGACACGTCAATCGGACGTCCGTATCTCAAGATATGAGTGTTTCCGCTCCGAGGGCCCGGTTGGTTTCGTGTACGAACCAACCCGGCCGAACTCAAAGTATTCCGAAACTTTGAGTGCGATATATCAAATCGACCGTCTCGATCCGAGGATCGCATCGCTGCTGACGGTTCGTCAATCGTAGGTCCGTAGCTCAAGTTATGGGCAAAAGACCGAAATTGTTTCGAAAATGGGGGGTTCGGGTCCGGGCCGACCCGGCCCGACCCCCCCTGGGTCGGCCCAACCCGGGTCCGACCAGGCCCGGCCGGAGGCGCGGCGGCGCGGCCCGGCCGGCGGCGGCGCGGCCTGGCGCCGCGCGGTGCCACGCGCGGGGGGCAAGGCCCCCACTTCTTCTTAGCTGGCGGCGTGGCTTTTAGTCGCGCCTTTGGAGGAACCAGCCCCCCTCGTGGGGGCCTGCCTTGAGGGAAACGGGGGGCCGCCTACCCCCCTTTATGAAACCGGCCCCCCTTTAATATGGGGGGCCAAAAAAACTGCCCGGGGGAATTTAATTCCCCCGGTTTGGCACCGTCCCGGCCGGCCCGACCTGGCCGGCCGGCTTCCACACAACAGGACTGGCATGGGCCGGTCCTCTTCCTTTTTCTGGCACCGGCGGCGCGGCTGGCCGCCGGTCATCACGTCCCGCCGCGGCCCGGAACCGGCCGCAGCTTTCGTCGTCCGGCACGGTGCGTCGACACCGTGCCCTTCCTCCGCGGCCCCGCTCCAGCCGCGGTGCCTTCAACTCTCTTCGACGCGGCGCGACGGCGTCGCGTTCATGATGATCCATCCACGGCGTGGCGCGATGGCGCCGCGCAATACATCCGTGCAAAATCCCGCGTGGTGCGACGGCACCACGCCATCTCGTTCATCCACAAGAAAATAATAATAATCAAGAACAAGGGAGGGGGAATTCGGCCGTGTTTGTGCGGTCCGACCCCCCTCTCCTTAGACGATATCAATTATTCGTTATCCTCAAAGTTCGACATTTTAATATCAAGAACGAGAATAATTAAATAATCAACAACAAACCCCTACCTCGGTTTCAAGATCGATGATCGTCAACGACCCGCAGAAGACAACGTCGCGGAGGTCGGGCGTCGCGGTAAACGTTCGTCAATTCCGTTGACGAAGAGGTACGTCCGAAGAGGTACGTCGTTGGCGAATCTTTGTAAGCCGATGAAGGAAGTCCGAGGAGGAAGCGGCGTTCCCTTTCGTTGACACGGAATGCGTCGTCGATCTTCAGAAACAACCGGCTACGAAGAAGAGAGGAGCGGCGTTCTTCGTGTTCTTCGTCAAAGTTTGAAGAAGAAGAAGGAGCTCTCAAATCCTCTCAAGAGCAAAGGAAACCAACCCAACATAATAAAATAAGCTTAATATTATTTTATTACACAACCTTCCTCTTAGAATTTCAAAGGTTTGAAATTCAAATTAACCCTCTTCAATTAATTAAGCCAAGATGTCAAACATTAATTGAAATGGGTTAAAGGGGAGGTTTTGAGAGAATTTGAGGAGTTGGGTTTCGTGTGGGCCCCACGACACTTAATCCTCCCAAGGGAGGTTAAGTGGATGTGGGTCCCACCTTTAACTCCCTTTGGGATAAGTTAACCAACAAAATAAAAATAAAAAGTGTTTCCACATTTTTATTTAACTTCTTATAATTTCTCCCAAAACTAACTTTCGTCCCGCATAAAACGCAACCTCGGAAAAGGTCTCCTTAAGCGAAAAACAGCGCTGCGAGTTCATCGGTGCCCTCGGATTTCAATTCCAAGCACTGGATCAAAAGTTAGAAAATCACGCTCGTTCGTTCACTGAACGCACCCGAGCCAAACTTCGGAAATTGATCCAGGCACTTCGGGCCTCGGAATCAGGTGCCGTCAGAAACCGCGTTCTTGTAAAATTCAAAAGAAAATTAAGAAAAAATTTCCCTTGAATTTTACGGGTCTTTACATAACTCCCACCTCAGGGATTTACTTCCCCGTAAAGATACATCAAAAACTAGGGAAACAAATGAGGGTACTGATCACGCATCTGAGCCTCCCGCTCCCATGTGCCCTCCTGGAGGTTCCCGTGCTTCCATCTGATGCGCACAAGAGGAATCGATCGCCCACGTAGGACCCGATCATGTCGATCCTCTATCTCCACCGGGACCTCCGTAAAAGTCTCCCCATCATCAATGTCAAGCTCCCCATGGTCAATGATGTGCGTCGGGTTGTGCACGTATCTCCTCAGCTGAGACATGTGGAAGACGTCGTGCACCCGGTGCAACTGAGGAGGTAGAGCCAGGCGATAAGCCACCTCTCCAATCCTGCGGAGGTCCTGGAAGGGTCCGATGAACCACAGAGATAATTTTCCGCCTTGTCCAAATCTCCGTATACCACGTCGAGGTGAGACCCGCAAGAAGACGTGGTCGCCATCCTCGAACTCTAGTGGCCTCCGCCTCCTGTCAGCGTTTGACTTCTGCCGGCCCTGAGCTGTCCTCATCCACTCATGGATGACATGGACCTTCTCTGTCGTGGCCTGGACCATCTCCGGTCCCACAAGTGCTAACTCCCCAGGGTCTGTCCAGCACAAAGGATATCTACAAGGTCGGCCGTACAACTCCTCATACGGTGCTATCCCGATGGTGGAGTGGTAGCTGTTGTTGTACGCAAACTCCACCAAGGGTAGGTGGTCCTCCCAGCTACGACCAAAGTCGAGGACACATGCGCGGAGCATGTCCTTGAGAGTTTGGATGGTCCTCTCCGTCTGACCATCCGTCTGAGGGTGAAAAGCTGTGCTCAGACGTAGCTGCGTTACGAACGCCTCCTGCAACCCCTTCCAAAGCCGGTAAGTAAAGCGAGATTCTCGATCGGAGACGATAGATGATGGCACACCGTGGAGCCGCACAATCTCCTGAACGTAGAGACGTCCCAATCTCTCCACTGAGCCCTGCTCTCTGATGGGTAAGAAGTGTGCCGACTTGTTCAGTCGGTCAACAATCACCCAAATGGAGTCGTGACCTCTGGAAGTGCGTGGAAGTCCAGTCACGAAGTCCATAGATATCCCGTCCCACTTCCACTTCGGGACCTCTAAGGGCTGTACCAAGTCTGCAGGTACCTGATGCTCTGCCTTCACCTGCTGGCAGGTGAGGCATCGAGAAACGAACTCTGCCACAGCCTTCTTCATGCCCGGCCACCAGTGCTGTCGTCTGAGATCCTGGTACATCTTCGCCACTCCAGGATGTACCGCCAGAGAAGAAGTGTGAAACTCTCTCAGCACCTCCTCTCGCAAAGCGACTGGTACCATGGTACGTCCTCTGAAAAGGATGTCGTGCTCTGCTCCAAGGGAGAAACCATCAGGTGCCTGTCCCAAGGATATCTGTACACGCTGTGTCTCACAGTCAGCGTCCTCACACTGTGCCTCTATGACCCGCTGCAGTAGTGGAGGGGTGACTGTGAGAGACTAGAGGAAGGCTGCTTCATCTCTATCCACGAAGGATATCTTCAAAGAGGCTAGCTGCTCCGTCGCCTCCTCAAGTAGCTGAATGCCCGTCCTCCTGCTGAGGGCATCGACTACCACGTTCCCCTTCTCAAGAGTATAGACTATCTCAAAGTCATAGTCCTGGAGGAACTCGAGCCATCGCCACTATCTCAGGTTAAGGTCCTTCTGTGAGAAGATATACCTGAGACTCTGATGATCAGTAAAGACTGTAAAACGCTCGCCCATCAGGTAATGCCGCCATGTCTTCAGAGCGAAGACTTCTGCTGCCAACTCCAGGTCATGGGTAGCGTAGTTCTGCTCATGCGGCCTCAACTGACGTGATCCATAGGAGATCACTGCCTGCTCCTGCATCAGAACACATCCGAGTCCGGTCCCTGATGCATTGCAGTAGACTATGTACCCTACTCCCTCCTCAGGCAACCTCAAGATGGGTGCGCTGGTCAATCTCTATCTCAGCTACTGAAAGCTCTGCTGACATCTGTCTGACCACACGAAGGGTTTCCCCTTCCCCCTTAACGTACGACAAAGCTGCCAAGATTTATGCTTTGTCGAAAAGTGAAATCCGGTCTCATCCCCTGGATAAACCATGTTCCTTGCCTAATACAGTCAATCCCGTCATGATTAGTTAATTCATGGCGTGGATGACGTCGTAAGGCATCGACACTGCTACCAAGAGATCCAACCGTTACTCTCGCCTCCAAGGGTTGAGTCACACTGTCGGCATCAGTTTGTGGTCACTGGGTCTCCTCCAGTAAGAATCTCGCAAGTGAGGGTCAAGTCAACAGTTTTTAACCAGCACCTCTTAGTAAAAACAAATAAAAGACAAGAAAACAAAAGTCACCAAGGCAAGTATCTTTTATTACATCAACTTAAAGAACAAGGACACAAGGCAACACAAACTACGAAGCTAGAGGCATTATGGGCAAAGGCCTCTATGCCTGGAGCTAGTCCCGCACTAGTCCACCCGCTTCCGGAGCTCCATGATCGTAATATTTAGCTGCCTGAAGCTGTGCTCTCCCCTGAGGCCGGGGTGGACCTCCTGGTGGTGGTGGTGTTAGAGCCTCAAAGCGTCGCCCACCACCTGATGCTCGGCCAGCTCCTCTGCCTCGTTCTCCTCCTCTCTGCGGACCGCCACGGTCGAACCTCTGCCTCTGCCTAGGTGGTTCCTCAACCGTCTTCTGCTCCTCTACATGGCGGGTCGGGTAGTCACGAGCCATGTGGCCCTGCCCGCCGCACGAGTAGCACTGCCTGCCTCTCGAAAGACTGGCTCCTCGCTGTGTGCCCCGCACTGCTGAGCCAGTGTCCTGAGGTCGTCTGCCTGAAGGTCTGTTCTGTCTGGACCCCTGAGTCTTCCGTCGACTGCCTGCTGCAGATGACTCTGCCACGTGCCGCCCTGCGGTGGGTCTCGGCGCTGGTGTAGACTCAGCAAGGAAGCTCTCGATCAAAAGGGCCCGCTCCAGTACTCCTGTCTGAGTCGGTATGCTGAGGGAGATCAGCGATGCCCTGATCTCGTGTCTCAATCCCTGCTCAAAGGTCCGGGCCCGGAAGAATGGGTCTCGTACCATGTCGGTCGAGTAGCGTGAGAGATCAGTAAATCTCGCCGAGTACTGAGCGACCGTCATGCTGCCCTGCCGCAGCTGAAGAAGCTCCTGGATACGCACCGCACAAAGGGTGGCTGGGATGAACTCCGAGCGGAAGATGCTCTCAAAGTCCGTCCAAAGAAGAGATGCCTCATCATGCACCTGGAGCATCAAGCTCCACCATCGTCCTACTACTGCGTGTAGTAGGCTTGCAGCGAGGATCACCATGAGGTCTGATGGTGTCCTCACTTGCCTAAACACACGTACCACTGCCTCCAGCCAGTCCTCGGCTGCCTGGGGGTCCATCTCCCCACGAAACCTGGGTGGTCACTGGCGCTGAAACTCATGAAGTGCGCTGAGGCGACGTGCATCGTCAGCGGCTGGTGCTGGAAGCATCAGTGGCTCGGTGGGTAGAGATACCACCGGTGCCACTACTGACAAAGGGCCCTGCACCGAGGCCTCGTCGCTCGATAGGCTGTCATCACGCTCGACTCTCGGAACCCTAGCCGGCTGCTGTCGTGGGGCCATCCTGAAAAGGAACAGGTGCACCACGTTCAAACAGTATACCTGGTGAGCTGACAAAAAGTAATCACAAAGAAAACTTTGAAACACACACACAATCAATGTTTTCGTGCATTAAGTCGGAAATCAGAAGTTAGGGACCTGGTGTATGGATATGTCGGCCGCCGCACTAACACTGGACTTCCTGAACTGATAACCACACTCAATACACTAAACATTATTGCTTCACATAGAAAAGATCAGAGTTCTCGGTAGAACCGAACTCCTCTGATACCAATTTGTCACGACCCGCCCTCGGGTCCCGTGCCGTGACTACCCCAAGCCCGCCTTCCATAGGCTAGGGGCTGGCGACTAGCACCAAGGCGTAATTCCCGGTAAAAAGGGAAGGCATTGCCTTTGAAAAGTAAACAAGCACCACCGAGTAAGCAAGCGGAAAGTAAACACTAAGTGAAAATAGAGTACAACTGAAAGTGCAGAAAAGTAAATGGGCCAGTATACAAACCCAAACTGAAAGTAAAGTACAACTCGAAAGGGAAAACAACAACTGTAAAGTAAAATCCGCTACACCGAGTTGTCCACTGGAAATCCCACCTGAAGGGTGGGTACAGATAGCTCCACTGCTCCTCGGGTCCCGCCGTCCGCTCCGAGTACGTCCCGCCCAGTGGTCCACCTCTAGGTACCGTCCTGCTCTGCAAGCCTCAACCACGATCAACGTTGTCCGTCGTCTTCAACCAACACAACGTAGTGCGGGCATAGCCCGTGCAGGGGTGAGTATAAGCTACTCAGTAGGGACCCCGAGACCCCTGAAGGTCTCCCAAATATCCACAAAGGATAAACCACAAAGGTGAGATACAAACACAAAGTAACAACTGACACTGCTTAGGTATATGCCCATACATATACCTAAGTCATCAATTCCAATACGCTCCAACCTCCGAGCCCAAGTACAACTCAGTCCACACAGGAAGTATACGTATTCCACACAGGAAAGAAAAACGAAATCCACACAGGATAGCACAACACAATCCACACAGGAAAGCAACAGGATTCAGCTCACACAGGTATACTTCTTCGAAAGACGATAAAGATGATCTCTAAACCATCTAAGTCATCAGACCCACGAAGGATCGATAGGTAACTAACCCCCGCAAAGACCCACACAGGACCTGTAGGCACTGGTTCACACAGGACCGCTGAGCGCAAAGACCCACACAGGATCGGACCCACACAGGATCTGTAGCACTGATCCACGTAGGATCGCTGAGTGCTGTAGTCATCGTCGAATCCACACAGGATCTCTGTACTGTCGTCGTCGCAGTCACAGTAGTAGTAGCAGTAGCAGTCACAGTCGCAGCCAGCACTAGGGTTCCCGAACACAGCAAGCTCGTTCAGGAGGGTCCGCTCCACGAGCTGAGAGGCTGATACATCAACTGTCACAAATCCCAGAGTTGATGTATCCAAAAGTTCTGTATCGTCAACAGGAACTCAACGCAACAGACGGCGCGTCGATCGGATGCCCGGTCTGAGAGTTATTGGCTTTTTCGTCCCAGGGGCCCGGTTGGTTTTTAAGGAAAAACCAACCCGACGATACTCCACCTGCGTCCAAACCTCGGGCGGAGTATGCCAAAAGATCCGTCTCACTAAGAGGAACACAACAAAGCTGACGGCACATCAATCGGACGTCCGTAGCTCAAGATATGAGTGTTTCCGCTCCGAGGGCCCGGTTGGTTTCGTGTACGAACCAACCCGGCCGAACTCAAAGTATTCCGAAACATTGAGTGCAATATACCAAATCTACCGTCTCGATCCAAGGATTGCATCGCCGCTGACGGTTCGTCGATCGGAGGTCCGTAGCTCAAGTTATGGGCAAAAGATCGAAATTGTTTCGAAAACGGGGGGTCCGGGTCCGGTCCGACCCGGCGCGGCCGGCGGCACGGCGCGGCCGGCGGCGGCGCGGCCTGGCGCCGCTCGGTGCCACGCGCGGGAGAAAGGCCCCCGCTTCTTCTTAGCTGGTGGCGCGGCTTTTAGCCGCGCCTTTGGAGGAACCGGACCCCCTCGTGGGGGCCTGCCTTGAGGGAAACGGGGGGCCGCCTGCCTCCCTTTATGAAACTGGCCCCCCTTTAATATGGGGGGCCAAAAAAAACTGCCCGGGGGAATTTAATTCCCCCAGTTTAGCACCGTCCCGGCTGGCCCGACCTGGCCGGACGACTTCCTCACAACAGGACCGGCATGGGCCGGTCCTCTTCCTTTTTCCGGCACCGGCGGCGTGGCTGGCCTCCGGTCATCACGTCCCGCCCTGGCCCGGAACCGGCCGCGACTTTCGTCATCCGGCACGGTGCGTCGGCACCGTGCCCTTCCGCCGCGGCCCCGCTCCGGCCGCGGCGCCTTCAACTCTCTTCGCCGCGGCGCGACGGTGTCACGTTCATGATGATCCATCCACGGCGCGGCGCGATGGCGCTGCGCAATACATCCGTGCGAAATCCCGCGTGGTGCGACGGCACCACGCCATCTCGTTCATCCACAAGAAAATAATAATAATCAAGAACAAGGGAGGGGGAATTCGGCCGTGTTTCTGCGGTCCGACCCCCCTCTCGTTAGACGTTATCAATTATTGGTTATCCTCAAAGTTCAACATTCTAATATCAAGAACGAGAATAATTAAATAATCAACAACAAACCCCTACCTCGGTTTCAAGATCGATGATCGTCAACGACCCGCAGAAGACAACGTCGCGGAGGTCTGGCGTCGCGGTAAATGTTCGTCAATTCCGTTGACGAAGAGGTACGTCCGAAGAGGTACGTCGTTGGAGAATCTTCGTAAGCCGACGAAGGAAGTCCGAGGAGGAAGCAGCGTTCCCTTTCGTTGACACGGAAGGCGTCGTCGATCTTTGGAAACAACCGGCTACGAAGAAGAGAGGAGCGGCGTTCTTCGTGTTCTTCGTTAATGTTTGAAGAAGAAGAAGGAGCTCTCCAATCCTCTCAAGAGCAAAGGAAACCAACCCAACATAATAAAATAAGCTTAAGCTTATTTTATTACACAACCTTCCTCTTATAATTTCAAAGGTTTAAAATTCAAATTAACCCTCTTCAATTAATTAAGCCAAGATGTCAAACATTAATTGAAATGGGTTAAAGGGGAGGTTTTGAGAGAATTTGAGGAGTTGGGTTTCGTGTGGGCCCCACCACACTTAATCCTCCCAAGGGAGGTTAAGTGGATGTGGGTCCCACCTTTAACTCCCATTGGGAGAAGTTAACTAACAAAATAAAAATAAAAAGTGTTTCCACATTTTTATTTAACTTCTTATAATTTCTCGCAAAACTAACTTTCGTCCCGCATAAAACGCAACCTCGGAAAAGGTCTCCTTAAGCGAAAAATAGCACAACGAGTTCATCGGTGCCATTGGATTTCAATTCCGAGCACTGGATCAAAAGTTAGAAAACCCGCTCGTTCGTTCATTGAACGTACCCGAGCCAAACTTTGGAAATTGATTCCAGGCACTTCGGGCCTCGAAATCAGATGCCGTCAGAAACCGCGTTCTTGTAAAATTTCAAAGAAAATTAAGAAAAAATTTCCCTTGAATTTTACGGGTCTTTACAACTTCTGTGAGTTGAATTTCAAAAACCCGAGAGTCATGGTTGATATCAATAAGTAAAATGTGGCTCAATAAGACGAAAATAATTTTTGGTGAATAGTAACTTTTTACTTTTATTTACAACGGTTAAAAGTTAATATGGCAATTAAGGGTAAAAACGCAATTATTATTACACTAACACATATCCTAATTCTATTGGATAAGTGAAATTCGTCCAAAAACAACCTTACGAATAAAATATGATCCTTTAGGTCCACTTGGAATAGATTAGGACATTTATTATTATTTAATTCAAAGAAGAGTTAAAAGAGTTAAAATCAAAGTTTAATAACTAAAACATTTTTAATATAAGGTTACAAATAAGATAAATTCGACTATAAATATTAATTATAAATATATCAAGATTTCCTATATAATGGTATTTTATTTATATTTTTTAGAGATTTAATAATTTAATTTATTTATGACACAATGATGATGCGGTAATTACCTAATTAATGAAATATTAAAATAATTGATATTATAAATATCTAAATAAATGTAATTATTGACTTTTTATGAATTACAATAATTTTCTAGGTTAATGTAACATATTAGGGCTGGTTAAATGATTTTTATTCTATTTAATAATGATGTAATAAGTTTAGAAAAAACAAAATACCAAATAGTGTCAAAATTGACATAAAAGAGTTTTTAAAGAAAATTTTATATTATTAATTGATATTATATTCCTAAAAATCTAAGGTTCTACCAAAAGACATATATAATTATAGTTGTATCATTAATGAACAACTTGGGGTTTTATAGGATGTATATAGTAAGTTTAATAACCATATAATATGAAAAATACAAAGAGACATGGTAAATGTCAAACTATTTAACTAAGAGTTAAATCGAAATGATATGGTTAATATAGTGACCCCAACCACTATAAAACCTATTAGTTGAGTGATTTTCGACCCATACCCAACTTAGCATATAAATAATCCATTTTTTTGGGATTAGAAACCTAAAATTATTTTATTATAAAATAATATTTCAAGCTTTTCTTAAGGTTCCCCTCACCCCTATTATAAAAGGGTACTCCCCATTCTCTCTAATTGACACATTCAATGCCATTTGGCTCGGAAAAACCCTACCCAAATACCCTCTCAACTGTCCTTCCTTTATTCTATAGGCATTTTATTAGTCATAAAGACAACTTAAGGATCCCTTTTGATCAAATCAAAAGGAAGCACCCAAAGAAGGGGTAAACATTCCATCACCTCTTTCAAGTTCATTTCTTCTTACACTTTCACTTTATTTGTTGTTTCAATTCTAAAATAATAACTCCAGTATCTTCTATGTACTGTGATGTTATTATGAATCTGGTACAACCATATTCTTTATTCTATCCATCCTTTGAATGACATGTCACCATACGTGCGTATGTATGGATTACCGTCTCCACGCCGTGGTGTAATTGTTATTCAATACATTATTATTAGGATGGGTATAATAATGATGTGTAATTGATGTAAATAATAAATATAAAATGATAATTATTCTGTATATATGATATAACCTCCAATTACAAATTATTTTAATATCAAAAGAAAGATATTGTCCCTCATGCGTACGTATGGATTACCATCTCCACGAACGCGATGACATTAATTCCCCATCGTATCCATTCAAGACTAATTTTCATTAGATGATTAAAATTAATATTTAATGACTTAAAATCATTCTGAATATTAATAAGATAAATCCTATCTATTATAAACATTTATTAAGTAAAAAATCATATAAAGTAAAATGAATCAGTTAACACCTGAAACGAAGATAATACTAAGATATTACTAAATAGAAATTTTGAAAGATCATATATGATATCATATTAATGTATATGATTTTTGTATAATTTAATAAAAATTATTACACCATTATACAGGAGGTTAAACTACCCTCGACCAAGGAAAAGTACAAGGTAAGGTGTAATTTTACAACCTCTTCATTATCTGAGGTTGTTTATATTTAATTATCTACTAGGACCTCTTTATCATCCAAATCAATGTTTCTTAAAAATTTATTTCAAAACATTATTAATATTTTATTAACTATGGGTTAAAGTCATTTATAACATTTTCTGACTTTTATAAGATGTTTATAAAGGAATCCTTCCGTCGTTTTACAAACAAGGTTCTTCATAACCTTTTCGAGAAAATTAAGGTAAGAATTTCTTTTTTATCTTATACATCGGGTGAAAATATTTTATTCTGTTATAACATCATCGAATCATCCCATACAATCTTATAAGTATATTTTTAAATATAAATTTTTTCTTTTATAGTTACGTGACTTTTAAATGATTTCAAAATAGAAAGAGATATTTCTCTAAAAAGGTTTTTATTTCCTCTTTGTCAACATCCTTTGAAGGATTTTAAGTTTGTTTGAAGTTGATTTATTATGATAGAGAAATTCCATATTGTATTGAAGGTTTTGTGATATGTTTAACTGTGGATGTGTTATTTCATACCATTCATGGTTTATGGATAAATTATTGACATTTCTTATACCAGTTTTAATACGAATGTTTATGTTATGTTTAAACCTTTTCATACGAGGAATGAATTGGACTTAGTATGTGATGGGTGGAGCCTGTTATAGCTCCTCGATGCATCAGTAGGTCTCATGAGACAAACTAGTATCTTAGCACAAGGCCTTGACAAAATAATATTTGTAGGCATGAAATAAGTCCTTGACTATGTGGTTATGAAAGTTTAGCATTATGAATTCCATCATTATGAAAGTGGCTATTGATATTTCATGTGATTATTAGACTAGTAGAATATATATGTGATTACGTAAATGAAATAATTTTGATTTTATATTTTCCATATTATGAGGACGTTCATGTATAAAAGGCTTTTGTTTTAGTCTTGCATATTTCCTTATAAGATTATTCTTATTTATGAAAGTATATGGTATATTGTTATCCTTACTGAGCATTTGAGATCTCCCCTTTCTATGTTTTATTTTTCCCAGGATGTGAAGAAGTATTTTACTAATGACCTACAGGGATAGTCTTAGGGGATATGAGTGTGGCCCATGGAAACAATTTTGTTATAGTTTTCCATTATATGAAGTAATGTAAACCTTATAAATTAATCTAGTATATCCAAGGATACTAACCTAATCGGTCTTTCGAGACCTGTTATTTTGTGATCCTGCTAATGTTATGTAATAATGCACCAACTCTTGGTAATTGGGGTCGGGGTGTTACAATTGGTATCAGAGGATGTTTAGTAAAAACCTTGGAAACTAGATTTAGATAAACTCTAATTAGAGAACATATCTCTAAGATAGACTTTTGGGATTAGTATATAAGAACATACCAGAATATTGGTATTGTAGATATTTTGTGAGTTTTTTCAAGAAATACGTCCATGTCTAGATACGAGAAGGTAGAGGCAGCTCTGGCAAAGATGTACCTAGGGGTAGAACCCGAGAACATCGCTTTGAGAATGAATCGAACGGGAACTGGTACATGAAAATGGGACTTGCTGCACTCTTGGTTACAACACCCTCGGGGTATATTCTTAGGATAATTCTCATTTTCTTTACAAACCATTATGAATGTTTTATAAGTATATACTTCCTCAAATTTTTTTTTATGATTATGGATTTTATATCGATAAACTTTCAATTTATGTTAAGTGTTTTACATGTTTTTATTTATGTTTTGTGATTCATAAACAAATCTAGTTTATGCCATTTTTTAGAAATGGCACCTAGTGGAAGGAATGGAAACCCTATCAATGCACACACTCCATGTAGGGATTTCCCTCCCGCTAAAGATAATTATAGTGGAGCTGGTGAAGCAATTAGTGCTGATCATCTTATCACCATACTGGGAGAACTCACTCAGGTTATGAATAATATCCTCACCCATATAGAGTACCCTGGTCCGCATCATGGAGGATCAATGTTTGATCTCTATGAGGAAAAAACAACCATCATTCAATGGGAGTACAAATCCATTAGTAGCTGAGTAATGGATAAATTCTGTAGAGAAAATGTTCCATACCTTGGGGAGTAGTGAAAGGGAAAAAGTTGTCATACTGGTTTACCATCTCACTATAGATGCTGATCAATGGTGGTCATTGATTCAAAACACAGTGGAAGATGATGAAGTATCAAATATGGAATGGAGGGAGTATAAAGATATTTTCATAGAAAAATACTTTCCTCATGACAATCAAGCACATATGGAAAGGAAATTTCTGAGTCTGAGGAAAAAGAAGGATGAGAATTTCGCAAAGTATGAAGATAACATTACAAGGTTAGCGAGGCATGAGGTACATTATATACGTAACCTAATAAGTAAGATTGATCATTTCTTTGATGGATTAAAACCATTTATCCATCGATCATTTGTCTCACAATCCTTCTCATCATACGAAGATATTGTCTCATGTGCTATCAAGGCAAAAAAATAATTCTCTTTGTCTTACGACTTTGAAGCAAAGAAAGAGAAGAAGATATCTTCTAAACACTTTGGAATTGGAAATAAGGGGAAGAAGGGAAATGTTGAATATCCATCCTGCAGTAAATGTTGGAAGAAACATACCAGTACTTTCCTGAAAGGAATAGGTGTCTGTTACAAGTGTGGTGGAAAAGACCACCAAGGTCGTGATTGCAAGGGGAAGAAAGTGGTTGTCGATGTTGAATGCTACAATTGTAGAGAAAGGGGTCGTTATGCAAATGAATTTCATATGCATCAGGGGAACTTACCTCAGAAAAGTTCAAGGGATCAAGGACAAGATTATTCTATCACTACTGCTAAGGTTGACGCTCTGAAGGACGTAGTGGCATGTAATTTAATGGTTTCCTCATGTTTATCCAATGCTTTATTTGATTCTAGATCCTCACATTTATTCATATCTTCCACGTTTTCTAAGAGAATTAGATATTTCCAATTTGATTTAACAAGGGATTTGTTATTCAAAACTCCTAAGGTAATTATCATTGCAACAATGTTTTGTGAATCAGTACCCATTAAGGAATATAATTGTTTTTTATCTGCTGATCTCATCATCATACACATGATTGAATTTGATATATTCCTTGGTATGGATTGTATTTTAGACCATGATGCAAAAATTTATTGTAAGAAGGAGGTTACAAATATTTGATGATGATAAGGAATACCTTATCTTTAGAGCAGAAACTTCACCACCTAATTCTTATCTAGATCCACCCCCAGTTGCTCAACTAAATTCAATTATTGGGGAGGAAGAGAATGAAATGACTGTGGGAGAGGAAAGGAAGGTTCAAAAATATGATGTACCTATTGTAAAAGAATATATTGATGTGTTTCTAGAAGATTTACCTGGACATCCTCTAGAACAAGAAATTGAGTTTTCCATTGATTTAATCCCTGGTTCATGGCCCATATCGAAGACCCCTTATAGAATGACCACTGTGGAATTATAGGAACTAAAGAAACAACTAGAGGAATTGATTTAAAATGTATTTATTCTCCCTAGTGTTTCTCCATGGGGAGCCGCAGTCCTTTTTGTTAAGAATAATGATGGATCTAGGAGGTGGGGCATTGACTATAGGGAGATCAATGCTATAACAATAAAGAACAAGTATCCCCTATCTCGCATTGATGATTTATTCGACCAAATTCATGGAGCTCAATAATTTTAAAAGATTAACCTTCGATCTGGATATCAACAGTTGTGTAATAACCCGCCAATTCTATTTGGCTTGAGAGTACAACACGTCATTAATAGGCCTTAAATGACATCCCCAAGACACCAAATGCTGGAAATAAATGCCGAAGGGTTTCAAATATAAGTTAGGGGATGACTTTCCCTTTATGAAATAACCCATAAACCAACGCAGCATAACAAAACATTCACTATATGATGTATGAACAAAAGAAATACCCCTTAAAAGCTTCATTATGTTAAAACACATCATGTACAAACGACTGGAAGACCAAACTAAGCATCAAGGTACATAGAAGATAAACAACTCTAGACTCTCAAAAGACACATTGACTCTGTGCTCCATAAGCTCCAAGCTCCACAACATCTCTCAAGAATCACCACGAGCCACTCGCAATAAGATTCCTTACCTTTACCTGTGTCCCGGAATACAACATTTTCAAAAGCACAAATGTTCCAAAGAAGGGGTGAGTATAAAACTCAGTAGGTTTCCTCAATGACTTCCCTACTAACACCACTAGGATAGAAAGGTTAGCAACATTTATATAAATAATAGTTTATATAAATTTGTTTCTCAAAATAAGTTTATAACTAAATATAAACAAGTTTCCAAAACCATTCATGACCAACAACATTCCAAAAGAAATTGAAACAAATGTTTCAGCAAGTTATTTTTCCAGAAAAATAACCTAATAAGCTTTAGAACCATTTCACAAGATCCCTTTTTGGCAGACCCAACCATTCCACAAAACCATGAAACAAACCATGAATGCTACCTAGAATAAGGAAAAATCCCAAACCCTTATCCATCCCAACAATGATGGTGGAGACTTATTACCCTTATCTGACCAAAATGAAAATGAATTTTTGATTGGGGAGAGCCCAAACCCTTATCCATCCCAACAATGATGTGGAAGAACCCTAACCCTTATCTATCTCGAATGCAATGTGAATGTTTGTCGGGGGAGATCCCTAACCCATATCCATACCAACATTGATGGGGTAGACTCCTAACATTTTTACATCCCTAATGTAATATGAACACACACCACATCTTCCCATCAATCATGCCAAAACACCCTTTCAATAAAACAGCTTTTTATTGAAAACCCTTTCCATCAAAACCATTTCAAAACCAAACCATTTAAATTAAAAACCATTTCAATAAAACAACCTTTTTATTGAAAAACAATTTTTCATCAAACCATTTACAATTTCCACAAATCCATAATTTAAAATCAACATTTTAAATTCAAGAAGCCAAATCACTTTGCACAACAATTTACCAAGATTTCCCAATTTCACTAAAACCATAAATCATCACTAAAGAAGATTTATTCTATGATTTTCACAATCAATTACACAAAACACACTCAATTTGAATGAATGCGAATCCATTCTACTAAGTGGAGTCAAGAAAGAAGCCCCCTACCTTTAGGGTTTTGAAGGAAACGACAACGAAAGAAGAATACTCAAGAAAACTGGGTTGCTTCTTCAAGAACCTGCCTTAAATATCTTCTCCTAGAAAAATAAAGACCAAATATCATCATATTTTGCATCCACACACTTAAATCTACCCATAATGGGTGTAGATCTAAGAAACCAAGAAAAGAGGAGAAGTAGATCTAAGTAGATCTAAGAAACTGATCAAGAATGATGATGAACGATCACATACCTCAAGAATCCATCTTCAATTCACCAAGAGAATCCTTCAAATCACCTCCGGAATGATGGAAAGACCCTCTTTGACCTTAGGATAAGAAAAATCCCGAGTTAGGTCCACTTAGGAGGAAAAACGAGCCACTTAGAGTAAAAAACGCATGAGATAAACCTTTATAGGATCTTGTTTAAGTGGTCGCACAGTCTGCTTGCATGGTTAGACAAACCGTGCCCTAACTGTGCGTTAACCACAACCTCGGAAGACACTCCATGAACGGTTTTTCCTCACTATTATACAAACCGTGTGCCACCCATGCGGAACCTACTACCTCAAGGGCCCACTACACATGGTTTTACTGCACCATCTAGACAACCCGTGCACCGCCCGTGTGACTTCCCTTTTACCTCAAACATTATTTAAAGTTCTCCCAGATCTCCCATTTATCACCCATAACATTAAAACCATTAAAACAATCAAAAAATGGTTACATAATAGAAACTGGGGTACTATAATTTGTGTGTGAAGACGGAAGACATTCTGAAAACATCATTTCGAACTAGGTATGGGTATTACGAGTTTACAATAATGCCTTCTGGATTTACTAATGCACCCTCTATCTTCATGGATCTAATGAATATGGTTTTCAGGAAATATGTTAATGAATTTTTAGTGCTATTTATTGATGATATCTTGGTATACTTCAAAATATATGAAGATCATGAAAATCACTTGCGCGTTATCCTGAAGACTCTTAGAAGACATGAATTATATGGGAAGAATAGCAAGTGTGAATTCTAGCTTTAGGATATTTTGACTCAAAGGATGGAATCTCTGTTGATCCTTTTAAGAAAAGAGCAATCCACTAATGGCTAGAACCGACGTGTATAACTGAGGAATGCAGTTTTATTGGTTTAGAAGGTTATTATCGACGTTTTGTCCTGAATTTTGCCCAGTTGGCTAACCCATTAACAAAGCTCACAATGAAAAGGGGTTAAATTTGTTTGGAAAAAAGAGTGTGATTTTTTTTGAAGAACTAAAGAGATGATTAGTAAATGATCCTATATTGACTCTACCATTGGGGAATGATGGGTCTGTAATTTATAGTGATGCTTCAAAGAAGGAACTTAGTTGTGTCCTTATGCAGAATGATAGGGTTATTGCCTATGCATCACGAAAGCTAAAAATTCAAGAGAAAAACTATCCTACTCATGATCTTGAGGTAGCAGCTGTAATCATTGCATTGATGATTTGGAGACACTATCTCTATGGTGAAAAATGTAAGATATATACCCATCACAACAGTTTGCAGTATATTTTCTCACAAAAAGAACTCTACATGAGGCAAAGGTGATGAATTAAACTACTCAAGCATTATGATTGCACGATACACTACCACCTGGGGAAGGAAAATAAACTGGCAGATGGTTTGAGTAGAAATGATCATGGAGTTTTGAACAAGATAAGAGTTGAAAAGGATCCTATATACATGGATCTAGTAAAAAAGGATATGGGAATCACCATGGAAGGGGAAACATCAATACTTTTTCAAATGGTCTCTAAACCATCTTTACTAGAAAGGATAAAGAGTTTTCACACCGATGGTGAATAGTTTCAAAATAAGATTAAATCTGTGAATGATGGGAGATTGAGTGGATTTGTGTATAAAGATGTAATTTTGAAATTTGGGAAGCGACTTTGTGATCCCGATATACCTGATCTAAAAAGGGAATTGTTGGATGGTGCTCATAGTTCCAATTTCTCTATACAGCCTGGTAGCACAAAAATGTACAGAGATTTGAAGGAACATTTTTCATGGGACAACATGAAGAGGAAGATTGCTGGTTTTGTGTCAATAAGTATGGTTTGTCAACAAGTGAAAGCTAGAGGCATCAACCTGGAGGAGTCATGAAACCTCTTCCCATACCTGAGTGGAAATATGATGATATCATGATAGACTTTTTCATGGGACTTCCAAATACACCTATAAGGAATGATGCAATATGTGTCATTATTGATCGTCTTACCAAGTCAGCAAATTTTCTTGCTAAAAGGGAAGATTTACCACTTGACCGTCTAGAAAGACAATTTATTATTGAAGTTTTGAGACTTCATAGAGTACCCCTATCAATTGTTTCGGATCGTGATCCAAATTTTATATCAATATTCTAGAAAAGTCTTTAGAAATCCCTAGATTCTGAGCTTTGTTTGAGCACTGCCTACCACCCTCAAACTGATGGAAAATCAGAACGTAATTTTCAAACCTTAGAAGACATGTTGAGATCATGCTCAATTGACTTTCAAGGTTTGTGGGATCAATATTTACCTATGTTAGAATTTTCATATAATAATAGCTTCCATTAAAGTATTCAGATGGCACCATATGAAGCGTTATACGGAAAGAGATTTCACACACCAACCTATTGGGATGATGTTGGTGAAAGAAAACTCGTAGGCCCAAAACTTGTGGAGGAAATGATGGAAAAGGTAAAGGTAATCCAAACCCATATCAAAGCAGCTGAAAGTCGGCCGAAGAGCTATGCCGATAACCAAAGGAAGGATTTGGAGTTTCTAGTAGGAGATCATGTTTTCTTGAAGGTATCTCCATGGAAGGGCGTTATACATTTCGGTAAGAAGGGTAAATTGAGTCCCAGGTACATTAGACCTTTCAAAATTCTAGAACAAATTGGGGTTGTAGCTTATCGTTTGGAAATGCCACCAAGCCTCTCCAAAGTTCACAATGTATTCCACGTATCACTGTTGAGAAAATACATTCCTGACCCAATGCATGTCCTCACCTATGAGGAATTAAAACTGAGACCCAATATGTCTTATTGTGAAGCACCTGTCAAGGTTCTTGATACAAGAGAACAAGTGCTGAGAAACCAGACGACTCGTCTGGTAAAAGTTCTATGGATAAACCATAAGATGGAAGAGGCAACATGGGAACCTGAGGAAATTATGATGAAGAACCACCCAAGATTTTTTATGCAGTAATATTCTAAAACTTTTGAGGAAAAAATTATTTTAAGGAGGGTACAATGTAACACCCCAAACTTCCAAGGTACGTTTCTCTTTGAATAATAGAGTAGCGTGTGTTGTACGCAACTTCGAGTTCTAACACACCACAACCAATCAAACTAGCCGTTATAAATAGTAATACTCACTTTTTGAAATTTTAAAAATTTTCTCTTTCAAAAAGGACTCCATTTTTGGATTCGGAATATCGAAATTAGCCTAGGGTGAATTTTTGGTATTTTTCTGAAAACTTTCAATTTTTGATGAATAGTGAGAAACACTGAGTTATTGTTTAAAACCGAATTTTTAATTAAATAATTATTTATTTTATTTAAATTTATTTTTGGTCCAAATAGATACATAATACCTATATTAGTTCAATGTAATTCATTGGAGTCAATTTATAATAATTTTAGATATATACAAATTTTATTGAACTTTTCCCCGTCTTTTACCCACCTCCTAGTATAATTTGAAATGTCACATAAAACATAATTTTACCACTAATGTGAGTCGAATTAAAAAAATATGAGAGACATGGTTGATATCAGTAAATAAAATTTGGTTCAATAAGATGAAAATAATTTTTGGTGAATAGTAGCTTTTTACTTTTATTTACCAAGGTTAAAAGTAAATATGAAAATTAAGGGTAAAAATGATATTATTATTACCCTAAAACATGTCCTAATTCTATTGGATAAGTTAAATTCGACCAAAAAAACCTTATAAATAAAATATGTTCCTTTAGGCTTACATTGATTAGATTAGGACATTTATTATTATTTATTTCAAAGAAGAGTTAAAAGAGTTAAAATCAATGTTTAATAACTAAACCATTTTTAATATAGGGTTACACAGAAGATAAATTAAACTATAAATATTAATTAGAAATATAAGGAAAATTCCTACACAATGGTATTTTATTTATATTTTTTAGACATTTAATAATTTAATTTATTTATGACACAATGATGATGCAGTAATTACCTAATTAGTGGAATATTAAAATAATTGATATTATAAATATATAAATAAATGTAATTAGAGACTTTTTATGAATTACACTAATTCTATAGGTTAATATGACATTTTAGGTTTGGTAATATGAATTTGGTGTTAATTAATAACGCTGTTATGAATTTAGAAAAAAAAACTACCAAATAGTGTCAAAATTGACATAAAATAGTTTTTTTAATATTCTATTATTAATTGATATTCTATTCCTAAAAATATAAGTTTTGGCCAAATGACTTATATAATTATAGGTGTATCATTAATAAACCACTTGGGGTTCTCTTGGAAGTATATAGTATGTTTATTAACCATATAAAATAAATATACAAAGAGACATGGTAAATGTCAAACTATTTAACTAAGTGTTAAATCTAAAAGATAAGGTTAATATAGTGACCCAAAACATTCTAAAACATTTTTTTGAGTGGTTTTCGACCCATCACCACCTTATAATTTAAATAATTCATTTTTGTGCCATTATAAATAGAAAATTATTTTATTATAAAATAATATTTTGAGCTTTTCCTATGGTGCCCCTCACCCCTCTTATAAAAGGGCACTCCCCCGTCTCTCTAATTCACACCTTCAAATCCATTTGGCTTGGCCATACCCTACCCAAATACCCTCTCAACTGTCCTCCCTTCATCTTATAGGACTTATTTTAGTCATAAATCCAACCTAGGGATCCCATTTGATCAAATCAAAAGGAAGAACCTAAAGAAGAGGTAAATATTCCATCACCTCTTTCAAGTTCCATTCTTATTCCACTTCCCCTTTATTTTTTGTTTCCATTATAAAATAATAACTCCAGTATCTTCTATATTCTGTGATTTTATTATGAATATGTTACAACCATATTCATTATTTTATCCATCCTTTGAATGACATTTCACCATACGTGTGTACGTACGAATTACCGTCTCCAGCTCGTGGTGTAATTGTTATTCAATACATTATTATTTGGATGGGTATAATAGTGATATGTAATTGATTTAAATAATAAGTATTACATGATAATGATTCTTTATATATGATATACCATCCGATTACATATTATTTTAATATCTAAAAATGATATTGTCGCTCGTGCGTGCGTATGGATTACCGTCTCCACGAGCGCGATGAGATTCATTCCCCATCGTATCCATTCAAGACTAATTTTTATTAGATGATTAAAAATAATATTTAAAGACTTAATATCATTCCGAATATGAAAAAGATACATCCTATCCATAACAAACATTACTTATATAACAAAGCATATAAAGCAAAATGAATCAGTTAACAACCGAAATGACAATAATACCAAGATATTATTAACAAAGCAATGATAAAACATCATATATGATATCATATTAATGTATATGATTGTTGTATAATTAAATAAAAATTATTTCACCATTATACAGGAGGTTGAACTACCATAGACCAAGGAAAAGTACAAGGTAAGGGTAAATTCTGCAATCTCTTCATTATCTGAGGTTTTTTATATATAATTATCTACTGGGACCTCTTTTTCATCCACATCCATGTTTCTCAAAAATGCATTTCAAAACATTGGTAATATTTTATAGACAATGGGTTAAATTCATTTATACCCTTGTTTGAATTTTATAATATGTTTATAAAGGAATCTTTCTGTCGTTTTCCAAAAAAGGTCCTTTATAACGTTTTCGACAAAATTAAGCTAAGAATTTATTTTTTAACTTATACTAAGGGTGCCGCTATTTTCCGCCGTTATAATATCATCAAAGCTTCCCTCACAATCTTATAAGAATATTTTCATATATAAATGTTTTCTTTTATAATAAAATTTCTTTTAAATGATTTCAAAATATAAAGAGATATTTCTTCAAAAGGTTTTGATTTCATATTTGTCAACATCCTTTGATGGATTTTATGTTTTTTTGAAATTGATATATTATGATACAAAAGTTCCTTATTGTATTGAAGGTTTTGTGATATGTTTGACTGTGGATGTGTTATTTCATACCATTCATTTTTAATGGATAAATTATTGACATTTCATTTTCCATTTTTAGTATGAATGTTTATGTTATGTTTATGCCTTTTCATATGAGGAATTCATTGGACATAGTAGGTGATGGGTAGATCCTGTTATAGCTCCTCGATTCATCAGTAGGACTAATGAGACAAACTAGGGTCCTGGCAGGAGGCCTTGACAAAATTTTATTTGTAGTGATGGCACAAGGCCTTGACTATGTGGTTATGAAAGTCTGGCATTATGCATTCCATCATTATAAAAGTGGCTATTGATATTGCATGTGATTATTCGACTTGTAAAATATCCATGCGAGTAAGTAAATGGAATTATTTTGATTTTACCTTTTCCATATTATGTTGAAGTTCAAGTTTAAAAGGCTTTTGTTTTATTATTATACATTGCCTTAAATTCTTATGATTATATAAGAAAGTTTACACTATATTGTTATCCTTACTAAGCATCTGAGCTCACCCCTTTCTATGTTTTATTATTTCTAGGATGCGGAGAAGTATTTTATGACTGACTTGTAGGGATAGTCTGGGGTTTTATAAGTGTGGTCCATGGAAACAATGTTGATGTAGTTTTCTATTATATGATGTAATGTATACCTTATGAATGTATCTAGTACTTCAAAGGATACTAAACTAATCGGTCTTTCGAGACTTTATCTTTTGTGATCATGCTAATGTAATGTAATAATGCACAAAATCTGGGTAACTAGGGTCAGGGAGTTACAAATTCAATTGCCGAATGACATAAATTTCTATCCAGCGTTCCCTGTGAAAATGTTATATCTTACAATAGTTTTGTAATCAATAGTTATATTTTCTATAAAAAAGAACAAAATGACTATAGTACGATACAAAATAGTATAGTTATGCTTGCGGAGGAAGTGATGAACCTGTTTGGTTATGAGGATAGAAGTCCAGTTTATGTGAATATATCTTATTTTCGCATTATTGAATAGATATATGAGTTGGATTATACAACATTTAATGTGTCTATTTTGAATGAAAAATGTGTTAATAATAGGAGTGTAGTGAAAGTTGACAAAATAAGATTTGGAAAGTTTATTTTTTATGTGGAAATGAAAAAGGATGATCTCTTCATAATGGAATCAAATAAGTGCAAGCATTTTATGTTTCAAATATAGAAAAATGAATTTCCTAATTGTTCTGATAGAAACAAAATCAACAGTAGGGTCAGATGAAAATTCAATTAAGGATAACCATTTCAATCCGAGATCACTAATTTTCATGTCAGTTCTAATATAAAATATGTATTATATGTTATATGGGACCATAAAAAGGGGATTTGGATTATCTATAAAGTATACAAATCCCTTCCACCATTAAAAAACCGTGTTCATTGAGAATATTAATGTTTATTAAATATACTATGATTTTACTCATTATATTATCTATTTTCTACTGCATTAACATAATATTAATTAAATGTTTGACTGATCATGTAGTGAAATAATGACTCTTAAACATGATTATATTACTAATCCTAGGAAAGAAAAAATCATTGATGTTGAAATGATATAATTATTAGGGGAACAATATCATGATGATGAAAAAAAGAACGAAAGGACATCATAATGTTGAATAAAATTATTAGGTCATGATGTAATGGATAAAATTCGAGGCTGGTTGGAATCAACCTGAGAAACCTGTTGACTATAATATTTTAATGTTCATTTGTTATGTTGGGGTCATAACGAGTATGAACATGCTGATAAATATTGATTCTTGGTGCCATATTTAGTATTTATGGAAGTAAACCCACTAAGAGGAAATAAAGATAATGTTACGATATACATTCCCTATTATACTAAAAAATTATATAATGAATCATTGACTTAATTTTCATTATTGATTATATTGTATTTTTATATTTTAATGTTTATGTAATAAATGTATCTTACTGACTTCTAAAAAAACCATATTACCTTCCTGACTCCTCTCACCATGTTAAATGTTAGGGATGCTAAGTGGAATGTAAAGCCCCACCCACCAATTAGTTATGCACATATTAGAATGAATGAAACATGAAATGATTTCATTTGTAGTCATGATTAGAAACCATTTCTGGTGAAATTATGTAGATAATATATTATTTAAAATTATTTATTTTATCCATTTTTATTAAAGAAATTTAATTTATGGAAAAAATAACATTTCTAAAAATAATGAATGTGCATTAAAACCAATTTATCCCTTTTGAAATGCATTGATGGGGAATGCTTCATTAAAGATTAAATGGGTATGTGTTTAAAATCATCAAAAATTTCTTTATGTTATATGAAACAAAATATGTTCCATTTCTTCAATGTATATTGATGAATCAAAATCTGAATCCACTTCCATCCCACATCATGTGTTGTATATGGAGGCTTAAATAAATAAGGACTATAAACTAGTAGATTAAACCAATAAATAAATGTGGGAAAAAATGTTAATATGAAATAATAGTAATTATTTATGATTTATATTATCATTACATAAAAATATATATATATATTTTTCATATGTTTTTTATATTATATAAAGGATAATTGATAGTGACCATACTGGACTAAAAAACAAATTCATTAGATTTCATACGGTTATGATAATAAAGCTATATTAGAGGAGTAGGTTTTTTAGTTTATCCTCCGATATATTTCTAGAAGAAAAATACACTAGAAGATGCATATAAGATGAAGAGTAGATTGCCTGAACAAGTAGATGAATTCCATGATATTATTATCCTATCAAGTTTGGATGAATAATATATGATAAAGGATCAAAGAGAACTGGTGGTGGGGCGAAGATACTCACATGGGGAACCAAATGAACTTTCTATCTTTGAGGAAAGAAATTCCTCTCAATCATATACCTTACATGAGGATCTCAATTATTTCATTAATATCTCTCCAAAATTTGTATCAAACAACTTTTGATAACAATATATTACTAAAATCATACTGGGTAAAGTTGTTTTTTATTTCTATCTGTTAACACCCACACACTGCCTTGTCATGACGGGTAAAGTGTGTAATATTCTGTGACACAAACAACACAATAAAAGACTCTAAAAATATAACATGAGAGTGGGGATTGAGGTATCTTAGGTTCCAACCTTTGAGTTCCCTGTTCCACCTGATGTTCCTTATATTACAATGGACAATAACCAAATTGAAAAATTCATATCATTATTGTCTAATCTTATAAGGATGCATGTTGTAGGTATTTAATTTTTTTTCATATGAATAACCTGTAATAGTTTATAAAAAAATACATGAAGTGAGGTACAATGTTATAGTTGGAAAAAGTGATGGGGAATAATATGGTCAAATGAAGAAATTATAGTGAATTAAGTAAGAAATAAAAATGGCCTTCTGGGAGTACCTTCTCCATGAAAGTACTACAATAATATTTATTATCATTATATATTCTTGAAGAGACAAAATTTAGAGATAAAAATATTTCTTACATTCCATTTGAAGGCTGTTTTTTTGGAACATTCATTACAGATTTAGTTGGTCTTAAGAGTATAAATCTGATTCTCATGTTTGTATGGTTGGGAGAATTATTTCAAAATAAATACATAAGGTACATTTTCATAATATTTCTATCAAATAATGATATAATATGTTAATTAATGTTAATAACTATTCATAATTTCTATAGGAATTTATATTACAACTCTATAATGGGAAAACCTTGTGATACATGATTTGGATTCCTTAATTCCTCTATCATTTATACATTAAAATATTCATCAGAGAAGTAAAATTTTTTAAGAAAAAGATGTTATATAAAATGTATTAGATAAAAAATAATATAAGTCAAATGTTTTTTGATTCCTACAATGCAGGGGTAAAAAGTATTATATAATCACATAAAATATATGATTATTTTTTTCAACACATATTTGGTTTTGTCTTTTTAGGCAGCATTGGATGTTTAATTAATTCATTAAAGACACATTAAATATTTATTTTTTGGATCCAATGTATAGATATCAAACAAGACAACAACACATGAAATGTATTGTGACTTTGTAAGACCCTAGAATCAAAATTTTATAGGTAAATTTTGAATTATATGTTTCATTTATTATTTTACACAGAATGTTTTTATGATAGTTAATTCACAAAATATATGATAATTCATGGTATGAAGTCAGTGACTTGACATGAATAGAATGTGAATTACTTCATCTAGAAATATATTAAGGTATATATATAAATATTTGAAAATTAAAAAAATATTTTTAAACTATTTACACATTTTTTTCAACATTTCTAGAGTTTCCAAATTAAGATAATAGAAACGATTTTGGATATTATGTTTGCAAAATTATGAGAGAGATCGTAAATCCAAAAAATAATAACATCCCTAAATAGGTAATTTTTAAAGGTAATAACAATTTAATAAAAAATATAAATTAATCATTTCTTTGTATATATTTTTTCAGTACTACCATGATTTCATAGAACCTTCATACTAAAAATAATAAGTAAAATTTTTTAGAAATGAGTGGGAAGCGTATATTGTGTTTTAATTTTTTCATAATTTTTTTATGTGATTACCTTCAATATTTGCGATCTAGTAAGTTATATAAATGTGGAAATATATTTGAGGAATTTAGAATTTTTATTAGAATGATTATATATTATTTTCAATCTATTTCTCAAGGAGAAGTATAATGGAGGAAATCATTTTGTTTATAAATGCATGCAAAGATTAAATGGTGTCATAATGTATACATTAATAATGAAGAGGTGAATTCCAAATTATTTTTTAGTAAATTTTTTCATCATTTTATTTACTCATTATTCAATTTATTTATATTTTAAGAATAAAATTTTACTAAGTCATTCTCTATGGTTTTATTATGCGTGGTCATGAATGATGAGAGATAAAAACAGTATATTTGTTTCACAATACAAGGTAAAGTAATTATTCTGGATATTCAATCATCAATTAGATGTAATATATTATATCACAAATTGCTTTAAAATTCATACACGTAATACATCAAGTTTACATAATTGAATTGGATTAACTAAAATTGATTCTTTTTAATGATCACGATGTAAAATTAAATCATCAAACCATTATATCTCATCTAATATCACAATAATTACATGAGTAGAGGTATTTTACATATCATTATCATGCATATATATACTTTTTAACTAGCTCACCATAAAAAAATGTGTCCACTAGTTCAACTCAAATATGATTTTTGTACAGTAATTATATAAAATGATCCATGTTAATAAGCTCATTAATAAAGAAACATATCATCATTCTCAATAAAAAATTCATGGGAATAGGGATGTTACCCTTTTGATGAAAAAAATAATTAAGCTGTTATGTAATAGTCTATCATCTCCCAGAATATTGAAAAGGATATACGAATCTATATAAATACCCCAAAAGTATTAATATATTATATATATTTTAGTTTCATTTGGATTCTATAAATGGATATAGTGATGTTTAATACTATCAAAAAGTTATGAAAGTTATTATGGAGTTTAGGGTATTATTGAAATACATAATGGCTCATACTTACGTTTTTTTCCATCAAAGAAGGTAAATGGTTTATCATGGTCTTTTTACTATTGAAGATGGTGAAATGAAATAATAAATTTTATTATGTTCCATAATAAATCCAATTTAAATATTTATTTTCTTTTAATCAAGGAAAGTTAATAGGTTTACACTAATGGTTAATATTTTCTAGGAATAAATAAAGGGATACACAAATTTTAATTATAATTCAGCAATATATATTGTGTTACGATAGTTTTTTGTAGCAAATAAAAATTAAAATAATTATTTATGATTTTTACACTAACACAAAATAATAAAAAAAAGTATTGGAATTTTTTATAATACGTGAATGTTACATTATTTTAAAGTGTATTAATATATCATCTTTTTGTGATTAATATTATAAAATATTTTCTTTTATGGCCATATAAGATGTACTAAATTCATACTATTTTATTTTAATGTGATAAATAATAATAATACTATATTTTAATGATATATAACTTTAATAATTACCATTTAGTTTATTTGAAAATAATTTTATATAATTTTATAGTTAATTTCATAATTATTTTTATCTATTTTTTTTAATTGTCAGAGTTATCATGAAGAAATAAATTCATCAAAAAGGTAATTGGTCAAGAATGTATAAAAATATAATGAAATAGAGAATTAATAAAAAAATTAAATAATTTTATCACCATTTTATATACTATTTTTAGGTTAATTTCCTATCATATTTATCTAACAAATATCAATTTTTTCACATACCTTATTGGATGTAGTATTTTTCTTTTATTTGTCTACAACATTCCAAAAAATATAGAATATATTAATAATTGATGAGTTGTTTCAAGAATCATGGGGTTTGTTCTACTATCTGAATGAATCCTTTATTTATTTTTTTGGACTGGTGTAGATAGTTTAAAGAAGAAAGACTTCAAATAATGAATTATCCACAACAAAATCTAATAGAAATTAATCTTAGTTTGTCTTGAACTGAATATTTTTTAGTTTATAATTTACATTTTACTTGAAAACACACATCACATACTCAGTTAGTCACACATTAATCCAATTCAATGTGTGATCGGTATGACTCAAAGTGTGTATTTTTATTTAAAATTGACATTAATTTTTTTAAAAAATAAGACTAAAAAGAAAAAAATCAAGAAAACACCTTCATATTTTTTTGATATATCAGGAAAACTACCCATAAGTATTTTTTGACGTGTATGAATCATCTGCAACTCAATCTTATACATCATGTTCCCGACATGACTCAAAT
Organism: Viscum album; assembly: GCA_963277665.1. NCBI lineage: Eukaryota > Viridiplantae > Streptophyta > Magnoliopsida > Santalales > Viscaceae > Viscum > Viscum album. The sequence continues at coordinate 768,398,440 of OY728137.1, forward strand.
TGTTCATTATCAGTTTAAAATTATCATTTTACTTTAAAAAGTGTCACATAGTAAAAAATAATAAAACAAACTTGTATTTTATTAATAAATTAGTACAATTATTCCTATGTCATTTTTGTGTGTGTAGGAATCAATATCATGTAAAACTACCACAGGATGTGACCAGTATTTATCAAAGTTATGGTTTCCATTTTAAAATGAAATTTTATAAAAAAAATGTGACGATCCAAAATCAATGAAAACTCAATCATATTGTTATTATAATGTAGTAAAATTATTTTTATGTCAATTTCGATGTGTAGTAATTAGCTACACATAATTCTGACACACGGTGTGCCTGGTATAACTACAAGACTGTCTTTATGAAAAGTTTACACTAATTTTAGTACGAAAAGAAGCTGACATACTTACAACCAATGAAGTGTATTCATATTGTTTTAATACTTTAGGATAATGGTTGATATGTCATTTTTTAGGTTTATGAATCATTTATAGACCAATTTATATTTTATTTTCCTAATATAACTCAAAACGTCAATTATCATTTTAAAATCGACATTTTAATTCAAAAAGTATCACCAACCGAATGTCGAGAAAACATTCTTAAATAACCTTGATAATTTATTATAACTATTATTAAGTCAATTTTTATGTGTAATAATCAGTATAATAATATAACTGACACATAATGTGACCAGTATGACTCAATGTTAATGCTTCCAGTTTAAAATGACATTTTTGTAAAAATAGAATAACATACTCAAAACCAAGAAATTTTGTTGTTGTTGTTGTTGTTTTGATACATTTTTAAATGATAAATATTTCATTTTGGAATGTTTAGGAATAAGATTCACCTTAATACGATGTATGGTGTGAGCTGTATGACTCAAAGTGTGTATTTTTATTTTAATTTGACATTAATTTTAGAAATAAATAAAACAGATAGACTAAAAATGGATAAAAAGAATATGCATTGTTTTGATACTTTAGGAAAACAGTTCATATTTCATTTTTGATGTGTGAGTATTAGATGCACCACAATTTTATACCTGATGCTCCTAATATGACTCAATGTGTATGTTATCAATTTAAAATTGCCATTTTATTTTAGAATGTATCACTCACTAAAAACATAGAAAACTCACTCAAATTTTATGTTAATTTATGATAATTATTTAAAAGTCATTTTTGATATCTTGGAATTAGTCTCACATCAAACTAACACATGATATGACCTGTATGAATCAAGGTGAATGATACCAATTTAAAATGGCATTTTAGTAAAAAACACAAGTGATATAATGAAAACTAAGAAAAAACATTCATATTTTTTAAAACACTATAAACATGTTATATAAGTCATTTTAAATGTGATTGAATCATCTAAACCTTAATCCAATGCACATTGTGATCGATATAATTCTATGTGGTTGTTTTTATTTAAAATTAAAATTAATTTTAATAAAAAGGACAACTAACATACTCAAAACTGAGAAAAATCTATTGTATTAATTTTATATTTTAGGAAAATAATATATATGTCGTTTTTGATGTGTAGGAAACAACCACTACTCAATCAAATACTCAATGTTCCCAATATGGCTCAATGTGTACGTTATTAGTTTAATATTTACATTTTAGTTCAAAAAGTTTCTCTGAGTAAAAATCAAGAGAACACAGTCAAATTATTTTGATAATTTAGGAAAACAAGCCATTATTCATTTATGATTTTGTGGAATAAATATCATGTTGAAATGACACATGATGTGACTATCATGACCCAAAGTTCATGTTTCTAGTTTTTAAATGACATTTTAGTAAAAAACACAAGTAAATTACTCAAAACCAATAAAAAGTATTTATATTTTCCTGATACTTTATGAAAATGATCTATAAGACATTTGACATATGTAATAATCATCCAAACATAAATATGATTTATTGTGTGACTAGTATAACTCCTTGTGTATACTTTCAAAAGATTAGTTTTAATTTAGTTTAAAATGTGGATTATATCACCAAAACTGAGAAAAAAATAATAGATTGTTTTCTTATCATTAAATATATTATCAATTAATTAAATTCTTAATAATTTTTATCTCATAATTGTTTAGTTAATTTTAAAAAAATTAATTTGGAAGATTAATAAGAAATAGTTTCACCTAAATGAATCAACAACCACTCAATCTAATAAACAATGTTCTTAGTATGACTCAATGAATAGTTTAAAATCAACATATTCTATATAATTTTTTTTCATATTATTACTACAATCAGAATTGTTTTCTTATATAGGTTCATTATTTGTATTAATAAAGGATGAATTTTTCAGCAATATCATGAGTCTAGGACTAGGGTTATAGAAGAATAAACATTGTTGAATGCCTATGATGATTTCTACTTATTAATGTAATTCTATAATTTTTTTATTTTTATATATTATTGTCTTTTACATTTATTTGTGTTGTAAATTTTATTTCATTTAAAATCAGTATTAGTACCTATATTATTTTATTTATGGTGTAGTTTCTTGTGCTTTGGTGTGCTATAAATTTAACAACTCACTGTAGTATGCCCCTTTATTTTCTCTTTTAAATGTTTTGATAATGGTGATCATTTGGTATTACTTTTAGAAGAATTGATAAAGGATCCCCTTGTGAGTGATATGTAAAAGAGATGACCATGGAACTCGTCATCAGTGCTTTGTTAGTGATGATAAAGAACCCATTTATCAGTGGGTTTCTAATGCAGATAAAATCATATGTATTTTAAATTGGATCCGATAATCTATAATCTCCTAGTATTGGTAAAGGATAATTCTAGCTCTGTTAAAATCTTGTTTTGTAATAGTGTATGTATATGTATACTTGTTAAAAATTATTATTTTTAATGAATTAAATAAAAAAAGTCTCCCTACGATATGTGGTACAATAAAAAAATTACAGTGAAGTGATTTATGTTTATTTGGGAATATTTACATAATAAATATTAATAATTCATATTTATAAACATTTGATGAAAAAGTGAAAGAATATTTTTTTCACATTATATTAATCTAGTGGAAGAATCTATAGGGGATAGAAAAATATCTTTATAATATAGATAATTCATTTGATGCAAAAGTCATGTAAAATTATTCCACCTTAATATATGTATTTGAAGAAGATGTTAACCGTTTTATCAAATGATAGAATACTAATTTATAATGAAGTTAAATAAAAGGAATTTGATTATGATACAGTTATTTTATAGGTAGATTACAATCAGTATTGTGGTAATGATAATAACATCAGAAGAAAATAACTTAAATTATGTACATTACAAAAATATTTAACTAGTTAATATCATTATAATTCAGTTAGATCTATATAAGAATATATTTTTATTAAAATTTCAAATCTAAATGATTGATATATCAATGTTAGAACCATTATATATTTTGTAATTAGTTCTATACCAAGAATCATTTCCGGAAATAGATGAAGTGTTGGTTAAAATTGAAAAAAATTAAATATGTGATATATTTCCAAAAAATCATGGAAATCATATTTTATGATCCAAATGGGTGGTTATAAATAATCTCAATTAATAGGTAGATGTTTCATGGAATAACTATATATTTTTTTCTTGGGTAATCATTGGTAGAAGGGACTAATTTGGAAGAAAATAATTCTTTTATTTCCAAAGTTCGAACAATCATAATTTTTTAGTTGTTGTTGATAACATAAATTGAAAAGTATATTTGTTGGATGTTAAGTCATAATTCATCAATAGAATGATTATAGAAGACGTTTACATTGAGAAAACGAATGGTATCACAACTGATGATGATGGAACTATTGTATCCCAATTGAAGGAAGCTGTATATGTTTTAAATAATGCCACTCATGGGTAGTATTCAAAACATGATAATTACTAGAAGTAGCTGAACATTCCATAAGAAATTGTTTATATAAACTCATATTTGAAAGAGATATGTACATTTATCGTAATTATCATTTATAGGTTGATAATATAATTTTTTACAATTAGTGGGATAAATCATAAGAATAATTTACTGAACAGATGAAAAACAACATTGATATTTCAGTGCTAATATGGTTGAATTTACCTTATGGATGAGATTTAAATATAAAATAATATACATCATCCATTCAAAAGTAATGTATGTAATTTTTTTTATTATATTTGGAATCAAAGAATCAATGTGAGATAGAACACCAATTAATGTAGGCCTAAAACTGAGTAAAGATGAAATTGGAAATAAAATAAATCAAAAGGACTTTCAAAATTCAGGGGAAGTTTTGATTATATGACTACATTAGGAATAAAAATTTTCTATGAAAAAACATTATGTGAAAAATATTAGATCTCATTAGAGTAACCAGACATATTGGTAGAAAATAGAATTCAGAGGTATATAAATCAAACATAATATTATTTCCAAATCTATAGAAGGAATAATGAGTTGAACTTACTCTTGTTAAGTGATATTGATTTTTTTGGATATTTCAATTTTTGAAAATAAAAATAATGGGAAACATTCGTTTTGTTAGAAGTTGTGTGCGTTTGAAAAGTGAAAAATTATTATTTTTTGGACATTATAAACAACACATGAATAATATTTTGTTTCCACCCAAAAATGTAAACAAATGATGAGGATGAAAGATCAATTGGAATAATCGATAGTGAATATTGAATGTACGATGGTTTTAATTCTTATAATCTGTGTGAAATTCATCTCTCGAAAAATCTAGATCAACATTTAAAATTGAAAAAAATTTATATTTAGTGTCATTTCATTTGGGAAACTATTGATACTAGAGATGAAAATCTTAGTAATATTTTAACAAAATATCTTTTGGGTGATGTATTCACCAAATCTATTCTAAGGAAAATATTTTTTGTAATTGTGGATGAAACATAGTGTTTAACCTATAATAATCACTTAAGTATGATTTTGAGGATCCAAATTTTTTGATTTGATTCTGTTTTCAAAGTGGGTAATAAGTATAACCAAAATTTATAGTATGTTCACATTTTTGAAATTTGAAGCTAGTGTTTTCTTATAAATGGGGATTAAAATTTACTGAGGTGAAAACTCTAGAGATTATTGAGGAATAATAAACCATTATCATAGTAACAAAATTTATTGTCAGGGTTACATCAATTTATATTAAAAAAATAATTAAATTTGGAATTTGTAGTCAGGATTCCTCTCAATGATAAAGGTTTTAGTTTTTTATATTGTTGAGATACAAAATTTTAATAATTTTTTAAGTTGTTGTTGCCAAAATAATATACAAAAGGGGATAAAGAGGAATCCTTGGATTTCAATTATTTAAGATTTTTTATTTTATGTCGATATCTTTTTTTTAAATATGTTCATTTATTTAATGTTTCTTTTTTGGTTCAGATAATGTGATTCTAGAAGATCTATTGATATTTTTCTGATTAAATGGAGGATGGATATATGTATATATTTATATATATTTTTGGATAGTTTCCATGAAATGTTTTGATTCAATAATCATATGAAAGAATCATATCAGATGATTTAATATAAATATAAAGAGAAAAATTAAATTTGTTTCAAATTTGTAGAGTTTCATATGGGTTTGACTAAATTCTGATGTGAAGATGAGTTTCCGATTGATGATAAATTGATCATAATCATATGATTCTGGAGTCTAGATAATTCATGTTAATGGATTAAGAGATTAATATATTTTTAGTTGATCTTACTAAAGAATAAACTATAAGAATATAGAGGAAGAAAAAATTCTATATTATTATATTTAGAAGTATAAATCCATATTATTTGACAATGATTATACATTAGAACTAAAAAAAAGTGATCAATTTCATTTAGTTCATGAGAATAAAAGAATTTAATTTAGTCCATATTGTTAATAATATATTGTCTTCACTATAAACTTAGATGATGGATTGCTGAAGAAGAAGAATTATCCATGATTTTTCTATGATTATAGAAGATTTATTGAAAACCACATGGCAGAGGAGTGGAACTATTCCACAATTGTATAAGGCATGCATGGAAACACAATTATTAGACGTCTGTTCATATAAAATTTTAGAGGAAAACTATTTTGTGTTGAAATGTTTCAAGATCGAAAGATATATTTTTAATGTGAATAAGGAATATGTGATATAATAAGATATTTGAAATATATTATATGTGAGATAATCATAAAATAAAGGAATAATATTTTTAACTGGTGAGGATATGAATGTTTTGATAATTTATGTGTTGTGAGAAATGTGATTTGGGTGTCTAGAGGAAATAGTTAATGCAGAGATGATGGGATAATGAAAATGATAACCATCATGAGATATGGCATTTAATAATAAGTAGTCATTATGATATTCTTTGTATAAGACAATTTTTTTAGAATTATAGTTGAATAAAGGAAGAAAATCAGTTTGAATAATATTTTTGGTGAAATGGATCAAATTCATCAAGATCATACGAACAATATGAAATTTTTATTACATGATGAAATCAATACAGGATTAGAAAAATAATAAATTTATGAATTTAATGTTTATTGAAAGAATATTTTACCTATTTTTAGGAATGATGTGTCTATGTGAAGTATGTTTAATAATGTGAATGTGTAATATTTTTAAAGTTCCACTTGAAATAATATGAGGAACTCAACATTCATGTAACATCAAAATAATTATGATGATCTTGATATGTAATATCTATGGTCCAATAATCATAAATATTGGTTTTGTGATTCATGTTTAGTTTTTAAGATGATTTTCAATAGAAATTATTATTAGAAATTCTGTATATTTGAATTCATGTAAAAATAATTAGAAGGTTTGAAGGAGGTCAATGAAAATTTAACAGTTTTAAAATCATTGATTTCAAATATTTTAAATCATAGTACATTTTAGGGGAACTGATTCTATTAAAATGGTCTAATATCACTCATAAAAAAGTCATTAATAATTTTTCTTGGTTTATTGAGACAAGTTATATTGGAGATGTTCAACCATTCTTTATCAAATAATCATCTCACTGGAAAAAGTGGTGCATTTAAAGGATTTTTTTAATGAGAATACGTTATGAAGGCTAAAAATATATATTTAGAGAATATAATTTTTTGTGAATTTATTCCAGATAAATTTCATAGTATGAATAACTAAATGTCTCAATATTATATTGTCTTGGATGAATAATTAATTCCTATAATTAGTGGGAACTATTTACATTTTAAGCCGGGTGAAAAAAATAGATGTGTTAATGTTGAAACACTTGTATTAACGTGAATTATTTAGTGTATATATGTGGATATAGATAATAATTAGACACTTTATGGACTAAGTACCCATATTGGGTATAAGTCATGTAAAAAGCTTATGTGCCATGGGTTTTTATCATTTATCATTACATGTGTGTTTATTAGAGTTATAAATAGTAGAGAACAGAACCATAAACAATTTTTAGAGGTTAATATTATAAGGCTTTAAATTTTAAAACATTTCCAATGATTCACCACTACCGATTCTCTGTCGCCAATATTTTCCATGAAACTTCAAAAGTCTATACATGTTATACTATAAGGTAAAAGGCACCTAACATTTTTTTTGTGTGGGGAATATTAAAATGTATCCATGTCTAGTTCATCATACTATTTTTCATTTAGATAGTTGGGGGTATATTTGTGGTATAATCTTGGTATAGGTCCATTTTATATTCCTTATATTAGATCATGAGAGAATCTTATTCTCATCACATAAGGAAAGACTAGATAGTCATATTATATTTTTTAGTCCATGAACTTTATACTCAACATATAAGTGAGTATGGGTCGTCCAATATTATAATATTAGGGATTATTATTATTACTATATAAGTGGGTTGTTTTTTATTATTTCTAAATTATAATGACAGTCATGTTTGTGAGGTACCACCTCTTGAGGGGGATAAATGATGTTAATTGTAATTGAATTGAACCCTAAGTTGGGGTCTAATATATCTGTCTAGAACATTATTAAAACATACGTATTTCAAAGAAAATATATTAAATTATTATATAAGGACATATCCATACAATTTATTTTCATGTGGTATCTAATAGGTCCATAGAGTTTTACATTTTCCGATAAGAACCACTAAATGAATTGTAGAGAGAAATGGTTGGTATATGATTTGTTCTATGGTGTCCCCTTCATGTTTAACAAGTAATTTTAGTTAGGATAAATAATATTAAAATTTGGGAGGACAATATTTACTCAAGAAATATTAGGAAATGATAAATAAAATCTCAACTCAAGGAATATTTCAATCAAAGGGGTGGATCTCAAGTCAAGTTAACTATGTTTAGTATAACCATATCTACCCTTCCGGAATCATATGAAATTTTGGTAATAAGATATGTAATTTGTATAAATTTTCACCATATAGGATGCCCATATGTGGACATCCAAATTTTGTTCATTGGTGACCAGGAATGGAAGGATTTCTGATCTCGATGGGGATATTACCAAGTGATGAAGAGTTGGGCCTTGAAAAAAATTTAAGGCTCATATTGAAGTACATGACTCATTGAGTTTTTTGGGACGAGTTCATCAATGGAAATAATATTTTGATTTAGAACTTGTAAGTGTCTTATATATTTCATTCAATAAAATGTCTTAGGTAATGTTGGATTATTTTGATTTCACCCAATTATATCCCAAATACATATACAAAAATCTACATGAGTCGGATATGTAGTATAAAGAGGTTTACTAAAATGTAGGATATAAATTATAATGTAGTGAATGATTCAAAAAACAACATGGTGATAAGAACCCACATAACCATGGGAATACATGATTTCAATCAACCTGAGGGTCATGATGTTTATAGAGAAAAAATAAAGATTAGTCTCTCGTGTATGGACCTATTATTTTTATTCCATGAATACATAATCAAATTTGAGAAAACTTTTATGAATATAACCTTAACGTGTTTCACGTGGATATAAGGGAGTTCTATCTGAATTTTATCCTTGGTTAATATCCTGGGAGATCAATATTACACTGTTGGTGACCAAGACTAATGGGGAACCTTGGTAGGAGGAATGGGAGAAGTCTCACCAGTGAAGAAGACCTAAGAGAATTGGGGACTCAGTTAGATGAAATTATATAATTAATACCGATGTGTATTACTTGGGAAATGTGGGTACTCAGGTAGGTGATTTGGGAAAAATGACATCTTGGTATGAATCCTCGGTAAATTAGCTCCCTGGTAGGAGGCTTAAGTAACATGGAATAGGGGTATTTTTTCTGGGTGGATTATTTCTAAGGTAAATTGACACTAAGGTGTTTTTTCTCCTTTTTTCTAGTGATTAGGTGTGTTGGACATCCGATGATTAAGTTTGTAGTTTCTTGATGATCACTAGCTAGAACCAAAGTGATCATTCACTCAAGATTTCCAGTTCTCTGAGTGAATATCCAATTAGGTTGTCTAGGTCATAAACTTCCTATCTCATATCCTCAATTTTTTTTTGATAATCACATTAGTGAGGGGTTTTTAGAAAGCTTTGGTGAATATGTTGGATCTCTATTCCCTCAATCTAACCTATGTGTCAAATAGGGTAGAAAAAGAAGTGATTATATATTCAATCCCATTCCATGTATTTGAGGTATGTAGGTAACCAACTCTAACTTCTATTCATGATTCTTGGTGCATGTTTTTGGGCATATAGAAGAATTCACATGTTATAGGGCACACAAAGTAGGGTACTTGAGGTAGGGTGCATGCATATAGCTATATCTAGGAATGTTGCACCTGGGAGACAATCACTAGGGAGTATGAAACATTTTACACATAGTTGGTAACATTGCCTAGAGTATTCATGGTGTTAGCAATGGGAATGAACATCGCGAATAATTCATTATAAAATTTCTAAATCCTATTGTCTAAACTTTTAATTGGTGTGTATTATTTTTCATCCTGACGTATCAAATCATTGATTTTTTAGGACAAATGTATTCAAAATACCCTCACTTTTTTTTTAATATTCAAAATACCCTCACTATTTTTTTAATATTCAAAAAAATGATACACATTGAATGAAATAAATAACCTAATCATAATTAGAGTCTCTCACAACCACATTAATTGATTAATCCATGTTTTCAGGAATATCTAACCCTGAAAGAATGAGGAGTCATGCATCACATGTAAATATATTTTTAATCATCCATATGTATATATATAATCTTTCACCCACACAATACTTGTTTTATCTCTCCTTAAACAATATGAATTAATCTTTGAAAATGAGTATGAAACATAATTTTCATTGATAAAAAATTCCCCCCTCATAATTGGATTTCTTTGTAATGAAAAGAATATTATTTTTAGTCATGAATGTAAATTTTTTCATATTACATTGATATCTGGAAGTATTCGGGGTATTTCTCAACAATGAGATCCTATTATATTAGATGAGGGTCTCAGATCAAGGATTCTGGATGACTAAAATAAGAATTTTGAGTCAGCTATTTTAATTATTTTTTCAAGAGGAATAATTGACTTATGTTATTAAAAATTCTAGAAAGGGGTTAATAGAGAGAAACCCATCCAAATTTAGTGTTAAAAATACAATTTTATTATGGGTAATGGAATAAATATGGAATTTTTTGTTAGATATAAGATAAGACATTCAAACATCACTATTTGTTCTATGGGAATAGAAATAAAGCCACACATTATTCTTTAATAGGGGGGTTTTGTTATTCTTGAATTGGAATATAACTAGAAGAATATCCACCATGGTGTTGCGGACAAGAGATATATATTTTTTGTATATATTTTCCTATAGTATAGATTGTATAGGAAACCCATTATGATTATCAAGACTATGGACTATGGTAATTTAGATAAAATTAATATTTTCGACTTCATCCATGAGAGGTTATCTATTAAACATTATATATCTAATGAGAACATGAATCAATCCATAAATAGTTTTAGTATTATATCCCCTCTAAATATCGCAATTATACTAAGGGGAATGAATATTGTATCTTCATCTCCATGTTGATCCATTTAGAATACTAATATTAGTGAGAGGTCTCAATACTATGAGGGAGAGTGGTATGATGTTTATAATATTTTTAATAGGTCCACAAATTGCAAATCTTGGTATCACTACATATCCTAATATAATAAAAATCAATACACTAGTTGTTTTAATAAGGGGTCTCTCTTTATATCAGGCTCATACATGAAACTTAATATTATTTTCTTATAGTTGTAGAGGTATACTAGAGAATAATCAATGAGTTTAATATTTTAAGAAAGAAGAGAAGAATATCTTATCAGTCTCTTTACTATCCTCTTTGGTCTAATTAGCAGTGTCTTACATTTTCTAGGCCTATGTTTGGTCCTTAATTTTTTTTCAATTTTTCATTCCACTCTAACATTATTATAGTTTATTAAATATAATATATTAGTGAGAATTTTTTTGAAATTTTCTCCTTTTTCCTATTATATGTTTCCAAACTCATAATACTTTTTATCTATTGCAGTTTTTATTATGTTTTATCCTCTTCCCTGGAACTAAAACCGAAAGTCTCAATGATCAATGTGTGGAATTTTTCTCAAATTTCCCGTATTTTTGTTTCAACCAAATTAGATTTTTTGTATTTTTTTATGAAATTAATATCCTTACAATTTAATGTATGTTTGGATGATGATTAAAGTAATACAAATTTAACCTAATCTGAATGATATTCACAATCATATAAGCGAAACCCGAAAGGAATTTTACAATAATGAAATATTATGACATTGATTTTGGGGAACACTAAGTAGTGTCATGAATCATGTAATTTTTTCATTATAAAAAATTTAATATATGATATGAATGGGAAAAGAATATGATTTCATGAAATTTATTTTAAAGTGCATATGATGATCAACATTTTAACATCAAGGGTACTTGAATCCACCTGAATTTTTGGTTAATGGAAGGAGTAAATAATATCAAAATATAATCTGAGACAATGATAAATGAAGATATGTGTGGAAACATTAAACATTTGAAATATAGAGATTATCAATGCACTATTAGAAAATAATACATGGGTTTTGTGGTGATGTTTTCACCAGCACCAACAATATTATATTTGTGTTACATTATCTCTCAAAGGTAATTTATTTTTTCTACATTCAACTATTTTCTATTTTTATCATCAAAAATACATGTTTGAAATTCATACAAAAGAGGAAACTAAGAAGATATACTGAAGGTTATTTCAGTTTTCATGAGGATGATATCGACTCAATACATTGGGTTGATAATAAATTATGTAGCAATGTAATGATGTATCATCGTGGAAAAATGATATTAGAGGTGGTTTCAAGCAATATAAAGGTTATGAAACCATTTAATTCTATCATTATTAAGGAAAATATATATAATATAAAATTTATTGAGAATATGATCATTATAAAGTGATGAAATGTTCAATGTAACGTGGTTGAATTTTTATGAATTAAAATATACCCATGGAATAACATAATAACAAATTTGTAGGGGGAAAGAGGATCTAGTTTTATCCTTCACCTGTGGAAACATGGAGCATGTCATTTCTTTTTGTCGGTCCATGTAATTTTCCAAAAAAAATGGTTGTTTTTTATCCACTATAAATTATTCCCGATGAAGGAATGGTAATGAAATTGTGAGTATGGACTTGGATTATTCTCAAGAATCCCTCTATGGATCTTCAATATAACAATATTTGTCTCTCTCTTCCATTCTTTTGAACAATCAAATGTTAATAAGGCTATTCTAAATGTATGCCTAGTGAGAATATATTCAACAATTTGACAGGATTCTCTTTACATACTTTCATCCTAAAAAGTAGAATATTTATTTCCATTTGCAGATTATAATTTTTATTGTTATTCTAGTGAAACATGTGTTTATAATCAAACATATTTAACTAATTTTTGTTGTGGTTTTAGGCCTCATAAAATTATCAAAATTTTGAGGCAATATAAATTGAAACAATGAATGGAAAATCTAACATGAATAAAGATGCCAATATTAGTATGGAATGTGTAAATGATAAGTAATCACGGTTAAAGGATATTATACTTGGACTGGCATTTCCGTGATAAGAAATAAGTCACTAGATCCAATATTAGTGAATATGATCCAAGAACCTTGGGGGAATAGATTATTGAATGGGATGAAAAAATATTTTTATTAATAGGATAGAAAATATACGAATCACTATTCTTTGTTTGGTAACATGATTCAAGACACATATTTTTCATATAGAAAATATATTTCCCTTATATAGAGTATAATATAGAAAGACCATTCATGAATGTGGGTACTAAATGGAAGGTTTTTTGAACAAGATGGAATTTATCGTGGCACATAAAATAGGAAATTTGAGTTGCACAAAAAATAATAAAGTAATATTAATCGAACCATATTTTTCCAAGGATATAGAATGGTTTTATCCAAGTGCAGGTCCTATATAAGAAAATTGATATGAATTCGGAAGATCCACATAGAAAGTTACAAGTGATGAAAATATGGGATGTTGATTTCCTCTCTTTTCCATGATAATATATATGAGTATCACTATTTATCTAATGGTAATTGGAATCAATGAATATATATTTCATGGTAATATCTATGAATATTATTCTTATACATAGTATAATATTTCATGGATAAAATCTAGGACTAGGTTGTAGTGATAGAAATAACATTATTGAGTAAGAGCCAGAATACTATAATTTTTTTATTGTGAAATTCATGGTTACACTCACAATAGGAATTCAAGGTGTCCCTATATGAAATAAATTTATACGAATTGGTCTACAAGTAGTTATTATATGAGAGTCCCAAGGTAGATACTGTTCATACAAGAGAGACATGAAATTTAAATTAATAGTTACCCAAATATAAGAAGAGGAGATATCTTATGTGAATATGGTATCTACCAAAAAAATATGAAACATATATGTCATACTACACAACCATGGTACGACTTTATTTCAATTGGTGAATGTTTTACCACAAATATATGATCTAGAATGAGAATTTAATCATTTTTTTCATAGGATTAATTATCCGCACTTTGATATATATCTCATTTTAATGAGAATAAATCCAGATGTAAGTCTGGTATAGGGAATTTTTTAATAGGTTAGGTCAACCCTGAAATTAGGGTAGATTGATATTATATAGGATATAAAAATATACTTATAAAGAGAACTCATAATCTGATCAAGCACTAATAAAAATTTCTATTTTGAATTTATGGATTCATGGAATAGACAACTAGAAAGAGTTTAAGATCCTACATAATTGAACCCTATAGGTATTTTAGTTTTATTTGTGATAGATTATGTGGGACTTAGTTTCGTTTCATGTGATAAGGAATGAAAATTATGTAGTTTATATCCCTATGATGAAAAAATCATTATATTTAGTTTTAATCCACGTAGAAATATCTTATCATTTTGTAGATTAAGGTATTGTGATAATTAAAATCATACATAGGGGTTTTCATTCACATTCCTTAGGTGAAAAAAATGATATGTCTATATTTTTGTGTTAAATCCATGTGAAATCTAAATTTGAATGAGTAAGTGTTTGAGAAATATGATTCATATTTATGGTATTTTTTTAAACATAATGTAGGAAGACTGAAAATCATTATATATATTTTTGATAATAAAAGGAAATCCATATGTAGTTAAATTAATATCTTTGCATAGATATTTCAAATGAGTATGAGAAATTGTAATGAAATTGATGAAAGGATTCGAACATCATGTCTTATGTTATATAGTTTGGGTTAATATAGTGAGGACCTTTTTACATGGATTTAACTCACATCATTTTGTAGATTAAGGTATTGTGATAATTAACATCATAAATAGGGGTTTTCATTCACATTCCTTAGGTGAAAAAATGACATGTCTATATTTTAGTGTTAAATCCATGTAAAATACTAATTTGAATGAGTAATCATTTGATAAAGATGATTCATATTTATATTATTTTTTTATACATAATGTAGGAAGACTGAATATCATTATATATATTTTTGATAATAACACGAAATCCTTATGTAGTTAAATTAATATCTTTGCATAGATCTTTCAGATGAGTATGAGAAATTGTAAGACATGATGTGAGTTCATATAGTGAGGACCTTTTCCTGAGACAAAGACCATATTTCATATAGGTACAATTTTCTAATCGAAATTTTTTATTATATAGTTTGGGTTAATATAGTGAGGACCTTTTCTGAGAAATTTAGAGTCTTATAAACTAAAATATATGTTATATATATTAAATTATATTAGTAAGGAATTCATTTATATGACATGGTATAAAAATCTTGATTCATTTCAACTAACATGAAAATGGATATCATTAATGATTCATTTATCTCGAGATTCAATAAATTTGTTACACCTCAATATAAATATTTATAGATCTAAAAAAATACAAATAGTAATTTAAAATTATATCATAAATTATTTTTTATGGAAAATAATTAGGAAGGTATATCATAACTTCAACCTCAGGTCTCATGATCATTGAAAGGTCAAGAATGTTATGTACAAATGAATTTGTGTTATGTGTATCCACAAGATATAGTTTAATGAAATAATATATCATTAATCTATCAATAAGATATGGGTATCCTAAATTTTATTATAAATTTAAACTATACTTATTAGGGTGAAAACATGCATAAAGTGGTGATTTGGTTATCATAATGATGAATTATCCACTCATATAACTACTTCTGAATCAGATCCTTAATGACGAGGCACCTTTATATTGTATATCCAAAAAATAAATTTTGGGGATAATAATTTGAGTGAAATTTCAGATTTTCTTCCTTGGGTATCTCTATACTTGAATGATTAATAAAATTATTCTCTATTGAAAAAGTGAAATACCAAGGAAAATTATCTAGTTAGAATGAATATATCATACTTTTTCTACATCTGCAATGTTAAACACACTATTTCCCATATGATACACATATACCTTGATCAACATAGAACATGGATGAAATTTAGTTTTGGGTTGTAGTTCCTTAATCTATATCAATATTGGGGAAAATTACGAAGCTATTAATAAACATGACGTTATTGTTCAATTGGAAGATATGATATATCAAACTTTTATTAGGATTATATGGTTATTACCACGGTTTAATGATTTCTAGAATGAAATAAATGAGGGGTAGGGTAATATATAAATTTACACAATTTTATCATATAGGGTACCTTAAAAGAAGGAGGACCACTGTAGAAGGACATGTAAATTACACTAATTTCAATGAAATAATGAAATATGTAAATATTTTTTAAATATTTTTCATTTTCTCATTGAAACTATGTGATTTTTTCTTTAGTAGAGATGAACTTCTTAAAATCGGGGGAAATTTAGGAATAATAATTGACAAAAACATTTCACATTCTAAATTGAAAAACAAATCTCTTGTGGTGGGACTCTATGTGAGGAACCCAGTGGCTGTATATTCCATTTTCATTGGGAAAAATCAATATCTTCATTTATTCATAAGGCTTTGATAGGGTTAAAAACATAATAATGTGGGGATACTACTATATATTTTTCATAATTGATTATAGTAGAGCATAATTAAATCAATTGAACTAAATAATAATATTAAAGTGCACAATAATATCGTTCAAATGTGAAATCATATAAACTAAATTTATATTCTTTACACATCACTAAGATAATATTCATGTAATCATTATCTCTTATTTCAAAAAAATTTATTTAGGATAATTGTTCAACATTACACAAAAGACATAGACAGATGAAAATTATTGCCTCTGATCAAAATATTTTCCACTTTTTCTTTGATGATTCCCATTCTCTCATTTAGGGGATGGTTCCCATTGATTACTTTAATATGATGGTTCTAATTTTTTCATTCAGTGGGATGGTTAATAATTATTCATTTAATTATACAGTTCCCAATATTTTAATGATGTGGGATAGAGATCAAGAGTTCTTGGAATTTTTTAATTTTATTGAGGATCCCAATTTTTATTAATATTTCATATTTTAGGTGAATTGAAACTTGGGAGTCTAAAGAGAATAAGGTACTATGGTTGGAGTTACAGAATGAATTTAATTCATGACTAATTTATATAATCATGCCTCGATGAAGATATGACAATTCTTCAATATATATTGGAACAAATAGTATTAAATATTTTGTTAATTAATATACATTTACCTTCCCACATATTTCTTTCTTTTTATAATGAATTTATAACACATAAATCACAGGCACCATGGGATCCTCCAATAAAAGTTTATTTTGATAGAACATTTTTTTCAATAGATCTGTCACAACCCGTCCTCGGTGCCCATGTCGTGACTACCCCAAGACCGCCTTCCATAGGCCAGGGGCTGGCGACTAGCACCAAGGTGTAATTTCCCAATAAAAAAGGAAGGCATTGTCTCTGTAATGTAAACAAACACCACAGAGCAAGCAAACAGAAGTAAACACTAAGTAAAAACTGGGTACAACAGTAAGTACAGAAAAGTAAGTGGGCCAGTATACAAACCCAAACTGAAAGTAAAGTACAACTGGAAGGGAAAACAAAAACTGAATGTAAAGCCGCAGCCTCGATCCGTCAACTGGAAGTCCCACCTGAAGGGTGGGTACAGATATCCTCCACAACTCCTCGGGTCCAGCCGTCCGCTCTGAGTACACCCCGCCTAGTGGTCCACCGCCAGGTACCGACCTGCACCTCATGCCTCTAACACGATCAGTGATGTCCGTCGTCTGCAACCAACACAACGTAGTGCGAGAATAGCCCGTGCAGGGGTGAGTATAAGCTACTCAGTAGGGACCCTGAGACCCCCGAAGGTCTCCTAGAATCCACAAAGGATAAACCACAAAGGAAAGATACAATCACGAAGTAACATCCGACACTACTTAGGTATATGCCCATACATATACCTAAGTCATCAATTGTCGTTCGGCTCCAACATCCAAGCTCAAGTACAACCCAGTCCACACAGGAAATCACAACCCAATCCACACAGGAAAGCATAACGTAATCCACACAGGATATCAAGTCAATCTTATCGAAGATAAGGATTGAAAGTCAAGATTCAGCTCACACAGGTACACTTCTTTGTAAGACGATAGGGATGATCATATGTAGCCACTAAATCATCTAAGCCATCGGACCCACACAGGATCGATAGGTACTAACCCCCACATGAACCACAGAGGATCGATAGGTAACTAACCCCCGCAATGACCCACACAGGATCGGACCCACACAGGATCTGTAGGTGCTGGCCCACATAGGACCACTGAGCGCTGACCCACACATGATCTGACCCACATAGGATCGGTAGCACTGATCCACGTAGGATCGCTGAGTGTTTTAGTCATCGTCGTCGAATCCACGGAGTATTTCTGCACATTCGTCATCGTCGTCGCAGTCGCAGTCGCAGCCAGGTCTAGGGTTCCAGCACACAGCAAGTTTGTTCAGGAGGGTCCGATCCACGAGCCGAAGGGCTGATACATCAACTGACACATAGTCCAGAGTAGATGTATCCAAATGTTATGTATCGTCAACAGGAACTCAACGTCACAGACGGCGCGTCAATCGGAAGCCCGGTCTGAGAGTTATAGGCTTTTTCATCCCAGGGGCCCGGTTGGTTTTTAAGTCAAAACCAACCCGATAGTACTCTAACTACATCAAAACCTCGATAGGAGTAAACCAAAAGGTCCATCTCACTTATAGGAATCCAACAAAGTCGACGACATGTCAATCGGACGTCCGGAGCTCAAGTTATAAATTTTTCCGCTCCGAGGGCCCGGTTGATATCGTGTACAAACCAACCCTGCCGAACCCAAAATACTCTGAAACCTTGAGTGTAATATATCGAAATGACCGCCTCGTTCCAAGGATCACATCTCTGTGGACGGTGCGTCTAGAAGAGGTCCGTAGCCCAAGTTATGGCCAAAAGACCGTGAGAGGTCCGGAAGTGGGAGTATCGGGCCCGGACCGACCCAGCCCGAGACCCCCTTGGGGCGGCCCGTCCCAGCCCGGCACACTGGCGTGGCCCGGTGGCCAGGTGGCTCGGCCGTTTTGGCCGAGCGGATCGGGGGGTGGGGGGCGCTGCCCCCCTGTTTCGTAACTGCGGCCCCATGAGGGGGTCGCGCACGTCCGGCCAGCCGGGGGGTCGTAACCCCCGGCTCTTCCTCCGTCCGGTCGGCCCGCTCCGGCCGGCCGACTGTTACCGACACGAGACCGGCGCTGGCCAATCCCCCTGCTTCGACACCGGCGGCCCAGAATCGGCCGCCGGTCCCTGCTCTGCCGCGGCCTATGGCCGCAGCCTTGGTTCGCCCGCCGCGGCACGATGGCGCCACGCCCCTCCGCCGCGGCCCCGCTCCGGCCGCGGTGCCTTTGGGGTTCTCCGGCATGGCGCGAAGGCGCCACGATCTTGTTTGATTCAACGGCGCGGCGCATTCTTTTCCGCATGACCCCGCGCAGTGTGGCGGCACCGCGCCATCCCCGTTCCATTCCACCACAAGGTAGACAAGAGAAAAAGGGGAGTAGGGTCGGCCATGTTTGTGCTGTCCTAACCCCTCCCGTTAACTGATAACAAGAATTTAAATTGTACGAGGAATGATGAAGAAAGAATTAAAAAATAGAAACACATAAATCCCCTACCTCGAAGAATTCATTGGGCGAGGGTTCGTCGCGGAAACAACCGTCGCAGAAGAAGGCGTCGCGGAAGGAGAATCATCGCGTCGCGGAGAAAAGATTCGTCGGCGTTGCGTCGTCGATCTCCGAGGATTCAGAGTTCGTGTCAACCTTTATCGGAGGTCGGTGTTCTTCACGTTCTTCGTCAATGAAGAAAAATATCCTCAAGCCCCTTTGATTTTCTCCAAAATCCTCTCAACACAACAAGTCAAGCCTCAAAAATAAAATAAGTCCTTCACTTATTTTATTTTCATGACTTAAGTTTGAAATTCAAAAGTTGAATTAATCCACTCAATTAATTAACTCAAGTTGTCTTAATAAATGGAGGGTTATAGAAGGTTATGGAATATGAAGGGGTGGGATTCGTGTGGGCCCCACCGCCCTCGTAACCACACTTGGGTGGTTACCCAACTTCCACCCAAAGGTTAACCACATAGAGAAAAATAAAAATTGATGCTCAATTTTTATTTTAACTTCCACAAATTTTAAAAACTTCTCCCGTGTAAACGCAACTCCGGAAAAGGTGTTCCTAAGCAATTACCGGCACTGCGAATCCATCAGTGCCCTCGGAATTCGATTCCGAGAAACGGTTCAAATGTTAGAAAATCCCGCCCGTTCATTCGCTGAAGGTACCCAAGATAAACTTCGGATAGAAATTTTGGGCACACCGGGCCTCGGAATCAAGTGCCGTCATAAACCGTGTTCTTGTAAATTCCCAAAAAAAAATAAAAAAAAAATTTCCCTTGAATTTTACGGGTCTTTACATTACTCCCACCTCAGGGCTTTATGTCCCCGTAAAGATACATCACAAACTAGGGAATCAAAAGTGGGTATTGTGCACGCATCTTATCCTCCTGCTCCCAAGTTCTCTCCTGGATCTTCCCGTGCTGCCATCTGATGCACACTAGAGGAATCGACCATCCACATAGGACCCGCTCATGTCGATCCTCGATCTCCACCGGGACCTCCACAAAAGTCTCCCCCTCATCAAGGTCTAGCTCCCCATGGTCAATGATATGCGTCGGGTTGTGCACGTATCTCCTCAGCTGAGATATGTGGAAGACATCGTGCACCCGATGCAACTGAGGTGGTAGAGCCAGGCGATAAGCCACCTCACCAATCCTGCTGAGGACCTGGAATGGTTCGATGAATCGTGGAGACAACTTTCCGCCTAGGCCAAATCTCTGTATTCCACGTCGAGGCGAGATCCGTAAGAAGTCGTGGGCGACATCCTCGAACTCTAATGGTCTCCACCTCTTGTCAGCATAAGACTTCTGCCGGCTCGGAGCTGTCCTCATCCGCTCCTGGATGACCTAGACCTTCTCTGTCGTGGCCTGGACTATCTCTGGTCCCACAAGTGTTGACTCCCCAGGGTATGTCCATCACAGAGGTGATTTGAAAGTTCGACCATACAACGCCTCGTATGGTGCCATCACGATGGTGGAGTGGTAGTTGTTGTTGTATGTGAACTCCGCCAAGGGTAGTTGGTCCTCCCAACTATGAACAAAGTCGAGGACACATGCGCGGATCATGTCCTCGAGAGTCTGAATGGTCCTCTCTGTCTCACCATCTGTCTGGGGGTGAAAGGCGGTGCTCAGACGTAGCTGCATCCCGAACGCCTCCTATAACCCTTTCCAAAGCCGGGAAGTAAAGCGTGCATCTCGATCGGAGACGATAGTTGATGGCACACCATGAATCCATACAATCTCCTGTATGTAGAGACGTCCCAAGCTCTCCACTGAGCCCTGCTCTCTGATGGGTGAGAAGTGGGCCGACATAGTGAGTCGGTCGACAATCACCCAAATGGATTTGTGAGATCTGGAAGTGTGTGGAAGTCCAGTCACGAAGTCCATAGATATGCCATCCCACTTCCACTCAGGGACCTACAAGAGCTGCACCAAGCCCGCTCGTACTTGGTGCTCTGCATTCACCTGCTGGCAGGTGAGGCATCCAGAAACGAACTCTGCCACAACCTTCATCATGCCTGGCCACCAGTGCTATCGTCTGAGATCCTGGTACATCTTCTCCACTCCAGGATGTACCGCCAAAGGGGAAGTGTAAAACTCTCTCAGCACCTCCTCCCGTAAAGCAACTAGAACCAATGTACGTCCTCTGAAAAGGACGTTGTGATCTCCTCCTATAGAGAAACCATAATGTGTCTGTCCTGAGGATATCTGCGCATGCCACATCTCACAGTCAGCATCCCCATGTTGTGCCTCTCTGAACCACTGCAGTAGTGGGGGAGTGACTGTGAGTGACTGAAGAAAATTTGCTCCATCTCTATCCACGAAGGATATCTACAAAGCGGCTAGCTGCTCTATCGCCTCCCCAAGTAGCTGAATGCCCGTCCTCCTGCTGAGAGAATCAGCTACCACGTTGCCCTTTCTAGGAGTATAGACTATTTCAAAGTCATAGTCTGGAAGGAACTCGAGCCATCACCACTGTCTTAGGTTCAGGTCCTTCTGTGACAAGATATACCTGAGACTCTAGTGGTCAGAATAGACTGTAAAGTGCTCGCCCATTAGATAGTCTCGCCACATCATTAGAGCGAAGACCACTACTGCTAACTCCAGGTCATGGGTAGCGTAGTTCTACTCATGTAGCCTCAACTGACATGATCTATAGGCGATCACGGCCCGGTCCTGCATAAGGAAACATCTGTGTCCGGTCCCTGATGCATCACAGTAAACCACGTACCCAACTCCCTCCTCTGGAAGCCTCAAGATAGGTGCGCTGGTCAATCTCTGCCTCAGCTCCTGGAAGCTCTGCTGACATCTGTCTGACCACACAAAGGGTTTCCCCTTCTTCTTCAAAGCAGATAGTGGTGCCGAAACTTTGGAGAAGTCTGGCACAAATCTCTGATAGTACCCAGCTAGCCCCAAGAAACTCCGCGCCTCCGTCACGCTCCTGGGTGGCTCCCAAGCTAGCACTGCCTCGATCATCACAGGATCCACTGCAACTCCCACCTCAAAGATGACGTGTCCTAGGAAGTAGACCTCACGTATCCAGAACTAACACTTCGAGGGCTTTCCATAAAGCTGGTGCTCTCATAGTTTGTCTACTAAAACCCACAAGTGGTAGACGTGCTCCTCTTTAGTGGTCGAGTATATCAAAATTTCGTCGATGAAGACAACGATAAATCGATCAAGGTATGGCTGAAAGATCCTATTAATGAGGGCCATGAACACTGCTGGAGAATTGGTTACGATGAATGGCATAACAAAGAACTCATAGTGGCCATACCGACACCTGAAGTCCATCTTCTGCATGTCCTCGTCCCGAACTCTGTGCTGGTGATAGCCTGACCTAAGGTCTATCTTCGAGAACCACCGTGATCCCTTGAGCTGATCGAATAGGTCATCAATCCTCAGTAGCGGATACTTGTTCCTCACGGTCACCTGGTTCAGGCGACGATAGTCGACACAAAGTCGCAAGCTCCTGTCCGCCTTCTTGGTGGACAAAATCGGGGAAGCCCAGGGTGAAACACTAGGTTGGATGAATCCCCTACCCTGCAAGTCCTCCAACTGTACCCGTAGCTCTCGAATCTCAGCGGGGGCCATCTGATATGCTGGACTGGATATCGGGGTTGTCCCGGGGTATAGATAAATATAAAAGTCTACCTCGCTGTGAGGAGGTAGTCCTGGAACGTCGTCGGTGAAAACGTCTGCATACTGATCCACCACTGCAGGAAAACCAGGACTCCGCACGTCAACTGCTCCTAGGATGAGGCTAGACAACTGATGAGTGATGGGATGTCCTCTCCTCTACGAGAGTCCATCATGTACTGCGAAGGCTCCCTTCTCACCAGTGAAGGTGAACCTGCTCCCGTCGGTGCGTACACACCTCTCCTTGCACCTAATATAGTCGATCTGAGTATGGACTGTAGATAACCAATACATGCCCATGATGATGTCGTAAGGCCTCGACGCCGCTACAAGAAGATCCTAGCCGAAGCTCTTTCCTCCTAGAGTAAGCTCACAAAGCCGGCACCAGTGCGTAATCGTCGAGTCCGCTCCCGTAGGAGTCTCTAGTAGTAAGGATCGAGCCAACAGCTCTGTTGGAATCTCCGAGCTCCGAACAAGGGTAGCGACTATGAATGAATGACTCGCTCCTGTGTCTATAAGAACTGCAACAAGGGTGGAATAGACACAGATAGTACCTCGAATCATCTCGGGTGCACCATGGTCGTAGGCCTCCGCTGCCTAAATCTGTGCCTATCTCTGCCCGCTAGCTCCCTGTGGTCGGGGTGGACCTCCTGGCGGTGGTGGTGGTAGAGCCTCAAAGCATCGCCTACCACCTGCTGCTCGGCCAGCTCCTCTGCCTCATCCGCCTGCTCCCTGCGGACCGCCACAGTCGACCCTTTGCCTCTGCCTAAGTGGTCCCTCAACCGTCTTCTACTCCTCTGCACTGTGGGTCGGGCAGTCACGAGCCATGTGGCCCTGCCTGCCGCATGCATAGCATTGTCTACCTCTCGAAGGACTGGCTCCGCGCTGTGTGCCCCGCACCACTGAGCCAGTGTTCTGAGTTCGTCTGCCTAAGTGTCTGGTCTGCCTGGACCCATGAGTCATCCGTCGACTGCCTGCTGTAGAAGACTCTGCTACGTGCCGCCCTACGGTAGGTCTCGCTACTGATGTAGGCTCAGCAAGGAAGCTCTCGATCAGAAGGTATCACTCCAGTACCCCTTCCTATGTCGGAATTCTGAGGGAGATCAGCGATGCCCTGATCTCATGCCTCAATCCCTACTCAAAGGTCCCGGCCCGGAAGAATGGGTCCCATACCATGTCTGTTGAATAGCGTGAGAGATCGGTAAATCTTGCCGAGTACTGCGCGACCGTCAAGCTACCCTACCACAGCTGTAGTAGCTCTTGGATGCGTACCGCATGGAGGGTGTCTAGGACGAACTCCGAGCAGAAGATGCTCTCAATGTCCGTCCAGAGGAGAGATGCCTCGACGTGAACCTGGAGCATCAAGCTCCACCATATGCCTGCTGCCGCGTGCAGGATGCTCGCTGCGAGGATCACCATGAGGTCTGCTGGTGTCCTCACTAACCTAAAAACACGTACAACTGCCTCCAGCCAATCCTCGGCTTCCTGAGGGTCCATATCACCGCGGAACCTGGATGGTCGCTGATGCTGAAACTCGTGCAGTGCACTAAGGAGACGTGCAACACCAACGGCTGGGGCTGGTAGCAATGGTGGCTCGGCGGGTAGAGGTACTGCCGGTGCCTCTACTGTCAAAGGGCCCTGTACCGAGGCCTCGTCACTCGGTGGGCTGTCGTCACGCACAACACTCGAAACCCTATCTAGCTGCAGTCGTGGGGGCCATCCTAAAAAGAAACAGGTGTGCCACGGTCAAACAATATACCTGGTGAGCTGACACAAAGCAATCACAAAGAAAACTTGGAACACACATTCAATCAATGTTTTCGTGCATTAAGTCAGAAATCAGAAGTCATTGTCCTGGTGTACGGATATGTCGGTCGGTGAACTAACACTGGACTCCCTGGACTGATAACCACACTCAATATGCTTAACACTATTGCTTCACATAGTAGAAAGATCAGAGTCCAATGTTCTGCGGTAGAACCAAAATCCTCTGATACCAATTTTTCACGACCCGTCCTCGGGGCCCGTGTCGTGACTACCCTAATCCCACCTTCCATAGACCAGGGGATGGAGACTAGCACCAAGGCGTAATTTCATGATAAAAGGGAAGAAATTGCCTTTGTAAAGTAAACAAACACAATAGAGCAAGAAAACAGAAGTAACACTAAGTAAAAACTGGGTACAATAGTAAGTGCGGAAAAGTAAGTGGGCCAGTATACAAACCCAAACTGAAAGTAATGTACAACTGGAAGGGAAAACAACAACTGAAAGTAAAGCCATAACCTCGAGCTGTCCACTAGAAGTCCCACCTGAAGGGTGGGTACAGATAGCCTCCACAGCTCCTCGGGTCCAGCCGTTCGCTCCGAGTACGCCCCGCCCAGTGGTCCACCGCCGAGTACTGACCTGCTCCTCTTGCCTCTACCATGATCAGCGCTGTCCGTCATCTGCAACCAACACAACGTAGTGTGGGAATAGCCCATTCAGAGGTGAGTATAAGCTACTCAGTAGGGACCCCGAGACCCCTGAAGGTCTCCCAGTATCCACAAAAGATAATCCATAAAGGAAAGATACAATCATGAAGTAACATCCGACACTACTTAGGTATATGCCCATACATATACCTAAGTCATCAATTCTCATTCGGCTCCAACATCCGAGCTCAAGTACAACCCAATCCACATAGGAAATCACAACCCAATCTATACAGGAATGCATAATGTAATCCACACAGGATATCAAGTCAATCTTATCAAAGATAAGGATTTAAAGTTGAGATTCAGCACACACAGGTACACTTCTTCATAAGACGATAGAGATGATCAGATGTAGCCACTGAATCATATAACCCGTCAGACCCACACATGATCGATAGGTACTAACCTCTGCAATGATACACAAAGGATTGATAGGTAACTAACCCCCGCAATGACTCACACAGGATCAGACCCACACATGATCTGTAAGCGCTGGCCCACACAGGACCGCTGAGCGCTGACCCACACAGGATCTGACCCACACAGGATCAGTAGCACTGATCCACGTAGGATCGCTGAGTGCTGTAGTCGTCACCGTCGAATCCACGGAGGATTTCTGCACAGTCGTCATCGTCGTCACAGTCGCAGCCAGATCTAGGGTTCCCGCACACAGCAAGCTCGTTCGGGAGGGTCCGCTCCACGAGCCGAAGGGCTGATACATCAACTGACACATAGTCCAGAGTTTATGTATCCAAAAGTTATGTATCGTCAATAGGAACTCAACGTCACAGATGGCGCGTCAGTCGGACGCCCGGTCTGAGAGTTATTGGCCTTTTCGTCCTAGTGGCCCGGTTGGTTTTTAAGTCAAAACAAACCCAACCGTACTCCAACTGCGTCCAAACCTCGATCGGAGTAATCCAAAAGTTCCGTCTCACTTAGAGGAATCCAACAAAGTTTGTGGCACGTAAATCGGATGTCCGGAGCTCAAGTTATAAGCGTTTCTGCTCTGAGGGCCCGGTTGGTTTTGTGTACGAACCAACCCGGACGAACCCAAAGTACTCTGAAACCTTGAGTGTAATATATCTAAACGACCATCTCATTTCAAGGATCGCATCGCCGCTGACGGTATGTCGTTCAGAGGTATGCAGCCCAATTTATGGGCAAAATACCATGAGAGGTCCCGAAGTGGGGGTTTCGGGCCCGGACCGACCCGACCAGAGACCCCCCTAGGTCGGCCCGAACCGGGGCGACCCGACCCGGGTCCGGGTCCAGCCCGGCTGGCGTGGCACCGTCCGGCGCGCTGGCGCGGCCCGGTCGCCAGGTGGCTCGGTCGTTTCGGCCGAGCGGATTGGGGGGGGGGGGTGCGCTGCCCCCATGTTTCGTAATCGCGACCCCATGAGGGGGCCGCTCACGTTCGGCCAGCCAGGGGGTCGTAACCCCCAGCTCTTCCTCTGTCTAGCCGGCCCGCTCCGGCCGGCTACTGCTGATACGGGATCGGCGCTGGCCGGTCCCCCTGCTCCGACGCCGGTGGCCCGGAACCGGCCGCCGGTCCTTGCTCCGCCGCGGCTCCGCTCCAGCCGTGGTGCCTTCGGGGTTCTCCGGCACGGTGCGATGGCACCGCGATCTTGTTCGATTCAACAGAACGACACAATGGCGCCGAGCATTCCTTACCGCATTCCCCCGCAGAGTGCGATGACACCACGCCATCCTCGTTCCATTCCACCACAAGGTTGACAAGAGAAAAAGGGGAGGAGGGTCGGCACTGTTTGTGCGGTCCGGCCCCTCCCGTTAACTGATAACAAGCGGTCAAGTTGTACGAGGAATGATGTAACATCCCAAGTAAGTAATGAGTAATATATTTTTTTTTCTATGCCTATTAATGAACTAGATAGTGTTTTAGAGGCTTAAAATGAAAATAAATCCAATCTTAAGCATGGAATACACTAATATTTTTAAAAGATTGTTTTACTGCCTTTTGATGGAAAACCATTTTTGAATCTATCTTTTGACAATTTTATAAACTATGTTTGTCAAAATAAACTTATTATTTATGATTGGGACATAAAAATTTACCTTGTGTGAATTTTTGGTATTTTTCTGAAAAACTTCAATTTTTGATGAATAGAGAAATCACTAAGTGGTAGTTAAAGAAACTGATTTTTTCGTTTAAATGAAACTTTGTCACTTCTGTGATTTGATTTTCAAAAATCCGACATACATGGTTGTCATTAAGTAGTAAAATGTGGTTCAATGAGATTAAAATAATTTTTTGGTGAATAGTAACTTATTAAGTTTTTAATCGCGATTAGTGGTAATTAGTGTAGTTTAAGGTAAAAATAATGTTTTAAAAATATAAAATGACCTAAGCACATGTCCTAACCTTATTGGATGTGTCATGGGCGACCAAGACAATCCATGGGTCATCTTGGGGACCCCATGGAGCCACTTTGGTTGGGAAATGACATAAATAACTTTTTATTTAATGTAAAAGTAAAAATGACACAAACATAATAGGTTTTACCAAAACACTTTTTATATGGGGTTATACAAGTCATCATTTTTACTATAAATATTCATTGGAAAGCTAAAAAGATTTCCTACATCATAGTAGTTTTTTTATAATTTTTTGACATTAAATAAATAAAGGTATTTATGACATCATAATGATGTAGCGATTACCTCATTAATAAAAGATTTAAATAAAATGGAAAGATAATGTAATATCTATGACCTACACATGTCCAAAACCCATTGGATGCGTGGATTTAGAACCCTTATCACCTTATCCTCTAATTATATCAATGTGGGACCTTTTTAATCCGAAACACATTTTAAAATAAAGTAACTTATCTTTACTTTCCAAGAGTGCCCCTCCTCTCCTCTTATAAAAGGCCCCCACCTCTACCTCCATTCCCACACTCCCAAAGCCTTTGGCTCGGCCAACCCCTGCCCATTTTGTCTCTCCACTTCCCTCTCTTACTCCTTGAAGCCTCACTTTGGGAAGAAGTCTTCCCAAGGAAGCCTTTGAGCTCAATCCAAAGTGAGTTACCCGATTTTAAGGTAATGTCTTCTTTTGAGTCCTTTTGTTTTATTTTGCTTCTCCAACCCCCTAAACTCTTTTTATTCATTTCTTTTGTAACAAATCCAGTATATTAAATATATTAGGATGTTTTTATAAGAATTATTTGAGCTAAAATTACACACACCTACATCTAATGGTTAACGAACATACGGTTTCCGTGGATGGTGAATTTATGCCTCCCGAAACGATGATTGTTCAACAATTCTTTAACACCTTCAAAGGTGGCCATTAAGATGTCACTATATTTATATATGATATATGATATGTTTATGTTTTACTTAAGCTTCTGTATTTTTCATTTTGGGTATACCTTTATGGTTTCCATTATGGGTAAACGCGATATCTTCATTTAAGGAAGTGCGGACTACCGCCCCCTTAAAGTGAGTTGATTCGTTAAATACCATATGTGGGAAGTATAAAGGATGGAACTATGATATTATATATTATATTATACTGGAATTATATTATACCTTTATATCATTATAATTCCATTCTATAAAATACGAAATAGAAATGAAAGTAGCGTTCATGCGTATGTACGGCTTACCGTCTCCATGAACGGTGCATTTCATTTCTTACCTCTAAATGATTATGTAATATTATAAATGCATGAATGTACTGGATATATATTACATATATGATATCTGAATTATGAATACCATTCTGGATATAATTGATACATGAACAACATGTAATTATAAAGGGCTTATTTCTGACTCAAGTACCAATGATCGTTAAAACGACCGTTATTAACTTAAATAATTACATAGTGTTCATGACATGGTAATAAGTGATATAAAAGGAATAATGAACTTGAAAAAGGTTCTTAAGAAAGTATAAATTAACTCAAGTTTATTATTCAGGACATTAAAGAACGATCCAGTCAAGTCGGACCCGAGGTATGGGACTTCGTCTCAATTTCCTTTCATTGAGGCATATTTTTTTTTATACACAACCTTCTTTTATATGGTGTATAAACCCCTTTGACTTTTACGTTTATACAAAATGAATATTTTTTATATGAAGTGTTTACTAAACGACAAAAGGGAGTGTTTTTGTCGTACGTATGTGGCGACAACGACTTCTCCGCCGTCGTGACCATTATTTGAGTTTCGGCTTCCTCTACAAGCCATACCTTTTTTTAAAAGAAAAATAAATACCATGTTTTACTTTTATTTTATTTTGGTATTGAAAATGGTTTTCATAATGTTTTTATATCAATGTGTTGTAATGATATCTTGTGATTGAATGGTGGGAATGTTATGTTTCCTTTATGCACGTTTTATGTGATATGATTATGTTGAGGTTCTTGGGCATTATTATGAAAACGGGTGGTTCCGTGATAATCTAAGGGCGGGTGAGCCCGATATAGCTCTCCAATGCATTGGGTAATGTGAAGGAGTGAAACTTTAAGGTTTCTCTGAAGAGATTTAGGGAATATACTGTGATGGGTATTCCAAACGTAACCAAGAGGGTTTCTCCCTACGTAAGAATGTTATGAATGCCTCAAGTTACCTTTATGTCTTATGAATTCTATGATTTATTCATGATTTGATGAGGTATGATAAAGTGATTATGTTTTATGGGTAAAGTATGATTTCATTCTTATGTCTATATGTACCCCTGTTTCCTTTCCATATTTTTATATCCCTTACTGAGCTTTTTATGCTCATCCCATGTTTTTTTTGAAATGTTTTTCACAGGTCAAGGGAAAGGTACATGTTATGATGATAGTGTCAATGAAGTGTCAAGAAAGAATCCATGTTTTATTTTAAATATGTTTCCATTGATGGGAAAGAAGAATACTATCTTTATGTAACCACTTTGTTTATATGTGGAATGTAATGCAAGTTTTATGATCTAATTCTCTACAACTCTAAACCCGAAAATATCCTCAATGTGTAATCTTGTAATAACTCAAGATTAAGTAAGGATTAAGGCTGGGGCCTTTTAAATGATGATGGAAGAATTCACGAATAGAAACACATAAATACCCTACCTCATCGAATTCGTTGAGCGAGGTTTCGTCAGGGAAACAACTGTCACGAAAGAAGGGGTCGCGGAAGGAGAATCATCGAATCGTGGAGAAAAGATTCGTCGGCGTCGCGTCATCGATCTCTGAGGATCCGACGTTCTTGTCTACCTTCGTCGGAGGTCGGCATTCTTCGCATTCTTCATCGATGAAGAAGAAGATCCTCAATCCCCTTAGATTTTCTCCAAAATCCTCTCAACGCAACAAGTCCAACATCAAAAATAAAATAAGTCCTTCACCTATTTTATTTTCATGCCTTATGTTGGAAATTCAAAAGTTGAATTAATCCACTCAATTAATTAACTCAAGTTGTCTTAATAAATGCAGGGTTATGGAATGTTAGGGAATATGAAGGGGTGGGGTTCGTGTGGGCCCCACCGCCCTCATAACCACACTTGGGTGGTCACCCAACATCTACCCTAAGGTTAACCACTTAGAGAAAAATAAAAATTGATTCTAAATTTTTATTTTAAATTCCAAAAATTTTAACAACTTCTCCCGTGTAAATGCGACTCTGGAAAAGGTGTTCCTAAGCAATTATTGGCGCTGCAAATCCATCGGTGCCCTCAGAATTCGATTCCGAGCACTGGTTCAAAAGTTAGAAAATCCCGCTCGTTCATTCACTGAACATACCCGAGCTAAACTTCGGATAGAAATTCCGGGCACACCGGGCCTCAGAATCATGTGCCGTCCGAAACCGCATTCTTGTAAAATCCCAAAGAAAATTGAGAAAAAAATTCACTTGAATTTTACGGGTCTTTACAAGATCCTAGAATATAAGTTATCCATGTATCATATAACCCAACATATGATGGTAAGGGAAATATATTTTTTGATAATTATACCCTATTAACCTAAATTCATTATCTCTAGATAAATTATTATGTTTTTCTCTATGATAGAGGTGACACACTCCGAAACCATGTTATTATGGAAGGGAAAACAATTATTCTATCCACTTCAAGGGTCATGATACTTCATTAATGTCATTTTATAGATTATATTGGTTTTCATAACTCTATGACTTCATTTTCATTTATGGTGGTTCTTGATGTGATCTTTCCTTTTTTCTCCACATATAATCTTCGAGAAATTCTTATAAAGTCAAAAACACCAAAGAAAACCATATTTCAGTAGGGGTGATCATGGATGGTAACTCATCATTTAGGTTAACCAAATTTATTTATTATTACTATTTAAAGGGAGTATGTATTTATAAAGAATATGTAAATCCATTCCATTATCAAATAAATTCAATGATAGTCTCATTCACTCATTTCTTGTAATTTAAGATTCCAAGGATAGTATTTTTTCCATTGTAATGCTAAATTAGTAGATGAATTGTTGATGTAGGACTTCCCATATAACAAAATATCCATCTATATAGTTATTTTACTAATAAAATGTAGGGCCTTATATGGACTATACAAATCATTAAGGACATCCTACCACTATATGATACGGGATTCCAAAAATTGGGTAGTAGTGGTAAGAAAAATGGTTTAGTTGTTACAATAGATCTCCCATTCCATTGAATATATGGATTATGTGATTCTTGATTTCTGGTGTTTCATGATTTAAATCCCATGAAAAAGGATACTGATTCTTCTCTGATGGTACCAACGCATGTCAGACTTATCTTGAATACATCTATGAATTAAAAGAATTAAGAAATAACTAGGATACTTTTTCTAGACTAATCCTCAAATGAATTTCATAATTTAGATATTGTTGTTGCAATAATGAGGGTAATATTGATTATCATTCATTACAAAAATTAATTGGGGAATCGAATATAGTTTCATGTTAATTGGGTGGCTTTATTATTTCATTTTTGGGTTGATAAACCTCCTCTATTTGAAGTGGTTCAGATTAAGGAGACATTTAATCTTCAGTATCAAATTCATAATTAGTGGGTATGTATCATCTATGAAACTGAACATTTATTTCTCTATATCCAATATTCATGTCTTTTAATGAAAAATATTCTCCTTTATATAAATGGTATCATTAAATTGTTTAATTGAGTTGGTTATAGAATTGGAAACCCTTATTTCTTTTTCTTAGGGTTAGTCCACCAAGTGTATGTCACAATATACACCTCCTATTTTTTATATTATTTGATAGTATCATAGTGTTACCTAGTAGTATTTTAAAAATTTATGAATTTTAATGATATGAATCCTACTACTGGAAACATAAATTTTCATAGAAAATTTAAATCCCTAATCAATCTATGTTATTGTAGATGGAATGTTATTCAAGAGACTCAAAGAGTAAATATGCACCCGACCATATGGGTTGGGTAACCACTACGATATTGTAGTTATGGAAATAGCTCTCATTAATTTCTATGAATATTTTATATGTAATGCGATACCACTGTATATAAATACACGTGGGTTAATGATCTTCTAAATTTTTGATAGTTCTATTATGGTTATCCTCAAGTCTAACTTCCAAAAATTGTATGGCATTTGGAAACAAGAAATGATGAATATTCCATGGTTTACTGGTAGTATTTTTTTATGGGCCTTAACAATGTTTTCCAAAAATTTTATAATGAATTTATGTTTCCTTACTGTGATTTTATTACTTTAAAGGGAAAAGTTTATAAGTTCTCACATCTATCTGAATGTGTCTTTTACAATGTAATTTGATTCATCTTTTCTAATGATGGCCAATTTTCATTGATGATGACCACTATGAATATGATCATTTCTATGAATCATTTGGATGGTAACATAAACATGATGTACACCCACCTCTACCTCTCTGCGATAGGGAATGAAAGTATTTCCTTTCACCAGTTAGAGACACCCTTAGAGGTTTGATGCTGATATGGGGGATACCTACCTTTTTTTGGCTTGTATGAACATACATTAGTCCATGGACTTAGTTCCACTAGTTAAAAATGGGTTGTTTTCATGGTTAAATTATCACTACATTGAGGTATTCATGAATTATTTCAGTTACCACACAGTATAGAAATACCCTTTTACCCACAATTTATGACCATAGGTATAAGAACATGAATAGTGTGTATATGATATATCACTAGTTCTGTGAACCATAGTCAGTTAGTGTATCAGAATAGGGCGATGATAAAAACTCTTATGATCCATTTGTATAACTTCATTTGGATTTCCATAAACAAATATTTCTACTAAACTATTTCTATAATAATATACGAATGTTTTACATAATTGTTGGAATATGTTAGTTTATAGAACTTCACCCCAAACCTACTTTTAACCACCTTATAGTCTATAGAGTAACATATAAAAAAAATAAAAAAATCACTATTCACATTCAAAAAATAAAAATTATTACATATTTTTAATATAATAGATTTTAATTTAAAATAATTCTAAAACACTTATATAATAAATTTCATCCATAATACACCATCCATATTTTTGGAAGTTCCGAGATTTTCATGTGAGAAGTTGAGTGGATCAACAACTCCCTCCAAATAATTGTTATCTTGATAACCACTACCATAATGGCCACCATTATCTTCACCCTCATCACAAAATCCACACATTCATCATCATATTTAAAATTATCACCATCATCACCACTAAGAAACTGATCTCCCTGATTGCCACTTAGATTTTCGTCACTATCAATTGATGCATCACGTAAGGATTTCATTGATTATATGATATTAAAAATAGAAAAAAATATATATGATGAATGTGATGGACTTAAATATATCATAGGTTTAGTGGACTACTTGGTAACCTTTTTACTTCATCCATACTCCTACATAGAAATTTTTAACCCTCTTCTACTTCTACATGATCCTTTTAAAATTTGGTTCAATAAAAGTTTCTTGGTTTTCGTGATGTCATCCAATACCAAGATGGTATGACACTCTTCCCATGTCAATAGAAAACTATCTAATGATTCTCATAACCAAATATTTATCTCTAAGGATTTGTTAGCTAGAATTGTTCATATTATTTTCATTAATGATCTCTAAATCAAACGATTGAATATATAATTGAGTTATTTTGTTTTTAAATACATATTCAAATGTTTTTATTAGTAGCATAAAACTCAAAATCATTTCTTAAACCTCATTGTTCATAGCACTCCGATCTTTTTTTATCCTATAGTGAAATAAATTTTCACAACATGCATGTCCATTAATGTTCAAAACCAACTAATAAAA
The DNA here is from genome assembly GCA_963277665.1 of Viscum album. Classification (NCBI taxonomy): domain Eukaryota; kingdom Viridiplantae; phylum Streptophyta; class Magnoliopsida; order Santalales; family Viscaceae; genus Viscum; species Viscum album. Next base: position 768,433,605 of record OY728137.1, read on the forward strand.
ATGAAATTAAACACAAAAATACTAAATCCAAAAAAATTTACTATATAACAATGAAATCATATTATAACCAATCCATAGCTAAACACAATTGAAAAAATTGATGTAAATTTCATTGAAATTATTTCTATCATTTACAATTGAGGGAAATAATAATAAATCAAATGGAAATGAAAATCCTTGTATTAGGACATGATGAATGAATTTAATTCAAATATTTTAATCCATTTTTATTTCATTTTAATTGGGCCATATAGGTTAGGTTGGGTTTAGATGTAGTATGAAAATTTTAAGCCAAACCTTCACATTTTGAAATACTAATTATTTTTATTGGTTTATTTCGAATTTTTTTAGTTTAGTTTATTTTGATTTAATATTGATATTTTAGATTGATATGGTTCAGTTTATGTCAGTTTCAATATGGTTTATCTAGAATGGTAATTTTTATATCTATTTTGTGTTTTTTAATTCATATCTTATTTTTAATGATTGATTAAATTAAATTTCATTTAGTTCATTTCATTTTTATCATTTTGGTTTGGATAAATTTATTTTCGTTTGGTGTAGTTCAATATAGTATATTTTTTATAGTTTTTATACATGTTGTTATAGTTTTTCTATGTTCAAGATTAGGTTTCCTTAGTTTGGTTATATTTTAATTTATTTATGTCTAGTTGATTTAGTTTTGTTATCTTATGTTCATTTCCTTTTTGGTTAATTTGGATTTTCTTATCAGGTTTCATTTTTATGGTACATATAGTTATGTTAATTTATTTTTTTCTATATATTCCAAGAAGTTTAGTTATAGTTTCTAGTTCACTGGTTTATAAGTTTGTATTAGATGAATCTATTTATATATTTATATGTGAAAATTAATTAACAACTTGAGAATTTTAATTTGGAGTTCATCTTACTTTTTAAATGTAAATAGTTTATATGTTTACCTAATAATATGGTTTACATTTTTAACTAATTATATGAAAATATTTCATGACTCTATTTTCATGATTATAGGTTATTATTATGTCATGAAATTTAAATACATAAATTTATACAATAAATTATTATATAAAACATGTTATAATATTTATCTATTTAAATGTTTATATATTTTACATTTTAATATGTAAACAACATTAATATGTAAATAATTATTTCATTAATAAATATTTAAATTAATATCTTGAATCCCTATTGGATCTTTACTTCAATTAATAAATGAAATGATTCATGTATTTCTAGTGTTGTGAATGTTTTTCCCATAATTTTTGCCTATTTTTATTTTTTCGATGATAGATATCTTAAGCCATGTTTGTAATAAATTTTTTTTCATCATGATTTTTTTGAATATAAATTTTAATTCAATAAAAACTTGTTTTATTTTGTCTTTTCTTAATATATCATGAATTTTCATTATTAATTAAATATAACTCGTAATCAATGAACTCCAATAGTTATTCACTTCATAATGAATCATAAAATTATATTGGAACCACAAAAGATAAAAAATTATTTATTATAATATTTTTCATTACTTAGTAATATATAATATCTTTGTCATAAACTAAGACATAAAATACATAAAATTGGATTTTATCCCTTGATTCAATATTTACATTTTTGTTTTATTTACGAAAATTTCATAATCTTCTTGTGATTAAATTTAAAAATAATTCACATAATGTATATGTAGAGTTTCATCAATTTCAGAACAATTGACTACGTAATAATAAATTATTTACTTCTTTAGTATCCCACTAGAATAATTTAAATGGTTACCATCAATCATATTAATTTATATTTTTTTAACTATATGTAGTTTTTAGACAAAAAATTAAACTATATTAAATTTACATGTAAACATAAAAAATATAATGTTTATTTTGACATTAATTCATTCCTTTTAGATTGATTTACTTTAGATAGGTTTATTTTCATTTAATTTATCTCATTTTAATTATATTTCATTCCATTATGTATGAAAGTTTAGTTAATTTTTATTCAATTAAAACAATGTTATGAATAATGAATTTGATTAGTTTTATCTTTTTTTTATCAAATTCTAGTATTTTTAGTCATTTTATGTGTAATTATATCACACCACATTAGTTAAGATTTTTTGGGGATGGATGACAAAAAATTTGATTTTTGATAGGAGAGTTCTTCATTGGTACATTAGGATTATGTATGTTTTATTTGGTTTTCTTATTCATAGTTTATACACCAATTAAATTTACTTTTTTTTCTCTTGTCCATTCATTTCATATGTTTTATATTTTATTTGGTTTAGTTCATTTTTGTTGGTACGTAATTAAAATCAATTGTATATGAAAACTACTTATTCTCTATCATGATCTTTGATAGCGGATCACCCCAAAGGTAGACACAATTTTTAGCACCAATATTTTTTTATTTCTTTATGATGATTCCTAAAATATAAAAAAATATATAATAAAAAATTGTTTAAAAAAATAAAATTTATTTTCCTTAAACTAACATTAATTTCAACAATAACATACAATCATCAATTATAAAACAATAAATAATTTAATTGTACTGTGTGACTATAAAATCAATGAGTCTTAGAATACCCTCTAAACCTGTGCCAACACTAGACAACCATCCATTACATAAATAATCCTTATATTCTCAAAATATGTCACCTTATTCAATAATTCATGAAACCCTCACAACTTCACCCATGTAAAAATTATAGTTAACATGCTACCAAAATATTAATTCATATAAACAAAATAATAAAATAATATTACCACAATTTATTTTATTACCAATATTAAGTAAAATGAATTAAACTTGGTTTCATATTCAATTTTCCCCAAGATACTATATTATTTGGAATGATATCACCTGTAACATGCTTCTCCTCATACATAATCTTGGGAGGAGGTGAAAGTGATACTGACCTCAGGTGACATACCCAATACACCAAAGGTGTGAAATTAATTCCAAAAGCATATTAAAATATTGGGAGGTGATTTTCATAATGGAAAAAACCACATGCTAAAGTAAAGGTATGAGGACAAACCAACGACATGATGTGAGATAAATTAACAATAAAATTCAAAAAACCACCCATAAAAAATCAAATTAGAGTAATCGAAAAAATAAATAAAAAACTACTAGGGGATAACTCTAAAACATGAAGAATCTAGTTCCTAGGTGGGATCGCAATATATCAATATGTAGATACTCCATATATTCATATCTACTAAACATAATCACAAAATAAATTAATTCAATTCTGGAAGTATGTAACCTTCCCCATCCAAGTATCTTGGTAGAAGGAATATGAAAAGGAAATAAAGATTCCATGCAGATGGAAAGAGTAACACTTAGTAGATAATCTCAAAATAATTCACAACACATTCCACTAGGACTAGAACATGTTAGTACATTTCATTTAAAATTGGAAAAAATAATATAAAGAATTATTGTCAAAATCATAAACAAGTTAAATGAGAAAAATTATACAAATAGTCTTGCAATATTTCTTATTACCTATCATAATCTTTCTAATATTAAAACACACACATATATCAATCCACACACCCATGATTGGTGTGACACTTTTATGGTTGTAATTCATGACCATACTCCATCCCACATTAATTATGGTACTTCAAGACCATAATTCATACCATTTTTATAGGAAAAGATGCCAAGAAAAATGTACCAACCTTATAAATAAAAAATTTATTTAAACAAAAATTGTGACACATCAAAAAACTAATGTAACAACCTTTTATTCAACAACGTGTATGACATGCGACAACAAGAACGTAATGTAATATAACAACTATATAATTTAAAAAATATATACTATTTAAAATATATTCTATATATTTCAATGCATGGAACACTTAGTTAGCTTTAAATTCATTCTCCACTAGGTTATCATACCTAATGTGCAAAAAAAACCTTCCTCTATAGCTTTCATTACATGCAAAAGCAACCTTCTTCCTGGCTTGTGCTATAAGCAATACCGAGTTTTACCGAGAGGCAATCTATAATTAAAACATTATTATTTAATATAATAAGATCGAAACTAGCCTTTATGAATAGTACTAACTAACTTATTAAAATATATGATTTAGAAAACTAAATAATTGGTTAAAAATAAATTACAAATGAATATAATAACCAATAGAGAATGAAAAGGTTATTTTTTTATAAAACTATTTTATGCTCACAAATATGTTTTACGGTAATAATTTTAATTAATTAAAATTAGTGATTTATATTAATGTAATAAATATTTTACATATTAAATAAAATATTTTTGATATTCATTGAATAGATTTTGTAAGCATAATATTCGATCAAACCAAACATTTCACTTAAAAACATATATTTAGGCTTTTTCAACCGCCTTATAATAGGGAACCTATTTTAAATGTTAAATTTTAAACATTTAGGAATTCAGTTTGATAAAATAATAATAATTTTTTATTCATAATGTAAAAATTATATCCGGATGAATTATTTGGATTTTTTATGAAACATCAATTTTTAGGGAATATTGAAGAATACTGTGTTTTAGTTAAAAAATGCCTTTTCATTTCAATAATTATTAATGATAAATTATACTATAATTTTTTTAAAGTCATATTGGATAAATTATAAATAAATTAAGATAATTTAGGTAATTATAATTAATATAACTTTTAAATTTAATATAAAAACATAACAATCTTTTGAATATTTCTCTATTAAAACTAGTTAATCTATTTGTCTAATAGATTAACATTAATCTTAATTTTTCATATTATATTATTTGAATTTTTTAAATATAAAATTATCCATTTTAATAAAGATAATATTTCTTGTCTAATATTATCAAATTTATTTTTTGAAAAAAATGATTAGTGAAAGTGAATAAAATTAATCACAATGATTAAGGTGTAATTAGGCTTTAAAATGGACTAAACCCCTATATTTTGGGGCCCAAACAACCTATCCAATTTTGAAAACACCCATTCGATGTCCATAATTAGTTAATGAACCATAATTTCACGAGTATGGGTGGTTTGGTATGACTTTTATTATGTAGTAACATGAGAACACCTAATTTATTTTCAAAAATACCAAGTGAGTCCTTTTCCTTCCCAATAAAAGGCCACCACCTCTACCCATTCCTCAAACCTCTAAAAACTCTTAATTTAGGACAATATCTACCCAAGTAGTCTCCCATAATTCATATCCATGACCTAGATTCATCCATTTGGTATGAAATCATCCCAACAATGCCTTTCGGTTCAAACCAAAAGATGTTACCTGATTAAAAGGTAACGTCTTTTTCTCCATCTCTCTAGTTTCAATTTCATTCTCCAATCCCTAAATTCAATTTATTCATCACTTGTATAACAAAATAAGTATCCTAATTATTCTAGTATGTTTTTATTCTGAGATTTTAACAAAAAATTACATACACTACCATCTAACAGGTAACGAACAATTTGTTTCTGTGGACGGTGAACTACTGCCTCACGAAACGATGATTGTTCATTCTTCCATTATCAACTCTCATGGTGGAAATTATGATGTACAATATATTTATATATATAATTAATGATATTAATTGTGTATTAATACCTAATTAATCATTTTATTACACCTACCTTTAATACTATACATTTTATGTTAATATGATAACATCCTTTGAGGAAGTGTGGACTACCACCCCCTCAAAGCATTGTGATTTGTTCACACTAAACATGAAATGTATAAAGGATGGTTTCAATTAAAAATATGATACATACAAACCATATATATTATATTATTTAAATAATTACCTTTCTGGATATTGATATATATATATATATATATTTCATTTTCATTATTTCCACTTCACACACTTTGAAAGAAAGAACATTGATTGTGGACGTGTGGACTACCAACTCCTCGACATAATGTGATTAATTTTAAAACCCATATATATATAAGTATATATGATTAAATAATATTATATTGATTATATAATGATCATTCAAGATATATTTTAGTTACTGAACTTATTTTCTCAATGATCATTTAAAAATGGAAATGTTACTCATGCGTATGTACGGTCTACCGTCTCCATGATTGTAACATATTATCATAACCATATTTAATGATTTATTTTAAAAGTATAATTGATGTAAAAATATGATCATTATTTCATGTTTATAATTCTGGAGATGTTATATAATGAACACTCTGACTATAATTGACCAACAATAGTTGTTTTGGCACATAAACCGAATTTGGTAAAAATACCTGATGTAAACTTAATTATTTAAGTAGTTGTAAAAAACATGGTAATAAGTGAAATAAAAGTGATTATAAACACGAAAAGGGTTCTTAATTAAGTATAAAATTAACATATGTTTATTATACATGATGTTAAAGGATGTCCACCCGAAATGAAACACAAGGTAAGAGATTCTGGTAAAATTTTCATTAAGTGAGGCATACTTAATTGTTATACAAATAATTTCTTATATATAAAGAAATATTTCCAAATTTATAGATAATATCATGAATTATATAATATTCATGGTGTTTAAATTTTTATTTAAGGATTATTACCTTTGGGTTTTCCAATCCATTTGTTACTACATTAGTAAGGATTTCCATCTCACTTCCTACATCCGTGACAAAAATGTCATATCCACCACTTAATTATTTTGTGTGGTTTACCTCATAGACATTTTGATATATTATATAATGAATTCCTTTTCATTCTTGGTATTTAATACATTAATTTTATTTTATTCTTTCATGAGGTTTATGATTTAATTTTTTTTTCAAAGTGGCATGGGACATATTGTAATGATTAAAGATTATTTTCCTCATGACTAATCCTAATGATATTTCAATGGAATTTCCATTTGAGGAAATTATATATCCATTTTCCAACAAATTCATTCATTATTCTCTAGTTATTCATGACCATTCCAAGTGTTATTACCATTTTTCCACTCTTTGGTACTAAGTTTTTTTTAGAAAATGTTTTTCAGAAAACCCTACTTTATATCCATCGTTAGTTGGGGAACCTATTGTATTCTAAAAACCATGTTTTATTAAAAGGATTTCAAATATGTTTTTAAATTGATTTGGAAAATAAATATTTACCCATTTTTTCTTTTGCCAATGTTTCAAAGGAATCTTCTTCTCACTTTCCTAATGAGGCATTTTCTAACCTTTTTCCGTACAAAAGGAATATTCTTTTTCCCCGTAAAACATGTAAGGATTCATCTATTGTTATTTCATTAAAGCATTATTTTAAAGTTTAAAAGTTTTATTTATAAAAAATATATTTTCAAAAGGTTTTTCAAAAGACAAGGATAATTTCCTCAAGAATATTTTTAAAAGTTAATATTTTATTTGGTCAATGACAACAACCCACTATTTTAGTCCACTTTTTGTTGTTGTATTGATAATATCCTTTTTCTTCATATGGATGGTTTATTATTTATTTGGACATGGATAATATTCATAATCACTTCCCCGATTTCTTTTATAGTCACCGAAAATATTACTTTTCCTATGATCATTGAACTTTTAATTTTCCCTTATTATGCATTTAATGTTTCAGGGATATTACTATTTACGAAACCGTATACCATTTTACATACGATGCCTATATTAAGAGTTATTAGATTAATTAAGTAATTATTGATAGATCCGTATTTATCATCCAATAAGTTTATTTGATAAGGTATATTAGTTATTTTTATTATTCAATATGAGGAATACTTTGGACTGTAAATGATTATTTGAGCCCAGACTATATATAGCACCTCAATGCATCAACAGGTTCTCATGAGACTAATAATTGTGAAAATAGGGTTTTAAACTTATTTTTAAACCATCTTGTTAATGGTCTTGACAATAATAGGTTTTCATGTTCATGAGACATGATATCCATAAATAATGAAATTTACCTCATTGTAGTTTTAGTTATTATTCATCCATGAGATTTTACGTTGACATATCTATGGATACATTTCATTTCAGTTCATTGATTAATGACATGTATTTTTGTTTCATACCTTCCCATATTTATTTTTACTTATCTAATTATTTGAATAGAATGTGTTTCCAGTTATTACTATGCCATATTTATAACGTTTTTATATCTAGTATATTGATTACATGTCATGTGTGTTCAGTTATTTACATTTCCATGCTTAATATTCTCATTGATTCATCATTTATTCCTCTATATTTTTCGTTTACTGATCATTTGAGCTCACCCTTATTATGTTTCATTCCCCAATAATCCATTATGTGTACTATGAAAGAAATGTAGGAATATTCTAGATGGATTAGAGTAATCCTTGAAGATTTTAACATAGAATCATAAAAAAAACGTTGTATCTAGTGTATCCATTTGTAATAAAATTCTTATTTAGGTATCATGTTTACCAATACTATTAATACAATCGGTCCTTCGGGGCTTAACTCCATTTAATAATTCCCTGTTAATTGATAGCAGACACCCGATTTATGCTATTTGGTGTTGGGTTGCAACATATATTACTTATTTTGGGACCATCCCTTTTGAAATCACATCAAAATAGGGATTTTACATTTAAAATTTTCCAAGGGATATCTAAGAGAATCAGAATTAATATTTAGGAAAACTAAATATAAAATGTTCTAGAATAGTGGAGTGAGAGAGAATCCACCTACCTCAAGCTAATTGGAATTAAATATCAATGTAGATTCCATATATCATACCTCTTTCTTCCATTTATATATCTAACCACATTAATATATCATCAATAAAAATCCAATCCCATTTATCATGTTATTACACACTGATATATGGTTCTGTTAAAGTAAACATGAAGAGATCTAATATAATGGGAATGAATGAGATCCAAACCTTTCATTTCCAAAATTTAATCCCTAAAGACTCATTTAAACTAGTGTTTGAAGATCAATGAATGGTAGAAATTGGAAAAATATTCCCTTGAATTCGAGAGGGTGAAACATGAAAACAAATTATAAATTAAAAATAGTTTCAAGATTAAAACTATTTGGCCTTAGAATAAATTATAACATGAATTGTGAATTCAAGTCATGAATTCCTAGTGATATCACATATGCTGAAAAAATTATTACATCTTTTTTTTAGAAAGACCCATTCACTTTTTAAAATTGATACGTATAATTTACTTCCTTAATTGATCATCATGGAAAACATTAACAATATAAATGGATTTTATGGCATATTCCTAAGGAAGATTTACATAGTAAAACTTCCATTCATTATGTGAATATTTTCTAAAACATTTCATGTTCCTAGATTCTATGATTTTTCCCCTTAATATATCTGAACAATGCCAATAAATTACCCCAATGACTCTAAAAATAAAACAAATCAAATTAAATAGCAGTTTACCTCGACATGAGGGTGATAAACTAACCCGAATACTGGGATTTACATACTCATGAATCTATATGAAAATATTACACATAAAAATTACAGAAATTTCTCCCGTATAAACATTTCCCTTTTCCATGATACTTATTGAACAAAAAAATCCATAAAAATATAACCATGGATATAGAACCCCCTCAAATGGACTTTTACTATATGTACATAGTACGAAATGGGTCATAGATAAAATATGAATCTTGGTCAAGACTTGCATGGTCCTAAATGATCCACTGACTGGGATCCCATTGATACTTCTTCATTTGATAAAACAAGAATCCATTTTGGGATATACTGAATCCCATTGGTATAGTTAAGCAATATGCAATAGTTCCAATAAATTCAATAACCTTAAATGATACCACATACCATGGTGTTAAATTTCCTTGTGTGTCTAATAGTCTATTTCCATGTTTTAGAGAAAATAACAAGAATAAATGGTTAATCCGAACAAAAATTAGTGGTCTTTGATGATTGTCATTATATAATTTCTATCTTCTTTAAGATGTAGAAATCCATTTATAGATCATCAGTATTTTCCTTATTATCTCATATATAAAAATGATCCAATAAATGGTGTTTCTATTATTTATATCTGACATAGTATAGAAAGACATGGATGACCATAAAAATACATATTTGAGGCCAAATTTATTATTCTTAAGAAGCTATTATTATAGAACTCTACAAATGACATATGGTCTTGCCATGAGTCGCTAATGTCGATGAAACCCAAACTAAACATATATTCCAATGTATGAATTACGTGTTCTGATTTGGATTCTTTCCATGGATGATCTATCATGCTCATAGTTAGTTGGATCCAAATGGTATATTGTAATGACTACTAGAATCAACAAGTGAAATGGGGTTCTCTGTCAACCCAAGTAAAAGCATGGACCCACCATAACATGACCACTTCTTGGATATAAAATTTTTCCAAATCCTCTAAGACGTTAAATTCTCTAATATGGATGAAGTGTAAAAACCTGGTGATTCGATCAACTATCATCCAAGTAGCATCCATATTTCAAAAAGATCATTGTAGGACTATGATAAATTACCTTTTAATATATTACCACAACCATATAGGTATAAGAATAGATTTTAACATACCATATGATTGTTGATTCTGATCATTTACCTATTATTTAGCTATGAATTTCTTCACAAAATCTGTAATCATCTGTTTCATACGAAACCAAAAAAAATTATTTCATCACTTCTATATTATCTGAATAGCTGGAAAAATAGACCATTTTAAATGGTAATATAATAAAATCATATATTCATGGAATGACCTATGATAAGAAACTTGATTATTTAAATGTAACAACGTATATTAATCCTTTGTCCAGCCATTAAATGTCTCCCCATAACTTAGGTTTTTTAAATGGTCCTACAATCATGACCTTCAATCTGGGATACTTTTACCCCATCCATCATGTTAAAAATTTGTTTAAATTCATAGAAAATTGCATGGTCATCCTATGGTGTACAATATAGATTCATTGGATAAATCATACACATTATGAACTATTAGTTTGGAGCTTCTCTAAGAACATCACAATATGACTTCTGACTAAACACATATCCCATAGAATTCCCTTTACTGTGTGTGTATACAAATTCAAAGTCAAACCTCATGAGGTTCTCATGCATATTAATTACCTCAAGTTAATGTCTTGATGAGAAAATAAATATTTCATAAAATTATATTCAGGGAAATTTGTGAAAATTTCTTCAAATATATAAATATGTTTAAGCAATGAAAAAATATAGTCAATTCCTGGTCATATATAGGATGGTTATCCTCATGAATTCACCACCACATTGATCCATAGTAAAAAATAGAGTCTCCCTACATTAGAACACATAAAAGAATATATCAAGAGAGACCACAATTTACAACATAATCCTGACATGATTCTAGAAATTTTAAGATGGGTACTGACTTGAGATGAGATTTAATATCAAAATAGAATTTGACAAAAGCATTAGTCCATGTGAATGTTTCACAATTTATTTTCAGAGTAGTCAAGGGAGATGAAATCCTATAAATCAATAAAATTAAGAGAAGATAATATCATGAAAATCCATGAAAATTGTTTATCTCACAAACATTATTTTGTTTCATCCAATTAATAACTACAATGGTATTTCACAGGTAAACAAATATCCGTTATTTAGAAATAATATTCCCAAGGGAACAAACTTATTGAATCCATAATTCAAAATTAGTAAACATAGCATAAAACTGATGGTCTAGCAATATAATCTATACAATTTTCATGTTCTACTCATATTCATTCATGATTTGAGTGTAAACCAAAGTATCATTAAAAAATACCATAACAAAGTAATCAAGGTACATGTGTAATATAGAGTTTATCAATTATCTAATGATAGTTTGTGAATTCATCAGAAATATGGGAATGATGATATATGGATAATGTATATAGTGACTATAAAATGTTTTATTAAGTATATATTATTCTCATACTATTAGATGATGTTACCATGACTATAGATAAATCTTAGAGAACCCTTGGCCCCATTAAATTGATCAAATAGAAAATTTATTTTATGATGTGGATAATAATTTTTTTATCACAATATGACTCAACGTACGATAATAAAAAAATGTTTAGAGACCTATCTTTCTTCATTATGAAACAAACTGGTGCATCCTATGGTGATTTACTAGGTTTGAGAAAACCGTTATATTACAAATACTTATGTTTGTTATTTTACTCTCAAAAATATTTGATATCTATTCTATAAAATTGTATCAAAATTGGATTTGTTCCTAGGATTTGATCGATATAAAATATGATTTTCCATTCTTGTAGTAACCTAGAGAAATCATTCAAAAATTGATCTGGGTACCAATCAACTATAGAAAGAAGAGTCCAATTAATAATTATTTATTAGTTTCCATGTTCTTCCCCACTAACATTCTAGATATTGTTCCATATTCTATCACTTAAGGTCCTGATCTGTTAGAATTTATATATAAACCCCCCTTTAATATATGAAGATATCCATATGGATATGTGCATGTCACATTATTATCATAACATTTTATATTTTATTTGAGTCATAAATTCCAATCCATAAAATATCAATCAAACAACATCCATATCTAGGACTATAATCTTCAAGATAAACTAGAATTCATCAATGCTAATCAAACATTTTGGGAATCAAAATAATGTTTACTCATGATGTTCAATAGGTCTATATATGATCATGATATGAGGCATCATTTCGATATGTAGTCACAATTTTTTAACCATTGAATAATCAAGGAATGAATATGATTTTACAATATCCAAATAAACATCCAAAAGATTCATGTTCAGAAGAATGGTACCTTAAACCATTTAAGTGACTTATAACTCTCTCAGCATTGCTTCCCCTACTCTATATGGCTATCAAGCAGCTACTATAAGATATTTATTTATTCCCTGATGAGGTATCAAATAGAATACCAAAGAGTTCATAGGGGTGTCTAAGCTCACCTGTGTGTATTGACAAAAACTAGTTCAGTTGGACTATTCCATCTAAGTGTATGAGACATAAGGATGTGGCAATCATGGTCAACCTACTGATTTAAAAAATTTATGAATTTTTTCAGAAACTTCTTTCCTCATAGTAGTTTAAGCAATTTAGTGTTTCAGTGCATTTATTTTCTAGGTCACATAAGTGAACCTCATTAGACACGACCTTATTTTCTATCAAATATTGTAGGGAATTTAACAAAATTTTTATGTTAATTTGTAAGGTTCTCTACCTTACTAAGACTAGATATCTCTATCAATATTATCTCTAGAACTCATTTTTTCACTAGTTCCCATAGAAAAAAACATTCTTTCCCAAGAATTATTACCAAAAGATCTGTTTTTCCACAATTTACATATTAACCATATATATATAATCTATAATACATAGTAAAAGTATCTTGGATCAAATTTCTAGTCACATTCCAAAATCAATGATGTGTTCCATTAAGTATGCACTAGAAGTTACTTCTGGAGCGTAACTAAATATGTTCATGATCTTAGATTCACACTCTCTCACAAATAAATTTTCTTAGTTAATACTGAAGTAGTATGTTTTTCTTTTTATTTTTAATGATTAGGGAAAGAATTGTTTATTGAAAAATTCCTCAAAGTCCTACAACATATTTAAATTGTATTATTTATTAATGATAAATGTATCCCACTATTATCATGAATGATACCACAACATATATATCACTATCATCACCTTCTTATCCACCAGTATACCAAGGAAATAAAAGATTCTATTTATTTTTTTGATCGACTATTTCTATTATTAGTTTTTAGAACCCCCTTGTAAACACATTTCAACTTTTCATTTTAACCTATACAAAATGAACCTCTTTAATTGACTCATTGTTTCAAATACCTCATTCAATGTTTTAAAAATAATTAAAAATACATTTTACATATTATTGGTACACCTTTTTCTTAGGTGAAACCACATTTTTTGCAGATTATTCCAATTAGTTTCTATTGTGTCTACTATGCTTCATTTTATTTTACAAATCACCCATTAATCATCACTCTCTATTTTATTTTATCTTAAAAATTACAAATCACCATAAGAAAGCATCAAAAAAGTTACCCTATATCTAAATTTACCATTTAAATGATTATATTTATTTTTCAAAAAACATTAAATAGAAAATGAAAAATTATGTTCTTGTGCAATGGATCAGTACTAATTCATGATATAATATACTCATCCAGTATAACCATAATGTTGAGATATCAATTTACCTATAATTATATTAAATTGTTTTCACAAAAAACCATTTTAACCTGATGTTCATTATAAAGGGGTTAGATATATCTTTTTATGGTATACATTTCATGTTCTAACATTCCAATCTCTTTACCACCACCCAACTCAAGGAATAAAAAAGACTCATAGAATTTGTAACATCACACCCCTCACCCATTTTCTTAGGAAGATGAATAGGTTCCATTTACCTTAGGTTACATCTATAAGTCATTAATTGAAAGAAATAAATTTCATTGGAATAATTAAACATCAGGTAAAGAGGTTCCATAAAGAGCAAAAAGCTATCCAAAGTAAATGTATGAAAAAAAACCAACCAAAAGGTAAATGATAAAAAAAATACACAAGTAAATAAAATACAAATAAGTGTTAAATGATATTTAAAGGGGCAATAAAAAATTTTCTAGAGGAAGACTCTTGGAGATGAGGAATTATCACCATTATGCACCATGGAAAACCCACACATAGAAATTCAATAGATCTAGCTCCACTAATCATAATCACAATGTCAAATAATACTACTAGGGATGTATAAAATCTTCCCCTTTACAGTATATTAGAAGCTGACATATGTAAATGATCCATAGAGAACAATAAGGGGTGAGAATTAAACTCTATAGATAATCCCCAATGACTTCCCGAAACAAACTACTTAGACTAGGAAAAGTCAGTACATTTTATTGAAAATGTGATAGAATCATATAAATTGTTTATATAAAAATCATAAACAAGTTCCATGGTATAAATTAAAAAAATGATTTAAGACCATTTATTATTGCTTTTCAAAATAATTCCAACATTCAGACTCGGATATAGATATAACACTCCACACACTCAATTTTGGTGTCAGACATTAATTATGGTAATTCATGACTATACTCTGTCCAACTTTGACATTGGTATTTCTCGACCATAATCCATCCCATTTTTACAATAACCCAAACCAATACAATAATACATAGCTCATAATTAAAGAATTTATTTATAAATAAATTACATATTTCCAAACCACTACATTTGAATTTATACCAAATAGGGATTTACCATATAAATTTTATGAAGAGATTTCCAATACAAACACGATAACAATTTTGGAAAACTCAAGGCAAAAACTTCCAAAACTATAAACGTAATGATAACCCACATTACACAATTTAATTACAACAAAAGAGAAAATAAAACTCTATTAATCATATCAGTTCCTATCATTATTCTATCAAACCCAATAAGATATCATAATTACAAATCCAAAACTATATATTTGTTTTTTGAAGATAGATTTTTGGTCTCATTTATTCCAACCTCAAGAGGTAAAATAGAAGAAGAAAGGATGATATAATAAGTATTAATTTCTATAATTTAATTCCCAAAGATTAAATGAAATTGGATTTCAGATTTCAATGATCATTGTAAATTTTTTAGTGGATCCTTGGATGTTGAGAGAGAGAAGCTGGAAACTGAATCAGAATTAAAAGAAATTAATCGATTACAACTGGTAGGGTGCATAATAATTTATCTGGTGAATTTATAATTTATTTTATGTATTCCTGATGAGGTAACTTATTATAAAAAACATATCTCTTTGATTTTATCATATATAAAAACCAATTCTTCTCATGAAATTTTTTCATGTCGTTTATAGCCTTAGATATACTCCTAGTGAAACCTTTTCACTATGAATTAATTTTATATAATATTATTATATTTGATTAACATCATGAAAACACAATTCTTGATGTGAATATTTCCTTCACTATTTCCAACAAAAATAATCCATTATTTTCTTATGACACCCTGGAATTATAAAATTAGGACATTGTATTAAATAGTATGTATGAAACACAACACCTAGAGCATAATAGAATATAATATCCTTAGAAAATATAGTGTATAAACTATTTTAAATATATTAAATCTATTTTATGTATTTAAATTCACACATGAGGTTTCTTCGATGGCTTGCGTAACACACAAGATTGAATTTTACCTAATGATATTAATTTAATTATTTAAAATTATAATAATCTCACAGCCATTGAATCTATAGTTATAAATTGGATTAACTAAAAAAATGAAAATAAATGGTTAAATTCATTGGTTATTAATTAATTAAAAATTAATTTAGATACCCAATGAATATAAAGTGAATGTTTTTATAAAAAGAATATTTTTATGATCCAAAGGTTCTTTTTTTGTAATAAATTATTATAATAACTATTAGTTGATGAAATTAATGAAATAAATTTATATATTTTTTATATTTTATATATTATATAATAATTGTTTATATTTTTCCCAATATACTTCACATGAATATGATAGGAACATTCCCAATTTTATGGATAAAAAGTTATATTTTTCAAAAGGCAATTTTACTACCTTTTAATGGAGAAATTATTTTAAATAAAAAATTTAACATGATTATAAAACATATTTTTCATATAAAACATCATTTTTTATATAGTAATGTCAAAATTATCATATAGAGAGCTTTTGGTATTTTTTTTGAAATTCTTCGTTTTTGATGAATAGGGAAAAATAATAAATTTTAATTGAAAACCACTTTTTTATTTAACGTATTTATAGGTTTAGATTTTATTATTTAATTATTATAATTTCTAAATAGGTAAAATTAAAATATATAAATTAAATTTAGATCATTAGAATCAGTTTCATACTGACATGGTATATAAAAACATTTGTAACATTTGATCATTTTTAGTTTAAAACCCTCCTTTCTCATCTCATTAAAGGGATTATATTTAAATTCATTTCAAACAATTATGTGATTTTAATTTGAAAAAATGGATTCCATATATTGAATAATAATAAATTTTAATTTATATTTAGGTAAAATTTGTTTTGATCAACAAATATTAGTGAAAATAATTAAAATTAATTATAACGATTAAGAAGAAATTAGTTTAATAAGGGACTAAACCTTAATCATTAGGGATAAAATGACATATAAACATGTCCAAAACCCACTCTATGGATATATTTAGACCATATACTACATTTAATAAATTTATTTCATTATTTGAACTAAGATGTAAGGGAGACCTCTCAATAGTGTTTAGCTTTTTTATCCAAAAAATTTCACCACACCTCTACTATAAAAGGGTTCTCGACACCCACACTTATTCACACCAATAGGGAAATATAGATCTTCCAAAAACATCCAAAATATACCCCAACACCACTCCCCTCATCCTATATGATTTACTCTAGGATGAAATAAATCCAAGTTGTTCTTTTTTCATAAACCAAAAGGAGTTATCCATAGAAGATGTAATGTTCTTCAACAAGCACTTTTATTTAATTTCATTCTACAATCCTTTAATTATTTATATATCATTAATATATAATAACCATAGTAAAATATATAAAGTGAAATTTTTTATGATTAGGGTATGATGTACATTCCTTGGAACTTCAATGAAATGAGATACTCAATCATCGTTTGTGTTTTCGACAGACTACAGATGCATGAATTGATGCCAGTCTTTCTTCCATTATCATCATTCAATGTTTGTAATAATGATGTTTTATAGAATATATTTGATATATATGAAATTCATTATGTATTTATTCTTCTATAGTTTCTATATAACACCTACCTTTATAATTTCTATTTTTTTGGCAATACGAGGACTTCGTTTGAGGACGTGTGGACTACCACCTCCTTAATGTAACCGGATTCATTCATGCATAACAAGGACTGTATTAAGTATGGTTTTAATTTAAATATGTGGTTAATTTGATAATAATATGATAATTTACCCATAATATACATATATATTATTTACTTTTCTTCCTTTTAATATGATAAGAAAATTGAAGAATCATTCATGTGTTTGTTTGTCCTACCCTCTTATTGAAAGGTGTATTTCATTTTCAATCTCTATAAATTATTGATTACTCTAAATAAATATATAATGAATATATATATAATTTAAATTACTTTTTACATTATTTAAGTGATTAAATCATGATATATATAATTGGAACAAAAATATTATGTCCAAAAATACTCTAAATACTAGGCAATTTATACTCGAATAGAGAAAATAATGAAGGATTATTAACTAATGGGTAATAATATATTATAGGAAGATAAAAAATAATATATTAAAAATTATTATGTTTTTTATAATTTAATAATAATATAAAAACAGTATATAAGACGTTAAATGATTTTCACCCAAATTGAGATGCAAGGAAATGAGGTTTCACCTCAATTATTACATCTATGATATAAATGTAAAATTTATAACATAATCCTTTTGTGTGGGGAATATATAGTTCATTTTGATATATTATATCAATAAAACTTTTATATTAATGGTATATGAATTTTTACTTTGAATTACCTCATCCAAGGGGGTTTAAGTTGAATATTACCAACTCGTAATAGTAAACTTGAAATCATAGTTTCTTTTGTGATTGTTATCATTCAATTAAAAAAAATCACTTTATCATAACACCATTTAAATGGAAATTATATTTCTTCATGATAACCATATTATTGTATGATTTATATGATTATTTATAAAAATATATACCAATTTTTACATACAAGTTTTTCCTTGAAATTTATTTCATTTTCTTGAGAAATATTGAAAAATATGTATGCTTTACGCAGAATAAATATTTTATAAGGCAATATATTTTTATGAATTTAATTATATTATATGATATACAAGGAATGATTTGTACATGGATGAAATGGGTTGGTAACCAGTTAATGAAAGCCAGTCAATGCATCAGAAGTCACATGTGACAAATCATTTGGCTAAATTATAAGGGGTTTTACCGATAATGTTTTAAAAATTCACAATGATATATCTTGACAGTAAAGGTATCATGTGACTATGAAACATTTAATCCAATAAATAATCATTTCTTTTATTGATAATTCATTTTGTATTATAACCCATGATATTTTTTATGTGATATTATATGTGGATTCATCTTCATTCTCTACATATTGATTTAATTTCATGTTTTATTAGTTATTTACAGTGTCATTTTTATTTTTAATTATTAATTCATGATATATTTATCTATAATAATCCCTTATTAAGCATTTGAGTTATCGTTTATTTTATTTCCTTTCCACATTCCATAAAGAAGAAATATTTGAATAAGATTTCAAGGATTTTGTTCATTTCATTTTATTATGTATCATGTTTTATTTTATATTTCTGAATGTAATATAGGTATCATATATATAATATGGTTTTCTAAAACTGCAAAAATGATCAGTCCTTCAGGATGTGATTACTTGTAATCTTACTAATGTAATAAATTAAGGCACTGACTCTTCTTTTTTGGGGTTAGGGTGTTATAGGTGGTACCAAAGAATGTTTATTAGAAACCATGTAAACTATATTTTGGAAAAATTATATTAAGGAACATACCCGTAAGTTATAATTTGAGGATATATATATAATAACATCGCCAAATAAACCATGTATATGATTATAAGAATCTTTATGCATAAATTTTTAAATTTATGTTATGTATCACACTATTTCTATGATTATACATTATGTTTCATAGTGTTACAATCTATTCCAATATATTACATTGTTTATAGATGGAACATGGGTGGATAAATGGGATCTATACTCATGAACAAGGTAGAGGACACCCTTCTGATAAATCTGATATATATTGTATATAACTATGAATGTTGTAGATATATTAGGACAATGTAATCAAGTTAATAAATATAACCTTTCCAAGATGGAGTAACCTATTCCATAATGAGAATATACTATATTGGATCACTCTCTGCTCCAAAGTCCCCATGATTTAGTGGGAGTAATGATCTAATTGTAGATGAGAAATGGATTAAGTATTTGGATTAGATATTTGTGGTGTTGGGATGTGGTTAAAAGGACAAGGTTACACATATAGTGTATTATCTCTGATTTAATGTTGATCAATGGTGGTATTCGATCCAAAATACTATGGAAGGGGAAGAAATAAAAATCATAGAATAGAGAGATTTTAAGAAGATGTTCTTTGATAAATTTTTCCCTTATGGGGAATAAATTAAGATTAAGAAAACGTTCCATAGCATAATTAAAATGAAATAAGAAGGAAATTCATATTACAAAGATACCTTTATAGGGTTATCTAGTTATTCTACAGATTACATATTCCAAAAGCAGTGCAATATAGACCACTTATTTTAAGGTCTTAATCCAAATATCACAATGTCACTGGTCTCTCAAACAGTTTCTTCATATGATTAAATAGTCTTATGTTCCATAAAAATGGAGGATTAATTCTTAGGATCCTATATATTCAATAGAATCCAAAAGAAGAAATGGTATTATGAATAAAATGGAAAATTGAATGTGTAAATGACGAATAAGGGAATGAGGAAATTCCCACCATGTGAGAACATTGGAAAACATCACATTGGAAAATTCATGAAGTGATTGTGAATTTTTATTTGTGTGGAGAAAAGTTTCATCCGGTTAATGAACACAAGCGGATGGAGAAAAAAACTGTTATTCCATATTTCACTTATAGGGAGATATAGAACTATTCAAATTAATGCCCCATGATTCAAGGGAATATACCTTAAAATATGATAGGAGATCACACTTTGGTATATGATATTGATACAACCAAAGAGGAATGATAAATGTGTTTGTATTTGGATTCAAGAATTATGTTATTTTTGAATTTTATCAAAAATGTAATTTTTATGAGAAACATGAAATATATTTTTTATATATATAATGATTTTAATATAGAAATATTTCTTTTATGGATTTTGGAGAACATGTTTAATGGTACTAAATAGAATAAACATAATTTGGTAACAAATTGATCTTCTTATAGGACATATGAATGAACTAAATAAAACATGTAATATGTTCCTAATGTTGTAATAATAATGGTATAATAATGATATTATTGACGTGGATAATGTACATTTTCTATTAATGAACACATTGTAATTGATTTTTACTTTTTTGACAAGGTGGTTATTATAACACCCTGAGATTTTGTGAATTATTTTTTTCAAATTAATTTAAACCTTTTGATATTTTTCATTTCACAAAACACTGAAAATATTATATTTTATATTAAATCAATATGTTTGGAATATGTTATAAGCAACACCATGTTAATCATGCACTACACACAACATATTTTTTAGGTTTCCCTACAGATAACACTGTGGTTAGCATGCGTTACACACAACAATGACTTTCCTTAATGGCTTTCATAACACGCATGACTGAAGTTTACAAAACAATAGTATGTTATTAAAATATTATTATTTAATATAATAAGATATAACCAAATGTTAATGTAGTAGTTATGATTATTATGAACTAATTTTTGAAAATATATGGTTTACAACATTATAATATAAATTCATACGTTTCCAATTAATTAGAAATGAATATGAAAACCGACTAAACATAAAATAAATTATTATTATTATTAAGGTCAAAAAGTTATTTTACAATAACAAATTAAATTCATTATAATTAGTGAGTGATATTAGTGTAATATATATTTTAAATATTCAATTAAATATTCATGATAATTATCAAATAAAATTTTTATATATAAGATACGAACGAACTTAATTGTATTCATAAAACCTGTATTTATTTTATAAAGGTATTTTAACTATCATTTAATGGTGAACCTATTTTAAATAAAACTCATGGAATATTTATAGATTCAATTTTTCAGAATAAATTTTATATTTTGAAGCAAAACATAAAAAATAGGTTAGGATAATTTAGGTATTTTTCTATAAGGTTTCATTTTTAATAAATATTTTAAAATACTGGGGTTTAATTCAAAACTAATTTTTCATATAATTTATTTATATGGATAAATTATATATTAAATTGGTTTAAGAGATTAGTTAGACAGTTTATTTGTCAATTAATCCAATTTACGTCATTGGAACCAATTACACAGTGAGATTGGATATAAAAACTTAGCAAACTTTTTATAATTTTTTACATTAAAAACTCATAGTGTTGTCCTATCAGCAAGATTAATTTTAAATTAATTTACACCACTTCAATGATTGGAATTTAGAAAAATGGATTAACTATTTGGAATAAGAATTATTTTTAATATCTAATAATTTCAACCTAGTTTCTAAGCAAATATATCATTGAATACAATTAAAATTAATTACAACGATTAAGGTAGGATTGAGATAAACTAAGGACCAAACCTTAAATTTAACACCAAAAAAAACATAAATCTTTTCGCATATCAATTTTTTGGTAATATTTATACCACATAATATATTTATCTACCTTTTACCATTATTGGATCACATTTCAACATGAAAAATGTGGGTGTAATTCTCTCTTCAAATATTTACATTAGTTCCACTCCTCATCCACTATAAAATGGAATCTGTACCTCACACTTCCTCAAACAGGTGTTTCCCATTGGCTCGAAACATATATGATAAAATAAGATCCAAAAATACCTCCCTTTCTCATAGAAGCCTCCCCTTTGGAATAAATAAATCCAAGGGAAACATTTGGAACAAACTAAAAGGAGTTACTTGATTAAGATGTAATGTCTTCTCTCAAGCTAATTTCTTTAATTTTTTATCCATGCCTCCACTCAAATTATTCCATGATTTTACAAAAACACCAGTATATTCAATAAAACATGATGTTTTTATTATTTGGATTATACCTACACTTACACATGCCACCATCTACAGAGTAATAAGCATACTGTTTAGTTGTACGATGATGTATCGCCAAAAAATAATGATTGTTCATTTTTCCTTATCGGCTCGTATGGTGGAAATTTTAATTGAAAATAAATTTATATATGTTACATGTTATATATTTTTATGTATTTATTCTTTTATAATTCTTTTAAAACAAACGTCTTTATACATTCCATTTGGTGTAAATACGATAATTTCGTTAGGGAAAGTGCAAGCTACCGCACCCTCATAGCGATGTGATTCATTCTTTCACTACATGGAATATATTAAGGATATGTTTAGAGAATATATATGATATATATAATTTATATTAAAAAATAAACATACTATAATATATTAAAATATATATACTTATATTTCATTTACCATTTTTCTTTCAAATTGATAAAAAACTGAATCAACATCCATGTGTACATACAGCTTACTGTCTCCATGAATGGTGTATTCCATTTCATAATTATATATTATATCGATTATTATAATACACATATAATGAATATAAATGACATTTATATCATGATATAGCTTATATAAATATTTATATAAGTATAAGGACCAAATATAAAACATATTATGACACATGCAAGTAATAAAGAGAATATTTCCCATAGTGAAAACATAACATAGGTTGGTTAACTAAAGGGTAATATAAGGTCAAAATAAATCCACATATGGAGTTGAATATAAGAATATGGTTCTATAAAATTTTTATAATAAATTTATATTTATTATATAGCCGTTTTGAATGAGTGTAATGATATTCAAGACACAAGGCAAAGGAATATCATCTCTCTTTTTATTTCCAAGAGATACATGCCCTATCCACCAATAACATACATTTTGGGGTGTATTTAATGACCATGAATGCATTCTATAAAAATTATACAAAAAATTTATAGTTATTTACATATAATATTTATGTTCTTTCTCTCTTTGGGATTAACATTCAAAAGATATCAAAATGGTAAGATTATTTTGTCTCAATTTACCTTATTTGAGACACATTCCATGTTATGCACCTACGTTTTTATATGAGGTGTACATACTAACATTGACATATTAAATCATGAATATTTTTATTTTAATGATATTTTATGATTAATTTAATTTCACTTCCTTATATGGGGAGTATGATTAAATGTTATTAAGTGATAAGAGTTTATTGAAATAATCCCATCACCTTTGGATATTGTTTATGATTATACTTCAATTATTGAAATCTTGTAATCAAACTCTCAAGAAAATTCATGAATTTTATTACTTGATGGTTATATATTATATATAATTTTTTTGGTCAAATATTTATACTATTTGGTAGATAATAAAGTTAATAAATTTTTTTAAGAAAACTCGATTTTATCATATCTTTGGTTTGAAATATGTGTTCCTTCAATACCATGTTTTATAAAAAGGGATACCAAGAATATTATACAATTATAATATAACTATTAAAATATATTTTTATGTTTTTTCTTTTACTAATGTTTTAAAAGGAATCTTATTGTCTATATCTGAACATGGAAATTTTCAGCCCTTCCTACCATGGGAAAGAACTATTCTTTTACCTAGTATAACATGTACAGATTTTCCCACTGTCATTTCTATGAAGATCACCTTTCATGTTTAAAAGGTTAATTTATAAGAATGTTTTTTTAAAATTATTTTCTACAAAATGGGTTTCAAAACATTTTCA
This sequence comes from Viscum album, assembly GCA_963277665.1. Lineage (NCBI taxonomy): Eukaryota > Viridiplantae > Streptophyta > Magnoliopsida > Santalales > Viscaceae > Viscum > Viscum album. The sequence continues at coordinate 768,458,325 of OY728137.1, forward strand.
AGATCCCTTTATATGTTTTTATGGAATATGGTTTTCAAAATGTTTTAAATCCTTATTTATAAGTTTTCAACGTATTTGTTATGAAATAGTTTTGAAATAAATTTCATGCTTATTTGATAAGTTTTCAAGTAAAAAAGGATTTAAAAAATATTTTCAAGATCTCTTTATAGGTTTTCAATGATATTTTAAAATAAATTGTTTTCAAAACTTTTTCAAGAATTCGTTATAATAATTAATATTATTTTCAAGGAAAATGCTTTTTTAAAATGTCTTAAAATATTATTTTATTAGTTTACAAAGAAAATGGGCTTTAAAATTTTTTTATTCACATTTTATACATTTCCAAGGAATAATATTTTAATAACATTTTCCGGATTATTTTATTAATTTTCATGGAAAAAGGTTTTCAAAATGATTTCAACTCTTCTTTATAAGTTTTCAAGGTATTTTCTAAGAAAATAAATTTCAAAATTGTTTATGTATTAAAATGAATATTACAAAGATGAAAGGATATATTCTTCAAGAAAATTTCTTGATAGATATTTCTAAATTATTTTCCATCTAAGATGACATTCATTGATGTTACTCATGCATTTCACGGAAATAATCTGAAGGCCCAATTCATATTCTTTCACTGAATGGGCTATGCTAAATGTCTTGACCTTTATGATACTCATTTCTCTTTAATGGGTTTTATGTTTATAAAAACAATTTATCATTCATAGGTCAGGATTATGAAGAAATGATTATTAATCCCATATCTTTTTCCACAGGCTCTCATATGATTTCTTGTTTATGAAACCCATATCATTTCACGGGTTATGATATGATTTTTTATGATTTTGTGTCTCATGTATGTATGATTATATTATGAGATAAGGGTGGTATATATCTCCCTCCAATTCATTTGATAAATAATTATATCTCATGAGGTAGACTAAGTGTTGTTGGTAGGGAGCCTTGATTACTAAGATGGCCATAGGGGTGAACCATGAGTACCAAGATTGTATGAGGAGTAAACTAATGATATTAAGATGGATATGGGAGTAAACCATGACCACCATGATGGTATTGTTAGTGAACTCATACTACTAAGATGGTCTTGGTAGAAAATCCATTATTACTATAGAAATCATATTATGTTCTTATGTGTTTTCCCCAATTCATTGTTTTATTCTTCTGTTATGATTTCATGGATTTTGTCCCTTATTTTATTAAGATTCATGTCTTATGAACTACCAATATTTATTACATGAATCTTGTTTATAATATTTGATATTAACGGTATGATCTACTATTTTCATTATCATGTTCTGGTACCCTTATTCTCATGTTTATCCTTACATGGCTCCCTCATTCACCCCCAATAAGCATCTGATCTCACCCCTTGTTATGTTTTTTCCATTAGTTATGAAGATATGTATTATATTTGAGGTATATAAGATGGGTTCTAGTCATGAAGAACATAGTGAGAGATAATGTAGCTCATGTATGTACCAGTGTTCATGTTTCCCTATTTATAATGGAACTAGACTAGTATTGTCTTTGGAGATCAGTTTGTATTATGTTTTAAGTATTCCAAAAAAGTGAAGTAATGATAATATTTGAAAATTGATGGTCACTATAGTTAGTATTATAAAACAAATTTAGTTAACCATTGTAATGTAGGATGAAATTTTTTTGTGATATCCCTATGTATATTTCTATAGATATGTCTGTAGATGTATTTGAGGATAATTATAAGGATGAGTTAATGTTTATTAAAATGTCATCTAATTTTTTAAAAGGATTGATTTAGTTGTCTTATTTAAATAAATCCATTTCTGGATAATGCAAGTGGATTTGGAATGGAATAGATATACCTAGGGGTAACAACTCTGAAATGTTGTTCTGGGCCTAGCTTAAGGAAATCTTGTACATTAAAATTAGCCTTGCTATACTCCTAATTTGACACTCCTGGGGATATGCTTTGGGAATTCACAAAAAACTTCAGGATCCGTCATTAATGATTTCAATATATGTTTTCTATAAATAGACAAGGATGAACCTAGGGTGTCATTGATTAATGAAGGTTCCATTATTTATACATCCTATATGTAATTATTTTCAGGACTGTGTGGTTTTCTCCTATGATAAACAATGCTTACCCTATGCTTATGGATTTAGTCAATGATAGAAACTAGATGGAACTAGATTAAAATTGATTTTGATCGACGATTTTCTGCTGATAATTCAAATTGGATGATCACTGGAGTGAAAGATGTTATATTTATTCCTAGTCAGTTTTGATGCAACATGATTAACAAGGTGTACCATCAACAACCTTCAGACTCACCATGGGAGATAAAAAGAAGTTAAATGAGAGTTCAGACAATGGAGACCATGGATGAATGAACATTAATTTTCATTTTTGTTGAGAATGTTGAAATAATATCCTAATTTAATATATTATATGATCATGAATATTTTTTTATCGCAGAAAAGAAAGAAACAGATAATGTAACTACATGGGAAAAATGAAGAGTTTTGTTAATGAAATGGATAAGAATATTGGACTCTCTAACACACCATCGATGGTTAAGTGTTTTATGTTTCAAGTAAACTATCATTATGAAACTCAATGTCCCAAGATGAAAGCTCCAGAAGTGAACTAATAGGGGTTGTGAGTAATGGTCACACTTCTAATGATGAAGAGACTATATATGAAATGTAAAAGTAAAGAGGTATTTTGGAATATGATCAGCTATCCCTGGTAATAGAATAAAAATAAAGTGGAATAATAATTTTTGTATTTATTTGGATTTAAGAATTATGAATGGTGATAAATATGAGTATTGTTTAGTTTATATTTTTTTCTATAGATTTAAAAGAACACATTGAATAGTCCTGATGGAATAAAAAAGTGATTTAATAGAATGATGATATCTATGGAAAACACACGATTAAGGGAATGATGACAACTAATATGTTCCTTATGTTATGATGATGTTTTGTGGATAATGGTATATTGGATATAAGTAAATTTGATACTACTAATTACCTTGGAACTAATTAAGGACTTGTTAAAAAGTATTTCTGCTATTAGGGATGAAATTTACAACTTCTTATATTTACAGAATATATCCAGTAATATATGTAGTAAGGGAGCATTCATGTTTTCCAGATGTATTTATGGAAGTTTTGGTTATTACAATGTCTCAATATAATATTTGATGAGGGTATTCAAAAGTTTGGAATGTGATAACAAAGAGATTATTTATGATATATGGGGGATCAATGTTAAGTATAATTCATGATTATCTTTAATTTTTTTATTTATGTATTAAAAAAGGATTATAAGGTTAACCAATCATGACACATTTAAGATAAAATTTGAAGGATGTATTTATGCACTGAGTTTGTACTGAACACCTTTATTAAAAGCGCAATTTAGTGACTGACCTTATTTCATGGACGTCCATCTTAATTATTTTAGAAATAATATTAGTGTGGTTTTAGATAAGGAAATAATGTATGTTGGGTTAAAACCAATCATGTATGTCAAGGTTGGAGGTATTGAACCCATGAATGAATGTTGCTAAGGGTTTCATGCCTACCAATGGCCTACGCGATGTCCAGCTGAATGGGTAATTATTTGTGTTGAATAGTTATTAATGGTGAGATAGTAGAGTTAATTTTTTTGTTTACAGATTAGTGTATGAAACATATTGAATTTTTATGAATAGTTATATACAAATAGTTATACATTTCATTCCTTTATGGGACTTATGATATGCTAAAAGTGTATTTTAGCACTTCAGGCATCAAAGTTAATTTTTGGACATCCATTTTATTATAGAATGGATGAATTACATGTAGATATAAAACCCCCTAAATAATGAAATTTTATTCATAGAAATATATCAAGTAAGTATATTTTCTTACATTTTTTGTCAATAAAAATAACTACTCAATGTTAGGATAATCGTCCAAAAAATTTGTTGTCCTAACACAATGATTTTGTTTAAATAGATGGAATTTCAAATAATCCCAGATATATGACTTTGAGGCCCTCATCTTTTATTTATCATTTATTTTTTTGTGATTGATGACCTCAGTCACTCCCTATAAACATTTACGCTGCTCCTCCTTGTCCAATCTTCACTCCCATTGTATGTTCTCCAGTGTAGAAACCTAGTTATATGTTACATTGGGTAACAGTTATGGTTCAAACTTTCACTTTTAAGGGATGTTTTAGCATTCATTTTTTAGATGAAAGTTTCTATGAATGAAACATTCAAGTTTTAAAACTATTATTACCCAAAATAATTTGATGGAAAAATTAATTTTATGTAGGAAGGAATATGACACACCATGATTTTTCAAAATATTTGTAGGCACCAGATGTAAGGGATACCACTCAATAATATTTACCTTTTTATATTAAGAAAATTTACACCCCTCCTCCACTATAAAAGGGAACTCACTCCCACTTATGCACAGATATAAATACCTTAGAATCATATAATAACTTCCCATATAGTTCCCTAAAATTTCTTGCATCATTCTAGAATCCTTACTTTTGAAAAACTCAAAACAACGAAGTCTTTTCTCATAAACCAAAACGAATTACCAAATAAGTGTAAACATTTTTCATAGAGTAATTTTAATTTATTTCATTCTATAATACTTAAATTATTTATACATCATTCTTAAAATGTATCCTAACTATAAAAAATATAATCATATGTTCTTATGTTATAGTTTTAACCTACACTCACACACATTTCCATCAATTTTAGTGTATTGAGGACTACCACCTCATGAACTGATGTCATTAGTTATTCCATTTCCCCATTTAAAGTTAAAGAATAATGACATTTTTATAGTTTATATATTATATTTATGATATATATTATGTATTTATTCTTATTTAATTTTTATGTAATACATATCATCATGTTTTCAAAATTTTGGAATATGATAACATCATTTGTGGACATGTGGACTACTACCTCCTCAAAGTGATTTGATTCAATCATTCATTACATGGAATGTATTAAGGATGATTTTAATTAAAATCTGTGATATATATTACATTGTTATGATAACATAATTATTATATACATACATATTATTTAATTTTATTTCATTTAATATGATAAGAAAATGGAAGAAGCGATCATTGGTGCGTACGACCTGCGGTCTCAATGAACGGTGTATTTAATTTCCTATTACAAAATTTTTAGACTATAAAAAATAAATATATAATGAATACATATAATATTAACATCATGGATTAAATTATTAATATGATGAAATCATGATCTATAAAATATGAACAAAAATACAAAGTCAAAAAATACTCAAAATACAAGGAATTTATCACTTGAAAAAGATAAAATAATGAATAATTATGAGTAAAGGGATAATAAGATATTATATTAATATCATATATGATATTAAAAATATTATTTTGGTACTTTTATAATTTGATAAAATTATTAAAACCATTATATTAATGGTTAATGGATAGCCACGAAAAATGAAAATGCAAGGTAAGGTAACTTCATCTCACTTTTACATATGTGAGATAAATGTCATATTCACCACAAAATCCCCTTACATGGTGAATATACTACACCTTTTGATATATTATATCATTAATCCTTTTATATTTATTGTATTAAAGGTTTTACATTGAATAATCCAATTTAATTGGGTTTTAACTTGAAAATTACCAACTGGTTACAGATATCTTGAAATTTCATTTTCTTTTGTGATTGTATACATCGTCTTAAAGAATAAAAATTATTATAATCATTTTTTTACTCAAAATAATATTTGATTATGATATTAATATTATTGTATGATGGAAAATATTATTCCCTAAATCTAATATCATTTTTATATATGGTTTTTACTTTGAGGGTAATATGATTTAGTAGTGGTGTATTGATAAATCTATATCCTTTACACAATATAGATATTTGATAAGGAAAATTGTTTATAAATTTAAATAAATTATTTGATATATGAGGAATGATTTGTACATGCAGGAAACAGGTTGGATAGTATTTAATGAAATCCCCTCAATGCATCGAAAGTTTCATTAGATGAATGAGTTGGGAAAATCAGATGGGTTTTTACCGAGTATGTTTTGAACGGTAATGAGGATAGATCGTGATGATAATTTTATCATTATCCTAGAAACAATGATTTCCATTAATTAAGAATTTCAATTATTGATAATTTCATTACTATTATATTCCATGACTTTTTTCCTTTTACTTTATCTATGGATATAGTTTCTTTCTTTGTTAATTAATTTAATGGAATGTGTGTTCAATTATTTCCTATGTCATATTGGTTATTTTTGTAATTCATTATAGCTTCTTCAATACTTATCCCATACTGGGAACATTATCTCACCCATTTTTATTCTTTCCATAGGTAAAAAATAATAAATCTATGAATAAGAATTCATGGTTGTTGTTAATTTAATTTAATTTTTATCATGTTTTATTTTTTATTTCACAATGTAATATTGGTATCATGTATGTAAAATGCTTTTCCAAAACATTCAAACTGGTAAGTTCATCAGGATTTGACTCCTTGTAATCATTAAAATGTAATAAAGTATGGCACTAACTCCATGCATCTATGTTTGGGTCATTACATTTCTCTCCTTACATCAGATCAGTTGAGTAAATTATTCTAATAATCCCAAACATAAAAAAAGAATAAAATGTTGACATAACTCATACTAAGGGTGATAAATCACAATATATTTAATGTATCTTTATAGACATAAAGCATTCCATCCCAAAGTTTCTAATCCCTTGACTTTTAGTATTGTACTTGACCATTAACTTTCCTTTTCTAGTTTTATACTTCCATCATAAGAGTATTCCATTTCTACTTAATAGTAATAGATCCAGTAGTGAATGAATATAATAAAAATATTAAATTAATATATGTTATAGAAGAATAAATTATGTCTGAAAAATCAATTATGTTTGTATACAATTACCTAAGCCTGGATGACTAGTAGTCTCTCATTGATCTATTGGCTATGAAGCATTAGTAACCTATATTGGGCCATCGAGGTCCATAGTATGCTCATGATGATCTGTATAACAAGGATGACCAGAATGAACTAAAGTTGATGTTTACAAGTAATAAACATGATATACGAAATATAATATATATCCCAAAACCAAGGTTTTGGGATATATATATATATATCAAATCAATTTAATTTCTTTGATAACTTTCATTACATAAAATACTTAGTTTTAATGAACCACGTTATGCTATTTCGAAAATTATAACCTAGCCATAAAATATACTATTATGAGTAGGAATAATAATATTTTGAAAAATAATTATAATATTTTTATATATTGAAAAAATATTGTTAAAAAATTACTTAATTTTTAGTAAAGCCTTTATATTCATTGAAATTACATTTTCTCTCCAAAATATGATTTTTATTTCGTTTTTCTAAACAAAAATAAAATTAATTTCTGTAAATTATAGAAAATTTATTATTCAATAATATAATAATTTTTATAATCAACATATAAAAATTATCTTAGGGTGATTTTTTGAAAATTTTCTAAAAAGATTATTTTTTGGGGAATAGTGATAAATGCTGATTTTTATTAAAAACTATAGTTTCATTTTGAGAAATTAAAAAGAGTAATATAATTTAAAAATTAATTAGAAGTAAAATTAGTTCAATGATTATATTATTAAACTAATTTTTCTCAATGGAGCCACATTCATGTTGATAATTTCTATTAAAACCTTATATTCTAGTGAAAAGTTTCTTTCTGGGAAATCACATTTTAATTTCATCTGTGGGTTTAATTTTAAATTAGATTTTGAATTTTTTTAACTAAATATGAAAATATTTATTTCATATTTGGAATAATATTGATTAATTTTATAAAAAAATTTAATTTTTTTGTTACATAGAATAATAAAGATAATGAAAATTAGTTACAATGGTTAAGGCTTAAACACTAGTTTTCATGTTACACTTGTCTGTGTCAAAATTAATTTTCATCACATATAGTATTTTTATTTGATAAATTATAATTTAAATTTATAAAATTTGGTTCTAAAATATATAATAAGGCCTATTTATTATAAATAATACATTAATCACCTATGAAAATAATTCAAAATAACTAGTTACCGTGGTGAAAACATAAATGGTAAAATTAATTAAACATAATAGCACAGTATTAACATGTTTAAAATGATTGTATTTTTTTGAGGTTTTTATCCACCATATATTCCATATAATACATTATTTATCCAAATATTATGCACATGGAGTGATATTTTATTCCTATTATTGAATAGTTTTGGACATTTACAAAAATTCCACAACTCCTCAATTATCAAAGGGTACTTCCTCTCCCTCCAAAAATAATCAAAACTATTAAAAATAATTTCTCAAAAAAAAACTTCCAAAATCTATCTTTAACATACTTATCCACGTTTTAGATATTCAGGTCATCCTAAAAGACCAATGTTAGGGTTCTTAATTTGAGATCCAAATGAGGATATTAGAAGCGAAGGTAAAGGTATTCTCTAAACCATTTCTTTTTAATTGATATCTATCCACCTTAATTAATGTAATAATAATTACTATATATTAGAAGAAATATCTAAAATATATTTATATTTTATTTAGTTTATTTAATAACTTATATCCATCTCTTCTTCTATCAAATGGGAAACAAAATCGATGATTGTATATATGGAGAAATACCACCTCATGGACCGATGTAATTTGTTTTCCACAATCCCCTCTGAAGAAATGATAATAGGATTTATTTAATTTTCATATTATATAATAATAACACAATTATACTTATATTACTATAATATCAAATATACATTTTTACCTTATATTCTTTGGTAATTTGATAATGTCTCTCATGTGTACGACAGACTACCACCACACTATATAATGTGATTCTTTTTTCACTAATTCTTTACATGAATGATAATAATGATAAATATAATAAGTATATATGATATATACATATGAAATAATAATTAATATATGAAATTAATATACTATTTTCCTTTTTTACATTCCATATGTCGAGAAAATAGCTGTAGCATTCATGCGTACATACGCCCGACCATCTCCATAAAGGGTTTAATTAATTTTCTATCACTAACATTCTTGAATTAATATAAATAAATATATAATGAATATATTAATATTTATATCATGGATAAAAAATTTTATGATGAAACCATGATCAATGTAAAAGGATTTGAAATACCAAACCAAATCATACGTGGGAAATGATACAGTTTGTACCTAAAAAGTGATTTATAGAAGGAAATTGTTAATGAGAGGGTAATTAAAGGTTTATGTAAAAAATATATGGTATGATATATATCTTTATAATTTTTAATATATTTTAAATAAACACTATTTAATATACATGAGTTTTGAATATGTTTGATGAAAGTGGAGACTCTAGGTAAGATATTTCATTGGACTTTATATTTCTTAGAGACATATTCCATATTCAGAATGTTTTTATTTTTTATAGTGTATATAAATACAATATGAAATTTTCAAATATTAATTTAATTATTTTCATGATGTATAATTTTTCAGTTGATTCTTTTCATTAATGGATCTTATTTTTCAAATGATTTGCAAGAGGTAAGGAATTTTCATCTCAGTTTTCTTTCTATGTGACACATTTCATACTCACCACTTGTTAATTTTGGGTGGTTTATATATTTCCATTTAATTCCATTTATCAGTATTATCATGAATCTATGGGATATACATATCCATATGTAGTAATTTATTACATGAATATTATGATTCAAAAGATAAAAAATTGATAAAGGTTTTATGTTATAATTTCATTCATTATTAAGATTATTTGAAATTATGTTTCCAATGATAAAATATTATGATATGTCTCTCAGGAAACTCATGCATCTTATACTCCTTGTGTTACATTATGAAAAATAATTTTTTTCTTTTATTTTCATATCATTATGTATTAATGATTTCGAATAACGTTTTTATTGAAAAAATTGCTTTATTTAACACTTTAGTCAAAACCATTTTTATTCCAAATTCACATTTGTTAATAATGTTTTAATTAATTTTTTTTATATTATTAAATGATTGTTTAATTACATTTTCACCCATATTCTAATTTTAAAAAAAAATCATAAAATGATTATTCATTTCATTTTCATGATGATGAACATTTCAATTTTTAACAAAAAAAGTAAATGGAATCTTCATTTTTATGTGAATGCCATTAACAATACATACCACCATCATGGCCACTCAATGATTTAATGTTTTATTTTTATTTTTTCAATATTATTTTATAATAAAAAAAATTGTTTTAAAATTTGTAAATTTCATAGATTTCAATCATGTTTTCTTCAAAATAGAAAGAATATTTTCTGAATGAAATGTTCCATGTGATGTTAAAAATTTTTACCATCTAAGATAAGGTCGTATGATGTTACATAATATTTATTGGTTATATTATCCAATGATAACATTATTATTTTTTATATGGATGAATTATGTTTATGATGAAATGTTTTTTATGAAAATCATTATTTTTCAATGTTTTATTCTATATTGAAGTGATTAAAGGTTTATGAAACCTATTTCTATTTATAGTTACTAATATGGTTAATTCATTATGATATTTTTATGCACATATGTGTGATTATATTTATGAGATAGGCGTGAACTATATCTCTCTCCATTACATTTGGTAATGATTGATATTTGATGAGGTAAAAGAGATTGGAATATTGATTACATCCATTTCAATAAGGGACACCATCCACAACTATAGTATTGAAAGTGAACCTTGAATACTATGATAGGGTAGGAAGTGAACTCATTCTACTATGTTAGATTTGTAAATTACCCTTTACTACTAAGGAAATGACTTTTTAGGCTTATGCGTATACAAAAAATATCTATATTATGAGAAAATTATGTTCTCATAGCCATGGTTATAAAATTTATTTATTATTTGTTTCTTATGAACTATCAAGATTTATTACATGTTTAATGATTATGATCTGTGACATGTAGGTTATATTTTTCAAACATTATGCTCACATTCTAAAACCCTTATTCTCTTGTTATGCTTACTTGATCATTGATAAGTCTATTTTCTACACTTACTAAGTATCAAAACTCACCCTTTATTTTGTTTCTTTCCCTTTGGTATGATGAATGGTATTATGTATAAAATGTATAAGAGGAATTATAGTCATAAAGAACTATGTGGAACACAATTTAGAACTATCATGAATCTACTGTTCATGTTTACAATGTTCAAATGTAAGTAGAACTATACTATTCATCTATGGATCATTATATTAGAAAATTAATATTAATCTATTATGATTTGATATCTATATATGAAATCTAATGGTCACTATAGTCAGTATCAGATAATGTTTTAGGCAAAATTTGGAAAACAGGAGGAGAAAAGTTTATTTAGAACCAAAAGGGAAAGTGAATGTATAGAAAAATATCCTAGAATTTTATGAATGATATAGTGAGTGGTTTCCATGAAATTACATCCATGTTTTGATATTACAAGTGGATTGGGACATGGGTACATTTATAACTTGGGTTAATAAGAATGAAAATAGCATACTGATCCAGAAATGATCATTACCTTGTGCTTGAAAATGTACCATATAATAAACTTGTTTGGACACTCCACTGGAATATGTTTTGAAAATTCACAAACTCATTACAAATAATTTTTAAGTATTTGAATAGATTATTATTATGTATTTCCCATGCTAAACATAAGGTTTCATAAATAAGTTATCCTATTAATGATAAATCACCATGATCAAATATAAATGATGGTCATGATGACCATTTTTGTTTTATTTAATTATTAAAGATGGAATGGTAAATTTGAGGTGGTTACATGTTTGCTCAAATATTTTTGTTCCCTATTTGAGTGAAGTTATTTTAATTTCTGTGTATCTAGAAATTTAATAAGGCGGTTTAATTCACTTACTCAATGATTATATGATTAAAATATTCATGATAAACCATAATGGTATGATTATCGCATCTTAAGTATATGATTATTCACGAGTTGATGTTTTATAGACAATGGTTCAAAAAAATATTGTTATTCTATCTCTCATGGAATTCTATGTTATCATAGGTATGGATTGTCTTTATGTACACAAATCCCACATTATGTTTTGATGAAGGGAAATCATGTTAGATATTTTAAACCAACTTTTTATTATTTATCACTATGATGGTAATTATAGAAATTTGATTGAGATCAAATCAAATTCATTGGTCATGATTATTATTCAAAAGGGGTTATCATATTAGATAGCTGGGGGAAAATAAGAAACGATTACCTTCATATTTTTGTGGAATTTTTTGATGTCCTTAAAAAAGATATCATAGTCTTCCACTGAATCATGAATATCAGTTCACAACAGAACTCATAATTGGTGAAAAATTGATTTCAATTTAAACATACAGAATGGTCCCGATTGAGTTACAATAATTAGAGAAGAAACACTTGGAGGATCTTGACAAGGGATTAATCCGAAAAACTATATAAAATTGGGGGGAACCAATCATTTCTTTTATAAAGAATGATAGACAGATGTGACTCTACATTGATTATTTTTTACTTAATAAGATCAAAATGAAGAATAGGTATCCATTTCCCTATATTGATGATACATTGTATCACCTAACCATTGCTCAATAATTTTAAAACATTTAACTTAATTATAGATATAATCAATTGATGTTTAATACTGAGGTATACCCTATATATAATTCAATTTAGTATATGGGAATAGTGATTACATAGTGATTCTATTTTCCCATAATAATTGTCCTTGTAACTTCATGGATTTAATTAATACATTTTTAGAGATTACATTGATGAGTTTGTGGTTTTCATTTTAGATTATATTATTATCTATTAAAAGTGAAATGGATAGCATGAAGGTCACTTTATAATTGTATTAGAGACTCTAGGGAAAGTGAGACTATTTTTAAAATTTACAACGTGTCAATTTTGGATATAGAAACTTTCATTTTGAGTCATATAATCTCAAGCGAGGGTATATCAGGGGATCCATAATATATAGAAGATATTAAATGTTTGACCAAATGGACCATGGTTAATGAGATCTATATTTTTCTTGGGTTGGTAGGATATTATCAATGAATTATTGAAGATTTATGAAGGCCATCCAATCAACTCACCATGTTAACTCTAAAGGGTGAGAATTTCCTTTGGCATCTGAATGTGAATTAAATTTCAAGGAAATAATGAAAAGGTTAGTCAATTCACCTATTCTTAAATTACCCGACAATGTAGAAGAGTTTGTAATCTATATTTTTTTCTTCAAATAAAGGATTGGGATGCGTTCTCATACAGAATGACCTAGTGATAGTTTATGCCTCACATAATTGAATGTTCGAGAGAAAAGTTACCCAAATAATTATTTGGGGTACCTTATGGTAATCAATGCATTAAATATATTGAAAAATGATCTTTTTATATAAATTTACGATATGTATACATATCATAAGAGTTTTAAGTATATATTCACATAGAAATAGTTGAAAATTCTTTAGAGAAGTTGGTTGGAGATGATTAATTAATATTATTTATCAATATATTTACACAATGGAAAATCAGAAATGGTGGATGATGCTTTGATATTAAAGGATCATTCAATATTATTTATATTGATTATCACAAAAGGTCAAATATTTATGGATTTTCAAACAATGGATATGGAAGTCAAGAAGTAAGTGAGAAAATAAAATCATTATCAAATAGGTCTTCTATAATATATGCAAGTGAAGATTAATGAGGTAGGGATGAATTAGGTAGAGATATAGAAGAAGGTTTGAAATATTCTTTAGTTAATCCTTGATTGTGATATAATAATATCATTCAACAACCATGTATTTGTCTCATTCATTCAAGATTTGAAGAATAACCTATTAGAGGATACTCATAGTTTTTCATTCTATATTAATAATATATTTAAAATGATATATAGATATTTGAAAGTGAATTTCTGGGGAAATTTTTGATCATAGAGAGAAAGTTCAATGAAAAAAGACCACTCACGTGGTATGTGTTTTATGGTGAAATATATATCTCAAGGAAGCAATATAGAAGCCTAAAGATATTATGAGGAAAAATTATAAATAAAATTGTATCATAGTGATCTTATTTATAAAGAAATATTAATTTTACTAGGGATAGAATTAACACCCCTATTTTTTAGTAATCATTTAATTTTTTTAAAAAAATTTAATTTAATCAGTAGATTTGGTTACATAAAACATCACGTTTTTACGAAATACAATATAATATATGACTATTAAAAATTTGTTTTGAAAATTGGATGAATAAATAGTAATAATGAAATTTTGAAATTCAATTATATAGGTTTAATATAAGTAGAACATATTTATAGAAAATTGTAATTAATTTTTTATAAATTGAATATATTCCTCGACAAAACATTTTTCCTGAAAATTTATTTTATTGTTTTTTTCAACAAATAATAAAATTAAATTTAGAAACATTTAGGAAATTTAATTTATATAATTTAAATTATTTTTACTATAAAAATATCAAAAATATCTGATGATATTTGATTCATAATTTTCTAAAAAGATAACAGTTTTGGTTAATAGTGAAACATACAAATTTTTTATGAAAAACAGATTCCCATTTATGAAATATACAATATTACCAATATTTTGAAAATTTATTACAAAAAATGTTATATAATTTTATTTTTAAATAGATTTATGTCATTGGAATGAAATTCATGTTGACTTTTGATTTTATGACTTTCTATACATATGATTTTTTTTTATTTGGAATACAGTGTTTCTGTTGCGTCTAAGGGTTTATTTTAAAAATAAAATTTTCTAATTATATGAATGGAATTTGAAAAAATTTATTCCATGTTTGGAATCATAATAATTAGTATTATATAATAATTTCAAATTTATTACTTACATAAAGATTAATATAGATAATCAATATCAATTACCGAGATTAAGGTTAAAATTGTGTTTATCTCGTTACATGTGTCTATATTAAAATTAATTTTCATAATATGTATGATTTTTATTTAATAAGTTTTAGTAAATTTTTTAAATTAGATGTTCGATTTTATATAGTTTGTGTAATTTTATTTTTATTCTTATTATATAAATAACTTTTTCAAATAAACCAAAAAAGAGTGACCTTTGTGAAAACAAAATGATAAAATTTAGTAAACAAAATGTCTACGAAATAACATTTTTGAAAAATGTGTTTCATGATTTTAGAGGTGTGGATATATAATATATTCCATTATATACTTTATTTAAATTTTTTTGAGTCACAGAGGATGAGAGTGAATTTTTAGTATTGAATAGTTCTGGAATTTTATAAAATGAAAATAATCTTCAATTATAAAGGAACACTTCATACCCTTACATAATCACCAATGTATGGACCTTTCTCTTGGAAATTACAAGAAAAATTTAACAAAAAATCATTATCCATGTTCTAGAGATTATATTCATCCCAATAGCCTATCATTAGGGACCTTAATAAGAGATCAACATGATCCGGTTCTAAGAAAATGTAATTTTTTTTCATTACACCCTTCCTTTTTTATTTGTTCTATTACAAAAATCATTGACTACATAATAATTCTAATATAATATAACCAGTATTTAAAACATTAATAGATAATATTTTTTTATCGCAATAGACTATATCCATATCATCTTCCATCAAATTGGAAACGAATCTGTCAATTGTGTATACGGTACACTACCACCTTGCGAACCAATGTAATTATTTTTCTATCACTTCCACTAACGAAAGGATATAGTGTTGTATTAAATTATATATTATATATTAATAACATTATTATTATTCTGGAATTATAATATCACATATATCTTATTAACACCCATTTTATGATAATACAATAACATCCCTTGTGTATATGGTAGAGTAAGGCACCATGAAGCAATGTGATTATTTTTTCACTTACATATTACATGGAATATAGTAATGATATATTTAATGAAAATATGAGATATATATGAGAAAATAATGACTC
The DNA here is from genome assembly GCA_963277665.1 of Viscum album. NCBI lineage: Eukaryota > Viridiplantae > Streptophyta > Magnoliopsida > Santalales > Viscaceae > Viscum > Viscum album. Next base: position 768,474,501 of record OY728137.1, read on the forward strand.
TAAAATTATGGTATATTATTTACATTTAATTTGTTCTATCTGTTGGTAAAATGGAAATAGCGTTCACCCATATGTATATCCTACTATCTCCCCAAATGGTGTAATCAATATTATATCTCTCTAATTTATGAATTAATATAAATAAATACATAATGAATATATATTATATTATATAATGGATAATTTTTTTTATTAATATTAAAAAAATTAAATTAAAATGAATGAAAATACCAAGACAATAGATACATAGAAACTAAAGTAGTTGTTCAAAGAAACATGATTGAAATAAAGAAATTGTTAATAAAAGTGTAATAAAAGGGTTTGAGTAAATAATATATCGTATGATATATATGATTATCATTTATTAACATATGATATGATACCATATTTATTATTTAGGAGATTCAACTATGTATAAAGAAATTCAAGGCTTGGGGTAAGGGATTTCTAGCCTCTCTTTTATTTTTGGGAGATATATTCCATATTCACTACTTGTTTCTATTATGATGTGTATATACTACCCATATGATAAGTTATACAATAAATATACATTATTAAATTATTTTTAATGTTTCATTTTATGATATTGAGATTTCAAAAGTGGTAAGGGATTTTCACCTCATTTTATTTCTATGAGACACACGACATATTATCTACTTTTTTGGGTGGGGTATATATTTCCCCTGTTTTGATTTTATTATTTTTCTCATGAAATTCTTGGATAAAAATATCCATATAAATTTATGTATTTCACCATTATTATAATTAAAAAGTTACCAAATTGTTAAAAGTTTTATGTTGTAATGTCATTATTAATTCATATTGTTTAAGACTAATTTTTTAGTGATGAAATGTTATGATATATCTCTTAATAAACTCATGAAAATTGTTACCCTCTAGTTATTCTATTAAAATATATTTTTTCATTCCATTTTTTATCTTTACTTTCTCAACAATTCAACACAATGTTTAAAAGGAAAACCAGAATTATTTACCTGATTGATTGAAGCTTATTTTTCATCTATGCCCATATGTTATTAACATGTTGTAGTTGGGGTTGCAGATTAGTGGTTATAGAAACACTATTATCTTTTATCATCCAGGATTTAAATCATAACATCTATTATTTTTTTGGTAATTATTGACTTCACTTTAGACTAGAGTAGTGATAGGGATGTAATGTACATTCATTATCAGTGGACAATGACATGTCATGTTAGAGTTAAGAGGATAGATCAGTCAACAATAAATGGGCTACTCCAGGTGGGAGGAAATGAGGTTAGATAGCAATGGTTGATGTTTGGGTAATGATTATGTGGCTTGACTACTTTGAAGATAGTGTCTTTGTGTGAATTCAATGGTATTGATGGTCATATTATGGCATAGTTAAGCCCACGGTGGTGGAGACAGTCGAGGTTGGGTTCCTTCAGTGATATTAATTTTGGTTTGGAAGCTATCTCAATTGGTTGTGGAATAAAAAATAGTGGTTTTTAGCTGAGGAGGGAAGAACATGGCTATTTTGGTTAATTTTTCCTCGGAATGCTATCCAGGGAGCATGAAACACCGGAGTAGCACATGCGTAGATCATAGAAATACTTCAGTTCAGGGGATTTTAGGAAAGTTCAATTACGCTACAAGGCAGGATGTAATTGGATTTATTATCCCCTGGGCCTATGGGTTATTCAACGGTTTCCCTCTACTTCGAAGATATAGAATTTTCATTATTTAATAAAAATGAGCGAATTATATCATATGTATTAAAAAAAAGTTTTAAATTATTATTTCTCTATTCTAAACTGAATTTTTAAAAACATTTTTAATAATTATTTTACTTTTTACAATTTATTTTGAAAGGAATCATCATCTTTATTCAAATGACGGAATTTTAAATTTTACATGAAAATGTAAAAAGAATTTTCATTTTAACATGTATGACATGAATAGTATTTCCCAACACCATGAACCGTATATTATTTAAATTATCCATTACATGTATTCAATGATATATGCAAACAATATAGTTTCTTTAATATTTAGAAAAAAAATTATAATTTGTTGAAGTGATATAAAAAGATAAAGGTTATTTTATTCAGGAAATGTTCCATGCTATCTTTCAAAATCATTTTCCATATTAGATGAAATCGTTTGATGTTACGTAATCATTAATAAAGATATGATCAATTAGAACCATCCTTATTCATTCTATTTAAGGATTATTTTATGATGATAATATTTTCATGTAACCTAAACCTTTTCCATGGGACATTCTATGATGAAATTATGAAATGTTTATGAATCTAGTGTCTTTTCTAGAAGTTTCACTGGGACGAAATGTTTAAATTGTTATTAAATAAACTACTCTTAAATGGGGTTTTCTATAATTAAATCTATATTAAACACATTTTTTAGTGTTTCTTATATGATGGATGTTTTATTACATTGTGGCTCACACATATATAATTTTAATCGTATGACGGTTAATTCATTTTTATCCCTCCATTACACTAGGAAATGATTGATATATAATTAGATAAATGTGAAATGAATGGGAGTGAACCTAGTTCATTAAGGTAATCTATCCACTATGATAGTATTGGGAGTGAACCATTACAACTATGATGGTTTGGGGTGTGAACTTGTTCCACTAGATAGTTTTTTTCAATGAAACGTTACTATGAAAAAAATTAAATTCTATTCTCATTTATATTCCATAAATATTTTTCTTACGAAAATGTCCAATTATTATGGCTCATGTTTATTAATTCCATTGTGATTCATGGATTATGAATTTCCACAAACTATTCCAAGACTTAAGATTATTAACATTATCTTTTACTGTATGTCTTTAGAATGTTAGGCTCATGTTATCATACCCGTATGCTCTTTTCATTCTTATGTGACCATTTATTACTCCCTAATTTACACTTAATGTGCATCAGATCTTACTATTATTATGTTTCATATCCCGAGGTTATAGAGAATATTTTTATGTATGATATATATAGGAATGGAACTAGTTATGAATAATTAAATGGGAGAATATATATAAATATTATGATAATGTTGTTTTTGTTTCAATAATTCCCAAGGGACTAGACCTAAATTATTCTGTAATAGACCATTATGTAATATAATTATTAATCATATATTAATATGTGATATGTATTTATGAAAATCATGGGTCTCTGTAATTGTGATGTAGGAATTATAGGTAGAATATAATTTAGTTGAAAAAGATATAGCAGATGAAGAGTAGGTTCCATCATTATAAAATTAAATAGTAAATAAGAATTATAACCTGATGAATATGGTGTAGAAAGTATATCTTTTATGGATATGTTAAATTCATTTATGAAAAAAAATTCTAATAAATGGTGATAGATTATATATATAGTGATGGTTTTAGTTTTGATCGTGTATGATGAGTAATATGAGTAATCCCCTTCAAATTTTTTTGCTACTCAACACTATTAATATTTTCTATAATGAAAGGATTTATAGTGGATGGTTTTTAATTATAAAAATTTAGAAATAATTAATTTTATGATATAATATGTTTTTAATTGATATATAAACATGAAATACAATACTAAAAATAATAACTAGCGGTTTAATTATAATCTATATCATGTATCATTTATTTTAAGAAAATATCTTTGTATATATCTCCCCAATATTTTTCATTTCCTGCATCGAAAATTATGTAACCATATTATTAGAAATATATTAATAATGGATATTCTAAACAAGATAGAAGAGGTGATAGTAAATAATGTAAGGCCCCAGCCTTAAAGCTTACTTAATATTGAATTAAATGAATAATTCACAATGGGGATCTTTTCAGGTATAGAGTTTTAGAGAATTAGGTCAAAACTATTACATCTCAAAAGATTACATAGTAGAAACTTCTACTAATTTTCCATAACATAAAAAACTTAAAAAGAAACATGTCTAGTTCCATGTTTTAGATAGCATGTCTTGCCTTGATCCCATCCATGACCCTATTCATCTTTAAGTCCCGTGGAAAACATTTCAAAAACTTGGGATGAGCATAAAAATCCCAGTAAAGGATATACAAAGAAGAAAAACTGTTAGTTTTTCAAAACAACAAGTAAACCATGAATACTTTACCAAAGTAATAATTTTCACCCTTATAAAGTAGTAAAAACTCTTCACTGACTAAAAGACCATTACTTACCCTTTTGTAACCAAACGATTACCAAAAAACCCATATAAAGAACACATAACATATAAAGGTAACTTGGGACATAGACATACTTAAATGGAATAACCATACGGTAGACTTCCACACATACTTAATGGAATAGCCATACGGCCGACTTTTATACCCAATGCATTGGAGGTTATAACGTAACCACCCATCCTGGTATTCACGGCACCACCCGTCATATGGTTTATCACGTAACCACCCGTAAAATGCCCAAGTAATATTACCAAATCATAAATCATAAAACAATTATAAATGAAAGAAAACATTTCCATATTTCAATCATAATATATCACTTAAATATATTGACTTACCAAATCCATTAGTAAAACCATTTTCAATACAAATATACATAAAAGAGTATATGTTATTTATTTACTTTTAAAAAATATTACGGCTTGTTGAGGAAGCCAAATATCCAATAATACTCACGGCGGCGGAAAGGTCGTTGTCACCGCGTACGTTAAAAGAAACATAATTTTTGTCATTTAGTAAAATGATTCGTATAAAAAAGATTTCTTTTGAATAAAAGTAAAAGTCAAAGGGGTTTATACACCGTATAAAAGAAAGTTGTGTATAAAACGAAATATGCCTCAATGAAAGGAGATTGAGACGAAGTCCCTTACAAATACGGTATCATTAGATTAAGGATAAATCAATGACATAATTATGTGTGACAAACTAATTCACAAAATATAAGTGGATATTAATTGTAAAACAATAAGTTTCCATTAACACATATTCATAGAACTACATATTCAAGTAGTACAAGTTTATCCAAAATAATCAAAATTGGGTTAAGTAGTTCCCTTGCAAAAAATCGACAGCCTAACGGCGTCACTTCAAATTTCAAAAAAAGAGTTGATGAGAGAGACAATGGTATCTCATCCCTTGGACAAAAAATTTACATCAATAAGGATATGGAAGAACATATCCCAATATAACAATATGTAAATTAAAAGACCCAACAAAAAGAAGTATTTTAAAAAGAGGATGGTGAAAGGTTCCCTTACCAACATGGGTATCTTTCGAAACATACACCCCATGAAAGAAGAAAAATACAATATTGAATTAAATACTCATAAACGAAATTATATCAACCAAGAGTAGAATAATGGGCAGTACATATACCACTCAAAGGAAATTTTGGAAAATGTAGCATAAATCTCACGAGAATAAAAGTGAGATAAAAATTCCCTTAGGAAAACTCGGCAGCCTAACGGTGCCACATAAAACTTCCAAAAATGGAGATCAAATAAGGTCTCTAATCATATTAAAATAAATTTATAGAAAGAGGAATATAAAAGAACATCCCCCAACATAAAAAATAGGAGCTTAAAAGAAGTGACATAAAGGAGAGTACTTAATAAGAAAGAGAGAGGTTGGATCTCTTACGAAAATTCGGCAGCCTAACGGCGCCACTCAAAACGTCCAAAATGGATTGATAAGAGAAAATAGGGTATCTCAAAATATGAACATAAAAATTACGGTAATATTAATATAAAAGAACATCCCAATCATAAGAAATATGAGCTTAAAAATAATTACATAAAAGAGTGTACTTAAAAAGAAAGAGAGGGGTAGGATCCCTTACCTTGGGTCCGACTTGACTTGATCGTTCTTTAACATCCTGAATAATAAACTTGTGTTAATTTGTACTTTCTTAAGAACCTTTTTCAAGTTCATTATTCCTTTTATATCACTTATTTCCATGTTACAAACATTATGTAATCATTTAAGTTAATAATGTTTATTTTGTCGATATTTGGTTCTTAAGTCGAAAGTGGACTTCTTACAATTACATGTTGTTCGTGTGGTCAAAGGTTTAATATATCCAGAATGATATTCATGATATGGATATCATATATATCATATATATCCATAATATACATGTATTTATAATATTACATAATCATTTAGATGTAAGAAATGAAATGCACCGTTCATGGAGACGGTAAGCCGTACGTACGCATGAACGCTACATTCATTTCTATGTCATATTAATGGAATTAAAACTAAATGTGAGGTATGTATATTTTAATTCCGGAATTATATTCATCATTTATATGTAACATAAATAATATATAATAACTTTAAAGACATCCTTTATACATCCCACATATGGCATTAATGAATCAAATCACTTGGAGGGGGCGGTAGTCCGCACTTCCTAAAATGAAATTATCTTGTTTACCCACAATGGAAACCATACTGGTATGCCACAAATGAAAAATAAAGAAGCTTAAGTAAAACATAAACATATTATATATCATATATAAATATAGTTACATCTTAATGGCCACCTTTGAAGGTGTTATATGAGTGTTGAACAATCATCGTTTCGTGAGAAAGAAATTCGCCATCCACAGAAACAGTATGTTTTTTAACCATTAGATGTAGGTGTGTGTAACTGTAGCTCTAATTATTCTTATAAAAACATAATAGTATATTTAAGATACTGGATTTGTTACTAAAGAAATCAATAAAAAGAGTTTAGGGGGTTGGAGAAGCAAAATAAAACAAAAGAACACAAGTGAAGACATTACATTAAAATCAGGTGACTCTCTTTGATTTGATCTCAAAAGCTTCCATGGGAAGACTTCTGCCCAAAGTGAGGCTTCTAGGAGTAATATAGGGATGTGGAGAGGAATAATGAGCAGGGCTTGGCCGAGCCAAAGGCTTTAGAGGTGTGGGTATGGTGGTAGAGGTGGGGGCCTTTTATAAGAGGAGAGGTGGGGCACTCTTGTAAAGTTACAAAATGATACTTTATTTTCAAATTAGTTTCGGATTTTAAAGGTCCCACATTGATGTATTTCTAGTATAAGGTGGTAAGGGTTAGAAATATACTCATAAAATAGGTTTTTGACAAGTGTAAGTTATATTTTTAACATTATCTTTTCATTTTATTTAAATCCTTTATTAATGAGGTAATCGCTGCATCATCATGATGTCATCAATAATTTAATTTAATTAATGTCTAAAAATTATAAAAAAAATATCATGATTTAGGAAATATTTTTATCTTTCTAATGAATATTTATAGTTAAACATATGACTTGTATAACCCCATTTAAAAATTGTTTTAGTGAAATATTTCATGCTTGTGACATTTTTATTTTAACTTTAAATAAAAAGTTATTTATGTCATTTTCCAACCAAATTGGCTCCATGGTGTCCCCAAGTTGACCCATGGATTTCATTAGTCGTCCATGACACATCCAATGAGGGTAGGCAATGTGTCTAGGTCATTTCACATTATGAAAACATTATTTTTACCTTAAATTACACTAATTACCTCTAATCGCGATTAAAAACTAAAAAGTTACTATTGACCAAAAAATTATTTTAATCCCATTGAACCACATTTCACATCCTAATGAAAACCATGTATGTCGGATTTTTAAAAAATAAAATCACAAAAGTGGTAAAGTTTCATTTAAACGAAAAATGAGTTTTTAAACTACCACTTAGTGGTTTCACTATTCATCTAAAAATGACGTTTTTCAGAAAAATACCAAAAATTCACCCTAATCTATATTTGATATTCTAAATTAAAAAATGATTTCTATTTTACAAAATTAAAAACATATAAGTTTCATTAATTAATTTAATAATTAATTCCCGCTGTCAAAACAAATAGCGTGTTTTTAAGAAACAATATCTATTAAAAGATTGACACTAGTTTAAGTCCAAATTAAAAGTGAAATTAATTCCAATGAACACTATTGGATTAAATGGTAAAAATATATTCTAATTTCACTTTAAAACAAATTCAAAATATAAACTAATCATATAAATAAATTAGATTAAAAAGAGAGGTTTTGAATTAAAATACAACATTTTTCACAATTCATAAAAAAATGAACTTTATCGGAAAAATACCAAATATTTACACAAAGTAAATTTTGAGGTCCCGATTCTAAAGAAGAATTTTATTTTTTCAAATATAACACATAAAATTGTCAAAAAGTGGATTTAAAAGAGGTTCGCCATCAAAAGGTGGTTAATCGACCTTTTAAAGAATATTAGAATGTTTACGCTTAAAATTGGATTCATTCTCATTTTTAATCCTCTAACATTTATTGTAAAAAGTAAAAATATTTGACAAACATATATAATAATTTTTTAGTTAGTTATGTTCATTCCCTACATTTGAACGGCTAGGCATTAACTACCATTTAAAATAATATTATTTTATTGTTATAGTGCAATGTAAGATTTCAAAGGAACTCATTATTGCGTATTGGGTAAGCCATCAAGCATAGCATCCCCTTTAAAGGAATATTAATATTTTATTCACAAATATGGATAAATATAAAAATGTTATATTCTTTATTTACCTGGGGTGTTACATCCTTCCCCCCATTTTGGGAATTGCGTCCTCGCAATTTTAAAATTGGGCTCGGAAACATCCTTGAAAGTCCCACATCGGAACAAGAGTCGGTAAAACAATCACTTTAAAATAAATAAAGAGAAGTACAGAGGTCACCCGAGTTAACCCATACTAGGATTCCATGTAGGAAAACATGGACATGGAGGAGAAAACATAGGGTCATGTTCTGATGGAGAGTGATAGAAAACATGTTTAAGAGAAAGTTAACCACAAGAAAATCACAAACTTGTGGTGGGTTAAACGGTATTCGATTCCCTAGTAGGAAAATTTAACAGACAACATTTTTGTTTTTAAGATACTTTTCATTGAGGAATTTATTTATGAGATTAACTAAATCATAAGGAAACATACTTACTTGTCGTGTTTACTTTCAACTTTTACTAGATTTCATACACGAACTCATATTTTCTCCAAAAGATGTGTATTTAGGATGAATTATTCACATTAAGATCACTATAATCAACTTTTAGTGAATCACCTAATCCACAAAATAGAACTATATAATTTCCATGTCTTTAGACCTTAACCAAAACTAAAACCAAAAATGTTAGTATGAGATCAGATAATACCCAAAAAGGATAATCCTTTATAAAAAAACTATTCTTAATATCCAAAATTTGTCAAAAAATACCCAAAGTTCAACAAAGACCATTCAATAAACATCTATCCATAAAATTATTCAATGTAATAAAAAATAATACTGAAACCCAAATCTCTGAAAGATTTAATCACATAGTCTTCCAAGATAAACCTTAACATTTATCTCCAAATAACATCAGTTACTCTTAAAGTCTCATACTGAAAATTAATTAACCTAATCATATATCCTCCATGATAGGTCAATAATTTCTACAGAAAACCAAAAATCAACTTACTATTGATTCATAAAATCATCAAACTAAAAAGAATTAGTCAAACTAACCATGGACTTCTCGTAATACAGTGGTAGGCGAAAAATACCAGTCGCACATTGGTTGTGGGTTCGATTCCTGCAGCTTTGTCCGACGTGACGGGTTGTCACACGGTCTGCGTGTTGTCCTTTTTCCAAAACTATATAATTCTCAAATCATTCCCCAAAAAAAGATAAAATAACCAAAATAGAATTTAACTTCAATTTTATCTCATGACTTTCATTTTCCATCATAACATATAATAACCCATAATTACCTCAAAAGTAAGGATCATATAAACCATAATGGTTTCCTTTATAATTATTTCCTGAACTTCCATGTCGAGTTGGTTCTCTTGTACATGATGCATTAAAGAACTCACAAATGTTCAAGTGGTTGTTCATGACTCCTGATAGTTGGTTTAGAATAACCATTAGATTTCTCATTGAATCCCCCATTTCATCCAGTCTCTTAATCAGAGAACCACCACAGTTCCCTTCAAACCTATTGTCTCTTTGGTGCCTGCTAGATCCATATATTCACTAAAAACAGAAATGTCAGTGTGAGTATATCAACAAAACCATAATGTACTAATAAAGAAGATAAACACTAATATATACTTACTCATTCACATTATCTGAAACTATGACTATTTCTAAAATCCTAACCATTATGGTAATGTCACTTATCCTTAGAGAATACCCTAACCTCTAAAGTTATATAAACCGACCTCTGATACCAACTGTAATGCCCCGGCCTTAAAGCTTACTTAATATTGAATTAAATGAATAATTAACATTGAGGATATTTTCAAGTTTAGAGTTTTAGAGAATTAGGTCAAAACTATTACATATCAAAAGATTACATTGTAGACGCTTCTACTAAGTTTCCATAACATAAAAAAACATAAAAAGAAACATGTCTAGTTCCATGTTTTAGATAGCATGTCTTTCCTTGATCCCATCCTTGACCCTATTCATCTTTATGTCATGTGGAAAACATTTCAAAAACTTGGGATGAGCATAAAAAGCCCAGTAAAGGATACACAAAGAAAGAAAACTATTAGTTTTTCAAAACAACAAGTAAACCATGAATACTTTACCAAAGTAATACTTTTCACCCTTATGAAGTAGTAAAAACTCTTCACTGACTAAAATACCATTACTTACCCTTTTCTAACCAAACGATTACCAGAAAACCCATATAAAGAACACATAACATATAAAGGTAACTTGGGACATAAACATACTTAAATGGAATAACCATACGGCTGACTTCCACACATACTTAATGGAATAGCCATATGGCCGACTTCCATACCCAATGCATTAGAGGTTATAACGCAACCACCCGTCCTGGTATTCACGGCGCCACCCGTCATATGGTTTATCACGTAACCACCCGTAAAATGCCCAAGTACCATTACAAAATCATAATACATAAAACAATTATAAATGAAAGAAAACATTTCCATATTTCAATCACAATATATCAATTAAATATATTGACTTAAAAAATACATTGTCAAAACCATTTTCAATACAAAAATACATAAAAGTGTATATGGTATTTATTTTCTTTTAAAAAATATTACAGCTTGTTGAGGAAGCCAAAGATCAAATAACACTCGTGGCGGCGGAAAGGTCATTGTCACCGCGTATGTTAAAAGAAACAAACTTTTTGTCATTTAGTAAAATGATTCGTATAAAAATGATTCCTTTTGAATAAAAGTAAAATTCACAGGGCTTTATACACCGTTTAAAGGAAAGTTGTGTATAAAATAAAATATGCCTCAATTAAAGGAGATTGAGACGAAGTCCCTTACAAATACGGTATCCTTGGATTAAGGATAAATCAATGACATAATTATGTGTGAAAAACGAATTCACAAAATATAAGTGGATATTAATTGTAAAAAAATCAGTGTCCATTCAATAATATTCATAGAATTACATATTCAAGGAGTACATGTTTATCCCAAATGATCAAAATTGGGTTAAGAAGTTTCCTTGCAAAAATTCGACAGCCTAACGGCGTCACTTCAAATTTCAGAAAAAGAGTTGATGAGTGAGACAATGGTATCTCATCCCATGGACATAAAATTTACATCAATAAGGTTATATAAGAACATATCCCAATATAACAATATGTAAATTAAAATACCCAACAAAAAGAAGTCTTTTAAAAAGAGGAGGGTGAAAGGTTCCCTTACCGACATGGGTATCTTTCGAAACATACACCCCATGAAAGAAGGACAATACAACATTGAATTAAATACTCATAAATGAATGTATATCACCCAAGAGGAGAATAATGGGCAGTACATATACCACTCAAAGGAAATTGTGGAAAATGTAGCATAAATCTCACGGGAATAAAAGTGAGATGAATAATCCCTTACGAAAACTCGACAGCCTAACGACACCACTTAAAACTTCCAAAAATGGATTGATGAGATCAAATAAAGTCTCTCATCATATTAACATAAAATGTACAGAAAGAGGAATATAAAAGAACATCCCCCAACATAACAAATAAGCGCTTAATAGAAGTTACATAAAGGAGAGTACTTAATAAGAAAAAGAGAGGTTGGATCTCTTACGAAAATTCAGCTGCCTAACGACGCCACTCAAAAAATCCAAAATGTATTGATGAGAGAAAATAGGGTATCTAATCATATGAACATAAAAAATTACACTAATATTAATATAAAAGAACATCCCAATCATAAGAAAGATGAGCTTAAAATGGATGACATAAAAGAGTGTACTTAAAAAGAAAGAGAGGGGTAGGATCCCTTACCTCAGGTCCGACTTGACTCGATCGTTCTTTAACGTCCTGAATAATAAACTTGAGTTAATTTCTAATTGCTTAAGAACCTTTTTGAAGTTCATTATTCCTTTAATATCACTTATTTCCATGTTATAAACATTATGTAATCATTTAAGTTAATAATGTTTTTTTTTCAATATTTGGTTCTTAAGTCGAAAGTGGACTTCTTACAATTACATGTTGTTCGTGTGGTCAAAGGTTCATTATATCCATAATGATATTCATGATTTGATGATCATATATATAATATATATCCAGAATATACATGTATTTATAATATTACATAATCATTTAGATGTAAGAAATGAAATGCACCGTTCATGGTGATGGTAAGCCATACATACGCATGAACGCTACATTCATTTCAATGTCTTATTAATGGAATTAAAACTAAATGAGAGGTATGTATATTTTAATTCCAGAATTATATTCATCATTTAAATTTAACATACATAATATATAATAACTTTAAATCCATCCTTTATACATCCCACATATGGCATTAACGAATCAAATCACTTTGAGGGGGCGGTAGTCCGCACTTCCTAAAATGAAATTATCGTGTTTACCCAAAATGGAAACCATAAAGGTATGCCAAAAAAATAAAAATACAGAAGCTTAAGTAAAACATAAACATATTATATTACATATATAAATATAGTGACATCTTAATGTACGCCTTTGAACGTGTTATATGAGTGTTGAACAATCATCGTTTCGTGAGGCAGAAATTCTCCATCCACAGAAAGAGTATGTTCTTTAACCATTAGATGTAGGTGTGTGTAAGTTTAGCTTGAATGATTATTATAATAACATCCTAGTATATTTAAGATACTTTAGTTGTTACAAAAGATTTTAATAAGAAGAGTTTAGGGGGTTGGAGAAGAAAAATAAAACAAAAGAACACAAGTGAAGACATTACCTTAAAATCAGGTAACTCTCTTTGATTTGAGCTCAAAGGCTTCCATGGGAAGAATTCTGCCCAAAGTGAGGCTTTTAGGAGTATGAGAGGGATTTGGATAGGCAAAATGAGCAGGGGTTGGCCGATCCAAAGGCTTTAGAGGTGTGGGTAAGGTGGTAGAGGTGGGGGCCTTTTATAAGAGGAGAGGAGGGTCACTCTTGTAAAGTTACAAAATGTTACTTTATTTTCAAATGAGTTTCGGATTTTAAAGGTCCCACATTGATGTATTTAGTGTATAAGGTGGTAAGGGTTCCAAATATACTCATCCAATAGGTTTTTTACAAGTGTATGTTATAGTTTTAACATTATCTTTTCATTTCTTTTAAATCCTTTATTAATGAGGTAATCGCTGCATCATCATGATGTCATAAATAATTTAATATATTTAATGTCTAAAATTTATAAAAAAATATCATGATGTAGGAAATCTTTCTATATTTTAATGAATATTTATAGTTAAAAATATGACTTGTATAACCCCATTTAAAAATTGTTTTAGTGAAACATCTCATGCTTGTGACATTTTTATTTTAACATTAAATAAAAAGTTATTAATGTCATTTTCCAACCAAAGTGGCTCCACGGGGTCCCCAATTTGACCCATGGATTTTATTGGTCGGCCATGACACATCCCATGAGGGTAGGACATGTGTCTAGGTCATTTCACATTATTAAAAAAATTATTTTTACCTTAAATTACACTAATTACCTCTAATCGCGATTAAAAACTTAAAAGTTACTATTCACCAAAAAATTATTTTAATCCCATTGAACCACATTTTACATCCTAATGAAAAACATGTATGTCGGATTTTTGAAAAATCAAATCACAAAATTGTTAATGTTTCATTTAAACGAAAAATCAGTTTTTAAACTACCACTTAGTGGTTTCACTATTCATCTAAAATTGAAGTTTTTCAGAAAAATACCAAAAATTCACCCTAAGCTATATTTGATATTCCGAATTCAAAAATGATGTCTATTATAAAAAATTCAAAACATATAAGTGGAATTAATTAATTTAATAATTAATTCCCGTTGTCAAAACAAATAGCATGTTTTTAATAACAATATCTATTAAAAGATTGACACTAGTTTAAGTCCAATTTCAAAGTAAAATTAATTACAATGACCACTATTGGATTAAATGGTAAAAATATATTCTAATTTCTCATTAAAATAAATTCAAAAGATAAATTAATCATATAAATAAATTAGATTAAAAAGTGGTTTTGAATTAAAATACAACATTTTTCACTATTCATTAAAAATGAACTTTATCCAAAAAATACCAAAAAATTACACAAATTAAATTTTGACATCCCGATTCTAAGGAAGAATTTTATTTTGTCAAATATAACACATAAAATTGTCAAAAAGTTGATTTAAAAGAGGTTCTCCATCAAAAGGCGGTTAATCGACCTTTTAAATAATATTAGAATGTTTACGCTTAAAATTGGATTCATTCTCATTTTTAATCCTCTAAAATTTATTGTAAAAAGAAAAAATATTTGACAGAAATATATAATCATTTTGTAGTTAGTTCTGTTCATTCCCTCCATTACAACGGCTAGGAGTTAACTACCATTAAAAATAATATTATTTTATTATTATAGTGCAATGTAAGATTTCAAAGTAACTCATTGTTGCGTATTGGGTAAGCCATCAAGAATAACGTCCCCTTTAAAGTAATATTAATATTTTATTCACAAATATGGATAAATATAAAAATGTCATATTCTTTATTTACCTGGGGTGTTACAAATAATGAAGTCAAACTAATTGTAAAGCAAAAAAGATCTTTGGGGATATAACATAAACATTTAATATTTGTTGTAATAAAAATAAAAACATAATAATGTGTCACAACATAATCAACGAATAAAAAATAGAATTTCAAAAATGGTAATTATATGGATTTATTCTTGAATTATCTATTTGGTCCAATAATTTCAAAATTGGTTTGATTAAATTAAGATGAGTTTATTTTATTCAAATCACTATTTTTGGTTAAGTTTATTTGGTCATTTGGTCAAAACATAATTTGGATCATTTTTTGGGATATGTAATTTGGTTCAATTTGGGTTGTGTCATTTGGTATAGTTTTTCCTTAACTATGAAATTTCATTATTTATATTCTAATACATTCTTTTTGGTTTATTCAGTTGGCTCATTTTTATGTTAAGTCATTAAATTTAGTCATGTTTGTTTTTATATGACTTATTGAGTGAATTTGCTTCATAATAAACATATATTTTATAAACTATAATGAACAATGAAAATAAAACTTCAAACATTCTTATTATGTAAATGTTATTAAATTTTATGGGTAATAATCATTTTAATTATATGAAATCCACTTAATTAACTGAAACTTGTAAACTATGATTTATTTCAATGTAATCTATAAAATTTATAGCATATACATTTTTCTCCAATTTATATGTAAAAATATATTCGTTTAAAATTAATTTGTTTAGTTTAAACATAATTTTTTAGTTCAAATGTAAACTCAATACTTTATTTACATTTAAAATGTTGTTTCATTGTACAAATAATAATTTCTAATCATTTCATAAAAATTTTATCTAGTTTTCATGTAAATTGACTTTTCTTCTTACATGTAAACTAAATACATTTAAGAAGTAAATTGTTTTTAGTTTCCATGTAATCTTAAAAATAATTTTATATGTAAATTGTAAATATTTTACATGTATTTTATTTTTAGTTTAAAAGTAAATTGAATATTATGTTTAGAGACAAAATATAGACTATCTTATGTCACTGTAAATTAACTACTTTCATCTATTTTTACTGTAAATATATATTATAATATGTTTTAAAATATTATATATAAATTTACTTAAAGAAATGTAATTATTATATATTTTCATATATTTAGATGTTTTGTGAATATTTTTATATATATATATCTATAAAATAACGATGAATATAAGATTTATTCCTCATTTAATCCCTATAGAATTTCTATAAATGTATATAATATGATTCTTATACCTGATTACTATTGGTATGATTCTATAAAAATTAACCAATGTATAACATTTGGTCTTTTTATTTTATAAGGACCCATAAATATTTGTTTTATTGATCTACATAGTTCCCGATATCAATTACATAGGGAGTTGTTCATGCAAATTTAGGAAATAATAACAAGTATTTTGTTGAAAGGTTTTAGTTTATGTGATGGTGGGATGTCCAAACATAGAAATTTTTTTTATTGATATCTGAAAAGTAAAACATTCCATAAAAAAATTCATAAACAAGTAGATTTACATTTTCCAATAGAAAAAATAGGTTTTCAATAAGAAGTGAAAAATATAAACTAAAAATAATAATTCTTATTTATTATAGATAGTAAGTGTTGGTCCAAAACATCCAATTTCAAAAACACTATGAATAATTTGTGCCTTCATAGGAATTTTTTTTAGGAAAATTATGAAAATACATTAACGAATTGGATTTAGTAAATTCAAATGTAGGCATAGAAGGAGTTTCAATAACATTATAAATAAAATTCAGAGATTTTTCAAATCATTCATAATGGGATTCAGATACTATATTATTTAATATAAAGTTGTTTTCATGGTATCGAGTAATTAATTCATTTTCAAATTGTTTTCCATCATGGAAATGATCTATTTCAAAATGATTAATTGTGTTTTCACTATTTATAAACTCTTGAATCAACTGAGTGGAAAACCAATCAATAGCATTCACTTGGTGTATAGAATGGATTTCAATCAGATTTATTGTATACTCAAAAAATGATCAACTAAACATGTTGTATACCATATTCTAACAAAAATTTCCTATTTAATAATTGAAAATTGATTATTTATTATTAATTGGATAATTGGATAAAAATTGAATTCAAATTTATTAAATTTGAAAAGTACCAACCTAAATGAATGAAGTAAATCTAAACAATGTGAACTAAATCTACGTATGATTGCTTATTTAAATTACACACCACTACTTTGGGTTTACTATGAACCTTGAATGTTTGAGTATTTGAGAAATCAAATGAAATATTTTGATCAAGACAAGTATAAGTAGTGATGGTGTCAATTTTATCCCCAATATAACAAAAAATATCCCTTGGGATCAGATCTGTATTGCCAACGAATTCCACTTTTATAGGACCTCTCAATTAAAATAATTGTTTCAGGATTTATGAAAAAATTTATTGAACTTTCATTTTCAGGAAGGACTTCATAATAATAAATCAAAATCCAAAGTCATCAATATGTATTCTTAGTCCCATCATTAAATTACACCCCATTTATTTGACCATAGTGACACAACAATGACTCTAACAACCTAATATCAGTATTTTGTCCACAAATCCATTAAAATAAAAATTATCATATCAAGGTTAGATTTCAAATTCACTAACATAATAGTTTTTCGTTGTATTTGACATAATAAAATCATGTATTCTTATCACTATTATTACTGTATTAGTTATAACAATTTTTTATTTTTTAATCACCATTGATTTTAATTCATGTAAAAAATTATGGGGAAAAAATTTAAAATTTAATTATTATGATATAAAATCAACATGTGAACTCAATAACTAAAATAATTTAAATATAAAAAATAATTTAATATGTTTTTAATATAATGGTTATACTTTTTATTTCATCCAATCCGGAAACTCTTTTCACTGAAAACTACCTCTATTTATCGGATGTCACAAATTATTAATTCTAATAATAATTTTTTATGTTCACTTTAATAAAAGATACTAAAATTTTAATATATATGTACAACTATATAGTATAAGATAAATTAATCTTGTCAAAATTTCCTACATGATATTTTCATTGAAGAAATCATTATTAATCATTGATATGTGGAATGAAATATCTTATAATTCAATTCTTAATATTGTAAATGTACATAATCCTTGAATTACCCATGTTTGGGTAAGTGATTGAAAAGTGGCCTTTATATTATCATACTAAAAATCTTCATTTCTTATTTTTCAATAACACCTCAAGGTCATATAATTTTAAGAAATAGAATTTAATTCAATAAATTCTTCAGCCAAACTGCATTTCAAAATAGAATATTTTGGATAATATATATTCCTAACGTAAGAATTAATTATTTTATAATTTTATTCAATAAAATGCATCCAAAAAAATGGATCTCATAATAAGCATTTCAGTTGGATGATAGAATGTTAAATGAAAAATTAAAATGAAAAAAATGTGGAGGAAAAATTTTCTCTATCTCAAAAAAATAATGGTTTATATTTGTCCATTTTTTTAAGAAATTCATGAAAAACCTTTTAGAATAAATAACTCAAAAAAATTGACAAATAAAATAATGGACATACTTGAATTATTGGATAGAAAGTGGTGACTTTATCTTGGGATCAATTCATGAAGAATGTTATGATAGTCTTGAGTTTTAAAATATTTCAATTTTACATATATTATATTGATATATTTTGATATGTTTCATTACTATACATAAGGAACCATGATAGTCTCACGTACTAGTAAAAAACTCTTTAATGGTTTCATCACATAAGAATCATGGGAACATTCAAGTTATTTTCGTTGATACACACAATATATAGTTATAGTATAAAACCCAAATCCACCATCTCAGGCCATTCTCATAAATTTTTATTTCAATACCTTTGAAACTTTTAAGGATCGAAAGAGAATTTATATATATATATCTCACATTTTTTATTATATATAAACATTTATATAATAAATTTGTTATTTAATATTTAAAATCAAGGAGGTTATTTTTATTCATATAATTTAATTTGTATTTATTGGAAATGATTTTCATATTTCAATATTTTATCATTACATTTTCAAATTAAAATTGTACATATTGTAATTCATTAAAAAATAATTTCTTGTCAAAAATTGGGGATTATTCTTAGTCTTAATTGTATTATCAAGCCTTTGAAGTTTTTTTGAATGGATGATCAACTAGAGATATTGATCAATGCAAAAGTAACATGAAACTATGATGATATTAACTCCTTATAGATCACATATTCTTCATTGAAATAATAAGGTATAGTTTACCATTGTTTATCCTTCTAGAAATCATTACATAAGAATGAAATTCATGTATCATTCATGTTGGTATATCACACATCCAAAATATGTCTTTCAAAAACATATCAAATATGAAAAAACTAACATTCCAAATCTTCTTCAACACATTTATTAATGGTTTCAACTATATATATATATATATATATATCATTTCCTAGATAGGAAGCTCCCAATATGAGTTTAGTTAAGAATATAAATAATTTTTTCACAAACATCCATATAGTAAGATCATAAATGTGAATAAAAACTATCCATGTGATGTGTTATGTATGTATTTGACCATGCTAATACATCTAATGAATGAACCAAATCCTTATTACCAAAAAACAATTTGGTATGATTTTATTGGATATGTTTTTATCATTTCACTAGTCATGAAAATATTTTTTGGCCTATAAAATAATAGAAAGTGTTGCAGCACATTCTGTGTCACAGAATATTTGGTTAGATATTCATTAAGATTCCATAAAGATATGGAAGATTCATTACACACAATTAAGAAAGGTTTTTCCTCCCAAAACATGCATCAATATATAGTGTAGTAATTAATTTGATTAAATGAAAATAGAGGTTTATCAATTAACTTCTATACCATGTAATTATTTGAGGGATTATCTTCATCGTTGAGAAGTTAAGTCCTTCAAAATAGTTTGATGATAATATTTGATAGAATTTAAAATTCTATAAGTTTTATTACCCTTATATAGTTGAATTAAAAGTTCAATCCTTTTTATTTTCCAACATTTTTGATATAGAACTGTATAAGAATCATCCATCATTTTTTTCACTCTCAAAATTATCATTTTTAGTAATTTGATCATGTGTACATGTGTGATAGTATAATTTCATTGTTATAAATTCCTTCTTAGTATAATTATTAAGTGTAAAAAAATAAAAAATAAAATTATCTATTCCACTCCTTTCATTTTAATCATTACTAGTGTGATATTGTTTTGTCTAATGATTTTTACACCAAACATAACAGATCGTTTGAAATAAATTTTCAATATGGTATGTAACATATTCCTAACATAAAAATGGTATTATAACATAATTATAACAATGTAAATGTGTAATTCCTCTATTTGAAATTTTTTTGATGAAAAATCTAAAATAAGTTAATGTATTTTGAAATTTAATTGAGATTCAATCAAAATAATATATGAAATCTTATTCATTTATATTTTACAAAAAATTATTTTCTATTAAAATAGTCAATCTAGAAAATAATTTAAAATTCTAGACACCCATTAATATTTTTAATACATTATATGAAAACAAAACAATTCTACTTCAAAGTTATATGTTTTTATAATGGAAAACATGTATTACAAAACAAAATTTTCCCATATAAGATGAAAACAATTGTCTTTAATTCATATGTTTTTATCATGAAAAACATTCATAATACTAGTAATTAATAATTCATTATCACATATTAGTATAAAATTTCAAATAATATAATCCAAATTCAAAATTAACTATTAAATCCATCAATGTATAAAACTAGAGAGGCAAAAAATCACAAGTGATGAAATATGTTATAATTAATGCACACTAGATGTTACATAAAAAAATTATGAATATCAATTAAGAAAAAAGCTATATACTATGTATTATCTGGAGGCTCTCAGTGAATATTAAATAAATATTCATAGTAATTTCCAACATACTAATTTTAACATTTCAGACCACATTAGATTAAAATTAATTATTAATAAATTGATCATTGATTAATTAAAAAAATAAAAAAATGAATTATTTCAGGACCCCATAATACAATAATAAAAAAATACAGTAATTATTAATTACATATTAACCTAATATAAATTAATGGAAAATAAATTTTATATTGTATTTAGGTAATGGAAAAAGAGTACATAAATTAAAAAAGCATCAAATAAGATGAAATTTATTTTAAAATACTATAATAAATATAATTGTACCTACACTAAAATATTATTATTTGGATGAATAACCACCTAACGAGATCTTTGATGTTCTTTTATACATAAATATAAATTAATATTATGCTTGGAATAATGGTTGATGGACCCATAACTCACTGATTAGATATTTTATAAGAATAAAATAAAATGGAGATGAATTAAATGAGTTTACTAAGTAAAACAAAGGGAATTTCTTATATGGGTATAGTGAATTAGGGATCATGGGGGGGACATATATTAATGTCTAGAATATACAAAGGGGTTCTTAAAATAATATTTATATAATGATTATTATTAATTTAATCCATTTTTTTAAAATGTTAGTGTAGGGTACTATATAACCTTGGTTATACCAAACCATGGGTATTGAGGTATTGATATCTCATTATTTTTCTCTATTTCCATTAGTAACTGTATGTTATTAGAAGGTGATATTATGGGTTGATTACTTGAATCCAACAAAGAGGATGAAAAAAATATCACACAATAAATATGCTATTGGCTACAAGTTCATGTCATCCCTAAGAGTTATAGGATGTTTCTCAAACATGATGGATAACCTAATAACATTAAATATCTTAATTTATGATTACATGTTTATTTTAATTTGTTAATAAAAACCCAATCTTAATGGTTCACCAATAATAATGAATGGTTATTCAACCACTTTCTTATGTATGGATTCAAATTATGTTAACCAATAAATTTCACATTCAACCCTACACCTATGTGTTTTTAGTGTGGATCAATGTTCCAAAAGAATCTGGTCTCTGTGAATTTACTAGTGTGAAGTTTGGTTCCACATTGTTTTGGTGAATAAGAGTATTAATTATTCCTCAATCATATTTTATGGATAGTTTGGGAGGCTCTAAATGATTTGGTTCATGTTCATGAATCCTTCACAATAATAATACTAGTTACCCTTAATAAATTTATTGAATAACAATATGAATCATACATAGATATTTACATGAAAATTATTCTATCTCTAATTTATTCATGTATTTGGTAACTCTAGAGTTAAGAGCCTCATTGGATATAAATCTAGTGATAATTTCCATATGTGGATTCATTGGTATTATGTGAACTAATGTGGTAAATGTTTTGGAGTTGGTATTATATCTATCACAATGACTTCATACGCGCACCAATAATAGAAATTAGATCCCATTTGGTTTAGTGTTCATTAATCATAAATATAAAAACATATAAAATTTCCTAATAAATATTATGGTGGTTCCATTTGTGGATGTGATTCTATAACCTGTTACTAATAGTTTACTGTTATACAGTGTGGATTTTTAGATCATAGGTACCATGTTTTTTATAACAAGACATGTTTAGGTTGATTATTGAACCAATTAAAAAGATGATGGGATAATAAGAGTATTTTTGATATCCATGGATAATTTATTACTAATTAAAGTTGAGGATGTCTTTATAAGTTTTTTCTATTTTCCATAGAAGAGGATTTGAATAAGAAGTTAATGTGTTTATTATGTTGGTTATTGTTCTCAATACGTAAATCATATTTACAATCAAATAAAATAATGGTTACAATGATTGGTGAAGGTTTTCGGGAATTTTATTATTATTTTAGAAAGGATGGATATTTATTTGAATTATATTAGGGGGTTTTCCAAATATAAATGGAATTAGTTTTGAATTATATTATACACTACCCTTTGTATGTTTTTAATTTTGAATACCCTTAAATGAGAAAATAAACAAAGTCATCATTCTTAAAGATATATGAAAGACATTTATGCCAATGTTGTCAAAATTAAAAAAAATTAAATAATATACTATAAAACATAATAAGTTTGTATTAAAATTTGTAAAAAAATTAATAGAATTAATGTTTATGGTTGATTTATTTAGAACACTTGAAATCAGTATTGGCAAGAACCTATATTGTTTGAGTATGGATTTTTTATGCACAAGACTTGAATAATTGAAAATTTGTATGAGTAAAAGACTTATCAGGATATTTAATCTTCTTTAGACAATAATAATTTATTACTATTTGTATAATATTAGAAAACTACTCAGCTCATGAATGTTATGCACAATTTTTGATTTGTGTAGAATATTTATCTGAGGAGTAGTTTTTTGAACTGATGTGTATGTTTTTTATTTTATAGGTAATATATTTTCAATGTTTCATATGTTCTTCTACTATTTCAAAAATATATATTCATCTGATTATTATATAGTGTTTTTGGATATCATAGAGATTTATTTTTAAAACACATCTATCCAGAGATATATAATTTTTTAATAAAATTTTAAATCATATGATTTTGAAGATAGTATTTATAGATAAAATTACATAATGAGAAATCATAATTAATGTACTGGAAGATGGTGGTTCATTTTATATAAATGATATTGACCCATTATCATGTAGTGTTAATGAAATAGAATATAATCGTTACACTATTATGAAAATCCATGAATATTAAGGTTTTAGGGTCACCACCCATCCCATTGGGTCCCATGATGTGGCTTCATAATCACACGTTTTATAGGCCAAGGGATGGAAACTAGAACAGAGTAAGAATATGACTATCATAGGAGGTCATATCCCAATGTACCTGTACACACACACACACATTTCCAAGCCCATACAATGCTAAAATGTAAAAGTAATGATAAAAATTCATGCATAAATATAAATCTCATAACTAGAGTATGATAACAAGAAGTGTAACGTAAACAAGTACAACACAATCCCCCCACAAAGATTCTGAAAAACAAGTCAAACATGAATGTAAATATTTGGACATCCATTAAGATATCTCTTGAACACACCTTAGTCTTTCCATATCACTAAGTACCACCTTGTCCATTTCCCTCTAGGAATCTATCAAAAGGTCGATCATTTAATAAATAAATGACAAGTGTGGGAAAATCTAGTGCATGGGTGAGTATAAAAATAACCCATTGGTCACCCCAAAATGAGAATCAATATAAAAAATAATCTTATTATCTACACAGTTATATGAATACAACATATATAAAAAATATCCAAATATATTCTATTAATGAACACAATATCAAGGTAAATTCCTAGAAATAATGCAAGCCTAGGATTCCAGACAAAAGGTTCTACTGTTCACTCATCTAGGAGAACATTGTCCTTGAGTTTGATAACATTGATGGTGTCGATCCGAGATGTCTTCCTAATCTTGTATTATTATATGAGGTATAAGATGGATGTATTAATAGATACCATACAAGCACGAGAATCACATCTAGTTCTATTAGTTGTACCAACAAATAAATCTTGATTAACCCACTATGAATAGGATCAACACCCATGTAGTGTTGGTCACGATGACATCCATAACTATATCTAGGGACAATGATGAATTGAGGACCTCACTATGGGACTCATAGATGGATTCCAAAAACTATATCTATCAATATAGGTAGAATACATCACCACATTAAGAGTACGTTGTGATTCCATAAAAACCCTTAAGGATTTTATATAGGCATCCCACCCTAACAAAACATGTCCAATATACAGAGGATGGGGTCTCCTATACAACTCTATAAGAGTAAACACTACTAAAAATATAGCATATCCCAGTGGTTTCAACAAAAATTGTTTTTTTATCCAATGGGATACCACTACCCCTTATATTAAACCATTTTAATGGTTTGGTTTAAATTTATATAATCCAACAGCTCAGTGTAAAACATTGTGATATAACTCTTCCCACAGTCACAAAATGCTGGAATAGATTTAATACAATGTTTTGAACTATTGGGATATATCAATCACAATAGATTGAAACTAGTGGAAAAACCAATGCTAACGGTTCTATGTGGACCATTGGAATAGAGTTAGAAATTAATTCATCCCCACAGTTTTGAAACCATTGGAAAATTCTATTGTAGTGGTCTATTAGATGATGCCAATACAAATGGTTTTGAAACCTTAGACAGAGCCCTATACTGGTGGTTTTAATTGAACTTTTGGTAAAGTTTTTGGAATGAAACATTAAAATAGTTTTAAAACCATTGGTTAATACCTATTCCAATAGTTATGGATGAACCGTTGGTATAGTTGAAAATACGAGTCTATCTCAAAGGGTGTGAAACTGTTAGGACATGCCCTTTCCAAAGGATTTATACATACCAACGATTATGTAACTGTTGGTATACAACCCTATACAAGGCCCATTTCAATAGAATATTCCTCACTCCACACTCCAATACAACATCACCAACTACTCTAAAACATCCCCCACTTCACACTTCGCTACTTAATCCCCCACTCCCACACCGCTATAGCACCCCCCACTCCCCACTCCATTGGAGCACCCCCCTAATCCCCACTTCCCACTGCAACATCCCCCACTCCCCCCTCTCCAATGTAGAATCCCTCACTCCCCACTCCACCACAACATCCCCCACTCCACCACTCCAATGCATCATCTGTCCCACCACTCTAATGTAGTATCCCATTTGTAATGAAAAAAACACAAAAATGAAACATTCCACAGAAAAAACTCCACATCATTCCATAATGAAACTTCCCACAAACAACACTCCACATCATCCAACCTGCATCCAATAACATAAGACAATGAGTTTCTTGAATCCATGTACTTTATGGATTAGGATTCATTTAGTTTCAAACCACATATGGCATTAAATATAAGGGATAAAATATGTGTCTTGTGAATAAAACCAACTGTTAAAGGCAAGCATGATGTTTTAAAAATAATGAGACTCATGTTATGGGATTAAAAATAGTTGTTTAATTCAGTAGGGGTTTCTATATTTGGAATAATGATTTAGAAGGGTGGTTCCATGAGGAAAAATCATATTGCTATAAGATATAGTTTGTGGCATGGTTGTCATGTGGATATGGTAGAGTGAAGGTAGAATTGAAACATGTACATAATAGGGGATGTAACTAGATCCATTTTATAGGTAATTAAATTCTTTAATAAAATTGGAACCATATTATTTGTTTTTTCTCTAAAACCAAAAATATAAGGATCATCAAAACATTTTTTTAGGATAATCAATGAATGATTGAGTGGATCGTATGATACTTCAGAATATGAGAGGTCATGGATTTAGGGGTGTTTTAAAATATATTCTAGGGGATATTGGAACTAGTTTGAAAGATGGAACTAGAACCCCATAATGGTGTCTTACAACATTTATCTAATTGGTTGGAATCATTTATAGGATCTATAAGGAATCATTTTTGTTGAAAAAACGATTGATGATATTAACATGTAGCACATTCCATAAATGGAATGGGATTGAGGCTAAATTTAGTGGTGGTAAAATGTCATGTAGAATGTGGAATGAATAATAACTATATGATAACTAAATATAGTATATGACTGATGGAACTATAGAGAATGAATAAAAAATTTCTTTAAGTGGTAGATTTTAGGAATTCACTTAGAAAAAAAATTATCAATTTGGGAATTGATTATATTTTCTGGGTGGTACCTATAATCAGGTTACTGTTGAAACATCTTTAAAATAATTCACCTAATATTATGATTGGGAAATATAGATGGATACGATACATGTTTTTCCTGGGATGTTCAGATTTATTCCAGTGGAATGCTTCACAGGACACACCTGAATAGACAATGTTTAGCAAATATTATTTGGAAAGTTAAATGAACTATATTCATTGAATATAGAAGTATAATGATAGATTTTTTTGTAGTATAAGAAATGTGTTTTCCAAGTGAAATTTACATACTTAGTTTCATTTGGATTCTTACTAATGATATATTTTTTTTGTTATCAGAAGAAAAGTGGTGTCCAAGTGAAATGTACTTACATAGTGTCAACTGGATTCATGCACCAACATTAACAGATATGTTCTAGAGAAATGAGTGATGCATATAAAATGTGGGCCTTTGTTATGCATCATGGAGTTCCATAGGTGATGAAGGATTTGTGTATGTTATTTATTACATGATATAATTGGGGATTATTTTTGTAAAACATTCCTCATGGGTAAACAAAAAAAGAAATATCTGTTTTTGCATTCATTAGTGTTAATTTTAAATCTCAACATGCTTGGTTCACTGATTATTGGTTGTTAAATCAATGGATTATACAAGATTATATATATTACATTCATCATTAGAGGGACTATTGAAAATTTCATATGGTGTTTGTTCCTACATACATTTTGGGCCTCAACACTTATTGTTAGCCCTTGGCATAATAAAGATGAACATAGTGAGTTTTCTTACATGAAATTTAGTACGTGACATTTTTTTTCCAATTTTTTGGGATGGAGTTTATAATGAGGAACATTTGAGTATTTTTTAGGATATATATAATCAATAATATTATACATGAATAGTATATAAATTCAAAATAAATAACCATGAAATGATTGTAGGGGAAAAATTATTATCGATAAAAGCGATAGTTGACGCCTTATGACTGGGAGTACATAGAATTTGAATCATTGTATATAAAAAATGAGAAAAATAATTAACTAGATTTAGGCCATGATTCAGTGATCCAAAGATTATGTCTTTTGATTTATTTGTTAGATAGTATATATGAACCAGAACAATAGAGGTGTAGAATTGTGAATATGTTCTCAATACCTCATTAGTTATTACATGTTTCATAGGACCTCTAATGGTTTAGGCACAGTAATGACCTAGTTAGGATTTAATATAGGAATGAATAATTTGGATTAATGTGGTTAGGCTATGCCCATGGGCTAGAATAGGTGTTTGAGAATAAAATAATCAACAATTGTTGATTTTCCCCCAAAAAACATTAATTAAAATAGAGGAGAAAAATATATAAAATTTCGGCATGACCCATTGATATGTCATAGGTCCATGTGGAAGGAAATGAATTTTAAAAAAATAAACTTGGTATAAAAGAAGAAAAAAAAATTAAATATATAAATTAATCTTTCCACTACCCTGATCTACCTCCCCTACAAAGAAAACTACATAGCCACCTAAAGTGACTTTTTGGCCCCCTTCATAAAGTATTATCATCTATCTATAGAAACCGGTAAAAGGACTATGTCACACCCCAACATATATATTATTTTATCTAGATTTTAAATTTTTTTCTGAGGTTCAGGGCAAATCCCAACCGAGATTTTTTCTGAGTTGTGACAAAAGTGCACATTTTTAAGTTGACATTGCTGGATGCACGAGCATAGCGCGTTTTGGAAACCCCGCATGGCCTTTCCATATCATCGGCACAATCCTCCTATTTTTGGAAAATTAATATGAATAAATTTTGTAATTTATTGCGTTTGTTAACATTTTCATAGTTTTTAATAATTCTAATTATTATTATTAAATCAAAATGAGTATTTCTATTATTTACATTCTCATCAGTATAATTATTATTATTACTATTAGTGTTATGAATCGTAATAATTTATTAGCATTATTATTATTTCAATTGAGGTATTATTATTATTATTATTATTATTTCAGGCTAGTGCACGTGCACCACATAGCTAGCAGAAGCCGTGCGGTCAGCCTTAGTACCGTGCAGTTGTGGAGTTTGAGTCGGTCAAATAAAAATAAATTAAACTAGTTAAAGAAATAATTTTTTTTAAGATTATTGTTATTATCATTAAGAAGGGTACTTATTATTATTATTGTTATTACTAAAGATGTTTTATTATTATTGGGTGTATTATTATTATTATTATTATTATTATTAACATTATTTTATTTTTATTTAGTTTTATTTGGACATATTATTTAGTTAATTTTTTCTATCTTTTTATTTTCATTTCTTTCTTTCTTTTTTTTATTTTCACTGTCCCTCTCCCCATTTTCTCTCCCCATCGGGAAAAGCCACCCCTGTAACCCTAATTTCTTTCCGCTGCCACCTTTCCTTCCTTCTCCCTACTGCAACACTATAGCGCCCATGGAACCCTAATTTTCCCTTCACCTCACCAGCATACCATCCTCCCGCATAAACCGCGCCTCCCACCTACTAAGTTTTAATACTGACACCTATAGTGTTTTCCTGTTTTTAGTTTTGTTATAGGTTTGACTTGAGCTTTCTCATGGTGGGAGAGAGTTGGTTGTGGACTACTGAGCTACTCTCAGAGCCACATGGAGTTTTGGTCGTGGTCAGGTTAGTTTGTTTTTGTTGGTTGTTCCTCTTTTTTCTTGTCATTTATTTGCCTTGAATTATTCTACTTTTCCCACTTCTTTACTTGTCTTTCATTTATGGGATAAATCAATCTATCATATTCTCTGTTGATGCCCTTGCGCTTGTCGCCAGCCTCGGTGGATTGGGAATTCCTCTCAGGCCATGTTGCAGACCGGCTTGGGTGACCGGTTCTGGGTCAACCCGGGTTGGTTTGTGACAAAATGGTATCAGAGTAGGTAGGGTATTGAGAGGAACTTTTTTTTCATAGCACCCACTGTTATTTTAGGTTTTCATGGTAGAAGGATTAGAATTTTTGGGACTCGAGGCGTATGGATGAGAAGGACATCATAATCCCTTTCTCGTTCTAAAACTTGGGTTACCATGGGATGTTCGGGATGTTGGTGTCTTTTGGTTATTTTGAATTGTTTTATGTTGGAAAATGAAATGGCAGCCAGGAATGTGACCTTTGTGGGAACACATGGTCTGGAAAGCCATGTGGTGCCAGAGACATTTCCCTAGAGTGCTCGTTGTGATGGCTGCATGAATGGAGTATGGCCGCCAACCATATGTTCATGTCACCCATCATCACAAGTTTCCCCTAGTGAATCCTTTTGAGTTTTCCTTCATTCCAAAAAATTGTTTTGTAAATTTTTATTTTGGAAATTGTGAAAAGTTAAAATTGAAATGGAAATGACCATGTTTTGATTATGTTATTTTTTTCCTTGTTCCTTAGTGTTCACCCCCACAATGGTTTGATGGATGAACAAGGTGCAACTTCGGGCGATGCGCCCCTAGAAAATCCTCCAGTTGATCAGCCCATAGACTATGTTCTGGATTTCCGGAAGATGTAACCTCCTCTCTTTTATGGACAAGCAGAGCCTCTTGAGGCAGAGGAGTTGTTACAGAATATTGAGAGGAAGTTCAGATTCATTGGTTTGCCTGAGTCAGTAAAGGTGAAGTTGGATACATATATGCTTAATGGCCCAACTTGGAAATGGTGGAAGTCTGTATCTCGAAATAAACCTCAGGAAGATCTAACATGGGAGTTCATCAATTCATCATTCATCCAGCAACACATCTCTGAGTTGAAGAAGTTGAAGAAGAGGATGTAGTTGTGTTGTCTTCATCGGGGCATTGAATAGGTACTGGAATTCTATCGTGGTTTCATAGAGCTAGTTCTGTATGAACAGTGGTTTGTTGGGAATGACCCCAGTAAGGCTCGACAATTTGAGTCTGGACTCTGACCTGAGCTGCGATCCAAAGTGGAAGAGCTGAACCTAACAACCTTCTTAGATGTTGTGGGGAAATCCTTTTTGGCTGAAGTTGGGTTAGCAGGAGGACTTGATGTGGCTAATCCTCCAGCTTTGGGAAGTAGTGCAGAGGGTGGTGATAAGATGAATGAGAAGCGACCTGATGCTGATGATGATGGTAAAGGAATCAAGAGGCCTCCAGCCCTCCAGTCTTCTTCTCCACATCGCAATTCTATGATCTGTCACCATTGTGGTAGGCAGGGTCACAAGAGGCCGATGTGTCCGAGTGTTGCAAGACCCTGCCCCACCTGTGGACATTGGGGTCACTTGCACTGATTCTGCCGTGGTATTTCCAAGAAGCGCGCTGAAGCTAGACTTGGCTCGTCGGAGGTCACCTCAGCCCATCAGCAGGAGTAGGGAGATATTTGGGGATATGTTTGAGGTTTTCTCTTTGTAGTGTTCCCTGGATGTAGTGGTTGTCACATGTGGTGTTTTGCGGTGTTCTTTCCTTAAATTGTAAGAATGGTTATTATCGAACCTCTTTGAATCTTTTATTTTATTAGAAGTGTGTTTGGTGAAAATTCAGGATTGTGTTTTATGTTTGGGAATTTCTAAATCCTGACTACAGGCAAGATATGCTTCAATCATCGGTGCTCCAGCCATAGGCCTCAGAGTGATGTTGGCGCATTTTTAGGAGAACTCCAGCAGTGAATAAGGGTATTAGTTTAATCCTGGTATTTAGTGTGGCATGGTTTGTTTTCTTCTGGGGGTGCGATGTCGTTTATATAGTAATGGTGGTAATTTTGATGCTCTACTAGTTTGGACATTACCTTCTCCCCATTGTGGTGCGGGGTTTCTGGTCTGTGTGAAATGTTTTCATGTTTGGTTAATATCATCAGTTCTTATGGTGTGGATACCTACAGTGGGTCTTGTAGAGTTACACCCAAAGTAGATTAGTGTTTGCTTGATCATTATGGTGGGGTGTCCATTCGGGCCACCCTGTCTCAGTATCAGAGTTTCTTTTTATGTATCGTTTGGTGATAGGTGGTCTCGTGCAGAACCATTTAAACATGAGTTCGTCCTCTCGAGTAAAGGTTTGGATTGGAGTACACCCAAAGTTTTTGTTGGACTATGATTATGGGAATAAGTGTCAGAGGTAGTTTATGTTCGTTCATTCCCTAGTTGAGATTGATGGTTTGGGTTATGCTTGATGACGATTAAGGTGATTTTGTTTTAAAGGATGAGTTGTGTGTCTTGGGTTTTCAGTGCCAGTTTGGATCAATCAACTGGAGGTGCTTAAACTTTCGTAGGTGGGTGGCACTTGATGAGTTTTATCATTGGGTCTTGATCTTGTTGTGGCTTTCTGAGGGCAGAAAGCGTTATGGTGGGGAGAATTGTCCCACCCTGACCTATCTATTATTTTATTTTATTATTCTATCTTTATTTTAAAAAAATGCTGAGGTGTAGGGTATATCCCATTAGATATTTTTTTTGAGTTTTGACAAAGGTGCGCATTTTTAAGTGGACGTCGTTGGATGCACAAGCAGAGCGTGTTTTGAAAATCCAGAGGGGCCTTACCCTATCATTGGAACAATCCGCCTATTTTTGGAAATGTAATATGAATAAATTTTGTAATTTATTTCATTAGTTAACATTTTCATAGTTGCTAAGAATTCTAATTATTATTATTAAAACAAAATGAGTATTTCTATTATTTACATGCTCATCGGTCTGATAATTATTATTCCTATCAGTGTTATGATTCGTAAATATTTATTACCATTATTATTACTGTAATTGAGGTATTATTATTATTATTATTATTATTATTTCAGGCCAGTGCATGTGCACCGCACGACTAGGGGAAGCCTTGCGGTCAGCATGAGTACCTTGTAGTTGTGGGGTTAGAGTAAGTCAAATAAAAATAAATTAAACGAGTTAAAATAAAAGAAACGTTATTAAAATTATTAATATTATCATTAAGAAGGGTACTTATTATTATTATTGTTATTATTAAAGATGTTTTATTATTATTAGTGTATTATTAAATTTTTTTTGTTAATTTTATTATCATTTTATTTTTATTTATTTTTATTCTGTCATTTTATTTAGTTATTTTTTACATCTTTTTCTTTTTCATTTATTTATTTATTCTTATTTTATTTTCACTCTCCATATCCCCTTTTTCTCTCCTCGTAACGTACAGCCCCCCTGTAACCCTATTTTCTTTCAACCAACACCTTTCCTTCCATTTTCCTGCTGCAGCACTGTAGCACCCATGGAACCCTACTTTTCCCTTCAGCTCACCAGCATACCAACCTTCCACATAAGTCGCGCCTCCCGCCTGTCCTGCGCACTCCCTTATGGGCACCCTCTCCTTCCCCTCGACAGTACCCGGTCCCCCACACCTGCTCCGGTAGTCTGCGCACCATGCACCACCCAAGCATGCCGCCGCCCGTACTCTGCTCGTCGCCCCTTGCTGCGCATGCCCAGCCGCCTGCTTCTCCTAGATCCCCATCATCCAGCAGCTGATCCCTCCACCTACCTTCAGCGTCTCACGCCCATGCATCGGCCAGCCCGCTCCTGCACTGCTCACCCCATACAACGCCAACCACATGCTTCTCCTTTCCCATCCTAGTCGCTTCAACCTCCCTCCCTCACGAGCATGTATCTCGTCGGTGCCCTCCTACTTGAGACCATCACAACCTCCTCTAATTTTCCTGGATCGGGCAAACACATCACTACAGTATGACCTCACTCCCTTTGTTGAAATCCTGCACTGACATATCCCTCTATCATGAGGTATAACCACCGTTGCCACCCATATCCAGGCCAATCATGGCCCAGATGCTAGATCCAGGCCGTCATGAAACTCCTGTTGCCTATCGAGGTTGGGGTCACTAGCCATCGTTGCCATCCTCATGTGAGCCTCCCTGGCCTACCACTTTCATCACAGAAGATCTCAGCCAACCCCTTGTAGTAGTTCCCGCAGCTCCTCTCCCTCTCCCGCTACACCATACCTCCCTCGCATCCATCTGCATAGTGTGGCGCCCCCTGCCCTGCTCGCTCGCTACTACCCTACTCCACCAGGAACAACCCCCTCCTACTGAAGCCCTCATGTAGGCCTCGCACACCAGGCACGACCAAACGCTCCCCAGCGCATAGCCCCTTGGTGCGATCTCTTACTACGCGACCCTTCTCTCCGGCCAGCAGCGGCGTAGTGGCCCGATGACTTTACCCTTCGCTACATTGGCTACAGATCTCCTTACGGCAGCCACGCACCATATCCTCAATGGGGCGCGTGAAAAATGCCCACCGCTAAAGGTGAGTGATTTTGGATTCATTTTGTTTCACCTGCACCGATGTCGAGGTGGGTTTCACTCTGTTTTTTCATATGAAGTTTTTTAAGTCAGTGTTTCTATGTTTTTAGATGCTTTGGGTTGTTGCAGCACATTGGCATGGTTTTCTATGTTTTTGCGGTCGTCAGTAGGTTGCACGTACTTGTGCGCGAGTGTGAGAGGTGCCACATCATCATCGTAACTGAGATGCATGTAGAGGTAGATCCCCCACTGCACTAGCCTCTAAATTCATAATTTATTAATTGACTGATATTTTATTAATTTTAATAAATGAGAAATAAAATAACATAATTACTTTTAAAATAATTATTTTGTATAAAAAGAGCTGTTTATTTTATACACAACACTTGAAATATTTTTTTGATGAGCGGACACTCAGTCGTGAAAGAATTACCGTTTGGCCTTTAAGCATAATTCAGGTAATTTCAAATGCAGTTCTGGTTTAAATGAAAAATGATTTCATCTGAAGCAAGAATGAGTGTATTGTGTTTTCTTGAGAAATGAAGTTTCTCTTTAAAATTGTTGAAGGCCCATTTGGCACTTTAATAAAAAAATTATTTTGGAAAACTCTCTTTGGGGTGACTCAGAGGTGACATTTAGTGTACGTTGACTGCATGATTTGTGTTTGATGTTTGTGCTACTTGATTTAATTTTCTGACTCACCCATTGTTGTGTTTATTATACGTGTTGACATGGGAACTTGGCATAGTAAGTGAATATTCTGAGAATGATTGCTGCACTAGTTTACATTATGCACTAACTAGTGGCCCCTAGTACGGATAACACTCTACTAGGGGATTGGGCCCCTCAATTTGGCCGTGCAGGGAAACACTGGGAATTAGTGCTTTATGACATCATCGAGAGTCGGAATGCCTTCAGGATGAGTCACATGTATAGTACGTTCTGGATTGTTCACGAGCTCCTAGGTTCGACCCATGTTTTCTTTAGTGTTTATTTGTATCTGGTGGACAATTGATAGGTCTAGATCAGTAGTTGGCCCTTGTGTCCAACTTTTTCCATTACCTATAGTGTGTGTTGCATGTTGTGTGATTTCCTTTTTTACTAACAACTAAAATTTGGGTTTCTAAATGGTTCGCAAAAACAATTTTGAAAACGAAATGCATATGTTTCTTCCAAACATTAAACTTGTTTTCAAATTAAAAATGGAAATGGACTGTTACTTGTTTTAGAAATGAATGTGTGTTTGGAAACCCATATTTTGTATACATTAGTTCAAACATAGAATTAGTAAATTTATTTATTTAGAGTTAGTGCATTGGGAATAGTATGTTGGGCACACCTACTGAGTTTTAATACTCACGCCTATAGTTTTTTCCTGTTTTTAGTTTTTTTTTGCAGGGTTGACATGAGCTATCTCACTGTGGGCGAGAGTTGGTTGTGGACTGGTGAGTGACTCTCGGAGTCACGAGGAGCTTTTTTCGTGGTCAGGTCAGTTTTTTGTTGTTGGTTGTACCTCCTTTTGTGTGTCATTTATTTGCCTTGCGTTATTCTACTTTTCCAACTACTTTGCATGTATTTCATTAATGGGCCAAATCATTCCCTCTTATTCTCTTTTGATTCCCTGGTGCTTTCCACCAGCCCGGGAGGATCGGGAAGGCCTTTTGGGCCATGTCGCGAACTGGCTCGGTTGACCGGTTCATGGTCAACCCAGCTTGGTTCATGATAGACTAAGTGGATGACTCGATAAAGAAAATAAAATAAAATAAAACTAAAGTACAACATACATATCCACTGTGACTATACAAATCACCACCTAACATATAAGAACCACAACACCCCACAGGTTAAATCATGTTCCTACCTAAAAGGGGAAACATATCCAATTTTGAAAATGATATTATCAAATACTAAATTCATATTAATTAACTATTACAATTCCTATTTATGGTATATAATATTTTAGGCGCAATTTTCATCTAAATTTCGTTTAATTCGATACAAGTTAAATTGGTACAATTTTATTAGTCCTGTTTTGGAGTTGAATGAAATGTTTGTGAAGTGAATAATGTATATTTATGAATAGATAGATATATATTTATAATAAAATACCGTATATCTTGATCAAGATTAATTGTAGAATAGTTTAATCTATTATAATACTAAGAAAAATTAATATCATCAGATCTCAGTTGATTATTAGGTAACTAGATATGTGCAATAGTGTTTTTTGAGAAAAAATAATTTCTTCTATTTAGAGAAATCATGTTTTATAAATCAACCCAAATTACAAATTTTTTATGTGTAAACAGATGGCCTCTAAATTACATTTCTTTTAGGATATAAGATAATACCAGTTGGGATTTTCCTAAATATATCATGACCAGAAGCATACCAAATTTGGATTTTGATCTATTTTCCATCCTAGTCAATGAATCTTATCATGAAATCTATGCTTGATAAGTAATTATTATATAATTAGGTAGAAAAATAAACCAAAGTAGAAAAAAAATACAAATAATATTTATAGGGAATATCTAATTTTAGTGATAAAACTATTAGTGAAGGATCTACTAGAGAGACGCAAAAGAAGTCATATCTTACTCACACCTAAAAGGGAAATAACATTCACACATCAAATGAATTTAGCAGAAATGACATCAAAAAAAGTATTAAATCCATTTTAATGGGTTTGGAAACATTGATTAATCATTAAATATTATTTAAATATTATATGAATGAAAATAGGAGAAATCAAATATGGGAATAAGGGATGACCGATTTGAACATACCAATTTGTAGCTGATGGGATGAAGAGCAGTTGAGGTGGGGAGAGAAGAGCTTCATGTCATTTGGGATGATTTGAATGTACCAATTTTAAATGGATAAGAATAATATAAATAGAGGTTGGAAGATAGGATATCCCACCTCCTCATCATAGCATTCCACTCTACTTCCACCTAAATTAAAAAATAGCTCCACTTCCACCTATAATAAAAAATAGCCACGTGCAATTAGAAAAAAAAAATTGGAATGAAAAACAAACTAATTTTTATCACACAACATCCCACTCCACTACCACCTAATATAAAAAAACAAAAATATCAAAAGTGGGTTCTTAAGCCTCCTTTTTAGCTTATGAACCCTTAGGTGGTGTTTCTTATTTTTTGGTGTGAACTACGGCTTGAAGGTCATGTTGTATATTTCATGGAATATAAATGAAATTTTAGTGGCCTATTTCTTAAGAGGGTGTAGGAGGGGAGATGAAAATCACTACTTTTGATATATTTATGAATTTGATTTCTCCCCTCTATTTACTACATGTCATTGAAATTCCACAGGGACAATGTTAAAGATTGGATGAGTGAAAGTGTTATTTTGTATTGTGTTATGCCTAGTGAGAGTGGATCTTTAGATTGAGTGAGTTAGAAGGAAATATAGAGGACTTCTAGAAAATGTTCTCTAGAATGTGGTATTGTGTCCCATAGTACTGTTGTGCACCCAAGATTTTTATCTCTTGAGAGTTTGACATGTCTTATGAGGACATTATAGATTCAGTAGTTCCATCCTTGGGATTAATCCCCAGTTTATATCAAAATACATCAGTCCTAATATGTATCTCATAATGATTTGACCCCTTTTGGTATTGCATGAGGGATTCCAATGTATAAATGTTTTATTTTACTCCCTTATCGATTTATTGGTTTCTTACACTTTTGTATCATTTGGTTTCTTTGATATGTTTGGTTTATTTTGGGATGAATTAATATTTAATATTTTATTAGTGAGTCTTTTATTCTCATTCAAAATTATTTGTGAAAATTAATTGGTAAGTGTATTGATATTATTTTGATTTTGATTTAGGTTTCTTGGATTTGGTTACCCTCTTTTGTGGAGGAAAGTTGTTAGGGATATTTGGATTGGGTTATAGTGAGTGAAAAAGGTCACATAAATACTGTGGGTAGCATTTTTACTTTGATATCCATTTGATATGTATATATATTAGCTATTTAATTATCCTTTATACTTTAAAGATTTAATTTTTATTTATTTATATACTGCTTCCCTATTGTGTTCAGTTTGGATCTATATGTGAAACTTCCTTCTTTTATGTCATGTTTTTGGTTTTTCTATATGTACGAGGAAATTAAGAATCCAATGATAATGTTTTTAGCACCCCTACAATCCAAAAAGAACTTTCTAGAAGAGGAAATAAAGCTCCCTCTAGGAGAAACTACAATTCAGAAAGAAAAACCATTGTTTTAATCTCACAAAGAATTCTTATTATTGACCAATGAGTGATTTTTTTCCGAATAACTAGAGACTACATTCCACCGTCTATTTAATTTAAATCCTAGATTTCTAAATGAGAGAGGAGAGTCTTTAAAATGGTGGTATTAGAGAAAGTGGGTGTTAAAATAATCGGATATTTAGTGGTGACTAAACACAAACTACTCGTGATGAATACTTATTATTGGCCAACAAGTGGTGGTTTTTGATGTACAACTAGGGGATTAATTAATCCCTCTATTTAATCTACATCTTGGACCACTAAATAAGTGACTCTATAGGAGTAATATTCTATGATTTCTAATTCAATTGGTCTTGTATCGAGTTAGAGAATAATATACCCAATCCAAGTAATGTTCATTACGATGCATGTACATAGGCTATAAAATGTGTAAAATAAGTATGGAATTTTATGTATATAGTCCAAAAATATACTAAAAAATAGAACGAGATGTTGTGACAGAACTAGAGGCTAAGAAGAATGTAATAATGAAAAATTATCGTATATAGAACTTTTTATTGACTTCCTATGGAGGATATAAAAGGATACACTTTTATATACATAGTGTGATTCCCTAGAACATGTATAACTCTGTTTATCAAAAAAATTAAAGGTTACCTCAAAATAGACATAAGATACGTCAAGATGATTTTGTATTTTTTATATGTTTCAATAAGAATATCAAATAATGAATTATGATTCTATAATCGATAAATTATAAATGGATGTATCAAAACAAAATTTAATGAAAAGACAATGGAACTATGAAAAAAAGGAAAGGAAAAATATAAATTAAGAGAAGGATAAACCACTTACTTAAACTGAAAAAAGTTGTAAGTGTGGATATGTAGAATCTATATATAGAGATAATTTTTATAATACATGTACAAGATGTGGATATTATAATGATATCAAAATAGTTAAAGTCTTATACTGTCATATAAAAGATTATTTTAATATGGTTTTTTTTGATGTCATAGCTTTTATAATTGGTTTTTCATATAATTGTTTGATGAAAAAACTCATCCATGGGAATGAAGGATTCATTTTGGAGTAAAGAAGAAAACAAATTGTTGCGAACCACACTCTCAATAAGAATGTGATGAAGGATGTGAAAGATTTCACACTTGAGAAGAGAATATGCATATGTTGTTGTATCACCAGAGAAGAGATTATAAAAAAACAAAACTAATCCCAACTCATGTAGCTGTAGTGTGGAATGATTGGTAAATTAGACAAAAAAGGATAAATTGTATTGGTAATCCAATATAATTCTAGTAGATTCCATTCCATGATATAAAAGAATATTAAATGTAACCATTGACATTTTTAGAAACTAATTCTTTCACTTATGATTTGGATTTATGTTGAGTTTTTTTTAATATCATTATCTGTATTTGTTTGTATTCTCATATAAATTAGTTCAATATGTACCATTAAATTCATCCTGTTTTTTCATAGAATTTAGTAGTTTCAATTTTTTTTGGTCTAGTGTGTTTGAATACAGTTCAATTCAATATTTGAAAATTCATCACAAGGAAAACTGATACCAGTAAATATTTGAAATGAAGATGAAGGTCTAGTTGGATACAAAAATATTTGTAACTAATAGTAAATAAATTTGTATAGAAAAACCCTCAATAACTAAAGTTGAGATAAACCAAAAGAACTAAGAACACATGCAAATGATTCTATATATTTCCCACCACAACATAAGGTTGGAAATCAACTCTAACAATTAATATATTGGAGTCATTATAAGTAATAAATGGAATAGTGACAATGGGAGAAGATATGAGGTCAATTCCATCATCACCATCACCAAAAATATGCCTTGGGATTATTTTAATAAGGACACCAAATTCAGGTCAAAGATGATCTTTGACATAAAAACATGTTTCATCAGTTGCGAGAGTGTGAGTCATGTCAATAACATTAAACCCACAATAAAAAAATAAACGTTTTAGACCTCTTCATCTAATCAAACCACTAGAATTTCCTCAGAGTTACTCGACCATGAGAGTAGTAATCCAATATTAGTAATTTCTCAAGGACTCCATAATAATTTACATTTT
The DNA here is from genome assembly GCA_963277665.1 of Viscum album. NCBI lineage: Eukaryota > Viridiplantae > Streptophyta > Magnoliopsida > Santalales > Viscaceae > Viscum > Viscum album. The sequence goes on from OY728137.1 coordinate 768,514,957, forward strand.
CAAATTGAGGGATACTATTTGATGCACTGACATAACAATATGTTGTGGAAGTTTGCATAACACCATCATGTTGTGTTCTCATGTTCTTTTCTTTTTGAGTTATAATAAATCTCTACACATTGATCACAATTGATTTTCATTCACGAACCATAGATTTAGGACCAAATTACAATGCTCTAATTTACATAAAGGAAGATCCAATAGGAAAACTCAAAACTAGAAATATAAATGAATAATGAAATTATTTGAATATAGATTTTATTAATTTATTAGAGTAATATTTCTACCTTCAATTTCAACCAAGCAGAAAACTCTTTTCTATGAAAACTCTCTCTCCTTGTCAGTGGTATGGAACGATGACTTATATTTATCATTTGTTTAAGTTTCCTACCAAAAAAATATAAATAGCTTAAAATATTTGTAAAATTACATGATATGAAATAATATATGCATGTTCAATTTACATACTTAACATAGTCATAAATAAAAATCACAGTTAAACAGAACTGTGTGATATGCCATATCTCACCTTCTAAGGCTTAATGTCATCAATCTATATGATCCTGGAATTCCAAATTTTTTGGGAAGTGGTGGAAAATATGGGTTCAATATACATATATTGTTCTTCATTATTTCTCATTGGTCTATTGTATCATTCAATCAAATAATAAAAATACATTAAATAGAAATCCACACATTCTTGAGAAAAGTAACCTTTGACAATAGATCCTTCTGGATGATTTCTATTCTAGACATAAGACTTGAATGTGAACTTGTTTCTTCAAGTTGGATACATCCAATGAAAAGTAAATGGACCTCTAAAAAGTATTTTTATTGGAATATGGGCTGTTACATGCATCATGCATATGAAAAGTGAGGGTGTAAATATTTTTTCTAACTTGCACAAAATTAGAGGTTCCTCTGCCAACATTTTTTTTTCATGAAAGTCTTTAACAACTTCATAGAACAATGATCTCCAAGGAAATGGGAAACACAAATAAATGAAACCCTTAAATTATTGAACATAAGATGATGGATTTCTATTGGTATAATCTCATTGAAAAATATTTTATAATCACGAGTCTTTAAAGATTTTTGCTTCAAAACATTTCTACTGACACATTTTGATATGTTTTGTGAATAGACATCACAAACAATAATAGTATCTAGTAAATATAGAAATTGATATTTTTTCTATAGTGGTCATCACATATGAAGCACATGGAACATTCCATTTGTTTTCCCTGATAAAAAAATGATACAATTTTGGTCTGATTTCTCAATCCAGCAAGTCACACCGAGATCATAAATCATATTTTTTCCCTTAACAATTAGAAGAATTAAAATAAAATTTCCTATATATTCTTTTCAATGTACATTAACTCTAAGTAATGACCTAACAAATTGGGTGAACAATAAGGAAACTAAAATAATATACTCCTCATCTTCCAATTATAAATTGTTTTAGGGGAAATATTCATCCTCTTTCTAGATTTCAGCTGACCCTACATGAATGAAAAACTGAAATCTGGTAATTCATTTAGCACATCAGTTCTAGAAATATCCTGAGGTGGATTGTTGGTCTCTATGGTATTTTCAAGTCCTTGACAATTATTCCGATATATATGGTTTATTGGAAAGAATCGTGGATGTCCTATAATGCTTGAACTATGATGATATTTCAGTTTTATGTATCTTGTATTCTTCAATAAAATAGGACATGATTTTTCTTCCTTCGTGATCTATCCATACATCATTACATAGGCACGAAAATCATTGATCCTCCACATAAGTACAACATGCATCTAAAATATGTCTTTCAAACATGAATCATATATGCACACACCCACATTCCAAATATGTTTCACCTCTATTATTAAAGGTTTCATATATATATATATATATATATATCTATCTATATCCTTGATGGGATTAGAAGGTCCAGATAAGAGTATACTCATGAAATTGAAAGGTTTTTTCAAAAAAATCAATAGTGGAAGGTTATAACTATGTATCGAAATAGGACATGTGTTTTACGGAGTAATCATATACCCAAATGGATTAAAAATTCTACATGAAAGAATCAGACTCACATTACACACATTAGCTACAAAATAAGGATATTGAGCATCAAATCCCTTCCATGAAATTCCTTCTACAAGGTGAACCAACTCATCATTATTCTTCTTTCTCTAGGTTTAATGCCATCACATTATTATTGATATTTCATTAGGCATGAAAACATTCTGGAGTCTAGGGATCAATTGAATGTTCCACATTACTTTATATGGAACACAAGATAGTGTTCCATTAGCTTCTGGATTCCATCTAGATGTCCCAAATTTTATACATTCATTTCCATCATCTGTTCTCTCCCAAAATGAACTGCAATCTTTCAGAAAAGCATGAATTTTGTTTTATTTGAAAATTTATCTTCTTCAAGTAACTTCTATGCCATATAGTGTCTTATGGTAATATCTGCATCATTTGGAAGTAATTAATTCAAAAATGTATTAACTTAATAAATGGGAGTATTACAAATACCAAAAAATCGTTTCCCATGAAACAATCAGATTACAAATTCCAGCTTCTTTGTTTTACCGCATTGTTGATATCTTGGAGTTGTAGAAACATAATTCAATGTAGTCATTGTATCAACATCATTATTTTAATTAGATGAATTATGTATGTTCATTTCTAATTCTTCTTGGGACGACATACCATCCTTATATTGATGAAAAATAAATGTAAAATGATCATCTAACAAATTCTCTAATTTAGTCCCCCCATTTGGATCATGTGTATTTTGAGATTTTATTTTATCCCCATTATGATACCACACATAATAGTCTATTTTAAAACCATATCTTTTTATATGGTATGTAACTCCTTCCCATCTCAACCAAGGTATTTAAACATATTAATATCATGGGAAATGTATGTGGCCACTATCTGAAGCACTGTCAAATAAAAAATCTAAATAGATTTCCCACTTTTTTTGAAAATCATTTGAAATCTGATCTTTTTATTACATCAAACTTCCATCCATTATTTAAAAAAATATATATTCCATTTCCTAAAATAAATTAAATAATATTAAAGTATAATTGAAAAAATATTTAATGAAGCTATAAATCTTCAACTTATATGAAACTATAACTGACACACTAGTCTATATGAGAATTATAACATAGAAGAAAAAAAACACTCTATAGATATGTCAACATACTATAAATCGATGAGGCATAAAGGACCTTCAGATAGATTCCTTAGTGACTCTCTCCTTCAATTTTTCCCTGTTTAAGTTCATTTGATTCTATTTAGTTTAGTTTTTTAAAATAAATTTAATTAGGTTCATTTAAATTTAGGTTTAGTTAGGTTAGGTATGTTTTTATTCATTTGGTCTTGTTTCATTCAGCTGGTATTTTTTCCATACTACATTAAGTTTTTCATAAGAATAAAAAAACATCGTTTAATAATAATCATAGTTAATATAAGATTAATTATATAAAGACCACATAATAAGAGTATATTCCACACTATATCCTATTCAATGTAAAATAAATCTAGAGAGATAGAGGACTTGATACACTATACAGGAAGGTATAATGATATAATAGGTCTTGCATAAGTGTATAAATATTCCATATAAGAACATAAATAAAAACCATAATTGTTAATAATAAAATCAATCTGTATACCATTAATTTATTGAGTATCCGACCACAATGATATATATTTCACTATAAATAGGAAGGTTTTGCTCCCGTGAAGATCCCACTATAAATTTGTGTGGTTTTGGAATTTAATGGTGTATTGGATCACTTTACATTAATAATGGTGAAAAATGAATATATGAGACATTGAGAAGAGTAAAAAATGTTCACATTGTAAATTATGGGCATGAGAAAATAAGCTATGTTCGTATGAAAATGGAAACAACACTCCAAGTTCAACTCAGTAAATAAAATCATCTTTTTATGATTTCTTGAAATAAAATATCTAAAAATAGGTTTGTATTACATAAGAATATAATGGTCAATATAATTTTCAGAATCATTTTATAAATCATATATTCCATTTTAGTTAATTTAAAATATCATAATGAGAACTTATTAATAGGCTAACTCCTCCGTTTATAAAGTATACAATTAAGAACATCTTTTTAACTACTATTTGAAACTAAGAATTTAAATATACTTTAGAACTAAATATATCAAATAGCATTAATGATCAATAGAGAGTAAAATCCATAGTAGATCAAGACACAAATAAAAGAGGTTAATAGTATCAAAATAAAACAAGTGATAAACATTAATATAAAACATTCTATATAAGAAATCACACTATTTTCAAAAACGATATGGGAACCAAGATCATTAAACTATGAAATTATTGAACAATAAAACTACATTTATGGACCGAAAAAATATATAGGTCATTGAACATAACTATAAAACTATTCATGTTTATCACTTGGAAATATTCAAGTATTATTTGGAAATATTGATTAAATTCAATTTGGTTAGTTTCAATTAAATTCCTCTTATTTTGGTTTGGTTCAATTATATTCTATTTGGTGAAATTAAATTCAACAAAATGTTTTTTAAAATGTTTTTTACCTATCAGTTCAATAACGTTTTATTTGTATTGATATTAGATCATTTTAATTTTAATAAATTATAGTTGATTTAAGTCTCTTAGGGAATATTTTTTTCCCATTGAGTTCAATTTTTATTTTGTATGTTTGATTTGGATTTGGTTATGGATGTTCATGTTAATATAATTTAAATATCAAATTGTGAATATATAAATTATTTATATGTGAATTTGTAAGGTATATTGATATTTAAATAATATTCATATACATAATGTTAGTTCATTATTTAAAATTTTTGTTTATATATTCATTTATTTAGTTTACATATTAAATAAAATATATATTTTAAACCATTTAAAGTCTACTATTTACAGTTTATAGTTTATATATAAATTATAATGTCATTATACTTTAATGAAAACAATTAAATTTTTATAATTTATATGAAAATTTTTATAGTTTTTTTATTAATATAGTTTATACTGAATAAAAAATTCATTCTTCAATCTCATCGCCATTATATATTTTCATACATATTTACAATATTTGGAACCCATTGTTGGAATTTAGATTATAGGTACATTGAACGATTTTGGAGGCCTATTTCACCCAAATAGAGCTATTGATTTGAGAACTTGAAGAGAATTTATATTAAAGAAAACCCAACACACATAATCACCAAAACAATCTACCACATGAACTCAATTGGAGGGACCAATTGTATATGCCTTTGAGGGACCTAGATATCCTTATACTTGTTTGAATAATAAAAATAACCCCTTAAAAACAATCAAAAAATCCCTTACCAATTTGCGATGGGAGGAGGAATCGCTCGGTATTGGATCACGATTGGTGTCGGGATTAGAGAAACAGTTACCCAAATTCCACAATTTCACATGATGGTATCTATTGAGACAAGGACTCATATAAGATCTTTATATGTTCTCTCTATAAATAAGAATCATCAAAATCATATTAAATTTAATTTGGATATAAACTTAAATCTCAGTAAGGAACCATGATCATAAACCTCTTATAGTGCATCATATCTCTGTTTAGGAATATTGAAAACATTATTCTCTCTAACTCTAGCTATTAATTTTGTAATTATATTTTTTGATGAACTTGAAGGATATGATTTTTTCCCCTTAGAAAAGGATTTGGATTTCCCCTCAGAAAATCAGGAAAGACACAAAAAAATGCTTGTTAAGAATATAATAATACCTAAAACCCCTTTTAGACATTCATGAAATTCCATAAAATAAAAAAGAAACCAATTCAAACACAATTTAATTATAAGAAAACCAAAGACATGAAAATGAACATATCTTGAAATTCTTATTCACAGTATCCAACAAAAAGGAATTTGAAATTCATATCTCAACCAAGTGGAGACAGATTGGCTACCTTTAGTTGTTTAAGACTTGACATCGAGTGGGGATGTTCAAGAAAAGAAGGAGCAGCATGAGGGGATTCAGGAGTCGGGATACCTAGGAGTCGGGATAGGAAAAGGAGAGAAGGGGAAGCACAAGGGGATAAGGAGATCCCTCTTATAGGGATAGAATGGGAGGAGTGGAGCAGGGCTAAGTGTCTAGATGAGAGATATGTGAGTCAGGATAGGAGAAGTGGCTAGTGCTTGAGTTTTAATGGAAATTGGGCAGACATATTCCAATGGTTTTAATAAACCATTGGAATAGGATAGGGTATACCAATGGTTTTTAACAAATCGTTGTTATATCCTTCATTAATGAAACATATCCCAATGGTTATATAAAACCATTGGGATATGCCCATTGGGGAAAACCCCTTTTCTAGTATTGGTAGGATGTGTAATAGGTGTACATGGTGTGACCGTCTTTAATTCAGTCTTACATACATAAATTACCCGTTCTGATGTCCATGAAAAATTACAATCCATTCCCATGCCAATGTACTTCTACCTGTGCACCAATACATGACTATCCCCATGTACACATAGCATGGACATGTCCTTGTATAATTACACAATGTTCCCAAACTCATTTACTTCGGGCCATATCCATGTACCCTCTAAGGTACACACTAAAGCAATAAGGATTTTTTAAATGTCATTTGATATGGTTGAATTCCCTATGACACATAACTTTAGATAGAACCCTAGCCACCACACTAGGGGTCCCAAAATCCATGTAATATCTAATTACACAGTATATAGATATGTATTTCCTAATCCCAGTTTTCATCCTCTTATTAATATTCCCACTCCTACGACACAAAATCCAATATTAAATCATACTGGAGATGGTGGATGTTTTCTATCCAACCCTTACTATCATTTTTCATCAAATTTTATTCCTCAAATCTCGAAACAAATGTTACCTGAAGTAAGGCCTCCATAATAAGTTCAAATATTCTTTCATGAATTCCATTGATCCAATTTAATCCTATCTACTCTACCACCATCATAAAATCCCTACAACATAGAGAGTTCAGATCTATGGTATTGAATTGTTTCCCGAAGAAATGGTTTTGCGAAGATTGATTCATTGGTATTTGGGTCAAACTACAGGGGAAATGAAACCCTAGCAATTAATCCAAAGAGAAAAATGGGGGAAAACCAAAAAAACATTCAAAAAGTGGAATGAAAGTAAACCTTTTTTTGGTTTTCTTCAATCCATTGATTTTATAATGACTATAGAAGAACAAATAATAATAAAACAAAAATATCAAAAATAAATCCCTACAAATATACCGATACCACAAAATTAATGATCGTTGAATAAATATGTTGGTCAATATATTCATTCTCATTTTAGAAATAAATTATGGGAATGAAATAAAAATAATGAAATTTGATACCATGATCTGGATCAATCACTAATAAATAAATAAAAATTATTTTTGTCGTTGTAGATGTCCTCATATTCTCTCCCACACTCGTCGTCGATCATCGATTTGGTTATCATTCATCTAAGAGAGAATATATAACTCTCTCTTAAATGGCTCTATGGTTTTGAGAATAACCTAATAAATCCTTTATAACCATATAATTATTGAAAAAAATTGGTCACTTCATCAACTGATGAAATGAAATAATTTATTTAATTATTTTATTCATTTTACGCCCATGATTATTTTTTCCCAAATTCCGCATGTTGGAAATGGTTATTTCCTTCCTTGGTTAAAATTGAGCCTCTAAAATCAATGGTGAACTAGTATTTTTCTAATTTCAGTCTTCATTTATATGTTATTTAAATTTTTTAAGAGAACTAAATGTGCAAGCTATTTAATATATTTAATACATTTCAATCATTTATTCATAGCACACCATGTCATGGAATTGCACACTGGCTCTGTACAAGGTCTAAAAAATAATCCATATGATGTCTAAAAATAATACATTGAAAACCTGAGACATTAAATTCTCACCACCTTGGGGAATTACATCCTCAAATGAAAAAACAAGGCGATACACAAAAAGATGTGGATACTCATCACGAATATGAGCCACCCGCTCCTATCTTCTATACTGAGGTTTCCCGATCATCCACCAGACATGCTATAAAAGAATGTCGTTCTCATGAAGGATCCACTTTTTTATAACATCAATATACACTTGGGAAACAATAAAGGTAGCTCCATTCTCGACTTCTGACGCCCACTTTTGAAGACTTCTAATGGATCATGCACGTACCTCCTCAGTTGTGAGATGTGAAAATGTCTTGTACCCATACTAACTATGATGATATAGTTAAGTGGTATGTCACCATTCCAACTATATGAATTATTGGGAAAGGGATAATGAATCTCAATGATAGATTTCCGCCTCAGCCAAATATATGTAATCTACATCGAGGTGAAACCCATAGCAATACATGGTCTCCCTCATCATACTCGAAAGGACAGTATAGTCAGTTTACATAATAGTTTTGATGGCTATGTGATGTCCTCATCCTCTACTACATGATACAAACCTTCTCACCATTTAATCAAACCAAATTTAGGTTAATACGTACTGAATAGCCTAGGTCGGTCCAATAAATTGGTGACCAATAGGGTCATCCATACAATTATTTCAATGGTTTCATACCATTGGGGGAATGGTAGGTGTTTTTTCTACAAAAAAACCATCAATGGTAGATCATCATCCCAAATATGAAAAAATTACTTAATTCAAGTTACCATCCTTTCCTCCATAAGCTAAATGATATTCTCAACATGAAAGTCAGTATGGGGGTGAAAATTCACTTTCAAACACATCTTAGTCCCAAAAGAATCATGAAATCCCAACCATAACTGATATGTGAATCGAGTATCACAGTAAAGAATGATTGTCAAGGGAACTCAATGGAGTCAGACTATCTCGTACTTGTAAAGGTGTCATAATCTCTATACTAGACTCTATTCCCAAATAAATACAATATGGATCACTTTTATGAATCATTCTATGTTCTCCCAGATGTAATCTTGTATCCTTTATGTACTTGGTAAGAAAATCACTAAGTACATGGACATACCATCCCACTTCAACTCCATCACCTTAAGGTTTCGAGCTAACTCTACAAAAAAATGTCTCAATTAGATGAGTTATTTTTTACTTTAGACGGGATTATAACCCCTTCAAAACACATTAGCAGTAATTGCTAGGATCTACCACTAAAGTTCCCACCTAGTATTATTAGAGGATATTTTGAGGAACTGTAGGTAATGTAATAGAGAATTTATAGGTAGTTATATTAGTGGGTGTTTGATCCCCCTCTAAATGTGGTTAATATTTTCATTAAAACATTGATTAGAGGCATTTTTAAATTTCTTTAATTCATCTTTGAGATTATATGTGGTTTGAAACTGCATCTAATTGAGTCTAACATAAAACTTCAGAGGTGGTAAACCACCCAAAAGTTTTGATTAATTTTGGTCTCATTTTTAGAACCGCCCCTAAATTGATACAATAATTATTTTTAAACCTCCTCTTTTCCCCCACTATCCCATCCCTCTAGTTCCCCCATCATGTGTTATCATGAACCCACCCTTCATGTTGTATTGTACCCACGAACCCATGCCTCAGTGGTTGTCCACACGCTCATGCCCCACCCACGATGGCACCTCCCATGTTGCATCCAATGCCGTCCACCATAGTGCTCCCATGTGCCTCCTGGTGCCTCACAAGTTTTCCATGTGGGCCCCGTGACCTACGTCCCTGACCTGTAAATCTCCTAATAGGCTGCCTTTTATTAACTATGAATTTAGAAGGATTCGATCTGGTAGTTCGATGTATATAGTTCCTCCCCCATATCCACTGAACCAAGTTACCTTTCATTTATAATATACATATTATTTTGTTAATATTTACGTATTTTTTATTAGTAGAAATGTTATTTTCATAATACATTTATATACATAAAATATAGAACATATATATACATTTATATAAATTATATGTGTACATATGTAACAATATATATATATATGTATATATAATAATATAATAATAGATATATATGTATATATATATATTCAAATATAAAAATAATGTTATGTATGTATGCTGTTATAAATACATCTATATCAAACACACACACAAACACAAATGTGTATTTCTATATTTAATTTGAAATTTATTATATATATTTTCATACACATATATATTACATGTATATATATTTATATGTTACCCTAATATATTATGCATATATATATATATATACATATATTATATTTATATACACACAATTATAATATATATATATTACGTATTTACATGAATAAAATATTTTATATATTATATATATGTATACAAATATATATACAATATATTTAATATTTATATTATATATAAAGAAATAATATATTATAAAATTATATAAATACAAAATTTTATGGATATTTATAAATCTATACATATATTTATATTAATATTTTTATTTTTTTAATAATGTCATGTATACACACATATATTTAATATATCAATCTAAATAATTATATATATATATATATTAATATAAATTTATTAATTTGTTAATATATTAATAAATATTATATATTTATATATTTAATAATAGAATATATTGAATATATATAGAATATAATATATATATACATAATTTTTTGTATATACTTAAATTTATTTTTTTATATATTCTTATTCATTTAATTTATTTGAATAATTTATTTATTATATACTAGCATACAATTATATAATGTATCTATAAGATACATACACACACATTCTATAATTCGATATATTTCAAAAAGGAATTAAAAATATTAGAGTGGGAGAAAAGTGCCTCTAATTTCAAAAATTAGAGGGGGTGACAACCACATCTGATTTCTTAAATTAAAATGGGATCAAAACCCACTTTAAAATAATGCATCTGTTTGTATGTATATATATTTATAATAATTTATTATAATTATAATAACTATAATGGGTATTATTTGATTTTTAAAATAGTTTATATTTTTATATATCATTATATATTACATTTATTCATTTATTTTATAATTCATAATAAATATAAAACAATTTTATACAAAAAAATACTAATGTATATGCACATTATAGAATTATATTTATTTATACATATAAATATCATTAAATACAATCATATTAATTATTTTTATAAACATAATTATATAATTTCTAATAAAATAAAATATATTTATATATTTTGTTATATATATATATATTAAACTATTTTATTCATGAAAACAGAGTGGGATGAAAACCCCTATAATCTATTAAATAAGATGGGGTTGTGATCCTCATCTAATTATAGAGATACGAGGGGGTTGTGAACCGAATTTAATATAAATAATTAGAGGGGGTTCACATCCCCCTCCAATCTAATATATTAGATTGGGTTCAAAGCCCCCTCTTATTTATGAGATTAGTGGTGGTTGTGAACCCCCACTATTTACAACAAAAAATACTATATATATATATAACACCTCTAAGAATCCATCCTCATATTATATATATATATAGGGTGCCTCTACACAAATGTATAATTACACTAGTTATCATATTTGTGGCAGATTTGGCATAACCGCCTCTAAAATCTTAAAAAATATTAAATTAATAATGATAGTTTTTTACAGGGGTTTTGAAGACCCAGCAAAATTGATGATTAGCGGGGATGGTTCATAACCCTTAAAAAATAAAGGTTTCTAATATTCTATATTTTTGTTTAAAATCATTGGAACATGGCGATCAAACTTCATGTGCTGAAACAAAGGAACCAAGAGACAAACTATTAAAATCCCTTCCTCATCCATGACCACATTAACTGACATTAGAGGTCCAAATACATCTTTTTTACACATAGATTTACCACCGATGGAGATGTATGAAACACTATCACAACCTATTGACGAAACATCTATGTTACCGTCATGCATACTATGAAAAGAACAACATACTCTACAGCATCAAAAAATGCATCATGAGTATATCTAGTGGATATCTGAGTATGTATAGTCTCATAGTCACCATCCAGGAGAAGTTCCTCCCTAAATCACTAAAAAATTGAAGGGGTAACAACAATAAACAAGATATAAGTTTCTCCATCGCTATCCACAAAGGATAACTACAATGAGGCCAATGGATCTCATGCCTCATTCAGCAATGGGGAAGAAGATATCCTGATGAGAGACTCTGCAAACACGTTCATCATCCTTGGATTATAGACAATCTTGAAGTCATAATCTGAGAGGAACTCTATCCATCACTTCATGTCTGATGTTAATATCCTTTTGGGAGAAATATGCTTGAGACTCTTGTGGTTAGAAGATATGATGAACCCCTCTCCCACTGGGTTGTGTCACCACATCCATAGAGAAAAGATATCATTGCAGCTCAAAATTAATGTTGAAATAGTTCTTCTCATGTGGGCTCATATAATATGAATCATAGGCAATAACATCTTATATCAACATAAAAACTAAACCAAGATCAGTTCCAGATGTATGACCGAAATCTACAACCACGAAACCGTCCTCTGGAAATACCAAGACGTGAAAATTCATCAATCACATCCTCAAAAACCAGAATGCCTAATATAACCTCTTTATTTAGAGGAATGTATTATCCTATTAGGTAAATACAATTATGAGAGCTGATATCCAAAAGGATTCAGATATGAATCTCTGGTAATATCCTCCAAACCCACGGATGTTCTGCACCCCTATCATATTTTTGAGTGGCTCTGAAGCTAACACTTCTGTAACAATCTAAGGGACCAATACCAAAACATCTTATGGGATAACGTTTCCCTAAAAGTGGACATCATGGATTGAGAACAAAACATTCAATATATTTCCATAAAGCTATTGTTCTCTATGTACATCCAGAACCATCCTCAATTGTCTCACATGATCCTCCTCAAACACTGATTAAAATATGATATCGTTGATGAAGACTACCCTGAACTAGTACATAATGGTATGAAATATATGGTTTTTTAGTCCCATTTAAACTATTTGGGTGTTTGTTTCACCAAAAGGCATAATAATTTACTCATAGTGACCATAGTGACATCTGTATGTCGTCTTTAGTATATCCTCATCACAAACTCATAACTGGTGATAGAATGATTCGAGGTTAACCTTCCAGACCATCCATTTCCCTCTAAGCTTATCAATGTGGTCATTGATCCTTGTTAGTGGATACCTTTTCATCATGGTCTCCCACTTAAAGATCTAATAGTCAACACATAACATCAATCTCATGTCTTCCTTATTGTTAAAGAAAATTGGAGATACTTTTGGAGAAATACTAATGAAGACATTGTGGTCATTCAAATGTGTTGATTAGTGAATAAGTATATCTTTCTATGGGAGGGTAATCTAGGAATATCCTTTTGAAATACGTCCTCATACTCCACCACCACTACATGGAACTGAAAACTCATAATAACAATTGCACCATGGGTAATTCTTTCTAATAGATGAGTAATCTATTACCCCCTTATATGAATGAGCCCATCCTATATTTCATGGGTATCATTTTTACCAAAAATGGAAAACTATGTTCCATAACTTCGAAGACACCACATCCTCCACCCGAAACAATCAATCTGGCAAAAATTATAGATATCCATTCCATGATATCATAAGGCCTCATCGATCTAATAATGATACCCCAATAGAAAAATATTCCTCAAAGAGTTATATCACACATTCAGCATAAGTGTGAGATCATTGAGTCATCTCCAGTAGGAGTCTCCAAACGCATGGGTCGAGCCAAGTGCTCAACCGGAATCCTTATGTCTCGAACAAAATACAGGGAAATAAAACAAAGGAATAGAAATTTTGCCTATATTTACTATAGATAATGTATAAAAGACATAGACCATGCCTATTATCATTTTTAGAGCCTCTTGTTCTGTAACAGCCCAAGATTTTATAAAAAATATTCTTTTTAATTTTATTAATGTCTTTTGTTGTACGCTACACCAAAAGGAGCTTGCACAACACGCATCTTTGACTTGCCTTGCATTACACGCAATCACAACCTTCCTCGATAGCATGTGTAGTACGCAATACTGAGTTTCACGAAACAACGATATGCTATTAAAATATTATTAAGACTAGACGTTATGAATAGTAATAACCATTTTTTAAATTTTAGAAATTTTAGCTCTCAAAATGGACTTCATTTTTGGACTCGGAGTATCGAATTTAGCCTAAGGTGAAATTTTGGTACTTTTTGGATAACTTTCATATTCTGATGAATAGTGAAAATTACTAAATTATAATTAAAAACAACTTTTTTAATCGAAATAATTAATAGTGATAAATTATTAATTTGAGTGGGTTTAAAGTATATTTAGAATATATTTTTACAATTTAATACAATTTTGGTCATTGAATGTAATTTCACATTTAAACCAGACATAATCAAGTGTCAATCTTTTGATAGATATTGTTTCTTAAAAACACGCTATTTGTTTTAACAACGGGATTTAATTATAAAATTAATTAATGCAACTTCTATGTTATGAATTTGGTAAAATAGATTTCATTTTTGAATTCAGAATATGAAATATAGCTTAGGATGAAATTTTGGCATTATTCTGAAAAACATCAATTTTTGATGAATAGTGAAACTACTAAGTGGTAGTTAAAAAACTGAATTTTTCATAAAACATAATTTTACCGCTTCTATGAATGGAATTTCAAAAATCCAAGAGACACGGTTGATGTCAGTAAGTAAAATGTGGTTCAATGAGATGAAAATAATTTTTGGTGAATAGTAGCTTTTTACTTTTATTTACCACGGTTAAAAGTAAATAGGGTAATTAAGGGTAAGAATGATATTAATATTACCCTAACACATGTCCTAATTCTATTGGAAAAGTGTATCTCGACCAAAAACAACCTTAAGTGTAAAATATTATCATTTAGGCCCACTTGGATTAGATTAGGACATTTATTATTATTTAATTCAAAGAAGAGTTAAAAGAGTTAAAATCAAAGTATATTTACTAAAACATTTTTAATATAGGGTTGTACATAAGATAAATGAGATTGTAAATATTCATTAGAAAGATAAAAAGATGTCCTACATGATGGTATTTTATTTTTAATTTTTAGATATCAAATAATTTAATGTATTTATAACACAAAGATGATGCAATAATTATCTTATTAATGAAATATTGACATAATTGATATTATAAATACCAAAATAAATGTAATTTAATACTTTTTATGAATTCCACTAATTTTCTAGGTTACTATGATATATTAGTGTTGATTTAATCAACTTGGTTCGAACATATAATTCTGTTATGACTTTCAAAAAAATCATATATCAAATAGTGTCAAAATTGACACAAAATAGTTTTTAAATCAAATATTGTTTTATTCCTAAAAATCTAAGGTTCGGCCAAATTACTTAGATAATGATATATGTATTAATAATATACTATTTGGGGTTCGTTTGGCATGTTATAGTAAGTGTATTAACCATATAGTGAAAGAAAACAAAAAGACACGGTAAAAGTTAAATTATTTAACTCAGAGTTAAATCTAATTGACAAGGTTAAAATAATACCCTAAACTTGTCTAAATCCTATTGGATGATAGGATTTCGACCCATCCCCACTTTATCTTCGAAATAAGACCCTTTGGAACCATTATAAACTGATTTTGACTTTAATATAAAATAATATTTTGAGATATTCCTAAGGTGCCCCTCTCCTCCCTTATAAAAGGGCACCTCCTCCCCCTCCTCCTCACACCAATTTGAGCACTCAAGCTCGGCCAACCCCTGACATTTTCTCCTCTCCACTTCCATAGAATAATCCTAGAGGTCCTGGTCTTCTTCAAAGACCAATATTAGTTCCCTAAGTGTAGGATTCAAAGAGGCGTTCCAAAGAAGAGGTAATATCCATTACCGATCTTTTCAATTTCTTTCTTCTTCAACTTCTTCTTCTTTAGTTGTTTCATTATAAAGTAATAACATCAGTATTACTTACATACTGATATGTTATTATAAATATGAAACAACCATAATTCACCTTCTATCCATCCTACGGAAAAATGAAATCACCGCGCGTGCGTACATACGGAATACCGTCTCCACGCCGTGGTGTAATCTATTTTCCACCATCACCTTACAAGGATGGGTATAATGGTGTAATGAGTAAATATTTATGATTATTATAATTTAATATTGATACTGAAATAATATATATATACTCAAATACAATTCCACGATCATAGGAACGATATCATCACTCGTGCGTACGTACGGAATACCGTTTCCACGATGTGATGCGACTCGTTCTACATGATCATCATTACATAGTAATTATATAAATGAATTGAATGAATAAATATAATATATGTTACACTAATACCATTCTGGATATATGGTATCTATAACCTTAAAATAAGAATAAGAATTTATTTGGCAAAACACGCATAAGAACAAAAGGCAATAAAGACCCGAGTAACAAGTAACAATGAAATATTACTAACAAGAAGCTAAGAATATGACCATATATGATATCATATCAATATGTATGATTCTGGAATAAGTCAATAACATTATTTAAACCATTATACAGGAGCTTCAGACACGTACAAAGAAAATCGGACCTTAGGTAAGGGAAATATCACAATCTCATTTTTATCTGAGATTGTTTATTCGTAAGTATTTACTGGGGTGTATTTTATTATCCACATCCATGTTTCATCAATATGTAATATTATTTCCATCCACCTAAAATTGTTTAAATCCATTTTTACCCTTCGGTGAGTTTTTAGTAATATGTATGAAAGGAATATTTTGTCGTTTTTCGTACGAGGTACTTTTTGACTTTTCCGACAAAAGTACGAAGAATGTTTTTTTTAACTTATACGGCATGAATGGATTTCTAAAACATTATTTCCAAAAAGTTTCCATTACAAGTATTCAAGTTTATTTTTAATCAACTTCTTTTAGTTTAAAATTGTATGACATGTTAAGAAAGGAAAAGTGTTTTTGAAGTAGAAAGGATATTTTCCTCAAGAATGGAGTTCAAGTATTTTATCAAAATTATTTTCCATCTAAGATAATAAAAGGGTTCTGTTTTTATCCCTATTATTACATGGATTTGATTATGTTGTGATGGAAATGTTTTTTTCTTTATCTTATATGAATTGTTTTATGATGTCATGTTGTTTAAGAATCCCATTTTTATTACATGGGTTACGCTATGATGTATGGTTTATGATTATGTGGCACACATAAGAAAGGATTCATTATAAGATGGGTGGGACCTATATCTCCCTCCAATGCATTGGGTAAAGTTTTTATATCTCAAGAGATAGACAGGGCTGGAACGGTAGGTTATACCGGTTCAGTTGAACAGGACAGGAATGAGGGTGACTCGGTTCAGAAAGGGACTTTGTCCACTAAGATAGTCTTGGCAATGAGTCATGACTAACAAGAAATGATTTTCCATGATTATGTGTGCATGCCACAAAGTTTCAAGTTTCATGTTATGATTATGGGGATCTCATTTTCACTTCTATGATTTGTTCCATGTTATGATATTATGATCTCTTTTGCAGGTTATGATTTTCAAAAAGATATGATATGATTTTTATTTCCTTTATTTTCCCTTGCTGAGCATTTGAGCTCACCCTTTTATGTTTTCTTTTCCCCAGGATATAAAGAGAGGTTTTAGGTAAAAAAAAGGGAAGATCTTTATGGGAGATATTGAAGATCCTTCACCACGATTAGAAGATTACGTTCCGAGTTTCCAAAGACACTAAACTATTATGATCCTTGTGTGTGTGTGTTTTTTATGTACCAAGTATTCCGCAAAAGTAATGTAATGTCCATGTACGTAAAGCTTCAGGTCTCTACAGTTGGTATCAGAGGAAAAGGTTTAGTCAACCTTTGGAAACTAGGATGCAAGAACTTTAGTGAGATCCCTAGAGATATTTCTAAGGTATGTCTAGGGATGTCCCTAAGGTTAAGTATACGTATAGCTTATAGTACTAGAATTA
Organism: Viscum album; assembly: GCA_963277665.1. NCBI lineage: Eukaryota > Viridiplantae > Streptophyta > Magnoliopsida > Santalales > Viscaceae > Viscum > Viscum album. Next base: position 768,533,042 of record OY728137.1, read on the forward strand.
CGCTAACGATCATAGAATTAAACCTAAGATGTTAGATATTGAAGGTACTCCCCCTTTATTATGTTGTTTTCCCTAGCATGATTTTTTCCTCTCACACTATTCTTTTTGGGTTTTAGACGATGGCTGGAACCCGAAGGAACCGTGTTGATCAATGCAATGGACAATGCAATGATTGCCCTCCTGAACAAAAAAATGTTATGGGAGATGGAGTGCAAAATATTATTGCTATAATTACACAAGCTATGAATCATTCTGGGCTTCTAAATGAGTAGAGAAGGGAACAATATTCTATTGAGTCCTTCATGAGGCAACGTCCACCTTCTTTCAGTGGGTCTTCTGATCCACTTGTTGCTGAACAATGGATCAGTACCACTGAAAAGATATTTTCAGTTCTTCAATGTTCTGAGCATGATAAAGTCATCTTAGCAGTATATCATTTGGAAGTTGAAGCTGATCAATGGTGGAATCTTATCAAGAATACGAGGAAAAGAGATGAAATTGAGTCCATGGAATGGGACGAGTTCAAGAACTTATTTTTCAGTAAGTACTTCCCTCGTATTCTTCGAACAAAGATGGAAAAGGAGTTTCTTGAGCTGAAGCAGAAGGATGATGAATCTGTTGGTATATACGAAGCAAATTTTACAAGACTTGCAAGGTATGCATCTGGCATTATCATCCAACCTGAAAGTAAAGTTGATCAATTTTTCAGTGTCTTAAAACCAAGTCTTCGAAGGGCATTAGCTATAAGAGACTTTAGTAGCTATGAAGAAATTGTGCGTTGTGCTATCAAGGTAGAAATGGAAGTTGGTGTTACATATCCATCTCCTGGTTTTGACAAGAAACGAAAGATGGAGTTCAAGGAGAAATCTTAGAATAATGGTGAAAAGAAGAGGAATGTTTCCTTATGCACAATGTGTGGAAAGAAGAATGGTGGAGATTGTATTAAAGGGACTAGAAAATGTTTTAAGTGTGGAAAAGAAGGTCATCGAGCAGCTGAGTGTCAAAGTAATGGAAAAAGGGATTCTAATGATGTGAATAAAGCAAACACTGTAGAGAACGCACCACCAACACTTCAATGCTTCAAGTGCAAGGAAATGGGGCATTATGCTAATAAATGCCCTAATCCAAGGGTTAGTCATGATCGATATGAGAAACCGCTTAAGGCAAAGGACAAAGGGAAGTCACATGCGATCACCATTGGCGATGTTGAATATGATAACGATGTGGTGGAATGATTAAGTGTTTATGTAATGGGATTCCAAAATAATGTTGTATCATAAAGTATTGGAATATTTATGTATTGGTCTAATGTGGTATTCAAAGTGATTGAGATATTTTTGGAAATAAGATGATATGAGCATAATGAAGGGAAAATGAGAAAACGAAATGTTTAACAGTATTCATGAGCTCATGATTGATATAAGGACTAAGTGATATCATTGTTTGAGTATATAGTATTTTGAGGATTTTGGTATGTGGAAAGTGTTAAATTTTACTGCATTCATGTTTTCACTAAGGTATTCAAGAGAATACATGATTAAGGACTTTGAATGTTTGGAATGTGACCAAAAAAACATATCTTATGATATATGGGGATCGACGATGGTGTTAAATCTCTGGTAATCGTTTTCATTATGTTATGAGAGTGGACTGTAGTATTATGGATAAGCCTAAATATTGGAATGGATTATGTTGGACATAAGTTAGTATTGTTTAAGGATAGAAGTTTTCTCGATATTATTGATGGGATGTTTTAGAAAAAGGATAACCTGTAGGACGGGCGACAACCCATCGCGTCGGACAAGGCTGTGGAAATCGAACCCACAACCGAAGTGCGACTGGCCTTTATCACCTACCACTGGCCTACAGGAAGTCCCTGTTTAGTAGAAACTAGTTTTATTATATTAAGCTGTATGACATATGATGTATAAGTCCATTTTAGGAACCATATATGATTAATCTCACTATAGATCGACTTATGTATATAATTTTTTTGCTAACCTTTTGTTTGAGACAGATGGAATGACCCGTCATTCTATCACATGATCTTCTAACACTTCACGAATAACAAATTCAACTTCATTTATTTAAGAGATGAAGTGTAAATTGTTAAAGGCACGAACAACAGTGAGATTGTACCAAAATAAAGTAAGTATTTATTCTAATTCAAATTCTTTAACTTTAGGGAAACGATCTTGAAAACCAAAAATGTTGTCCTAGTGATCGTATATCTGATGAATCAGATGGTACCTTAGATCGTCACAAATTTATGGCTTTGTGATTGCTGGATTTTCCGTAGCCATGTTCTCTACCACTCTCCATCAGAACATGATGGTTAGATTTCTCTTCCATATCCATATTTTCACCTATGTGGAAACCCAGTGATTAGTTTATTTGGGTAACCGTTACGTTTCATACTTTTGTTTTTAAAGATTGGTTTTGATATTCCTTTTTACGATGTGGGTTTCTATTAAAGAAACTTTTGAATAGTAAACCATTTATAAACCCGACGAATTTCGAGGGAGAAATTCATTTTAAGGGGGGGGGGGTATAATGTAACAGCCCGAGATTTTATAATAAAAATTCTTTTAAATTTTATTAATGTCCTGTGTTGTACGCTACACCAAAAGGAGCTTGCACAACACTCATATTTGACTTGCCTTGCATTACACGCAATCAAAACCTTCCTCGATAGCGTGTGTTGTAACACCCCAGGTAAATAAGGAATATGACATTTTCATATTTATCCATATTTGTGAATAAAATATTAATATGACTTTAAAGGGGACGCTATGCTCGATGGCGTACCCAACACGCAACAACGAGTTTCTTGGGAATCTTACGTTGCACTCTAATAATAAAATAATATTATTTTAAATGGTAGTTAACATGTAGCCGTTGTAATGGAGGGAATGGATAGAAATAACTAAAATATGATTATATATGTTCTTAAATATTTTTACATTTATACAATAAAAGATAAAGGCTTAAAATACGGAAAGAATTCAATTTTAGGCGTATATCCCCTAGTTTTCACTAAAGGTTCACTTATCACCTTTTGATGGAGAACCGTCATTAAATATAGTTTTGTTCACTCTTAAACATTCTTTTGGACCAAATAAAACTCTTATTAAGAATCGGGACATCAAAATTTACTTTGTGTAAATTTTTGGTATCTTTCCGATAAAGTTCATTTTTTTAATGAATAGTGTAAAATGTTGTATTTTAATTCAAAACCACTTTTTAATCTAATTTATTTATATTATTAGATTATATTTTGAATTGGTTTTAAAGTGAAATTAGAAAATATTTTTACCATTAAATCCAATAGTGGTCGTTGGAATCAATTTCACTTTGAAATCAGACTTAAACTTGTGTCAATCTTTTGATACTTATTGTTTCATAAAACACGCTATTTGTCATGACAGCGGGATTTAATTATTAAATTAATTAATGTGACTTATATGTTTTGAATTTTGTAAAACGGACTTCATTTTTGAATTCAGAAAATCAAATATAGCTTAGGGTAAATTTTTGGGATTTTTCTGAAAAACTTCAATTTTTGATGAATAGTGAAACCACTAAGTGGTACTTATAAAAACTGATTTTCCGTTTAAATGAAATTTTTCCATCATTGTGTTTTGATTTTCAAAAATCCGACATACATGGTTGTTATTAAGAAGTAAAATGTGGTTCAATGAGATTAAAATAATTTTTTGGTGAATAGTAACTTATTAAGTTTTTAATCGCGATTAGAGGTAATTAGTGTAGTTTAAGGTAAAAATGATATTATAAGAATGTGAAAACACCATGAAACTTGTCCTATACCTATTGGTTGTATCATGGCCGACCAAGACAAGCCATGGGTCAACTTGGGGACCCCATGGATCCACTTTGGTAGGGAAATGACATAAATAACATTTTATTTAATGTAAAAGTAAAATTGACACAAACATGATCTGTTTTACTAAAACAACTTTAAGTGGGGTTATACAAGTCATCTTTTTGATTATAAATATTCATTGGAAAGATAAAAAGATTTCCTACATAATAGTATTTTTTTATAATTTTTAGACATTATATAAATTAAATTATTTATGACATAATAATGATGCAGCGATGACATCATTATTTGACGATTTAAATAAAATGGAAAGATAATGTAAAATCTATGAACTACACATGTCCAAAACTTAACGGATGAGTGGATTTCGAAGCCTTATCACCTTATCCACTAATTATATCAATGTGGGACCTTTCGAAACCGAAACACATTTTCAAATAAAGTAATATTTCTTTACTTTCCAAAAGTACCCCTCCTCTCCTCTTATAAAAGGCCCCCACCTCTACCTCATTTAACACACTCCTCAAGCCTTTGGCTCGGCCAACCCCTGCCCATTTACTCTCTCCACATCCCTCTCCTCACCCTAGAGGATTACCTTTGGGAAGAAGCCTTTCAAAGGAAGCCTTTAGGCTCAAATCAAAAGGAGTTACACTTTTAAAGGTAATTCATTCTCTCATGTTCATTTGTTTTATTATGCTTCTCCAACCCCATAAACTCTTTTTATTTACTTATTTTGTAACAACACAAGTATCTTTAATATACTAGGATGTTGTTATAAGATTTATTTTAGCTACACTCTCACACAACTACATCAAATGGTTAAAGAACATACGGTTTCCGTGGATGGTGAAATTCTGCCTCCCGAAACGATGATTGTTCAATACTCATTTAACACCCTCAAAAGTGTCCATTATGATGTCACTATTTTTATATATGATATATAATATGTTTATGTTTTATTTATGCTTCTGTATTTTTCATTTTTGTCTTACCTTTATGGCTTCCATTATGGGTATACGCGATATCTTCATTTAAGGAAGTGCGGACTACCGCCCCCTCAAAGTGATTTGATTCGTTAAATACCATATGTGGGATGAATAAAGGATGGAAATATGATATTATATATGATATTATACTGGAATTATAATATACCTTTATATCATTATTATTCCATTCTATAAAATACGAAATAGAAATGAAAGTAGTGTTCATGCGTACGTACGGCTTACCGTCTCCATGAACGGTGCATTTCATTTCTTACCTCTAAATGATTATGTAATGTTATAAATGCATGAATGTACTGGATATATATGACATATATGATATCTACATTATGAATAAAATTCTGGATATAATAAACATTTGGCCACACGAACAACATGTAATTGTAAGAAGTCCACTTTCGACTTAAGAACCAAATATCGGGAAAACAAATATTATTAACATAAATGATTACATAATGTTTATGACATGGTAATAAGTGGGATAAAAGTACTAATTAACTTGAAAAAGTTTCTTAAGGAATTAGAAATTAACTCAAGTTTATTATTCAGGAGAATAAATAACGATCGAGTCAAGTCGGACCCGAGGTAAGGGATCCTACAACTCTCTTTCTTTTTAAGTACACTCTTTTATGTCATTTCTTTTAAGCTCATCTTTCTTATGATTGGGATGTTCTTTTATATTACTCCTACTGTAATTTTTATGTTCATGTGATGAGAGACCCTATTCCCTCTCATCAATCCATTTTGGAAGTTTTGAGTGGCGCCGTTAGGCTGCCGAACTTTCGTAAGAGATCTAACCTCTCTCTTTCTTTTTAAGTACTCTCCTTTATGTCACTTCTTTTAAACTCCTCCTTGCAATGTTGGGGGATTTTATTTTATATTCCACTTTCGGTAAATTCTATTGTAATATGATGGGATACTCTATTTGATCTCATCAATCCATATTCGGAGGTTTTATGTGGCGCCGTTAGGCTGCTGAGTTTTCGTAAGGGATTTTTCATCTCACTTCTATTCCAGTGAGATTTATGCTACATTTTCCACAAATTCCATTGAGTGGTGTATGTACTTCCCATTACTATACTCTTTGTGTAATATAATTTCGTTTATGAGAATTTACATCAATGACCTATTGTCTTTCTTCATGGGGTGTATGTTTTGAAAGATACCCAAGTCGGTAAGGGAACCTTTCACCCTCCTCTTTTTTAAAAGACTTCTTTTATTGGGTCTTTTAATTTACATATTTTTATGTTGGGATATGTTCTCATACATCCTTATTGAAGTAAATTTTATGTCCAAGTGATGAGATACACTTTTTATCTCTCATCAACTCATTTTGATATGATGCCGTTAGGCTGTCAAGGGAACTTTTTAACCCAATTTCGATTTCTTTGGGTTCAACTTGAAGTCATTGAATATGTCAGCCATTGAATATGTGTGAATGACCTTTTATTGTTTTACACTTAATATCCACTTATATTGGGTGTATATATATTTGTCACACATATTTTTGAGATTTATTTGTCCTTAATTTAAGGATACCTTCTTTATAAGGGATTTCATCACATTTGACATTTCTAATGAGGGTTCATTGTTGTTATGCTCCAATTCACTCTTATATGGTGTATATACTGTCCTTTGGAGTATTATATCATGAATCCTTTTATTCTCATGATATTATAAAGTTCTGACTAAATGTTATTCCTCGATTATTTTATTCAAGTGTCTCTAATTTTGGTAAAACCCCTTTAACCAAAATATCGTTTTAAATGTTTTAATTATTTGTTCTTATTAATATCCATGTTTTCAAAATGGTTTTAAGGATTTATTTATATGGATATTAATGGTTTAAAATGTTAAAAGCTTCAAGGTGGTATGGGACACTTTGATTCAAAAATATCTTTATTAAATGTTTTAAATGGTTTTGGAAATGGTTTCTTTTTGAATGGATTCATTATTTCAATATCCTAAAATGTTATATTGTGATTGAAATGTGGAAATGTTATGTTTCCTTTATTCATGTTTATGTGATATGATTATGTTATGGTTCTTGGGCATTGTTATGAAGAATGGGTGGTTCCGTGATAAACTAAGGGCGGGTGAGCCCGATATAGCTCTCCAATGCATTGGGTAATGCGAAGGAGTGAAACGTTAATGTTTCTCCGAAGAGATTTAACGAATATACTGTGATGGGTATTCCAAACGTAACCAAGAGGGTTACTCCCTACGTAAGAATGTTATGAATGCCTCAAGTTACCTTTATGTCTTATGTTTTCTATGATTTATTCATGATTTGATATTCCTATATTTTATGGGTAAAGTATGATTTCATTCTTATGTATATACGAACTCATGTTTCCTTTCCATATTTTTATAACCCTTACTGAGCTTTTTATGCTCATCCCATGTTTTTGAAAAGTTTTTCACAGGTCAAGGGAAAGGAAAATGATGTGATGATAGTGTCGAGGATGTGTCAAGAAAGAATCCATGTTTCATTTTAAATATGTTTCCGTTGATGGGAAGAATGAATACTATCTTTTATGTAACCACTTTGTTTAAATGTGGAATGTAATGCAAGTTTCATGATCTAATTCTCTAAAACTCTAAACCTGAAATGATCCTCAATGTGTAATCTTGTAATAACTCAAGATTAAGTAAGGTTTAAGGCTGGGGCCTTATAGTTGGTATCAAAGGTCGGTTTAGATAACTTTAGAGGTTAGGGTATTCTTTAAGCATAATTGACAATTACCATAATGGTTAGGATTTAAGAAAGAGTCTTAGTTTTAGATAAAGTGAATGAGTAAGTATATCTTATTGTCTATCTTACTCATTAGTACATGATGGTTTTGTTGATATACTCACACTGACCTTTTTGGTTTTAGTAAATGGCTGGATCTAGCAGGCACCAAAGTAACAGTGGATGTGAAGGAAACTGTGACAGTTTTTTGAGAAAGCAACTGAATGATATGGGAGCTGCAATGAGAACTCTTTTGATTATCCTCAACCAACTATCTGGAGTCATGATTGACCACCTAAACCTTAGAGATTTTCTAAGTCATCATATATGCAAGAAACAAATCCCTACGGAAGTACAGGTAATAATCATAAAGGTAAGTGTGTTCAAAAACCTATGTGTCAAAGATGTGGAAAGAAACACCTCGGAAAATGCTTCAAAGGGGCAGAAATATGCTATAGATGTGGAAATGAAGGTCATAAAGCAAGAACCTGCCATAGAAAAAGGAAGAATCCAGTTGACTCGAGGAAAGGGAAAGAAGTTCTTTCTGAGGGATCAATTGAATGTTTTAAATGTGGTGTGCATGGTCGTTATGCAAACACATGTCCTATGAAGAAGTTTTGTGAATGGGGTCACCAAGAGCGTACCAATATTCGTTTACCAATACCTAATGCCATTCCGATTGAGGATGAAGAAACTGACAATGACCAATCAAAGGTATGTACTATTTCATGACTATTGTTTTCTTATTTTGGAATCTGAGGATATGATTCATGATTTTGTTTGTAGGAAAGAGGTATTTCGGAATAAGTTGGAAAGGAATGGATAATGGATCATGAAGAATGTTGAATGTGTAAGATGTCAACATATAAGGGCTTCAAGAGTTAGAGTGAAATTCTTAAGAGTATTAAGTCTCTTTTGATGATGGGGTTACATTAGAAGACTTTTTATATTATGTGTATCCCAGATGTTTAATATAGGAAAATTTTATTCAAGTCATAGTTATCTTTTCTTTTGTGGACATAGTTATAAAGAACCATTTGGGTTTATATGATCCTTACTTTTGAGGTAATTATGGGTTACCATATGTTATGATTGAACTGAAAGGCATGAGATAAAATTGAGGTTAAATTATGTTATGGTTATTTTTGATGATTTTATCCCTTTTTGGGTAATAATTTGAGAATTATATAGTTTTGGAAAAAGGACAACACGCAGACCGTGTGACAACCCGTCGCGTCGGACAATGCTGCGGGAATCGAACCCACAACCAAAGTGCGACTGGTATTTATCGCCTACCACTGGACTACGTGAATTCCCTGGTTAGTTTGACTGATTATTGTTAGTTATATGATTTTATGAATTAAGAGTAAGTTGATTTTGGAGGATATGTGATTAGGATAATTACTTTTCAAAGTGAGACTTTAGGAGCAACTGATGTTGTTTGGAGATAAATGTTACGATTTAACTTGGAAGACTATGTGACTAAATCCTTCAAATATTTGGGTTTCAATCTTATATTGTTTTACTTTGAAGAATTTTATGGACAAATTGTTTATCAGATGGTCCTCGTTGAACTTTGGGTTTTGTTGGACAAATTTTGGAGATTAAGAATAGATTTTCTTTTTATAAGGGGTTATCCTTTTCTGGATTATCTGATCTTGTACTAACCTTTTTGGTTTTGGTTTTGGTTAAAGCCTAAATACATGGGATGTATATAGTTCTCTTTTGGGTATTAGGTGATTCTCTAGAAGTTGATTATTGTACTCTTAATGCGAAAAAGTCTCCCTAAATACTCGTCTTTTGGAAAAAAATATGAGTTTGACTAAGGAATCTAGTAAAAGTTGAAAGTCAACATGATAAGTGATTATGCTTATGAATAAATTCCTCAATAAAAAGTAACTTAATACAAAAATTTTGTCTATTAACTTTTCCTACTGGGGAACCCAACACCGTTTAACCCATCACAAGTTTGTGATTTTCTTATTGTTAACTTTCTCCTAAACATGTTTTCTATCACTCTCCATCAGAACATGACCCTATGTTTTCTCCTCCATGTCCATATTTTCATACTTGGAATCCTAGTATGGGTTAAATCGGTTGACCTATGTTCTTATCTTTCTTTATTTTAAAGTGATTGTTTTACCGACTCTTGTTCCGATGTGGGACGTTCAAGGATGTTTCCAAGCTCAATTTTAAAATTGCGAGGACGCAATTCCCAAAAGGGGAGAAGGATGTAACACCCCAGGTAAATAAGGAATATGACATTTTCATATTTATCCATATTTGTGAATAAAATATTAATATGACTTTAAAGGGGACGCTATGCTCGATGGCGTACCCAACACGCAACAACGAGTTTCTTGGGAATCTTACGTTGCACTCTAATAATAAAATAATATTATTTTAAATGGTAGTTAACATGTAGCCGTTGTAATGGCGGGAATGGATAGAAATAACTAAAATATGATTATATATGTTCTTAAATATTTTTACATTTATACAATAAAAGATAAAGGCTTAAAATACGGAAAGAATTCAATTTTAGGCGTATATGCCCTAGTTTTCACTAAAGGTTCACTTATCACCTTTTGATGGAGAACCGTCATTAAATATAGTTTTGTTCACTCTTAAACATTATTTTGGACCAAATAAAACTCTTATTAAGAATCGGGACATCAAAATTTACTTTGTGTAAATTTTTGGTATCTTTCCGATAAAGTTCATTTTTTTAATGAATAGTGTAAAATGTTGTATTTTAATTCAAAACCACTTTTTAATATAATTTATTTATATGACTAGATTATATTTTGAATTGGTTTTAAAGTGAAATTAGAAAATATTTTTACCATTAAATCCAATAGTGGTCGTTGGAATCAATTTCACTTTGAAATCAGACTTAAACTAGTGTCAATCTTTTGATACTTATTGTTTCATAAAACACGCTATTTGTCATGACAGCGGGAATTAATTATTAAATTAATTAATGTGACTTATATGTTTTGAATTTTGTAAAACGGACTTCATTTTTGAATTCAGAATATCAAATATAGCTTAGGGTAAATTTTTGGGATTTTTCTGAAAAACATCAATTTTTGATGAATAGTGAAACCACTAAGTGGTACTTTTAAAAACTGATTTTCCGTTTAAATGACATTTTTCCATCATTGTGTTTTGATTTTCAAAAATCCGACATACATGGTTGTCATTAAGAAGTAAAATTTGGTTCAATGAGATTAAAATAATTTTTTGGTGAATAGTAACTTATTAAGTTTTTAATCGCGATTAGAGGTAATTAGTGTAGTTTAAGGTAAAAATGATATTATAAGAATGTGAAAACACCATGACACTTGTCCTACACCTATTGGTTGTATCATGGCCGACCAAGACAAGCCATGGGTCAACTTGGGGACCCCATGGATCCACTTTGGTTGGGAAATGACATAAATAACATTTTATTTAATGTAAAAGTAAAATTGACACAAACATGATCTGTTTTACTAAAACAATTTTTAAGTGGGGTTATACAAGTCATCTTTTTGATTATAAATATTCATTGGAAAGATAAAAAGATTTCCTACATCATAGTATTTTTTTTAAAAAAATTTAGACATTAAATAAATTAAATTATTTATGACATAATAATGATGCAGCGATGACATCATTATTTGACGATTTAAATAAAATGGAAAGATAATGTAAAATCTATGAACTACACATGTCCAAAAATTATTGGATGAGTGGATTTCGAAGCCTTATCACCTTATCCACGAATTATATCAATGTGGGACCTTTTGAAACCGAAACACATTTTCAAATAAAGTAATATTTCTTTACTTTCCAAAAGTACCCCTCCTCTCCTCTTATAAAAGGCCCCCACCTCTACCTCATTTAACACACTCCTCAAGCCTTTGACTCGCCCAAACCCTGCCCATTTACTCTCTCCACATCCCTCTCCTCACCCTAGAGGATTCCCTTTGGGCATAATCCTTTCAAAGGAAGCCTTTAGGCTCAAATCAAAAGGAGTTACACTTTTAAAGGTAATTCATTCTCTCATGTTCATTTGTTTTATTATGCTTCTCCAACCCCCTAAACTCTTTTTATTTACTTATTTTGTAACAAAAACAGTATCTTCAATATACTAGGATGTTGTTATAAGATTTATTCGAGCTACACTCTCACACAACTACATCAAATGGTTAAAGAACATACGGTTTCCGTGGATGGTGAAATTCAGCCTCCCGAAACGATGATTGTTCAATACTCATTTAACACCTTCAAAGGTGGCCATTATGATGTCACTATTTTTATATATGATATATAATATGTTTATGTTTTATTTATGCTTCTGTATTTTTCATTTTTGTCTTACCTTTAGGGCTTCCATTATGAGTATACGTGATATCTTCATTTAAGGAAGTGCGGACTACCGCCCCCTCAAAGTGATTTGATTCGTTAAATACCATATGTGGGATGTATAAAGGATGGAAATATGATATTATATATGATATTATACTGGAATTATAATATACCTTTATATCATTATTATTCCATTCTATAAAATACGAAATAGAAATGAAAGTAGCGTTCATGCGTACGTACGGCTTACCGTCTCCATGAACGGTGCATTTCATTTCTTACCTCTAAATGATTATGTAATGTTATAAATGCATGCATGTACTGGATATATATGACATATATGATATCTACATAATGAATACAATTCTGGATATAATAAACATTTGGCCACACGAACAACATGTAATTGTAAGAAGTCCACTTTCGACTTAAGAACCAAATATCGGCAAAACAAATATTATTAACTTAAATGATTACATAATGTTTATGACATGGTAATAAGTGGTATAAAAGTACTAATGAACTTGAAAAAGGTTCTTAAGGAATTATAAATTAACTCAAGTTTATTATTCAGGAGATTAAAGAACGATCGAGTCAAGTCGGACCCGAGGTAAGGGATCCTACAACTCTCTTTCTTTTTAAGTACACACTTTTATGTCATTTCTTTAAAGATCATCTTTCTTATGATTGGGATGTTCTTTTATATTAATCCTACTGTAATTTTTATGTTCATGTGATGAGAGACCCTATTCTCTCTCATCAATCCATTTTGGAAGTTTTGAGTGGCGCCGTTAGGCTGCCGAACTTTCGTAAGAGATCTAACCTCTCTCTTTCTTTTTAAGTACTCTCCTTTATGTCACTTCTTTTAAACTCCTCCTTGCAATGTTGGGGGATTTTATTTTATATTCCACTTGCTGTAAATTCTATTGTAATATGATGGGATACTCTATTTGATCTCATCAATCCATATTCGGAAGTTTTATGTGGCGCCGTTAGGCTGCTGAGTTTTCGTAAGGGATTTTTCATCTCACTTTTATTCCAGTGAGATTTATGCTACATTTGCCACAAATTCCATTGAGTGGTGTATTTACTGCCCATTATTCTACTCTTTGTGTAATATACTTTCGTTTATGAGTATTTACATCAATGACCTATTGTCTTTCTTCATGGGGTGTATGTTTTGAAAGATACCCAAGTCGGTAAGGGAACCTTTCACCCTCCTCTTTTTTAAAAGACTTCTTTTATTGGGTCTTTTAATTTACATATTTTTATGTTGGGATATGTTCTCATACATCCTTATTGAAGTAAATTTTATGTCCAAGTGATGAGATACACTTTTTATCTCTCATCAACTCATTTTGATGTGATGGCGTTAGGCTGTCAAGGGAACTTTTTAACCCAATTTCGATTTCTTTGGGTTCAACTTGTAGTCATTGAATATGTCATCCATTGAATATGTGTGAATGACCTTTTATTGTTTTACACTTAATATCCACTTATATTGGGTGTATATATATTTGTCACACATATTTTTGAGATTTATTTGTCCTTAATTTAAGGATACCTTCTTTATAAGGGATTTCATCACATTTGACATTTCTAATGAGGGTTCATTGTTGTTATGCTCCAATTCACTCTTATATTGTGTATATACTGTCCTTTGGAGTATTATATCATGAATCCTTTTATTCTCATGATATTATAAAGTTCTGACTAAATGTTATTCCTCGATTATTGTATTCAAGTGTCTCTAATTTTGGTAAAACCCCTTTAACCAAAATATCGTTTTAAATGTTTTAATTATTTGTTCTTATTAATATCCATGTTTTCAAAATGGTTTTAAGGATTTATTTATATGGATATAAATGGTTTAAAATTTTAAAAGCTTCACGGTGGTATGGGACACTTTGATTCAAAAATCTCTTTATTAAATGTTTTAAATGGTTTTGAAAATGGTTTCTTTTTGAATGGATTCATTATTTCAATATCCTAAAATGTTATATTGTGATTGAGATGTGGAAATGTTATGTTTCCTTTATTCATGTTTATGTGATACGATTATGTTATGGTTCTTGGGAATTGTTATGAAGAATGGGTGGTTCCGTGATAAACTAAGGGCGGGTGAGCCCGATATAGCTCTCCAATGCATTGGGTAACGCGAAGGAGTGAAACGTTAATGTTTCTCCGAAGAGATTTAAGGAATATACTGTGATGGGTATTCCAAACGTAACCAAGAGGGTTACTCCCTACGTAAGAATGTTATGAATGCCTCAAGTTACCTTTATGTCTTATGTTTTCTATGATTTATTCATGATTTGATATGCCAATATTTTATGGGTAAAGTATGATTTCATTCTTATGTATATACGAACTCATGTTTCCTTTCCATATTTTTATAACCCTAACTGAGCTTTTTATGCTCATCCCAAGTTTTTGAAATGTTTTTCACAGGTCAAGGTAAAGGAACATGATGTGATGATAGTGTCGAGGATATGTCAAGAAAGAATCCATGTTTCATTTTAAATATGTTTCCGTTGATGGGAAGAATGAATACTGTCTTTTATGTAACCACTTTGTTTAAATGTGGAATGTAATGCAAGTTTCATGATCTAATTCTCTAAAACTCTAAACCTGAAAATATCCTCAATGTGTAATCTTGTAATAACTCAAGATTATGTAAGGTTTAAGGCTGGGGCCTTATATGTGTAGTGCGCAATACTGAGTTTCACGAAACAACGATATGCTATTAAAATATTATTAAAACTAGCCGTTATGAATAGTAATAACCACTTTTTAAATTTTAGAAATTTTAGCTCTCAAAATGGACTTCATTTTTGGATTCGGAGTATCGAATTTAGACTAAGTTGAAATTTTGGTACTTTTCGGATAACTTTCATATTCCGATGAATAGTGAAAATTATTAAATTATAATTAAAAACAACTTTTTTAATCGAAATAATTAATAGTGATAAATTATTAATTTGAGTGGGTTTAATGTATATTTAGAATATATTTTTACAATTTAATACAATGTTGGTCATTGAATGTAATTTCACATTTAAACCAGACATAATCAAGTGTCAATATTTTGATAGATATTATTTTCTTAAAAACACGCTATTTGTTTTAACAGCGGGATTTAATTATAAAATTAATTAATGCAACTTCTATGTTATGAATTTGGTAAAATAGATTTCATTTTTGAATTCCGAATATGAAATATAGATTAGGATGAAATTATGGCATTGTTCTGAAAAACATCAATTTTTGATGAATAGTGAAACTACTAAGTGGTAGTTAAAAAACTGAATTTTTCATAAAACTTAATTTTACCGCTTCTGTGAATGGAATTTCAAAAATCCGAGAGACACGGTTGATGTCAGTAAGTAAAATTTGGTTCAATGAGATGAAAATAATTTTTGGTGAATAGTAACTTTTTCCTTTTATTTACCACGGTTAAAAGTAAATAGGGTAATTAATGGTAAGAATGATATTAATATTACCCTAACACATGTCCTAATTCTATTGGACAAGTGTATCTCGACCAAAAACAACCTTAAGTGTAAAATATTATCATTTAGGCCCACTTGGATTAGATTAGGACATTTATTATTATTTAATTCAAAGAAGAGTTAAAAGAGTTAAAATCAAAGTATATTTACTAAAACATTTTTAATATAGGTTTTTACATAAGATAAATTAGATTTAAATATTCATTAGAAAGCTAAACAGATGTCCTACATGATGGTATTTTATTTGTAATTTTTAGAAATCAAATAATTTAATTTATTTATGACACAAAGATGATGCAGTAATTATCTTATTAATGAAATATTGACATAGTTGATATTATAAATACCAAAATAAATGTAATTTAATACTTTTTATGAATTCCACTAATTTTCTAGGTTACTATGATATATTAGTGTTGATTTAATCAACTTGGTTCGAACATATAATTCTGTTATGACTTTCACAAAAATCATATATCAAATAGTGTCAAAATTGACACAAAATAGTTTTTAAATCAAATATTGTTTTATTCCTAAAAATATAAGGTTCGGTCAAATGACTTAGATAAAGATATATGTATTAATAATATACAATTTGGGGTTCGTTTGGCATGTTATAGTAAGTGTATTAACCATATAGTGAAAGAAAACAAAAAGACACGGTAAAAGTTAAATTATTTAACTTAGAGTTAAATCTAATGTATAAGGTTAAAATAATACCCTAAACTTGTATAAATCCTATTGGATGATAGGATTTCGACCCATCCCCACTTTAGATTCTAAATAAGACCCTTTTGAACCATTATAAACCGATTTTGACTTTAATATAAAATAATATTTTGAGATATTCCTAAGGTGCCCCTCTCCTCCCTTATAAAAGGGAACCTCCTCCCCCTCCTCCTCACACCAATTTGAGCACTCAAGCTCGGACAAACCCTTCCATTTTCTCCTCTCCACTTCCCTAGAATAATCCTAGAGGTCCTGGTCTTCTTCAAATACCAATCTTAGTTCCCTAAGTGGAGGATTCAAAGAGGCGTTCCAAAGAAGAGGTAATATCCATTACCGATCTTTTCAATTTATTTCTTCTTCAACTTCTTCTTCTTTTGTTGTTTCATTATAAAGTAATAACATCAGTATTAATTACATACTGATATGTTATTATAAATATGAAACAACCCTAATTCACCTTCTATCCATCCTACGGAAAAATGAAATCACCGCGCGTGTGTACGTACGGAATACCGTCTCCACGCTGTGGTGTAATCTATTTTCCACCATCACCTTACAAGGATGGGTATAATGGTGTAATGAGTAACTATTTATGATTATTATAATTTAATATTGATACTGAAATATTATATATATACTCAAATACAATTCCACGATCATAGGAACGATATCATCACTCGTGCGTACGTACGGAATACCGTCTCCACGATGTGATGCGACTCGTTCTACATGATCATCATTAAATAGTAATTATATAAATGAATTGAATGAATAAATATGATATATGTTACACTAATACCATTCTGGATATAAGGTATCTATAACCATAAAAGAAGAAAAAGAATTTATTCGGCAAAACACGCATAAGAACAAAATGTAATAAAGACCCGAGTAACAAGTAACAATGAAATATTACTAACAAGAAGCTAAAAATATGACCATATATGATATCATATCAATATGTATGATTCTGTAATAAGTCAATAACATTATTTAAACCATTATACAGGAGCTTCGGACACGTACAAAGCAAATCGGACCTAAGGTAAGGGAAATATCACAATCTCATTTTTATCCGAGATTGTTTATTCGTAAGTATTTACTAGGGTGTATTTTATTATCCACATCCATGTTTCATCAATATGTAATATTATTTCCATCCACCTACAATTGTTTAAATCCATTTTTACCCTTCGGTGAGTTTTTAGTAATATGTATGATAGGAATCTTTTGTCGTTTTTCGTACGAGGTACTTTTTGACTTTTCCGACAAAAGTACGAAGAATGTTTTTTTTAACTTATACGGCATGAATGGATTTATAAAACATTATTTCCAAGAAGTTTCCTTTACAAGTATTCAAGATTATTTTTAATCAACTTATTTTAGTTTAAAATTGTATGACATGTTAAGAAAGGAAAAGTGTTTTTGAAGTAGAAAGGATATTTTCCTCAAGAATGGAGTTCAAGTATTTTATCAAAATTATTTTCCATCTAAGATTATAAAAGGGTTCTGTTTTTATCCCTATTATTACATGGATTTTATTATGTTGTGATGGAAATATTTTTTTTCTTTATCTTATATGAATTGTTTTATGATGTCATGTTGTTTAAGAATCCCATTTTTATTACATGGGTTACGCTATGATGTATGGTTTATGATTATGTGGCACACATAAGAAAGGATTCATTATAAGATGGGTGGGACCTATATCACCCTCCAATGCATTGGGTAAAGATTTTATATCTCATGAGATAGACAGGGCTGAAACGGTAGGTTATACCGGTTCAGTGAAACAGGACTGTAACGAGGGTGACTCGGTTCAGAAAGGGACTTTGTCCACTATGATAGTCTTGGAAATGAGTCATGACTAACAAGAAATGATTTTCCATGATTATTTGTGCATGCCACAAAGTTTCAAGTTTCATTTTATGATTATGGGGATCTCATTTTCACTTCTATGATTTGTTCCATGTTATGATATTATGATCTCTTTTTCATGTTATGCTTTTTAAAAAGATATGATATGATTTTTATTTCCTTTATTTGCCCTTGCTGAGCATTTGAGCTCACCCTTTTATGTTTTCTTTTCCCCAGGATATAAAGAAAGGTTTTAGGTAAAAAAAGGGAAGAACTTTATGGGAGATATTGAAGATCTTTCACCACGATTAGAAGATTACGTTCCGAGTTTCCAAAGACACTAAACTATTACGATCCTTGTGTGTGTGTTTTTGTTATGTACCAAGTATTCCGCAAAAGTAATGTAATGTCCATGTACGTCAAGCTTCGGGTCTCTACATGTTCTATATGCCTCGACTACCTGAAGAAACCCTTTCCCCTATCCTCTAGCTTCCAAAGGCTGGCATAGACCACTGGTGGTGGTAATTAGTCATAGTGTATACCACATCCCACTAATCTTCAATCCCCTTTCCCAACATCTATAGACCTCTAGATCTGTTTTCTCATACGACTACCCCTACCTTGATGGACCATCCACTCTCCCCCTATAGGATGTGAGACAGGTCAAACAATGTTGGGATATATATCCCATATCATCATAAGCGTATAATCGACTCTCCCTAAGATGAATAGATCCATCATATGAGACATAAAATGTATAATCTATATTCTATACTTCATTATGAAACATTTCACTTGTCCTGGTCCATGAGAATGATGTCATATTCCGGATTCCAATGACTCAACTCTCGAGTGCCCACTGCCAGCAACCACTATCCGCGTCTACATAGTTAGGAAACTATCATTCTCTAAATCTCACTACATTACCCCATCATATGTAGGAATTCATATATGTATAACTATTTCTCAGATATATCTACATAGTCCTCGATCAGTATTTCCAACCCTGAAGAATTGATCACCCACCACATTCATTGTGTACCTAGAGGGGTGGGTGAACCTTGATTCATACATAGCTACTGGAATACTTCCTGTGTAATGGTGTAGAAGCTCTTGGATGAATACATCCCTTGAAATAGTTTGGGAGAACTCATATATGAATATTTACTCAAACACTAACCATTCTAGAGTCACCTCTTCATAAGACTAGGTCACCATACCCCACCATCATCATATTGATCCATAGAAAATGATTTCTCTAAGAACCACCATCTGATCTACCGATTTTATAACAACGCCGAAGAATCATGTCATTGCCTCAAGCCATTACTCAGCATCACGTGGGTTGGGAACACCTTGGAAACTGAGGGGGTCGCTATTGTGAAAACTCCTAACGTGTGCTCTTCTAACACACCTCATTAGTTGGTATAGAGAGTATCATTTATTGTTTATTAGGTGATTGTATAGCTAGTGCAGCACCTGGAGGTAAAATCACTAGAAATGGTCCTTATATTGATGTTTTATTATAGAATACATCATCCTCATGATCCTGATGCGGAATCCTTACTTCCATACATCGTAGAGGCATCCTGAAAGAGACAACATGTACCTTAGTCATTGAGTATATCCATAGAGATTCATTAAGAAGGAAATGGAATCACCAACCCATTCCTATGATACATGTACCATTTGTTTCCTGAAACCAATTTCCTAATGTTCTGAGTCAAAATATTGGTGATCAAAATCTTAGTGCATGGATATGTCACTAATCGAACCAACACCTGAGATCCTGACCTGAAATTCAAAATCAAAACACTGAAACTATTTCACCAAACCAATATCACAAACACTAGTACTAAGGTAGAACCAACTACTCTAATACAACTATTTCATGACCCATCTCATTAGGGATTGAGCCATGATTTCCCATAATAACCTCCAATTAGCCAGGGGCTGTCGAATAGGACCGAGTAGGCATATCACTAACATGGGATTGCTCAGCCTAAAGTACCTCCACACACACACATATCCAAGACCATACATTGAAGAAATATAAAATGGTAGATAAACCATGCATTCATACATCTAAATCCCACAACTGGAGTACAATAATATGAAATGGAATGTGAACATGGAAAAATAAATTCCCAACACAATGTGTCTGACAAAAGTGCATCCTAAAAGTTAATATGGGGACAGATATGATGACACCGTAGGAGAAAAAATCAATTTTTCAGGATAAATAAGATCTCCCTGGTCCCTATACTACTAGGTCTCTTTGAAAAAGATGATCATTTTGACAAGACATGACACATACGGGAAAAACCCATGTAGTAGTTTATATATCACTTCCTAGTAAGACCCCCCAAACCACAAATCATATAAAATAAAAAAATAGTTTGATATTAATAGGTATATATCTCTAGAACATATAACAAGAATATCCATATTAACTCAAAAAAGACACATAGTCTCAAGGTAAAGTCACAACTGTAATTCTATACTAGGGTTCCAAATCGAAGGTTCCACATATCACATGTTTGGTAGAACACAATCAAGGAGTCATAATAAACTGATGATGACCATTAGAGATGTCAGCATCATCGGGTCTCATCGTAAGGATGATACACTAAAAGTTTGAGAAATTGGATACATAGGTTCATGGGGTATATCAAAAAATAAATCTTGATTAACCTTCTATGTAGAGGATTAAATCCCATATAGTGTTAGTCATAATGATACTAAGAAATATTCCTAGGGAATTAAGATGAATAAAGGATCTCATTCTAGGCCCCACAGAAGGATTCTAACAACTCTATCCAATAACTCATACTAAATTGATCACCATCTTATGAGTAGGATACAATTCTATAATAACCCTATGAGAATGGATATAGGGTTCCCACACTAACAAAACATGTACATTATATAGTGGAAAAGGACTCCAATCAAACTCTGAAGGAGTACACGAAATGCACTAGGTGGAAATGGAATACCCCTTCCACACCAGTTACTGCACGTGTTAACTACCAGTTACCATGTCCGTGTAAAAGTAAACGTAATTCTCAATCCCATGTAAGTATTCCCATGTACCAGTAAATAATTATGCATGTATACACATGACATGGTCATGTTTATTTGGATGTACACAACATGCTCGAGCACATGTACTCATGGCCATGTCTGTATAACCTCAAAGGTATATTTCAGGCCAACTGGGTAGGGTACCATTCCCTATGACATGGTCACAATTCATGTGATGCTTAACATATTTTAAAATATTTTCCAATTCACAAGAGGCCCCAAAAATTGTGTAATACTAGATTAAAATCATACATATCATGATTTTTATAATCTTACTATTCCTCCATATTTAGAGTTGCCCCTCCTCCAACACCAAATACAATCGGGAATCATACCAGAGATTGTAGATCTGGGTCTTCTAACTGTTCAAATAACTATTTTTTAGATTTAGGTTTTTGATAGGATGGAAAACTAAAACCCAAATCAATGCCTATATCGTTCTTCCAATGTCGAGTTCATGAAATCCTTTTATCCGGTCTGATTCACTAACCGCAACTACCGATGCCTGATACTTAAACCCAACTGAACATGAATCTATGATATAGAATACTTACTTTAATAAATTGATAAACAATGATTTATTCCATGGAATTTGGGTCAAACCACTAGGAAAAAGAAAACCTAGTGATGAACTCTTATAGAACAATGGAATAAAATGAAAAAAACATGCAAAGGGGAACAAACCGTAGCTGTGTTTGGTTGGGAATGATCTTCTTTTTTTCGTTTATAATTTCAAATTAATATCCAATAATAATCATACAAATCACCCAATAAATACATGAAAATAAACTCGTAAAAAAATTGACCAAACCCCAAATCAATCCATTAGTGTATTGATCAAAATTCCTTGAAGAAATCAATAATGGATAAGAAGCCTAGTAAAAAAATTTCCTTCCTCAATTCACATTTATCAATTTTGTATAATGAAGTTATGTTAATTTTATTGGTGAGATCCTATGATTTTGTTACCCATCAGTAATTGATCTTCAATCTAGTTATCAATTGATTGAGAGATATCCTAAAACACTCTCTACAATGGCCCCATGTTTGTGTTTCCAAACTCAATAATCTTTCATAAACATATTCTTATTGAATAAATTAGGCCACTAAAACATAATATGAAGTAAAAAAATTTACTAAATTATTTTATTCATTTTACACCCATGATGAATTTTTTACAAACTCCCCATGCTGATAATGGTTATGTCGCACCAAGGATAAATCACATGCTCTGATCACAACATTGCCCTTAGATTTCTGATGTAGTATTATATTTAGATGATATTGCACTTTTTTTAGTAATATTTTCCACATGTTCTATTTAATATTTTTAATAGACATAAAAAATTTATTTTGGGGACATGGGGAATCATATTTTCATGGATTATAAACTCCTAGACCTTAAAATAATCCATACAGTATCCAAAAATACAACAATAAAAATATGTTCCATGACATGAATCTCTTAATAGAAGACATGTTTAAAAAAATGAATATTTATTCTACATAAAGGGAGAATAAATTTTTTGGGTTTGTTTTAGAAAAATGGCCATTCGAACAACATATCATCCAATCATGCCATCTAATACATTAATGTCATTCTATAGAAATTTAACTACTAAAAATTGATGTTGAATATGAAGATATTTTTGGAAATCAATTAAAGGAATATGGAGGCTTGGATTTAAGTTTGAAATTAAAATTTGAAAGGGAATAAGAGATCACTATTGTGTGAGATATGAACATTGTTCATCCATAGAAATAAGAATTGTAAGAGCTATTTTGTTCTATAATGAATAAATATACTATAGTACATAATAGATGAATAATGGAGTAGATTATTATAGATATTGATCAAGGTGGGTGTCAAATTTAGCACATAGGTAATGTATGACCAGATGAATAATACATAAATAAATGAACATAAAATAATATGAAGATATTGAGTATATATTTTTGGCATGTTTTTAGGATTATCCCATTAGTGTCATGTAGTCTGAAAAAATGTATAAATAAAATCAATTGTAAATATCAATAAAATGGGATGTAATTTAATATATTTGATTCATAATCATTAGAATAAAAAATATATTGTTTTTCAAAAAAAATAAAAATAACAGAGAAACATGTTTGATAAAAGTATAATCCTAACATTTATCCAGAAGAAACGTTGTTGTTATTCTTTTATTAATATCAAATAATTATCCCAACACATTTATGTTTGTGATGGTGATTATATTAGATCATATAGTTTCAAGTGAGTAATGATCATATCGAGGATTGACACTCATTTTGAGTAGTAAACCTTATATGTTTAGTGTCCTTTGATTATTTCATTCAAATTTATGTCTGAGTTATGTTTGTAGATTGTAGATTTCATTACATGATAAATGTTGATTTCCTAAGGAATCATAAAATAAAAAATTGATGAACTATTCTCTGAACCACCCTCTCACCTCTCAATATGCATCACTATTACAAAGGCAATATTAATTGGTATCTATGTGATGTATCCTTTAAAATTAATGGGTTTTTAATTTAATGATGGAAAGGATTATTAAACTCAATAGGTAATTTATTTTTTCCCCTCTCATTTATAATATATATTTCTTCTATGTAATATTAATGAATTTTTATAGTGTACATATATCCTAGAAAATATCAATTTAGTAAAAAACATGTATATTATCATATTGAATGTGATAAAAATTAAATTTCTAATGGAAATAACGCTACCCGACATTATTTTATTGGTTATTGATAATTTATATTTTTTGAATAGTGGTTATACTCCTACTGTAAAAAGAATATCTTTGAAAAGGGATGAAAAGAAAAATATAGAGATTTATGGGCACTCGGGAAAATAAATTATATCATTATTTACAAGGAAATAATTTATAAATTTTATGGGTATTATAAATTCAAAAGTAATATTGGATAATATTATATATATATATATATGATGGTAGTTAAATTTTAAAGAATATTAATTTTTAGATTTTTAGATTAAGGTATAAAGATATGAATATAAATGAAGGTGACTCTATAAATTGATTAATTTATAGAGATTAATAATGTAGAGATTACCATTTAAGGTTTTAGTGAGAGTCTTAATAAATTAACTATTTTTAAGAAGACAATTCATATCATTAAAGAATAATTTTATGTCATTGTTTAGGATCTAGGAGATCATGATAATGACTAACTTCATTTAGATGAATTAAATTCGTTATTAGGTACATGTGAGATGACAATGTAATGAATCCAATATAACATGTTTTCTACAGAGAAGGTAATCCCATTCAAATCCATAATGAATTTAAGGATATCAATGAATCTTTATGAGGTTGAAGATGATGGAGATTATGATTGATGTTTATATTTAGAAAAATATGATGAAATGATGATTCAAAATATCATGTCACTCATCTCAAAGTATGTTTGAAGATGACAGTGTAATTTTTTTAGTTTTATACAGTAGTGATATTCATCAAAGGGAGTATTAGAAATTTTATTAATAATTACACTATTATTTAAGATAAATATTTTCATACTAAATATGTTTGCTCTAATGAGTTTCTGATGAATAATTACTTGAATTTGAGAAGATATAATTTATCATTATGTCCATGAAAAAATATTCTATTAAACAAAATGGGAATTTATTTTTTCAGTATGGATAAAAAATAAGGTTATGAGAGAAAGGGTATTTATTCCTTATGTGATAGTGGATAGAAAAAATCCATTGTAATATTGAATGAAAATTATTATAGTAGTGATATAGACTAAAAAGACAGTTCCTCTAAGAAATGAGGATAATTTACTAGATTATCCAATGAATTTCATATTAAAAAAAATTTAATAGATATCATCCACAATATTGTTTCACTAGAGAAATAAAATAGTATAATAAATTTTGAATCTATTAAAGATAAATTATATAAATCATAATTCTTAAAAGAAGGAAAATGAGTGTCCCAAAAGTGTTTATGATGTAAAAATTTTATTCACTAAGGGAAAAAATGTTTGATTTGGTGATTAATCAGTATATTCCATAAGAGGAAAAACATTAATTTATAATGGAGGATTGGTTGGACAAATAATATCATATCTAAAATTTCAGGTAGTATTTTTCATAATATTTTATGAAGTGTTATATTTTTAAGTGAAATATGTGTTTTTTATATAACGGAAAACATGATAATTATTCAAGTAAATAATAATATCAACCAAGTATTCATAATTAAAACTGGATCATTGGAAATTATGTTTATTACAAATATATATTTTGAAAATCAAATAAGAAATAATTTTTCAAAATATCATTCTTTCTTAAAATCCAGTCTTTAATATAGGATCTGTTATTGTGTGTACATGGAAAAATTTTGGACAATATTTTCAATGAAGAGAATGATTTTTCTTATATATTGGTGTTCTTTTTCATTAAACATATGTCAATAAACCTTATAAAATATTTAATCTTAGAGAAGTACTACTACAAGATAGATTAACGGTAATGGAAAAATATTTGCCTATTATGGTCATTATATTTTTTATAGAGGATATGATTATTTGATTATGTTTTCCAGGTTTAGAAGAATAATATATTATTATTTAAATAGTATTGGAAGGAACATATTTTTGGGATATAACCCTTACAAAAACAAAGTCATTTTAAATGTTATTCAATAACAAAATGTGAATTTAAAAAAATATTGAATTGAATAAAGTGTTTATAATTTATGACCAGTAATGATATATCATAGAATAGAGTCTCAAAGTGCTACTAGTTTAGAAATTTTGGCAATAATATCTTAATTTATTTAATGTTGGGGACAAGATAAACAAAAGGGTTAATAATGAGTGATATGAGGAAAATAAGAATGTCATTTTGAATCAAGCATTGATTTTTGACACCATAATATAGAAACTCTCATGTGTACTTTTGAGAAATGAAAAATATGAAATTTATTTTATAAGAGACCATATAATTACTGGATATGAAGGTTCAACCATTTCAGGACATCAATGTAAATGTTTTAATAATGATAATGTCAAGATAATCATGACAGAAATATTTAATATGATGTTCGGTTGATCTAAATAAATAGATAAATTATCCAAATAAAAAAATGTGAGTTGATTATTAACTGGGTTGATCAAACCACTTTTCAATCGATGAGGTACATAAATACCAATCCATTTATTTTGAATAATAAATATTTTTTTATTCATTAAAATAAAAGTTATGATGTTTATATCCCCTAGATCACTTATTAAATGAAATATTATTGTCAATTGTTGTTAAAACAAACCTAGATCCCTTTATATTTATTAAAATATGTATTTAAAAAAAAATTTAAAAAGGGGCTGAAAAATTTAAATTGGTTATAAATAAAAGATATATGATTAACACAATGGTTGAGATATTTATTATTTATGGAGATAACAAATTTATAGATAGGGAATATGAGGGTATATAATGAAGTCAACATTATATCTATTATTACATAAATGATGTATACGATTTTATGAACATGTTTTTACATAGGGTGAAGATATATTTTAACTTTTTTAGGTTTAGTAATATTTAATTCTCATTTAGTACCAAGAGGTATTGGTATAAAGAGGATTAAATTTAATTAATGATGAGTATTTAGGTTAATACTATGGAAAACAAGTTATAATTATTTATTATTATTATTTCTAAAATAATGTTCACTCAAATTGTAACACCCCAAGATTTCATGGTGTGTTATTTCTTCAAAATAATTAAATAACTTGCACTACACGCAACACCGAGTTCAATCACACCATGACTTACAAAAATAAGCCATTCAAAAGCGGTTATGAATACTATTATCTAAATTTTAAACTTTATATAATCCTTATAATTTTAGAATCCATATTATGAGTTTCTTTGATATAATGCAAGAACAAATTCATTTTCAGTATTGCACTTTTATCAACTTTTAATAGTGAACCCTTTTTAAATACAATATTTTAAAGATATTGACTAAATGGGGACATCAAAAAAATTTAAAATGAAACATCCCAAGCTTCCACGGTACGCTTTCCTTTGAATAATACAGTAGCGTGTGTTATACGCAACTTCGAGTTTTAACACACACCACAACCGATTAAACTAGCCGTTGTGAATAGTAATACCTAATTTTGGAAATCATATATATTTTATATTTCAAAATGGACTTCATTTTTGGATTCAGAATATCAAAATTAACCTAGGGTGAAATTTTGGTACATTTCGGATAACTTTCATATTTTGATGAATAGTGAAAATTTCTAAATTTTAATTAAAAACAACTTTTTTAATCAAAATAATTAATAGTGATAAATTATGAATTTTAGTGGTTTTAAAGTATATTTAGAATATATTTATACCATTTAATATAATGTTGGTCATTGGACATAATTTTACAATTAAACCGAACATAAACAAGTGTCAATCTTTTGATAGTTATTATCTCTTAAAAACACGCTTTTTGTTTTGACAGCGGGAATTAATTTTAAATTAATTTATGCCACTTCTGTGTTTTGAATTTAGAAAAATGGATTCAATATTTGGAATCAGGATGTTCAAATTGTGTAAATAGGTAACTTTTATTTTTAGACATTTTGAATAATTACTGCGGTAAATATTTTATTTACCATGGTTAAGGGTAAATCCGGTAAATAAGGGTTAAAAAATAATATTATAATAATACTAAATTACCCTAAAACGTGTCTTAACCCTATTGGTTGATACATGGTCGACCATGTGCATCTTTGGGTCTATTTTGGGACCCCATGGATCCACTTGTAAGTGATAATGACACATTATATTAATAAAGTTAAAATAAAAATAAAAATGGCATAAGCTTACATCTTTTAGAAGAAAAATTTTTACATAGGGTTATACATGTTGGATTTTAGATTATAAATATTCATTAGAAAGATAAAAAGATTTCCTACATAATGATATTTTATTTATAATTTTTAGACATTAAATAATTTATTTATGACACAATGATGATGCAGTAATTACTAAAATAGTGAAAAAGTAAACTAATTGATCTTATAAATACCCAAATAATTATAATATGAAACTTTTAATGAATTAAACTAATTTTCTATGATAATATGATATATTAGGATTGATTTAATTGACTTTGTTCGAAGTAATCAATCTGTTAGGAGTTTCACAAAAATCAACTATTGAATAGTGTCAAAATTGACATAAAAGAGTTCTTAAAACAAATATTATATTATTAATTGATATTAAATTCCTAAAAATCTAAGGTTCGGCCAAGAGACTTATATTATGATAGGTTCCTCATTAATGGACCACTTGGGGGTCGCTTGGATGTATATAGTAAGTTTATTAACCATATTATATAAAAATACAAAGAGACATTGTAAAAGTGAAACTAATTAACTTAGAGTTAATACTTAAAGATAAGGTTAATATAAGTACCCAAACCTGTCTAAATTCTATTTGTTGAGTGGTTTTCGACCTATCCCCACCTTAACCTTTGAATAGTCAACTTTGGAGCCATTAGAAACCGAATATGAATTTATTATAAATTAATATTTCTAGCTTTTCCAAAGGTGCCCCTCACCCCTCTTATAAAAGGGCACTCCTCCTTCTCATTTATTCACACCTCTAAAGCCTTTTGGTTCGGCCAAAATCTGCCCAAATACTCTCCCAACATCCCTCACTACAACCTAGGGGACTTAGTTTGATCAGAAAGCCAACCTAAGGAGCCCTTTTGATCAAATCAAAAGGAAGAACCCGGAGAAGAGGTAATGTTTTCACCACCCCTTTTCCAAGTTCATTTCTTCTTCCACTTCTTCTTCCTTTGTTGTTACCATTCTAAAATAATGACTCCAGTATCATTTATATACTGTGATGTTATTATAAATATGGTACAACCATATTCAGTATTCTATCCACCCTTTGAATAACATGTCACCATACGTGCGTACGTACGGCTTACCGTCTCCACGTCGTGGTGTAATTGTTATTCAATATATTATTATTTGGATGGGTATAATAATGATGTGTAACTCATGTAAATAATAAATATAACATATTAATGATTCTGTATATATGATATACCATCCATTTATATATTATGTTAATATCAAAAGAATGATATTGTCGCTCGTGCGTACGTACGGACTACCGTCTCCACGAACGCGATGAGATTCATTCTCCATCGTAACCATTAAAGTATAATTATCATTTTATGATTTAAAAATGATGTTTAAGGACTTGATATCATTCTGGATATGAATAATATACAACCTATCCTTTACAAACATGTCTTACGTAACAAAACATATGAAAGAAAACAAGTAAGTTAACACCCGAAACGACGATAATTCTAAGATATTATTAACAAATCAATGTTAAAAGATCATATATGATATCATATTAATATATATGATTATTGTATAATTTAATAAAAATTATTTCACCATTATACAGGAGGTTAACCTACCCCAATAAAGGAAAAGTACAAGGTAAGGGGTTTTCATCTCACTCCTTATTCCCGTGAGATTCATGCCATATTGCCACCATCACCTTTTGTGTGTTGTATATACTGCCCATAATTATATTCTTTGTGTAATACACTCTAATTTATGTGTATTGACATATTCATTGTATGATACCTCTTTCATGGGTTGTATGTTTCATAAGTTACCAAATTGGTAAGGGTTATTTCACAATCTCTTCATTATCCGAGGTTGTATTATACGTAATAATCTACTGGGATCTCTTTATCATCCACATCCATGTTTCTTCGAAATGTATTTCAAAACATATT
The DNA here is from genome assembly GCA_963277665.1 of Viscum album. Classification (NCBI taxonomy): domain Eukaryota; kingdom Viridiplantae; phylum Streptophyta; class Magnoliopsida; order Santalales; family Viscaceae; genus Viscum; species Viscum album. The sequence goes on from OY728137.1 coordinate 768,562,993, forward strand.
TATTATTTACACGAATATGGGTTAAATTAATTTATACCCTTGTTTGACTTTTTGTAAGAGGTTTATAAAGGAATCTTTCCGTCGTTTTCAAAACAAGGTCTTTTTTAACCTTTTCGACAGAATTAAGATAAGAATGTTTTTTTTAACTTATACGGCGGGTGCGGTTATTTTTCGCCGTTATAAAATCGTCAAAGCTTTCCTTACAAGCTTACAAGAATATTTTCAAGAAAATGTTTTATTTTATATGGCTCTTAAATTATTTCAAAAATAGAAAGAGATATTTCTCTAAAAAGTGTTTTGATTTCATCTATGTCAACATCCTTTAATGGATTTTACGCTTATTTGAAGTTGATTTATTATAATACAAAAATTCTATATTGTATTGAAGGTTTTGTGATATGTTTGACTGTGGATGTGCTATTTTATACCATTCATAGTTTATGGTGAAACTATTCACATTTCGTATGCTAGTTTTAATCCGAATGTTTATGTTATATTTCAAACTTTTCTTCAGATGAATGTGCTAAACAAGTATGTTCCGGGTTGGGGACCGGTAAAAGTAAGCCCTCCAGGTTGGGGACTGGTAAAAGTAAGCCCTCCAGGTTGGGGACTGGTTAAAGTAAGCCCTCCAGGTTAGGGACTGGTAAAAGTATGCCCTCCGGGTTGGTGTCCGGTTATTAGAGGCAGTCCGGGTTGGTGTCCGGTTATTAGAGGCACTCCGGGTTGGTGTCCGGTTATTAGAGGCACTCCGGGTTGGGTTCCGGTTAGAAGTAACCCCTAGGTCTTGGGATGAGGCCTAGACAATGAAATTAACGTTTGGCATTATGCATTCCAACATTATGAAAGTGGTTATTGATATTGCATGTGATTATTCGATTAGTAGAATATCCATGTGAACAAGTAAATGGCATTATTTCATTTTACTTTTGCCATACTATGTTGAAGTTCAATTTTTAAAAGACTTTTGTTTTAATAATTAATTGCCTTAAATGTTTATGCTTATTTTGAATGTTCCGCTATATTGTTATCCTTACTGGGCATTTGAGCTCACCCCTTTTTTATGTTTTATTTTTCCCAGGTAGTGAAGAAGTCAATTATGATTGACTTGCAGGGATATTATGGGTTTATAGTGTGGACGTTGGAAACATTATGTTGTTGTAGTAGATTTTCATTTTATGATGTAATGTAAAACTTATGAATATATCTAGTGTTTCCAAGGCTACTAAACTAATCGGTCTTTCGGGATTTGATCTTTCTTGTGATCATGCCAATGTTACGTAATTAATGCACTGACTCTGGGCAGCTGGGGTCGGGGCGTTACAGTTGGTATCAGAGGAAGTTTAGTACAAACCTTGGAAGCTAGATTTAGATAAACTCTGATTAGAGCACGTAGACCTAAGATGAACTTTGAGGATTAGTATAGAAGAACTTCCTAGAATTTTGGTATTGTAGAGATTTTGTGAGTTTTCCGAGCAATACATCCCTGTCTGGATACGAGCAGGTAGAGGCGGCTCTGGCACAGATGTACCTAGGGGTAAAACCCGAAAACACCGCTTTGAGCTAGACTCGAACGGGAACTGGTGCACGACAACGGGCCTTGCTGCACTCTTGGTTACGACACTCCCGGGGGATATGCTTAGGATAACTCTCATTTTCTTTACAAATCATTTTGAAGGGATTATGAGTATATACTTCCTCAAAGAAAACATTCTTATGATTATGGATTATATCCATAAATAGTTCAATTTATGTCAAGTGTTTTATAAGTATGGGATTATGTATTTTGATTCATAAACTGATCTAGTTTATGCCATTGTTTAGAAATGGCGCCCAGTAGAAGGAATGAGAACTCCAGAAATACACATGATTCAAAGAGAAGGAAGGATCATATCTTTCATGGTCTTAAGCTAGAATTTATAAGAGAAATAGTCACCCATGTATTATCATCATATGAAGAAATAATATCATGTGTTGATAAGATAAGTAAAGAGTTTACTGAGTCCTATGCCTTTGAAGGGAAGCAAGAGAAGAAAAGGCTGGAAGAGAGAAAGATGGATAAAGGGAAGAGGGAAAAGAATAATTTTCCCATATGTGGTAACTGTGGAAAGAAACACCCTGGAACTTGCCTGAAAGGAATGAGAGTTTGTTATAAGTGTGGAGGAAAAGGGCACAAAGTACGTGACTGCAAGGGTGAGAAAATGGTCTAAAATGTACAATGCTTCATTTCCAAGGAGTTTGGACACTATGCGAACCTATGTCCCAGTCATCAGACTATGCCGCAAATGATGCTATTGGATAATAATCAAGTTATGATACTACCACAGATGAGGAGGAATGATTAGAGTTCTTATGTTGATTATGTCAATTGAGTGTTGTATCAACAATGTACTTGTTATAATAATTATGGAGTATATAAGGATTGTACTGCAGTACTATTTCATTAAGGACTTGAGATTATGTGGAACAAAGAAAAGTGACTCAATAGCAGGATAAATTTTTGGAAAATATATGGTTGAGAGAATGATAAACCATAATATAGTTCTGATACCGAAGTAGTGATTTTGGAATAATACATGATTGTTTGGGATAAATTATATTGGATATTCTTGACTACCTTCGAACTGATTAATGATTTGTATATTCCATCATTTTTGGGGTTTAAAACATTTTTGGATTAATGAAGTATATCCAGCTTTCTATATGGAATAAGGGAGCATGAATGTAATCAATAAGGAATATGGTAATTCAGGATGTTTCAGTGTATTAAAAGAATACATGATGAAGGTATTCATATGATATTACGGGGTAAAAAGGTTCTACATTATGTTTACCTTACTTATAAATGTTGGACTGTGAGTCTGGATAGAAGTATTTTGGATAGTTCTAGTTTGGATTATTTTGGATTACCATAAAAGGAAAACCCGGAGGTTGGGCGGTAACCCGTCGCGTCCGACAAGGCTGCGAGACTTGAACCCGCAACTGAAGGGCGACAAGGGTGTATCACCTACCACTGGCCCACGAGATGTCCTGGATTAAATAATTTAGTTTTTATTAAAAGATCTGGTACATGAATTATAAATTCATTTATTTTGGAACCCTGTATAAATTTTTTTTTACGTTCTATTATCTCTTAGAGTGAAAGATGAGTTTGTGGTAGAAATTTATTATTAGATAAAACTCTAATTATAAAGTAAGTATATCTCCTTATGATCTTAGACAAACTCATAAATAAATTCCTCAACATTAATAAAAGGAACTTAGAACAAAAATGTTGTCCTAGATGGTACCTTAAATCATCACTAATTTATGGCTTTAGGATTGTTGGCCTTTTCATAGCCATGTTCTCTACCACTCTCCATCAGATAATTGATGGTTAGATTTCTCCTCCATATCCATATTTTCCTACATGGAACCCTAGTATGTGTTATTTTCGGTAATCTTCATACTTTCCACTCTTTATTTTAAATAGAGGCCTCATTAATTCATTTTTCGATGTGGGATTTCAACTAAGATATTTTGAAACGTCAAAAATGTGTTATCCCAATACCCTATGTTTTGTTGAACCGATGGTATTTCAAATCATCATAGATTGATGAGTTTAAGGACCTCAATTTTACACTTGTTTGTGATTGATGACCTCAATCACTACCTATAAATATTTACGTTTTTCCTCCAATTATATGTCTCTAATTGCCACCAATGTTCTCCTAATCGAGATCATAATTTGGTGGTGACCCTTTCATTTCTCTTTTCCTCATATTAAGACTAAATTTTAGTAACCCAATTTCCGATGTGGGTTTTCCCACAAATATATTTTCTATTTTCAACCTTTTATTTTTGAAGAACAATTTCAAATTGCGAGGACGCAATTTATTGAAGGAGGGGAGAATGTAACACCCCAAGATTTCATGGTGTGTTATTTCTTCAAAATAATTAAATAACTTGCACTACACGCAACACCGAGTTCAATCACACCATGACTTACAAAAATAAGCCATTCAAAAGCGGTTATGAATACTATTATCTAAATTTTAAACTTTATATAATCCTTATAATTTTAGAATCCATATTATGAGTTTCTTTGATATAATGCAAGAACAAATTCATTTTCAGTATTGCACTTTTATCAACTTTTAATAGTGAACCCTTTTTAAATAAAATATTTTAAACATATTGACTAAATGGGGACATCAAAAAAATTTAAAATGAAACATCCCAAGCTTCCACGGTACGCTTTCCTTTGAATAATACAGTAGCGTGTGTTATACGCAACTTCGAGTTTTAACACACACCACAACCGATTAAACTAGCCGTTGTGAATAGTAATACCTAATTTTTGAAATCATATATATTTTATATTTCAAAATGGACTTCATTTTTGGATTCAGAATATCAAAATTAACCTAGGGTGAAATTTTGGTACATTTCGGATAACTTTCATATTTTGATGAATAGTGAAAATTTCTAAATTTTAATTAAAAACAACTTTTTTAATCAAAATAATTAATAGTGATAAATTATGAATTTTAGTGGTTTTAAAGTATATTTAGAATATATTTTTACCATTTAATATAATGTTGGTCATTGGACATAATTTTACAATTAAACCGAACATAAACAAGTGTCAATCTTTTGATAGTTATTTTCTTTTAAAAACACGCTTTTTGTTTTGACAGCGGGAATTAATTTTAAATTAATTTATGCCACTTCTGTGTTTTGAATTTAGAAAAATGGATTCCATATTTGGAATCAGGATGTTCAAATTGTGTAAATAGGTAACTTTTATTTTTAGACATTTTGAATAATTACTGCGGTAAATATTTTATTTACCATGGTTAAGGGTAAATCCGGTAAATAAGGGTTAAAAAATAATATTATAATAATACTAAATTACCCTAAAACGTGTCTTAACCCTATTGGTTGATACATGGTCGACCATGGGAATCTTTGGGTCTATTTTGGGACCCCATGGATCCACTTGTAAGTGATAATGACACATTATATTAATAAAGTTAAAATAAAAATAAAAATGGCATAAGCTTACATCTTTTAGAAGAACAATTTTTACATAGGGTTATACATGTTGGATTTTCGATTATAAATATTCATTAGAAAGATAAAAAGATTTCCTACATAATTATATTTTATTTATAATTTTTAGACATTAAATAATTTATTTATGACACAATGATGATGCAGTAATTACTAAAATAGTGAAAAAGTAAACTAATTGATCTTATAAATACCCAAATAATTATAATATGAAACTTTTAATGAATTAAACTAATTTTATATGATAATATGATATATTAGGATTGATTTAATTGACTTTGTTCGAAGTAATCAATCTGTTAGGAGTTTCACAAAAATCAACTATTGAATAGTGTCAAAATTGACATAAAAGAGTTCTTAAAACAAATATTATATTATTAATTGATATTAAATTCCTAAAAATCTAAGGTTCGGCCAAGAGACTTATATTATGATAGGTTCCTCATTAATGGACCACTTGGGGGTCGCTTGGATGTATATAGTAAGTTTATTAACCATATTATATAAAAATACAAAGAGACATTGTAAAAGTGAAACTAATTAACTTAGAGTTAATACTTAAAGATAAGGTTAATATAAGTACCCAAACCTGTCTATATTCTATTTGTTGAGTGGTTTTCGACCTATCCCCACCTTAACCTTTGAATAGTCAACTTTGGAGCCATTAGAAACCGAATATGAATTTATTATAAATTAATATTTCTAGCTTTTCCAAAGGTGCCCCTCACCCCTCTTATAAAAGGGCACTCCTCCTTCTCATTTATTCACACCTCTAAAGCCTTTTGGTTCGGCCAAACTCTGCCCAAATACTCTCCCAACATCCCTCACTACAACCTAGGGGACTTAGTTTGATCAGAAAGCCATCCTAAGGAGCCCTTTTGATCAAATCAAAAGGAAGAACCCGAAGAAGAGGTAATGTTTTCACCACCCCTTTTCCAAGTTCATTTCTTCTTCCACTTCTTCTTCCTTTGTTGTTACCATTCTAAAATAATGACTCCAGTATCATTTATATACTGTGATGTTATTATAAATATGGTACAACCATATTCAGTATTCTATCCACCCTTTGAATAACATGTCACCATACGTGCGTACGTACGGCTTACCGTCTCCACGTCGTGGTGTAATTGTTATTCAATATATTATTATTTGGATGGGTATAATAATGATGTGTAACTCATGTAAATAATAAATATAACATATTAATGATTCTGTATATATGATATACCATCCATTTATATATTATGTTAATATCAAAAGAATGATATTGTCGCTCGTGCGTACGTACGGACTACCGTCTCCACGAACGCGATGAGATTCATTCTCCATCGTAACCATTAAAGTATAATTATCATTTTATGATTTAAAAATGATTTTTAAGGACTTGATATCATTCTGGATATGAATAATATACAACCTATCCTTTACAAACATGTCTTACGTAACAAAACATATGAAAGAAAACAAGTAAGTTAACACCCGAAACGACGATAATTCTAAGATATTATTAACAAATCAATGTTAAAAGATCATATATGATATCATATTAATATATATGATTATTGTATAATTTAATAACAATTATTTCACCATTATACAGGAGGTTAACCTACCCCAATAAAGGAAAAGTACAAGGTAAGGGGTTTTCATCTCACTCCTTATTCCCGTGAGATTCATGCCATATTGCCACCATCACCTTTTGTGTGTTGTATATACTGCCCATAATTATATTCTTTGTGTAATACACTCTAATTTATGTGTATTGACATATTCATTGTATGATACCTCTTTCATGGGTTGTATGTTTCATAAGTTACCAAATTGGTAAGGGTTATTTCACAATCTCTTCATTATCCGAGGTTGTATTATACGTAATAATCTACTGGGATCTCTTTATCATCCACATCCATGTTTCTTCGAAATGTATTTCAAAACATATTTTTTATTTACACGAATATGGGTTAAATTAATTTATACCCTTGTTTGACTTTTTGTAAGAGGTTTATAAAGGAATCTTTCCGTCATTTTCAAAACAAGGTCTTTTTTAACCTTTTCGACAGAATTAAGATAAGAATGTTTTTTTTAACTTATACGGCGGGTGCGGTTATTTTCTGCCGTTATAAAATCGTCAAAGCTTTCCTTACAAGCTTACAAGAATATTTTCAAGAAAATGTTTTATTTTATATGGCTCTTAAATGATTTCAAAAATAGAAAGAGATATTTCTCTAAAAAGTGTTTTGATTTCATCTATGTCAACATCCTTTAATGGATTTTACGCTTATTTGAAGTTGATTTATTATAATACAAAAATTCTATATTGTATTGAAGGTTTTGTGATATGTTTGACTGTGGATGTGCTATTTTATACCATTCATAGTTTATGGTGAAACTATTCACATTTCGTATGCTAGTTTTAATCCGAATGTTTATGTTATATTTCAAACTTTTCTTCAGATGAATGTGCTAAACAAGTATGTTCCGGGTTGGGAACCGGTAAAAGTAAGCCCTCCAGGTTGGGGACTGGTAAAAGTAAGCCCTCCAGGTTGGGGACTGGTTAAAGTAAGCCCTCCAGGTTAGGGACTGGTAAAAGTATGCCCTCCGGGTTGGTGTCCGGTTATTAGAGGCACTCCGGGTTGGTGTCCGGTTATTAGAGGCACTCCGGGTTGGTGTCCGGTTATTAGAGGCACTCCGGGTTGGGTTCCGGTTAGAAGTAACCCCTAGGTCTTGGGATGAGGCCTAGACAATGAAATTAACGTTTGGCATTATGCATTCCAACATTATGAAAGTGGTTATTGATATTGCATGTGATTATTCGATTAGTAGAATATCCATGTGAACAAGTAAATGGCATTATTTCATTTTACTTTTGCCATACTATGTTGAAGTTCAATTTTTAAAAGGCTTTTGTTTTAATAATTAATTGCCTTAAATGTTTATGCTTATTTTGAATGTTCCGCTATATTGTTATCCTTACTGGGCATTTGAGCTCACCCCTTTTTTATGTTTTATTTTTCCCAGGTAGTGAAGAAGTCAATTATGATTGACTTGCAGGGATATTATGGGTTTATAGTGTGGACGTTGGAAACATTATGTTGTTGTAGTAGATTTTCATTTTATGATGTAATGTAAAACTTATGAATATATCTAGTGTTTCCAAGGCTACTAAACTAATCGGTCTTTCAGGATTTGATCTTTCTTGTGATCATGCCAATGTTACGTAATTAATGCACCGACTCTGGGCAGCTGGGGTCGGGGCGTTACACAAATGGGATTAGAATAAATAAATGATTATTTAGTAATATATTGTGTTTGAAGGTGGATTTTTTTCCCTGGATAAAAAAATGGGGAGATTTTTAAAACCAAGAGGTATTTTAAGAATTTTTTATCCCCTTAGGAACTTATTGTTACCCTAGGGTTATTAGTAAGATCCAAGGATAATATTATTTTATTTGGAGTGGAATAAGATTCCTATAGAATTTTTTATTTTGTCTAGTGGAATGTAATTTATGAAATAAAAATGTATTTATTTATTTCCATGTTTATTTTCATCACATAAATTAAATTCAAAATCACAAAAATAATTTTTATTATGTGATTTAATGTATTTTATGAATAGATGTTTTTTATAATGGTTTTATATTGATTAGAATTATACATAATGATTTAGAGTTGAACAAAATTCTCTCTAAAATTTGATATATACTCCCTGGAATAACTAATTTCTTTGTACAGTTTGGAGTTGTAAAATTATGAAAATAATTATCTACAATGTGATACATAATGTTTTCAGGTTAAAATTAGAGAAATTAGAAAATGAATCAATCAATCATATGGAATTTTTTTATCTAGATGTACTCTAAAATAAAAAAATAACATTGAATAATGTTTTTATTCAAAATAACTAAGAATAAAAAAAATGAAAGAACTAACTCTATAATGACCCTAAACCTAGTCTGCCATATATTTTTGTTACATTATTAATATTTCACTTGATACAAGTAATCATGTATGGAATGAATGATTATTTTGGTAGTGTCAGTAAACTATATAAAAATTTTAATATCGAATTAAAATTGAAAACATGAAATAAAACACAAAATTTTCAAAAACTACACCATTTATTACATTATTAAATACCTACATATCAGTGAAAAAACTTTTTTTGGAATCCCCTGGAAGGGAATCATATAAAAGGTTTCAACACTAATGCTCAACAAGGGTATGTTTAAAATGGAAAATATCATGAACAAATAAGGCATAATATATATATATATATAATGGATTAAAATTGAAGAAACATTTCTTTTAATCAAAAATATTAACATACAGAAAAATATGACCTGAATAAATGAAGATCATATAATTCTATATAAATAATCACATAATCCTGAAACATACCGTTAGATATTATAACTAATCAAGTAATAACATTGAAATCAGTAAATAATATCATAATGAAGAAATTAATAATGTTGGACATCATAATTATTCTATCAATGTCTCATTCTAAGATATCTTGTGTAAATGGGTAAGGCCATGGCCAAATACTAATGCTAGTTTGTCTCATGAGGCATACTGATGTGTAAATGGGATATAATAAGACCCAACCATCACATATTATGCCAAATTAATTTCATATATGAATGGAGTGAAATATAATTACTATAAAAATTCAAATTGAAAAATAAAATATCAAATGATAATACTTTATTTGAAAAATTACCAAAATCCTAAACCATAAAGAGTAATATAGGGAACGGTATTAAAATTGTAAATCCCTTGTCCAAATGAAACTAAAAAATAAATAAAAATTAGACTGATGATATCAATAGGGTATAATTGCATCCAAATATTCTTCAATTTATATTTATATAGATTAAAATATGTTATAAAGATCATTGGAAAATTTCTTGGAAAAATACCATTTTCACACTAGAATCGCTTATTTAAAATATAATTTTTTTTTCAAATAGTAAGGAAAAAAGTTTATTTGAAAAATAATCTTAAAAAATGTAATAGAAGATTAATATTAATGGATTTTTATGACATTTGAAAATTCTGTTCATGTCAAATGAGTTAGTAAAACATTCCTTCTACGCTATTGTAAAATGGTAAAAAGTACCTAGTTAAAAAAAATAATCTTCCTTTCAAAATTATTTTTGTCTAAAAAAAATATTATGAAATATTTGTTGTTAAATTTCATTTAATTAATGAAAAAGTTTAGTGAAAACCAGAAAATTTAAGAAAAAGGGTTTTCAACCGAAGAAAGAAATAATGTTTGGATTTTTTAAAAGATTTTCTCAATAATGTTTTTTAACAAGGAGTGAAAAATTGTAATATTATAGGGAATTCTAATGAATATAATATGTGATTAAATTATATCATGTTTATGAATTAAATATAAAATATTTCCCATAAGGGAGTCTTACTCATTAAAAATCACAAATAATGATGAGATTACGAAAGAAAACCACACATCCGGTTCAAATTCATTATAATGTTTTTGGAACTTCTATATAATAAATATATAATCATAAAACATATATTTGAAAACCATAATAACATATATTATATAACATATTATTTAGTAATAATATGTTATCAACCAATTATTAATATTTCCTCGTTAAAATCACTAATCTAGGTAATAATTACTTTGTTTTCCAAGTATGGTTTGATTTGGTTATTTTTGTCCATCTATTTTTTTCATAGTTCCACCATATCTATAATTTTATGTTAGATATAAAAAAAATATATTCATTATATATGTATTTAGAGAAATATATAAAATATATATAAAGAAAAATGAATTAAACCATTCTTGGACACGGTTGGTCAAAGCTACTCATGAATGATGTTTTAAATTTTTGAGGGATGAAATGAAAGGGAATAATAATTTAAAATTTTATATATGTTATTATTAATTATATATCAAAACAAATAATTAAATCTACACTTTTTTACAATCCATTTTATTCATAAATGAAAAAAATAACATTTATCTATGAGGTGGTTGTCCACATGTACACACGAGCGACATTATAATTTTCCAATAGATTTTTAGGTAAGAAGGTATATATGATATTATAATTATAGAAGAATATTTATTTCATAAATATAATATATATTTCAAGTTTATATCTTTATAACTATCCCTGAGAAGATGTTATGAAAAATGAATTACACTGCTTCATGGAGATGGTATGTCGTACGTATGCATGATAAATGTTTTCTCTTTTCATAGCATGGAAAGGAGAGATAATATGGTTGTACCATAATAATAAAAAAATAATAGTATATTTATGATACTATATTTATTTTGTTAGGATGGGTAGAATACATTAACCAGAATAAGAAGAATTAATAAACACAAAGGGCTCGATAAAGATGATTACCACTACTTTAATAAAAATCCATTAGAACAATTTGTAAGGGACCCATGGTAAATATTTTGGGGATAACCCCACCATATTAACATGGGTGATGATTATTATATGAGTAATTGATAGGGTTTTGTTTATATAGATGTATCAATGTGGTCTAAAGAAGTGATGGAAGATGCACCCTTTTATAATTGAGGTTAGTGTAAGTTGTATAACTTCATAAAATATTAAATTATAATATCGAAAATATATATCCAAAATTCCTCCAATATACTATGTATTATAATATAAGATATTATTTGTTTGAAATCCAATAAAACAATAATATTTGGATCAGTTTTTATTTTTTTTTAAAAATTATCTTTTATTTTAACCCCTTAGATAAACTATTTTAACACTAATTATTGTAACATATGTTTCAATATTAGAGAGTTATAATTCCACAAATAAGTTAACTATTTTCTTATAAATGGAAGGGATTAATTTTTGGAACATACATTTTCCCCATTTCCTCTATTAATAATTTTATTATTTTTATATTATTAGATAAAATATTATTTTCATAAATTATAACTCGTTTCAGTTCTCATAATATTCGTTTGATCTAACCTGAAATACATACATATAAAATTAAAATTATAGTATAGTCATTTTATAAAATATTAATATTTCACTATCATCTATAAAATTAATGAAATTATATAGGTAATTCAAATTATATCACTTTTTTAATTTTTAAAATAATTTGTTTATTTTTATTAATTGAATAAATACTAGAGAGATGTTACATAAGAATTTAATATAGTTATATAATTACAAAAAATATCAAAAAATCCCATCACGAAAATGATTATATTAACATAGAATTAGAAATTATTTTTCAATCATATAATTCTTTTTTCCTATGTAGACACATAAGAGATGATTAAAACAAACAGAGTGGAATTTGAAATCTTTCTATGCAATAAATATGATATTTTTCATTCAACAATATTTTTTAATTTAATTTATTATTATAAAAACACATTTTGCACTTAAATATAGTTTTTCAACATAAACACTTCTTTTACATTCAAATGTTTTTTATTTATAATTCTAATCAATTGATATCTAATGAATTTATTTTATAAGTGTGTAAACCATATAAATTTCAAAATTTATTTACCCCTTTTCATACCCTCCAATTTAACATCTAGGTTATAGCAGTATATTATGTTATAGTTAATTTAGTATTAGGATTGTTTGTATCATAAGTTATCAATGAAATTAAATTCATTTAAAAATAATCATAAAGTAAAATCCTAGCATGTAACATTTTTCCCATAATAAAAAAACCTTGAATTTGTAGAATTTCACCCCATGGATTGTTTTTCTAGTTATTTATCATAATTTATTCATCATACCATGTTGTATATTCAATTTTATGATTTCTCCAAAGTACCGTTAATAGAAGAGTCATCTGATTCCTAAACATTTTTTCTCTTATGATGATAATATAGATATAATTTAATTGTATTATTGGTATGGTTAAAATTAAATTTCTTCATATGTGAAAAACTTTGTTGGGTATAACATGAAATTCATTAATAATGATATACATATATATAACATGAAACGTAATATAGAGAGACTTGGTGGAAATACCAAGTGGCAAGACACAAATATGATAATTTATAATATTTCAAAAGGTCCAAGGTACATAGAGCTCAATTTCCCTTTCTTAAAAATCCTTGCAACAAACTTTTATTGAGATACATTCATGAAAACGTGATCCCCTACATGAAACTCAAAACCATTCCTATAGTTATTAGAAAATAGCCATTTCCATCTTTTGAGCTATTTTGATATCAGTTTGAATTGTTTTTAACTTTTCTCTTTTAATATCCACATGTTCTAGTCATACAAGCTTCCTTTCAACAATTTCATCCTAACATGTTGTAGTACTAAATCTATTTCTACATAATGTTTCATACGGTGAAATTTGAAAACATTAATGGAAGATATTGTTATTTTCAAACTCTACCAAATGTAAATATATATCCAACATAACCAGAATGTCATGAGATCATGAACTCGACATGTATTCTAACATTGGAATAGTTATTTTGGACTATCCATCAATTTTTGGGTGATAATATATGCCCAAATGAAGTTAAGTATCAATATCCTTATAACTAATTTACCATAATTTTGAGGTAAATCATGGATCATAATAAGACATAATTGAACGTGGTGCACCATGATGTCTTACAACTTCATTAATAGTGATATGTATAATGTTCCCAAGAAGTAAATGTTATCTTATAGAGACAAAATTTAAAGATTTGGTGAGGTGATCCACAATAACCAATATTTAATTATTATTTCTTGGAATATTTCATAAAATAGGGACATCACCCATATTAATGTAATCCCACTTCCACATAGGAAAACGTAGAGTTTTTATGACTCAAACAAAATTTTCTCTCAGCCTTCAACTTTTGACAAACCAAAAATCGTGATACATAATTAGTAATTTCTAGATTCATATTATCCCACCAAAAGTTTTCCATTAAATCACTATACATCTTGGTTCAACCAGGGAGTATAAAAATTTTTATCCTTGTGAATCATCTAACAATTACCTATTGTACAATGGTATAGAAAAACACATTGTATCTTATAAAATGTCATAAAATCATCTTGAGACAAATGTCTAACAACATTCCATCATTCAAATATTTAATCCTCTTGTAAATTCTCACCATCAAGATGATAAAATTTTATCCATTCAAATATATATTATTTTTAAAATTATTAGAAAACTAGTTAATGTATGCCCTAACTTAATAATAACTATTTATATATTCACTAGATCCTTGAACAAAAAATCCCAATTGATCCTCATTTTGATCTGAACTCAATGATCATTCTTTCTCAATGCATCCACTACCTTAATTTCATTATCGAGGTGGTATTGTTTTGAAAAATCATATTACTTGAGTAACTTGATTCCTCACCATTTTCCTCTTGTTGAGATCTTCCTATGAGAAGATGTATTTTGAACTCTTATGATCCATGTGTATTTATCAAACTTTTCACCAAAGAGATAATGTTTCTATATTTTCAAATTGAATATTGCATATTCCAACTGAAGATCATGGGATGGATAGATTTTTTAATGAAACATCAATTTCCTTGATGCATTAGAATTAAATTTATAATTCATTATAATGAAACAACCAAGTCCCTTCATCGATGCATCACTATATACCATAAATCCGCCATTTCATCATAGTAGAGACAAAATTAAAGCCTTTAATAATCAATTATTAAAATATTTGAAGCATTCTTGACATTCCATTATCCAGTTTAACTTAATCATTTTATGGGTATTCTTGGATAACATGATATAAAATCAAGAATAGTTTTTGATTAAATCATAGATAGTAACCTTCCCACCCAAGGAAAATTCTTAACATGGAAATGTTTACTAGTGTAGACCATTCTAGGACTACCTTTGTGTTCATAGGATCAATAAATAATACATATATAGACAAACTAAGTCTAGTAAAATATTATTTTTGAAGCAATAATTCACATTTTCAAAAATTCATGTATAATACATTTCTTCTAAGAGTGTCAATAATAATTTTAAGGTTTTACTCATGGTCCTCATAGCTCTTAGAGTACACAAATATATCATAAATAATAATCCAAAAAAAAATCAACAATATATTCCTTCAATACTCAATTCATTTGATACATGAGGAAGTAGGTTTCATTTGTCCATCTAGGTTGAATTACTTTGCACTAGTAATGTTCATAACTTATCATTAATGTTTTATTTGTAATATATTCCTTCTCTAATCATAAATGGGGTGGCTGATAACAAAGATAATATTTGAAATAAACAATACTCCATGAATTAGAATAAATAAGTAATCAATGTGAAGGACTGTATACTTTTTCATTATCATTTATCATTGATTTCATTATAATGAATTCATGGCATCAAAGATCCATTTTTCTTCTAAATGAAAAAATAGGTGATCCACAATGTGAACCATTAGGGAATATAAAACCTGTCTTACAAAACACATAATGTAGTTTATTCAAATACACCAATTCTCAAATGGAAATTCTATAGGGATTATTTGATTAAAGCATTTCCTCTAGGACAAAATCAATAGAAAACACAATCTCATGCTATGGTGGGTGACATGAATTCTTTGGGAAATTCATCAATATATTCTCACATAGCATGTACATTCTCAATTTTAAAATTATGTTTTACCATCAGTATATCATATCCTCTCTTATTTTATAAGAATCTCATACATACGAGCTATTTGGGTTGATCTAGACATGAATTAGATTATATAGAAACTCTAATTATAAGGAATTTTACATCATCATTCATAATTAAAATTTATTTCACATTTAAAGAAAATAATCATTATATTTTTACATATAACCATACTATATAATATAAAAGAATCCACCATAGGAATAAAAATTATAATAATTTCAAAAAAACATTGCATGTTTATGTCTCAAAATGTGTACTAACTGATGCATCTTTGTTTTGGGGAGACTTCTACTAGGAATCATGACCTATAACTACCTCCTTAATTTTATAGAGAAATATCTAATTTTCATAGAAAACATGTAATATATGAAAGACTAATATGATATAGGATAAAATAAAGAATTAGATAAATTTTAGGATACAATTAATTTTCATGACACGAAATCATTAGTAACTTCAACCTCATTTTCTTACTCTCAAATAAGATTGAGAAATGTTATTTTCAATAACATGAGTTATGTACCACAATATAGTTATAATTTTTGTATCTCCTGATGCAGATCTAGCTCCACATTAATTAACTTTCCAAAAGGAAAATCCCCCATTGGATTATGATCATTGATATAGTTTCCATTCCTTTCACTATGAGACATTTTTTAAAAATGGAATATAATATATGAGATCATGACATTATCAAACATAATGTATATTCACCAAAAATTAACATTAATAGAATATATTAAAAAATATATATATATAATATATAAATAATATGTTTGGTTTCTTTGAGAATATTTCCAAAGGCTGAAATAGGGTTTCAATTAAAAATATCTATTTTTGCAAATGTATTTCCTGACATTTCTATTAAACTATATCTGATGCCATCTATAATCATCCTGACCCTAGTATCCCATAGTTGGTGGTAGCATTATTATATTTTTACTATATAAATGAAACCACATCTCGAAGGACTGGGTTGTATTATTCATGGTAAAATAGATATATACGTGAATATAACATTATAATTGAAAACATGAAATATAACATATTATTATCATTGAGTACACTATTATTCCCTTTAGAATATCCCCATATGTCAATAATAATACACTTCATGGAATCTTGAGAATGTAAACATAATAAAGGGGTGCAATATATTGTATAAAAAGTGCATGTGTACAACCGAACATATAATTAATAAAAAGGAAAAGTTATTATGGAAAAGGAAAATATCTTAAAAATCAATCCATTTTATCAATAACATGAACATACAGAATAATATGGAAGGAATAGATTATGATAAAATAATTTCATATCATAAGTCACATGAGCATGATACTTATCCATGGATATTATAAATAATTTAATAATCACATTAACATCAATAAGTGATCTCATAATAAGAAAATGCATAATGTTAAACATTATAAACACACCATTATGGCATTGTTCCAAGACATATTACATAAATGGGTAAGGGATAAATGAAAAACAAAAGATTGTGTGTTTCATGACACCTACCGATGCATCAAGGGGATAAACATGGCCCTAACCATCACTAACAATGTTTAATTAGTTCATATTATAAAATGGGTGAAAAATAATTAATATAAACACTCATATTTAAAACCAGTGTGTGAAAGTTTAACACTTTCCCCAATGAATAAACATAATCATAAACCATCAAGGGTAATATGGAAAATGATATCAAAATATTACATCCCAAATCAATTTGATCATAAAACATCTAGAGAAATATGTTGGATGGTATCATTAGATTATTTCTTATCATAATATTCAACAATATATTTTTGACATAGATGAAAATTCTATAAAAATATCTCTCAAAATGTTTAGGATAAAAATATCCATTTCACATTTAAATCAATTATCTAAAATATTAATATTTTAATATTATTAGGGAATTTTTTTTCCTTTAAATGAATCATGGAAAAATTTAAATAAATATTCAGTGAGAATGTTGGTTATGAGGTTAGGAAATTATATTCATTCAGTATAAGATTATAAAATATACCTTTCTAATTGTTTTAAAAAGATCAAAAAGTACATTGTTCGGAAAAAGAAAATAATATTCCTTTAGAATAATTAAATAACAATCCAAAAAATGGGTAAACGTTTGTTTAGTAAATAAAGTGTAGAATTATTTAAAAAATACTTAAAATATTTTAAAAAATAATGGATATGGAAGAAAAAGGATTGTCGACAGAAGAGTGAAATAATGTCAAATTTTTCAAAAAACATTTTATCAATAATTTTAAGTAATTAGAATGGAAAATGGTATTATTACATGAAATTTTAATTAATATACATATGAGAATATTATATATTTGGTTCAGAAAGAAAATATTAAATAATTTCTGAAAGGAAGACTTAAACATAAGCAATATGAAAAAACGATGAAATTGTGAAATCAACACTTACATCAAGTTGCATTTCCATTATAAATATCTGAAAATACTATATAACAAATATATGAATATTATAATTATCATCTATATATTGAACCACATATATAATACTATATATTATTTACTTAAAATATTTTATCAGATGTTCATTAACAATTCCTTGTTAATATCACTATTTCTGGAAGTAAATGCATCGTTTTTCCTGTATGTTTTGGTTTGGTAGATACATTCATTTTAATTTTATCATGTTTCCATAATCTATATAATTTTATTTATAATATAAATATCATATACATTACTTATATAATTATTTATAGTAATCCATAAAATATTGAGATAAGAGAACGAATTACACTGTTCATAGAGATGGTAGACCGTGCATATGCATGAAATTTGTTTACACATTTTGATGGATGAAAAAAATGAATGGTTAATAATAAATAACCTTTAAAGATTTATTATTATAACATATATATCAAGAATATTCCTTTAATTTATCATTATTACCATCCATTCATAATGAAAATAAAAAATGGTTCATATTGTTTCCGGGAGGTGGTAGTCCACCCATACACATGAGCTGCGTTATCATTTGGATATAGATTGCATGGTAAGAAGGTATATATGATATTATAATTAAATAATAATATTTATTACATAAATATAATATATTTTTATTTGGTTTATATTTATAAAAATCTATTTTAATGGTGATGAAATATAAATTATGTCGCATCATAGAGATGGTAAGTCGTAGTTACGCTTGAGCGATATTTTTGTTTTTCATAGAATGGAAATGAGGAAGAATATGGTAGTAAGATACTCATAATAAAATAATAGTTTATTTATTATACATTATTTATTATCTTAGTAGTAGTATAAAAATTTAATAGGAAGTATAAGAATAAATAAACTTGAAGAACTTAGTGGTGACAATAACCTCTTCATAAGTAGAATTCATTTAGATATATTCTTAAGGGATATATGGAATGTATTTCAGGGCGACCAAAACCTATATATATTTTATAAAAATGTTTATAAGAGTAATATATAGGTTTTATTTAATATTGATTTGTCAATGTGGGCTGAATAAGTAAATGAAGACGTTCCCCTTCATGGTTGTGGAGAGGGGAATTTTTGTAAATTTTTAAAGGATGAAATTATAATAAAGTCATTATATTTCCCAAATTACTCAAAAATATGGCTATTATAATATAAGTTAGTATGGGATTTAAATAAAATCATCTGATATGATTTTCATAGGTTTTAGTGGTGTTTTAAACCTTATAATTTGGTTTGAACCCATTATTAACCATGTTTAATATAAACCGTCGTAGCATATTTTTCAAAATATATGGGATATAAGTTTACATATAAGTTAAATATTGACATATAAAGGTAAAATGAATGAAATATTAGACTATATTTTACACAATTTTTCCTATTTAAAATTTTAAATAATTTTTAAATAATTTTAAAAAACAATATTGAGATAAATTATCTTGATTGTCTATTATTTACACAATTAAATTAATTTTGATTAAAATGAAAAGAAATAAAAATTTCAAATTCATATATAATAATTTAAAACAATAGTAATATATATTAATCATTCATAACATTTTTGAAATATTATAACTCATTCAAATTATATCACTTTTAATCTTTTTAAATTATTTATTTTTACTTTTTCTTAATTTAGTAAATAACGTGTCAGTGTTACATAAGTATTTAAGGTAGTTTTATAATTACTAAAAATTAAACATAAATTTATATCATGAAAATAGTTACATTAATTTTAAATTATTATTTTTTAATTTCATATCAATCTTTTTTCACTATATTGACATAATAGAGATATTTAATATTAAGAGTGTTACACTATATATCATTCACTGATTTAAATTTTATAAAGGTCATTTTCATGGATATGATTCCATAAAAAAATCCATTTCTAGCCTTGGTTGATTAGTATCAAATTAAATTACTCCAATAAGAATTTTGATGAAAAATAATGACAATTTCACTTTGTTTTAACCAAGATTATCTTTATTTATCTTTACCAAGGTGACAAACATGACCATGATTAATATTCATAATGGCTAAAAATAATAGAGCCCTATTTTCCAAATTTAAAACCCAAGATTAAAAATATGCAATTAATTTATTCAAATTCATTACATATAATTGGAAGAAATTAATTTTAATATAAGTGTCTGAAACATGATGAAAATAGCATTTAGAAATAAAATGTTTTTCAGAATAAAAATGGATTTATTCTTATCACATTAAAAATATAAATATTAAAGAATAAAATAACATTTTATTGAATTAAAATATAATTAAATATCATTAAAACTAGTCAGAAATAGTGATTAATTTAGTTAATTATGAAAGGAAAATTCACTCCTAAAAATAGTATTTCGGGAAATCCCTTCTTTTACTTTCAAATTTATTTTATTTTTATTTCGAATTAAATTGATAAAAAAGGATTTATTTTATAGGAGGGTAAAAAAGTTATTTTAAAATTTTAGTTATTACCAATTTAATAACTAGATTATAATGGTATACTATATTATAGTTTATTTAGAATACGGATATCGTGTATCAGAAGCTATAAAAGAAATTTAATTTTTTTTAAAAATATACCATACAAATTAGGGTGGTAAAAATCTTATGTGAGAATAGTTTTTATATAAAAAAATTTTGAATAGTTTGGAAAAATTAATTATATGATATATATATATATATATGTTTTTATATTCAGTATGTAATACTCTCTAGAAAATAGAAATATGATAAGATAAAACACTCTTTGAGATTATAAATGTGTCGAGATCATATATAAGTTCTTATGTGCATATAAATTTGGAAAATTACATTGTGTAGGGATGATAAGAAATTTGCTTTATATTATAATGAAATATATATTTTGTGTATGATTTTTAACTAATTTTTCAGATTTTTATCTGATTTCTAATATATTCGATTAGCTTTATAACATTGTCAATATAGATAAAATACGATTTCTATAAAAGATTATAGCGTGTTTCAAAAAATTATCAAATGTGTTTTTAGAAATTTTATTTCATGATATTTTGAGTAATTCAGAATAAATATTAAAACTATAACAATTCCAAAGGTTTTATTTGTGGATAAAATATCCCAAATCATAATTATAATTCTTGTTGTCAAGGAATAGGGTACATTCCATTCAAATGATGTTGTTTCAGTATAACGTAAAGTTAAATAAATTGAATATTATCCCCATTTTTTGATGAACATTCGTGTGTTATATGGATTATATTGTTCATAGGAAAATAATTTGCATCATGCTATGAGAAATGTTGTTAAACGTTGAATGGAAATACAGTTTTTGGATTTATTTAAGGAAAAAACGATTTTTATGCCTTTATGAATAGAATCACACCACTAAATATATCATAATCCTTCCAGAAATATCCAAAAATAATAAATGAAGTAGAAGAACATGATTTCATGTTCAAGAAGCTGATAAAAGAAGTTTATAGTTTATATTTATATTTGAGATCAAAATTTTAATCTGAATAAGAGGCCACTACAGTTTGATATATATGAATTGGGTCCTTCATGGAAAGAAGATTCAGATATTTTATTGTGATTTATAAATAATAAATGTATTTTAATAGATATTAGAGGACTAATTAATTGAATAATTATTGGGAGAGAAGATAGTGTGTCTGTAGTGTAGCATAAACATAATGTATAAAAAGAAAAAAATAGTTATTGTAGTGAAATTAAAATAAGTGCAAGGAGATGTTAAAGAGTAGTCATGAATGAATTTTGTGTGTCATAATCATAGTTGTCACATGTGTTGGGGGAGGAGAAAAATGTTTCACCTTTTATAAATAATGATGAATTAAGAGAGAAAATTAATATTTTATGGAGTGAATCATTAGTGGATGAAGGTTGGTCATTTCTACAAAAAATATATTATTGTTTTGAAATTTATTTGATTATGGTGGAAAAATATCTTCATATCATGATAGATAGAATTTTGGATACTATTTTACTTCCATTAAAGGATAATAACTACCAATTTTTATTCATAATACTGATTATAGTAGATCTTATGGTATAGGGTAATGATGAATTATTCCAAGGAATAACTACTCAGCTTAAGTAGTGGACCTCATATAGTGTTTGTCCTTCTTTTAATCCATTCCTCGGTATAGGTTAGCCATACCTTGGGATATATCTCTATAAAAAGTGATGGAGGCTTATTTTTATTGGAATCAAAAAGTAAAAAATGGTACATTGATCTCTAATTCACACCCTCTTATTGAAACACAGTGTTCTAGGGCTCATCAAATTTTAAAAATGTTTTCATAGTACATATGAATTACACTCTATTTCATTGAAATCCTTTTAAGGTAAATAGAAAAGGAAGGATGTGTTTGGGTCCTACACCATGTAGAAGAACATTTTATATTCATTATCGAAGGTTGCGAGCATATCATTCGATTTATACATAAGGAAAGGTGATAAGTTTGAAATTATTCTATTAATAGAAGAAATGTTTTTCTAATCACATAAATAAGAATCATTCTTCTCATTCCCATTAAATATGGAATTTTATATGAATCACATAAATCTATTGGTTTCTTATTCTCGTCACATAATAAAGATGTTTATGATTTAGATATATCACGTTTTAGGGAGACATTTGATGGTAATTTTTATAGGATAGAACATCATAGAGGATTCATTTATACCCTAATATAATAAGAATAAAGACCCATGATTTTTGAAATGAATAATTTAAAGTCATGTGAAAGGACATGTACATTCCTTCTCAAATCATTTGGCATGAATTACAGCCAGTAAGTTTAACATCATGTGATAAGGAGTAATAGAAAAATTATACTATGCAATGGGCTGTTGTGAAACTTTTGATGAGGGGAGCCTATAATATTTTTCCTTGCATTTGAATTTCATAAATGGAAAATTGGAACAAAAATGATAATCAAAACTTATGGAATATATTGAAACCAATAGGAGAATATTAACATAAGGAACTGTGAAATCCATGTGTAAGAACATGACTAAAGTTAATTTTTTATGGATTGTCTATGATATACCATTTATTATTTATGTTTCTGGTTAGAAACTATATAATATAGTGTGTTTGTGTGTTAAAACTTATAGTACTCCCATATGAGGATTTCAACCTCATGTTTTCTAGCAACAATAAGAAGTATATAGGCTAAACTTATTGGAGGATATTTCACATTGTTGAAAATTTAGTACATGAATCAAATAAAATTAATAAAATTAGTTATATAGATCATTCAATGGATGAAAGATATGATCATAAATGATGATATGATTTTTCAAAATAAATTGTAGGAGGAATAAAACCATTCCACCATGAAATTGAATTAGGTAATGATACATTTTGGGGAAAACCCCAATTTAATGCCAAAATGAAGAATTATAATGTTTATTGAGCGGACTCAAGATGAAAACATGATATTTTTATAACCAAAATAAACATCTTGAGGTTGTGTATTTTTCATCAATATCCTTATGTTATAGAATTTCATTAACAAGTAATTTCATGCTCGTTAGGGATAAAACTATAGAAAATACCTATCATAGAGGGAATGATCACACTTGTCATACAAATAGGTGGATAAAGTGGAGGAATCTTGCATTCATATCCATTCCGTGTGCATGAATGGGTGTGTAATAATCATGGGTGAATAGGCTCTCTAGTGGATGTCTTAATAAAATGAGGCACATGGGTAAGTGACTTGGGTGGATGTGGAACCTAGGTAGAATGTTTAGTTGAAGTGTCACACAAGATGGAGACCTAGGTAAATGGTGTTACTAGGTTGATGAACATGGTGAACTTGAGGATAACAATATGACATGGGAGATGTGTCTTTCTAGTAATGCGAGATGGGTGAACTGCAACCTTATTAGAAGGCCTAGTAAAATTGAATCCCTGGTAGAAGGCCTATGACAAGTGAAACCCTTATCTGTTCCCTAAGTGGGTGGACCATATGTATAATGATTATAAAGTTTCCCAGTTTTTAGGTGACCTAATTTTATTATTCCCAAATTGTATGATTATTTGGAGATAAGGTAACCCATTCTTAGGTATATATCACCCACGTTGTTGAGTTTACAGGTGCTTTGAAACCCAAAGAACATCTCCAATCATAAGGGTACGAGAATGGGATTTCAATCTCCCCTCCAATGGATTAAATTTTAAAATCACCTAAAGGTCGATGTTTTATAATTCTTGGGTATGTTGTATAGATATATATCCTCTGAGGTTCTCCCTGTATAACCAATATTTTGTAAATGAGTGGAAAGGTAGTCCATTTGTGGGTAACCTTTGGATTGGGTGCCCAACTATTTATATAAACACATAATGAACCAGAAATGTGTTTGTGTGAATGAGGAATGTCAATAGAAAAGGTTCCCATATGATACAATATCTATGTGTATGGAACTAGAGAGAGTTAAATAATTCCCAACAATATGGTATGTGAATGTCTGAGTGTACATGGAAAAATATTCCTTCATATTTATTAACTTTCACAAATGATTTAATTCATAATGACATGACACTTGATCTATAAGTCCATTTGTTTTTTCAACACCTAAAAAATAAAATCATAAAAATGAAAAAACCACTAGATATTGAGTTACACAATAGATAATATTTTATAAGGGCAAAATGATTCTTTAAAACCTATAAAATTAGTTTTCAAATTTTGATAACCCTTTCATTAATAATAGATGATGTACATGGTGTACTCTTGAGGGGAGTTTCTCACCACCACATCACCATACTGGAAAAGTTTTAATTAGTCTCTAATAAACAATTGGTTTTTAGTCTTGCATCACCCATATATTTCATTTAATTATTCACCATTAACATTGATACCATGCATCTATCATTTGACCGATGTAATTTTCTAGAGGACAATATCATTGTTTACATAGTATAGTTCGTTGAAAAAAAATTAGTGTCGTCCCACATAACTACTCCTCTTCAATGTGTGTAAATTTTAAATATAAATGTTATTTCAATACATTTAACACCATAAATACACTCATTTTTATAATTTATAGTAAATTTTCATCCTACTAGGTTATCCATGATGTATACCTATACCACATAATCTATAAAAACATGTTAGATATATTTTTTCTATAATATATTTTCATATTCAATATTTTGATATTCTAACTCATGGAAAATTCTATTATGTTATTATAAAAATTTATTTCTTTAATGTGACTGACCTATATATTATATATTAATATTGGTAAAATTACACTATGGTGATAGATTCTGAAATCATCGATGATAGTTTCTATCATATAAAGATCAAATTGTACCTATAAGACAATTTAGATATATATCATGGTCCATCTAGTTTTCTAATTGTATTTTTATTTTCATAGAATATATGTATTTTGGTTCATTCATTTATCTATATATTTATTCACTAATTATTCCACACATGTTTAGTACATATCATGTTTAAAAATGTGAAAATGTTTAATTAAAATCTCTTATTTTAGTTCCCTATTTAATAATAATGTCATTACATACAACTGAAATACATTGTAACATTTTTTATAACCAGGAACTAAAAAATTGACTATGTTCTCAAGGGATAAAAAATAGTAAAATATCTCTTGAAAATCAATATCCACATAAATTGAATACAAATTACTCTTTATTTCATACAATATATGCCTTCTAATAAAATTAATTTTTTAATAACTACTCAGATCTGGAGATATTATTCTAATTTTTTGAAGGGAACGATCCTATGTAAAAACCATATTAATATACACAAATTAGCTATCAGGGAGAATTTACATCATCAAACATAGCTTTTGTATGGATAGAAATGATTATTTTTTCTGGATTGAACAAATTAATTTTGATCCATATTTAAGATTTATAATTTTAACAATTTTCTCCTATAATGAACACTAAATTAGCTATCAGGGAGAATTTACATCATCAAACATAGCTTTTGTTTACCAACACATCATCTGTCTCAATAAAAAAGAGTCTTGTGACCCAACAAATAATGTGTTTCCATTCCAACAAATCATTAAGTCCAAGTGAAGGATATGAACCATGGAAAAAATAATGAGAATTATGGCATATTAACTAGGGAATTTAAACTAGTTCTCTAGCAAAATATTCTGAAACCAATGTGGTAGTCTCAATATATAATGGATATTTCATCCACTCACAAACACACCATCATTAACCAACATGAAATCATTCTCCATTATAATTTTACTCCAACATCCCAAATGTATCTTACATTAGTGTATCAAAATAATCTAAACCCCTTGAAAAAGTGTTTTTAATCATAATACACTATCAAAAACGCTAAGGTACATTACAATTGTATACTATATACTCTTATACCAATGAAATCGATAAAAATTATACATGGAAATTTAAGATACATGGAGTTTTTTAGGCTAACATGTATGATCATAGGGGGATATCAGGTCTCCATTTGATAATTATTTAACCAAATTTTTTAATTCAACAACGTGAAGGGTGTATAGTTTCCATTATATATAATGGAATATTCTTAGATTATGGGTGCTAAAACTGAGGGATCCTAATATAAATATTGGAAGTAAAGGAGAGTTATATCTAAACTAAATCAGATTTCACGGTTACAATGGATTCCATACATTATATTAGATAGTGTCTCTAATCGTTGAATTATATATGAATGTTTTTCTATATTTAATTCCATTAATATACATGTTTTATTCTCTACCTCTACTGCCCAATTATTATGATCTATCGATCTCTCATGAAGTTGAAAATAAAACCCAAATATCATAGACTTCATAAAATTAGGTTATTCTAGAGGATCTATAATTTTTCATATAAATTCTTTATTTGTAGTCCGGAGGATCCTAAATATATGGTTATTGGATATGTTATTGGACATCCCATTTCTTGTAATCCATATTATATTCGGGTAATTACACACGTTATATCTTCTATATCATTTTATATTGTTATTTAATAGACCCAAGGTTTATGTTTTTGCTATATTTTATATCACTATTCAATAAGCTACTAGATGATCGTAATCGATCAAAATGAATCACTCTCATTATTTTGAATACAATGATAGAAAGTATACAGAAGATACCTAAGTCCATTTATCAAGGAATAATTTTTATAGTGTGGTAGAAAATTCATTCACTAGTGTTAAACTAGTAAGTTAGAATAGAGGGTAGGATTTTTAGAATGACAGTGGAGGATATGAGTTTGGATCTAGTGTGTATCCTTTCTTCCAAAAATATATATTGACTTTAAACATGCATGATTTCATTCACTCTTTTACATCGACCACTAAAACCAATACCTATGTTTATTATTTTATGTAAAAATATAAAAAATAGAGGTAAAAAAGGAATAAACTGAGATTATCAACAATAATACCTTAGAGATGACCCAAAAAAATTAGTAAAATACCCAAATAGATCACAATATTCCATTAATGACATAGAATCATTACCGATGATAATTTTGGTACCATATATCTAATTTTATAATTTATTATTATTGATTTTGATTCCATTTTAATAGTATTTGGAGACATTATCCTTGATGTATTTTTATGAAATTATATATTATTTAGGGATTAAATACTCTTAGGTGTATTAAATTGTTAAATTTTCATTCAATTAATGCATATTTTCATGAATATAGAAATTAGAAAAAGGATATATGTCAACATATGAATTATATGATAGAATTCCTCTAATGACATAATGAATTGAAACCAGATAAACAAGAACTTGAGAAATTAATGAATGAAATTTCCTCACCCTCCTTCTATGTATAACAACATGAGGATGACATGAAGGAAAACATTTAGAATCTATAATAACACTTTTATCTTCCACTAATAGCATATATCACAAAAGAGGTATTGAATGATAAAATATATGCAGGAGAACAATAAAATTTAGATGATTACTGGAATTATTTTTTAGAACAAATCATGAAAAATGGTACTCTCAGAAATGAATAACAACTTTCTACACCTCTATACCACTCTATAGATTTTGTATAATTCACCACCAAGATATTTAAACTTAAGGATAGATTGGTGTAGATTGACTACTAGCCTCAAATGCTAATAACATACTTTCCCAGGGCACTATGTAATGAATACTAGATATAATCATATCCAATTTAAAGAGATAATATATTCTTGATATCATTTTTTTTAAAAATTAGTGAAAGTGACATTAATATTTACATCTATAGTATTGAATCATTTTAATAGTTTATCTTATTAACTTTAATAGAGAGTTATAATCATATTCCAAACAAGCTCCCTTTATAATCGTAACCAAACTAGTTTACAACAAGGCCACAAGTGCACCTCGACAAATTCCCAAGGATTCCAAATACTAGCAAGGGTCTATAAGTGGTACAGTGGGGAAAGTATATCCTATTGATCAATAATAAACATATTATATGTGTAAATAAAAGAAATAAATTGAAATGAAATCCTCCTTATAAAAATGAAAATATAATCAAGAAACTTATATATAAATTTCCAACAATTCTTAGACATGATGACTCATAATTAAAGAGGTCAATACATAGATATAGACAATATAGAAAAAGGTTAAATAAAAAAATAAAAACTCTTATTGGCATCGTGATTCATGCTTGACCTCCCATCTCCATTTCAAGTCTGAAACCTTAAATAGTAACATCGAAGTGTCACAATCCATGGTCTTAAGATTGCATATAATAGAACTATTCTGGAACTAAATTGAATTTTAAAACAAATGTATGTAAAACATAGTATGTAAGACCTAATTTCATCTAATGAATATATCGTGTAGGTATATAAAGTGAGTAGTTTGAATGTATATTAAATGTGCATGTCAAATAAACATTAAACATTTCAGCTTAGGTTCCTCTGGGGTCACCCATTCTACTCTACCTACTTCATCCTAAGTCAAATGTCTATGAACATAACAATAGTAAAATAGAAAATAAGACCCATGGTTATAATCCAAGGAATACTTTTGTAGCACTAGTCATGTGGGACCCAAGTAGAAACCAATTCATCCAGATATTATTTTGATATTATAGGGTTCTATATGATTAATAAAATTTATGAATTTGAAATCAATGGTGCCCTAAATAGTAATAAAGCATTATATTAGTCCACTTGTCCTATAATCTCACCCATTGTATTTGTATCTGGGAACCATGTATATTCTAAAGAATAACATAACTTATTAAAATAATAAGACGATAAATGGAATTCCATAAAAGGAACACAATTTTTTTTCAATGAATAATATCATTCATTTGACAAATGAGATTATACAGCGAATACTGTATTGGGAACCTAAGAATCATTCAAGGAATAATAAATCATTTTACTGATGAGCATACCCAATGAATTCTATATCTCAATCCAGGTATATAAAAATGTGTAATAATTTTATTTACCTCGGAGCCCATCTAAGGAATTCTATATCAGAGATCGATTATTGGTTATGGGGTAATATTTTTCACTTATCCGATGATCCCATTAAATGATTATGTATCAAGAACCCATGTAACACCCATGGTATAATTTAAAAAGATGTAATATTATATCTAATAATAAAACATGGTCCATAAGGAAATTTCCATACCATCTTATAGTTCAACATACCTTATATATATTAATCTATTATGGTAATGGCCTAAGTGATATATCCTTTCCATGAAACAATTCAAAATTTCTTCGGTCAAGTCACACTCTACAGATACGAAGTGAATAATGATGAATAATTTTCTTTCTATGATTCAATACTTCATTCAAACTAAAACCCCATTTGATTTCAATTTATTATATTTAATAATGATTTTATAATTGAATAATGGATAATTGATGATATTCGACCATTTAATAATTAATTTAATTCAAAATTCTCCTTCCTCTAATAGGAGACAAGACCATTGGTTAATTATCAATATATCTAGTGCACATTTCATTTTGAAATTCACTAATCCATTATAGAATCTTAGTTGACAAAAAAACCCAAACACACCCCAATGGTGGATCATTTACATTATTAGGGCATAATTTCATTTTTAATATAATTCACTTGAGTTTCCACATCAAATAAAAATTTAGGAATTCTTTTGAACCATTACTTTTATTGTCAACAATCCAAACACAGATGTTTTGTGTTTTGGTATAAAGAAAGAAAATGTATTATTAGTTTTTAATTGTTCCCACCTTATGTTCTAGTTCTTGGTGAGGTCATTAACCTCTATCTAGGATTACGGGTCTAAGGGAATATCATTTCATTGGTCTAGAAATTTAATTTGAGGTATTTTAAATTTTCGAGAGATATGTGTAATGTATGATATTTTTCATAGTGTAAGGAAAATACAAATGTTGATACATTGGAATAAAATTCCTAACTACATACCTTATATCAAGGATGCTTATGTCTTCAAATATTTTCCATTAATTCAATCCAAAATGAGAAAATTATAAGAAATAGGAAAATTCCATGAGAATATGGAATATTATATGATGTAGAAATAGAGTATATTACATAAAGATACATAGATAAAATAATTAAGAGGAACGATATATTAACTGAGGGTAATCTATCATGACTAATGGAGTTCGATTGTGAGTTAGGATGAGTAAGAACCAACAAAGCCTAAAGGATGAGAGGGGGTCTTGAGTGGATGTTGTTTGTGGAAATTCAATGAGAAATAAGGTGGAACACCACTTTAATCTTAGAGGTTAAAATTGTAAATTACAAAATTTTATAAAGGTTCACAATCTGGCTACACAGTTTGGCTAATTGTGTGACAACAGTGCATACCCACTGTACAGAAGAACACAACTTTCACAAGTAGGCACACGTTTAGAAAAATATTACCAATCATATTCCCTTCACCTCTGATATTTACTATAGAGTATTTCATTGTCATGAAACCTCAGGTGATTAGTTTTTCAAATCATGTCACAACCCTATAGGGATTAAGGGTTGAGGGGAATGGATTGAAATAATAGCGCACTAATTATTCCACTAACGTTTTCTTTAAAAAAAATGATGCATTAGAACCCTGATACCACCAAAACCCATATAGAGTTATAAGATAAATCACATTCCATAAACCCCATCCAAAAACATCACAATCTAGCGTTATATATTATAAAATTCCATTCTAAATTTAGTCTTAAAATATTTCCCATCTACCCAATGAAAAGTACTAATTATTTTTGTATTTAAACCCATAACCAAACATGGGATCTTATAACCTACCAACCATAGAACACATTTTCCTAAATAAGACATGGTAGTCAAAAAACACTCACCTTCTTACTATTGTTAGGAATTTTAATTCAAACAAATTTGTTTCATTTCTAGATGCCCAACTCACCATAATGATCCAATTATTTCATATGGAACATAAGATGCTAAAACCTAATAAAATGCTTGTAATCCCTACTGAAACTCTAAGATGATGCTTTCTCGATCACTTCTTACTCCTGAATTCATCACATTATCATATCATTCATCTAATGAATCATGGTTCTCCCAATAATGGCTTCTATTTTATATCTTACAATTATGAGTATGGTTATCCCATATTCGTATTTTCTTATTTTCGTATTACCCTAGTGTACTGATTATAGTCTCGATGAATTTTCCTATTAAATTAAATAACGGAATTCCAATACATCTGAAAATATTTTTTTACTTCATATTCTACTTGAAAAGCCTCTGATGAAACTTTCACAACACCCATATGTTTTGATGAAATATCTAGATACATCACCAAATCAAATTCCCAAAATCCTTCATCCTAAGTGGTATTGAATAAAATTTTATCAAACATACAAAATCCTATACTAACTTATAGTGATTTATTGAGCTGGAAACATTCACTATACATGACAATGGTCGTGATAGAAAAAAAATAACTGACACATACCTAATAAAACCCCATGTATCATTATAACTAATAATTGCCTGATGCTTGAACTTGAGATCTACCCAATCAGCATCTGAACATTTTATAGGAATTTAATAAAAAAATACAGTTGTACATTTTTTTATTTAATCATGTACATATGAGTTCCAAAACGACTATCACCCAAATGTTATTAAGGTCCCATGACCTTTCTCACATGAGTCTTACCCACAAACAACTGATTCCCTAATCCCCACATTAGGTGAATACTTATCATCATAAAAATTAAGTGATATTTTCATTAACATAGGCTATTCTTCAAATACTACTCCTGAAAAAATGATTATCATGGCTAAGATCCCACTCACATCTAAGGAGAAACAAAAATGTCAACCATCTCTCAATCCCACTTCTGAGAATGATTCATATGGCATCATTGAAGTTTCAAATCCTAATAAGGGTCAACAACCTTACTGACCAATTATGTAGTCCCCACCATATATATTACCTATTGACTAATCCTTGTGTGTAAATCCACTGAAGACCCTCCTTGATACCACAAAAATACATTTCTGATAGCTCAGAGGTTATCAAATTCTCTGTCAGCATACTCTAGATGATGTCAAGATATTAATCATGATCATATTTTATGTACGAGTATAATGATATTACATGAATTGGCATGTACTTATCTCTGATGTTATGGTCATATCTACCTAGGTTATACATTCCCTTAACCAACTCCAAACACCATATCTCCAGAAAATGAATCCCCATGTCCTCCCCTAGGTAAACCATCCCACAACACATGTCTCATGTCCAAATTGGTTTAAATCCTAATAACATTATTTAATTTACCAACAATTAGAGGTATCCATGCCTATCAAAATCATTTAGTAAACAATAAACCCTTATCCCACACATGACATCTCAATGATATTCCATTTCCAAATTTTTACCACACCCAATCGATATGTAATAAAAATGCCACAAACAATTATTATAAATCCCATTCCAACCAATTCATTCCTAAATCACACAAAAAGGATTCATCCATTATCAATGATAAGTTGACCATGCTATACAAAATGTCAATTCTTATAATTCCAATAGAACCATTGAAAATAATCTTCAAAATTAGGTACCTTCATATGAAATAATTTATTAAAAAAAATGACACATATCATGACATCATTTCATAAATTATAGAGTCAAAAAAAATCACTAAACAATAGAAATATGCACCCAAAATTTTCTAACAATCAAAGCTAGTCCTAATAGCCAAGCACATTAGGATATTCCTTTAGAAATAGAAGCATCACAAATCCTATAATAAAAAACATAATTACATTCTATACATTAGTGTCAATGGGAATAAAACCATGTTTCTTTTCATTAATGAAAATTTAAACTCTAATCCCACCACTATCAAAGGTTTCTCTTTATCAAAACAATCTCATTGACCCACTAGGGACATATTTAGATATAAGGACCACTTAGTTTCCCACCTAGAAGTATTTATCATGCCTTAAAATTTGGACACTTGGTCCTTTTACCTCTACCTAAGGTCTCTCATATGATAACCATATCATACATAAGGGATTCGGTTGCATGAAATCCAACATGCCAACAAAAACTATCTAAATAGGTAAAACTAGAAGTAGGTAAGGAATCATCAACCAATGAGGATTAAAAACTATAAAATTTGGTGAAACATCACCATTTACCAAGCATCAACCTACCATACCCTTAGTCTCTTTGAGCATCGTCATAGTAATTTCCTCTATAAAGTTTAAAAATACTAATGAAAAATGATACAAGCTGACACTCAATGAGAATCTGTATATGGTAATACCACCTTATTTTTAAAATTCACATAATGTGTAAAAATATAAACTATATTAATTACTAAAGGAACCAATTGTAACAATTTAGTAACCTATAGTTTCAAAAAATTATAGAAAATGTTCCAACATCATCACGGGAAACATCCTAGTTCGTGATCATGAAATCTCTCATGTAATCATTAGAACTAACCAATACACTATATATCATTATGATTAAAACCACTACAGTGGTATATTCTTGACATCACAAGCATCAGATTTATTTTATACAATAATTATGTGAAAATATATTCAATGTAAATTACTACTAAAAAAGAAAAAAATTAGACAAGTCATAATAAAAACATGATTTAGTAGAAATCTCATAGCACTTTAAGAACATTTGATCCATTTTGATTCTTTTTTACTTATTTAACCAATGCTCTCACAACTTTCTCAATTAATGAAAATGTTAATTCAATTTTATGTAGGAAAGTACCCTTTATAATTTAAATAGAGTTTAATTAATAGACGCATCACATTTATAATGCTCAAAAGTAGATCAAATGTATATACTATATTTAACGGGGATTTGTCATGTAAGATGAAATTATAAATTTATAGGAACACCTTGTAGGTATC
The DNA here is from genome assembly GCA_963277665.1 of Viscum album. NCBI lineage: Eukaryota > Viridiplantae > Streptophyta > Magnoliopsida > Santalales > Viscaceae > Viscum > Viscum album. The sequence goes on from OY728137.1 coordinate 768,597,636, forward strand.
TATTGAAATATTAATAGCCATTACATGAACACACATCATGGGGATGTATTCTAAAGAAATTAGAAAAATGGGGAATTATGAGGGTCTTTACATGAATCATTGGTTCCACTTATTTGGGATCTATTCTCAATTGATTGATTTAATTCTCTATAAATTACAATTTTCATCCCATTTTAGAGAAACCCATAATATTTTTTGTTTCCAAACACTCTTGATGGGCTTATATCATATACAGACAATGATAAAGATAACTAATGAGGGTTGAGTGAAACATATAGTGACTCAGTTATACAGGTCTTCAATCCATGTTAATGAATGTATGAACCATTATATGTTTTAGGTAACACATAATTCAACATAAATCTAGAAACCATAAATTAAATTTATTTAAGACTATCCAATTTACTAGATATTTAATTTTTATATTCATGTTAATTAATTCAACATTTTTTTAATCCATGTCATTTTACTAATTATTTTCTGGATTATTAAATAAAATTATTCCATCATGATATGTGGGAAAATACCATTTAGTTTAATGTAGAGTAATTATTTAACTCAACCTAGATCATAACTATATCTAATAAGGTTATCACACAAGCAGAGAATATATGGATATAAGAAGTAAAAAAATAATATTTCCATATATATGTGTGATAATGACTTCTAAATCCAATGTGCCTAACATAATGCATTAGAACAACCCATCTCACTCCAAACTAGGCCAATGAGTAAATCTCATAAATTAGAAACTAACAAAAATACAACAATCACTCAATGTAAGGTAAGAATCATATATAATAATGAGAATAATGAACAACAGTCAAATCCTAGGAATCCTTATCTTTCCCCCTTGCATGGCTTGGACACACCCTAACATAAGTTTTTTTACCAAGTGTCAACAACTTCCTACTATCCTATCTATGAGCCCCGGGAATTAGGTCAAAGAAGTAGTTATGATTCAAATTTGTCACATCCTAAAATATTTCACTCAATAAATAGTAACCAAACATGTTGATGAAAAGGCCTCAATCATGAATCCCTATATTCCATAGGTTAATGAATTGTATTGAGGCTCTAAAAATGGTAAAATGGGGATAATATTCCCTCTATATCACTAATAAACAATGAAGAATCATTACTAAATTTAATTCAGTTTAATAAAATCATCGAATTAATAATAAATAGACAATCTGGAAAGTTACCAATAAATAACCAACCATTCGTGAGCATGTTGAGTCATAATACAGGTTTTCGAAACATAAAAAATGACTAAATAGGTAAAGGATAAATAAAAAAGAACCAAACGTTATTGTAATCCTATGTATATAATCAATCACTAAGATCCATGTCAATTGCTAGTATATAAAGAGTAACATAATATTGGAACAATTCGTGGTCCTAAACCTACAACTAGGATATCTATTCTGGTACCAAATGATAGTATGAACATGGTGTGAGTAAAATTCAGTAGGCCACCACCTAAATTTTCGAATTTTGTATCCATATGAAGAATCTAAAATGAGTTGTGTGAAGCTATAATAAATAATATAGTAAAATAATATTTAAAAATGTTATATCTGATTCCACATGGGTCACCTTGTTGACTCTAATAGCATCAAGCCATGTTGGATGACACGGAAAATAGAAGCAGTAGAGTAGAAATTCAAACCCATGGTTATAAGACCATGAATCCATGAGTACCACTAGGCATGTGGGGCTCGTGGATAAATTAAGGCATTCTTATATAACAAAGATGATATAATGTTCTAATTTTTTAATTAATTTAATGATTCTGAAACTAATGGTTACTGGAATAGTAATAAATAATAATATAATTTTAATAATCCTATTATCCTATCCAATTCATTTCTTATCAGGAACCCAAGTTTCATCCAATTCTTCATATAATTAATTTATCATCAGATCCTCTCACAACATTTCCATGTAATAAACCAAAGTGTATCTCATGTAACAACAACATTAATTTTACTGGTAACCTCATCCAAGGAATTTCGTATCAGGAACCCAAGTATTGATTAAGGTGTAATAAAACCCATCTTACATATGGTCCCATCCAAACATTCTACCTCAAAACCCATGTATCAATCAAGTTGTAATAAAATTAATTTTAACTATGATCTCTTCTATGTTATTCTATATCAGAACACAATTATTTCTCAAGCCTTAAAATAGGTCATTTAGCCGATGATCCCATCCAAGTATTTCTATATCAGGAACCTAGGTTTTAGCCATGGAATAATAAAATAAGATGAAAATTTTTGTTTTTTAAATATTCATAGTCCATGAGAAATTTTCCTTTCCAATTTAAAATTAAACATACCTTATATTTGTTATTTTTGAAGGGTAAAGTTACACTTTATATCCATTCAATGAAATAATTCAATATGTCATCCTTCAATTCACTCATAATAGAAATGAAGGGTCATGTGAACAATACTTTTCATGCTATAATTAACTAATTCTTTCTAACCAGATTCACATTTCAACTAACGTAAATATATTTTCCAACCCATTCAGAAAGAAATATGGTCTATGTGATAGTATTCACCGATTTAACATTTTATTGAATTCAATATTAATGTGGGGGAATTTATAGAAACATTTTTCTAAAATATGCTGAATATGATTCAGTTATGAATTATCTAATCCATTATCGATACTATTTTAGTAAGATACAAGAAAAAATACCCCCATGTTGGTTCATTTATATTATAATAAAATAATACCATGTTTAAAAATAAATTTCAAGATTGAAAACAACATATAACAATTTATGTATTCCTTAGGATTGTTCTATTTTTTTCAACATATAAAACATAGCCATTGGGTGTTTTTAATATTTGTAAGAACAAATAATACTTTTATTTAATAGAAAATACCTTATGTGGTTGTTCTAGATGAGGTTATAAACATCAAACCATGTTAATGGGTCTAATGAAATATCATGTCCCAAATTTGGATATCTAATTTGAGGTATTTCTCATTTTAGGAGAAACAAACAGAAAATTTATCATGTCGAACAACACCATTTTAAAAATGATGATACATTGAGGGAAAATTTATAGACATCCCATCATAGAAAAATTACTCCCATATTTCAATTATCAGAATTTTCTTATTCTGAACAGAGAAAATCCATGAAATAATAAAATTACCGAATAGAGGTCATATTTGATTTCATGGGAATATCATTTGATTCTATAATATAAACGGAGAAATAAATTAATAAATATGATTAAAAAACTATGTATGATCCAATGTAACCAAACCTATTTGATTTTGTGTTTGGATGTGGAAGAACCAGAAAATATTATAGGAGGACGAGATAGGATCTTGAGCTAACTACTGTGCCTGGGAAGTGATGGAGAAATATGGGGAAAAACTCTTAATTTTTGTAGGTGAGAAATGGTAAATTTTCCAATTTTAAAAGGAGAGGATTATTGGGCCGCATGGTTTCCATAACTATAAACTAACAGTGAACACCCACGGTCTAAAGGCACATGACCTCACATAACATGGTACATAGTTAGACAAACCTCATATGTCATATGTGCTACACCTATTTAATTTATTACATATTTTTTTCATAGACATGTAGATTACAGTTCATGGTTTTACAAACCATGTGAGATCACTATAGGTTCTTGTGACTGAGGTTCATGGTATATACTAATCATTCACTAACTGTGCCCCTTCATTTATCAATACAATAACTATACTTTCAAAACATGGACATTTTGAAACAAGTCTAGAATTATAAGATGACTCTCAGGCCTTAAACACCAAACAAAATAAACACATTAATAAGATACATCATTCATAATTCTATTATGTAGATAAGTATAAACATTGGAAAACCCTCCAAAATAAACAAAATAAATTCATTTTTAATTTCAAACCATACCAAAACTATGGATCTTTTAGTTATGTTGAATAAAAAGATACACCAAAGGTGGAAATTAAATAATTGCTTCATGTATCTATTTATAAAGAGATAAGACTACATTATAAAAAGAATATGTGGGAAAAAATATATTTAAATTAATGAAATTTTAATAATAAACTTACACCTGAATTGATAAAAATTACACTAAACTATAGATATTTCCCTCTAGGGTTAAAAGGTAAAATCTAAAAAAATGTTCTATATTATTAATAACAAGAAGAATAAGTCTGAAATAATCACCATTTGAAACCTTATTTATGACAATGTGTTGAGGTGGATGTACAAGATTAGGATGGGAATATGAGTTATATAAAATATGAGTACATTGAGATAAATAAGACATTAATGGAGGTGATATAATAAAAAAGATTTAATAGATGAAAACAAGATGAAAAATGTTATTCTTTCTAATAATAAAACTCCATCACACTATATTTTGGGGATGAGCCACCGTATTACTGTACTAATGGAATCCATAAAATGGTACCTCCTTGGGGATAAATCAATCCTCTTTTCCAATAGTATTTCTTATTTAGTGTTTTATTTGTAATATAATTCTTATTGTTGTTTTCATTTCATTTTTCATGTAAATGTATGATTGTAGAAACATTTAATGTCTTTTGATGTGGTTCGTTTCCCAATAATTCTTATTATATCACTCTATGCTTCCTCATATGAACACCCGATAATAAACATCATGAAATGAAAAACATGATTTTATTTAATTTAATTATAATCCATAAGATAGTTATGATGGAGTATTTAATATAGTTAGATTATGTAATGTTTTATTTTCATTGTTTACTTAATTATTATGATAGGTAAGATCTTATTTGAACCCCAATCCGGTTTGACCCATAAATTATTTCAGTCAGTAATTTTATTCTTAATATAATTTTTTTTGAATAATGATGTAATTCAATTCCATAAATATTTATTTCATCAGTAAATGAATTTTTTAAAAATATGAATCCCATGTTTATGAAGACTACCCAATTTCAAATCCAAAATCCAAGAGGTATCAATAGATTTTTAGCATATTATATATAATTTCATTATGTTTTAGGGTATATAAAATGTATATTAAAATATATAACCTTATAAATTATATTATTATAATCCATGAACGTCCCCCATATGAGCCATGCCAAAAATAGATCTTCATCTTTCAATACTATTTTGAAAAATAGATATAATCTGTGATAACTAAGTGTGTGGGATGAAATCTTTTATCATTGAATATTTGGAAGTGGAGTATTATATGAAGAATCTCATGGGGAATAAAAATTCATGGTTAGTGGATTCAATCTAATTGATGAAAACATTGTACCCTTAAATCCATTTAAATTACATTATAAATGACTCTTGAAAATGGAGGTGAGGATATAAGTGGTAGAATTATTTTTTTTCATCAATGACTTTTCTATGAACATCCATATAATACTATAAGAACATTATTGTAGACATATAAGGATGTTGTAAGAGTATATTTTGTAAGTATAAAGTATGATACTATGATTTTTTCATCGATATACTAATCAATGACTTTCAATAATGTGTTTTTTAATAAAATACTACCAACAATAATCTCCAGAACAACCAATTCAAAATGATTTTTCATTTTAACTCTTGTTTTCACATGTTAATATATATATAAGAGGATCAATAATTCCATAAAAAATTTACATGTTTTAAATAAGGAATAAAAAATTAAATTATCTCTTATTTTGATAATAAGGGATATATATCTAGGATTTTTAGTGGGAAATAGTCACGGGTGGAAAAAAAATTTAAATGAATAAAATATATAAAATATTATGAATGATTAATATATTATATACGAGGCATGTTGAATTAGAAATGATGGTGACAATATAATTCCAGCATTGAGTAAGAGATTTAGACTTGGTTATAGTGCATGTTTTTCTCACTAGTGAAGAAGTATAAATGTGGTGTAGTAATATAACATGAAATTTCAATGTTTTTATTTTGTGACTCATTGATTATATTCCCATAATTTTCAAAATATCATGGTAACTATTATATTTTAATTGTATTATAATAATTTTGGGTTTAGAGAAAATATATCCTAAAACAATAAACATAATGATTAATACATATTTTTTGATTTTGTTATATGTTTCTACATTAAATTCTATTTTTTTACTTTTGGTTAGAGAATGTTAAAGGATCCAATAGGAGATCAAAGATAAAATGGTATATTAAGAAAATATTAAGCATTGTAAGTCTATCCACTAGTATGAGGATACTAGGACAGATCTAGTGGAGGTTCTAAATCATTAATTAGATGTCACAAAAAACCTAAGGCTACCATAGACATACAAAAGAATCACAAGAAATCCCCTCATAATGTTTTATGAATGAAAACATCATCCCATATTAAATCTTAATAATGATAATACATCATTATATTTTTTTAAATTGGATATGTTATCAAACATTTCCAACCATGTGTGTGGATCCCCAACACAATATCCATATTAAATACATAATTTTTTAGATTTAAACAAAAATTTCTTTCTATTATAATAGAACCTCCAAGCCTAAAACAATCATGATCTCCACAAAATGTAATAACAATTTTCACTCCATCTCGTGGGAATTCTAATCTATTCACTGATGTATCGTATGTTATCCATAAATGTAGATGAAACCTTCAACATAGAATCCCAAAACCCAGTAATGCTAAAACACTATCAAAAGTTAAATCAATTAGTTATTTATATTTTTTTCAAGGTCACTGATATAGATTCTATCAGAATATAGACATTATATGAACCACTGGAACATCATTTAGATCATCATCTAATGTTTCCTAGTTAGAAAATGAATGTTACTTTATGATCCAAAATAGTATTAACATGTAGAAGTATAAACTAAATGATCATTGCCCATTGAGAATATTTTTAGGATATATGGTAAACATTAATGTATTCAGATGTCTATTGGGATCCTCATACTAACTATCCTAATATATTAAGATTTTTTTAAAAAATATGGATCTTTAGTGATCATCCGTAGAAAAGGAAATTTGATGGATTGTTTGTTCTAAACCATAGGGTTTCCCAGACATTTAATAAATTTTATATGGGATGGGTGTGTATTTATATAGGATTAAATATAAAATGTGGTTCTAAAATGTAGGATTATATGGGGTTCCAAACCACTATAATGGATATGAATTTTTTTTAAATATAATTCTATTAATATAATTTTTTATTTTTATGATCTCTCTCTAATTCAATCATTGTGATTTATCAAGAGCTCGTAATGGTTAGAGGAAAACCAAATGCTCACTAGCTTGATAAAACCAAATGATTGTATAGACTCTACAATTTTATATTTTGAATTTTTTTAAAGCCTTTGGGATCTAAAAAGATGAGGTGTTGTGGTAGATGTATGGATATTTAATTTATTATTACCCATTATTCATTCATAATACAGAACATATTTACTATTTTTACACTTGAGATAATGGAATATGATGGAACAGATTTCATAATAGTTTTTAGACTTTTCATCAAATATTTAAGAGATAGTGATAAAGAATACTCGATCTAGATGCCTCACTATCATTGCACATGACCATAATGACATGAAATGAAATAGGTATATCTAGGGTAATTGGATATTAAAAAATGTTAATAGTTAGGGAGGGAATAATTACATTATGGTATATCTAGTGGTTTGTTAACTGATATGGGATTGTGATAAATATGATGAAGGTCAAAAAATTGAATCTGGGATTGTATCATTTTATCATAATATAATATATTGAGTATATATATTCATATTTAAATTATTTTCATAAATTTAAATTCATAGATAAATCCTTATATATATATATATATATATTTATTTCATCCTGTTAAAAGTGAAAATATATAAAACAAAAATAATAAAGAGAATACACTATGTTTTATGATAATATTCTATTGGAGATGAATCCAGTCAACCACTATTCAATAGTTGGCTTTTATAAATAAATATTGACTAGCCCTTACAATAGACCTTTAATCATTACATATAGATTGTATTTTGGTAGACTGAAAATAATATTATACATTTCAATTGTTGGATAATTTTTCTATGTTATTGTGTATAAGGATTTTCTATTATGGAGATGGGTTTATATCCATTATTCACAGTAATGAATTTCATAATTTCAATAAATTAAAATGTACATAAAATTTAATTTTTTAGACATTAAGCGTAGAGTATTTTGAAAATACGTACTTTTATTGGGATATAGATAGTTAATACATCTCTATTATGTGATTTCACAATGGTTCAGGTGTTTCACTGGTGCCACTGGGTGTCATGAAAAGTTAAAGGAAGTTAAATATTATGTTATGGAAATGATTCAAAGGATTAAGATATATCAGAGTCATTTTAGTGTCATATATATACCATTAACCATGGAGGTGGTTGTCCATTACACTATTATATATTTTCACTGTGAAGAATTTATCTACAAGTTAATGTTCATGCAATATCAAAAGGTTTTACCCATGAACGAAAATTTTATGAATGGATCTTTTTTTTGTCTAATAGATGAACTATAAGGGCTGTTAAGGGTTTAAATTGTGACGTCACATACCGAGGATGTAGTAACATGAACCACCTGATAATACTACTATGGTTTTCATTAGAAGAGTCATTTCAATTAGTATTAATGAGAACTTTTGTGATTGGTGGAAGTGATTTTATATAATATTAGTTGGGGTTAGGAATTTTAATCTGGCCCATTATTCCATAATATAGTGAACCTAAAACATGGGAAATATAGCATAAGCCTTCAGTTAAAGAAATAATGGGTCTACTATCTAGTTAATTTTATGAAACAATAGTCTAAAATTATCCTAGTCATCCCAATTTTTATTATTGGTTGAGTAGACATTTAGTGAGGGCCCTTTAATTTAATACTCTATTCTTATTTTTTTCCACTATTTCCCCTTTATAGGGCCCTATTCTAGGAAATTGTTCATAGTGATTTAGAGGTATGATTTCTTCCCCCTATATCCATACTTCGTATACTTGGTTACCATGAATCTACTGATGCTCTTGGATAGGAATAAGATTGATGATTCCATTAGATTATAGTTAAATAATCATGAAAGATATATATTTAATATATAGGTTATATTGGAAATTAAGGAATGAATATTGAACATTTTTAATTAAAATTTACTATTACTTATACCATTTGGTAGATTTATTTGTGGATTTAAAATTAGTTTTTTTTGGAATTGGATGATGATTACCTATTGGTTTATGGGGATTATGATCATTAGTGTGTTCTAGACGTGTTATGGGCCTTCAGAAAGTCATTAGTCAAAAGTTCAATATCACACAACATCTACTTGAGATTCATGATTATATTATATATTTCTTTAAATAGTTTAACTGATTATAAATTTTTATAGTTAATAATTTAGTAATTATAGATTATATAGGGGATATTGGTGTCGATTTTATTTGAATAAGGGTCTAATGAGGATTAAATAATCCTAGATTTTTAATCCTATACAATGGTAGGTGCTCCCAAAATATGCTTAACAATATGACTATTTTTGTATAATTGTTTAAATATTTCTGAGTATTTAGGTTTTAATGAATTTTCTATGGATAGAGAGAAAAATAGTATAGAATTTGAATCAATAAGCATATTAGATAAAGGGAAAAAGATCTTTTTTGTGCAGTGTAATCTAGAACATCTATTAGCTTTTCTATAGGGGGTGTACATTATAGTATAGTTTGTGGGTTTCAAAAATATTTCATGGGTTCTAGATGGGCTTTTTATCCCATTCTAGATTTATGAGTACTAGTGAAACTATAATAGTGGATTAGACTACAATTTGAGGAGTTAAATTATTTTTCTTATAATATATAATTGGGAACACCCATTGATTGTGGGTACTGGTTGTAGAGAATTTAGTGACCATTTTAAGTCATCAAGGGAACGGTGTAGTTTGATAAAAATAGATTCCAATAGATAAAAAACATGATTTTCCCTGGTGGGAGATGAAAAATGGATCAATGAATAGAACATGACATATTTGTCATCATGGATTTGATATGATTCAAATAGGGGATTTGGTTTGGTTGGCATGGTCATTTTTTATTGGGAATCAAATAGTTCTTGAGGTATTATAAGATGTGTAAGAAAAGAACATCAAGGGCTTAAAAATATTAAGATTCAAATAAGGTAAATTCATAATGAATAACATTGTTTTTTAAAAATTATATGACATGGAAGAAAAATTTTAAAAAACCCATGAAATATATTTCATTAAATATAAAATCCATGATAACTTATGGAACATTAAACCCTAAGTTGAAATGAACAATAATATAACCTACAATTATATAATAACCATTAAATTTTAATTTAAAAAATTTTATTAACTGAATTATTGATTTTATGATTTTATATTGATTTAAAAAAAATATTAATAATTTAGAAGAAAAATATATGTTTTATTAAAAACTATATTGTTTCCAAATGCTAGTTTAGTTGCGTTTTGATAATATAATTTAAAAAATAATTTTTATCAATTGTAGAAATTTTTTTTAAAAAACTAAAATTCATTTTTTTAATTCATAATTTCAAAATTATCATATGGTGAAAGTTATGGATTTTTTTTGAAATGGTTATTTTTTTTGATAAATAGAGAAAAATACAAATTTTAGTTGAAAACACCCTTTTCACTTAATTTTTTTAAAGAATAAAATTATATTTTTAATATGTTTTAATGTAAATTTAATTCAATGATAAACATGTTTACCCATTTTTGGTCATTGGAATTATTTTAATATTTAATTAGGATAAAAAAACTTGTAAACTTTGTACATTTTCTCTTTGAAAACGTAATTTCTCATAGCGCCTGCGAGATGAATATTAAATTAAAAAATTTCAATTATTTTATTTGAATTTTTAAATATGGATTTTATATTTATAAATAAATTAATTTATACTATCTAATAATTTTAAATACATTTTTGACCAAAATATATAGTGAAGACATTTAAAATAATTTACCACAGTGAAGCTAAAAACTGATTTACCAAGGGTTGAAACTAAAAAGATACTGTTTATAATGGAATAAGTTTTTTATAAAACATATTTTATGGACTTATTACATCACTATAATGTATAATCCTATATAAAACTTATTTTATTATCATTATGGAATGTAGAAAATGTGGGTACACCTTTTTCATTTATGAAATTACAAGTGTGCCACTCACCTAAACTATAAAAGGCCACCCTCTCCTCTTTATTCACACTGTAAATCATTTTTTCAAGGATCTACCTACGTAAATAACTTCAAAAACAACATCCCAACTTTCTATAACACTTATTTTTGGAAAAATTAAAACCTGTTAAATATTTTTGGTCAATCATAAGTATGTTACCCAATGAAGATGTAATTTTCTTTAGCATGCATTTTTATTTTATTTCATCCTTCACCTCCTGAAGATCTTATTAATAAATTATTATATAATAACCAAAATATATTCTATATAATAATAATATTTTATGTTAATTTAATTACTTATCACCATATCTTATTAAATAAAATTGGTAATGAAATAATCATTTCTGTATATGGTAGACTATAGCCTCCCGAACCAATGTGATTAATTTTCCATTACCAATAGCCACAGTTGGATATGATGATGAATGAGAAGTATATATATGATATATATAACAAAATTAAATTTATGGAGTAATTATATTATATATAACTTTATTTTCAATCTATTTCATAGGGGATATGATAAATGTTCTCATGTGTATGGCTTATTATTGGCTCATGAAGCAATGACATTCCTCATTCCCTGAGTATTAAAAAGGATGGTAATAAGGATAAAGTTAATAAATACATGTTATATAAATGATATTATTATTATATTAATGAAACAGTTATATTTATTAATAGATAACATATCATTTTCTTCCTTACACTTTATAATGACAATGTTGTTTCTGTACATGTGGACTACCGCTTTCACAAAGCGATGTGACTCTATTTTCATCACCAAAACAAATGGTTGAAATATATAAGTATATTTTAATAAATAATATGATATATATGATATTGGGATCATTTTTTAAATAAATAATATTACTTACCACATTTAAATAATGACTGTAGTAAAATGTAAACACTACTCTTGTGTTTCTGCGGCCTACTATCTCCATGAATGTATGATGGTTAATTTTTCATAACCATATGTCATGATTAGTTTAAAATTTATAATGGATTTAAAATATGATAATTATTTTATTATTATTATTCATTATATGATTAAACTATAAAATATTAACAATAATTGGATATTTCCAGAAAAATATCGAATTAAAAAACATGTCAATTGACACCCAAAAAAATAAAAATACTGTATAATTATTAATAAAAAGGTGATAAGATTTTATAAAAGGGTAATATATGATATTACAAATATTAATATGGTTCTAGTATAAGTTTGTTACATTTTAAAAACAACTATACCCAAGTTTTTGTGATGTTGAGCCAAAAAGAATTGTGTTTAAGAGATTTGGTCTCAATTTACAGTCCATTTAGACTTTTTTTGTCATCATGCACCAATTCACTTATATGTGGTGTATATACTACCCATTTGAAATGTATTATCATGATTAGTTATTAATTTATGGTATTTTATGTTTGAATATTTTTATCCAAATGGATTTAACATTAAAATTATTAATTGGTAAAAGTTATTGTACAATTTAACCTTCATTTAAATTTGATAACATAATCTTGAAAGAATCACATTCTTGTGATAAAATTTATTTTAAATTTTGTTTAATTAAAATATACATTATATTTTATTATTTATATAATTATTTCTTAAACTTTATACCATTTTGACATATGGTGTATACTTTAAATGTTATTTGATTAACTAGGGAAATATTTACATTTTTATATATCTCAGTCAATATGTATATTTGATAATAAGGAACATTATTCATAAATTAAATAAATTATTTTATATATGTGTAATTCTTTTGATATGTATTCATGGGTGTTTCTCTATTATATATGACCCTCAATTCATCGATAATTCTCTTGATAAAAAATAGATATATAACCTTAGTTAAATGGATTTCTGTACAGTAGTTTTATGTCGTCATGAGTATATATATTCATAGTAGAGGTATCATATATCTGATACATGTTGTCAAATAATTAATCCTTTACATCATTCAATTTTTTTTATTTTTCATGACATTTTTTCAATGATATTACATATAAATTCACTTTATTTTCCGTTTATTAATTAAATGGAATGTGTTTTCGAATATTTACCGTTCCATATTGATTATTCCTTATCTAGTTATTTTAGTAAAGTTACTTATTAAATGACATGTGTGTTTATTTATTTAACTATTAAATGATTATTCGAGTAACTTATATCAATTCCATGTGTTTTTAGATATTTAGTTTGCTATATTTTTCATTCCTTATAAAGTACACAACATTAAATCATGATAGCGTCAACTGTACTAAAACCATATTGGTAATTTTTCAATACACTTATTTTATTCATTTCATAGGAATACCGGACATGTAATACAATTGATATGAAGGGATATGGTAGAGGGAATAATCTTACTCCAAAATAGCATATATATTTTTATTTGTGTATTAAAATGTAATATCATAATCATTTATGTATCTTGTTTACCAAGACTAATGAACTATTCGGTCGATCAGGATATGATTCCATGTATCATCAGAAAATTAAATGAATTATTTACAAAATTCAGGATCTTATGTTCAAGGTCTGTACATTTAGAAATAGAGGAATTTTAGTAGGAACTTTGGGAATGATATTATAGAAAACATTGATTACTTATCATAAACCGATGATAGTTATTGAGAATAGGTATATAGGAAAATCCTAATATCTTGTTAAAGAAGATGTTATATGTTTTTTCTGAAAAAAATGCATCCATGTCTGTATAATACAAGTAGAAATGGTTATGGAAAAGATGTACATAGTTGTAATAACTCTAAAAAGGATGAATGATAATTAATTCGACCATCACTTGGTATATTAAAATAGGCCATACTAGGAACATGGATTGACACTCCTAGGGGATACTCATAGGATAATTAGTAATTTTATTTTAAACCATAATGAAATATTTCAATTGATAATGAAAATTGATGACCTATATTAAACACAAAGTGTATTAGACTAAAAATAAGGTTTCATGATTTAGACATCAAAAAAATGATTATATGGTCTTTTCATATTGATTAATATTTATCATGGTATACATCTTGGTTTAAGACAATGACTTGAACCTACCAAATCCTGTTAACATTGAATATGGAGGATAAGGTAGTGAATTTGAGAAACTAAATGGAATTATGGATGGAGTTAAATATACTATGATTACGCCTACTCATTATTCCAAAATATGAATTAAAACATATACCTTAATTAACTCTCACAATCACAATAATATAATAATTATGTTTACTAAGATATAGATTGATGGAGACCATAGAAGAAAAATGTATTGATTTATATCTTGTTAGAAATGTTGAACGAGACCCCTAGGAATGTGTCTCGATATAATTGGATAATTCCCTATATATGGAAAGGAAGATCATAGAGAAATTAATTAATGATTAAAAAGGAATTTTACAATGGAAGGATTTAGATCAAACCATAGGGTTCCATTTTTTTCATTATATTAAATGTATAGAACCTGGTCATTATCAATGACAATTCCTTCTTATAATGGGTAAATCCTAGACCATGGATGAACGTAACTGGATATAAAATATATGAAGTGTTTATGTATTGGTGTTCAATTATTATATTGTATGAGTAATTTCTAACAATGGTATTTTGGTGATTAGATTTATGAAACATGTAATGAGTGTGTTCAATTTTAGAATCATATGTGTCTTTATTAAAATAAGAATTATGGATACAATTATGTGTTTATGAGTATCAGATTAATCATATGTTCAAAGTCTTAATAATATATTTTTATGTTTTATGTGATGAGATTATACAATGATTAAGGATATTTTTGGAGTTATTTGTTAAACTTATATGTTTCTATAACACCGGAATAACGTATGGTATGTCTCTTTTTAAATTCAATCTATTTGAAAGTCTATGTTGCTTGAAACGCCTAGTTTAAATGAATAATGAAATATTATTAAAACATATTCATTTAATTGGAATAAATTAATAGTATAAACCAAATTATGAAATTTATATATTATATATAATTTTATCATTCATATAATGTGTTTTATAGGTATTATATTAAAAAAGTGACTATTTCACAGAAAAGAAATATTTTTCTAGGTGCATTTTTTCTGCCTTTTGATGGTGCACTTATTTTAATTTTTTTTGAAAATTTTATAAATTATATTTTAATAAATAAGAATAATTTTTGAAATTATTACATCAAAATTTATATTTATTTAATTTTTAATATTTTTATGATAAATTTAATTTTTGATGAATAGTCATAAATAATACTTTTTAATTGAAAACTAGTTTTTCATTATATTTATTGATATTGTTATATTAAATTTTTAAAATTTTACTGTAAAAATTGATTAATTATAAATCAATAAATATAATTTGGGTCATTGGAATAAATTTCACATTGAAATTTTATATAAAAACCTTACAATCTAGTTCACATTTTTATATTAATAGCTCTCTTTCTCACCCCATCAACTAGATTAATTTTTTATTTGTTTTATCCAAATATGGGTTTTGAATTTTGAAAAATGGATTCAATATATGGAATAAAGGGGGAAAATTAGAAAATAAAACCCTTTTATTTTTTACCAACATTAATAATATTTTTTGTAATTTTTATTATCAATGTTAAGGGTAAATCTGGAAATTAACGGTACAAATAATATTTTAAAACATACCAAAATTTTTTCATATTTTTATTATTATTAAATGTCCATAAAAACATTATCTGTGAATATTTTTTGATCTATTAGATCCATTTGGTTGAATTAATTACTTTTATAGTATTTTTTTAATGGAAAATTAAAATATGTTATACTTTTGTTTATATTAACTTAACTATTTTAATATATTTTTAACTAGAGAATATATTCTACTATAAATAGAAATTATAAATATTTTTTTATTAGTAATTTTGTTTTATTTTTATTTTTTAGTAAATAAATATTAATCTTAAAGGCTTTCACAATTATGATGTAATAATTGTTTAATTAATTGGAATATCAAATAAATGATATTTACAAAATTAAATTAAATATTATTTTCCTAATTAAATTCATAAATTAATTTTATAGATATAATTGAAATTTAATTTATATTTTAAAAGAGTTGTTTTGAATATATCTTGTTTTTATAATATTTTTTAAAACATAATGTAATGAATACTATCAAAATTGATTGTAATTATAGTTTAAATTAACTAAATTGTATAAAATTTATAAAAAAATAAGAATTGGAAAACTGATTGGGATATGGTTTAAAATTTAATCCATGCCTCATTAATGGTTCTTTGTGAATTTTATTGTAACTATATTAGCCTTCAAATAGGCAGTTCTTTTAACGGTAAAAGTTAAAGAGTTTGAATAAGGGTTAATGCCAAAAAAGGGTAATAATGTCACCAAAAAATATCTAAAAATTATTGGTTGATTGGATTTAAGCCCATCCTAATCTTATCTTCTAGATAAATCACTTTGGATTCATTTTAAAATGAAAATTAATTTATATTAATATACAATAGCTCATGTTTACAAAAGTGCCTCTCATGTAATTTATAAAATGGGACCTCCTCCCTTAATTATTAACACCAAATTGAGCCTTATATATAAACCAAAACCTAACCATTTATTTTCCCATAATTTATTGATGAGTTTCGGAAATCTTTTTCTTCCAAAAATACCAACCCTAGTTCCCCCAATAATAGTTATAAAGGATGTTCTCCAAAGAAGAGGTACTCATTTTTACTAACTGGTTCAAGTTCATTTCTTTCTCTACTCACTCTGCGTGTTTTTTTCTATGTTAAATTAATAAATACATTATAATATATATGCATATATGTTATTATTTATATTTTAAAACCATATTACTAATTTTATACATCTTATGAAAAATGAAAACACCACGTGTGCCAACATACTACTTACTGTCTCCACAGTATGTTGTAACTTGTTTTTCATGAACACATTAAATGGATTTTTATCATGATGGAAATTATAGACATATAATATAATTATTGCATAAAATATATTCTGAAAAATCAGTATTCCATCCATTTCCTTACCCATTGAACCGTTGATGGATTATATCATCGCTCGAGCGTACGTACAACTTACAGTCTCCATGAAGGGATGTGATTAGTTATCTATATTCATCATTTGAGAGTGGTCCAAATAATGAATTTAATTTTTAAATTTTATATTTATCATATTAATATCATTTTATATATTTTTTATCTATATGATATTCCTTGGAACTAGGAAGTTCAAAAAAATTCAATCATGATAAATTATAGAAATTAACACATGATGCAGTGAAATGAATAAAATATAATTAATAAATGAGTGGTAAAATATAATAAGCGGATAATTTACTATATAATGAATAAAATTATGGTTTTTCTATAGGTTAATAGTTTTATTAAAACCACTATACATGGGTTTTATATTTGTATGGAAGAAATCAGACAAAAGTTTATGGTTTAATTCATAATCTCACCCTTAATCTAGTTTGTTTCTACTTATGTGTCCACTGAGAAATTTTTTTATCCAATGTCGATGTTATATAAAAACATTTCCAAAAAGGTTTTTAAAATTATCCTAGGATTTTTAAAATACTTTTTACCCATGTTCTCCTTTTCATAAATTTTTTTGAAAGGGATATTTACGTCATTTTCTAAATAAGGTACTTTATGAAATTTTCAAGAAAAATATGGAAGGAATGTTTTTCTAACTTATATAGAATTAGAGTCTCTTTACAATGTTATAAATCTTTATTGGTTTTAATATTACTTCACACTTTTACAATGTCATTTTCAATGAAAATGTTTTCCTTTATAATTTCACCTAATTTTTTAATTAATGATTTCAAATTAAAAAGGGTATTTCACTTAAGAACATTTTAATGATTTTATTAGATTATTTTCATCTATATCAATACCCTTTGTTGGAAATTATTATTAATTGTTTTTCAAATCTTATGATACCATGTACCATATTTTATTTAATGGTTTATTAATAGTTTTACTAGGGATGTGCTATTTTGATACAATTCATTATATTTCTATGGATGGTTAATGATTATATTTATTGATTAAAGAAACATATTCACATTTAATATTCTATTATATATTGATTATTTTTCCACCATTTCAGATATGTATTCCATTGGACTTAGTAAGTGACAAGAGGGTCCTCCAATAGCCCCTCCATGCATCAATGGGTCTCTTGAGAAAAACTTGTTTAGGTATTCGCCGAGGCCTTACCTACATATGTTTGTGTCTTGTTCAAAGTCTTGACAATATGTTTACAATGTTTTATATTATGAATTACCTAAATATGATATAATTTAGTAATATTATATGTTATTATAATATTAGTAGAATATCATTTTGATTATTTATATTGAATTATTTGATGATCATTTATTCTTCTGGTATTATATAGAATATTATGAATAAATTTATTATGTTTCATTTATTTACTTTACATAATGTTTATTCTTATTTATTCATGATAGATTCTGATGTACTCTTACCCTTACTAATCACATAAGCTCACATGTTTCTTATTTTTTATTTTTCATTGAAGGTGAAGATGTATAATATGATTGACATGCAGGGATAGGCTATGAGACTAATGGTGTTTTTAATAGAATAATTATGATTTATTATAAATTTTATATTATAATGTAGGCTTCATGAATGTATCTAGTTTTCTGAAAATACTAAATTTTTCAGGCCTTCACGATGTGATCCCTTTTATAATATTCCAATTTAATAAATTATGCACTAACTCTAGGCTATTCATGTTATGGTCTTTATAGTTGGTATCAAAGGATGTTTAGTAGAAATTATGGAAAATATATATATGAAACCTATAGATCAGAGAAACATAACTCTATAATGAACATTGATAATAATCCCACGAAAACCATTATTATGATATTGAGATTATTTATATTGAAATTTTCAATTTATGTTAACTGTTTAACTAGTTTGAAATTATGCATTATGAATCAAAATGTAATCTATGAAATTCCATTGTTCATAAATGTTTCCTATAAGAAGTAGTATAAACAATATCAATCCATGTGATCCATGAAGGTTTTTACTTCATATGCAAGATAATCATGTTGTAGATGGATCTATAGATGATGTTGAACAACTTATGAATATTTTGGGCCCACTGAATCAATTTATGAATAACAATCTTACTCATATAGAGAATCCTAATACATAGTGTTAAAGAAAATTTTTATACTATTTCATTATACAATATCCTCCATCATTCAGTGGGTCTAAAAATACATATTTAGGTGACCATTATATAAGTTCTCTAGAAATGATATTCCTTGATTTTGGATTTAACGAAATGGATAATGTTTTTATAGAAGTTATCATCTCTCCATAGATGAAGATCAATGGTAGTTATTGATTCAAAACACTAAAGATGATGGGGAAATAGAAAATATTTAATGGAATGATTTTAAAGAAATCATCACGGATAAATATTTATGTCCTAAATAGACATCGGATTTGGAGAGAAAATTATTGAATGTGGAGACAAAATAAGGATTACAATATTTCTAATTGTGAGTCCAAATTTACAAGGATTGTATTCCATGTTATGGAATACATTCGTACCCTTAGGAGTAATATTGATTTTTTTCTTTGATGGGATAACTCAATTATTCTAAATGGAATTTTTCTCCCAAAATATCTCTTCATATAAAGATATAGTCACACATGTTATCAATACAGAGAAACAATATTTTATGTCTTTCAAAATTAATGGAAAGATAGAGACAAAGATAATGGTGGAGAAAGATATGGATAAATGGAAAAAGGGAATGAAAGGTTTCCCCACATGTGATAATTGGGGAAAAATAACCTATAACAGTCCTGAAAGTAATGGGAGTTTTGTGGGAGTGTGGATAGAAATCTCACTAGACTCATGATTATTAGGGAAAAAAAGAAGATATAAATGTGTAATGTTTCAAATTTAGGATCCATGGAACTATGAAAATAAATTTCCCATGAATCAAGGAAATATAGCTAAGAATAAAAAAAGGGATCATGGTTAATATTATGATGTTACTACAGTCATAGTGGAATATTTAAATAAGATGGAATTTTGGATTCATGAATTATGTTATAATATTCTTATTACATGAATCATGATATATATAAGGATTTTAATTTTGTACGTATTCACTATAATCTTTGAATCATTCATGTTTTCCATAAGGTTTTAAGGTGATAATGATATTCACATACATGGAATGTGAAGAAAAACTTTCATTATGTTTTTCTGTCGAAAATATGTTGTTATGTTGATTTTGTAAATTTAGAGTCCTTACATCTTTGTTTTTGGTCATTGAACATCGAATACATGTTTTGTATGAGTCTTAAGATTTACTACTTGTGAAATAGATTAAGTTATACATTGGAAACATTTGTTTATTGGTAATAAGTGTTTTTCCTTTTAGATTCATTAAGAATTTAAATTCTAAATAAATAGAATGAGTACCATATGATTCATTAAAATTGAGTTTAAAATGAATAATCCATGTTGAATATCCATATACAGGTGTACGAGACGAAGTGAAAATAGATCGAATAAAAAATGACGATATTATGCATATGACAAATAATTAAAGTGAGTAAATTAATTTCCAAAATTAGCCCTCAAATAATAGAAAACGATTCTTGGAAAAATGTTATCTGATTAATTTTCTTTCTAAGAAATCAATAGTCTTTTAAATAATAAAAAATTTATAGTTTTGTGGTGGATAACTTTCTAATGGCCATGTTCTCTATAGCTCCCCATTTGAATTTGATAGTTATATTTCCCTTCCATGCCCATGTTTCCATTTTCCACTAATTTTTACTATTTGAATGCCTATATTTTTATGACCATTACATCTTCCATTCCATATTATTAATAAGAAGTCTTATTAACATCATTTAAATTGTGGGATTCCCACAAAAGAATTTTCCACTACCAAGCATTAATTATTGAAGTGGAATTTAAAATTCGATGGAAAACAAATATTGAAGGAGTGGGAAATCTAACTCTCCAAGAACTTATTGTATTCCTCTTTTCAAATTAAATCGCTTTGAAACATTTCGTTCCACACAACACCCTTAACAAATAAACAATTAAATATTATTATTACATAGCCGTTAAATTCACATAAAAGAATATTATTAACCATATTATGAAAATTTTATATTATATGTTCAATATAATTTTTAACATTCATCTTATGTGTTTTGTACACATGATATAAAAATTAATCCACTTTTACACATATAAAATCAATATTTTTCTAAACATAGTTTTTCCACCTTTTGATGGAACACATATTTTAATACTAAATTTTGAAACTTTATAATTTATATGTGAATAAATAAACATCATTTTAAAAAGTAGAGTATCAAAATTTTCTTTGGTTGAATTTCTGGTATTTTTCTGATAATTTTAATTTTTTATGAATAGTAAATAATAATGCATTCTAACTGAAAATTATTTTTCTTTTAATATATTTATATTGATAGATAATATTTTTATTTTTTTTGTATTATAAATAGTTCGGTTATACATAAATAAATTTAATGTCGTTCATTTTAATCAATTTCACCTTGAAATTGTATATAAAAACATTTCAACCTTTTCACATTTCCTCTTTAATAACCCATTTTATCACTCCATCAATTATATTACAATTAAAATAATATTATCGAATAATGTGTTTTGAATTTTTATAATTTTATTCCATATTTAAAATCAAAAGGTACAAATTTATTAAATAGTCCCCCTTTGTTTTTCAACAATCTGAATAATAACTTTAGTAAATTTAATTAACTCAGTTAAGGTAAAATTAGGTAATTAAGGGAAAAAATAACATTATAAAATTAACCATAACACTTGTACTAATTTTAATAAGTGAGCTATTTTGAGCCAAAACCATCTTTGTGTAATTATTTTCATCTCTTGGATCCACTTGGATGACTTTATTCTATCTGTAGTATTTTATTTCATAGAAAAGTTAAAGATGTAGTACGTTTGTTTTTGAAAAGTAAAATATATTAACATTATACTAACTAAGGGATATATTTTTCTATAAAAAGTATTTCAAAATATGAAATGTTTGTATTTATCATGGAAATTTTTTTATTATTTTTTGGAATTATATAATTACCTTAAAGTCTTACACAATGATGATGTTGTAATCAATTAATTAAGGAAATATCAAATAAATGGTATTTAATATATTAAAATAAATATAATTTTTATAATTAAAGTCATAGAAAAATTTTGGAAGATATATTTGAAATGATACAAATAACATAAAATAGTTGGTTGGAAGATATCATGTACTTAAGATTTTGAAAAATATAAAGTCACAAATTGTATCAAAATTGACAATTATGAAATTTTAAAATTATGAATATTTTTTAAATCATACCAAATTTATTAAAATCTAAAATGAGGAAAAAGGATTTGGATAATGCTGAAAATTTCATAAATTACTCATTAGTTATTAACTTTTTATTTATTGTAACTATATTAACCAAAAATGAGTAAGAACACAAGTTGTCTAGATAAGAGTTAAAGAGTTCAAATAAGGGTTAAAGAAAACAGATAGAGGTATGAATGTGACTTACCCTTGTCAAATTTGTTTGGGATGATTTAGACGCATAATAATCTTATATTATAAATAAATCACATTATACAAATTTTTTAACTGGAATTAATTTATATTAGTTTAGTATTTTTTAGTTTCCCATAGTTCCCCTCACCTTAATTTAAAATTGAAACCTCCTCCCTCAATAATTCACTCCACATTGAGCCTTATAGATCGACCAAAACATGCCCAATTATTTTACCAACATCCTAAGAAAATATTTAGAGGTATTTTGCTTCTAAAAATACCAACCCTATATCTCATAATATGATACCTAAAGGAAGTCTTACAATGAAAATTTAATCATTTTTACTAACACATTAAAGTTCATTTCATATTCTACATCATTTTCAGTTGTTCTTTACATGATAATGTAATAAATAAATTATAATATATTTTCTATGATTTTATTAGGATTATATTAATTCAATATTACCCATTTTATCCATCCTTCTAAAAATGAATGCATCACATGTGTGTACATAGGTTTAACTATCTCCACACCATGGTGAAACACCTCATTCATCACAACATTATTAAGATGGGTATGATGATGTAAATAATAGATATATATGATAATTATGAAATAATATTAATTTTTTAAAATTAATATATCATCCACTTATTTACCCTTTAAATCATATAGAAATGATATTATCAATCGTATGTATGTACAACTTACCGTCTCTATGAAGCAATGTGAATCACTATCCAAGATCAAAATTAAATAGTAGTTAAAAATTATTTAATGATTAAATATGATATTTATGAAATTAATATTATTCTTGGGTTTTTTTATCTATATCCCATGAAGGAAAACTAGTTCATTCAATCCCAA
Organism: Viscum album; assembly: GCA_963277665.1. Classification (NCBI taxonomy): domain Eukaryota; kingdom Viridiplantae; phylum Streptophyta; class Magnoliopsida; order Santalales; family Viscaceae; genus Viscum; species Viscum album. Next base: position 768,621,425 of record OY728137.1, read on the forward strand.
CCAAGCATGAAAAAACACAACAATTAAAACCATAAACTGTGAAATGAATAAAATAATGATAATAAATGAGTGGTAAACTGTAATAAGACGATCATATATGATATCATAAATAATATTTTGATTCTATAATAAGTTAATAATTTTATCAAAACCACTATAATGGTTTTTTAGACACATATGAAATAAATCATACTTAAGGTAAGGGTTTAATTCACAATCTCATCATTTTTCAAGATTGTTTTTGTTTAAGTATCCATAGGGGAATATTTTCCCTCCATCTCTGTTTTTCAAAAATGGTTTCAAAACTATTTTTACTATTATCCTACAAATTATTGAAGTGTTTTCACACATGTTCTAATTTTTATAAAATGGTTTGAAAGGAATATTTTTATCATTTTCCAAATGTGGTACTTTATGACACTTTAGAAAAAATTACTGAAGTAATGTTCTTTTTAATTATGTGTCTTGAGAGGATTTTTCTGAATTCATGACAACATATTTTTTTCTGAATATTCCGTTATATGTTTACATGGTTATTTTAAAATAAAAGGTTTTTTTATAATTGGGAAATATTTTTAATAAATGATCTTAATTAATAAAGAGGAGTTTCTCCCAAGAACATTCTGATTGATTATATTAGAGTATTTCCATCAATGTCAACACACTTTAATGGTTATAATGGTTAATTTATGCTGATATATTATGATACTAGATATTAAATTATTTGAATGGTGTATGATTATTTTTTCTTTGTATGTTCAATACTGATATGATTCATCATATTATTGTGGATGGTTTATGATTATGTTTATTGATTGGAAAATGTTATTAGAATTTCATATGCTATTATATATTGATTTTTCTTCAACCCTTTCATATTAAAAATTCATTGGACTTAGTTAGTGATGGGAGGGTCCCACTTTATGCCCTCGTTGCATCGGTCCGTCTACTGAGACAAACTAGTTTGGGTATTGGCCAAGGAATTACCTATTTATGTAATCTTTAATATCCAAATCCTTGACGTTATGGTTATTATTCACAACATTATGTATTATCTCATTATGAGATCTGTTATTGATATTCCATGTGTTTTCACGATTATTAGAATATCTATGTGATTATATTAATGTAATTATGTGATTATAATTTATTCATTCCTTATTATGCTCATGATTATTCTTGATAGAGTGATTATTCTTATTTATTCATGATGGATTCTATTGTACTCTTACCCTTACTAAGAATCCAATATCACCACTTTCTTATTTTTTATTTTCCCAAGTATTGCATGATTATTATTATGATTTACAAGAATTGATAAGCTATGAGAATAATGTTTTTCTTAAAGGAATTGTTATATAACAGCACAATCTGATAAGCCTAGAGGTGAGGCATTAATTTATTACATTATCATGATTATGAGAAAGAAAATCCTGAAGAGATGATATAAAAACCCTATCCTTTTACACATACTAATAAATGATTTTACGAATAATTAAACATCAAATTAAATTCCTTGGATTGTAATGTTTAGTGTCTTTAGGGATTAGGTACATAACTAAACATCATGAAAATAAATAAAACATATTTTATTTAGTCTTTATAATGTTCTTCTACCTTTTACTGAGCTCATACATATACATAGGATAGCCTGGGGAATACATGAACAAAAGGGATTACCTAAAAACCCTAGTAAGGAAATAATCCTATGAGTAAAACACATCACATGGGTTAAAAAGAATAACATGTTTGAAAAATAAGAATGGAACAGAAATAGATATAAGGAGAAATAACAAGTATTACAAGGGAGCATAAAATTATGGCATCATGTGAATTTGGAAACATCATATAACCAGACATAAACATGAATCAATGATATCTTCAAAGACATGATGGTCAAAGTCTAATAAGGGAATAAGTTTTACTCCCTATTTCAACATTATGTATCATGAGACTAACCATTAACCAATGCATTTGTGAACTATTGGGGTGAACTCATCATAACATGTTAATGAATATGTGTTCCACCATAAGAATCATACATGAGTAATCAAACATAAATGTAAGGGATACCCATGGAAGAAATTGGGTATCGTATCCATGTTATAAGGCATAAAGAGGGAATATCATAATCGTGTCCATGAAATAATCAATTTAAATCAAAAATAGATATTAATAATGGAAAATATTTATAGATAATGATAATATATGTCAAATTAATGTTAATACATGTAATAATAATGTTTGGTATAATTTATAAATAAAACATTTTAGTGTAATTTAAAGAATAATATTAAAGATTCTTTAAAATTGTCAAAGGATAATTGTTTGAATAAAACTAGAAATGAAACAAGTTAATTTTTGAGGATAAAAATTATATATTTTAGAAAAATAATTGCTGATTAAAACAATTTATGGATGGTAATAGAAAAAGGAAAGAAATTCGGATGTACCGTATAATTGGGCTTTCTTTTTTGGAGGAATTGAGAAGAGAACCTTATTGAAACATGTAAATCCCTAAAAAGGAAAGTTGAAATGATCTGTTTACATGATTTTATAAAATTAACACATAACTTTGAAGATATATCTTTAAATAAATATGAGTTAAAAAATTTTAAGTAGGGAGAAATCACAACTCGAAGGAAAATGGAGGTTCGGGTAGAATCCCTTACTTTATGTCTAAAATAGTTATGGACATGATGTTAATGGCATGGATAATTAAATTAAATACACTAATTAATTAATTAATAACATATTCTTCATGTAATATATTTATTATAAATTTATTATGTTTATTTATGTCCTTTTTGAGAGTTATTGTGTTCAATTTCATTGTTCTGGAGTTCTCTTTTTCTTAGTTTTCAAGAACTGTTCGCCTGTATAAGAGTGTGGATGTTTAGGTAAAAATGAAACCGAAATCTTGAATTTAACCTATAACTAATAAATATAAATCCAGATAGTGAAATGGTTATATAAGTCATTTGATGATTTTTATTTGGGGGGAATCATTATATAAGATGTTAGGGATAATCATTATTTTGGGCGGCTTTTTCCCACAATGAACTTGTTTTGTTCTATTATTTAACATCATGTGTATATAATGATTCCAAAAAATTAAATGGTATGATATAATAATATTGTCATTTTTATTAACCATAATAATGTTATTATATCTATCCTTTAAGGAATTAGTGGGAAATGAAAATTTGTCATCCTTGAAGGTGATAAATTAACACCTCAAGGGCAATGTTTTCTTTTTTAGATTAATATATATAGGAAAAGAGTATGATGAGGGATTATTACTTTATCATAATAAAATTCTATTATATATGAGGTACTAGAGTTATCTTAGCATTTGGATTATGATATGTGAAGAGAGAATAAAAAAAGAACATGAAATGAAATTAAAATAAAATGAAAGATGAATTTACCACTGGAATTTCTCCCCCTTGAAAAACCTCCATTGGGAAAGGGTTCTGGTCTTTTAATGAGACCAATAGCTAATAGAAGAGTGGAAGGGGCTAGGTAATAGTATTGGGAATAATTTGGATAGTGATCAAATATTCTAATGTGTGTGGAGTAGATGTGGTGAGGGGTGGTATTTATAGTGTAGGAGAAGGGTGTTTTCTCATTATTTTATTCATTAGTATATTATATTGGCACACGATTATGAATTGATTGAGAATTCTAAAAAAATATAACAAAATAATTAATGTAATTTCGTGATTAAGGTTCTTACAGCAACTATGACTCATTTAATCTTTTATTTTACTTATAACGTACATATATCGTAAATTAATGTATTTTACTATTCACCAAAAAAATTCAAATGTTTTAGAAAAATCACAAAAATTCAACCAAATTTTTTTTAATGTAAATAATAAAAAAATGAAATCCATTTTACAAAAATAATTTTATCAATGTGATTAATTTAACATTTAATTAAATTCATCTTTTACTATAAAATATAGATTTTAGAGTTATAATTCATTTTATAACACTTTGAAAAATTAAATAAGATCTCATAAAATTATTCTAAAATCAACACTCAACAAAATATTAATTTATGAATACATTTTTTGTACATTAATTTTCTTTTATAAAATAATATTAATTATAAAATTGTAATTAAATATTTATAATTAAAAAAATATTCCAATACTTAATAAATAGTATTTTAAAAAATTATTTTATTTTACTATGATATAATTATATCACACTTCCATTTATAGGAATCCTAAATTTAATTTATACTTTTTTGGGTGATGTTACTATTCCATTGGCTAGTTTACTCTTTATAATGGGCATATTCCTATTCCTACATTCACGTTACTATTTCATTGGTATATGTTCTTTTACTTCTAGAAATACTTCTAATTTCATTAATTATTCATTTGTAATTTTTTTATTTTGTTTTTAAAGTTATTTTATGTTATTATAATATAATAAATAATTATAAGAAGGTAATTTCCATTGATAAAATTTTGGTTCATTACATTTATCCCAAATTATGAAATTTATCCCTTCAATAATTTATTTACATACTAAACCAATGAGGGTGCTTCTCCTTCATCACATCATGTGGTTCCTATATTTCATATTCATACTTATAGTTCTACCAAAGTACATTGACTAGGGGTGTATTGTTATTATGTTAAACGTTATCTCTCTGTTCCAAGATCTTCACCGGTTACTCCTCATAAGAGAGATAATTATCTAACTGTACCACCTCTGAATTCAATACATTTGAATGATCTGGTCAGTACTTCCACTAGAGGGTTACATGGAATACATCATGTAATTGAGACATGGTTGGTAGAAGTTCTAGTTGATAGGCCAGAACAACAGCATGATCATGAATCTCTAAGGGAATAATGTTACCGAGACATATATTTCATATCTTCCAAAATATTAGGTTCCAATATTCTCATTGATTATATCAATATATTATCGATAAAGACTCTCACAAAGTAATTTATGTAATATCTAAAGACTATGTTCATAAAATCCTTGAATATTTTTGTGGAATTAGTGATTCTAAAGGTCGAAACGAAGAAAAATAGTTTTCACACCTTATTAAAAATTATATCATGGTATTATATTCCTTCTTCTACATTAATTGGTGATATAATGATTGAAGGTCCACCTTAGAGAAATAACTGGCCCCACATAGCTAATTGAATAATTCATCTATTTGTGGATGGGGATACTTGTACTTTATTGTGCTTTTATTAATCTCACGGTAATCAATATAGAGGCACATTGATCCATAATACATTGTGAAAAAGAGGAATGATGCACCCCATGGTGAAGCACTCAGGTGTATAAAACCCTTTTTCAGATTCTCCGATAACAGATACTTCAGTTTTTATAGCTCAATATCGGCCATTATATAAGCTTCCTTCCATATAGGTAGAGATCTATGAATAAGTTCAATTGATAACAAAACCTATCAATCAGGATGAAGACCATTAAATATGCAGGGAACACATCAATGTCATCCCTCAAGAAGAGTATGTCTTTGTTAATGATTATATACCTTGTCTCAATCATTTGATATAGATTGGTGTGCTGATAAGGAAACAATATCCCCACATGAGATGATGATTCTAATGAATATTCATCACCCTATTTACACCTATATAGAATTAGAATATTCTTTGGGATGTGAAGAGTGATCTCCATTTCCATTCAATTTATATTGGATTTATATAATGATAGAATTAACCAAGTAGAATCAAACTCTACCAAAGGGGGTAGGACATGATTTTCTAGGTGATTTAGTCCACACTAATTATATGGGTGGAAGTTATAAACATTCGATGAAATAATTTCTCCACATTTTTTTTCTCATAGATAACTCAACCTTCAAAATTCGAGATAGTGATTCAATATTTCTACAAATAATACATGACATGAATGAATTCATAGAAGAAGAATAAAATAGTACATTTTATAGTCGTGAATGAATAACTAGAATACATTTCACCACATCATTGTCAGGATCCACTACAATAATAATGATAAAATATTCCCTCCCTTACTTCAAAGGATGTTGTTATTGTTGATTTCCTACAACTACCCATAGTTTAGTTAAATGCATTGTGATGTTCCCATGATCCTTGAAATTGAAACACTTCACTACAGGATGAGTGCTGATCTATAACATCCTTTCATATTCCTAATTAGTGGGATTATTTATATCCCAGGAGAATTTATGTTCCATATGACACAATATTTCACATTTTATGCATCTCTTTGTTCCCTTTAATGAGTTTTTATGATGCATCTTCCCACACTATTGTCACTTGAAATGTATTTCTTCTCTATAATGGTATACATCACTGATATTAAACACCATTTTAAATTATTTTTCCTCAGGACCATGAGACCACTGAGAGTCCCTGATATCCATTTCAACATTACCAAAACAATGGATAATCACATCGTTGGTTTTAAAATCTTGGATCACCATTGATTTTCATAGACATGGATTTAGTCTACTAAATAAGTGATCCATCATTATTTCAGGGTTCATGAAAATTCATTAGGTGTATCTTGCTTGCCTTGTGAATTTTTCCTTATATTCTCCAATATACTAATCTTTCTTCTTCTTTAGTATGAGAAATTCCTTTCTCATATTGAGATGACAGGTTCATGTAAAAAAATTATTGAAAAATATTTTCTTTAAATTTCTCCATTCCATGTAATCAATTTCATTATTTGCAATATGTGTTCTTGATCAGTATCCACCACTGATCAGCCTCCCCATTAGAACGATAAACATCCACACGTCTTTCTTTTCTTTGTAGGACTGGGGGATAAATAATATATTTTCAATGGATTTTATCCATTGTTCGGCATGGATGGAATCGGAAGATGCAATAAAAATGGTAGTCATTTATATATAAAGGATTCTATGAAAACCTATCTTTCTTAGGATAAGTAGGTAGTTCCACAAGATTCATGTTGTGATTCATAACTCTATCCAGATAAGAAATTAATATCATAACATTTTGATCACCCATTCCCATCACATTTTTATCTCAATAGGTCAATCATCACAATGGATATCACATTGATTATGGGAACATGTTATTCTATTTCCCAACAATAACTCTAAAATGAGAGGATCAATTATGGGGTTTTAATACATACCTAACAATCATGTAAAAAGAAAATTTGAACATAAAATTATAATATTATAGAAGAAAACTATATCATAACATGTGAGTCCTATGTGTAAATATAGGCTATCGAATATTTATTTGATAACATATACTGTTATGTGAATTTTTCCCTTAATAATGGTCCCTAATGAGCTTATGAATTTACCAAAGCATGTACCATAGGAGTGTCAAACTAGTTGTGCTGTACGACCTATTGTCATGTACGAGGTTACCCCAAGACCGTCTTATAAGACCTTTTCAATGTTTTTACCCATACTCACATATGTGTTAGAACCACATAAAATATGTAGTATCCAGACATGGATGTATTTTCATGATAAACCACTTACAGTATAATTGCCAATATTTAGAGATGTTTTATTATATTTAGTCTTTTTCAAAAGGCTTTCACTATATTTTTCTAGTCTTAATCCCAAAATAACCAAACAAATCATCTAATACCAACAATAACAACCCTACCCTTTTAAACATATTAATATATGATTTTAAGCATAATTAAACATCAAATTACAATCTACGGATCGTAAAGGCTAGTTTCTTTGGAAAATAGGTTCATAATAAAACATGATGAAAATAAAATAAAAATAGATTTTATTTAATATACACAATTATCTCCTTACATCCATTTATCTCATATATCTACATAGTATAAGCTAGTGACTACATGAACAAAAGGGATAGGATAAAAATACCAGTAAGGGAATAAGCGTAGGAATCAAACATAGAACATGGGTTAGAACAAAAAACAAGATGGAAAAAAGGTATAGACTATCAATATAAATAAGGTAGAATAACATTTATTACCTGGGAATATATAATCAATGCATTACTAAAATGTGGAAACAATATATAACATGAAATAAACATGATTCAAGGAAAACAACCAATACAAGGTGGACAAAGTCGCATAATGGAACCAGGTTCACTCCATATCCCAACATGACGCCTCATGAGACAAAACACTACCCAATGTGTTAGATCACTATCAATTCACACCCATCATAACATGTTCATGAATATGTGTACCACATGAGGAATCATACATAATGAACCAATCATAAAAATAAGGGTTACCCAAGGAAATAATTAGGTATCATAACCATGCCATACGACATAACAAAAGGGAATATATTAATTATGTCTATGAAAGAATTAATATGAATCTTACATGGACATTAATAATGGAAAATGGTATATATAATGTTATGTTATTTCAAAATGATGTGAATTCATGTAATAATATATTTTATGAAAATTTATAATTAAGACATTTTTGCACGGTTAAAAAAAATAAAATATTATTTAAATGGACAAGCCATAATTTTTTGTATAAAACCAGAAATAAACCAATGTAGTTATTTTTTATAAAAATTACTTATTTTATAAAAATAATTTTTCATTAAAATTGATTATGTACGGTACATGAAAATTGGTATGAAATTCAAACGTTCCCTTTAATCTGGCATTCTTTTTGGGAAGAATTGATAAGGGAACATTATTAAAAATTTATATCCCTGAAAAAGAAGGATGAAATGATCTAGATACAAGATTTTGGAATATATAAAAACAATTTAGAAGAATTATATAATGGATAATAATAGTCACATTAGGTTATAGAGGGAGAATCTGTAACCTGAATTATAAAATGGATGTTCAGGTAGAATCCCTTACCTTATGTGTGAAATGGTTCATCACTTGATCCTAATTTCCTAGATAACAAATTTTAATACATTAATTAATTAATTAAAACACTTTATACATTTATTTTACTTATCTTAATTTTATTATGATAATTAATGAAATTTTTATGAGTTATAATGTTCAATTTCATCGTTTATGAGTTCCTGTTTTCATAGTTTTCATTATCAGTTCGCTAGTATAAGATTATGGAAGTTCATGTAAAATGTAAATTGAAATACATAATTGGTGTCACAAGTTATTAGTGAAAATATATAAAATTAAATGGTTGTATAAATCATTTCATTATTTTGGGTGAGGTTGAATCATTTGATAATATGTTAGTGATAATAGTTTGTATTATTTTGGGTAGCTTTCACTCACAACGAACACATTTGGTTTTACTATTTATTATCATTTTTATATAATAATAATAAATTATTTAAGAGGATTTAATACATATATTATAATTTGGGTTAACCATATTTATTTTTATGATCATCCATGAAGGCGTTAGTGGAAAATAAAAAATTTTCGTCCTTAAAGGAGATAAATTAACACCTCACAGACAACGTTTTCATTTTTGGCTTAAATGGGTGATATGAATGGGTTTTATGATGTATTATTACATTAGAATAATAAAATAATAGTATATTTGAGGTACTATAGTTATGATAGAATTTTTATGAGGGGAAGTGCAGAGTGAATATAAAATTAACTTGAAGGGAAATTAAAATAAAAGGAATGATGAATTTACCTCTTAAAATTTTTATCCTCCTTGAAAAACATACATAGGGAACATGTTTTGTTATTTTGATTAAAAAAATTGATCCTAGACATGGGAATGAATCTTGGGATGTGTATTGGGAAGAATTCGGATAATGCTAAAAGCATGGAATGTCTGAGGAGAAGAGGTGGTGAGGGGTATTAATTATAGTAGAGGAGAGAAGTGTTTTCTAATTATTTTATTCATTACTTTATTATTTTGTGTCATGAATATGAATAGATTTTGAATTAACACCAAATATAATTAAATAATGAAGTGAATTTCAATAATATGGTGTTTACATCAGCGGGGAATCAAGGAATAGTGAATTTAACTTATAATGTATATATATCATAAATTACTGTATTTTACTATTCACAAAAAATTCATCTATTTTAGAAAAATGAAAAAAAGCCACCATAAATTATTTTTGGAGGTAGAGAATTAAAAAATGAACTCCATTTTATGAACTAATTTTCAATATAAGATAAATGTAATTTTTAATTTAATCCAACTTTTACTCAAAAAATACAGATTCTAAAAATATAACAGATTTAATAACACTTTGAAAATCTAAATAAGGTCTCATAAACATATCTTAAAATCACAAGAAAACAAAATATTAACTTATGAATATATTTTATGAATTTATATTTTGTTTTAAATCATTATATTAATTATGAAATTATAATTAAATATTTATATATTACAAAAAATACCGATACATAATTAATAATTTTTCATACATTTATTTACTTATACTCTGATATAATTATATCATACTCTCATATATAGGATTTATAAATTTTATTTATACTTTTATTGGTGAGGTTACTATTATATTGGTGCATGTACTATTCATAAGGGTCGTATTACTATTCATAAGGTCAAGTTACTATTTCATCAGTATAGGTTCTTTAATTTTTAGACATACCACTTATTTCATTCATTCATTATTTATAAAGTTGTTATTGTGTGATTAATGTTATTTTATGTGATTATAGTAATTAAATAACAATAAGAAGGGAATTCCCATTGATAAAAGTTTTGGTGGTTATCACTGATCAGTTTATTAGTTTGGAATACAAAATTCCATTCATGATACCAAATTTATATTAATAAGTGGAAAATAAAACATGATACACAATAAAATGAAAAAACTGCATCCTTGAATGCTTGTTCAAAAACTTATTCTTCATAACCTAGGGAAAGAAAACATAATAAGGGAGGGGTGAAATGATCATTAATGTTATGTAAACTGGATGAAAATATGAATTTATGTGAATCGTCACCATGGCAATGTAAATTACTTATAATACCTTGCATTCAAATAACTATATAAGCCTTAATCAATATGGAAATATAAGAAACTAAAACATGTTCCAATTAATATATTAACATAGAATTGAATATATCTATATATATGTTTGGCTAAAAATATCATGTATATTAAACAATTGAGTCTAAAATAAGAAAATTCTTATGTATTGGATTCCATTTCTTTTAGGTACATGGTGCATTTATTATCAAGACCTTTCACAAGATGGTTTTTCATATCAGTTCAAAACCCATCTAATTTGGCCAATTGATTCATCTCAATCGACTACCGATGAATCAAGGGGAAATAAATATTTGATACCCGCAAATTTCATACCTATACAAATCATTCCTCATATATCTAATTTTCTATTTAATTCAAGAACTATTTTCTTCACTAAATATATGTATTGAATAAAATATACCGATTTAACAATAATTCCGTAAATATTGAATGCCTGTAAAAGTGAAAAAATATGTAAAAATGATATATGGTTTTGAAGATAATAATATAAATTTCATGAAAATATATAAATTTAAAATAAAATTATCCTATGTAATGGATTATTTTTATAGCAATTAACTATCAAAAAATAAAGTAATACTACAAAGATAACATTTACCAATGGCTAATTTTCGAGTCAGAACTCACTGGACGAGATAATTCAAAGTAAAAAAGTTAAATAACATGAACATAAAAGGATTCATTATATGATATATCAAAAGGGCCTTTAGATACACCACACAAAATAAGAAAGTGGTGAATGTGACACTTATCTCATAAATGTAAAAGAGTGATGTGAAAATCCCATAGCTTATCCTTATTTTTTGTTGTGTTGTATTTAACCACTTGTATAGTGGTTTAAAATATGATACTAATTTATTACACAACCACAATCATATACATAGTATCGCATGTTAACTTATTATAATATCTTATTGCCCTTTTGTTAAAAGTATTTCATTAGTTTCTCTATTCCTGGAGTTAATTGACACATTTTTCATGTATGTTTTGACTTGTTACTTGTTAATATACTTATGTAGATCATGATTTAATAATATAAATAATTTAAACCATTATTTTATTATAATATTAAACAAATTTATTTATTTATCATTATCCATAATATTTGGAGATAAGAAAATAAATGCATAGTTCATGGAGACTGTGTGTTGTGCGATCTCTTGAATAATACGTTCATTTCATTTTTATATTATTAGAATGAAAAATAAATGATATATATATATATATGTATATAATAAATATATCATTATAATTACATTTTATATGTCACATAATTTTAATAAAACCGTCCATTATATGTTCATTATATAGCGTGAATGAATGGAATCACTTTGAGGGTGATCTAGCCCACACTACAACAAATGATGTTATCATATATACCTAAAATACAAAACCATATTGATTTTGTTATATAAAAATTAAATAATAATAAATAAAATATAAATATCATATATATATTTAATATATAAATATAACTTCCATCATAATTCCCAACATTACTGGTGGTAAAGGAGGAATGGATAATAATCATTTTGTGAGGCTCTAGTTCACCGTACAAGTAAACATTAGGTTCATTACCCAATTGATGGACCTGTGTGTTTGAGTAGGTAAAAACATTAACATAAAAACAACATTGAATATTTATTATATTTATGTTAACATATAATCAATGTGTAATAATAATTTATGGGGTTATGTATGTAAATAATAAAAATTAGCTTGAGGAAGTAGCTTGTCTCCTCTTTGGTTAACTCCATTTAGTTTCCATAAAATGACATCCACATATAGATTTATACACAATGGGAAGATTATAGGTTTATGGGAGGGATTTTGGGAGAATACTTTATCAGATTTTTGGATATTGGAAGGGATTTAGTGATGTGAGTAAGAGGGAGGTGTGAGGGCCTTTTGTTGTGGAGGAGGAGTGGCGTTCATGTTAATTTGTAAAATGGAATTACACCCATGTGTTTCCTAGGAAAAGTGGCCCAAATAATGGTTTGAATCCTTGAAAATGTAGTATATGTTATGATTGTGAACAAGAAATTTACTTCTGACAATATTATAGGTAATTTTCCCCATTATGTTTAATTTTTACTCCCTCATTAGGCTAATTTTCCTCTTACTTCTTGTTATTAATTTCAAATACATTTATTACATTTTTTTTCAAAATATAATTTGAGTTTATTATCAATTATAAATTATTCTAGTTCAAAATATTGAATACATTTTAAAAAATTATAATCATAGAAGTGGAAGAAATAAATTTAAATTTAATCCTATAGATATAATGACAATACATGTTTTTAATGTAAAAACATTCAAAAGTATTATATGTTTTTATATCCAATTTCAATGTCGAATTTATTTAAATGGAAAAAATTGGATTAAATGGTACAAATTTCATCATGTTAATATTTAAAATCAAATAGAAATATAATTTTAATATATAATTAAATTATTTGAAATAGTAGTTTTGAATTAAAATTCAGTATCTTTCACTACATATCAAAAAATTAAATATTTCATAAAAATATGAAAATTTCACACAAACATAATTTCTATTTTTATATTTCAAAATTTAATTTTATATAGACATATAGGATTTATAAAATTTCTAGAAAGTGGATTTAAAATAGGGTATCCATTAAAATACAGTAAAACGGCCTTTAGAAAACATATTGTTTTTATGAGAAATATTGGGTTTGTATTTATATTTTTCATTTTAAATCTATTTGACGAAAGAAAAAAATATGTTTTTTGATATATGAAATATATATTAAATTAATTTCACTCAATAATTTCATTTAAATCAATTTATTAACATAAATTTTTTTCTTGAGGACAAAAATAGTTTTCTATATAGAACGTTCTGTTTACATTGAATTTATTCTTATATTAATATTAATTCATTATTTTAACATTGATTAATACCATTTATTTTAACAATTTAGTTAATAATATACATTAAAATAAATTTAACGTATAGGTTATATCTTATTATATTAAATAATATTATCATAATAATAAATTATTGTCCGGTAAAACTTGTTCTTTCATGTAACACAAGCTATCAAACAAGGTCATTATTATGTGTAAAAAAATATAAATAATGAATGTGTGCATTAAAAGATATATTATAGATTTATTAAAATTATTAAATATATCATAAAATATCTTGATGTTATACTCCCTTATGTTCTTGGTGTTACGTATCCCACACACTATTAAATATGATGTCCCCACTTTTGAATTTTGGGGTGTTACATTCACCCTACATTAATTAAATTGCATCCTCAATATGTAAAAATGATTTCCATAATATAAGGTTTTATATTTTAAAATTTATTTTTTGAAAATACCACATCGTAAGTAGGGTGAATAACATATATTATTAATAATAGATGTAGGGAATTATATAGGTCACATAACTAGGATCCCAAGTGGGAGAACATAGGTGGAAAATTAAAACATAGACATGGAAAAAAATGTAAATAATTATTATTATTGGTTATAAGAAATTAAGTGATCAGTGGAAGTTCAAGGGCTTCAAAACCGTAAATCTATGATGGTAAAATAGATGATTTGATTAAACATATATGAACGTAAGAGGATAACATTTTTATTTCAAAACCCTTTTTTCTAGAGTTGCAAAATTATTTCACCATATAATAATATAAGTAAATATGTGGTTCTATAAATATAATATTTAATGTTGATTAATCTTTGAACTATTTATAACTGTTCTATTAGTATAATATTTTTCATTTAGTGATGTAATAAAATAATCCATTTCATAATTGGTCAAATTTTCCAAACAGTTATGATCTAGAAAATAAGAATAATTTCCATTGTAGTTAGTATAACAAAAATTACTTTGTCAATATTAATCACCATTATCTCAAAATTAAGAATATATAAGGGAAATATTTCCCCCAACCATTCATTTTCCAAATTTTTTTTACTTCATACTGATTCACTTTTCTTGCTACCATTCAACATGTGATCTCCAATACTTAATTAAATAGTAGAGCACTATAATCCTTATATATTTTATAACACATACAACCATATCACCATTGATAAAATAATTAAGTAACATAATTATTGAAGACATATACAAGCCCATTAATCATTCCACTTCGACTATATAAATAAAATAAGCTTTACTTTGATCCATTTACTTCATCCGATGTATATTTTTGGGACCTTAGGGAATTTGTTTTCACATTTACCAATCTCATTGAAATTTTAATATTGTATACTAGTTTTTTCATTCTTCCCTTTTCATTGTTTTTATTGGTGACCATTTTCTCCACACATATCATACACTCCCAATGTTTTAAATCATTTACCTAGTTGGTTCTCTGTATCACTATCACATGTAGGAAAATGATTATTTTCAATCAAGTTTATTGACTCATTAAATTTATCATGGTGTTTAGAAATACTCTCCTTATCTTGAATTCATTTGAGTATATATAATCTTGGTAATTACTTCTCATTTTTTATCGCACATAAAACCATATCTTCATGTGATGTGATGTTTATGAAACGAGTCTCCTTTATATATTTAGATTAAGACCTTAAATGAACTAGCTAACCTTTAACTACATGTTTTGTAAGTAATATATTATACCTCTACCTAACCATGTAAAGGTATATTCATAATCTGTAACACATTCTTCTTCCTTTTTCATTATTCTATAGAACATTATATTCACCTCTATTTTTTTGATCACGAGGGAATTATTTATTGAATAATTTATCCTTAAAATTTATCCATTCCATGAATTCCATTTCACCTTCCTCCATAATATTATAGATCAATGACCAAAATTGATCAAAATCACCATTGAGACCATACACAATAAGTGTAACATTTTTCTTTTCACCACATGCCAATTCCATAAATATCTCCTCGAAAGACCTAACCCATTTCCCTTGCTCCATTGGGTTAGTAGGCCCACGAAATGATGGGGGTATCTACTGCATAAAGAGATCCAACATAATATATTCTCTCTATGGAATAGGTTTCTCCATTCAAGAATGTTTATTTTTCATAATCTGATTTAGTTTCACTAATATTGTGATGGTTGTATGTGTTTTAAAACTAGGCGTATTGGTTCTATCATTAGGGAAATATCTATATTTTACACAAAAATATTGATATCATTATCCCTTCAAGGAACCATTTCTAAACAATGGATCATACTATGTTATTTCATATAGTTATGATTTTCTTATAATTCTAAATATGTCTTTAAACTAAACATACATTAAAAATTTTATGCATAGCTAATCTGATAATCATAAACATGGTTTCTATAGGGATATCATTTCATTAAAATCCATCGTAATGTTTTTTTAATAAAAATGTGGATTATCCTAACAATATCCCCCATGAGTGTCAAACCAGTTGGGCATTAAGGCTCACTATTCTATACTTAGATATACCAAGTCAGGCCTAACACACATTTTTAGAGTTATTACCTCGTGGTACATATGTGCCAGAACCACATCCAGTTATATTATATAGATAGAAATGTATTTCTTTGAAGACCCACATATTTTCTACCTTACCAAATTTCTCGGATTTCCATCTATACTTATCCACATAATCTATCTTTTTTTATGTTCTATAATTAATGTTTTCTAAATATAGTAAATAAAATTCCTTTGACACAAATTGTAACACCCCGACCCTAGAAGCCTAAAGTTGGGGTATTATTTTATTAGATTTTCGTGATGAGATGGGATAAAATCCAAAAGGAATGATCAGTTAACAGGTTGGTAAAACCATATTACATATATGATACCTATTTTACATTGTGAAATGGAAAATAAAACATGACAAATAACAATATTAAATAAAATGATTCCTTGAAATCCTATTCAATGATTTTTTCTTTATAACTTGGGGAATGGAAACATAATATGGTTGATCTAAAATGATAAATAAGGGTTTTTAAAGAGGAATAAAATTTTAATTGAGGAGAATAATAAACATGGAATGATATATAAATGATAACACATTACATTCATATAACAATATATGGAATAATAAATGTGAAAATATAAGAATCTGAAATACATGCCATTTAATCAATAAAACAATAACAGAATTAATCCATATATTTTTTCCATGAAAACATATCAATGATAAATAAAAATAGTGTCTAAATGACGTAAATTATTAAATATGGGATGCCATGTTCCCTAGGTAAATGGTACCTTTAACATCAAGTCCTTTCACAAGATGGTTTATTATATCACGTAAAAATCAACTTAATTTGGACAAATTATTCACCTTATGAGACTGCTAATACATCATTGGGATTTCTATAATCATTACCCACCTATTTCATACATATCCAAATTATTCCTCATATATTGAATACTTGTTTTCACATGAAAAATGTTACTCATCAAATATCTATATGGAATAAAAGATTAGAATTTACCAATAATTCCCTAGTTAATTGAATAACTATCAAAGTTAGAACCATGTGTAAAAAATGATATATTATTTATGAAATAATAATATATGTTCTACGAGAAGCTGAACATTTATGATAAAATGATAATAAAGAAGTGATTGTTTCAATTGAAATTTAATAATCACAAAATAGTGTGATACTTTAAATATATCTTTTACCACTAGTTAATTTTCAATTTAGAACCACTTTGATGAGATAATTTGAAGTAAAAAAAATGAAATAAAATTTACATAAATGGATACCTTAAAATATATATTAAACAGTTTAGTTGATATAAGACATAAAATTTGTATGTGGTGAATGTGATATTTCTCTAATAGATATAAAATGTGAGAAAAATTACATTACATTACCCTTACTTCTTGTTATTAGGCCTTCAACTACATGTATAGTTATTTAGATTATGTTACTAACATATACCAGAACATTAATCATATTCATAATATGATATATTAACTTCTTATATAATTTTATTACCTATTTGTAAACAATCTTTCATTATTTTCACTATTTCATGTGTTAATTTCCCAGTATTTTAGGTATGTTTTGACTTGTTACATGTTTTTCTTATTACATTTATCGCGATTAAAACATATATAGAATTTAAAACATGGTTTAATTTTCATAAATAATCATTATATATTTATTTAGAATAATTCATAACATTTTAGATAAGAAATGAAATGATCTATTCATGGAGACCGTAGGTTATACATACGCATGAACACTACATTCATTTATTTTTCATATTAAATGAATGAAAGGTAAATGATTTATATTTATATAATAACTAAATTATTATTTTTATTTCATATATTTAATGTATTAATAATTAATTATTTTATATTTTCTATGTATAGTGTGAATGAATCACATCAATATATGAGGGAGTCAGTCCACACTTCAACAAAGCTTGTTATCGTATTTAAAAAAAATAAAAGCATATGGGTATGTGTTATATTAAAATTATAGAAGAATAATGACATTATAAATATCATAAATTTCATATATAAATAGTGTGTTCGTCATAATTCCTACCATGAGAGGTGATAATGAAAACTTGAATAATCATCATTTTGTGATGTGGTAGTTCTATATACACATACACGATAGGTTTATAACCCATTTGAAGGATGTGTTTATATGAAAAGGTAAAAAACATAACATAAAAACATCTCAATGTATTTTGGATACTTATTTTATTATATATATATTTATTAAAAATAGTTAAGGGGGTGAATAATTAAAATAAATTAAAATAACTTGAGGACGGAGGTCATCTCTTCATTGGGTAACTCCATTTGGTTTTCACCATAGGGATTTTTTGGAAGAATTTATTCCAAAAGGGAGGACTTTAGGTTGACTTTATGTATGTTTTAATCTTATTTGACAAGATTTTTGGTGATTCAAATGTCTTTGGAGGCATGAGTATGGGGGAGGGGTTAGCTCTTTTTTATAGTGGAGGAGGAGTTGAATTGTAATAACTTTTTTAAAATGAAATTCCAACCAATTTATTTTCTTTGAAATGTAGA
This sequence comes from Viscum album, assembly GCA_963277665.1. Taxonomy (NCBI): domain Eukaryota; kingdom Viridiplantae; phylum Streptophyta; class Magnoliopsida; order Santalales; family Viscaceae; genus Viscum; species Viscum album. The sequence continues at coordinate 768,640,429 of OY728137.1, forward strand.
TCCAATTATAGTGATATTATGAGATAATGTATTAATGAGTTGAAATATAAAGATAAAATATATTTTAGACAAGTATCTATGTCATTTTAGACATTATTTATATGTTTTTGTCCCTTGTTATGCTAATTTTCTTCATAATCATTGTAAAAAAATATAATAACAGTCACTGATATTTTTGGTCAAAAATGATGTTGAAATTGTTCGTATAAATAATATTGAAACACATCTATGATACCAAATTTTAGGTCAAAATGTATATGTATATAGAAAACTACAATATGGGTTGGTGAATTGTATGTTTAAAAGCATTCATTTTTAACCATATAAGAAACTATGTTTAATATAATTAAACAAATATTATTCACAAGTCATATTATATGTTAAAATAATTTTTGGACTGGGCCCATCTTTTTTAAAATTATAATATCATAATTATGATTATTCTGATGTGGAATCCACATGTTTGTAAATGTTTAATCAGATTCATAGTATAAAATGACATATCAATGTATTTTAAAAAAAGGAATCGTAAACGTAGTGGATAAGATTAATCAGAGTAATAAAAAATAATTATTCAATATTAAACCATATAGATTCATATTCAGGGAAAAATTTTATTCTCAATCTAATGTGAAGTAAATAAAATGAATATTAATTAAATATATTTCAATAATTGAAATACAAATAGAATGGTTAATATAAATGAATTCTACTTTTAATAAATTTTACGGTGAAAATGAATGATCAATTAGAACAAATAAAAAAAATTAATTCAATTATCTTAACCCAAAGTGGAGGGTATACAATAACCAATGATAAATGTCTATTTATTTATACTTTCAATAAATTTTATCTTACCCATAATAAGGTATACCCTCGATAAGAAGATCAGCCCCATCATTTTATCCCCACAAGACCTTGATCATAATGGTGATCATCACCTCTGTCTTCCTATCCTAGGAATTCCTTGATCTAATGGATTAGATTATATCACCCTACCCTCAGAATCCCTCAATCATAATCCCAACAATCATATAATTAAAAAGAAAAAATAACTCTTTGATGGTACAAGTAAAAGGAACATGTAGTTTCCAACTTATAAACATGCGGGATCTCGTACAAACCAATAAATCAAAAGATATATCGCATAGTGCCTCATTTAAATCCAACTCATCTCCATTAAATGATATAGTATTTATAAGAATTCATCCTAATGGTCATATTGATTTTTAATAGTCATATTTTCTCCATGATTTTAGGGAGGGCTAGGTCACCTTGAACTTTAATGTTCATATTGCAACTGAAAGTGTGACATCTTTTTGTTTCACCCATTTTATAATACAATGCATGAAACTATTTTCTAATTATTTTTTATGATTAAATTTAATCTATTTCAATATGATAAAATTGTTCTTCATATTCTGGATTAAAACATAAGTCAATCGGATGGATTGTCAATCCGATATACTCACATAAAGAGACTCATTAAGATTCTCGTTATGAGTGTGGATCCTATGGTATCAGTTCCAATTTCAAGTCCATTTAAAACTTTTTTTACTACGAATAGAATACATTAAGTCTTTAAAGTGATTTGATAAGGCTAACCCAATCATATTCAGATTCACGATCATTGTGATATTTGTAGTGTAAATTCATGAATAAGTCAAAACTATTTTATGTATGGTAAAAGTATATGTTTTATATAAAAAAATTATAAGAAATAAATTGTTCATAAAATAATTGGATACTGTGTATTTAATTATGAGTTTATTAATTCAGAAAAAAGGAAAAGAAATTTCTAAAAGAGACTTTGACTTAACCATCTCCCCCTTTTGGAGAGCAAAAACCACAAAGCTTGAATAAAAGTATATTTGAAAAAATTTATGTTCATAATTATTTTTTTAAAATTATCATTTTCAAAAATAAATTTTTTTATACATATCTCCCCATGAGTTTATAAACTCTTCTAAATATTATATTAAATATGAATAACTCTCCCTTTGGATAAGAATCACCTAAGGATCTTATTTCTATCTTTTGTAATTGATTCTCCCACTTACAATTTGATTTACCAAAAATAATCTCTACAAATTTATTTAATTATCCATTTATGGAATTCTTCCCTTTATCCAAAGAAATCTCCCACTTTTGTATTTTCAAAAAGGAATGGGAATTGACATTGAGGTACCTGAAATGGTTTAGACAAGAATCTAATCGAAATAGTCAAGTACTTGATCATCGAGAAATGTATGAAATATTATTCAATCTAAGAAAATTGGAATACAATCACTCAAACGAAAATATAGATGACAATGAATTTGTTTCCAAAATAGTAGTAATACAACATTAGTTTTAGGAAATCAGATACATATTCTTTGAAGGGTTCAAATATTTGATAATTTTTCTCAACTTTATGAAATATTTGTTTTCATCTTCCACTATTTTACAAAATATATTCTTTAAACTTTTTTTGTTTATAGTTTCTAAATTCCATCCTCTTGAATATGGAACCTTTCATTCGGTTCTTCCATATATTCTTCAAGAATCTAAACCATTTCATCCAAAAGATTGATTTGAGAATCATGAGTATTAATAAATTTTTATAAATTATCAAAATAATTCTTCACAGTAAAGATGTCACTTAGAAAACACATTTAAATCTATTAAAATTCGGAATCCTCATTAATCTGATATTTGGTGTTACTTTTGAAAGTATAAAGAAACTTTACTGTGATGGATATATCCCATGAAAATCTATTAAAGGAAACCGCAGTTTCATTCAAATTTTTCTTCAATGATCCGAATGATTTAATAATGAATCTTCATGATGTGGTCAACCCTTCAAGACCATTTCAAAATTATATTGAAACTTCTTCTATGGGTTATAGCCTTCTCTTTATGCACTTTGATTTCTCATTCCAAATGAAATATCATGTATTTTAATTATTTTACTAAATTAATATCCATGTATTGGTTCTCCATAACCATATCAACATTTCATTCCATCCTTGGAAAAAATGGAATTTTCTTCATCAAACATCTTAAAGAGTGATAGATATAATCAATTACTTGATCTGGGATCATATTCTGAGAGTTTAACTCAAATTGATTTCTTTTTCTTGTTTTTATTTATTATTTCAGTAACATTCATTCATGATTCATTGAATCTGGATACTAAACTAATTGATTTCCATTCTTTCCAAAAAAAAATTAAATTTCCTCAACTTCATCATTCTTCCATTCTTGAACTACTCTCACATAATTTTGATCATCCTTACTTGATGAAAAAGAAACTTCCTGAATCAATGGTAATTGTTTTAATTCTTACTGAGTTCTAAATATGATTTATAGGAGAGGATAATCTTTTTTATAATGACTAATAGGTTTTTAAATAATTTCTATCAGAATAATTCTATTTTTATTTCACTATAGAGTTTGGTTTTTTTGACATTAAAATATCTCTTCTATGTCCTCTTATTCTTCTTCTTATTATTATTCTTCACCCTATTTATCCATTTTTCCATCATATTCAAACATTTTCATATAGATATTTTCTTTCTAATTTCATTTCATTATCACTTCATGAATTTGAGAAGCTGATATAAAATTATTTTTTCCTACTTCAATTGATTGTTGAACATTATTAAATTCTATTCATTTTACTTTGATAGAGTGGAAATCTGTATAAGCAATTGCTATTTGCTTTAAAACAATACAAGCATCGGTTTCAAGTAAAACAATTTTAATTGAAGCCGATTCTATAAGCTTCAATAAATTTTCATATAACAATACCTCTAAAAGATTCTTATTTTTATTGTTTTCTTTGATTTATTTTTCAAATACTTCCTTACCATGATGTTTTATAGAAATATATTTGGATGTGTTGGGTCTGATTTGGGGAACTCCTTCAATTTATTCAACATTTCTGTTTCTCCATTCCCCAAAAACTTACTTTAAGTATTTCTTTTCTTTGTTTTTAGGAATAAAATCAATCTTTCTCATATTATTCTCATATTTTTTAGTTTTCTTAGTTGAATAAGGTTATTTCTTCGATGCAGATACATTAGTATTCTCCACAAATATTTTTGATTTTGGTTCAAAAATAATCTTGATCCCTCTAATTATATCTTCACTAATAAATGAAATCTTTTCTCTAACAGGATATGATTTGATTTCTATGTTGGAATGTTTAAGACTATTTTCACTCATCTATCTAATCAAACCTAGAAACATTATAATTTGGGACTTGATGGATATTAAATTGATATTTTTCATAGTTAAAAGAATTAATATGGATAGGTGTATCTTTATCATGTTCAAAAGATAATAAAAAACATCAGAAACCTTGAGGTTATCTATATCACCTTTACTTGGAATAAGAAAAAAATTAATCGGGGTTGCTAATACTCCATGATCAGGAATTAAATGAGTTTCATTCCATGGATCATCAAACATTTTGAACAAATTATTTCCTTCTATCTCCTTTATGAAGGTAACATTTTACTTTGGTGGTAATTTTTGAGAGGGGAATATGCATCTCCATTATCATAAACTGTAGAAAAAGTGGTCTCATATTTCAGATTCATCTCATATTTTTTTTCATAAATTTGAAATTAAAAAATATATTTTCTATCTTGATTGAAAAACATAATTGAGTAATCAATATCATGAACTATATCCATGTAAAACATGTCATAGTTTTGATCTAATTTTTCTATTCATAATGATTCACATCCCTGTAATTGTATCATTATCCTCAGTGGATAATCATACTTCTTATGTATAGATATCGATACAAACCATTCACAAAATACAAACCAATATTTTTTAATCATTTGTTGGGGCCATCGTATTTGGGTTGGATATAATGGAAGAAGACATGAAAAAAATAGGATGATTAAATTTAATCATGGTATTGCGTCATGAATTATTTCTGAGGATAAATGTTGTGGGACAAGGGGTGGTCCCCTATTTATAAGAAAATTCAAGTGGCATTTGATCTTCCATGCTTGATCTGATGACAGAAATTGAATATTCCTAATATGATGGTTGGTATTTAATCAGAAGAAACATTTTTATAATAGATACACACTTGAGGTTTTTAAATGATCATTAATAATATTTGTTGAATACGATATGGAATGTAAAAAAAATTTTGAATGAAAATTTTTTTATAACAACAAACAAGAGTGAAACTATTTAAAATGAATTAGTGTTATAGAATAAAAAAAATTAAAATACCATTTAGAGTGGAAGAAATGATATTAAGTTTTTTCTTTGTTTCAAAAATAAACTAATATAAATTAGAATAAAATATTATCGGAAAACCGTTGATAACTTTTGAAATCCTATTGATATTACAGATACAAAAAATATTTCAAATATGAACAAAAAACTAAAATCATATTTATATTCCAAATAGGATGAATATTCCATATCTGATTATTTTTCAAAATCCAATTAATAAATTAAAATATGATTATGTTTTTAAATTTTATTACAAATACAAATCAGATTGTAAAATGAATTATTATTTTAATGACTTTTTTTGATAATTTAAAATTCTGGAAGACTAAATTTTATAAAAATAAATCATATGTACTCCCACTATGAATATAAGTATTTTAATGTAAGGAGGTGTTTTAAGTAAGAAGTATTTGTGAATGATTACTTTACATTAATCATTTATATATTCTTTTTAATGTATTGAAATCTATCTGAAGCTACTGGTTCTTTTAAAGATATCAGCATGTTGTTCTATCATTCTGATGAATTATAAAATAATATATCATTTTTCTATGTTATCCCTAAGAAAGTGAGGCCTAATATCTTTGTTCTTTACATGAGAGTGATTTACCAGGTTATTACTAAGGGAAATGGAACTAATGTTATCACAATGTATTTTTGTCTTTGTAAAACTCATTAGTGAGTATGTGTTGCATCCACAAATCCTAAGCAAAAAAACTTCTAATTGCCACATACTAAGCATCAATAGTGGAATGTCCTACTCGGTGTTGTTTATTACAAGACCAAGAAACTAATTAATCTCTTTATAAATTACATGTTTTGGATATACTATTTCAATCAATTATACAACCACCAAAGTCATCATCTAAAAAACATTGTAATTCAAAATCATCTCTAGAAGAATAAAAAAGTCTTAAATCCATAGTTCCCTTTAAAAAACGAAAATTTCTTTAAACATAATTTTAATGTAATTTCGTTGGTTATTTTTATTCCTTTAACATAAAAATAAATAAATAATTATATCAAGTCAAATATCAGTTAAGTATAGAAGATTTCCTATCATTACTTTAAAATTTGTCAAATCAACTAGTATACCAGTTTTATCAAGATGAAATGTATTTGAGATACCAATTATAGTACTAATACTTTTAGTATTTTCATCAACATACTTTTTAATAATATATTTGATATTTTTATATTGGGATACAGAAGTACATTATAGTTTATGGGATGTTTTAACCCCATGAAAAAATGTTAACTCATCCATCATACTGATTTTGAACTCATATTTCATGAGATTTGTAGAGTAATATATTAAATATTGTTGAGTTTATATGAATATATTTTCATCAACATATATATTAAAAAAAAATTATCTTTATTTATAAAAATATTTGGATTAACAGTTCCCTTAACATAATTAGTTTGTAACAAAAATCATGTTAGTCTCTCATACATGGATCTAGTGGCTTGTTTAAGTCCATATAAAGCTTATATAAAATTGTAAATGTTTTTATGATCTCTTTTATTTTCAAAACCAATCCTTTATTAAACATAAACATCATATCTAACATATCTATTATAAAAATCACACATTACATCCATTTAAAAATGTTTCAAATTAAATAATGTCGTAAAGGATAATAGAGTATTAATAGATTCAATTCTAGATACTGGTGCATATAATTATTCATAGTCTCTTACCTCTTGTTGATTATAGACTTTAGAAAAAAAATTACATTTATTCTAATGATTATTCAATTTTCATCACATTTGTTTCTAAAAACCCATTTTACACCCATTATAATGGGTTTCTCAGGACATTCAACCAATTTCCAAACATTGTTCCTTTAAAATTCATTTATATCATCTTGTATAGCCTCAATACAATCTTCATCACCAAAATCATCATCAAGTCTTTTTAGTAATAACTGAGAGAGGAAATAATATTGTTCTACTTAATTTGTTAAAAAACTTCTAGTCCTTACTGGTAGATTTACAACACCAATGAAATTATCACTTGGAGGATACTTAAGAAACAACTGACATGGGTTATGTAAATCATGTTCACCAACATATGATAAAAATTATTTTGGATTAAATCTTTCAGAAAAATTTACTTGAGTACTTTTCTTACTATAAGTGTCTTCTATCAATGGTTGATGATCAATTTTAGAAAACACATCTGAGGATGATGGTTGGGTTTTTTTAAAGAAAAAAAGGATCTATTTCATAAAATTTAACAAGTATTATTTCTTCAAAAATACTCAATTTTTTGTTAAAAACACTTTATGCTTTAGAATAAGTGGCATCGCCTATGGATATTCCTCCATCGTATTTGGGTGAGATGTTTTTATATTATATTTTGTATTCAAGATGAATACTTTACACCCAAATACACTAAAGTATGAAACTATTGGTTTTCAGCCTATCAATAATTTAGATTGATATTTAATAACAAATGGTTGAAATAAAATACGAGTTATAGTATATCAAGCAGTATTAAGTGCTTCAAATCAAATGAAAATACCAATTGAGTATTCACTCAACATGGTTCTTCTTATTTCTTGAATAATATGATTTATAATTTCAACAACGCCATTTTTATGAGGATTTCAATGCTGTGAGAAGTTTTAAGTAAATCCATTCTTACTATAAAAGATTAAAAATTTGAGGTTTCAAATTCTCTACCATGATCACTATTGATAGTTATCAAGGGATGTTTTTTCTCAATTTTAACTTTGTATACCAAATTTCATAAAAACAAGATGCTTCATATTTCTTTGCTAAAAAATAGATCCATGTCTATCTAGTATAATCATCGACTAAAAATATATATAGAAATTGCCTCTAATACATCCGGTTTGTGTAAGACCAAAAAAATCCATGAGAAATATCAATAAATCATCATCAGTTGAGACTTCACTAATATATTTAAAGCTTCACTTTTGTTGCTTACCATATTGACAAGGGTCAGAAACATATAAAGAAGAATATTTATTTTCTAGTAGATCCATATAAAGTATTTTATTATTAAATTTACATATGTTCCTAGGGTTATAGTGTCCTAACCTTCTAGGACATATCCATGATTGATATTCAATTGAACTATGATAAGCTATGTATTATCTTCTAATGACTTTTAAGTTGACTATATAAGCATTATCATATCGATGGGAAGAAATAATGAATTCATCCAAAAAAAATTTTATTACAAATTTTTAAATCCTAAAATTCACTATATATCATTCATCACATAATTTAATTATGCTTATATGAGTGTGCTTAAGACCCTTAACAAATAAAACATTTGAAACAAAAGCTTTTCCAAGAAGAACGATATTACATATACCAAAAATATCTCCGTGAACATTATCTCTGAAAGATACTCTTCCACATTTTATCTTGATAATAATTTCAAATAAATCATTATGAAAATTCATATTCCACGAACAAACATTATCCTTGTACCATGTATTCCTATTTCTCATACTTCCACTATTTTCTTGGAAACAATATAATTAGTCTTTTGGAACCCAAAACGTCTTGGGCCCGAAAATGTTAGAAATATATTTTTCGAGAATCCACAATTTTATTGAAAAATGGGATTTTTGGAAACCAAGAGATTGAATTTTATTACGGAAATAATTATTTATCCATTTTTCTCTACCTTGACATTTTTTGTAAAAGGGGTAATTTTTTGGAACAAATAATTTGTTTCTAAAAATAGGTTTTCTCTGAGTATAACCCATTAAAAATTATTAACATGTGGATGAGGATGTTTATAAATTTTATCAAAAACCATTATTAGCAGTATAAGGACCCGACTTTAAAACATTACATAATCTTGAATTAAATGAATAATTCACATTGATGATCTTTTCAGGTTTATAGTTTTTGAGAATAAGGAAATAACTATTAAATCTCAAAATATTACAATGTAGAAACATCTACTCAGTTTCCATTTTTTCACAAAATAAAAACTCTTGAACAAAATAGTCATGTCTAGTTCCATGTTTTAGACAGCATGAAATTTCCATGATCGCATCCTTGACCATATTCCACTTTATGTTTGGTGATAAACATTTCAAAAACATGGGATGAGCATAAGAAGTTCAGTAAGGGATATAAAAATACGGAATGAAAACATTATTCCATGTATACATATGAATCAATGAAATCATACTTTACTCATAAAACATAAGCACTTTAACATACCTCATGAAATCATAAGATTTATGAATAACTCATAGAAATCATAATACATTAAGGTAACTTGAGGCATTTATAACATTCTTATGTAGGGAGTAACCCTCATGGTTTCATTTAGAATGCCCATCACAGTATATTCCCAAAATCACTTCGGAGAAACCTTATTGTTTAACTTCTTCATGTTACCCAATGCATTTGAGAGCTATCTCAGGCTCACCCTCCCTTAGTTTATCACAGAACCACCCATCTACATAAACAATTCCCAAAAACCATAACATAATCGTATCACGTAAATCATGCATAAAGGAAACATAATATTTATACATTTAAATCACAAGTTATCAATACAACACATTGATATAATAAAAACATTATCAAAACCATTTTCAATACCAAAATACATAAAAGATTATATGGTATTTATTTTCCTTTTAAAAACATTTCGTCTTGTCAAGGAACTTAAATATCAAATAATACTCGTAGCGGCGGAAAGGTCGTTTGCACCGCGTACATTAAAAAGAAACATTCCTTTTTGTAATTTAGTAAAATCCTTCATAGAGAAAAGATACTTTTTGAATAAAAGTAAAAGTTAAAGGGTTTTATACACTGTATAAAAGAAAGTTGTGCGGTAAAAAAATATACCTCAATGAAAAGAGATTGAGACAATGTCCCGTACAAAGTCAGTATCCTTAGATTAAGGGCAAATAAATTACATACTTATTTGTGACAAATAAAAATACACCCAATATAAGTTGATATTAAGTGTAAAACAATCATAGGCCTTCAAACATATTCATAGAATGATTTATTCAAGGACTATAAGTTTAACCCAAAGAATTGAAATTGAGATAAAAAGTTCCCTTGCAAAAATTTGACATCCTAACAACGTCACTTTAAAATTCAGAAAATTAGTTGATGAGAGAGGAAATGGTATCTCATCCCATGAGAATAAAATTTACATCAATAAGGATATAGAAGAACATATCCAAACATAATAAGATTTAAATTAAAAGGCATAATAAAAGAAGTCTTTTAAAAAGAGAAGGGTGAAAGGTTCCCTTACCGAATTGGGTAAATTTAGAAACGTACACCCCATGAAAGAAGGGTTGTACAATTAAGATGTAAATCCCCATAAATTAAAGTATATTACACAAATAATTCAATCATGGGAAGTTAATACACCACACAAAAGGAAATAGTGGCAAATGTAGCATGAATCTCACGGGAACAAAAAGTGAGATGAAAACTCCTTACTTCATGGTAATCAATCGAGTCGTATGACCAAAAGAAAATAAGAACCAAGTGAATCAAAGAATACCATGAATATCATGATAACATATATATCCAAATTCAGTACACAATACACCACATGAAATAAATAAGTGGCGAACTATAGAAATCTCACGGAATTTAAAGTGAGATAAGAAATCCCTTACGAAAATTCGGAAGCCCAATGACACCACTTAAAACATCCAAAAATGGATTGATGAGATAAAATAGGGTATATCATAATATGAAAATAAAAGGATAGTATAATTTATATAGATATCATACCCCAACATAAGATAAAGTAACTTAAATGACTTGACATGAAAATAGAACTTTGAAAATGAGAAGGGTGAAAGGATCCCTTATAAAAATTTGGCATCCTAACGGCGCCACATAAAAATACTTAAAATGAATTGATGAGAGTAATAGTGGGTCTCTCATCATATTAAAATAAAAATTACAGTAAGGTTAATATAAAATAACATCCTACAACATCAGAACATGGATCATAAAATAAATGACATAAAAGAGAGTACTTGAAATGAAAGAGAGAGGTAAGATCCCTTTCCTCATTTCCGACATGTCTTCTTCATTTATTTATATTCATGAATAATAAACTTTGGTCAATTTATAATTTCTTAATAAAATCATTTAAATTTTATTATTCAATTCATATCATAAATTATTAATGTTATAATAATTATATAATTATGTGAGTTCATATCAGACGTTTTTGTTGATGTTCAGTACATAAGTCAAAAATGAACATGTTTGAAAAGAGTTTTACATGTAGTTATAAGTAAATCATATCCAAAATAATATTTATGATTTAAATATCATATATATCCAGTATATATCCATTTTATACTATTCCATAACATTAAGAGATAAAAAATGAAATGCACCATTCATAGTGACGGTAAGCCGTACGTACGCATTAATGCTACTTTCATTTCTTTGTCATATTAATTGAATTAAATCTAAAAGAGAGATATATATATTATAATTACATAATGATATTAATAATTTAGATGTAATTTATATAATATATATCTATTATATATATGTACTTATAATAGTACATAACATTTGGAGATAAGAAATGAAATGCACCGTTCATGGAGACGATAAGTCGTACGTATGCATGAATGATACTTTCATTTCTATTTCATACTATAATGGAATGAAAACGTAATTATACATACATATATAATAATTATAGTATAATATCATATATAAATACAGTGACATATTAATGGCCACCATGAGAGGTGTTAAAAGTAGATTGAACAATCATCGTTTTGTGAGGCAGTAATTCGCCACCCACAGAAATAGTATGTTCTATAACCATTAGATGGGGGTGTGTGTAAGTTTAGCATGAATAATTCTCATAAAAAATCCTATTATATTTAATATAATGCTTTTGTTACAAAATAAATAAATAAAAAGAGTTTTGGGGTATGGAGAAGCAAAATAAAACAAAAGAACATAAGAGAATAAATTACCTTTAAATCGGGTAACTCTTCTTGGTTTGATTCAAAAGGTTTTCTTGAAGAGCTTTCTGCCTAAGGTAAGGATTCTAGGATGAACATAGGGGTCTTGGGAGATTATTTTAGTTGAGTTTGGTTGAGACAAAGGGCTTGAGAAGTGTAATAGATTGGTAGGAAGTGGGGTCTTTTTATAAGGGAGAGGAGGGACTCTTTTGGAAATTTGGAAACTATTATTTTATTATAAAATGTCATCATGTTTCTAAAGCTCAAAAAATCATTAAATTCAATGACTTGGTGGCCCGTGTTCGAAATAAAATCATCCAACAGATATTGGACACGTTTTGGATAGTGTTGTAATCTTTATCTGCTTAGTTATTTAATTTATTCATTAATGACATAAACACTGCATCATCATTATGTCATAAATGTTTTTATTTATTTGATGTATAAAATTTTACATAAACTACCATGTTTATTGAAATATTTTTATCATTATAATGAATATTTATAGTCAAATATATAACTTGTATATCCCCTTGAAAAAATTGTTTTAGTAAAACAATACATGTTTGTGAAATTTTTATTTTTACTTTAAATAAAAGGTATTAATGTCATTATCTTACCCAAGTGGCTCCATGGGGTCGCAAAAATTGACTCATGGATTGTCTTGGTCGGCCATGACTCATCCAATAAGTGTAGGACATGTTTCATGATATTTTTAAATTTTTATAATATCATTTTTACCTTAAATTACCCTAATTACCTTTAATCGCAGTTAACAAAACTCAATAGTAACTATTCACCAAAAAATTATTTTCATCCCATTGAACCACATTTTACATTCTAATGACAACCATGTATGTCTAATTTTTGAAATTAAATTCATAGAAGCGGTAATGTTTCATTTAATGAAAAATTCTGTTTTTCAACTACCACTTAGTGGTTTCACTATTCATAAAAAATTAAGTTTTTCAGAAAAATTCCAAAAATTCACCCAAAGATATATTTAATATTCCAAATTAAAAAATGATGTCCATTTTACCAAATTCATAATATAGAAGTTTCATTAATTAATTTTATAATTAATTCCTGGTGTCAAAACAAATAGCGTGTTTTTAAGAAACAATATCTATCAAAAGATTGACACTTGTTTATGTACAATTTCAATGTGAAATTAATTCCAATGACCACCATTGGATTAAATGGTAAAAAATATATTTTAATTAAACTTTAAACCCAATTAAAAATACAATCTATCCATATAAATAAATTAGACTAAAATGAGGTTTTGAATTAAAATATAACAATTTTCACTATTAATTAAAAAATGAACGTTATCGGAAAAATACCAAAAGTTTACACAAAGTAAATTTTGATGTCTTGATTCGAAATAATGGTTTTATTTTTTCAAATATAACATATAAAAGTTAAAAAAAGTAGATTTAAGAAAAGGGGTTCATCATCAAAATGCGTTTAATCGTCCTTTTAAAGAATATTAGAATATTTATTCTTAAAATTGGATTCATTCGCATTTTACGCCTCTAAAATTTATTGGATAAATGTAAAAATATTTAACAAACATATATAACAATTTTGTAGTTAGTTATGTTCATTCCCATTATTACAACGACTCAGTGTTAACTACCATTTAAAAAGATATTATTATATTATTAGTGTGCAATGTACAATTTCAAAGAAACTCATTGTTGCGTATTGGGTACACCATCAAACATAGAATCCCCTTTAAAGTAATATTAATATTTTATTCACAAATATTAATAAATATGAAAAAGTAATATTCATTATTTACCTGGGATGTTATATCCATCCCCCCTTTTGGGAATTGCATCCTCATAATTTTAAAAAAATTGTTCTTGGAAACATCATTAAAAGTCCCTCATCGGAAAAGGAGTCAATAAAACTATCACATTAAAAGAAAAAAAGGAGTATAAAGGTCTCCTGAGACAACATATACTAGAATTAAATGAAAACATGGATATGGAGGAAAACAAAAAAACCATCAATGTCTGATGGAGAGTGATTAAAAACATTTTTAAGAGAAAGTTAACCACCAGAAAATCACAAACTTGTGATGGGTTAAACGGTATTCGATTCCCTAGTAGGAAAAGTTAACACACAAAATTTTTGTTATAAGTTAATTTTTATTGCGGAATTTATTTATGAGCTTAACTAAAACATAATAAAACCTACTTACTTTTCATGTATAATTTCATCTTTTACTAGATTTCTTACACAAACTCTTATTTCCTCCAAAAGACTAGTAATTAGGAATACTTTTTCACATTAAGAGTGCTATAATCAACTTCATGAGAATCACATAACTCACAAAAGGTGAACTATATATTTTCCATGTATTTAGACCTTAACCAAAAAAAAAATCTAGTACAAGGACAAATAATCCCCAAAAAGGATAAACCATTATAAAAAGAAAATTTATTCTTAATCTCCAAAATTTGTTAAACATTACCCAAAGTTCAACAAAGACCATTCAATAAACAATTGTCCATAAAATTCTTCAAAGTAAACCAAACTAAGATTGAAATCCAAATCTCTGAAGGATTTAATCACATAGTCTTCCAAGGTAAATCTTAAAATTTATCTCCAAATAACATCAGTTATTGAAAAGTAATTAACCTAATCACATATCCTGTATGATAGGTTAATCGTTTCCATAGATAATCGAAAATCAACTTATTCTTCATTCATAAAATCACCTAACTAAATAGAATTAGTAAAACTAACCAGTGACATCATGTAATCTAGTGGTAGGCGATAAATACCAGTTGCACATTGGTTGTGGGTTCGATTCCCACAGCTTCGTCTGACGTGATGAGTTGTCACACGGTCTGCGTGTTGTCCCTATTCAAAAACTATATAATTTTATAACATTCCTCAAAAAAATATAAATTCATAAAAAAATAACCATAACATATTTTAACCTCAATTTTATCTCATGCCTTTAATTTTCCATCATAACATATAGTAACCCATAATTACCTCAAAAGTTTGGATCATATAAACCGTAATAGTTACCTTTATAATTATTACCTGAACTTCCGCATCGAGTTGGTTCTCTTGTACATGGTGCATTAGAGAACTCACCAAGGTTCAAGTGGTAAATCATGACTCCTGATAGTTGGTCTAGAATAACAACAAGATTTCTCATTGAATCCCCAATTTCATCCAGTCTCTTAATCAAATAACCACCATAGTTTCCTTCAAACCCATTGTCACTTTGGTTCCATCTAGATCCATCCATTTACTAAAACCAAAAATGTCACTCTGGGTATATTAATGAATTCATCATGTGCTAAAGAAGAAGATAAAAAATAAGATATAATTATCCAAGTTTTCTCAAACTCCTTCCAACTTAAAAAAATAACAATGACTCTATTTAATATACTAACCATTGTGGTTATACACAACATGTCACTTATGATTAATAAATACCCTAATCTCTAAAGTTATCTAAACCGACCATCGATACCAACAATAAGGACCCGACCATAAAACATTACATAATCTTGAATTAAATGAATAATTCACATTGAGGATCTTTTCAGGTTTAGAGTTTTATAGAATTAGGACATAACTATTACATCTCAAAAGATTACAAAGTAGACACATCTACTCAGTTTCCTTTTTTTCACAAAATAAAAACTCTTGAAAAAAAGAGTCATGTCTGGTTCCATTTTTTAGACAGCATGAAATTTCCAAGATCCCATTCATGACCCTATTTCACTTTATATCCAATTAAAAACATTTCAAAAACATGGTATGAGCATAAAAAGCTCACTAATGGATTTAAAAATATAGAAAAAAACATTAGTCCATGTGTACATAAGAATCAATGAAATAATACTTTACTTATAAAACATAAGCACTTTAATATAGATCATGAAATCATAATAGTTATGAATAACTCATAGAAATCATAATAAGTAAAGGTAACATGAGGCATTCATAACATTCTTAAGTAAGGAGTAACCCTCATGGTTACATTTGGAATACCCATCACAGTATATTTCCTAAATCACTTCGGATAAACCTTATTGTTTAATTCATTCATGTTACCTAATGCATTGGAGAGCTATCTCAGGATCACCCGCCATAAGTTTATCATGGAACCGCCCATCTTTATAAACAATGCCCAAGAACTATAACATAATTGTATCACGTAAATCATGCATAATGGAAACATAACATTTCCACATTTCAATCACAAGTTATCAATACAAAAAATTGATATAATCAAAACATTATCAAAACCATTTTCAATACTAAAATACATAAAATAGTATATGGTATTTATTTTCCTTTTAAAAACATTGCAGCTTGTTAAGGAAGGCAATGATCAAATAATACTCGCGGCGGTGGAAACGTTGTTGTCACCGCGTATGTTAAAAAGAAACATTCTATTTTTGTCGTTTAGCAAAACACTTCATAGAAAAAAGATTCATTTTCAATAAAAGTAAAAGTCAAGGGGGTTTATACACTGTATAAAAGAAAGTTGTGTATAAAAAAAATATACCTCAATTAAAGGATATTGAGATAATGTCTCGTACAAAGTCGGTATCCTTAGATTAAGGATAAATCAATTACATACTTGTGTGTAACAAATAAAAATAAACCCAATATAAGTGGATATTAAGTTTAAAACAAGCACATGCATTCAAACATATTCATAGAATGACATATTCAAGGACTACAAGTTTAACCCAAAGAATTTAAATTGAGTTATGAAGTTCCCTTGCAAAAATTCAACAGCCTAACATCGTCACTTTAAAATTCAGAAAATGAGTTGATGAGAGAAAAAATGGCATCTCATCACTTAGAAATTAAATTTACATAAATAAGGATATAGAAGAACATATTCCAACATAATAAGATGTAAATTAAAAGACTTATCAAATGAATTCATTTAAAAAGATGAGGGTTAATGGTTCCCTTACCGAATTGGGTAACTTCTGAAACGTACATCCCATGAAAGAAGGGTCATACAATGAAGATGTAAATACCCATAACCTAAATTATATTTCACAATGAATACAATCATTGGTAGTACATACACCACACAAAAGTAAATATTGGCAAATGTAGCATGAATCTTACAGGAACAAAAAGTGAGATAAAAACTCCTTACCTCCTGGTAATCAATCGAGTCGTATGACCAAAAGATAATAAGAACCAAATGAATAACATAATACCATGAATATCATGATAATATATATATATATATCAAAATTCGGTACACAATACACCACATGTAATAATTAAGTGGTGAACAATAGAAATCTCATGGAATTAAATGTGAAATAAGAAATCCCTTACGAAAATTCGGCGGCCTAACGACGCTACTTAAAACTTACAAAAATGGATTGATGAGATCAAATAGGGTATCTCATTATTTTAACATAAAATTATAGTATGATGTAAATAGATATAATACCCCAAAATAAGAAAAAGTAACATGAAATACATGAAATGAAAATAGAACTTTGAAAATGAGGATGGTGAAAGGATCCCTTACAAAAATTCGGCAGCCTAACGGCGCCACTTAAAATTTCTTAAAATGAATTGATGAGAGTAAGAGGGGATCTATAATAATATTAAAATAAAAATTAAAGTACGGTGAATATAAAATAACATCCTCCAACATTAGAACATGGAGCACAAAAGAAATGACATAAATGAGAGTACTTGAAATGAAAGAGAGAGGTATGATCCCATACCTAAAGTCCAACTTGTCTTGTTCGTTTCATTATATTCCAGAATAATAAACATTGGTCAATTTATAATTTATTAAGGAACCCCCATAAAGTTTATTATTCATTTCATATCACATATTTATAATGTTATAATAATTAGTTAATTATGTGAGTTTCTATCAGACGTTTTTTTCGATGTTCGGTACATGATTCAAAAATGAACATGTTTGAAAAGAATTTTCCATGTAGTTATAATTAACTCATCTCAAAAATAGTATTAATCATTTAAATATCATTTATATCCAGTATATATCCATTTTATACTATTACATAACATTTGGAGATAAAAAATGAAATGCATCGTTCATGGAGACGTTAAGCCGTACGTACACATGAACGCTGCTTTCATTTCTTTGTCATATTAATTGAATTGGATCTAAATAAGAGATATATATATTATAATAATTGAATTATATAAATAATTTATATGTAATATATATCATATATATACATTATATATATGTATTTATAATAATACATAATATTTGGAGATAAGAAATGAAATGCACCGTTCATGGAGACGGTAAGCCGTACGTACGCATGAACTCTAATTTCATTTCAATTTCATACTATAATGGAATGAAAACATAATGATACATAGGTATATTATAATTACAGTATAATATCATTTATAAATACAGTGACATATTAATGGCCACCATGAGAGGTGTTAAAAGAAGATTGAACAATCATCATTTCATGAGGCAGTAATTCACCACCCACAGAAACAGTATGTTCATTAACCATTAGATGGATGTGTGTGTAAGTTTAGCATGAATAATTCTCATAAAAACATCATAGTATATTGAATATATGGGTTTTCTTACAAAATAAAGTAATAAAAAGAGTTTATGGGGTTGGAGAGCAAAATAAAACAAAAGAACATAAGAGAAGACAGTGCCTTTAAATAGGGAAACTCCACTTGGTTTGATCCAAAAGGGTTTCTTGAAGAGATTTCTACCTAAGGTAATTCTTCTAGGATGAATAGAGGGATCTTGGGAGCTTATTTTAATAGAGGGTGGACGAGCCAAAGGGCTTGATAAGTTTGAGATACTGTTAGGAAGTGGGGTCTTTTTATAAGGGAGAGGAGGGGCTCTTTTGGAAATCTTGAAACTATTATTTTATTATAAAATGTAATTCGGTTTCTAAAGCTCCAAAAATAATTAAAGTTGATTATATGGTGGCACATGTTATAAATAAAATCATCCAATAGGTATTGGAAAAGTGTGGGATATTGTTTTAATCTTTATCTTCTTATTTATTTTATTTATTCATTAATGACTTAAACACTTCATCATCATTGTGTCAAAAATACTTTTATTTATTTGATGTCTAAAAATTATAAATAAATTACCATGTTTTAGGAAATCTTTTTATATTTCTAATGAATATTTATAGTCTAAAGGATAACTTGTATAACCCCATGTAATTTCTTTAGTAAAACAATACATGTTTATGACATTTTTTTACTTTAAATAAAAGGTATTAATGTCATTATCTTACCCAAGTGGCTCCATGGGGTCCCAACAATTGACACATGGATTTTTAGTGGCCTTCCATGACTCATACAATAATGTTAATACATGTGTCAAGATATTTTTATTTTTTTATAATATCATTTTTACGTTAAATTACCCTAATTACCTTTAATCGCGGTTAACAAAACTCAAATGTTACAATTCACCAAAAAATTATTTTCATCCCATTGAACATCATTTTACTTACTAATGAAAATAATGTATGTCGGATTTTTTTAATAAAATTAATAGAAGGGGTAAAATTTTTTTTAATGAAAAATTCAGTTTTTCAACTACCACATAGTGGTTTCACTATTCATCAAAAAATGATGTTTTTCAGAAAAATACGAAAAATTCTCCCTAAGATATATTTAATATTCAGAATTCAAAAATGATGTCCATTTTACAAAATTAATAACATAGAAGGTTCATTAATTAATTTTATAATTAATTCCCGCTGCCAAAACAAATAGCGTGTTTTTAAGAAATTGTATCTATCAAAAGATTGACACTTGTTTATGTCCAATTTCAAAGTGAAATTAATTCCAATGACCACCATTGGATTAAATGGTAAAAATATATTATAATTAACCTTTAAACCCAATTAAAAATACAATCTTACCATATAAATAAATTATACTAAAAGGAGGTTTTGAATTAAAATACAACAATTTTCACTGTTAATTAAAAAATGAACTTTATCGTAAAAATACCAAAAATTTACACAAAGTAAATTTTGATGTATTGATTCTAAATAAGGATTTTATTTTTGCAAATATAACATATAAAAGTGAAAAAATGTATATTTAAGAATACGGGTTCTATATCAAAAGGCGGTTAATCGACCTTTTAAAGAATATTAGAATATTTATTCGTAAAATTGGATTCATTCACCTTTTAAGACTCTTAAATTTATTGGATAAATGTAAAAATATTTAACAAAAATTTATAATAATTTTTTAGTTAGATATGTTCATTCCCGCTATTACAACGACTAGGTGTTAACTACCATTTAAAAAAATATTATTATATTATTAGTGTGCAAGGTAATATTTCAAAGAAAATCGATGTTGCATATTGGGTACGCCATAAAAAATAGAATCCCCTTTAAAGTAATATTAATATTTTATACAAAAATATTAATAAATATGAAAAATTAATATTCTTTATTTACATGGGATGTTACATCCTTCCCCCCTTTTGGGAATTGCGTCCTCCCAATTTAAAAAAAAAATTGTTCGAGGAAACGTCATTAAAAGTCCCTCATCATAAAAGGAGTCAATAAAACGATCACTTTGAAAGAAAAAAAGAGTACATAGGTCACCAGAGACAACATACTAAGATTACATAAAAACATGGATATTGAGGAAAAACAACCATCAAAGCCTGATGGAGAGTGATTGAAAACATTTCTAGGAGAAAGTTAACCACCAGAAAATCACAAACTTGTGACGGGTTAAACCGCTTTTGATTCCCCTGTAGGAATAGTTAACATACAACGTTTTCGTTTTTTTACTTTTTATTGAGGAATTTGTTTATGAGATTAACTAAAATATAAGTAAACCTTCTTACTTGTCATGTATACTTTCATCTCTTTCTAGAATTCTAACACAAACGCATATTTCCTCCAAAATATTAGTATTTAGGAAGACTTGTTCACATTAAGAGTGCTATAATCAACTTCTTGAGAATCACATAACTCACAAAAGATAAAATATATATTTCCCATATACATATACCTTAACCAAAACTAAAATGTTAGTACAAGGAATGATAATCCCCAAAAAGGATAATCCTTTATAAAAATAAAATTTATTCTTAATCTCCAAAATTTGTTAAACATTACCCAAAGTTCAAAAAAGACCATTCGATAAACAATTGGCCATAAAATTATTCAAAGTAAACCAAACTATGATTGAAACCCAAATCTCTGATGGATTTAATCACATAGTCTTCCAAGGTAAATATTAAGATTTATCTTCAAATAACATCACTTACTCTTAAAGTCTCATATTGGAAAGTAATTAACCTAATCACGTATCCTCCATGATAGGTTAATCATTTCCATAGATAACCCAAAATCAACTTATTCAACATTCATAAAATCATCTAACTAAAAATAATTAGTCAAACTAACCAGGGAATTCATATAGTCCAGTGGTAGGTGATAAATACCAGTTGCACTTGGATTGTGGGTTCGATTCCCACAACTTCATCCGATGCGACGGGTTGTCACACGGTCTTATTGTTTTCCCTTTTCAAAAACTATATAATTTTATATCATTACTCAAAAAGAGATAAATTAATAAAAAAATAACCATAACATATTTTTACCACAATTTTATCTCATGCCTTTCATTTTCCATCATAGCATATAGTAACCCATAATTACCTCAAAAGTAAGGATCATATAAACCCTAATGGTTACCTTTATAATTATTACCTGAACTTCCAAATCGAGTTGGTTCTCTTATACATGGTGCATTAGAGAACTCACCAGGGTTCAAGTGGTCAATAATGACTCCTGATAGTTGGTTTAGAATAACAATGATATTTCTCATTGAATCCCCCATTTCATCCAGTCTCTTAATCAGTGATCCACCATAGTTTCCTTCAAACCCATTGTCACTTTGGTTCCTGCTATATCCATCCATTTACTAAAACCAAAAATGTTAGTGTGAGTATATTAACAAAATCATCATGTGATAATGAGGAAGATAAACACTAAGATATACTTATCCAAGTTATCTCAAACTCATTCCTACTTTCAAAAATAACAATGACTCCATCTAATATACTAACCATTATGGTTATACACAACTTGTCTCTTATGCTGAATTAATACCCTAAGCTATAAAATTATCTAAACCGACCTTTGATATCAATTATAAGGACCCAGCCTTAAAAAATTACATAATCTTGAATTAAATGAATAAATCACATTGAGGATCTTTTCAGGTTTAGAGTTTTAATGAATTAGGACATAACTATTACATCTCAAAAGATTAAAAAGTAGACACATCTACTCATTTTCCATTTTTTCACAAAATAAAAAATCTTGAACAAAAGAGTCATGTCTAGTTCCATGTTTTAGACAGCAGGAAATTTCTCTAATCCCATACATGACCCTATTCCACTTTAAGTCCTTTGAAAAACATTTCAAAAACATGGGATGAGAATAAAAAGTTCAGTAAGGGATATAAAAATACATAAGGAAAACATTAGTCTATGTATACATAAAAATCAAAGAAATCATACTTTACTCATAAAACATAATCACTTTAACATAACTCATGAAATCATAAGATTTATGAATAACTCTTAGAAATCATATGACATAAAGGTAACTTGAGGCATCCATAACATTCTTACATAGGGAGTAACCCTCATAGTTACGTTTGGAATACCTATCACATTATATTCCCTAAATATCATTAGAGAAACCTTATTGTTTAACTCCTTCACGTTATCCAAATCATTGGAGAGCTATCTCGGGCTCACCAGCCCTTATTTTAGCATGGAACCACCAGTCTTCATATACAATTCCCAAGAACCATAACATAATCGTATCATGTAAATCATGCATAAAGGAAACGTAACATTTCCACATTTTAATCATAAGTTTTCAAAACAACACATTGATATAATCAAAAAATTATCAAAACCATTTTTAATGCCAAAATACATAGAAGATTATATGGTGTTTATTTTCCTTTCAAAAAAATTATGTCTTGTTAAGGAAGCCAAAGATCAAATAATACTCGTGGCGGCGGAAAGGTCGTTGTCACCACGTATGTTAAAAAGAAACATTCCTTTCTGTCGTTCAGTAAAACACTATATAGAGATATGATTTCTTTTGAGAAAAAGTAAAATTCAAAGGGGTTTATACACCGTATAAAAGAATTTTGTGCATAAAACAAAATATACTTCAATGAAAGGAGAATGAGACATAGTCCCGTACAAAGTCGGTATCCTTAGATTAAGGATAAATGAATTGCATACTTATGTGTGAAAAATAAAAAATACACCAAATATAAGTGGATATTATGTGTAAAAAAATCAGATGCATTCACACATATTCATAGGATGATATATTCAAGGACTACAAGTTTAACCCAAATAATTGAAATTGAGTTAAGAAGTTCCCTTGCAAAAATTCGACACCCTAACGACGTCACTTTAAAATTCAGAAAACTAGTTGATTAGAGAGAAAATGGTATCTCATAACTTGGATAGAAAATTTATATCAATAAGGATATATAAGAACATATCCCAACATAATAATATTTAAATTTAAAAACTTAACAAAAAAAGTCTTTTAAAAAGAAGAGGGTGAAATGTTACTTTACCGAATTGGGTAACTTCTGAAACGTACACCACATGAAAGAAGGGTCATACAAAGAAGATGTAAATACCCATGAATTAAAGTATATTATTCAAAGAATACAATAATGGGAAGTACATACACCACATAAAAAGAAATAGTGACAAATGATGCATGAATCTCACAGGAACAAAAAGTGAGATAAAAACTCCTTACCTCGTGGTAATCAATCGAGTCATATGACCAAAAGATAATAAGAACCAAAAAAATAAAAGAATACCATGAATATCATGATAATATATATATATATATATATCAAAAATCATTACACAATACACTACATGCAATAAATAATTGGCGAACAATAGAAATCTCACAGAATTAAAAGTGAGATAAGAAATCCCATACGAAAATTCGGCAGCCTAACCTCGCCACTTAAAACATCCAAAAATGGATTGATGAGATAAAATATGGTATGTCATCATATGAAAATAAAAGGATAGTATGATATATATATATATATATATCATACCCCAATATAAGAAAAATTAACTTGAAAGACTTTACATGAAAATAGAACTTTGAAAATGAGATGGGTGAAAGGATCCCTTACAAAAATTAGGCAGCCTAATGGCGCCACTTAAAAATTATTAAAATGAATTGATGAGTGTAATAGGGGGTATCTAATCATATTAATATAAAAATTACATTAAGGTGAATATAAAATAACATACTCCTACATCAGAACATGGATCATAAAATAAATGAAAAAAAAGAGAGTACTTAAAAAGAAAGAGAGAGGTAGGATCCCTTGCCTTAAGTCCGACTTGTCTTGTTCGTTTCTTTATATTCATGAATAATAAACTATGGTAAATTTATAATTTATTAAGGATCTTCTATAATGTTTATTATTCAATTAATATCACATATTTATAATGTTATAATAATTAATTAATTATGTGAGTTCATATCAGACGTTTTTGTGGATGTTCGGTACATGAGTCAAAAATGAACATGTTTGAAATGAATTGTCCATGTAGTTATAAGTACATCATCTCCAATATAGTATTAATGATTTAAATATCATATATATATATATTATATATCCATTTTATAATATTTCATAACATTAGGAGATAAAAAATGAAATGCACCGTTCATGGAGACGGTAAGTCGTGCGTACGCATGAACGCTACATTCATTTTATTGTAATATTAATTGAATTAAATATAAATGAAAGTTATATATATTATAATTACAGAATGATATTAATCGTTTAGATTTAATATATATCATATATATACATTATATATTTGTACTTATAACAGTACATAACATTTGGAGATAAGAAATGAAATGCACCATTCATGGAGACGGTAAGCCGTACATACGCTTGAACACTACTTTCATTTCTATTTCATACTATAATGGAATTAAAACATAATAATACATAGGTATATTA
Source organism: Viscum album (assembly GCA_963277665.1). NCBI lineage: Eukaryota > Viridiplantae > Streptophyta > Magnoliopsida > Santalales > Viscaceae > Viscum > Viscum album. Next base: position 768,665,739 of record OY728137.1, read on the forward strand.
TAATTATAGTATAATATAATATATAAATAATGTGACATATTAATGGCCACCATGAGAGGTTATAAAAGAAGATTGAACAATCATCCTTTCATGAGGCAGTAATTCACCACCCATAGAAACAGTATGTTCTTTAACCTTTAGATGGAGATGTGTGTAATTTTAGCATGAATAATTCTCATGAAAACATCCTATTATGTTGAAGATACTGGTGTTGTTACAAAATAAAGGAATAAAAAGGGTTAAGGGGTTGGAGAAGTGGAATAAAACAAATGAACATAAGAGAAGACATTACCTTGAAATCAGGTAACTCCTCTTGGTTTGATCCAAACGGGTTTATTGAATAGATTTATACCTATGTTAAGGCATATAAGATGGATATATGGATCTTGGGATCTTATTATAGTAGATATTGGACGATCCAAAGGGCTTGATAAGTGTGAGATATTGGTAGGAAGTGGGGTCTTTTTATAAGGGAGAGGAGGGGCTCTTTCGGAATTCTCGAAACTATTATTTTATTATAAAATATAATTCGGTTTTTAAAGCTCAAAAAATCATTAAAGTCGATGATAAGTTGTCCCATGTTATAAATAAAATCATCAAATAGGTGTTGGAAATGTTTTGGATATTTTTTGAATCTTTATCTTCTTATTTATTTATTTTATTCATCAATGACTTAAACACTTCATTACTATTGTGTCATAAAGAATTTTATTTATTGGACGTATAAAAATTATAAAAAAATTACAATGTTTTAGGAAATATTTTTATATTTCTAATTAATATTTATAGTAGAAAAGATAACTTGTATAACCCATTGTAAAAATTGTTTTTTAAAAAAAATACATGTTTGTTACATTTTTATTTCTACTTTAAATAAAAGGTATTAATATCATTATCTTACCCATGTGGCTCCATGGGGTCCAAAAAATTGACTAATGGATTTTCATGGTCGTCCATTACTAATCCAATAATGTTAGGACATGTTTCTAGATATTTTTATATTTTTATAATATCATTTTTACCTTAAATTACCCTAATTACCTTCAATCGCGGTTAACAAAACTCAAAGTTACTATTCACCAAAAAAATTATTTTCATCCCATTGAACCACATTTTACCTACTAATTACAACCATGTATTTCAGATTTTTGAAATTCAATTCACATAATCGGAAAAGTTTTGTTTAACGAAAAATTCTGTTTTTCAACTACCACTTAGTGGTTTCACTATTCATCCAAAAATGATGTTTTTTAGAAAAATACCAAAAATTCACTATAAGATATATTTGATATTCCGAATTAAAAAATGATGTCCATTTTACCAAATTCAAAACATAGAGGTTTCATTAATTAATTTTATAATTAATTTCCTCTGTCAAAACAAATAGCGTGTTTTTAAGAAACAATATCTATCAAAAGATTGACACTTGTTTATATCTAATTTCAAAGTGAAATTAATTCCAATAACAACCATTAAATTAAATGGTAAAAATATATTTTAATTACACTTTAAACCCAATTAAAATTAAAATCTAACCATATAAATATATTAGACTAAAAAGAGGATTTGACTTAAAATACAACAATTTTCACTATTCATTAAAAATTGATCTTTATCGGAAAAATACCAAAAATTTACACAATGTAAATTTTGATGTCATTATTATAAAGAAGGATTTTTTTTTCAAATATAACATATAAAAGTGACAAAAAGTAGATTTAAGAAAAATGGTTTGTCATCAAAAGACAGTTAATCGACCTTTTAAGGAATATTATAATATTTATTCTTAAAATTGGATTCATTCGTATTTTAAGCCTCAAACATTTATTGGAAAAATGTAAAAATATTTAACAAACATATATAATCATTTTTTAGTTAGTTATGTTCATTCCCGCTATTACAAGGGCTACGTGTTAACTACCATTTAAAAAAATAATATTATTATATTATTAGTGTGCAACGTAACATTTCAAAGAAACTCGTTGTTGCGTATTGGGTACACCATCAAACATAGCATCCCCTTTAAAGTAATATTAATATTTTATTCACAAATATTAATAAATATAAAAAATTAATATTCTTTATTTACCTGGGATGTTACAACGAGTGGTATTGTGTTATTAATTTTTTTTAAATAAAAAATTTCATACTTCAGTTATTTTAACTCAGTAATTATCCTTATTATTATTATTTTTTGAAGTGATTTTTGTTTCACAAAAAATTTTCTCTGTTGTTATTTTTTCAAAATATTTGGAAAAAATATCCTTCTCAAAATTATATTTTTCAGGGTTTTTAGGAATATAATAAATTTAAAAAGTTTTCTTGTCAAGATATTTTTAATGATATGGTAATTATTTTATCAAAATATTTTTTTCTATAATTGTCCTTTTAAAGTTTCTTACTAACATTATAATTTTAATTTTCAAGTAATTTAGAAAATCTAGATATTTTATCATAAGAAGATAAATTATTATGTTCTGCTGAAGATGTTTTTTGATTAAAAGAAATATAATTTTCCTCATTAGGATTGTTTTAATATAAATATATATTTTTTATGGAATCAGAAGTGTGTAACATAGCCATAAGACACTGACTATCAAAAGGAATTCTGGCATAGAGACCAATATTCCTATGTCTAGAATTTTATTGTCTGAAGAATAATCAGAAGAATATCCTCCACTAGTACTCCACGAGTCGTTAGATTTCAAAACCTTATTTCCTTTTGACATGTACTACCTTTTCAAATTTCTATCATAATGCATTTCCATTCTACATTTCCTTTTGAGTTTTGGAGAATAGGGTCTTATGTTTCTATCTCTTTTACATTCATAATATATAAATTAAAAATCATTCTTTTTATTTATTTAATTTTTACATATTTTTTAATTACACTAAAAATATTTTTTAGCAACATAATTTTTAAATATTTAAGCAAGATTGGCTATCTCATTCTCAAAATTTTTATAATCACTTAAATCTGATTGAGTAACAACCGTTTTCTTTGATTACTTAAAAACCTTTATAGGAGTCTTAAATTTAATTAGATTTAAAGTAGATGTAAAAGAAACTCCACCATCATTTTTCTTTTCTTTTTATGTATCTATTTTATCCACGATCTCATACTGCAAAAGAGTTCGGAATAAATCATCATGTGAAAGATTTATAATCTTCTTGGACTCATGAACTGTTGTTCTATTTTATTATCATTCATTGGGAATGATATCAATGATATTATCAACAATAATTTCATCTACAAATCAATTTCACTAATATATTGTAAAATATTATCCATTATCATAAAAATTTGTTGCATATTAACAACCTGTTCACCATAAAGAAATTCAAAGGCCAGATAATCATGTATTAAATTAGCTCAAAGGGGATCAAAAACATTAAAATTCTTAAAATGAGTGATATCTATATTCATCAAAATACTATTAGATTCATCAAAAGAGGAAATATGGTCAAATTTGTTTATTTTAATATAACATAATAAATATTACAACCCTTTTAATTCAGCTAATAATTTAGATTTTGTTGATTTTTAAAAGTTCTAATATCTTTGTCAGAAATTTTGTATTCACTAGTCAACATAAAAAAATTATCAACTCCAATGTTGATCACAAAATAATCTATTATGTAAATCCAATATTCATAATCATTACCATTAAATATAGGGGTTCATATTGGATTGATCTTCTTTATTGAACTTATATTATTTCCTTCCATATTAAAACCAATATAAAAATTCTTCTCCTATCATACACATTATTTTATCAAATATTTATAAACAAAAAATTTATAAAATGAAATGAAGCTAACTTGCAAAGGTAAAATATTTAGAACGTATTTGAGAAGTGGAAAACATATCTAATACCAAATGTGAGTATTAGTTAGACAGAGAATTATCTTGGATATAAATTGTTGGATTGAAATGATTATATAGATGGAAAAAAGAGGGGGATTGTATGTTTAAAAACATTTTTTTTCAATCTTAAAAGAAATGTTTTTATATAGAATTAAAAAAAAATCATATCCAAAAATCCTTTTTTGTATTAAAAATATAATTAGGCTACGCCCAAGGATCTGATGATTTGAATATCATAATGAAGATTATTCTAATATGAAATCTACATGTTTGTAAATCATTATTCAGATTCTCAATAGAAAACGATATATGAGAGTATTTTTTTTAAAAGTGTATCATAAACAGAGTGGTTACAATTAATTAGAGTGATAGAAAATAATGATTCTATCATAAAGCATATAGAATCATATTTAGAGTAAAATTTTATACTCAATCTAATAATGATTAAATCAAATGAATCATAATTAAATATGTTAAGATAATTGAAATACAAATATAATGGTGAATATAAATGAATTCAAATTCTAATATAATTATAAAAAAATGAAAGACTGGTAAAAAATAAGTAAAAAAATGAATTCAATTATTTTTACAAAAATAGATTGTTATCTAATATACTAGGATAATGTTCCCTTGATTTATACATTCATGAATGTCTAACTTACCCACACTAGTGCAATCCCTCAATACGTTGATCGAGTCTGTCTTTATATCCCAGCATGCCCTCGAACAATAAGGTGATTAGAACTTATATATTCATATCCTTAAAACACCTCGAATCGATGGTCTAATTTTGTCTTCCAATCCTTGGAAGCCCACAATCTGAATCACAACAATTAGAGTCGCACAAATATAAAAAAACTCTATGAAGTTAAAAGTTAATGGAACAAGAAGATAAGTAATTCTAAACATCATAGATCTCATATAGAATAGAAAAATCATCAGAGGTCTCAAATATTATCTCTTTTAACTCTCCCTAATATCTCTAAAATTATCTGGAATTTATATGTAGGCATCCTAATGTTTATCTTGAGCTTGAATGGTCATATTTTCTCAAATATTTTAGGGAAGACCTGGACACCAAGAACTTCAATAGTCATTTTGTAACTAAAATCATGACATCATTTTGTATCATACATTTTATAACATAATTCCAAAAACGATTTTATCATTATATTTTAAATAGTAATAGTAAAATGTTTCAATATGATAAAACAATTCCTCATAATAAGGATCTAAAAATTAGTAAGTATGATGGATTGTTAACTTGATGGATTCACTTGAAGAGTCTCATTATGATCTTCTTTATGGGTGTGTATATGATGGTATCAATTCAAATTTCAAATCCAATTATTTTTTTAATATGAATACAATACAAAAAGTCTTTAATGTGATTTGATAATGTGAATCTAATTATAGGGTGATTCATGCTGATTATGATAATTTTAAAATAAAGTCATGAATACCTCATAACTATTTTATGTATGGTAAAATTTTATTTTTTATATAAAAACATTTTAAGAAATTATTTTTTCATATTAGAATAAGATATCGTTTATTTAAGAATAAGTTTATGATTTTAAAAACAAAAGGAATGAAATAGTCAAAAAGAGGATTTTTACATAATATAGGTTACTATACATTATCAATAATGTTGAATAAAAATGGGGAATCAATTTTACCAAATAATAATCTTATAAGTGGCTGAAATTAATTTGAATTTGATCCCATTGATGGGATGACATCATGATATTTTAAAATAAAAAAGATTAAAAGTTCACTAAGTTTTTATGTCCATTTTCAAAATGAAATTGATTCAAATGACCTATATAAGATTAAAGGATACAAACTTTTTCTAATTATAATTTCAATTAAAATAATTTTTCTTAAATATATAAATAAATTAGTCAAAAATTTAGTTTTTTATTAAAAATTGTTATTTTTATCAATTAATGAAAAATTGAAATATTTCTGAAAAAGTCTAAAAGTCACCCTAACCTAATTATTATGTTTCACATTAAGAAATTAATTTTATTGGATCATATAATATTCATAATTTTTTAAAAAAATGGATTCAAAATATTTTCTCCATTAAAAGGATGTAACATTTCCATTAGTAAAAAATTTGATTTTCTGGTGAAATATTGGGGTTGTTCTGATCTTATGATTATCGAATGTAGTGGATGAATGTGAAAAATATTTTATTGGATATAAACATATATTTTACATTATAATCACTCAATAATTTTAATTAATCTAATTTATAAAGATAAAATAGATTTTTGAGCATAAAAATAGTTTTCAATAAAAATATTTCGTTTTAATTAAATTGGTCCTTATGTTCATTTAAAATTAACATTTATCTAATGAATTAAACAAAAAAATTTAAAAACATAGTAAATAAATTTAAGAAATAAATTTAATGGATAGGTTTTATCTTATTATATTAAATAATAATTTCTTAATAATATATTTTTATTTAGAGAAACAAGTTCTCTCGTGTAACAAAAGACATCAAACAACGTCGTTCTTCTGTATAATACAAGATAACATATGGTTGCATACATTAAAATATATAGAAAAGATTTTATTAAAAAATTTAATATATCATGAAGACTAGATATGTTATATTCCTAGATATTATTGGGGGTATATTCCCCACATGCAATTAAATACAACGTCATTACATTTTAATTTTGGTGAGATACACATTTTTTGAAATATTTTCAATGTTTTTTTATGTATCATGTATGAATATAGTTTTCAAAAACTACTAAACTGTTTGGTCCTTCAGGATGGGATTCCTTTTATAATATACTAATGTAATAAAGTAACCCCTAACTCTATCCTACTGGGGTGAGGGTCCTAATATATTTAGTGAAAAATTTATTTAAGGAATTAGTCCTTGCTATATCATTTACATTGTGTAATTTTGGTTTTTAATGCGTTGCATCAGGTTGACATTGCTGAAGTTCTATTCAAGCCTTGCTGGGTCGATAGCTCAAAAGAGTGAAAGGTGTGATGGAACCTTTCGTCCGGTTCTCCTCTACTCTTTGTTGGTTGGGAAGGTGCTCTGACACGTTGCAATGCTAGTACAGTGCAACTTTATGGTAGAGGGGTGACACTTTATACTGACGGATCTCACTACTGCGGTGTCGAGAAAGGGGGGCGATGAGGATTTCTAATGTCTTTTCGGATGCCTGTTTCTTTTAGTCTTGTTATTTCTTTTTGAACTATATTTTTCTTGTATTTTTAAGGTCTTTCTCCCTTCTTGTAATGGGTTCCCACTCTCCCATTTCTAAAAGAGGGTGTTCGTTTATTTTGAGGTTTAATATAAGGGGTATGACCCTCAACCTTATTAAAAAATATATTTTTTATAATATGTAAATAGTATTATTATTCTTTGTTAAAAATAATTAAAAGAAAATTAGTTGTATAAAAAATCATAGTAAAAATTTTTATTTAATGAATAATATTATTTCAAGGATTCCCATCATATTTATTTTGGAATTTTAATGAAATTATATTAATATAGTTTCAAAAAATATAAATTCCATAGGCAGTGGGATAACTCTTCACATCCAGAGAGGACATGGGGGTTAAAAACATTACCAAACAACGATAAGAGTTTAAAGCCTAAAAATTTACTACAAGATGTCCTAGTTTATATACAATTTTTGTTTAAAAAACTTCCAAAATAAATATTAACAATGAACTATTGGTTTTACTGTTGAGGTTTGTATTTTAATGTATTATAGTGGAAAACTTGTGATAACCATATGGGTTTTGTAAAATTGTTATAGATAGATAGAAATACCTATTTCATCAGGATAATATGATCCATTAAAAGTGAATTTTAGTGGTTTAGGAAAAAAATCATCATTGTTTATTCATTTCCAAGAGTAAGGGATCAATTATAAATATATTGAAGAACAACCAAAGGATAAATTGTGATTATAAAGTAGAAACACATAAAATAATTATATTTAATTTTATATATAGATAAAAAAATAATTCATCATGTTTATGAAAATTATGTTGAAATAAAATGATATCCTGTTAGCATCATTTTTTTATATCAATGCCATTTTTCAAACAATTTAGATTTAATATTTTTTGGTTGTAACCTTCTATGAATCACTAAATTTATTATGAAAAAATGATCTATACCTCTCACATTTAATTCAATTGTGTTATTATTCAATTCCATGTACATGTTTTCATTTCCCAACTTTGTTCTTCTATATGGAATCCAAGTTATGTGACCTTTGTTCTACCCTTTCTCACTTATTATATGTGTTATTTATTACCTCTTTTTATGATGTCAGTTTTTCAACAATTGTCTTTCCAAATATAAAACCTTGATTAATAAGATTTATTTTAAATTACATGTATATAATTTATTTAAGGTATGGATAATTTAATACCCTGAAATTATAAAATAAAAAAATATCTTAGAGTATGTGACATGGAATTTTGAGCTTATGATACCCCAAAAATATATCTCTTTAGTCATAAAATATATGATAGATTGTAAAACATACAACACCATGTCAGAATAAACCATAATATAGTATAAAATTATAAAATAAAAATTGAATTTTCTGGTATTAATAATTAATAAGTATTTTATAAAATTTTTTATTTATTTCTTTTTTTAAAAAATTATAATTGAAAATATTTTTTTTGAGAACTAATTTTTTTAAAATACGGGTTAGTTTCTCTTTGTTAAAATATTTTAAAAATATATTATTACAAATTTATTATTATTTTATAAATAAAAAAAATCATTTTGGAAATCCTAATTTCAAAATTAACTTAGGTTGAAATTTCATGATCTTTATGAAATATTTTATTTTTTAATTAATAGTGACAAATAATAAATTATAATTGAAAAATTCCTTTTCTTTTAAATCATTTCTGAATTGAAATTATATTTAAAATTTCGTTAGAATTAAAATTATCCAAATTACATATATAATAAACATATATATTTCATTGGAATCGTTTTCAAATTGAAATTTGAAAGAAAAACCTTCAAAATTTCAAATATTTTCTCTTTGTAAACCCAATTTATCTTCACATATATGAGATTAATTATAAATAATTTTTTTGACTTATATGAATAAAATATTGAAAACTACATTCCATAGATATAGTAAGAAAAATAAATTTTATTTAATAAGGAAACATGAATTTTTGACCAAAATTAATAGTGACAAATGTAAAACTATTTACCCTCGTTCAAGTAAAAAATGGATTTAACAGGGGCTAAAGAAAGATAATAAATTCAATGACCTATAAAAATTTAGAAAATCTACTTATTTTTCTTATTTTGACCTATTAATTTTTATGTCTCTTGAATAGTCCATTGTTTACCGTTTTGGAATGTGAAAAATATTGTTACAACTATTTATTTTGAAAAATTACAATTGTGTCACTCACCTCACTTGTAAAAGGCCATCCCCTCTTATCTATTATTAAAAACATAAAACAAATTTTTTTAGAAAATAACTGCACAAATAAATTCCCATATTCCTTTTTAATTTCTTAATTTTGTAGTATATGTTTACTTTTATTTTAAAAAAATAAATTTTATCACTTTGGTAGTTTACATTGCACAAAACACCGAGCTTAAACAAACTCTGAAATATTATTATTTAATTTTGATAATTATCACATAGCCATTTGAATAGAGGGAATTAATGATATTAACTAAATTATTAAAATATAGTTTATACGTGTTTATAAATTTAATTCATTAGTTACTATTTAATTAAAATTGAAATGAAAAACCAATTAAATTTCAAGGGAGGGTTTGTAATAAAAAATAGATTTTATGCCAATAATGGAACTTCATTTTAATAAATTAAATTATTCACTATTATTGAAATATTTATTTAAAAATTGTACATTATGTATTAAATAATATATTTTTCTAATATGTTTGATATAATTAAGATTATAAAAAATCAAATTTTAAGCATAAAACTATATTTTTGTAAGAGGAAATTTTTCCACCATTTACTAAAATTTCTATTTCAAATTTTTTTTTTACAATTTCATAAAATTAATTTTATAAAATAAGATTCTTTAATGAAATAAAAACATAAAAAATATCTTAGGGTTTGTTTTTGGTTTCGTTGGAAATGTCTTAATTTTTTTATTAATTAAAAATAAAAAAATATAATTAAAAGATATTTATTTTTTACGATTTATTTATATTGATAAAAAATATGGTAAATTATTATTAAAGAATAATTAGTATAAATATACATCAATAAATCAAATTTAGATCATGGAAATAAATTTCACATTAAAATTGTATATAAACACATTTAAAACATTTGATCTTTTCCACATTAAAAATATGCTTTCACATTGCATCTACATGATTAATTTTAAATCTAATTTTGGATTTTATTTGAATTTAATATGGTAAAATGGAATAGTTTTTTTAGAATTATAAGATCTAAATTAGTTATTAAGATATTTTATTTTTATTCATAATAAATTATACTTTGGTAAAAAATATATTTACAATGGTATAGGTAAAACAATGAAATGAGAAAAAGTTAATAGTTAAAGGTATAAAATACCTAAAAACTACAACAATTAATTGGTTTTTTAGATATTCATGAAACCTAAAATGAATTTAAAGCATTAACTACCAGCCAAATTTATAGAAATACATGTCATCTCAGAGTGGAATGATTTAGTTATAAAAGAATCATTATTTAATCACTTAAAATCACCCCTCCTCAAGTATTAATACCACCACTCACCACCCATTTTCTCATCAAAATCCTTAAATCATATAAATTATATTCCAACAATATCCTACTCAAATTCCCCATGAACAAGTACTATATTTCCCGCTATAAATTCAAATCCAAGGTCCCTAACAGGTTTTTCGAAGAGATGATTTTCAAGATGTAATTTTCACAAAACGCATCTCATATTTTCTTTTCTTATTCTATTTTCCTCTCACATACTTCATCCTTAAATTAATTATAAATATATAATCATGTATATACTATAGTTTTATGATTCTATCTAAACAACTCATCAATATTATATTTCTCATATCCTATTATTCAATGAATAGAAACTATTGTCCAAATAATGTCGGCCAATCACCTCCGTGAATAAAAAATTGGTTCACTTTATTTTACTGACTTCATAGCTGGTCATAAAACATTTATTCTATTTGAATAAAATCATATTAATTATATTATAACATATTTAATGTTATGTAACTTATATATAGAAATAATGTTAAATAAAAAAACTAGTTCATAATTGTCGGCGAAATCGAAAAATTAAAATAAATATTAATCATCAACATTTTATCAAATGTTTGATCCTAATGTTATAATTAAAAATGTTATATATTAATATTTAAAATTATTTAAGTTAATTAATACTCTTTCATTTCAATTTTGGAGTTCTACTTCCATTAGAAAAGAATATCCATAATTATTCACAACTGAACCGACCTTGAAACCATGAAACAAACATCCCACAAGTAATGCGAATCATGAAATACAATTAATGAATATGAGGTAAAATGATATAAAAATATTTCTTAAGGTATTATAAATTATAATATGTTTCTATAATGAATTAATATCATCCTATAAAGCTTTTATACATGTGTTTAATGTTCCCAAAACTAAAGAGAAGTCTGATGTAATGGTTTCTCATCTCACTTTTTCTCATGTGAAATATATTCTTTATTAACCAATTATTTCATGAATATATTTTATACAATTACCATTTCTATATATAATATCATGAATCCCATTATCTTTATTTTGTTCAACGTACCATTTGATAGTTATTAATTTTAAGGGGCATACGATTTGACTGATTTCTAAATGGTAAGGTAATTCTTGTCCTAATTGAAATTCATTAGAATGACCTTCTACTTCATTGATTATGTCATTTTATGGTTAGGTTTGTGTTGAATTTTTATTATATTATATTTAAATTCATCTTATTTATTGTGTATTTACATATAATACATATAATCGACTAATATTATTAATTCTCACTTCAGTGAAATGATATTTATATGGGAAATTATTTTAAAAATTATTTATTTAAAATTACCCATAAAACACTACTTTCCTTCCATTTTCATGTTTTATAAAATTTTATTGGGAAATGTTTTAATTATTCAATTATTAATGATTAATTTAATTTTTTATCATTTATTAAATTTTTAAAAACTATTTTAATGGATTATTTTTGTCATTTTCGAAAATGAGTCTCTTTGTGACATTTCCTATGAATTACAGAAGGAATTTTTTAACTTATATGACATGATAATTTTTTATCAACATCATAAAGGATTATTTATTTTGAGCCTAAATATTTTTTTTATAAGGTTATTTCCAAAAAAAATTATTTTATAATTTGATGATATTTGATGAATTATTTTTAAATTTGAAACAATATTTTCTTTATAAATTATTTAAAGAGACCATTAAAAGTTATTTTGCACCTAAGATAATGTTTTTTGAAGTTAATTATGCTTTAATGGGGATATTATTTATGAATACCACCATTTTTATTTTTATAGATGCTTTGTGTTTATGATGGCATGATATTTATGAATAATATTTCTCTTCCATGAGTAATGTTATGAAGAATTGTTTATTAGAATCATTTATTTAAATTGGTTTGAATATGATGATTGATTCATTATCATGTGGAAAACATGTATTATTCTCATTCTGTGATGGGTGGGGCCTATATCTCCCCCTAATGCGTTGGACAATAATAAATTTTCAATTTCATCAAAAAATACTTGGGTGGTCAGCCAAAGATTGCAACAAAAGTGTAAAAATGTGGTCAGACCAATCCCACAATAAAATGGTAGAAATATGGTTAGCCTAAGACCTCAACAAAAGGGTAAACGGGTGAGAAACAAGATCCCAAAATAAGAGGGTACATTGGAGTTGATCTTAATCCCGAATATAACATGTATATGGGAATTAATCCCTTGACCAATCAAGGTACATGGGTGAATATCCCAAGACTAACATTTTATCAATGCCTTGGTAGGTATCCATGAAAAATGTTTTTCTATGATTATGTGTATTGTAAAAATTCCATGTCGTATTCCATTGTTATACTCTCAGAGATCATGTTATTTTATTATCTTATGAATCTTGTCTTATGGACTACCAATATTTAATTCCATGATTCATGATTATGAACATTTGTATGCTGGGTATTCTTTTAAAATTATATTCTCATATTCTCATACTCGGACTGTAAGGTAATGCTTAATTATCTCCCATATTTACCCTTATTTAGTATCAAATCTCACCCCAATCTTATGTTTCTTTTACCAATGATATTATTACATGCTTTAAGTATGAAATAAAAAAAAATTATCTACTTATGTATAAAGAATCCTTGGATGATGTAGATGTTTTAGGAAAAATTTTCTTTTTCTTTATAAGTTTCCAATGACCCTAATACCGTGTGATTTTGGTATAGTTTTCAAGTTAAGTATTGAATATTCAATTATTTAGATGTAATATATATATATAGAGGGTCATTTTATTTGTAACAAATAAATGTTTATTAATGATTTAGAAATAGGGATAATACAACCTTTTTATGAACCCTATAGATAAGTCTAGGCTAGAATCCTAGATTTCTTGTAAGGATCATGAATAACCAATGTTAATCCTATAGTTTTATAGTTTTGAAATTTAATAAGTAATTCCCTTTTATTATGATGCTTTCTCACTATGATTAGTATTGATCAAACTATGCTTTTTGGGTTTTATAAAATGGATGAAACTAAGAGGATTCATGTTAATAGTGAATGTGAGGGACAATTGAATGATCTTCCTCCTGAGCAACAAAATGAAATAGGTTGTTAGAAGGTGAAAAATTGTTATTATTCCAAATAAAAAATATCATAATATGATCAACATTCTCTAATTCTAGGAGTTTTTGGGCCCATATAACCATAGAATGATGGAGTTTCAAGGATTCCACATATGAATGAAAGTTCAATTTTCCCCATGTAAGTCAAGTGAGAATAGGAATATATGTGTCTGTTTTAAGGGAACATAAATATGATTTTGGTGTTGGAAAGAAGGAAAAAATCAAATGATTGAAAATTAAAATTTAATGGTTCAGTAATGGATGAAGAAATGGTATTTCTAAGAAAACATTGGAAGTTAAATGTTCTAAATGTGGAGTGTATTTCAATTATGAAAATCGATTCCAGAAGGGGGCTTCTGTTGAAGAGAATTGGAAAGAATGAATGTGTAATGATTATATTGGGGATGTTGAAGATACTATAAATGAAATATGAGACAGAATAAATTTTATGGAGTAAAATGATGATTTATGTGTAATTATATAAGAAGGTAGTGGAATTATTGAGTGTATATGTGTTGGAATTTAAGAATTATATTGAATAGTTATTTTTATTGTATTATGGAATCATGAAATAACTAAGGATTGTTCCACTATAATATTTCTTTTAGTAATTGATATTATATGTTGTATGGTATCAGTAGCGATGAAATGTGATTGATGTGTTGGGTGATACTTTTGGAGAGGAAATGGTCAAGGGAATGATAAACCTTCATATGTTCATGATGATTAGATATTAAAGAGATAAATAGAAGTTAGTTTATGATAAACTAATTGGGACAATGTTGATAACCAATGAACTAAATAAGAATAGAATGAAAAGTTGGTTTATAGATTGAGTAAATAGATTTGTTTTGGATCATGGTATGAGTAAAGAGTTGAATATTTAAATATGTCTTGTTTTTACTAAAATTTTAAGGTAATTTAGGTTATTACCATGTCCCGAGAATACAATAATTATGATCTTCACATGTCTGGTGTGAGAAAATTAAGAGCTAGATCATATTTTTTATTAGATTAATGATAAATTGATATTGAAAATTTATTGACCATCAATCCAATGTTTTGGATTTTGATATTTATTGAGGGTTGATAAGGGTGTCCATTTATTTTTTACATTGGACATTAGGAAAGGATTTTTTGATTAATGTATTACATAACTATATGCATATTTATGCATATTATAACACTTATGATAACCATTTTTTTATCATAAAAAGAGATATAAGGAATGAAATTTCATCCCTTTATGGATATTATGGTCCAATAGTTCGACATATATTAAAAGTTCAACATAATTTCATGGAGTAAAAAAATAAAAGTATATTTGTTAAGGGATAACTGAAGAGTGATATTGTACTTATGAGATGATATAAAGTATGTATATCTTATCATATTATTTTGAAATCTATTTTTATCCAATTATTATCATTTATAAGGATATAAATAACCTCTTTTATAACTATTTGGTATATGTTTTTGTGGCAATCAACATTATAATTACCATATTCCCTATCATTTTCCATCAGAACGTGATAGTTATAATTTTTTCCTTGTCAATATTTTTACATTTAATTAATATTCTCCTCAGCAGAATCCCAGTTATGTGGTGATCATCTCATTTTACATTCACTAATTTTATGTTTAACTTTAATTGAACCCATTCTGGGATGTGGGTTTCCCAAAAATTAATTTTCTAATATATACCATTTATTTTTGATGTGAACTTTCGAATTGTGAAGATGCATTTTTTTAATTCTTAATCATATCGGTATAATATCTTATTAGTTGGTCTTACGCTGAATCTCTGTCAATTTCATAACATGTTCCATGTATCATACTTGAGTATGTAATTGCATGATGCATCATATCAAATATACCTAGTGGTCATACTACTAGAAGACGTTATTTCATATTATGAATAATCGGTAGAGATTCTGGAAAAATTCTGCAAAAGAAGATCACTAACAAGGTTAATGTTTTTTGGAAAACGCATCAATTTTAAGAATTCATATAGGAACATGATGATGATACTAGGAATTTGTTTCCTCATATTATTATATACAAGTAAAAAAATTCAATGGAAAAAATAATTTTAAGTGGTATAAGGTAGCAACCAATTATTTTATGCTATGTATATGTTTTTAACCTATATTAATCACTTCGATATCCTACTTTGAAAAAAAAGCCCAAAAAACACCAAAATATTATAATTTAATTGTGATAATAATGATTGATAAATTTTAATGGAAAGAATGAATTATATTAACAAAATAAAGAAAGTATATTTTACACATGATTATAAAATAATTTCACTGGTTAATAATTAAGTAGTAATGTATATAATATCTAATTGATCATAAATCAAGTGTTTTTATAAAAAATAAATATTTCTGTCTACAATGGTATTTAATGTAAATAAACATAATTAATATGTATTAGTGAATTATATTAAAAAACATTATATTTTATATGTTTAATAAAAAATTTTCCAATTTTTTTGATAGGCTTAAGATAAGAATAAATATAGTTTTAATCATAAAAAAGAATAGTTTTCTAAAAAAAAATCCAACATTTAATGGAATGATTGTTTTAAAAGTAAATTTTTTAAATTTTATAGATTTAATTTTTAAAAATAATTTCTATTGAATTATAAATTTAAAAATTATATTAGTTTAAATTTCAGTTATTATTCATAAGAGTCTCTTTTTGTAATTATGTGTTAAAAATAATGAATTTTAATTGAAAAATGATTTTTCATATAATTTATTTATATAGGTAAATTGTATATTAAATTGGTTTTAATTTATAATAATTTCAATTATAAGACAGTCAATCTAATTTATGTCATTGGAGTTATTTTCTCATTGAAATTCTATATAAAAATTTAAAACTTTTGATATTTTTCACTTAAAAAAATCCCTTTGTCGTTGCGTCTACATGATTAATATTAAATATAATTTCACCAATAATGTGAATTGAATTTGGTAAAATGGATTAAATATTTGGAATAATATTATTTAAAAAATTTATTATAGTAATTTTATTTTTTATAAACAAAAAAAGTTACTATAGTAAAAAAATCATTTACCATGTTATATGTAATATAGTGAAATAGGTTAATGTTTAAAGTTTAAGGATTAAAATAAATAGAAAATAAAACATTTAACTAGTGTTTGTAGAATTTATGGACCATAACCATAATTTTCAATATTAATTATCATCCAAATTTGTGGAAATTAATTCAACCTTAATGTGGTCAGTTTTATTTAGAAGTGAAAATACCTAATGGTATGATGGTCACACATGAAGACTATAATTCATCTCTAACTAATATTGGTTAAAATTTGATTCATAAAGACCTAGTTATAATCCCTATAGAATTATTTTATTTTATTTTCGGCATATATTGGTAGTTATTAAAGAAATACCACCTCAATTTATGAGGAAAAGAAGCCACATTAGATATTTTTAATGAACCTACGATTTTATATCCGTTTGCTGATAACTATGAACATCTAATTGAATCTAAATCCATTTTGAGGATCATGATTACAATTAAAAATGGTTTTTTTATGGTTTTGATTAAACTAAACAATGAATACATTACTATTATATGAGATTTTGTTGATGGTTTTTAAAAGAGTTTCGTAGTCTTCCATAAAATCATGGTGTGGAGTTTACAAATAGAACTCATACCTTGTGAAAATCCTATTTGAATGAATCCTTATAGATTTTAATAGATGATTTATATGAATTTAACAAATAAATCCATTAGAATATTGATAAGGAAATAATTCCCCAAGCATCCAAGATATGTTTCCCTTTGAATAATGCAATAGCTTTCATTGTACGCAACGTGGAGTTTTAACACCCCACGACCAATCAATCTAGTAGTTATGAATAGTAATACCAAATTTTTTAAATTTTTGAAATTTTATTTTTCAAAATGGAATTCATTTTTTAATTCAAAATGTTGAAATTAGCTTAGGGTGATTTTTTTTATTTTTCCAAAAACTTTCAATTATTTATTAATAGTGAAAAACACTATGTTATTGTTTGAAACAAACTTTTTATAGTTATTTATTCTATTTAAATTTATTTTTATGTCAAAATAGATACATAATACCAATATTAGTTCAATTTAAATCATTGGAGTCATTTTTATAATAAAATAAGATGTAAAAAATTTTATTGAACTTTTTACCATCTTTTACCCACCTCCTAAGAGCAATTGAAAATTCTCATAAAACATAATTTTACCACTTCAATGAATTTAATTTCAAAAATTTTAGAGACACAGTTGATATTAATAAGTAAAATATGGTTCAATAAGATGAAAATAGTTTTTGGTGAATAGTAACTGTTAGCTTTTATTTACCACGATTAAAAGTAAATAGGGTATTTAATGTAAAAATGATATTATTATCACCCTAAAACTTGTTCTAATCCTATTGGAATAAATTATTTAGGCCAAAAAGAACCTTACAAATAAAATATAATCCTTTAGTTCAACTTGTATTAGATTAGGACATTTATTAATATTTTATTTAAAGAAGAGTTAAAAGTGTTAAATTCAATGTTTAATAACAATAACATTTTTTATATAGGGTTATACATAAGATAAATTATACTATAAATATTCATTAGAAAGATAAATATATTTCCTACATAATGGAATATTATTTATAATTTTTAGACATTAAATAATTAAATTTAGTTATGACACAATGATGATGTAGTAATTACCTTATTAATGAATGATTAAAATTATTTATATTATAAATATCCAAATAAATCTAATTTGATAATTTTGATGAATTACATGAACTTTATAGGTTAATATTAGCTGTTACTATTGATTAAATTAATTTACTTTGGATTAGTAAAGTTTTTAGGACTTTAACAAAAATCAATAACTAAATAGTGTCAAAATTGTCATAAATATGTTTTTAAAACAAATACAATATTACTAGTTGATATTATATTTCTAAAAATATAAGGATCAGAAAAATGGTTTGGATAAGGTTATATATATTAATAATGAACCACTTTGGGTTCTCATTGAAGTTTATAGAATGATTATTGAACATATAATTTAAAAATTCAAAGAGACATGGTAAATGTAAAACTATTTAACTAAGATTCAAATCTAAATGATAAGGTTAATATAGTGACCTAAACCTATCTAAAACCTATATGTTGAGAGGTTTTCGACCCATACCCACCTTATCCTAGAAATAAATCATTTTATATCCATTAGAAATTGAAAATGATTTTATTATAAAATAATATTTCAATCCTTTCCTAAGGTGCCCCTCACCCCTCTTATAAAAGGGAACTTTCACTTCTCTAAAATTCACACCTTAAAATCCATTGGTATCGGCCAAAACCTGCCCAAATATCTTCTAAACTATCCTCCCTTCATCCTAGAGGCGTTACTTTGGTCATAAATCGAGCCTAAAGATCCCTTTTGATCAAATCAAAAGGAAGAACCAAAAGAAGAGATAAATATTTCATCACCTCTTTCAAGATCTTTTCTTCTACCACTTCCTCTTTCAATGTTGTTTCTATTATAAAATAATAACTCAAGTATATTCTATATACTGTGATGTTATTATAAAAATTACACAACCATATTCATTATTCTATCCACCATATGATGTCAAAGTCACCATACGTGCGTACGTACGGCTTACTGTCGCCACGTCGTGGTGTAGTTGTTATTCAATACATTGTTTTTGGATGGGTATAATAATGATGTATAATTGATGTAAATAATAAATATTACATGTTAATGATTATATATATATATATACACGATATACCATCTATTTTGATATTATTTTAATTTAAAAAGAATGATATTGTCTCTCATGCGTACGTACAGATTACCATCTCCATGAACAAGATTAGATTCATTTCCCCATCATTACCATTCAAGAATAATTTTCATTTTATGATTAAAAATAATATTTATGAACTTAATATCATTCTATATATAAATCAAATACATCTTATCCATAACAGACACAGATTATGTAATGAAACATGTAAAGGAAAATGAATCAGTTAACAACCAAAACGACAATAATACTAAAATATTATTAATAAAGTAATAGTAAAAGATCATATATGATAACATATTTATGTAGATGGTTCTTGTATAATTTAATAACAATGATTTAACTATTATACAGGAGGTTAACCTACCCTCGACGAAGGAAAAGTACAAGGTAAGTGTTAATTTCAAAATCTTTTTATAATCCGAGGTTGTTTTTACGTAAGTATCTATTGGGACCTCTTTATCATCAACATCTGTGTTTCTTAAAAATGTATTACAAAACATTTCTTCTATTTACTAGACTATGGGTTGAAGTCATTTATACCCCTTTTTGTCTTTTTATAAAATGGTTTTAAAAGAATATTTCTATCGTTTTCCAAACAATGTACTTTATGATCTTTTCGAAAAATTAAGGTAAGAAGAATTTTGTACTTTATACAATGGGTGTGGTTATTATTCACCGTAATAACACATTTGAATATTTCCATAAAAGATTATATGAATATGTTCAATATAAATGTCTCTTTTATAATTATGTGACTTTTATATGATTTAAAAAAAAGAATGAGATATTTCTCTCAAATGGTTTTGATTTCATCTATGTCAACATCCTTTGATGGAATTTACACTTGTTTCAAGTTGATTTATTATGATACAAATATTCCATATTTTATTGAAGGTTTTTTGATATGTTTCACTGTGGATGTGTTGTTTTTATACCATTCATTGTTTATAGTTAAAGTATTAACATTTCGTATGCTATTTTTAATTCGAATGTGTATGTTTTGTTTCAACCTTTTCATATGATGAATGCATTGGACTTAGTAAGAGAAAGGTGGAGCTCGCTACAGCCCTTTGATGTATCGTTAGGTCTCATGAGACAAACTAGTGTCTTGGAACAAGGTCTTGAAAAAATCCTATTTTTTGTCTTAGCACAAGGCCTTGACTATGTGGTTGTAAAGTCTGGCATTATGATTTCCATCATTAGGAATTGGGCTATTGATATTTCATGTCATTATTAGACTAGTAGAATATCCATGCGAACATGTAAAACGAAATTATTTGATCTATCATTGCCAAATTTTTCTGAAGTGTATGTTTAAAAGGCTTATGTTTTAGTCTTATACATTGTCTCAAAATGTTTATGCTTATTAATGAATGTTTATGCTATATTGTTATCCTTACTAAGCATCTGAGCTCACACCTTTCTATGTTTTCTTTTTCCTATGATGCGAAGAGGTGTATTATGACTGACCTATATGGATAGACTATGGGATATGACTGTGGTTAATGAAGACAATTTTGTTGTCGTTTTTCATTTTATAATGTAATGTAAAACTTATGAATGTTTCTAGTACTTCCAAAGCTACTAAACTGATCGGTCTTTTGGGATTTGGTTCATTGTGGTAATGCCAATTTTATGTAATAATGCACCTAATTTGGGTAACTGGGGTTTGGGAATTACAATTTTCGGCATATATTAGTAGTATTTACAGAAATACCACCTTAATTTATGAAGAATGGAAGTCACGTTTGATATTTTTAATGAACCTACAATTGTCTATTATTTTTAGGATAACTATGAACATCTACTAGAAATTAATTCTATTTAAGGATCATGATTACAATTAAAAAATGATTTTTATTTTAGATGGTTTTGATTAAACTAAACAATGAATATATTGATATTATATGGGATTTGTTGATGTTTTTTAGAAGAGTTTCCTAGACTTCCAAAAATTCATGGTGTTGAGTTTACAAATAGAACTCATACCTAGTGAAAAACCTATTTGAATGAATCCTTATGGATTTTAACTGATGATTTATATAAATGGAACAAATAAATCCATTAGAATATTGATAAGGTAATCATTCGGCCAAGTGAAACACCTATGAGTGAACCTATTATTTTTGTCAAAAATAACGATGCATCGATGAAACACTAAATTAATTATCAAGAACTGAACAAAATAAAAATAAAGAATAAGTATTCTATACTATTTATTGATTATTAATTTTACAAATTGTGAGGATCCCAATATTTTTAAATGATTGATCTTTGATCTGGATACTACCAGTTAACATTCAAAAGTGAATACATACATAATAAAACCATCTATATGAGGTTCAAACACTATGAATTTATTGTTATGAAATTTGGTATTAATAATTTTCCTGCAATTTTTTTGGATTTAAGGAATATATTATTTAGATATTTCCATTATTAGTTTTATGTTTCCTTTTTAGATGATATTTTTTTATATTCAAGTTGAAAAGAAGAAAATGAATATCTCATAAATGATTGTTCTAAGGAACATGATTAAGGATATGTTGAATGAAAAAATTTCCAACTCTAAATTTTTGATTCAAAAATATTAATATTGGGTCATATAACCTTAATAGAAAGTTTATTTATAGATCTATTAAAGATATAGGCTATTAGAAATTTCCCCAAACTAACCAATTTGATTTATATTAATAGTCATGTTGGTTTGAAAATATATTATCAGCCATTTGTAATGTTTTCACATGATTGTCTAATCCACTCACTATGTTAACTAAAAATGGAACCATGTTCTATTATATATAGGAATGTGATGAAAATTTCAAGAAAATTAATTGAAGATTTGTTAGCACAAGTGGTCTTACATTACACTATATTAGAGAAGGGTATATGATCTATGGTGATTCATCAATGATAGAACTGGAATATATTATCATGTAGAATAGTATTATTATATATAATGCCTCCTGAAAATTTAATGTTCATGATTAAAATTTCCCATCTATTTATTTGGAGTTATATGTTGTAATTTTTTAATTAATTATATGGGT
Organism: Viscum album; assembly: GCA_963277665.1. Classification (NCBI taxonomy): domain Eukaryota; kingdom Viridiplantae; phylum Streptophyta; class Magnoliopsida; order Santalales; family Viscaceae; genus Viscum; species Viscum album. The sequence goes on from OY728137.1 coordinate 768,688,415, forward strand.
AGATTACCTTTTATGGAAAAATTTGATATATATATATTTAATAAATGATTAAATTATATGTTTACCCAAAAAGTTTTTAATAAGTTATAGAGAGGATGGTTAGAGCTTATTAATGATTATGAATGCTCAATACATTAATACAATAAAAAATTTAATAAAGTGGATGATTCACTAATTCTAAAGTATCAGGCTATATTGTATATGATGAGGATAATATAAGATCCATTATTTATATAATTATAAAGAATAGATCTTGAAATCATGAAAGAAGGAGAGAAATATAATCTTTGTCAAATGTATTATCAACAATCTATCCATGTTAGGAATAAAGTGATAAATAAGGAATATATAGAACTCTTATGGAAGGTGAGATATTTTCTTAAGTTGATCCCTGCTTTTAATGGAATTATAATGTTCAAAAGCAAGTATGCGTTTTTTCTATACCATAATTATATAAGGATATATTGGATGACGATCATAGTTCATTATTATTTATTAATAATAGATGTAAATATCTGTATAGATATTAGAAAGAGTATTTCCTGATTAATATAATGAAGATAGATATTATAGAGTATTTATCTATGCTGTAGGTATATTAGTAAATGAATCCTAAGAGACAGATGTCAAAGAGGATGTTATAACCACGACCCATACCAGAATTAAAATTGAAAACTATCACTATGGATTTTTCATTCGACTCCCCAAAAAATCTAATGTCTGTAATTCTATTTAGGTTGTAGTTAAATACCATAAAAATTAATCACACTTCATTTCTATCAGATGATATTTATATCCTCATCATATTTACAAGAATAATCATTTTAAATGTGTTATGATTATATGGAATACCACATTTTATTGTATCTAATCAAGATATGAGGTTTACCATGAATTTATAGAAAACTCCTCAGTAGGATCTGGATATAGATTTGTGTTACAGTTCGTTTTATCATCCCCAAATAGATATTCATTCTGAGAGAAACATTCAAAAATAAGATGATATTCTAATATCTCGTTCTTATGGATTTTAAGGGTAGTTGGGATAAACACCTACATTGAATCAAGTTATCTTAGAACAATATCATTCACTATAGTATTCATATGAATCCTTATGAACCCACATATAGAAGGAAATGTAAAACTCAAATTTCAAGGGTTGATGTTAGAGAACCGAATCTATTGGGTCCTGAACTAGCTAAGAAAATGGAATATAAAGATAGTTCAATTCATCTTCATATAATGAAATATCAATTTCATTAAAAAATAATGATGAGAAATTTCTAGGAATAATGGAATTCATAGTGGGTGATAAGGTGTTAATGTGAACTTCTACATAGAAAAATTTTATGGGAATTATAAATAATGGTAAATGTAGCCCTATGTATGTTATCCCTTTTGAGATTCTTTATTAAGGTGGGACATTAGAAAATATATTTGTACTTCCACTGAACCTCTCACAAATTCAAGACGTGTTCCATGTATATCTCCCAAGTAATTACATACATGATCTATATCATGTACTAAATTTAGAGTTCATAAGACCAGATAATGGCTTTTCTTATGGAGAATAAGCAGTATAAATCTTTTATTATAGAGATATAGTTATACATAACAAATCTACACACCTGATTAATGATCTTTGGAGAAATAAAAAATTCAAAAAAAAACTACTTCTAATCCCAAAGATATAATGAAATAGGGATTTCATCATTTTTTTATTAGAGTGGTAGAATTTTGGGGATGAACTCATTTTATAGTGCATATAATGACACACCCAAATATTTTAGGATATATATATATATCTTCAAATAATTTAATTTCTTCAATATCTTAAGATACATGAAACAAAGAGTCTAAATGAAATATAATATATTAAACTATTATAACACATTTGTTAAAGTGGATGGTTTAAATAGGACTAAATAATTTAAGAAAATTATATGGTTTAAATATTCATAATATCAATTCATTAGTCTATAATTAATTTTAAATGAAATTTAAAATCATTTTAAAATAATGTGGTGTGTTTATGAAAAACAATTTTTGTACTCACAATGTGATGTGATTATAAAAAACTAAATTAATCACTACTTATTAATGATTTAAATTAAATATATATATTATATATTCAATAAAATATTTTAATAGTAATCCATGTTTTTTGTCAAGGGATATGAATAACTCTATTTTTATACTTAAAATGTATTTTTCTTAAAAATGGTATATGTTGCGTTCTACAAAGCAATTATAAAATAAATATCATCCACTTTTAAAAATTAATTTTTTAAAAATTTATAATAAAATTGGAATAAGGAGTTCCAAATTTGGTAAATTATATCCTTTTATTTTTTAGTATATAAATAGTAACGATAATAATTATTTGTCATCATGGTAAGGGTAAAATAGGAAAAATAGGGAAACAAATTTACAATAAGGCTTTAAAATTTATCTGATAATTTCCTTTATATTATTGGATGGGTGAAATTTGGTTATTTCTATAAATATCTTGAATATATTCTTACTTAGTGCCATATTTCTTTTAATATTCCAATTACTATAATTTAATAAAATAATAAATTAAAAATCTCACTATCTTGACATTAATATCTCTAAATTTTTTTATAATGATAAAAAGAAGATATGATTAGTTCAAATTTTTTATTTGAATGAAATTTTTTTATCATATTTATTTATTTCAAATTTATATTTATTTACAAATTATATTAAACAATTTTGAAACACCAACACAATATTTATTAACTTATTATAAAAATAAATTAAATTATTTTATGAATATTAAAAGTAATATATTTTGTGTAAATTATTTTGATAGATATATTTTTTGGTATAAATGACATATTTGGGATGTGAGAAAATATTATATTTAAAATTTATTTTTTTCTTTGTATCTTTAATGTAATATTAAGGGAATAATTCCAAAACTGACAAAAGTGATATTTTGTAATAAATTATATTTTATTAAATGATTTACAATTTGGAATAATATTTTCTCTATGAAGTGGAACAAAATATGGTTCAACATATCATCGATGACCCATTTTTAGTATTTTTTCATTTATTGTTACATTATTTACCCTTTACGAATGAAATTTTTTCTCATGCAATTTAGGTTATAAATGATTATAAATGGGTTATTCAAAGATATATGGTTTAAAATTAAACAAAAAATGTATAAATTTCATTACATGATGTAATTTTTACCCTGTAAACCTTTTATTATAATTCAAGTCCATTTGTATACATTTTTCGAGATAATTAAAATATTATATTTTATTCTTTTACGAAATATAAGTTATTCCATATACAAATTGTCAAAAAGTAAACCCCTAATTTATATTATTAACACCACAATAAGCCTTCTAAATGATTATGCCCTATAAATTTATTTTATAAAATTTACTTTCCATGTTAAATAGGTCCTGGTCTCCTCGAAAGATCAACCCTGCATTACTTTAGGGGAACTCCAAAGGATTTCTTTCAAAGAAGACGTACCCTCCTTCATTAATCACTTTCTCTTTTACTTATTGTTTTACCACCTATAAATTTCGGATGTATATCATGAAATAATAAATTCACTATACTAATTATACTAAAATATTATTATTCTCATAAAATAACCATTATTCACCATCATTCTCATATAATTGTAATGGAAATTATTGCTCATGTGTTTGTAAGATTTACCATCTCTATATAGTGATACGATTAATTTTGGATCACCATATATTACATATGGATATTATGATGGTTTTACTTTTTTTATATTATAATTATGACATAATTATTATTCTTTAGGGTTATTATCATATCTTTCTTCCTACATTCCAATAAGTTAGAAAACAATAATGTCGCTCAAGCATACATATGGACTACAGCCACCAAGAAGTTATGTGATTAATATTAAACTATTTACATTACATGGAAGGTAATAAAGAAATATATTTTGAATATTTTTGATTTATATGATATAATAATGTCTCATTTATGAATTAAAACTAATTATCTTTCTTTCGTACAATTCATCAAAATTTGAAGACAACAATCATTCACACAGACAACCAACCATTTCTATGAACATTGTAATTAATTTTCTTATATCTAACATCTATAGAAAACTATGACTATATATAATGAATTTATATTATATTTATTTATAGATTAAAATCTCATATATTATTAAAAATATTTAATTTTCAAGGAAAAAATCTACCGAATCAATATTATTTAGAACGAAGCGACACTATTAACACCCAGAAATGATAGTTTTAATATGAAATTATTTATAAATTATTTTTCAAATGGTATAAAACTATCATGTATGATATTATTTATACTATGGTATATAATTGTAATTTATTATAAATTATTATATATGAGGATAAATTACATTCACATAAAGTGGAACTCGTGGTATGGGATTTATGTTACATTATCTTTGTTTATCGGGACGGTTTATGATCACATTTCCAAAGATGAAATATTATGACTAATCTTTAAATAATTCCATGATGTTTTGTGAACACTAGTATTTTATAGATAATATATTTTTTATATAATTTTATTATCATTAGGAACTCAAGTGATCTGAAAAATTTTCATAGCGAACCAAGCATCTCACACATTGATATAACATATTTTTAGAGGAATATTCATTACATTAATTAGGCACACACATGCGGACTATAAAAATTAGATTAATTTGGAAAAATTGAACCCCATATTTTTAATTTATGAATGATCTTAAATGTCTCCCACAAATATTTTCCCATTTTATAATCTTAAGAGTCATACCCAATGAAAAAACTTAATTCACAACATGAGGAAAGAAAAAAGTAAGAAAATGTGAGATCAGATGTTCAGTATGGGTAAAAATGTGAAAATGTAATAATAACATGAAAATAAGGTATGTGAACCGAGTATAAAATATGAAAACCATAACCTACATATAAATAACCATAATCATGATTCTTGGAAAAAAGGATTTCATGTTTATATGATATGAAGCATGAGAAAATAAAGGGACAATATCCATGAGAGAATAAAATTAGAATAATACATGGAATTGTGGAAAACAGATAATCATAAAAAATCATATGTCAAGGATACCTACCAAAAAATTCATATTATTTTAGGATTGGGATAACCATCAATGTACATACTTTTGGCCTGGGCTTACCACTCATGTACCATATTTGTAATTCTTGGGATAACCACTCATTTACCCTCATTCTCTATCATCCAACAACCACAATTATACCCTTATATCTCATAGAACATTTAACATTATTGAATGTATCATATGGAGATATAGGTCCCACCCATCACCTATTGAAAATATTATATATACTTGTGCCACAAGATCATAAAAAATCCTCATATCATAATCAATTATATGAAATTGGATTCCCAAATAGCTCATCATATCATAACCTAAGGAAAATAAATAGGTTTCACAATCCTTTCATCATTTCGCCATTGCATGATCCATTGAGAAAGAAATTGGTTTCATAAGAATTTTATCCTTTTATAAACCATGGATGAGAGATAGGTTTTATAAACATATTTTCAATATAAAACATGGAAGAATGAATAAAATAGGTATCCATTGTTCATATCCCCAATAAACCATGAATTACATCAAGGTATATCATCTTATATAGAAAATGATATTGAATGATAAATCACTTAGACTGTTTGTTTAGGATGAAAAATATTATTTTAAAATTCCTTTTTAAGACATAAAATATATTTGAAATTATTTTCATTGAAAATAACGGTGAAAACATATAACTGAATATTAAAAGAAAATAATGGCCAAAGAAGATTGGATCATTCTTTCATTTCGTTCATGTTAAATTAACGATTCCTTTCACATTTTTTGTAAAAGAAAAATGGGAATTATTTATAAATACAAAATGAAGATTCATTTTAATTTCTTTTAAATGTAAAAAATGGATTAAAAAGTAACTAACAAATCATTGTAAGAATGTTAAAAACACTTTTGGAATGTTTTTTTTTGGAATTCCTGGTTTTGGAAGAAGAAGGTTTTTTTGACAAAAGGGCTTATTTTTATTAAAATCATTCTTCTGAAAACATGAGTAAGGAAATTCTGTAAGAAAATCCAAAAACATTACTCTAATGATATAACCATATGATTTGAAAATCTATGTTATTACTGAGAGATATATCTTAATATTTCATCATTGCATTAATATTTATAAAAAATACCAATAAAAGATGAGTTGAAACATAAACACTTACCGCATTGGAAACACTAAATCGAAAGTTCGATGAAAAAATAACCGTAAATGAAACATAAAAATTTATAAATAAAATTAGATTCATGATTTAACATGTTAATGGGTCTGTATATACACAAGTCAAATGAAATGGGTGACGAATATTCCTATGTCTCCCTGAAATAAAATAGAGGATATAAGTACCTTACAATATATCTTGACTTTGTCCATACATGTTCCAACCTTCTGTATAATAAATTTTAATAAATTATAAATTTATTATATAATATTACTTCTAACCATTTTAGCATATATTATTTTGAATGTGTTTTGTTTCTTATTTTTATTAATCTTACATTCATCATGGATCCATTATCTATATAATAATAATAATGATATAAATATGATATATATGTATCAATTATACTCTTAATACCAATAATTGCATATGGGTTTGAGAAATTAATTATGTTCATATCATATTTTGGTATGTCGTACATAAACATGAGTATTATTTCCCTTTTATCAATGATCATTATGGAAAGTAAGGTAAGTAATATATTATGTCTGAAGAATGATCACAATATCATGAATACAATATTACTCAATTAAATATAATTATATATATCATCTATATTGTGAGGTTATGAAATTAGGGTCAAATTTCTTCATTAAGGCAGTAGTCCACACCTATACGAACAATGTTATCATCTTTCTCTGATTAAAATGTAATAAATAAAATAATATTTTATCTTTTCATAGAGATAAATACTTCATCAATATAGTAAATATTTCTTGTATATAAAAATTTCTATCTGCATTATCTTTCACATAAATCGTTAGTGAAAAACTAATCATATCACATCATGAGGAGGTAATCCTCCGTACACATGAACGAAATTATCATTTATCCTATGGAATGAAATGTCAAAAGGTAAATATTGTATAATTATATCATAGATATTATTGTGTTATTAATATAATATAATAAATTTATATATATGGTCATACCAAACCAAATAATGTGGAAATCAAAGACATCGATGACATCAGTTCGTGAGGTAGTAGTCCACCATATGCACAAATGATGATTTCATAATAATTTTGATGGATAGAGAGATGGGTATCTGTAATTCCCATAACATAATCACATATTATTATATTGAATAGATTGAGGTTTTACAGCATAGTTATATAATAATAATTTAAGGAGGTGGAAGAATAAATTAAAAACACTTTATGATGAACATTGACTCTTCTTCTGGTATCTGTCTTATGTTTGAAACAAATGCCATACTATGTTGGATTATCTTCCATACTAAGGCTTCTAGGTTGAAATTTGTGAAGTTTGTATATTTTTTGTTTTGGTTTTTTTCAAACCACAGGATTTTTATGGTCGAAATAAGTGAATTGTGGTTGTGTCCATTTAAAATTGTTGGAAGGGAACCAACTTTTAAAACTCTTAGTGGTTTCCCAAAAGACTGAAAAATAATAATGTCATTACAAATATAAAACTGCTAAATTATCCTATATTCTAAATTTTGATGGATAATATGGAAATATAGATATACAGTAGTATTTATACATATTTTGAGACATTTTTAACTTTTATATTTTTATTCTAACCTCAGATAAATGCATTTTACCCTTACTATGGAAAATAAAATTTTTACTATTTTCTCTATTCATTTTTTTCAAATTTAATGATGAAATAATTTGATAATATTAAATATTCTAATTCAAAATATGGAATCCATTTTTTAAAATTCCAACCACATAAGTGGAAAATATTAATTTAGAATTTATCCCTCATATGAATTGAGAAAGAAGTGTTTTGAAGTGAAAATGTTGAAATGTCCAAAAAGTTTTTATATCCAATATTCGAATGAAATTGGTTCCAATGAACTAAATTAAATTAATAATATATATATATTTGAACTCATTTTTCTATAAAACCAATTAATAAAATAATTTATATTTATAAATAATTTTATCAAAATGGAAGTTTCAAATAAAATTCAGTGTTTTTAAATATTCATAAAAACATTGCCATTTTAAAAAAATATTAACATTAAATCTAAGATAAATTTTATATTATGAGGTAAAAATTTATGTTTATTTTAAAAAACTTATTTTATCAATGTTTCAAAAAAATGAACAAATAGTTTTCAAAAAAGGAGAGAGAACAACTTTATTAAAAAATTAAGGTTTTATTTATAAAAATAAATTTATTTTTGTCCCTTTAAATAAATAAATTAATATGAATTTTAATCCTTTTATTGACATTAAAATATATACCATTAATTAAAATCATTAAAAAAAACTTTTTTATTTTATTTATTGAGGTAAAACGTGTTTGTATTCATAAAGAATGTGTTTGAGATTTTTTTTAATTAGTCTCAAATATTTTTAATTTTAATTTTAATTAATTGGTCACAAATTTATTAGTTCTATATACATATGAAAACCATTTATTTTCATTAATTATCTAATACTATTCACACCTTTCATTCTGTCTCTAAGGATTTAACTATCATATCATGTAATAATAATTTAATTCTATGATATGTTTCATTTAAACTCAAACTATTATGTATAACATGTTACACTCAGTGCTTCTTTTAGTGTAATATAAACTCAATGTTCTGTGTAATGTAATCTATACACAATGGTTTATGTAACCCAACAAAACTAGGGGAAGTGTGTAATAAAAAATATCAAAAATGATAAATTCATTTGAAAAAATATTTAACAACTTCTCGGGGTGTTATTAAAATGAATTTATCCCTAAACATCCATTGTGGTCAAAAATGATTGATATTTTGAAATTCAATAATAGAAACCCACATTATAAAAGAGGTCAATAAAACAACAAATTTATGAAATGACAGGATATGTGAAATTCAAATGGAAGAAAACATTCTAGGATTCCAAAAAAGAGAACGTAGGTGGGATGTGAAAATTTGGTCATAGAAGAGAATGATAACACAAAAATACTAATAAATAGTGAAATAGAATATGGTTTGGATAAAGTCGACTACCAAAATTCCATAAAAAGTATGCATGAAAAGGGGAATTGATATCTTCAAAATGTACGATTATTATATGAATTTTTTTCCAAGTTCCTTTTTTGAATTTTTGGGAGTTTATTTTCTTTCTATATTGAGAACATATGAAAATGTACTTACTTAATATCTATTTATTTCATAGGCATAATTTCTTCCATTTATTATGTGTCAACCTATTTCAAAAGTATATCTAAATCTAAGAGATTATTTTTTATTGTTTGAAGAACTAAATAAGATCCATTATATATTGATAAGTTATTTTTTCAATATCCATTTAAAAAAGGTTAACAATGGTAACCTAATATGGATATAACTTCATATGAAGATGTATTATGTTAATCTATAAAACCCCATCCAATGATCTAATTTTACCATTATATAAATGTTTAGATGTATAAAACATAAAAAATTAAAAAATTATAATGAAGTTCATGAAATTCATCAAAATAAATATCACATTAATCCCCCATATACCATCATGTAGCTATTGATTTTCACATACCAAAATCTTGACCACCTTTATCATGTATTATCCTAAAACTTGGTTATATCCAGAATTAATGTGTAACCTTTTTATAAAAAAAATTCTCCCTTATTTCAAGAATGAAATGAATGTTATTGGACATATTTCTTAAATAGATCAATTCTAAAAACTCATTAAATAGTAGAATAAACCACTTTTTCAAAAAATAGTAAATTAGTTCCAATGTAATAAGTACTATCCAATTTAATATATCCCTATATGTAATATTTTTATCAAAAAATTATTATCTCAACATAAAGAACCTATTAAGGGTTATCTATCCATTATTCATGTCCTTTACATGTATAAATCCTATTAAATAAATCATTTATCGAGGACATCAACATCATTTAAATTATTTTTCAAAATAGGAAACATAAAACATACACTAAACAATCATTATACATATCTTAATTCATGAATTCCAATAAAAACACAACAATAAATATACTTTATTCCTAAACCATTAACTTCCTTTCATCATCTTATTCCTTAATAAATCATTCATTTCATTTTTCATTTTTTACTCTCTTTATCATCTACAGAAAAACCATTACTCATATAACATTGTGGATTATCATGAGGAGCTTTCTCCTTAAGACATTTTTTTTCATAAGTCCAATAATTTCTTTATATAAAACATTAAACAATGTATAATTCATTTGGGAGATCATTATTCTCATCCATTAGGTTAACCAAACATTTCATTTTTCCCTTTTTGTTGCTTTTTTATGGGCTTATTTTCAACACAAAAACAAACTCAAATCCCTTTAAGACATTCCCTTGTGTGTTTCTTACCACATTCTCTCAATATTGGAAACTGAATCTTCATTCCATAATTGTCTCCACTACCCAAACTCTTAGAAAACTCTATACATATATTCCATGGTTTGTACGTGTAAGAACATGGATCTTCGTTTCCGGTATGCCTTTATTTTTCTAGAGTTTTTAAGAAAAATGGAGTTTCTGGAAAATTTCGATGTACACGCCATGTACTTTTTGAGTACACACCGTGTACTCTTCTCTGGCTTGAGGCCATGTGATGGTCGTGCCCGACCCATACACATGATGTGTAGGGGTGACGTGGAGGCTGATTTTGGCGGAGTACGGAAAAAAACCTAGTACATGTCATGTACACAAAAAGTACACGCCGTGTACTTTTATTTTTTTCACTAAACGCACTGGGGTCGCTCCGGATGGATAGAACACACTCCTTCTCCATGTTCTTCATCTGAGAGTGACCTATACGGCGGGATCTTTCCTGATCCCCCGCCTCTTCGTCCATTCTCCAATTCGATATCGGTCGATTGCGTTGGAAGCACAGTGGCGAGTTCTCCCTTCTGCTTGAGCCTTGTCTTCCAATTGATCCTCCTTCTCATGTTATCTAAGGTTGAACGTTTTTTGGGTTTTCATAGATCTACGACGTTCTAGGGAGAATTAGCCATCGTGGTTCAAGTATATCGATCTCTTAGGATCAAGGTAGGTGGGTTGTGCCTTACCGTTCAATGTCTCTGAGTTTTATGTGCGGATTTCCACAGATACCCATGAACGGGGTATTGTGTGTTTACCTTTTTTTCCCTTGTTGTTTTCCTGCCTTGCTTGTATGCTTGTGTAGAGATAAGTTGACCATGTTAGAGGATAATGTATTGTTCTTGGATGAATTTTCCCTTGCTTTGTTCTGTTCGAGACCTTTGGGTCTCGTTTGCCTCTGGCTGCTACACATGTTTCATGCCTTGTGGTTATAGGTTGATGTGAAACTCATGACATGCTTGTTTCCTTGTATACTGTTCAGCTAAGTATCTCTATAAGTGTACTTTGGATAACCAAGTGGCCCTATAGGTTTACTTTGGCCTTATAGCATTAATATACACTGAATGGCATGGGTTTGAGAGAACCTGGTGCTATAGACGATAAGGGATAGACCGAGTGAGCTTCATAGAGAGTCTTAGATATTATAGACTACAGAGGGGATGGACCGAGTGAGCACCTAGATATTCTTAGATTTTATAGAATAAAGGAGGGTAGACTGAGTGTGCTTCCTCAGAGATTATTGCCCTGTTTTAATCTCTTTAAGAACCTTCCCAGGCTAGAGGATGAATTGACCGAGTGAGCTTCCTCAGAGAGTCTGTGGTATACCTGAGGCTATAGGAGGGATTGACTGTGATAGCGTCCTCAAAGAGTCTATGGACCTTGGGAATAAGAGGGTTAGACCTCGTGATATTCCTCAAGGGAGTCCCTGACTACCCTATACTATAAGGGGAATTGACCGAGTGATCTTACCCAGAGAGTCTCATAAATTCATATGACCAACCAGAGGGGTTAGGGTGAGTGCACTGGCTAGAGGGTTGTGGTACTTCTTAGATTAGACCAGAGGGGATGGTTGCGAGTGCATACCAGAGGGTTTCCGGCTTCTTAGCTATTTGTTTCACTACTGTTGATTGGTTGTGGATTGTTTTCTGCTATGTATCATCCTGTTTTACTGCTTACTATTACGGCTTATTGCTTGTTGTTGTTGTTTACTACATATTGTACTTTTACCTGCCATATACTCACTGACTGTTAGGCCCTAATCTTCGGGTGAATGCCTACTAGGATTTTATCTCACACCCTGTTTGGGCCATGCTTTTGAGCCCAAGCAGACTATGTTGTTGCAGGTATAGACAAGGGAAAGTTCCCTTCGACTTCTGGAACGTGATTGTTTGGAGCAGGGGAGCATGGGACCAAGCTTTAGCCTACGATGCTGAGGAGATATTTACTTTTTCTTTTTGTTATTGTTTTTTTATTTTAGTGTTTCCAGCATTGTGACTTTTTTGGATTCTTTCCTAGTTATGTATCATGCATCATTTCACATATATACATTTGTGCTCCATTTTTTTTATTTAGTCTTCTGCTATTTGTATTGTCGGTTATTACTGCTTCCTCTATTGCATGTTTATTTTTCATCCACTGTGTACTCTTCCAATGAGAGAATAGTTTCCCCACTATCATACCTAAGGGCCTCACTGCTAGTCAGTAGCCTCTGGCATTTGGGGAAATGCGCTTGAGGCCATGTGACCACCTGGATACGGGGTGCCTCTGGGTGGCTTTAGGAACCAGGACATTACAAAGTGGTATCAGAGGAGGTTTTCTTTTCACTTGATTTACTATTTGGAAACATTATCCAGGGATAGGAAGGATTCCGTATTTGGTAATAAGATGTGCCAGGGAGTAGCTAACCCATGTACAGGGAAAATACATACTACCTTGTTTATTGCAGTTTTCTGGTCTTGAGATTTTACGGTTGATACGATTTCACCTAGAGTGATTCACATGCTTTGTACTGTTATTGTTTTGATATTACTGTTCTATTTCTGTCGTATCCCGATGAGATGAGGACATACCATTTCATGCATCATATAGGAAATTATAGAAGTCACATGCCATGCATTCTTTCCATTACATTTAGGGTGCATTAGCGAATTCATGCTGTTATGATGGACGTTGTGTAGATTATGAATGCTGTTGTGATAGATGCTTGATAGAATCTCTGCTGCTTGTTAGAGAATTGTTTGTATTGTACTTTAATTAAATGGATGCCAAATTTTTATTCTTGAGGTGTTATGGGCCTTCTTGAATCGGAAATTGGTGGACCATGATCCTGTTTTCTTTTCTACATGACTGTAGGGGATTCCATGCTTTGATTCGTGGGGAGTATGAGCCCACACGGATCGAAATTTGGCACCTCTTTACCTTATTTTCCATGTTTTTGGGCTTCTGTGCAGTTTCTGATCAAATGACTAGAAAAACCCAGAATACACGACATTTTCTTTCTAGTTACACGCCGTGTAGTTTTTAGGCCATGTTACTGACTGTGTGTGCAAGAACACAGTGTTGTGAAAATAATGTCAGGAGCACGCCATGTACGGTATGTACACTCCATGTAGTGTAGAGCCTTGTACCCAACCGTGTCACAAACAAAACAGGCCGAGGAAGCTCAAGTAGAACATGCTATGTTGTAAAGGAACACACCGTGTAGTTCTGTCCAGGTACCCGGTCGTGTAACAAACAACACGGGTCGACATGACCTTCTTTAAGACATGACGTGTTGCTTTTAGAACACGTCGTGAAGTGTTGCTCAGGTACCCAGCCATGTCACGAAAAACACAGGACGATGTCACCTTCTCCGATACACGTCATGTTTGTTCGGAACATGCCGTGGAAGGGCTAGCCATGTAGAAATCCTTGTAACTAACAACACGGGCCATCGAGTCAGTGTCTAGTACACACCGTGTCCCTAGGGAACACGCCGTGTAGTCTGAGGTTAGTTTAAACCGTGTGAGTTAGCCATGTAAAGAGACTTGGGCAAGAGAATATTCTTCAAGTACATGTTGTGTGTTGGGTTAACACGCCGTGTAGTTTGAGGTGTCACACGACCTGTAGGGAAGGGGTACAAGCCCATGTTAGTGGCATAACAAGACACTCTGTGTTGTTTTTATACACGTTGTGTAATCGTGTTTTGTAAACTTGTGTGTTTTTCTTCCCCTGTTACTATTTTTTACTCTTGTGTTCTCTGTCCTTATTTTTTTGATCTTAGGTGTACTTTTGATCTTTCAAAGATATGCCTCCGAGACGTCCTCCGGTTGTCCGTCTGTCGTCAGGCAGTGATCAGATGCCAGATATGGCTGATCAGGGACTTCCTGCCAATCCTCTAGTTGAGCCAGCCTTGGCACCAGCTATCATACCCGTTGCAGGTGACGAGGAGCAGTTCAGAGAGGACTTATTGGGGATGATGCAGACATTCTAGGGAGCACCGCCTCCAGCCCCGTCGATGGTTGAGTTGACGCGGGTTTTACAACAGCAGCATCCTCCTACTTTTTCAGGGGACGGAGGACCTTAGGCTGCAGAGTCATGGATAGAGGCCACACTGACCATCTTTGAGCACCTAGAGATCCCTCCAGAGAAAAGGGTAAATCTGGCTACTTATATGCTCCAGCACACCACCAAGAGGTGGTGGGAGGTGATCTCACGGTCAGGGCGTCAGCAGTAAATGTCTTGGGGTGAGTTTCGATGCACCTTCTATGACTACTTCTATCCGGAGACCATGAGGGCCGATCGAGCCCGGGAGTTTATGAGTCTGCAGTAGGCTACTCTCTCTGTTATGGAGTACTCATCTCATTTCACTAAGCTGCATCATTTCACACCGATCCCAGCAGGTGATGAGTTGTTCCTTACTAGGAAGATTAAGGACGGTCATAGGCAGGAGATCCGTTCCTAGGTGAATATCTTCCAGTTGACTTTGATATCCCCCATCATCGACCAGATGATGATCACTGAGTGCAATATGAGGGATTCTGGAGTAGTGAGCCAGTGCGGTTCGTCATACAGGGTTGGTGTTCCTCCTACGGATAGTAGGAAGTGTCGTAAAGAGTCTTCTTGAGGAGATCGAGGTTCATGGGATGCGTCTTCTAGCAGCCATGTTGTATGCTACCAGTGTGGTAGGAGTGGGCATACTAGGCCTCAGTGCTAGAGAGATCCGATGGAGTGTCGGTCTTGTAGCAAGATGGGCCATCTTCAGTGTTTCTGTCACATCTTCTCTTATTCAGCTGGTGGTAGGGGTTCCTATATGACCCCGCGTTCTGGAGATGCTTCACTAGTTTCCCACCAGTCAGGGAACTGGAGTTATTCTGGCCATTCAGGTCGAGGTGGAGGTTGCGGCCGTGGTGGTCAGTCATCAGGTCATCAGCGACATCAGAGTGGATCAGCTCAGAGCGGTCAGCCATGGGCACAGGGTGGCGGTGCAGGCCAGTCTTTCACCGTGGAGCAGACCTACCAGGAGTAGGATCCCGACCCTTCTACAGTTCGAGGTACGATCTTAGTAGCCTCAGTCTTATCTTCATCCCTTTTTGATACTGGTTCTTCCCATTGATTTATCTCTGTTGAGGTTTTGGAGAGCCTTGGGCTCTGTATCTTTTCATATGCTGACTTGTTGACCCTTGACACGCCATTGGGAACGAGGACATATAGCGTACGACAGTGTAGAAAGTGCCCTATTGGGGTTGCGTGGTGTCATTTCTTATGGGACCTCTATGTCCTAGAGATAACGGGCTATGACATCATTCTCGGTATAGACTGGTTGGTTCCCATCTAGGTAGTCATTGATTGCTATCGCCATAGGGTGAGTTTCATATCACCATAGGGTGGATCATTCCTTCACAGAGGCGAGTGGGATGTCCAGGTGGGTAGAGCTGGACCAGAGCATCATGGGCTAGGGAAGTTACAGCGAAGATTTCCAGTCTTTATCTGGATGACCAGGGGACTTTACAGTTAGAAATTCCTACAGTGGTGGATCATTTCAGGGATGTCTTTCAGAAGAATTTTCATGTTTACCTCTAGAGCGTGAGGTAGACTTCTTGATTGATATCATGCCAGGAGCGGCACCAGTGTCCATTCATCCATATAGGATGGCTACAACTGAGTTTTAGGAGCTCAAAACATAGTTGGAGTAGTTGCGGGAAAAGGGTTTCATCTGACCCAGTACTTCTCTTTGGGGTTCGCCTATCCTGTTTGCAATGAAGGAAGAAAGTACCCTTCGGCTTTTTGTGGATTATCGGAAGCTGAACCAGTTTACGGTCAAGAACTGATATCCCTTGTCGAGGATCGATGACCACTTTGATCAGCTTCGAAGAGCCTGGGTGTTCTCGAAGATCGACTTGAGGTCCGGTTATCATCAGTTGCATGTTAGACCATCAGATATACCTCTGACAACTTTCAGAAGCATCAATGGTCTTTACTAATATACAGTCATGCCATTCGGTCTCACGAATGTACCTTCAGTTTTCATGGCACTGATGAACCGGGTGTTCCATCTGTACTTGGACTCTTTTGTCGTGGTCTTCGTGGATGATATCTTGGTGTACTCTCACACTCGACACGACCATGCCACACATCTTGAAATCATTTTGAGTACACTGAGAGAGTGTCGGCTGTCTCCTAAACTCTCGAAATGCCACTTTTGGATGGATCTGATTCACTTCCTGGGTCATGTTATCTCAGAGACTAGAGTATCTGTGGACCTAGAGAAATTGAGAGCTGTGGTTTACTGGGGGCATCCGAAGAAAGTTTTTGAGGTATGAAGTTTCCTAGGGCTGGCTGGATACTATAGACACTTCATCCAGGACTTCTCAAGACTAGCATCACCATTGATAGGGATGACCAAAAAAGGGGCGACGTTTTTATGGTTAGATTCTTGTGAGTAAGCCTTTCAAGAGATGAAGGGGAGGTTGACATTAGCACTGATACTAGTCTTTCCAGATCCGGGAAGGGGATACATTGTTTACTGTGATGCTTTGGGTATCAGTCTAGGAGTCGTGCTTATGCAGGGATATGGGGTCATTGCTTATGGGACTTGGTAGTTGATGCCACACTAGAGGAACTACCTAACACATGATCTGAAGTTGGCAGTAGTTGCTCTTGCCTTACGCAGTTGGAGACACTATCTTCTGGGAGAGCACTTTGTGGTTTTCACCAACCACAAGATCCTCAAGTACATCATCACTCAACGTGACCTGAATCTAAGACATCACAAGTGGGTCCAGTATCTTCAGTCTTTTGATTTAGAGCATGCCTATATGCCGGGAAAGGTCAATGCAGTGGCAGATGCGTTGAGCGGATGAACTCATATTCAGGCAGTTCAGGAGGCCAGCAGTGAGTGGCAGTTTATGGCTCTGTTCTTTGAGATTCACTTGGAAGTGCACGACAGGCAGGGACAGATTGTCCTATCTTATGTGGTTGTTACCTCTACTCTTCTTGATCGGGTACAAATGAGGCAGCAATCAGACTCCGAGGCCTTGGTCCTGCGGGAGAGTGTGTCAAGAGGGGACCCTCTTCCTGGATGGACAGTGGGAGAGGATGAGATCTTGCGTTTCTAGGGATGCGTATGGGTGCTAGCAGACATACGTGAGGATCTGATATGGGATTTTCATTCCCTAGTTTGGGAAGTTCATCATGGCATCACCAAAATGTATGGGGATCTTCATCGCTAGTACTGGTGGCCAGGTATGAAGAGGGATGTTGCCGGTTTTTTCATGAGATGTTCTACTTGTCAGCTGGTGAAAGCAGAGCATCAGTGACCAGCATGGCTTTTACAGCAGTTACCCATTCCGGAGTGGAAGTGGAGTGATGTTGCGATGGACTTTGTGATCGGGTTACCGAGGTCACCTTGGGGAACTGATGTTGTTTGGGTCATTGTTGATAGGCTTATGAAGGTAGCACCCTTCTTGCTGATCAAGGAAACCTTCAGTGTTGGTGATCTGGGACGACTGTACATCCGAGAGATTGTACGTTTATATGGAGTTCCACACTCTATTGTTTCAGACAGGGATGCGTGATTTACCTCTTGGTTCTGGCAGGGACTTCAGAAGGATTTGGGTTCACAGGTACTCTTGAGTACAACATACCATCCCCAGACTGATGGCCAGTCCGAGAGCACGATCCAGGTGCTTGAGGATATGCTCCGAGCTTGCATTCTAGACTTCGACGGTTCCTGGGAGAAGCATATAACTCTTGTGGGTTTCACCTACAACAACAGTTTTCATGCGACCATTCAAATGGAACCATACGAGGACTTGTATGGTATGCCATGCCGATCACCCTTATGCTGGTTGGAGGCAGGAGAGGTAGGTTTTCTAGGACCTCGTCTTGTTTAGGAGACCTCATAGCAGATAGAGTTGATTCGGAAGAGGATGGATACAAAACAGTCTCGACAGAAGTCTTATGCTGATCAGTGGAGATGACCTTTGGAGTTCGAGGACAGGGATCAGGTTTTCGTGCATGTCGCACCGAGGTTGGGACACAAGAGGATTCGGAGACAGGGTAAGCTTTTACCGTGGTACGTCGGGCCGTTTGAGGTTTTGGAGAGAGTTGGGCCAGTTGCCTATCGGTTGCAGCTACCTCAGATATACCAGGCCATGCATGGCGTCTTCAATGTATCTCATCTCCGACGTTATTTTTCAGACCTGTCTCATATATTTCAGCCTGAGGAGGTTGAACTCGAAGCGAATGCATCGTTTGAAGAGAATCCTATCCAGATTTTCGATCGCAGTACAAAGGTTCTCTAATGCCAGTCTATTCCTCTAGTACGAGTGCTATGGTAGCATGGGCGAGTACAGGACGAGACTTGGGAGAGGGAGGTCGATTTTCGATCACAGTAGCTAGATATATTCTAGGATTCTTCTTCTATGCCCATCTAGGAAAATTCAGGGACGAATTTCTTTAAGTGGGGATGTTTGTAAGAACCCAGATCTTTGTTTCCGGTACGCCCTTCTTTTTCTGGATTTTTTAAGAAAAATGGAGTTTCTAGAAAATTTCGAAGTACACACTGTGTACTTTCTGAGTACACTCCGTGTACTCTTCTCTGGCTCAAAGCCATGTGATGGGCATTCCCGGGCCACAAACATGGTGTGTAGGAGTGACGTGGAGGCCGATTTTGGTGGAGTACGGAAAAAACATAGTACACGTCGTGTGCTCTAAAAGTACAGGCTGTGTAATTTTTTTTCACTAAACGCACAGGGGTCGCGCCTGATGGAAAAAACACACCCCTTCTCCAGGATCTTCATCCGAGAGTGACCCGTATGACCAGATATTCCTCGATCCCCCGCCTCTCCGTCAGTTTTTTTATTCGAGCTCGGTTGATTGCGTTGGATGTGCATCGGTGAGTTCTCCCTTCTGCTTGAGCCTTGTTTTCCAATTCTTCCTCCTCCCCAAGTTATCTATGGTTGAAGGTTTTTTTCTTTTTCTTATATCTACGATGTTCTAGGGAGAATTATCCTTCATGGTTCAAGTATATCGATCTCCTAAGATCTAGGTAGGTGGTTTGTGCCTTACCGTTCAAAGTACTTGAGTTTTATGTGTGAATTTCCACTGATACCCGTGAATGGGGTATTGCGTGTTTACCTTTTTGACCTTATTGTTTTTATGCCTTTCTTGTATGCTTATGTAGAGATAATTTGACCATGTTAGAGGATAATGTATTGTTCTTGGATTTATTTTCCCTTTCATTGTTCTGTTCACAACCTTTGGGTCTCATTTGCCTTTGGCTGCCACACCTGTTTCATGCCTTGTGGTTATTGGTTGAATTGAAACTCATGACATGCATGTTGCCTTGTAGACTATTTAGCTAAGTAGCTCTATACGTGTACTTTGGTTATCCAAGTAGATCTATAGGTGGACTTTGTCCTTATATAATTATTATGCACTGACTGGTACGGAGCTGAGAGAACCTGGTGCTATAGATGATAACGGATAGACCGAGTGAGCTTCCTAGAGAGTCTTAGATATTATAGACTATAGAGGGGATGGACTGAGTGAGCTCCCAGAGAGTCTTGGATTTTATAGACTACATGAGGGTAGACCAAGTGCACTTCCTCAAAGAGTCTTTCCTTGTTTGAATCTCTTTATGAACCTTCCCAGGATAGAGGAGGAATTGACCGAGTGAGCTTCCTTAGAGAGTCTATAGTATACCTGAGGCTATAGGAGGAATTGACCATGATAACTTCCTCAGAGAGTCTCCAGACCTTGGGGATAATAGGGTTAGACCGCATGATCTTCCTCAAGAGAGTACTTGACTACCCTATAATATAAGTGGAATTGACCGAGTTATCTTCTCCAGAGAGTCTCATAAATTCGTATGACCAACCAGATGGGTTAGGCTGAGTGCACTTCCCAGAGGGTTTTGGTACATCTTGGATAGGACCAGAGGGGATGGAAGTGAGTACTTCCCAGAGGCTTTCCAGCTTATTATCTCTTTGTTTCACTACTCTTCATTGGTTTTGGATTTTTTTTTGCTATGTATCATCCTTTTTTACTGCTAACGGTTACTGCCTGTTGCTTGCTGTTGCTGTTTACTGCTTATTGTATTTTTACCTGCCATATACTCACTGACTGTTACGCACAGATCTTCAGAGGAATGCCTACTGTGATTTTATCCCACACCCTATTTGGGACATGATTTTGGGCCCAAGAAGACTATTTTGTTGTGGGTATAGACAAGGGAAAGCACCATTCAACTTCTGGAACATTATTGATTAGAGCAGGGGAGCATGGGATCAAGCTTTGGCTTGCGATGCTGAGGAGCTATTTACTTTTTCGTTTTGTTATTGTTTTGGTACTGTAGTGTTTCCAGCATTTTGACTTGTTTGGATGCTTTTCTAGTTATGTATCATGCATCATTTCATATATATACATATATGCTCCAGTATTTTGATTTAGTCTTCCGCTGTTTATATTGTTGGTTATTACTTCTTCCGCTATTGCATGTTTATTTTTATTCTTCTGTTTAATTTTCCAATGAGGGCATAGATTCCCCACTATCACACCCAATTCCCTCACTACTAGTTGGAATCCTCTGGCGTGTGGGGAAATGCACTTGAGGCAATGTGTCCAACCAGTTATGGGGAGCCTCTAGGTGGCTTCTAGAACCGGGACGTTACAGTACGATAGTAGGTTGAGGTGTATGTAGTTAATCATATTTCATTATAAATGATTAAGAATAATCACAATACCCTTTTCTCCATTAATCATCCCATTTAGCTACTCATCAGTAATTTATCCGTCAAATTCAATGTTGAAATATTTTATTTTTCCTCCATCCATTTACTAAACCAAAAAATATTTTTTGAGAATCTCCAATCAAAATGTCAAACCAAATAATAATGGAAATTTCTAACAGGATTTAAGAATAATGACATCATATTTTCATTCCTCGACACCGTAGGATTATCCTAGGCCATTAATGGTCTTTATATGTGTAAATATGTCATGGTGGTTCATAAGGAGTTTTGGAATTTCCAAAGAAAATCAACGGGGATCACAAAAACAATTATGCAGTAAGAATCATTTTCATATACTAGTTGATGATTGAGTCCATCTCAATGCACCCTTTTTGTGTAATTACTCCAATATGGCTATGTGAATGATAAAAAAACACTTATAGAATCCATATATGAATTTAATTTCATAGATAACACTTTCTATTTCATTTAAAAAAATTCAAATATATTTTCCCATAATTGTCCCATCCTTAGACTTATACATACATAGGATTTTAGAGATATTCATAGAAATATTATTAGGGTTCTCTATACTATTTTTTCATCCAAGATTCCTATGGTTAACAAATAAATTACTCTGATGGAAACTATAGAGATCAAGGATTCTCATACATGGATATTACATCTTTTTAGATTAATATTCAATTCATTACACAAACACATGCCTAATGAGAATAACAGTTGGTTCCATTGGAAGCATGTAACATCATATTATTATGTCCCAAAATATATTAAATGTATCTTAAAATGATCTTTATATTTATTAATCATTGCTATCATACCCTACTTATAACATTTATTTATAACCTTCGGAATAGAAGCAATAGAAAGTGAGAGGTCAAATTCTCATTAATGGTAAATAGAGGCAATATGATAAATAATAGTATTTGACAATAGTTTTATCATGGTATATCTCGAGGAAGAGAAATGGGATTCATAAAAATATTTTCAATATAAACCATTCATGGAAGAATTATAATTGTATCCATGGTTCGTTTTCCCCAAAAATAATAAATCACATCATGGGATGTAATCTTATATAGAAAAGGATTTTGAATGATAAATCACATTGAGTATTCCCTGAAGAAGATAAATTTTATTTAAAAATAACCATTTTAATAATAAAATATTTCATAAATACTTTTCCTTGAAAATAATCATTAAATAATATAATAGATTCTTCAAATAAAATAACGTTTAAGATAATGAGATGTCACATTCATGTCGTTCATAATAATAGAAGATTCCATTCAAATTATTGGTAAAATAAAAACATCATTTGTTTTGGAAATGATATAAAAATTCCTCAGAAAATTTTTAATAAAAAATTGAAAACTTTTGTTAATAAATAATTTTAATAATGGAAGAATCAATTTTTTAAAAACAATAGAAAACATGTTTTTGGTTGAAAATGGTGTTTCAATCTAAAAGTTTATTGTTCATAAAAGATTTATTCTAAATATTATATAAAGAGAGGAAAATGAGAAGAAATGATATATTATCATAACATAAAAATTTTAGAGGAAGATTCATGAGATTACTGAGTGATAGATCATAAAATTTCATCATTGGAAATATATTCATAAAAGCCCCGATGTATGGTATGATTGTAAAAAAACTATTCCAAGTATGGAAACATTGAATTGTATGACACGTATAAGAATAAAATAAAATGAAACGTAAAATCTCATTAATATAAGTATATTTGTTATGTATCATATACAATGGTAATTATATACACCACACAATAGAAATGAGTGGTTAATTTACATATGTCTCCATGAAATAAATAAGAGACTAGAAATTCATTACCTTAAGTATTGACTATCATAAACACTGAAATATAATGTATTATATATATATTTGTTTTTTATAAATGTATCAAATAGTATTATTTAGATAGATTGTACTATATATTATTTTATTATGGCATTGTTTCACTTTTTTATTAACAATTCCATTTTAAAGTCGAGTTTTGGGTAATAACCACTTTTCATTTCATATATGTTTTGATTTGTTAGTTTTGGTCATATTACATAGATCATGGTTAAATAAAATCCAGAATAATAATCATGAAATAAATTATGATATTTATACATCAATTATACTTTTATGACCAATCAATGAAATGGGTTTGAGAAGTGAAATGTGTTATGATCATGGGGATAGTAGGTTGTACGTATGTATGAAAAATGTTTACATTTCTTGAGATATCATTATTGATGTGGGGTAAGTAATATAATATAATTAAGGAATTATAATAATATCCTAAATACCGTTTTATTAATTTAATTTAATAATACATATCATCCATGTGGTGGGGGTTATGAAAAACAGGGTCACACAACTTCGTGAAGGGAGCAGTTCACACGTACATGAACTACACTACTATCTTTATGTGAGTGAAAAGTTAATATAGAGAATGATATAATATAATTTCATAATGATAAATATTTCCTTTATATATTATTTATTTCATTAATATCTCATATATTTTTCCTTGTTATCTTCCATGTAAATCATTTGTGAAAAAACATTCACATCACTTCAAAAGGCTGTAGTCCTCTATACACATGAGTGGAACTATCGTATCCCATATGGAATTAGATTTAATAATAAATATATGATATGATGACTAAGAATGTATAATTATGTTAAAAATATGTTATATAATCATTATATCCTCCATAATACCCAACTCTGAGAGCTGGTGAAGGAAAAAATGAATTAGATCAATTCGCGAGGTAGTAGTCCACCCTAAACATAGATGATTATTATGTAAACCATTTTATAGAAGTGGAGTTTGATATATATCATAGCATGAAATAAAAACATTTTAGTATATTTATGGTAATGAGGTCTTTTCATCAGCACGGTACATTAATAATTGAATGATATAGGGGAAGAAAAATAAAAAACACTCATTGATGGATGTTACTTTTTCTTTAGGTATCCTCCTTAGGTTTTCAGAAAAACATTCATATTTGGCTTTATATTCCTAATTAGCTTTTTAGGGTGATATGAGGGATTTTTTAAATTTATTTTTCTAGGTATTAACTAATCCAAAATGGTTTTATGGTTTGAATAAGTGAATGTTGTTGGTTTCCTTTTATATGTGGGGGAATGGAACCCACTTGGAAACTACATGGAAATTTTAGAAAAGACTCTAAAATATTAAATTCATTACAAATAAAATATATTCTAAATGACCCTAAATTATTAATATAGAATAGTAAATTTTATATATATCCATCCAATGATATTTATACTTGTGTTTGGAAATTTTTAATCCTTATATTTTTTGTTTAACCCCTGGAAAATGCAGTTTTACCATATAAATAATAAATTATTGTTTTACTATTTTCACTAGTAATTATGGTAAAGAATTATTTAGAACATATTATATACTATAAATTATTATTATTAAAAATATATAATCCATTTTTCATATTTAAAACTAAATAAATGGCATAATTTAGATTAATATTAATCTAGTAGATTCAAAGAGAAAGCATGTTTTTATAGTGAAACTGTTCGAATGGGTAAAATGTTTATATCAAATTAACATTTTAAATTCATTTAAATGACATTATTTTAATTAATAGATGTATAATTGTAATAATTTTAGTTTAATCAAATTTCAAATATAATGAAATTTATAAATACTTTAAATGACTGGAATGTTTTATTTTAAAATTCTGTGTCTTCCATTGTTCATAATAAAAAAAACAAAATTTAGAAAATTTTAAAAACTCGACCCAATGTAAATTTTAAAATTATTATTTAAAAAATCAATTTTTTACGTGTCCATTTTTAAAAAATTTGTGTTTAATAATGTTGATAAAAATTATTTTTAGAAAAATACAGGTCAAAGATTAAAATTATATTTATTGTTATCTATTATCTAGAAAACACATAAGATGAATTTTAATTAGTTCATTGAATATATAATATAAAAATTTCATTAATATCATTAATTTTTTAATAAATTTGTTTTTAGAGATAAACATATTTTTTTGAATAAAATTTGTTTTTCTAAAAATGATTTCCTTTATTTTTCAAGTAGTTTTCGATTTTAATTATAATTAAATGGTCACAAAATAATTTATTCTATATACATGAGTAAACCAAAAATTTTAATAATTTAGTTAATCTTATGTATAACCCCATTCCAATAGCATGGTGATAATAATCAAATTAAATAATAATATATTAATAGTATGTCAAGTTCAGTTTAATTTCAGTGCAGTGTGTATTATAATATACATATAGTGTTTCTTATAACACAAGATAAACACTTTTTTATATGTAAAACTAGATAAAATTGACATTTCAGGTAACATAAGAAAAACTTTGTGTCGATTCTAATGAAAAATATCAAATTTTAATTTTTTTTAGAAAAATCATTTAACAAAATCTCGGGGTGTCATAATGATTTAGTGAAAAAATTAAATTATTTTTCCTTTAACTGAAAATATTGTTTCTTCCTTAACCATTTTCTATAAAAAAATCTAGAAATATATTAATATTCCTACTTTATTATTTAAACTACTTTTTAAAAGTGATTATTTTTTACAAAATGGTTTAAAGATAATTTTTTTTTCTTTTTCTAAATGAGGTTCATTTCGATTTTTTACAAAGGTATGTAATGAATTTTTCTCTTTAAAATTATCTGAAATTAATGTAATTTCTCAACATCATTACCATTATATAAATTGAAGCATCCTTTTATGGTTTCTAAGGATAATTTCAAATAAATTGTTATCAATAATTTTTTCGAAATTGTTATATTTAATGAAATGATTTCAAAGAAAAGGGTATTTTATAACAACCCAGGCTTTTCATACATTAACAGTACAACAGATTTTCAGAATTCATAATTTCTTATATAAAGATACTCCCAAACACCTTACTAGTTTAGTGAATTTAGAAACACGGAAACTTAAACACTGGAACATAAGTGATCTACCTTATCCCCAACCAGGTTCTTCTCAATTAAAAATATTCTTTGAAACATAAAAAATAATACATATCTTCATCACATGTGGGAAAGGAAAGGTAAAAATGGGTGAGCTCAAATGCTCAGTAAGGGTAATAAAGGGAGACATGTTAACAAAATCACATCATAAGGATATAGGAACATGATCATGAAAATAAGAGATAATACCTTGTGATTCAATGATCATAAATTGAAAATATGGTATAAATATTAATAGAACATAATACATGAATTATAAGGGAATGATGATCATAATCCTGGAAATCCTAACATAGAAACAAGACAAGGTATATCTAGCAAACATGAAAACATAAAAAATAATTTCTATAGTAGTCAAGAAATTTCTATAAATTACATATTAGTCTTATGGTTTCACTACCCATACCATCTTGATAGTAATGGATTACTCCCATGACCATATTAGTAGTCAGGTTAGATCCCAAGACCATATTAGCATACAATTAATTCAACTGAGTTCACTTCCCATTCCATCCATGTCTATCTTAGGAGATATAAATCCTTACCCAATGTATTGGAGGTAGAAAAAGGTCCCACCAATCGCATAATTAAAACTACACATATGAGTTTCACAATAACACAAATCCTTCATCATATCAAAATATATGGAATAAAATGGTTTTTAGAAACATCATTCAATCATTAAATAACCAATAAACAATAAATAGGTTTCATAATTTTCCTTCAATAATAAATATAAATAGATATAAAAAATAATAAAAATGGTTGAATTTATGCATATACCTTGTAAAACATATGTAACATGAAATAATTTTACCACATATTGAAAGTAATTTTTAGAGATAACATGAAAAAATTAGTGAGGAAAACATATGCTCATATTTGAAAATGTTTAAATTTCATATAAATCCACACAATTTTAGAAAAAGAACTTTATTTGAAAATAAATATGTCATAGTTTAAGGGAATATTCAAGGAAATGAGGCATCATGAATATGTATAAACCTATTTGTTCTATATACGTTAAAATAAATCATCCTTCGTGTACTTTTTCTGAAAAAGTCACAATGTACATCGTTTGGAAGAAGACAAAGGAATCCTTTCAAAACATGAATTAAAACTCCATAAATGGGTATTAATGAAATTAAAAATCCATTATTATGTAGTAAAACATTTTTTTAAAACATTTTTAGAATACAGAGAAATGGATGATAAATACTCCCTAATGGACACTTAAAACGAAACAATCCCAAATATTGATGAGATTGCATAATAAATACTCATCAATTTATAGTCAGTAGAATCATATTACTCATGAAAGAAAGAAAAGTATCTAGATATGAAAATATCCTAATATTATAGATAATGGTTGTAAAATAATTTCATTGGTTGTATATACACTATGTAGAAGAAACAAATGGTTAATTTGGTGTAAGTATCCTAGAAAAAAAATAGAGACTAGAAATCCCCTTACCATAGGTATAATTACCTTCATACATATCTAAACCAACATTATTATTGTTTAAAAAAAATATTAAATTTTTACATAACCTTAATTATATTTTTGATATCATATATTATTATCTTATCAATAGTTTTTTATTAATATCCCATTATTACTCTTCATTTGTGTGTTAACTGTGTTATTTTATTATGATTATTTTGTCATATAAGTCTTATTCCATTCACATAAGAAATAGTTATATGATTTAAATGATGATATTATGGTATTTTATTAATTATGTTTTAATTATATATAGCAATATATCCATTATTTAATGCTGACCATGGAAAAGGAATCACATCATGCTGGGGAGATGATAGGTCGTACGTATGCACGAGTGATAATATCATTCACTTTAGTATTAATAGGTATAAAATAGGATGGTATATATTTTTTTCCATAATTAATAAATTGTTATAATGATCATATAGAATTATTATTTCCATTATTATAAACATCAATGTAAAGTGGTGATGAAAAACACATTCCACCATGGATTTGTGATGGCAGACCATATATACAAAATTGGGGTGATTTTATTTTTCATATGATGGATAAAAGGTGTAATATAGTTGTTACATAATCATAAAAGCATATAATAATATATTTTATAATATTTTTACTATTTTATAATGGAAATAATAGTTTAATAATTAGCTGAAAAATAAATACTCTTAAGAGAATAGGTAAAAAATGATTACCTCTTCCTTATAGAACCCCCATTGAATCTCATATTAGGGAAAATAGGGATGGTATTGTGAGAAGACCATAAAATCTAGGATGTTTAAAGGTAATATGATAAGGTAAATGTTCATGGTATGGTTGATCTTGAAGGGTCAATGTGTTGTGAATATGTTAGGTATAAGGTACCTTTTTATAATTGAGGTGAGGGACACTTTTGGAATTTCAAAATATATTAGTTAATAATAAATTTAACCTCAATCCAAATATAACCAAAATGTAATTTATTGAAAGGTAATGTGAAAAATGGTTTTAATATCTCCAACTAATAGATTTTTTTACAAATCTTGGTATTTTCTAATGCTAATCAATTTGATTAACCCTTAGTTAAGGAATGTTTATTTTAAATAAAGTAACAAGTTTTTAAATATTAAAATGTTGTAATTTATATATATTTTTTCTAAATTAGAGCATATATAAAATAATTATAACATATATATCATATTATAATTATTTTTTATTTTTAAACTTGTTTTATGATTTATAAGAAATTTAATAACAAATTATTTTGATAAAATGTCATCAGTGTTAATTTTGAAACTATTTATTATGTTCCATTTAAAAATTATCATAACAACATGATACCTTAGAAAAAAATATACTAATATATTCCTAAAATTTTAAAGTTATCAAAAAATATCATGGATTTTATTTATTATATCAAATTTTATGTATTTCATTACATTAAATATCATTTATTAGATATTTCTGGTATGTAAACAATAACTCAATCATTCTTATATAATTCATTAAAGAAATTATTTATTTCCTAAAAATTTAAAATAAATAACCATGATAAATAAAATCAATTTAGAGTTGAAATGGATATTTATATTTAAACATATCACCAATATAACCTAATATTAAAAAATATATATATAAGAAAAACATGAGTATGAAATCTTTATGTTTTCATTAAATAAAATATAATAAATGTAAAACTCTCATCCAATAGGAATAAAATGGTTATAATTTTTTCAGATGGATCATTTTGGTCAAAACCCACTCATCCAATAGAATTAGGACATATTTTAGGGTAATTTTCTAATATTTAGATCTTAATTTTTATAACAATACTTGCCTGATTTTCTTTTTTACTGTGAAAATAAATATTACTAAAGTAACTATTCCTAATTTAAAAAAACAAAAGAAACATATTTAAATAATATTTAACCCATGATTCCAAATATTTAATCAATTTTTAAAAATTTGATACATATGAGTTTCAGAAATTAACTAAAAATTAACCTTGTTTATGGGGTGATAAAACATGTTATTACTTTTTAAAACATATAAAATATTAAATAAAAATAAACATAATAAGATTAAATTATAAAACATTGATCAAATTAAAATTTAAATCCAATCATAAATATAATTTACCTCTATAAATTATTTAAATGAAAAATGTGGTTTTTAGATAAAATTTAGTATTTTTCACTATTCATCAAAATACGAATCTTATCAAAAAAATCAACCAATGTTTATTTTTATATTCCTCATTAATATAAGTAGTTTATTTTTTCAAAGTGAATATATAAAACTGTAAAAAATTGGATATATTATGGGTTCAACATTAAACATCAATAAAAACACCTTATAAAAAATATTGTTTGTTAACCATAATGATGGGCTGGTTCATATAATATACCATTAAAATCTATTTGACTAATAGCAAAAATATTTTATTGAATATATGAAATATATATTTCATTGATATAATGTAATAAATATAAATAATTTAATTTATTAATACAAAATGAATTTGGGAGCATAAAAATAAAAAAATTACTTTATATTCAACTGGAATATATTTTCATTTCTAATTCACTAGTAATAAATGAATTTATATTATATATCATATATATTTATATGATAGAAAATAATACTCAAATATTCTAATTTAAAATCTATGTTATTATGTTATATAAATGATAATAATAAGATATTTCATAGACAGTTAATGTTGTATGTGAAGTACCCTAAGCTAATGTTTCATGTAGTGAAATCTTAAATTGATATATCATATACAAAAACAAATCAAATAAATTTAATTTATTCAAAAAAAGGTTCATAAATACATGGGGTGTTACATTCAACCCCCTTAAAATGAATTTCCACCTCGAAAATCATTATTTTGATGCAAAAATTAGGATTATTCGGATTCATCATATCATTATGTTCGCACGTAGCAACCTCTAAATACATCTTTCTCCACAAAACAATAACCAGGTGAGTCTTCTTATTTCATAGAACATTCATTGTATGATCAAGATTTTCAACATGTTTCTCCTCATAAGAAATATCATACTTCAGTGGTATGAAATATTACTTTAGTACATGAGAACGGTCAGGTATGTACTTTATCCGGAGAGTTACATAGATCACATGATGGACTTGAAAGAGATTTGGAAGATGTTTGAAGAGATTGGATACCATCCTATTACAGTCATGAATTTCAAAGGGACCTATATTCTAAGGGAATTGTTTTCATTTCCTCTTGATCCTCATTACCTTATTCTATGAAAAAATTCATAGAATAATATTCTCAACAACATCAAATTTTTGACAATGTTATCGGTTATCAGTGTAACTTTTATGACTTTGTGCAGCTTTGATATGGGGATAAATGGTTCTAACCTTCTCATCCATCTCTTCATTGATGTTAGGTCTAAATTTCTGTCTTTCTCTAAATTCATCCTTGTATGTTAGATATCATCATTTATTCATATATAGGGCTTAATTAGGATCCATCTAGATTTCTGAATAAATGATATTACTGTAAAAATGATCAGCTAAAGGAAGGTATTGATACCAAACACAATTTAAATCTAGGGAACAATATCTCAATATATCTTCTAGGGTTTCAATCATTCTTCTATACTGTCCATCCTCTAGGGGTTGAGAAGTAGTTTTGAAACACAATTTTATATCATTTTCACCCTGATGAATTCACCAAAATTTTGAGGTAATGTTCTAGTCCCGATCAGATATATTGGAATGAGGTACTCCTGGGAAACTTACCAAATCCTTAATGTATATCATTGAATGTTGATCAAGATTTAATTCTTATCAGATAGAATTGAATTGTGCTAACTGGGTTAGGAGATCTAATACCACCCATATAACATTAAACCCTTTAGTGGTTTTGGGGAGTCCAATGAAAAAATCTAATGTGATGTTTTCTCATTTCCATTATTGTATAGGAAATGGATTCAATATCACTTCATATTTCTTCCTTTTAGGCTTAACTTAGTGTCATACCACGAAACGAGATACAAACACTAAAATGTCTCTCCTCATTAGTTCCCACAAAATTTATTCCTTAAAATCCCTATAAATATTTGTACATCTAGGATAAATAGATAATAATGAACTATGTGCCTCCTCTAATATACAATTTATTAAAATCAGTAATTATGGAACACATATAGGGTTCATAAACCTTATCATTTCATCCTGATCAATGTTAATCTCAAGAACATTTATAACCCTCTTTTCCACCTCTACATATTCCTTATAAACATATTTAATCATTACTTTGATGAGGGTTGAAAAATTAATTGAGCAAGAAAATATTTTTCTCCTTCCATCAATATTTCCATGTTTTAAATTTCCAAATCCAAATATATTGGATCATTTTCAATCCTCCTCATGGATAGGCTAGAATGATCCTTTCGAATCAATGCATCATCCACCATGTTCACTTTCCTAGGGTGATAATGTATTGAGAAGTCAAAATTCATTATTAGTTCTAACCATCTTCTATGTTTCATGTTTATCTACTTCTGTATATATATATATATATGTATTTTATGATTTGTATATATGTCACACATTTCACCAAAAATATAATGCCTTAATATATTTATTGAAAAACTACAACAACTTACCCCAAATCATGAGTTGAGTAATTATCCTCATGAATCAACAAATTTCAAGAGGCCTAACAATAACCATGTAATTTTTCATAATGAAACATCATAATCCCTTCTTGGTTGTGTCACTAAATTATACAAGCCTTTCCCCATTACAAGGTAATGTTAGAGCTTGTGTGCTCAGCAGTCGTCCCTTCAGTTCCATGAAATTTTCGACACATTCATCTGTTCATAGGAAGTTGGCACCCTTCTGAGTTTACTTGGACATAGGATTATATAGTAGTGAGAAATTCTCTACATTCCATCAATATTATCCAGTGAAACCAAGAAAAATAAGGATCTCAGTAATCGTGGTTGGAACATGCCAACATTAAATAGCCTCATTCATTAATGGAGATAGAGTTATAAAATATCATAATATTATGTTAACCAAACACTATACCTCTTTCATATAAATATCACACTTTGTAACTTTTTCATATTTTTCTCCTTCCTTCGGTTCATTATCACAATGATCAAGTGGTCTCATGCTCTTCCTTTCTCTTTTAATAGATATGAATATCATCTATAAAACTACCACAAACTGCTCGAGGTAATATATAAAGAATATATTCATCAAATCCATAAATATAGCCTGGTAATTAGTGATACCAAAAGGCATAACTATATATTCATTGTGTTTATACCTTGTACTGAAAGTTGTACTGGGTATATCTTACATATTGACCCTCAACAACTAATGTCTAGAGTTAAAGTTAATCATGGAAAATTATTGAGCTCCGTGAAGTTGACAAAAAGAAGAAAATATGGGGAAGAGGATACATGTTATGGATTGTGATCTTTTTCAACTCCTAATAATCAATGAATATTTTCATGATCAATTTTTCTTCAACACAAATTTATCTAGTACATCCCAAGGTGACTCACTTGTCTGAATGAAACCATTATCATAGATTTCTTGGAGTTTCTTCTTCAATTCCTTCAACTTAATTGAATCCATTCTGTAGGACGTCTTTGAACATTGAATAGAACTAGTTATGACCTCTATCGAGAACTAATCATCACATTTTGGTTGAATAGTAGGAGAATATTCTTGATAGAAATCCAAAAAATAATGAAAATTAGGCATATCTGTAAGGGTTGGTGTCCTCAGAACCAACTGTTTTGTACTTTGATTACATAAATGTTCAGTTATTATATATTGTTCATTGTTCTGCATGACTATAATATAATAATGTCCTGAAATATTTGTTTCATTAATAAGGTCATAGCAGATCCCCGCTATGATGAGAACCTTGAAATGCTATAACAATATTCTTAAATAAAGTTCTGCGGTTGGATGACATACTATGATAGGACACATAGTATACAGACCGTCATGTGTGAGTACTCATAAGAAGACGAGACTCTCTCTCATGGAGTTTGCACTTGGTAATCTCCAAGATGGGAGATTATGAGAACAGACCCGCCAGTAGTAATTCTGCATGTCTTGGTGTCATCGGATATTTCTATCTACGAGCGTGTGTAATGGTCCTTAGACTGGAAGATTATCATTAACTCATGTCATGACTCGCGCACTTAGATTTACTGACGAAAACCATCACGCAGACAGTTGGCGGGAAGTAGGGTATGTTGGGTGCGTCACGAGTGACATGTTGTTAATGGATAAGTCAAGGAAGGATTTGTCCCTTCCATTTATGGAAGTTGATATCTCGGCCCTTTGATTGAAATAGAACTGTCGCATTAAATTCCATGGCCATGGTGTAAACGATGAGTTTATTTCAGGTAGTCAATGAACGACATATCAAGCATATAGGTTTATGACACTGCCATGAAACCTGCTTGATGAGTAATTGAGACAAAGGGATTAAATTACACAGTAAGCGTTCGTATGAGGTGATACGTCAATGCGGCGTCAACTTCTTTCTCTTGGGTGCCTTGACCCGTTGCTAGACAGTAATCTTGGAATTTAGGCAAGCCCGCCTAATTCCAATGAGAAAGAGGCCTAGAGGGTCACACACTAAGTGTATCCAAGTATCTCAAGTTGAATAAAGATTATTCTCGTATGTGGTTTAATAATTATTCAAGGAAGCCTAAGTTGTTTTAAATGATGGAGGAAAAAGAAAATAAAACAAGTACACGTCGTGTATTATTATTACATGCTGTGTAGTTTTATTTTGGAAAGGAAATGAATAAATGAAAACATAATATACACGTCGTGTACATTTAATGTACACGCCGTGTAGTTTTTTTAGTTGGGATTTTGAGGATATAATATTGTTTTAAATGATATTTATTATAATCAGCGTGGGCGCATGTCAAGGAATTATTTATTCGACATGGGGTTTTAAATAAAGATTCAATGAAATAAATAAAACGTGTAACGCGTTTATTTATTGTCATAACTCTATAACCCCACACACCCGATTATAAATATCCTCACAACCCCAACTCTTTTCTGACACAAGAGAATCGTTGTGCACAACATCTCTGGAGAATTCTTTCAAGGCCGAAAGAACCTCTTCCTCAAAGAACGCTCTCAAGACCGAGAGAGATCCTCTTCCATCGGATCAAGACAATCTAAGGCGGACAACGCAAGCAAAGGCTTCTCCATGCTAGCACTTGGAGAATCTTTTGGCGACGTCCAGAGATACGAGGTACACGTGTGGATCACCACTAGAGGGAGTCTACACTTGGCTTCTGCGACGCAACGACGGATCACATCGACAACGTGATTGAGAACATCAACGAAGAAAGAACACCCAAAAGGTATTTCTTTATAACTAATTAAATTAATTATAATCAACCTGTAACGATCCTTGTTTGTGGTTCCGGGAAAAACCATCTTCTTTATCTTTTTCTGTGATTCGATCCGTGGAGACTGGCGTTTATTGTCGTATTGATCCCGGATTGATCATTGCTAATGACAAAAAGCCAAGTGGGCACATCCACCCACGCGCTTCTGCTGCTCCCGGAACCTTCAAATGGTATCAGAGGGAGGTTACAACGTTGATTATATTTATTTAATTTTTGTTGATAATTTACGCATTCATATTTGATTCAATTCGAAATAAATCGTTCTATAAATCTGAATTAACGAGATCTATTCTTCCTCGTTCGTTTCTCGATTCATATCAAAGAAACGACCTTTTAATTTTAATTTTGATTAAAATAAAAACGAGGAACTCTTCCGGAGGAGCCGCTCTTTCTGTCTGTACAACACGGGATTACACGGCGTGTAATTAAAACTACACGCCGTGTACTTAGGTTCAACGGACCGGCACTGGTCCGCCAAACCACGCCGTGTGAATTGATTATGCCTAAGTTTTAATCACGCCGTGTTGACCAGAATAGAACGGCGCGTGGAAACCGGAATACACGACGTGTATGTTGGAACAACACGCCGTGTAGTCCGTTCCGACCCAGGTGAAACCGTGTACAAAGATAAGTCGCGTACCGCGTATACGGGATCGCCAGGCCGGTTACCGCGTAACAAGGAATTACATGCCGTGTATGATTCATCTACATGCCATGTACTCTAAAATTTCCAAAGTACAGAAAAACACGCCAAAGCCCCGGCGTGTACTTTGGACAAAGGGTGAAAAGAAAAATACACGCCGTGTAATTATAAACTACACGCCGTGTAATTTCCAGAAATGGAATTTCACCAGGTTTCCTCCAATGTACAAAGACCCGTACAAGGAATATCGATGAGAAGAATCTCAAGGAAATTCAGAAAGGAATTTAAGATAAAGAATTGATTAATTATAAGATCATAATTAATTGAATTCGAGCGCGTCATATCTTAAATAAAAGAATGATTAAAAGAATTTGAATTCTAAATATGCGTAAATGTCGTTGCATACTATGGATGATCATGAGCTAGACCAAAGACCCTTTGTATGTGTATGGTTTCATTTAAATTTATTTAATTTAAATTTGTTGGCCTGCGAGCCTTCTTCCAATAAAATGTAGGGCCTGCGTGCCCATGGTTTCTTTAATGTAAACCCATGTAATGGAGGATCTCCCAAGCCAAGGAGACGGTTCAAATCCCGAAGCCGAGGCGAAACCGACACAAGAAGATACAAAGGTGGACAGGTGGGAGCTGAAAAACACGAACCATCAGGTTCAAGGTGTTTTCCCTAGGTTAGGGTAAGCTTATCAAAACCGCTAGATAAGCTAACCAAATAGACGCTCATGATCATGCCATCTTATTTTATTTTTGTCTGATTGCATGGTTTATATATTTGGCATGTGTTGTCGCGATCACATAATTAATAAAATGAACAAGCATGCAAAGATGGAATAAAATAAAAACCGGTCTATGTGTATACATTATCGGAACATAGTTAATCACTTAAGCAAGCATCACTTAATATTAACAAGCATGTGATAATGCAAAGATACACATAAAGAATAAAAACCCTCAAATACCATATTAAGTCAGACCAAGCCTTCCGTTACTTGATTAAGGGCAAGACTCAATAAAACTATGTGTTTGACCAACCCTTGTTGGGACACTCACTTTTATAAAGGAAGCCCTTATGAAAGGTTTCGGGTTGACTTAACCATATTACATCAAGAGAAGTAGCCCTTGCTAGACTTGATGTAATATTGGAGGCAAGAGTTGAGGTAATCCAAGTCAGGATTTCAGGATTGGGGAGTCCACTCAACAGATCAAGGAACTGTAAGCTCACAGTTGGCAAAGACCCGCCTACCTAAATACCTTTAAATAGCTTGACCAACCCTTGTTGGGGTTATGCGAAGGGAAATATGGATCCTTGCCATTAGAATTTCAAAGCAACTGGACATTCCGAGTTCAATGGTGAGGGCCATTGGGAATTGATAAAATAGTGGGAGACTTAATAAAATTTATTATTTCTCATAAAATGTAATCAAGAAAGCACTGATGAATCTGCTCTTTTAAATTGTAGAATCAAAATGACAAACACATCAACCACATTTTCTCTGCGATCAATTCTGGATAAAGACAACATCCTCACCGGCAGTAACTTTCAGGAATGGTTTAGGCGCCTTCGGGTTATCCTACGCCATGAACAGAAGTTTTATGTGCTGGAGTCGTCACTTCCTGATTCTCCTGCCCCAGGGGCAAGTGATGAAGATTTCCTAGTCTATGATCAACATTTGAACGATGCTCTCGACGTTCAATGTTTGATGTTGTCATCTATGTCTAGTGAGCTCATGAAGTCTCATGAAGACATGGATGCCTACAGCATGCTCGAGCACCTCCGTGTTTTATACCAGGAGAGAGCAAGACATGAAAGGTTTGAGATCTCCAAGGCTCTGTTTCAGAGAAAGCTTGGAGAGGGTGCCCCAGCTGGGCCTCATGTAGTCAAGCTCATTGGCTACATTGAGCGCTTGGAGGTTCTAGGGTTTAAACTCCCTGAAGAACTGGGTACCGATCTCATTCTCACATCACTCCCCCAGAGCTTCTCAAACTTTGTTGTTAATTTCAACATGAACAATATTGAGAAGTCTCTATCTGATCTTCTTATCCTTATTCGCCAAGTGGACAATGACATGAAGCATGAAAAGCCTTCTGTCCTTATGGTGAATAAAAGGAAAGGTAAGGCGAATAGCTTTAAGCCCAAAGCTTCTTCAAGGCCTTCCAAGAAAAGGAAGATCAAAGGGGAGGCAAAGGAACAGGATGTTGTTTGTTTCGCATGTGGCAAGAAGGGTCACTGGAAGAAAAACTGCACCCAGCCAAGGAAGCAAGGGGAAGCTTCAGGTGCGTTTGTTATCGAATGCAATCTATCTATTTCTACTAATTGGGTATTATATACTGCTTTTGGTGATCACATCTGTATCCAAATACAGGAACCAAGTAGATTCAGGAAGATTGATCGAGGGGAGATAGATCTACAAGCAGCCAACAGAGCCAGACATGCTGCTGTAGCTGTCGGGGACTACCACCTCACATTGCCTACCAGGATGGTCTTGGTTTTGAAAGGATGTTATTATGCACCCTCTGTAACCAAAAACATTATTTCAGTATCCAGATTAGATACTGATGGATTCATATTCAAGTTTGGAAATGAATGTTGCTACTTTTATAAAGATAGCATTTGTTTTGGTAGGGCACATTTATATAACGGCCTTTATGTGTTAGACTACACAAACCAAGTAATGGCAATTGATAACAAAGTTAATTTACCTGACTCATACCACAACCAACTTTGGCATCACCGGCTAGGTCATGTCAATGAGAAACGTTTGACAAAATTACATCAAGATGGGTATTTAGATTCTTTCGAACTAAAACCACTTGGTGTATGTCATGCGTGTCTACAAGGCAAAATGACCAAAGCCCCATTTAGTGGGAAAGGTGAAAGAGCTAAAGAGCTTCTAGAATTAGTTCACACAGATGTGTGTGGACCATTTCCAGTTGAAGCAAGGGGTGGGTTCTCGTACTTCATAACTTTTACTAATGATTTTAGTAGATATGGATATATCTATTTAATGAGGTATAAGTCGGATTCTTTTGATCGGTTCAAAGAATACAAGAATGAAGTTGAGAACCAGCTTGGTAAGAAGATTAAGAAACTCCGCTCAGACAGAGGAGGAGAATATCTTAATCAAGACTTCATTGATTTCTTACGGGAGTTTGGGATTCTATCTCAACTCACTCCTCCTTACACACCGCAGTGGAATGGTGTAAGTGAAAGGAGGAACCGCACCCTATTGGACATGGTGAGATCAATGATGAGTCATGCGAGTCTTCCATTATCCTTTTGGGGATATGCATTACAAACAGCAGCACACATACTAGACCAAGTACAAACTAAATCGATAAATGGTATTCCATACGAGTTATGGAGTGGATGCAAAGCCATGTTATCGAATTTACACGTGTGGGGTAGCGAAGCATTTGTTAAGGCCTCTTCGGGTAACAAACTTGCACCCCGAGGCACAAAGTGTATCTTTATAGGATATCCCAAGGAAACAAGGGGATATTACCTATACAACCCCTCAGACAAAAAGGTTACAGTGGCAAGACACGCCATATTCCTTGAGAGGGAGCACATCTCCAGAAGAGATAGTGGGATCGAGATAGACTTCGATGAACTCGAGGCACAAGATACACATGAGTTGGTACAAGAATAGATTCCACAAAGCCTCGTGGAAGAACAATCTGTTCCAGAGACACAAGAACTGCGTAGGAGCATGAGAGAGGTGAGAGAACCAGAACGATATGGTTTTCTTGTCACTGAGGATGGTGACTCATTATTGGTTGACAATGATGATCTTCTTACCTACAAGGAAGAAATTGAAGGCACAGACGTTGCCAAGTGGCAAGAAGCCATGAATTCTGAAATGGATTCCATGTACCAAAACCAAGTCTGGATTTTGGTAGATCCTCCAGTTTATGTAAAGCCTATTGGTAATAAATGGGTATTCAAGAAGAAACTGGACATGGAGGGGCAAGTCAGCACCTACAAGGCACGACTGGTTGCAAAAGGTTTTAGACAGCGTCAAGGAATTGACTATGATGAAACCTTTTCACCGGTTGCAATGCTGAAGTCTATTAGAATCCTATTGGCCATTGCTACTTACCATGACTATGAAATTTGTCAAATGGATGTCAAAACAGCTTTCCTTAACAGGAACCTCCAGGAAGATGTCTACATGACACAACCTGAAGGGTTTGTGACTTCAAAGGATGCCAACAAGGTATGAAAGTTGCAAAAATACATTTATGGATTAAGGCAAGCATCAAGGTCATGGAACATTCGTTTTGATGAAGCTATTACAGAATTTGGCTTTGTTAAGAACGAATGTGAGCCTTGTGTCTACAAAAGGTTTAGTGGAAGTGCAGTCGTTTTCCTAATAGTATATGTCGATGACATATTGCTAATT
Source organism: Viscum album (assembly GCA_963277665.1). Lineage (NCBI taxonomy): Eukaryota > Viridiplantae > Streptophyta > Magnoliopsida > Santalales > Viscaceae > Viscum > Viscum album. The sequence continues at coordinate 768,728,833 of OY728137.1, forward strand.
GGAAACGAAGTACCTGTCTTACAGTCAGTTAAGGTATGGTTGAATAAATGCTTCTCCATGAAAGACTTGGGCGAGGCGACATATATTCTTGGGATCAAGATCCATCGTGATAGATCCAAGAAAATGCTGGGCCTAAGTCAAAGTACATACATTGACAAGATACTGAAGAGATTCAGTATGGAACAGTCCAAGAGGGTATTGTTGCCAGTGTCACATAGAATTCATCTTTCCAAGAAAATGTGTCCTCAGACACATGAGGAAAGAAAGAGAATGGCAAGGATCCCTTACGCATCCGCGATTGGGTCAGTCATGTATGCTATGCTATGTACGAGGCTAGATGTTGCTTATGCATTAAGTGCGGTAGGCAGATATCAATCTGATCCAGGAGACCGCCAGTGGATTGCAGTCAAGACTATCCTTAAGTATCTGAGGCGTACTAAGGATATGTTCTTGGTTTATGGAGGAGATGAGGAACTAGTCATCAGAGGACATGTAGATGCTAGTTTCCAAACTGATCAAGATGACATGAAGTCGCAGACTGGATACATCTTCAGTTTGAATGGAGGTGCAGTGAGCTGGAAGAGCTCAAAACAAAGTGTGGTGGTAGATTCTACAGCGGAGTCCGAGTATATCGCAGCTTCTGAGGCAGCTAAAGAAGCAATATGGATGCGAAGCTTCGTCCAAGAGCTGGATGTTGTACCGAGCAGTAAAGATCCTATCACACTCTATTGTGATAATACTGCAGCGATGGCACTTGCAAAAGAGCCAAGGTCACATCAGCGGACAAAGCACATACTTCGGAAGTATCATCTCTTGAGGGATTTATCTCAGAGAGGTGAAGTTGCAGTGAGCAGTATTTCCACGGAAGACAATGTGGCGGACCCATTGACTAAAGCCTTGACTCAGCAGAAACATGATCATCATGTGAGGTCTAGCAGACTAAAAGTTGTAGGCAGTTGGCTCTAGTCCAAGTGGGAGTTTGTAAGGGTTGGTGTCCTCAGAACCAATTGTTTTGTACTTTGATTACATAAATGTTCACTTGTTATATATTGTTCATTGTTCTGCATGACTATAATATTATAATGTCCTGAAATATTTGTTGCATTAATAAGGTCATAGCAGATCCCCGCTATGATGAGAACCTTGAAATGCTATAACAATATTTTTAAATAAAGTTCTGCGGTTGGATGACATACTATGATAGGACACATAGTATACAGACCGTCATGTGCGAGAACTCATAAGAAGACGAGACTCTCTCTCATGGAGTTCGCACTTGGTAATCTCCAAGATGGGAGATTATGAGAACAGAACCGCCAGTAGTAATTCCGCATGTCTTGGTGTCATCGGATATTGCTATCTACGAGCGTGTGTAATGGTCCTTAGACTGGAAGATTATCATTAACTCATGTCATGACTCGCGCACTTAGATTTACTGACGAAAACCGTCACGCAGACAGTTGGCAGGAAGTAGGGTACGTTGGGTGCGTCACGAGTGACATGTTGTTAATGGATAAGTCAAGGAAGGATTTGTCCCTTCCATTTATGGAAGTTGATATCTCGTCCCTTTGATTGAAATAGAACTGTCGCATTAAATTCCATGGCCATGGTGTAAACGATGAGTTTATTTCAGGTAGTCAAAGAACGACATATCAAGCATATAGGTTTATGACACTGCCATGAAACCTGCTTGATGAGATATTGAGATAAAGGGATTAAATTACACAGTAAGCGTTCGTATGAGGTGATACGTCAATGCGGCGTCAACTTATTTCTCTTGGGTGCCTTGACCCGTTGCTAGACAGTAATCTTGGACTTTAGGCAAGCCCGCCTAATGCCAACGAGAAAGAGGCCTAGAGGGTCACACACTAAGTGTATCCAAGTATCTCAAGTTGAATAAAGATTATTCTCGGACGTGGTTTAATAATTATTCAAGGAAGCCTAAGTTGTTTTAAATGATGGAGGAAAAAGAAAATAAAACAAGTACACGTCGTGTATTATTATTACATGCCGTGTAGTTTTATTTTGGAAAGGAAATGAATAAATGAAAACAAGATATACACGCCGTGTACATTTAATGTACACGCCGTGTAGTTTTCAATGAAAAACAAGTACACGCCGTGTATTTATTAATACACGCCATGTAGTTTTTTTAGTTGGGATTTTGAGGATATAATATTGTTTTAAATGATATTTATTATAATCAGCGTGGGCGCATGTCAAGGAATTATTTATTCGACATGGGGTTTTAAATAAAGCGTCAATGAAATAAATAAAACGCGTAACGCGTTTATTTATTATCATAACTCTATAACCCCACACACCCGATTATAAATATCCTCAAAACCCCAACTCTTTTCTGACACAAGAGACTCGTTGTGCACAACATCTCTGGAGAATTCTTTCAAGGCCGAAAGAACCTCTTCCTCCAAGAACGCTCTCAAGACCGAGAGAGATCCTCTTCCATCGGATCAAGACAATCTAAGGCCGACAACGCAAGCAAAGGCTTCTCCACGCTAGCACCCAGAGAATCTTTTGGCGACGTCCAGAGATACGAGGTACACGTGTGGATCACCGCTAGAGGGAGTCTACACTTGGCTTCTGCGACGCAACGACGGATCACATCGACAACGTGATTGAGAACATCAACGAAGAAAGAACACCCAAAAGGTATTTCTTTATAATTAATTAAATTAATTATAATCAACCTGTAATGATCCTTGTTTGTGGTTCCGGGAAAAACCATCTTCTTTGTCTTTTTCTGTGATTCGATCCGTGGAGACTGGCGTTTATCGTCGTATTGATCCCGGATTGATCATTGCTAATGACAAAAATCCAAGTGGGCACATCCACCCACGCGCTTCCGCTGCTCCCGGAACCTTCAATATCATTGATATCAATTTTCTCCCAAAACATTTGAGATATACAACCCTTATAAATGGGAACTAATACCCATACATTGGATTTAATCTCCATAGGATGTTCATACGTATGGTCACATTGATAGAAAATCATCGGTTTGTTTGAAACATAAAATGTAATTTTCATTCAATGAAAATTAATGTGGTTTTTATAGCCAGAATGAAAATCCATGCCGATGATGACAAAAAATTCAACCAAAGAAAGAATTAAAATATTTAGAGGATACATATTCATATAATCTTTAACTAGATAGGGATTAAAGACATCAGATTCATTCATCATACCAATAGGGGTTTTCACTACTAATTCCACATATAATAGTTTTGATGGAATCTAAACACCCTTAGAAAAATCATTGGATTTTAAAGAGTGGGTAGATAAAGAATCAAATAAAAAATTTAAATTCAAGAGTGGTTGTATGTATACCATTCACCATGTATTTATCCCACTCATCATCATAAACATTGATCATATGTGATTTATCCTTATCCGTTGGCTTAAAACGTTATTGACGTCGATCATCCTCACTAGACCTTAGGTTCAGAAACTATTTTGATTAATGCCAATTATCCTTACATGTGCAGCACTAAAGCATGTGAGGTTCATTCTGGGAAACATTCTCTCTATTCTCATTGATAGATAACTTCTCCTTGTTACATTTGAAATCAAATTCCAAAAGACCTTACCTTCCTCACATAAAACATTTATTAAACCCCTTAAAAAAATATCCACCATTCTTCTATCACCACTTAGATCATAAAGTAATACATATCTTATTTTCTCTATGTTTTTTTGATTTTCCTTTGAACTCCATCTTCCTAATCTTACCAAAACCATGAGGATGATACATAATTACAACCTCCATTTCAATCTTGATTGGACAAAACACAATCTATTCGTAGATAATAATGTCTATCATGGATAACAACATCTTGATACTCGAATTTATTCCAATGAAGAACCTGTCAACTTTACTTTTAGGTTTGGTGATAATTCCTGAACCGTACCTCACATTTTCTGTGAAATTAGATTCATAAGTACCCAAAAATTCAACATCCCATTACATTAACTTGAGAAACTCCTTCCCCATTTTCAAATGTAGAAGATGAGGAAAATATGTATTGAAAAATAGGTTCTGGAACTCATCCCCATATAGGGATTCATTTTAATATTTCCCCCTCAATTTATTGAATAGAGTTCACCACTAATCCGCTTCTCCTTCTAACTGATAAACATCTATAATGACCTTCTAACATTCTAAACATAGGGGAATAGAGAATATCATTTCACTAGTAATTATCCACTATTCAGAAAAATGTGGATAAGAAGACCCGCTGAAATAAGGTGCACATTACCTCATGAAAGACAAAACAGAATGTTGTTCCCTTCATTGCTCATTGGGAAGTCCAGCATAATTCATAGGTAGAGAATGTTGGGTGAGAATAGAAATTCTATTTTCCATTGTAGCTATCATATCATTTGATTTCATAGAATGAAATCATTACAGTTTCCATATAGAGTCAATTTATTTTGATACATTAAAATTACATAACATTTTCCAAATACATAAAACATTATACAAAAAGAAACGCAAATGATTTATTAGTCTAGTGAATTTGGAAACAAGGAAATATAAATAATGGTACATAAGTGAACTAAATTTTTACCCATTGGGTTCATCATGACTAAAACCCTTCTTAAATACATCATCCATATTACATATCTTCAAAACCTGAGAAAGGAAACCAAAAAATGGGTGAGATCATATGCTTGATATGGGTAAATGAGGGAGATGTGTAATCATAAACATGAGAATATGGGTTTGAGAACATGATCAAAACATTAGAATAAAATACCCTACCTATAATATGCATACAAAAATGAATCATGAAATAATACATTGTAGTTCATTATACATTAATCAAAATGAATTAAAAGAATGTAATAAATGAAAGAAAAAATTTTAAATTATAAATAGAAATGTGGTAGACACATAACCATATAAAATTATTTCTATAGTAGTTAAGGAGTTACATCTAAGGCTATCTCAGTAGTACATGTTTACTCCCCATACCATCTTGGTAGTCATGGTTTACACCAATGGTTATCTTAGTGGTATGATATCACTCCCCATACCATCTTGGTAGTCATAGTTTAATCCCATAGACATATTAGTAGTCATGTTTCAATACCAAGTCCATCTTACTCTATATCATGAGATATAAATATTTATGCAATGAATTAGAGAGATATATAGTTACCACAGAACTCATAATGAAATCATTCATACATGTTCCAAAATAACCTTAACAATCATATCATAACCCATTTAAATAAAATTATTGTCTTAAACATGTAATTATATTTTAAATTGTTGAAAAGGAAATGTTTCATTATCATTTTATCAAAGAATAAATCGTGAAAACAAATTTACTTCATAAATATATATATCCTGATAGAAAAAAAAATTGCATAATCATAAAACCTAGGAAATAAATAAAATTCATAATCATAATTCCATAAATTTTAAACAATTTAAATAAAGAATATGAATGGAATCATCGGTTCATTTCCTATGGAATGATTAACATCAACAGATGTCATCATAGATGGAAAATAAATTTTAAAATCCATTAAATCTATTTCCAAATGAAAATATACATTATTGATTCATAAAATTATTTTTAAAACATAAATCCTTTTAAAACCATTATCTTTTGAAATAACAACAAAAATTTATACAGGATCCTATAAAAAAAGAAATCATTTTTCCTTGAAAACTTATAAAAGAAACTTGAAAACAATATTGAATTTTTTTTTGTTTTAAAACACTTTATAATTTTATGACGGAATCAAGAAAATAATTTAAATAACATTTTATATAAAATGGAATTGAAAATTTATAAATAAGGATTAAAATAATTTAAATCCATTTCTTTGAAAATATACTTTCGAAATCATATATGGGAAGTGTTGAAAATCACATAAAATATTTTTTTGAGGATAATAATTTTTTAAAACCTTTTTATTTGAAATCCTAATTAATGTAAAAAAAAAGTAAAAAATATTAGGAATTTTGTTAAATATAATCATGTAAATTTATAAATGAATCTTCAAAGAGACAATATTCATGAGGCCACGTATGTTTGTATATGATGAATATTCCTTTTCCATCATAAAATTTTAGATTTTTTCCATGACTAGATAATCATAAGAAAATTCCTCTAAAACCAATTTTTAAAATTGTAAAACATTGGTAATAATTTCATTTAATAATCATTGTATAATAGTAAAACATTTTTTGAAACCTTTTAGAAATCATGATTTTTAATGAACACAGATTTCTTACAAAAAAAATTTAACCATATTTTCGTTAAGACATTTCTTATTAATTTTAACTACCAATGATTAAAAAAATGGTACCATTTTTTTGATATAATATTAATATCCATATTGTATGAACATTCATGAGAGTTATTGAGATATGGATTGTAATATTTCATCAATAAAGAAATAATCACAATCTCGATAAATGAATAGATTGTTTCAATAAACTCTTACAACCTGGTACCTCTAAATCATAATCCCCACGTAAAAAATAAAATTACATGGAGAAAAAAATATAATAAAAAATAATTAGATTTATGATACTAAATTTTATTTGTAATAATATCCACCTTATTAAGGAACATAGGTTCATAAAAAAACATGTGTCTCAAAGAACAAAAATTGAGATTGAATTACTTTACCAATTTGTAACATTTGAACCATAATACCCATTAAATATATATCATAAAATGGATATCTAAATTAACATAAATTTAATTATAATAATCAGATATTACATTAATGGGAATTATATACACCATAAAAATGAAATGAGTGGTGAATAAGGAATGTATCTCAGGGAAATAAAAATTCAGATGAAACTACCTTAAACATTTGGTGTTGTGTCTAGAATAATCATAACATAGTGTTTAATATAACTAAATCAAAACATAGTTATTTCATATAAAAAATTTTGGTTGTTTCATGAAATAAAAAATATCTACAAAATAATAAATTAAATGAAAAAAATATTTCACAAAATCTCAGGGTGTTACATTCTTCCACCTTAAAATTAATTTCTCTCTTGAAATTAATTTGGGTGACTAGAGATTAATAAATGAAATTACCTTTACCAAAAACCCATATCTGAAGAATAATTACTAAAATTTCATTTAAAAAATAATGTTGGAAACAAAATCATTCCCAAAGTAACATATAACTATGTTTCCACATACGATAACATTGGTTGGGTGCCATGATTGGACATAGAGGAATGACATAAATATTTATAGGGAGAGATTGAGGTCATCAATCACAAAAAAGCAATTTATAAGTGAACAGTTTAGGGCCTCAAAGCCACAACTTTTCAATTATTTTAAAGGAAATACATTAAAGAAAAATTATGTTATTAGGACCATATTTTATTTCTAAATCATTTTTCTAATGTTTCTGGTTCTTCATAAAAAGTTATACTAGAATGATTTTATTACAACCTCATCATATGTTGTTCCTTGATCCACTTAACCTATTTATCAAAAAGTATGTTTATTTTTTTTTCATTATTGAAGTAGTGATAGATCATTAGATCCAGGTTATACCATCCCATTTGACATTAGTTATCATCAACACAAAGTTGTTACAATAAATTATCTCATATGCATAAATACACATGTGGTGATATAGTATGTTAATCTAATAAACATCATTAAAAATGAAAATTAATATTTTAATAATTCGATAACCTTATAACCATTCTTAAAGATGAAAATTCAAAATATTTAAAAGCATTTGATAAAATCGTATTAACATTGATCCACCATATATATCTCAAAGTAGATCTTGGTTGTCACATTCCAAAAATGTGAATACACTCATCTTATATTCTCTTAAAACATGGTGATAACGTGAATTACCATAATTCCTTATTAGAAACATGCATGTTTCCTTATTTCAAAGTATAATAGATATATTCCTTAAATTGAAATATATTGTAACCCTCATCAATGATAACATTACTTATTGTCAATAAGTCATTAATTAGTTACAAGGTAGTCAATAGTTTCCAATTTACTTATTCATATACAAAATATATTTAACAAAACAAAAGTTTCTTAATAAAAGGAACATAGTAAGGGTTATCTTCCCTAAGTAAAAAAATTTGAAATTTCCATTAAATCAATTTTCTAGTCCATTAGAAACAATCAACATAATCGTGTATGTCCTTAGAGAAAAACATAAACATAACAATACAAATAAATTTCACCACAATTCTGGATTCCAGGTATATAAAAACAACAATTATTCCACATAATTCATAATGAATAATTAATCCAACCCATAATATTACCAAATAACCCTTTCCTTTCACATTTTATATATAGTCTCATCATCATCTGCAATATGACAATTACTCATACCACCTTGCCAATTTTATTTGGGAGCTTCTCACTTAGGACATCGATTTTCATAATGGGCATGAAATCCACACTAAAATCATTAAGACATTGGAAATTTTTTATATTGAACAATATTCCCATCCAATTTATCAGTCAAACCCTTTAATTTTTATTTTTTAGTAACATTCATTGTGTCATCTTTTTCCACAGTCAAAACACTATATTATTTCACTAACGTATTCACTTAGGTGATTATTTCCACATTAAAAACATGATTGAAACGAAATCTTCTTTCCTCTATAGTCTCTATTAACAAAACTCTCAGTGAACTCCTTCATTCTCTTATTTATATAATCCAATAGTTGGTTAACAAACATGTTGTTGATCTTGTTCATTGAAAACAGATTACACATTATCACAACATCCTTCACTATAGTGGTCATCCAATTTGACTGTTTGACAACATATTGTTCATCACATTTAATGTTAATCCTATTCATTATGGTTTCCTCCATTGTCTAATACTATAAATCTTTGAGTAATAAAATATTATCATATTGGAGAACCATATAATCAAGAAAACCACTTATACGATGTCTAAATTATAACACCTTTTAAACTCTAACACCCTTTTTTTAGCATATGTTAGTCATTGATAACATCCATTTAAATCCTTCATAATGGTTAATGTATATTTTGTGAATTTGTTAATAACATCCCTTGGTAGTTTCAAACGAAAAGAATAGTCAGGTCCACTATCATATACCAGGTGATGATGCATTTAGTCGGACACACCATTTCGGAGTTGTTACTCATAAGTACATCTATACCAGAACAACACCCACTTATAGTATTCAAACAAGTTTTTATTACAAGGAAACCACTCACTTTTTACATTACCAAAATTCGATGAAATTTTTCAAAACCTTAAATCATCCATATACTTATCCTTAGAGACATAGCAGGAAATATACTTATAAATATACCTAAAAATATCACTATTGTTTTATTATCATTATTTAAAAAATTTGACTAAAATTTTTATTTAATACAAACTATAGGAAACCACTATTTTCATACATTTACATTGTATATATTTTTTAGAATACTTAATGAAAATATAAAAATAGATTCCCAATGACTGTATTAGTGTAAATCCTTTGGTATCATGGAAGCATAAACATTGCTACATAAGTTAACAACATTATCTATAACTAGGCACTTCATGACTATAACCATTTTTCGAAACATCATACTTAATATAAATATTCACAACCTACAAAAGGAAACATTACATGGGTTAGCTCAAATGCTCTATAATGGTAAACAAGGGATACATGTAATCTTAAACCTGAGAATATGGGTTTGAGAACATCATCATAATATTTTAATATCATAACCTTCATTAAATAAGATCATAAACATGAATTATGGTAACTTATAAGACATGACTTATAATGAAATAAATAACATAAGCCATAAAGTAATAAAATTGGAATAATACATGGAATTGTGGAAGAAACAAAATAATGTAAAATTATTTCCATAGTAGTCAATTCATTTCATCCAAGGTCATATTAATAGTATAGGTTAAATCCCTATACCATATTGGTTGTCATGGTTCACTCCCATGACCATATTAGTAGAATGAGTTCACTCCCTATATCATCTTGTTAATCATGGTTCACTCCCATGACAATCGTAGTAGTCTCAGATAACTCCCAAGACCATATTTCTCCATCTAATGAAAGATATATCTTTACCCAATGCATTGGAGAGAGATATAGGTCCCAACCATCTCAGAATGAAATCATACATACATGTGCCACAAGATCATAAACAATGATATCAATTCCCCTGAAATGAAATGGGTTTCATAAACATTTTATCATATATTAACATTTTGAAAAAGAAAATATTTCATAATAATTTAACAAAGAATAACCAATTAAAAAATTGGAATTCATAAAAATATATCCCATGAAAGATAAATATATTTTAGAAATATATAACCCAAAAAAGAGAGTGGTTTTCATAAACATAATTCCAAAATGTGTAATCGATTTAGAGAAATAATATGAATAGATCATTTGTATCATTTTCCAGAAAGGAATGAGTAACATCAATATATGCAATCTTAAAAAAATATTTTTTAAATATCTGTTAAAACACTTTATAGAGGAAAATAAGCTTTCTTCTTTCAAAAAATTGTTTTGAAAACATAAAACCTTTTGAAACCATTTAATTTTGAAATAAAAATGATATCATATAAAGGGGTCTAGAAAACCTGAAAAAAAAAATTCCATAAATTATTCTAAAAGATTCTTGAAATAAATTTTTTAATAGGTTTTCCTTGAAAAAACATTGATAATTATATCAGAATCCTGAAATCATTTTAAAAACTGTTGTAATGAAAAATGAGTTTAAGACTTATAATGAAATCATGAAATAATTTACATCATTTTCTTTGAAAAAAAAACCTTTCAAAAATATATTAGGGAAGGTTTGAAAATCAATTAAAACACTTGTTGAAGATAAAACATTTTTTAAACCCCTTTTCAATGTGAAATGCTTTAAATAGAAGACATTTTCAAAATAAATGAGAAACAAATTCAACAAAAATAACCTTTTAATGTTATAAAGGATGCTTTATTGAAATTAATTTCAGGATTTTGGGTATATCCCTACTTGTTGAACATTCCTTTTTCTCATTAAATGTTTATAAAAGTACCTTTACTAAGAAAGGACACAAAGAATCATTTAATTTTTTTAAAATTTAATGCATAGGAAAACATTTACTTTATACATCATTGGATATTATTGAAACATTTTTTAATATCATTTATAAAACACAATTTTGAATGAACATAGATTTATGACTGAAAGGAATGATATAATGAAATTTTTATAAAAATGTTTTCCAAATTATTTGAAGTTACAAAGAGTTGGAAAATAGTACCTTTATTTGGATATAACAGTCATATACAAAGGGTAAAAATATTCATTACATTTCTTGATTTATGGATCATAATATTTCATTAATGTAATCATAATCATAAAATATATCAATAAAAGATGAGAATGTTTCAATAAACTCTTTCATCTTGGTAGTGTTGAATCATAGTCCCCGTGTAATAAGATGAATTTAAATAGCACCTATAATATCATAAACAAAATAATCATTATATAATATTTAAATTGGAGGAATATAGACCTCATTAAATAACATCTATGAATAATAAAACATGTGTATCAAAGAAGGATAATGAAGAAAAATTTACATTACCGAATTGGTATGTTTTGAACTATTAAACCCATGAAAAAATATCCTCAAATGGATATGTAAATACCCATAAATTGAATTATAATAAAAATATAATACATTCAGGGTAATTGTATACACCACAAAAAATAAATGAGTGGTGAATATGGCATGTGTGTCACAAAAAATAATAGTGATATAAAAATCTCTTATGCGCTTGGTGTTACATAGAGCACAATATTATCTTAGTGATCTATATAACATAATAAAAACATATCTCTTTCATATTTAAGAAGATATTTTTTTTGGTGAAATTCAAAATATATAAAAAACATAAATTATTTCTAAAAAATATATTTCAAAAAATCTAGAGTTATTATAGTCCATAACCATTAATTCAGTTCCTTCGTGTTTGATCCATTGAATAAAACCAAAAACATAGATTAAGAAATTGTTATCATAATTAGTAACCACATAATCGTAGAAAAACCTTATAGGGTGTATTTGAACCCATATTTTATCTATGACACCTTAGGTCCATCCTAGGTTATTCATATTGAACATATATTTAAAACATCCATGATTCATAGTGACAAGTTTTTGAATTCAAAATAATATCCCTAAGGAGTGTCAAACCAGGTCTGCAACAAGGCTTGCTGTCAGGGACAAGGATATGCCCAAGTTAGGTCCAATGCACTTTTTTAGAGATGTTAACCCAGGTTACATCTATTCTAAATCCACATCCACTTGTATTATCTAGGAGGGTATGTATTTCTAGGAATCCATTCACTCTATCCTTTACTAAAATTCCAGGAAATTTTCCTTATCCTTTTAATTTTCATTATACATGAACTTATGGTTATTACTAAGCTTTTTTCAATAGAGATTAGAATAGTTAAATGAAATTTTAAAATGATACCAACTATAATGACCCACGCATTTAATACTTTAACTTTACATCACATTTTCAAAATACTTTATATCATACAAAAACAGATGCCCCAATACCATACAAGTCTAGTGAATTTTTAAATATAGAAACATAAATAATAGTACATAAAGGATATACCTTATCTCCCACAAGGTAATTCTCATCTATAACCCTTATTAGATGCATCAGACATAATAAATATCTTCATGTCCTGGTGGAAAGGAAACATAAAAAGGGTTGATCTTAGATGCCTAGTAAGGGAAATGAAGGGAGACATGTAAATGTAATCATAATCATAAGGGTAGGAGAATGTGGTCAGGAAAATAGAATATAATACCATACATATCAATGTTCATAAAAATGAATCAAAGAATCAATATTGGACTGCATAGGACATTAATCATAAGGAAATAAAGAACATAATCCCTGAAATCATAACATAGAAATAACACAAGGAGCTTGTAGTAGACACATAAGAATATAAAATTATTTTCAGAGTAGTAATGTGATAACTTCCAATGACATCTAAGTAGTATGGGTTCACTGCCCATAAAATAATCCTAGTCATGGTTTACTCCCATGAATAACTTAGTAGTCAAGGTTCACTCCCAAGACCATCTTAGTAGACAAATTCTTTTAATGAACCGAGTTAAATCCCATTTTTATCCATATTTATCTCATGAGATATAAATAATTACCCATTGAAATATAGGTATATATAGGTCCCACCTATAAAATTAATAAAACCATAAATATGAGTGACATAAGAGCATAAATCATTCATGATATCAGAAACCACAAAATGAAATCGATTTCATAAACATCATTAAATCATAACATAACCACTAGAAAAGAAATGTGTTTCACAACTATCATTAAATTATAAACATAAACCATCATTAGAAAGAATTTGAATGGTATCCTGGAATAAGATCCCCAGAAAAACATAAGTAACATAAAATAATTTTATAATTGATGTTAAGTAATTTCGATTGATCACTTGAAAACAATTATTAAGGAAAATATAATTTCTTCTTTGAAAAAGTATTATTTTCTTAAATTACCACAAAATTTTAAAATAAAACATTTACATCGAAAATAAACTTATAAAATTGTAAGGGAATAATCGAGGAAGTAAGGAAACATGAAATCAAAAAAATCCATCCATTATTTATTTGTTAATAGAAAACATTCTTCTCAATCCTTTTCCTGAAAAGTCATTTAGTTCATAATTTTGAAAATGGAAAAATATTCCTTTTAAAAAGAGAGTAAAATGTCAAAAATACTTCTGAATGACATAAAAAATTGATAGGATAATAGTAAAAATAATTTCTAACATTTACCTAAAACATGTACAAGAATGTTAAATATTCCTCAACTGAGACTTAAAATGAAAATGTTCCCAAATATTGAGGAGACTGTGAAGTATGTACTCATCATATAATAGTCAGTAAAATAATATGACTCATGAAGTATTAAAAAAATTAAGGATATAAAAATACCATAATATTCTTGGTATTACTGATACGGTAAATTCGGGGGAATTATATAGACCACGTAGAAGAAACGAGTGGTGAATAGGGCATAAGTCTCATAGAAATAAAAGTGAGAGTAGAAATCGACTTACCTTAGGTCTGATTTCCATTATACATATCTAAATCGACTGTATAATTGTTTAAATAAATTAACATATTCCTGAAATAGATTTAAATTTATGATTTTATATATGATTATCTTATCTCCATTTTGTTAATAATATTTCAATATTACTCTTCTTACGGGTGTTAACTGCTTCATTATCCTATGCATATATTTTCATATAAGTCTATGATCATGCACATAGTATATAGATATATCATTTAAATAATGATATTTTGGTATTAGATAACATATTTATTCCTTATATAGATTTGGAATATAATTCTTTAGTTATGATCATTTAATATGAATCGCATCGCGTCGTGGAGACTATAGGCTGAACGTATGCACAGGCGATGATATCATTCCCTTAATTGTGAGAAGGTAAGGAAGTTGATGGTATATATTTTGATCCGGAATCAATATAATGTTATAATATATATATATATATATATATATATATATATATATTATTTCCATATTTTTACCCATCCAAGTATAGTGGTGAGGAAAATCATATTACACATTACAGTGGAGATGGTAGGTCATATGTTTGCATGTGTTGTTATATCATTTTTCATAGGATGGATAAAAGGATTTGTATGGTTGTCCCATAACCATAATAGCACCTCATAATATAGGTTATATTGAAATTATTACTTGATAATGTGATCAACACAGGAATACTATGTATATGAACAAATACTCTTGAGAGAATTAGTAAAGATGATTACCTCTTCCTAAGTACACCTCCTTTGGATATCCTCTTAGGGACACTAGGGTTGGTATGTTAAGAATACTAGAACCTCTATGATATGTCTATGGATGTTTATAAAGAAAATTTTTGTGTGATGTACAATACTAAAGGCACAATGTGATATTATGAAGTGAGGGATGTGGTTACCTTTTATAATTGAGGAGAGGGTCAGATTTGGAATTTCGAAAGTATTAATTTATAATAAATTAAATCTCAATAAAAATTTGAAAAAATTGATATTTATTATAAGATAATAGGATATAATATTCTAATTTCAAAATCAAATATATTTTCTCAAAATTTTTTATTTTATAAAACCTTATCATTTTGGTTAACCCTTATTAAACTATTTTAATTTTAACTAATGTAACAAATTTTTCAATGGAAAAATGTTGTAATTTTTACTAATGTGGTTTCAATTAGACACAAAAATAAGAAATATAAAACATATATACCATATAATAATTATATTTTTATTTATAGACATGTTTTTATGTTTTTTATATAATTTAATAAAACATTATTTTGATAAAATATAATTATGTTCTATTTTGGAACTATTCAATACATTTCTTTTTAAAAATATCATAAGAAAATCATGTTATATAAAAAAATCTATTAAATTATTCCTAAAAAGTAAAATTCATAAAATAAATTTTTTGATGAAATTAATTATTTCAAATTATATTTATATTAATATTTTCAAAATTGTTTATTAGATATTTCTATTAATGAATGAATAAATGCATCATCATTATATAGTACTAAGAGATAATTATTTATTTCATAAAAGTGTAAAATAAATTACCATGATAAAAAAAATATATTTCATATGACTATTTATATTCAAACATATCCCCTCTATATTCTAATAATAAAATTACTATAGTTAAACAAAATATGAGTATGACATCATTAACATTTCAATAAAAAAATATAATAAATGTCGTAATCTCATACATGTCTATTAAAAAGGTTATAATTTCTTCAAAAATATGTTTTTTTCAAAAACCACTCATCCAATAAAATTAGTAAAAGGGTTAATTTAATATTCTAATATATATAATATGAATTTTCCCCTTAATTACCTGATTTACCATTTACCGCATTAATAAAAAATCACTAAATGTACTTTTCATAATGCCCAAAAATAAAAGGAACATATTTATATAATTTGGGCCCACAAATTATAAATATTGAATACATTCTTAAAAATTTTAAAGAAGGATGTTTTAGTAATATATTTAAAATTAATCTCATTGGTGGGGGTGAGAAATTGAGTTATTAATGTTTAAAACATGAAAAGGATTTAAATGTTTTTGTATTAAAAATCAATGTAAAATTGATTCCATTGACCAAAATTAGATTAAATAATAAATATTTGATCTAATTATACATTAAAAACACATAGAAGTATAATTTAACAATATAAATTCTTTAGGTGAAGAACAATGATTTTAATTAAAATTCTTTATTTTTTACAATTCATCAAAACATTATACTTATCTATAAAAATATAAAAAAATTAAAAAATTTAATTATTTAAATTATTCATTAAAATAAGAAGTTTATTTTTTCAAATATATTAAATATAAGTGTCTAATATTGGATTTAAAATGGGTTCTCCATTATAAAGAGATAACATTACCAATTTGAAAAATTTATCCTTTTATCCACAAAAAAGTGTTGGATCATATATTATGCCTATAAAATATATTTGATGAATATAAATAATATTTTATTGAATATATAATATATATATATATATATATATATATTTCATTAATATCATTAAATTATTATATTTAATTGAAATAATAAATAAAAATGGCTTTGGGGGAATAATAATAAAATCTTTTCCTTTATTTTCAATTTGTATATATATTTGTTTCTAATTATTTTGTAGCTAATGAATTCATATTATAAATCATATAATTTCATAAGTTAGTTAATACTATTTATAACTTATAATTTAGCATCTAGGTTATTATCTTATTTAAATAATAATAAAATGATATATATAGAAAGCTAAATTGATGGTGTGTGTAGCGCTGGATTAACTTAGTGTAGTTTATAATACAAGGATTTAATGAAATTTATTTTATTTTAAAAAAATCAATAAACACTTGTGGTGTTACAAGTTTTTTTTCTTTACGAAATGTTTTCTGTGATATTTTAAGGACATTTGTATCTATGATGGCATCCTTTGATGTTACATGTGAATTCCTTGACCCGGTTCAGTCAAAAGTAACATGACCCAAGGTTAACATCGTGCCATGTGCACCTATCCCTACACTAGACACTACCAACTAGTAGAATGTGTGTAAGACGGTAATGATTAGAGACTTACACTAATTATCAGAGTGTATCACAGTGATATAAAATAATAAAATGCATATGAAATAATAAATTAAATAAAATGTAAGATAATAAAACTTTTACATATAATAAATACATAGAATAATAATCAATATCACATAAAAATGATTTAATGACATTATTCTATAGAAAAATTTGAATACGTGGAAATAGTGACGAAGGTATACATAAAAAAAACAAAATACAAAAATATCTCTTCAATATAATCATTATCATAAACCCATCCATATGATCCTATACTCCATCATATGCAAACAATTGATCAACCATAGTCATCTGCTTTCCATTTTACCTATAGTCTACTAAGAGTGTATTCAGCTACCAAACGGTGGAACGAACATGGTTTTTGATATACTCATAAGACTGATACCAACTACATTTGGTATAATCCATAAAGTGAATATAAAATCTCAATGTGTGTATATATAATACTGCAAATAAGAAATGTAAACTGTAAATGAGTCTGATCTGGTTCGTAAAGAACCGCATGGACACAAACTAATCCAGAATATGTTGAGACACCTCAGAACATGTGTCACTGTAAATATATATATATAAGTATATCTATATTTATATATTGTTATATATATTCATATATATAAATTAATTATAATCATATTAACATATATAGTAATATATATATATATTTTTTAATGTAGTATAAGCTAAGACATAATACATAACTCATGCATCGATGCACTGTCAGATGAGTTGCATAGGGTATTGATAAATGTCATTCCCATTTATGAGGTGTAATAAGAGATTCTATTATAGATTATGATATATAATACAGGATTCCATATGCTAGTATCACAAATAATATAGGTCTCCATTCATAAGTATCATAATTAATAACTAATTCCATGATGGAGTATGAAGAATTACAATTGACAACATGCCTGAGTATCACACATAATATTGGTTTCCATGTATGTTTATCATATATCATAAGGGGTGACATTCCAAAGTATGATACATCCTATATAATAATATGTTTCATTCATGATTTAATATACTCCAATATATGATTAAAAACCATTCTACATCTTATTTGGAAAGGGTTATAGTCCACTATTTTCTTAATGTTTATGTGATGTGGTCATAAGAAACACATGCCATTTAATTACAATAATACATTCAATTAGGTAAAAACCAACACTAATTTTTAGGTTGTTAGGTACATTAAAATATAATATGTTAAGGTAATTTTATAATCACACCAAAAGGGAGTGTCCTTTTTTAAGATGGGGGACCCCTGTTATTAAATAATGGTTTTCAAGAGTTCCTCCAAAATATTGACCAATTTAAATAAGGACTAATTAATATTATTAGATAAACACTCAAAATTTATAATGTGTGTCATGAAAACACATGATATAATATATGTTGATTTTGGGGAAATATTTCTAGACCCCCTACCTAATACAAGTAATAGAATCCTCATATTTTGTTTCCATGTAATCCATGCTAGAATAGAAGAAATGTGTGGCATAAGAAAATTCCTAGAAAATAGGTCATATTACATTGTTTTTTAGTAGAATACATGATGTTAGGATAAAAAATTTAATGAAGGGGGAGTTTTGATGGGATTATCTATAGTTTACCAATATAATAGACGATGAGTGAAACCATGTCCAAACGAAGGAGGGGTATTAAAGCCTATGTGGTGAGGAATGAATCTCTCTAGGAATATAGTCTACTGTACAAAATAAAAGAGATTAAAATAGTAAATATAAAATTATATAGGGGAAACATGTCATGTAACCCACATTTTAATGGTGGTTCATGGTTTAGCATCATGGTTTCTTTTCAGAACATGCACAAACCTTTTTCACTAAATACATATGTGACACTAATCGCGTGTAATGGGATCTTGTTTTTATACCACCACAAGAGACCAATGAGGCCCCTCTATAGTTTTAATTTGGACCATAAAATATATATTAAAAATATACTATTTTTTTTAAAAAATGTTGAACCACCTCCTCATGGAAACACAGTTACTACTACCCATGTGCGAATTTTGCAGCTCATCAGTTTCATCCAAAAATCTGAGGTCTGAGCTCCAAAAAGACCGAGACAATCATAAACACTTCCTTAAGCCCTATGTGTTGTTATAATAGTAAAATAAGAGGTCTAAACTAGAAATTAAAAGTTCCATGCCTCATAATAAAAATTGATATCTTACAAGATTCTCCTTTAAAACAACTTCTTTATGAGTTTCCCTTAAAATGGTGGTTGACCAGTATCTGAGAAATGTTTCATACACTAAGAACATATGTCTGAATTCGAAAACAGGTCATTTATTGTACATGGATGTGTTACTATAGTACCTTTACTATAAGAACTTACATTCCTTGAAGAGACTTCATGATCCATTCACTAATACTAGTGGGGTATATCATGGTAAAAATTGGTAAGATATGGTTGTATTTCCCAATTAAAGACATGGTATTATCACCTAAGTTCCACCCAAATTTCAATTGGAATCAAAAAACGTCCATGAATATATAGGATCTCATCCTCATCAAAAAAATATCCAGTTGTAAATCACGTGAATGGGTCTCCCATAGGACCAAGATATCAGTGTCAGAAAGATTTGTCTTATAAAATATATCAAGGATTGAAGAGTTCACTAAAAAATCATTAATGACATGATAATTGTAGTATTTATAAACCTCTAGTTTCATCTAAGAAAATAATACCATTAATAGTCATTCTCCACTGGAATTTAGAACCTCTTGGTTCTATGTCATCTAGCTAAGAGCATTAACCAATAAAATACCTTTCCCACATGTAAAACTATGTGCAAAATCAAAGTATCGATGGTATACAATGCACCTTTTCTGCCTAAGATTTAAATAATTATATTTAAAGATATATTTAAGGATTTTATGGTCCATGTAAATGATGAGAAATTCTACCAATGAATAATTCCTCTAACTACCTATGGCATGAACAATAAATACAGGCTCAAGCTCTATTAATTTACAAAATTATGTTTGTGTGGCCTGAACAAGTGATACCCATACACCTTGACTCATTCTTCCGATATCAAAACACCTCCTACTATAATTCTCGACGTATCATAGTAAATATAATATATTCTACCCTTCTTTGGATGAATTGAGTTCAATATTGAGGTCATTCTTCCTTTAAACCCCTTTAGGGATCCCTCATATGTTTTAGACAATATAAATCTAACACCATTATTGGTTAGGAAAATAAGTGGTGATTAAAGGATTGTAAATTCATGGATAAAACAATATTAATATATAGCTAACCCCAAGAAACTACATATGTTAAGAAAATTACTTTTATGCACCAAATTGAACATGGATCTCACATTATTTGTGCCAACAAAAACTACTGCCTTTCAGATGTATTACCTAAGAAGTGAACCCAATTACTCCAAAATAACATTCAAGGAGTTGTAATACAACGTATTCTTTCTTATTTTTCTCAAAATTATATAATTGTTTTATGATCATATCTAGTGTATAAGTACACAATTGTTTTTTCGTGGAAAATGAGAACTAATGAATCCAAATATAAGTGTAAACCATGATTTAGTAGGGCCGTGAAAATTGTTGGCGCATTTATCAGATCAAAAGGCATAAAAAAGACTTAAAATATTTAGCTACTATGGAATGGTGTATTTGGTACATATGAAAGTCTAACACACAGTTTAGGGTAACCTTTAATTCATGTAAATCATAGAGATAACCCTTACTCCTTAAATACAGTAAAAAAGGTCAACAATACTATTAACGCCCTCCAAATAAGCATCCAAAAATCCACTCAAGGGAAGAAATTCTTGAATATGGGTATTATTTCCGCCACAAAATAAAAGGAAGTGGAAGATGGTCTAGACCCACATAACGTGAGAACCCTTAATAGACTGGAAATCATGTGACCATTATAATATCATGCAAAGTATACATGAAGAACACATAACATGAGGAGGATACCATGGATACCCCTTTTTAATGAGTCCCTATGCCTTTTAGAAGGTTCTCTGAATGACCAGTAACCATGAAGGTGGAATCCAGATTAGTTCCTCTATGCTACATGGGTTACCAACGACAATCACTTGGCAATCAACCTTGAAAATCGTATGAACATGGGAGGACGAACGCCCATAAGGTAGAATCCCATAGTTTTCCTAATGTTCACATGACATATCATTGATGAAATGGGTAATTATTCTTAAAAACATCCATGAAAACTCACAAGACCTTCGAGTCTCTGTAAAATAGAACAAAAGATATAAAAATGGGAGGATGCATGAGCTAATTGCGGTCACATAAAGATATATGGAATGCCCTATGTGATCCGTAAGAAGTCGCGAGACTCTATTGATGTATTAGAAAAATATCATGGAGTCCCTTTATCTAGTGATCGGAAACATATATAACTACTTCAATATTTATAGGCAGCCATACACTCCCATTTGTCACACTAGGGGTTGTTAAATAGAATTTTCCACAAAATGCCCACAGACCCCCATATGACCCATACTGGTCTCACGGTGCATCATTAAAATACAGAGTAACTATCCTTGACATTACAAATAATTTTTCAATTGAATCCCAATCATTGTTAAATAAAACAAATGGAATAAATATGATGAATGTGGAAGGAACTTGTGATCATAAAACACTCATGACATGTTATGGAAGTCTGCCGCATGGTCCCGTAAGACCCATGGGAAAACCATCCGTGTCTCACGGAAAGCCCCAGACAGTTTATCAAGCATCAAGAGAATTCCATTCAATAAGAAATGTGATCTCTTCATGGCCATTGGACATGTCAATATGATAATAAATAAGTCCATATATGCATCGGCGGGGTCAAAAAATATGGCCATGACCCAATAAGGAATTCATTTATGTAGATACTCATGAATGTTGAAAATCAGGCGACACCCTTAGAGAGGTCAGTGGTAGGGACCTATGAAGTTGCATAGTGTTCGATCCCTTCACTGATCCATCCTAGATTCACGTAGATGTGCTAAATTACAGGTGAATAATCAGGGTGGTGGTGGATATAAATTCCCCACCCCAAGATGAAAAAGGGTTGGAATATAGATGATTTTACTCTCAATATTTGGACTCTCAGGTGAATGGGATAGAGAAGACATTTATTAGAAACTAATATCCAGTGTGTCAAGTAATTCATTTATTAATATACTACATAATAGTTGTAACAATCATGCTACATATATGAGGTAATTCATGATATCACTCATAGATCACACGATGGAATTCTGGAAAGATTTAGGAAGAACACACCAAATATCCCACAGAGCACACAAGACACATGATTAACAGATACTAGAAGAACCAAAGGAATTTACAATATAAGTTCTAGAAAAAATATTAAAAGGGAAATACTTAATCAAAATACATGTTTTTTGTCCCTAATGATCTTCGTGTGAGTCATCCAAAGACACATTATTGTACAATGAAGCATCACCTAGATCTCACAACGCTCCTCCATCATGCTATTTGTGACATGTTAAATCATTTGGCTCTATCAATGAAAGTCGTATGGTTCAATTGGGCACACCATTGTGGTATTGTGAAACTCTATCGACCTATCACCTAAACCTTGTGACATCCTTCAAATACGTTGCCTGGAAAATACAACAATGACTTCTCATGTCAGTCAGGTCTTGTAGTTACACCTGGTCATGATAATTAAACTCTCATGATACTCTCTCGACAAGTCATCTGAGACCCGTTATTACCTCCAGATATGATTGCTAGGTCATTTAATGACCTACATAGATGTTATCCATGATACATGAGATCCTTCAATCCATGCCATAAAAAATCTTACGAAACCCATCATATGTGTCAACCCAATTCCTACGAATAACACCAGGGAACATCTGTTGGATCATGTGACACGTCATGATAAAGCCTATTAGGTCTTGAGATGGCTCCAAGGACAAACCATAGGGATCTTTAGATGTCCTCCAAACAAGTAAAATGGTTCATGCGACTCCCTCTTGACAAAAAAGCCAGGTCACATGGGAAGACTCAGTGTCTAATCCCCAATATAATGGGAAATACATCAACTATGATTCCTTACATATTCATGATATGTAGGCCACCTCTCACGATGATTGATCTCCATATTGACCATCCAAAGAAGTCCAATCATTTAAGTCCCTTATTCAAAGAAATGACATTCATTACTTGTTATCCATTTTTTCTCACAATTGGCATGGATCATGTTGGATTAGGGTGTTGCAATTATTATGACATATGCACTATAAACCCCCACAATGGTACGAGCATCCTCAGTGTGTAATCCCCAGTATCAATTTGAACTATGATAAATGTGATTCCTTCCAAAACCTGGATATGTAGGACGTATCCGTGAGACTCAAGTTCCATGATTAATAATCTCGGTGAAGTACCACCATATATGTTGGACATCATGTGAAATGAAATGATCATTTTACACCCCTTATTTCTCATACTGAACATGGATCACGTGAGATTAGGGAGTTTGAATAATCATATCATCTATATTGTGGCCCTCTAAAATGATAGTGGCAACCTCTATATATAAGCCCTGATCAATTGAGCACTGGTATGTATAGTTCTCGCAATACCCAAGGATACGTAGGATGTCCCTCTAGGATTTGAACTATAATAATCAAAATATGAGAGAACCCATATAATTCCATTCCATGTGTTGTTTTATTTAAATGGTTGAATTAACTATGTGGGTTTTTCTTCCTAAAATAAATAGGTTACATAGGGGACCTCATGATGGCTCAATCCCCTCCTTGAAAAATTAACTATGTCCTTCCTTGTAATAACATTCTGGAGTAGTTGGTTAAACTAACTTGACACATAATAATCCTATTATCATTGGAAAATAATGGAGAACCATTGAAACATATAGATGGATCCACTAATGAGACCTCGTTCCTTTTCAAATAAAGAAGAATTAATCTATATTCATTTTGTTAAGTTAACAGGTAATGTTTCATAGTAAGGATGTCATTCATCAGTATATCATAAATATCTTAGAGTGCCCTGTACTAGGAGAAAATTTCACCAAAAAGGGTTTTATGAGTCTTCCCCCCATCCACTCGACTAATGTGTATCCCCATGAGTCACTAGGCCTGAAAACTCAGAAGACCTCCACCCTTTGTAATGTTGGTCCATACTTATCTATAGATGAAAGAGCTATTGGAGGTTTTTGGGAATGGTGGAAAGAATGGAAAACATGATGCATGAAATCGTGCGAGGCCTTAACCCCCTAACCAGACCATCTAGTGAAACCAATTAAATTCCCTCACAACCTGAGCAAACAAAAATGGTTAACATGACGTGAAACATTCTAATAATAAGAAATTGGGTTAAAATTTGTTTTAAAATTTTCATCATGGATAGGATTGACTTGAATCTCTTAAAAAACATTGTTAGGAAAACAATTTACAAACAATGAAATAAGAACAACATTATTATATAAATGATCTTCAATAACTGGGATTCTTGTAATTCTATCGTCACTATAAAAAGTCTATGGGAGTCGAATGGCCATATCAGTAAAATATGAAAATATTATTGACCATGCATAAGTGATTGAGAATTTTAATGCATATGATATAGTACTAATTCATAATCTTTTACCTAGTTGTATGTGTGACTGTGGCTATTACTCTTGTGAACAACATCCCAACTCAAGGAAATTTTTTCACTATCCAATATTCACTAAGGTATTTTATCTACAGTTGTGACCCTTGCGGATCAAAAAGTAATTTTACTGACTCAATATATCCAATGGTACGTGGAAAATTTGATGGTTCAGGAGTTCCACCGACATGTCACAATACTAACAATAGAAAATGCATGTGAGACTCTCCATGCACGATAGTTGGTGGATCCACATCACCCAAAATAGGCTGCTACTAAGCCAGTGGCCCTCATCACTATAACTAATAGATTTGGGAGCTTATACATGGAGTGTGACAACTGAAACCTTCCATATCAAATGAAGGTGGACCAAAATGTAAAAATAAGTCCCTTTTCATTTATTTGTTGCCAAAGAGGGCACCTAGTGACTGCTTTCACAAGCATCATCCCACCAGTACCCACCATTCATCTTCTATGAGTACCACTCGACACACTGACACCTCTAATAACCATGTATGGGATGCAACTAAGGCTCTTCGGGGGTGGAAGTCACTGAATATAAAGGGGAGGTATTATATCCCGACACCTATTGACGATTCCAACTAACGTTATCTGGTAGGAAATAGCATGAAGGATCATATCCTTTCCAGCTCAGAACAAATTTTTGGGCATATTACCACAACAATCATGGGGGAGGTGCATATCCCTAACATTTTTCATGAATTCCATAGGAATAATCCAATGGAGAAAGGAGTAAAAAAGTGAAAACATATCCCCTATTCAATCTAAGACATCTACCAGTGTATAATGGAGACAAAAAATGAGAAGGCTTATATCCCTGCATTCACTTTTCTAAAATGCCAATATATTTTTAAACAAGTGATGATATTTTTCGGCATATTCTCACATAGTTGTAGATAAAGAGACTAGTGCATACTCTTTTCCCTAAAGATAGGGAAACTCAACACATAGATCAACCTGATCAGTTTGTTTTACTAGAGAAATAAAGTTATCATTATCTCATCAAGGATGATTTTCAGTATATTCTGATAAAGGATGATGCATCGTACCAGGATCATACTCATGTTCAAACTGGGGCTCACTAGGTGGGAGAAGCACAAGCCTCTGTATAGGGGAACATGCCTATCAGAAAACTCCAATGACATAATCTGAAGGCCCATGATCTAGCTCAAATCCCCATTCTAGTCAAGGTTCACCATGTGAGAGGGTTATAAGCCTCAGGATATGATCATATTCCTATCAAAGAAGTTTAGTGGTATTCTCAAAATGCCCATGATCTCACATATATTCCCATTATGGATGAGGATGAATAAGTTAGAATTCAAAAAACCTCCAGAAATGATCAAATTTTTATTAGATAATATTCTAGGAATATTCTAGCAGATAAGGGAAGCATGTCACAAATTCCTACATCTTATAGTGAAGGGAGACACTAAAATCATAGCAAGGAAATATAAGATGAGGATCATATTCATTCAACCCTTCGAGAGATCTGTCATCATATTTCAATGGGGAATGCATAATCACACCATGACTATATTCCAATTCCAATCAGGTCTCACTAGGTAAGAGTGGGACATGCCCCAGGGAAGGCTCATATGCCTTCCATGAATGACCAGTGGAATATCTCAAAGGCTATAGATCTTATTCCTTCTCTCGTAAATGATGAAGATCCCCATATGAGAGTGTCACATTCCTCACAACAAGATCTTATCTATTACAATAATGAGACAACATAATAAAATATTCCAAAAGCTTATTAGTAGTGTGATGATACTCCCACAACCCCATAAGATTATATACATATTCTGGTAGCTATCATAAAACAAACTCATATACCTGTGAAATCAAAAAAGGATGGTTGGAGTATTCTTACCATGATGTAGAACATGGACCACATTCTTAACCTAGTCAATTATAGTGTCATTGAGTTCATTCGAGACATATTCTCAACACCTCAAGGGTCTGTTAACTCTTATATTGAATGGGAAGTAAAAGACATTCATCACTATGATTTTCCTCCTCATGGTGGGGTGGAGGTGGATCACAGGAACCATACTCCTTACACCCACCATGGTAAAAAAATCCCATGATGATATCTCCCTTGGTTAATGAAATAGTCCCCTTTCCTAGAAACCCCTGTAAGGGAGGTGTCCAAATATCCAAAACCATCATATATAGAGGTTCTTGAAATTTCAAGGTAAAATGTATATTGTCCCCCCATCACCATCCAACAACACTCAACTACCATAGATAGTTTCCTATAATATCTATCATTAATGGTCTGACCAGATAGAAGAATGTATGTCTGATGAGGAGTCCAACATTGACATATAGAGAGAGTAAGTCAGAAATAACCCCCCATCTTGTTTTATCCCCTTGATACTTCTAGTTATGAGGTCCTGATGAGATAGTAACGGATTTCATTTCATACATACACCAAAATATGTGGGATAATCATCAATGACTAAAGCATCGATATATATCATTTCCAGTATATGAGTGTCACCTTTAGAAAATCAAGATAATCTGCTATCAGCTTGACCTATCTACTATATCAATGGACTGGGATTGAAAACTGGAAAAGGAAAAGGAAAATATGAAACACAGTTTATTCCATTGGATCATGACACTTAGACAGCCGATCTTCAAATCCACATCATTATTTCATATTTGATGATGGTGAAAACAATGAGAATTGAAATTTTCGTCACACTTGTAGAAAAATAACCAATCCTATTTAGCATCCTGTAATGTTATAACCCCCAGAAAAATCAGGGGACCGGGTAATGGTCAGGCCAGTTGGTCACTACAACAGAATGACCCTACCTCTTTGATTCATAGATATCAAAAATGGAGGAAGAGGATAGGAAACAAGACATATAACTCGTCCAATAAAATCAATAATAACAAATTTTTAGATGAGATAATTATGTTTTAATCATCTGGACAACATCTCATGAAAAATAACTCCCATTATGGGCTTCCATCGCACCGACCTCCCACATGAGCACAACTACGCCACATCAACTAAGCCCCCATAGCTGCTTACATAGCATCCTTCAAAGCCCAAACTCAATCCCCTAGGATAGAAGAATATCTACTACCACCTCCATAGCTCGAATCATCAGTTCCTGGGAGGATTCAAGACATACCCTTGGCTGCCGCAGGAAAACCCCATTATTCTAGGATGGGTGAGTTTATATCTCAATCACCATCTCTAGGTTCGTCACCCACTAAGAGGGTCCTAGAATATTTAGTGTTGATTCTAGAACACCCCCACCCCACTAGGCTGGGGGAATTTATATCTTCATATCTTTCTCGAGATTCATCATGTCCTTGACTGGAGTCATTGGTTCCTCAACAACAGGAGCAATCTGTGCCAATGGAAAACCCAAATGAACCCACCCCATAGGTTTGTGGGACGTTTCTTCATTATTATCACCATAGATAGAATCAGTATTCCCTTGGTTGGGAGGGTAAAATCAACGGTCAAAATCCCACATTTTCCTCCCACTACAAGAAAAACAATACTTCTTGGGCCATATACAACAACCGATGTCAAAAAGACCCTCAAAGTCAATATTCATGGTCCAAGGTGGGAGGCACATATGAAAAAGTCAATCAAACCCCATCAGGGACGCAAGACAAAATGGCCCAACATAGAAAATAGTTCATGTAACATGCTTGACGAAGGTAGTGCATATTCATCTTGTTGTGTTGAATGTAATGCCACATACATCACTACCCAGTATGCCTATGTGAATGATGTCATTGTCAAATTGGAAGAAATAAATCAAGATGTCTATATAAATATCCATGATAAGGAAAACATACACCAGGATAATGGTGATTTGGATGCACCAAATAATGGTTGTGTGCACCAGGTACTATAGAACGCATCAAAAATTGGCACCACAAGATAATGAGTTTCCACCTCCTCAAAAAAAAATACATCCAATGAAAAAGGGAAAGGTTCAAATACATCCTTATCACCACCAATAATAACTAGTGATCATTCTTCAAATTAACAATTGTCACAATATGAGAGTGAAATAAAAGCTCTACAACAACCCAATGAGGAGCTATTTAGGGTAAGTATTCCCGTGTGGTATCATCTCTAGGAAGAGACAAATATTATACCTCCAGTTTTCAATCCTCTAGAAAGAGTGGAATCCAAGAATGAGACTGGATCTGGAACTAGGTAACCAGTAAAAGAAATGGGTATTTTCAAAATAATAATGACTTCCCTCCATTTTGGTGACATCCTCTCCCTCTTTAGGGTAATCATTCAGTCATTGTTATAATTGAGAATTAGTGGGAGACAATGTGGGACCACCTCATCAACCCCTTCCCTTCCTTAAATATGGGAGGAGGCTCCAACAGAAGTCCCCCCATTAATTTGTATCATCATTGAGTCCTTGGATACTTTAATGGAATCCATGGAAGGGTGACATGCCCATGTGAAAAATAAAATTAATCCAAATCTCGAATGGCTAGATGATACTCCTCCTCCGCCCAACATCAGATAGCATACATTCCCTACCATTAAGGATGATGAGACCCTATATAACTTCCCACACACTTCTATCCAGGCATGGATTGATGATGGTTCATCAAGATCAATAGGAGGAAACAAAGATAATTTGTTTCATGCAGAATCTGATGGGCCCCGCATTCATAAGGTATAACAATCTGTTGACATAATCTATTACTGGATGGGAAGACCAACATTGTCAGCTACATTATTATTTTTGTTCAACACTGAGAAAAATGAAGTTCATCAATCTGACAACCTAAATACCATATGAGATTTACAAGGTGCCTGATTTCATACAAGGTGGAAATTTTTAACCTACTCACTCAGCATCCCCCCCCTGGAAAGAGAAAATACCAAAAAATTATGATTAAAAATATTAGGGATGATTTGTGGACACCACTAACCCCTAAAAATATCTATCTGGGTTCCAATAGTTCACTGAAATAGAAAAACAGCTTGAAGAGGCTATTTAGTGAACCCGATCTAACTCTCAACTCATTCCCGTAACATTGTGGGAAAATACAAGCATATAAAATGATGTAGCTGCACTTTTAAACCAAAATTGGTACCCATACAAGATCACATGCCCGTCCTGAACAACCAAACACCTTCTATCAAGGGGTGGAAACCACATAATTTCCCCCAGCTAGAATTACAATAAAATCTTGGTCCACCGAAATTTGAGGATCAGATTAAAAAAGTATACACCTTCTATAATGGGAAAGTTCCCTTTTATTTATAGTAGACCTGAATAATAACCTGATCAAACAACCACTACCCAGAAACGTGGTGGAAGTTAACCTCACTGCCCATCATAACTACTGCCCTTTCCATAGAAGGTTGGGTCCAAATATTCATCATTCCATCACCACCAATTATTTCCTTCAAGGAATGATCAAATCTAGATAGGTGATGCTAGATAACTCCCTAGATAAGGTGGATTACAAAAGAATCATTTTTTAGAAGAAGATGAAAAATGGAAGAATGTTCTGGCTATGCGTGAAAAGATGTTTGATAACTAGATGGGGAAAAATAGTTTATGGAGATCATACCTCTTTAAAGGAATAACAGTGTAGACTCGTGATAGATCCACCACCCAAGAATGGTATATCAAATGTACCACCCAAAATGTGTGCATGACCACCATAAGTAAGAAGATACAGATGATTAAGAATCATATTCTGCACTCATGTATGCCCTAGCACTAACAGATTCTTCCCTACATTTTCTGTAGAATGGGCACCACCCCACCAAACAAAATCCTCATCAGATGAAGACCTCACCATTTTCTCTAGCCATGTGATACAATTGGAAGACCACATTTCCGATGATTAATATTCCCTGTAATATTATTTTCATATACATAATCGGGGAATGGGAGGCCACAAGCACTTGAATTGAAGATACAAGGGACATCATGGACATGGTCAGACTCAATATTCTAGTCATATCCACATAGAGGATATATACACAGCAGTGATTCATGGGGAAGTTCTCCAGCAGGATCAAAAGATGCGTGATGTTCCTTAGATCCCTCCATCAGTCACCTTTATCCAATTTTATTACATGATCACTTAGAGAGAGTTCAAACCAATTGATGTTGAAAACAGGGAGAGCCGGCATGACCAGAACCACCAGAAAAAAATACTCCTTGAACTTCAATGAAAATACTAGGTCCATATACCTCAGATATTCATCTCCTAAAAAACATTACCATGAGCATCCCCACATTAGTATGTGAATCCCTCTGGAACAATGTGTGATGTTATGAAATATCTAACTACAGTTCTAACTGAGATCTCAATCCATGATACACTCTTCCATTCAAAAGAACTCATGGAGGAACATGTTGATTCCCTCTAGATCCCATAGGAACTTGAGATAGAATATTCTACATCTGAGGACTATTGAGTAGAGATTGTGTCTCTAGAAGGAAATGTCACTATCTCATTCACTGATAGATATCAGGAAGAGGCCATCGAGGTAAAATCATGCCCATATACATTTTGTGTTGAACTAGTAATGTTAATGTCTAAAGGGTATTGATTGACAATGGATCTGGTTGTAATCTCATCATAGTCCAAACTCTTTGACGTTTGGGATATAGTGAAGAGGATTTATACCCTAAAAGACTGACAATTCTGGGGTATGTAAAACATTGAAAAATACCACTCAGTAAGATCAAACATGAAGATCAATTTGGGGAACTCACATATAACACTTATTTCATGATTATCAAGCAAGACACCACATATAATGTCCTGCTCTGAAGGCCATGTCTCTGTAGCCACATCACGATAGAAACAACATTCCATCAATGTATAAAGTACCCCATCAATGGAATGGTTGGCCTATATCATGGTGATTACTCCCCCTTCAAAGGTGGAGGAGCCACATATGCTGAAGTAGATTTTGACAAAAAAATGTCTCATGCAACCAATGGAGGATGATGATGTGCATGTTACATATCCAAATGGCTTGGGGACCTCCCTTGTGAACCCCAAGAATATTCATGATGGTGATTATTTTCTCCCTATAAACATGCTCCCAAGTAGAAAATCCAATCTCAGAGATCCAAAATCCCTATGTCCTTAGAAACTATGTAAAAAATCAATCGGATCTAACATCTCTCTATAATTACTCATATAGAAATGGATGATGATGTATCTTCAAATAGTCTCCCTCCCAATGATAGTAATGGAGAATCCCCCAAATTCCCATATTTACAGATCAAAAAATGGAAGAGGATGAGGATGACCTTAGGAACTCTCCTACATCATTCTTGGAAAGCATCTCCACCACTATAGATGAGGTTGGACAAGTAAATATATGAATGGAAGAAGACCGTCAGCCTACTATGATTAGTGATCCCATGCCCCTAGAAAATAAAGAGATATACATTTCATTTTTAAGGAATCATCAATATGTGTTCACTTGCATGTATAATTACATACCCAAACTGAGTCTAGATGTTGCTATATACCATCTCAGACATTTTAATGATCATTGAGGCTTCAAATAGTCATTCAGGAGGATTCACCCCTCTCATGCCACCGATGTAGAGGAGGAATTCGACAATTTGATCAAGGAACACTTTTTCTTAGAAGTCAAATACCAATGATGGCTTCCCAACATCATTTGACTCATGAAATAGAATGGGAAGATTAGGGTATGCCTTGATTTTAATGATCTTAATCAGTATTACCTGAAGAATGATTTCTTATTTCTGATCACAAAACTCTTATTTGGTGAAAATTAAATCTTCCAAGACATTTCCATCATGGAAGGTTACTCATGGTTCAATCATATCAAGATGGCCCCCAAAGATGAAGAATATAGCACCTTCTGAGAACCTCAAGGGATCAACTTCTATCAAGTCATGCCCATTCGATTAAAGAATGCTGACTCTACATATCAATGGTCCATGAATCATATCATTAATCCATTTTTTAAGTATTCTGGAATGTAATGTTGTTGACCTGGTTGTTAAATCAAGAAAACAATGTGATCGCATCATGAATCTCCAAAAAATCTTTGAAAAGTTGCGACATCATTATCTAAAGATGAATCCACTAAAGTGTGATTTTTTGGGTAAAATCAGGATATTTACATTCATTTGTGGTATCCCACCGCGAAATTGATGACAACCTAGAAAATATTGGTGTTATCATAGCAATGTCTTTCCTAGAAATGTCAAATAACTGAGGGGTATCCAAGGGAACCTTTCTTAAATTCAGTGTTTCATAGAAAATTTAGATGGAATATCTCTCCCCATCACCAGAATAATGAATAATGGAATCCCCGACCAAAGGGACAATGAATGTAAAATATCCTTTGAAAGTATAAAGCAGTAATTTACGCACCCACCTATTTTGATCCCTCTAGTGGATGGGGGGCCACCCATCTTATATATGGACATAATGGAATGATCAATGGATTCCTGCCTCGCACAATAAAATTATTTTGTGATTAGGAATACTCTATACTACCTCAATTAGATTATTCTATTTACCGATAAAAGATATTGTGATGTTGAAAAGTAATACCTTTCAATCATCTTTATGATGAAAAAGATGCGGCACTACATGAATCAACACGAAGTGCACCTATTCTGCTACATTTATATGCTCAAGAACACCCACAGACTCCCTATGTTTACAACATGGTTGTCTCTATGAGTGGAAATTCTAAAGAAACCTGAAATAAATTCCATATCATAGAAGTCTATGAAAGGGAAAGGCCTTGAAAATTCACTAGCAACACAACATACCTTACAAAATACACTGAATGACACAGATCTCCCAAGTGAAGAGATCTTCTGTACCAATGACACTTCCTGGACATGGTAGATATACATAGATAAAGCCTCTCAAAGTCCTTCAGGAATGAGAATCGACACCCCAAACTCCATAATGTTGGAATGGATATATTACTTGTCTCTCTAGAAAGTAATGTTCTGACCTAATATTTCTCACTATCCAATGGATTCCCCAATAATGAGGAAAAATTCCAATCCCTCATCACTAGGTTGGAAGTATCCCTATGTTAGGACCAATAGGGGCCTATATACCATAAGGGGGGGTGAATCAGGGAATGGATATTCTTTTCTAAATTCTTCCTTCCCCACTGGATCTTGACCTCTTTATTACAAGGGTCGCTTTGTTTTCACTTGTGTGTTTATTATGACCACTTCTTTTCTTCTTCATCTGATTATGATTCTTTGAATGCAATATAGGGAAGCAAGCAGGTAGACACAGAAATTTTTACTTGGTTCACCCTCACTGGGTTACGTCTAAGGAGCATACAACATTGATGTGCCACTGTACCAAATCCACTAAGGCACGCTGCCAATAATGTTCAGGATAGATCACTTCTATGCCCAGGCTCACTGCCTTTACAACATTTAGGGTTAGCTCACTGCTTTCCCAAGGGTCACTCCATGTTTCCCTCTCTGGCTGAGTGATGCTGGCGACGATCGCCTTCTTCCTCTTCCTTTTCTCACTACTCTAGAAGGGATCCACTCACAGTTTATAGAACTGTAGGTCTATTCATTTGCATGAATACATGCATCCTCAAATATTTATAGATGCTCTGTTAAAGTCCAAATTTCATCCATTGATGAATACCAATTTTCCTCTGAACCCAAGGCAATTCCTTTGGAGAAACCTTTGAAAAGAACACAACTTCACGAGGCTCCCAATTTCCCGAAGCTCAAACAAGCCTTCGTGAAGCTCCTTCCTTTTCACGATACTCAAAATTTCGCGGAGCTCAGACCGTCGCTAATGTAAAGCCTTTGCAATGCGTAGGCCATCACAGAGTTCAAGTCATCGTAAAGAGACTTCCCTCATGAAGCTCACTGAGCCAATACGGGGCATACGACTTTCACAAATCTAGAATAGAAGCCGCGAAGCTCTTCTTTCACGAAGTGCACTGCCTTCACCAACTAACTTCGCGAAACGAGAGAAAAATATTTTCTCTGAAAATTCTATCTTTCTCTCTACTTCTCTTGAAGGGGTCGGGGCCTATTTATAAGCAATTCCACAAACCCTCGAACTTGCCACCCGAAGTCAATGCCACATCATCAAAAATCGCGAAGCTCTGATGTTTCTGCCAAAATTCTCTCAATATTGCGAAGCACCATAGAAATTTTACGATCGCAATGCTTGACGTAATCGCAGAGCATCACCGTCAATCCCTTCAAGCCTTCGCCGCGAAGCTCTATTGCAATGCCCTTCACCTCCATGAGGCGCTTCAACCTCTGTTGTTCACGAAGCTTGACGTAAACGCAATGAACATCGTCAAAATTTTTCTTGTCATCGCGAAATTCAACCCATGAAGCCTCTCTTCGTGAAATTCATGCCTTTTCCATATAAAAATATGATCTTCATGGAAATCATATTTTCACGATGCTCACCAACGTCCATATTTTGGACCCCAAAAATTTTCCAAACACTAGAAAACGGTGCCACCTTGTACTGCTCTTTTTGTAGCACCGCTAGATTTTTTGTTCCTGTTTCATGGTTATTTGTCATCATGAATTGTCAACAACTTCTCTGGAACTCAACAATTGACCATGGGAACCTGCTTTGTCAACAAACACAATCAACCCAAAATTGATGCAATGTAACCTTGAGGGATTTTTCCCAATAATCTCCCCCATTGGGTTTGTTGAAAAATATTCCCAACACTTCATTGAATGATTTTCTACACATTGATACCACTATGAAGATACTTCCTGCTGCTACAACCATTTGCCTCTTGCGATTCTGATAGTGTTCAAGGAATCACTTAACAGGTACTCTAAGCCCACATGAGCAATGATCGGCATGAGAAACAAGGGTAGTATGAAACGTTTATCAATTAATCACTTCATGTCAAACACCAATTGTTGATTCCAATGTGATACCAATTACTAAATTGATACCAATTGTTGAACCATACTGATACCAATTGGTGATAGCTGGAAACCTTCTTTCACCATTCCAACACCACTCTTATGATTTTATCATGATCCTCAGCTGTCGTGATAACTATTCAAAGATTGATCAATTCTAGCATCGTCTAATTTAATACTCTCCTCCTAACTCATTGATCTCCCCCTATCTCACTGCTCAACCTTTCAGCTTCTCCCTGTGTCTTTTACTATGACATTTTTCCCTTCCATGGCCTCATTTTCTCCCCCTTGAGGATTTACTATTTCTACCCCTTTGTCAACGAACCAAAAGGTCACCCCTTTGCAGTTTGCAACATCAGAAAGAACACATTTTAGCACATTTAGAGAAAGACACACAATACCTCGGTAAGAGGGGGTGTTTTACATCCACACTCATTCAAGTGTGGGGAGTCGACTGAACTCCAAGAGCCAGTTGATGCCTTTCAAACACTTCATTGGGTAAGGCCATTGTCAGAATGTTTGGAACCTGTAGTTCTGTAGGAACATACTCCAACTTCACGATTCCTTGCTCATCCTTCTCCTGGATAAAATGATACTTTATCTCAACCTGCTTTGTCCTTGAGTGGTGGATGTGATTTTTGCTAAGATTTATAACACTTGAGTTATCGCACTGGAATCCAATTAGAGACTTTAGTTCAACTCCCATATCATCAATATGATGCTTCATCTACACTAATTGTGTGCATGTTTGAGTGGCCGAAATGTACTTAGCTTTTACGGTGCTCAATGAAACGAAATCTTGCTTCTTGCTGAGATAATAAATACATAGTCCACCAAGATAGAATGCACCTCTTGACGTTGACTTCCTGTCATCCACTGAACCGACCCAATCAGCATCAGTATATCCCAATAATTCTGACTGAGATTTATCACTATAGATCATGCTGAATTCCACTATGGCCTTGATATACTGATGTTTTCTTTTCACTACAAGCATGTGGCTTTCCTTGGGATTACTCTGATATATCACTGCTTGGCATGTGGCGAATACAATGTCATGCCTTGTTGTAGTAATGTATTGCAAACATCCAATGATTTTCCTGTATTCTATGATATAAACTGCCTTTCCATCCTCATCATTAGATAGTTTCATCTGGGATGCAAATGGAGTCTTCATATCCTTGTAATTTTCCATGCCAAATCTTCTCAAAACCTCCTTGGAATATTTGGATTGACAAATGAATGTTCCATTTCTTCCTTGTGTAACTTCATCTGATCCACCAAATATTATGTCTTCTTTATATACCAGCCTCATCATCCTTTGATTACTGTTGTTGGCGAAATAGATATTGTAATCAAATCCACCACACTGAAAACCAAGCTTCTTCAAATAATGATATAGCCTTGAGTACCATTCTCTTGGTGCTTGTTTCATCCCATATAATGCCTTCTTCAGTTCAAAAACATTGTTCTCATGTTCAACTGCTTCACTAAGACAATTAGGCTCTACTTGTGGTAAGTACGATGCTTGATATAGAGTCTTCATCCTCTATGTATGCACTGGAACTATCTGATTTTCAATTATATCATTCAAGGTGATTTCATCTCATCTCTTCGACTTTCATACTGATAAAGTTTTTCCTTCCTCATGTTCATTATCACTGTCTACTTATGAATTAGCATTTTCCACTTCTACTCTCCGTGAGTCTCTTACCACTTCCTCACTTTCAACAGAAAACTTTTCCTTATTTCATTGTTCAATGACGTCATTTCATTCAACTAATTTTCTTAAATTTTGGTTAAAGAACCTTTAATTTTCTCTTGCATCTTCATGGTATCCTAAAAATAGTCAGCTAATACCACATTATTAGAGAAAAATAAATAAGCATGAAATTCTTGATTATTGCTTCTTCCCCTGTAATGTGTCTTCCCTCCATAGAAAACACTTGAGCTGAGTCATCCAATTATTTCATTGATGGCTCTTGCATCTGATTTTGTTATTTAATGGTCCCCCGATGTTATGAGACACTTCCTGGGGTTAAGCCCACTCTTTAGACCCATAACCATTCTTCTCCACCTGCATCATTTATACCAATTTAACACTCAGCATTGAGCCATTAACAAAATCTCTAAGCCTACTGAGTTGGAACACAGTGTAGGAAACAAGAGATAAAGTTAATAACACAATCACTTCCTATTGGGCTTTTTTTCTCCCGTTCTTCTTCAACTCGGGTATATGATTTGAATCAATTGAAACTCAGGAGCATATCACTTCTCCAGTTTGCATCTTTAGATGCCACTTCCCCTTGGATCGTATCTCCATAAAACCTGAAACACTTGAATCATCAGTTAATATCATTTATATACATAGAGGGAGGGGATTTCTTATGGAATCCTCATGATGAGGATTGTGATTGATCATGATGGGTCAACTCTTTGATTCTTTCTTGTAGATCATCACACTCCTTCCTTGCTTCTTATAGTTTCCTTGCCAACTTCAACTACTCTGTCCATATGACTAAGTATTCATTACCCACATGTTGAGTCTTTCTATGATATGTATATTCTATAGGCCTAGCCTTTTTCACAATTTGGGGCCTAATCCCACTGGTTCACACATCCTTCTTTGATGTTCCACCAAAATTCCATTTCCCTTGATTTTTCTTTGACCAGGAATATCTCTTCATGTCAAATTCCCTTGCTCTTTCCTCCATTGTGGGGGTCTTCCTCTTTCCTCCACTTCCTTTTGTGGCACACGAAATGAAAAATTTTCAATTCATTCTTTGTTTATTTTATTTTTATCATATTTCTGAGTCACCACACTATTTTACATTGGTGGTAGGTCCTCCACTGAACATACATTCTTTTTACTCACAGTTGTAGCGTTTCCTCCCTTTTTATTCCAGATTTGTTCATGTTATTTCTTTGAGGGTGGTTTTGAGTGTGACAGAGGAGGTGATAGATACACCTTTCGTTCAACTCCATGTGATTCCCTTTAGGCTCTAAGACTATTCGTCAACTTACCACATTCTCTCCCAATGCATAATTTGTTATCATACACCACCGGAGTCGAGAATCTCTTTTCATGTTCCTTTTCCTTTCTTTCTTTCTTCTTACTGCAATGTCTTGCCAAATTCCCATGATCCGAACATATAAAACATTTTCTATCAAAGGAATACCTTATTTCATCATTTCTCTTTTGAGATGTTGATGCTTCTTGAGTTTGTCCTCTAACTTTGAGCTCTCTAGCTTCCTGACACATACTCATGGTGTGTTCCATTCTTCCACAGTAATATCATCCAATAAATGCTTTCCTCTGAGAGACTCTTATTTTTGATTTCTCATGACACATCTTTTTCTTCTCAGATCTTGTAATTTTTCTATTTTCACAGCCTGAGATGTATTCATGTGCCTCTAAATAGAAGATTGATGTATGAACATGAATCCCACAAAAATAGCACATGCTATCATTTCTTCCTATAAATGCCTTTTTAGGTATGTCTCTAATACCGAGAGGATATCCTCCTCTTATGGAACTATTCATAGCTCTCTTTCTGTCAGGCACGGGAGAGAATTATTTAAATCCAATACCAGTTTTTCCCAAACTATATGGTCTTTGAGCTGAGAGCATTTTTCCCCCTTTTCAAAAAAAGAAAATTTTCATTTCATTTCATCATCACCTGTTGAAGGATAATCAAATAGTTAGTTCAAGGCATCCTTTATTTTATGTTTTCATATAGCATTGGATTTATCCACTTCATTCTTTACTGATTCGAGCTCTTCTTCCAACTTTTTAATCTTCATATCCCTTGATTCAAGTTGGACATCAAGTTATCTCTTGATAAGCATCTTTCTGCTCATCTCATCATTCAATTCACGTGTCATATTATCCACCATGTCACTATGCTCCTTTACTTTCAATTTATATTGAGAAACATAATCAGAACAACTTGGATTATATTGTTGTAGCCTTTGGTTATTTTGAACCTATTCAGTCAACTGTGTAGCTAGATCATCTTTTCTGGCTTTCATATTCTGAATATCATATGACTTCTGATTCCCTTTATATTCATCAGCCTTTTGTTTTACTTTCATTCTAGCCATCTTTTGTAGTTCTTCACCTTGGGAATCATTCTTCTCCCTTAAGTTAGTAGCCACATCAATAAGCCATTGATTTAAACCTCTTAGCTTGTTGACGTAAATTTCCAATACATGGATCCGGATATATTTAGAATTAACTTCTTCATCCAATTTTTGATCCAATTTCTTTGTCATATTGACAACATCTACTGGTGAACTCCTTCTTGAATCATCATCATCATCCGTTTTTTTGTATCACTTTGAAGATCAAGTACCTCACTCATTCCTACATCATGATTGAGTAAATCAATCTTTTCCGTATCAGATTCATCCATGCCTTCCTTTAGTAAGCAGTTTGACTCTTTTAGTTGAATCACAATTTTTCCATAAACAGTTCCACATTGAGGAATACCATCTGACTTCTGATTCTTATTTTATGTTTTTCCCTTTTCCATGACCCAACAATATAATAGAAGATTGAATCATTAACTTGATCAATCAACTGAACCAAGTTAGAGCGAACAATTCGGATAAAATAAACTTATCCCTTTGATACCAATTGGTAGGACCAATAGGGCCTATATACCCTGATAGGGCGGGGGGGGGGGGGGGGGGGGTAAATCAGTGTATGGATATTTTTTTCTAAATTCTTCCTACTCCACTAGATCTTGACCTCTTTATTACAAAGGTATCTTTATTGGAACTTTTGTGTTTATTATGATTGCTTTTTTTCTTCTATATCTGATGATGATGCTTTGAATACAAAGCAGGGAAGTAAGCAGGCAGACACAAAGATTTTTACTTGGTTCACCCTCATTGGGTTACATCCAATGTGCATACTACGACGATGTGCCACTGTATCAAATCCACTAAGTCTCACTCCCAATAATGTTCTGGATAGATCACTTCACTGCCCAGGCTCACTGCCTTTACAAATAATAGGGTCAACTCACTACTTTCCCAAGTGTCACTCCCTGTTTCCCTCTCCTTGGCTCACTGCCGGTGGGGAGGATCACCTTCTTCCTCTTTCTTTTGTCACTGCTCTGGAAGGGATACACTCACAGTTTATAGACCTGTAGGTCTATTCATTTGGATGAATACAAGAATTCTCAATTATTTATTGATGCTCTATTAAAGTCCAACTTTCATCCACTAATTAATACCAATTTTCCTTTAAACCCAAGGCAATTCCATTAGATAAACCTTCTCAAAGCACCCTACATCGTGAGGCACCCAATTTTGCGAAGCTCTTTTGTTTTCGTGAAGCTCGCAATTTCGCAGATCTCATACCATCACAAAGCTCAAGCCTTTACAATGCATAGGCCATCACCGAGCTCAAGTCGTCGCAAAGAGACTTTCCTCACGAAGCTCACTAAGCCAACACAGAGCATATGACTTTCGCGGAGCTAGAATAGTCGCCGTGAAGCTCTTCTTTCGTGAAGCACACTACCTTCACAAACTACCTTCGCGAACTGAGAGAAAAATATTTTCTATGAAAATTCTCTCTTTCTCTCTACTTCTCTTGATGTGGTATAGGCCTATTTATAGGCGATTCCAGTGACCCTCAAACTTTCCACGCGAAGTCAACTCCACGTCATCACAAATCGCGAAGCTCCAAAGTTTCTGCCGAAATTATCTCAATCTCATGAAGCACCATGGAAATTTTCTGATCACGGATCTTGACATAATTGCGGAGAATCACCGTCAATCCCTTCATGACTTTTCCACGAAGCTCCCTCACAAAGCCCTTCACTACCGCAATGTGCATCAACCTCTGTCGTTTGCGAATCTTGACATAATAATGAAGACACTATTAACATTCTTCTTGTCTTCACGAAATTCAACCAATTTAGCCTCTCTTCATGAAATTCATGCCTTTGCCATATAAAAATATGATCTTCATGAAAATCATATTTTCACGAAGCTCACCAACCTCCAAATTTTGGACCCCAAAATTTTTCCAAACACTGGAAAATGAAACCTCCTTGTACTGCTTTTTTGTACCGCCTCCAGATCATCTGTTCCATTGTCATGGTTCTTTTTCAACATAGATTTTCGACAACTTTT
This sequence comes from Viscum album, assembly GCA_963277665.1. NCBI lineage: Eukaryota > Viridiplantae > Streptophyta > Magnoliopsida > Santalales > Viscaceae > Viscum > Viscum album. The sequence goes on from OY728137.1 coordinate 768,770,929, forward strand.
CTGGAACTTGACAATTCACCATAGAAATCTACTTTGTCAACAAACACAATCACCCCAAAAATGCTGGTATGTTACCTTGATGGATTTTTCCCCAACACCCTACAATTGCACATATCCTACTCGAATATCAGGGGGATTCAAAATTGGTGATAAATCATATCAATGGTGAATATTCCATTAATATAGAAGAATTTCCCCCAACACCATCTATGTCGGGGGATTGATGGATGAGTTCCCTTTTGAGCCCACATTGCATCATATTCCCCAATCATAGAATACCCACACCAATGCACTGGAAAATGCAAGCACCATCTCAGATGACCCTAATCAAAATGAAGAAATATTCAATATCAAACATCAGAGAATGATATCATCAATTTTTATATATGATATGGATGAAATAAATTAGGTCTACACTACCCATGAGCATGATGAACCAATAACCACTCCGGGATGGATAGATCGCACAGTTTGAGATCTCTAAAATTGGATTCCCCTAAAAATCATGTAGGAAGAGAATAGATTCAGTGATGAGAAGCAATCCCCATTCTACAGGCTAGTCCAAATGAGAAAAACGTCCTATAAAAACATGGATTTTATGGGATTATCCTTATGTGTTTAGAAGAAGGATAATTTTCACCATCATGGAAGATGTCCATGTAGGCTCCGACGACACCCATCAATATTAAACCATGATCTCCCACCAAATCAGGAGGTTGTGAAATTATAGGAAAAAATTGATATAGTACTACATGGAATTCACATGGAAATTTCTTGCAATCCATATTCATGAAACCTTCATTCATCAACCCCCAAAATTTCTATATACATATAAATATTCTTATCCATTCACCATTTTTGGGATGGATGTTGTAGGGCCATATCCTCCAACCATAGATAAGTTGTTCTTGAATATACATACTACTACAGACTTCTTTTCTAAATGGGATGAGACAATACCCCTAAAGGAACTCATGATGAAGAAAAATATCATCTTCATGAAGTCCCACATCATCTCTAGGTTCAGAGCCCCTCACAAAATATTTATAGGAAACAACTCCAATTTCTAATCCAAAGAGTTCATGATACAATACCAAGACTATAATATACAGTCTAATCACTCAGCACCTATCATGAAGTGACAAATAGAGAGATATAGGCCTTAATTAAGACTCCACAAAACATACTCCAGAATATGGTGAACATGGACAATAATTCTTGTCCGGATAAAATCATCAATGATTTATGGTCCTACCATATCAACATGTGTACCACCACACAATAAACCCAATACTCATTGGTGTACGATACTAAGGAGGTATTACCCATAGATTCCCACTTTCCTTCACTCGAAATTGAATTTTGAAAGAATATCTCAGATGATGACCAGTCACATGAGAAGATTGATGAATTGGAATAGATATATGATAATAGATTGCACACATTTCACAACCTTGAGGTCTATACGATTCCTATTCAATAGGATATTAATTGAAAGGATTGCCTTCATTCATTCCTCCAAGGAGAACTGGTGCGGGCTCTTACAACCCTATTGATACCTGGAAAGAAGCCCCCGAAATTGGAATGAAAGTGGGAAGGACCCTATGTAATACATAAGGTTTATCATAATGGATCATATTCACTAGACACCATGGATGGAGATCATGTCGCACCACCCACAAATGCACGTTTTCTCAAAAAAAATATTTTTCACAAGCTTTAATCAACCAGGGAATCCGCATTTGTGTATTCCCCGTATCTGGTCGTAACAACATGATGTCAAACTATACAAGAACATTCCTAACCACATGAAATTAAACTATATGTAGATCATCCAACCTGAATGAAGTTAAACGTCATAGTTTCATGAGAAATACATATGGCTTGATTCCTACTCTAACATGATACGTAGTGACGACCAAATTACTATTCATGGGCATAACCAAAGGATTAATTTACCTTCACATCAGGTGATCCAATAGCAATACCATATAAAATCAAAGTAGAAGACTCTCTAGAAAAATGTATGGCTTTATTCTGATTTTCAAGGAGATACGAAGGAAAACCCATGATCTTATATCTTGGACCAGTAACCACATGATACAAAATGTCTATATCATTCTCTTAATGGCATCCGCATGGGACCCTTGCCATTACTTGTTTATGAGATCAATCATAGCTCATGTGGTATAAGGAATTTTGGTAGGTGGTTCCCCATATATTGAATGTGTATTGTATTTGATAGGATTTTCTTGGTATTGAATACAAGACCTTAAAAGGCATACCATTAAACATAATCATAAAAAGATAAACTACACAACCCTCCAAAACTATGTGTGGTTTGATTCTCATTCTCATGAGATATATAGTGATTCCAAGATTCTACCATTGGGTCCAATCAAAATATTCCCATCAATTCATGTTGGTTCACATCCATCCTCACTGTATCATGTTAAACTACGTGAGTCTTCATGAACTATGTATGGATTTATTTTCTTTTTTTATGAGATATGTAGAAATTCAAAAACTTCCATCTTTCTACCCATCTTCAATATTAACACTTTTAAAATTGGACCATATTCATCCTTGTTGTGTGACGCTAAAATGAACGATTGCTTAATGAACTACATGTGTCTTGATTCTTATCATTATAGGATATATAGTGACTTATATACATCTAATCCTAAGACCATCTACAATAATCAATGAAAATAATTCCCATCTACTCGTAAGGGCCGAACCAGAGAAGGGAGGGTTTCTCATTTATGAATTACGTGTGGTTTGATTCTCAATTTCTTGAGATATGTAGTGATGCCTAGACTTTTACCCTTGTGACCAACCACAACATTGTTTTCCATTCATGTTGGTTCTTACAACCTTAACGTTTGATGATAAAAAACACAAAAGTACGTCCTTACCAAATTAAATTTAAATATGAGGCAAACATCTTGGTTTCGTGACATTAAAACAGCACTTCAAAATTATCCTTACCATTTAATGTTAAACTGCATGGATTCACACCCTTACTACATGTCGTTAAACTGCAAGAAAATTTCTTGGACGCATGACATTAAAACCACACAACAAATTCTTCCTTTCAACATGATGTTAAACTACATGAGAATACATCATTACCACATTACATTTAAACTGTAAGGAAAATGTATTGGTCGAATGACATTAAAACTATCGGAAAAACATCCCCACTATATAATGCTAAATTTTACAGACCATATCCCATTTTTCATTCCTTATCAAAGTATCATAATAGAATTACCTCAGTCAACCCGAGTATGGTATGATGGCACCATATTCTTAAATCATCACAATACTTGTGAAACACATCACATATTATATTCCTTAGGTTGCTGTAAACCTTCCAGTTCCCTCGAAAAAAAGAAAAAGAGATCTCTTGGTTGGAAATTCTATTGATGTAGAAAGTCTTTAGACCAACAAACTAGTGACATATTGGTCCAATATAAATGTCCCTTTGATTCTTGGAATCCCTGACATCACCGAGATGGAATCGATCATCTTATGGTGTTTTAGAACATACCCAGTATGATTTTCCCATATCATTTCTCATACTCAGTAGGATATTGGAGTACTCGTGAATCTAGTTATCTTAGTTAGTATCTTGTGTAGAATTTCCTATATTAGGTCCATTTGAGTCATGAAATTAAACTTCTTAAATTTTGGTCAATACTATATGACCTTAAACACTAGCCTATAATGGACTAAATCACAAGACCTTAAAATAATAACAAAGCAGAGAGAAAACATGATAGGTTGAAAACCCACAATGGGAAACTAGAGTATAATTCATGTCTCACTTGTTATGCTCTCCATCTATAGAGTATAGGAAAAAATTATGGTGAAAGTAAATTGTATAAAGCTTATAGGGTCTGCTCAACAACCCTAGTAAAATCCAATCTATGATCGCTCGAACTCCTGGTCCAGAAAACTATTTGAGAAATGATTTGTGACATCTCCTCATTGTGAAAATATGTTCTCTAAGTTGTCACACACTCTTTAGAGAGTTCGAACCCTTCTTGGATCTTACACTTTCTACAAATCTCACTTCATGATTTGGGTTCCTTGGAACACCATAAACCTCTCATAGACCACATAAAAGATATCCGACCTCAAGAGACCCTTTTCTTGACTTTGAGAACATGTCCATGGATCCTATATATGTTTCAATGGACGTAAACCAATTGTGTATCTCTACAAAAAAGGGAATTAATATCCTTCTGAGACCTAACATCATCAATATATCACCCAACACCTTATTGTGTTAGAACTACTACGGAAAAGTCTATCCCATATCATCTTACAAAACTGCGCACTTTGGCCCATGATTTACAGTCTCTAAACAAGACTATTCAAGCATATCAGAGATCCTCGATGTTTCCTCACTTTTTTTATCCTTTATCAATGTCATAATACAACACTTAATTCCTAAAATTTGGTGTCCCACACCATGTCAATAAAAACAATAGGGCATAGGGATCCAGATTCATAATGTAAGAGTTGGATTTCCCTAGTTTTCTAGATCCCTTCCTGGATAGATTTCCTTTTGTACCCATATTCATCATGTAGTATTTTGAGTCGTCGCAAATCTTTCAAGACCCTTGTAATTAAGTGGAGATAAGATTTTATTGGCTATTCTATGAATGAATAAGGGACTCGAACCTCTAACTAAAGTCATCAACTCAATTAAAAAGAAGTTATTCCAGTACTTGAGAGCCTTGAAAATTCCGAGGAGAAACCAAACATCAAATAATGTTATGGGACATACATATCATGTCTTCACCATCCCATATTCATAGACTCAAGGTTTTGGGTTATGATTTATATCACCCACAATACATCTATCTAGCATGTTCTAGTATCCCTGGTATTTCTCTCTCATCCTTATTTCCTTCCATAAGCCTTCTATATCCCCTGGAAAATAGTGGAGAGAAGCTTTGATTGGACACACTATCATTTCATAAGGGATTTAACAAGCTAACTAATGAATTCACCTCCATATAAGAAAGGAACTAAAATACTTGTCTGTCCTATATGATCCATGGTGGAACACAATAGTGATAGAGTTTGGAGCCATTACTAGACTCTTATCCCAACATTCTATAGATGTTCTGATCTAGAATACCTTAAACTAAAGTATACAGAAGGTCTGAGCAAAAAAATCTCAAAAAATAGATAAAAAGTCCAAGCTAGATGACCTTAATCTAATGCGATAGAAGGTCAAGCTAGAATATGGTAAACTATATGATAATAAGGGTCCGAGGTGAATGGAATAAAAATAATGTGATAGAAGGTCATAACTAAATGAACTTAGACTACGTTGATAGAAGGTCCCCAATAAATGACCATAAACTAAATTGACAGATGGCCCGAGAAAAATGACCATATTGCAATGTGATAGAAGGTTGGATCAAAATGAACATATAATGAAGAGATAGACTGTCAGAGGTAAATGATTTTAAAATAATTTGACATACGGTCCAAGCTAAATGACCTTATACAAAATCACATTGAAATTATTTAGCATGTGATGGATTGTGAGGCCCACTATATGGTCTTATCATGATCAAGATACTATAGCCAAAATCTTATCACTCTTACAGAAAATGTAATGCACTTATACTTTGGGGCATATCTCTTACTCAAAAAGTCCATTCAAAAAATTAGGTGATTTTAGGGTATCTAGAACAACATATCAACAAAGGCTCTCCTAAAGGTGCTAATTTTCATGTACCTCTTAAAGGGTATCTATTATAATTTCATCATTCTATTCCAAGAATTAATGTTCATTTAGATACAAAGTGAGGTATGAGTGTTCTTGGGGACCCATAAAACACTGTAAACATCAAATTGTCATGAATTTCATAAATAAAAGACAAAACCAGCTAACACATATAATTTAAGATAAAGTCGATTCAGTGACAACAAAATATGCAATAGGAGGAATCTCAACATACTGGATTATCTTCCATGGATATAAAAAATAATGAATGTTCTCAATATTACAATTCTATAATATCATTTTCTCAGAAAAGACATTATGGTGAGCAAGTCTCTACTTCAGGGAAGCCTCAAATTGTCACAGTTAGTCAGTATATTCATTTTCTTCCTTTGGAATTTGTTGCAACCCCTCCGCCCTAGCAATGGAGTCAATGCGTGCCTTATAAACCACTTCAATATGTCCTTTCTTCTCAATCACATTAAGTTATGATGTTTGTAGTGTGTATTGAAATTGGTACAAGAGTACTTGAGGATGATTAATTTCAGATTTATGAAAAATTTCTGATTGATTGCATCCAATTATGACCATCGCAACATTGACTATGTCATGGTAAGTGGTTGCCTCTATTTCATGATGGGTGGCTTCCATAATATACCCACCCTAGTTCTTCTTCATCAAAGTGGAATCCTTATTAGCTTCCACCCTCAATTAAAGGGACCTATTGTTTCTATTGAAGAAACTACTTCCCTTACCCTTGTATGAGCAGTGGAATAATCAAATCCAACAGAAGGGTAGGAATCATAAAATTAAGGTGACCCAACCAATATGTCAACTCCTCCATGGGGGTCTCAGAAACATTGGGCTATAAAACCTTCCACATGTGTTTCCTCAACGACTAATAGAATTATGCAGACCCTTGACCATAACCTAGACACATTTTAAAAACTGGAATGTGTGATGAGACCATTTCACTTAGGGAAAGAGTTGTACTCATAGTATTTGATAATGAAGGGAGGGATCCCACCTCTTCATTGGTAGATTTCGATGGAGGAACCCCCATCGAAGAAGACACTAAAATAGCTATGTGTTGGGTGAAGATGCTGTAATAATGGACACATGGGCTCATCCACTACAAGTGGAATGATGTGGAATCACCAGGAAATCACAAAATATGAATAAGGATAGACGCATATATTTCCTTGAAGCATCACTAGAAATATCCACTTCACAAACCCATCCTTAAGATAATAATCAATGCCCTTATGCGATGAGTGGATTAATGGTCCTTCATAGATATTTTCATGAGAAGAACTCACCCACCATCCTTAAGGACTACATAGATGAAATAACATTATCAAGAGACATGAAATAACATATAAGGTGTCCAGTCTGGAATAATTATTTACCTTATTAAAAAATTGCTTCCATTGAGGCTGACACAATAGTAGAATAGATAACTATGTCAGAATTCTCAAGAAACGAACCCATCCACACTAGATCTCATGGTATGATCATCCAAGAATTCATATAAGGTGATATCAATTATTGAGTTGACAACCCTTATACCTCCACTTCTGGACAAGTTATGACTAATAGAAAATGGTCTTCTAAAGAAACCAAATGCTCCTCTACATCCTCATAAGGGGGAGAAATATTTTTTAAGATAGTCTGATGGGGAACATCAAATTTTTATAAAAAAATAATTTGATTCTAGGACGACAAAAGATGATAGAAAAATAAATTACCACACTTAATTTATGATCCTACAGTAGAAGGATCTGACAGTGTATGTTTTTTCCCTTTCTATCTCTTATTCACTTCCTGGAAGGACCCTATAGAAGGAGTTGATGCTGAGTCTATTTATTTAGAATAAGAAAATATTTCCCTCATCTGATAATGTCATCCTGGGGATCCGTCATTTTCAGATTCATAGTCTTTGTTAAATCCCTATCGCATGGATGTAACATGTGGAGTATATTATGGGGATGATAGTACATGATGTTCTTCAATGGCCTCCCATTGTTTCAATATATAATAGGGATGTCAATATAGTTTAAACAAAACTATGACACCATAAGAACAATAGTGATCCCAGACTGACTGCTTAATTGGTGAGAGGGTAGCCCTGTTTATATGAAATGATGTTAAGTGTTCCAATAATTACTACTTGGTGAACCAACAGGGAGAAATATATATGACCCTTGAATCTATCCAAATAAGTGTGAAGGTCTCGATAAATGGCCTTGAAATCCACATTGTGGTCTTTTATGGTAATACTATGATGTGTATTTATATAAGAAAACCCACATAGAAACACCTTTGATCATTCCAATATTCTTAAGATACCAGCTAATGAGCACCGCACCTTCCAAATTTCCCACAATCGAGTCGCAAAAGGGAACAACAACTCTAGCACAGCCTCACCCCAAGATACTATGTTCACTTTAATAGGAGATCCTTCCAAAAATGGTATGCACATGTTCTCCTATTTAGGTGCTTCCAAGGATTTTGGCTATTTTGAATCCATGTGTTTCTCAGGCCTTGTATTATTCTTCCTGAAAGAAGTTTTTATGATTTTCTAACCAATTGAGATAATTTTTATCTGGGATGTGAAAAAAACCATTTCTATACATATTAATAAGATAAACTGATAACTACATTACACGGAGGGAGGTTTATCCTAGAAATATTATCCTCCCTGGTAAACATCAATAAAAATCAGAATGCTTCCATCAGATGCTCTTTGGATCGATCATAGAAAGGGAAAGGACAACATGATTTAATGCATAATTACTAGAATATGAATGGGTAGGGCTCATATCACTCGCATAATATTTCCCAGTTAATATGGGTGGAAAGAACACATTCACAATGTGACACCACATAATCTCGTGCATCAAGATGGGATTCACCATTGATAATAATGTTACTTGTCAGTACCATCAAGATGATTTAATGGCGAAACAATCATATCATCTTATACTATCTCTAACATACCTAGCTTCTAGTGTGATGGGTTTCACTCCTTAGATACACTATAATTGTGGTATGATGTGAGAATAAATAATATCTTTCATGTTCAGATATCATACCCACCCAGATTAGCTACTATCCAACCCCACAACTCTTGGATGAGTCCAAAAATCTAGCAAGGGAAATTACCCTGATAAAATTTGTGCAGAAGGCCTTCAGAGTTTGGAAATCCCATGGATGGCCAGCCAGATACGTTACCTACAATAGAGGTCACCATTAGGAAATTGGAAACTCTAACTCAGCCTTTATCCTACATGGAAAGTTAGCGCCAACCTAGGTATACGATAATAAAATAATCTAGTTGAATGGATCTGTTGATATTAGGGAAAACCTCCCATAACCATTCCTTGAACATCCATTCCTCAACTGTGGGCCAATAAGCATCTAGTACACCACACTATTCCATTATAAGAAATGATTTTTGAAAATTTTCTTTCAGATCAAAACTAATTGTATTGATAAATAATTCAATCCAAGTCTTCAAGTAAACATCCACTATACGAATCACCCCCTTGGTAATGTATTTCTCGACCAGCATAACCAATTCTTGAGTCATATGAGGGGACTTATTTTTATCATCCTATTATGATCGAGGAGGAAATAAATCATCATACCTGCCCCAAAATATTGGTATGTCACAAATCTGCTCCACACCCCAAGGATTGATTCCCACCACAACATGCCTAAGGTGGAAAGTGTTTGTATCTGGGATCCAATAGCTGAAAAACATCATCATCAAAATTTTATTTCAATAGGTAGAAACCTGGAACACCCAAACAACCTCATACACCCCGATATCCCTAAAACACCTTAGATAATTCCAAAGTAATATACTGTACCATAATAGACCATCCCCATCCCTACCATAACTACCTCTAGATCATAAATCCCAATTGGTATTTCATTCATACATTTCATTAGGAGTGGATTTCTGTATTATTGAGAGATACATATGGACAACCTCATCAGGAATGAAATCAGTCCAATCAATGTCTATGGTCATAAAAGGAATTATATTACCATATTCATGGTCATCTAGAGAGATAAATTATCCCCCCTAAGGAAAGATGCTCCCAAAAGGTGTATTGGGGTGTCCAAATCTTGAAATAAGGTATAAATAATGACTTCATGTGTGGGATTGAAGCAGTGTCAGTAAGGTTATACCCGTAAAGAGGATAAAATTCTAATAAGGGATATTCCATCAATTTTAATCCCATCAGTTATGTTAGGATATTTTGGTTTTACCATACAAGAAGGTGGTGAGAGGATCTACTCTCACCATTATAGCATCACAACATGATATTTCTTCCCTCACCTTATTATTCGATAGCTTGTAAAAGGATTGATGAGAAATTGAATCCATAAGAAAATAAACATGTCAAAAAGGGGAATAAAATATCTGGCCAAAAAATTAGAAGCCTGAATGTCCTAACGATGTCATGTGAATTGCATGAATCAATAAGCAATTTGTGAATAGTATAACAGATATGTGGATCTCCTAATATCCAATGGAATCACAAGTTGAATAATCCATGTAGGGAATCATATAATTGTATGACCATTTATGAGAATCATGATCATATGACTTAAACATGGTCATGTCTATTTGTGGAATCGAATGATCGAACCATCAGACCCTACGACACACTCAAGACCATCGTACTACGTCATGGTCAATGTTCAAAATGAATTACCAAAGTATGGTTCATATTCTAACTCGAACAGTGCCTAAGAGAAATATTTTTTGCAGGACATATCTCACTATGAAGGCTCATGAATAGGGACTTCTAATTAGGATCTTCAGCATGGTCTTGTGACAGCAGCGCACGATGGAAACAAAGGATTGAGCGCACAGTAGAAGTTGTTATTGGTGGAATGAATCCCTCTTCGCTCCTCTTAAATATATGGAATTATGAGGAATAAAAATTTCATGATGTAGACCAATCATCACCTAAGGAACTGATTCAGGACACCACTAAAGACAGTGGTAGGAATTTAAATTCCTCTTAACTGAGTTGTCCCCACGCATGTATCCCATGAGAGGGGGAATTTTTTTTGACTCCCTCCAAATAAGAATCGTATGATTACTAAGGGAATAAATACCTAAATATTGGTATTATTTACTATGAAAAAACAAGGTAATAGAAAGATGTTTCGGAACCATATTTCATGATAACCCTTGAGAGACTCATGATCACGTGACCATTATAAGGTCGTTAGAAGTCTCCATGTGCAGCGCATAACCTATAGAGGATCCGAAATATCCCTGTTTTTAACATGTTCCTCTTCTTCTGAAAGGGTGCTTTGGAAATACAGTCACTTCCCAGGTGTTAGCTAGATGATTTCCCTTGTCCACATGGGTTTTTGGAAATATGCATCTTGGAATCTGACATGAAAATCCAATAAAAAATGGGAGGTAGGATGACCAAAAGGTGGAATCCCCTATAGGTCATAATTTCCATGTTACTTATCATTGATTAGAAGGGTAATAATTCTTGAAAACATCCAAAAAAATTATATACCTCTGATCCATTTTTAATTAGATAAAAGGAGATAAAAAGGGAGGTGGCAGGAGCTACTCACGATCGCTGAAAGACATGTAGTGCGCCCTTGGTGATCCACAAGATGCTGAGAGTCTCTTGCGATGTGTCTCCCTCATCATGCAATGTCCCTTTGGATTTTTAGACTCATTGAATGGAATTCCTTGGATATGTCCCGGAAACCACGCACTCCCCTATGGATCTCCAATTTAAACAAATAGAGTTTTCGACAAAATGATCATGCACCCCCATATGACCCACATTGGCCACACAATGCATCCCTGAAAAATAAAGTAATTGTCCTTGACATTACTCATGATGTTTATCTTGACTCACCAAATTTTTAAATTAAAACAAAGGAAATAAAATATTGATGAGGTGGAAGGATATAGAGGTCATAAAATCCTTGTGAAATGGTAAGGACGCCTGTCATGCGATACCATGAGACCCCTAGGAAAACCATCATTATCTCACATAAAGCCCTAGATATGTCATCGAGTATCTCATGGATGCCATTTCAACAAGCAATTGGATATCTCAAAAGACCTTGGAAATGTCAATGTGACTATAAGGAAGTCCATCCATGCATCTGTGTGGTTAGAGAAATTGGAAATAAAATAATAAAGTACTCATTGATAGAGGGACTCATGGTCGTCAAAAATCAAGAGACACCCTCTGAGAAGTTTAAGGTGCAAACTCGCGAATGCTGCATAATAATAGATCACTATACAGACTCCAGCATAGATTCACATAGGCTATGCCGTAGAAACTTGTTAACAAAAATGGGTGGTGGTTCCTATTAATTACCCACCCCATCATGAAAAAAGGTATGGAATCTAGAAGATTCTACTCTCGGCCTCTGGCATCTCAGGTGAAAGAGAAAGAGTGGAATTTATAGAGTAGATGATCTCATGACCATCAAGTATTTCATCAGGTAATATACCCACGAACATCTGGATAAATCATGTTCCATACATAAGGTACATCACATGATTATTTATAGATCATGTGGAGCACTACTATAATGATCTGAGTAGAACATACCATATATCCACTGGGTCATGAAAGACTCAAGATAAATTCGTATTGAGAAAACCTAAGTAATTTTCAATACATGGTCTTGAACCAAGAATAAAAGGGAAATAATTAATAGATTGGCATGTTTGTTGGCCCACATGTTCTTTGTGTGAGTATCCCAAAGACATGTGACAGCACCATCAAAAGCCTCCTGGATCTCTTGAAGATCCTTTAGCTTGCTATTTGGGACATGAGAAATAATGTGGGTTTATCAAATCAAGTCATATGATTCCATTGGGAAAATCACTTTGTTCTCTCAAATCCCTTTAGACCTATCTCTCGAACCGTGAAATTTCTTTCATATAAATTGTTTGAGCCAAATAATGAATCCTTCTCATGTCAGTAATGTCCCATGGTTGCTCCTGGGTATGAAAACCGAGCTCTTACAAAATCCTTTAGACATGTTAGCTGAGACCCGAAAATCCATCTGGACATGTCGGGGAGTTCTCACGGTGACCTATAAGGATATTATCGAAGATACATGACATCATAAAAGAAATGTCGTACTAACTCTTGAGACACCCTAATTATGTGTCAAACCAACTCTTGATAATGGCACTAGGGAACGTCAGCTGGATCATGCGACACCTCTATGATAATCCATCTTGGTCAAGCAATGGTTCCCGGGATAAACCACATCAATAATTTTTTGTCCTCTAGACATGTCAAATGGGTCTTTCAAAACCTTCTAAAATAGTATCCCAAGTCAAATAGGTATCCTCTGTTTGTAAGCCCCAATACAAAGAGAAATACAATGACTCTGATTCCTTGATTATTCAAGATACATAAGATATGACTCCCAAGGTTTGAGCACCATATTTACTATCCAGGGAAATACCAACATTTATGTCCCTTATTCAAACAATGGAATTGATTACATGTTATCCCTTTTTTTCTCAAAATGATAATGTATTACATGTGATTAGGGGGATATAATTACTTGGAAAATTGAAATATAATGCTAAAAACGGTATAGGTATCCTCAGTGTTTTTTCCTTGATACCAATTGAACTATAATGAATTTGATTCTTTCCACAACTTGGATACGTAGGATGTCTCATTGACACCCGAGTTCCATGAAAAAACATCTCATGTTAATACCAACACCTAATTAGAACATCATTTGAAATAAACTGATAATTTTACATCTATTCTTTCTTACACTAAGCATGGATCACATGATCTTTGAAAGTCACCATAATCATATCATTTGTATCATGGGTCACTATAATGACAGGGGTAACCCCAATATATAAACCCCAACCAAATGATCTATGACAACTATGATTCTCTATATACTCGGTATATATAGGATTTCCTTCTAGGATTAAATATTTAATATTCGGTTTCCCAGTTCTTCCATGTAATTCTTTTTCGTATGATGTTAAACATCACAGGTTGAATGAAAAATGTTGGTTTTGATTACTGAAATAACTGGGATACATAGGAATATATAATGGCTCAATCCCTTCCAAATAATATTAAATACCTATTTACATGGTTTCACTTTGTGAAACACATTGTTATATGACATGAACAAATAAAAACCATCCATTACCCAGAAATTATAGGGAACCCCAAATACATATATAAGGACCCACTGAGGAGACCCCATTCCTTTTCACATGAAATAGAGTTAATATATGGTCATTTTGTTAGGGTAACTAGTCCATGTATCGTGGTCAGGAAGATATTCAAAAACATACATTAAATATATAATAGAGTCCTAGAGTAGGAAAAATCCTCCCCAACATGGTGTAATGAGCCCGACCTCCCATCCTCTCGACCAATGTGTGTCTCCAATAGTCGATGGGCCTAAAAACCAAAATGAATGCCGACATTTGGAAAGTAGGTTTGTACCCATCTACAGAAGTGGGAAACATTTAGAATCTCTGGAATAGAAAATAATGGAAAACCTGATTCAATAAATTGATCAAGAACATACCCCAACCAAATCATCAAGAGAAACCCATTCCACTCCCTCAAATATCGATGTAAAAAATACGAGGTAAGGGATACCGATTTATAATTTTACATTGATTCAATTTTTGGTAATCCATTTAATGTTTTAGGTTACCATACACACTTATTTTAAAAAAGAATAGTTTAAAACCACAGAAAATTACTACTTCATATAATCCCCTTAATTTCCAAGACATCTAACATTCTATTAAGAACAAACAACTCTATAGTAAACATCATATATTGAGCAATAGAAACTAGTGTTTCTACTAGCACTATATAGATAGTAAACTATACCTCTCTATGAGGAGGTATCCTAGAAATGTTTCCAAGGAATATGAACATTAATAGATCTACTATAGAATGGAAATTATTACACCATGTTCCCTAATCATATAGATAATGAAATGTGTTCTAGGCTGTTTCCCCAAACATCACATGATGATCGATTAAACCTCAAATTTCATAGTCATCAAATTCAACCCTATAAACTTAGATACCATCCTATGGTGAGGAAAAATTCACCCTCAAATTATAGTAATAAATTTTATTATAATAGGGTACCAACCATTAAATCAAAATGATTATATCAAATATTATCATGTTTAGGAAAAAATGTTTTATTTGAAATGATAACCACATCTCTCAAGGGTACATTCAATACACTAGTTTCCACCCTTAGATCGGATTCCCAATAGAGTATTGTGGGTCATTAAACAATATAATTATTTTATCTCTTGGAAATAAATTCATTAATCTACATATATATATAGATATATTAGTGAATGTGAATTGATTGTAACGAATAATTTATAATCCAAATTTGAGGGTACTAGAATAATATTTTGAACTAAATAAGTATCTAGACTCTACTCCTCTGGAGTAGGCTATTCATCATAGATATAACCAGACCCAAAGCCCTAAGATATAACTTGTCCAAAATAGGGACGTTTTCTCTACTAGTGATATATTAACTATTTCTATCATCATAATTATTGAACTGTTCCCTCAATTTGATGGTTAGATATACTTCAAAAACCATCCATGAGAGGATCTAATGATCTTTCTGTTTAAGGTAGAGTTGGTGCTAATCCCCCCCCCCCCGACTAGGAAAATATGGGATGGACCTAAAAAACTATTTTTTTGACATCCTTCAGCAAACATAACACTAAATTGATTCATTATAACACTAGTTATTCTTATGTCCTAGATTTCCACATTAATGAAACACCACATAACTATTATCATGTGCCATCTGGCTACCATTTTCCCCATGAGATGAATCAATGTGATGTTTCCTACCACTTAACAAACCACTCTCTTTTTTCATTACTAGATTGCTCTGCTGCTCAATGTCAGCTTACCATGGTCCCACTTGATGATTTGTTTCTGTTTCACTATCCTAGAAATGGTAGTCAATCAAAATAAATTGACTGCTAATCAGATGGTGTATATGACCACATCATTAATCACTATGTTTTCATCAACATATCACTACTGAGTTTTATATAATAGAAACAAATCTTGGTGAAATGAGAATAATACTCCATTGGAGACATATCATCTTATTGTATGTGAATAAAATCTCAATCATGGTCTACTCTCATGGTATGAGGGATGAAATAGTCATAAAAGACTGTCTAAATGCCCACCTAGACCATAACCTAAGGGCAATCATCCTCTATGATAACATCCAACAATAACTAAACATAATCACATAGAATATAGGTTATGATCTTGAAAATACACTCTAGAGTACTCTGTAGATACTCAAATATATATATATATATATATATCATGGCCTTGATCACATTTTTGAGGACGTCAAATTAGTTGTTTAGTTTTACTAGAATTTCTATAGTATAACAGGAACCCTAGGTCATCTCTTGACAGAGTCATAGATCATTAATTATAAAATACGTTTTGATTATGAAATAGGGGAATGAGATTTTATGAAATCTAGGTTTTATTTAATTAGGAATCAATCATATAAAATAAGTAAATACAAGATATCATAAATTAACATATTAGATTTAGTGTGATCAACCCGGGGAAATCTCATGATGACCATCCTTCATTACATCATGAGATTGGATTATGATATTGTATTCCATGGTTTATAACACATATAATAAGGTTATTACTATGTTTACACTAGGATACCTAATAGGGTTTAGTCGAAAACCCAAAATGATTCGCTGGTTACCACTGATGAGTGGGTGATTTGTGTTTTACATCATAACTGAAACTCACCAAGGTAACAAAGAAGAAGTCAATGTTCCTTCCAGGTTTGTATGTTATTTCATTGTGATACCATGAAATAAATCTACATGGAATTGGTAGTGTTTATGTTAGTTTAATTGACCAATATGAACCACAAGAACACCATAATTGAAAGAGGGAAGACAAAGGGAAGAATGGTGTATGAAACATCACATGAAAATGTAACCCTAAACCAGGTCATATAAGTTTGATCATGACATACTAGTACATAAATAAATTAAATAAATATATAGGATAAATAAAAACAACATAAAACATGTAATTAAAAGTATCATTCAAAATAATACAAACATTAAGTTCAGTATTACATCATGTTCCACCCCTGGTGATCACAAGGAGTTTAGAACCCCATAAAAAGGGGCGAAGCCATAAATGTTGATATAGAACATACCATAAACACCATAACTTATAAAAAATTATGAGAGGTCTCATTTTGAACTCCAATATAGCATCACCTTATCTCTTACTCAAACTACTAAATGAGGTTCCCAAGGTTCTCTTTTATATCCAAAATGGGAGGTGGTTTTTGGCACTGAGATTTCTAGAAACTAATTTGTCAATTGTTTTCAGCAATATAATATCTTTCCTCTCTTTCAAAAAAAACAATGGATTTGTTGAAAGACCTCTTTTAATTCTCCCTAAAAAATATGGCAGCTAGATACTATTTATAATAATATATATGGAGAAAATATAGAGGAAAACTTTTGACTCTATATGGATTTATTTTTTTGGAATGATCGATTCATATGGACCTCTTAATAGATGAATTAGATGTGGGATCCTTCACAAAATTTGTATCCCACTAAATTTGGGATCAGAAAAAAATCCATCCCCATTAGACACATGAATCAGTACAAGTATTCAGTCGATTCCATAGATGTTCGTGAATTCCTGGAAACATTTCCCATTTTTCATCATCTTCGTCTTGGGCCTTCCAAATCACCTCCAAGTATAACAAAAACATAAAAACAAGTGAAAATTATCTTCTTAATAGTGATAATAATTAAATTATTTAATCAAACATGATGTTGATTTGTTTTATTATACGTGTAATTCTCAATACAAAATCAGATTAATACATTGGTATAAGGGTGAAATAAAATAGTCAATTGTTGTACCATCACACATCAACAGCTAAACATTTTCACTCCTTGGAAAATTCTATTATCTTAATCATGTACCATTACTAAATAAAAGGTTTGAAAACTGACAAGAGTATTTTTAAAATAATTCATCATGTCTCATTTATCGAATCAATTTTCTTATCATTTTTTTTCTCTCACATTAAAATTTGTTCAACTTCATTTTTCACCCATGCAACATGTTGCAACCTACCTCACCAAGAAATTTTCCCTCTTCACTCAAGGAACATATTAAAGTGGAGTTAAAAAAATTTCCCATAGTACATGTGATCTTACCATATTATATCCAATATTCTAAGTTATCTACCTACAGAAACTAGTGTTCCACTAAAGAGGAAATCCAACAGATTGTTCTGAGGTTCATGGGTTGCTAGGATTCAATGGTTCAAAACATGAGGTAGAATAAGAGTGTTTATTCTCTTACATAAAAAACAAGATAAAATTCAGAAAGTGTTCAAAATTAATGTACACACTCAACCCCCTCACAAAGTGTATCACCTCCAACTCACAATCCCCATTGTCCATTTGTGCGGGTCACAACCACAAAATGAGCAATAAGGAGTAAACAACCTATTTTCTCCATTTTTTCTTTTGTTATATTTTTTTATTTAATGAACTACCTCTTTATATACATTTTTATTTGGAGATAAATAAGGAAACATGTGTAAAATAATGATGCAATATTTCTTGTGAACCAACTTTAGAATAAAAATGTAGGCACCCTTAATATCAACCCGTAACAATGATTCTCTACCCATAATTCCCCTGGAAACACCCTGTCCCAAAAACTTTCTGACAACAAAAAAAGATTATACCTAAGAGATGGGTAAGTAGGGATAAATTAAAATGTAATTTGGATACCGAATATGAATTTCAGGGTCTCCAGGTCTTAATAAGAGTGAAATCTAATGGTGGCAAAAAATAAAGGTCAATTGTAAAAAAGGATTTTCAATGAACAATTACCTCTATCATTAATCTAGCATAGTTGAATCATATGGCTTCAAACATAATCATAGAAACTTCTAGTTTCCCTACATGAACCAAGACTCTCAATAATGTTATTAAAAATAATGATATGGGATAAAGGAATTATAATGTCTCTAAGGTAAGGGATTGAAATATTGGTAAGTGATATTGATGCATTGGATTAAAAAATCCATTAAACATCTAAAAATTATTTGAAAATAAAAAATCTATAAAAATAATCCATATCAATATTCAATTGAATTTTTTTTCCAAAAACAATGAAATAGTCAACACCATTGACTCAAGAAAAAAATTTATGTTGGATATTCTTTTTAAGATCATTTTTTCTAAAAAAAATTAATGAAAAACAAATCAACAATTAAAATGATTTTTTTAATACTAACTATGACATGTCACCTTCCCCCACACCTGAAAATTACATTGTCTTCAATGAAAGTATTTTAAATAAAAAAAGTAAATAAAAGTAGCGATAAAGGACAAAAAACTAATTTGTGTCATATGTGGTATCCATTAGTAGGATTTCCTCCATGAGATTCTTTTGAAAAGCATTGTAGAAGTGATTGATCCTCTCCCATTTATAGTAAACCTATGTCCACTCTTCTCATGAAAAACCTATATTGCACCAAAAGGGTAAACAATAGTAATATTATAAGGACCGATCCATCCAGAATGAACCTTACCTGGGTAGATATTTTGTCTCAAATAATACATGAGGACCTTCTCACCAATATAAAACTTCTACTGATGAATCATCCCATCATTAAACCCATTTTTTTTTCTATTTCTAGACTCTATAGTTCCCATATTCATCCGGCCAAATTTCTTCCAACTCTTGAATCTACAACATCCTATGATCACCTTCATATGATAGATTCATATTACATTTTTTCACATCCCAATATTAACATTACTCTACATCAACAATTTTTTCCAATATTATCTTAAATTAATGATATGATATTTATTAATATTCGTTTGTTTTATGGTGATATATAGTGGATAATTTTTGGACAACCCCATACTTATGGAGAAATTTTTTTCATGTTATTATTTCAATATTTAGGTTCCTTTTCACTAATAATTAATCTTGGAAAACCAATCTTACAAAATAATTGGGACCTCATAATATCATAAGAAATCAAGATTCATCGGTCTGGGTGGCCTTTTCATCAACCCATATAGATACATATTGAACACCAAATAAGAATTAGATAAATCCAAATGAATTTAAAAAAAAGGACCAATGATCTTAATGCCCCTTGCATCAAGGATCTCACAAAAAAACTAGGGCTATTAGGTAATTTTATTCCTCTTCGATATATTCCCTGTGAATTGACATTGAGTACAAGACTTGAAAAATGGATGGGCATCCATATATAATGTTGTCTAAAAAATTCATGGGTCAAGGACCTTTTGAGCTGTATGTTGAGGTCCGAAGTGGACCCCACCAGCCAAAGTGTGACAGAAGGTCAAAACAGAGGTGAAATCATTGTTAGGGACAAACTGACGAACAACTTTGTCAGTGAAAATTCTCTAAATATATTGTTCATACCAAATGTACCATCGAGAATCCTTCTTAAGTCTCTTCGATTATGAAGTGCTGAAATCGGTGGGGACCCTAGATGTTTCTAGAAAATTCACAATATCTTCATACTATGGGGTAAGGTCCACAATATAAAAAATGTTATCATGAAGAAATAATTATCCGATGGGGAGGTGTGAGTCAACATGATGGTCTAGTGGTGGGGAAATCAAAATAAAGTGTTCGGCTATAAAATTTTACACTCCTCTCCTATCAAGAATCTCATGGTCAACCTCCTAGGGGAGTAGTATCTACAGTATGAGGCAAGGCATAGATTTAAGTTTTTTTAGGGGAAAATGAAGGGTAACATAATTGGAAAACACAGTGAATTTTGACCCAACAAGATATGAACGGAATTTTTGCATGGAAGGTAAAATAGAAATAATTTCTTTTTTAGTGGTTGAGTAGTATTCCTGGGTAGGGTCAGGGGTAATACACAATTACATGAGGAGTTTTCTCAGCCATTTATAATAAAACAGCCCCAACTACAAATTTAGAGGCATCATAGATAATCTCAAAGGGGGGATCCCACCATGGTGGTTGGATGAAGGGAGGTGATGTGAGACTCCTTTTTAGTGAATTGAGATCCTAATCAAAAAATTTATCATACACAGACTGGGAATTTTGTTTTAATAATCGGGACAAGGGAAGTGTGATCTTACGAATTTCATTAATTAATCTGTGGTAAAAACCAACTTGACCGCAGAAATATCTCACCACATGAACACATTTTAGATATGGAATGGTTCAAATTAATTTAATATTTGATTTTACCACTTGAATTACCTCATTAGAAATAACATTCCCATGAACTATCTCATGCTCAACCATGATGTGGAATTTATCATAATTTAATATGAGATATCTTTTAATGCAATGGAGGAGGATAGAACCAAGGTTTTCTAAAAAGTAATCAAGGGAAATTCCATAAAGTTTGAAATCATCCATAAAAATATCCATGAAATTCTTACGGTGCTCTGAAAAAAATACTCAACATACATCACTTAAAATCACTAGGATCATTACATAAAACTAAAGTGTAACACCCCAAGATTTCATAGTGTGTTATTTCTTCAAATTAATTCATTAACTTGCACTACACGCAACACCGAGTTCAAGCGCACCATGACTTACCAAACAAGTCGTTCAAGAGAGGTTATGAATAGTATTAACTAAATTTTAAACTTTATATAATCCTTATAATTTTAGAATCCATATTATGAGTTTCATAGACACAATTTAAGAACAAATTCATTTTCAGTATTGCACTTTTACCAACATTTAATAGTGAACCCTTTTTAAATCCAATATTTTAAACTTTTATATATTAAATTTGACTAAATAAATTTACTTTTTAGAATAGAGACATCAAAAAAAATCACAATGAAACATCCCAAGCTTCCACAGTATGCTTTCCTTTGAATAATACAGTATCCTGTGTTGTACGCAACTTCATGTTTTAACACACACCACAACCAATCAAACTAGCGGTTATGAATAGTAATACGTACTTTTTGAAATTTTATAAATTTTATCATACGAAATGGACTTCATTTTTGGATTCATAATATCAAAATTTGATTAGGGTGAATTTTTTTTACTTTTCTGATAACTTTCATATTTCAATGAATTGTGAAAATTACTAAATTTTAATTAAAAACTAATTTTTTAATCAAAATAATTAATAGTGATAAATTATGAATTTTCGTGGTTTTAAAGAAAATTTAGAATATGTTTTTACCATTTAATACAATTTTGGTCATTGGACATAATTTCAAAATTAATCTGAACATAAACAAGTATCAATCTTTTGATAGTTATTATATCTTAAAAACATGCTTTTTGTTTTGACAGCGGGAATTAATTTTACTTTAATTTCTGCCACTTCTGTGTTTTGAATTTGAAAAAATGGATTTCATATTTGGAATCAGGGTGTTCAAATTGTGTTAATAGGTCACTATTATTTTTAGACATTTTGAATAATTACTTCGGTAAATATTTTATTTACCATGGTTAAAGGGTAAATCCGGTAAATAAGGGTTAAAAATAATATTATAATAATAAAAAATTACCCTAAAACATGTTCTAACCATATTGGTTGATACATGTCCGACCATGGTCATCTTTGGGTCGATTTTGGGACCCCATGGTGCCACTGGTAAGTGATATGGACACTTTATTTTAATTACGTTAAAATGAATACAAAAATAACACAAGCATATATCTTTTAGAAACAAAAATTTTACATAGGGTTATATATGTTGGATTTTCGACTATAAATATTCATTATAAAGATCAAAAGATTTCCAACATAATTATATTTTATTTATAATTTTTAGATATTAAATAATTTAATTTATTTATGACACAATGATGATGAAGTAATTACCATAATAGTGAAAAATTAAAATAATTGATATTATAAATACCCAAATAAATATAATTTGAGACTTTTAATGAATTACACTAATTTTCTAGGATAATATGCCATATTAATATTAATTTAATTTACTTTTTTTCGAAGTAATCATTATGTTATGATTTTTACAAAAATCAACTATTGAATAGTGTAAAATTTGACATAAAAGAGTTTTTAAAAAAAATATTATATTATTAATTGATATAAAATTTCTAAAAATCTATCTTTTGGCCAAGAGACTTATATCATGATATGTGTATCATTAATGGACCACTTTGGGGTCGCTTGGAGGTAAATAGTACGTTTATTAACTATATAATATAAAAATACATAGTGACATGGTCAGTGTCAAACTAATTAACTAAGAGTTGAAACTAAAAGATAAGGTTAATATAGTAACCCAAACATGTCTAAATTCTATTGGTTGAGTGGTTTTCGACTTATCCCCACCTTAACTTTTAAATAATCCACTTTGGAGCCATTAGAAACCGAATATGAATTTATTATAAAATAATATTTCTAGCCTTTCCAAAGGTGCCCCTCACCCATCTTATAAAAGGGCACTCTCCCTTTTCATTAACTCACACCTTCATAGCCTTTTGGTTCGGCCAACCTCTTCCCAAATACTCTCTCAACTTCACTCAATTCATCCTAGAGGCCTTCCTTTAGTCAGAAAGCCAACCTAAGAGCCCTTTTGATCAAATCAAAAGGAAGAACCCGAAGAAGAAGAGGTTAACCTACCCCAACCAAGGAAAAGTACAAGGTAGGGGGTTTTCATCTCACTCCTTATTCCCATGAGATTCATGCCATATTGCCACTATTACCATTTCTGTGGTGTATGTACTGCCCATAATTATATTTTTTGTGTAATACACATTAATTTATGTGTATTTACATATTCATTGTATGATACCTCTTTCATGGGTTGTATGTTTCGTAAGTTACCAAACTGGTAAGGGTTAATTTCAGAATATCTTTATTATCCGATGTTGTTTTTACAAAAGTATCTACTGGGAAATATTTATTATCCATGTACATGTTTTATGAAAGGGTTTTCAAATGGATTATTTTAAGGTACTTTTTACTAAAACAACATTTCAAATGTTTTAAATATTTATTCTTCTAAATCTTTCTCATTAATGTCTATGTCTTCAAAATGGTTTTTAAGGATTTATTTATATGGACATGAATGTTTTTTTAAAATGTTAATTCCTTTCAAAAGTTTCAAAGTGGTATGGGACACTTTGATTCAAAAATGTCTTTAAATGACGTCTTTTCTAAATTGTGTGCCTTTTAAATGTTTTCATGAAAAAGGGGTATTTCTCTCAAAGAGTTTTACAATTCAATCTCTTATATGTCAAAATCCTTTAATGGATTTTAAACTTGTTTTGAAGTTGATTTATCATGATACAAATCTTCCATATTGTGTTGAAGGTTTTGTGATATAATTGACTGTGGATGTGTTATTTTTATACCATTCATGGTTTATGGGTATAGTATTGACATTTCATATGCTAGTTTTAATACAAATTATTATGTTATATTTCATCCTCTTCTTAAGAAGACTGTGTTGGACTAGTATGTTCCGGGTTGGGGACCGGTAAAAGTAAGCCCTACGGGTTGGTGTCCGGTTATTAGAGGCACTCTGGGTTGGTGTCCGGTTATTAGAGGCACTCCGGGTTGGTTTCCGGTTATTAGATGCTCTCCGGGTTGGGTTCCGGTTATAGTTAGCCCCTAGGCCTTGGCACGAGGCCTTGATAAAAAAATTAAAGTTCTGCATTATGAATTCCATCACTATGAATGTGGTTAGTGATATTGCATGTGATTATTCGATTAGTAGATTATCCATGTGAATAAGTAAATGGCATTATTTCATTTTATTTCTGCCATATTATGATGACATTCAAGTTTAAAAGGCTTTTGTTTTAGTTTTATACATTGCCTTAAATGTTTATGCTTATTTTTGAAAGATTCCATTGTATTTCTTACCCTTACTGAGCATTTGATCTCACCCATTTTCTATGTTTTATTTTTCCTAGGATTCCAAGAAGTATATTGTGATTGATATGCAGGGTTAAGACAAGGTAATAATGGAATTCATAAAGGATTATTTATGATGTTTTGTATTTTATGAAGTGTAATGTAACATTCATGTATGTAATCTATTTTCTAAGACTGCTAAACTAAACGGTCCTTTGAGACTTGATTCCTTGTAATCATGCCAATGTTATGTAATAATGCACCGACTCTGGGTAACTGAGGTCGGTGCGTTACAGTTGGTATCAGAGGAAGTTTAGGAATAACCTTGGAAACTTTATTTAGATAAACTCTGATTAGAGCACGTAGACCTAAGATGAACTTTGAGGATTAGTATAGAAGAACTTCCTAGAATTTTGGTATTGTAGAGATTTTGTGAGTTTTCTGAGAAATACATCCCTGTCTGGATATGAGAAGGTAGAGGTGGCTCTGGCACAGATGTTCCTAGGGGTAAAACCCGAAAACACCGCTTTGAGCTAGAATCGAACGGGAACTAGTGCACGACAACGGGCCTTGCTGCACTCTTGGTTACGGCACTCCCAGGGGATATGTTTAGGATAACTCTCATTTTCTTTACAAACCATTATTATGGGTTTATGAGTATATAATTCCTCAAAGGAGACATTTTTATGATTATGGATTATATCCATAAACTATTTAATTTATGTTATGTGTTTTACAAGTTTGGGATTAGGTATTGTTATTCATAAACTAATCTAGTGTATGCCATTGTTTAGAAATGGTGCACAATAGAAGGAATGAGAACTCCAGCAATGCACATGATCCAAATAGAAATAAGGATCGTATATTTCATGGACTTAAGCCATAATTTTATAAGAGAAATAGTCTCCCATTTATTATCATCATATGAAGAAATAATATCATGTGTTGTTAAGATAAGTAAAGAGTTTACTGAGTCCTATGGCTTTTAAGGGAAGCAAGAGAAGAAAAGGATGGAAGAGAGAAAGATGGATAAAGGGAAGAGGGAAAAGAAGAATTTTCCCATATGTGATAACTGTAGGAAAAAACACCCTGGAACTTTCCTGAAATGAATTGGAGTTTGTTATAATTGTGGAGAAAAAGGGCACAAAGTACGTGACTGCAAGGGTAAGAAAATGGTTTCAAATGTGCAATGCTTCATTTGCAAGGAGTTTGGACACTACACGAACCTATGTCACAATGATCAGACTATGCCGCAAATGATGCTATTGGATAATAATCAAGTTATGATACTACCACAGATGAAGAGGAATGATTAGAGTTCTTATGTTGATTATGTCATCTGAGTGTTGTATCAACAATGTACTTGTTATAATACTTATGGAGTATATAAGGATTGTACTGAAGTACTATTTTATTAAGGACATGAGATTGTGACTCAATAGCAGGTTAAATTTTTGGAAAATATATGGTTGAGAGAAAGATAAACCATAATATGGTTCTGATTCCGCGGTAGTGATTTTAGAATAATACATGATTGATTTGGATAAATTATATTAGATATTCTTGACTACGTTGAAATAGATTAATGATTTATATATTCCATAATTGTTGGGATTTACAACATTTTTGGATTAAAGGAGTATATTTATTATTATTTAAGGAATAAGGGATCATGAATGTAATCAATAAGGTTTTATGGTAATTCAGGATGTTGTAGTGTTTTAAAACAATACATGATGAAGGTGTCCACATGTTATTAAGCGGGAAAAAGGATCTTCATAGTGTTTACCTTCCTTATAAATTTTGGACTATATTATTTTGGATAGTTCTAGTTTGGATTATTTTGGATTTCCATAAAAGGACAACCCAGAGGTCTGGCGGCAACCCATCATGTTCGGCAAGGCCGCGAGACTTGAACCCACAATCGAAGTACAAAAAGGGTGTATCACCTACCACTAACCCACGTGATATCCTGGATTTAATAATGTCATTTTTTAATGGTTCTGCTAGATAAATTATAAATTCATTTTTTTAACCATATACGAATAGGATAAATAGAATATTTTCTTTAAGTTATATTATCTTTTAGAGTGAAAGATGAGTATGTGGTAGAACTTAGTTAAAGGATTAGACTCTACTTGTCAATTATATATTTTTATTCTTCTCTTATTCAATGAAGAAATTAATTATTATACTTTAGTGAAGGGATCTTAAAACAAAAAAAATGTGTTATCCTAATACCATATGTTTTGCTGAACCGATGGTATTTTAAATCATAATAGGTTGATGAATTTAAGCCCCTCAATTTTACACATGTTTTTGATTGATGACCTCAATCAATACTTATAAATATTTACGTTTTTCCTCCAATTATATGTCTCCAATCTCCACCAATGTTCTCCGAATAGAGATCATAATTTGGTAGTGGCCCTTTCATTTCTCTTTTCCTCTTATTAAGACTAAATTTTATTAACCAAATTTATGATGTGGGTTTTCCCATAAAGATATTTTCTATATTCAACCATTTATTTTAGAATAAAAATTTCTAATTGTGAGGATGCAATTTATTGAAGGAGGGGAGAATGTAACACCCTATGATTTCATAGTGTGTTATTTCTTCAAATTAATTCAATAACTTGCACTACACGCAACACCGAGTTCAAGTGCACCATGACTTACCAAACAAGCCGTTCAAGAGAGGTTATGAATATTATTAACTAAATTTTATACTTTATATAATACTTATAATTTTAGAATCCATATTATGAATTTCATAGACATAATGTAAGAACAAATTCATTTTCAGTATTGCACTTTTACCAACTTTTAATAGTGAAACCTTTTTAAATCCAATATTTTAAACTTTTATATATTCAATTTGACTAAATAAATTTAATTTTTTGAATTCATACATCAAAAAAAATTACAATGAATCATCCCAAGCTTCCACAGTATGCTTTCCTTTGAATAATACAGTAGCGTGTGTTGTACGCAACTTCAAGTTCTAACACACACCACAACCAATCAAACTAGTCGTTATGAATATTTATACCTACTTTTTGAAATTTTATAAATTTTATCTTTCAAAATGGACTTCATTTTTGGATTTGTAATATCAAAATTATCTTAGGGTGAAATTTTGGTACTTTCGGATAACTTTCATATTTCGATGAATAGTGAAAATTACTAAATTTTAATTTAAAACAACTTTTTTAATCAAAATAATTAATAGTGATAAATTATGAATTTTAGTGGTTTTAAAGAATATTTAGAATATATTTTTACCATTTAATACAATGTTGGTCATTGGACATAATTTCACAATTAATCCAAACATAAACAAGTATCAATCTTTTGATAGTTATTATATCTTAAAAATACCCTTTTTGTTTTGACAGCGGGAATTAATATTAAATTAATTTCATCCACGTCTGTGTTTTGAATTTGGAAAAATGGATTCCATATTTGGAATCAGGATTTTCAAATTGTGTAAATAGGTAACTTTTATGTTTAGACATTTTGAATAATTACTTCGGTAAATATTTTATTTACCATGGTTAAAGGGTAAATCCGGTAAATAAGGGTTAAAAAATAATATTATAATAATAAACAATTACCCTAAAACGTGTCCTAACCTTATTGGTTGATACATGTCCGACCATGAGCATCTTTGGGTCGACTTTGGGACCCTATGGTGCCACTTGTAAGTGATAGGGACACTTTATTTTAATTAAGTTAAAATGAATACAAAAATAACACAAGCATATATCTTTTAGAAAAACAATTTTTACACAGGGTTATATATGTTGGATTATCGACTATAAATATTCAATATAAAGCTCAAACTATTTCCTACATAATGATATTTTTTTTATAATTTTTAGATATTAAATAATTTAATTTATTTATGACACAATTATGATGCAGTAATTACCATAATAGTGAAAAATTAAAATAATTGATATTATAAATACTCAAATAAATATAATTTGAGACTTTTAATGAATTAAAATAATTTTATAGGATACTATGACATATTAGGATTTATTTAATTAACTTTTTTCTATGTAATCATTCTGTTATGAGTTTTACAAAAATCAATTATTTAATACTGTAAAATTAACATAAAAGAGTTTTTAAAACAAATATTATATTATTAATTGATATAAAATTTCTAAAAATCTAAGGATCGGCCAAAAGACTTATATCATGATAGGTGTATCATTAATGGACCACTTGGGGGTTTCTTGGAGTTATATAGTACGTTTATTAACTATATAATATAAAAATACAAAGTGACATGGTAAGTGTCAAACTAATTAACTATGAGTTAAAACTAAAAGATAAGGTTAATATAGTAACCCAAACCTGTCTAAATTATATTGTTTGAGTGGTTTTTGACCTATCCCCACCTTATAATTTAAATAATCCACATTGGAGCCATTAGAATCCAAATATGAATTTATTATAAAATAATATTTCTAGCTTTTCCAAAGGTGCCCCTCACCCCTCTTATAAAAGGGCACTCTCCCTTCTCATTAACTCACACCTTCAAAGCCTTTTGTTTCGGCCAAACTCTGCCCAAATACTCTCTCAACTTCCCTCACTTCATCCTAGAGTCCTTCCTTTAGTCAGAAATCCAACCTAAGAGCCCTTTTGATCAAATCAAAAGGAATAACCCGAAGAAGAGGAGGTTAACCTACCCCAACCAAGGAAAAGTACAAGGTAAGGGGTTTTCATCTCACACCTTATTCCCATGTGATTCATTCCATATTTCCACTATTACCTTTTGTGTGGTGTATGTACTTCCCATAATTATATTCTTTGTGTAATACACTTTAATTTATGTGTATTTACATATTCATTGTATGATACCTCTTTCATGGGTTGTATGTTTCGTAAGTTACCAAACTGGTAAGGGTTAATTTCACAATCTCTTTATTATCCGAGGTTGTTTTTACATAAGTATCTACTGGGACATATTTATTATCCATGTACATGTTTTATGAAAGGGTTTTCAAAGGGATTATTTTAAGTTACTTTTTACTAAAACATCATTTCAAATGTTTTAAATATTTATTCTTCTAAATCTTTCTCATTAATGTCTATGTATTCAAAATGATTTTTAAGGATTTATTTATATGGACATGAATGTTTTTTTAAAATGATAATTCCTTTAAAAAGTTTCAAAGTGGTATGGGACACTTTGATTCAAAAATGTCTTTAAATGACGTCTTTTCTAAATTGTGTGCCTTTTAAATGTTTTCATGAAAAAGGGGTATTTCTCTCAAAGAGTTTTACAAATCAATCTCTTCTATGTCAAAATATTTTAATGGATTTTAACCTTTTTTTGAAGTTGATTTATCATGATACAAATATTCCATATTTTGTTGAAGGTTTTGTGATATATTTGACTGTGGATGTGTTATTTTTAAACCATTCATGGTTTATGGGTAAAGTATTGACATTTCTTATGCTAGATTTAATACAAATTTTTATGTTATATTTCATCCTCTTCTTAAGAATATTGTGTTGGACTAGTATGTTATGGGTTGGGGACCGGTAAAATTAAGCCCTACGGGTTGGTGTCCGGTTATTAGAGGCACTCCGGTTTGGTGTCCGGTTATTAGAGGCACTCCGGGTTGGTGTTCGGTTATTAGAGGCACTCTGGGTTGGTGTCCAGTTATTAGAGGCACTTCGGGTTGGTGTCTGATTATTAGAGGCACTCCGAGTTGGTGTCCGGTTATTAGAGGCACTCCGGGTTGGTGTCCGGTTATTAGAGGCACTCCGAGTTGGTGTCCGGTTACTAGATGCACTCCGGGTTGGGTTCCGGTTATAGTTAGCCCCTACGCCTTGGCACGAGGCCTTGATAAAGAAATTAAAGTTCAGAATTATGCATTCCATCATTATGAATGTGGTTAGTGATATTGTATGTGATTATTCGATTAGTAGAATATCCTTGTGAATAAGTAAATGGCATTATTTCATTTTATTTCTGCCATATTATGCTAAAGTTCAAGTTTAAAAGGCTTTTTTTTTAGTTTTATAAATTTCCTTTAATGTTTATGCTTATTTATGAAAGCTTCCGTTGTATTTCTTACCCTTACTGAGCATTTGAGCTCACCCCTTTTCTATGTTTTATTTTCCCCATGATTCTAAGAAGTATATTATGATTGATATGTAGGGTTAAGACAAGGGAATAATGGCATTCATAAAGGATTATTTACGATGTTTTGTATTTTATGAAGTGTAATGTAACATTCATGTATTTAATCTATTTTCCAAGACTGCTAAACTGATCGGTCCTTCGAGACTTTATTCCTTGTAATCATGCCAATGTTATGTAAAACTTCATCGACTCTGGGTATGTGGGGTCGTTGCATTACATAAAGGCATCCTTTGGTATGAAATTGTGCTGAATAGATTGGTAAATTTTGTATTTTCGTGATCCTCAAAAGCTATATGGATTTTTAAATAACCCAAATAACCATCATTGAAATAATAATGGGACTTACAAGCTAGTATTTCTAACATTTGGTAATAGAATGGTAGAGGAAGGTAGTCATTTCATGTGTCTTAATTAAGTCTATGGTAGTCAATATAGACTCTCCCACTATTTTTCATTTGTATTGGAACCAATTCATTCCTTTCATTTGGAAAAACCATTATTCCAATTTTTAGCCACAAATTTCAATAGGCTAACCAACTAACAATCCTATATTGGATAAATGATCTCAGTACCAAGTATTTCTATGAATTCCAATTTTACTACTTCAAGGAGAGTGGGATTTTACTTGCATTGATATTTCCTTGTAGGATTATCTTCGTCATCAAAAATTATATGGTGCATACAAATTGATGGGATAATCCTATTAATATCAACATGTGTCCATAAAATTTCTATTTTTACACAATCTCAAAAGGTTTAGTTGTTTTTATTCTTTCTATAGATAGAGGTTATTGGGAATATTAATGAGATATTTTTCAATACCCTCATGATAGGAATATTTTAAATTAGATGGAAGTGGTTTTTATTATAACACCAGTGGTACCTGTATTGAGGGAGAGGATTCAGGTGGAGTGTGGTCCATGAAACAGTCTATCTACTAATATTTATTCTCCATGGAAAGATAATCTTTCTAAATGATATTTTTATAATCATCGATGGTCATCATTACCTCAGAATGAAGACACTCATCAATTAAAGAAAAAAATTATCACTTTTCTGATCCCACAAAGTAGTCAAAACGTGAATAAAAATTAAAATCGTCCAAGGGTGAAGAAGAGGAAAATGAATCAGATTATGGTTAGAGGATAAAATTGTGTGTGTGTGTGTGTGTGTCATTTGATATAACTTATATCTAATTGACATGAATAATGGAGTACTCTTCAAGAAAGTGTTTCATAGCCTCAAAGATGTTAGAAAAAGTTTTTCTCCATCAAACTCCATTTAAAGTATACTATTGTGAATGTTGATGATCATATTTGATTTTTTTAGGAATTAACTCCCTAGTATGAGAGGGGCATGTCCTAGGGTTTGGGTATCTTTGATCTCCAAACGTAATAGTCTGTGGGGAATATGAGATTCTTCATTTTTATGAGGACATAATTGATCACTCTTGATGGGTGTGTTGTGATCTAGTAGGAATGTTGCACGACAACTCATGTCAGTTGAAGCACTCCAAAATATATAGAAGTGTATACAGAGTAAGGAATTACATTACATAAATCACCTAAATCTAGAATAACATCTGAAAAGAATGTCTCCCCTATGGTGCAATGTATTGTGAATGTTCTGATATCCTTGCATTTTGTTGGAATTAATAGTTGAATCCAGGCCGATACATTTTTTCCCAAGTTAACTCTTTCATTCCCCTGTAGTCTCCCTTTATAGGTGAAATGGTCTGTAGGAAAATTGGCATAACATGGAATTTTCTTAACTGCATCCAATAATGGAATATTAACTTGTACATTTTTAAATGTTTCCATTATTTCTTAATAATTCTAATTATCAAAAGTTTTCTTATATTTATAGATTATTTGAATGAATCGAAGAGGAATGGATTGTTCAGGGGAATTCTTAATTATAATTTTATTATCCTTTTTCTCTTTTTGTTCATTAAATTAAGCCTTTTAGGGTTGGGAAAAAAGATTTTTTAGGAGTGGAAATACCTATTGGGTAGAATCTTTGGATGAAGAAACTTATTTACCACTAAAAAGTGTAATTACACATACATTAACTCTAACATTTGGATTAGAAACTAGATGGGATGGTAGTTATATATATTTTGGCATCATAATCTCACTGATGGTGTTTTCCAGTTGTCCCACTCGAGTTAATAGGTCATGAATTGATGATTGTGTGGTCTATTGGAAGTGGTTGTTCTGGGTTGCCATTTTATTTAACATTCCCTCAAGGCTTGTTCCAGATGTGGGAGGAGGATTATTTCAAGATGTTGAGGGATAAGAACATTTCATACCTTTTCCTTGCCGATACTATTTCTGCTTGGGGTATCTTGGGTTTTTTCCTTGTTGGTATTATGGTTGTACGTGCAACATAAGGACTGGATTTGGCATAAATGGTTTTTTCTTGAAGGGTGGTGTTTTCTTTAAAGGATTCCTTGGGAATAATATAACACAAAACTCAAATGAATCCTGACATTGTGAGTAATGGTTAGAAAAATTATAATTTTTAAAAAAAATACCACAATATAATGGAATAGAATAAGATTCTGAGTTACATAGTGCTTGAGGTAATTACCTTAGAAGGGTCTACATCTCATCATGTTTACTATATACCTTTTTTTATAGGGATGAATGAGTAACCTAATGAACTCCTTAGGTTGGGGAAATTTCTCTTGTACCAAATTTTTGTGCACATTGAGAAATTGTAGATATTAATTCACGAGCGATGGAATGAGTTTTATTAAAAAGGGAACAACCAGCTTTTTCATATATCATTCCATGATCCATAAGGATAAGTCCCTCATAGAAGTATTTAATTAGCAAATGTTCACTAATTTGGTGGTGGCGGAAACTCGAACAATGTCATTTAAATGTCCCCAAATATTCATGAAGGGTCTATCATTATTATTAACTAATCCCATAGATTTATTTTCTAATTGATGTATTTTGGGAGGCGGTGCAGAAATTATCTACAAAAATCTATTTAAGGTAATTATACCCCTCTATTTTCATAGATAGATAGTACATCCAGTCCTTTTCTACACCATCCAGAGAGAAACAGAGGTCCCTAAACATAATAAGGTCCTTAGACACAATTTGGGGTTTCATGGTGGAGCACACAATGTGAAACTCTTTAAGATGATTTTGAGGGTAATCACTGGGAACACCCTGAAGTCGGGGAATTTGGTGGATGAGGCCTAATCTTAGCTAAATGTTGCCTAATTCCTATGGATATTAGATTTACATAGGTTGGTACTCCACATCAGAGGTGGTTAGTTCTTTTATGGTTTGATTATATGGAGCCATGATTTTCAGGGTTTGATTTAGTTCAATTTGTTATTGGTTTGAGACCACACGAGGTTCCACAAGTGTTTACTTATTGTTACTTTATTTCATAATCTAGATGAAAGAATTTTTGAGTTAAATTTCTTATCAACTGTTGGGTCAAATTCAAGAAATTTTCCCTTTTCTGATTGGGTCATGCTAGCATGTTATGATTTTTTTTGTTTTATTATGATGAAGGATGGATAAAAAATCACATAAGAAGGGTTAATGGAAAAAATAAAATAAAATGTTATTCTACAGAATTAGAGAGAGAGAGAGGGATAAGAATAGAGAGATAGAGAGAGAAAGAACACAGAAAAACAAACAAAAAAATCAAAAGTGTTGGGGGTATTGTAGTAAGTACTAATAAATAAGTAAAAAATGAATTAATAATTGATAAATAAGATCTTGACTCCCCAAAAATGAGGCCAAAATTTTGCTGTGTTGTCGACCATTTCAAATTAGTAGTTTAGATTTTACTATAATTTTTACAGTATATAAGGAACCCTAAGTCATATCTCCATGGATAATGAGATCATTAATTAAAAAATAATTTCTTATTAATAAAAGTGGGAATGGGATTTTATGAATTTATTTTATTTAAGAAGAATTAATATAAAATATATCAATACAAGACAACATAAATTAACATATTTGACTATGTGTGATCATGCCAAGGAAATCGTGTGATGTTAATCCTTAATTGATTCATGAGATAGGATTATGATTTTTTATTCCTTGGTTTATAACATATAAAAAAATTTTAATACTGATTTTATACTAGGATACCTCATAGGGTTCTGTGGAAAACATAAAATGATTAACCAATTACCACCGTTGATTGGGTGATTTGTGTTCTACTTCATAACCAAAACTCACCAAGGCAACACACGAAGAACTCGATGTGATGTCCAGGATTGTATGATATTTATTTATGATACCATGACATAAATTTACATGGCCTTAATAGTGCCTATGGGAGTTCAATTGAGCAATCCGAACCACACAAACACCATAATTTAAATAGAGAAGAAAAATGGATGAATGGTGTGTGAAACATCAAATGAAAGGGTACCCCATACATGATAATATGGTTTTGATCATGACATAAAAGTACATAACTCAATTATATTATTATATATGATGAAAAAAATTACATAAAACCTGGAATTAAAATGATAAATCAAAATAATACAATCATTAATCTCGGGATTACAACATGTTCCTCTGCTGGGGATCACAAGGAGTTTAAAGCCCCGTGAAATGGGAGTATTCCATAGATGTTGAATTAGTACTTCTTGTAGCCTCCAAAACTGATAAGAATTATGAGAAAACTCATTTGTGACCCCAAATGAAAGAATCTTTCCTCCTATTGTAACTTCTAAATGAGGTTCCCAAGGTACTATTTTATAGCCAAACTAAGAAGTGGTTTTGGGAACCTTGAATTATAGAATCAAATTGTCCCATGGTTTTAATCCATATAAAATCTTATATAGCATTCCACAAAACTAGGTACTTATTATAAGACCTCTTTTATTTCTACCTATAAAATTTGGTGTCCATATATAGATTATAATATTGGATATGGAAAAAATACAGAGGTAAACATTTGAGTCCATGTAGATTTATTTTATTGGACATATCGGTTCGTATGTACATCATAATGGAAAAATTGGGCTTATATTTCTTTATGAAATATATATCCCACAAAATTTTTTATCATATAAAAATAAATCTAATTATACTCACAAATCAGTATAAGTATGTCTTTGAATCCATATATTTTCATGAATTCATGTGCCATTTGGAACATTTTTCATCAACTTCCCCTTGGGCCTTCTAAATCACCTCCACCTATAACAAAAACATAAAAACAAGTGAAATATACTTTTTTAAAAGTTATAATAAATAAATTATTTAACAAATCATGAAGTGAAATTTTTTTTCATACATGAAATTTTCATTACAAAATCAATTTCATACATTCGTATAAGGGTGAAATAAATCACTGAATCATGGTACAATCAAGACTATATCCATTCATCATTGACCTAGGGGCTAACATCCCCTATGAATGATGGTGGATAATACAATTAATACTTTCAAGACAATAATTCTATAATAGATAAAAGTTATATAACTTCCTATATAGACTGCATTAATTATAGTAATCTCACTCAAAACTAAGTATCATAACCTAGATTAATAATAAAAGGGGGTTCCATTGGTGGAACCATAATTTCTGGTACTAGTGGATCATGGAAAACCCCCTCTATATCATAGTTTTCATCACCCTCCTTGCACAAAATATGTTGATGTCATATCTCAACAATTTAAAATTTCACAAGTTATATATCTTTTAATAATAGATATGATCACCTATAACTGAATAGTATAGGTAGGCTGCTTCCAATATAAGATTCACACCACAAATCCTTCTCATAAATCCTAGAATAAGTGGTCTATATGCCTATAAGGAATCATAATATACAATCTTTACATCCAATTACAATGGTCAGGTCGGATGGAGGTTGGTGTTTGGGACGGATGACAGGATTTGACATGGTTTTGTTGTTCCAAGTTGTTGATACAACACGTAAGATGTTTCATTAGGGAAACAACGAAGGCATTTTATAGGGGAGATCTAGTCTAGATCTTGTTTTAGATATGATAAGGTTGGATTCTTCTTGGCGGCATTTTTTTCGATGATCATATGATGATGAGAGATCTGGTTGTGTCATGGTCTAGTAGAGAGTGTAGTTGCAGGTGGAAGATCGGTCATATTCTTGGCCTTTGGTATCTTTTAAGACATGTGTTTGTGTCTATGAAACCTTGGGACATGTTCAATGTAATTGTATTGTGCAATTGGGTTTTCATGAAATTGTATTTTAAGGTCCATTTGCCTCTAGGTTTTCAAATTAGTGATGGGGGTTCTCTGTTATCCTAGAAAAGGGGTTGGTGTGTTTTTTCTTGTTTTTTAAAGTGTCTTTCCCCAAAATTCATAGTAAAATAAATATTTACTGGAATATTAATGACATGTTCATCCTTAAGGTCCTGTAATTATTTATGAGAAACTACCTACTTCCATAACAGTCCAAGGGTATATATAAGTATAAATATAATTACAAATTACACAATTCATGGTTGTCACTATAGAGTGTAAATAGTACAACTATAATTGGTCTAATCTAGAACATCAAATCCCATCCAAGTAAATTTTTCTTTCCACCCCATACAAGGGATATCTACTCCTAGAATCTGGATAATTAAAAAACTCCACCATGTCTTAATCACCTGTAGACTATCCCAAATAGTTGGAATGGAAAAAAGATATTTTATACTACATTGTGTCATTGTGGACCTAGTTTACTCAAATGTGATCAGTCCTGGTGAACACATAACCTCAAGCATTCCTACTTATATTCTAAAGGATACTGAATAGTAGTGAGTGTCTAAGATGATTCAATGTGAAGTATATTCACTCATGAATATAGTGTTACAAAATGATATAAAATAGTGGTATATATTATTAATAGTATAATAAAATAACTACAGGATCATAAATATTCATGATATAATAAAGAAAATTATGTAAAATCAATATTGTAAACATAAGGATGTTATTTATATATGTTGTAAATAATGGGAATACATGGAAATACAACATAAGGCATATAAAACGAGAGAAAATTCAAAAAAACTATCTTCAACTACATCAAAAGTATAATCTAATTAATCTAATCTTCCAATCCATCCTAGGTAGGGATTCAATAATCTGTGTTCATGTCATTTCACTTATCCCCACCTGAAACCATGGGGGTTTCCAGGTAACAATTGGTATCCTGAATAGAGTTTGAAATATAATTAGTAGGACACCACCAATTTCATTTATTATAATCCATCAAATTCATATAAGATAGCATTTATGAGATAAAACAATGTAAATAAAAATTTTATACTTTAAATGAGTCAGATCGGGTTACTAAGGGACACCAGGCTAACACTAACTACTCCATCCTAAGATGGGATACCTATGGACATGTTACGTCATATATATATATACATATATTTGAATGAATATATATGAACTATATACATGGTAACGTATATATCCATATATATTTGACTTTACATGACTTAAGGTGTAACTATAGAATCCATGAATAGTTATAAGAGTATCATAATATAGTAATTGATCTGAAGATATGATATCATGAGTAATATGATACTCCTAGCCTGAGTATCAAAAATCATAATGGACATCATTCCCAAGTACCAAAAATACTAAGGGATAATATAGGATAATATCACAATTAATATGGGATGTGATGGTCAAGTATCATCAATAATAAGGGAAGCCATAGTATAACATCACAAATAATAGGGGACACAATTCCCAAGTATCACATATCAAAAGGTACTACAAGAAAAATTACTAAAAACTATATATAATAATATGTATGGGTCATTCAATAATATAATCCGTGAGATGGTTCCAAACCATCAAATATTTCAATTTGTTAAGGGAGTAAAACACTATTTACATAATAGTTATGTGACATTGTCATACCACTACCTTTCAATTTAATTACAATAATCAATTCAATTAGATAAAAAAACTCCATATATATGATGTATTAGGTACATTGATAATTAATAAGGTAAGGGAATTTAATAATCACATCAAAAGGGGGGGGGGAACTTGTCGATGTGGGCGACCTCTAACGTTAAGTATGGTTCTTCAAGAGTTCCAATAAGAAGGTAAAAATTTTAAATAAATAAAATTTCATATTATCATATCAATAGTTAGAAAGTCCATCATGAACTACCGTGACACAAGATTTAAAAAAAATACAATTTAATTAAAAATTAAAAGGACAACTACCTTATAGTGGTGGAAAATCCTCATCTAGTTCAATACTCTAATCCAAGATATAATAGAAGGAATGAGTAAAACAAAAAAATCCATGAAAATAGGCCATATAATCTATACTAGAAATAAAATCCACAAGGGTGAGATAGACAAGGAAAGGAATGAATATGATATAAGTAATTACAAGTTGATAACCAAACTGACATGTGAAGATCAAAACTGAGTTAGGAAAAAGGAGCAGTATAAAATCTAAGGAAGATGGAAACGTAATTCTCTATGGGTGGAGTATGATATACAAAATATATGAGAGAAATTGTTTTTTATATAAAAGGAAGGAGGTGAAAAAAATGAAATATCAACTAGCATTAAATGGATGAACTTTTGTTTCACACATTATGGATAAACCATGTTCGAACCATGCACACCCACAAATTATGTAGCCCAAATGATGTGAATCCCAAACATACAATCATTAGTTTTATGTAGCACCCCCACATGGTTATGATGCATAACCTACCCGGTTTTTCAATCCATGAACCACCTCCTTTGGGACTCACTATTGATATGACCAATTTTACTAAATTTTTTCTAACCATGCTCTTAAATGGTTTCCACAAGAAATTGGTACTATTGGATCTAAAAAATCCATATATGCCCAAAACCTTCATTAAACCATTCATTATTTTTAAAAGAGCTAACCAAGATATTTAAGAAAAAAATTAAATGTTCTATTCATCTTAAAACAACATGATCTTAAATTACATTAGATTTAATAGGTATATGATTTAATAACCCCTTCCTTATTATTCTCTTGATGGTTTATGATGATGATAAAAAGATGTCTATAAAACCCATTTCTTTTCTATGGGTTAATATATGATAGAATGATAAAAATTCTATCAGACTATTTTATATTTTATTGGTTATGATATTTTAATGGTTCATTTATTTTCTTGGGTTACGATAGGTTGAATGAATACTGATCTTATGAAACACATATATATGATTTTAATTATTTTATTGCGTAGAGAATAATTTCATAACCCTATAATGCATTTGGTAAAGATAGATATGTCATGGGATTAATAGGACAAGAATTTAATCCCAGTTCCAGAAGGTACTCAATCTACTATGATAATCTTGGGTGTGAAC
This sequence comes from Viscum album, assembly GCA_963277665.1. NCBI lineage: Eukaryota > Viridiplantae > Streptophyta > Magnoliopsida > Santalales > Viscaceae > Viscum > Viscum album. The sequence continues at coordinate 768,811,224 of OY728137.1, forward strand.
CATATCTAATAAGATGGAACGAGGAGTGATGCCACTTCACTGTGATATTATTGTTTGTCATTATTGAATACTAAAGAAATTATTTTATTCCTTTATGTGTATATAATAAATCTATGCCTTACTAAAATGGTATGCTCTTGTAGATCATGTAGTTTTATTTATTTAGGATTCATGTCTTATGAATTTTCATGATTTATTCTATGACTCCAAATTATGATCAATGATATTTATTTTATGGTTTTCACAAGTTATTGACAGGTTTTTGTAACTTTATTGTCATGTAATATTTATTTGATCTTTCATTTCTCCACTAATTACTCTTACCGAGCATCTAAGCTAACCCATTATTATGTTTTCCTTACAAAGGATATGAAAGATGGATTACTGTTTTATGTGTCCTTAAAGGGTCCAAAATTTGAACAAATAAGTGGTAGATGAAGTATATATCTTATGATCAATATTCTTATGTGTCTAAGTTTATAAATATACCAAAAATATATAATTATGGTCTGAATTGTAATGTCATGTATTGAATATTAAACTAATAAGATTCAATATTTTTGTTTGAAAATAATGTGTTGATGTACTATGATATTTTCATATCCTATATGTATTTTATTAGAGTAAAGGGGATATGAATTTCTTCTTATTAATATTCCTTATGTGAAACCCCTTAAATAAGATAGTGGACATGGTGATCTAACAATATAGTGTGTGATTGTGTTCATACTACAATACTAATGGTCATGATTTATTATCTCTATTTTCAGAATAGTTGAATATCTACACATGAGGATAGATATTTCATTATATTTTATCTGGCGACATCTTAAGCATACAGAGGATATATTTGGAAGGGGTAAATAGATGAGTTTTAAAGAAATATTTGTTCCATTATAAATAATAAAATTCATAATTAAATTTATTTGGATGATATTTTCCTTAGTGGTGTTATATGATACACGTCAAAAACATGTGTGTGGCTTGAAATAAACTTGTAATCACACAATATTATTGATATAAAAATATTCATGGATTATTAAATGGTTGAACAAGACAAGGAGTATACTCTCTCCTAGTGGAAAAACAATTCCAAATATTGTGTTATCTGTTCTGGTATATTATTAATTTACATACTAAAGTGAGGATTTAACATCTATCATAATTTCTACATATCTATACCATTGTATATGTTAAATTTTAGTTGGGGAAAATGGATAGAATGTATGAAAATTGGTAACATTTTATTATATAATCACTCCCCTAGTTTTCCTACATGGCCATGAGGATCATAAATTTGTATAATAAAAAATAAAGTGTCCTTTAATTTATCTACATCATCATCATAGTTTCTTTTATTAGACTCAATGTAAGTGCATATTTGCTGAATATTCCAAAGATCCCCAAATGGAATCACAGATTCTATCCTAGTTTAATATAAAGTAAATGTCTAAGTGAATACCCTAAAGAATAGGAAGAATAAATAGGGAAAAATTAGTTAAATAATTCAAAAATAATGAATAATATAGAAATATATGAATCTAATGAATGTGGTTATTTTCCATATATCAAATATATTGAAAATTATTCTTATGAAGTTTCTACATCAATATATATAGAATATATAAAGAATTATTCCATTGATATGGTTGATCATTTCAACTCTAAATTCATTAGTCTTATGAAGAATGTTATTTTTAAATTACAACCTAAAACAAAAATTAATTAATGCAAAAATAGTTTACAAATGATAATTATGTTAATTTGATGATGAAATAGAAGATACACAATGAACTAAATTAAAAAATTAAAATTACCTAAGAAACCTTATGTTAATAATTGATAAATTAGATTTATTTTTCATTAAAAATAATTCATTATTTAATAAAAATATGTTAAACTATGTTTGTGATAATTTTGTCACATTATTTTTTCCTGAATAAGTGATCCATGAATTAATAAAATTATACATAAACTCAATGATTTTGATGTATAATGAGATAGAGGTTGAAGAAAAAAATGATAAAATATATTTATAATTATTTACAGGAAACAAGAATGATGTGGGAATATCAAATGAAACATATAATAAGTTTTTGGGAATAAATTTAGATATTAGATGAAAATAATTTCCTTATTATGATGTGTCTTCACATTTCAGTGAATATGAGGAATATTTAACGAAGACAAGTTAGAATTTCTCAATGTATTGAAATGGAATAAGAATCCACACAAAAATTTAATGATAGAATCAACCAAAAATGACCAGATATTAGTGCGTAAAGATGTCAGAGATCGGAATATTATCAATATGTTATAATCCCCTACATAAAGGTAATCCATAACTGAAATAACATCATGTAGTAATGTTTCTTAACTTGTTTAAGTAGTTTTTAACACTAATTTCAGAAAAATATGGTTAAAGAAAATTAATGAGGCATTCACCATTATAATTATATTGAAGGGGAGAAAATGTATGAGGAAATATTCCATAATATAATCACTACTAGTTGATGAAAATTTGGAAAATATCATACTTTTAATCCAATTAATCCAATATAGTTAGTAGTATAAAGAATAAAGTTATGTTTTTAGGGAATTGTTTCACGTTGTATCGTTTTTGGGAACAATGAATCACTATAGTGGTATAATATGATAATTTCAAAATCAAATAAGTCCTACATGTAAGATAAGAATGCATGGTTTAATTAAATAACCACAAACTGAAAAGATAAATATTTATATTACAACAGATTTTAAATTTTACAGAATCATTATGGAACATGTAATCTAAGTGGTCATAATATTAATAGATTCTTATCCCCTTCAACTGAGCATGATATAAATATAATTAAAAATTCCTAGCCAAATAAGATGAATAATATTGTGACAACCATGTGAAAGAAGAAAAATAAAAATTGTAAAATGATATTAACCAAGAAGATAGAGAAATGGGTCAATGAGAAATCATTTACTCCTAAATGGAAGGATTATGAAGTTCAATGTAATCTCATGAGGTCAATTATGGGATTTATTCTAAAAGTAAAGTGTTTTTATTGTATTAAAAGATTTAACACCATGGATTTATATAAAAAAGTAATGAAATTATGTATCAATACATTAATATATAATAATAACATATTATATATCCATGAAATTTACAAGAATGTTTATTTGGTAAAAAACACTTCCTGGTATCTGTGTAAAAATTTGAAATACAAAATATCAGTTTCAATATATTTAATTATTTTCTTCATTGGGGATTTCTAAAAGATAATAATGGTTGGGGAAGAAACATGAAGGATTATGAGAAATGGAAGAATTTTATTCCACCTAATGGAATTAAATGACAACATATGTTAAAAAAATTATAACCTTTTAAAATTAAAGTTATTGTTCAGATGATGTATTATGATTGAGAATACATTTAATGATTTATTATACATCTATAAAAAATAAAAATAATCCCTATCAATTTGAATACTACATAATGTGATCCATGTGACATGATGGTTCAAAAAAAAGATATTAATCCCAATATAATAGTTAGAAGTAGTGATCAAATCTATGTTATATAGAGGGAAAAATTATTAGGATTGAAAATATACAATAAAGAAGAAGACTTTCAAAATTAGAGAGAAGAAAAAAACCTTTCTATGAAAGTATTATCAACCATGTTGTTCACATTAAGTTACTAAGTGTTCCAAATTATTTTTAGAAAATTTAAATTTTAGTTTTAATGAACCCCCTATAGGTCAACCCTAAACTAGGCTACCAAGAAACCCACGACATACTGGGAGTGAATTCCCAATTTTTGTGGGCATGTCATGGGACAAATTGGTTTCTTGGTTTACTTGTTGCCTAGATTTGGTTCATGAAATAATTATTTTAGAGTAGTATTTGTTCCTAGGATCAACAGGTCACCAAGATTACAATCAGGCAAGATGAACATGTATGATGAAATTGAGAAAGAGAAGATATGATAATTATTATACTTCCATTAGTGTTTATCCATGAATTCAAGAAGGGGTTTTTCCCATGGTTACATGTTTAAAATATATTATAGGAGTTTGATACCTTTTTATTATGGTTATAATACTAAAATGACTCCTAAAAATAGTTTCCTAAAAAGGGAATCATGTGTGGGTTTCTAGGATAAAATAAGAAAATGGTATTTCCACTTAAAAGTTTTTTTATGCATAGACATCTTTGAGAAATTTATACAAAATTATGTCTCTCGTGATAATTCAATAAAATTAATCTGATTTAATAAATAAATATTTTCCTTCCCTATTAATTTCTCACAATATCAACATGTTTTTTCTTATTAAATAATCATTTTGTTATGGTAATTGTGTTTTTTTATTCCTTTCTTAGTTACAATTTTATTTCAGAACTGTATATTTTTTTGGATAAACATTCAAATAAATGGAATAATCATGCTAGATTTTCTAGATGAATGTCACTTTGTAATTTTTCATATTTATAAAGAACGATAATTCATAATTCAGATTTTCTAATTCTTGTTGAATTTCTGCAGGACATCTGGATCAGAAACACCCCTTGAGAATGTAATGGGCTTTATTGAGTTCCCAGATTAGGTGTGTCTCTGAGTTTGTTCATGACAATATTTTTGTACATTCCACATTGGTAATTTAAGTTTAATTGTGTTCAAAAAATGTGAACTAATTAATATGTGTATGGTATCAAAAATGAATAGTTGAAATCATGAATTCACCATCCATAAATTATCTAACAGTCTATAATTATGTACTATGTGTTAAAAAGGATCATCTAAGATAAATTCGAGAAAGGTGAATAATTAGTAAAAAAGAATGAAATGTTACATTATGGTTCAATCTCAACATGGGATATCATTAACTATAAATAAAAAAAATATTCAATTTTATTTGGAATGTTGGAGTGTCTTCATTTGGGGGAGACAAGTGGATATATCATTATGCTTCATGAAAAATGTATCAAAATCATAAACACCAGGATTCTTTGATTGTTATTGAAGAATGTGTTATTAAAAAAGAATGTTTACATATTTTATAATCTTTCATTGGGAGAATAAGATACTTTCATCATGGGGTGAAATTGATTCAAAATCAATTATATGAATGTTGAATTTTGATTAATAATTTTTAACGATAAAAAAATTAAAACCTGCTAATTTGGATGAATGTTATTTATTTGTATGATGATGTGAGTGTTTGAACTTATGTTATAATTCCAATGAAAAATAAAATTATACATCCCATTAGGTGAGAATTTTTTTTAATTGTATAAGATGAATGAAAACTTATGGATAGATAATTATTACCGGGGTTACTACCGATAATTTTTAACATCGTGTTATCCCACATAGATATTTTATTACAAAACTAGATGTTTATAGCTAAGAACTAACTTTCTTCCCATAAATCACTCAATTGACACAATATTACTTTAATGTGAAAAATTAGAAGATAATTTGATTGGATACTTTTGATACTAAACATTACATTATGAACACAAACCGACCTAAAATTAATTTAAAGAATCAATAAATATCAAAAAAATGTTAGATTAATGATACCATGTTAGTGTACATATTATTTATCAATATTCACGGTTTTATTGAAGAGATGGAATTGTTCATATCAATATATAATGTGATAAAGGATAAGTTAATGTGAGTATCTTCTAATTATAATTTTTCATCATGTAATTTGAGTTAGAAATATATTTTTATTATATAGAAAACAAAAAAATGGAATTGTGTGATGAATACAGGATTTATTTTTCAGGATGAAAAAAGTAATATTGGACTTGAGTGTGGAATTTTTTATTAAAAAATTTAATATTTCATAGATTTTCATTTAAAAGTGAATTTAATGAGAGATTCAAAACAAATTTCTATCTATATCATGCCATATATGAAATATTGACCACAATTAATAAAGCTTGCATGGGGAAGTTAAACCAAAAAAATCCATGGTGACTTGAGAGAAGTTTGAATGGAATATGTTGAATTAAATTTAAAGAAATTTCATAGGGTATAATGGGGATAGAAAAAAATTATGGGGAAGAATGGTGGGTGTTCTAGGATATGTGGATGAAAATAATTTTACTAAAAGTGTAGGGATTATTATGAGTTATAAACCATTTATTCTCCACAATGCTATACTGAATTTGGAGTCATATATAACAGAATTTTTCATCTTTCAGGTTATGGTCATGGATTAAATGATATGGCATTATAGTGCCTCATCGCCTACATTAATATTTTGAGGATTCTATGTCAGAGCCTCACATAGTGACTATTATGATATAAAATATGAAGGAGATGATCCATATGACGTTTTAGACACTATATGTCTATTGAAATATTTAGTGAGAGTTTGTAGTGATCACTCGATGATCAAGTGTGTACACTAAAATTATGAATATTGAAAGAATAAATTTGAGGCAAGACAAAATAATTACTTCAGATGAAGAATATATGAAAATTATTAACATACGAGTTATTACTATTAAAAATCATGTATTTTCAGTTAAAAAATAATAATATGTGGATTGATGAGGAAATGAGAACTTCATAAAGTTCATCAAACTAACTTCATAAGGTATAAGGACTCATAGAGTTTCCTTGAAATGAATTTGTAAGAAATTTTTTTAAGGATTATAAAGTTATACTTGTTTAATCATAGTGTAACATTCTATCCAAACAATAAATAATAAGGTGGTTTATAAGGTATTTATAAGGAATATTATATGTTATATATGCAATCATCATAGGGTAGATGAAGATTTTTTGGTAAAAGATCTTGTTATGGTAAAATAACCCCAACAAAAACATTTAGAACAAACACAATTAAAATTTTTTTTCATGGGAATATTTTAATAAAAAATAAAATTTATATGATACTTAATGTACATTAAATCATTATTTAAATATAATTTTTAATTAAATTATAATTTTCAATATTATATGAAAAAAAAGAGAACTCTCACATCATGGATTGTGTCATGATTTTATGCATGGAAGAAGAGGATATTTTTATACAGTGAAGTGGTTTCCACATTTCAATAATTCTACATATTTACATGATTATTTGGGATGATTCAAAATAGTATATATTATAGATAATATTTATCGATATGTTTATTTTTCATGAATATAAAATTCATCATTATTATGAAAATTAAATGTTCAAATTTACATAGATATGTAAATGATTTGAAATGAATTTAAAGAGTGAGAAATATGTTGACCGAATATAATGGAATTTCAATATATAAAATAAGGAAACATTATACATGAATTTTTTTCTAAAATGAGCGGTAGAAGATGTATAATAAAGTAGAGGAGAAACAGACAGCATTTGACTTCTACATCCATGAAGAAATAACATTTTTTTAAGAGGAGGATTTATATTGACTATTGAAATAACATATTCTGTTATCAAATAATAAGATTACATTTCTTATAATATCCACATATAATAAATGAAAATTATGTGACAGTTAGGTATTGAGGATGCTTTAAGTGGGTATTCATTATATCATGACCCTTGAAGAATAAAGAAGCTACTATGATAAAAAAACAGTGTTTCTGTGTTGATACAATAGAAAAAATTATAATTCATTCCAATCATAATAATACTTGTAGTTTAATATATATTTCATGACTAATGATATATATATTTCTTGACTAATGATATATATATTTCTATTTGATACACTGAAATCCAAAGTAAAATCATTTTAGGTGCTCAAGGAGGACCTTTAAATAACTTGTGCTTCCAATATAAGCAATACCAGTCTTTATTAAAATGATGACTATGATACCAGCCCTATAGATTTATAATATACTATCAAAAGTGTCATTGGTGACTGGAACATCAATTTTAATCACAATAAATTACTTTGATAATAAAATATGTGTCTCGTGCAATCAATTATTCTTTCACATTGTGGAAAAATAATGAAATTAAAGTTTGTTTTTGTTCTTGAATACTCATAAATGAAATAATAAGGTGAGTATTTATAACACATCAAAATATACATAACTATTAACTAAGGAAGTGTATTTTTCCTAAAAAGTGGAAAATTATGAAAAAGTAAGAAACTTTCATGACTTAACCCAAATGGGATATCCTTCAATGTTCTAGGAAAAGTGTGAAAACCCAATTCCCACCTCCAAGAGGCTATTGGATATCAATAAGTACCGATTATGAAGTAATTAATATTAAAATAATTTTCCTAAGAACATATATGCAATAATACTCCACCATCTCTATGAAATATTATAGACAAATAATAAAAAATATTTTCCATTTAGACTGTAATAATGCATGTAACAACCTCTTACAAAGTGTCAGAGTACTGACAGCAACCCTAGATGTGCTATTAATAACTTCAAGTGTGAGTTAAATTAGAATATTTATTTCGCAAACTTCACTAAATACAATGGTATATTGTAGTGGGAGTGTGGGGTCGAACACACATGGAGACGATGTTTGACCAGAAAAACCGGTTTTAAGACAAGTAGGGGATTCCTATCAAGTGATCATGTTCTTTGGGTGTTGGCTTAATTTATACCCTATAAGTGACATCAGATAATAATTGTGGGTTCAGGATCATGCTTGTGTATCTAGGTAGTGAATGGTATTTAGTCATAATCTTGTCAAGGTAATTTGGCTTAGTCTGCGAACCAAAAAGAGGCTGCTAGTTAACTTTGGTCTAGCCTCCTAGTTCTACCTAGGAAGTAACTATTCCGTGACTGGGAGATAGTAACCACATAGATGCATTATGTTTGGATTCAAGGGTAGAAATTGTCCAAGGGTAGTGATCATATCCAAGTCCACTCCATTCAGTATAAGGTCATTTGATTGAATGTCATGTGGTCAGGGATGCTTGCGCAAGTGGGATAGCCTATTGAGGTTTATCCTGATTACTAATCCTATTTTGTTTTCCAACATTAGAATTAATGGTTTATTTATGTATGCAAATACATTAAACATTATCCCTACCCCTAAGAAATTTATCTACTCTATACAGATGGAGATACAATTAAATACATAAAAGGAATCATGCTATACATGTTGATTGATATTGATGGATTTAAGAACATCAATGAATTTGGGATTGGTAAAATAAATACAAAATTCACTAAGTAAATCATAACTATAAATAAAATACATACTTGAGAATGGAAAATCTAAATGGATCTAATTTCATTGATGGAAATTGAAAGGCGTTGAAGAATGAAAGATCTGTGAATCATGGATTAATAAATAAATGTAAAAATAACTATGAAATTTAGATTTTATAGGGGAAATGGGGTGATGGAACTTTATGGAGTTGAAAGGAGAGAGGAGATCATCCCAATGTTGCGTGAAATCCTCTTCCACTCCACTTCTTATATACACATATTTATCATGCTGTGTAGCATAGGTACAAGGTGTGTACCTTTGATCCACCAAAATTTCTTTTGTTTTTGGGATGTCTAGCATGGAACACCTATCTATCATGAATTTAGGATGTTTTACTGAGTACACATCGTGTACCGGGTGGTCATGACGTGTACCTTGCATCCATCTGTCTTTCTGCGTGGATTCCTCATGGCTATCTTACTATCAATTTTGACTAGAATCACGTCTTGACCAAGGTGTACATGACATGTAGCTTCTTTTTCCATAATGGCTTCATTGATTGGTCATGGCTTGGCTTCCGGAATTGGAATAGACTCTGAACTTCTAGTACACGGTGTGTACTGATGCACCATGATGTGTACTGGGGGATTTTTTCCCCTTTCTACCTATCTTCCTTGGAATTCAGTGAAGAATTTATTCCTACAAATATAGACACATACCACATGTTTTATCAATTCAATTAATGAAAAACTATAACAAAATGACAAATAAATATATGGAGAGATTTGGCTTATCAAATCCACACACAGTTGAACAATTTCTTTTCCTCAACTAATGACATCTTGAAAAAGGTTTCAACAAAGGATGAGAAACTTTTAAAACAATAAAAATTTAATGTTTTCATATAATTAAAATTAGGTGAAAATAGAAAAAGAGACCAACTTTTAGAATTATTCCTTTATATAGTTTTTTTCATGCCTTATAGTTCATCGTTTCAAAAAAAGGGTCATTCAACTACAATCTTTTAATTGTTCCATAAGCATATACCCAATTGTAATTTACCTCGTTTTGATTTTCTCTCACCACTCAGGGTAAAAATGTATTCCGAGGTGTGGTCATACCCTTGTACATGTTCCTACCCACAACCATTCACTGGGTCTACCATCTTCACTATGTATAGACAAGTATAAAAGTTTATCATGAGGGATTCAAAAATATGGATCTGATGACTCTGAGGATGTAGGTAGTTTGGTAAAACGTGAAAATCATGTACAAAACGAGGGTAAGATCTGAAGTAAAATGAATAAGTGTAAGTATAGTGTGATTATGTTCCTCCTGCTGGTTGGTCAAATCTATACTCCATCAGCTCGTGTTGGATCAATATGTGTAACATGTATGTATAAAAAAATGATTTTGTTCCTATTTTAATTTTCTATTCCATTTATATTTTTCGAATGTAATTCCTAGGATAGATCTCACATCCATCACTTAACCACATCTGATCCTTCGCTGGATTCATCGGTCCGAAAGATGGGTATTTTAGAATTTCCTAGTACCTAACCCATATCATTTTTTTATCTTTTTGTATTTTTCAAAGGAACATAATAAGATCGAAATGAAAATAAAATGGATATAGATCACAACCCAATAGACAGTTAACCGCACTGTAAATCTTTGAAGGTAAAAGAATCCCATTTTTTCTGAATGCTTCCCCCACACTTGTTCAAAGGTATATTTATGCATTATACAAGGAGCATGGTAGGAAGAGAAATGGGCTTGTAATATATTCAACATACAAGGTCCTTCCTGGAAAATATGGGATAATCAAAGGATATATATAAGGTGGGTCTTAGAAAAAGTTTCTATCAAATAGTGCGTCAATAATTGTAAATATATAACAGTTTAGTAATCACTTCAATAAGATCTCAGTGCATGTTCTGGTAGGTTTAGACACCCTAGGTATTTCTCAATAATGTTTTTCCAACAAGAATATGAAATTGAAGGCTTAGAGTCATCTTGGGTAATGAGAAAAAAATGGAATTTAAAAAAGGGCATAAATCCTAAGTAATGGGTCTATTAATCAAAATTTCAATGATTTGAATTTAAATTAATTTTCTAGACTCAGCAATCATTATAAAAATTCATAATAGGAATGTAACACTATCCTTCATAATTTTCCACTTATATTTTTCTTTAATTAAAAAGGAATAATGAATTTCAAGTTTAAATAATTCTTATAATTTTGAAAAATATCACCTAGAGAAGTGAAAACAAATAATAATTCAGCCGCATGGAAAGTAAAATTGCAAGAACCCCCCCCCCCCCCCCATACACACACACTATGAAATTGAATGTTTCCTCACTGTCCATGAAAAAATGTGGGAGTAGTGTAGTATTGAAATATTAAATAAATTGAAATGGAATATATATAAGAATGTAAAAACTAGGGAATCAATAGATCCCTGGATGAATTGGTATTCCAGGGGGGTTTTTTGCTCTGTTGTAATGTTAATCAAATTACCTTGTGAAATTTCATTGAACAAAAATCCTACACTAGATAAAAAATATTAGTCTGTAGGTCTAAACATTTCAATAACAGAGTAAACATTAAAATACATAGGGTAATCAATAAGGATAATCATTGTATTAAATTGGTGAACATTTTACAATGTCATCCCATGATAGAACAAAAAATGAAGAATGAAAAAGATGAATCAAAGATGAATAATAAAACAAAGATCAACTATGGGTTTCCACCCATAAAGAACTAACGAAACATTGTTAACCAGAAGGTTGGACCGATAGTTTCACCAGTGGGTCCACTGGCTCAGTTTCACCTTCCTCACTTAAAACTACTGGAGGTTGAATCATGAAGTTCCTATAGTCACTTTTCGGGGTTAATAATCTCCAGGGTAGCCACATGAGTATGAATGAGGTGCGGTAATAAATGGATCATGGGCCACATCGGTTGTGGTTGTGGATGAATCTATAGAGAATATTCATGAATTTGGATAATATCGATGACTTTTTAGAGCACACGTAGATCAAAAATAACTGGGGGAACTAGACCTTCATGAATTGCAGATGATTCTGAGGAGATAGACATTTCTATGAGAAAAAATAAACGATTTGACCATCCTCACACAAAAGATGTGAAAAATCAAATCCCATGTATATAGATATCGAATGTCAGTACAACGATGGGAATATAAAAATGAAAAAACTGACCATTCAGACCTATTATATACAATAAATCCCATAAATTCCCAAATATTGTAGACAATGAATGATCTAGGATCTGAGTGAAAAAAGTCTTCCAGGGTCAGTGCACTACTTGCGGTTAAAATCAATGGTCCATACAAATCAGTATCAGTAGTAATAGCATTAGTAGATGGAGGGGAATCTACTGTGGAAGGAGGGGTGGAAGTAATAGTTATCAAGGCTGGGATGGGGGTGAAGAGGTATTAATACATTCAGAAGATGTGTGCCTGGTAGTTAGATTAGTAAGTGGCACCTCAAGGGTGGTCTCTGTGGTGACCTCCTTGCCCTTTCAGGCCTGCCCGACAATGAATGACTGTTGAGTATTAGGGTTAGTGAGGTCTGGGTGTAGGTTGGAATGGACTGAAGGTGGTTGGGGAAGGGTGGAAGATGATGGGCCAGTTTGGGTGGGTGGTGGTGGGGTAAAATATGTTGGTTCCATGAAGGGGAGGTTGAGATGAGTGAATAACTAGAGAATGCTTGCGAAGATGAAAATTTTGTTTCCCCTAATATCTCTAAGGGTGGTATGGGACGATGTAGGGATGGTATATGGGGTGGTGGATGAGATGGAGGTAGGAAAGGATGGAGTAGTTGTGGTTGTGGACTATGATTGGGTAGGGGGTCAGCTTTTGTTCTCTCCTACAGTGTGGCCTCCTGGATTTGTGGCACCTAGAAATACTAGTTGTCATCCTTTACCAGTATCTTCATCTTTTGATGAATCACTAGATCTATCAGATCAATGGGTTCTAGGAATGTGAGGGGATGGGAGGTGTCAAACATGCAATGGTGTTTCGTGAGGTGGGTGATAAATGAGCCTCCCATCTAGGTGTGTCACTTATATTATTCCTGGATCTTGGAATATTGCAAGAACTAGGTGACCATGGTTATGGGTGGACCACCCATGGTAGTTGCAAGAATTCAAATGTCATCCTGGAAGACACTTCCATGTGGATCTCCCCTAGAAAACCATCTATGGGCCATGACACACTGTAATATATGTAAAGCTGGACCCCTCACATGAGTCGACTTCACGTGGCATGGATCAGGATGTGACTATGGGTCGTGACCTATCAACGGCCGTAAATCTAGGGTAGTCTCTCAAGTGGGATATAATTGATGTTTATGATACACATATGAAATGATGAACTCTTCAGTATAGATTCATATCCCGACTATGAATTTGGAAAAATCAAGCTCCTGGGGTCTTCCATCCAGTCTGAAGCATAGGTAGTTGATGGAAATATCGATGGTGGAAAAGAACTCTAGGAATAATTCTAAGAAGGTCTCTTCATAGAATTTGAAAATACTATTGATAAGAAACGTCTCTAGGAGGCCTTTGCTAGCTTTAGTGATGTTCAACTTTGAGAACAAATCCATTTACAAAGTCTTATTGGTGCACATGGTCTTTGAATGTAGATGGATAAGATTTACCTAATAGGGGTTGGTGAAGCAAAGAACAAGGTGCAGGTGTTAGTTTTCATTGTTGGACGTGGAGGTGGTATCTTCTTGAGAGGTAGGTGAGGCACATGGTAATTTAGTGGCTGGTTTATTCTGGGTAGATCCTAAAGAAGAGGCGATAGATGAGGATGAGGGTCAAGGTCATTTTGTGCAATCCACATAGGTAAGGGGTGTTTAGGAGAAATGATCACACTAGTGGGGTGCGTGGGTAGGGAACAGACATGGTTAAGGGAGAGTGGATGGGGTGCACGCTCATGGGGAGGATAGGGAGAGAGGAGGACATGGGGCTAAAGGAGGAGTGGGAGAGGAATGGTTGCGGTGGGGGTGTGGATTGCGGTCTATGGCGAGCTATGACCTTCAGGTCATGGCTTGTATTTTTTAAAATGGACCTACACCCATACATGATCTATATGTTTGGATAATGTCATTTATAGTTAGAATAATAGAAAATTTTTAAAATGGGTATAGGTCATGAACCAAGGGTACGCAATGTGTACTAAAATGGTTTTTCTCTTTTTAGATGATCCTTCCATGCCTCCTCCTAATGTGAACTTGAGACTCTTCGATGACAATCCTACTCAAACCTAACTAATGATCTATTACCCTAGGTTCCCTCCCAGTCGGTGATTCATTTATAGTCAGGATAATGATTCCATTAAATCTTAATAGAATTTGAGGCTAATGACACAACCTTAACGAGATTATTCTTAAAAAAATTTATCCTTTTACCATTGACTTTAAAGGGTGGTCCTCCACTTTTAATTTTTATTGTTCCCTATGTTAAAACATGAGAAAAATCGAATGGCCCTGACAATATTGATTTAATATTACCTTGTAATGACTTCAAACTTGAATAAAATACATTACATTAATCCCCATGGATGAAGATATGCCTTTCAATACGTTGGTCATTCCATTTATTCATCTTTTATTTATAAATTATTCCATTTTCATATGCATCTCTCCTTATCTCTTCCAATTTTTTTAATTGCACTAACCTTGCTTCTCCATCCTTTTCTAAATCTAGGTTAACATTCTTGATCGCCTCGAATGAACGGTGATCCAACTCCACCAGAATATGATAAGGTTTTCCATAAACCAATCGAAACTATGTGGTTCCTACAGGTGTATCAAAATAATTCTTGTATTTCCATAGTGCATCATCCAGCTTTAGAGTCCATTCATTTCGGCTGGTGTTCATTGTTTTTTCTAAAGTTTTATTCACCTACGTTTTTTGCAACTCGACATTCCTACTCATTTGTGGGTGGTAGGGAGTTCCAGTGATATACCTAATACAATACAGTTCTAACATTTTCCGCATAGGTTGGTTGGTGAATCGTATTCCAAAATCACTAATGAGTAACCTTGGAAATCCAAAGCATGTGAAAACGTTTTTTCTATGAAAATTCATGACATCCTTTGGTGTGTTATGAGTTGTGGCTTTGACATTAACCCACTTTGAGACATAATATTCTGCATCATGAATATTATTTCATCCATAAGACCTAGGGAATGGTCCCAAGAAGTCGATGCCCCAGAATTCAAAAACATCAACTTCCATAATTTTTTTTATGGAATATCATTCCTTTTACTGATATTCCCCATTCTTTGGAATCTATCGAATTGTTAGCAGAATCCCCTTGCGAATTGATGTAAAGAGGGCCCTAAAAATCTGATTTGTAAGATCATGGGAATTGTGCACTAGGTTCCATGGTTTTCTCCAGTTGGTTACATATGTGAAATTTCAATTACGTTCTATGTTTATTCTTCTAGAATTCATCATCATAGCAAACCCTCAGCACAACATTTGAAAAGCAGAAAATCATCCTAATAGTTGTGCTTTGCATCTGACAGTAATTTATTTCTCTGTCGATAAGATATCTCATGATGTAGATATATTATAGTAAGATAATTGCCCATATCTGAAAACCATGGTTGGGATGTGATGTTGAATAAGGTCTCATCAGGAAAATCCACTTTAATATCAGCCTTTATGTCTTCATTGATGATGGAAAGTGGTAATCTGGAGAGATGGTCTATAGTTAAATTTTCTATTCCCTTTGTATCATTGATCATGATGTAATATTCTTGGTTTAGAATAATACTATGTATCAACCTTGGTTTGGAATCTTTCTTGATCATCTGGTGCTGAAGGGTAACATGATTATTATGAACAATGAATTTTGACAGAACAAGATAAGAACTAAACTTCTCAAAGAAATATAATATGGGTAGGAGTTTTCTTCCCATAATTGTGCAACTGACACGAGCTTCATTTAGCATATGAAATTCAGAATAAATTGGAAAATGGTGTTTTCAATTCCCTTTCCTAGCACAACGCCCACAACAGGGTTGTTATCTTCACACATTTGATCATATTCTTCTCCAAGATTCGCACAATGATAACTAGTGATGCAATCAGACTTATCCTTAGTGTCTAGAAGGCTTGCTGGAAGTCCTATATGAATTAGAATGGAATATATTTTTACAACATGTGTGTTAAGAGGCAAGAAACTTTGGAAAAGTATGTTATGAAACATCTGTAGAATCCAATATTCAAGAGAAAACATATGATCCCATTAATAGTTGATGGTTCAGGAAGGTCTTTGATGGCCTCTATTTTGGATGGATCAACTTTAATGCCTTCCTTGGAGATTTTATGACCAAGTAATATTCCTCCTTATAAAACACATGGAAATTTCTCCTAATTTAGTACCATTCATTTATCCATATAACATTGGAGAACTTAATCCATATTTAACAGAAAAGAATCTAATGACATTCCATAGATGTATAAATCATCCATGAATATTTCAAGGAATTATACAGAAATATCATGAAAGATTTTTTTCATTCATCTCTGAAAATTTGATGGAGCATTACACATTCCAAATGACATTTGTCTATATGCAAAGGTACTGAATGGTCATGTAATGGTGACTTCATCCAATTAGTGTGGTCAGCTGCAATTTGATTATATCCTAAATATCCATTTAGAAAACAAAAGAAATCATGTTATGCTATTCCCTATAGATTCTAATCCAAAACAGTTATAAGAAAATGGTTTTTTCCCATTTCTATGTTCAAGAATCTGTAATCCATAAAGACTCTCTATCTAGTGATGGTGTGTTTTGAAATCAGTTCATTTTCATTTTTCCTCTCTTCTATGTCTCCTCACTTTGGCAAAACTATGAGGGGGCTCACCCACTCACTATCTGAGATTGTGAAAATGATTCCAACATCAATGAGATTTAGAAATTCCTTCTTGACTACCTCATTCATTGGTGGTGTGAGCTGCTTATGAGTTTGTCTTTTAATATTTTAGTCCTCTTCAGGTAATATTCTATGGGTCAACTCTATAGGATTGATTCTTATTTATGTCTTCCACTCCCCAAGAAAAAAATTTATTGTTTGTTTTTACAACATCAACCAAATTATCCTCCTATTTCTGGGAGAGTTCGGAGTTAATAATAATGGACAGAGTGGGAAAATCCCCTAAATATGAGTATTTTAATTTACTGGGCAGAAATTTCAATTCCAAATTGGGTGGCTAAATTATGGAGGGAATTTAGGGTGGGATGGTGTCTATGGTGAGTGGTTTGAGAATGATTAATTCTTCAAAATCATAGTTTTATTCCTTATTTAATAATGAATCATCACTCTCTTACTCAAGGGCCATTTAATCCTCTCGATTCTGACCGAGATAGGTGGCACTACGATTTGTAGTATCATTAGAGTGTTGGGAACCTTTGATTAGGTTAAAAACTACCATCTATTCCGGACTCTAATGATCATACATCCTTGATTAACATCAATAGAACCCATTAATGTGGCTAGGAATGGTATTCCAAAAATAAAAGACACATTTCTTTCATCTTCCATGTCTTACATGAGAACGTATACTTGAAAGATAATATTACTAACCAAAAAATCTTCATGAATACCTCAGAGGAACTTTACTGAATGGTCAGCTAGCTATAATTCCACCCCTATTTCCAAGAGTTTTTGTAGTCTGGGCCTATGAAAAACACTCATTGGCATCAGGTTGATGTTGTCTTTACGATCACATAGTGACCTTATAAATTTTCACTCCCCTATAGAATATAAAATTTAGAAACATCCAAGATATAAAATATTTGGGGGAATTTTATATGGAACAATAGAAGATAATTCTTCATTCAAGAAGATGAAACCCAGATCTTCTATCATCCTCTTGTTTGATAGTAGGCCGTCGTGGAATTTCGAATAAATAGGCAACTGAGCGATATATTCAGAAAATGATATTATGATATACAATTGTTTTAACATTTCCAAGAACTTCTTGTTTTGATCCTCCTAACTAAATAGTCTCTCTCTCTATCTCTCTCTGAAAAGGGAATATGAGGTTTTTGTGGTGGTGATGCAACATAAAAAAGATCCTTTTTAGGGGTTTGGTTTCTTCAACTGGTAGTTCCTCTTATGGTAGGGTAGGAATGACTTCATCAACATCATCTCCCTGTTCTTATTGTTTCCTAGGATTATCCTACGACCTTTCTTCTATTGGATATTAAAAGTATAAATATTATCTTCTTCTCAACCCTACCACCTTATCTTCCTCTATTGGGTATGTCTCAATGTTACCGAGTAGAGTACATAGTAATCTGTTGGATAAGGTTTTTGAGATTTGACCAATTTGAATCTCCATATTTCTCAATGTATCTCTTTGATTTCTCATATTCATCTCCTATTTTTTCGTCTATTAATTTGAATTCTTTAAAATAGTATCCAGTAGATTTTTCAGGTTACTCGGAAGTGGTTGTTCAGAAGGCCTTGGATGGGCAGGTTGAAATTGGTGTTTTTGTGGTCTTGGATGGAAAGGTTGTTGCTGCATTGGTTGATGTATATGTTTCTGTGGTCATTATGTAGGGTTTATAGGTGGATAACCTAGTGGTCCATGGTTACGGAACTGGGCCATAACACTACATGGTTAAAACTATCCTTGATTAATTTGGGGTTGTTGCTGAGGAGGCATCTACCGATAATATTATTGTTGTTCAAATGGATGGTTTTTTTTTTATTATAATTGACATAATTACAATACTACAGATCTTCATATCGTTTCTTGAAGTCCTGATACAAGTGTGGTCCACCTCACATATCACATGATTGAACTTCCATGATGGGGGCAGGAGGGGCTGTGTGACTGGTACTTGAAAATATTCTTGTTTCGTTATAAGTGACTCAACGTGTGATACAAGTCCGGTGTTCTCATCAACATGGAGGATTCCACATCATGGTGTTACATGATCACTCTCCAACAAAATGTAATTATATTAGAAATTGACTAAAATTTTTCTTCCTTCTTCCGGGGTCTTGATCATCAAACCTACATTAGTGGCTGCATCAACAGATATTCGTCCTTCTAGATGGGGTCCTTGATTAAAAAATTTTAACTGTATCTAGGTGTCGATGCCATGATGTAGAAACTTTCACATATGATCCTTAAGTTTCTCTCTTTCTTCCCATGTAGATTATCTATATACTTGAGTGAAGTTTTGGATGTCATTTCGGAGCATCTAGGTTTGGATTGATGGGAATCATTTATCTATAATATTCTTGTCTTTTTCGTCCCATGTTTTGATCAAATCAGGAGATTGACTTTTGAGTGAATCCTTTATTCTATCACTTAATGAAAAATGAAAGGAACAGAGTCTTATCATGTTAGAATAAACACCCTAGTTGTGAAAGGTGTCGCATACTACCAAAAAATTGGATATATGTTCATGTGAGTCTTTTCTCTGAAGACGACTAAATTGTCCCATGTTCTGGATCATAATGATGAGTCTAGGATTGATTTCAAAGGTATGGTCTTGTATCAGCGTGTTAATGATACTGGGTGTTGAAACAATGATCATTTTTAGGCCATGATCAATGATGGTATTTTGAGGGTGCATTGGGTTTTCTCCTAGGATAGTTTGATAGTTTGGACGACTGGGACCCCCATGGTTATATAGCTCAGCCATTGCAGACCAGTGAAGTGAAGGCATATGCATTTCGATCTCATGATCGATGGAAAGTTGTTATTGTGATTCGAGGCTCATTGGATGAGTCAATGGACCATGGTACATGCACTAGAAATGAGGATGATGATGCAAGGTCCTATAGATAATGAGAGAAAGAAAAATGGGAAAAGAAAGGTGATCCTAAGACTTAAAAATATGATTTCTTCTATGAAACAATGTTGCCTCCCTGGAAACGGAACCAAAATTTAACAGTGGCCCCAAAGGTGTTGTCCATCCCTTTAGGTGTGAGTCAAATTAGATTTGTAATGCACCAAAATTACCTAACTAAAAAGGTGTAGTATAGTGGGACTGTAGGTTCGAACCCACTAGGAGATGTTGTTTGAAAGAAAAAAAAGTTTTAATACTAGTAGGGGAGTCCTTTCAAGTTATATTATTGTTTGGGAGTTGACATAATTTCTACATTAAAACTGACCTCAAATAATAAATGTGGAGTCAGGATCAAGCTTTTGAATCTGGGTATAGAGTGGTCTTTAAATCTACTTCGGGAAAGGTCCTTTGGCTTAGTCTGCAAACCAAACAGAGGTTCCTAGTTGACATTGGTCCAGCCTCTTAGTTCTACCTAGGTTGTAAATATTCTGTGATTGAGACATAGTAATAGCTGAGATGCATTATGATTGGATTAATGGGACAAAAGTGTCCTTGGTTAGTGATTATAGCCTATACCACTCCATTTAAGATATTTTCATTTGTTTGAATGTATCGTGGTTAGAGACGCTCCTGAAAATGGGATAGAATATTGAGTTTTATCCTTATTAGTAATCCCATTTGGTTTTCCAAGTATTTAATTAAAGTTTTATTTATGTTTGCAGATACATCACACTTGATCCCTACCCCTAATAAATTTAGTGACTCATTAGGAATGGAGATACATTTAAATACATAAAAGGATGTATACTTGACATATTGATTGATATTGATTGAATTAAGACCATGATAGAATTTGGGATTGGTAAAATAAATAGAATATACAATAAGTAAATCACAACTATAAATAAAATACTTACATGAGAAAGGGAAATGGAAATGGATGTAACTGCGGTGATGGAAATTGAATGGAATTGAAGAATAAAAGATCTATGGATCATGGATTAATAATGAAATGTAAAAACACTATGAAATTTAGAGTTGATAGGGTAAATATGTAAAGTGAACTCGTAGGGAGTTGAAAGGAGAGAATGAGATCATCCCAAAGTTGTTTGAAAATCTCTTCCACTCCACTGCTTATATAGGAATATATTGTCATGACATGTACCTTTGATCCAAATCAATTTCAGTGGTTTTTAGGATATATATCATGGTCTATGAATCTCTCATGAATTTATGATGTTTTAATGGGTGCACGTCATGTACCGGGTGTTCACGACGTTTACCTTGCGTCAAGCTATCTTTCTGTGGGGATTACTCATGAATTTATTGATATCTTTTTTGACTAGCATCACTTCATGAATGGGGTGTACGTGACTTGTAGATTATTTTTCCTTCCAAGATTCATGGCCTGGTCACATCTTGACTTCATGGCTTGGGTCAGGTTGTGAATTTTTATTACACAATGTGTAATGACACATCATGATGTGTACATGGCCATTTTTTAGTTATTTTACCAATCTTCCTTAAAATCTTATGATGAATTTATTCATCCAAAATTGGACACATACCACATACATTTTCATTTAAATTAATGAAAACTATAAATTAATGATAGAAAAATTATTTTACATATTTGGATTATCGAGTACCATAGTGTAATAAAAAATTATAGTTGAAAAAATAAACACCGAACAAAAAAATGACATCCAATTATAAAAAATTCTACATAAATGGAATCCAAGACTCAATAGATTATAATACCTAAGTCTGACCACCAAAAACGATCATTCCCCAGACCTACTAAGTTCCTCTAAACACAGTACCATTGATATTATCATCGACTTTCCTACCTTCTACACATGACCTGAAATTTTATTGAAAAACTCGTGTAAGGGTTAGTATATATGTACCCAGTAGTTTCACTAAAAATCAAATATGAAGAAATAGTATAGGAAAATACATCTCTACCACAAAGACAAGATGGTAAAGAAGAATACCAATAGATATTCTCATAAAGAATCCCATGTGATATTGAAAGAAGACTCTTATCTTCATAGCATAGTTAGGAATGATGAGTCTACCTACAACTCAAGCGATCCATTCTCAATTCCCAACATGAAGTGAAATCTCACAAAAATATGATTGGATGGGAGTGACCCAGAAAATTTCACTACATGGATTGGGGAGAAGCAACACCCATTGAGGACATACTACCCATCGGTACTCGATTATGGGGGAGTACTTCTCAGTGGAAAGAGGAATCACGCCCTCTAATATGGTGGAACATGAACTATTCCTATCTAAAGAGCATGGGGGACCATCACCATGGTGAAATAAGATAGAAAAAACCCTAGAATACCTATACTGATCAAACCCAATCACTTTCATTTACCATTCATAACTGATGTAATCATCTTGCAAGTAAAACCTCATGTGGTACCTCTACTACCAAAACAAAGGCTATAAGATCCTAATATTTTTGGAGATTCGTCTTTATAATTGTTAGGTAATCTATTACCTTGATTTTCTTTTACCGTAGTTGTAATCTTCTTGGGGTTTTTTTCCTATAACATTAGTGAAATTTAGAATCCCATGGGGTTTTTCAATGTTGGTGCATTTTTAAAGAAAATATTATGATTTGATCTAGGGAACTATAAACCCTTTTCTGGAAAAATATGAGGTATCACGTAGTTAGTTAATGGTTTGTAAAACCAATATAGACTCCCTCACAAACCAAAAACCCTCAATTTGAGGGGACTTTCATAGCAGGAGCATAGTTTTTCAACCCATGTACCACATAGGGGAAAGCATTCACCCAATTAGTAGGGGAACATAGTTTAGAAAACTGTGCAACTTTCTTAAGAAACCAAGAATGCAGGATTTAAATACACAATTTTTTTTATTAAAATACATGATCCCATTTTTTTAATCCACATTCTTCCGTGGTTGACCTAATACAGTCTCTTTCATTTTTGGATTCTCCGTGGAGGATTCTATGGTAGTTTACACCCTTTTGGTGTGAATTAATGATCCGGTGAAAGTATTATACCTCTCTTCCAATATGTAATCTCTTCTCATTGGAATCATCTATCTCTTGTCTCTCTTTCACAATAAAGATGGTTGTTTTTTCCTCATTTAGAGATGTATTAGATATTGGATTTAATGGATCTTATTCATATGGATGTTTTTCTTTGGTTGTGGTACAAGATAACCAGTTCCATTCTGATTTTGATCATTCTAAATCAAAGTGTGGATATGTTTTTAGTGAATGTTAACCAACTACATTAAGGTAGGTGGTATAATTTTTTATTCCCATATACATTATTATAGTTGGTTTTATGAGTTGGGAAACTACAATAGACACATTGATAAATTGATTTTTTTTAAATTGATTTAATTAATTTTGTCCCATTATACTATGAAACCCTTCATGAAACACATTGTTCCTATTGATGATTTGTCAATGGAACATGGTGTAAAACCATGGGTTGTGCTGATATAATTGAAATGATTAGTTATGATTTATGCATGTCAGATAAATGATACTATGAAAATTGCTGAAAAATTAAATTATGAAATTTTTAGAGAAATGGATTATGAAAATGGATGTTAAATGGGTTATAAATGTAGAACCATGATATGTGATATTTTGTGATAAGTTGTGGGACAAGGTTTGATGCATCAAATACACATGAGGTTCTAGAATTATTCTTTATCCCCCCAAGAATTATATTTTTATAAATTTGATCATTGGGTTTCAAGAAATGGGCTTCTACTCTAAATACACATGGGTTTTCAGTCTCTGACACCAGTCATCCAATGTATAAATGTGAAAATTAATGTTAAATGATTAATGAATACGAATATTGAGTGAAATATGATAACCCTTTGGTGGATTGTTAAGAATATGGCTTGGAACTAAGTAGGTACTGTTGGATCATGTGTCACCACGATCCTGATGTCCTATGTGTTTAATCAATGAATGATTTAATCTGTAAATTATTAAATTTATTATTAATACAATATTATTCATATAGTTGAGTACATATTTACTTAGTATATATTTTTTAGACACCTTTTTTAGTGGTATACTTTGATTTACTCACACTATAATCAGGCTTCTTGATCGGTACCAAAATAGACATTATGCTTGTAGATATTGAAAAGTGAAAGCAACCTATGTAAAATGAATTAGTTGGGATATGGGATGGATAGTGGAGGAGGGAATCAGACATGATTTCAGGATCCTCCTAGGAGGTGTTAGTGTTTCATTGTCATGGGTTTTCATTTTACACAGGACACAAATATGGAATTACATATCTACTTAATTAGTTTGTGGTCATTTATCGGTGTTTTGAGATATTTATGTGATGTTTGTCTTGGTTGATTTTAGTATTGTCAGGTTATTTTTTATTATTATTTGGATATTATTTACATTTTTTTGGTTGTTGTGCTACTTTAATAAAGAGGTTATAGTATCCGCATGTCAAATATTGGACCTTCATTTCTTGTATATAGCCTCAGGTGTGTGGAAAGTTATTCATGAGGTCATGTAACTTACTTGATTGGGAAACTGATGTGTGCAACCTTGGATGGGATGTTAGAAAGTGGTATCATAGGTTTTTTTCTTTTCTTTTTCTTAATATTTAGGAAATGTGGATAGGAGACTATAATTAGTTGGGCCTTGGTCACGAGATCATTCATGGGAGTATTTATCCTATATATGGTGGAAAACCAATGTACCAATGTTGGTATTATTTTTATTGATGTTTTCTTTTATTGTTTGACAATATTTTTTCTTGGGTGATGAACATATTTTTTGATATTACTGTTTTATGAGATTTTACTCATGTCTTGATAAGGAACAAGAAATAAGTACACATGCATCATTTTAAGAAATCTAGATTTTATGTGACATGAATCATTCCAGGAACCCATAGAAAAGAAGGATTGGGGTGAATTATTTAAATGAAGATTATTTTATTCAATTGAGTATTTTAAAAATGTAATTTTTGGATAGAATAATTTGATAATCATAAATGTTTCTATATTTAGTAAATTGAAATAGATAATATTGGATTCCAATGAGATCCATGGAACAATAAATTTTTTTACCCTCTATTATCCATGACCTAGGGGAGGAATGGTTTAGGGTAGTTATAGTACTTCAGTACTGGCTATATTATGGAGTATGGGGGATAAAATATTAAAGAATAATGTGAATCTTTATTTTGAAAATTCATTGATTATGGGTTATGTATCCAAATATGTTTTTTTACATTATAGAGGCATGCTATCAAGATGAATTTTATTGATAGGAAAGCACGATACATGGATGTAAATTTTACTCTAGTAGTGGAACCAGGGGGAATGATTGTTTTGGGTGATGGTCCAAGAGAGTAGTTTTGTGAGAAAAATGGTAATTTAATGAAATTTATGGGGAGATTACTAGGGTGGGATGTGTGGAATATGACTCACCTGATAAAGGAGTTTTAGTTTCAACACCCTCCAACCATCACCAAAAAAGGGTGGTCCTATGGTATATGAGTTCTAGAATGAGTCTATCCAAAATATGCTTGACTATTTAGGGACTCCTATAGAGAAGGGAGTCTAGATGGATTATTATATGTTTTGAATATTGGAAAGGAACTGGTGTGACATTCAAACCATGGATTAGTACCTAGAGAACAGGGTATAGAAATACTTTCAGGATAAATAACTGGAACACTTTTACGTAGAGACGCTCCGGTCTAAGAGATAAGAAGAGTTTATACGGTTCTCCAAGGATAGTATGTATGTGATGGACTATACCAGTTTCTTCACCAATTGACAGTTCTTTAATATATCATTGGTAGGAGATATGGATACTACAGAAAATGTTTTTAGGATAGAAATAAATGTGATATTATATCCCAGGATAATATATTTCGAATGAAGAAGTTTTCTAAGGAGGTGAATCAGTCTCTTGTTTTTTAGGGAAAACTAATGGTGTCATCTCTTGAAATGTTTATGTCATCTTCCAATCAAGTAGGAGGTATGTAATCTAAAAGTAGGATGCATCAATATAAAAATGTATACTGTTAAATGGGAAATATATTAGCTCCGGAGAAGTATCAGTTACTCAGAGGAGTATCCAAGTAAATTATTACAAGTACGATAGGTCGGGTCACTTTCAAAACTATTGTCTCTGACCACTAGAATAATTATCTTCTTGTGAAAAAATGGAGATTCTTCAAAGGATTTACAGGAACCCTAGACAGATGGGCAATGATCGGGGGCTTGGTCGAATCAGAATACTTGAATGATATATTTTCCCACATACCAGGCTGGAATATAGAGTTTTATAGGTCATGTCCATTAAGGCAATGGTTGTGGTACTTTTGGGAAAGATATCCCATAATTCCATACTATTACATTCGATGAATTAGACTATAACATATGGTAGAGGTAATGAAAAAATTTCATTAAGGTCACCCTGTAATTCTTGAAAGCTAGGCTGAACCATCCACAATTATTGGTACTATAGTTATAGCTTCTATGCTTGGTATATCTTATTTGATAAGAGATCACCACATTATTTCATCTATTCAATACTTGTGAATGGTTTGAGTCTGATGATGGATTTTTTGAGTGGGGTTATGATGATTTAAACACTGTTTGGTGTATTGTGAAGGGACATCTGTCATCTGAGGGTTTTTCTCTCAACGTTGTAGAGTATCATGTCGGTTCATATTTTTATTTACATTACATGTCAGTTTTTTTAATTTGTTTTGTGTATTTATTGGTTGGTAGCATACCAAGACCAAATATATTTTTCCCATTAGAGATTTACCTTTAAATATCATAAGGGAGACTATTTTTTTCATCATGTGTATGGGGATACCAAGGAAGGCTAAGTAGGTCCATTCCATCTACAATTGGGGTGGGGCTCACTGCTTAGGTTTCAGGACTTTTTTTGGATGATGGTGGCGTGAGACCTTTTTTTTTCACCCACATTGAACTGATTTCATGAAGTATTTTCTAAAAACCTCTCAATGATGCCACCTAAGTGGGATGCTGAGTTTCCAATTGATCTCATTCCAGGAGTTAAACATGTTTCTATTCAAGATTATTAAATGGAGACAACAAAGCTTCAAGAATATATGAATCTACTGGGAGAGTTAGTGGATAATGTATTTATCCATCCAAGTAAATTGTCTGGGGGTTCTCTAGTTTTTTTCTAATATAGATGATGGGATGTTAAGTTTATGTTTTGATTACATGAAGTTGAATTAGATGATTGTGAGGTTCCAGTATCCTCCTCTGAATATCAATGATATTTTCGACCAGTTGATAGGATCTTCTATGTTCTCCATGAATGAAATGATGTAGGGGTATCATCAATTGAGATTTATTCCTTCTAGTATACCACAGACTAATTTTATACGCATGTGTGGAATGTATGAGTTCTTCATGATGAAATTCGGGTGGTTGAAAACTCCAGATGCGTTTATGGCCTTAATAAACCAAATATTTCTCCATTAATTGTATTATTTTGTTGTTCATTTGTTAATGACGTCTTTTTGTACTCTAAGACTGATGATGATCATCCACAACATCTTGAAATCACCATTTGAAGACTAAGAGAGCAACATCAATACATCAATCCTTAAATGAGCCATATATGGATCAACATGGTACATTTCATAGGAAAATTCATCTATGAGGAAGGTGTCATGGTGGACCCATCAATGTCCAAGTAGTGGTTTCTTGGGACATTCTCAAGAATGTTTTTTATATTTTTACTTTTTTGGGTTTAGAAGGTTATTATCATAGGATCAACCAGGACTTTTCCTATTTGGAACAAATAAATTCAATCTTCAACAAAAAGGGTGGCATGTTTTAATAGTATAGAGAATTTGTGAATAATTTTCATGAGTTAATGTTGTGTTTGACTAAGACATTGACCATGATCTGACTTGAGTAGGGTGAGGATTGTACAATGTTTTTATGGAATTTAGGAAAAGACATAGAGTAATTTTGATAAATGTAGATAGAGTTGTGGTGTAGGGGTCATAAACTTTGAGGCCACATTACTGGAATTACCATATACATTTTCTCAGGGTCAACTTTATTCGTTATGCTTTAATTTTTTCATCAAATTTCCTATTTGGAAAAAATTTTACTGTGCATACTAACCACAAAAGGTTAGCGAATATATTTTCACAGTAAGAATCAAATCATTGGAAGCGTATATGGTTTGAATATATGATATCGTTTGATTTTTAGCCATGCTAAAACCAGGGAAGATAAATAGTTTTGATGACACTTTATGTTTTAAAACACCATCTCAAGAAGTTCAGGAGTCTAGTACTAAGTGCATGATAATTACCTTTATCACAGAGATACATGCTAATGTAACACCCCAAGAATCCACGGTACGTTTCCCTTTAAATAATCCAATATCTTGCATTGTACGCAACTTCTAGATTCTGACACACCGCGACCAATCAAAGTAGCCATTATGAATAGTAATACCCACTTTTTGAAAATTTATAAATTTTATTTTTCAAATTGGACTTCATTTTTGGATTCAGAATATCAAAATTAGATTACGGTTAATTTTTGTATTTTTCTGAGAACTTCCACATTTTGATTAATAGTGAAAATACTATACTTTAATTAAAAACAAATTTTTAAATCAAAATAATTTATAGTGATTAATTATACTATTGAGTGGTATTAAATTATATTTCGAATATATTTTTACCATTTAATATAATTTTGGTCATTGGACATAATTTCACATTTAAACTGAACATAAACAAGTGTCAATCATTTGATAGTTATTATTTCTTAAAAACACGCTTTTTGATTTGACTTCGGGAATTAATTTTAAATTAATTTCTGCCACTTCGGTGTTTTGAATTTAGAAAAATGGATTCCATATTTGGAATCAGGATGTACGAATTGTGAAAATAGGTAACATTTATTTTCAGACATTTTGAATAATTACTTCGGTAAATATTTTATTTACCATGGTTAAAGGGTAAATCCACTAAATATGGGTAAAAACATAATATTATAATTATATTAAATTCTCCTAAAACGTGTCCTAAACCTATTGGATGACAATGTTCCTACCATGGGAATCTTTGGGTCTATTTTGGGACCCCATGGAAGCACTTTTAAGTGATAATGACACTTTATATTAATTAAGTTATAGTAAATACAAAACTGACATAAGCATATATCTTTTAGTAAAACAATTTTTACATAGGTTTATATATTTTATACATTCGACTATAAACATTCATTAGAAATATAAAACTATTTCCTACATAATGGTATTTTATTAATAATTTTTACACATTGAATAATTAAATTTATTAAAGACACAATGATGATGTAGTATTTTTCTTATTAATGAAAGAATCAAATAAATGGTATTATAAATCTTAAAATAAATATAGTTTGAAATTTTTGATTCCATACACTAATTTTAGTTGTTAATATGACATTTTATGATTGATTAAATAAATTTATTTCGAATTAATATAGTTTTTTGGACTTTAACAAATATCAATTATTAAATAGTGTCAAAATTGACATAAAATAGTTTTTAAAACAAATAAGATATTATTAAATGATATAATATTCATTAAAATCTATGTTTTGGACAAAAGTCTTATATAATGATATTTATATCATTAAATAACCACTTGGGGTTCTCTTGGCATTTTATATTATAGTTATTAACCATATAATATAAAAATACAAAGAGACATGGTAAATGTCAAACTAATTAACTAAGTGTTAAACCTAAAATATAAGGTTAATATAGTGACCCAAACCTGTCTAAAACTCATTGGTTGAGAGGATTTAGTTCTATCATCAACTTATCCTTGAAATAAATCACTTTGGAGACATTAGGAACCGAGAATTATTTTATTATAAAATAATATTTTAAGTTTTTCCTAAGGTGCCCTTCACCCCTCTTATAAAAGGGCACTCCCCCTTCACTCAAATTCACAACATAAAATCCTTTTGTATTGGCCAAAACATCCCCAATATACTCCAAAATTCCCTAAATTTAACCTAGAGGCCTTACTTTGGTAAAAATCCAACCTAAGGAGCCCTTTTGATCAACACAAAAATAAACACCCGAAGAAGAGGTAATAATTTTACAACCCTCTTTCAAATTGTTTTTTTCTTACACTTCTTCTTTCTTTGTAGTTTCCATTATAAAATAATAATTCCAATAACTTCTATATACTATGATTTTATTATAAAAATATGTACAACCATATTCATTATTCTATCCATCCTATACATGAAAAAGTCACCATACGAGCATACATATGGCTTACCGTCTCCACATCGTGGTGAAGTTTGTTAGTCAAACACTTCATCATATGGATGTGTATAATAATGTATATAACTGATGTAAATAATTAATATAACATGATAATGATTCTGTATATAGGATATACACTCCAATTATATACACTTTCAATATCAAAAGAATGATATTGTCGCTCGTGCGTACGTACGGATTATCGTCTCCACAAACGCAATGAGATTCATTGCCCATCGTATCCATTAAAGACTAATTTTCACTTGATGGATAAAAATAATGTTTAAAGACATAATATAATTCTATATATAAATCAAATATATCCTATTCATAAATAATATGGCTTACGTAACCAATCATATAAAGGAGAATGAATCAGTTAACACCCAAAACGACGATAATACTAAAATATCTTTAACAAAGAAATATTAGAAGATCATATATGATATCATATTAATGTATATGGTTATTGTATAATTTAATAACAATTATTTTACCATTATACAAGAGTTTAACGTACCCTTGACCAAGGAAAAGTATAAGGTATGGGTTAATTTCACAATATTTGTACTTATCTAATGTTGTTTTTACTTAATTATCTACTGGGGCCTCTTTATCATCTACATTCGTGTTTTCTTAAAAATACATTTCAAAACATTTTTACTATTTGATAAATTCATTTATACCCTTATTTAAAATTATATTTTTTTAAAGGAATCTCTCTGTCGTTTTCCAAACAAGGTACTTTATGACCTTTTGGACAAAATTAAGTTTAGAATGTTTTTTTAACTTATATGGCATGTGTGACTCTTTTCCACCGTTATAAGATCGTCGAAGCTTCCGTTACAAGATTATAAGAATATTTTCAAAATAAATATTTTCTTTTATAATTATGTGACTTTAAATGATTTCAAGAAAAGAAAGAGATATTTCTCTCACATAGTTTTGATTTCATCCATGTCAACATCCTTTGATGGATTTTATACTGGTTTGAAGACGATTCATTATGATACAAATCTTCCATATTGTATTGAATGTTTTGTGATATGTTTGACTGTGGATTTTTTTATACCATTAATGGTTTATGGCTAAGGTATTGACATTTCATATGCTAGTTTTAATACGAATTTTTATGTTATATTTCAACCTTTTCATATGATAAATGTATTGGACTTAGTATGTAACGGGTGAAGCCCTATATAGCTCCACGATGCATCCGTAGGTCTCATGAGACAATTAGAAATGAAATAGGCCGAGGCCTTTCCCAATTTGATATATGGTTTTGGCCGAGGCCTAAATCATTTTTAGACATCTTGGCTGATTCCTTGACAAAATGTTTTAGAATGTCCGACATTATACATTCCCTTATTATGAAAATAATATTGATGGTTCATGTGGTCATTTGACTAGTAAAAAACACATGATTATGTTTTATTATGTCATTATTTACTAAGATCATATCCCTGTCATAAATTTTTTCATGTTTATTAGTTTTAAATGCATGTGTTTTCAATTATTCACCATTATTAATATTTATGTTATCTTCCACTGTATTGTTACCATTATTGAGCATTTGAGCTCACCCCTTTCATATGTTTTATTTTCCTAAGATCCCAAGAAGTGTCTTACGGTTGACATTCAGGGTTATGCTAAGGGATCAATGACATTCTCAAAGGATAAGTTTTGTTGTGTTGTATGTTAGAAAGTGTAATGTAACGTTCATGTATGTAATTTATTTTTCAAGGCTACTAAACTAAACGGTCTTTCAAGACATGATCTTTTATGATCATGCCAATGTTATGTAATAATGCACCAACTCTGGGTAACTGGGGTCAGGGCATTATAGTTGGTATCAGAGGAAGATTAGTACAAACCTAGGAAACTAGACTTAGATAAATTGTTATTAGTGCACATTACCATAGGATAGACTTTCAGGATTAGTATAGAAGAGATTACTATAATTTTGGTATTGTAGAGATTTTATGTGTTTTCCAAGAAATATATCCTTGTCTGGATACGAGCAGGTAGAGGCAGCTTTGGAACAGATGTACCTAGGGGTAAAACCCAAAAACACCGCCTTGAGCTAAACTCGAATAGGAACTGGTGCACGACAATGGGCCTTGCTGCACTCTTGGTTACGACACTCCTAGGGGATATGCCTAGGATAATTCTCATTTTCATTACAAACCATTATGATGGATTTATTATTATATACCTCCTCAAAGAATTTTTTTTATGATTATGGATTATATCAATAAACTGTTCAATTTATGTTACGTGTTTTACAAGTTTGGGATTATGTATTGCGATTCATACACTAATATAGTGTATGTTAGTGTTTAGAAATGGCGCCTAGTGGACAGAATGGAAACCGTATCAATGCGTGTAATCCATGTAGGTATTTCCCTCCTACTCAAGATAATTATAGCGGAGCCTGTGTTGCATCTAGTGCAAATCAGCTTATCACTATACTGGGACAACTCACTCAGGTAATGAATAATAAACATACCATTATGGAGCACCATGATCCGCTACGCAGAGGATCAATGATATACCACTTAATGAGGAAAAAATCACCAACATTCAATGGTCGTACAAATCCATTGGTAGCTAAGTATTGGGTATGTTCCATAGAAAAAATATTTCACGCTTTGGGGAGTAACGAAAGGGAAAAGGTTCTCATGGCAGTTTATCGCCTCACGGGTGATGCTAATCAATGGTGGTCATTGATTCAAAATACAAAGGAATATGAAGAAGTATAATATATGGAATGGAGGGAGTTTAAAGTGGTTTTAATAAAAAAATACTTTCCTCATGACCATAGAGTGGATAAGGAAAGACAATGTCTGAGTCTGAGGAAAAAAGAGGTTGAGAATGTCCTAAAGTATGAGGCTAACTTTACAAGGTTAGTAAGGAATGCAACAGATTATATACATAACAGAAAGATTAAGATTGATTTTTTCTTTGATGGGTTAAAACCATTTATACTTTGAGAATTATTCTCACAATCTTTCTCAAGGTACAAAGATATAGTCTCATGTGCTATCAAGATAGAAAACGAATTCTCTAAATCATATAACAATAATGTAAAATAAGAGAAGAAGAGAAAGGTGGAGAAAGAGACAGATAAAGGGATAAAGTGAAAGTAGGATTTTCCATTATGTAATAATTGTGGGAAGAAACACTCTGGTACTTGCCTAAAAGGAATGGCTGTTTGTTTCAAATTTGGAGAAAAAGGTCACCAGGCTCTTGATTGCAAGGGAAAGAAAGAAGATTTCAATGTCGAATGCTATAATTGTAGAGAAATGGGGAATTATGCAACTTAATGTCCTAATTTTTAGGGAAACTTACCTCAAAAAATCAAAGGGATCAAAGAGAAGCATATGTGGTTACTACAGTTGAAGTCGAATCATTAATGTATTTGTGTTTTTGGACTCAAGGATTATATTCTGGTTATAAGAATAATGTGATATATTTAAGTATTGTACTGCAGTACATGTTGTTTTCATTAAGGTTTTAATATGACTAAGGTAATAATATTTTCAGTATGTGACAATAAGAAAAACATTACTTTGTTTGGGGAATCTGATGTTACAATTGGTTTTGGAATTTAGAAACCTTTTATAGAGAGTCTGGATAGAGGTACTTTGGAAAACTATAATGTTTGGAATGGATTAAGTTGAACTTTGGATAGTATTGTTTAAGGTTAATAAATTTCTTATGATTATTATTGGATTATTATGATACTATTGTTTTATGAAAAAGACAACCTACAGCTTGGGCGATAACCCGCAGCGTCGGATAAAGCTGCAGGAATCGCACCCACAACCATAGTGCGACAGGCCTTTATTACCTACCACTATCCTACAGGAAGTCCCTGGTTATTACAAAATATTTTTCGTCATTTTAATGGTATTTTTTAATATTTGAAACCTTATACAATTTCGATAAATATAATATTTTTCAGTTCTATTATCTTTTGGAGTGAAATATGAGTTTGTGGTAGAAATTAGTTGAAGGATAAAACTCTACTTGTCAAGAATATATATATATATTTCTTTTATTCAATGAAGAAATTAATTAATAATATTTAGGGAAGGGATATTAAAACCAATAATATGTTATCCTAATACCTTATGTTTTGTTGAACTGATGATATTTTAAATCATCATAGATTGATGGCTTTAAGTACCTCAATTTTACACATGTTTGTGATTCATGAACTCAATCACTCCTTATAAATATTTATGTTTTCCTCTAATTACATGTCTATAATTTCCACCAATGTTATCCTATTTGAAACCCTAATTTGGGGGTGACATTCTCATTTCCCTTTCCATCGTATTAAAACTGAATTTTAATAACCCTATTTCCGATGTGGGTTTTCCACAAAGGTATATTCTATATTCAACCTTTTATTTTTGAAAAACTATTTCAAATTGTGAAGATGTAATTAATTATAGGATGGGAGAATGTAACACCCCAATCTTCCACGATAAGTTTCAATTTGAATATTGTAATATCTTTCATTGTACGCAACTTTGATATTCTAACACACCGCGACCAATCAAAGTAGCCATTATGAATAGTAATACCAACATTTGGAAATTTTATAATTTTTATTATTCAAATTGGACTTTATTTTGGGATTTTTAATATCAAAATTATCTTAGCTTAAATTTTTGGTATTTTTTTAGAACGCCCAATTATTGATGAATAGTGAAAAATACTAAACTTTAATTAAAAACAACTTGTTTAATCAAAATAATTTATAGTGATAAATTATAATAATGAGTGGTCTTAAAGTATAATTAGAATATATTATTACTATTTAATATAATTTTGGTCATTAGATGTAATTTCACATTTGAACTGGACATAAACAAGTGTCAATCTTTTGATAGTTATTATTTCTTAAAAACACTATTTTTGTTTGACAACGGGAATTAATTTTAAATTAATTTCTGCCACTTCTGTGTTTTGAATTTGAAAAATGGATTCCATATATGGAATCAGAATGTCCAAATAGTGTAAATAGTTAACTATTATTTTTATACATTTTCAATAATTACTTCAGTAAATATTTTATTTACCATGGTTAACGGGTAAATCATGTAAAGAAGGGTAAAAAAATAATATTACAATAATATTAAATAAACCCAACACATGTCCTAACCCAATTTTATGACACATTTCCGACCATGGGAATACATGGGTCAGTTTTATAACCCCATGGAAGAAATTGTAAGTGATAATGATACTTTATATTAATTAAGTTAAAGTAAATACAAAAATGACATAAGAATATATCTTTTAGTAAAAAAAATTTACATATTGTTATATATGTTATCTCTTCGAATATAAATATTCATTATGAATATAAAATGAATTACTAAATAATTGTATTTTATTTATAATTTTTATACATTTAAAAATTAAATTTATTTATGACACAATGATGATGCAATATTTTCCTTATTAATGAAAGGATCAAATAAATGGGATTATAAATGTTAATATATTTATAATTTGAATGTTTTGATGCCATATAAAAATTTTATTGGTCAATATGACATGTTAGTATTGATTAAATTAATTTATTTGAAATTAATAATGTTTTCAATACTTAAAAAAATCAATTATTAAATAGTGTCAAAATTGAAATAAAAGCGTTTTAAAACAAATATTATATTATTAATTGATATCATTTTCCTAAAAATATATAGTTTGGCCAAAGTACTTATATAATGATAGGTATATCATTAATCAATCACTTGGGGTTCTTTTGGTTGTTTATAGTATATTTATTAACCATCTAATATAAAAATACAAAAAGACATGGTAAATGTCAAACTAATTAACTAAGTGTTAGATCTAAAATATAAAGTTAATATAGTGACTGAAACTGGTCTAAAACCTATTGGTTGAGAGGATTTATACCTATACCCACATTATACTTGAAATAAATCACTTATGAGACATTAGAAAACGAAAATTATTTTATTATAAAATAATATTTTATATTTTTCCTAAGGTTCCCCTCACCCCTCTTATAAAAGGGAACTCCCCCTTCTCTGAATTTCACACATTAAAATCCTTTTGGATTGGCCAAAATCTACCCTAATATCCTCATAACTTCTCTTAATTCAACCTCGATGCCTTACTTTGGTTAGAAAGCCAAACTAAACATCCCTTTTGATCAGCTCAAAAGGAAACACCCGAAGAAGAGGTAATAATTTCACCACCCTCTTTCAAATTCTTTTCTCTTCCACTTAATCTTTCTTTGTTGTTTCCATTCTAAAATAATAACTCCAGTATCTTCTATATACTGTGATGTTATTATAAAAATAGGTACAACCCTATTCATTATTATATCCATCCTATAAAGGAAAAAGTCATCATACGTGCGTACGTATGACTTACCGTCTCCACATCTTGGTGAAGTTTGTTATTCAAACACTTCATAATTTGGATGGGTAGAATAATGAGTATAACTAATTCAAATAATAAATATAACATGATAATGATTCTGTATATTGGATATACACTCCAATTATATATTATTTTAATATCAAAAGAATGATATTGTCTCTCGCGCGTATGTAGGGATTATCGTCTCCACGAACACGATGAGATTCATTACCATCTTATCCATTCAAGTCTAATTTTCACTTGATGGTTAAAAATAACATTTAAAGACATAATATCATTTGGTATATAAATCAAATATATCCTATTCATAACAAACATGGCTTACGTAACCAAGCATATAAAGGAGAACGAATCAGTTAACACCCAAAACGATGATAATACTAAAATATCATTAACAAAGAAATATTAGAAGATCATATATGATATTATATTAATGTATATGGTTATTGTATAATTTAATAACAATTATTTGACCATTATACACGATGTTAACGTACCCTAGACCAAGGAAAAGTACAAGGTAAGGGTAAACTTCACAATCTCTTTACTTATCTGAGGTTGTTTTTACATAAGTGTCCACTGGGACCTCCTTATGATCTACATATGTGTTTTCTTAAAAATTTATTTCAAAACATTTTTACTATGGGTTAATGTCATTTATACCCTTATTTTATCTTATATTTTTTTAAAGGAATCTTTCCGTCTTTTTCCAAACAAGGTACTTTATGACGTTTTCGACAAAATTAAGGTAAGAATGTTTTTTTAACTTAGACAGTGGGTGCGGCTCTTTTCCACCATTATAACATCATCGAAGATTACATTAAAAGATTATAAAAATATTTTTAAAATAGATATTTTCTTTTATAATTATGTGACTTTAAATTATTTCAAAAAAATAAAGAGATATTTCTCTCAAATAGTTTTGATTTCATCCATGTCAACATCCTTTAATAGATTTTATACTTGTTTGAAGAAGATTCATTATGATACAAATCTTCCATATTCTGTGGAAGGTTTTTTTGTATGGTTGAATATAGATGTTTTATTTTTATACCATTCATGTTTTATGGTTAAGTAATGACATTTCATATGCTAGTTTTAATACAAATGTTTATATTATATTTCACCTTTTCATATGAGGAATGTATTGGACTTAGTATGTGACGGGTGGAGCCCGCTATAGCTCCTCAATGCATCGGTAGGTCTCATGAGACAATTAGATGTGGAATTGTCTGAGGCCATTCCCAATTTGATATATGGTTTTGGCCGAGGCCTAAATCATTTTTAGACGTCTTGGCTGAGGCCTTGACAAATTTTTTTTGAATGTTTGGCATTATACATTCCATCATTATGAAAATAATATTGATGGTTCATGTGGTCATTCGACTAGTATAATACCCATGATTATGTGTTATTATGGAATTATTTATTTAGTTCATATCCCAACCATAAAAGTGGTAATGTTTATTATTTTTAAAGGCATGTGTTTTCAATTATTCACCATGAATAATATTTTTGTTATCTTTTTCTATATTGTTTACCCTTACTGAGCATTTGAGCTCACCCCTTTCTTATGTTTTATTTTCATAGGATACCAAGAAGTGTTTTATTATTGACATTTTCGGTTAAGCTAAGTGAAAATGGTGTTCACAAAGGATTAGTCATGTTGTGTTGTATGTTAGAAAGTGTAATGTAACTTTCATGTATGTAATCAATTTTCCAAGGCTAATAAGCTAAACGTTCTTTCGAGACATGATCTTTTATGATCATCCCAATGTTATTTAACAATGCATTGACTCTGGGTAACTAGGGTCGGGCCATTATAGATGTGGTTCCTTAGTTCCTGGTACAAGTGAAAATTGTATAATTATTTATTGAGTAAACACTTTTGAATTAGATGAGGGACATGATGTTTGCGGATCTTCAATGTTTTTTCGTTGATGGAAATTCATTAATGTGGGAGTAACATTATGATTTTACATTAGATGAGGATGAAATCATCTGTGTTCAAAATCATGTTTTTGTGCCTATGAGTATGTGTGAGGAGATGATGCATTATTTTTATTCCTCATAATGGGTGATTCGTCATGACTTAAAAAATATTTATCATGAACTTCAATAATAATATTGTTGTACAATTCTGAAAAGAGATATTTTAGGGTTCATGACCCATCAATACACATGTCACCAGGTGAAAGCTGAGCTACAATTACTTGGGGGGGTTTATTACAATAGTTTCTAATTACAAAATGGATGTGCGATAAAGTTATTGTGGACTTTGGGGTGGGTATTTTGCGTTTCCAATGGATGAATGATACGATTTGGGGGATTTTAGATCAATTAACAAATTTATCCCATTTATTATATATCCAAGATGATTTTACCAAAGAAAATTTTTCTTATTTGTATGTTTAAGAGATAGAACATTTAAATGGGTTACCATGGAGTGTAGAATTATATCATGATGTGCGATTTACTTGGGATTCTAAAAAGTCTTTTTGTTGGTGTTGGGTACACATGTATTTTTTAGTGTGATTTTCAACCTGCAGATAGATGGTCATCCATAGCGTACTTTCCACGTGCAGGAAGACAAGATGAAAGCATGCCTCCTAGATTTTTGTGGGTCTTAGGAGAATCACAAATCACTATTGGAGTTTTCCTTTAAAAATAGATATCATTAGTTTATTCAGATGGAATCCTGTGAGAAACTTTATGGTAGGTAATATATATTACTTCTATGCTAGATAGAGGTAGATTAGTATGAGTTGTCGATACTGAGTCTCTTATAGGAGACATCAGAGTAGGTCTAGTTGATTCAGAAATTTCTAGATACAACTCTAGGTAGGAATAATTTGTAATTTGAAATATTTAAGAGACCCCTAGAGTTTAATGTTTTTGATCATGCGTTCCTTCAGGAGTCTCCAATATTAGTACACAATTTGATTGATTGGCAGAAAATTTTGGTTCCTAGGTTTGTTGGACGTTTTGATATTATAGAGAGGAAAAGATTTCTGAAATACATATTCAATCTTCAATAGAAGTATAGTTCTAATCATGATGTTTTTTAGATCTCATTTCTTTAGAAGTATCACTCCAACCCTTATGAAATTATTGGAATTGATGATGTTGAGCTTGTGGTTGATGAATCATTTAAGGAGATTCTATTTTGTGTTATGGATCACAGTGATAAAGTGTTGCAAGGAAAGGCCATGTCAATATTCTGTGTGTTTTGGAATCATGTAACTATTCTGGAGGAAACATCAGAGAAGGAAAAAGATATGCAGGATTAGTGGATTGGCCTTTTTTCCGTGGAATATTAATGATTCTTGGGAGTACATCTTGAATATGAGCTATTATAATGTGTGGATATCCTAATAACCTAATATTTTTGGAGATTCCTTATGTTAACTTCCAGGAAATAATTTATCTTATTCATTATACATTGATTGGGGTTTCTATATACATTATTTTAGGTGGAATTTGGGTAATTTGGAATCCAATGGGCTATGCCTTCTTGCTGAATGGTTTGGGAAACCATGTAGTATTCCCCATGAAATAATGTGATCATTTATAGATGCCCATGAGGTAGCATATAATTGGCACATAGTTTGGAAAAACCACATGGCCTCCCTCCCATAACCATGTACACAAAAATAGTGTGAATTTTCACGATAGTCACATGTTTTTCAAATGTGTGCACCACATAAGAAAAACTATGAACACCATGAGTAGGGGTGCATGGTTAAGGTGCACAGTTTTACAGACAGTGTGCCTCCCTGAGGAAACCATGCACATGAGATTTAAAAACCCCAAAATATTTTATGAAAACTCCCAAAACCCCAGTTTCTTATACCATTCAACACCACTCACACTAATATAGTCTCCTTCATTTATTTGATGCTCAATGGAGGATTCCAAGGCTCCTCAAATTCCTTTTGGTGCGAATTGAAGATATAGTGGAATGATCAACCTCTATTATATTATGTAATCTTTTCTCATTGTATTCCTTTATCACCCATCTCACATTCTTTATGAAGAAGGATTCCAATTCCTCTTTTATAAATTTTTTAGATATAGGTTTTAGTGGATCTTTTTCCTTTGGATC
Organism: Viscum album; assembly: GCA_963277665.1. Taxonomy (NCBI): domain Eukaryota; kingdom Viridiplantae; phylum Streptophyta; class Magnoliopsida; order Santalales; family Viscaceae; genus Viscum; species Viscum album. The sequence continues at coordinate 768,852,105 of OY728137.1, forward strand.
ATGTCCTTTGGTGTTGGACCTCAATCTTCTGTGATGTTTTGATTTCCATAATCTTACATCAAATTAGGGATTTTGATTTGGAGAACATTCATCAATGACATTGATGAAGGAGGTATATTTGTTGACTCACATAGTCTTGATTATAATTGGGTGTATGAGTTGTGAGAATTCAATTTCCATGATAGGGAATCACATAGTTTTATGAAATTGATTTAATTAAATGAATTATTTTTTATTGTAAAACCCATCATAGATCCCATTGGGCTCATCAGTGAGTTTTTATATATACTTGAGGGAAAACCATGGGGTGTGTCGATAAGAATAAAACAATGAATATTTAATCTATGTGGTTGGTAAATGTGATTTTTAATATGGTTGTTAAATGAAATTATGAAATTTGTTGACATATGGATTATGGAAGTGGTTGATAAATGGGTAATGAATGTGGAACTATGAGGTGTGATATTTGTGACAATGTTATAGGATAGGTACGTCTACTCAAAATACCCATGGGGATCCAGACCACCAATCTAGGACCCCATGATTTATATTTATATTCATGTGATCACTGAGTTGTGAGATGTTTATTGCTTCTCCAAATACCGATGTGGTGCTAGAATGCAGCTCAAATCCCTCAATATATGAATTTCAAGCTGAATATGAAATGATCAATGAATCCAATGATAAAATAAAATTTTATATTGATTTTATGGATGTATTAGACTCCAACACAAGATGAATTTGTTATTATTGTTCTGAGAGTCACTGTGAGCCCGAGGGCCTATGTGGTTAATTAAATAACAATTCAATGTGAATTTGTTTTACTTAATTATGTGTACTTTAATTTTTTCAACCACATATAGTATTTTCATCTGTATATTATTATAGACATTGTTGGTGGTTGGCCTACTATGTTATTCTCACATCCTATGTGGATTTCTTGATCAGTTCTCCAATAGAAATTATGTTTATAGAATTTGATAAGGGAAACATCCCTAGGATAGATGGAAAAGTTGGGAGACATAATGGAACATGGAGGGGGAACCATACATGATTTATGGACCCACAATGGATTTTTCAGTGTGTAATTATTTTTTCTTTTCATTTGACACCAGACACATATATGGAATGACAAATCTACTTCTTTGGTGTATGGGAATTTATCTATGTTTTTTGAATTATTATGTGATGATGATCTTAATTTATTGTGGTATTATCCTAGTTATTACTTTTTATCACTTGGATATTATTCCATAATTTAAACTTCTTTGATACTTTGATAAAGATGGTATAGTATATACACATTACATGCTAGACCCTTGCTGCAAGTCGGTAGACACTAGAATAAAGTGTGTCAGGCCTAAGGCCATGTAACTAATAGGATTTGGGAACTGGTGTGTGTCACCCATGTAGGGATACTTTAATATATATCAAATCATACTATATAGAATACAATTCAGTACGGGCGACACAAAATTTCATGTATATGTTCTATGGAAGGAGATATATAAGATGTATGTACCAGAAATAAGTATATGGTGTGTGAATGGTTGACATGATGTGTCATTTATCTAGGATGGAACTACATTTCCAATCACGTATAAGGATTGGCTAGAAATGTGGATGTACATGTCATTATCTATAAGTACACAACACAGAATGCCGCAGATGACCTATACTTGCATACCTAGCCCATGGCCATGTACTTGGCATGTACCCATATACAAACATGTCATATCATGTACTATTACATGGAAATTTACCCCTTACGTGGTCTTTACACCCATTTTCTTGACCACAAGACACTGTTTCACTACATAGTGTATACTCCATGTATATTGTTTACAATCCCAAAAAAAACCTTCTTCCCCAATTAGAAGAATACAAGGCGTGTTCCTTGTAACTACATGTCATGTGATCGTGATTCTCAAAATCAAAATCCTTGTAAACCTCATATAATTCCCATTTTTCATGATAAATCACATATTGACCATATGGGGTTCTCAGATGTCATAAAATGTTCTTAAAAAATTTCAAAAAAAAAAGTATGGTTATAAGGGCCCCAAAACCCTAATCATCCTACATCATGGTGAAAATGTCGATGCTTTGGTTCCAAAATGATGTTTGGATACAGTTGTATCATGATCCAATCCAGATAACCATGAAGGATAAAGTCTGAAGGTCCTTCCTCTCCTCCTTAGTTTGACTATCATGTCAGAGATAACTCTATCTCTATCATCCATGGAATCCAAAGTGAAGGCGGGGGGGGGGGGGGGGTCATTTCATTACATTTAGTTAATTAATTAAAATAAACTATTTAATAAATGGTCATTTCATCCAATGGACACCTTCCACTAAAGAGCCAATGCCGAACAAACAGATATTGATCTTAGGGTAATTCTCACATCCTTGAAGTAAATGTGGTCACAAATTTTTCATCTAAGGTCCCAGAAAATAAGGAAACCATTTATTCTAAAAAATTTCATATGCATGAAATAATATATTTCTTGTTTTTAGTATTATTATTCTGGGGTGCCGTGAAACCCAAACAATGTGAAAAATCTGATGTAAAATCAAAAGATAAATGCAGAAATATTTGATGTAAAAATAAAAATACCAGAGTGTCTATATTACCCCATCCATCATGTTTTTTGGTCCCTAAATGCGTTAGATACAAAATAAATGTTTGGGTACTAAGCCCCCATGTGGCTCCCATGATCTTGGGATTTCATATATATTCTCTTTTTCCGCAAAATCAATCAAACCAAATGGGTTTTCAACACATGAAGAATACACTTGTATTGGCCCTTGATCTCCATCGGGTACTCCTACAAAGTGGATATATCCTTGATGTCTACCTCTTCCCAAAAAATAACGTTTTAAGGGTCATTAATGCATCTATTTAGATGTGAAACATGGAAAAAATCATGTGCATATTTGAAAAGTTGGGTTAAGTTCACGTGATAAGAAAACTCACTAACCCACCAATGGATCTAGAACATTCCAATAAACGTTGGTGATATCTTGTTTCCCCAACCAAACCACTATAAGCCTCATCATAGGGAGAACCTCAACAAAATATGTTCTCTATTATTAAACGTTAATAGCTACCAATGTCAATATATTCCTTATTTTTGGGATATAGTATTCCGTCTTATTATAATGGATCAATTGAACCTTCTTTGTCATTGTCTACCCCAAATGTGGCATGATGACATATGTCTCACTGATCTCATTTCATTACAATGGTGTCCTGTAGGGTCTCTCATATAGGGCCTCAAAAGGCATCTTGATAATAGTAGAGTGATATCAATAAATATTACCAAAATCTACCAAGGGAAATATATCCTCACATCATCTCTCAAAGTCTAACTCCTAGTCACTCATCACATCCTCCAACACATGGATGGTTTTCTCAATCTGTCCAACTATTTGGGGGTGAAAATCGATGATCATCTATAAATGGGTTTAAAACCCCAATAAATTCGCTTCTATAATCATGATATTAATCAGTCATTATTGTTAGAGAAAATAATTTTTGGGAAACCCATATACCCAAATAAACATTCATATATATTTTTGCCCCAAAATCTTAACTAAATAACGATCCATGATAGAATGAATGATTGCTGACCATGTATGTCAGTCCACAGTCACCTAGATAAAATCAATGCCTCTTTTTTACCTTGTAATCCCCATAAAAAATCCATCGATATTCTATCCCACTGAAATTTTGAGATCTCTAGGGGTCCGTTCAATACTACTATAAACGGATGTTCCAATGTTACCTTCTACTATATAAGACACCAAGGGATTAACATGATGAATATATACCACATTCTAGACCCCAAAAACTATCACAAAATGTATTTTTTCATATTTTATCACACCAAGATGTACATAAAAGGGAGATGTATAAAACTCTCTAAACACCTCCTCATCCAGCACGACTAAAACCACTATTATTCATTAGAAAATGAAGACATTCTCCCCTATATTACAAAACAAATTTTGGGATTCATTTAAGGATAACAGGTAATGTATAAAATTATAGTTGATGTATCCAAATTCATCCCCCCTCACACATTGATGAAGAATATCTGTCACATCCATTGACTGAAGAAATCTTGTACCCCACCACTTTACCAAGGTTAACTATAATTAAGCCCAAATTTCTAATGCCGCTTCCACTAATAGAGAATGTGATTTTATAGTAAGGGCATATTCCACAACATTACCCTTTCCCATGAGTATAAAATATCTCAAAAGTATTGTGTAGGAAGAAATCCAACCAAATCCTCTCCCATATGTTAAGATATCTCTAAGACATGATGTAACTAAGACGTTGATGGTTAGAGTAAATAATAAAATTCTTATCTAGAAGATAGTACCTCCAATTTTCAGAAAAAATAATATCACCTCAAACTCTAGGTCATGAGTTACATAGTTCTTATCATGGGTTATCAACATTATTTACCCATAATAAATCAGTTCCTTCTAGTGCATCATTATGTATTAGTTCCTAGATCGATACAAATCACAAAACATCCCATAATCAACACATTCCTCTAGAAACATCAGCAGAGTATCACTGGTCATCATCATATTCAACTACATGATGCGTATCTGATAATACTCATGCCAAAAATATGGTCACCATTTATGCATCCAGGGGGTCAAAGGGGAATCAATCCTGGAAAATTCTTCCATGAGATTCATATATTACACCGTCAGACCGAGGAAACTTTACACCTTTAACACACAAATGGGTTGATCCCAAGAATGAACAATGTAGAACATTTCTAGTTCCAAATCTAAACTATTTTAATATATTCAATTCCCCATAATGTGAACCTTATAGTTCCAAAAGTAGCACTTTATGATCTAACTATAAATCTAGTTCTCCCAAAGTGAGTCTAATACCATTCTCAAACGATCTGTATTCTCATTATCTATCATAGAGTGAATGAGTATTTCATCAATTAATACAAATATGAATCATCCAAATTATTGATGAAATATCATGTTCATATGACCCATGAACATAGAGGGGGAATTCATCACCCCTAAAGGTGTCACTAAGAACTCATAGTATAAGGCCCCGACCTTAAACATTACTTATTATAGATTTAAGTGAATAATTCACATTGAGAATCTTTTCAGGTTTAGAGTTTTAGAGAATTAGGACATAACTATTACATCCCAAAATATTACAAAGTAGACACTTCTACTAAGATTCAATTAATAAAAAAACTCTTAAAAGAAACTTGGCTAGTTCCATGTTTTAGATAGCATGTCTTTCCTTAATCCCATCCTTGACCCTATTAATCTTTAAGTCCTATGTAAAACATATCAAAAAACACGGGAAGAGCATAAAAAGCTCATTAAGGGATATAAGAATATGGAAAGGAAACAAGAGTACATGTATACATAAGAATCAATGAAATCATACTTTACTCATAAAACAATGCAATTTAACATACCTCATCAAATCATGAATAAAAGATTGAAATCATAAGGAATAAAGGTAACTTGATGCATTCATAACATTCTTACGTAGGGAGTAACTCTCTTGGTTACGTTTGGAATACCCACCACAATATATTCCCTAAATCTCTTCGGAGAAACCTTAACGTTTAACTCTTTCGCATTACCCAATGCATTGGAGAGCTATATCGGGCTCACCCTCCATTAGTTTATCACAGAACCACCCTTCTTCATAATAATTCCAAAGAACCATAACATAATCGTATCACATAAAATGTTCATAAAGGAAACATAACATTTCCACTTTTCAATCACAAGATATCAATACAAAACATTGATATAAGAACATTATGAAAACCATTTTCAATACCAAAATAAAAGAAAAGTAAAACATGGTATTTATTTTTCATTTAAAAAAATGTATGGCTTGTAGAGCAAGCCGAAACTCAAATAATGGTCATGGCGGAGGAGAAGTCGTTGTCGCCGCATACGTACAACAACAACATTCCCTTTTTTCGTTTAGTAAAATGATTCATATAAAAAGATTCCTTTTTGATAAATGTAAAAGTCAAAGTGGTTTATACAACATATAAAAAAAGTTTGTGTATAAAACAAAATATGCCTCAATGAAAGGAGATTGAGACGAAGTCCCATACAAAGATGGTATCCTTGGATTAAGGATAAATCAATTACATAATTATGTGTGGCAAAAGAATACACCAAATATAAGTGGATATTAAGTGTAAAGAAATCATATTTTATTCACACATATTCATAGAACGACATATTCAAGGAGTGCACGTTTATCCCAAAGAATCAAAATTGGGTTAAGAAGTTCCCTTGCAAAAATTCGACAGCCTAACGATGTCACTTCAAAATTCAGAAAATGAGTGGATGAGAGATAAAAAGGGTAACTCATCACATGGACATAAAATTTGAATCAAAAAGGATATATAAGAACATATCCCAACATCACAATATGTAAATTTAAAAGACCCAACAAAAGAAGTCTTTTAAAAAGAGGAGTTTGAAAGGTTCCCTTACCGATTTGGGTATCTTTCGAAACGTACACCCCATGAATGAAGGACAATACAACATTGATTTAAATACTCATAAACGAAATTATATTACACAAAGTGTAAAATAATGGGCAGTACATATACCACTCAAAGGAAATGGTGGTAAATATAGCATAAATCTCATTGGAATAAAAGTGAGATGACAAACCCCTTACAAAAACTCGGCAGCCTAACGGAACCACTTAAAACTTCCAAAATAATTGGATTGACGAAATATAATAGGGTCTATCATAATATGAACATAGAAAGTACAGTAATAGGATTATAAAATAACATCCCCAACTAAGAAATAGGAGCTTAAAAGAAATTACATAAAAGAGAGTACTTAAAAAGAAAGAGAGAGGTAGGATCCCTTACGAAAATTCGGCAGCCTAACGGCGCCACTTAAAAATTCTAAAAAATGAATTGATGAGAGTAAGAGGGGGTATCTAATAATTTCAAAATACAAATTACAGTATGTATAATATTAAAATAACATCCTTTAACATAATAACATGGATTATAAATGTAATGACATAAAAGAGGGTACTTGAAAAGAAAGAGAGAGGTCGGATCCCTTACCTCGTGTCCGACATGGCTCGATCATTCTTTAATCTCCTGAATAATAAAATTTGGTCAATTTATAATTTCTTAAGGAACTCATTTAAAGATTAATATTCAGCTAATATCACATATTATATTTTTATAATAATTGGTCAATAAAGTCAGTTCTTATCAGACGTTTTTGTCGATGTTCGGTACATGAGTAAAAATTGAACTTGTTGGAAAAGAATTTTCCATGTAGTTATAAGTACATAATATCCAGAATAGTATTTATGTTTCAAATATCATATATATCCTGTATATATTTCTTTTATACTATTTCATAGCAATTGGAGATAAAAAAATTAAAATCACCGTTCATGGAGACGGTAGGCCGCACGTACGCATGAACGCTACTTTCATTTTTTGTCATATTAACGGAATTAAAACAAAATGAGAGGTATATATATTATAAATCCATAAGGATATCCATAATTTAGATGTAATATGTTACATATATATCCATTATATATATGTACTTATAATAGTACATAACATTTGGAGATAAAAAATGAAATGTACCGTTCATGGAGACGGTAAGCTGTACGTACGCATGAACGCTACTTTCATTTCTTTTTTTTTTGTAATCAATGGAATGAAATCATATTGATATAAAGGTATATTATAATTACAGTAGGATATCATATGTAATACCATTAATTCCATCCTTTATACGTCCCACATATGGCATTAACGAATCAAATCACTTTGAGGGGGTGGTAGTTCGCACTTCCTAAAATGAAGATATCGCGTTTAACCATAATGGAAACCATAATGGTATGCCATAAATGAAAATTGCAGAAGCATAAGGAAACAATAAACATATAATATATAATAATTAATTTAGTGACATCTTAATTGCCACCTTTGATGGTGTGAAAAAAATATTGAACAATCATTATTTCGTGAGACAGTAATTCGCCATCCATAGAAACAGTATGTTCTTTAACCTTTAGATGGAGGTGTGTGAAAGTGTATCTCTAATCCTTATTATAACAAAATCCTAGTATATTTACGATACTAGTATTGTTTCAAAAAAAAGTAATAAAAAGAGTTTAGGGGTCTGGAGAAGAAAAATAAAACAAAAGAACACAAGGGAAGACATCACTTTTAAATCAGGTAACTCTCTTTGATTAGAGCTCAAAGGATTCCTTGGAAAGGATTCTGCCCAATGTGGGGCTTCAATGATGAATAGAGGGATGTGGAGAGATGAAATGGGAAGTGGTTGTCCGAGACAAAGACTTGAGAGGTGTCTGTAAGGTGGTAGATGTGGGGGCCTTTTATAAGAGGAGAGGAGGGGCACTCTTGGAAAGTTATAATATATTACTTTATTATATAATGCTTTTCGGATATTAAAATTACCAAAAGGATATATTTCAAAGGTAAGGTGATAAGCTTTAAAAATACACCCATCCAATAGGTTTGTGAAATGTTTAGGTCTTAGATGTTACATTATCTTTTCATTTTATTTAAATCGTTAAATAATGAGGTAATCGTTGCATCATCATGGTGTCATAAATAATTTTATTTAGTGTCTAAAAATTATAAAAAATCTATCATGATGTAGGAAATATTTTTATATTTCTAATGAATATTTATAGTAAAAAATATGACTCGTATAACCCCATGTAATAATTGTTTTATTAAAACAACACCTGTTTGTGACATTTTAATTTTAACTTTAAATAAAAAGGTATTAATGTCATTTTACTACCAAAGTGGCTCCATGGGGTCCCCAAGTTGACCCATGGATTGTCTTGGTCGGCCATGACTCATCCAATATGGGTAGGACATGTTTCATGGTCATTTCATATTATTAAAACATTATTTTTACCTTAAACTACACTAATTACCTCTAATCGCGATTAAAACATAAAAGTTACTATTCACCAAAAAAATTATTTAATCCCATTGAACCAAATTTTACATCCTAATGACAACCATATATTTCGTATTTTTGAAATTCAAATCACAGAAGTGGTAATGTTTAATTTAAACGAAAAAATCAGTTTTTAAACCACCACTTAGTGGTTTCACTATTCATCAAAATTGATGTTTTTCAGAAAAATACCAAAAATTAACCTTAAGATATTTATGATATTCCAAATTAAAAAATGATTTCTATTTTACAAAATACAAAACATATAAGTTGAATTAATTAATTTAATAATTAATTCCCGCTGTCAAGACAAATAGCGTGTTTTTAAGAATCAATATCTATTAAAAGATTGACACTAGTTTAAGTCCAATTTCAAAGTGAAATTAATTCCAATGACCACTATTGGATTAAATGGTAAAAAAATATTATAATTTCACCTTAAAACCAATTCATAAGATAATCTAATCATATAAATAAATTAAATTAAAAAAAGGTTTTGAATTAAAATACAACAGTATTCACTATTCATTAAAAATTGAACTTTATCGGAAAAATACCAAATATTTACACAAAGTAAATTTTGATGTCCCGATTCTAAAGAAGAATTTTATTTTGTCAAATATAACACATAAAATTGTCAAAAATTGGATTTAAAAGAGGTTCACCATCAAAAGGCGGTTAAGCGGCCTTTTAAAGAATATTAGAAGATTTATGCTTAAAATTGTATTCATTCGCATTTTTAATCCTCTAAAATTTATTGGATAAAAGTAAAAATATTTTACAAAAATATATAATCATTTTGTAGTTAGTTATGTTAATTCCCTCTATTACAACGGCTAGGTGTTAACTACCATTTAAAATAAAATTATTTTATTATTAGATTGCAACGTAAGATTTCAAAGGAACTCATTGTAGCATATTGGGTAAGCCATCGAGCATAGCGTTCCGTTTAAATTAATATTAACATTTTATTAACAAAAAGGGATAAATATAAAAATGTCATATTCTTTATTTACCTGGGGTGTTGCATCCTTCCCCCCTTTTGGGAATTGCGTCCTCCCAATTTTAAAATTGGGCTTGGAAACATCATTGAAAATACCACATCAAAACTAGAGTAAGTAAAACTATCACGTTAAAATAAATAAAGAGAAGTACAAATGTCACCCGAGTTAACCCATACTAGGATTCCATGTAGGAAAACATGGATATGGAAGAAAAAAAATGGGTCATGTTCTGAGGGAGAGTGATAGAAAAAAATTCTAGGAGATAGTTAACCACAAGAAAATCACAAACATGTGGAGTGTTAAACGGTATTCGATTCCCCAGTAGGTAAAGTTAATAAACAACATTTATGTTTTAAGTTACTTTTCATTGAGGAATTTATTTTTGATCTTAAGGAAACATACTTACTTGTCATGTTGACTTTCAACTTTTACTAGATTTCTTACACAAACTCATGCTTTCCCCAAATGATGAGTATTTAGGAAGACTTGTTCACATTAAGAGTACTATAATCAACTTCTACAGAATCACCTAATCCAAAAAAGAGAAATATATATTTCCCATGTCTTTAGACCCCTACCAAAACCAAAATTGTTAGAACAAGATCAGATAATCCAGAAAAGGATAACCCTCTATAAACAGAAAATCTATTCTTAATCTCCAAAATTTTTCCAACAAAACCCAAAGTTCAACGAATATCATTCGATAAACAATTTTCCCATAAAATTCATCAAATTAAACCTAACTAGGATTGAAACCCAAATATTTGAAGGATTTAATCACGTAGTCTTCGAAGATAAACCCTAATATTTATCTCCAAATAACATCAATCACTCTTAAAGTCTCATATTAAAATGTAATTAACCTAATCACATATCCTCCATGATAGGTTAATAATTTTCATAGATAACCCAAAATAAACTTACTCTTAATTCATAAAATCATATAACTAAAAAAAATAAGTCATACTAACCAGGGACTTCACGTAGTCTAGTGGTAGGCGATAAATACTAGTTTCACTTTGGTTGTGGGTTTGATTCCCGCAACTTTGTCCGACACGATGGGTTGTCACACTATCTACATGTTGTCCATTTTATAAAACTCCAAAAATAACCCTAACATGTTTTAACCTCAATTCTATCTCAAGTCATTCATATTCCAGCATAACATATTGAAAACCAAATTACTTCAAAAGTAAGGATCATATAAACCCTAATGGTTACCTTTATAATTATTACCTGAACTTCCACATCGATTGGTCATATCATACATGATGCATTACAGAACATACCAAGGTTCAAGTGGTTGATCATGAATCCTTGGTAGTTGGTTTAGAACAACCACGAGTTTCCTTATTGAATCCCCCATTTCATCCAGTCTCTTAATCAGAGAACCACCACAGTTTCCTTCAAACCCATTGTCACTTTGGTGCCTGCTAGATCCATCTATTAACTAAAACCAGAAACGTCAGTGTGAGTATATCAAAAAAATTATCATGTACTAATGAGGAAGATAAACACTAAGATATACTTACTCATTCACTTTATCTAAAAACTATGACTCTTTCTGGAATCCTAACCATTATGGTAATGTCACTAATTCTTAGAGAATACCCTAACCTCTAAAGTTATGTAAAACGACCTCTGATACCAACTATAAGGCCCCGGCCTTAAACATTACTTATTATTGAATTAAATGAATAATTCACATTGAGGATCTTTTCAGGTTTAGAGTTTTAGAGAATTAGGAAATAACTATTACATCTCAAAAGATTACAAAGTAGACACTTCTACTAAGTTTCCATTAATAAAAAAACTCTTAAAAGAAACATGTCTACTTCCATGTTTTAGATAGCATGTCTTTCCTTGATCCCATCCTTGACCCTATTCATCTTTAAGTCCTGTGTAAAACATTTCAAAAAACTTGGGATGAGCATAAAATGCTCAGTAAGGGATATAAAAATATGGAAAGGAAACATGAGTACATGTATACATAAGAATCAATGAAATCATACACTACTCATAAAACAAAGCAATTTAACATACCTCATCAAATCATGAATAAAACATATAAATCATAAGGCATAAATGTAACTTGAGGCATTCATAGCATTCTTACGTAGGGAGTAACCCTCTTGGTTACGTTTGGAATACCCACCATAGTATATTCCCTAAATATATTCGAAGAAACCTTAACCTTTGACTCCATCGCGTTACCCAATGCATTGGACAGCTATATCGGGCTCACCCACCCTTAGTTTATCACGGAACCACTCGTCTTCATAATAATGCCCAAGAACCATAACAAAATCGTATCACATAAAACATGCATAAAGAAAACATAACATTTCCACTTTTCAATCACAAGATATCAATACAACACATCAATATAAAAACAATATGAAGACCATTTTCAATACCAAAATATAAGAAAAGTAAAACAAGGTATTTATTTTTCATTTAAAAAAATGTATGGCTTGTAGGGGAAGCCGAAACTCAAATAATGGTCACGGCGGCGGAGAAGTCGTTGTCGCTGCATACATACGACAAAAACATTCCCTTTTGTCATTTAGTAAAACGCATAGTATAAAAAGATTCCTTTTGGACAAACGTAATAGTCAAAGGGGTTTATACACTGTATAAAAGAAGGTTGTGTATAAAACAAAATATGCCTCAATGAATGGAGATTGAGATGAATTCCTATACAAAGACGGTATCCTTGGATTAAGGATAAATCAATTACATAATTATGTCTGAAAAATGAATAAACAAAATATAAGTGGATATTAAGTGTAAAAAAATCAGATGTTATTCACACATATTCATAGAATGACATATTGAAGGAGTGAACGTTTATCCCAAAGAATCAAAATTGGGTAAGAAGTTCCCTTGCAAAAATTCGACATCCTAAAGACTTCACTTCAAAATTCAGAAAATGAGTGGATGAGAGATAGAAAGGGTAACTCATCACTTGGACATAAAATTTAAATCAAAAAGGATATAGAAGAACATACCCTAACATTAAAATATGTAAATTTAAAAGACCCAACAAAATAAGTCTTTTAAAAAGAGGAGGGTGAAAGGTTCCCTTACCGACATGGGTATCTTTCGAAACATACACCCCATGAAAGAAGGACAATACAAAATTGATGTAAATAATCATAAACGAATGTATATTAAACAAAGAGTAAATTAAAGGGCAGTACATATACCACTCAAAGTAAATGGTGGCAAATTTAGCATAAATCTCACGAGAATAAAAGTGAGATTACAAACCCCTTACGAAAACTCGGCAGCCTAACGATGCCACTTAAAACATAAAAAAAAATGGATTGATGAAATCAAATAGGGTCTATCATCATATGAACATAGAAAGTACAGTAATATTAATATAAAATAACATCCCCCAACTAAGGAAGAGGATCTTAAAAGAAATGACATAAAAGAGAGTACTTAAAAAGAAAGAGAGAGGTAGGATCACTTACGAAAATTCGGCAGCCTAACGGCGCCACTTAAAAATTCTAAAAAATGAATTGATGAGAGTAAGAAAGGGTATCTCATCATTTGAAAATAAAAATTACAGTATGGATAATATAAAATAACATCCTTTAACAAAATAACATGGAGTATAAATGAAATGACATAAAAGATGGTACTTGAAAAGAAAGAGAGAGGTCAGATCCCTTACCTCGTGTCCGACATGACTCGATCGTTCTTTACTCTCCCAAATAATACAATTTGGTAAATTTATAATTTATTAAGGACCTCCTTTAAATATTATTATTCAGTTAATATCACATATTATAATGTTATAATAATTGGTTAATAAAGTGAGTTCATATCAGATGTTTTTATCGATGTTCGGTACATCAGTAAAAATTGAACTTGTTGGAAAAGAATTTTCCATTTAGTTATAGATACATCATATCCAAGATAGTATTGATGTTTTAAATATCATATATATCCACTATATAATGATTTTATACTATTCCATAGCATTTGGAGATAAAAAATTAAAAGCACCGTTCATGGAGGCGGTAGGCCGTACGTACGCATGAACGCTACTTTCATTTTTTGTCATATTAATGGAATTAAAACAAAATGAGATATATATATATTATAATTCCAGAATTATATCCATAATTTAGATGTAATATGTCACATATATATCCATTATATATATGTACTTATAATAGTACATAACATTTGGAGATAATAAATTATATGTACCGTTAATGGTGACGGTAAGCCGTACGTATGCATGAACACTGCATTCATTTTTTAGTAGTCAATGGAATTAAATCATAATGATATAACGGTATATTATAATTCCAGTAGTATATAATATGTAATTCCATTAATTCGAACCTTTATACATCCCACATATGGCATTATCGAATCAAATCACTTTGAGGGGGAGGTAGTCCGCACTTCCTAAAATGAAGATATCGCGTTTACCCATAATGGAAACCATAAAGGTATGCCATAAATAAAAATTACAGAAGATTAAAGAAAAACATAAACATATTATATATCATATATAAATATAGTGACATCTTAATGGACACCTTTTAAGGTGTTAAAAGAATATTGAACAATCATCGTTTGGTGAGGCAGTAATTCGCCATCCACAAAAACAGTATGTTCATTAACCATTAGACGGAGGTGTGTAAAAGTGTAGCTCTAATCCTTCTTTTAAAAACATCCTAGAATATTTAAGATACTCGTTTTATTAAAATAAAAGTAATAAAAAGAGTTTAGGTTTTTGGAGAAGAAAAATAAAACAAAAGAACACAAGGGAAGACATTACCTTTAAATCAGGTAACTATCTTTGATTTGAGCTCAAAGGCTTCCTTGGAAAAGATTCTGCCGAAAGTGGGGCTTCAATGATGAATAGAGGGATGTGGAGAGATGAAATGGGCAGGGGTTGGCCAAGACAAAGACTTTAGAGGTGTGTGTAAGGTGGTATAGGTGGGGGCCTTTTATTAGAGGAGAGGAGGGGCACTCTTGGAAAGTTATAAAATATTACTTTATTATATAATGCTTTTCGGATTTTAAAGGTCCCAAAAGGAAATATATTTCGAAGATAAGGTGATAAGGTTTAGAAATACACCCATACAATAGGTTTGTGACTTGTTTAGGTCTTCTATGTTAAATTATCTTTTCATTTTATTTAAATCATTAAATAATGAGGAAATCGCTGCATCATCATGGTGTCATAAATAATTTAATTTATTTAGTGTCTAAAAATTATGAAAAAATATCATGATGTAGGAAATATTTTATATATTTCTAATGAATATTTATAGTCAAAAATATGACTTGTATAACCCCATGTAAAAATTATTTTAGTAAAACAACACATGTTTGTGACATTTTAATTTTAACTTTAAATAAAAAGGTATTAATGTCATTTTTCGACCAAAGTGGCTCCATGGGGTCCCCAAGTTGACCCATGGATTTTCATGGTCGGCCATGACTCATCCAATAAGGGTAGGACATGTTTCATGGTCATTTAATATTATTAAAACATTAGTTTTACCTTAAACTACACTAATTACCTCTAATCGCAATTAAAAATAAAAGTTACTATTCACCAAAAAAATTATTTTAATCCCATTGAACCACATTTTACATCCTCATAACAACCATTTATGTCGGATTTTTGAAATTCAAATCACAAAAGTTGTAAAGTTTCATTTAAAACAAAAAATCAGTTTTTAAACCACCACTTAGTGGTTTCACTATTCATCAAAAATTGAAGTTTTTCAGAAAAATACAGAAAATTCACCTTAAGCTATTTCAGATATTCCGAATTCAAAAATGATGTTTATTTTAAAAAATTCAAATCATATAAGGTTCATTAATTAATTTAATAATTAATTCCCGCTGTCAAAACAAATAGCGTGTTTTTAGGAAACAATATCTATTAAAAGATTGACACTAGTTTAAGTCCAATTTCAAAGTGAAATTAATTCCAATGACCACTATTGGATTAAATGGTAAAAATATTTTATACTTTTACCATAAAACCAATTCATAAGTTAATATAATCATATAAATAAATTATATTAAAAAGAGGTTTTGAATTAAAAATACATCATTTTTCACTATTCATTAAACAATGAACTTTATCAGAAAAATACCAAAAATTTACACAAAGTAAATTTTGATGTCCCGATTTTAAAGAAATTTTTTTTTTTTCAAATATAACACATAAAATTGTCAAAAAGTGGATTTAAAAGTGGTTCGCCATCAAAAGACAGTTAATCGACCTTTTAAAGAGTATTATAAGATTTATGCTTAAAATTGGATCCATTCGCATTTTTAATCCTCTAACATTTATTGGTTAAAAGTAAAAATATTTTACAAACATATATAATCATTTTGTAGTTAGTTATGTTCATTCCCTCCATTATAACGTCTAGGCTTTAACTACCATTTAAAATAAATTTATTTTATTATTAGATTGAAACGTAAGATTTCAAAGGAACTCATTGTTGCGTATTGGGTAAGCCATCAAGCATTGCGTTCCCTTTAAATTAATATTAAAATTTTATTAACAAAAAGGGATAAGTATAAAAATGTCATATTCTTTATTTACCTGGGGTGTTACACATAGTGTCTGTAGAAACATCAAAATATCATCTTTGGAATATAATCATTTTGTATCCTCATCCTATGGTATTCAAAACTGAGATTGATATTTGTGAACCAACTAACACCAATAAATTGGTCAAATAGTTCATCAGTCCTTAGAACGGGGTACTTATTGTATATCATTACTTGAATCAGGTCATGATAATCAACACAAATCCTCATGCTCTCGTCTTCCATTTTCATGGAAAAGACCTGAGCTCCATAGGGGACATAGTATCTTTAATGAAACATTTCATATTAATGTATTGAAACTATGATATAATCTTTTAGATCTCGTTAAGATTAATTTGGTATTACATAGAAGATATTAGTGTGGTCTCAAGGTACAATTCAATGTAGAAATATATCTCCCATCATGGATGTAACCATATTGTATCTTCAATGATGAAATCCATGTTATCCACCCTACCACTAGATTCTAGATTCCTGAATACCCCATTACACAAAGCTCCAAAGTCTCCAATTGATGACAGATGGTGTGTTGTTTCTTTCTTGTTATCACCACATGCTCAGCAATAAGATTAATATTTCCCACAGAGGATAATATTTTCCCATATGTCTAAACAAATCTCACTATCCTACGATAATAGTTAATTAGGAAACATTTCATTGGAATCAATTCCATACCAAGGATGAAATCATAATGTTTCATCCTTCAAACCAAAAGCTCCCATATGATATATACACCCCTAAGGACAACTCTCTCTATCAGAATAGATGTGATATAGTATATGAAATCCAAGATGTAACCTATTTCCATATAGGTAAGGATAAAGCCTCAATGGGGAGATATAACACTTGAAAGAGAGATATGAGGATAAAAACTACTTATTAATGTGTCCACTAGTTGTGAAGAAATGGTATAACAGACACGAATTGTACCTCAAATCATATCATGTGACATTTAACAACCTCAATCATTGTATCTATGAGCATATTGTGGTCATCCTAGTTGAGGTGGTGGAAGTAGCTCGTAGCATCTACATCCCCCAGCATCTCCTCCCTATCGAGCTCCATATTTTCTTATATTTATGCCAACTCATTGGGGGACACCCTTACCACACCTAAGAGATCCTTGGTCATGATTATAACTCATCAATGATAGTCCACTCCCTACCCACCTTCCCTCTACAGTAAGCCATGTTTGTAAATTTTGATCCATGTGACCTCACATGTCACAAGAATAGAATCTACCATATCTAGGATAACATAATACTCTATGTGACACATTCATAAAAGATCCACATGTATATGTCTTATCATGGCTATGCCTCATACACTGACACCAAATCGACTGATGCCTTCTTGGAGCCATAATTGACTTATATTCAAGAATTCCACTGCCTTCCCTAGATATCTGATGTCCCCCATTTAGGAATCTCTCTATAACCAAAACATGATCTAGAACTTCAAAATATGTGGCTAGAAAAAAAGGAGACCACCCCGACATGGATTTATATATGAAGACTCTTATGATATTTTTGTCCCCAAAAGTATCCATCCCTACAGTGTCATGGTTGTAAATCATGGGCTCTGTGAACCTCGCAGTGAAATCATCAATATACATATCACCATGATATAGGATTATAAGCTCTTAAATGTACATAGGGAGAAGGATTTATGGGTATTAGTAATCATGGAATATATTCCTGAAGTCCAAAAAAATATATTTATTCTTTATCATTGTTTTGAATAAATAGAATCCATAAGCACCACCCTACTCTAAGTAGAAAGATGGCTAGAAATGTAACTATTTGATCTTTTGGGGCCTGAACAATCCTGAGCACTTAGAACACCGATTCGAGCCAATACTCCACTCAAAAAGGCACCATATAACCTTGAAAACTCAGTGGTATCTAATTTTGGAACCACAAAGATTTCTAATCAAACAAGCATCATCCTACCATCCTAATGGGGCTATCATAAACCCAACAAGAAGTTGAACATCCATTTGAAGAACACGAGGTGGATATATACACTAACCAATAGGCGGTGGAACTAATTGATTCCCATTTGGAGGAAAAACTACCGAGTGGGTTTGGAAAATGTGGCATCTTCTTTCAATGGGTCTTCATCATAGTCTAGTATCAACTTCTTAGATGGATATCATCATAGGGGAATCATGAAATTTACAAGATTTTCCATGGTTAGCTAAAGATATCTAGAAATATAAATCAAGATGGAAATGTAATTCAAAAACTCAATCCTATTGGGTGAATATACAGTGGGATCCACTGTAACTAATATCATGTTACTTAAACTCAAAAAATAGGTTTTTACGGTCCTAATGTATAGATATGACAGTCACCAAAAAAAGGCTAGGTTCCATGAAATGTGGTCGAAACCCAAGAAAATATAAATCCACTTCCATACATTACCAAACTCAATTCAACATTTTTCAAAATCCACACACCAACCCGTAGAATAACCACCTTGGATAACACTATTTCAAGAACTGGCCCATTGGGGCTCACCTAAATAGTTGCATGGAAAGTGTGAAAACCCCAAGCTCGTCTCTCATATGAAAGGGGATGGAAAAAAGAGTCATGTATGAAGTAATTAATATTTTTGGTCTTAGTCTAAATACATATACTCACACAAAAAACCATCTCCATGAAATAGAGTAGATAAATAATAAAAAATTACAACTATATAGAGTTTAGTTAGGCATGATTCAACATATAGGATAGTGTTAGAGTAAATTTTTGTAATACCAATATAAAGGGTGTAAAATATATGCCCATTGTAAATATAATTCCCAAATATAATTAAATCCATATAAATGTGAGTAATGATATATTATCTCACAATCACCAAGGTAGACAACCAAACATGGTCCATTCCAAGAGCTTATAAGATCCTCGGAAACCTAGACCACTAATATCACCATCAGTATAACTATCTTCTTCACAAGAAATTAATATTTATGGTGAAGTCCTTTCTACAGTGAGTATATAAATACTGAGTAGCTTCCATGATACCAAATAGTTTTTATTAGGTAAAGAAATATTTAACACAACCCCCAAAAATAGAAGGTATACAAATAATCCAATAGATATACTCATAGTAAAATCCAATTGAGATATAATAGGGATCTCTATTTACAAAACCCATTATAGAATGATGAGTCTTCCTACTTCTCTAATGGTATATTTATGATTCCCATCACCAAAGACAACCTCACAATATTCTAAGTTGTATGGAATTTTTTTATCTGTTGTGATCCATGGATAAGGCATCACTAACTCCTATAGAGGGCCTACTCCCCATAATACCTCAATTATGGTGGAGTAACACTTCTTGGATAGAGGAATTGTCCCCTATATTATTTATAAGTAGAGAATCCACATATTTTAATAGTATGGAAGACCCACAAATTTTTAGGAATGTTAAGTCAAATGTTTACTTAGAAATATTTCCATTCCTTTATGTTTTGGAAATCACAGACACATTCCCATAATAATATGTTCTATTTATAAGGACATTTATATGAAAATACTATTCTAATTAGAATCATGTTCTTTAAAAAAAATTACAGCCAAGTCTAATTGTTTTTCTTAATATATAATAGCTTCTAGAAAAAATTTGATCCTTATTGAAACTACAAATCCTACGTTTCTCAATTCTAATTCCTTAAAAATCATGAATTCGATTCTATCAAAATATATATTCTAATTTGATATGTCTCTCAATTCTAAATCGAAAAAATATCATATCTGAATCATAGTTCCTTAAAATTTTGATTCTCTTAGATTTCTGAATTTGATTCCTGATTTCTCTTAATTCTGATTCACCTAATAGTGATAATCTGATTAATAGTTTCTCAAATATGAATTGTCTCAAATTTCGAATCTAATTCTCACTTCCTCAATTCTGATACAAATAGATTTGAGAATTTTATTTACCATGTTCCCCAATATCTATTATAAATAATTTTCATATATGATTCTCAACATTTCATATATAATTCCCTTTTGTTTAAGGATCCAATTTTATAACATTCATAAAGATACTACACTTCCTTAATGTAACTTTTCATATAATCACATTCATACACACTTAATTATTCTCATGATTTTTTAATGTACTAAATGATGTTGTTCAATCTTTGTTTATATGAATATTGTTTGTTCCAGCTATACATGTCACTCTGGAATTTCAGTAAAAATATCGCCAATGGGGGAAATATCGACCTTTAGAGTTAATGCCTATAAATAATTGGTCATTTGGATGATCTAAAAACAAATAATCAGTTTGGGATTTTCAAGACACGTGAGAGCTCTGCAAAAATGAAATTTTGTGAAAGTCATGAAGACATTATGTTGTAAATATCTTGGTCAACATAATTGAAATCTTCAATAAGATTTGTTTTGATTAATTAAACACCAATCATTGGTGATTAATATTGAGGGATTTTGACTCTAGGATGATATAGGTGATGACCACTATAATGATTTTGAGCTTCTGAGGCTATAATGATAGATGTACCGATCACCTTATAGATCGAGGTCTTGTGGAGATGAAAATATACACACCGATCATCATGTCAAGGGATTTCCATTGTGTGGTTAAGATAGACTTTCATAAAAGTATAAATCATGGTTCCTTTATCCAATGTGTTCGGATACCCTACTCATTGGATTAAAAGATTTGAACTATTTTACATGTACTTTAAATTTCTGCTACAATAGGCTACAAACAGAAAGTGTTTATTATAGTTTCACTTTTTTAATAATTATGATATTAGATTATATACAGTTTAAGGTAGAATCTTGTTTTAAGTATACATGTGTGATTAATTTATTCCGCATCCTTATTAAACCTGAGGTGATTTTTATTAACCATGAAAAAGAGTGTTCAGTGAATCCTAATTTTCAAACATTTTTAATCAAAGATTTTTTAAGGGTAAAAATGGATGTTTTTAAACTTACAATTAAACCCCCTCTTGTATCTGAGCAACTACATTCATACCTCAATCCCACAATTGGTATCAAAGGATGTCTCTGTGATATTGATAAATACACTGGTATGAAAGTCAGATTTTCACTACTCAGTTTACAAACTCTTTGATTGCTTTTTCATGTTGTTTGTATTTTATTTTATAATTTTTTTGTTTATAAATATTTTTTACACTAACTTGTATTGATAAAAAAAAACATATTACTATAATGATAGAAATAATAAATGAAAGATCCCCATATAACCATAACCCTGTAACAACGTGTATCTTTGATGGGAATGGTGATGAATACTGGAGATTAAGAATGGAGGCTTTTGTTAGAAATATTGGTGTGGATAACTTTGTTATGCTCACTCGAGATTAAAAATACATGAAAATGAATTAATAAAATTTAGTAATAAAGAGAATCCAGAATACAATCTAAACTACAAGGTACACAATACTTTTCTTTGTTCTATAACCAAGAATACATATAGCCAGATATCTTCATGTCATACAGCTAATAGAATTAAAAAGAAACTTGAAGCTACACATTTTGGTACTTCTAATGTTATTGAAAAAAACTATGCATGCTAAGATTAGAATATAATGGTTTTTTTACCTGTGGAGAACCAATATTTAATGTTCAACATATATTTATGATTTTTTTTAAAATATTCTAAATTCAATTGAAGAAAAGGTCCTAGATGATGTGATGCTTGTAGATAAGATTATAGGCATCATGCCTAATGAATGAGAATAAAAGAGAACTACTATTGATGAGTCAAGGAAATACACAACTGTTACTATTGACGAGTTATTTGGAACTCTCATTTAATAAGATAACAGATTAAAGAGAGATGTTGAGAATATAAAGAAGAATAATGGGTGTGTTTCTTTTATTACTACCTAAACCTGATGAAACCCAAAACTCATGAAAATGTTATTAAGTCAAAAAAGCCTAATAAAGTTATCATTCCATTAGATTCACGTGATAATGATCACTCAGAGAATGAGTTATCCAAAATTGATCGAAGGAAGAACAAGATTGTTGGAAAGAACGATTTGAATTACAGATATATGAAAATGGAGATGAAAGATAAGAAAGACTCTAAAGTCACATGTTGTGAGTGTAAGAAAGTAGGACATATCAGAACAGATTTTTCAAGTATTAAAATAAATGATACGAAGGATAGACATTCTGAGAGGAATCAAAAAATATATTTTAAGCATAAAGGAAAATATTTCTTGATGAAAATGATTCATGTAGTGCAAGTGGTGGATACTCATATGAAAAATCATTATATGATGAATCTTTTGGAAAGAAGAATATTGGATGTATTTATTGAATACCCTTTGAATATCAATGTTTCAGGGATAAGGTACACACTGATAAATCATTAAATAATAGGTCTTTAAATGGAAACTATGCAGATGATAATGAATATATTTCACTGGATGAACAATCTTCCTTATCAAAATATAATTTACCTTCTTTTAAATAAGTTTCTAGATTTTCCGACTTTCTTGAAAATGAAAATAGTATGGTAAAAAAGATACATGATAGAAAAATTCTGGAGTCTATGTTTTAACAAAAAAAGTATCAGATCATTATAAATATATTGATATAAAAATATTTTGAAATTTTTTCTATTTTGAAATACCATGAGGGAGTAAATTCTGAAAAGTATAAACATTTTATGAATTTTAAAAATGTTATTTCGATGAAAATGTGTTACAGAATAAACACAATTTTAAAACCAGTGACTATGTGGATAATCATTTAGTTTTTATACTAAAATCTAAAATATTTCTTTTAATGAAACATTAATTGTATTTTACTTCTGGTAAATAAAATGTTGACAATGTGTATTCACCAAATCTTCCTCTTAGGAATAGTTATGGATTTGATAATTCTCCCTCAAAAAACAGTTTTCATTCACAACTATTTAGTTTCAAAAACATCTCCATTATGAACTAAGTGTCAATATTATGAACACGAGGAGAAATATTATTCCTTAATGAAAATCCAATTCATAGTTTTTTCATAAATATCACTTTTTTATGAAAATGTGGATTCCTAAGATTTTACTTTCTATCATTTCCAAATCCACAATAGTTTGGATTCATAAAACCTAATTGTTTTATATGTAGGAAAACAAATGATGTACTAACAATATTACATGGTAGATTGATAATGGATGTTCGAAAAACATGATAGGTAATAAAAAATATTTGAAAAGTCTATTAAGATTAATGGTGGATGAGTCACTTTTGAATATAATGATCAAGGAGAGATTTTTATTATATGTAACATTATTCTCCTTAGAAACCCTTATGTTAAAATATTTTATTTGTCAAAGGTCTTAAGAAAAAGCATCTAAGAATAATCCAATTATGTGATGAAGGTTATATTGTGAATATTAGGAATGATAAATGCTCCATACACAATTATATGGATGAGTTCATTCTTTATTCCCATCAGTACAAGAATATTTATAAACTTAACATAGAAGACTGTAGGAGTGAAGGCATACCATTCCACTGTGCAATGGAAGACCAATCTTGGTTATAGAATATAAGAATAGGACATTTTACCCTAGGAAACTTATATAAACTATCTACGAAATGACTTTTTATGGATCTATCATATCTTAGATTTGAATCTTCAAAAGCATGAGAACCATGTAAATATGGTAAGCAACATTAGTGAAGATTTAAATATATAAGTTATGTTTCATCTTCTAATGCAATATAGGTAGTGCACATGTAATTGTTCAGTACTATAAAAACTAGATATATTGTACAAAAATACTATATATTTGTTTTAGTTGATGATTACACAATATTTACATGGGACTATTTTCTAGAAAAGAATTCTCAATCATTCTTATATTTCAAATCTTATTTCATCTAAAGTTAAATGTGATAAAACCTTGCATTGTTAACTATTCATTGTGATCATGGTGTAGAATTTGAAAATTTCTATTTTCAATGTTTTTTAGGTAATAAAGGCATTACTCATAATTTCTCAACTCGAAGAACTCCTCAGAAAAATGTTGTTGGTGAAAGAATAAATTGAATTCATTAAATGATAACAAGAACCATGTTGAGTGAATACTTAGTTTCTAAACAATTTATGGATGAAGCTATTAGTATTTATTTTTATTCAATAAATAAAGTGTTAATAGACCATTTCATAATAAAACACATTATGAGTTATGGATAGAATAAAAAAGAAAAGTTTCATACTTTAGAGTATTTAGATTCAAAGTATTAATTTTGAATAAAAAATATAACATACTCAAATTAACACCCAAATATACTGATGTAATTTTCATAGGCTATTCCAATACCTCTAAGGGTTAAAGAGTTTTCTATAAGTATTCCTATACTATTAATGAAAAATTAAATGTTAAATTTGATGAAACTGATCCCTTTATATTTAAACAACCCCAACCTACATCTATGAATGTATTTTCAAAAACTGATTATGAACCTTTAAAAGAAGACCCATCTAATAAAAAGATTACTCAACAAAATATTTATGAAGTTTACACTCCAAATTATTTTCTACTCTATATTGATGAACATGTCTTATAAAACCCAAGTCAGTTGTTTCTAAGGAATCATCTCATTGATAGTATCATTTGTGATGTAAATCAACTCTAATGAATAGATTTTTTTTAATAAATGATGTACAGAATATAGAATTTCTTTCTTAATTTGAACCCAAACGTCCTAATAGGGCTTTGAGTGACAAATATTGGATTAAAGCTATGCAAGATGAACAAAATGAATTTGAAAGGAAAAAAGTATGGACCATGGTTGAAAGACATTAAGAAAAATCAACAATTAGAGTAAAATGGGACTTCTAAAACAAATTTGATGAAAATGGAATCAATATATGAAATAAATCAATATTAATTAATGAGGAAATAATAAAAAAAGAATATAATATGAAGAAACCAATGCTCTAGTAGCTAGAAATTAATCTATTCGAATTCTCTTATCATTTTAAGCATTCATTAACTTCAATATTTTTCAAATGGATGTGAAGTGTGCATTCCATAATGGATATGTTCAAGAGTATGTTTTTGTTGAGAAAAATCATTATTTTGAAGACACAAAATATCTTGATCATGTTTTTAAACATACCGAAGCTTAATATACACTTAAAAAAGCCTCCAGAGCCTCATATGATATACTTACATGATTTTTGTCACAAAAAATAATGTTATGTGAACTTATTATCCAACACATTTTATAAATAAAGAGAAAAAAAATGTATTGGTTGTTCAAAAAAGAATTTGATGACATTATATTTGGATTAACTCATCAATCCTTAATTGATTCATTTGAAAATCTAGAGAAATATGAGTTTCAAAATGAGTTTGATGGGTTAGTTAACAATTTTCTTTGGTTCTCATATTTTTTTAAAACCCAGAAGGAACCTATGTATATAAATATTTATATATTAAATATCTTTTTAAAAATATATGGAAATTACAACACTAAATATATAACTACTACAATTGGTATGTCAAATACTCTTGATATTGAGGAAGTAGAGAAACTAGTAGATCAAACATATTTTAGAGGTATGATAGGATGTTTAATATACATAATAGCTAGTCGACCAAAATTAATTTTTTTAGTATTCTTATGTTCAAGATATCATGAAAATCAAAAATAATCCCATTTAAATGCAGTGAAAAGAATTTTTTCCTAACTAAATTGAACTTTGGATTTAAGACTTTTTTATTCTTCTAGAAATTATTTAGAACTAAAATGATTTTTGGATGCTTATTTTAGTGGCTGTAGAATGGATAGAATGTGTAAATCTAGAACATGAAGTTTCTGAGGAGATTCATTGGATTATTGGTCATGTATGAAAAAACACTATGTCTCACTTTTCACAACTGATGCTGAATATGTAGTAGCTGAAAGTTGTTGTGCTCAAGTGTTGTGGATGCAACACACACTCACCACTTTTATAATGAGTTTCACTAAATCCCAGATACTATATGATAACACTAGTTCCATATCATTAATAAAAAACCATACACATAACTCTTGTAAAAGCGCATACATATTACCGATAACTTCCTTAGGGATCACACACTTAAAGCAGACCTCATTTTATAATTCATCAGATCCCAAAAACAACATGCTTATATTTTTACAAAACCATTACCTTATAATAAATTCTAATACATTAAACAAAATTTTGGAATGATAACTATAAGTTAATCATTCATATGAAGTTTTTGTTTAAACTATATCCTATCATTATGATACTCCTTTTCGAAGGGGGAGTACACTTTAATTCCTTATTATATATTTTTTAAAACATAAATTTTTCTCTAAATCTATTAAAAATATCATACTGTAATAAAAATTTTCAGAATCTATTATTTTTTTAGAAGAATCTCATCCAATGAGAACAGATCTGCAAAGAACTCTGAAAGGTACATATGCATACCTGTTATATCTTAATTTCACTTCATTATGTTTGTATTTCAATCGTGATTTATGAAAAGTTTTATCAGATTCATTTTTCCTTAAATATGATTTATTTCCTCAAATAATCAAAATATTGGAGCCTATAAAAACATATTCAGTTTAATCAGAACCATCAGATCAGATCAGTATGTTTTCACCATCAGATTATCATTGTAAGAAGAAATTTCATATGTGATGCCTATATAAAGGAAGGAACACCCCGTGTCCCACATCTATCTCTAGCATTTTTACCTGAGTGATTGCTATCATTCAAAATATCCATTCCAATTACAAAATATCTTTATTAATATTTCATATTTCTCTATCTATATCTTCACATACATCAATTCCTCCCAAAGAATTCAAGGATTGGTACGTTTATAGAGAAATGGTTAGTTGATCAGAATTTCTTCCTTTAGTATGATTATTTAAAGAGAAATATCATAATGTTTGAAGGTTGGGAAAACGTTTTCATTTCCAAAAATAAGGAAGGAGAAGATCTACTGTATGCAGACTTTTTAATTGAATTTTATGAATCCGTCGAATTCTTCAATGAAAGTGAAAAGTAAATGTTTTTTTATAAGAGTTACGTGAAAAAATATTTTTTGTCTTATAATAATTATATTGATCTATTTATGATATAATATGATGGTTAATCTTACTATCTATCTCATGATATTCCAAAATCAGAAGGATCATTTAACCATGTTAGGGATATTGATTTCTTAGGTCTTTAGGGGGTAATGAATCCCAAGCATTACAATCATTCAACTAACTATAGGATCATGTCATTATGGATGAAAGGTGTATTAATGCCGAGAAATGGATATAAGGGTACTTTGAAAATAACAGACATCTTCCTGATGAATTTTCTCGTTAATCTAAGGAAGTTTAACCTGGTCAAGTTCATCATTCAATCAATCGGTAAGATAAAGATGGGATGATCATGTAACAAATTCTTGTGCTTCTAGAAACATTTTCCAATATTATATATGTTTTTTTATTTTGAAATATACCTTGTAATTCGAAGCCAAAAAAGTACAAAATTATTCTTTTACGTGACCATAATAGTCAAAAGAATGAAATTTTCTATTACTGATAAGAGAAATTATTTTGTTGATTTATATAGAAAACTAGGTGATGTTGGGGAAAGCACCAAGAAACAGTTAGTTGAGCCTAATAAAAGAAAGAATGAAGTCTAAAAACCCTAGAAAACAACTCAAGATTCAGAACTATAAAGGAAAATGAATCATGAATTCTTCTAAGATGATGTAGTGACAATATGGAGACAAGTAAAAGATAAAATAAAGGAAGAAGATGTAGTGTTTGGGATAGATCTAGAAGAAGCATAATCTTTGGATATTTGACCAGGATAATAACATAAAAAACATCAAAAGGGGAAGAAGCTTATGAAAAAACTAATGAACATAGTGATAATTCAATCCTTGTTGAAAGATATGGAAAAGGCCTCAGAAAAAATTGTTGTTCTAGAATATTTTCTACATGTAACCTAAAATCAACAATAATCACATAATGTAGCAGTAGAGGCTACCCCAACCAAAAAAGAAAAGAAATTTGTTCCAGTCTTAGTTTTGATTGTTCATGAACAATATTAAAAATAAGAAGAAAAAAAATAACCATGAAAAATTCAGTGATGATGAGATACAAGAAATTTGAGAAACTCAATGGCAAAGTCAATCTTATAAGTTATCTATAAGAAACTATCAAGCCTCCTCATCCAAACTTGCTTCAGTCGATAAGTCAACTCAGAAAGATGATATTGTAGAAAGTGATATTCAAAAAATTCCCTCTGATAATGAAGATGACAATGATGATGGTGATAATGATGATAATGAAGAATATTTTGGGGATGATGATGATGAAAAAATTGTTCATGTTTCTGATGTAAGGCAAGTAAATCAGACGATAGATAAATTAGGCACTGTGAAAGAAAAAAGGGAAGAAAGTAGTTTTTGGAACATCAAAGAAAGTTGTACGAAAATCAGAAAGGTCTTCCTCTTATATAGGAAAATATCTTTTTGTTCAATCATTGAAGAATCTGGTCAACTCCATTCAATACTTTTCGAATATTGAGCCAATATTTTATCTTATTCAAGAGTTACTAAATCAAAAATAAGACTCAATAACCCTTTTTATAGAGAGGTTCATAATGCTTCAAGCCAATTTCAAATCCTTTGTAAAAAATTATGATTCTCATTGGATGTCTTACACCAATATGAAAATGTGGTCGAAGTAGATCAACATTTATATTATAGTCATTAATGATATGTTTGAGATGGTAAAGGGTTCATTCTAAGAATCAGAGGACAATAACAAAAATAATTCAAATAGTTTCCTAAAAAGGTTAAAGGATGAACATGAAATTTTGTTGTAAGAATATAGGGATTTGTATGGAAAAACTAAAGTCTATTATATATTTGGTGAAAATAGTGAAATATTACCAAGAATAGGTGATTGCTAAGATTAATTCATAGGATGAAAAGATCATGTCTCTGGTGGAGAAGATTTTATGCCATGAAGAAAAGATTAAGAACCATGAGAGGAAGAGTCTTGATAAGGAATTCCTCCTAAAAAAGTTTCAAGATGATCGCATGGAGATAAAGAAGTTGATGTCTATGGTCAGAGCCTTAATTCTGGAAAAGTAATGATTTCCTTATAATCCTATATTTTGTTGTAAAACTCCGATTCAATGATGGCCACTGATTATATACTTTTTTTTCACATATGTTTCCTAAATATTTTTAGGTACATTATACTTTTCCCAACACTATTTTGTAAATCATAAAGGGGGATAAAAAATGTTCTAAAAATAATATTACTATAATGAGGAAAACTTAAGGTATAGAATGTTTAAAGAATATATCCTTAATTAATGGGGAGATATTTATTTAAGAAAGGGAGACAATTATATAATGTCATATTACTATCCATAGGTTGTTTTCATAACCTAAGGGGGATTTAGTCATATTCATCTTGATTAATAAACATAGGTGGAGATAAGTTCTTCTTTTAAGTTCTAATTTTAATCCTTTTGGTCTTAATATTCTTTTCAAAAATTGATTATTTGTGCTTTCCAAAAGGGGGAGGTTGTTCAGTAAAAAGTTTCCTTATGAAATTTTCCATTTATTTATGTTTTTCAAAATCAGAAACAAGTTTCCTTAATAATACATTCTATCAATGATGAAATTTTTATTGAAATACCATTCCAACTAAAATCATGTTCTTTAAAAAAATTTATATCTAAGTCTATGTTTTTTGAAAATATGAAATAACCATAGGACATAATCAGATCCTTATTGAAACTTGGTATCCTACATTTCTCAATATTCATTCCTTCAGAATTATAAATCTGATTCTCGAAAAATATAGAATTATATATTCTATGTTCATTAATTCTGAATCTTCAAAAATTTCAAATATAATTCACATTTCCTTAAAAATTGGATTCTCTCATATTTCTGAATCGGATTCCCTACATCTTTCAATTCCAATTCATTCAAAAATGAAAATCTGATTCATTGTTTCTCAATTTTGAATCGCCTAATTTTTTGAATCCAATTTGGACTTCCTCAAATCTGATTTGCACAGATTTTTGAATCTGATTCCCCATGTTCCACAATTCCGAATCTCAAACTTTTTCAAATCTAATTCTCATAGTTTCTTATCGAATTCCCTTTTTTTAAGGATCCAATTTTATAAATTCATAATTCTAATATATTTCCGTAATTTAATTTTTATATAATCAGATTCATACACACATAATGTTTCTCATTATATTTTCTTGTACTAAACGATGTCTTTAAATCTATTATTAGATGACTATTGTAAGTTCCAGCTCTGTAGGACCCTCCAAAATTTCATGAAAAATATGACCATTCAATTAAAATCTTACTATTAGAGATATTGAATATAAATACCAAGTAATTTAAACAATCTCAAAACACATAATCACTTATCAATTTTAGAGACACGCGATAGCTCTGCCGAAATAGCTTTTTGTGATAGCCTTAAAGAGATTAAGCTGTGAAAAACATGTTCAACATACTTGAAATATTCGACATGATATGTTTTTTAGCGTGAAAATGATCGTTGGTGATTACGATTGAGGTCATCCTAGGATCGGATGAAAGAGGCTCTGATCACCTTATAAATCAACGGATTCTGAAGATAGGGGATAGAGGTGCCAATCATATTACAGATTCATGGATTGCTGCGATTTTAAGGCATACATAAATATTCATATGGAGGGCTTACCCAAGTGTGGGTAAGAGAGGATTGATTGAATTTATAAATCTAGGGACCTTTATTTAAGGTGTTTGGATCCACAAATCTTTGGATTTAATGGTTTTTATACTTTTTTCATGTACATTAAATTTTTGTTGCCACTTCTTACCAATAGAAAGTGTTTCTCATACATTCACTTTTTTAATAACTCTAATATAATATTATATATTCTTTAAGTTATAATCATATATATGTTTAAACGTGTGCTTATTTCACTACACATCTTCATTAAACCGAAGGTGATTTTTATTAACCTTACAAAAGATGGTTTAATGAATCCAATTTGGTTAACATTGTTAAACAAAGATTTTGTTAAGGATAAAATTTAATTTTTTAAAACATACAATTCTCCCCTGCTATATCTGAGAATGTACAAACATATTTTGATCAGACCATTATAGGGTAGTATGAATCCATGAATATATCTGGTGATCCATCCCAATCATTATCAATAGTCAAACATTTCAAAAGGAAGTGTCACACTCTTAACACATCATGTCATACCACTAATGAAACCATTAATTCTAAAATCATAGTATACATGAAAAAAACCATGGATAGGGTGATTATGGTGCCAAATATATGTTTTAATAATGCAGATACCACGGGTGTAAGTTCCATAAAAAATATCACGGTGTGTACTTGGGTCATAAAATGTGAAACTTTATCAAGACATATGGGTGCTTCCCCTCTTGAAAATAGCTAGGTTGGACTTCTATATCTACATGAACTATAATTTTAAGGACATGGTGTGTCATAACATGCCTTGGGAATGGTTGTGTACCAATATCAAGCACATGTACCTTCCATGTTCCATTATATAACCAGGGTCTTGTCGTATAATAACATATGAAAATATCCCCCATACATGGGGTTTATCCCCATGTTCTTGCCCACAAGTCCATGTACCACCATGTGGACTATACTATGATTACACAATGTATAGACCTAAAAAAACATTCTTCACCAAATTTAAGAACACCCTCTGTGTTACCCTACACAACACACACTGTGGTTGGGATTCCTGAATGGGAAATCCCTAAAAACCTCATGAAACCCCATTATTTGTTCTCAGTTATGAACATATCAACCCCCATGGGCTGCGTAATAGTAATAAAGAGTTCTGAATAGATATAAAAAATAATATCTATAAAGGTAGAGACTAAAAAATAAAAAACACACCTATATCAAGGAGAAAACACCGAATGTTCAAGACAAATAAATTCTCAGAAACCATGCCCCTCCATACAGTCTTGGTCACCATCAATGATATAGTCTGATGTAACCTCTTCTTCCCACCAATTCATCTATCATTCATGGTAGATCACTCCCTCTCTCATTGATGGAAACAATATGGAGGTGTGATATAATACACATTTTTATTAAATAAATAAATAGAATATATAATTAATTAACTCATCCACCAACGGTCGCCGTCACCTAAACGGTTGATACTGACCAGCCATATGGAATGCATTAAGTAAACCCTATATCCCAGAAACAATCATGTTATTGGATTTTCAATCCAATTTATAAGGAAATAATAAAACCATTTATTTCAAAATTATTCATTCACATGTTTTATTATATTACAATCATTAATATAATAATTCTGGGGTCCCATGACACCTATATAGAGCACCAATTATGGGGTTATAACCAGATATATATAATCAAATATTAATAGAAATTAAATGAATAAAAATAAATATATTACAGAAACATGGTGAAATGTGGGAAAAATAAATCTCACCCCACCCTCTCAATTTCCCTATAAACCATCATGGAACCTGAGGTGGTAGATACTATATTATAAATGAGTATTTTTGTGGATATCATTATAGTTTGGATGGGTATGTCCATTGATTATATTTGTTATGTATGTTATGATAGGGGAGGTTGTGCTATGGCATTTTATGAGACCACCCTTCATTGGTGGAGTGATTATGAAACATGATTTATAAATCCATTCCCTATATAAGATGGTAGACGTTATGGGGGATATCATCAACGTCATCTAGGATTTCTTTAGAGGGGGTATCCTCCCATGGATAGCGTCTTCCTTGACTATTTTTCTATTTCCAAAGATCAAGGACCAGTCATCCCTTCTTCTCTATCAGCATGTGAGTATGTGTAACTTTACATATAAAATTTAGGAAAGTATCATTTACAACAGGCTGTCTGGGAATCCCCCTTGATGGATCTCCAAGGAATAGCATGGTTTTGTGAAAGATCACTCAATCTAGGGAGTAATAGCATTGGTGTAGGAGATACTGATAGATAATAATATCAAGTATCGTGGTTCGAATATGGACATCAATATCGACATGAATAAGGCGTAAGACATGATTGAGTGAGGTTTTATTAACAGGCTGCTGAACAAGATGGGTTTCTTGAGATGAACTTGTGATATCATGTTCATCTTTTTCAGTTCACCCTGGATGGTTGTGACATTTATGGGGGTGAACTCACGGTTTCTCCAAGATAGTTCGAGGAGATCTCCAAGGTGACCCTCTATCCTTGAGAATCCTTATTCTTATGCATGATACATTAAAATAACTGATCACCAGATGTATCTCAAAGGGGGATGTTTTTCCTTATCGAAGGAGGTTGAGCATCCCACCCATATCCCCTTTGATGTTTGTGGATGATACCCTTATCTTCATCAATGTGGTAAGGAGGTCTTTTATGGGTATTTTCATGATCATTGAGGAGTAGTATCACTAGAGTGGTCAACGAATCAAAAGGGAGAAGAGTGTCTTCTATGTGGCACAAGAACGTACCACGAACAAGGTATAATATATGGATAGTAGCTTGGGTATGGGGCATAGTTCGTTTCCCATGGAATATCTTAGTACCCCCCATGTCTCTAGTAATTATGTGCATCAACTAATTTCACTGCATGGTGAGAAAGATTACAGGGCACATTCTCAATTGGAAGAACCATTTTTTATCCTTTGGTGGTCGTATCAATATTTTGAATAGTGTCCTATCATCCATTCTGGTGCATGCTTATTCATCTACAAACATGAAAAGGGTGTTATAAGATCCATTAATATACTTTGGCCCATTTCATTAAGGATGATTCTTCAGAGTAGAAGAGAAAATGGGTCTCTTGGGGGAAGATGTCTCGACTAATTTTGGAGGGAGGGATAAACGTTAAAACCCTAGAAAACACTATTCATTACATTAATACAAAATTAGAATGGGAGGTCATGGAAGAACAGACATTGTGGGAGAAGCTGATGCCCTGCAGGTACGAGGTCCATGTAGAATCTTCACTGAGGAGTGGGTCTCCATTATGGTCCTCAGTTTTTAGTATTTTTATGAACATACTACAAAACTGGAAGTGGATTATTGGGGAGGGTAAGATTCTATTTTGGTATCACAATTGGTAGGGAGGAGTCCTCACCTATCCAAGGTGCCCAACCCCTATGATCACTTTCAGGGGGCAAGCCAGTTCCCTCAATTTTTTAGAGAAATCCTAGACGTAAACTAGCAGATGACATTTGACTCTGTTATCATGAGCACAGAACTGGATGGGTGCCTATTCAATCCCTCCACCTCAGGAAAGTTCAATGCAAAGGAATTATACAAGATATTCTCTCCCTAGGGCTAACAAGGGGGTTAGTATGGTCTAGAGTGGTGTAATAGGATCTTTAATAATTTCAATTTCTTATCATGGATGATCCAGAACCACACCCTTCATGCCGAAGATAACATAAAAAATCTTGAAATCATCATGGAATCTTACTACCATTCCTGAGTGAACAAACATGAAGAGAGTATGACCCACATCTTCCTCTAAGGTGACTGGGCCCGCTAGGTGTGGGATTTGTTCGAGGATTATATAGGGTACACCTCCTCTACATCGAGCTTAGACTCATTTATGGAGTGTTGGTTCCAGGGAGTGGATGTCGCAGAGAGGGAAATAATTGAGAGATCCACCATATTCAATGATGGTTATTGGTTTTTATGGAAGGAAAAGAACCGATTCAGGTTTGAGGGGATCTCATCTATGAGGAGATTAATAATCTATAGGGTATGGTGCATCCTGGATGATTTATGTGGAATTGGTGGAAACTGGTCGTAGTCTCCCTCTCTCCACAATATGAATGAACCTCAAGTTGCAGCCGAATAGTTAGGTATCCGACAACAATGGAAACGGGATCAATAGAACCCTCCTGATGTTTGGATCAAACTTAATATATATGGTTCCTTCTTGATGGTTGAAATGTGTGGTGGTAGCATGGTTTGGGACTCCAGGGGTAGTGTTGTTTTTGTGTTCATGACATATTATAGAAATTGAAATTTATTATAGGAAAAGGTAATGGTATTTCATACAGGTATTACCATCTGTAGGAAGATGGAGCTTTACATCTCACAAGTGGAGACTGATCCCATGATTATTCACGATGCCTTACATGGGAAAGGTACCATACCCTGGTCTATTGTATACATAATCAGGAAATGAAAATACCTAATTGATAGTTACACTAAAGTCACCCACACATGAAGAGAGGGAAACAAGGTGGTAGATTACATGGCCTTTATAGTGACCGCAAGTAACCTGGTCAATTATATTTATCATGTTTCTCATTTTAAACATGAGTGGTTGAACATGATTCAAGGTTATTCTCTTGGCCTTCTTTAATTTCTCCCCCTATATATGAGTTTCCCCTTCATTGTATATATCGTTTGAATAAAAATGGGGACGTTGATGATGATGTATACTAACATTCCATGAGGAATATTGGTGAGATAATGATTTAGTGTGAGACCCAATAATGAGTGAGTGGGTAGACATTGTATTTTGGAATATTACCTCATCTTGAGAGTTAGGCTATAGGTTTAGGCTTAGTACGAGGCCCTACCCTGAGTGTTTGGTGTTGTGTTGAAGTTAATTGTTGTGTCATATCCTATGTTAGGGTATAGAGGAAAACAAATATGAAAACCTATTGAAACTAATAGTGTAGATCTTGAGATTTGGAATGATACCCAATACCATGGTAATCTATAGACACTGATGCTTAATATGTTACCATAACCTTATAGAGAGGTAATAGGTTAATGGATGGAAGGATATTATCATGGTTATATATTAGAGACAACTATAAGAGAGAGGTAATTGGACATGGCATGGTATAACACCCTATCTCAGGTACTAGGATATGGGTCATGACTTTTGGAACTAAAATATTACTTCTTTAAGAATTAGTTGATCCATGTATGGTGTAGTTTTTTAGTGGATGGGTTAGTACATGATGACCAACCATGTATACTTGTATGATATATGTTTAATTTATTTTCATTCCTTATAAATATAAATATATGTGAATGTATATATTTGGATCACATGGTGAGACACTAAGAAGAAATTTTTATCATGCGCTATATAGGAACCGTGGTGGGAATATAGACTATATATCTAGTTTGAATGTTTGAACAAGGGTTGTGCAGGTGAGTGGACTGGAGAATTTTTTTTTATTTTGAGATGGTATTATGGTCAGGATGGAGGTCGATAATAGATCATTATTTTATATTTTATACATTTATTTACCTTTCCTACATGATCACCTTGGTGTAATTTTCTTGGGATATATAACTATATATGCATGCCTTATCCCTTTATTATTAAATGGCTTATATTTTAATGGTTTAATTGGGAAGTATGTACATAATAGGACACTCTGATATCTTTTTGTGGATGATTTTTGGTTATTTATTTTTATTTCTACAAACTTTAGAGAGTGTATAGTATCTATAATGTTATTCATATACTCTCATGACAAGTCAAAAGCTTCATTGATACTTAGAGGCACAACAATGATAATTTGGTGACCCTGACTGGAGTTTTCTGTTTGTGATTTTAACTGGGTAATTATATATAGGTATCATATAACATTTTGATTTTTTTACTATATGGAACATGGTAGTTTGAGATTTGAATATATCAGAGTATGTGATATACATAGAGTTGATGTGTCTTAAATGCCTTTCCAATAGCATTTTCATGTCATATGGTTTACGAGAATGAAGTTCTTTATTTTCCATATTATATATTTGATTCTTAATAATGTATTATATATTGATTGGAGGTCGCAATTATGTGGTTTTACTACAAGACCATATAATGAATGTGAATATATATATATATCATATTTTTGAATTTAGGGTTCTCATAACAATTGTGTGATACTATCTCATTAATTTTAGTAATCAGGAGGGTCAATTTTCTTAATTTTCAATGTAAATTTATTTAGTTATTCTCTATATTTAATAATGTTAATTTACTCACAAATACCAATATATATTATGCTAATGTTTTATGTGGATATTATATAGAGGAACTACCTATTTAGGATCGTAGAGTCCATATGTACTACATGTGCATTTTCTCAAGTAGTTTATCCCCTAGGGACGTTTTACCATAGGTGGGTTATTCCTAAATGAGGTTTTTTAAGGGTACACAATTTCATTTAATTTTTGATTATATATATATGGTATATAAAATTTAGATGGGGTTTTATGGATTTTTTATGGAAAACACATGATATTATTTTGGGGTGGGGGTTATTTAATGTATGTAATATCTATTAGATTCATATAAATATTTGCCTAATGAATGATTTTTGGTGGTATATGAGATCTATATATTATATGGTTTGGTATATGGTGATCAATGTGTGGGTAAGTTCTTCATGATTTTTAAATAATGAAGAAGTATAGTATATTGAAGGGAAGGAATTAGATTGAGTGACATTTCATTGGTATATTTAGAAATATAGCTCATTGAGGGAATTTGGGGTTTTGTTCTGACTTTAAAGATGAGAATCAATGATGGGAATAATATGCTAGGATTAGTGAAACCAGACACATAATACTCGGATATTGGTTATATGACTACATGACATGGGAGTTTATAAATATATATTACTTTTATGAAATCATGATTATAGGTGGGAAAGATCTATTGAGAT
This sequence comes from Viscum album, assembly GCA_963277665.1. Lineage (NCBI taxonomy): Eukaryota > Viridiplantae > Streptophyta > Magnoliopsida > Santalales > Viscaceae > Viscum > Viscum album. Next base: position 768,890,522 of record OY728137.1, read on the forward strand.
GGTTATTTAGTTTATTCACACTTTCCTTTGAATTTCGGTGAGTTATGTGTGATCCCTAAATTAATTAGGTACAAATCGATAATGTTTTTTCTTCATATTATTGACATGTGATACCCCTTTATTTTTTGGGAGTGTTGGGATTGACTCAAAATATGTCCCATTTAAACTTTTTATGTTCCAAGAGATCCCAGGAGGGGAAATGGTGACATGATGGTGGTGAGTACCCTATTATCCCCAGCTCATTGGAGATGGGTTTTGAGAATATAATGTATATTATTAAATGTTACTTTAGGGTAGATGAAGATATTAGTCGTTATATGCTTGAGGGAATGGTCTTATGTGGTTTTATAGATGAGTAACAGTCTGTTGGTGAGTCTGGATGGAAAAGGGTTGGAGAATCGTTAGTTCTTGGATTTTAGGGTGTTTCCTAATTAGGGTTGTTTCTAATGGTAGTAGTTTTTCATGGGACGAGTAAAATGTGAGTGATGTTGAAACATATTTAGCATTATGGAATAGTAAAGGTATGCGTAAATCTATTTGACGGAGAATGAATTATTATCTATTTGAGACCACTAACCTTCATTCAAGGGGTTTTCATGGATGTCAAGTGTGAACTTATTAGAAATCTAGGAATGGGTGGATATATTTGTTTCATATTTATTCTTGGTTACAAGTATGTTTGATAAATACTATCACTGCATTCCTCATTTGACGGGATGTGTTTCTATTTATCTAATGTTGTTGTTTAACAAAATTATAAGATGTGTACTATTATATAGGCAAGCACTTGACTAGTCATTATTGAATAATTCACATGATGTAAGTGATATAAATGTTGTGAAAATTGTTTTTTGGATGAAATAATAACAAAATAATTCTATTGTCTTAGTATATCCAATATTATCCTGTTCGTTAGTGAAAACCTTATTTTGTATTCAGATGATGTTTTTAATGAGTTTGTGCATCTGTAGTAGACACAAGGTAGAGTTCACTGGGATTTAAGAATAATTTGTATCATGGTTATGGTGATGTTCATTGGAATTTTGTGGTGGAAGAATTTTCTGGTTAAGGATAAAACCATTTCTTTTGACCAAGTTTTAGGTTAAAATATTATTTTGGGTGTTTGAGATTATTCTTTTATTTTTCTAGGAGTAATTACATCATGATTGATATAATTTTTGATACACAAGTGTGTGATTCTAGTTCTTTTCATTATAATTAGTCATAAATAGGGTGGAATTCTATGATTTCATGTAATTTGATTTGGTGAGGTAGATTGCATATTTAGTACATTGTTTGGGATTTGGTTGTAGGGTTTTCAAGATTATAAAAGGGATATCCAAAGAAAGGTCTGTGTGTTCACAATTACTTTATCGGAAATGGTTCTCTATCATATTTGATTATGAAGTGGGAATGATATATTTTATTAAGTTTCAGTCAATGAATAAGATGTCTAGAAACATTTTTGGTTTCTTCTTAAGGGTAAGAAGTGCTATGAGGGGTAATTTGTAACAACCGATATCATTATGATTTGGTAAAATCAAATATATTTAAAAAATTTATTCTTGGAACAAGGGGTGTGTTGATAATTTGGACTCGTATTGACAGTATGTGAGTTGATACATCTATAGGAGGCATTTTTACCCATAATATGGATTTTTGGAAGCAACTAGATATTTTAGTTGAATACAGGAGGGGTTCATTGTTATTTTATAGGGAAATAGTAAATGAAAAAGTCATCATTGTGATCATTACATCTTAATGACAGTACCCTACACTAAGGAGGTTGTAAGCCACATCATGGTATGGTATTGCCTAAGTGATGTCTATTTTTGTGAAAAATCACATCACAACTTATTAGTCACATCGTAAAGGGTTCCTATTGGATAAGATTGTGCTGCATCCTATGATCTACACTATGAAAATGGATATATTGTGGGTCCAATGGATATGATTCAATGGTTGGAAATAATGACCTAAACATCTCAAACATGAATATTACTTATTTTTAGATGAATATTCATAACATTTCAAAAACACATGCCCAAGGAATGTACTAGTTTAGTGTCATTTGAATCATAGAACACTTCTTCTAATTAAGTGAAATATATTAAACATATACAAAAAAGATCATCCCATTTAGAACCACTATATAAATCTGTCCTTTATAACATGGGGAGAAGAATACATAAAAATTGTTGAGCTCATATGCTCAGTAAGGGTAATCAGGGGAGTACGTAAGCATAAACATGAGAATACGAGTAAGAGAATGGGATAATAACAATAGAATATCATACCCTACATTAAAAATATCATAAACCTGGATCATGGAATAAATATTGGAATTTCTTAAGACATGAATCATAAGGAAATAAAAGTACATGGACTATGATATTATAATAATGGTATAAGATGTGAAGATTGTTGAATACACATAAGCTTAGAATATATTCTATCAATGATTCATACCTTTACATACATAGTATGATTGGCTTGGGTTAATCTACTATGTACCTACATCGAGATTCAGATGGGATCTCAGGTACCCTCTAGTTTTAGTCACATGATGAGCTCTTGTATACCATATTATTGCAGGCTAAGGATAACCTCATGTGTGTCGTCTAATTGCGGTCTTAGGATGACCTCTCGTCTACGAGCTTATTGTTAGATTAGGATGACCTCCCATGTACCCTTTTGATTTCATAGATCATTTATCATTACCCAATTCATTATAGGTAGATATGGGTCCCATCTGTCAAATAAAGAAAACCATATATATTTGTTTCATAAGAACATAAATCATTCAATATTTCAGAACTGATGGAATGAAATAGAGTTCATAAATATCATTCAATCATATTATTACCCATGAAAATAAATGGGTTTAATGAATATCATTCCATCATAAACATAAACCAATATTAGATGGAATATTAATCTTGGTATTGAATCATATCTTTAGAAAAAGACAAGTAACCTCATGTAATGTAATCTTCGATGGAATGTTATTTCAAGAGACCACTTAAAAACAATTCTTGAGGAAAATATCCTTTCAAATTTGAAAACGTTTTCTTTTCATAAAAACAATATTAGTTTTAAAATAAAAAAAAATTCATTGATAATAAACATATAATATTGTAAAGTAAAATTCAACACATTACAACATCATGGTGGTGGAAAATTAAATTTGTTCCACGTGAGTTAAAAACATTATTTTTTTAAATTTTCCAAAAAAGACACAAAGTACACCATTTGGAATATGAAAAAAAATCCCTTAAAATAGTGTAGTAAGAAGTAAAAATGGAAAAAATGAATGTAAACATCTATAAGAGACTAGAATTTTTTTTGAAAATATATTTAGAAAACATGGACATGTATGATAAATACTCCACAATATAGACTTAAAACAAAACCATCCAAAATATTGATGAGATCGCATTTTAATAAGTATATTTGTATTACTAATGAATGAGTAAAAATAGTATGTACAAGAAAATACCATAATATTAAGTATAAGAACAATAAAAAATAGTCATGGATATTATATACACAACATAGAATAAATAAGTGGTGTATAATGCATGTGTCACGTGGAAAGAAATGATAGAAAAAAGTCGCATACTGCTTGAGAAACCTTTGAATATTGAAATCCATAAAAAAATACCATCAAATGAAACATAAAATATCATGATATAAAGTAAAATTCATGATATGACATTTTATAGGTTAGTATACACACCACATAAAATGGGTAGTAAAAATGGAATGTATCTCTCACATATAAAAAGTGAGATCAAATTGTCTTACATTATGTATTAACCCTCGTCATAATCATACAAAAATCCAATATTATAAATATAATACTATTTTAAAACAGTTATAGAGCTACATTTTTATATCAAATAATATATATTTACTGATTGTTAATATATATTACCCATTTATTAACAATTCCTTGTTAGTGTTACTCTTCGGATAATATCATATTTGTTTATCACATTTTTTTTAATTTCTATCATTGGTCATCCCACAGATATCATGATTTTTTATTCTAAAGAATTATAAACATGACATAAATATAATATATATTTATTATAAATATATATTTCTGGTGATTCATATAATTAAATTGATGAAAATAAAATACATTGTTCATGGAGATCGTAGGGCTTACGTACTCAGGAATAATGTTTTCATTTTCTTGTCATATTAAAATAAATAGAATTATATGATATAATTTAATCAAGTAATTATTATTTTGTTTATATATATTCATAAAATACATCTGTATTGTAGTACCCCCGGTTTCTGGTAAGTAACCCTTGTTTTATGCTTTTTAAGTACATGAAGTATATGGGAGATGATTGGGGAAATTTTGGGAGACTTTTAAAGCATAAAAGGGAAAAATGTGGGGATGCACGAGCTGCACACGTGTTTCCAAACCGTTCAGAAGCCGTGCAGGTGGTGGTCTTTTGGATAAAAGAGACCACACGGTGTGCGCACAGTTTGGGAAAACCGTGAAAGGAGGTCGTGCGGAGAGCCCCTCTCTAGTACTGACCACTGCACAGTTAGTGCATGGTTTAACTAACCATGCGGAATAACCATGCACGAAGTCAACTTAGATCCTATATATTAGGATCTAATCCCTTTATCATTTAACCCACTTGTTTTTCTCCCAGACGTCCCTAACTTGGGATTTCTCTCTAGGGAAGGTGGGATAACACTTACCAGGCGTTTTGGAAGCGATCCGGAAGGTTGCCTTGGCGTTCATAGGCCGGTTGATCATGGTAAGTCTCGTTCTTCTCTTTTTTGCTTAGATATCCTTTATCCCTCTTGTTGGATCGTTAGATTTATGCCCTAGGTGGGTAGATCTAAGGTAGTGGATGACTTCTATGTCGGGTTTTGGTCTTTTGGGGACAGGGGAAGGAATGTAAGGAGATTTCTTGGAGAATCAACCAGGTGTTCTTGAGTGTTCTTCGTCCATTGTTTAGTTTTTCCAAATTGGTTGAGGTAGGTGGATTCAATTTCAATTCCTCTTTCTTTGAACTTGAAGTCTTAGTTCAAATTGATTTAATTTCTTGGTTTTGATTGTGAAATTTTGGTGCAAAGCATGTTATAAATCATCTTTAGTGTTGATTTATGGGTTTTGATGTAATTAAAGAAATAGAATGAATGGTTTGTGCAAATTATTTTGGATCCTAGATTTTAAAATTGTGATTTTAAAATATGGATTTGTTGGATTTGAAAAATGGATTGGGGAAAAAAGGTTTTCAATAAAAGTGTTTTTTTATTGAAATGGTTTTGGCATGGTTAAAATGGTTTTGTTTTTGGGCATACTTGTTGTGTGTGTTCATATTTCATTTTTGAGGCTTGGTTAAAATATGAACTTGTGCTCGGTTCCAAATGTGTAATGGCACATGAGGAATAATTACCTTGTGACGACTTGGTAGATCGACGAGAGACCGCTCATGAGTATGGAACTGCCATAACGATGCATGCAAAGTTGATTTCACGGATTGTGAAATGGTTGGATGTGTGGATTGGTGGACTGAAACGGTTATGCCAAAAATTGAAATGTGGTTATGATTTGGAAACTTTTCCTGGTTGCTTTTCTTGGAAAAGATGGTTTTGGTTGGAAAAATGGTTTAGTTGGAAAATGGTTTTGACATGGAACTTTCTATATTGTGAACTATTTTGGAATTTTTGAATATAAATTGTTTTATATAAATGTGCCAACATGTTTTATCCTAGAGGCATGGGTTGGGAAGTCATCGGGGAAAACCTAATGTGTTTCATTACTCACCCCCTGCTTTGGCACGTTGGTGCTTTTGCCGATGTCATTTACCGGGATGTTGGCAAGGGAAAGGTGGCACTTGTGTTTAGCACTACTTCGGGATTTCTTGAGCTGTTTGGTAGAGTTGGAGCATGGATCTTGTGGAGACTTGGAGTCTTCGTTGTCTTTGAGTCTTTTCGGTTTCCTTTCCGCTGTTTACTCTGACTTTGTTTGGTTTCCACTATTGCACTTTGGTTGGTTTATTATGAAATAAATGGTTGAACTATCTTGGGTTTTAATCATGCATCATATAGTGGTTCCATGGAGATGTTTATTTAGTTTTCTTGGTTTGTTGGTTGTCTTAATTTTAAGGCTAAACATTCCCCAATGTGTTTTGAAACCCTTCAGCATTTATTTCCAGCCTTTGGTGCCTTGGGGATGTCACTTAAGGCCATGTAATGACTCGTTGAGCTCTCAAGCCAATGAGAATTGGTGGGTCATTAAAAATGGTATCAGTCTGGTCCTTCCGTTGAGGTACAAATGGTATCAGCTTGTTCGGTCCTTGTCATACAAGTAGTCATCATTGTTCTTGGTCTTGGAGTTGAAATTTCTTCTTGAATATTCCTTGGGTGGTCATCTTAGACAGGAGTAGGATTGTTGGAACTTGAAATGTATAGCATAAAAGGACGTAGATAACCTGTTTATGCTGAATTCATGTTATTAGGGTGTTGGTTACATAAGTGTTTGGAGACACTTCTAGAATGATGAAAATATTATTTTCATTGGTATAGCCAATGAGATGAGCATGGCATGAATTGCAGAGGAATGAATTCCCACTAGGACTGAATAAATCATTTTGAGAAATGGATTATGGTTTGAGGCAAAAGCGTGTTTTCTGAAAATTTGATGTATGTTTTCAAATGAAAGACTTTGAAAAGATAACGGTTGCAGTATTTTGAAAATAGATTGATTTTAAAAAGAAAGAAAAGATCTGTTTTAGAAATGATTGGAAATAAAAGTTGTGATAGTGATGTGATAGAAATTGAAATGCTAAGACTTCAGTTGCGAGGAAGTGAGACTAACAGCGTGCATTGTTTATATAGAAAATGGCACCAGTTAGACATCGTAGAAACTAAATGGAATAGGTTGCAGAGAATGTGGTCACACATGAACCACAGGTGAACTAGAAGCTAGTCCAAATTATAGTTCAACCATTCCGAGCATTGGACACGGGGAATCAGAGGGATGAGTCAAGGCATGTAGACCATTCCTTGCAATTCCAGAAGAAGAATCCACCCATCTTTTGGGGTAATTCTGAGCTAGAAAAGGCAGAGGTGTAGGTAAGTAGGATGGATCATATCTTCAATTTCATCGGCACACTAGTGGAGCTGAAAGTAAAGTTGGCGACATATATGCTTGAGGATATTGCACGAAAGTGGTGGGAGCTTGTGGTGTAGGCTAAGGTGGATCAAGGCCAGAGCTGGGAGGAATTTGAGGAGTTTTTAAATAAAAAATTATATCCCCACACGTTCAAGATCTAGAGGACAACTGAACTTTTCATCCTGAAGTAGGAAAATCACTCTGTCATGGAGTATGTGGCTAAATTCATGAATTTAGTACGCTTTGCATCGGAGATTGCTAAAAGTGCGTCACTGAAGGCACACATATTTGAATCAGGGTTGCGACAGGAGATTCGCTCAAATATAGTTGTTCTCTATATTACGGATTTTACGGAGATGGTAAACAGAAAAATAGTAGCAGAAAGGGACATATCAAGAGTTATGGGAGGAGGAAGTATGATGATACCCATGGGAATGGGGGGGACTCTAATGCTGGGAACAAGTGGAAGAGGGACACCTATTTTCAAGGTGGGAGTGAAAATCAGAATCAGACGGCTCGATCGGTAAATCTTCCTCCATGACCCATGATGAAATCTAGGTGTTTTCAATGTGTCACAATTGATCACATGAAACAGGAATGTACATCACCACTGAAATCATGTCACAATTGCAACAAGATGGGCATCTTCAGCGATATTGTCGCAATGCTCGGAGGTCAGGTGCATGTGACACTTCCTAGGCGTCGCAAGCATCTTATGCTTCGACCAGGTGAGGACAGCAAAATCAGTCCCGCCAGCAGAACAAAGATAGTTATGGTTTTTCCAGGAATTCCATGACTCCTCAAGCAGGACAATCTCAACACGGTAATAAGGATCAACGTGTATCAACAAAGAAATTGTATGGAGCAAAACAGGTGATTCTGGATGACCAGTCTGGACCTTCTACGGTGAGAGGTACGATTCTTTTTAATTCTTCCCTCATGAAATCATTTTTCGATACTGGTGCATCACATTCTTTTCTTGCTTCTCGTATTTCTGAATTTCTGAACATAAGAGTTGAAATGATTCCCTCTATGATAAAACTTCAAGCACCTCTCGGGGAAAGAGAATATAGAGCCTTAGTTTGTAGAGCATGTTCTATAACTGTTGATGGAGTTGAGCTGAAATGGGATTTATCTGTGTTGGAGATGGATGTCTATTATATAATCCTGGGTATGGATTGGTTTACAATGTTTAGGGCTCACATCGACTGTTATAGCAGGACAGTTAGTTTCGTGACTGATAATGGCATCGAGCATCTCTTTAGAGAAGAAAGAGCGGTGAAGGCCGGTGCAACGGGCTTGTTAGCACTAGCAGTGGAAACGATCTCTTACCAGTTTTCCGCATTAAACTTGGAATCGATGGACGAGATCGTGAGAAACACTTTTCCAGTAGTTGTGGATCAACTTCCAAATGTTTTTCCTGAATAATTCTTAGGGTTACCACCTATAATAGAAGGGGAGTTTACGATTGATCTCATACCGGTGACCATTCCTATCTCACTTACATCTTATAGGATGGGACCAACATAGTTAAAGGAATTGAAAGTGCAGTTAGAGGAGATGGAAAGAAAAGGATTTATTTGTCCAAGCATCTCTCTGTAGGCATCACCCGTTTTGTTTGTAATGAAATTAGATGGAACATTGAGGCTATGTGTGGATTATCGTAAAGTTAACCAAGTTACGATAATGAATAAATATCCACTTCCACACATTGATGACCTATTTTATCAATTGAGGGGAGATCAATGGTTCTCCAAGATTTACATGCGGTCATGATATCACCAGTTGTGAGTTCGGAAGGAGGATATTTTGAAGACAGCCTTCAGAAGTAGATATGGCCACTACAAATATGTAGTCATTTCTTTTGGTATTACGAATGCACCAACAGTCTTCATGGCTTTGATGAATCCGATATTTCAGCCATATCTGGATTCTTTTGTTGTGGTGTTTGTGGATGACATATTGGTGTATTCAAGAACAAGGACTGAACATGGGAAACATTTGGTGATAGTGTTGTAAATCTTGAGGGACCATCAGTTGTATGAAAAATTATCAAAGTGTGATTTTTGGATACAAGAGGTATGTTTTCAGGGCCTTGTTGTTTCTGAGAAAGGTGTTACAGTGTATCCAGAAAAGATAGAAGCTATTCTTTCTTGGAAACCGCCGAAGAATGTCTTTGAAATAAAAGTTTTTCTTGGTCTAGATGGTTATTATTGATGCTTTGTGCATGAATTATCATGACTGTCTTTTCCTATGACAACATCGACAAAGAAAAACAGCACATTTCAATGGACTAAGGAATGTCAAAGATCTTTTCAAGAGTTCAAAGTCCTCCTTACATCAACACCCATCTTGATCATTCCATAACCAGGACAGGGGTATGTAGTGTATTGTGGTTCTTCAGGATCAGGGTTGGGCTATGTTCTCATGCAAGGAGACCATGTTGTTGCTTATGGGTCAAGGCAGTTGAGGGTGAATGAGAAGAATTACCCAACACATGACTTGGAATTGGCTGCTGTCATCCATTCTTTGAAGACATAGAGACATTATCTCTTTGGTGAGAAATTAACTGTTTTTACAGATCACAAAAGCTTAAAACACATTTTATCACAAATAGATTTGAATTTGAGGTCGAAGATATGGATGGAGTATCTTCAAATGTTCGACATTGACTTGATGTATACACCGGGAAAGGGAAATTTGGTGGCTAATGCATTAAGCAAGAATTTGTATGCTTAGTTGGAAAAGGAAGCTTCAGATGAATGACAGTTGATGTCGGTCTTAGCCGACATGCATGTAGAATGTGAAGACTGAGGTGAGGTTGTTGTTTTATTTTCAGCTACACTTGTTCCTGATTTGGTGGAGATAGTAAAGGAGACACAGACATCTGATGTAGATTGTGTTGCAATGAGTTCAAAACTCAATGGTGGGGAGACCATTGAGGGATGGAAGCTAGATGGGAGTTCAGTTTTGTAGTTTTGAGATCAGATGGTTGTACCTTTAACTAATCAAGAATAAGTCCTTCATGCTTACCACCATTCCAGAAGGGCTATACATCCGGGTACACAAAATATGTATAAGGTGTTGAAGACACAATTTTGGTGGAGCGGAATGAAATGGAATGTGGCCGAGTTTGTCTCGTGATACTTAACTTGTCAGCAGGTTAAAGCAGAGCATCAGAGACCAGCTGGTATGTTACAGTCTTTACCTATCCTAGTGTTGAAATGGGAGCAGTTAGTAAGGTATTTTGTTACAGGTCTTCCAAGAACGGTCTGGAAACACGATGCCATCTGGGTGATAGTGGATCGTCTGACCAAGTCGGCCCATTTCATCCCTATTCGTGAAACTCATACGGTGGAAGATCTTTCAAAAATCTATATCCGAGAAGTGGTAAAGAGACATGGAATACAAGTTTCAATCGTGTTAGACCGAGATTCGAGGTTCACATCTCGTTTCTGGAGATCCTTACAGAAGGCCCTGGGAACTCAGTTGAATATGAGTACGGCGTATCATCCTCAGACGGATGGACAATCCGAATGGAAGATAAAGACATTGGAAGACATGTTGCAGGCTTGTGTATTGGATTTTGTTGGATCATGAGAGGAGAATATACCCTTAGTAGAGTTCTCATACAATAACAGCTATCAGGCCTCGATACACATGGCTCCCTTTGAAGCATTGCATGGACGTCTTTGTCGTTCTCCACTTTGTTGGGTGGAAATAGGTGATACTTCACTAGTTGGGCCAAGCCTTGTCCAAGAAACAACAGAGATGATTTAGTTGATAAAACAGAGGATGGAGATGGCGTAGAGTCATCAGAAATCTTATGCGGATCATTGCCGAAGACCGTTGTTGTTTGCGGTGAGTGATAATGTCTTTCTGAGAATCTCTCCAAGGCTTGGACATCATCGTTTTGGGATGCATGGCAAATTATATCCTTCATATATAGGCCCTTTTGAGATACTAGAATGATTTAGTGGGTGGCATATCGGTTGGCATTACCTCCACAGTTCAGTGCATGGCATAATGTGATCTATGTATCTCAGTTGAAGAAGTATCAGCCCAATCCTGACCATGTGACCAGATGGGATCACGTTGACCTAGATCCGGATGCTTCGTTGTTACACATCCCGGTGTGGATTGTGGATAGACAGGATAAAGTCTTGCATGGAAAAAGCATCGGCCTAGTGTGGGTTTTGTGGCAACATGGTCAGATTTAGGAAGAGACATGGGAACACGAGAAAGAAATGAAATAACAATTTCCATAACTCTTTCATCCAAGCAATGGTTTTCTACTTTCCGAGGACAGAGAGGCCAATGGTGTGGAAAATGTAGTACCCTTGGTTTCTAGTAAGTAACCCATATTTTATGATTTTTAATTGAATGAATTATATGGGAGATTATTGGGGAAATTTGGGAGACTTTTAAAGCGTAAAAGGAAAAATGTGGGGACGCACGGGCTGCGCACGATTTTCCAAACCGTGCGGAAGCCATGCAGGTGGTGGTCTTTTGGATAGAGGAGACCGCACGATGTGCGCATGGTTGGGTCAAACCATGCGAGGAGGCTATGCAGAGATCCCCTCTCTGACAGTGACCACCGCACGGTTAGCGCACAGTTTAACTAACCGTGCATACTAACCGTGCACGAAGTCAATATAGATCCTATTTATTATGATCTAATCTGTTTTATCATTTAACCCAATCCTTTTTGCTCCCAGATGACCCTAACTCAGGATTTCTCTCTGGGGAAGGTGAGAGAACACTTAACAGGCGTTTTGGAAGCGATCCGGAGGGTTGCCTTGGTGTTTAGAGGCCGGTTGATCACGGTAAGTCTCGTTCTTGTCTTGTTTTCTTAGATCTCCTTCTTCCCTCTTGTTGGATCCTTAGATCTACACCCTAGGTGGGTGGATCTAAGGTAGTGGATGACTTCTAAGCTGGGTTTTGGTCTTTTTGGTGATAGGGGATGGAATCTATGGAGAGTTTTTGGAGAATCAACCTGGTGTTCTTGAGCGTTCTTCGTCCGTAGTTTGGTTTTGCATAATTGGTTCAGGTAGGTGGCTTCACTATCGATTCCTCTTTCTTAGAACATGAAGGCTTGGTACAAATTGATTTAATTGCATGGTTTTGATTTTGAAATTTTGGTGCAAAGCATGTTATAAATCTTCTTTAGTGTTGATTTATGGGTTTTGATGAAATTGCGGAAATTGAATGAATGGTTTGTGCAAAGTGTTTTGGTTCCTCGATTTTGAAATGGTGATTTTAAAATATGGATTTGCTGGATTTAGAAAATGGTTTGGGGAAGAAAATTCAATAAAAGTGTTGTGTTATTTAAATGGTGTGGTTTTTGGGCATACATGGTGTTTGTGTTCATATTGCATTTATGAGGCTTGGTTGAAATATGACCTTGTGCTCAGTGCCAAAAGTGTAATGGAACACGGGGAATAATTACCTTGTGACGACTTGGTATATCGATGAGAGACAACTCATGAGTATGAAACTTTCATAACGATTCATGCATAGTTTATTTCACGGATTGTGAAATGGTTGGTTGTGTGGATTTGCGGAATGAAATGGTTATGCCAAAAATTGAAATGTGGTTCTGATTTGGAAACATTGCTTGGTTTCATTTCTTAGAAAAGATGGTTTTGGTTGAAAAAATAGTTTAGTTGGAAAATGGTTTTGACATGGAACTCGCTATAATGTGAACTGTTTTGGAATTGTTTTATATAAATTGTTTTATATAAATTTGCTTACATGTTTTATCCTAGAGGCATGGGTTGGGAAGTCATCAGGGAAAACCTACTGAGTTTCATTACTCACCCCTTGCTTTGGCACGTTGGTGTTTTTGGAGATGTCATTTACGGGGATGTTGGCAAGGGAAAGGTGGCACATGTGTTTCGCACTACTTGATAATTTCTTTAGCTATTTGGTAGAGTTGGAGGATGGAGCTTGTGGAGCCTTGGTGTTTTTATTGTCTTTGAGTCTTGCCGATTGTCTTTCCACTATTTACTCTGATTTTGTTTGGTTTCAACTATTGCACTTTTGTTGGTTTATTTTCAAATAAATGGCTGAACTATCTTGGGTTTTAATCATGTATCATATAGTGGTTTCTCGTAGATGTTTATTTAGTTTGCATGGTTTGTTGGTTGTCTTCATTTTAAGGGTAAATCGTCCTCCATGTCTTTTGAAACCCTTTGGCATTTATTTCCAGCCTTTGGAGCCTTGGGGATCTCGCTTAAGGCCAAGTAATGACTTATTGGGATCTCATGCCAATGAAAATTGGTGGGTCATTACACTTATTACCATCCATGTGAAATATATTTGAAAAATGAATCATATCACTTTGTGAAGATTGTAAGCCATATGTACGCACAATCGACATTATCATTTCCAAAACAATTAGATGAAAAAAGGTAGATACTATATTTTCACTAAATAAGTATAATTATCTCATATATAACAAGTAAAATATTTATTCCATCATAATTCCCACCATGAAAGGGTGAAAAGAAAAAATGAGAAGTCATCGTCTCACAATGTTGCAATATTCTGTACACATAAACGGTAAGTTCATTAAACATTAGATGGATGTTTTTGATTGTTTAGGTTGAAAATTTAATATCAAAACATCTCAGTATATTGGGGATATAGATTTAATTATATAAAAATGAAATAAAAATAATTCACGTGGTTTTAGGAAAACAGAAACAAAAACATTCATTGATGAATGTTACTACTTCTTTTGGTATCTCCTTTTGATTTTCACAAAAGTACTTGTTTGGTTTGATTTATTCTCAATGTAAGGATTCTAGGACTAATATAATAATGTTTGTTTAAGAATTTAGTAGACTATTTTCTTAGAAAATGGGGTTTAGAGTGTTGAAATAAATAGAAGGAGAGGTTCCCTTTTCAAAGAGCGTGGAGGGTCACTTATGGAAACTCTCAAAATATTAATTTATAATAACTAAAAATTAAATTAAAATACCTCTAAAACGTTATATATTAGAATATAGATGAGATAATGAATTAATATCACCATAAAATAAAATTCATATTAGTAATTATTTTATTTAAAACATTTCCTTTTAGATTTTCCCTTAGTTGACCTATTTTAATTTGATCTATGGTAATGATGTTTTTAATATTATGATGATGTAATTATAACATATAATGTGAACGTTGGAGCATAAATGGTCAAATTATGATAATGTTGACCATTATTTAACATATTTTTTCTCATTTATGTTTTTTTATTTTTAAATAATTTATTTAAATATTATTATCATAAAATATCAATATTTTCAATTTATACCCAATTCATTACAATGACTTTAATAAAATCCATAATGAAAAATAACAACAACAAAATTCATGTATGACACACCTAACATGTCATTTTAACCTATAAATTTTTTTAATAACTACAATTTTGTCAAAATATATATTTTTCAATATTTATAAATCATTTCATTCATTTTTCATCAATTATGTAATTACTGCATCATCATTTTGTAATTAATTAAGATAATTATTTACTAACTGAAAATTAAAGACAAAATAGTATGACCAATATATTCCTTTTTTTTACTCGGAATAATATATATAGTTGAGAATCTCTCAAATTCATTCCCATAGTAAAAATATTGTCCATAATAAAAGTAGATGTGTGCTATTTTTTCACTCCCATTGCGTTTAATAATAAATAAGTCATTTTCATAGTCAAATATCCATTAAATTATTAAAATTAGATCCTTTTGTGTTATGGGTATTATTAAATTCATCAAATAAACAATAGGAACATTTTAGGGTAGTTTTCTAATATTTATTATATTATTTTTACCTTTAATTACACGATTTACCTAGGCAATAAAAATTATTGATGTTATTATTCACATTTTCCAAAAATAATTGGGACCAATTTACTAAATTTAGAATTTATCATTAAAAATATGAAATAATTTTTTTTATAATTGAAACCACCAAAATTTCTAAAATTAATTTATTATTTATCTCATTGACTGAATGGGAAAATGTGTTTTTAAAGTGAAAACCTCCAATATTTTGACATGTTTCCACATCCAAAATCAATGTGAAATTGAGTCCTATGACCTACATTAGATTAAATGATAAATTGTTCATATAATTATAATTAAAAAATAATAAATATATACATAAACACTATAAATTATTTGAATGACAAATTTGTTTCCAATTAAAATTTAAGAGTATTCACTATTCATCAAAACATGAAACTTGTCATAAAATTACCGAAATGCGTATATCAAGTAAGATTATTATATTTTTCATATAAAATGTTTGAAATTATCAAAAACAAAATTTATAATAGGTTCCCCATTAAAAAGCTGTAAAATTACCCTATTGAAAAAATATATAACTTTATTAATAAAATTGGATTTATTCTTATCTTATTCTTATAAAATTTATTGGATGAATAGAAAAATATTTTATTGAATATATAACATATATGTTTCATTAGTATCATTCATAAAAATTAATTAATTAAAATAATTTAAGACAAAATGTCTTTTAGAGCACAAAAATTTATTTATTTTGTTTATACTCAATTAGAATATATTTTAATTTCTATATAATTGGTAACCAATAAATTCAAATTATAAAAAGTATATTTATATAAATTAGTTAATACTATTCATAAAAACTAATTTAACAGCTAGGTTATGTGTTTTTATATTAATTAAATTAATTTTAATACTATCATATTGTTTTGTAAAACTTGATTTTGCGAGTAATATAACCTATTAAGGGATCTAGGAATTGTATGTAATGAAATACAAGAATAATTCTTTGTATAATGCAAGATAATCCATGTGTTTCATGTAACAGAGTCCCAACTTGGTGTTGTGTATAACACAATCCAAAAATCGTATTTTCTCGTAAATTTATATATTCAATATTATGTGAAATGAAAAATAACAAAAAAATCATATTAATTCCAAAAAATATATTTCCAAGAATCTCAACGGGTCACATTCAACCCCCCCCCCCCTCAGCGCTAAATTGCATTTCACCTTCAAAACCATTCATGGTTATTAATGTTTTAATACATGAATGTTACTTTCAAAAAAACCCATGTCATAAAAATTGGTACTAATACATCCTTTTAAAAAGGGTAACTTGGAAACTTAACGGTAACCCAAATTACTTCATAACTATGATTCCACATTGGAGAGAATATGTGGGAAGTGAAAAAATTAACATGAAATTGATTTCTTACTATAATGTTATGATGGAATGTTATAGAGGACATGGTTAGGAGAAAGGTAAAAATCACAAGGCCAAAATATCGGATAATCCCAAGGTCTATTGGATTCTTTGAATTAAAGGTATTATGATGACATTTTTGGTTTAAATATCATTTAACTAGAGTTGAAGAATACCCAAGAGAATTTATATTTACTTTATTTCATTACAATTCATTAGAATAATCTAATCCTTTTCTTGTGCCTTGATACATTTCCACTTAATCTCTCATTCCAATAAATGATGTTGAATTTTTTATTTTGGAGAATTAACAGATCATGAGATCCATAAAAATAATTATAGGTCATTCCACTTATATTTAAATAACATCACAACATAAAGGTTAACACAAGTTATCCAATAAGCATAAATCCTCACATGAATTGAAAATATTTAAATCTCTAAATCATCATTTGTTTTTTAACTTAAACCATTCCACAAATGGTTAGCCTTGTAACCCTAGAAAAATGTTAATGTCCAAAACATTAAAAATATATTCATTATATTTCTAAAAACAACTTAGCATTGATCGCATGTATATCATAATACATATCTTGTTTGTCACGTAACAAACACGTGAATACATTCATAATACCTTCAACTAAAAGATGGTAATTACAAAAATTTATTATTGAAAACGTGAATTCATTGTCATTCCAATGATTATTGGATATATTCCATAATTGAAAAAATTTCTTAAACTACACCTATGATAACATAAACTACATTTTTACCAATTACTTAATTAGTTATTATGAAATCATAACCATCCAATTTAATTATTCATATATAGATATATTTATTAAAAAATTATTATATCAACATTTGGAAAATATTAATGGTCATAGTTCCCTTAATTTTGTCCAAAAAATACCCCTTTATATTAAATGACTTTTTTTAATCCAACAGAACCATTCAACCGATTCTTCTAAATCATTAGAAAGAAAAAGTAATTGAACAATCCTCATGTATTTCAGAATTCATATGTCATAATTCTTGAATCCAAACACAAAAACACTTCAATTATTTCACATTATCCTTATGTCATTTATACGGTTACTTCAACCAATTACATACTACCTTTTTCATTTCACAATTCACCTGTAATCTCATCATCTGAATCAATAATACTAATAATTATACCACAATTATGATTTCATTCATGATATTTCTACATAGGAAATTGATTTTTTTAATTCCCATTCTTTATACATTTGATGCATTCTTCATTTTATTGTACTATAGGAATTTCATTATTCTTATCCATAAGGTTAACTAAAATATTCAATTTTACTTTGTAGTTACTTTCTTTGTGTCCTTATTTTTCACAGTGAAAATAACTTCTTATTCTTCCATGAAATCCATTTGGGGGTTTATTTAGACATTATTGACACAAAAGAAACTAAATCCTCTTTCTTATGTGTTATCCATTAAAATAATTCTCAATAGACCCTTTCATTCTCTTCCTGTGTGTGTCTCATATTTGTTTAAGATACACATTATTAATCATATTTAGTGAAATCCTATTAGACATGATCAAAATTTCATTCACTCTAGTGGTCATCCCATTTTAATACTGACCATCCAAGTATTCATCACATTTGATGTTAACCTAGTTCCTTCATGTTCCTTCGATCGATAAAAAACAAAAAAAATTATATCATGAGCAGCTGTTATCACAGAGGAAAACCACATAACCATGAAAAAACACTTATAGGATGTCTATGTCTTGAAACATTCTATAATTCATGAAAAATCACTAATAAGATGTCATTATTGTCTAAACCATTATTATAATACCAACAATAATGAACCAAGATTCTGAAACATGGATATTACCAATTTTTTAATGTATATTTGTTACATTATAAAAACAAATTCTTCAGGACTATAGTAGTTTAGTTACGTTGGAAACATTAAACACATTCTTCTAATTGTTTGAAAGATATTCAATATCTCACTTTCAAATCTTCCCCTTTAGTACCCCTACCTAAAACTGTTCATTATAACCTGGATATAAGACAACATAAGAAAATGGGTGAGATCCAATTCATAGTAAGGGAAAATAAGGGAACTATATAAGAATAAACATGAGAATAAGGAAATGATAATGTCATTACAACATTAGAAGATCAAAACTTCTATATCAAATATAATAAACATAAATCGTGGAATAAATATTGGTAGTTCATAAGATATGAATCATAAGGGAATGAAATCAGAAGATCCATGGGTACAAAAATGGAATAAGATATGAAAATTGTGGTATAGATATAAGTTTATAAAATCTTATGTAGATGATTCCCACCTAGAAATGCATAGTATGATAGGATTCGTTTAATCACCCATGTACCAACTTCAGGATTAAGATTGCCTCCCACGTATCAATTAGTTTCAGTATTAGGATGACCAATCATGTACCATATTGTTGTGAGCCTAGGATAACCTCTTGTGTACCCTATTATGGAAGGCTTATTATGTCCTTCCATGTACCTTCTTGTTGCAGGGTTTGTATGACCTCCTATGTACCCTATTGTTGTGGGCTTAGGATGACTTCCCATGTAAACTTTTGACCTCATAGAAAATCCATCATTACCCAATTCATTGGAGGGAGATATAGTTCTACCCGTCACATAATTAAAACCATATATATGTGTCCGATAATGAGATAAATAATTTATTATACTAGAAAACATGGAATGAAATGGATTTCATGAATATCATTAATTAATTATATAACCCTTGAAAAGTAAATGGGTTTAATAAATATCATTCTATTATAATCATAAACCACGCTTAGAAGGGATTAATAATGGTTGCATTCAATCATATCTCTTGTTAAATATAAGTAACATCCACTAATGTTATTTTATATGGAAAATCATTTTGAGGGATCACTTTAAAACAATTCATGGTGAAAATAACATTTCCACATTTAAATTTTCTTCTTTTATTAAAAAATGCATATTTTTAAAAGATAAAATTAATATTTAAAAATAAAAATTGAATACTATAATGGAAACTTCAAATCATTTTAGAATCATGATGGAGGAAAAATTCATTTCTTCTATTTAAGTTAGAAAAGATCCATTTCATACTTTTTCCAGAAAAGTAACAATGTACCTTGTTTGGAAAATGAGAAAAAATATTCATTTCACACTATGTAGTAAAAATTAAAAAAATGGGAAAAGTGTTTTTTGAAAGCCCATAGGATAACAGTAATACAATTTTCAAAAACTTTTTTTGATAACATGGACATGTGAGATAAATATTAAGTAATGGATACTTAAAATGAAATAATTCAGAATATTGATGAGACCACATTATAATCAGTAGAATCATTGGCCACATGAATGATGGAAAATAATATGGATTGGAAAATAATATAATATTTAAAATAATAATTATAAATGGAATTCATGTATAAAATATACACCATGTATAAGAAATTATTAGTGTATAAGGCATGTGTCACATCAAAAAAAATTGTTAAAAACCCCATTACTACTTGAGAAACTATTCAATCATGAGATCCATGAAACAATAACTTCAATTGAAAAATAGAATATCATAAAATGATTGAAAATTCATGACATATAATTTCATAGGATAGTATATACTCTAGATAAAATTTTTGTTGATTATGTACTATCAATGATAGATATAAAAATTGAGAAATTCCTTTACCTTATGTATTCACTCTCGTCATAATTATTCAAAAACTATTATAAAAAATAAAATTTTATTATAAATATCCTAAAAACAATATTCTTATACTAATATGATATATTTTATGATATGAAAATAGATTTTCCATTTATTAAAATTTCTATATTAATGTTACACTTCAACTAATATTATATTTGTTTTTTCCATGGGGTTTGACATGTTCAATTTTGTCCTCTTAAATAGATTGTGATTTTATCATCTCTATAATTATAACCATGAAATAAATATCACACACACACGCACACACACACACACACATATATATATATATGTATATATATTATTCATTTATTGTGATTCATAAAATTTAAAGGTGTGAAATAAAATACGTTGTTGATGAAGATGATAGGCCATAAAAACAAATGAACATTGGTTTTTTTCTTTTCATAATAAAAGAAAAACAAATTATATGATATATTATCATTAAATAATCATTCTTTTGTTATATATCATATATATTCATAAAATTCATATCTATAACCATCCTTGGGAATTATAGATAAAAATGAATCACATCGCAGCATGGAGATGGTGAGACATAGGTATTCATGAACAACATTATCATTTCCCAAAATATTAGAGGGTAAAAGGTAGATGTAATATTGTTCATAAATAGTTATATTAATTTCATAAATATCATATTTATAATAAAAACAATGTTTTCATCATAATTACCACCATGAGAGGTGGTAAAGGAAAAATGAACAATCATTGTTTTGTCAGGCGGTATTCTGTTATACACATGAACAACACATTCATTACCGATTATATGGAAGTGTGTAACATCCCAGTTTTGGAAGCCACCTAGAGGCCCCCCATACCCGGTTGATCACATGGCCTCAAGCGAATTTTCCCAAACTCCAGAGGCTGTCGACTAGCAGCGAGGACCTTGGGTGTGATAGTGGGGAAACTATGCCCTCATTGGCAGAGTAACACAACAGAAGTAAACAGATATACAAAAGTGGAAGCAGTAGTAATACAAAACAACTGTAAACCGAAAAATATTGAAAGTAATAAACAACTAGAGTACATATTTGTGATGAATGATACATTTTTCAAGAAAAGTATCCAAACAAGTCACAATGCTGGAAGACATTATAAACCAAAGTACAAAAGAAAGAAGACAAAATTCTCAGCATAGCAAGAATAATCTTGGTCCCATGATCTCCAACTCCTCAGCAAATTAAGTATCTGAACTAGAAGGGCACTTTCTCTTATCTATACCTGCAACAATATAATCTGTTTGGGACTAAAAGCATGACCCAAATAGGGTGTGACACTAAATCTCAGTAGGTAACCACCCAAAGATTTGTGCCTAACTGTTAGTGAATATATATGGCATGGAATAAACAAAAGAAAGTAGTGAACAAGGGAATACTCAAATCTAAACAGCCCTATAGTTCCAAGGTATTCAGTTTCATATAGCAAGAAAACAGCTATCAAAAGTAGGTAACCCTATGGGAAGTACACACAGCCTATCCCCTCTGGTTAACTTTACAATGATATAACAAAGACTCTCTAAGGAATCAATCACCATCAATTCCCCTTATAGTATAGTATATTCAAAGACTCTATGAGGAAGCATTCACTGTCAATTACACCGATAGTCTTTTAGAGATAAACTACAAACACTCTAAGGAAGCACTCAAATTAAATTCCTCATGAGGTCTCATAATGTATCTATAGACACTCTGAGGTAGCACTCAACGTCCATCCCCACTACTGTCTCACATTGTAAAAATTATTACCGACACTCTGGGAAAACCCTCAACGTCAATCTACCCTAAGGTCTCACTACACTAGGTTCCCTCAGCCCTGTGTAAAGCAATCATACATAATAATATTCAGCATCCAATGTATCATCAAGAAATACTTCGCTAAACTAACTACATCATAACAACATGTCATCTAAAAATATTACTCTATCCTATCTGCATGAGTAATGGAAATCACAACAACCTAACATGATAAGAAAGACCAAATGGTCGTAATTAGAACATCCATGGGAAAACACTTCCAAATCATAGCATAGAAACCTATTCACATTCCAAAAACCATTATTCTAGCATACACGCATAGATAGAAATTAACAGGGCTAAAATAGTAAACACACAATACCTTGTTCAATGATGTATAATCACATGCATGTGTGTCAATTCATATGATGCCAAGAGAAATGTCGAGCCGACTCTCACGCTATCATGGTGATTAGGTTTTTAGCGGAAGAGACGTGATATGGCGGCCGACTTTCTACTACCTGGGAGATTCAACTCCCATGAACACGCATCAGAAATGGATGAATCTGGCCCTATAAAGCTAGGAATACCTGAGTTCAGTGAAGCTAGTAGGTCCTTTTCCCAGTTCAAAAGTTCATTTTCAGGCATTCACAAAAGGGGATCTGTGGCTCATGTCAAGGAAGACTCCACCGCGGTTGGTAGTGTATGCATTTGGGAGAGCACTCTATAATTGGTAGATTGATTCTTCCGAAGGGAAGTATTCCATGGAAAATGGACTATCGTCAGCAAAGACTTGCCGGTGCCTGGGGTTTTGACTCTTGGAAGTGCGTTTCTCTTGGAAAAGGATATTACAACCTAATTTTCCCTTCTGCAGATCTCAAACTCAAATCTTGGAGCTTTGGCTCAATCTCATTTAGGACAGGTGCTTACCACATCCGGAAATGGAACAAGAGTTTCAACCCTTCTGAATTAGGTAACACCTCAGCGCTGGTATGGATCAAAATTTTTGGTCTTAATTGGATTTTATGGAATCCTCAATTTCATTACGATATTTCACATTCCATTAGAGTTCCAATTAGAGTGTATAGAGAAACAGAAATGGCTATATTCAGTCACTATGCTAGATGCCTCATTGAGATTGATCTCTGTTCAACACTTGTTGATAGGGTTTATTTATCCACGGATGATGAAGAATTAAGGCTTAGAATTGAGTTTGAAAGGGTACCTAAATTC
The DNA here is from genome assembly GCA_963277665.1 of Viscum album. NCBI lineage: Eukaryota > Viridiplantae > Streptophyta > Magnoliopsida > Santalales > Viscaceae > Viscum > Viscum album. The sequence goes on from OY728137.1 coordinate 768,913,655, forward strand.
TTCCAAAGATGTAAGGTTTTATGTCAGGATGCTACAACATGCAGGAAGGCTATAGTGTGCAGCATATGCTCCCTTAGAGGACATGACTCCAAGTCATGTGGAAAGGTTGAGAGGGTGAAACCTAGCTCTATTAATCTGGATCAACAGAGCAAATATTTTTTTCCTACTATTTCTAATAGAAAGGATGTCTAGAGACATGAAGTTAAAAAATCATTGAATTTTAATAGGACCTGTAATAAAACTAAAAAACCTGGGTTGAGATTGTGGAAGAGGGAGATCCCTCTTCATCCTTTCTAGCTAGGGAGGAGGATGTGATAGCGAATAAGACAACTATGGCTTTGAAATATTCTGCTCACACTTATGTTTATTCTGAAAATTTGGTTACAGTACAGACTACCTCTGATATGGTTGACACTACTATGGGATCAAAAGGGAACTTGCATCAGGATTTTCAACCTAGGTCTGATTCTGGACAAAAATATAATGTAGCACTGGCTACATCTCAGATTCTGATGCCTTCATCTAATCCATCTAATATGACTAGCAAAGATACTTATAATTGAAAGAAATCAAATATGGACTGTGTTCCTGATATTGAGAGGCTTCGGAATGCAAGATGCACCGAGCCCCAAGCCGAGGAAGGTCTAACCAAATAGAACTCTACTTTGGTTATTTCGGTGGCAAAACTGAATATTGTGCAGTGCAATGATGTTTATCACACTATAACTCCTTAAAAATTTGTTAATGTTTCTTCTAATTTTGAACTTGTGTCTCCTGTTCAAGGGGGTTTGGATCCACCAGGAGGGGATGGAACCATTCTTTGTTTGGGGGGAGTTTATTATGAATCTCAAATGGCCAATATGCAGGTTCCTGATAAAATAGGGACTGAAGGTGACAAAAATGAAACAGAGGATTGCAATTGGCAACAAGCAAGAACAAGAAGCCAAAGGAAAAAAGGAAAGAAAGGAAGAAATGAAGAAGAAGGAAGACAATCAAACTGATAGCTCGGATGAAGATATTGAAACATTATTGCAGCAAGCTCAGGAGATTTCAGACTGCTGCTTTGGAGGAAGAGGTCGGGGGCGTATCAGCGCGAAACTGTGGAATGAACTGAGAGACTAAGAATGAAAAATTGTAGATAAGGTGAGGAAAAATATTGGTTTCCCAGGAAGGGGACATTAAAGTATTTGTTTTCACTATTTTCATGTGTTTCGCCCCTCGAATCTCTTTTATAAATACATTTGCGTGGCCGATACCCCTCAACTTTTAAAAAAAACACAATACCTTTTTCAAGGTTGTTGGGAAATTTTTTACATATAACTCAAATACTATATATGGAAAGGCACAAACCACCTACCTCGATGTTGTAGGATTGTTATATGTGAACCTCGAGCCTTGAATCACCCACGAACAACATAGATCTAAAAAACACTACAAACGATCAACCGAGGATAACTCTTGAAAGAGGAGGAATAAGGAAATGAAGATCTATTATAAGGAAGATATTGTCGTGGTGATCCCAACGCAATCGATGATGGTTGAATCAGAGAACAAATGCTTAATCGGGGGATTGGGGAAGGATCACAACCGTACGATCTCTCTTGGACGAACCGGACCTAGAAGTGGACGGTTCTGTCCGTCAGACATGACCTCGGTACATTTAATGAAAAAAATGAAAGTACATGGTGTGCACTTTCCATTAACGAGCCCCACATTAGGTAGCCTCCAAGTCCCCTCACACAGCCGTGTGCACGGCCATTACACGGCCCGCACCCGGCTACCTGTGGTAACTGAATACACCGTGTTTATACATAAAGTACATGGACTGTACATAGGAAATTTCCAGAAACTCCACATTTTCTAAAAAAAACCAGAAAAAGAAAAACATACCTGAAAAGAAGATCTGGGTTTTTACAAACTTCCCCTCTTAAAGGAATTCATCCCTGAATTTCCCTAGCAAGGTGTAGAAGAAGAATCCTCGAAAATCTCTAGCCAATATGATCATACATTGGTCTCCCTCTCCCATGTATCATCCTGTACTTACACGTGCTACCATAGCACTCATACCAGAGGAAGAGACCGGCCATGGAGAACCTTCGTACGACGATCAAAAATCTAGATAGGATACTCCTTGAATGAGAAATCCACCTCTAACTCAACCTCCTCAGGTTGAAAAACATGAGAAGGTTCCGAGATGTAATGTCGAAGTTGATAAATGTGGAAGACGTCCTGCATTTCCCGGTACATTTGAGGTAATTACAACCAATAGCCAACTGGCCCAACTATCTCCAACACCTCAAACGGCCTGATGTGCCTCAGAGAAAGCTTACCCTATCTCCTAATCCTCCTATGTCTCGACCTCGGTGTGACATGCAGGAAAACTCGATCTCTGACATTGAACTCCAATGGCCATCTCCATCGATCAGCATAAGGCTTCTCTCGATACTTTTCAGTATCCATCCTCTTCCGAATCAACTCTAACTTCTAGGTGGTCTCCTAGAAAAGACGAGGTCCTAGCATAGGTGCCTATCCTGCCTATAGCCAACATAAGGATGATCCATATGAAATACCATACAAATCCTCATTATGTGCCATCAGAATAGTTATTTGAAAATTATTATTTTAGGGAAACTCCACAAGACGTATCTGCTTCTCCCAAGAACCTCCAAAATCTAGGATGCATGCTCGGATCATGTCCTCAAGAACCTGAATTGTACGCTCGGATTGTCCATCTGTCTGGGGCTGGAAAGGTATACTCAAAAGTACTTGTATACCCAAAGTCTTCTGTAGCCCCTACCAGACCTATGAAGTAAAACAAGCATCCCTGTCTAAAACAATAGAGTGTGTAACTCCATGTAAACCTACAATCTCTTGAATGTACAATCGTCCCAGATCATCAAAAATGATGGTCTCCTAGATCGGCAGGAGGTGAGAAACCTTCATGAGTCTATCAATGAAAATCAAATATGAATCATTCCCTCAAGGAGATCATGGAAAACCTGACACGAAATCAATCGCGACATCATTTAACTTCTACTTGGGATTGGGTAACTGCTGAAAATTCCATACTAGTTGCGGATATTCCACCTTCACCTGCTAACACGTGGAACACCTCATGACAAAACCAGAAACATCACTCTTCATACATGGCCACCAATAATGATGATGTAGATCACGATACATCTTGGTGAAACCACGATAAACTGCCCCAATGGAAGAATCGAAGTCCCGCATCAACTCCTCGTGTATGTCTATTGACACCCATACGTGCCCCTGGAAACGAAAGATCTCATCCTTTCCTATGGTCCACCTAGGAATATGGTCTTCTCCTGACAAACATTCCCATAGGACTATGCCTTCAGAATCTGATAGTTGCCTCATTCGCACTCATTCAAGAAGAGTAGAGGTAATAGCTACAGAATATATAAACATCTGCCCCTGTTTATCATGGACTTTGAAATTAATCTCAGAGAATAGAGCCATAAGGTACCACTCACTTCTAGCCTCCTGAAATGCCTGTATCTGAGTTCTCCAGCTCAGTGCATTAGCCACTGCGTTGCCATTCCCAGGTGTGTAGGCAAGCTCGATGTCAAAATACTGAAGGTACTCAACCAATATTCATGGTCTCAAATTTACGTCGTGCTGAGTGAAGATATACATTAGACTTTTGAGGTCAGTGAAAACTAGAAAATTATTTCCCTAAATATAGTGCCTCCTACAATGTAAAGCATAAACAACTTCTACCAAATCGAGATCGTGTGTCAGGTAATTCCTCTCATGTTTCCTCAACTATCAATACTTGTACGCAACAACACCTTCCCCTTGCATAAGCATAGATCCCTACCTGATACCTGATGCATCACAGTAAACATTATAGATTTTTCCTGGCTCTGGAAAAACTAGTATCAGTGCTGACGCCAACCTACCCTTCATCTCCTAAAAGGCTGACTCATAAGAATATAACCATAAGAACATTTCACCCTTCTTAGTTAGGTATGCTAGTGGAACTGATAAGCATGAGAAGTCCTGTATAAAACGTCTATAGTATCAATCCAGCCCTAGAAAACTCAGTACCACAATGGCGTTCTTTGGCTCCTCCTAGGAAACTACTTCCCCCACTTTCTCTAGGTCTACTGATACTCATGTCTATTTGATAACATGACCCAAGAAGTGTATCTTGTCCATCCAAAAGTGGAATTTTAATAGCTTATCAAATAACTGATGCTCTTTTAATGTACTCAAAATGATCTCAAGATGTGTAGCATGGTCGTGTCGAGTGGGAGAGTACACCAAGATATCGTCCATGAAGACTTCCACAAACGAATCCAAGTATGGATGGAACACTCGGTTCATCAGTGCCATGAAGACTGTAGAAGATTTCATGAGACTGAACGAAATAACCACATACTTGTATAGACCATACCTGCATTGAAATGTTGTAAGAGTTAAATCAGATGGTCTAACATGCAACTGATGGTAAACGGATCTCAATTCAATCTTCGAGAACAATCAGGATCCACGAAGCTGATCAAAGAGATCCTCAATCCTCGACAAGGGAAATCGGTTCCTGTCCGTCATCTAGATCAACATCCGATAATCCACACAAATTCTGAGGGTACCGGCTACAATTTTCACAAATAGGATATGAGAACCCCAAGGAGAAGTATTGGGTTGGATGAAACCCTTTGTCTGCAACTCCTCCAACCACTTCTTGATTTTATATAACTCAGGTGTATCCATCTTATAAGGAGGAATGGACATCGGTACTGCTCCAAGAACAAGGTAAATAGAAAATTCTACCTCTCTCTTCATAGGAAAACCTGAAAATTCCTTTTAAAAGACGCACCTCTAACGATCCACCACTGGAGGAAAGTCCCTCTTTGAAGTCCCCTGGTCATCCTGAAATAGGCTAGCAATCTGGGTTGTACCTCCTCAGAACCCATGATGCTCGGGTCCCACTCTTCTTGCAACGACATCACATTCTCTCTTATGAAGAAACGATCCACCCTATGGTGATGTGAAACTCACCCTACGATAATAGTAATCAGAAATGTCCAAGAAAGGAACTAACTAGTCCATTCTGAGAATAACATAATATCATGTCATCTCTAAGACATAGAGATCCCAAATGAAGTTACACTAACCAACCTCAAGAGGGTACTCCTTGCACTGAAGTACACTAGTCGTTCTAGTCCCCAAAAGAGTATCTAACATCAAGATATCAGCAGAAGAAAATATACAGATCCCAAGGCTCTCTACAACAGCAACAGATATAAAACTATGGGAAGCCCCTATATCGAAAAGTACAGAAGAAAAAATTGAGGCCACTATAATCGTAACTTGAACTATAGAGGGTCCGGGATCCTGCTCAAACTAGGTATGATCAATTGTAAATGTCTGACCTACACTGTGGCCCTATGACCCTTCCTGTACACCCTGAGATGATCCACCCTGCTGCTGCTAAAGGCCTGGCGATGGACTACCACAGCCGCGACCTCCACCTCGGCGTAAACAGATGGAAGAAATCTAGTTCCCATACTGGTGAGAAACTGGTGGTGCTACTCCCGAACGTAGAGTCATAGACGAATCCTTGTCACCAGCTTCCGAGGAGAATAACTGAAAAAATCACTGTAGATTCCCCGTTTTACCGCAAGATCGGCACTCCACTAGGTCTCCCGGGCAATGTGGCCTTGTATGCCCGACCATTCCACACTAGTATCATACCACTTGGATACTTGAAGGTGCATCCCACTGACTCGGATCTCCACAGGTACTATCTTTTCAACGCTTCCTACTATCAGCCAAAGAAGCACTAACATTCGATGCTGAACCTCCAAGGCCCACACCTCTAGAATCCACCAGGTTATGCTCTATGATTAGCGCCTGGTTGACTATAGAAGATATCGGAGTCAACCTGAAGATGTTCACCTAAGACCGAAGGTCCTTACTGAGGCCATCCTAAAACTTCCTTACTAGGAACAACTCATCTCCCCCTAGAAAGGGTGCAAATCACTATAGCTCGGGGAAGGTAGAAGAATACTCTATAACTGAAGGAGTACCCAGATCCAGACTCGTGAACTCGCGGGCCCGGTCCGCCCTCAAGGTCTCTAGAGAGAAGTAGACATAGAAGGTATGTAGAAACTCCTACCAAGCCATATTCTTCTAGTATCCCACCTGTGAGATCACATCCCACCATCTATTGGTGGAATCCTGAAGCATATATGTAGTGAGTTTGACCCTCCTTTCTGGAGGTATCTCCAGATGCTCGATGATCATCAGCATAGATTTTAGCCATGATTTTGCATCCTATAGTCCTCCATCACCTGAAAAAGTGGGAGTATGCTGCTGCTGAAAGACTCACATCAACTCTTCCATAGACAAGGCATGTTGTGGTACTCCCTATAAGGTCTTCATCATCCACATAAAAGCCCTATCATAACTATTCATCAGCACCTGTATCAGGAATGACAGCTAGTTCCAAGACTGGCACAACTGGACGATCTGCTTGTAGTCCCTGATCATCCATGTCTAGTGTCTGATCACTACCTTATAACTCACCTAAAATCAGAGGATGTCTCAGTGGCATGAGTCTACAAGGTCAATCACACACCTTTGATCAATATTATCAAGGACTGAAAACTAGAAGTGTAAGAAAGGAACATGATAAAGAGAGCATTCAGGTTTTTAAAAACATGACCACACAGCATGTATTATCACCACAAGGTGTGTTCCCTTAACCCATCTCATGGGTGTTTACTCCTGCCAACCCAGGTCGTGTAACATCCTAAACACACGGTGTGTTCTCCTAACACACGGCATGTACTCAAATACTTTTTTCATGCCCCAATCCTTCTATATGAAAAACCCACCAGGTTATCATTAAAAAAACACTTCACGATGTGTTTGTTCTAGACACGACATGTACTAGACAAGCTTAAATGAATCGTGTTGTCATTTACACAGCCGGTTACACGGCTCAATCTACCCGGCATGTTCCAGGTGGACGCGACATGTACTTGAAGGATTTCCATGACCTAAGTTGTTCGTTACACGACCGTATCCTCGGGTTACACTACACGACATGTTCCACATAGACACGGAGTGTTTTTGAAAAATGCTTGACCGACCTGTGTTGTTAGTCACATGGATGGTTATATGGTCTTACAACACGGTGTGTACATCCGGTACACGGCGTATCCTAACAAGGATTTCCCAACCTCGTGTCTCTTCCCACATAGTCTGAGACATGGTTAGATACTACACAGCGTGTACATACAGTACACGACGTGTACTTAAGAAAAACAGTTCCTTCCTGAACAGAAGGACACACGGGGTGTGTTCAACATTACACGTCGTATCTTCTGGGTTTTTTCACACAGTAATCCTCAGAAACTAATTCGACATCCAAAAAACACAAATCAAGCATTAAAGTGACAAATTACGATCTGTGAGGGCCCATTCTTCCCGCAAATCAATGCTTGTAAACTCTTACATGTCATAATCAAGGATAACAGTGCAATGATCCACCCCATTTCAATCCATGAAGGCCCATAACACCACAAGAACCAATGTTTAGCGTTCATTCAACCAAAACCTGACACAAACCAATACCCTATCAAAAGAAGGTATTCAATCAAGGCATCTATCACAAAAAATGCACAGCTAGCACAACATCTATCACAACAACATGAAATTGCTAATGCACCCTAAATGGAATGGCCAAAATGCATGACATGTGATCTTTAAGAAGTGCCAATATGATGCATGAGATGGAATCCCCCCATCTCATCCGGTTGAAAAAGAAATAGAACCTCAATAACATCAATGATAATAGCACAATACATGTGAATCACCCAATGGTAAAATCAAATGAACTGTAAAATTAAAAAACAATAAAATTGCAATAAATGAGGTAAATTGGCTTCTACCTGTACATGGGTTATCTGCTACCGGGCACCCCATATTACCATGTACCTATTCCGTGATATCCTTGGTTATAGGCTTCAAAATGTAAATCAATAAGAAAAGAATTCCTTTGATACCACTTTTTAACGTCCTAGTTTCGTAAGCCACCTAGAGGTGCCCAATACCTGGTTGGTCATGTGGCCTCAAGCGCATTTCCTTGTATTCCATAGGTTGCCGACTAGCAGTGAGGGCCATCGGTATGATAGTGGGGAATGTATGTCCTCATTGGCAGAGTAACACATAAAATGTAAACAAATATACAAAAGTGGAAGCAGTGGCAATACCAAACTATAGTAAACAACAGAAGATTGAATGTAATAAACAACTGGAGTACATATATATGATGCATGATACATATGTCTAGGAAAGCAGCCAAAAATGTCGAGATGTTGGAATATAGTATAAACCAAAGAACAAAAGAAAGAAGATAAACTCCTTATCATCACAAGCATCAGCTTGGTCCCATGCTCTCCAGCTCCTTAGCAAATCATGTACTTGAAGTAGAAGGGTGCTTTCCCTTATCTATACCTACAACAATATAATCTGTTTGGGCCCAAAAACATGACCCAAACATGGTGTGAGACTAAATCACAGTCGGAAGCCACTAATAGATCTATTCCTAACAGTTAGTGAATATATATATAAGGCAATAAACATAAGTAATTAGTGAACAATGGAATACTCGAAGGTAAATAGTCCTATAGTTCCAAAGCATTCAATTTCATATAGCAAGAAAGCAGCTAACAAAAAAGGTAACCCTCTTAGAAGCACATAAAGTCGATCCCCTCTGGTTCAGTTTACAAGGATATAACAAAGACACTTTGAGGAAGTACTCACCATCAATTCCCATTATTTTCTAGTATAATAAAAGACTCTATAAGGAAGCACTCACCGCCAATTCCCCCTATTGTCTTTTAGTGGTAAACTATAGACACTATGAGGAATCACTCAACATAAATTCCCCCAATGGTCTCATAATGTATCTATAAACACCCTGAGGGAGAACTCAAAGTCAATCACTCCTATGGTTTTGTAGCACAATAATTATAACAGACACTATGGGAATTCCCTCAATTTCAATTTCCCCTAAGGTCTCACTACACCAGGCTCACATATCCCCATATAAAGAAATCATACCTAACAATATTCAGCAGGAAAAGTAAATATCAAGAACTAATTGGCTAAACAAACTTCAACATAACATCATGTCAGATAAAAAGATTACTCCATCATATTAGCATAAGGAATGGAAAGCACAACATCCTAAAAGGATAAGCAAGACCAAATGGTCGTAAACAGAACAAGCATGGGAAAACACTTCCAAAGCATAACAAAAAACACCAATCACATCCAAATTTTCTATAATTTAGAATACCATCATAGCAGGAAATTAACAAAGCTAAAATAGTAAACATGCAATACCATGTTGAAGGGTATTGGGAAATTTAGCACATATAACTCAAAGAATATCTACGGAAAGGCACAACCAAACTACCTCGGCATTATAGGATCATTATATTAAACCTCGAGGCTCGAATCACACAAGAACACTATAGATCTATAAAAATGCTACAAATGTTCAGCTGAGGATAACTCTTGAAAGAAGAGGAATCCGGGACCAAAGAGATATAAGAAGGGATAACATACCTTAGCAATCCCAATGCAATTGATGGTGGTCGAATCAGAGAAAAGACGCTCCATCGGGGGCTCACAGAACGATCACGGCCATTCGACCTCTCTCGGATGAACCAGACTTAGAAGTAGATGGTTCTGTCCATCAGATGCGACCCCTGTACGTTTAATGAAAAAAATGAACTTACACGGTGTGTAATTTTGATGTACACGGCCTGTATATTACCATACTGAGCCCCGCTTTAGGAGGCCTCCAGGTCACCGCACACGGTTGTGTGCATTGCCATTACACGACCAGCACCCGGCTACCTGCGGTAACTGAGTACACAATGTGTACTCATAAAGTACACGATGTGTACTTAGGAAATTTTCAGAAAATCCTCTTTTTCTAAAAAACACATGAAAAAAGAAAACATACCAGAAAAGAAGATCCAAGATCATACAGTGTGTCAAAGTGTAGTTCAAATCCATAATATAAAAATGTCTTAGTATATTATAGATAGCATGTTATTATATAAAAATATAAAAAAAATCAGGGGTGTCAATGTAGAAATAAAAAAATGTCTGTTGATGAATATGATCTCTTTCTTGGGTACCTCCTTTTGATTTTCCAAAAATGACTTCATTGGATGGTTTTATAACCAAAGGAATGATTCTAAGTGAATAAAATGAATTTTTTAGGATATTTAGGAAGAGTTTTTATGAGGAAAAGGGAGTCATTGGTGTGAATAAAAGATAAAGAGATGTGTCCTTTGATATGTGAGGGGAGGAGTACTTTTGGAAACACTAAAAATATTAATAAATAATAAATAAAAACACAGTAAAAATACAACCAAAAGGTAATATATTAGAATATATGATGGTATATTTTTTTAATATCATCATCAAATTAATTTTATATTGGTTTTGAAGTAATTTAAAACCTTTTGTTTTAATACCCCTTAGTTAACCTATTTAAATTATATCTATGCTAACAAAGTTTTGAATACTAAGATGATGTAATTTTTATATATAATGTTTCAAATGGAATTGACTAGTAAATTGATGCCATTTTTTAGCATACTTTATCATTTTTCCTCATTTAGTATTTTTATGATTTTTATATAATTTAAAATTATATATTTTTTAATTTAATATCAGTAGTGTCTATTTTGAAACTATTAATTACATTACAGTTAATAAAATACATAATGCAACATAAATTTGGAATAATTCATTTAATAAAATACCTAATGTCTCGTATGAATATATTAGATTTTTATTTAACCCTATCTAAGTAAATTTATATTTATTTTAATATTGATGATATCATTTAATTGATCATTTCAATAATTTTGTAATAACAATATCATCATCTTATAATTATTTAAGGTAATATTTTTTTTCAAGAAAATAGAAATAAAATTATATCATTTAGATAAAACGTTTTTATTTATTATTAAAATATATAGTTTATAATATCTTCAATTTTTCCCCATATTCAAAAAATAAAACATATTAAAAGTAAGAGTGTGACATTTTGTCACTCCCTTTGAGATTAATAATACTTAATTTATTTTCATGGAAAACATTCCATTAGTTTTTTCAATTTAGATAATTATGTGTTATGGGTGGAATAAAATTCATAAAATAACATTTTTCAAATGTTAGGGGAGTTATCTAATATTTATAATCTTATTTTTACCCTGATTTACCAGATTTATAGTGGTAATAAAAATTACTAAAAAAACTATTCCAATTCTCCAATAGTTAAAGGGGAATGTTTTCTAAATTTAGTCCTTATGATTAAAAATATGAAATAAATTTTTTATAATTCGAAACATTGAAATTTCTGGAATCAATTTTAAATTAATCATGTTGGGAGAACAAGAAAACTTGTTTTTAAAGTCAAAACGTCCCAACGATTGACACAATTTTATATCCAAAATCAATGTGAAATTGAGTCCAAGGAAATAAATTATGTTAAGTGATAATAATTTTATCTAATTATATTTTAAAACCAATTTAAGATATAATTAAACAATATAAATTATTTTGCTGAAAAATATTATTCTAATTAAAATTTAATATTTTTCAATATTCAAAAAGCATGAAACATATCAAAAAAATTTAAAAAAATAAAACCACATTAATATTTGATATCAATATTTCAAATAATAAGTGTACTTTTTCCAATGAAAATAAAAAAAATTCAAAAATTAAATTTAAATTGGAGTTTCCTTTCAAAGAAAAAAAATTACCCTTTTTAAAAAATATATTTTTTTATTAATAAAAATAAACTTATTATTATATTTTTCTAATAAAATATATTGGTTGAATATAAAAAATATATTATTGACTATATAAAATATATATTTCATTAATATCATTCACTAATTGTAATTAATGTAATTTAATAAGGAAAAAGGCATTTGGTGCATACAAATACAATTATTTCCTTTACAATCAATTGTTATATATTTATAATTAATTTTAACCAATCAATTTATATTATAAACATTATATTATCATAGTATTGTTAATACTATTCATAACCAATAATTTAATGTCTTGGATATAACTTATTTTATTAAATAATATTATTACAACAATATACTATTATTCAGTAAAACTCGGTCTTGTGTGTAATTCAGGATATATAAAGAAATAAATGTTTTGTGTTACATAATTGAATATTAGTGTAGAGTCTACCACAATATAATAAAATTGTTTTGTGTAGAATAATATACAATTGTTGTTGTGTATAGCGCAATCCAAACATAGTTTTTATATATATAAAAATTTATATTCAGAATTTTGTGAAATAAAAAATATTGAAAATATTAAATTAATTCAAAAAGAAATATTTCAAAAAATCTTGGGGTGTTACCATGTCCATGGGTATTTTAAGTGATTATTATATGTAGGTGTTTCATTATGACCTAGTGTTTCACGATTTAATAAACCCCCAAAATGGTTTATTCTTTTATAGCCAATACGGTTACAATGAAATAAGTCACATATCTATTTTTCAAATAGGGGTCAATACATCATTTTTGGGTTTCCTCAATTCTCCATTATCTCAATTCTCATGTGATGGGGGAATGTTTTTGTAAAGACTCGGGAATTTCAAGGAATTTTTTTTCTTAATTTTCATTGAAATTTTACAAGAACGCATTTTCTGACGGAACCTGATTCTGAGGTCCGATATGCCCAGAATCAATTTCTGAAGTTTAGCTCGGGTACGTTTAGTGAACGAATGAACGGGTTTTTCTAACTTTTGAACCGGTGCTCGAAATCGAGTTCTGAGGGCACCGATGGATTCACAGTGCCGATAATTGCTTAGGAAGATCTTTTTCGGAGTTGCATTTCCACGGGAGGAGTTGTTAAAAATTTGTGGATGATAAAATAAAAATTGAGTTACAATTTTTATTTCTTTAAAGTAGTTATATCCTTTGAGTGAAAGTTAGGGAACTACCCATGAGAGGTTAAGAGAGTTGTGGGGCCCACACGAGACCCTAACCCCCCATGATCTTCCCATAACCCCCTTGAACTTCCATAACCCCCTTGACCTCCCATAACTCACCTCCCACTTTAATATTGAAACTCCACTTTAACATAAGTGACTCCTCTCCTCCTCACCTCCCACATTAATTCATGCCACTTAAACATTAATTAATTTGAAAACTCATGATCAATTAAATTAAGTTTGTTGGTTTTGAATATTGTAATTTTTTGAATTCATGGAATGGGTAAAATAAAATAACGTGGAGCCTTATTTTATTTTGTTTAGAAATGTTGTGTTAAGAGAAAGGGAAGAGAGAATTTGATTTTTTAAGAACTTCCTCCTTCGAAGAAGAACACTTCATCTCCTTTGTCGAAGAACACGAAGAACATTGAAGCTTTGACGAAGAACGTCATCTCATCTTGCACCTTATCTCCACGTCGAAGGAAGCGAGACGCCACATTCTTCATCGGGCGATCACCGACAACGTACCTTCTCCTCTTCTTCCTCCGCGTCAAGGGAGGAGACACCACCATGGGGAATGTCTCCATTGACGACGACTCACCCTCTGACGTCAACGGAATCAGCACCGATATTCCGCGACGTCCGATCACCGCGACGCTTGCCTCTTCCGCGGCTCGACGACGTGTGACGTCTTTGCAAGGTAGGGGTTTGGTTTTCATTTCGTGAATAATTTTAGACGTTCTTCGATATCAATGGCCAACTGTTATCAAAATAACGGAGGAGGTCGGACTGCACAAACATGGCCGAACCTCCTCCCCTTTTATTTTGTTGGTTATCTACGTGGCTTGAAATGGAAGCAACGCAGTGCCGTCGCACCATGTGGGAATTTAGAGAATCAAGGTGAAGAAGCGTGGCACCGTCGCGCCGCGCCTTTGAGGTCGAACGAATCCGCGGTCGAAGTCGGGTCATGGTGAAGGGGCGTGGCGCCGTCGCGCCACACCGGAAACCACGAAGACGGCGCGTTTTGAACGTTGAGTGCGGATCAACAGGCGACGACGAACCGGGCCAAAATGGCGTTTCAATTCCTTCGCAGTAAAGATCGGGTGCCGACAGGACTGTTGGTGAAGGCGGCAGGTGAAACGGACCACCAGAGCGCGTCCGGTGGTTCGCAGAAGGCGGCGACGGCCCGCCACCGGAGCAAACCTCCGCGGCTGAGCTGGGGCGGTAGGACATGAACCGGAACAGCCGGTCCGTTCCGGGTTTGAGGCGGCATGGCTTTAAGCCACACCATGTTGACACCCGGGGGGGTTTGTAACCCCCCGCACCCGTCGCGCCGCGCCAGCGCGAGGCCGGGCCGGGCCGCGCAGGCCGGGCCAGGCCGTGCAACCGGGCCGGGCCGCGCCCAGCTGGGCCAGACCCGGACTCGGTTCGGGTCGACCCAGTTCAGCCGACCCAGGGGGGGTTGGGCCGGGCCGGACCGGGCCCAGACCCCCGTTTTCGGACCTCTTTGGTCTTTCGCCCATAACATGGGCTACGGACCTCCGATCGACACACCGTTAGTTGTGATGCGGTCCTTGGATCGAGACGGTCGTTTCGGTATGTTACACTCAAAGTTTCAGAGAACTTTGGGTTCCGCCGGGTTGGTTCGGATACAAAACCAACCGGGCCCTCGGAGCAGAAACGCTTATATGTTGAGTTCTGGACGTCCGATTGACGTGTCGTCGATTTTGTTCGTTTCCTCTTGATGAGACGGAACTTTTGGCTTACTCCGCTCGAGGTTTGGACGCCGTCGGAGTGCGGTCGGGTTGGTTCGCTCAAGAAACCAACCGGGCCCCTAGAACGAAAAAGCCAATAACTCACAGACCGGGCGTCCGATTGATGCGCCGTCTATATCGTTGAATTCCTCTTGATGAGACGGAACTTTTGGCATACTTCCCATGAGTTTTCGATGCAGTTGGAGTATGGCTGGGTTGGATTGTACCCGAAATCCAAACGGGCCCCTGAAACAGAAAAGATGATATCTTTCAGATCGGATGTCCGTTTGACGAACCGTCAGCGGTGTTGGTGATCACATTGAGAAACGGTCCCTATGGGTATACCATATGAAAGTTCGAGGTACATTTGAGATAAAACCGGGTTGGTCCGCACGTGAATCCAACCGGGCCCCTTGGACGAATAGGCTAATAACTCACAGACTGGGCGTCCGATTGACGTGTCGTCTATTGCATTGAGACCCCTATGACGAGGCGGTCCTTTGAGATACTTCTTCGTGGGACTTGTGATACTTGGAGTATCGACCTGTAGCTCGTGGAGCAGACCCTCCCGGAGACGAGCATACAGAGTACGGAGACTGTGTAGCTGGCTATGACCGATGACTGCTTGTCCGATTCGATTCGGAGTGACTAGCATAGCCCAGTGGGGAGAACTACTTTGTGAGGTGGAAGACCCATGGAGGAGGAGCACTACTGTGTGAGGTGGTAGACCCGCGGTACTCGACAGGAGGAGTACCTCTGTAGTCTATAAGGGGGAGCACTACTGTGTGAGGTGGCAGACCCATGGCGGAGGAGCACTGCTGTGTGAGGTGGCAGACCCGCAGTACTCGACTGGAGGAGTACCTCAGCAGTCTTAGGTTAGTGAGAAGTACCTCAGAGTAATGACAGGACCACTGTACACTCCAGAGATGGGGCTCTTCAGCAGTTATGGTTTCGATAATGAAAATACTGGTTTGAGCTGAGTCTATGACCTTTGTGTTTACCTCTTGATTGAGATGGGTCACTTGATAACTTAGGTATATGTATGGGCATATACCTGGGTAGTGGTTATCTGTTGATTTCATAATCTTTGTGTTTCGTCATGATTGAGATGAGTTACTTGATAACTTAGGTATATGTATGGAAATATTCCTAAGTAGAGGTTATCTGTTGAGATCTTCTTTGTGGTTATCCTTGTTGGTTTTAGTGAGACCTTGAGGGTCTCGGGGTCCCTACTAAGTATCGTTATACTCACCCCTGCACAGGCTATGCCCGCACCTCGTTGTGTTGGTTGCAGACGACGGGCAGTGCAGATGGAGGCTGAGTGTTCGAGGACTGGACGATACCTGGGGGTGGACTACACGACGAGTCAGTATCTGGAGGTGGACTTCACGGTGAGACAACACTCGAAGTAGGATGACATGCGAGAGCGATGTGGAGGCTATCTGTACCTACCCTTCAGGTAGGATCCGTGGTGGACGATCCAGGAGCTGCGCCATCTGTACCTACCCTTCAGGTAGGATCTAAGGAGGATGTCCCAGGAGCCGCTTCTGTTCTTCCAGCTGTTTTCTTTTTCTGTTGTACTTTTGTTCTATTGTAGTTGTACTTTCAGTTGGGTTTGTATTCTGGCCCATTTACTTTTTACCACTTCTCTTTGTACTTAGTGTTTTACTTCTGCTTGTACCCTGTGGTGTTTTGTTTACTTTTATAAAGGCAATGCCTTCCCAATCATCGGTATTTACGTCATTGGTGCTAGTCTCCAGCCCCTGGCCTTTGGAAGGCGGGCTTGGGGTAGTCACAGCATGGGCCCCGGGGACGGTTCGTGACAAATTGGTATTAGAGGAGTCAGTTCTACCGTAGAACATATAACTATGATATTTTCTTTCTGTGAAGCAATAATGTTAAGGGTACCGAGCGTGGTCTTCAGTTCAGGAAGTCCTGTGTTGGTGCAGGCGGCTGACGTATCCATACACCAGGACCCTGACAACTGATTTCTGACTTTGTGAACGAAAACACTGATTGCGTGTGTGTTTCCAGAAGTTTTTAAATGCCAGCTCAAACCTGGTCAGCTCACCAGGTATAACAGTTTGACCATGTCACGTTGTTTCTTTAAGGATGCCTCTTTATGGACGACCAGCTAGAGCCCAGAGGGATGTGTGTACTGACAGCCTTCCGAGCGACGAGGCTTCGGTACAGGGCCCTCTTGCAGTTGAGGCACCAGTGGAGGCACCAACGGTACTACCATAGGTTGTGCCACCGATGCCACCGGCCCCAGCATTAGGCGATGCACGCAACTTGAGCGCACTGCACGAGTTCCAGCACCGGAGGCCACCCAGGTTCCAGGGTGAGATGGACCCGCAGGCGGCTAAGGAATGGCTGGAGGCTGTGGTAAGAGTCTTCAAGCTAGTGGGGACGCCAGCAGACTTCATGGTGATCTTTGTTGCCAGGCTCCTTCAGGCAGCAACATGAAGGTGGTGGAGCCACTTGTTCCAGTTTTGCGATGGGATGAACATAACATGGGAAGACATCGAGACCTTCTTCAGGGTGGAGTTTATGCCAGCAGCTCTACACCCCGAGCGTGTACAAGAGCTTCTACCTTTGCCACAGGGTTTTCGATCAGTAGCCGAGTCATCTGTGGGCAGTAGACAGATGATGTAGAGGTCCAAGAGGACCATACCAGCAGGTGGGAGTCCTCGGGTTATAGGATCAGTAGTGTGGGGCACCCGGGGTGGAGTCAGGGCCAGGCGTGCTAGAAACCGACAGTGTTTCTCCTGCGGTAGGAAGGGTCACATGGCACGTGACTGTCCAACTCCTTGAACAGTCAATCTGCGGGCCTTGGAGGAGCAACCAAGGTAGAAGCAGCGACAAGTTCTTGAGCAACAACCGAGTAGTGGACAAGGCCGTAGAGCTTCGGGAGCAGGTGGACAGGAGCGGAACTAGTGGATACGTCCCTTGTACTTCTAGTTCCATGTTGCTGTTGTATTCGTGTCTTTGTACTATGAGATGCAATAATTAAAAGACACTTATCTTTGTGATGTTTTTTTTCCTGTCCTTTTTCTTGGTTGATACTGAGTGGTCCCAGTTAAGACTGTTGACTTGACCCTCACTTTCGAGATTTCTACTGGAGGAGACCCAGTGACCTCAAACTGATGCCAACAGTGTGACTCGACCCTTGGAGACGAGAGTGACAGTTGGATCTCTTGGTAGTTACATCAAGGCCTTACGACGTCATCCCAGGCATGAATGCATCATTCATGTCAGGATTGACTGTATTAGGAAATGGGCGTGGTTCTTCCAGGGGATGAGACCGAGTTTCTCTTTTCGGCAAAGGAGAAATTTTAGCAGCTCTTTCTGATCGAAGGCAAAGAAGGTGCAGATCATCCAGGAGCGGGTGAAGACTGCACAGTGCAGTAAGAAACAAGAAACTGGCACCAGTCTTAGAGACCCGAGCATGTTAAATGTTTCAAGAAATGGAAGCTTTAAGGAGAGATGAGTCTGCGAAGCAGCAGACGTGGAGGCAGAGCTAGGAGAGCAGCATGTGGTGGTGTACGTTTTAACATACTACAACCACCCACCTTAGTTGTCCCCACCAGGCTAAGGGAGTTGGAGGGCAGGGGATGAGAGTAGCTGCTTGCGGTCAAGGAGAGTGACACAATGGCTCTAAGAATGATTCAAGGGATATTCTGTATCCACTACTATCGGTCATAGTAACAGACATCGATATGAATCATTCCATCCTTCCACGAATCTTGTCCCAGACCTAGAGTTTCTGGTAATCCGTAGACTTGACCCTCACGTCTGGAGATACCTTGGGAGAAGACTTGATAATCACACTTACGCCGAAAGTGTGGTCAGACCCTCGAGGCGAGAGTTTCAGTTGGAATCTCTTGGTGGCAGTGTCGAGGCCTTATGACATTGGTTTGAGTATGGACTGAGCAATCACAGTTCATACACAAATTGATGGTATTAGGAAAAAAGGTTGTGGTTTAACTACGGCGTCGGAATGGGTTTTCCTTGGTCGGTGAAAAGGAAACCCCAAGCAGCACAAGATAAACTCATGCACAGAAGGGTGCGGCCGATCACTCTTGAGTCGGTCAAACTTACCCTCATGGCAGCAATCGTTTTCAGTTCCAGTTCTAAACAGGAATTGGAGACCTATAGAGTTCGAGGATGACGATCACGTCCTTATACGGGTCTCACCTCGATGAGGATTACAGAGATGTGGCCAAGGCGGCAAGTTATCTCCGAGGTTCAGTGGACCATTCCTAGGTCCTCAGCTGGGTAGGTGGGGTGGTTTACCGCTTGACCCATCCACCTCAGTTGCACCAGGTGCACGACGACTTCCACGTATCTCAAATGAGGAAATACGTGCGTGATCCTTCACATATCATTGAACATGTGGAGCTGGACGATGGAGATGGGGTGTATTTCATGGAGGTTCCAGTGGGGATCAAGGATCGACAGGAGTGGGTCCTACAAGGATGGTCGATTCCTCGGGAGCACTTTCACTAGCAGTACGGGAACCTCCAAGTAAGCACATGGGAGCGGAAGGCTCAGATGCATGCTCAGTACCGTTTTTGTAACCCTTGTTTGTGTTAAAGTTTTACGAGGACATAAAGCCCTGAGGGGGGTGTAATGTAAAGACCCGGAAATTTCAAGGAAAATTTTTTCTTAATTTTCTATGGAATTTTACAAGAACGCATTTTCTGACTGCGCCTGATTCTGAGGCCCAGTGTGCCCGAAGTCAATTTCCAAAGTTTAGCTCGGGTACGTTCAATGAACGTACGAGAGAGTTTTTCTAAATTTTGAACCGGTGCTCGAAATCGAATTCCGAGGGCTCCGATGGATTCGCAGCACGGGTATTTGCTTAGGAAGATCTTTTTCGGAGTTGCGTTTTCACTGGAGGAGTTGTTAAAATTTTGTGGAAGATAAAATAAAAATTGAGTTACAATTTTTATTTCTTTAAAGTAGTTATATACTTTGAGTGGAAGTTAGTGAATTAACCATGAGAGGTTAAGAGGGTGGTGGGGCCCACACGAGACCCTAACCCCCTTAATCTTCCCATAACCCCCTTGATCTTCCATAACCCCCTTGACCTCCCATAACTCACATCCCACTTTAATATTGTAACTCCACTTTAACTTAAGTGACTCCTCTCCTCGTCACCTCCCACATTAATTCATTCCACCAAAAAATTAATTAATTTGACAACTCATGATCAATTAAATTAAGTGTGTTGGTTTTGAATTTTGTAATTTTTTGAATTCATGGAATGGGTAAAATAAAATAAGGAGGAGCCTTATTTTATTTTGGTTAGAAATGTTGTGTTAAGAGAAAGGGAAGAGAGCATTTGAGTTTTGAAGAACATCCTCCTCTGATGAAGAACACTTCATATCCTTTGTTGAAGAACGTGAAGAACACCAATGCTTCGACGAAGAACGTCATCTCATCTTGCACCTTCTCTCCACGTCGAAGGAAGCGAGACGCCGCATTCTTTATTGGGCAATCATCGACGAAGTGCCTTCTCCTCTTCTTCCTCCGCGTCAAGGGAAGAGACAGCACCGTGGGGAACATCGCCATTGACGACGACTCACCCTCCGATTTCAACAGAATCCGCACCGATCTTCCTCAATGTCAGATCGCCGCAACGCTTGCCTCTTCCACGGCTTGACGACGTGTGACGTCTTTGTAAGGTAGGGGTTTGGTTTTCATGTCGTGAATAATTTTAGACGTTCTTCGATATCAACGGCCAAATGCTATCAAAATAACGAAGGAGGTCGGACCGCACAAACACAGCCGAACCTCCTACCCTTTTATTTTTTTGGTTATCTACGTGGCTTGAAATGGAAGCGACGCAGTGTCGTCGCACCGTGCGGGAATTTAGAGAATCACGATGAAGAAGTGTGGCGCCGTCGCGCCGCGCCTTTGAGGTAGAACGAATCCGCGGTTGAAGTCGGGTCGTGGTGAAGGGGCGTGGCGCCGTCGCGCCACGCCAGAAAACCACGATGACTGCGCGTTTTGAACGTTGAGTACGGATCGACGGGCGACGACGAATCGGGCCGAAATGGCGTTTGAATTCATTCACATAAAAGATCGGGTTCCGGGAGGACTGTTGGCGAAGGCGGCAGGTGAAACGGACCACCGGAGCGCGTCCGGTGGTCCGCAGAAGGCGGTGGCAGCGCGCCACCAGAGCAAACCGCCGCGGCTGAACCGCAGCGGTGGGACGTGAACCGGAATGGCCAGGTCGTTCTGGGTTTGAGGCGGCGCGGATTTAAGTCGCGCCGGGTTGACAACCAGGGGGATTTGTAACCCCCCGCGCCCGTCGCGCCGCGCCATCGTGAGGCCTACCGGCTGCCCAGGCCGGGCCAGGCCGCACCCCACCGGGCCGGACCCGGACCCGGTTCGTGTCGACCCGGTTCAGCCGACCCATGGGGGGGGGGGGGGGGGTTGGGCCGGGCAGGGCCCAGACCCCCATTATCAGACCTCTTCGGTCTTTCGCCCATAATATGGGCTACGGACCTCCGATCGACGCACCGTCAGTTTCTATGTGATCCTTGTATCGAGACGGCCATTTTGGTATGTTACACTCAAGGTTTCGGAGAACTTTGGGTTCGGCCGGGTTGGTTCGGATACGAAACCAATCGGGCCCTCGGAGCAGAAATGCTTAAATCTTCTGTTCCGGACGTCCGATTGACGTGCCGTCGACATTGTTGGTTTGCTATTGATGAGAAGGAACTTTTGGCATACTCCGCTCGAGGTTTGGATGTCGTCGAAGTGCAGTCGGGTTGGTTCGCTCACGAAACCAACCGGGCCTCTGGAACGAAAAAGCCAATAACTCACTGACCGAGCGTCCAATTGACGCGCCATCTATCTCGTTGAATTCCTCTTGATGAGACAGAACTTTTGTCATACATCGCCTGAGTTTTGGATGCAGTTGGAGTATGGTCGGGTTGGATTGTACCCGAAATCCAACCGGGGCCCTGGAACGGAAAAGCTGATATCTTTCAGACCAGACATCTGTTTAACGAACCGTTAGTGGCATTGGTGATCCCATTGAGAAATGTTCCCTATGGGTATACCCTATGAGAGTTCGGGGTACAGTTGAGATACGTCCAGGTTGGTCCGTACGTGAAACCAACTGGGCCTCTGGGACGAAAAGGCTAATAACTCACAGACCAGGCGTCCGAATGACGTGCCGTCTGTTGCGTTGAGACCCCTATGACGAGGCGGTCCTTTGAGATACTTCTTCCTGGTACTTGTTATACATGGAGTATCGACCTGTAGGTCGTGGAGCGTACCCTCCCGGAGACGAGCATACAGAGTACGGAGACCGTGTAGCTGGCTGTGATAGATGACTGCTTGTCCTATTCGATTCGGAGTGACTAGCATAGCCCAGTGGGGAGAAATACTTTGTGAGGTGGAAGACCCATGGCGTAGGATCACTACTGTTTGAGGTGGCAGACCCGCGGTACTCGACATGAGGAGTACATCTGTAGGCTATGAGGGGGAGCACTACTGTGTGAGGTGGCAGACCCATGACGGAGGAGCACTATTGTGTGAGGTGGCAGACCCACGGTACTCGACAGGAGGAGTACCTCAGCAGTCCTAGGTTAGTGAGCAGTACCTCAGAGTCGTGAGAGGACCACTGTACACTCCAGAGATGGGGCTCTTCAGCAGTTATGGTTTCGATAACGAAAATCCTAGTTTGAGATTAGTCTATGACCTTTGTGTTTACCTCTTGATTGAGATGGTTCACTTGATAACTTAGGTATATGTATGGGCATATACCTGTGTAATGGTTATCTATTTATTTCATAATATCTGTGTTTCCTCATAATTGAGATGAGTTACTTGATAACATAGGTATATGTATGGGCATATATCTAAGTAGAGGTTATCTGTTGAGATCTTCTTTGTGGTTATCCTTGTTGGTTTTAGTGAGACCTTGTGGGTCTCGGGGTCCCTACTGAGTATCATTATACTCACCTCTGCATGGGCTATGCCCGCACCTTGTTATGTTGGTTGCAGACGACGGGCAGTTCTGACGGAGGCCGAGTGTTCGAGGACTGGACGGTACCCGGAGGTGGACTACACGAAGAGTCAGTATCCAGAGGTGGACTTCGCGGCGAGATGACACTCGGAGGAGGTTCACAGGCGAGAGCGATGTGGAGGCTAGCTGTACCTACCCTTCAGGTAGGATACATGGTGAACAATCCAGGAGTTGCGCCATCTATACCTACCCTTCAGGTAGGATCCGAGGAGGATGTCCCTGGAGCCGCTTCCGTTCTTCCAGCTGTTGTATTTTTCTGTTGTACTTTTTTTTCAGTTGTAGTTGTACTTTCAGTTTGGTTTGTATTCTGGCCCATTTACTTTTCATCACTTCTCTTTGTACTTAGTGTTTTACTTCCGCTTGTACTTTGTGGTGTTTTTTTACTTTTATAAAGGCAATGCCTTCCCAGTAATCTGGATTTACGCCTTTGGTGCCAGTCGCCAGCCCTTGGCCTTTGGAAGGCGGGCATGGGGTAGTCAAGTCACGGGCCCCGAGGACAGGTCGTGACAGTTTTGATGTACCTCCCATTATCCATCCTCCCCCAGTCCCCCTTAATGATTAGTGGTTCCTGGTTGTATTATATGTCTATTTTTAGGTATGACTTTTTCAACATCCCACTATGCTTCTTATTCCTCTATTCCTTTAATTTAGTGGAGTTCTTTTTTAGGGATTTGTGTGATCATTCCCTAGAATCATGGTGGAATCATTCTAAATGACTATTGGTTTTCATGTGGGGAATATAGAATGAGACAGCATTACAAAGGCTATAAATAAATCACAATTTCACATATATTATTTCAATAGATTTATTTAATTAGTGATTTTCATTTAAATAGTTTAAATTTGATGATGAACATATGCAAAATGATGGATATTTTACTCATTGATGTTACATGGGTGGAATATGGGTCTTTTGTAGGTATTTGGTCATCATTTTTTTTTGTAGAATGGGACAATAATCTTTAAAGAATCATTTTACACTATATTGAATAATGTAATTTTTATAAAAATATATAATTCATACACTATTATCTATATAAGGTCTCTTTACATTTTTGAAAGGTTTCTCAATGTTTGATAATGATTGGATAATTAGGGATAAAGGATTGTAACTTATATATGGTAGTTGGAGGTCCCTATAATAAATAATAATATTTTTTATATATATTATATTTCATGAAGGGATATGGGGTAGGGTGTGAAAATTTTATCATCGTATTGAAACATCTAAACATATAATTTTGTGGAATTGACCCCCCATGATTATGGGTAAGTGATGATTGATGTGATTTGAAATATACAACATTTTATTGGCTGTCTCTGACCAGTTGATGATTCCAATTGAGTATGCATGTGCCTGGAATAGTTCTTCAGTTTTGGATGTGGTTTTTTCCTTTTTGGAATTTTCTAGGTCTCGTATGATATACATGGTCATATTATAATAGTTATCGATAGATGACACAAACATTCATCTCAAGTATAATTGGGACATCCCCCATCAAAGTGCATAGTTTTATTGGGACATGTAGTCGATGTGATAAGTTCTTTGGGTCTTGGTGTGGTGTGATGAGACTTGATTCATTATTATGAAGGGATTGAGAGATATCCTATAAGATATTTGAGATGTAACCATGTATGGGTCATGTTGTATGTGTGTTTATAGCCTCTAAATAAGTACCTTAAGGGAATGGTTTTATTGCGATATTCCATTAGTATAGACAACAATATAATAATGGGGTAGTTCAAAAATAATATTTACAATCTCTATAAGAATTCGGTTAGGTTGGGACATGAGGTTATGGGGTAACCATTGGGTGATGGATGAGAATATGTGTTATTAGTAGAGAATAGGCTGGTTTTAAGAGTTATAGTTCATTATTTTATGTTTTGGAAGGTTATATATGTGGGTCCAGTGTGTTTTGGTCAGCGTTATAGGGAATAAGAAGGGTGATCCAAGATTTGTTACTAGATCAAACATATGTGGTGGGGGTGATTGTGTAATATGAAATATAAGAGCCTACTCAGAGTAAAATGGTAGAGTTATATGTTAAATATTGGACACTACCATGATTGGGAATGTATTGGACAATGAATGGTATGTGTATCTTCATAGAGTAAGAGGTTTTAGGTAGAGTTTCAGTATGTCACCGTACCATGAGTGATATAGTAATGTTTGAGATTCATTATGGGTTCGTAACCTAAGTAAGTGGTTAGTACTCGAGGATTTCCCTGATACACTACCTTGAATGAGATGGTCATGTCAATGTTTGGAATGATAATATACCATATGTGAGAGGGTAGAGTTTGAGTTTGGTATGATAACCATACCTTATTGATAATGTAGATATCATGTTTTGGTATAGGCACCCACCATGACTGAGACAGAAGAGGTCATGAGTCACTTGGATTTAGTCAATTTTCTAAATGGTTCACTACACTAAGTGATTGTGTAATGTTCATGATATTTTATGACAATATGATATTAGTACTAGGGTAATAGTTATCTCTTGTAGCGTGAGGATATTATTCCTTATATTATTTGAGGATATATGCATCTTCAGGAACTGTAGTGGCCATGTTAAACTAAAATGATAGTATACACGTTGTTCAATGTTTTATGTTATGTTTATTTAGTTTTAATATTCACACACTTGTGAGTGATCGTGTTATTTAGGGGAACAAAAAGAGGTCGTACTAAGATGTATTTCTTAAATCATGATGGACACCATAGTGTTCGTGGACTCATTATTTCCAGTATACATGTATAATTTTTGGTTTCATATATGATTGGACTAAATTAGTTCCTCTAGATTGGGGTATATGATTTATGTGGGGGTTATATTTAGTAATGGATACCCTTATATATGTTCTTTCATTTATAATTTATATATAATCCCTCTAATGAGCGATTTACTGGAAAATAAAACAATATGGATTTCATTGCACATTTATTACAACATTAGGTATTTCTACATTGTTATATATTTCTCTATATATAATTACATAGTTGCAAACTCTATTCTGTGGAGGTGGATAATATTTTTTAATTGGTTATTATTGGTGGTTGTATTATAGATTATACGTCTCCCTAATTTTAATCATAGTCTCCCATAGTAGGACTATACTATAAAAAATATTGGGAGGAATATGATTTTGTCATATAGAAATCATTACAATGTTCCTTCTAAATTGTTTTCTTCTACAGTGTTAAATTCGCAACACAAATCTATAATGATAACATAGAATTTCATATAAATATAACATTATAAATATTTAGGCTAACCTAGTAAAATCCTTCTTAAAATTTTTCCCTAGAATGTTATAACTTTTATCTAACATCATTGTACTAGTAATCCATTTTATAGCCGACATTGAGGTATCAAAATTGATTTTACTAGATTAAACTTATTTTCTTATAATTTTAGTCACATTAAAATGATTTAGAAAATGTCTATATCAAATCCTTCACTCAGATTTTATCATATTCATTAATAACTACTAATATTTTCATACATTTCCCATGATATTGTATTATCAGTCTATATTCTTCTCCATGTTTGTTATTACCCAACATAATATTTTGTTTATTTTATTCCACCATTTTAAATAATTTTAATAGAATTAGTATCTATATTTTTAATTCAAAATCATGATTTTTATTAATAGTTTAGAGTTACTATCATAAATATCCCAAAACACTACTTTATGAATGTTTTCAAAATCAGTTTCATTTCCTAATACTTCATTCCATAATGTCTCTTTATTATTTTCGACATTTTAATTGAATTCCATATAATTCATATTTAGATTCTCATAGAACATGAGTAACATTATTTACATATTTAATCATAATAATATTCATAGTTAATGCAGTATACTTCTTCTAGAAAAAAAATTACTCTAATTGGATGAATTCTTCCACCTTTTAGTCTTATTGTTTTTGATGAATTTCAGCCTTGTGTAAGGATCTTCATGATTATATTTCTGAATTTCACAATATATATTAATTAGAAATTGTATGTAAATATATCCAATATCACAATATCTAAACTATTTCATGTTTACAATTCATTTATATATACATATTAAATTTTAAATTTTAAGTATATCATTTAGCCTCTTCTCCATCAAATTCAGTTCGATATATATATTCTATTTCTCACGGATTTATATTTTTTATTAATATAAAAGTAATTTAATTATATAAATTACATTCAATTTTGAAATTAGGATTCATTATCTTCACGTACGTAGTAATTATACTATATATATATATCATTAAGTTGTATTACTAAAAATCGCTATCCTCAACAAAAGAGACATTAAAATTAAATCTTCATGGATGAATTCTTATTAACATATTAGTAAAAGTTAAATATATCATATAATTTCCATAAACCCTACTGGTTATCACAATATAATTAATTAGAGTGGAGATGTCCTCGAAAGATTCATTTTCATTAATTCTTTAATCTTTAAAAATATATATAACCTTAACTATAACATAGCCTATTTATCTTTGATCGTAGAATTATATATATTTTCAAGTATAACCAATATTTTTTCTGATCATGAATGAAATTAAATAGGAAAGAATTTATTTTAAATATAGGTATGTGAAAAAAATCTTTACATTTCAATAATTCTAAAAATTCAACTTACCAATAATAGTTTTTTAAGAATATTTGATAATAATATTTAAGAACACTTATATATATTCTATCACTTTAAAAATAATAGATGAAAAATATAAGAGCACCAACTCCTTCAAAATATTATATTTAATTACAATAAATATTTTAATACAATAAATATTCATAAAATGAAACACACTGTTATGAAATATAAAATTTCACTAAAAGATAAAAATAGAAAATTAGAATGAGAATTAATATATTTTCTCAATGATCTGAACACATATATATGGGTTTTATTATTGTTGGTGATATAAAGGAAAGTAATATACCAATTAAATATGAATAAATTACTAATTATTATTTTTATAAAAAACATATCCATTATAAAATTATTATTATTTTTCGAATGTATATTGTATAGCTTTTCTTTAACTAAGATGATAGAAATAATATAGTTTCACAAAAAACACATAAAAACATTTAAGAAACACATTGTTTACCACAACATTTGTTAATTATATGCTTGTGGTAAATATCATATCATATAGTTAATATATAATATTTTATTTTATTTTAATTATGATAAATGTTTGATACAGGATATATTTCTTAACTCTCCGTTATAAATCATCCAAATCATGAAAAATATAAAAAAATTAGGAAAATATATTTAAATACTCTAGACCAGCATAATAATAAATATTGTATAATATTTTACTATACCAATATGAATTCTTATCCCAGGTTGTTTTTATATTCTTATCAATATTATTTGTGCGTGAAATCATCTCAAATTTCATTCCTCTATTTTAATTGTACATGTTATTTTGTAATAATTTAATGTCATTACATATCATAATGATAAATAATAACATCAAAATTTATTGGGCAATATTTCTTATAGTTATAAAGATGTTTCATAAACCATATATACTATACCATGATCCATGAAGTGATAAGTAGATTATCCTTTGATAATATAATATATAAAAAACACTATATGGTGTAAACATCATGTTTGGATACATTTTATTAATAGATTCTCAAGTGACACAATTGGACATTATACTTAATATAAATTTTTTAAACTTATATTCCCTCAATAACTGAGTAGTAGATTAATTTTAAATTAAAAATCATAATCTATATGATCCTAAAAATTGTAACCCATATCATCTAGTTTTTTGCACATTTAAAATTTTCCATACACATTTATTCATATGGTTAGTCTACAGTTTTATCCCATTCTTCCACTATTAATTATGTAATTCATCATTCATGTTAATTATAGGTTTAGTTCATTGAGTACATCTCCTATTATACTACACAAAACTCATAAATTTTACTATTCTACCTGATAAAATTCAAGGAACATCATATCACACAATTTTACAATAATAGCGACTATAAAGTAGTACTTACAACAATTTATGACGAAACTATGAGTATGGAAAATTTTATAAAATAAAAACTTTATTCAAATTGGGAGTACATACATATTTTAGTAACTATATCCTTAAATTAAATATCATCAAAATAAATATAAAATAAAATATAAATTATCTACCACCAAATGATGTTACAATCATCAAATCAATCAATAACACCAAATATTGTGGATTTCTAACAAATATTTTTTTATGAAGTAACTTTTCAAATTTCATGATATAATTCTCTCAAATATGAAATGAATAATATTCATATAGATACATAAAAAATCATTCTCATATTATTTTTTCGATCTTCAAAAATAATAGTTATGAATTTTAAAATAATTTTTTCTTCCAGTAGAATACCTATGGACTTTTAAAAGATGAACTTTATGTCATCTTCATTTTAACAGATGTCCCCATTAACTAACAAATTATCAGAAAGACCTATACTTATAGTTTTTTATTTTTAAATATTAATTATAAACATTAAGCCCATATGTTTATGTTATATGTTTTTGTTACTCAATGTATCTCCACCTCTCGGAGTCTTCAATATAATATTATAATTTTTACACATAAAAATTTCAAATATCAATATTAAAAAATGTATTATAAATACCCAAAACATAATATATATATAAAATTAATTTTTTTTGCATTTAATAATACCTAAAATGTTACTCAATTTCATGGTATCGTTAAATGATAGTTTACGTACCGTTTTAGAAATTAATATGTGTTTGAAAATAATTGATAAAAAATGATAATTGTTTTTAAATATTCTATATTTTACATGTTCAATGTAGATAAATAAATGTGTATTTTAGTTTGTAATATAATTACACACATCTGTAATTTTTTAAATATAATCCACTTATATTTTATGAAATTTATAAATATAAATCCATCCTCTTAATTAGTTTAAACAATATACATTCTCTATGAGTATCCAATCTTTAATAATTTTTTCTGTTAATTCCCAATGTTATGGACTACTATATTAAAAAAAATTCATTATAGTATTTCTTAAAATCATAGAAAATTTCTTCTTCATCGATAAATCAATTCTAAACGTACATCAATTATGATTGATAAAATAAATAAAATAATGAGTAATTAAATCTCAAATATAAATGTATCTTCATAAATCCATGGGTTTTAATTGGGTATAAATTTTTCAATCTCATAGTTTCCAAAATCATGATAGAGGATATAATTATACAATGAAACATTTGAAAAATAAATAATTTTTTCTTGTGATCGATCTAAAATATGTACTATAATTGAATCAATCTTATATTAAAATAAATCATTATTTATAGAGCCTTACATATGACACTATTAAAATTTTTTTGTGGAGAATAATCATTTATTCTGAAATATTGACTATATTATATGGGAATACCATGATTGAATATTTTCTATTCTCAAATTTTAAATGGATTCAACATGATCTACAAAAATTATATATATCTAGATGAAATAATGTATAACTAATGTATCCGCATACATCACATGTTTAATTGTACATTTCATTAATCTAATATATAATGCACTATGTTAAGACATATTATATGTCAAATTGTTTAATTATACATCATTTATTCCCTATAGGATTCTCAAAAAAGTAGTTGAATAGATCAGATGCTATTATTCTATGTGGATGGACACATCCAAGTCACTCAATTAATAATTTCAAAATATTTTCAATATTCTTGCCCATCATGGTCCGAAATATGATAAAAATCACACACAATAATAAATTTATTCTTCATTAAATTCCCTATTACATGATCATCAACAAACCTGAACACCCTTGATAAGATCAGTCATTAATAGTTTGATAATAAAGGTATTAAATTATAAAGGATAAAATGTAAGGATTTTTAACCTCATGTAATGAGGATATATATGATGTTGATATACTATTTATATCATTGATATATATATATATATGTTAATATCCTAGTATTATATGGTATGTTTTCAATTCTATAATTTTGGGATGACCTTCAAAAATGTGAGAGATAATAAAAAATAGAATTACAATGGGACAACTAAATAAATATTAAATAAAACAACTTTTCATTTTAATTTTTTTATGTATATACCCTCTAATAACATGTTCATATTGTTTATTGAGAAAAAAATTACATTTTTTTTGTAAGTAAACTATAAAAAAATTATCTAATAGTGAAAAAATGTTTTTATAGTACCCAAATCCACATAATGGTTTATATTGTTGCAATAAATAGGTAGATATATCAGTAGTAAACACTATAAGAGTTTTTAACTATAATATAATACCATTAACATCCAAGGAATTTTATATCTCTAATAAAATAATCAATCCCTTTTTCCAAAAAATGTACCTAATATGGATTAATATATAAAAATTGATACTTGTGTCTTAAGAGTGAGATATGTATTACCATGCGAGACCTTACTCATGATAAATATATCTTTTCATGAAAATTAATTTATAAACATGGTTATAAACTATATAGGAAAACATAGTGTTTTACATTGATGAGTTTTTTATTATTAAACTTTCCTTTAATTAATATGGCACACACAATTGAATGATAATTAATAATTTGTATCTTACTATATAAACAAGATAATTATTATATTTCAATTATTGATATCCGATGTAATATAGTTCAGAGTTATATATACTGAAAATAAATACACTGGAGAAAATCACACATATAATGAATGCATAATGTCTTAACATGACAGTCATGTTTTTTTATATTAGGATCCCAGTCAAAAAACATGATATAATGTCTTGTAATAGTTGAAAGACCTTAATGTATACATTTTTTGAATCATTACCAAAACCCCTCACTAAATTATTTATTAAAATTACTACAATTAAGTAGTGATATAATGGTTTTTCACTATATATGGAACAACTATAAGGATAAAAAAATGTGATATTTTATATCTAAGAATATATAAGGTAAATATATGGCCATAAAAAGTGTTTGAGAAAAAATTTGCAGCATTTTTAACTCATATATGTCTACTTTAACACCTCGGCAAACCAATTTTTACCTAACCAAAGTATGTTTGTTTTAGTTTTTTACTACTCATTATTGTAAAACGTTAGTTTAACTTATTAGATCATATAAATTAATATTATTAAAAATATAGAATCAAGTTTTTTAAAATTTATTTCACATAAATTGAAGATATTAATTTAAAATTAATCATAGAGACTTGATGAAAATGTGGGTTTTCATTAAGTCAAATTTTCGACAGATTAAAATGATTTTATAACTAAATTCATTTTAAAAATGAATAAAATGAAATAAATTTTATTAATAAATATATAATTTATGTAAATTTTCCTTAAAAACCATTATAAATTAATCTAATATTATTTAAATGATTTAAAAGAAATTAAAATTCTTAATAAGGAAAATTATTTTTTTCAATATTCATTGAAAACATATTTTTCTCTATAAAATATTACAAATTCAAAATATGACAAATTTGAAATGTTGACTTCAAATATTAACAATATTTTGTAAAAAAATATTCCTAGAAGATTGAAAATTAGTTTAAAAAGAGATCACATGGTTAAAAAAATAATGTTTTAGAATAATACAATTTTATGTGTAATATTGGATTTATATTTTGAATAGATTTTTTCTATAAAGTGATTTCTTTTATTTTTCAATTTTATTTTACATAATTTATAGTTAATTGGAAACCATGTAATAAATTATATATATATCTGAAATTAACACATTTTTATAATTCTTTTAATCCTATTCATATCCTCCATTGTAATAGATAGGTAATGACTATGATATTAAGTAATAATAATTTAATAGCATGTCATGTTACATTTAGACATAATTTTTCATGTAATTTTAGAGACACTTTGTGTTTTCTGTAACACATGCTACACACAGTTCTACATATAATTCAATATAATTTTAGTGTCACGTGTAATGAAAGATAAACATAACATTTGGTGTGATGGAAAATATTAAAAATATTTAATTTATTTGATTAAAATATTTCTCAAAGTATTATGGTGTTACATTCTTCCCCCGCCCCCCTAAATAAATTTCTCCCTCAAAAATTGAAATTTTACTCAATAAAAATGGTTTAAACATTTTAAATTTCTTTTTGGTAGACCCACATCAAAAAATATGTTAATAATACTATGTCAAGAAAAGAGGGAAAGGGATGTAAAAATGACATCTTAAATAACATATTCTAGCTTTCCAAATAAGAATAAACAAGTGGGAAGTGAAAAAACTGACATATAAGAGAAATATAACTCCCAAATACTAATGGAGATTTATAGAGACCATTTAAAGGAGTATTTCCATAACCAAAAATCCAAAAGTCAAATAAATTTCCAAAGAGTTATTGATATCATAAAGAATGTTGATAGTAGGAACATTTTTTATTTCATGATCGTTTTCCTAATATATGGGAATATTTATGAGAATTTACACCAAGTTGATTTCATTCAATTAAAAAACGATAAATATCATTCATTTGGTTGTTCCTTGATCAATTTCGTAATCATCTCTTACAGCAAGAGTTGAATTTTTCATTTCTGACGCACTAAAATATACATAAAATAATTATAAGTAATTAAATCTATTGTAGTTATTAGCCAAAAAATGGATATCATATGTTTTGTATTATTCATCATATGGTGAAATAATAAATTAATCACTAAAACCATAGACAAAATTCAACATAAACCATTCCATAAATCTTCAACCTCAAAAGCCTTCTAAAATTAATAATTTGTAATGAAGGTAACTAAATGTCTCAAAATAAACTCAAATTTAATCCCATAATTATCATAAGAGATTTCATTATTTTCACATATGAGATATGTGAATAACATAGTCATTTATTTTGTTGAATCATGGTAATAAAAAAAATTACCATAAATCCTTAATGAAAAAACACATAATTTTTCATTTAATAAATATAAAATCATATAATTGAATTTATTTCATAAATCTAATAAATTATTAAACAACGTTAACGATAAAACAAAAAAATTTCCCCAAATCATTAACCATTTCCAAGTAAATAAATATTTTCCTATTAAGTTTATTCATTACAATCATATCACTATCACTAAACCCCATTTTTTGGACATGAAGATAATATTAATGGTTGTCATCTAATGATAAAAACATCACAATTACATTAAATTACTTTTCTATTTCATCAAAACCATTAAACATATTATTGTAAATCCTTAATGAAAATATTATAATGATAATTCATTATATATTTTGTGATTCATGTATCAAAATACATTAATTATAATACATAACCACTTTAGTCATTCTGCATCATTCTTATACCATTTAGTGGGCTTCTTAATATTATTCTTCAATAAATATTTCCAAAAATATGTAAAATGACTCATTTATTATTATTCATCAACATAAATTTAAGCATAACTATCATATTTAATATAATTTTTTTAAAACCACATACCTTTCATATTTCATTTGTAGTATCCTCAACATCATATTTTTAAAATTACTTGTACCACCTTTCTGATTCTCTTCATGCACATTCCCCTTTGGAAATTGATATACATAATTACCAAACATTACACTTTTGAAACATTCTCTCGTATATGATATCTTTGGGAAACAATTATGATCATCCATTGCCTCAACTAAAAATTTCATTTTTTATCTACATTTACATTATTTGTGTCATAATTTTTCACACTAAATGAATTTTGGCAATCCTATAATACCTTAACATGGGGGATTCATCCCAAATTGTTTACATATAGAATATAGAATATTCATTACACCAAGGTATCAACCACATGAACTCTCAAAATAATATATTATTATATAATTTTTTTGAGTTCAATAGTTGGTTAAATAGATAGTTGTTAATCAGATATCAAGATAACTAATTTGGATCGATATGAATATTCATAAATCTAGATTTTTCCTCATTTAGGTATCCATAAAAATATTTTTATCAAATTAAATGATAAAACACTTCTTTATAGTTCTATCCATTGACTGAAACCAATTAACATAGTTTGAGTAACAATATTCAAAGTGGGGAACCAGAAAATCAATAATTGTTAGAAATAATTTTTCCAAATAAATCCACATTATTTTTAATTGATAGAAGCATGGGATTATCCTTGATTATTTTGGGAAATTATTTAAATCTTTAATAATGTTTTTCAAAGTGATTGTGGAGTTCCCAATAATATCACCTGGAATTTTCATTTGAGTTGTCAAGCGATGCCTATTTTTTATGCTAGGTGATGATTGAATCCTTTATAATGTGTCATTTTTGCAATTAATACCCCAAGCTACCAATGTGATAAAGAGACATATACTTATAGTATTAGGAAAGGGATGTAATTTTTTGGAATCTACTTTCTCTATCCATTACCAAAATTACATGACATTTTCCTGTACATCGACTCTTCCTTTGAAATATCCTTAGACATGTCCATGTGGATCTCAGGAATATTTTTTCATTATCAATTCAATTACTTAACTAAATGCATCAAATGATATAAACCATAGTGTCCAAGTATTTTAATACATGGATATTATATTTTTTTATGAATATTCAATACATCACCCCAGTTCAAGCCACTAGATAATAAAGGTATAGTTCTTTTAGACACAAGGCGAACAATCTTCTTATTTTTTGAAATATACTAAACATATCCCATAAATATCTTCTAAAATTGTACTATTTAAACAAATTTCAAACCTAAAGCATGTATTCATAACCTATAGAAAGGAAATATAAGAAAAGGTATGATATCAGATGCATAGTATGGGTAAATAAGGGATATATCAACATATTATGAGCATAAGGGTATGATAAAATGATAATAACATTTTACAACCAAACCATTACTATCAAATATCATAAAATTAAGTGATATCATAAATATTGTTTGTTAGTAAGACATGAATCATGAGGAAATTAGACATCATGAACCATGTGAACTTAACATTGAAAAAATACATGGTGTTTTGGCATATATATAAGCATAGAAAACAATTTCCATAGTAGTAAAGGGTCTCATCCAAGGATATCACAATGGAATGGGTTCACTCCACAAACCATCATAGTATTCAAGGTTCACTCCAATGACCATAATATTGGAAAAACACCGTTAATAAACATGGTTCAATCCCAATTCTAGTTATTTCTATTGGATAAGATAAAAATCATTACCCAATAAATTGTTGGGTGATTTAAGTCAAAAACTGTCACATAATGAAAACCACATATATGTCCAAAATGATCATAAAAAATTTATCATATCATAATGCATGAAATTAAATGGTATTCATATAAATTTAATCAATTTATATCTTTTGAAAAAAATGCATGTTTCACAAAAATTTTATCATTTAATCATAGAAAAACCCTTAGAAAGAAGTGGGTTTCATATTTTTTTATCATGGAATAACCTGTAGAATAGAAATGGGTTTTATTAATATCTTATAATCATAAACATAAACCATTTATAGAAAGAATATGAATGGTATCATTGGATATTATTTACAATGAAGAATAAGTAACATCAAAGCTTACCATTTTAGATGGAAAATGATATTAAAAATTCACATAAAACATATTTTGGAGAAAAGAACTTTTCATTGAATCTAACTTTTTAAAAAAATAATTTATAATATATTTAGGTTAAAATTTTCATTGAAAATAACA
Organism: Viscum album; assembly: GCA_963277665.1. Taxonomy (NCBI): domain Eukaryota; kingdom Viridiplantae; phylum Streptophyta; class Magnoliopsida; order Santalales; family Viscaceae; genus Viscum; species Viscum album. The sequence goes on from OY728137.1 coordinate 768,950,299, forward strand.
TTGAGAAAATATAATGGATGATTTTAAAATAATTGACAATTTTCATTGAGGAAATATAATTTACACTTTAAAAAAAATATAATACATTAAACTTTTTTAAAATTATTTTCATAAAAAACCATTATAAATTATAAAATATGAAATATATATCATTTATAAAATTTCTCGATGAAAATATCCTTTTCTCTATAAAAAATAAATTTTCAAACATAAAACATTTTGAAAATAATTTTCTTTGAAAATCCTATTTATAAAATATAATGGAATCTTCAATGAAAATTATTGTCATGATTGTGCAAAAGTATATCCATGATTTACACATAAAAACAAATATTTCCTTCACATTTTAGGTTAAGGCCATATAATAATTTCATATAAAATGTAATATTAATTAATTACTATTTTTTATAAAAAAATAAAAAATGGGTAAACAATTGTTAATAAATATTTTTATTAATGATAAAAAAATTTAAACCATTTTCAGAATACAAGTTATTGGATGAAAAAGGGGTATCCACTGAAGATTAAAATAGTGAGGGTTTTTCTAAAAAACTTTATTTTAAAATATTGAGTAGAAAAATAGAGTAAAAATGTGAAAAAACATGTATTATAAAGAAATATATAGATGAGAATGAATGTAATTACATTATTGATATATGTATCATAATATTTTATCATTGGGAATATAATCATAAAAAATCTTGATAATCGATGAAACTATATCAAAAAACTATTACCACACTGGGTAATATTGAATCAAAATCCAAATGAAAAAATGATATTAACTGAATCATAAATTATCATGATATTAATGTTATTTATGTAATAAACGATGAATGTGGTAATGTATACACCTCATAGAGGATGATATGTGGATAAGAAAACTTAGGTAACCAATAAGGAAGTTTCATACAAAAATCCCTTGTCACATTGGTATCATTTAAACCCTAAACCCCATAAAATAGAGATCCTAAAATAGATATGTAAATTAAAATTATTTTAAGGATAATAAATATTAAATAATTTAGTGGTACATATATATATCAAATAAAATAAACATTTTCTAAATATTCATTATGTCTCACTGAAATTAAATGTGAGATGAAAATACATTACCATATATGTAATATTTTTTATCATAAACACCAATAATATATAGAACAAAATTAAAATTAAAATGTCATGACAATAATGATATTAATGATCTAACATTACCAATAGGAAGTATATATTCAAAATAGAATAAACGAGTGCTGAAAATGCATATGTCTTCTAGAAATAATGGAGAGAATATATATATCTTACTTCTTGTCGTGAATTACATTATACACATTCAAAAATCCTATATAATAAATATAATATTTTTATAAATCTATTAAAAACTATATTTATATATTCCAATAATATAAAATTTAAATATGAATATTTAATTCTTGTTTAAAAACAATTCTATGCTAAAATCATGTTTCAGATAATAACTGCTTTATTTTTTATATATATATTGATTTGTTATTTTATTTGTACTCATAATATCTTCATGATTTAATAATTTATAAATTAATAATAATTAGATAAAAGACAAATAGATTCAGTATATATGCATTTTTATATATATGTAAATGTTATAGATTGAAAATTAAATACGTCGTTTATATATATGTTAGGTCGTACATATGCAGGACTGTGTTCAAAAATTTTTCAACAGGTTGAAGAAGATAAATTTAAATAATATATTAACATAAAATATTTTTTTATCATATATATGACATATGATCATTAATAACATCCACATTATCTTTCGTGTAACGTGTGATCGAATCATATCACTTTTCAGTGTGGTAGTCTATCAAACACATGAATGACTTTACTGTATTCCAAAAAAGTGGATTTTAGAGGGAAAATCTGGTATCATGATTATAGAAGGATAAATAATATAATATATATAATATATAATAAATAAATCCATAATTATATCCTGCCTTGATATATAGGGATAGAAAATGAACAACATCAGTTCTCGATGTGGTAGGTTTCCGTACACATGAAAGAAGATTTCATAAAAAGTTAGATGGAAGAGGATAAAGGATTAGGTAATTAAAATAAACTAAAAAAGTATCATTATATGGAATTGAATTATGTTATTACATCATAATTGATTAGTAATAATTTAAGGTGTTGTAGTAAGAAATAAAATAAAATGATTGTTTAGGGATATTACCTCTTCTTTAAGAAACATCGTTTGGTTTAAAATAAAATACCACATTGGATGCATTTATAAGAAAAGTAATTTTCATAACATGAAAGGATGTAGTTAAAGAATTTATTTCATAAGATATTATTCTAGTAAAGGGTTCTAGGAGGTGTGGAGAGGTGAGTATAATGGTTTTCTTTTATAAGTGAGGTGCCTGGAACATTTAGGATTTATGAAAAAAGTGTACCCAAATTTTCTATCTAATAGAGGGATGAAAATGGAAATTTACTGAGACTATAAGTGATAATTTATACATATGTACACCAAATAGGGGTTTTACATGTTTTGAGTCGATTTAAGAACATATATTTTTAATTTTACACAACCTAGTAAACCAAATTTTAAATAAACAATGGTAAATAATTTTTATTTTTTTTTATTTTTAATTATTCCCAAATAATTCTGTAAAGTTATTATAAAATATGAATTTTTCTTATTCCAAATCTGGAATAATTTTTTAAAATTCCATTCACAAATTTTGAAAATTTTACTATATAATTAATCATACATACACAATGAGAGAATATTTTTTCAAATAGAAAAATAGTCAAAAGTTTAAAACCATTTATATCAAAATTACATATGAAAATTATTCTAATGAGATATATGAGATTAAATGATATGTAATTGAAGTAAATTTACCTTTAAAACCACAGTAATAAATGTTTATGCTTTAAATATCATAAAAATTAATGAACTTTCTTAATAAAATTCAGTGTTTTTCAATTTTCATCAATGAATTTATTTTCTAAATATTTATAATAAATTCAACCTAAGATAATATTAATATTCTTCTTTCAAAAAAAAATTCAAATATAATTTATAAAATTTTAATAATTTAACTTTAAAATATTTGTCACAAAGGATGAAAATGGATTAAAAAAATACATTTTAACTATAAAATTCAATTAATTATTATCTATTATATGTAAAAAACATAAGATAAATGTTAAACATTTGATTGAATCTATTATATATTCAAATAATTAAAAAATTAGCTATTTTATATATTTATGTAAAACATGTTTATATGCATAATATTATTATTTTTTTCAAAAATGAATTCCTTTATTTTGAAATGGTATTTATTTTCATTTAAAATTAATTTTTTCTTACGTATTTAATTTTATATAAATTTTTAAATAATGAATATTACTAATATAGTAAATTATATTCATACCCTTCATTTTAATGGATATATGATAACTATAATATTAAAAAATAATAATATAATTATATGTCATGTTTCATCTCAGTGTTGCATGTAATTGAAACTAAACTAAGTTTTTCATGTAATGAAAGATAAGTTTTGTATTTCATGTAATGTAAAATATAAAAAAAAATTAAAATTAGTTGACAAATAAATTTCACAAAATCATCAAGTGTTATAATAATTTTCATTGATGATAATCCAAGAAAAATATAATGCAATCTTTATAAAATATAATGGTTATGATAGTATAAATGTTTTGTTCATGAAGAATGTGGTAAAAACCTAATATTACATTTATTTTTTTTATGAAATTCATAAAAGATTATTTTTTAGAAAATGATAGGAAGATTAATATTAAATCATTTTTAATAGTCCAATTATGGGTAAATATTCATTTAAAAAATCCTAGTAAAATATTTTTAGAATCATTTTTAGAAAACATGGATTTGGAAGGAAATTATTTTCGACTAAATAGAGAAATGAAATCAGATACTCATAAATAATTTCTTAATCAATTGAAGACCAAATTATATGAAAACACTAATATTAATTGAAAATAATTTGAATAGCTATAAGAGATGAAAATGAATATGTTTTATTGAACAACGATCAAATAATATTCTGATATGGAAAATTATCATAATAAATCATGATGAAAATTATATTAAAACATTGACCCTTATAAGTTTTTTTGGATCTTAAATCACAACATCCAATGAAAGAATTAAAAAAAGATAAACAAAAAATATCATGAAGAAGGAATTATTAAAGATATGTTATGCAATGGGAGATTATATACACTATTTTAAATATATTAGGTGTAAAAAAGGACATATGTCTCGAATATGTATGTTTGATATGAAACCCTTAAAATTTTCATATAATTAAGGTGAATGTTAATAAATATAGTGATTATGTATAAAACATTTACATCAAGACATTTAAATTTGAAAATAAAACATAAATAAAATGATAATAAATTTCTCCCATAACATCGTCATAATATTATCAACAAAGTAGATGTATAACATAATGAATGTAAATTGAGTAATGAAATTGATTACCTCAAGCTTTCATAGAGTTTATAACTCTTTAACATCGCATATAATGGTTTAAACCATGTTATTAACTTATAACAGAAAAATATTTATATATATAATATCTTATAAGATCCTGTTATGATATATTATTAATCATTCATTAATAACCATTAATTATCAAAATTGTTTTAGGTGTTAATTTCCATTTTTATCATCCATGTTTTTTTTGGAAAGTTCAATATAATGAAAAATGGATATAGTTACATAATATAAAAAATAATATTAAGGTTATAAATATCTTTTCTATTCAAATTATTTTTCATTATAATCGTTATTAAATTTTTAACAATGAGAAAGAATTACACATCTTCATGGAGATGCTAGGTCCAACGTACGCTCGAGTGACATTATCATTTCTATAATGGGTGAAAGGGTATGAACATCGATAGTATATTAATTATACAGAATTAATACATTTATATATATATAATACTTATTCATGAAAATTTTACTTTATTAACTTCCTTGAAATCAGTAGTGAAAAATGAATCACACTGCTTCACAAGGTGGTAGTCCTCCATACACACGAGAAACATTATAATTTATTCAATTTATGCTAAGGAAGGAATTTATATGAAAAAAATTATTTAAAATATTGAATAATATTTCATGAATATTATAGATAAAAATTAAATTAATCCTTACTACCATCCATGTAAACATTACGTGACAGACGAATCTCATCACTCCACGACGCGACAGTCTACCCTACACACAAGCAACGTAATAACATTCCCTATACAATGGAATGAATTAATTAATGTGTGAAATTATTATTATATAGGTATAATAATATCATAAATATAATATTTTATAATTTAATTAATCATTATATTCATCTGTGTGAAATAGTGTTAGAAATCGAATTGTTTCAGTTAGAGAGACGGTAGTCCATCGTAGAAACGATCGCTAATTTCTATTACTATTTGAGGGAGGATGTGATGGATGTAATCCATTAATTTTTTAAAAATAAAATATTAGTTTATTAAATATATTTTTCATTTTATATCTTCCTGTTTTAATAATATTTGACAGATTTGGAAGAATAATTAATATAAAATTCTCAGTTAAGGACATTATGTCTTCTTTAGACAACATTTATAGTCTTCCACCACAATCATTTATACGCAGTCATTATGAGAATGGAAAGCCATCCAAGATGAGTTTAATGAACTATGTACGTTATTTTTATGTATTTTCTAAACTAATGGGTTTTATAATTTTCAAAATTCGAGGAGAGTGGGTGGCCTTTTATAAGTGGGGAGGAGACACACTTGGAATTTTTTAAAATAAATAAGTCCACCCACATTCTTCTAATGAAAAATACTCAAAAATAGGCCATTTTAGACCATATAATATATAAAATCAATATATTACCATCAAATGGGAATTATATATGTTTTTTGTCATTTATAATCCTTATCATTTTAGTTTAATCCACTGGTACACCCATTTTTACCTTAATCATGAATAATACATTTTTTTTATTTTAACTGTTTATTGTGGGAAAACAATAACATCATATTATTAAATAATAAATATAATTCTTTTTTTAAATATTTAATAAATTTTTAAAAATTCAGCTCATATATTTGGAGGAAATTAATTTTATATTAAACTCATAGACATGTTGAAAAAACAGTTTTCCAAAAGAAATTTATTGAGATGTTTGAAATGTTTTTGTATCAAAATTAAATAGAAAATTGACTATAATGCCCTATTTGGATTAATAAATAAATAATTTAAATAATTTTTCCTTAAAAACCACTTTAAAATAGAATTTATCATTTTAAATATTTAAATTTATAGTTATTTTTTAATAATAATGAGTATATTTCACTATTCATTTAGAAATAAAACTTTTTAGGAAAAAAATTATTCCTAAGATAATTTTGATATTATGATTTATAAAATTAAGTTAATTTTTATAAAAAAATTATCCCAAATTGGGAAATAAAATTTTATAATATGTGCTCAAAGAAAGATGAGACAACATTTTATAAAAATACAAATTTTAAGAAGATATTTTTTTATTTTAAATGTTTTTTATATTACATCAATTTAACTGATAATCATTGAATTTATTTAATATATGTTTACCCCATAAAAATTTTATAATATAATTATTCTTATTTGACTCCACCAATTCACCTTCAAGGTTTTAATGTTATACTATATAGCGGTCTATTTATATTTAGGATTGTGTGTTATGTATGCTGTGAATGATATTGAATTTAATTAAAGAAATATATCAAAATGTATAAGGGTGTTACATTGTTTTATAATCAACGTGTTATGTGTACTATATTTTTTCAAATAGGTTGATCCTATTTTAAAATATCAGGGTGTCGGATTTTGGATTTCCCCTAGCTTCATAGGCATAATTTTGTGTTCCCACAAAGGATATCATTATCTAAGAAGAATATCTTATAGATTAAATTTCTTTCTTTCATCACTTATTATATTCCTAAGGAAATTTGGTGGATTCTTTTCCATTATATTCTTGGAGGTTCAAAAATTTGATGACAATGTGATTTTTGATGTGATTTTATACCATTATTCACATCCAACTTAATGAGGTAGAAAATAAGAGTTTATATATAGAATTTGTTTTTAGATATTTATTAAGGTGATATTAGAACCTCCATTGGTAATGTATAAATATAGAATCAATTTAACTAGATAAATTTAATATTTTATATTAGAATTTCCATATATATACCCAGTTAATTATGATTTTATAAGATCCATTTATATGATTACAATAAGTACAAATTTATATGCAAATTTATTTGGATGAAGATGAAATTTCATGCAGTGATTATGTTATTGTTCTTAATTTCAAAGACAAGTACCTTTTATGAATTTAAAATCAATAAGAGCCTATAATATGTTTGGAATAATCTATCCATCTAAAACTATAATGAAAATATTGCTCATATAATAATGATGAATCCAATATAATGATGATGCATCCATGATTTATTGGATGGAGATTTGAGTCACACTAGAATTTGATGTATTTTGTGACAATGAAGTTGTTAAATAAATTTGATTAATTATAAAGAAATATTGATAATGATTAAAATTAGTTTATATTTTCTATATCAATTTGATTGGCTTCGTAATACTGAGACAACCTCAAATGCAAGGATTTTACAAGTCTTTCTATAGATATGATAACTCGAAAATGTATGGTTAAAATAAGTCATTATATGGTTCAGATAAGTGTAGAATATATATGTAATTATAATATGTGTTATTTTATTGTTACAATTATTTTTCCACAATGTTTATATAGCTATGTGTAAGATTGATAAAATGGATTCATGTGGTATACATAAGTCGTCATAATATTTGAACAGGGTATTATAATGTAAAAAATGAACCTTGTGAATAAGTTATGAATTCTAGAAAACATTTTATGAATAAAGTCACTGAATGATGTATAAAATTGATCATAACAATTTAAATATAACAATTATATTTATAAATTATGTGATTCATGTTGAGTCTGATGATGGTCCAGTTACGCAATACGTTAGAACTAAGATAATTAATTAATCTAAAAATGTATCCTAAGGAGAGTTTCATGTCATAAGACAGTATTATAGGTAATAGAACCTGCTTTCCTGCATGCCAAGATGGAGAGATTAGAAGAATAACATATTTTCAATTTTGGGAGGTTGAATTCATGATATTAGGTGAGGAAAATAAAGAAACAAGATCTTAGGGAATATCTTCAAGAAGAATAGAGTATTGTATATGGATGAATACTTATAGTTTGAAAATAAAAAAATTTAGACACTTGAATGCAAAAGGTTGAGGATATTCGAAATGAAAAATTATTTTGGGGAAGTGAATATAAAATAGAGTAAAAATAAATAATAAAGTGGAGATAACATAATTTATAAGAATACTGAATATTATAAGAGTAAATCAAGTTGTAGTGAGATACCAAAGATATAGATTCATTAAATAACCAGAATAATTGAATAGAGGGAGAGATATATACAGAGAGATCTACTATAGAATATATAAAATTCATTATATGTACTAAATTAAAAGAAATGAAATTGTATGAAATGAATTATTTGATTTTAAAACCAATTATCATATATTGGATGAGGAATTGATGGTGTTATCCCATATCTTTTTAATAATATATAAGTATAAAGAAGTGTGTTTCAGTACCCTAATTAGTGCAATTAATGAATTGTTGAACAATGATTCATTCTGATAAAAGATATTGTATTATTTATTTCATCAATATATCAGTTATAAGTTGTTAATCACACTTCATTAAGAGTATCCCAAGTCATGAATCTATGAAAATAATGCTTCAATTCAATTCATTCCCTTTACTGGGTAAATTATAGCATAGTAGGTCCAATTCCATACTATTTATCATTCTTTTTTTTGATAATGATAAGGCCTTAATGTCCACATGGGATAGTAACCATCTTACATTATAGAAATAATTATCTTAAAAAAGATGAACATCTTCAAAAAACCATGATGTATTTTTTTATGAGTCCATCTTATTTATATCTACAATCATATTAATTAATGGTGAGACAAGGAAATAAATTAATATATTATCTGAATAATAAAATTGCTGACAAGGGATACAATATTAAATTGGAATAAAAAATATACCAACGATTATTGACCCCTTCATTCACAGTGTTGGCATCAGTTTAGGTAATGACTCTCTTGGGAATACCCATTAAATTTTTAAGTAAAATATTTTATTTGATAGCATATTCAATAAAAAACACATGTAAAATCCACAAAATATATTTCATTAAATTTAATCTCATCAATACATTATGGACCACGCAACCCTGCATCTAATTGAACTATAAAATAGTATACCATTATCACATAGCCATTAAATATTGGTTTTGAATAATACTAACTAAATTAATCAAATTATTGTTATATTTTGATTATAAAGAAAATTATAATTATTTAAAAAAATGAAAATTTTTCGGAAAAACTGTATGTTTTCTAAAAGAAAGTTTAATTGTTCCTTGTAAACATATTTAAAAATACTTTTTTCCAGATTTATAAAATTAATTTAATAAAATTACATGAATTTTTGAAATCATCAAATGAATATAATGATAGGGTTAATTTTTTTTATTTTCTTGGAATGATTTAGATTTTATTAGAGTTTAAAATATTAATTATATTGAAAAAAACATTTAGTTTAAATAATTATGAAGGTAAAATTACGTTTAAATGTTTTTTAAAATTAATTTAGTTAAATTATTCTAAAATATAGTGATTTAGATTCAAAAAAATAAATTTCATATTGAGATTTTAATATTGAAACCGTATATTACTTATGATATTTTTTCATTGAATTCCCGCTTTTTCACCACGTTTGTTAGTATAATTTTAAAATAGATTATGCCGCATCTATGAATTGAATTTATAAAAATGTATTACATATTTAGAAAGAAAATATTATATGTAATGTTCAACATATTTTTTACCATTATAAATTGTTAAAGAAGAAAAAAATTACCACGATTAAGGTAATAAAAGATTTAATTAGGGGATAAACTAAAGAAATAAGGGTAAAATTGACCTACCAACTAGTCCAAAACAATTTGATATACATATTTCTACCATATAACCTATAAGGGTAGAATTTAAACCATTTTTTAGCTTTTTTCATGAAACAATATGTTTTTGAATCTTTGCAAACATTCAATGTGTGTCCTCTACCCCACTCATAAAAGGTCACCTAATCTCCTAACCTATTTAAACTTCAAGATGAATTTTTTAAGACAAACAATGGGAAAATAACTTCGTAACTCCACTAAAAACATCTTAGAGACTATTTTTCTTCAAAAACCATGCTTGCACATCCTTTTGAGAAATCTAATAAAAATCCACAAAAAATTGTTAATGTCTTTATACATGTGTTTTCATTTTATTATCTCTTCTATGTTAATGAAATATTATTTAATAATTATGATATAATTAAAAAAGTATTTTAAATTAAATGATATTTAATTATGTTAATGGAATAACATATATCTATACCCTCTTCCATAAAATGGGAAATGAATCCATGGATTATCTATACAGAAGAAGACTACCTTAGAAACCAATGTCGTTTGTTTTCCATCACCACCTTATATGGATGGAAATAATGATGGATTTAATATATGTATATTAAATTAATGATATTATTATACTTATTTAATAATAATATCACTTCTTCCTTCTTACATTCCATTTCGTTTAAAATACTATAACATTTGTCATGTGTGTGATGGATTTTTGCCCTACAAAGTGATGTGTGTTATTTTTCACATACTTGTTACATGAAAAATAATAAGGGAACATTTAAGTAATACTTTTGATATATATGAGATAATATTGATTCTATAATATTGATATACCACCCACTAACTTACAATTTCATCTGTTAAGGGAATGATAACATCACTCGTTCTTACGTATAGCCTACTGCCTCTACAAAGTGATACCATCCATTATCCATGTTCCAATATAAATATTCGATATATTAATGAATATAATGAACAAATGAAATTTTTAATGTTAATATAATTTTCTTAATTATGTATCTATATCTTATACTCATGAATAATAACTCTCATGATGAAACACACGTGAAAAAAATTCAATTAAGAACTAAACCAATGAAAATAATGAAAGATTAATAACGAACTGGTGATAAGATGTTATAAGAAGATCTTATATGATTAAATAAATATAAAAATTGTTATATTATAAATCAATTAAAACATAAAAAAATTATTTAGTAGGTTAAACCACGTTCAACCAATAAAATTCATTATATATATGGGATTGCATCACAATATCCCTTCATTGAAGCATATTGTAATGTTATTCACATAATTCTTTTAATATATTTTATATAATAACCCCATTACATGTAAATTTCTGAATCCAAAATAATTAATATTATTATTAGTATCAATTTTTATTTTTCTATTAAATGGTATTTGACATGAAATTTACCATGTGGTAAAAAATTCCATTACTCTATTTCTTTTCATTGGGTTATATTATAGCTTTATTATAAATGTTATTATTAGATTATGTATGTATTGGATTATGAATATGTTATTATTTATTTCCAATTTTATTATGTGGTTCTATATTTTATATACATAATCTATACAATTATTAACTGTTGGTTCAATGTTATGATCTTTTTCCAGGTTAATTTCCAAATATCTTTTTAATTAAGATTATTTATGCTTGATTTTACATTGAAGGAAATAATTTTATAATTATCTAATAAATCTATTTCATTTTATTATCCTCTTGTTTTTTATTATTTTTTCAATTATAAGATCCATATCCCTCCTTTTTTTAATCAAAATTACGAAGAAAATATTTTTCATAAAATATGACATCATTTCTCTCTTCATTCGAAAATCATTTTTCTTCCAAAATAATGTATTCTAAATATGGTTGAAAAAATATTCTTACCCTTACCAAATGGTTTAGTAAATACTTTATCACCCATTTTTTACTTTTTGAAAAATATTTTAAAAGGAATATTTTTGTCAGTTTCCAATAATTCACATTTATATTTTATAAAAAATATGATAAGATTACTTTTTATGTTATACCACATGTGATGAATTTTTTACCATAAAGCTTACTCACTATTTTAATGATTATTTTAAATATTCAAAATCTTATATTCATTGAAAAGTTTCCAATTCTTTTTGACATTTATAATTAAAATGTTATTTTCAAAATTAAAAGAATATTTTCCTCAAAAATTGTACTAATGATATTTTTAGGATATTCATATTCATCAATGAAAATAACCCTTTATATTACATATACTATATAAGTTATATCTTGTATTAATAACATAATTATTCTTTATGTGCATATTTTGTGATCATTTTTACCAATTATGGAGTTTAAATTCACATTCTTGATTCATTTTTTGTAGTCATCAACTTCTCATTGAAATATTCACTTTCTTATGATAATTGTAAAATATGATGTTCCTAAATACAATTATTATTTATCATTATATTTAATCACATTGAAATCATGAAATTTATATTGAATTTTAATTTTATAGTTATATTATTTATATAGAAATTATTATTAATCAATATTCCTTACTCGATGGAGAAATTTGTTGATAAAGCGTATTTTTCATCAATTAAATTGATCATTTTATATATGAGGAATGAACTAAACATGAAAATATGGGTGGGTCATGATTATAGATACACCCTTAATGAATTGGTAGTCTCATGAGATTAATTAGGTGGATATACATGGTTAAAGGGGTTTCTAGTGAATACCTACCCATCTAATTTATGATTTATCATGAATGACATTGATAGTAGTGGTATCATGATATTTTGGATCATGAAATACAATAATGAAGCATATCATTCATTGAGATTTTATTTATTATGATACATTATGTTTTCATAATGATATTATATTTCCATTTATTCTATTCTTAGTGTATTGATTAAATGGAATGTGTATTTAGTTATTTACCTTTAAATAAATATTATGCATTATCATGTCATGATAGTGTTCTTATTTATTTAATGGAAAGTGGTTTTTGTTATTTACTAATCCATATTAATTATTCTATTAAAATTATTAAAATGGAATATATGTTTATTGAATTATATTTTCCTATCGATTATTTTAGTCAAATTCATTAAATGGCGTGCAGGTTAATTTATTTTACATGTAATGATTATGCTAATTTATTCATGGTAGCTTATGTTGAGATTAAAATTTTCTGATCATTTAATCTCACCCATATTTTATTTACATTTACAATAATATTAATTGTTTATTTAGAAGGATATACAATGATATGCTATAGGGAATAGTGATATTCCCTAAAATTATGTTATAATTTTGGTTTTCAATTGTAATATGGGAATATGATATATATCTAATGTACCAAGACTAAAAACTATTTATTCTATCAGGATGGGATTTCATGTATCGTATCCCAATAAAAAAATTATGACACTAACTAGAGGTTATTGTATTATGGGTCATTATAGTTCGTATTAAAGGATGTTTATTATAACCCATATGATCTGTATTGAGGAACAAATACATTGGTGAAGATAACCCTATGATATAAATTCATGATTAGAGTATAATATATTCATAATGATTTTTTATGTTGACGATTATATGGGTTTCCTTGAAAAAAAACCATTTTTAGATTCTATATGTGGAGAAGGTTCTATCATGGATTTAGCAAGGGGTAATAACATCCAAATTACATATTAGTATTGACTTAATCATCACATCATACATTATAATGGGCCTTGTTTCACACCTAGTTTGAAACTCTAAGATGATATTCTTAGGATAATTCACATTTCAATAGAAAAATTTTGATGGATTCTATTTGATGATGATAATGAATGACCCAACTCAAAAGAAATGTGACATAGAAAAAAAATATAGTGTACAAATTTAGATATCCTAGAAATATTTACTTATGAATATGTTGTTTCTCATTATGATTTATGTTTCTCACACAATTATTTTTGTTTTATATCAATGGATTAAACCCAAATGAGTCATGTTATTATTTAATATAATGGCCATTTTGGAGTCTATGAGCAATATAATCGTAATATAATAAGAGTTAATGATATTGTTAAATTTTATAATCAGTTATCCCAGAATATGATTAAAACCCTATGCCTTAACTAACTCTTGAACTCACCAAATATAAGATCCATGGGATTTTCTAAGAGATTTATTGATTTAAAACATATCGAAAATCTGTCTTGATTTAATTAAAGTTAGAAATATTGAAATAGACACATAGGATTGTTTCTAAATAAATGAAAAAATTATTTATTTGTGGAGACGATGGGAAAAAAAATCTGTGGAAAAAGTATGATTAATATGGATAGAAATAAATTTCAACCTAGGGATCCATTTATAGTTCACTGTCATAAATATGGGTAACCTATGAATTATCTAAGTAAATCCCCTATTCCAAAGGTTATCCACTGGAACAAGAAAAGACAGAAATTTAAATAAAATGGAAGAATTATTTATTTATGGGTATTACAAAATTAAATACCATAAATATTTTTTTTCAACTGTTATTTTTTTAATAATTATGAATCATCTATTTTTTTCAAATTTATGAAGCATATACATCTTCATTAACATATGATTTATTAATATAATTATGGGGTTTGATGTTTATGTTTGATCATAAGTTCAAATTCTAAAGCTCCCCTTTCAAAAATTTATGTAGTATGAATGCCACATGATAAAGGATATTTTTAGTGACAATATATGGAAAACCCTATTATTTAGTATATGAGTGGTTTATTTAAGGTAGAATGCCATCACATTTTTTGTAATTATTTTTAGTGTACTGGTAATCAATAATTTTAATCATATAGTTGATGTTGTAGTAATTATGAGCTATTAAAATTTTGGTATTTTATGTGAATTATATTTATATATTTTTACAAAAAGTATATCGAATATGCTTGATGACAACCTATCCTATTTGGGAAGGTTTTGGGTCTTGAACCCACAACTAGAGGATGATAAGGTTTTAATACCTAACACTACCCTTTTTGATGTCTTTGTTAATCGATCCTTGCTTTTAGTTAAAATATTTGACAAATATATATTATTAATGATCCATTGGTGTTACTTTTTTTGGATTATAAATTAATGTATTATGTTTGATAATTTGGGCAAACCATATTGGTTGTAAAACAAAGTTATAGAAATATGGAATGGGATTCCACACTTTTATGTATATTAAGATCCATTAAATTTAATTTCTAGCGATTTAATCATAAGTAATTATTTTTTTAATAATAATTTCATTGAGTAAGAGATGAATTGGAAATTTATCAGAGCTTAACCAAGGGTTGAAATTTATCTTATGAAAATGAAACATATCAGTTATGTATGTTTTATTCATATTAATAAAATGTAAAATAATTCCTTAATATTATGAAAAGGAGCCTAAAAAATAAAATTTCATTTACATTAGATGAATAAAAAGATCCTTAAATTCATCATATATATATTCTTTTTAGGTCCTTAACATTCAATTTATCATTCATTTCATGTTATAAAAAATATCTACCACTCTCTATAATTATTTATTCTTTTCATCCACATCCATATAAAGACTTGGTAAAATTTTTATCCTAATTATAAAAATTGTTATGTGTTATTAAATATAACCTTTTTTACATCCCTTCATCTTCTATTAATATGGTGTTTCATTAACCCTTTTTATGATGTGCACTTTCAGAAATGGAATTTTCATATATCAAATGCATGATTTCTAAGTGAAAAGTAAAATTTATAAGAAAAAATTTATTTTGGATAGGTATAATGTTACACCCAATGATTATAAAATAATAATATTGTATTTGATATCATATTCACCATATAATAGTAAGCTTAAATAACCAATGAAATATTTCCTTAAATTTAATCTCTTCGATATCTTGAAGAATAGGAAAGCCCAAATATAAATGAACTATAATCATGTATATCATTATATCCTTTCATTGAATTCATTGGTATTATTTTTAATAATAACATTGTGAACATTATGGTTATATTTTTAATAGAAATAAAATAATAATAAATTAATAGAAAATGAATGTTTTTCTAAAAAACATTACTTTTTATAAAAAATAGTTTAGTCAAACATTATAAAAATAATTTATAATTATTTTTTAAAATTTTTATAAAATTTAAATGATAAGATGAAATTCAATTTTTAAATTATACTATAAAAATTATCTTTTTTTGACTTTTTTGATTTCTTCTGAAGTACTTTATTTTTCAATGAATAGTGAAAAATGCAGATTTTTGTTGAAAGATTAATTTTTCTTAAAATAGTTCACAATGTTAAATATAATTTTGAATTGGTTTTAATGAAAACAAATATTTCAATTTTATTAATATTTTCTAGGTAATATTAATAAATTTCTTATTGAATTTGTATATTAAAACCATAAATACCTAGGGAATATTCCTTTTGAAACTATGCTTTTTTAACATCTACAAGTATAATATTAAATTTGATTCTTCTAGATATTTTAATTGAATTTGGAGAAATTGATTCCATATTTGGAATTATATTATTAATATTATTTAATATGGTTATCTTAATTTTTTACCATTATGAAAGTTACAATTAATAAAAATTAATTACTTTGATTTAGCTAAAAAAGGATTTACTAGAGGGTTAAACGAAATCAATAAGTTGTAAAATGAACTATTAGATTATCAAAAAACAATTATATATAAATATGTAGACCTTATAACCTATAAATATCAATAAAACCCCCTTTTATTATTTTTTCATGATTTAAATGTGGGTATAATTGAATCTTTTCAAAATATCAATGTGTTTCCTCTTCCACACATATTAATGTCTACCAAAATCCTCACCTATTCACAAGTAAAAAGATATTTGGTTCATTAAATACCTTTGAAAAAAACTCCTTAATCATATATTGAGATCATATTGTAATTGGTTTTGTCATTAATCTATCATGGGAACAATTTTTTGAAAACCGAAATAATTTCCCCAAATAATAAGTATGGTTTTTAAATGAGTGTTTTCATTTTATTTACTCTTAAACCACCCTAAAATATTACATAATATTTATAATATAATAATACAATATTTTCAGAGATTATGGTATGTTATTTTGTTAATTCCATAATCTATATTAATTTCATCTTCCATCAAATGGGAAACAAAAATGTCAATCATGAGTACAGCAGACTACCGTCTCCCAAAATGATGTAATTCATTTTCCACCACCACATTTATATGATAGTAATAATTATAGATCTAACATATTTATATGATACTGATGATATTAATATAACTCTATAATTTTAATATAACATATACAATCTTACATTCCATACCATTTAAAATATGATGTTGTCGGCCATGCGTACAGTGGACTACCACCTCATAGGCAATTTGATTTGTTTTTCAATTACTCATTACAATGAAGTAATAAAGATAAATATAATGAATATATATGATATATATGTGAATATATTTATTATTTAATATTAATATATCATATATCATTTTGACCTTTCACCCGTTAATTGAATGATAATGACTCTCATGAGTACACAAGGCTCACCATCTCCATGAAATGATGTAATTAATTCTCTATGTTAAAATTTAAGTACTTGTTATAAATATTATCCATTGAAAGAAAATATTTATAACATTTTTAGAATTCTATATATTTTTTACCTATATCCTACGACAATGATCCATAACATTCATGACGAAACATGCATTGGAAATTATGGCCATTGACATCCAAAAGAAAGAAAATAATGAACAATTAATAACTAATAGGTGTTAAGATATTATAATGGGATTATATATCACAATATATCTATGAATATGTCTATATTATAAATTAATAAGATGATTAAATCAATTATATAGGATACTAATGAACGTTCTACCAAAAAGATGAGAAGGGTAAGGATTTTGTCTTATTTTCCTTGTATTGAGTAAAAATGTAATATTATGAACCTAATTTCATTTATAGAGTTTCCATAAAGGATATTATTCATATAATATTATGAATATGTTATATATAATGGAAATTTAATTTGAATAATATTTATTCAATCCAATGTTATTTGAATTTGAAACTACTCAGTGGGAAAAATTTTCAAATATCAATATCTTTTTATTTGGTTATATTAGTTTTTCTTAATCTTTGATATTAATATATTATGTGTGTAATGAATATTGAATACAATATTCTATCTATTAAATTGTTTTATGTGGCTGTACTTCAAATGAAATTAATTTATTCATAAATTAATTCTCACATTAATGTAATGATCTGTTAAGGTTTTATTTATCAATTCAATTTTAATTGGGATTATTTTTTCATGAATTTACATTGAAGGTATTTTCTTATAATTTTATAATAAACCAATTTCATGTTCATATCCTCTAGTTATTAATTATTTTATCAAGAAAAAGAACCATATTCATTACTTTTTTATATAAAAGAATCAATAAAATTATTCTAATAAAACAAAAAATCATTTATCTCATTGAATGAAAATCCATTTATTTTAATTTTTTTTCTAAAAATGTTATAAAAAATGTATTTAACATTCTTTAAATGATTCATTAAGTATATATGTCCCATTTAATTTCTTTTGATGATCTTTTAGAAATTAATCTTTATGTCATTTCTCAAAAAGGCCAGTTTGAATATTATCGAAAATGATAAAAGAATATTTTTCAACTTATATGAAATGTACATAATTTTCTACATTCCTGGAAACTAAATGGTATAAATAATATTTTAAAAGTTTCAAATTTTGTATTCAAATATTTTTTTAATTGTTTTTTCATTTAGTTTTGAAAGATAATTTCCAAATTTAAAATGATTTTTTCCTTAATATTATATATAGAGATCTTTTTGTAGTATTTATATTTTTCAATAAAAAGAAAAAATTATTTTACATATACTCAGTAGGTGATACGTTTCATTGATACCGTCTTTATTCTTTCTATGGACATTTTTTGGATTATTTTGACCAAGGCAATTATTTAAAATCACTTTCTTGATTCATATTCATAGTCATTAACATTCCCATGAAGTAAACACATTTATATGATCTTTAGACATTAAAATTCCCCTAAATATAAGGATTATTTATCATTGATATTATTATTATTATGTAATCCATTATATTTTCTACATATTCTGTTTTACATTGAAAAATATATTATTGAATGTTGAAATGATTCTCAAAAAGTATTCCTTACTCCATGCATAAACTTAAATATAAGGCATATTGTTCATAAATTAAATAAATAATTTGATGTACAAGAAATTAATTGTACATACATATATGGGTGGGTACCATTTATAGATATCCCATAAATGCATTTGTAGACTCATGTAGTGAATTATTTGGCTAGTCCTAGTTAATTGGATTATATATATATATATACCCATTAATTTTATATTGTTTTGATAAAGTCCTACACAAGAGAGGTGCCACGAAACATGAGATCATGAAAACCAAAAATTAAGAATTTTATGAATTTAGAATTCATGTTTTATTATCCATGATATTTTTTTAACTATTTTATCTACAGATTCATTTCATTCACAGTTTGTTGATTAAATGGCATGTGTTTTCAGTTATTTACCATCCTATTTTTATTCTGAATTAACAAGTTATAATAGTCATGATATTGATTAAATGGAATGTTTTTCCAGTTATTTACCTTTCTATATTGGTTATGTCAGTCAATTTACATAAATGAAATTTTTGTTCCGTTATTTTCCATTCTATATTGATTATTGTAGTAAAATTATTTATATGGAATGTTTTTTAGTTATATTCCTTTTCATGATTATAATTAATGATTCATGAAAGATTTTGTTTTTCATAACCTTAATTGATAATTAAAGCTCACCCATAATTTTTTTCCATTCCCATTAATCCTGAAAGTGTACTAATAATGATATGCATTCACATTCGAGAGGGAATAATGACATTGTCGAAAAAAATGTAAATTTTTTGTTTCCAAATGTAATATGGGAATAATGTATGTATCGTGTTATCCATCAATAATAAACTATTTGGTCTTTTGGGTTGTGATTCCTTATATATTATTCCAATGTAATAATGTAAGACATCACCATTGGTTTACTAGAGTCTTATTCATTACATATTGGATCCCTATATTTAACATTTTTAAAGAATTAATTTTCTTATTTTAAAGTCTATGTGAAGTATAAATTGGAAGAAAAATTTGACTTCCCTATAAAAAACCATGTTTTATTTTTCTAATAATGAAATAATGCATATAAAGGAGTGAAATTCCATGAAGCTGAGAAAATCATTATAAGAGAAAGTGGAAGTATGACTATTTGAAGGTAATCAATGTACATGTTTTTATATTAAATCAATTAATAAGTATCCACTTTAATATGTTGATGATGAGAAGACAATAATTATCTAAAATGTAGAAAATATTTCTATTGATTCATGGTATTATAATAAAAAATATTGATCTAGAATGGGGGAATAAGATTTGGTTGCTCAACATACCTCAAATGTTATTAGAAACCATTCTATTTAAAATGTTTTAATGAACTCATATGACCAAGTGGTACGTTGAAATTCATAACCTCAAGAAGAACCAAAAAACAATTATAATGATAAAATTACTAAAATTTATATTAAATAATTATCTATTATATAGATTTAAATTCTAAACAACTATCTTTAATAAATTATTTATGAAATGTTTAGTGTGTTAAAAATAATGTAGTTTAATGTCACTACCATTGAAGAAGAGATAAATAATGTAGGGAAAATATTAGAAGAAATAGTACCATCTTATTTAAATCACACAAAATGTGTTAGATCCAATGAATAAAAGAATATGTAACATGATGGAAGGTTATCCAGTTTTGAGAAAGATTTAATTTTTATAATTAATGAGAAATATAAGGCAACAAAGGAGACTGATGTAAAATGCCTTGAATTAGAAAAATAAAATGTATTTCATTATTATTAAAATGTCATAATTGTGATTCAAATATTTCATTATCAAATTGATTAACCATTTGATATGATAAAAGAGTAAAAATAATCAAGATCATGTACAACAGATAAGAATAACTTATGAAGGAAAACAAAATGCAATGGTGGATGAAAAAATTATAAAATGCATGGATTTTGATGTTAAATTGGTGAATTTGAAAATATCTCATAAAGTTTCTCCATAAAAGGATGAAAAGAGTATTGTTATCACCTATAAACCAAAAATCTTTTCTCATATAAAATACCATTATCTTATTGAAAAATCATTATGAGTTCATCTTAAGATCCTCCTAAAGCATCCTAAAGAGAAAAACTACCATCCACATCAAAAATTCTTAAGTGCTCAAAATATGGTTTTGGCGATATAGTAGTCTTAAATATATAATTTATTGAAAAACTGATGAGGAACAATTATGAGGAAATATTTATGAAATAAATGGTGTATATGTGTTTTATTATGTGGATTTGTTACCGAAATTATGAAAAACAAATCAAGAGTGCATCACCCCAATATTATAAAATGAGAACATTATTTCTAATAGTGTATGCGACTAGAATAACCAAACATATATAAGATTATAACACCACTATAATTTATGATATATTTATTTTTAAATTAATGAAATCACTTTAATAGCTCACATTACATGCAATAATGGGTTTAACATACATTACATACAAAACTTAGTTGAGGTTTACAGACAAACAATAGAGAGTTTAAATCAAATTTGACAAGATATTATAATAATATTACTAACTGTTATATTTATTAATTAACCATCATAACAGTGGGTATAAATATTATTATTTAAATTATGAAAATATATACACATGTTCTTTAACATAGATTAATTTTCTAAAATATTTATTTCAAATAAATTTAATCCATTTAATATTTAGTGTCCTATGAGAGAGTTATTCTTGGAATTCATTACGAGGAAAACTGATTTTACCTTGTTCTATATGGAAAAATATGTTTTTCTAGTGTTGCAAACAATATCCAATTTATCATTAATTAAGCAGAACATTAGATTTTAAACAAAATGTCATATATTTTTAAAATATTATTATATAATAGTTATCACCAAGCCCTTGGAATGGTTTATATGAGTAGGATTAAAAAAACTATTACAATATATATTACACATGGTTATTAAATTACTTGGTGAACAAATAATTTGAAATTAAAATAAATTTTTTTTACAATTAAAATGAAATCATTATTAGAAAAAAATTGTTATTCCCATAAGTGAGTTTTATACCAATGACTTAAAAAAAGTCACTATTGGAAAATTATATTAATTAATACAATATATTATATATTAAATACAATTTTCAACATTTGTCCAATTTTTTTTCAATTGAGAGGTAAAAATAAATCAAATTTTATGCTTAAAACAATTTTTTTTTTCAAAAAGAAGATTTTTTTACCATTTTATGGAACACATATTTTTAAAATTAATATTTCACAATTTTATAATATTTAATTTATAAAATAAAATTCAATTTTGAATAAATAATTAAAAAAATAGCTTATGGTAAATTTTATGAATTTTTATGAATGGTTTCATTTTTTGATTAATAGTGAAAATTACTAAGTGTTTATTACAAATTCCATTTTTTTAATTTATATAAAATGTTAAATTAAATTTTATTTTTTTTAATTTTTTAGTTGGTGAAATTATAAATATATTAATCTAATAAATTTCATTGGAATCAATTTCATATTTAATATTAATAATTTTTTATGCTTTTGATTATTTTCGCTTTTAAGACCCACATTCTTGTCATATCTACAGGATTAAATTAAAATAAATTTCTTCCACTTGTGTGATTGGAATTTGGAAAAATTGGTTCCATATTTGTAATAATAATATTTTATAATATATAATATTTCAAAAATAATATTTGACCGAAATGAATAGTTAATAGAGAACAAATTAATTATCATTATTAACATAAAAATGGGTTTAAAGGGGTGGTAAAAAAAGATAAGGGTACAATTAGAATATAAATTTTCCTAAATAACATTTATTGGAAATATTTCGAAAATTAAACCTATAAGGTTCGAAAATTTCCTAATATTTTTCCTTGTGACATATGAAAAACATGGGTTTAATTCTCTAATTCAAAAATTTACATGTTTTCCACTCACCCCACATAGAAAAGGCTACCCACAATCCTCTCTCCCTAAATACATCAATCCTATTTTTTAATCTAAGACCATATTGAATAAATTCCAATATTCCCTACCCTCATATTAGAATCCTTCTTTGGAAATAAATCCTACCGAGGAATGCATTTTGTGCAAATTTATGGAGGATACCCGAAGAAGAGGTAACGTGCACCAACGAACATTTTTGTTTTATTTCATCCTAAAACCAGTTCAAATAATTTTATATAATGACTATATAAATAAAATTACTAACTCTACTATACATATGAATTTTTATTTTAAGGGTTTTTCCTAAAACCACACACAATTCATTCAAATGGGTTATGAAATACTCGTTCATGTTTATGGTGCAGTACAACCTCTCAAACCGATGTTGTTCGTTTTTCCAGTTATAGCACTGATGGTTTTAAATAATGATGGAAAAAAAATTTATATATTATATTAATGTAATTAATTATATCATTATGATTTTTTAATTGTTATATCAAAAATAATATTATGATTTCCATTTAGTGGGAATACAATAACATCGTTTTTGTGTATGGATGACTACCACCACATGAAGCTATATGATTCTTTCAGAATTTACAAAGAATTTATTAAAGACGTGTTTAAATATATTAAGTGATATATATATTAAATAAAAATAACTAGATAATTATAATTTATAATTTATTTTTATTTCATTAAAACTTGGAAGAAAATAAATAATATCATTCATTCGTACATACGACCTCCCATCTCCATGAACAGTGAAATTATTTCCTATCACTAAATTTTTTAATTTACTCTAAATAAATATATAATGAATATAAATCATATGTATATAATTTTTAATACAATTTATATTATTATGTTATTATATATGTTACTGTAAATAAAAATTCAAAGAATATACAAAAAATAAAGAGGTTATTACCCAAAACCAAAATTAAAATGGAATTGTTATTAAATTGGTAATATAAAGTCATTAGAAAATAATATATGGTATGATATATATTAATTTGGTTTGATTATATATTTTTAATAAAAAAATTTATTATATAGTATGATTGAATGAGTTCAATGTAATTCAAGACTTAAGGTTAGTGGATTTCTAGTCTCAACTTTATTTCAGGGAGATTAACCCATATTCACCACTCTTTTCTTTTGTGTGGTGTTTATAAAAAAATATGAAATTATATATAATTAATATTTATCATTTCATGATATTTAATTTTTCCATTTATTTTATTATTTCTTATGTATTATGAATCAATATTTAGTCAAGTGGTTAGAGATTTTGATATCACTTTTTATCTTTTGGGAGTCACATTTCATATTCACCACCATTTTCTTTTGTGTAGTGAATATACTACCCATGAATGAAAATTATCATACATCTCTTGAAAACCATTAAGGTTTAAATATCTATTTTAATATCTATCTTTTAGGGTGTTTACAGTTCAAAAGTTAACAAGACGGTAGGGGGTTTTGTCTCAATTTTCATCCATTGATATGTAAATTATGGTATGCACATATATTACATAATTAATATTATATAAAAAACCTTTTAAATTTAATATAATTAATTTATTTATAATCATTTTATTTTTTGTTTCATTATATTTTATTCCTTCATGGGTCTGGGGATTCAATTTTACCAATGTCATAATGATTTTATGTTACAATCTCAATATTTTTCGCGATAGTGCATGACTACATCTTAAATATTGAAATAACATGATATACCTCTCAATAATTCACATATATTTTCTTATCCTCTAGTTATTCATGATATATTAAATTAATCGTACCATTTTTCCACTATTAGGTACATAATATAATAATGATTTTTTTAAAATAAAATACATCTTTATTTTTCTCTCCATTCAGAAATATATTATCCTAGAAAATCATGGATTATAAAAATGTTTCCAAAAACGTCATTATGTGTTATCATAAAGATCATTTTCATGGAAACTGATTTTGAAATTTTTTCTATTATAATTTTTTTCAAATATTTCTTTATATTTTTTTAAGGTTATTTTCAAATAAAAAGCATTAAAAATTGTAATAATTTTTAATTAATTTTAAAGTGAAAAGGATATTTTCCTCATGAAATGATTTAAATGATCATCCAAATTATTTTTCTTCTAACATGGAATCCATTCATGTCACCTATTCCTTTCTAGGGATGTCATCCAAGTGTTCCATTCATATTTTTTCTCTGAATAGATAATTATTTTATTGATCCATGATTATGAAACTAGTTTATCATCAGTGGGTTATAACATTCCAAAATAATTATAAAACCCAGTTATTTTAAATGTATTTTATATGATGAAACTATTATGAATCATATCTATTTTTCATTGGTTATGATATAATTAAATGTTTAAAATACCCATTTCAATTCATGGTTTTGAAATGAAGAATGTTTATTATATTGTGGAACACATATATATGATTTTCATTATGTGATGGGTGAAAAATATATCTTCCTCCACTACATTGGGTAATGATTTATATATCTCATGAGATATACATGTCTATAATAGGGAGTGAACATAGTATTTAAGATAGGGTTGGAATGGGGAGTGAACCCAGTATAGTAAGACATGGATGGAACGAAGAGTGAAAGGGGATCAGTAATGGACATTGTGCACTATGATATCCTTGTTGTGATCATTAAAAAATATGGAAATTATTTCCTATGACAATTATATTCAAAAAATTCCATTATGTATGCTAATGTAATTCTCTTATAGATAATGTTCATTGCTTTTGTAATGATCCATGTCTTATGAACGAACAATATTTATTCCATTAATCATGAATATGATCTTAGATATGCATGGTGTTGTTAAAAATGTTATTCTAATGTTCTAATTCTCATATGTTCATTTTATAATTTTATATCTCCATTATTTTACCTTATTGAGAACCTGAGATCATTCATTCTATTGTTTCATTTACCTAAGTTAGGATTAATGGTTTGAAGTAGGATTACTAATGGGGAATATATTTATGGGGAGACATTAGAGATCTTTCAACATGTAAGTGGATTATGTTTCCATGTCTCCAAAGAAGATAAACAATATAGTCCACTAGTGTGTCTATTTATTTTAATGAATATTCATCTAAAAATAATTAATATCCATGTTTGTGAATATTGGTTTTCTATAGTTGGTATAAATATAATGGTTTTGTTAAACTCTGGGAATAAGTACGAAAAAACATTAGTGATATCATTAGTGATATTTATAAGTGTATGTCTAGGGATATATCTATGGATAAGTTTATGGATGAGTTATAGTATAAGAAAATAACCTAAAATATATGTTGAGGATATAGTGAGTAATTTCTAAGAAAATACATTCTTTTCTAGATAATATAATTTTATATGAATCTAGAACTTATTTACCATTGGGTAACAACCACGAAAACAGTGTGTTAAGATAGAATCGATCGGGAACTAGTGCATGAGAATAGGACTCACTACACACATGGTTTGAAACTCTTGAGGGATATACATTGGAATCCCAAAAACACATTATAAACTATAATGATGGATTTAAATATAATATGACTATAAATAACCTAGGATAAACATCTGGTTTCCGGGATTAAAATAATGTTGTCATGATTTACACACCATATAAGCGCTTTTCATGATTATTTGATCTTCTATTATGATTAGAATTTCTCAAAATATGATTTTTATATTTATTTGATGGTGGGATGTTGAATGAATCATTTTAGCATTAAATCTGATTGGAAATTCAATGGTTATGGGAGAATAAATTGGATGATTAAGGGATTCGATGATTTTGAGATCATGCCAAATCATCTATTATGATATATTATTAGAAACATGACCTTCAGTGGGATTCCAAAAACATCATGTATGATGAATATGGACATTTTTTAATGATCATGTGGTTATAAACATAGACAAAAGAGGAATTGAATTCTTAAATGAAAATAAAGTGGGAAGAAAACCCTAATGGAACATCTCAAATAGAGGGTAAGATGATATCTATGTGGGAAAATGGGTCATAAAGTTACTAATGGTTAAAGAGATCATATTCATATATATGTAAAACATGGGAATTACCCAACTTAATTCAATACCCCAACAATTTACTTCCAGACCAAGCAAGGAATTATTCCATTCATTTCATCAAAGTGGAAGGATTGAAGTATTTATGAATTTGGATTCATAACTAATGAATTGTGAAATATATATGGATCATTTGGTATATGTTTTTTGTAAAGTACATGAATGAATATGTTGAATGATTCTGATCAAATAGAAAATTGATTTAATAGAAAAAGAAATATTTTTAAGATAACCACAATGATATTTTTGATATTGATAAAATGATGCCTAGTTAAAGGGATAATGGATATGAATAAGAAAATTGGATCATATTGATTACATTATAATTGATTATTATCTAGTAGAAAAATTGGTTTATTATATTAATGATATGTTTACATCATTACTGGATTTAAGGAAAAGACCTAGTAATTTGTGTTCTATGTTTGGAATGAAGAGGCATGTATGCTTTCAATAGTGCTTTACAGTAATTCAGGCCATTACCATGTTTAAATATAATACATGATAATGGTATTCAGATTATTATTATGTGTCAATCATGATCTACATTGTGATATATATGGGATCAATGTTAATCTTATTTTGATAAATTTTGAAGCGTCATGTATACAATATTCTAATTTCATCTTTTAGAAGGGTTAAAAAGATAACCATTTATGAAATGTATTATTTACAACTTTGAATAATGTTTTAGATATTACAATATTATTTCATCCTATGAAGATCTATGCATATTGGATAATCTCTGATAACATTATTGTTTTATGATAACTAAATATAGATAGAATGTCTTATGATTCTACCTAGGGGTTATATAATCAATTAGTTATTTAGGCATAAAACATTCACCATTACTTATTATGGTAAGAGATGAAGGAAAAATTGATCAAGGTACCACCATAAGGTTAGATTTTGATTATAAAATGGATGAAATCAAGTAAGTATATGATCTCATGAAAATAACCCAAATTTATGAAATGGTTTTGAAAATAAAATTTTCACTTAGTATCAATATTGTTTATAATACTAATGACCTTTTCAATCCTATATGGGTAATTTTTTTATTATCATCAACATTCTTTGGACCACCCACTTTCATATAATCATTGATCTTTATCACTCTAAATAATAAATTATTTTTTTCTATGTTGTCCAAATATTCACTTCCCACTTATGCTCTCCAAATTGGAAACATAGTTCTTAGTTAAATTTGATAAAATCTATGGAACCAGATATACCTTTTTAAATGAAGTTTTGTTATTCATTTGTATGATGTGGGATTCAATAAAGGGAATTTTTCAAATGTTTATCCTTCTTTTTTCTGCGATGAATTTTGAGAGGTAAAGACATTTTAAAGGGGGTAGAATGTGACACCCTAATATTTTGTAAAATATTCCCTTTGAATGAATTTATTATTTTTGACATTAACTGTTACATGAAAAATATATTTTGGAATTACTTACATGTAACATTATGTTTATCTTGGTAACACCCAAAACAAATTTTGGCTCATGTTACATAGAATACGGAGTTTAGCTTTTGTTATATACAACACTGGATTTAAAATAATTTGTATATATTATTAAAAAAATAATTATATAATATTTATCGCCATGTATTTATAATGGAGGGTAGGAAGATGATTAAATAAACAATAAAAATTCGGTTTATACTAGTTTATTAGAATCGCTAGTCACAATTTAGTTATTTATGAAATTAATAACATCATAAAAATAATATGAAATATTTATTTAAAATTTTTTTATGTGCAAAGGTGAGTTTTATAAAAATAAACTAAAAAATCTCTTTTATTGGATTAAAATAATGAAATTTAAATATTACATGTTGAATCTAATTTTTAAAATTCATCCTACATGTTATCTATGTGAAATGTAAAAATAAATCTAATATTACTCTTAATATTATTTTTAAGCTGCTTTTCACCTTTTAATAGTGTATTAATTATTAATATTATCATTTAACACTTTAATAAAATTTTGTTGATAGAATAAATGTAACATCCCAAGTAAATAAATAATACTACATTCTAATGTTTATCATTATTTGTGAATAAAATGTTAATATTACTTTAAAGGGAATGTTATGCTCGATGGCGTACCTAATACGCAACAACGAGTTTCTTTGAAATCTTACGTTGCACACTAATAATATAATAATATTATAATAGTTAACGCCTAGCTATTGTAATGGAAGGAATGAACAGAAATAACTAAAAAGTGAATATATATGTTTGTTAAATATTTTTACATTTATCCAATAAATGTTAGAGGCTTAAAATCCAAAATAATCCAATTTTAAGAATAAATACTCTAATATTTTTAAAAGATTGTTTTACCACCTTTTGATGGAGATCCTTTTTTAAATATAACTTTTGAAAATTTTATAAGCTCTATTTTTCAAAAAACGTATTCTTTATGAGTGGGACATTGAAATTTAGTTTGGTTAAAATTTTTGGTATTTTTTCTGACAATGTTCTTTTTTTAATGAATAGTGAAAAATAATGCATTTTACATCAAAAATTCTTTTTCATCTAATTTAAATATATGGTTAGAATATCTTTTTAATTGGTTTTAAAGTGTAATTAGAATATATTTTTACTATTTAATTTAATGGTGGTCATTGGAATTAATTTCACTTTGAAAATGGACATAAATAAGTGCCAAACGTTTTATAGATATTACTTCAAAAAAACCCGCTATTTGTTTTGACAACGAGAATTATTTTTAAATTAATTATTGCAATTTATGTGTTTGGAATTTGGTAAAATTAATTCCATATTTGGAATCAGAAGGTCCAAATTATGTAATGAAGACACTTTTTTATTTGGACATTATGAATAGTAACAATGATAATTATCTTATATTATCATGATTAATTAGTAATCTGGCAGTTAAGGATAATAAAATAATATCATAATAATAACAAATTACCCCAACATGCGTCCTAATGATAATGGTTGTGTAATGGACGACCATGTAATTCCTTGTGCCAGACTTTGGGACCCCATGGAATCACATTTGGGTGAAAGTGACACTTTATCATTTTATTTTTAATGAAAGGAGAATATCACCAAAGAATGTATCACCCTAGTAACACATTTTAATTTTGTCTGTGTAAATGATATCTTAGACTATAAATATTCATTGGAAAGCTAAAAATATTTCCTTCATCATAGTATTTTTTTATTTTTTAGACATTAAATAAATTAATTTATTAATGACACCATGATGATGCAGCGATTACCTCATCAATGAACGATTTAGATAAAACAAAAAAGATAATGTAAAATATAAGACTTAAACATCTTCAAAATCTATTTTATGAGTATATTTAGAACCCTTATCACCTTATCCTCTAAATATATCAATGTGGGAACTTTAAAATCCGAAAACTCATTTTAAAATAAAGTAACATTTCTTGAGATTCCCAGAGTGCCCATCCTCCCTCTTATACAAGGCCTCCACATATACCTCCTTACCCACACCTCTCAAGACATTGGCTCGGCCAACCCCTGACCATTTCATCTCTCCACATCCCTCTATTCTTCATTGAAGCCTCACCTTAGGCAGAAATCTCTTTAAGAAACCCTTTTGGTTCAAACCAAAGGGAGTTACCCGATTTAAAGGTAATGTCTTCTCTTATGTTCTTTTGTTTTATTTTACTTCTCCAACCCACTAAACTCTTTTAATTCCTTTATTTTGTAACAACAACAGAATATTAAAATTTACTAGAAATTTTTTATAATAAGGTTTGATTCTACACTTACACACAATCCTTGTAATAGTTAATGAGAATATTGTTTCTGTGGATGGAGAATTAAGGCCCCACAAAACGATGATTGTTCAATATTCTTTTAACACCTTTAAAGGTGGCCATTATGATGTCACTGTATTATAAATATTATATATATGGTATTTATGTTTTATATATACTTCTTTATTTTTTATTTAAAACATACCTTTATTATTCAAATGTTGTGCAAATGCGATAATTTCATATGAGGATGTGTGGACTATCGCCCCCTCAAGTGATGTGACTCGTTCATGAAATACATGAAATGTATAAATAATGAAATTAATGAACTTATGTGACATATATAACATATATATTATACTTTAATTATAATATATATATCTATCAATTATTTTTAATTCCATTAATATGACAAAGAAATGAAAGTAGCGTTCATGCGTATGTATGGCCTACCATCTCCATAAACGGTGAATTTCAATTCTTTTTATCTCCAAATGTTATGGAATAGTAAAAAATGAATATGTACTGGATATATATGATATTTAAATCATTAATACTATTCTGGAGATGATGTAATTATGACTACATGGACAATTATTTTCAAACAAGTTCATTTTTGACTCATCTACCAAACAACGACAAAAACATCTGATATGAACTCACATAATTAACTAAAAATTATAACATTATAATATGTGATATGAATTGAATAAAAAACATTAATTTATTTTTTTAATAAATTATAAATTGAAAAAGGTTTATTATTAATGAATATAAATAATCGAACAAGACATGTCGGACTTGAGGTAAGGGATCCAACCTCTCTCTTTCTTTTAAAGTACTCTCTTTTATGTAACTTATTTTAAGCTCATCTTTATTATGTTGGGGGATGTTATTATATATTCCAAATGATGTACATTTTATGTTAACATTATGAGAGACCCTATTTGATCTCATAAATTCATTTTTATAAGTTTTATGTGGCGTCGTTAGGCTACCGAATTTTCATAAGGGGATTTTCATCTCACTTTTTATTCCCATGAGATTCATGCAACATTGGACACTATTTCCTTTTGTGTGGTGTATGTACTACCAATTATTTTAATATTTGTATAATATTCTCTCATTTAAGTGTATTTACATCTTCATTGTATGATCCTTCATTCATGGGGTGTACGTTTTGAAAGTTTCCCAAATCGGTAAGGGAACCTTTCACACTCCACTTTTTAAAACACATATTTTGTTATGTCATTTGATTTAATTCTTTTTATGTTGGGATATGTTCTTATATATCCTTATTGATGTAAATTTTATGTCCATGTGATGAGATACCATTTTCTTTCCCATCAACTAATTTTATGAATTTTAAGGTGATGTCGTTAGGCTGTCGAATTTTACCAAAGGAACTTCTTAACCTAATTTCGATTTCTTTGGGTTCAACTTGTAGTTATTGAATATGTCATCCTATGAATATGTGTGAATGACCTCTGGTTGTTTTAAACATAATATCCACATATATTGGGTGTATTTATATTTGTCACACATAATTATGAGACTGATTTATCCTTAATTTAAGGATACATTTTTTATAATGGATTTCGTCTCATTTTACATTTCTATTGAGACTTCATTGTTTTTATGCACCAATTATCTCTTATATGGTGTATATACTATCCTTTGGAATCTTATATCATGAATCCCTTTATTCTCATGATATTACAAAGTTCTGATTAAATGTTATTCCCTAATTATTGTATTCAAGTGTCTCTCATATTGTTAAAAACCCATTAACTAAAATATCGTTTTATATGTTTTAATGATTTATTCTTATAAATATTTCTCATTAATATCCATGTTTTAAAAAATGTTTTAAGGATTTATTTATATAGATATTAATGGTTTAAAATATTAAAATCTTTAAAGTGGTATGGGACACTTTGATTCAGAAATCTCTTTATTAAATGTTTTAAATGGTTTTGAAAATGGTTTTCAGAATGGATTCATTATTTCAATATCTTAAAATGTTATATTGATATTGAAATGTGGGAATGTTATCTTTCCATTATTCTTAAGTTATGTTCTATGATTATGTTATGGTTATTGAGCATTGTTTATAAATAAGGGTGGTTCCGTGATAAACTATGGGATAGTGAGCCCAATATAGCTCTCTAATGCATTGGGTAACGCGAAGGGGTTAAACGTTAAGGATTCTCCGAAGAGATTTAGTGAATATACTATGATGGGTATTCCAAACGTAACCATGAGGGTTACTCCCTATAAAATAATGTTATGGATTACTCAAGTTATCTTTTTGTCTTATGATTTCTATGATTTATTCATGATTTGATGAGGTATGTTAGAATTCTTATGTTCTATGAGTAAAGTATGATTTCATACATGGACTAATGTTTTCATTTTGTACTTTTATATGATTTACTTAGATATTTATGCTCATCCCAATTTTTTTAAATGTTTTTCACAAGTCAAGGGAAAGGTACATGCTTTGATGATAGTGTGAAGGAAGTGTCAAGAAAGAATCCAAGTTTTATTTTAAATATGTTTCCGTTAATGGAAAAAATGAGTACCGTCTTTTATATAACCAATTTGTCTAAATGTGGAATGTAATGCTTGATTTATGATCTAATTATCTAAAACTCTAAACCTGAAAAGATCCTCAACGTGTATTCTTGAAATAACTCAAGATTATGTAATGTTTAGGGCTGGGGCCTTATAGTTGGTATCAATGGTCGGTCTAGATAACTTAAGAGGTTAGAGTGTTGTTTAAGCAAAAGTGACATGTTTTTTATAACTATAATGGTTAGTATATTAGATGGAGTCATTGTTTTTTGAAAGTTATAATGATTTTGGGATAACTTGGAGAAGTATATCTTGGTGTTTATGTTCATCATTATTATATGATGAATTTTCTGATATACTTACACTGACCTTTTTGGTTTTAGTAAATGGCTAGATCTAGCAGGCACCAAAGTAACAGAGGATTTGAATAAAACGGTGACAGTTTTATGAAAGAACAACTGAATGATATGGGAGCTACAATGAGAACTCTTGTGGTTATCCTCAACCAACTATCTGGAGTCATGATTGACCACCTTAACCTTAGTGATTTATATAAGGCATCGTATATGCTAGAAACAAATCCCTACGGAAGATCAGGTAATAATCATAAAGGTAAGTATGTTCAAAAACCTATGTGTCAATGATGTGGAAATAAACATATAGGAAAATGTTTCAAAGGGACAGAAAGATGCTATAGATGTGGAAATGATGGTCATAAATCAAGAACCTTCCATGGAAAAAGGAAGCATCTAGTTTACTCTAAGAAAGGTAAATAAGTTCTTTCTAAAAGATCAAATGAATGTTTCAAATGTGGTGTGTGTGGTCATTATGAAAACACTTTTCCTAAGAAGATGTTTTGGGAATGGGGTCACCAAGATTGTACAAATATTCGTTTACCAATACCTAGTGCCATTCCGATTGAGGATGAAGAAATTGACAATGACCAATGAAAACTATGAATTATTTCTAAACATATTTTTTCCTAATATTGGAATCTTAAGATATGATTCATGATTTTGTTTGTAGGAATGAAGTATTTCAGAATATTATTAAATGGACTGGTTAATGGTTCATGAAGAATGTTGAATGAACAAGAAGTCAACATATAAGGGATTCAAGAGTTATGGTAGATTTTAGGATGGTGAAATTCTTAAATGTATTAAGTCTCTATTGATGATGGGGTTACATTAAAAGACTTTTTATAGTATATGTCACCCTGATGTTTGATATATGAAAATTTGATTCATGGAATAATTATCCTTTCTTTTGTGGATATAGTTATAATGAACCATTTGGGTTTATATGATCCTTGAATTTGAGGTAATTACGGATTAATACATTTTGGGTTGCAAAATGAAAGTTATTAGATAACCTTTGTGGTTAAGATATGTTATGGTTATTTTTGAAGATTTTATCTCTTTTTTAGGAATGTTTTAATAATTATATTTTTTTTGGAAGGAGGACAAGACTCAGACCGTGTGACAACTAGTCGCGTCGGACAAAGCTGCGGGAATCGAACCCACAACCGAAGAGCAACTAGTATTTATCTCCTACCACTGGACTACATGAATTCCCTAGTTAGTTTGACTGATTTTTTTAGTTAGATGATTTTATGAATCAAGAGTAACTTGATTTTGGGTTATCTATGGAAATTATTAGCCTATCATGGAGGATATGTGATTAGGTTAATTACTTTTTAGTATGAGACTTTAAGAGTAAGTAATGTTATTTTTCAGAAAAAATTTAAGATTTATCTTAGGAGACTATGTGATTAAATCCTTCAGTGATTTGGGTTTCAATCATAGTTTGGTTTACATTGAAGAATTTTAGGGATAGATGTTTATTGAATGGTATTTATTGAACTTTGGGTTTTGTTTGACAACTTTTGGAGATTAGGAGTAGTTTTTATTTTTATAAAAAAAATTATCCTTTTGGGTATTATCTGATCTCATACTAAACATTGTGGTTTGGTTTTGGTTAAGTTCTAAAGAAATGGGAAATATATAGTTCTCTTTTTTGGATTAGGAAATTCTCAAGAAGGTGATTATAGTACTCTTAATCCGAACAATTCTTCCTAAATAATCGTCTTTTGGAGAACATATGAGTCTGAGTAAGGAATCTAGTAAAAGTTGAAAGTCTACATGACAAGTAAGTATGTTTCCTTATGATTTATTAAAGCTCCAGAATAAATTCCTTAATTAAAAGTAACTTAAAACAAAAATTTTGTCTGTAAACATTTCCTACTGGGGAATCGAAATCCGTTTAACCCATCACAAGTTTGTGATTTTCTTGTGGTTAACTTCCACCTAGACATGTTTACTATCACTCCCCATCAGAACATGACCCTATGTTTTCTCTTCCATATCCATATTTTCCTAAATTGAATCCTAGTATGGGTTAACTCGGGTGACCTTTGTACTTCTCTCCATTTATTTTAAAGTTATAGTTTTACTGACTTTTGTTCCGATGTGAGACTTTCAATAAAGTTTCCAAGCCCAATTTTGAAATTGTGAGGACGCAATTCCCAAAAGGGGGGAAGGATGTAACATCCTAGGTAAATAAATAATATTACATTCTAATGTTTATCAATATTTGTGAATAAAATGTTACTATTACTTTAAAGGGAATGCTATACTAGATGGAATACCCAATACGCAACAACGAGTTTTTTGAAATCTTATGTTGCACACTAATAATATAATAATATTATAATAGTTAACGCCTAGACGTTGTAATGGTAGGAATGAAAAAAAATAACTATAAAATCATTACCGATGTTTGTTAAATATTTTTACATTTATCCAATAAATGTTAGAGGCTTAAAATCCAAATGAATCCAATTTTAAGAATCAATACTATAATATTTTTAAAAGATTGTTTTACCGCCTTTTGATGGAGAACCTTTTTTAAATCTAACTTTTGACAATTTTATAAGATTTATCTGTCAAAATAAACTTATTCTTTATGGCTGGGACATTGAAATTTATTTTGGATAAATTTTTGGTATTTTTCTGACAATGTTCTTTTTTAATGAATAGTGAAAAATAATGCATTTTACATCAAAACTTCTTTTTCATCTAATTTAAATATATGGTTATATTATCTATTTAATTGGTTTTAAAGTGTAATTAGAGTATATTTTTACCATTTAATTTAATGGTGGTCATTATAATTAATTTCACTTTGAAAATGGACATAAATAAGTGCCAATCTTTTTATAGATATTGTTTCAAAGAAAACCCGCTATTTGTTTTGACAACGAGATTTTTTTTTAAATTAATTATTGCAATTTCTGTGTTTGGAATTTGGTAAAATGAATTCCATATTTGTAATCAGATGTTCCAAATTATGTAATTAAGAATCTTTTGTTTTTGGAAATTATGAATAGTAATGACGGTAATTATCTTTAATTATCTTGATTAATTAGTAATCGGGTAGTTGAGGATAATAAAATAATATCATAATAACAACAAATGGCCCTAAACTGTGTCCTAATTCTAGTGGTTATGTCATATACGACCATGGGATTCCTTGTGCCAAAGTTTTGGAACCCATGGAATCACTTTTGGGTGAAAGTGACACTTTATCATTTGATTTTTAAAGAAATAAAAATATCACTAGTGAATGTATCACCCTAGTAAAACATTTTTAGTTTTGTCTGTGTAAATGATATCTTAGACTATAAAATTATTTGGAAAGATAAAAATAGTTCCTACATCATAGTATTTTTTTAATGTTTGGACATTAAATAAATTAATTTATTAATGACACCATGATGATGCAGCGATTACCTCATTAATGAACGATTTACGTAAAATGACAAGATAATGTAAAATATAAGACTTACACTTGGAAAAAACCTATTGGATGAGTACATTTAGAACCCTTATCACCTTATCCTCGAAATATATCAATGTGGGACCTTTAAAATCCGAAACACATTTTAAAATA
The DNA here is from genome assembly GCA_963277665.1 of Viscum album. Lineage (NCBI taxonomy): Eukaryota > Viridiplantae > Streptophyta > Magnoliopsida > Santalales > Viscaceae > Viscum > Viscum album. Next base: position 768,988,111 of record OY728137.1, read on the forward strand.
AAGTAACATTTCATGACTTTCCAAGAGTGCCCCTCCCCCCTCTTATAAAAGGCCCCCACATCTACCTCCTTACCCACACCTCTCAAGACATTGGATCAGCCAACACCTGACCATTCCATATCTCTACATACCTATATTCATTATTTAAACCTCACCTTAGGAAGAATTCTCTTCAAGAAACCCTTTTGGTTCAAACCATATGGAGTTACCCGATTTAAAGGTAATGTCTTCTCTTATGTTCTTCTGTTTTATTTTGCTTCTCCAACCCCCTAAAATCTTCATATTCCTTTATTTTGTAACATAAACATTATATTAAATATACTATGATGTTTTTATAACAAATATTCCAGCTACACTTACACACACATACATCTAATAGTTAAAGAACACACAGTTTTTGGGGATGGCGAATTACTACCTCACGAAACGATGATTGTTCAATATTCTTTTAAAACCGTTAAAGGTGGCCATTAGGATGACACTATATTTTATATATGATATATATCGTATTCTTGTTTTCTATATACTTCTATATTTTATATTTAAAACATACCTTTATTCTTCACATGTTGTGTAAATGCGATAATTTCATATGAGGAAGTGTGGACTACCGCCCCCTCAAGTGATGTGACTCGTTCATGCAATACATGGAATGTATAAAGAATGACATTAATGAACTTATGTGAAATATATAACAAATATATTATACTGGAATTATATATATATCTTTCTCAATTATTTTTCATTCCATTAATATGACAAAGAAATGAAAGTAGCGTTCATGCGTACGTACGGCCTACCGTCTCCATAAATAGTGCATTTCATTTCTCTTTATCTTCAAATGTTTTGGAATAGTATAAAATGAATATGTACTAGATATATATGATATTTAAATCATTAATAATATTCTAGAGATGCTTTACTTATAACTACATGGACAATTCATTTCAAACAACTTCAATTTTGACTCATGTACCAAACATCGACAAAAACATCTGATATGAACTCACATAATTAACTAATTATTATAACATTATAATATGTTATATGAATTTAATAATAAACATTAAATTATTTTGTTAAGAAATTATAAATTGAAAAAAGTTTATCATTCAGGAATATAAGGAAACGAACAAGACCATTTAGACTTGAGGTAAGGGATCCAACCTCTCTTTCTTTTAATGTACTCTCTTTTATGTCACTTATTTTAAGCTCCTCTTTATTATGTTGGTGGAGGTTCTTATTTATTCCTCTTGATTTAAATTTTATGCTAATATTATTATATACCCTATTTGATCTCAACAATCCATTTTTGTAAGTTTTATGTGGAACTGTTAGGCTGCAGAAATTTTCATAAGGGGATTTTCATCGCACTTTTTATTCCCATGAGATTCATGCTACATTGGCCATTATTTCCATTTGTGTGGTGTATGTACTGCCCATTATTTTTGTATTTGTACAATATACTCTAATTTATTGTTATTTACATCTTCATTGTATGACCCTTCTTTCATGAGTTGTACGTTTCGAAAGTTCCTAAATCGGTAAGGGAACCTTTCACACTCCTCTTTTTAAAAAACTTATTTTGTTATGTCATTTAATTTACATATTTTTATGTTGGGATATGTTCTTATATATCCTTATTGATGTAAATTTAATTTCCATGTGATGAGATACCATTTTCTCTCTCATCAACTAATTTTATGAATTTTAAGGTGACGTCGTTAGGCTGTCGAATTTTACCAAAGGAACTTCTTAACCCAATTTCGATTTCTTTGGGTTCAACTTGTAGTTATTGAATATTTCATCCTATGAATATGTGTTAATGACCTCTGTTTGTTCTAAACTTAATATCCACTTATATTGGGTGTATTTATATTTGTCACACATAATTATGAGATTGATTTATCCTTAATTTAAAGATACCTTCATTATAAGGGATTTCATCTCATTTTACATTTCTATTGAGACTTCATTGTTGTTATGCACCAATTAACTCTTATATGGTGTATATACTATCCTTTGGAATATTATATCATGAATACCTTTATTCTCATGATATCATAAAGTTCTGATTAATTTTTATTCATCAATTATTGTATTCAAATGTCTCTCATTTTGTTAAAAACCCTTTAACTAAAATATCATTTTAAATGTTTTAATGATTTCTTCTTATAAAACTTCTCATTAATATCCATGTTTTAAAAATGGGTTTGAGGATTTATTTATAAGGATATTAATGGTTTAAAATGTTAAAATCTTCAAAGTGGTATAGGACACTTTGATTCAAAAATCTCTTAATTAAATGTTTTAAATGGTTTTGAAAATGGTTTTTAGAATGGATTCATTATTTCAATATCATACAATGTTATATTGATATTGCTATATGGGAATGTTGTCTTTCCTTTATTCTTAAGTTATGTACTATGATTATGTTATGGTTCTTGGGCATTGTTTATGAAGACGGGTGGTTCCGTGATAAACTAAGGGAGGGTGAGCCTGATATATCTCTCCAATGCATTGGGTAACGCGAAGGGGTTAAACGTTAAGGTTTCTCCAAAGATATTTTGGGAATATACTTTGATGGGTCTTCCAAATGTAACCATAAGGGTTACTCCCTTTGTAAGAATGTTATGAATGCCTCAAGTTACATTTACTTCTTATGATTTCTATGATTTATTCATGATTTGATGAGGTATGTTAAAATGCTTATGTTCTATGAGTAAAGTATGATTTCATACGTGGACTAATATTTTTATTTCGTACCATTAAATCCCTTACTGAGCTTTTTATGCTCATCCCAAGTTTTTGAAATATTTTTCACAGGTCAAGGGAAAGGTACATGATGTGATAATAGTGTCAAGGTAGTGTCAAGAACGAATCCATGTTTTATTTTCAATATGTTTCCGTTAATGGAAAAAATGAGAACGATCTTTTATGTAACCAATTTGTTTAAATGTGGAATGTAATGCATGATTTACGATCTAATTCCCTAAAAATATAAACATGAAAAGATCCTCAATGAGTATTCTTGAAATAACTCAAGATTAAGTATTGTTTAAGGCCGGGGCCTTATAATAAAAGTAATCATTTAATTTATATTGTAAAAATTATCTAAGGGTGATGTTTTGTTATTTTCCAGAAAAGTTTATTTATTTAATGAATAGTGAAAAATAAGGTGTCAATTAAAAACCACCTTTTCAATTAATTAATTTATAATGATAAAATATATTATCATTTTAAATATAGATTAATTTTTTAAATTATATATCTATTAATCCATATTTTATGATTTTAATGAAATTAAAATTGAATTTCAATTTAAAAGAATTGTAAACTTTATAGTATTTTCGATTTAAAGACCCTCCTTCTAGTCACGTATGCAGGATTAATTTTAAATTAAGAATTTTCCAAATATTTTATTTTAATTTATAAAAATTGATATAAATTTTTTAATAATAATAATTTATAATGCTAATTATAAAAAATTAATTTTTTACCAAATATAATAGTGACTGCATAAAAACATAACTACCACAATTAAGGTAAAAATGTTTTTACTTGGGTGTTAAACTAAAAAATAAGGGTACAATTAACATGTCCCAATGTATAAAAACCATATTATAGAATTATTTAGGTAATTAAACCTCTAATATTATATAATTTCCTAATTTGGATGATTTTTGACAGATGGAAATTGTATTTTTTAAAAATTTGCATGTTTGCCTCTCACCCTACAAATAAATGAACACACAATCATCATTCATCCTCACATCATGACACTTATTTTGATGAGAAAATAATAAAGAAAATAAAATAAAAAAGTCCCTCTCCTCATATAAAAATTCATATTTTGTAATTAATTGGAACTAATGAGGAATTATAGTGAAAACCTAAGAAGGATACCCAGAATGAGGTAACATTCATCAGTGAACATTTTTCTATTGTTTACTTCTAAAACACCCCCAATTATTTATATATCAAGATTATAAAATATCCTATGTATGTTCCACATACTAATATGTTTTTATATAAAGAAAACAACCAACATCTAAACAAAATTTTATCAAATGGGTTGTGAAAAAATCATTCATGTGTACGATATAATACAGCCTCTAGAACCGATGTCATTCGTTTTCCCTTTATCACCATTCCTGGTGGGGCATACTAATGGAAACAATTTATATGTATTATATTTATGGTTCTAATGTTATTATTCTTCCTTTAAATTTATTATATCACACAAACCATCATTCTTTCCATTTTTTTTGGAATACAATAACGCCATTCGTTTGTACGATGGAATAACATCTCACGAAGTGATGTGATTCTATCAAGGTTTACATGAAATATAATAATTTCTGAATTAATAAAAATATTTCTTATATATTAAATATATTTGATTAAATAATTGTAATATATCATGCAATTGTATTTCTTTTAAAGGTAGATGAAAATTAAAAACAATGTTCGTGCATACGTACAGTCTACAGTCTCTATGAATAGTGTATTTCATTTCCCATATCTAATTTTTTTGGTTTACTATAATGATATATATACTAAATATATATGATATTTTATTCATGGTTTATATTTAGTATATAATGAAATATGTATCTAATTCATTGGACAAAAAATTAAAATTCAAAAAATAAATGAAAAACAAAGTGATTATCACCCAAAATGTAACTTTATTGTGGAATTAATAATAAAAGGGAAACATTTATCCATAAGAAAATCATATATGGTTTAACATAAATGAATATTGGTATAGGATTGATTTATGAGAAGCATATATTTATTATAAAGTATTTTATAATGAGTACGATTGAAATAAAGATATAGGATATTGGGATTTCTAGTCTCACATATAATTTTGAGGGACCTAGGCCATATTCAACACTCATTTTTGTGTGTGGCGTATATACATACGTATGATATTATACATCATGAATCTAAATAATTTCATTATATAGAATGTTTTTATTGATGATATTCATTAATATGGAATATAATTCAATAATTATTAATTTGGTAATGGATTTTCGTCATTATTTTTTTACTTTCATGAGATACAAGTCATATTCACCACCTTTTTTTTATGTGGTGTATATAGTACCCTTGAATTTATATTATTGTTATGCACATGGAAACTATTGGGGTTTACTAATCCATTTTAGGATCTCTCTCACATGGGTTTTATGCTTTAACGGTTAACAAATTGATATGGTATTTTATACTCAACTTGCCTTCATAGATATGCGCATTTTGTTATGAACATGTATAACTTTATGTTGGGTATATATGACCACTTTTAAATTTAATAACATGAGATTATTTATCCTAATGATATCATGATTTCCATTATTCACTATCCCTTCTTTTCTATAATTATTCAATGTTACTAATATAGTAATGATTTTATGTTACAGTGTCATAATTTATCAGGATGGTTTATAATTAATAATAAAATGATAAAATATCAAGATTTAACTCTAAATAATTATCATGAAAATTATTATCCTATAGCTATTCATGATATATTCAAGTAATGGAGTCTTTTTTCCATTATTTTCAATAAATATAATAAATAATTTTTTTAGAAAATATAGTTTCATTTCACTCTTCTATAAGAAATATGTTTTTACCATTAACAATGTATTCTAAAAATGTTTCCAAACATATTATTAAATGATAATTTAAAGACCATTTTCGTGGAAATAATTCTGAAAAATTTTCATGTTTTAAAATTTTATTAATGAACAATTTTGGATACCCAAGTACGTTAATACCCAAGATTACACTGACATTTCCTGAAGGGGATTCCCTCTCCTAGTGGGTTGGTTAATTGCAACTAGAATATTATATGAAAAAAAGGGTACTAATTTTTACTCATAAACAATAAGAATGGAAAAAAATCAAGATTCTCAATGAAGACCCTTGAAGGATATAGTGTAGCGAACCGACCCCAGAAAGCCCACAGTTTGTGTAATGCTACAAATACATTTCCATGATTATATTTCATGACCCATACTCGAGGACCCATGTTGTGACTACCCCATGCCCACCTCCCATAGGCTAGGGGCTAGTGACTAGTTCCGAGTAGGCATATACCAAACAAATGAAAAGAATTTTCCTAGGTACCTGTACACACACACACAAATCCATGGCACATATGATGGATGTTAAATACACTAAATAAACCAACACAAGGTATGAGAGTATAAAAATGAAGGTAAATGGGGCCAGAATACAAGCCTAACTGAATTAGGAACATAAAAGTACATGTCTCTGGAACTCCTTCGCACACAAAACCAACCCAACGGGTAGGAACAAAAATAGCTGGCTAAAGTCACAAAAGCATGTCTCCTCTGTTGAGTAACATTAATCACCACATGGACCTTGTCAACCATGGGATCCATCAAGTGTCGATTCATTACAAAAGACCTGACAACTACGGGGAAATCCCAAGAATGGGTGAGTAAATCATTACTCAATATGGACCCCAAACCTCAAAGGTATACCACAATGAAATACACAATGCAGACAATCAAAGAGGTACACAAAATGTAACTTACAAGATGTAACGTCAAGAGAGTTACTAGAGTCAGTGCACACAAGAATAACCTCAATTATAGAAAGTAAGACAATCAGTCATAATTCTCAACATCTTGTACTTCTGAGGGACTAATCCTTGATGAGTCACTAAAGACTATTAGGCCACTATGGTTTGATCATATGTTGGGCCACTATAGTCTGCTCACCTACCAATCCCCTGAGTTTTTCACATCTTCCAATACACTGAGTTCCACTTGGATATTGGGCCACTGAGGTCTGCTCGTCTCTCTGAACATTGTTGTTGGCTAGGCTAACAACCCCCTGAGACCAGCTCTCCTCACATGATACTACGGCCTGCTTGACTACCGGGCTGCTGATGTCAGCTCGTCACTTCTTTCTCATCACAGCCATTTGTAGGAATTCCACTCGTAGCATACTTGATTATGCGATAATATAATATTGAATCCATTGGTTATAACTCAACCTATACAGAATCTCACATGGAGTATGTCAAAATTTCCTCCTCATCGCAAGGTTACCAACGCAGCAAGTGGTTGGAAATAAGATGCATGGATTGGATGTTATGCCTATTTTACTGAAAAGGGGGGCTGGTTGGCGCTGGGTGCAGGCCCACCAGGTCAGATCAACCCGACACAGTTTGTCCAGGACCATTAGGCATGCAGGTCCCAGCATGTTGGGAGATGGTCCAGCCCGACAGGCCGCTGGTCGGCCCAATCCTCCTCCGGCTCGGCCCACACTGGCAATCCGGTTCAGTCCAGCCAGGACGTGACAGGTGAAATTTCTACCCAATGATGCATGGATGGCCACGGTTGGCCTCCTCCTATAGACTATGTGCCGGCACCAACCCATGAATTAGCCACGGGTCACTTGACCTGACGTGGCGCACTGCTGGTGTCGTGGTTCTGCACCGTCGCGGTCCACTGGATATGACCTCCACTATTGTGGCACATTGCCTCCCATACATGGTTGACACCTCTTTCCGCAGTAGGATCCAGTGCTCCAATAGTTCTTTCCTTGGGGCACCATACTTGCTCCTATGTTCCATTTTTTGACCTGTGAGTGCCTCCAAATTCCTGGGGTCAACGCCGTATCAACTACATGCTCCAAGTCATCTTTCTATCGATCCTGGGGTCTTCTTGCACTTGAAACCTCCCAGAAAGGTTTGACGTGACCTAGTGGGTCTTTCATGGAAGAATGATAGGACATGGGTAGGAAGAGTAGTAAGAACAACTAAGGTAAGGACGATGGCCATGTTCATTTTTCCTTTGTAGGTCCCATTAGAAGGAAATATGGAAGGGAGTAATTACGAAGTTTCTATCCTTCATGTTCTACAATATGTAACCCATCCCACATGAATGAATGACCCTAATATCAACATATTATTGGGTTGATCCACGTTCTTCATTTGGAAAGAAAGAATGGGAGTCTAGATCAGAAAAAATAAAACCCCTTCCTTGAGGTTGGATTATTCGTTGATGAAGATTGCCCTGGTATCGTTCATCATTTCTCAATCCATCATCAGTGGTGGGATCCTTCGAAGGGGAAAGAAAGAACTTGTGGTGATTCATCATCTATCACTATTCTCCACTTTCCAACACCACTCCTCTAGAGCCTTAGAGTAAATCTTGGATCATGCCAACTATCATTTATCTATGATAAAGAATTTAATAGAGGAAACTTGTTTCATCGTCTCAATTACGATGAGTCATGGCATCATTACATTGTTTTATTTAGAAAACAACGTTTCTGTTATGTTTGAGTTGCAATGTCACTGAACTATTTTATTTATGAAATGAATCTGATGGCTGGATGTTACACTGTAGTAAGATTGTTTTTTTGATAAAATAAACTTTCTTAAACTTATTATATTTTTCATTAAAATGCCAAAAACCTAAATTCTACCCTTGACCTGCACTGGTTAAGGTTAAGCCCAGCCTAAGGAAACAACATCCTCATGAACTCAAAGGTACTCTCATATTTTCAATCAAAGTTACCATTTATGAGTTATAAGGCTTTGACAATAAAATAATATTTATTTAATTATTTTATTTATGGTCACCTCCAAAATACAACATTCCATAGTTTTCCCACACCAGCCAATGTTAGACTCTACCTAATTAAATCATGCCCTCATGACCTCAACGGTAATCTCGGATTTCCAATCCTAGTTACCGTTAGTGAGTTCTAAGGATTTGAAAATAAAATAATCATTATCACATTATTTTATTTACGATCACATCCCAAATACTACATTCCACTGTTGGCATGTGCCAGCCAATGTTAGGCTCTGCCTAAGGAATGAAAACCATCATGAGATCAATGTTGGTCTTATATTTTCCATCCAACTCAACGTTCTTGAGTTATATGGACTTGAAAAATAAAAAAAATTTAGTTAATTATTTTGTTTACGGTTATGTGATTTTCAGTTTTCCACATTGGAGGCCTGCTCCCACTACACTTATGTCGTGTCAAGTGTAAAACCACCATGCTGAATGTAATAATTCCCTCAAATTTCTGATTCTATAACTATTGAATGAGTCATTCCACTTTTTCAAGAAAACCTCTCACACACTCTATTTAAAAAAATTAACATTTTTTTATGGACCATTTGGGAACACCTGGCCTCAGAATCGCACACCATCTGAGCTCATAGTCTCAGAATTTTCCCAAAAATTTTCTAATTTTTTTTGTAAAATCCGAGTCATTACATTATAAAGAATAAAATATCGAAAGATTGAAGCGGTTAATAGTATTGGTGAACCAGACACCTAAAATAGTTTTGTTTTAAAATTGAATACAATATTTACAACAATTTGTTTCTTTTGAGGATAATAATACCTTTATTTTATCTAATGTATCATTTTATATTTTTCCGAATACACTTATTGGATTTCTGGGGAAGGGAAAAATTAGGGTGAACTGAAATGCTCAAAAATGTCATGTACAGGGAAAGAAATAATGAATCAATAATAAAAGTCAATATGGAAAGGTAATAATTGGACACACATTACATATAATCAGTCAACTGAATTGATAAACAATATTCCAAGGTAATAACTAAAAACACATTCCATTAAGATGACATGATAATGAATAATCAATATGGACATGTAAGATACTCAAAAAAATTCCATTAAATCAATAAACATATAATAGAATTCATCAATAGAGATCTCAAAGAGAAAATGTCATGAGTAAATAAAAACTGGGTCCAAATGAGGGAAATGATGAATTATTGTATTCCATGTTTCCTAGGTACAAGGTACCATTATCGTCAAGACCATTCATAAGAAGTTTTAGTATAACATGTGAAAACCCATCTACGTATAGCCAAGAGACACGTCCCGTAAGACTAAATATTAGTTAAGGGGATATCTATAAAAATGAAACCCTCATGTCATACCTATCAAAATCATTCTTTGTATATCAAATAATCGACATAACAATGCGCCTGACAAAATATCCTCATGGAGTAGAAGATATGAATTAACCAATATTTCCCTAGTAAATAAAATAGATTTTATGTACATTGAATATGTAAAAATATTATACTATTTATTCAATAATAATATCCATGATAAATGATTTGGATATTTTGGGGAAACATAATGTTCAATGACCACTATAGATTGAATATTTCAAGACTAAAAACAGAATCAGGGAAGTTAATGTCAAAACGATCCTTTTTTATATCAATCAAACATTAACCAGATGAATAATAAGGATGGTATCAACACAATACATCACATGTGGTCCAAGATAAATGGTTTATGTTATTCATGAATGAAAAAACTATAAAAATAACTTATAATAACAATCTTGAAAAATGTAAGATTTTAATTTTGAAAAAAAACGATAAAATTTTCTTTGGGAACAAAATTATAAATAAGTTTCATTAAATATAATAATTTAAAACATGAAAAAGAAATATTTGATGAAATTACTGAGGGTAAATTTTTTCATGTTATAAGAGGTAAAAATATCCTTCCTTTTGCATAGAAAAATGATAAAAAATTCCTTCATCAGAAAGTGATATAAAGATTCCTTTGAAAAAAGTTGTAAAAGAAAAAAGGGTAAAAATTTTCTTAATAAAACAATTTTGTAATGTATAAAATAAACTTTAAAATACTTTTTAGAAAACTAGTTTTATAAAAGAAAACATGTTCTCTCACTAAAGAGAGAAATAAAGTCGGGGTTTCTTAAAGACATTTTACAAATCATATTGAGTAGAAAAGATTTGAAAAATGAAATTGTTCCTTGGAAATTGTCATGAATAATCAGAAGATAATAAAATTAAAATTGTAATTGCAGAAATATAAAATAATTTTATCTGATGGAAATTTATGTTTAAACAATCCCGAACAAAATGAGAATGTGAAGTAAACACTTGAAAGGACCATAACATTGATATGATAATCAATTAATGAGTATATTATTTTTTTTAAATTTAAATAGACATTAAAAAATTATAAATACAAAAATATATCATAATAGTTTTTCACACATGTAATTTGAGAATATTTACAACAATGAGGATGTAATATCACCCAATGAAAGAAAATCGGGTTATCAAATTATATACCACATGGTAACATTTAATTCAAATACCCATAGAATAAAAAAATCAGATTTAAAATCAAAATAAAATTAATATAAATAAATTCATGATATAAAATATCAAAATGGGTAGTATTTACACTACATAAAACAATTAAGAGTTGAATATGACATTTATTGCACATATATAAAAGTGAGAAGGGAATCCCTTACCTTGTGTTTACATTTCAGGTAAACACGTATTAACATACATTATAGTTTTTAAAGCATGTTTATAAATTTTTCAAAAACCATATTAATAATTATAATATGATATATGAAATTATTATAATATCTCACAACTCATTTGTTAGCAAACTTTCATTATTTTCACTATTTCATGTGTTAATTTCCAAGTTCTTCAAGTATGTTTTGATTTGTTACATGTTGTTCCTGTAACATAGATCATGATTTCATCATCTACAGAATGTAGACCATAATTTAATAATCATATAAATTTAGTATGCATTTATTTAGAATAATATATACTAAATGGAGATAAGAAATTAAATGCGTTGTTCATGGAGATGGTAGGTCGTACGTATACATAAATGGTATGTTCATTTACATTCCATATTAAATGAATAATATGGATATGATATATATTTATTTTATAGTTATTTTATATTATATATGTCATATATGTCACTAATTTTTAGTAAAATCGTCCATTATATGTTCTATGTATAGTGTGAACGAATCATGTTGCTTTGAGGAGGCGGTAGTCCACAAGTTTAGAAACAATGTTTTCTTATTTAAAAAAATGCAATGAATAAGGGTATGTATCATATTAAAATTGAGGAATCTTAAATAAATCATAAATATAATATATATCATATATATTTATAATTTCCATAAGTATGAATGACCATGATAGGTGGTAAAGGAAAAATGAACGACATCATTTTTTAGGTGGTAGTGCTCCGTAACCAAAAAATGTAAGTTCGTTACTCATTAGAAGAATGTTTGTGTAAGTGACTCCCTAAAAATTATAATGAAAAAATACTTCTATATTTATGATAATTTTTTGTTATCCAATCATTGTATTAAAATATTTTAGGGGTTAGAGAATGAAAATAAGGCAAAAGAGCTTAAGCAAGGATGTTACCTCTTTTTTGGGTAACTCCTTTTAGTTTGCACCAAAGGTATACCTTTGTTAGACTTATTCACAAAATAAGGCTTCAAGGATTAGGGGAGGTAATTTTAGGAGCTATTGATGAAGATATTGGTGGAAAAAACGTGGGTTGAGTGGTGTGAATAAGTGGGAGGGTTTTGAGTCTTTTTATTATAGAGGAGTGTCATCCTTGTAAATTTTTTGAATGGTAATTTCACCCTCTATTTTCTTGTGAAATGTGGATCCAATAATAAATAACATTTATATAAAATGTATGATTGGATATAAATTATTCCATAAAATTATTTGTAGAAAAGTTTATTGGTCATTTTGACCCTTAAGTATAAGCATTAGTCCCATATTAAGATATTTTTTCTCTCAACTACCATAATTAATTTTAATCAAATTCACTAATATATTTTTTCAAAAAAATAAGTTGAACTTATTATAAATTATAAATTATGATGATTATAAGTATGAAATCCAGTTTTCAAATTAAAATCACTTATGCAGAATACTTTTTTTTAATTTAATCCCACATGCGAGCCGACGAAGGGGGTTTCTAAAGTAAAATGTTTCAAAAGTTTGGTATTCTTTTATTTCGAACTGAAAAGTGTCACGAACCAAATGAGGTATAATGGTTACAAGATAAATCATCCATAGATGACATAGCATGATGTGACTTCTCAATCTCCCTGGGTCAGTGACTAATTCATAGCATCTTACAAACCAAATGTTGGATCTATTTTTCCTCTAACAATGTGTGCCAAAAATAAACGAGACAATATGCATATAAAAAAGAAACACAATGGTGAGTAATGTTAAAGAAGTAAATAATTCATAAAACATCACAAAGTACTACATTCCATGTACCGAACTAGAGGAAATTAGGATAATTCCCTGTGGACACAACTCACCAAATCTAAGGTTCAACAACTAGATCCACCTCCTTGAGATCCTTTCTCCAAGCTCGAACCTAGAAGGAGATAATATACAAACACTCGAAGGCACAAGTAGGGTGTGAGATAAAAGGACCCGTAGTTTCTCACCAAGGATTATATAAAATATTTGAATAATAGATTAATCAAATGAATTGTTTCCATTTTATGAAAATATGAAATTTTTTCGTTTGAAATCATATTTAGTCAAATCATGTCATATATTTCATTTTGATGAAAAATACATAAATAAAAGGATTCACAAGTGATGGTATATTTCTAAAATGATTGCTTAATTTTTTTTATAGAAATTTCTATTTATAAATTCGTAATGCATGCAATGAATTTTAACAATATAAGAATAAATGTATATCTCAAATATAAAATAAGAGATAAATATGGTCATCTTGCAAATAGGTATGAATGTTATAGGCTATGGGACTTCTCACTATCTAAGTGATCGTGATAATATGTGTATACACACATCCTCAAGACACATTTAAGAGAGGACTCATCACCATCAACTAAGGGATGTGACATCCATCATTAATGTTTTAGAACATTGTATAATAAAAGATTCAGTCATAATAACTCAAAATATTTTGAAGGATTTCATCTTATTTTACATAATCAATAATGGGTAATTTATTTTATGAATGCTTAAAATAAAAATAAATCGCATTCCCCCATTTCAAATTCTAATTTAATTTTAAAACCAAAATACCTTTCAATCAAAAAAATTACATTTTAATAAGAATACCCCACTAGGTTTTAATAAAAACATTTTAAGAACTTTTGAAAATTTGACAAATTCCATCAATTTCATTTCAGAAATTAAATTAAACAATACAATTGAAACAATTCATATCCATTTTATAAAACAATCTAATTCAACATAATATTTTATTTTTTCCAATTTCATTCAGAAAACCATTTCAATCCTCCCAATTCATTATAATTGGGTTTTAATAAAATTAAATTGATTTTTTTTTCAAAACTGACTTTAAATCAACAACTGAAACAAATCACGCAATATAAGGTCACTCTATTTTTCCCAAAGGGGTGAAAGAGCCTATTTTTTTTCAAATCACAATGCCTAATATAGAACCAAAAAATAAGAAAAATATATATAAGACCATTAAACTGAACATAGAAATGGGATCTAACATCGTGGATAATAGATCCATGAATTTCATGATGATGTATTAAACCCTATAGAAGAGAAATAGAAATATATAAATAAAAAGTGGGGAAAAATTACTCTAGAATTCACACCATTTATGTAATGATGATTGAAAGATGAAAGAAATGCCTTGTAAGGGTTGGAGAGCTCCAAGATTTTTTGGGGAAGGCTTTGGGCTGAGATAAATGAAACTAAAGAGTAGAAGAAATGAGGATCTCAACCATGTTGTCTGCATATAACTAGCACAGAGGGAAATATATGATGTGATGTGGTTAAAATTTATTACCACTAAAAAATAAATAAACTCTAATTAAAAATTTATCGTTACTTCACTCACAATAAGTAAATACTCATCATGTCGGGTGACCTTCATGGTGAAAACCCTTCTTGGTATGCACCTAGCAACCATTACACATCATGTAACCTAGTAACATGACATGTAACACTCCTGAAACTTGTAGAAAATACCTATTAAACGTGAGAGTACAAAAAACTTTCAACTTAACCATAATAAGTATCCTCGCAATTCATTTTCTACACTACCCAGACAATGAAATGTAAAAACCAAGACAATTTTAAAGATGTACATGTAATATTGGTTATAAATTTTCACAAAAAGTGAAATTGATTCTATTGATATAAATTGGTTAAATTTATATAAAATTTAACTAATTAAATTTAAAAAATATAAATATACATTCTAACATTATAAATAAATTATATGAAAAATTGGTTTCGAATTAAAATTCAGTATTTTTGACTATTCGTCAAAAAAAGAAACATCACATAAAAAGACAAAAAATTCACCCAATCCCAATATTGATCATTCAATCTAAAAATATTATTTTATTTCGAAGATTTATTTTATCAAAGGGAGAAAATTAATATTTAATATATGATCTCCATTAAAAGGCTATAAAAGTTCATTTATAAAAATATATGTTCTTATACATAAAATTGGGTTTATTCTCATTTTATTCCTATGAAATATAAAATATGAATTTGAAAAATATTTTATTTAATATTGAATATGCATATATATTATATTAATATGACCAAAAAATTAATTAAATTTACTTGACTAAAATCCTTGTGATCATAAGAATAGTTTTATATAAAAATATTTTTTTTTGTATTCAATTCGTTCTTATATTAATTTCTCATAAATTTGTAACCAATTAATTCATTTTATATTTGTTTAATAAGTAAAATTTCATAATTTAGCTAATACTATTCATCACATCTAATTTTATATCTAGGATATATATTGTAATACTAAATTATAGTGTTCTATTAATATATTTTTGGTCGTTAAGAATTATTCTTGTGTGTAACACATGCTATTAAAGAAACTCATTGTTGTGTGCAATGAAATATAACTATGTGTTGTGTGAAATGAATGATATAATATTTATTTAAAATATTAGTTCTATTATAAATTCTAGGGATATTATATTCCACTATGGGATTAGTGTTTCATGTCATACACGCTATCGAATATAATGTTCAAACATTAGAATGTTAGGGAGTTGCATTCTTCACACTTTAAATAAATTGAGTCCTCTCTATTTAAACTCGATCTTAGTAATATTTTTTTGATATTTTCTATGATAAAATCCTAGATCAAGATAAGCTTTCATAAAAAACATTTAGAATTGTTCGAATTGGATGTACCAAGTTCACATGGACTATGAAATAACTATGTATCTATATTTGAGTACATTAGTGGTAGGATGAGGGATGTACATGTTGAAAACCCATAAATATTTATATGGATTGATTGAGGACATAAATCAAAAGGTTTAATTTTAAGATGAATATGGAAAAATATTGACATTTAATTGAAAAAATTCATTTCATTTATATAATTTATAATGTTAAATTTTATATAGAATTATTTATAAATTAAATTTATTTCAATTAAACGTCAAATAATTTAATTTTTGTTATTAGAATCATTTTTAAATGAATTTGTACATAAAAAAATTTTAGTCTTTTGAATATTTTCTTTTCGGATACCCGCTTTCTTGACCTATCTGTGGAATTAATTTTATATTATATGTTTCTACTAATGTGAATAGTGTTTTGAAACATTTATTCCATATTTGGAACAAAAATAGTTTATAATTTCAAATAATATAAACTAATGTTTTGACAAAAATTTATTTTTAAAACCATAAAAAAATATTACTATGGCGAAGGTAAAAATGGATTTTCTAGCAGGTAAACTAATTATATAAAGTGTATAAGTGAGCTAAAAATTGTAAAATACCCATTTTCTTTCCATATTTCCTCCATATTTCGTTTAGGTTCTATAATATCCTATTTTGGAATCTTTTTTCATGATAAAAACGAGAGTATAATTGAATCTTTAAAAAAAGAAATACAAGTGAGTCACTCACCACACTTTTATAGGGCCACCCCTATCCAATATTCTTCACACCATCAATTATCATTGATTCTGTAAAGAATTAGACACATCACTTCTCCAAATTCCTCCTATAAACTTCTAAACCTTATTTTGGGTAAAAATATTTTTTAGGAAGGATTTTGTATTCTAATGATGGATACTTGAAGAAGAGGAAACATTCATCAACGAGCTTCATTATTTTATTTCATCCCCACCTCATTCACTTATTATTGAAAAATGGTGATCTATTATCCTAAGAATATTATATATACTTTTATTTTGTTAAAATAATGGCTGGATATATAACCATCTATACTTCCATCAAATGGGTTACACAATCAGTATTCGTGCGTATAAAGGACTACAACTTCTTGAATTGACATCATTCATTTTCCCATTAATACATATCATGGTTAGGTCTGATGATTGATATAATGTATATATATGATATTTATAACCTATTTATACCTATTTATTAATTTTTTTTATTTTTTTATAAATATTTTTATATTCCATTCTGCATGATATATGATAATTTCACTCGTGTGTATG
Source organism: Viscum album (assembly GCA_963277665.1). Taxonomy (NCBI): domain Eukaryota; kingdom Viridiplantae; phylum Streptophyta; class Magnoliopsida; order Santalales; family Viscaceae; genus Viscum; species Viscum album. Next base: position 769,005,483 of record OY728137.1, read on the forward strand.
GAGAACTACCACCTCGCGAAGCGATGTGATTCGTTCATCATTAATGATTTATATGGATGTAATAAGGTCATTGTTAATCAATATTTTTTACATACATTAAATAATTATTATATTTATAAAATATTTATCATTCATTAATGTTAACATTCTTTTTTACAATTTCAATCACTTAATGTTGATAACACAATTCATGTACATGTGGACTATAGCCTTCAAGATTTGATGCGACCCTATTTTAATCACCACAACACATGAATAATATGTATAAGTATATTTAAATAAATAATATGGTATATATAATATTATGATCATTATGGAATGGTAATACATTAGTCAACATATTTCCTGAATGATCATTGGAAAATGTAAAAATTACTCATATGTACATACAAACTACTATCTCTATGATCATAACTGACTACATTTTTTCATAAAAATATTTCATTATTTTTTTGAAATTAAAATAGTTTAAAAATTGATAATTATTTCCTAATTATATTATGTATGGATTGGCTATATTTATACAAAAAAAAATCAACTATTGGGAAAGGGAGATCATTCTTCCCATCCCAAAGCATCCTCAGATTCTTTTCTTGTGTATGAAGAGAGAGGAATGTCCTTTGAAATCATTGTTTAAGGTGTGGATATTAATTAATTATGAGAAAGAATGTCTAGATCAAAGATTGAGACAAATGATATGATACTTCTCAATGATATTCCAATCATGATAGATTACACTGATGTATTCCCTGAAGAATTGAATATTGTTCCTTGTAATTGTGAGGTTGAGATCCCAATTGAAATTATTATTGTACCATTAATTTTATCAATGACACTATATATAATGGACACTATAGAGATGGATGAGATGAAAAAGTAGTTACAGGATAATCTAGATAATGGTTTTATATGCTCGAGTGCTTCACCATGGGGTGTTCCAGTCCTCTTCATCAAGAATAATGATGGAAAAATGTGCCTCTCCATTGATAATCATGAGATCAATACCATAGTGATAAAGAACATATATCCCCTACCATGGATAGATTATTTACTTGACTAGCTTTATGGGGCTATTTATTTCTCTAATGTGTACCTTTGGTCAAGATATCACCAATTAATGGTTAAGAAAGAAGTTATTCCCATGATTACTATTTAAATGACTTATGGAAACTATGAGTTCATAGTGATTCCCTTTGGACTCACTAATTCTCTGGAAATATTCGTGGATTTACTGAATATAGTATTTACAGATTACCTCAACAAATTTGTGGTAGTCTTTATTAATGATATTATGATAAACTCCAAGGGCAAGGAGAAACATTAGGAGCATTTGAATACTGTGATGATGACATTGATATGGGAGAAAATTTATGAAAATTACAGTAAATGTGTGTTATGGATAGAGGAAGTATCATTCTTAGGGCCTGTTTACACTAGAAAAAGAATATCTGGGGACCCTTCCAATACAAATGCTATTGAAGAGTGGCCCATTCCATCATCTATATGGTGATCCGTAACTTCCTTGATCTAGCTAGGAATTATTGATGATTTGTGAAGAACAAATCATGATTTTCAAACCTAATTTCCAAGCTGACACGGAATGGAGTGAAGTTCTTCTAGACTCAAGAATGCAAGGATAGTTTTGGGGACTAAAAAATGATTATCATTTCGCTAGTACTCACACTCCTGATAAGTGGAGAACGCGTTATGGGGTATAGTGATTCATAAAAGAACAGATTTGGTTGTTTTTTGATGCAAAATGATAAAGTGATAACTTACGCCTCATATAAGGTGAAAATCCTTGAGAAAAACGATCCCATTCATGATCTTGAGTTGGCGACTATGATCTTTACATTGAAAAAATTGCTACATTATCTCAATGGGGAGAAGAGTGAGATATATAGTTATCACAAGAGTCGCTAATATATATTCAGATAGAACAAGCTTAATGTGAACTAGAGAAGATGATTAGATAAAATCATGGATTATGACTGCTAAATCCACTACCATCCAAATGAGGAAAATAAATTGTTAGATGATCTATGTAGAAAGGATCTTGAATCTTTATAAATGATGAAAATTGAAAAGTATCCAATATTATAATATTTGTAAAGGATGGACATGGGAATCATTAATTGAGGGACATCATAAATCTTTTCAAAACTGATTTCTCAACTATCCCTCAAGGGGAAATTAATGGTTTCTCAAAGAATGGATGTGGAAATATAGAAAATGTTGGAAGCTATCAGAAATAAGAAATATTATGAGTTCAAGATTGATAAGGAAGGAGTTATAAGATTTGGGTCATAATTATGTGTACCATCTAATCTTGGGATAAAGAAGGATCTTTTTAATGACTCACATAGATCAACCTTTTCTATCCACCCAAGGAGCACTAAGATATATCAAGATCTATGAGAGAACGTTTTGTGGGGAAATGTGAAGAAGGATACTACTTAATATACATCGAAGTGCCTGGTATGTCAGCAAGTGAAGGCCTAAAGGGAAATGTCTAAGGGGATGATGAAACAACTACCCATACAGACATGTAAGTGGAAGAACATGACCATGGACTTTTTCAATGGACTTACAAGGAAATCCATAGGAAACAATACTATATGGGTCATTGTGGATTGTCTTACAAAGACTGCTCAATTTATCAAAATTTGAGAGGACTTCTAATTGGATCAACTTTCATGAATATATATCAATGAGGTGGTATGGTTTCATTGAGTACCACTATCAATCCGGTAGAGAACCAAGATTCACCTCAAAGTTCAAGAAAAATATCCAGTATGCTCTAAGTACTGAACTGAACTTCAGTATGACCTATCATCCTCAAACTGATGGCCAATCTAAGAACACTATTTAGACATGGAAGATATGTTGAGGTCATGATATATGAAATCCAAAGGAGGATGTGACCAACATCTACCACTGGATGAATTCTCCTACAATAATAGTTTCCACTTAGGCATCCAAATGACACCATATGAATCCCATTTTGGGAAATGGTGCTGAACACCAACATGTTGGGATGATGTTAGGGGGAATAAGATGACATGACCTGAAATGGTCAATGAAATGGTGGATAAGGTGATAACCATTCAACACCACATCAAGGAAGCCTAAATACGACAAAAGAGCTATGGATAATATCATTGATGAGACCTTGAGTTCGAAGTTGGATATATGGTATTCCTCCACATATCTCCATGGAAGAATGTCATGTGGTTTGGGATGAAAAGAAATCTAAGTCCCAGGTATATCACCCCCTTTAAGATTCTTGATTGTGTTTGATTTGTGGCCTATCGACTAGAACTTCCACCTACCATGTCGAAAGTATATGATTTCATCCATGAAACCCTCATAAGGAAGTACATACCAAATCCTTCACATGTAATCTTTTTAGAGGTGGTACTGTTGGAGAATTTTCTTTCTTATGAGGATAAGCCAGTGAATATCTTGGATCATAGAGATAATGTTCTATGAAACAAGACTATTCACCCAGTCAAAGTGTTATGGTGTAAACATAAGTACGAAGAGGAATCATGTGAACTTGAGAAGGAAATGAAGGAAAAGTACCCACACCTGTTTATGGATTAGAATGTAAAATGTAATTTCGAGGGTGGAATTTCATTATAGGTGAAGGACGTAATGAACCAATGTTTAATCAATAGAAATTCCATTCTTATAATTATGGCATGTAATATAATCACATGAAATCACAACACAGTGAATTACTATATACTATGTCACATTTAAACATATAATTTTCACTTCTGTGATTTTAATTCCTAAAATTTGACATACACGTTGTGATTAGTAAGATGTTTGCAGTTTGATAAGATAAATATAATTTTTAGTGAATAGTATCTGGTGCTTACGAATAGTAATGTTACCAATATGAATATTAAAACAACCCTTATGAATATTAAATCATTCAAGTGAATAAGTAACCTTTAAAATGAAAGTATAAATAAAATTTATCCATTTTATTTTTGAAGAAAATGATATAATTATATTGTTGTTATTTTTGTGGGTCATGTATGTTTAATTAAAATTTTATGATTCGTTTAATAAAATTTAAAAAATATTTTTATTAAAGGCATAAAAAAAGATATTTTTATGACTTATGATTATATGATAAATTAAATATCCCTTAATTAATTTTTCAATGTGTTAGATAAAGCAGTTATAATTAAATTTATTTTTTCATGTAAAATATAATTTTAGTTAAAAATTAAATTTCTCATATTTATAAAATTATTTTCATAAAATGGATTTCATTTTTAAATTCTTCATGTTTAAAAATGGTTGGGGTGAATTTTTGGTATTTCTCTGAAATACATGAATTTTGTGAATAGTCAAATATAGTAATTTGACATATATATAAATTATAGGTTAAAAAAACTATTTATTGAGTCATGGATGATGTAAGAACCTGGGGTTAGAACTCACATACACATATTATAGTTTTTTTCAGGATAATAGACACTATTCCTTGTCTTGATAAAAATAACAAAATAATGAAATAAATATTGAGAAACCCCTCCTCTTATCCCCTATAAAAACCACCCTCAGTCCATATTTTCTTTACTCTTATAAAGCCTTCTTCCAAGTCCAAATTCTACTCAAATTTCTCCCTAATCCCATCTCCCATGTCTAGAATACCATAGACTCATCAAAAGACCAAATCTTCTCCCCTAAAGAGGTTCTCAAGGAATATATGCCTAAGAGGTATATTCACCTTTTCATCTTTTTATTTTCATTCAAGTTCTATTCTTTTCTATTTCATTCCTCACCTCCTTTAATAAAAATTTAATGTTAAATACAGTACCAAACATATACTATAATGTTTTTATTATAATGGAATAATTCACCTCATCTATTATTTCCCCTTATTTTATACTTGAAATGAAAACACCATCTGAGATGTGTTATTTTATCACATTTAAGGATGATGGGTTTTACATTTATTTTACCTTCTTCAACTATGGTTATGAACCCATTTTTTTGGCTGAACCAGAATATAATATATGTATTATGTCTAATTAGAGGTTCCAAAATATTTTGTACAGATGATATTAATTTATAATTAAAAACGTATTTGATGTGATCAAAAACCACAAATTAACCAAAACAGTTAATGTTTTATATAATGATTCATCATCACTCCGAATATCCAAATGAATTTTATAAAAATGTAAAATTTTAGATGTTCACTAATAACATACAACTTCAATTTTGGACAACCATTCTCGTCTTATATGTTTATCCATACATGTATATATGTAAACCAACCCTGAAAACCAATGAAAAAAAATAATAAATTGAACCTCTTAACCTATCAAATAGGTCATGAATGAACTTAATAAGGCTATAAAAAATAAATACAATTATAAATAGGTTTTTTACATATTAATTAATGAATTTAATTTGGTAATCTAATACATTAAGATCATTGTAAGTAAACCATTATACCTAAGGTAATAGATTCTACTTGAACCTACTTTACGCCTTCAGGTTACTCTATATTTATTTTTACACAAAAATAGATATTTTTCCTTTTTATGTATATATTTTAAAAGTTGTGTACATGATCCCAACTCATGTATCATGGTCCATTCATCATTCTCTTTCTGGGAGATACAAATTTTGAAGTGTTTCCCTCCTCAATACTTCTCAAAAAGAAGTCCTATTGATGGGAACATCCATAATTCTTACACATTTTCAATTATAGTATATAATCTATTTTTAAGACAGCATTATTTTTATAAAACCACACCTTTTATTATGAAATCCTTCTTGGTTAAATTCTGGTTATATATAATATATTATTAACTTTTCTGTTTTTAAATATGTTTTGTTTCTAATGTTTAATTAGTACTTTGTTTACATGTTAGTACTTCCTGTTGACATCACTTTTCATGATATATTCCTATACTACCCTATGATTTTCCATGCATGATCAAGTTCCATTACATCATGTACATTTTTATTATACATACATTCGTTAGGATTTATTACATGATTATGACACCCAATTCTGACTATGGGTAATCCTTATGTTAATGTATGATTGATTATATATGATTCAATATGTGGAAACCATATTAATGGACATGTTAGGATGGGTGCACCTAGATAGTGCTCCAATTCGTTCAGTAATGTTGAGTCTCTTGAGAGTTTATGTGCAATGGCCCGGGCGGTTAGCCTTGCCTCGTGCTACCATGTGCAATAGTATTGGTGGTTAACCATGACTTGTGCACCTCTATGTCCAACGATCCTGGCCTCATGCTAAAGTTATATTTTATGTTACTTTCACATTATAATTAATTACTTTTTATATGATACCATGTTTATATTTTATTATTCCATATGTTCCATGCTTTTTTATATCATTATGTTATGCCTTTGAACCAATGTGCTAAAGTTTTATTCTTATGTCTATTCGATTATTGTGATTTTTGGCTCATCCCATTTTTAATGGTATACCCAATATATCATATGAAGATTTATGAGTACAATGTATTTTTAGAGCTATTTATAATGATTATGAAAAGAAATGTTTCATTTAGTCCCATGATTTCAGTTTTATGTACCTATTCTTCCAAGACACTAGACTTTAAGATCTGTGGCTTGTAATATAATTCTTTACTATGCCTAAAATCATGTAATGATATGTGTAAAAGGTGAGGGTAACTATAGTTGATATCATAGGATGGCCTTGTTATTTTTGGAGATTTAGAATAGAGCACATTAGTAATAAGCTTATGGATTGGACTATGTGTTAGAAAACATCTCTAAATTTTTTGTATGTATTGAGTAAGTGGTTTATAATGAAAATACATCCCTATTTGGTTACGAACAAGTAGATGTGGGTCCGGTACAGATGTATCTAGGGGTAAAACCTAAACACACCACTTTGAGCTAGACCCAAAAAAAACTAGTCCATGAAATTGTGCCCTACTTCACTTCTAGTTTGACACTCCCAAGGGATATGCATTGGTAAATTCAGAACCGTAGTACAGACCACTATTAAAGGAATAAAAAAATTTCTCATAAGAATATATGTTAAGAAATATATCAATGATAACCTAGATTTAACCATTGGGAATCACATGTTGGGATATACATCTTCTTTCTAAGTTTATCTATTTATATTCAAAGATTACTTTATTCTTATTTGCTAAGTATTCAATTCACAAATTGTAAGTTCATTTTATTAGATAATGGGAAATTGAAGAACACATTCCAACAATAAAAGTTATAGATAATGTGAATATTTCCTTAATGATATAAAAAATATGATGGGAATGAGTGCTCGAAACTTCATGATAGTACTTGCTCAGCTTACTAAAGTTATGAATAATAACATGAATCATGTGGAACACCCTCCTCTTCCAAGGAAATAGCAAGTTGCTATCGAATCCTTCATGAGGGAAAGGAAACCCATATTTAGTGGATCTTCATATCCCCCCTCACGGAATAGTGGATTAATTCTAATGAAAAGTTATTCTCTATCATGGATTTTTAGAAGAAGAAAAAGTCATTCTGGCAGTCTATTGGTTTTATGGGGAAGCTGATCAGAGGTGGAAACTGTTCAAGAATATGATGTCCCATGATCTAATTGGTTCCATGGATATGGAGGAATTCAAGAAAATGTTTTTCCATAAATTTTTTCCTCGAACACTCTATATCATGATGGAAATAGAGTTTCTTAGACATAAGAAGGAATATGAATCCATCAAATCGTATGAAGAAAACCTCCCAAGATGTACCAGATACACCTTAGGATTTGTCATGAACATTGAACAAAATTTAGATCACTTTAGTAGTAGAAAAATTAAGAGTCTTTTAAATGTATTGGTGATTCAAGACTTTGACACTTATTAGGATATTTACCATTGTTCTTTCAAGGTTGAAATGGAGATCAGAGACTCATAATGGTCTTGTGGTCCAGATGACAAAAAGAGGTAAATAGAGTCTAATATTGGTGGTTTGGAAAATAAATCCCATGATGAAAATAATATTTAACCATCCACATGTCAGACTTATTGGAAGAAGCATCCTGGGAATAATCTAAACGGATACTGAAATTTCTTCAAATGTCGAATAATGGGACATATTTATAAGAACCTATAGAAGGATATGAAGAATCCAACTAATGTGAAAGAAGAAAGGAAGGATCAGATCAATGGTAAGACTCTAGTGTTGTGTTACAATTGCAAGGAGCATGAGAATTATGCAAACAATTTCCTTAAGCCATGGGTTATCAAAGGAAATCAACAAAAACCTCCAAGGGAACAAGGAAAGTATTATGATATCACTATTTCTGAGGTGGATCCAGGAAACAATGTGGTGACAGGTATGCTAGTAATTCATTCAATAACAGAAAACATAATATTTGATTCTAGTTTTACACATTCATTCATATCCTGCATGTTTTGTAAAACTATTCAAATACCACCTAAAAATATTGAGGTTGAGTTATCTGTGAGATTAGAAAATGGGGAAATTACTGTATCCAAAGTATATAAATTATCCATGGTTAATGTTAGTGGACTGAACCTCCTAGAAAATAACCTCATACTTCTTTTAGTGGAGTTTTATGTTATCTTGGGTATTGATTGTCTATCATTATACAAAGTCAACATCAATTGTCGGGAATGGGATATCACTCTTCACATCCCAAAGAATCCTTTATTTCATTACTAGTGTAAGGAGGAGGATGAATATTTTTTAGAATCATGGTCTCAAGTGTGTATATTAATGTCTTATGAGCCAAAATGTCTAGCTCAAATGATTGAGAAAAAGGATATGATACTTCATGAAAATATACCATCATTAGGGATTACACTGAAATATTCCCAAATGAATTGGATGGTCTTCCTCCGGATCAAGATGTTGAGTTATTAATTGAACATATTACTAGATATCTTCATTTATGAAGTAAACCTTATTGAATTGAAATTGTAGAGTTGGAAGTGTTGAAGAAGCAATTATATGAGATTTTGGTGAAGGGTTTTATATGCCCAAGTGCTTCACCATGGGGTGAGACAGTCATCTTCTTCAAGAAGAAGGATAGATCAATGAGCATCTGCATTTATTATCATGACCTCATGAAAATAAATATAAAGAATAAGTATCCCCTACCACAGATAGATGACTTATACTATTAGCATTATAGGCCCAGTTATTTCTCTATGGTGGAACTTCAGTTAGGATATCACCAATTAAAAGTGGGGATGGAAGATATCCCCATGATTTCATTTTGAATGAGGTATGGACACTATGAGTTCATAGTTATTCCCTTTATACTCACTAATTTTCTGACAATATTCATGGATTTAATGAATGGAGTCTTCAGAGATTACCTTGAAATTTTTTGTTAGTCTTTATCAAAGATATTCTTCTAAACTCCAAGAGAATGGAACACCATGAGGAGAATTGGAATGATATGTTAAATGACTTTGTGAAGGAGGAAGAATTATGAAAAGTATAGTAAATTTTAGTTCTATATGGAGGAAGTAACATTCTTGGTGAATGTTATCACTAAAAAAAAATATTTGTGGACCCTTCCAAGAAAAAGCCAACCGAAGAGTGGCCCCTGACCACATCTATAACGGATATCGGTATATTCCTTTCTCTAGATAGGTATTAGGGATGATTTCTAAAGAACATATCATGATTGAAAAATCCAATTTCTAAGATGGAACAGAAGGGAGTTATGTTCTTCTAGACTCATGAATATGAGGACAACTTTAAGGATCTCAAAAAAGGATTATCTATACGCCAGTACTCACACACATGATAAGTGTAGAACTATTTGTGGTGTATTGTGATTCTTCATAGAATGGATTGTGTTGTGTGATGATAAAAAATGATAATTTAATACACTATGACACCGGGAATTTGAAAATCCATGGGCAAAATTATCCCACACATGATCTGGAGTTCGCAGTTGTGATCTCTTGGTTGAAAATATGGTGGCATTCTCACTATAGGGAGAAGTGTGAGATATATACTGATCACAATAGTCTCAAATATATATTCACACAGAAAAAACTTATTATGTACTAGATAATATGGTTATAGCTAATCAATGATTACAATTTCTCAATCCACTACCATCCCGGTAAGGCAAATATGGTGGAAGATAGTCTAAGTAGAAAGAACCATGAATCTTTATCAATGATGATAATTGAAAAGTATCCAATATTCATATATTTCTAGAGTATTGAAATGGGAATAATTGATAGAATAACATAATAAATCCTCTAAAAATGATTTCTCAACCATACCTCAGGCATTAAATAAATGACGACTAAGACGAGATATTGAAATTCATAAAAGGTTGGAAGCTATTAGAAATGGGAAATCCTCTGAGTTCAAGATTTATGTAGAATGAGTTGAAATATTTGGGTGATGAATATGTGTACAATCATATCTATATATAAAGAAACATATTTTTGACGATGAACATATCTCAACCTTATCTGTTCACCCATGGAGAAAAAAGATGTATCGATATATGTGAGATAACTTTTTTTGACATAATATGAAGAAGAAGATTGTTGAATATTCATGAATGTGCCCGGTATGTCATCATGTGAAGGACGAAATGCAAAAAGTATAAGGGGATGATGTAACCATTACCCATACCAACATGGAAGTGGGAGAAAATCACCATGGACTTTTTCAATGAACTTATAAGGACATCCAGAGAAAACAATGCAAGATAGGTCATTGTGGAACAACTTACAAAGATAGGTTACCTTAGCACAATTCTAGAGGACTTAACATTGTATCAACATTAAAATATATATATATATATATATATATCAAATAGGTTGTAAGGATACATGGAGTTACATTATCTATTATATCTGATAGAGATCTGAGATTCTCCATGTTGTTCTGAAAAAGTATCAAACATGCTATAAGAACTGAACAGAACTTCTGTACGACCTATTATTCTCAAATTGATGGCCAATATGAGAAAAGTATTCTTAAATTGGAATATATATTGATATATTGTTATATGGACTTCAATGGTGTGTGGTAACAACCTCTTCCACTAATAGAATTCAATTACAAATATTGTTTCATCTCGACCATCCGAATGGAACCATATAAAGCCCTTCCTAGGAAAATCTATATAACACTGACATGTTTGGATGATGATGGTGAGATTAAGATGATAGGAACATGAATGGTAAAAGAAATGGTGAAGAAGGTGGAAACAATTCAACATCACATCAAGGAATCCTAATGATGAAAAAAGAGCTATGTAGTCAATCGTCGATGAGAGCATGAGCTCAATGTTAGAGACATGGTATCCCTCTATATATCTCCATGGAATAAGGCCATGAGTTATGGGAATAATGTAAATCTATGTACTAGGTAAATCACCCCTTCGGTATTATTGATCTTGTTTGAGGTGTGTCCTATTGACTAGCACTTCCACAAACCATGTCTAAATTACACGATGTCTTCCTTGTATCCCTCTTAAAGAAGTACATGCCATATCCATCACATGTACTTTCTTCAGAGGTGGTATAGTTGGAGAATGATCATTATTAAGAGGAGAATCCAGTGAAGATCTTCGATCATAGAGATAATGTTCTATGAAACAAGAATGCTCACCTAGTCAATGTGCTATGGTGGAACCATCAGCATGAAGAGGCAACATGGGAACTAAAGGAGGCAATGAAGGAAATGTACCCACACCTGTTTATAGATTAGAATATTAAATTTAATTTTGATAGAGAAATTTTATAAGGGAAGAAGAATGAAATGACCAAATGTTTATTAAATGGAAATTCTATTAAAATATGTATGTCATATAGTATTATCACATGAAATCACAACACAATGAACTCCAAAGTACTATGTAACCTTTAAACATAATATTGTCACTACTGTGATTTGAATTTCGAAAATATGACATACATGGTTGCAATTTGTAAGATATATTGGGTTCGATACGACAAACATAATTTTTGGTGAATTGTAACAACCCTTCTGAATTGTAATGATACCCATATGAATAGTAATATGAACCTTATGAATATTAAATAAAACAAATGAAGAAGTAACCCTACCAAAGAAGGTATAAATAAAATTTATCCATCTTATATGTGATAAAATGATATAATTATGGTATTGGTATTTTGGTGAGTCGTGTATATTTAATTTCAATGTTAGGATTAATTTAATAATTTAAATGAAAATTTATTTTCATAAAAGATATTAATAAATAATTATTTTCATGACATATGATTATATGATAATTTTAGGAGACCTTGATTAATTTTTTAAAATGTTAGGAAAACAGTTTTAATTTTAAATTTATATTTTTAAAGAAAATTAAAATTTTAATTAAAAATTGAATTTTATATATTTATAAAATTATTTTTATAAAATATAGAACATCAAAAAATATTTGGGGGGAATTTTTGGGATTTCTTTGAAATAAATTAATTTTTGGTGAAGAGTGAAATACGAAAATTTGTTGTATATATACATTATATGTTAAATACAATATTTATTGGGTCACGGTTGATGTAACCATCTTAGGTTAGAAATCACATGAACATATTACTATTTTTTTCACAAGAATCAATACTATTTCTTGTCTTGAGAAAAACAATATTATATTGAATAAAATATTAAAAAATTCTCTTATGTCATCGACTATAAAAACCACCCTCACCCCCTCTTCTCTTCACTCCTATCAATCCTTGTGCCTAATCCAAATTCAACTCAAATATCTCCATAATCACCTATCCCACTTCAATCATCCATTGATCTCTTCAGAAGACAAAATTGTCTCCCCTAAAGAGGTTCTCAAGGAAGCTATATTCAAGTGGTAAATTCCTCTTTTCATAATTTATTTTGTTTCTAGTTCCATTATTTTCTTTTTCATTCCCCACCTCCTTTCATCCAAATGTTATGATAACTCATGTACCATACTATTACTAGAATTTTCTAAATATAATTGAATAATTCATCATCATCTCTTCTTTTCCACATTTTTTATACTACAAATGAAAAAATCATCCAAGATATGTTAATTTATCACATTTAAGGATGAAAGTTTTTCAATTTATTTTACCATCTTCAATTCTGGTCTTGAAAAAAAATTATGGTCGAGATAGACTATAATATATGTAATATGTATAATTTAAGGTTATTTAATCCTTTGTACACATGATATTAATTTATATATCAAAATGTGTTCGATGTGATAAAAACCCCCAATTAACCAAAATGGTTATCATTAAAGTTTTATATAATGATTAATCTTAACACAAAGTAACCAAATAAATTTTATAACCATGTAATATTATATATGTTCACTAATAACATAAGACATCAATTCTGGACAACCATTATCATCTTATATGTTTATCCTTACATGTATATATGTAAACAAATCATGGAAACTAATGAATCAAACAACAAAATTGATCCTCTTAACCCATAAGAAATGTCATGAATAAACTTAATAATGTTAAAAATAAATAAATTTCATAATGAAGCGGATCTATATTTATTTATTTATTTAATTTTGTTGTTGAGGACATTAAGATCATGTGAATGACACTATCAGATTTAAGGTAAGGGATTCTGTCAAAACTTCCTTTATTCCATCGAGTAACTCTATATTTTTTTACCCAAATGATGTTGTCTATTCTTTTTATTTAGATATTTTAAATGTTTTTTATATTCTATATACTCATGTATCAAGGCCCATTAATCATTCCCTTTCTAGGATATACATGTTTTTAAGTGGTCATGTACTCAATACTTCTGGAATAGAAAACCCGTTTAAGGGAACATCCTGAATTCTTACCCGTTTTCAAGTGTAATATATAATCTGTCTTTAAGACACCATTATTTTTATAAAACCACTATTTTTATTATGAAATCCATATTTATTAAATTATGGTTTTCTATAAAATATTATTACATATTATGTTTTAAAAAAAAGTATTAATTCTAATGTTTCTCAAGTACTCTTTTTACATGTTAATACTTCCAGTTTACATCACTTTTCAGGACATATGCATGTACTACACTATGAATGTCCATGAATGAAATAATTCATTTCCATCATGGAAATTTTTATGATACATTTATTTTTTATTCTTTATGACATGATTATGACACCAAATTATTACTATGGGAAACCCTTATGTTTATGTATGATGGATTATGTACGGTTCTAAATGTGTCAATTTTATCCATGAACATGTTACGATGGGTGTTCCTAGATAGTTATTCAATTCATTGGGTAAATTAGAGTCTCACGATAAAATATGTGCAATTTTCTTGGAGTATATACTTAACTCTTGCTACTATATAAAAAAGTTCAGGTGGTTAACCTTGACTTGTGATCCTCAATGTGCAAAGAGACTTGACTCGTGCTATTTTAATTTTTTATGTTACTTCCACATTTCTATGAATTCATCTTTATATGATCCCATGTATATATTTCATGATTCCATATATTCCATGCCTTTTTATATAATTATGTCATTCAATCTCACCCATATGCTAAAGCTTTATTCTTATGTATATTCCCTCACTGGGATTTTTATGTCATCCCTTTGTTCATGTTATCCCCAGACTATCCTATGAAGATGTTTGAGAAAATGGGATGCTACGATATCTTTATGAATATTATATAAAGAATTTTTTTATTTTGTCTCATGTTTTCAGTTTTATGTACCTAGTCTTCGAAGCCACTAGACTTTACGATCCTTGGCATGTAATATGATTCATTACTATGCACAAAATCATGTAATGAAATGTGTAAAAGGATAGGGATGATATTAAAAACCATAAAAACTTATATCTAAACAATATCTAATGGAGGAAAGCCCATCCATAATCATTGGAAAAGAGATACAGTCGAGAGAGGAACCAAAATAAGGATGTCCATACGTAACATCGATGAGACGATCTTTAAACCAGATCTTTGATTCCCCGATAAAGGGGTTCAATGAGCCTTGGAATCCTCTCCGAAAACTCCAAAAATAAAGGATGAGATTTTAGGATTATTAGGGGTGAATAGAGATAAAAATAGTGTGTTTTGGGGATTTTAATAAATTTTTGGAGGGTTTCAAATCTGGTATTCATGGTTTCTTGGGTGGAGAAGGAGGGTTTTCCAAACCCTGTGCCTTAACCTACTCATGGAGTTCAAATATTCCCCAACTTTTTTCAACGTATAAAAAAATGTTCACCCACTATGGAAATAGCATATATCATAGGGTGAATGGTATGGGGAGGATTCTCACATGGTTCGGACAAACTGTGAGCCACCTATCATGTCTCCAAAACTAGAACAATGTTTCCTAGGGAAAACCACATTGTTTTATCTTACCGTATGCCAACCGTGCACATATACATGGACTTCCAAATATCATAATATTTACCCAAAATAACAATAACCAAACCCCAACCATGGAATTAAAAAACAAGGGTAAAATAAAACATGAAATCATTTATAAAGCATGTCCATAATTTTTTGGGTCTTACAATATCCCCACCCAATAACAGATATTCCTTGAGATATACGCCCAAAAATAACTTGGATTCCAAATTGAAATGATCTTTCCATGGAGATCTAATATCTAATTATATCCCCAATGATTTTTCTTGAAAATACCAATTCCAACATAACACTTGGACCGACGTTATGGTCATTCACTTCAACAACTTATCACTACGATCCATAATATGAATCAGACACTACTCAAAAGATGCATAAGCATTAAACTCAAAATCATCATCATCAATCGAATTATAAGGGTCAGGGTGATACTATCAATGATATGACCCCTGAAAAAAATCCTACAAACCCATATATCTTTTTAGAAGAGCCAAGTGGTGCACTAATAGTATGATCCGATGCACAATCTTGAAATATTCAAAAAAGCTATCTTCCAACTTTCCCTATCTCCAAATCTTATGGTGAGCCAATCGAAGATACTTTCAAATGAATACATAATTAACCATTTCAAAATAAAGGGGATGATGACATCAATCAACATATGAATTCTTCCTCATATGATTCATATCCATATGTTTCTGAATCAACTAGTGCTGCTCTAATGTCTCCTAAATGAGACTCGACCCGAACAACCCAGACTCACCTACCTTCATCTATCATAGAGGTGATCTGCATGGCCTACCAAAAGGTACCATATATGGTTCGATATTAATAGTAAACTAATAAATTTTGTTATAGGAAAAATCAATGGGTGATAAGCGTTTCTCAGAAGACCCACTGAAATCAAGAACATCACGAACTCATCATTTCCTCCGACACATGTATATTATGCTCTAATTTCCCTAATGTATGTGGGTGAATAGTTGTACTTAGAAACACTTGGGCACAAATTGTAGTGTATAAACCCTTCCAAGTGATATTTAATGCAGGATTCGCAATATTAATCAATACATAATGGAACCCCAGGAAAACAAACTATCTTTTGAACATATATATATATATATATCCCAACTATTCTATGGAAGGAGAACCTCAGATAAGAAAGTAATGGGATACATTTCCTATATTTTTTATAGTCACTCTTAGAGCATCACTCTACTAATGAATCCTTTGAATAAGTGCAATATGCCCATGGTAAATCATACCACTTCAATTATGGAATTGTAAATGGATGAAATAAACTACCATGTCATTGATGAAGAGCCTTCACATGCTGACTAGTGCAACATCATGTCATGAAATCAACATTTTCATACTTAGCCTCTAATACTATCTCTCATGATCATGGTATATCTTTAAAAAACATGGATCTGGATACCCTTTTGGGGAATGAAAATCACAAATCATCTCATCACACATACACATATGAACTACAATGTTGTTTCAAATAAAGATGATCTCATCATCATATACTGTCCAATCAAAAGGAGTCTCCCAATCGTAAAGGCTTTACCTCATCAAAAAACATTCCAATATCTATGACCGTCTCTCCTTGATCTGGTTCAAAATTGTCGACTCAACTGATATGTATATGAAAGTCATCTGCCCCTTTTACTCTTGAATTTCAATATGTATCTCAACTAGAAACGTCATTATTTTCCAATCTAATCTGGAATCCACAACAACCTGATTATATGTTCTATTTCTTAATGTGTATGAAAAACTATTTCCATTCTATAGTGTATATGATAAATCAAAATCTAATGATTTCATATAATCCACCCATCTCTGATATTAATGAGTCAAATATCACTGGGAAAAGAAATATTTCAAACCTTTTTGGTTAGTACATACCATAAAATTTAATCCCAATAGGCAATGCCTCTAACACATTAACGTATAAACCACCCTAGAAAACATGAAATCTCATGTAGGATAATTTTTTTCATGTGGACATAACTATTTTGGCCCAAATGCCACAACTAAATCTCAATGTAGCAACACTACTCCTATTCCAATCTTAGACACATCACAAATCAGGGGTAACTCCTTACCCACCATGGGTATGATCTATATCAGTGTGGTAGAAAAATAGTTCATCAACTATTAGAATGAATTATCACCTGATGTCTACCATTCACACATGATTTCGTTTATGATTAACCTAAAATATTTCACTACCAATATGGAATATTCTTTTATAAAACACTGATAATAACCCACCAAATATAGAAGAAGGGTTATATAAAAAAAATTCATGGGAAACTCTAAAAAAACAACTTCCTAGAAATTATCTAGGTCCCCTACCAGACCTTCCTTAGAGAAGATTTGTCCCATGAAATTTACCTTATCATTATAGAATTGACACTTAGAAAGATTTTCATATAGCTTATTCCCTCTCAATGTACACAGAACAATGTAATGACGATGGGAATGATCGCCTTGTATAATGTTGTACAACAAGATTTCATCCCCCAAAACAACTACAGTGTTATCTAGGTATGGGTAGGAAATTCAGTTCCTCAAGTCCATAAACATATAAAGAGTATTTGTTATCGCAAACGTCTTCATGAAGAACTCATAGAGATGAAACCTACTTCTGAAAAAAAAATCAATGGTATATTAGAAATTATAAATCTCAATTGATGACACCTAAACCACATGAAAAACTTATGAAATAGACAATATCCACTAAAATGATCGAAGAGATCATTGTTACATGAAAGAAGATTATAGTTTTTCACTGATATCTAATTCAACTTCTAGTAATCAACACACAAACAAAATGTACCATATGTCTACCTAGAAAAAACAAGTGGACCCCAAGGTGATGTACTTGGATCCATATATCCCTTACAAATCAACTCTTATAGATGATTATTAGGTTCAAGAATCATTGTTGGTGTCATTATATAATGTGGAATTGAAAGTTTTTCAGATTGAGGAATATGATCACTTGTAAACTCAAAATCCCTCTAAGGTGGTTTCCATGATAAGATCTCTGAAAATATATTCTATAATGATTACACTATGTAAGGAATTCCATCACGCTTCCCACCCCTTCATCTAAAAAAAACATGTAACTTTGGTAGTCATCATCCCCACCCGGTGATGAACTAGCCCTGAAAGGAGTGTCTGGATATCCCACTCTCCTCAATGAACATAACTATTATGCTTATTAGATATAAAATTCACTCTCATATGGTGACAATAAATTTTGGAAATCTATTCTACTAAAAATTCCATACCTAAAATCAATTCAAAATATTTCACACTGTTTATGTAATGATCACAAAGAAAAGTATAAATTCCATCATTGAGAAAAACCCCCCTTATATAGACATATTTCCATCGACCATACATCCAATGATGTATTTATTATCACAAACCCAATAAAAACCCCACCCATAGTCAAAAAATTTTCATAATTCAAGATGATATAAATGAATAAGATGATATTTTATCAAATAGTGGGATATTGAGAATAGAATCTACAAGAAAAGTACATATGATATTCAATTTATCGACATCAAAATCTAAATGTGCAGGCTGAACTGATGAAACTAAATTATCTCATTTCTTTGTGCTACAGTATATGTCCCTTGATTAACACTACTTTTATGATATGTGATCTCTTTGAATAAATTATATTTTTTGTTTCCTTGACCAACATGTCCAATAATACTCCAACTATCATATTTGTAAAGTTTATAATTTCCCTTCTAGTACTCTGGTTTTGTCAAGCTCCTCCATCACTACACATTAATCATGGGTTCCTACAAAACTGTAGTAGACATACCATACTTTAACAAAATTAGAACTATACATGTGTTTGGGGACACTTGTTTTGATAGTGAACCATAATATTTAAATTATGGAAATGTATTTTTCTATTACCATGAGTAAATGATCCCTTCCCAAAACAAATCTTCTTACTACTGTTGTAGGTGACATTCTCACAGTGATGTTTCCTACCCTCAATAGATATACCTCTTGATCATCCACTAGAAACCACTTGTACTACACTAGACTCCTCCTTTCGGTTCCCTTCAGAGATAACAGCCTAATTAACCACATAATAAAACTTATGTAAAAGAAATATTTTCACAAGGTAATTAATGTCATAGTTAATTCCATCATAATAGCTTTCTTCCCAGGTAGCCTCATATCGTTTATATTATAGAAAAAATTTATTAATATCAATTAATTGACTAACATAGTTAATTTCAGACATACTCTCCTTGTTCAACCTCATAAACTCTTTTTTTATTTCATAACTATGTTTTTTCCATTAAATTCTTTCCAAGGACTTCCCCTAGAAGACTTCCCACACCATGTTCTCCATATTTTCATCCCGAGTTTGAATATGAAACAAAATTTTTTCATGACCATGTAACATATTGACCTCTGATTTAACTCTCTTCTCCACATAATCCATAAATGGTCGAGGATTATATAGATAGACTAAATCCATAACTCAGCTACCTCAAGTCCACCCTCTTTGGTGATGGTCAGTGGGTGATGCAACATGAACTCTCATGTCATGTCACACATATTCTGCACAACCCACCATTGGTCTCTATACATTATGTACTTGATATAAGAATATCACTTATATAACTGCTCTTCATGTCCTTCTCCTGGAACAATTAGAGAATATAGTTCCACCACCTGGGGTACATCTCCACCAATGTACTCCCACTATAATGTTAACTAATATCCACATAGTGGAATGTATCTATAATGAAAAGGTCACATAATAGGACACATAACAAATCAACATAACATGTACAAAAGTGGGATTCACAAAAGGCTATTAAAATTTATTCCCCCATAATCTTCCACATTGTAAAAACTAAAACACTCTCACTACCCACAATAGCCCATCACCTAGTTCGTGTCTACCATAGGGTAAATTTTTTATATATATCATGATTATCATGAGAAAACATTTTTTATACATTAAAAACACAACATTTATCATCTTTAACCCATGATAAATTCATTATTGAGAAATATTTATTTTAAATTACATAAAAAATGGAAATAATTTTTATTACAACTATTCATCCTGAAATTTTATTCAATGTGGGCCTAAAATGATGTATACCACAGTAAATAATGAGTGCCTCAAATGACAAATTTATTCCAAAATCTTATTCTATACTGAACCATGAGGGAAATATAATATGTATAATAAATTCAAAATACATGTGAATCACCCAAGGTGAAATAACGTTCAACTATAATAGAAAAAATTGAGAATAACAATCCCTCCATGGGTAATTGTGATTTCCCCTACACATATGTTAGCTACTCCCATGAACGATAACATGACTAATGTTCAACTCATCCTAGTACCCTTTTCACCTTTTAGAAATAGTATGGAAAAAGTAATGAAATGAAGAATACTCTAATACTACATTGTATCATCCTTGCCTAGGTTCCACGTGGCGATTCCCTTGTATGGTTGGTTACATGACCTCAATATTGCCTCCACATTTGCCAAAGGTAGCAGTTCACATTGAGGGTCTACTATGTAAAATGGTGAGACTATACCCTATTTATCGAAGAAGATAAATAAATTAAAATAATAATCAATATCCATATTATTTTTGAAAATAAACAAGATGATACCATGATCAACACAACCATCATCTAATAAATATATATAAATAACAGAAAACCTGTAAACCCAAATAGTAGATATTTCATTCCATATATGAGTCATGATTCTATAGAAAACTCAAATAATGACACAGAACTATCAAAATATGTTCCCAACATCATGTATTTTTCCCTAATTTAAGCTCCATACTAAATCAAAAATCAGTTTTCTTACAATCTATTCTTACTCTGACCATGTCTAGAAATCATGAATTCTATATCATTACAAATCATTGAATCCTAAGTAGGGTGTGTGTAAAACATAGTAGGTCACCACCAATGACATATATAGTAATTTATAGTCTAAAATACTATATATAGTTGTGTAATGAGTAATGATAAAAGATAAAATAAATATTTTTCACATTTATTTATTCTTTATCCAACCACATCATACCTACTTTGGCATTTTATGTATATGGAACCATTAATCATAGGGTTGTCACAATTCATGACATCCCAGGATTTAATTATTCATTCAATTTGAATTTCATTTCTGGTATATTGGAACACAAACCATGTACCAATATTTTGGTACACATGAGTATCAGTTTGTTCACTCATGGGTATATGGTGAATTATTCCATATCCCACACCCCATAAATATATTGAGGATCAGTCACATCCTAATAATATTTTTTCATGTGAATGTATTAGGGTCCTAGATCAACAATCTAGCACCCCGTGTTTGTTTAGACCATCAGTAATTGACCCACACCCATTTATCTATCAATCAAAAACATCTCTTATATGAAATTACCATCAAGGAACATCATCATTAACAAATTAAATGATCATTCTCATCCTGTTTGACCATATTATTTATCAATCACAAACATGGTTCTTTACCTTATTCCCAATGAAAGAAATAAACATTTCATCATTTAACAATTATCAAAAATCATTCAAAATACCATTTATCACATTTATTATGAACAATTACTCAATGAACTTCATAATCTAAATTCTAATCCTTATTCACATATAATAAATTATCTTTTCAATTATATTCACACACCCCTAGTCTATAAATTACCAATGGTCCAATGGGATCCATAAAGGGTTTCAAACACTTAAAGGAATAAATTAACTAATTAAATTGAATATTCATTTGAATGATGTGGAATTTTCAATTACATTTTTACATATATGGAAATATAATAAATATAATGGTAATTCGAAATTAGACCACCTACCTAAAGATTAATGATGAATTCTCCCCAAAAAGAAACCTTTATTTTGATGATGAAAGGTAAATTTCACAATAATATAAGAGATCTCGGATCAAAACCAATGACCATTATCAAATTAAACATAACCATCAATGTCCAGATCTAAACCATCCGAATGTGAGGAAATATCAAACTTGTTTATTGGGAAATATAGACAGAAGAAAGAGGTAACCAAATGAGAAAGAAAAAAATTCCCACAAGGAATCGATATTTCAATGGAATCTATAATTCATTAATGAATGTGTTTTATGAGCCTTGGAATCCTTTATGGAATATTTAAAAATTAATGAATACATTTTTTCATTGATAGGTGGTGAATAGTAATATAAACAATGGGTTTCGGTGATTTTAACTACATTTTTTGAAGTTTAAATTCCAATGAGCATGGGTTCCTATGAAGAAGAAGATTGTTTTCAAAAATATGAACCTTAACCATGTTCCTAACTCATGGGGTGAACAGTTTCTCTTAAGGTGGGAACGGTTTGAAAACTCATCTTCCCACTATGAAAATCCCCTTTATTTGAGGGTGCATTATTTTGGGAAGGAGTCACCAGGGTTTTGGAAAACCCTTCACTAATAGCTGTCAACCTCATGTGTCTCTAGAAAGGGGCAAATGGTCTATTCAAGGAAACCATATTATTTTCCTAAACTATATCTCATCCATGCATAACCCCAGGGACTTCCCAATTTCTCAAATTCCACCAACAACAATCCCAAAAATAATGAATACTAAAAAACGTTAATATTATACTGAAAAACATGCATGGAGAATTTATATAAATGAAGAAATCATAAATTGTAGAAATCTTATATTATCATTTTATATATTATTACTATACAAGATTTTTGTTCAGTATAAATTGGAGAAATAAATCATCACCTGCTACATCATCCCAAATAATAAATAAATTACATAATAAATGAAATTATAACATTAAAAATAATTTTTAAACATATATTAAAATACCCATATTTATCTTGTAATGATGAAATTTTAATTGATAAACCACAATCAATATCACCATTAAGAAACTAGTACTAAACAAATAATTGAAGCTAATAACATTGGATAATGAAAATAAAATATGACTAACTAATATATTTATAATAAATGATTATAAATGGTGTTTATAAATGGATATGGGTATGAATAAAATTATAAAATACATGATTAGGGAAGTTATTTATGATATATAATTGCTTAGAGTGTGTTTTGACTAAGAAATATAATGTTAAAGGGTTTGGCATCTCAATTTTATATCATTAAGATAACATAAATATTCACTGATTATTTCATTTTTTTGTTGTACATATATTGTATTTGAACATAAACAATAATAATATTATATAAATCTAAAACAGTTATAAATCTATATCACATATTAACTTTCATGTTTTCCTAATTTGAAAGATATAGATTATAAAAGGGTTTTTATGAATCAATATATATATATATTTGATTTATATTGATTCTTATTTGAAAATTGTTTAACAATATAGTTTTATTTTACTAAATGATTTTATTATAAAATGACTCATACTTTTTTTATACAATTACATTAATGGGTTACTTTTTTATAAGAGTTGATTATGCAAATAATTATTCTCATCCTTTTGGAATGAGAACTTTTTCATCCATGTCCATTCCTCTTTGAGAGGGTATGGAAATTTCCATTGACTCCTTGCACCCTAAAACATAGAACAAGAAAATTCTAGTAGATCATCCATGTAGATTGGGTAGATATATGACTTGAACAATGTATATTGTAGGTGTAAATCCATTGGAATCTAAATTAGGAACATTGTATTCGATAGCGTGTATGACGTTCAACAATAATCACATAAAGGAATACAATATCCGGATATTTTATAAGATATTTACTATTTTAAATAAATTAAATCTATGATATATCATTCAATACATGAAACCCTGTGTTAGAAAATTTCACACGCAACAATGAGTTTCATCAATGGATTGAATTACATATAATACCGAGTTTTACTAAACAATAAAAATTGTGAAAAAAATTATTATTTAATATAATAATATATAACCTAGACCTTAAATTATCAGTTATGAATAGGATTACCTAATTAATGAAAATATATGGGGTAAACTAATATGAAATTAATTCATTGCTTACTATTAATTATAAATGAATATAATAACCAATTTAATATAATTGGAATGTTTTTAGAAAATTTTTTTTATGCTCACAAAGTTGGGATTGCATTATACGCCAAAAAAATTTAATAATTCACTACAAAAAAAATTAACTTTATCACAATATACACATAACACTGATACTATCTTACTGTACATGAAATAATGACATTCCTTGATGGCTTGTGTAACACACGTGACCACATTTTAGGAAAAATAATATATTGTTAAAATATTATTACTTAATATAATAAGATAAAACCAAGTAGTAAAATTATCATTTATGAAAATTATTAACTTTTTTATGAAAATATATGGTTTAAAGAAATATAATATGAGTTCATAGGTTATCAATTAATTAAAAATGGATATAAAAACTGATTGAATATAAAAGAACAAATTAATATTTTTATGGTCACAAAGAAATTTTACCCTAAAATATCATATTAATGAAAATTATTGATGGATATTAATGTAAAAAATATTTTATAAATTCAATAGAATATTATTGGTATTCATCCAGTTGATTGAACAGACATAGGATAAGAACAAACAAAATTTTAGGCATAAAACCTATATTTTTTAATGTAGTTTTAATAACTTTTAATGGAGAACCCATTTTAAATCCATTTTATGAATATTTTATAGATTTAATATGCAAAAATAAACTTTATATGTTAAATATAAATATAATAATTAGGTAACAATATCATTTTTATTTGTCTGTAAGGTTTCAATTTTAATGAATAGTTAAAAATACTAAATTTTATTTCAAAACTACTTTCCATTTTATTTATTTATATGTTTCAATTGTATTTTAAATTGCTTTCTATGTTTATTTAGATAATAAATTTTAAAAATATTCAAATTTAGGTCCTGGAATCAATTTTACCTTGAAGTTGGACATAAAAACTAAGCAAACTATTGAATGTTTTTACTTTAAAAACCCATATTGTTTACCCCACAGTGGGACTAATTTTAAATTAATTTCTGACACTTATGTGATTGATATTTCTGAAAATGGATTCCATATTTGGAATAAGAATAATTCATATTTTTTATTTATGGAAAATAATTTTTGACCAATAATATTTTTGAAATTAACTATAATTAATTACGTCTACTAAGGTAAAATTAAGAATAACTAAGGACTAAACCCTAATTTTTTGACCCAAGTCGACATAGAAACCTGTCTAAAACCCTTAATATAGAAATATTTTGACCTTATACTACCTTGGATATAATTTTTAACATTATTGGATCCATATGAAACCAAAAAAACGTGGGTCCAATTCTCTCATCAAATATTTACAAGAGTGGAACTCCTCATTCCCTATAAATAGACACCACCTATCCCTATTATTCACACATCTCAAACAACAAACATTTATAAATTATATACCTAATAAACTTTCCAACATCCATTAAATACTCTTTTATGCCTCAAATTTGGAATAAATTCTTCTAATGAATCTTTTTTCACTAACCAAAAGGGGTTACCAGATTAATAGGTCACGCCTTATCACAAATTATTTTCTTTTACTTTAAATATCCACCCCACTACTTTAATTATTCATTTATTTTCTAAAAAATTATCCTATATATACTATTATTTATTTGGGATAATATTTCATCTTATACTTACAAAAACCTCCATTTATTGTACCACAAACATAATTTTTACGTGTATAATGAACTATCGCCTCTCTGAACAATGACTGTACAATTTTCCTTACCACCTATCATCATGGAAATTATGATGGAAATTATATTTATATTTTTTATATATTATATTAATTACATAATTGATCTAATTTTTTTTCAACACATATCTTTTTCAACATTCCATTTGATGTTAATACAATAATTTCATTTGAGGAAGTGTGGACTAACGCCCAATCAAAGTGAAGTGATTCGTTCAAAAAACAACATGGAATGTATTAAAGATGAGTTTAGTGAAATTATATGATTTATATAACATTATAATTATAATTCAATGATATTATATACATAAAAATATCCATTTATTTTTATTTTTTTCATTCAATACGACAATAAAACAACAGAAACAATGTTCATGCATATGTACGGCTTACGGTCTCCAGCAAAAGTGTATTAGATTTCATAATTATATATTATATACATTATTATAATAAAAATATAATATATATAAATGATATATATATTATGGTGTAAAATATGGAATCATGATATAATTATATGGACCAACAATACATCAAATAAAGACACATGTGAAGAACAAAGTGAATATTATCTGACGTGAAACATTAATATAGGATGTTTTATAAGATGTTAAGATAAGGTCATAATAAAAACATATATTGTATTAGATATAAGATTATGGTTATTTAAAAGATTTATAATAAATTAATATTAATTATACAGGTAGTTTGAACAACTACGATAAGAGTCAAGACACATGGTAAGGCGATTTCATCTCATTTTTTTCTGTGAGATACAGGCTATATTTTCCTCTCTTTCCTTTTTTGTGGTGGAGGTAAAACCCATTATTGTAATATATATATCTTAAAAATAAATTTATGGGTATTTTATTATCAATTTTATGATCTTTATTTCGAGGGGTATATGTTTCAAATGTTTCCAAATTGGTGAAATATCATTATCTCAAATTTCATTCTTTGAGACTCATGTCTGGTTATGCACCTAAATTTTATATTGATGTGTATATACATAAAATATACATGATATATCATAAATTTTATTATTTTAGTTATATTTTAAGTTAAATTTATTTTCCTTTCTTTACATGGAGATTGTGATCCCATGTTATCAATTTAAAAGTGTTTAATGAGGCAATCATATCGCTTTTCAAGATCGTTCATGTTTCTGCTTCCATTGATGAAACAAATAATCCATATGTAAATAAAATTCATTAATATTATTATCTTATGATTATTAATTAATTATCCATATATTGGTACCATTTATTCAACTCTTTGGTGCATAAGATAGTTAAGAATGTGTTTTTAAGGAAGCTCGACATTACTCTTTCTCTGGTCAGAAATAAATGTTCCTTCAAATCCATGTTTTCAAAAAAGGGTTTCTCAGAATAATGTACCATTATTCATTAATATTTAAAATATATCTTAAACCTTTTTTACTTTTTCTAATATCTTCAATGGAATCTTCTTTTATCTTTCCAAATAAATAATTTTTATAACCTTTTTATTGTGCAAGTGTAAGGTTCTTTTTAACTCGTATTCTATGTGCATATTTACCCTTCATCATTTCTTTTTAGCTTACTTTTCATTTTTAAATGGTTAATCATTTATGAAGTTTTTTTTAAGTTATATCAATGAAAATTGTTTTAAAATATTTTTCAACCTTATTTTATATCTTTTAACGGAATTTTTTTACAAAATGTTTTCTAGAATTATTTTTATGTTTTCAAAGAATTTTCAAGGAAATGTTTTTCAGAACATTTTCCTAATTTATTTTTATATTTTAAATGTATTTTCAATGAAATGGGTTTCAGAATTTTGGAATATTTCTCTATAAGTATTGAATGTATTTTCAATGAAATGGTTTTTAAAACATGTTCATGATTTATTTATAAGTTTTCAATGTATTTTAAAAGAAAATGCTTTTAAATCATTTTATAATTTTATTATAAGTATTATAATAATTTTCAATGAAATGGTTATAAAAATATTATCAATATTTCTTTGTATGTTTTCCATGTATTTTCAAAGAAATGGGTTTCAAATAAATTTTAATAATCCATCATATGTTTTCATTTATAAAGGGTTTTAAAATATTTTCATTGTTTCTTCCTAAGTTGTCAATGTGTTTTCAATCAAATATATTTTTAAAATGTATTGAACTTATTTTATATTTTCAGGGGAAAATGGTTTTAAAAATGATTTAATGACTTCTTTATATGTTTCAATGTATTTTTCAATGAAAATGACATTCAGATGGATTATTTATTAATAATATGTTTCGAATAAGAATGGATATTTTCCAAAAGAATTATTTTTGAAATATATTTGCAAATTATTTTTCATATAATATGACATCCATTAATGTTACTCATTCCCTTCTAAGAAACTATCTAAAGTTTATATTCGTATTATTTATATGAATGGTTTCTTCTTAATGACTTGGTGTTTATGAAATCTATTTCTATTTCACTAGTTATGTGTTTATGAAATCTATTTCTCGTTAACTTGTCATGATTTTGATGAAATGATTATGAAACCTCTATATTTTTTCACAGGTTATGATATGTTTAAATGTTTGTGATACCAATTTCTTTTCATGGGTTGTGATATGATTATTTATGTTATAATGGAATGTGCATGTATGATTTCATTATTATATGGGTGGGACCTATATCTCCCTCCAATGAATTAGGTGATCATTTTTATCTCATGAGATATACTAAGATGGTCTTGGGAATGAACCTTGACTACGAATATTGCCATGGGAGTGATCCATGAAAACCATGACATAATAAGGAGTGAACTAATGTTACCTAAATGGCCATGGGAGAGAACCATGACTACCAAGATGGAATGGGGGAGTCAACCCATACTACCATGATTGTCTTGCCAATGATGCCTTGGATACTATATAAATCATATTATATTCTTATGTGTTTACCACAATTCCACATTTTATTCCTATGTTATAACTTCTTGGATTATTTTGTTTATTTCCTTACAATTCATGTTTTATGAATTACTATGATTTATCCCATGGTTAATGTATATGATCTTTGATATGAAGGTTATGATTTTATATTTTCACAATCATGTTATCATGCCCTTATGCTCATAATTAGGATTACATATGTACATTATTTACTCTTACTATTCATTTTAGATCACCCATTTATTATGTTTCCTTTCCTTAGGTTATAATGAATGTTTATAGGTAGAAGTACTAATGGTGGAGATATTTATGAGAGATGTTTAAGATATTTCACCAGGATAGAATATTTTGTTTACATGTTTTCAATGGAGCTAAACTATTATGGTCATTAGGCATGTATTATTATGATATATTAGATATTCATTTAAAATGGTATAATATCCATGTATTATTATCCTCGGTCACTATAATTGGCATTAATGTAAAGGTTTATTCATCCTTTTGAAGCTAGGATAAAAAAAATTTAGGTAGATCCCTATGTATATTTCCAACGATATATCTAGGGATGTATCTAAGGATAAGTATAAGGAAGAGTTAATGTATAGGAAAATGTCCTTAAATTTTTTGTAAAGGATAAAGGGAGAGGATTTCTTGAAATACATCCATTTCTGGATACTACAAGTGGATGTTTCTCTAGCACAAATGTAACTAGTTGTAAAACTTTGAAAAGATGTTTCGGGTATGACTCATGGTAATCTGGTACACGATAATGGGCCTTATTAGACACATGGTCTGACACTCCTAAGGGAAATGATTTGGGAATTCACAAAACTCTTCACAAACCATCATTAATGATTTAAATATAGGATGACTATTAATAACCTATGATATACCTTAGGTTTCATAGATTAAAAAAGCATGAACCATGATTTAGGCAACCTATAAGTAATTTTTCATGATTATATTATATCCCAATATGATAATTTTTTATACACTTTGTTTTCTAGTTTTACTCAATAGAGAGAACTAGATTGAACATTTATAACATTTAATATTTTTTATGTGAAAATCATGGGTATTAGGTGAATTGATTTCCCAAGTGGAAATATCATATTGAGTATCAGGATGTTGGTATGATTAGTAGTTATACGTATAAATATAATGAAACTAAAAACGACATGTGAAATGTATATGATGTTCTTCCATGATTCATTACATTAAACATAAGAATAATTGTTATATTGAGTTTTAGGAACTTTAAATGATAATTCGTATTTAATATTCATGGAAATATGCATTAAGGAATATGTTTATGAAGCCTGAGTAAAGGATTTAGTATAATGCTAGATTAATGATCTATTTATGTTTTGGAATTCAAAATTATTCTATATGAATCATGAATTATATTATAATTTTCAATCTAATTTTTCTTTAAGGATTCAAAAGGAAATGATTAATGGTGATGATGACATAGAAAATTAATTTCATATAAAGGTGATATTTTGATTAAGGGTAATTAACCAATAATTAATTCCTGATGTTGAGATAATGATGTTTGGATAATGATATGCTGGATATGTAAATGTAAATTTGGTGGTATAGATTACAATGGAAATGATTATTGAAAACTCATTATATGCCATCATGGATGATGTTTAAAACATTATATAACTATAGGATAAATTTAGTATTCATTGGATTTAGGAATCATTCATTTTTTTTTAAATTATTTAAGGTAATAAAAATTGTTACCATGCTTGAATGGAATATACGATGAGGGTATTCACGTGTTATGAATGGGATAACCAAGTGGTATATTGTGATATAAGGGGAATCAATGTTGTGATAATATTGTGAATTCTTTCTAATTTTTTGTATTTTTATCATTTGTAATGGTTATAAGGATAACCATTTATGGAATGATTAAGTTTAGATTTGGATGTAGTTTGTGAGAATAAATTTTCCTCTTCCCATATGAGGAATTAATCATATTGGATAACCTGCTATGTAAAGATGGTGTTGATGATTACTGATGACATATTGGATGGAATATCATGGATCTCAATGGGAATGAAAAATTCACCATTCTTTTTTGATAAAGAGGTGAAGTAGATCAATGAACAACAAAGGTTGAGGTAGTCATGAAATTATGCAAGTATTTATTTTCATGAAAATTCTTTAAATTTAGAGAAATGGATATTGAAACCAAAAAATGTTATTCAAGTACCTCTGTTTCATATGAATCATATGGCCCCCATGTTCATCCCATTTTTTTAAACTTTATTATTGTTAAATTTATCCTAACCATGTTCTCTATCACTCTCCATCATAACTGTATAGATACATTTTTTTGCATGTCCTTATTTTCACTTCCTACATATGTTCGGTTATATGGAAACACAGTTATATGTTACTTAGGGTAAACAATAGGATTCCAAATTTCCTTTTAAGATGATGTTTTCGTATTTACTATGTGGGTTTCTATGAATGGAGTTTTCAGTTATCAAAACATTCATAACAAAGAAGAGTTTCAAGGGATAAAATAATTTTTTTGATGTAAAATGTAACACCCCTATTTTTTTGAGTTATTGTTTTAAATTAATTTTAACTTGCGGTATTTTTCATCTCACATAACTCTGAAAATAGATTATTTTATATTAAATCACTATGTTTGGCTTGAATTATATGAAAAACCAAGTCAATCATCTACAACACACAATATAAATTTTATCTTTCTCTACAAATAACGTAGATTTTATCTTGTGTTACACAGAACAATGACTTTCCTCGATGGCTTGCGTAACATGCATGTCCATGTTTTACCAAACCATAATATATTATTAAAATATGATAATGTAATTTAAAAAGATATAACCTAGATGTAAAATTAATGATTATGAAAAATATTATTTAGTTAATGAATATATATGTTTTACAAAAATATAATTTCAGTTCATAGGATATTATTTAACTATAAATGAATACGGAAAATGACTGAATATAAAGGACAATGTTAATATTTTTATGGTCACAAATATGTTTCACCCTATAAAATATATATTCATTAAAATTACTTGGTGATATAAATTTAATATATATTTCATATAATCAATCATATTTTTTGTTGGAATTCATCTAATAGATTGGTTACACATAAGATAAGAACAACATTATCTTAATGCATAAAACCCTATATTATTTATAATGGTAGTTTTAACAACATGTAGTGGAGAGAAAATTTTAAATCCAATTTTTTAAAATTTTATATATTTAATTTTTAAAAATAAAATCCATATTTCAAATTGAAATATAGAAATTATGTTACATTTTTTTTTCTTATTTTATTGTAAGGATTCATTTTTATTGTATAGTAAAAAATACTTGAATTTAATTCAAAACTGTTTTTTATCTAATTTATATATAAGTATAAATTATTGATTAAATTTATTTTCATGTTTAATTATATAATATATTTATCAATTACCGAAATTTATTTCATTGGAATCAATTTCCAATTGAAATTGAATATAAAAACATAGAAACATTTAAATGTTTTCACTTTAAAAACCAGCATTGTCGACCTGACTATGATATTAATTTAAAATGAATTTATTCCACATAGGTTATTGGAATTAAAAAAATATTAAATATATTCAGTTTGTATATTTTCTAATTTTTAATAAGGTAAGTTAATTTTCTGTAAAAAATATTAGTGAAAGTAATTAAATTTAATTACATAGATTCATGTAAAATTATGATTAACAAATTAATGTACCTTAACTATAAGACCCAATGAAACTTAGAAACCTTCCCAAATCCATCTTAGGGCTAAATTTCTTTCCCAAGATCCATTTTATAGACTTTGTATAACTATTGGATTGACCATAAACATACAAACGTGGGTGGAATCATCTCTTAATATATTTACAAGTGTTCTCCTCCTCCTTCCCTATAAAATACCACTAACTCTCCATCAACTTCAGACATCTCAAACCACATTGGATAGGCCGAAATCTACCCAATAAATTTATAAAAATTACTCCCTTCCTCCTTTAAATCTCTCATTGGGAATCAAATCTTCCATGGAAGCCTTTTGGAACAAACCAAAATGAGTTACCAGGTTAAGAGGTAACACATTTATTCAAGTTCCATTCTTTTATTTTCCTTCTCCATGCCCTCCACATGATTTATTCCACAATTGTATGACCACACAAACATGATAAATATAATAAGATTTTTTATGATAAGGTTTAAACCTACACTTACACACACCTCCATCAAATGGATAATAAACATATTGTTATGTGAATGTAAAACTAGAGCCTCCATAAATGATGATTGTTCAATTTTCCTCACACCCTATCATGAGAGAAATTATGATAGAAAATAAGTTTATATATGTTATATATTATATTTATTAAGTATTTAATCATAATTACTATTTTTTCAACACATATCTTTTTTTACTTTCCATTTAGTGTAAATACTATAATTTCATTTGATAAATTGTGGAATATCACCCCCTCAATGCAATCAGATTCATTAACACACTACATTGAATGTATTAAGTATGGGTTTAGTGAAAATATATGATATATAAAACATTATAAATATAATTTAATGATATTTTATTCATATATACATATATTTTGTTTTCTTTCATTCTTTCAATACGACAATAAAAATGGAAATGGTGTTTATGTGTACGTATGACTTACCAATTCCATTAACAGTGTATTCCATTACATACATTTATATTATATATATTATTATATTAAAAATATAATGTATTTAAATGATATATATATATAAATTTTAAATATGGAATCATTATATAATTATAAGGGTAAACAATATAACAAATTACGACACATTCAAAGAACAAAGCGAATGCTATCCAAAAGAAAACCTTAATAAAGAATGGTTAAGAAGATGGTAATATATGGTCATAATAAAACCATATATGGTACTATATATAAGAATATGGTTCTATAAAATATTTATAATAAATTTATATTTATTATACAGGTGTATTGAAAGAGTATTACGAGATTTAAGAGATAAGGTAAGGGGATTTTATCTCATTTTCATTTTTGTGAGATACATGTTATGTTATCCACTCATTCATCTTTTGTGGTGAATGTACTATATATGATTGTATTATATATATATATAATATTTTAATTTATTGTTATTATAAAATAAATTTTATGAACTTTTTTCATGGGTTATAAGTCTCAAAAGTTACAAAATCAGTGAAATAGTTTTGTCTCAATATTCCATCTTTAAGACTCATGTTATGTTATGCACCAAATTATTTTTCAAGGAGTATATAATTCCATTTTAAATGGTATATCATGAATTATAATAATTTAATTATATTTTATGCCTCATGTAATTTTCTTGCCTTACATGGAGAGTAAAATCCCATGATACCATGTTATAATAATTTATGGAGAAAATATTATCGCTTTTCAAGATTATTTCTGTTTATGATTCCATTGATGAAATATTATGATAAATATCACATGAACATTCATGAGTTTATTCCCCTATGGTTATTAATTATTTATTCATATATTTTTAAATTTCATTCCACTATTTGGTATATATGATAGATAAGGAAGTGGTTTTATGGAATCCCGACTTTACCCTCTCTTATGTTGGAAATCTACATTCATTCAAAATAATGTTTTCTAAAAAGGGTTCCCATGAATAATGTAACATTATCCTTTAATATTTAAAATATATTTTTACCATTTTTTGTCTTACCAATCTCCTCAAAGGTATTTTCTAGATTATTTCTAAACAATCAATTTTTCTATCATTTTTACCCTATAAGATTAATGTTCTTTTTAACTTGTATGACATGTATGGATTTACCCTGGTCATTTCATTGAAGCATCCTTTGTATTTTTTAATGGATGAATTTTTAAGATATTTTTAAAAATTTATTTCAAAGGAAACTATTTTCAAAATGTTTTCAATCCTTATATATAAATTTTAAATGTATTTTCAATGAATTGGTTTTCAAAAAAAAATTCAATATTTTATTTTACTTTTTCAATGTATTTTCAAAGAAATGGTTTTAAAAATAATTTCATTATTTATTTCTATGTTTTCAAATTATTTTCAATAAAATGGTTTTCAAAATATTTTTACGCTTTATTAAAATGTTTTCAATGTTTTTTCAAAGTGATTGTTTTTAAAAAAAATTCTATATTTCTTTATAAGTTTCCATTGTATTTCCAAAGAAATTGTTTTCAAATAATTTTCAGGATTATTTAATATGTTTTCATGTAAAATGTTTTGAAAACATTTTCATCCTATATTTATATGTTCTTAATGTTTTTTCAATGGAAAGGGGTTTTAATATGTTTTGAACATATTTAATATGTTATCATGATAAAAAGGATTTCAAAAGGATACCAAATATTCTTTATAACTTATTAGTAATCTTTTCCATGAATAATATTTTCAAATTGATATATGTAGAAAAAATATTTTTCAAAAAAGAAGTTATATTTCCAACATGAATAATTTTTGAAAGATATTTCAAAACTATTTTCTATCTAATATGACATCCACGAATGTTACTCATTCCATATTATGAAATGATATAAAGGTTCCATTCATATTCTTTCATTGAATGAGTTATGATTAATATCATGGAATTTAAAAAATCTATTTCCCTTTCATAACTTATATTTTATTGAAATCTATTTATCTTTCATGTGTTATATATTTATTAAATGCAATTCACTTTCACTGGTTATACTTTTGATTAAATGATTATAAAACTTGTATATTTTTTCAACAAGTTATTAAATTTTTACATGATTATGATACCAATTTCATTACATGGGTGATGATATGATTATTTATGATCTTCTAGAATATGTATGTATGATTTAAATATAAGATGGGTGGGACTTATATATCAATCCAATGCATTTGATAAAGATTTATATCTCATGAGATAGACAAATATGGTCTTGGGAAGGAACCTTGACTACTAATATGGACATGGGATTGAACCATAACTACCATGATGATATGATGAGTAAAATAATTCTAATATATGGCTATGGTAGTGAACCATGTTTACCATGTTGGTATGGGTAGTGAACCCATAATACCAAGATGGTCTTGGATGTGATGCCATTTTTACTATAGAAATCATATTTAATGCCTTTGTGTCTGCCAAAATTCCATGGTGTATTCATATGTAATGATTTAATGGATTATGTTCTTTATAGCCTTATGATTCATGTATTATAAAATTCCATTCATTATTCCATGATTCTTGTATATGATCTTTGATATGTAGGGTATGATCTTCTGTTTTCACGATCAAGTTCTCATAACCTTGTACTTATAATTATCCTTATATGTCTCTCTTATTTACCCTTACTAAAGATTTTAAGCTCACCCATTTCTTATGTTTTCTTTCCCCAATTTATGAAGATTGGTTTTAGGTAGAATTACTAAAGGTGGAGATCATTATGGGATATATTGAAGATATTTCACAATGATAGAATATTTTGTTTCCATGTTTCCAAAGACACTAAACTAATACGGTCCTCATGATTTTATTATTTTGATGTACTAAATATTCATCTAAAATGTTGTAATATCAATGTATGTTAATTCGGTTTCACTATAATTTTAGCTACATTTATAGGAAAAAGCGTTGGTGGAATTACCATTTTTAAAATTTACAAGAGTGTCACTCCTCCTCTGCTATAGAAATGAAATCATGCCTCCCACATCCGAACATATAATGCCAATTTTTCTAGAACAACCACTAACAAAATAGTTCCAAAACAACTGTACCTAAAAACAAAATTTCTTAACATGTATAGAAATCCATCCAAGGAATTAATTTGGTCAAACCAAAAGGAGTTACCAGATTAGGAGGTAACATCCTTCCTCATGACCATTATTTTTATTACTTTCTCTACTATTTCAATAATTCTAATTCAATTATTACATAGAAAACAAGTATTTTAAATATATTGTGATGTTTTTATGTTATGGGTTTCAGCTACACTTACAAAAAAATTCATATAATGGGTAAGGAACATACCGTTTATCTGTACAACGATCAACCACCTCACAAAATAATGCTAATACATTTTTCATTTACAACCTCTCATCCATTAGAATTGTGATAGGAACATTATTTATTTAAGATATATAAGAATTTTATTATTTATTTATTCTTCTTTAATTATTTTATTACACAAACTTTTAGGCACTATATTTTTTTGGGAAACACAAAACCTGTCTTGTGTAAGTGTGGACTAATGCCTCCTCAAAGTGATGTGACTCATTCACACTATACATGGATCATATAAAGGAAAGTTTTAATTATCTTATGTATTATATATGACATAGATATTATAAAAAAAATTTAATATAAATATATATCATTTATGTTTTATTATTTTAATATGGAAAAAAGAAAGTAGCTTTCATGTGTAAGAATGACCTACCATCTTCATGAACAGTGCAATGCATTTTTTATATATAACTATTTTATATTATTACAAATACATATATAATTTGTAATATTTGATAATTAAATCATTTTATACATTTTGTTTATGATAAAACCATGATAGTTATAAGAACTGAAACAGGTAACACGTCAAAACATACTTGAAAGACTGGGCTATTAACACTCAAAGGAGGGAAAATAATGAATCTTTATTATCAAATGGGTAATAAGATATGATATCCATGAATATAGTCTTAAAATAAGTTATAAAAAGTCCTAAAACCATAATGAAATGATTTAATGGATATTCACCTGGAAGGAAATTCAATGTATGGGGTTTTGCCTCAATTTAACTTCCATTGGGACTTATTTAATTTTATTCTCATAGTTTCTTTTATATGGTGTATATAGTTCCCTTTGATATGTTATACAATGAAATTTTTTTATAATCATGATATTATATTATTAATTTAATGTTATTCAATGATGGATATTATGATTAAAATATTTCTATGTATTCTGGGATACTTTGTAATGTTTAACGATTATTCTATTTATGAAAATTATTAATGATTATGTTTACAATATCACTTCATTTTGTAAATTTTAACATTCTCTTGAAAAAATCACTTTACTATTTCGAATTTTTATTCCTAAATATGGTGTAAATAATTCCAATTTGTCATGTAATATCATTATTTATTCATTACTTAGGATATTTTGAGTTTCAATTTCAATTATTTCATCCCAGTGGATTTGAGTTTAAAGATACAAAGTGGAAAAGAATTTCATAACCCAATTTCACTTCAATGGGTTATAATACTACCTACTTATAATTAATATTCTATGATTATGTGTATAATGACATTTAAAATTCATTTATGTATTTCTTCTTCCTTTTATGGGTTCAATAAAAAGACCCATAATGTACTCATTTATTGATTCACACATCAATGTAATAATATTTTCAAGGTTTGCATTATAGTGTCATTTTGTTCAGGATTGTTTTCACCTAAATGTATATCTAAGGAAATTATTAGATCATTTTATAATTAACACTTTATTTTAGTTTTATATAGTTAATCAATATGTTTTTCAAATATTAGTACCAATTTATACTATTTTGTAATTAAAATGGATTATAAATTTTTTTCAAGAAACCCTGAATTCATTTCACGCTTCAATCGAGGAACATGTTTTCTTCTAAAGACCAGGTTTACTAAGAATGTTTTCAACAATGTTTTTATCCTTTATATAATAAATTATTAAATAGAATTTTACCCTTCTTTTATCTACTACTGTTTTCAATGAGATATTTTTCTCACTTTTTGAAAAAGGAATTTATCTAAACTATTTACCATACAAAAAGATTGTTCGTTCTACCCATTAAGACATGTAAAAATTTCCAATAGTAATTTGTTAGAAGAATATTTTTCAAGATTAAGATGCTATGTTTTAAAATAAATTATTTTTAAAATTCATTATTAGTTTTTTCAAAATTCATTTCAAAATAAAAATTATATTTTACTCACAAACGTTTTCAAAATTTATTTTTATAGTATTATTATTTCTGAATGAAAATAACCCTTTATTTCTATTCCAACTGGGATATATGTTTTATTGATACCATACTTTATCTTACTTTGGGTGGTTCATGATTGATTTGGCCATGGATATTATTCCCTTTCACTTCCTTGATATGTTTTTTATTCCCATTACATTACCAATTTCCTTAAATTGTTAGACATTTAATTTCCACATATTATCCATATCATTTTTCTAGAATATATTTATTTCTTATACCATATATCATTTTTACATACAGTTTTTACTTTGAAAGTTATTTGATTTTCATGGGAAATATTGATAAATTCATATTCGTTAATTTTTATAGATATTTGATAAGAAATATTTTTTATTCCAATTATTTGATTTGAGGAATTATTTAGACTGGGAATATAAGGACCCGGCCTTAAACATTACTTAATATTGAATTAAATGAATAATTCACATAGTGGATCTTTTCAGGTTTAGAGTTTTATAGAATTAAGACATAACTATTACATCTTAAAAGATTACAAAGTATACAATTCTACTACGTTTCCATAAAATAAAAACTCTTAAAAAGAAATATGTCTAGTTATATGTTTTAGATAGAATGTCTTTCATTGATCCCATCCTTGACCCAATTCATCTTTAAGCTATGTGAAAAACATTTCAAAAACTTTGGATGAGCATAAAAATCCCAGTAAAGGATACCCAAAGAAGGAAAACTGTTAGTTTTTCAAAACAACAAGAAAACCAAGAATACTTTATCAAAGTAATACTTTTCACCTTTATAAAGTAGTAAAAAAACTATTCACTAAATAAAAAACCATTACTTACCCTTTTGTATCCAAAATATTACCACAAAACCCATATAAAGAACACATAACATATAAAGTTAACTTGGGACATAAACATACTTAAATGGAATAACCATACGGTCGACTTCCACACATATCACTTAATGGAATATCCATATGGAAAACTTCCATACCCAATGCATTGGAAGTTATAATGTAACCACCTATCCTGGTATTCATGGAACCACCCGTCATATGGTTTATCACATAACCACCCGTCAAATGTCCAAGTACAATTATAAAATCATAAGACATAAAACAAATATAATGGAAAGAAAACAGTTCCCCACTTTTATAACAATATATCACTTAAATATATTGAAATAACAAATCCATTATAAAAACCATTTTCAATACCAAAATACATAAAATAGTATATAGTATTTATTTCATTTTAAAAACATTATAGCTTTTTGAGGAAGCCAAAGACCAAATAATACTCGCAGCGGTGGAAAAGGGTCTTTGTCACCGCATACGTTAAAAGAAACATTCCTTTTTGTCGTTTAGTAAAACGCTTCGTAGAAAATGATTCCTTCTGTATAAAATTAAAAGTCAAAGGGTTTTATAAACCATATAAAAGAAGGCCTTGTATTAGACCAAAATATGCCTCAATGAAAAGATATTGAGACGAAGTCCCTTACAAAGACGGTATCCTTGGATTAAGGATAAATCAATTACATAATTAAGTGTGACAAATGAATAAACCAAATATAAGTGGATATTATGTGTAAAACAATCAGAGGTTTTTCACACATATACATAGAATGACATATTCATGTAGTACAAGTTTATCCCAAAGAATAAAAATTGGGTAAAGAAGTTCCCTTGCAAAAATTCGACAGCCTAACGGCGTCACTTCAAAATTCAGAAAATGACTTGAAGAGAGATAAAAAGGGAATCTCATCACTTGTACATTAAATTTAAAGAAATAAGGATATATAATAACATATCCCAACATAATAATATGTAATTTAAAAGGCATAACAAATGAATTATTTTTAAAGATGAGGAGGGTGAAAGGTCCCCTTACTGATTTGGGTAACTTTTGAAACGTACACCACATTAAAGAAATGCCATACAATGAATATGTAAAATACCCATAAATGAAATTATATTACACAAAGAGTATAATAATGGGCAGTACATACACCACTCAATGGAAATTGTGGAAAATTGTAGCATAAATCTCACGGGAATAAAAGTGAGATGAAAAATCCCTTACGAAAACTCTCCAGCCTAACGACGCCACATAAAACTTACAAAAATGGACTAATGAGATAAAATAGGGTATCTCATCATATTAAAATAAAATGTACAGAAAGAGTAATATAAAATAACAACCCCCAAAATAAGAAATATGAGCTTAAAAGAAATGACATAAAGGAGAGTACTTAGAAATAAAGAGAGAGGTTGGATCTCTAATGAAAATTCAGCAGCCTAACGGCGCCACTCAAAACTTCCAAAATGGGTTGATGAGAGAAAATAGGGTCTCTCATCATATGAAAAAAAAATTACAGTAAGATTAATATAAAAGAACATCCCAATCATATGAAATATGAGCTTAAAAGTAATGACATAAAATAGTGTACTTAGAAAGAAAGAGAGGGGTAGGATCCCTTACCTCAAGTCCGACTTGTCTTGTTCATTTCTTTATATTCCTGAATAATAAACATTGGTCAATTTATAATTTCTTAAGGACCTCCTTTAAATATTATTATTCAGTTCATATCACATATTATAATGTTATAATAATTGGTTAATAATGTGAGTTCATATCGGACGTTTTTGTCGATGTTCGGTTCATGAGTCAAAATTGGACTTGCTGGAAAAGAGTTTTCCATGTAGTTATAGGTATATCATCTCTAGAATAGTGTTAATGATTTAAATATCATATAAATCCAGTATATATTCATTTTATA
Organism: Viscum album; assembly: GCA_963277665.1. Lineage (NCBI taxonomy): Eukaryota > Viridiplantae > Streptophyta > Magnoliopsida > Santalales > Viscaceae > Viscum > Viscum album. Next base: position 769,047,477 of record OY728137.1, read on the forward strand.
CTATTCCATAACATTTTGAGATAAAAAATGAAAATCACCGTTCATGGAGATGATAGGCCGTACGTACGCAAGAACGCTACTTTCATTTTTTTGTCATATTAATGGAATTAAAACTAAAAGAGAGAGATATATACTATAATTCAAGAATGATATCCATAATTTAGATGTAATATAATACATATATATCCATTATATATATGTACTTATAATAGTACATAACATTTGGAGATAAGAAACAAAATGTACCGTTCATGGAGACGGTAAGCCGTACGTACGCATGGACGCTACTTTCATTTCTTTGGCACATTAATGGAATTAAAAATAGATGAGTGAGAGAGAGAGATATATATATATATTATAATTACATTATAATATATATGTTTTATAGATCACATAAGTTCATCAATTTCATTCTTTATACATTCCATGTATTGCATGAACGAGTCACATCACTTGAGGGGGCGGTAGTCCACACTTCCTCAAATGAAATTATCGCATTTTCACAACATGAAAAGCATAAAGGTATGTATTAAATATTAATTATAGAAGCATAGAGAGGAAATGAATATAATATATATCATAAATAAATATAGTGACATCATAATGGCCACCATGAGAGGTGGTATGAGAAGATAGAACAATCATCGTTTCGTAAGGCAGTAATTCGCCATCCACGGAAACAGTATGTTTTTTAACCATTATTCAGAGGTGTGTGTTGGTGTATCTCTAATACTAATCATATAAAAATACTATTATATTGAATATACTGGTGTTGTTACAAAAGAAATAAATAAAAATAGTTTAGGGTGTTGGAGAAGCAAAATAAAACAAAAAGAACAGTAGGGAAGAGATTACCTTTAAATCAGGTAACTCTTTTTGATTTGAGCTCAAATTCTTCCTTGGAAAGGATTATGACCAACGTGAGGATTCTAGGAGTAAGAGAGAGATTTTGAGAGACAAAATGAGTATATTTTTGCCGAGCCAAAGGCTTGAGAGGTGTGGGTAAGGTGGTAGAGGTGGGGGCCTTTTATAAGAGGAGAGGAGGGGCACTCTTGGAAATTCATGAAAAGTAAGATTGTTATAAAGTGATTTTCGGATTTTAAAGGTCCCAAAATTATATATTTCTAGGATAAGGTGATCATAGTTCTAAATCCACACATCAAATATGTTTTTGAAAAGTTTAGGTCTTAGATATTACATTATCTTTTCATTTTATTTAAATTGTTAGATAATGAGGTAATCACTGCATCATCATGGTGTCATAAATAATTAAATGTATTTAATGAATAAAAATTATAAAAAAATATCATGTTGTAGGAAATCTTTTTAATTTTCTAATTAATATTTATAGTCAAACATATGACTTGTATAACCCCATGTAAATTCTTTTTAGTAAAACAACACATGTTTTTGACATTTTAATTTTAACTTTAAATAAAAAGTTATTAATGTCATTTTCCTACCAAAGTGTCTCCATGGGGTCCCCATGTTGACCCATGGATTTTATTGGTCGGCTATGACTCATTCAATAAGGTTACAGCATGTGTCATGGACATTTAATATTATTATAACAATATCTTTATCTTAAATTACACTAATTACCTTTAATCGCGATTAATAAAACTTAAAACTTACTATTCACAAAAAAATCATTTTAATCTAATTGAACCACATTTTACTTCTTAATGATAACCATGTATGTAGGATTTTTGAAAATCATATCACAGAAGTCGTAAAGATTCATTTAAATGAAAAATCAGTTTCATTAACTACCACTTAGTGGTTTCACTATTCATCAAAAAAAGAAGTTTTTCAGAAAAAAACCAAAAATTCACCCTAAGCTATATTTGATATTCCGAATTCAAAATTGATGTCTATTTTAAAAAATTCAAATCATATAAGTAGAATTAATTAATTTAATAATTAATTCCTACTCTCAAAACAAATAGCGTGTTTTTAGGAAACAATATCTATTAAAAGATTGACACTAGTTTAAGTCCAATTTCAAAGTGAAATTAATTTCAATGACCACAATTGGATTAAATGGTAAAAATATATTATAATTGAACTTTAAAACCAATTCAAAAGATAATCTAATCATATAAATAAATTCGATTAAAAGGAGGTTTTGAATAAAAATGCAACATTTTCATTAAAAATGATCTTTATCGAAAAAATAACAAAAATTTACACAAAGTAAATTTTGATGTCCAGATTATAAAGAAGGATTTTTTTTGTCAAATACAACATATAAAATTGTCTAAAGTATATTTAAAAATGGTTCTCCATCAAAAGGTGGTTAATCGACCTTTTAAAGAATATTAGAAGATTTAATCTTAAAATTGGATTCATTTTCATTTTAAGCCTCTAAAATTTATTGGATAAAAGTAAAAATATTTGAAAAACATATATAATCATTTTGTAGTTAGTTCCGTTTATTCACACCATTACAACGGCTAGGCGTTAACTACCATTTAAAATAATATTATTTTATTATTAGAGTGCAACGTAAGATTTCAAAGAAACTCACTATTGCGTATTGGGTACGCCATCGAGCATAGCGTCCCCTTTAAAGTAATATTAATTTTTTATTCACAAATATGGATAGATATGAAAATGTCATATTCTTTATTTACCTGGGGTGTTACAGGGAAGGACGATTAGGGCCCAGAATTTATATACCCCCTCAAGGAATCAACATTTTTCAAGAGACAAATTAGTTTCTCAAATTAAATGGGTTTCTACTAATAGTTTTAAAACTCCATTTGAATGGTATTGAAAGTATTTGTTTTCATGTTCTAGAGATATGATGTCTAATAAATAAGACATGCCTTCATTTTTATTCAGTGTTTTTTATACACAATATTTTTTCTATGATAGTGTATATGGATGAATTTCATTCCTATATTATTAATTAAATCATTTGTGTGTTCATATTTACCATGGAAGTATTATTCCTCTCATTGATTCACTATTTCATCCAATATACATTAATCTTACTGAGAATTTGAGACAACCAGACTTTGTTTCCATTCCCAGTAATCCATGAAACGTACTATAAAATATATGTAGTGATATACTAGATGGAATATATTTATCATCGAAAGAAGAAAAGATGTTGTAATTAGTGTATTCATTGGTAATATAAAACTCATGTATGTTTCTGGTTTACGAAAATACTAAACATTTCAGTCCTTTGAGATTTTATTCCTAGTAATCATGCCAATGAAATGGTCGTAGACAATGGCTCTGGGCTTAATAGTTTGGGTTATTACAATTTGTATCAAAGGATCTTTAGTAGAAACCATGAGAACAAGATTTATAAAAAAATAGATTAGAGAACCTAAACCTATGGTATAATTTGAATTTAATTATAGAATAAGATACTATTTTTTTCTAAATTATAGACTATGTGGGTATTCCAAGAAATACATCCTTGCATGGATACTACAAGGGGAAATGGTTCTTCCATAGATGTAACTAGTAGTAACAATACTAAAAAGGTGTGTCATGCCTTACTCGTTGTAACCTATTACTCAATAATGGGCCTTATTGTGAACCATGCTTGACACTCCTAGGGGATATGTTTAAGATAATTCATATTTTATTTATAATCAATTATGAATGTCTTGACAATGAATAACTGAGGTTAAATATAATGTGTATTATATTGAGAATACTGTTCCAATATTTAGACATCCTAAAAATGATTATATGATTTTTTATCAATGTGATATATGAGTCTTAGTCTATTGTTTTTTAAGTAGTACCCTCCTATGTAGGATAAACTTAATACCCAATATTAACCTACAGATGATGTATTTTTGTAATGATGTTGTAATTTAAACATTAATTAAAAGTCTATTTAGTGATTACCCATATTTCAAGGATTTTAATCATCTTTATTGTGGAAATTATATTAAAATAGTTTTTAAAAGGGACAACCTGTGTGCCAATTGGTAACTATTCAAGTTCAACAAGGATGTGGGATATGAAATCCGGACCGATGGATGGTAAGGGTTTCACACCAAGCACTAACTTACATAATTTAATGTTTAATAAGTTAATGATTTTAGTTAAATAATTTTATGTATAGATATTATTGATAAACCAAGAGTGTATTTTTTTATGTTTAGAGATTAATGTATTAACCATATTTAAATTGGAGAATTTTTAGCGATAAATGTCAAGACATTTCACTTTTTTATGGGACTTACGATCCATGATATTTTTATTTTATTTCTTCAGTGTTCAATGTGAATTTTTTGATACACATTCCAGGAATTATGGAATGAATTATAATTTGATTGATGGAGAAAAAAAAGATAAAATTTTTCATATGAAATTATAACTTATCATCTAAGTAAATTTAATATTATTATAATGAATTACTGTAATTTATCATCTTGAGGAAAAGGATCTAAAAAAAATGTTTTCCTCATACAATAAATTTCTTTGAGCCTACGGTCTTGTAATTTATCACTAATTTATGGCATTAAGGACCACAACATTCCATTCATCATTCATTTGTTTATGATTTATAAACTCAATCAATCCTGATAAATATTTATGTTTTCCCTATATGTACATGTCTCTACGTTATAATAATGATCTTCTACTAAGATATCTCGTTAAAAGTTATTCCATGTGACAATTTTACTACACATTATCACTTTTCTAGAGGATCTATTTTGAACCCTTCTCATGATGTGGGATTTAAATAATAGGAAATATCAAACAATATATATCCATTATTGAGTTTAAATTTGTAGGAATCAATTTAATTAATTTTGGTAGAATATATCACCCTGAAACTATAAAGTAGGAACATTGTATTCCATATCATGTATAACACCCAACACCAAGCATGTAAGGAAATATAATATCCTAAAAAAATATAATTTTTTTTAAAGAAATTAAATCAATGATATATATTTCAATTCATCTGAAACATAGTAATCATATGTCAAAAAAAACAGTGAGTTTCTTAAATGGTTTACTTTATAGGTGATACCAAATTTTACTAATCAAAAATATATTATTAGAATATTATTATTAAATATAACATGATATAATATAGAAGTTAAATTAGCACAAATTCATGTGGATTAACTATCTTATGAAAATATATGGTTTAATAAATATGAAAATAATTCATCGGTTACTAATTAATTATAAATGAATATAATAACCAATTTAATGTAAAGGGAATGTTTTTATAGAAAACTATTTTTATGCTGCCAAATTTATTTATCCTAATAAATTCACTAAATTACAATTGGTGAGTGACATTAGTTAAATATATATACATATTATATTTAATAAAATATTTATGATATTTATCCAATCTATTTAATTAGAATAAGATAGGTACAAACTCAATATGATAGATAAAAACCTATATTTTTCTTAAATCACTTTTAAATCCTTTTAATAGAGAACATATTTTAAATCCAATTTTTGAATCTTTTATAAACCTTATATGTCAAAATAGACGTAAAATTTTAAATATAAACATAATAATGTGATTATGGTGAATTTTTTGTATTTTTCATTGATGCTTAATTTTTTTGATGAATAGAGAAAAATAATGAATTCAAATTTAAAATATCATTTTTATCTAGTTTTTTTAATGTTAAATAATAATTTAATTTTTTTAATTTTTAATAAGATAATTTTTAATTACTTAATCCAATTATGTTTATTGGAATAAATTTCACTTCAAAATTGGTCTTAAAAACATAGTAACCTTTTGGACATTTTTACACCCAAAACTACATTGTCATCCCGTCAAAAGGATTAATCTATAAATGATCTGTTTCAAATATATAATTGAAAATTTGAAAAACTGTTCAATATTTTTTATAATCATAATTTATATTATGTAATTAGGCTAAATTAGTTTTTGAAAAAAATATTAGCAATAGTGATTAAAATTAATTACAAAGAATAAGGTGAAATTAAGTTTATCGAGGGACAAAAACATAATCATATGGGCCAAAATTACAATGATTCATCTACAGAAGAATTTGGATGGTAATATTTCTATACTATCCCCCATTTTATTAAATAATTTCTATAATTGGAGCAATGTTCTATGAGAAAAATTTGGGTGGATGTCCTGTTTCCATTATTTACAAGAGTGCCACTCCTCCTCCACAATAATAAGGTACTCAACCCTCCCACTTCCTCACACCTCTGAAGACAAATTGGCTCAAAAAATCTTGGCCCACATTAATCCTCAAAATCTATCCCTAATTTATATAATCATTACCTTGGCCCAAAATATATCCAATTATTCCCTTTCATTCAAACCAATAGATGTTACCTGATTAAAAGGTAGCATCCTTATTCAAGATCATTAGTTTTGTTTCGTTCTACACTCATTCAATTATTATTATTCAATGTTTATATATTAAAACCAGTATAATTATTATACTAATATTTTTATGTTATTTTTTAGACTTACACTTACACAAACTTCAATCTAATTTGTAACAAACCTACTGTATATGTGTATAGAGAACAACCGCATCACAAAACGATGATTGATCAATTTTACATTACCACAACTAAAAGTAGGTTTGTTACAAATAAGTTTTAAGTGTGTGTAAAAAACCTACTGTTTATGGTATATCTTATATTTATAATTTATTTATACTTATTTAATTCTTAAATAACACATAACTTTATGCACTTCATTTGGCGGGAATACGATAACACCACTAATGAAAATGTTGACTATCACCCCTCAAAGAGATGTGAATCGTTCACACTATACATGAAACATATAAAGAATGCTTATAAAAATACTCTATAATATATATGACATATATATGATACTAGAATTATAATATAAATATACCTCACTTACTTTTTAGTGTTTTAATATTGGAGAGAAATGAAATTAGTGTTCATGCATACGTACGACCAATCATCTCCATTAATAGTGCACTCCATTTATTATCTCAAAATATTATTGATTATTCTATATACATATATACTCAAAATATTGGCTAATTACATCAAGTTTGACATTTTTGATGTGATGAAACCATGATAAATGTATTGATAACAACAACTGACAAGTCAATGCATACTCAAATGACAGGAAAATTAATAACTGAAATTTGGAAACTAATGAAACATTTTTATCAAATGGGTAATAAGAAATAATAAATATTAATATTGTTTTTAAAATAAGATCATGAAAATTTTAAAACCATTATACATGAATTTAATAGAATCTCACCCAGAATGAAACAAAAGGTAAGATATTTCATCTTAATTTAAATTCAATTGAGATTTATTTTTTGTTATGCATGTAATATCTTTTATATGGTGTATATATTTCCCTTTAGTATGTTATATCTGGAATATTTTTATTATCATCACATTTAAAGTATAATGTAATGATATTAATTCATTTATATTATGATTCAAATGATTCAATGTGTTATGTTACACTTTGAAATGTTTAAACATTATTATCTTTGAAATTTGTCTTAATGATTATCTTTGTAATCTCCCTTCCTTCTGGGATTGTTAACATTATCCTAAAAAATAAAATTATTATTTTGCACCTAATTTTGTATATGTGGTGTAAATACTACAAATTTTTTAAATAATATAATTATTCATTAAATATTCCTTAATTTTTGACGATAATATGAGTTTCAATTGGAATTTGGTATATCTAAGGGGATTTTAGTTAAAGTTACTAGGTGGAAAATAATTTCATATCTCAATTCCTTTTCATTGGGATATACTAATACCTTATTTTCATTAATATTCTATAAATATGTGTATAATTAATTTTAATATCAATTAATTTATTTCCACATCCTTATTTGGATTTATTGTTGATAAAAAAATATGCTCTTGATTTATTCTCTCTTTAACATTACAATATTTTCAAGGGATTAATATAAAATTTTAATTTTTTAGGTCTAAATATAGCTAAAATGACATCATAGAAAATTATTTGATCCTTTTATAATAAACCCTTTAATTTTTATCAAATATTTTTATTCAGGTCCTTTATCAAATAATTGTACTGTTTTCCCTCTCTTTGGTACTTAAAAAGTTTTACAGATGTTTTTCAAGATAAACCAAAAACATTAATCACTTTAGACAGAGAACATGTTTTCTTCTAAAAATATAGATTTCTAAAAAGGTTTTCAGTTCTTTTTAAGGTTTCCAAAATGATTCAATAATGTTATTTTTATTCTTTTTTCATTTTCCATTTTTTTTTGAAGGAATGCTCTTGTCTATTTTTGAAGAACACAATTTCTTATTCTTTTACCATAGAAATTGTTTTTTATTTTCCCATTGTATGAAATTTTTGGATTTACCCACTTTCATTACATTGTATCCTCCTTCGAAATTTTAAAAGATTAAATTTTTAATTAAAATATATTTAAAATTAATTTTCAATGAAATGGATTTTCATAATGTTTTCTAAAATGAAAAGGATATTTTCCTCAAGAATGTCTTCAGAAGGTCATTTTATAATATTCATATTCCTAAAAAACAGCTTTATTTCTTTTTCATTAAGGGTACGTCTTACTAATACCATCATTATTTTTTGTTGGATGGTTTTTGATTGGCTTTTCTAAGGATAGTAATCACATTCAATTCGTTGATTCCTTTATTAGTTCGCTCGAAATACCCAATTTCCTATGATCACTAGTCATTGAAATACCCCAAATTATCTATATAATTTTCATGGATACATATATAACCTAAACAATATATCATTTTTCCATAAGTTTTTACATTGATATTTATTTGATTATCTTGGGAAAAATTAATAAATGTGTATTCTTTATTGCATGCTGATATCTAATATAGAATATTATTTATATTGATTATTCGAAATGAAGAATGATTTGGACTTTCTATGATGAGTGTGGTCTATAAATTATATAAAACCTCAAACAATCAATAATTTATCATTAGAGAAATATGTTGTTCATATTAAATAGGTTTTGACCTACTGTTTTAAACTATCTTATGAATGATCTTGAATGCATAGTATTTCATATTCCTGATACATGATGTCTAATAATTAAGAATTTCCCTTTTTTTATTTAGTATTTATTAACCTTGATATTTTAAATATAAAAATATCTATAGATGCATTTTATTTTACGTTAATTAGCTAAGTGGTATGTATGTTCAGTTATTTACCGTTCCATAATTATCATTCTAATTGATTCATTATTTCTTCCACTATAATTAACCATTACTAATTATTTGTGCTCATATTTATTTTTTCACTTACAAAGAAATATATATAACATACAATGAATTATATATATGTACATACTAGATGAAATATAATTATCCTAGAAATAAAAAAAATTATATTGTAATTTATTGTATTATTTTGTAACACAAGACTCAACAACGTATCTAGTTTACCAAGAATACTAAACTCTTCATTACCTCAGTAACTTATTCCTTTTAATCATGCCAATGTAATGGTAGTAGAGACCAGATCTAGGCATACTCGGGTCAGGTCTCTATAGTTGTTATCAAAGGATATTTAGTAGAAACTATGGGAAGTAGATTCTTGAAAACGTATAATAATGAAAATAACCCAGAGGAATAATTCTATTAAAAGTATAAAATAAAACCATAGAAGTTTGTTAATTTAGGGATTATGTGGGTATTCATAAGAATACATATCATTCTAGATACCATGAGTGGATGTGGTTGTTGAAAAGATGTACCTATGAGTAGAAAATCTGACTTGGTGTATTGAGATTGACTTGTCGTAACTCAGTACATAAATAATGGCCTTACTGCACACCTGGTTTGACACTCTATAGGAATATGCATAGGACCATTCATATTTTCATTCAAAAAATAATAAAGGATTTTGAAAATGACTAACCATGGTTAAACCTATGTTTTTTTATTAAAAATAATGTGTCATGATTTATGCATCCTAAACTGGTAATATGTTTTATTCAATATGATTATTGATTCTCACCCTATAGTTTTTATTTTTTGATAATAACCTCTTATGTAGGATAAAATCCAAACCAAGGAAGAACAAATTGGTAAAGTATTTATATATTAAGTTTGTACTAAAAACATATGTTAAAAGGTTATTTAGTGATTAACCTTAAGTCAAATATTTCTATTATATTTATCATATAAATAATATTAATATGGTTTTATAAACGGAAAACATGTTTGTTGGGTAACAAACAATCATGTCCAGTAAGGCAATGAAACATGAACCCGTGAACGAAGAAAAATAAAGGTTTTATGCCAACCACTGACCTATACGATGTCATGGTTAATATGTCAACGTTTTTAGTAAGACAATTTGACGAATTAATATTAATGATGTACCTGTAGTGTATCTTTTTAGTTTTAGAGATTAATTTATTCACCATATTTTTTTGAGAATAGTTAATGAAAAATATAATTAATTTTCACTCTTTTATAGGCCTTATTATCTAATTAATTATTATTTTAGTGCTTTAGGGATCAATGTTAATTTTTGGATACCCATTTGTTAAAGTGAAGGATGAATTATAATTTCATCAAAGTAGAAGCAAAAAATGTAATTATTCATATAAAATTAAAAAGTATCATTTTAGTAAATTTCATTTAATTCATATGTATTAAAAGAATTTCTCATCATGGGGAAATGGAACATAATTTTTTTGTCATAATACCTATATTTTTTTCAAAATGATCGTCATTAAAATCATCAGAGATTTATGTCTTTGATGCCATCAAATTTCCATTTATTATTCAATTTTTCTCAATGATAAACTTAATAAATCCCTATAAAAATTTAATCTTTGAATACATGTACATATGTATATATGCTAATAATGATCTCCTACTTAGAGACCTAGTTATGTTTTAGTCCATGTGACCATTGTATTTTCCACTATCTATTTTCTAGAGGATTTCTTATGAACCCTTCTCATAATATTGTATTTAAAAAATTAGAAAAATAAGAAAATCTATCACCATGATCATCATTAAATTTTTTGTATGCAATTTAATTAATGTGGGGTGATTGTAACCCCTCAAAAAATATAATGTATGAAAATTATAATTGATAACATGTATGACACACAACACCAAGCGCATAAGGGAATAAAATATCCTAAGAATTATTAATATATTTACTATCATAAATAATTTTAATTTACCAAATACCATTAAATTCATGCAAATTGGAGTTAGTGCATATCACATGCACCCATGAGTTTTTTCAATGGCTTGCGTTACATGCAAAACCGAGTTTTACTAAATAAATAATATATTATTAAAATAAAATTTTTAATATAAATAAATGTAACATAGTCGTTAAATTAGAGGTTATTAATAGGAATAACAAAATTATGATAATAAATGATTTATTCAAATATTAAATGAGTTAATTGGTTACAAATTAACTATTAATGAATACAAGAACAAATTTACTATAAATGGAATGTTTTTATCGAAAACTACTTTTATGATAACAAAGATGATTTATCCTGAAAAATTAAATTAATTTCAATAAGTGTGTATAGTAATGAAATATATATATTATATACTCAATCTAATATTTTTTATCTTCATCCAATAGAATTGATAGGCATAAGATATGTACAAACATGATGTTACACATAAAAACCTTCATTTTTACTGAGAAACATGTTCATCATTTTAATGGTGAACCTATTTTAAATACACTTTTTGTTAATTTTATTACACCTATATGTAAAAATAATTTAGTTTTTATAAATATAAAAATAAAATTTGGGTTAAGGTATATTTTTAGTATATTTTTTTATTATTTCATTTTTTGATGAATATTGTAAATTACTGAATTTTAATTAAAAACTACATTTTATTCTAATATATTTATAATGATAAATAATATTTTAAATTTGTATCAAATTTTAATAAGATGAATTTTTTATTATTTATCAATATTTTAGAATTTAAATTAATTCCACTTTGAAATTTTATATTAAAACATTGTAATCTTTTCGACATGTTTACATTAAAACAAGTACGATCATCCTATCTACATGATTACTTTTAATAAATCTTCTGCCACTTCTATCATTTGAATTTGTAAAGATGGATTAAATATTTTGAATAATAATAATTTATACTATATAATAAGGTTAAATTAGTATTTGAAAATAAAATATTAGTGAATTTAATTAAAAACAATTGTTATTATAAATGTGATTTTAAACATAACAAGGGTCCAAACCTTAATGTTAAGGGAAAAATGACCTATAAACATGTACAAAATCCATTGGATGGTAATATTTAGACCCTGAAATCTATTTTATAGAATTGTTTTGATTTATGTATCAAAATGAAAAGGGAAAAACATGGATGGAATTTTGTTTTTCAAAATTTACAAGAGTAACATTACTCCACTATAAAAAGGAACTCAAGCCTCCCACATCCTGAAACCTCTCAAAAAACATTTTCATGAAAAATATCTTCCCAAAAACCTCATCAAAATCCATCCAATCACCCTAGATGACTCATATTCTTCATAAATTAATCCAAGGAAAATCTTTGGATCAATCTAAAGGGAGTTACCAGATTAAGAGGTAACGTCTTCCCTCAAGCTCTTTAGTTTTATTTCACTCTCTACTATTTGATTATTCTTATTCCAATATTATATAACAAAATATTTATCCTAAATTTATATATATATATATGTTTTTATTTATGTCTTTAGACCTATAATTACACACACTTCTATAGGATAGGTAACAAACATACCGTTTATGTGTATCCTGAACTACCGCCTCATGGAATGATAACTGTTCGTTTTTCGTTTACCACATCTCATGGTCGGTAATTATGATGGAATCAATTTTTATATATGTTATTTAACATATTTATAAATTCATTACCCTTCAATAATCCTTTTATAACAATTACATTTATTAATTCTATTTTGTGGTAATACGAAAACATCGCTTATAGATGTGTAGACTACCGCTCCCTAATAAGAATTTTACTCATTCACACTATACGTGGAATGTATCAAGGATATTTTTAATAAACCTATGTAATATATATAAAATATATATGGTAATAAAATAATAATATACATATATATCATTTAATTTTCATTCTGTTAATATGTTAATTAAATGAATGTTGTATTCATGCGTACTTATGGAATACCTTCTAACTGAATGGTGAATTCAATTTATTATCTCCAAATATTATCGATTATTATGAATACATATATAGTGAATATATATGATAATTAAATCATTATTTAAATTTTATAAATTATGAAACCACTGTTTATGTATGAATAACAACATGTAACAAGTCAAAAAAATACACGAATCACATGGAAATTAACACCCAAAATTGTGAAAATAATGATAGATTTTTATCAAATGGTTAATAAGAAATTATAAAACTGAATAGGGTTCTAGAATAAGTTATTAACAAACATATAACCATTCCTAAAGACATTAAATTATTTTCTTCTAGAAGGAAACAAAAGGTAATTTATTTCATCTAAAATAGAATTCAAATGAGACATATTTGTTGTTATGAACCTAGTTTCTATTAAATGGTGTATATACTTCCTTTTGATATGTTATATGATCAATTTTTTTATTCTGATGATATTTTAAGATTCATTTATTTCATTTAATTTATTCAGATTATGATTCAAACATTTCAATGTGGTGTGGGACAACATGGAATGCTTAATGATTATTCTACTCAATATTGTTTTTAATGAATATATTTCAAATAACACTTCCTTATGGGATTTTTATCTTTCTCTTGAAAAAATAAATTCATTATTTTGAAAAATATTTCACATATATAAGGTGTAAATACAGCCACTTTTTCATAAAATTTCACGATTAATTCATTCTTCATGATATTCTTATTTTTTGTTTGAATAATTTCATATAAAGATATTTGAGTTAACAGTTACCTAGTGGAAAAGAATTTCGTAACCCAATTTCATTTCAATGGACTATACTACTACATATTGATCGTTAACATTCTTGGATTGTGTGTATAAATTACATTAATTATATATTGATTTATTCCCACTTACTTATGTGGATTCATAGTTTACACGCAAATTATATGCACTAACTAATTATCAATTCAATTTTATAATATTTTCAATGTCTTATATTAAAATATCATTTTTCAGGATGTTTACACCAAAAATTCAATTAGAGAAATTTATATATCATTCACCAATAAACCCTTTCATTTAAGTATTCTCTGGTTATTCAGAAATTCTATCAAATAATAGTACCATTTTCTTAATCATTGGTACTTAAAATATTTTAGATTTTTTTGAAAACAATCCGACTTTATACCAATGTTTCATAAGAGAACTTTTTTGCCAAAAAACCAAATTTTCTAAAAAGGCATTCAATTTTCTTTCAACCCTTTTGAAATGGGTTATTAATGGAAATTACACCCATTTTTCAATTTACCATTTTTTTCAAGGGAATATTCTTATCACATTCCAATGAATTCATTTTCCGAATCTTTTTACTATACAAAATGAATGTCCATTTTTCCTCATATGACATGTGTTGATTTACCCAACACAATTTAATGTAATCTTCCTTTTAATATTTTAAAAGAATAATTTTATAAAATAAATAATTATTAAAATTTAATAGCAAAGAAATTTTTTTTCATAATGTTTTTCAAAATAAAATTTATATTTTCCTCCAGAATGTTTTCAATAGATCTTTTTATAGTGTTACAATTCATCAAAGATATAAAAACAATATTTCTGCTACACTTGAGATATTTTTTATTAATACCATCCTTTACATCCACTATATGGTTTATCATTGGTTTGTCTAATAATTGTATTCATTTTCACTTCCTTGATTGCTTTGGTATTCCCCTTGAAATATTGAATTTTCTACGACCATTAGACATTAAATTTCACTTAATTATCCATATGATATTTCATTAATATTTTTGTTGTATAAAATGTTTATTTATTTTTACATTCAATGATTACATTGAGGGTTATATGATTATTTGGGGAATATTGAAAAATCAATACTCTTAATTCCATAAGAATATTTCACAAGGAATTTTATTTATTTCAATTATTTGATATTGGGAATGTTTTGGACTAGAAATGATGGGTGGGTCATTAACATCATATTTCCCCTTGATACATTTGAAGGTTCTCATGAGACATATATTGTTTGTAAATTAAATAGGTTTCTACACGTTTTTTCATACCATCCTATGAAAGGTCTTGACAGTATAGGTTTTCATGTGCCTGAGACATGACATCCAATAATTATGATTTTACTTTATTTTGATTCACTATTTACTATCCATTATGTTTTCAATATGAAGAATTATCTGGATTCATTCCATTATGAGCTTATTGATTAAATGGTATGTGTGTTTAATTACTTACCATTCCATAATTATTATTCTAATTGGTTCAGTATTTCTTTCATTATACTTTACCCTTACAATGCATTTTATATGACCCATATTTTTCCCTTTCCCAGAAATAAAAGGGTTTACTATGAGTGATATATAGGGATATATAATATGGAATAATGTTATTCCTGAAATATTTTTTTGTTATAATTAGTGTATTAATTTGTAATATATGACTCATGTATGTATCTAGTTTACCATGACTACTAAAATCGTCAGTCCATTGGTATTTTGTTCCTAGTAATCACTTGAATATAATTATAGTAGACACTGAATCCAAGATTATTAGGGTTAGGTTGCTAAACTAGGGAGGGTTAGTTCCAGTGTTGCCTTTTCTTGGTGCTTTAGGTGATGTATTAGGGATTGTGCCTTGGGCATTCGAGTAATGTAATGGGCCTTATTCCATTGGACCTATGGGTTATGAATGAGTTTTCCCTCATCCAATAAAATAGTTATTATCCAAAAAATAAATATAAATCTCGAATCCCTTTGCTCTATGTAGACCACCAAGTGTCCACACAGTGGAATTCAGATTTGGCTCATTTTGTAAGATAAAAAAATCTTATTATGATAATAATAAACAAATTAATGACATAAAAATTTATATTGATAATTTTAATTGAGTAATTATTTTTAAGAATATAAATGAGACTTTTATAAAAATGAATTTTATGTCTTATGTGAAGAAATTTAAATGTATTTGTTAACACACATGGAAGTTTTATTTCAAAAATGGATTTTAAATTTGGAATGATTATGTTTAATTTATATAATAATACCCATTATATTTGTGTTCATTTAATATAAATTACATAGGTAAAACGTAGTTAACATGATAAGAAACCATAAAACATAGTAGTGGAGAAAATTAAGAGTAAAAGATATGGAAACAAGTAAAAGGTGTATCTTTTAATGTATGGTTTGTGATATCATGTCCTTACCCCCTCCAACCACATTATTTTTCATTACAAGGTCATCTTAATATAAGTAATTGGTATTAAAACATTATATGATCCGGATTCTGTAAATAATAATTCACTTTCTTACATTTTAATGATATTTTTAGTTTAGAGAATTAGAGAATTAGTTTATAAATCTTAGATAGTAATATAATATTTTAAAAAGTATGATATATAAATAAATATATATCTCTCAAAAAATATATAACATTTAAAATGAAACATTTTATCTTTTCATGAAAATTTTCCTGACACAAAAAAATGATATCTTCTTTGTTCTTACATATCCATAATCCTTTTGAAATTTTTTTGCAAATGTGGGATGATCTAAAAAAACCCCACGAAGGGATATAGAATAAAGAAATCCATTATTAAAATGAAAATCATGAAAACCCATAATATTTTACCCAATAAAAATTATTCTATTAACATATAAAATTAATCATACCTACATGCATAAAAATGTCTTATATTAAATAAACCCTTAAAAACTCATAAAAATAAAATTGTATCCCTTGTAAGAGCCAAAGGGAAGTTTCTTCATTACCCATGTTCAGTTATATATGAAATTAGTAGATTCTAGTAAAATAAATAGGAACAACCTCCCTTGTTAACCCACTCCTCGTATCCATTGATGTTAAAGAACATCACCAAAGTATTATAGAGTAATATTGGGTTCTCCTCTTATATATGCTTTAACAAGATCACACATCATACATGTTTTATTAGGATGAGACATCATCATCAATAATTCTCATATAAATTTTCATGATAAAAAATACTATCCTTTTACACTTTAATCACAAATAACATAAAAATGATTTTGGAACTATATGTTAAGAACATTTCATTTTTATAATAATAAATAGGGATAAAAAATTATTTTTTATGAAAACTATTTAAATTTAAATTTTAAATTAAATTTTTTGAAATGATTTTATTTTAAAAAAGTATATGAATATTTTCATGTATGCGTAAATGTTATAAAAATTCAAGATAGTTAGAAATTAGGTTGGTTCCATAATAGTTTAAAAAATGATTTTTTTACATATTTGATAAAATTACCTTATTTAGAAAATGAAATGAATATTCCTTTTTCAACTTGGATTGGAAAGTTGAAGGTATTTTGAAATGACCAGTAATAGTTCATGAAGTTAAAATAATTAATTTTTGGGAACATTTTAACGAATATGTATAGAAAGGGAAAAAATATTAAAATATTTTTTTAACGAAAAATCAAATTCTCAAAATATCTTTTTTCTTCATATGTTATTTAAATCATGAATAATAAAATTATATTATTTAATTAATTTATATGATTTTTTTTATATTTATTCCATTTGCTTTATCCTTTTCTGTCATTTTACCTTTGTTTTATTTTTTACATCAAATGTTATGAAAATATTTAGTTCATAATTACCAAACAACTTCAACATGATGATGAGGTCTTAAAGGGTATTATTTATATAAGAACTATCATCTTAATCATGGATTTACTATCATTTTAATCGTAAAATACTCTTTAAAAATCATCAAAGAAAATTATAAGAAAAAACAAATCACATCACATTGTGGAGGTGTTAGTGAACTTGTATACATGAATGATGTTATCATATTTCAATGGATGGAATAGAAGAAAAAATATTGATATAACATAATTAAATATTGATAATTATACCATTAATTGTATATATATTAATATAATCCATTATTATTTTCATCCTTTTGATATAGTGATGAAAAATTGAACACATGGCTTTATGGTGATGGAAATCCACATATACTCACGAGTGATGTTTTCATTTCCTGTAGGATGGAAATGGAGATGAAAAAGTTTTTTAATATAATCAAAATATCAATTCACTATATGGAATATACTGATACTATTATTTCTACATTGTTATAAAGTATTTTAAGGAGGTAAAATATGAAATAATCTTGAAATTGGTCGGTAATAGATTTTATCTTCACATTGGATAAAATAATCTTCTTACACTTTAATACTTCTAGGTTTGGTATTTATTCTAAAGGGACATTACGATGTGCGCAGGGATATTAGGATGATATTTGGGTAGCTATTTTTTAAAATATAGATCTCAAAAGGTTTGAGTAATATGGGATAAGATGTTCCTTTTATGGGTGAGGGGAGGGGCATCATTACTATTAAATAAAGTACTAAATAAATATAATTTAGTTTTGGTGATCAAGGGAAACCAATTTCTTATATTTTGAATTCATATTGGAGATTATTTGAAATCCTCTCATCTAACAAAATTTAGAATATTGTATATTATACATTCACCATTATATCATGTTTCAACCCCCCAATACCCTTTCGCGATTACTTTGATATCAACATTATTTAACCTTTAGGTGTTAAAGAATATAAATTAAAAAGGAAAAGTGATCTATAAATGGAAAATTGATGATATTATAGAATATATAGAATTCACAAGGCCAATGATATTATTTTTATTAATTTTAAATCATTTAGGCAATATTATTTAACATATTATTCAATTAAAATTATTTTCTAGACTACTCACATTGTTTGGAATTAATGATATAGATATTTTACTAAACACTCGTCATGAACTCTCTCTCATACCCAAATCAAGTTGGTCAATCGACCACATGTGTACCTCCCCTTATGCAAGAGGCTACTAACTATTAGCACAAGCTAACAAAAAATATCCATATGCAATGTAACTAAATATCATGTTGTAAGTCACACATAAAAATATCAATGATAACAACAAAAATCAAAATAATAAACCAATGACCCAAGACCTAATTCTCATATAGGTCATGACTCCAAGAACCAATCCTAACCTGATAAAAAATAAATAACAAGGCCTTTTCCCTTGTCAAAAACTATATCAATGTAATCTTGTTGGGTACCAATTAGTTTCATTAATTGTGTGTGATTAAACCTTAGTAGTTCAACACCACTATGTTTACATAAAAATATTCTAAAAATAATTTTATTCAATAAAGAGATAAATATTAGTTTTAATTATAATAATAATAAAACACACCAATCAACCTTATTTGGAACCATTAAATAAATATATATGAGTATTTAACTTCACCATGCCAACCACAACCCTATGTCTATGGGATAATCAAATAAATAAGAAATTTCATATCTATATTATTTTTTGTATAATTAGGCCATGAAATTTATTTATGTATTTCATACATACGGGGATATTAACTATAAAATTTTTATCATAACTGAGAAAAGACATATAAACGTAGAAACACAACCTGGATAGTGCCTCGATGTAATAATTTCATCATAAATAGACAAATTCCTTTATACAAGAATATCAACAAAACTAGGACAAACCTAATAATCATTACAAAATAATTGGGAGTAGTCTCGAATGTAATCATTTCTGAATAAGATACAACCCAATTAATAACATCATAAAATAACACAGTATACCTCATGAGACAAAAATTTTGATTCTTCAAATTACATTTTATCTTTAAATTCACTTTCATGAATAAAGTTATGTCATAACCCATTAAAATTCCAATTTATAAAACACTATGTGATAAAATCGCATCATTGGGGTGGTCTAAGTTATCCCATGACAATAATCACAAAATCTCTCAAGTCATGTTATTTCATGTTTTAACCTAATATGTAGTTCACTATTGTTCAGTGGTAGGCTCATTCTATGGGTTTCTAAAATAAAGGTCTCAAATTTATTAGATACAATTAATACAAGGAGTGGCCCAAACACATGATTATTATCACCCATTATTTCATTATATATCATTTATATTGTTTCAGTGAAATTGTAAAATAATGCACATACTGAAACAAAAATAAACAAACCATAGAGATTTCATCAAGACCACATACCTTTATTCTGTGAACAGATCAATACTATCATCTAGGAATAAGAATTTATAAATAATTTAAAGGATATCACATTGAGAAAAAGGGACTATATTCTACATTGAGACATTAATAATGAAAGGAATCAATCCAATATTACCTTGGGTCACCCTAGGGTTTGAAAAAAGAGGTTTCAAAATGGATGAAATAAATTTATATGTATAGAATGTTATAATAGTTATTGTCCCAATATATTCAGGATGTGAATTTCTAGATTCATAACATTCATAATGAAATGTTCCACCTAAGGTTTAAATAACCTTGATCAATATTTTTATGATATGATCCAGTTTCATATCATGTGAACAATTAATGATCTAAATGAGTTCAAAGATCATAGCTAGTGACATATTCATATCGTGAAAACTATTCACAACATGGAAGTGGCCAGAAAACACAACATAGACCATATGTATGTAGAAAATTAGATACCACCTCCAAATCATTCTAGACCAACAAATAACTCTTATATACCATTAAAACATTTATTCCAAAACAATATTGATTCAAGAAAATTTGAATCCCCAATCATTATGAAATTCTCCATGGACTATTTTCTCCACCAACAAATAAAACATTTCATCACCAAGGTTTACCAATGAAAATAAGACACAAGCTAAACAATTTCAAAAAAAACTAAAGAGATACATTCCTAAAAAAGGATAGGATCTCATAACCTACCCTCTATAAAACTGTTCATCCTCCAAATGCTCTAATAATCATGATGGGGTCTTAGTGAACAATTTTAGGTGTTATAATTGTATTTCATATGACCACTACCATGAGTCTGATTCAAAATGCCAATGCATCCACTACACTCAAACTATAGGTACAGTTTTTCCTATAGATATGTCTCACTATGGTCCAAATCTATATCATATTCTCCTCAAAGGACACATCTACATCATGAAGAAAATCAATAAGGTATATAAATTGGAAGGGTTAGAATTATATCTATAAATCATAGACATAGGAAACACAAAATACATTAAACTATATCATGGTAAAAGGGATAATTTTTATTCCCTAGGACCATCCCTTTCAACTATCTCAAGCAACCATACAAACCTAGGCTCCACTATTTCCTATTTCATGATAGCTTATTTTCGCATCTTATGAAATACCTGATGGAAAACAATATGTCCCTATAAAACTATATTGATCCTATATGGTGTTGTACATAAGATTCATTATAACTATAAAATGTCACTAACAATTTCCCTATCAACAAAACCTACTCAAATGTCTCCTACATGATACTAGGTCAAGCAAGAGATAACTAACTGATATCCAACAAAAAAGGAGTCGAAAGACATTGTATTCCATAAAAATCCTCAAAAGATACCATATGGATCAATTATGAAAGGTTGTTATTTTATGAACATCCATGGGTTCAAAATGCTCATCCCATATACCAAAAAAATCTAGCACATATTCTCATAACATATACTCAAGAATCCGAATAATATTTTATGATTAGCCATCATTCTGAGCATAGTTGATCATACTCAGATGTAATTATGATCCCATACCCTAAAAAATTATTTTCCAGGACTAATAGGTGGAAAAATAATCTCTATTTAAAATGATATTTCTCAGAATATTGTGTTATCAAACTATCTCCCGTAAGTATGGACTACCCATATCATCAATAGTGATGGTCTTCTGGATGGGTGAGAAGTGTACTACCTTCAACAGTCAATATATGGTCACCCACACTATATAATTATTATGAGGTTTGTAGGAAATATTTCTATTATGTTCATAGATACATCATACCATATCCATTTTGGAATAGACAGAGGCTTCAACAGCCTAGTAGGCCTCTAATGTGGGTCCTTCACCAAGAGACTATCCATAGGGTGGATCCTCTTTATATAAATTTATCTATAATGAAAAAAACATCTGATATGATATCCTCTCATTATTGATCTAGAATCAATTCATAGTTATAACAAATGTTGAAGTCATAGCTACTAATCAATTGGACTCCTGGACATTTGGATGCATATCCCTAATGACTTTCGTCATCTAATACTGATCAATAGACTTCCAAACTACCTATTTCTTCATAATTTAGATTAAGGGAATTGAAATTAAATTTCCTTTACCCATTTTATAATAAAACACTAAGTGAAAATACTAAAGCTACTCGACCCACCTCCTCCACCAAATGATTAGTTCCTACTAGTAATACAAGTACTGATGGATATTATGGTCCATATGCACCATAAATCTCTCACCCAATAGATAGTGTCTCCCAAATTAAAGGGAATTCACACACACTTATAACTCTAGATCATGAGTAGGATAATACCCTTCATTTTGTCTCAACTTCAAGATCCATATGAATTCACTAAGTCATCATTCATTAGAACTACTCCACGTCCACCTCTAGATGTGTCATAGTTCAATTAATATGCCTTACCCAGCACATATATGGTTAGAAATAGTGTTGAGGTTATCTTACCCTAAATATCCTTATATTCCCTATCTCAAACATATAAAAAACATCACCCCTTTCTTGGTCATCCTGGCCATCGATTCTTCTAGATGGGAGTATTCCTTGATAAAACACATTCAGTCACATACTATACTCAAAAATCACTATATCATGTTGACATTTAGGGCACACTCACAGTATGCAATGGATGAAACCTTTTCTAGGTCAAATGACACTCAATCCTATGAGATGACATGACCAAACAACTGGACATTATCACTCCATTAATATAATTTGGTTATATTTTCATAATGTGGATTCTCTCTCAGTGTTCTTAGAGTGATGTTGTTATATTGGTTATAAGCATGTCAAGATTTGAGGAAAACTACTATTTCATCAACAAAAATAACCAAAAACTAATCGAATAATGGATGATAGATACAATTCAACAGACATGATCACCACTACTGTGTTCGTCAAACCCAACAACATCACTAAAATCTCATAAAATCCATACGTACTTGTAAAAGAAGTATGAGGTATGTTCGATGATCTCAACATCAACCAGTGGAATCCTAATATAAAATTGATATTAGATAAAATATGAGAACCTCTTAGATGATTTATGTGATTTTATATGTGTACAAGTAGATACCAGTTCATTACTACCACATAGAATTATATTTGATTATCCCCAAAAAACTTAAAATTCACATCATACTTCTTGGTGAAAAGAATAGAAGAACCCCATGGTGATGTACTAGGATGTATAAATCCTTTATCTTCTAGATATTCCATCTTAAAATCAATTTCCATAACATTATATAGTATCATCTTGTATAGTTGGATAGAAACTCACTCTTATCCTTACACTATATCAATTGAAAACTCAACATCACACTTGGTTGTTAAGCCACATAAATCATCAGGAAATGCATCCTTAAAATATCCTACAACTTTAGGAAAAGTATTTTTCATCATTCCACCATCATCAAGACTAAGAGATAAAATATGAGCTATGATAAAATCTTATCTACATGAAATTGGCTTCAGACGACCGTCCTAAGTATCTCAATCATCATGGCGAAAATAAATACCACATTCTAGATATAAAATTGTAATATTCAACTAGAAAAATTTGATTTGATCATGGTATAGAAATAAAAAATCCAAAATTATAATAGAATAAAACATATTATTTATAGCACAAAATGTTGTCAAATAAAATGGTAACAATCAATTTCAAGAGAACACACCTTTCAACATTCGATATTCTTTGACTATAATACAAATGAAGTATCAATAGTTAAGACACCATCAAATATTTATACAACTGAGACCAAAATATTTTGAGATCTATTAGCTATAAAAAATGTGATTCTTCTATATAAAAAACACTATCAAGGGTAGATGATACAATAATGATAGATCTTGTGGTAGAAGGTCTTGCATCCAAACTAATCGAATTAAAATTCTTAAGATGTGGATGAACTGACACTATATCTTAGGATCCTAGTTAACTCTCTTATGATTATTCCTATAGATTATAAATTATCTCCAAAACTTGAGTACCCCATCCCCTTCCTTAATATACACATCTAGTGGAACTCCATCTACTAGTCTCATGAGGGGTAGTTGAGTCCATCCCATACACTGGTACCTATCCTAATCCCCTAAATTTATCTTCTACTATATTCCCCTTAAAAACATCTATTGGTGGCTCAACATACCATAAGACTAGAACTATAATGAAGGGTATGGACACTGAGGGAACTGGTGACTAAACATTACACACTAATAGAATTTCAACCAACCATGGCCTTGATATGGATTCCATTATCCTAAATACTCTTTATATAATCAACTTGATCTAACTATCATAACAACTCTTTTTCCACCACATGAAAAGATCACAGTTCACTAAGATAATATATCCTAGACACTATTGATGTCTTCTCTCATATTCCCATCCTTTATTTGTGCTAGATTCATCACATAAAAAATGATACTTAGGAGAAAAATAATCACTTATGACCTGATTACATAGTGACTCTCATAATATAAGCCCTTCACCTTGGGAATCTCATCAGCTTCAATGGATGGAACAAGGTGGTATATGATTTTGAAATTTCCAACATAGTCCATCATTGTTATGTCCTCCAACATCAGAATCCTGAACATATGACCCTCCACATCCTAAAATATTTTATGGATGTAGTGGCTCTGAATCATAATCCTAAATTACTTCCAAATAAATTCCTATTACTAGCCATATTTCCCTAGAATATCCAACCAATTCATGGAATATCCATGGGACATGTATGATGGAAGCATCACCATAATATATATGGTTGTCTCATGGTTCTTGAAGATCATATAGACTAACTCAATCTATAAATTCTCTATATGGGGGACTCCCAAACCATTGAACGTTGAAAGACATTTTAGAAGAAAATATATAGTCACCTCAGACTTCAACAGTGTATTGTGAATTGTATCCCTTTTACGAATCAAATGATCCAAATGAAGTTATCCTAAATTTGAACATTCATATGGTCCTAAGAAGATAAAATGATATCTAGTTTAGCTCTGTGATTATAGTGTGGTGGCTTTTTATCATCATGAAAACCACACCACTAGGAACACTGGATTACATCAATGTTAGACTACACATGTGAGTGAAAAAAAGAACCACTAGCTCAGGGACTCAAAAAACATGGATTATCTTGTAAATTTTCATAACATAATAGTTCATTTACCAATATAATATTTAGATTATTATATAGTACGTACAAAAAAATATACCAAATACAATATTTATGTCCTTGTCATGAAAAATGCATGGCAAAATATATATATACCATTGATTCTATCATGATGCATTTATACCCAGATAATTATATATCGGGGCACAAGTATATATCTAAATAAAAAATAACATCCCAAAAAATGTGAATCAACATAGTGAAATAAAGTCAACCATTAAATCAAACAATATTTAAGGAAATCACATCCCTAGGTACTCATATTTTCCCTCGTATATTTGATAGCTAGTCCCATAAACAAGATCATTTACGTGACTCAACACATGCTATTATAATATTCACTATTCCAAATTGTTCTGAAATTGATTAGAAAAACATAAACTCTATAATAACACTTTTTAATTCCTACCAATATAGAACTCTATAATATAGCAAGGTGAATTTGGTAACAGGACCTCAAGTGGACCTCCCCCATCACTAGAGGATACCAACTAGAAGTGGGGGTGTATAGAAAATAGTTGAGAGAGTATCCAACTAGAATAGAGTTAGAATATAATAGAAATACACAAGAATCTAGGTAACATAAATAGTGGAAATAATATGTCATACAACTATAATATATAGTATAAACTTTGTAAACCAAATAATAATGAACCATGTAATGTTGAGAGAAAAGGTAACTAAATTTCATGTTGGAAGTCATACAAAAAAAGAATATGATGACAAAAAATTCAAAAAGTATGAAACAATATCGCTTATTCTCATTTCCCAAATTTAGCATATCTCCAGTATTTAATCCTAATCATCATGAAAAAACAAAAAAATATCATTTTTCATTTTCCAAACATGAATCCATGAATATGATTATATACCAAATGAAGGACCGAATTAGCAGTGAGTAACACATAGTAGATCGAAACCACCCTGGCTAAACAAAATTAGTATAAATGTGTGTGCATGACATAATGAGATAAATATTATTATTAATCAAATAATTAATATAGTATAAAAATAAA
This sequence comes from Viscum album, assembly GCA_963277665.1. Lineage (NCBI taxonomy): Eukaryota > Viridiplantae > Streptophyta > Magnoliopsida > Santalales > Viscaceae > Viscum > Viscum album. The sequence goes on from OY728137.1 coordinate 769,074,044, forward strand.
CCGTCATCGACACCATGCAAGAATATCAGTAAGCATGAATAATTTCAATGAAAAACGTAACCTCAATACCATGGTATAATAACATAATTTGTTAAATCTCACTTTATAATAATTTCATCATAACTGGGGTAATCCCTTTATATAATCATTTCATAAAAACAAAGACATTACATATAATCATTTCAATGTAATCAAGATAGGCCTTATAAAAATTACAGCATCACCGAACAATTACCCCTATACAACAATTTCAATATAATTAGGGAAAGCACTTTATATAGGAATCATGTAATTACTGAGCCAAAAACAACAAGTGTTATATCATAACTACTCCATGCCCACTATATATTAATTTCATAATAAGATATAAAAAAAATTAATAATGGAATGAAATAACACAACATAAAACATGGTGCACATGGGTAATTTCATCAAATCACACTTTATCATTCAATTCCCTTTCATTCATTATGATATGTTTTAGAATATTTAAATACCAATTTATACAACCATATGATACCAAATAATCACCATACATTCCAATAAAAATATATTCCATTATCCCACATGATCACATCATAGAAATCTCTTAAAAACTCATGTCATGCTAATTCATGTAATAATCAAATAATCAGTTCACAATTGTTATGGAGTATTCTCAACCTATGGGAAGTCATAGGACATGTATCAATAATATTAGTCTTAAAGGGATTTAAGGGTTGGTTTAAAAAAATTAATATTATAACCCATTATTCTATTAGTCAACAAGAAGGTTGTGTCAATAGAGTTTCAAAATATTATACGTACTTAAAAAATAGAAAAATATCATTGTACATTGTTCAAGACCAGATAATTTTATTCTATGATATAAGAGACCATATTAACATGGAATAATAATAATTATTGATGGAGAAAAATATCACAAGGAAAACTAGAGATTAAATTCGTGACATAGATATCCAAATGTGAAGGAATCGCTCAAAAAATGTCTATAGTCGGCTTAGGGTTTGAGAGAATCATCTGCACAGTGGATAAAATAAAATCATTCATGTGACATGGATTAAAACAGGTGGTCCCAAGATATTCATGATGTGAACACATCTCATGACATGGTTGTTTTAATTTATACAATACACAGAAGAAAAAATAACCTCATGATTAAATAACCCTAATTGTTCTTTCCATGATATATAAAAGTTTCAATGTGTGTAAACATTTCACGCATTGAACCAGTTAAATAATTGTTCATAGAACCATATTCAAGATGTTTGAACCACTAAAAACATGAATGTTTTCAGTAGATAAAACTCAACCCATATTTCTATAAAATATCAAAACCACTTTTAAATCCTTTCAAACCCATAGAGAACCCTAAAACTCTTTTGATACATTTATACATGGAATATATTGATTAAAAAAACATATATCTAAAAAAATTATGTCCTTTTCCCCAGAAAAATATCTACAACGCAAAGAAATGTTAAAAACACCCTTGTTTTAGGATGAAAAGGAAAGATAACTATAAGAGGTTCAACCAAAACTCCAGCGGGACATACCTAGAAAATGACCGCATCTTACAAATTTATTAATGGAATTATTCTATATAAATTTTACACATAGATAATATTTTATATCTATATAAAAAATAATGCAACATAATACTTCAACAAAAATTTATTTTTTTTAATGCTTTTAATAAAATTTACTATATTTACTTATTACATGAAAAGTCATTGTGTCGATGTTATGTAAACATTTAAGGTAATTATTTAATATAAAAATATTAATAAAACATTACCACAAAAATTCATCAATAGTTAAAATAATCATTTAAAACTAAAAAAAATCACTTTTTATCCCTGTGGTTAATTAGTAGAGATATTAGAACAAATAAAGTGATAGTTAATTTCTTTTCATTACATCAAATCAAATTATGATCATTATCAAAGGAGATGGAAATAAATTTTTTTCATTTTATTATATTAGACATTTAGGGGAAAAAAATTATCGATTAAAATAATTAAAAAATTTATGGATACTTTTTTTTCCTTATCTCAGTTGTATCCTCTTTTTACTCATTTTAATAATACTGAGGTAACGAATATATACTAATATTTCTATTCATACTCGACAACAATAAAAAAAGTCCTATTAACAAAATGAAACATATTTATTTCAAATATGGAATAAAATTTCCATAATTCAATTACTATATGTGAAATAAGTAAATTTTAATATATTAGTGTAAAACACAATTAATTTTTTTAAATGTTTTTTATGCCAAAAAAATGATCTTATGCCAAATTCCGGTAAATTTATTATTTAAATGTAATTAATAATATTATTTATAAAAAACGAGTATTAAGTATATTTAATATAATTTTAAAAAATGGGATGTTAAAATTTTATAAATTAATAAAAAATGATAGGTTCACAAAATTTATATCTTTTATTATTCACATAAACTATTAAATTTTCATAAAAATCCAAAAAAATCATTTTATAAAATTTTGAAATTTTTATTCCAAAATGATGTTAATTTTTTCAAATTAAAATTCAATGATTTTGAAATAAATAGTTTAAATAAAACCATATAATATACAAAAAGGAATCTACAGAGAAAAATACTATTTATTTTTGGTTTAAAATTTTATTTAAATTCATATAATGATTATATCTATATAAAATTTTATTCAAGAATGTTAATAAAGAATGAAAATGATTTATTATCACCTAGGGTTTTACATTCATCCCTCTTTTTATAAAATTGTCCTCCTAATATTATTCACTACTTTTAAATGTAGGTATTTTATTTCATTCGTAGAATTCATTGATTCCAATGTTACTTCATTAACCATTTGATTTTTCAACAAAATGGTAACTGGATGAATACCATTATTCTACAATAATTTATCTATGAAATCAAAAATATCAACTGTTTTCTCCTCATAGGAATGGTTCCATATGAGCTGTTCTACATTAGGCCACACTAGATGAGATGTTTTTTAAATATATTTAATTTACAATGAAAAATGGAACACATAATATAACATGGAGAAACATAGATGTAGTTCTACTCATTGAGAAAAAAAATATGATTTAAAAAAAATGGTCTAATGAATTGAGGACATCACATTACCTCTTTACCCAAACACATAACACATTTCCATTGAGATAATTTAAGAAAACTGTACATTCCTACATCGAATAAAATATGTTTCACCCAGTTATTTCCATATATTCCTTGACTACTATGAGGTAAACTCTTTTGTAGATGAATTATATTTACCATTTTAGTGATCTCTTCAACCAACATTTATACTAATAACTTCCTCCACCTATTTATCCCAATAATCTAGTGTCTGACACCATTTTCCATATAATAAATAAAAATGTGTCATCTGTATACTTAGATAAAATATATTGCTATAAATAAATTAAAAAATAAAATATATTGATCCCAAAATCCATATTAATCCATTGAAAAGGATAAAATCATTTCTCCACAATTCTATATCATTCCCTCCGACTATCAATCATATTTAAGATAAAAAGATATAATGAAATTGAATTAATTACCAAAAAAATTATAAATTCCTTTCTAAAAATTAAATGTAAACCTCATATCATGGTCAGATAAATGGAGAGAGAAACTACTTGTTACATGACTATCTCTTTGAGCCATAATTTAGAAAGATTATCTGAGTACATAGTATCAAAAATATGAAATAAATGTGTAAATTTAATAATAAATAAATAATAACCCAAATAATGTTATTATGATGATATTTCACTGGGAATCCTACCATGAAATCCAATGTTTTATTTTTCTCATTTCAACTTTGCCATTGGAAGAGGCTGACACATCACTTTTGGTAATTTCCATTCATATTTAAATAATTAAAAACTCAGACATTTCATTGTAAACTATGTAATATATCACCTCATTCCATCCAACCTGTAATACTTTAGATATACTATGTACATCTTAGTATTTTTTAGGTATAACATTAAAGGGAGATTTGTGAGCTTCACTCAACAATCCCCCTTTCAGCTACTAGATATATAGAAAACACAACCTTTTTATAAGACTCAATAATCATTTTTTTCAATTTAAAAATTATATAACTTATTATCCTTTACTATTTCCAACATTCCTTGTAAATAATGGTCTTCCTTCTAAGGTATAATTATTTTATCCTACAATAATAAATGGACTAAAACTAGATACAAAATAGATGAAGTTCCCACACACATAGTTTCTATGACATCATTTATTAAATAATTTACTAAAGGATCATGTTATAGATATAACATGGTTGATGATGTACAATATTTTCTACTCAAAGCATCAGTTTTAATATTTTATTTTCCTAGATGATAATGAATCATGAAATTGTAATATCTTATCTGTTCAATATATCTTTATAGCCTAATGTTTAACTCTTTCTATGAGAATATATATTTAAAAAATTTATGAACTTTTTATATTTCACACTTTAATCCGTATAAATTATTTATATTTATATTTAAATAAAAAACAATAGAAAATAGTTTCAGATTGTGTATTAGATAATATAGATAATGAGGCTTCAAATGTTGTGAATGATAAGAAATTACCTGATCATTCTAAATTTGAACAAAACAATGTCCCCTCAAATAAGAAAAAAGGAATAGATGGAATTCACCATTTCTAGATATCAAGGAAAAAAGGATAGTTCACTAATATTATTTTATGTTATTATAAACATTAATCACACGCATTCATCAAGTTTAAATTAACACATTTAACTTAACTTCATTACTAGGATAGATAACCAAGCAATGTTTTCATCAAAACACAACTATTAACCCACTAATCCAAGAAAAACAAAATTCTTTGTGAAATTTTTATGTCATATACATTCTTCAACCACTTTTGTTTTAGTATGGTAAACTATCATACTAACTTTTGAGAAAATGTGTTTGAGGAATGAAATCTACTACAACCAAAAATTTTAGTTACTAAATTTTATGTATATCTTATATTTATTTAAGGTTTTCAATAAAATCCATTCATTTCATTTATCATCCTCAATAATTTTATAATATAGAAAAATATCATTACTAAATTTTAAAAAAATATTTTTGAAATAGCCTTGTAAAATTCAATCGATATGGTCCTTAAATATAGTTGTTTCCTTTAAAAACAAAAAGGGAATAACCATACACTCACAATAAGCCAATATAGTGTGAAATTATATCTTCAAAAAATCATCCACCTTCACCATAAATTTACTGTACTCTAAACTATGATAAATCATTGAAAAATACTATGCTACATGGGGATAATAAAAAATTATCGAGATGGGGAAAATATAACTTTTTCATAATAGGGATGCTATTCAGTACTATAAAATTATCAAAAGCCCTCATTAAAACATCTACATTATAAAAAAAATAAAATAATAGATCTATATGGTGATGTTTGTGGATGAATGAAACCTTCAACAAGAAACTCATGAGACTTCATTAGTAATTCGTAATTCCCTACTTGTGTCATTCAATATGGGCGATTTGAAATTATCATTTCATTATGGACTATAAAAATTGTAAATTTGACCTATATGTAAAGAATAATTCAAAGAAAATAATTAGTAAATACAAATATATATTAATTTAAAAATATTTCATCAGTTATATGAAAAATTTTGTTTTTCAACAACTTATTATAGGAAACATTCACTTCCATCATTTATCAATTTCTCAGCTTCTTTATATGTTTTCAAATGTATGAAATCATTTAATAAAATTATCATAACTCTAAAATATATCTTACGACGATAAGGTGAAATCAAATGCATACCAAGAATAATATCAAACCATGTTATGTTATTATCAAATTAATATTCAGGATAAACTCTCCCACTAATAATTTTATGAATATTCGTATTAATCCCAGTTTCAATAATATATCGACCATGTGTTATCACCAAAAGTCATATATTCTTATCATGAGGAAATATTAAAATTTTAATTTAAACTTTCTCTAAAATGATGGAATATGAATATCCTATGTCAAGAAAGGCATCAACATAATTTGAATAAATAATTAATTTACATGTAACCACTTCATTGGACAGGATAACATCAAACATAATTGAAGAAAATGATTTTAAAACCCCTTTTTTGTTTTCATCTAGATGATTTCAACCATCTGTGAATATTTTTAGACAAACACTTGAATAATTAACCAACCCCTTTCATTTAAAAAAGTCAATATTGTTTGGGTAACTATTACCCCATCATTGGGATGATCAAGACACTATTATTCATAGTCACAGTCCATTTGAAAAATCAAACCCCAATGATAACACATTCTATATCCTATCAAACCATCCCTAAAATGTATTTTTCCATACATGAAACATTTTGGGGGATTACATCTAGATTATTTATTCGATTTTTCCTCCATTTATATCCACCTTGATTGATTCGTACTCTTATTATAATGAGGTATATATGTTCACCAAACATTATCTCAACATTTTCATAAAAAGGAGAATAATTCTTATAAAATTTATATTTCAATGAGGACAGTTCTCCTCATAAACCAAGATTCAATCCATATTATAATTTATTAATTTAATTATTAATATCCTGAATAATCTTTTATGAAAAAATTGACAATATTGTAAAATTTTGTTCAAGTGTGGCTAGTGATTAATCCTTCTGTTGTCTCAATTCAAAAAAAAATATCTATTCTGAGTCAAAAAATAATGTGGAAATATTTATTAAGGAAAATATTCATAAATATATCTCAGATTATGGATTCAATCTCTTATCCATCTTTCTCTCTCTAGTCTCCTTTACCATCAACCATTATTAATCAACTTCACCTTAAAAAGGTCAGATGAAATTAGTTACCTTTTGATATTATGATCATCCCGTGAATTAAAATATCATTTATACTAAATTAATCTATAATTTTTATAAATATTGAGCTGGGGTTCCTCTAAAATCAATAGGACGTTGTTTTAGAGAAATTATATTCTATAGACATGTTCCTTTATGGTAAATTTGGTTACACTAAAATAAGGGTTCCATAACTATTTATAGCCTTTTTCAGTTGATCTGTCACTATAAAAAACAACTCAATTAAAATTCCAACCATTCGAGGGAACTATTTTTTATGTTCATTTCCCTATTTATATCATCCAATATTAACTTCTCCATTTACTTGAAATAAAAAATTTCAAAACAATTATAAATTTTATGAACTAATATGGTAATATTCAAATTCTATATCATTTCAATATAACTATACATTATGGTCTTTTATTTTTTATTAATATTATACTAACATATAATGTTATCTAAATTGTTCACTTAGTACCAAATACAATGAATAATCATTAAAATACATAATCATGAGTTTTTTTAAAAAAATAATCCAATTTCATATATTTTGACTGTCTTTATAAATTATAGTTTTACAGAATTAATTCATAACTATTACATAACAAAAATAAGTATTACAAAGTGGATACTATTACTCGGTATCTATTATTACATAATATAAAAATATAAATTCAAACATGTTTTCATTTTATGACAAATCATTGTGATATTCAACATTACTCTTTTGTTCTCAATATTCTTTAAACCCTATAAAAAACATTTGAAAATGTGGGAGGATAAAAATATCGCAATCAAATATATGAAATAATTAAATCCATTTGTCTAGTGAAAAACATATAAAATCATTATAGGTTTGTTTTTCCAAAATTATAATTTGAGAATATAAAAAAATAAATCAATAAATAAAAAAAATTACTGAGAAAAAACCATTATACCCCATAGTATGAAAATAGAAGTTGTTGTCATAATCAAAGAAATTAAATTCATAACACATAATAAATTATGATATATATAATAAGATCCTAGTTCACACCAAAAGATAGTTCACCTAGGATAAATCGCTCTTTAATTCTATTGAAGATAAGGTTCACTTTCAAATGTATTGGATAGTTATATCAAGCTCACCTGTTTTATAAGCTGTATCAGGATCACTCATCATATAAGTTTTATAAGGATCACCAGTTATCATCTATAATGGTCAAGTAATATATAATTAGTTATTTTTTATATTTATTTTTTAATCATAACTACCTTATAAAAATATTTTGAACAAATAGGTTATATAGTTTACATTTTTATATAAAATTATTGTCAAATATCCTTTTCTTTTGAAAAATTATAAAAACTATTAATCAAAAAATATTATCTAAGTTATTTTATTTTAAACTAAACCTAGAATGATCTAAATTAAGTTTCAAATAAATTAAATATTATGGATATGGGAACAATAAATCATTTCAAAAAAACAAATTAATGATTCATTTCACACCTTCAGTAAAAGAACATCGTTCTAAAAACGATAAGACAAATTATTTTTAAATCATGTAAATAATGTAAAACGTTGTTTAAAATGATGTTTGATAATATTTTAATTGAAATATTCTCAAAAAAATTCAATAATAATTTATATGGTTTATAAGTAGAATAAAAACATTAAAATTTATTAAAATTTGATTTAAATGAAGACCCTTTACATAAAATATTGTCAAGCATCATCCATTCAATAAATCCAAAATAATAAAAATTTATTATTTATATATTTTCTTATGGAGATTTTTAATGTTAATTCCATTATCTTTATCTGAATTATTTCATTTGTGACCATGTTTTATTTAGTTATTTAATTATTTAGGCTAATGATTATTGTTTTGAGGAGGTTTAGTTCATGATCCCAAAACAATAATTCTTTGATGAACCTAGTCAAAAGGGTCATTATTACATCATATATAGAACTTTAATCATATAATTATTATAATTTTTTATACATCAAATTCAATTTTACAACAATTCTTTTGAAAGGAAGGCATGAAACCATAATCACATCCACTCATGGGGCGGTTGTCCACACAAATACACGAATGACATTATCATTTGTCAATGGATGGAATGGTAAAAATATAAATTATATATTATAATTATAGAATGATAATTTTTTAATTAATATAATATAATTAATTAAATACATATTTTTAATTATACTTGTGAAGTAGTTATGAAAAATGAAACACAACACTTCATTGAAGTGGTAATCCACACGTACGCATAAACAGTATTTTCAATTCACACAAGATATAAATGAAGGTAAAAAGGATTATAGACTAATAATAATTACATTTAAATATATTTAATTCAAATATGATATAATTTAACCTTTTGGAAGTATAATTTAATGATGTGGAATAATAAATAATCGTGAAATATGTAGGTTAGGATTTATACCTTTTCCTTAAATGGCCTCTTGGGATAGCTCCTTTATCCTTCTAGGATTAGTCTTTTGTAGAGGCTAGTATCACTAGAACATGGGTAGTAATGCTGTGGGAGATTTTAAAAGATCTTGGATGAAATATAGTGCTGAAAAGGTACCATTAATAGAGGAGTAATAGTTCACTTTTATAGTTAGGAGGTGGAGAACCCTTGGAATTACTTAATGCATTAAATTAATATAAATTACTTTTACTATTAATGTGAAGAATATATATATTTATACATATAGAATCTAGGATTAGGATTAGTTTAATTACTCTCATACAATAATATTTTGTAATGTTTAGGTGATATTTCACCCTTATCTCTTAGTTTAAACTCCCATTACCCCTTTTGATAATTAAATCAATATCAATGTTCCTTAATATTTAGAGGTACTAATAATACAATAAAACAAAAAGTGTACCATTAATAAATAATGTATGATATTATAGACTATATAACATTAATGTATTTGAATATAATATTTTTATGAATTATATATCATTTTATAAAATACTCTTTAACATTAGATACCACTAAAGTCAATTTCAATACTATTCACTTTCTTCGATAGTAATTACATCTCGATAGTAATAGAATTAGAAAATAAACTTTTAACCGACTATTTATTTGGTTTATGTATCTTAAAAATTCATTTAGAATCGTAATTCATCCAAATTTCATAACATTTTGTTTTTTTAAACCATTAAGTTGATTTTTCTATAAATTTAACTTTCATTGTGTCGATGTTGCGTAAGAATTTAATGTAATTATTCCAAAGATAAATATTTATTGTAAATTTCCTTGATGAAAAAATAAATTCATATTTCAAATAAACATCTATAATTGAACATGACTTCCTTTTATACCTACGAAATAATATTAGAGATATTAAAAAAAGATAGGTTCTTTTCTTTTCTATTTTTTTACATAAATCATATTGAGGTCGCTATCAAAATAAAATGGAGAAAAATTATAACACATTTAAATATTGAGGCCTTATATCATAGTTTTAACGACATTTTCCCATATTACACTTACCAAGGTGAAAAATATTTAGTACGGTTAATATTCCCAATGAAAACAACATATAGTGCCCTATTTGTAAAATTTGAGATCCAAGACTCCAAAATGGAATACATTTTTCAATATTCAAATCCTATAGGTAGATAAAATCAATTTTAATATTGTATTTTGAATTACAATAAAGAATAATTTCAATGAAAATTAGAATTTAAGCCCAAAAAACATGTAATAGAATTATGTATAATGAATATTAATTTATAATTATTTTAAACATATTTTAATTTAATATAAACCTAAAATGATTTTAGTCCTTTTAAATAACATTATTTAATGAAAAGGAAATGGAAGTTTTATAAAAAAAATTGTATCTATCACCATTCAGATAAAAATAAATTTTTATAGAAAAATAAAAAAATCATTATAATATAAATCAAAATTTATGAGTTCAAAAATGAATTAAATTTTCTCAAATTAAAAATCAAAAAATTTAGAAAATATTTTATTAAATAAATCTATATAATACATGCCTATGAATTTAGTATGAATAAAAATAATAAATTTTTGATTGAAAAATTAAATTATGCAGCTATAATGAATAAAAATAAATAAATAATAAATCATTAATATTAATAAGGAATTAAATTTCTTTAATATTACATGTATTTTAACACTTGTCCCTTGAATAATGATTTTTCATTTTTGTTATTTAAAAAGAAACTCTACTTATAATAATATTCTTAATTAACCGATATCTATCATAGACGAGTCATATTATATTTGACAAAAATCAATCCAAATGACTAAATAATATCATATAAATGTCTTCTAGGTTCGGTTCTTCTAAAAATCAACCACCTCTCAAATACTTAAAACAATTATAAAAGGATCTAATCCAAGGAGTGGGGTGAAATTCTCAATTACTATTTTTTCATTCGTTGTAATTTCATTATACTAATACCACATACACATAAAAAATAAAAAAGCTGAAATAATTAAATAATTTTAAGATTTATAATGATTTTTTATTATATTTGTGGTTTTACCTTTTTCTACATTCCTCCCAACCATTAGAAAATTGTTAATGTTTCTTCTGTTATATGCAGACTACTTCCATTATAAGTAAAATGATCTGTTTTTCATAATCGCACCACATAGATGACAGAAGTGGTATATTTAATGAATAAATATGATATTCATGAAACTATTAGTAATATTTAATTTTTCACCATCGCCTATATTCCCCAGTTATATAGATACTAGAATGTCACTTGTGGTACAAGAAAACTGATGCATCAATGAATGTGAACTATTTAATTATTCATTTAGTCATTTATTCCTTAGGAAACCCTTCCCTTAAATACTAAATAAAATATTTATTTATTTCTTCTTAATTGTATTATTCAAAAGTAATCACTTTCTTAATCTTAGTGACCCATAGATTGTATCATTTTCTTGTTTGGGTTGGTTTAACAACCAACATGAACAATGAAATAAATATATATAATTGATTACTATGGAAACATAAATAATTGTTTTACTAGCAATTACTTTGCTAATAAATATTATTTTTTATTTCTATATTTTTATATATTTTTTAATTTTTTACTATTATTCTGTATTTTTGTTTAATATAAATTTCTATAACAAACTGATCCCAAACATCGACCTCATAAATCATAACTAAAATAAATATGAAATGACACTGTAATATTATAAAAAATTATAAAAAAAAATTACAATAGTACCTATAATTATATTATAATTGTGAATTTTAAATTCGTTAACAAAAATCAATATCAGCACTATGAAATTATTACTAAATAAACTGTCGAAGATATTGACATCAAATAATGAAAATAAAATATTAATAAATAATAAATATGTAATAAATTATTATTAATGAAGTTTATTAATGGTTATAGGTATGAATAAGGTTATGAAATTGGTTAATCATATATTTATTTTTTATATACAAGAGTTTAGAGTGCATTTATAATAATAAGGAACAAATATAAGAGTTTTTCCATGTTAATTTATCTTTATTAATATATGATGTGTACCCAAAACTAATTCCCTTTTTGTAGTGAATATTTGTTGGCCATATATTTAGGTGATTATAATTTCTCATAAAATCATCGTGATTTAAAAATCTATTAAATCTATCATATTTCATGGGTTTTCAATTCAAATGATAATAATGATTTAATTGGTTTTCGTGACTCAACATATTTTATTGAGTAATAATAATTCTTATTTGGAAATGCTTTTACAATATAGTTTTATTATGTTCTATAGTGATATTATAGTTCCTATTGACTTATTTTTAACGTAATTATATTTTATAATTTCAATCATTATAAAACATTGTGATGTTAAGAATGATTCACGTCCTCTCTTAATAAGCAGTTTTTTCTTCTATGTATATATTCACACATTTAACCAATTTTTACCTTTTATATCATGATTCAATATATATATTTTTAGTGGTCTAAAATTTTCTATGTACCTCATTTTATATTATTTATTTATAAAACATTTTATGTTGTGGGTTTTGAAAAAATGTATTTTAAAAGTTGAAAAAGTATATCCTATCATGGTCATATAATTTATCTTATTTTCCATTTTTCATTTGCAAACCCCACTATTACATTTTTAGTTATCAATTATTATTGATTATTTTTTAAAGTAAATGCTTTAAAATGTTCATACTTTTCCATTTCAAAAATTACATTCTAATAAGACTCGTAACATCATCATTTACAATAATGGTAAAAATTATTCTAAAACACTTTTAGAGTATGTTTCACCATTATGAGATGTATACATTATGAATTTTCATTTTCATGTTTTGAAACTATTTTAGAAAATATTTTAATTCAAAATGGTATTGAAAAATGAAAATATTGTTATATTTTTTAGAATAAATGTTTGATCTTAGAAATTAATAATTGATCTAAAAAAGGGATATTTTTCATGTTATTCAAATTCATTGATCAAATTATATGAAAAGGATTATTTTCATCTATTCAAATATCATTTTATGGTCTATATGTTATAACTGTAATGTGTTCTTCTCATACTATCCACCATCATTTTCTAAATGTCTTTTAATGATGATGTTTTAAGGTTTTTCTATAAAACTGATTTCATTTCCACTGGTAAATTAATATATAAGATATTATGAATGTTTTTTGATCATTTGGAACAAATATGTATGTTTTTAATTATAAAATAGTGTGTATCTGAAAATTACGTTATAAATTTGATTTATTAAATAAATATAGTTTGGGGGTTAATGATATATCACATGTGATAATGAATTTGAGCGTGATAATTTTATTTCTTCCATAAATCTAATGTGTTTATTTATTTATTCACTATAAATTGTGTGTGTATTTTTTATTCATAATTTGTATCATGGGAATATAATTTATTCAAAATTTTAAACGTCCATTTTAACGTGTTCTTAATTTCTACAAGTAGGTATATTTTGGATATGTGTTTATGTTTTTTGAGGTGGGTTAGAGGCATTCATGTGTTTGGAACCGAGTAGAGCCTAGGCCAGTAGACATGTTTATGATTTTCAAGCTACTATAGTCCCAACAGATTTCAAAAAAAAATTCATAAGAAGCAGAGTTATTCCCTAAAACTACTAACCAGCTTGTAGAGAATGTCCAACAACTGTTGGCGTTCTTAGAATGAATCTAATCTACCTTTTAGTCACTGCATAATCCTTGGAGGCCACTAGATTATAGGTGGCATCTTCTCAAGCCTACTGGGGTCATTAAGATTACAATATTTTTTTTAATATCCATATAATTATCTATTTATCCAAATTTTTCAATGCTCTCTCGATCCCCATCACATAAGATAATTCATCTAGAAATTTTTGTTCCCTCTCATCCCTTTGAACTCGTACATTTAGTTCCAAAGCATGGGGAAAATATTTTAATTCCAATCCAATGTATTTTTATCTATTTTAGATCATTCATATCCTCTTCTCCTTTATCAAAACCAAATATATCATATATTTATAGATCAGATCTAGGGGATTTGAAAATACAAAACAGGTTTTTAGATGATCATAGGTAGAATCAGCACTTAAATTGATGAATTTAGTGTTTTGACATAAATTATACCTACGAAACTGTTGGCAATGAGTATTATTAGAAATGTAGATACGAAAATAATTTTACGGTGTGGTTTCTCAACATATGTGATCAAATATTTATAAATATTATCAAATTGGGAATGATATTATGATATAGTGGTGTAGTTGGACTTGATCAATGACCTTAAACATCAATCATTTTGGTATATAATGTAGGATAGTCCTTAATTTTGACTTTTTTTATAAATGTTACATGTATGATTTTTTTGGCATGGTTTTTTATCCCTATAAGAACTATTATTGATGATTTATCACTTGAGATATGAATGTGTAGCTTTATAACCTATGTTTTATGTTTTCTCACATATGGTTGTAATTTTTATGAATCATTATTTTTATGATGTTATTTTTGATATAAAATTTGGTATACATATTTTCATGTGTTGTTACGATTCCATCTACTTCTATGCATGCTGGTAGAGAAAGATGGAATATCCCCGGATAGGGATGTAAGAGATATTTCCCCTCAAGTAAATGGGATATCACATCTAGAGGGATCTTTTAGACATATTTTGTGAACTATCATACAAAGGAGTCATATGTTTTAGAAAGGTTCATTTGAGGTTCATTTAATCATGGTGTCGAAGTAGGCAGAACTGGCCTCTAAGGACACATTATATATTTTCTTCTTGTTTTATAAACTTTATACATAGATATATTATATTTATATTTATGGAATGAACTAGTGTAAATATATTTCACTTATTTTAAGGTTAATTTGTGTTTGCCTATAGAGTATAGTTCTCACACCATACTATGGAATTTTTGTGTGCTTTTAGATTTCAAGTACAAGGATTCAATTATGTCAAATGGATCTAGGATGGATGGTTGAGAAGGAGACTATGAGGAAGAATAATTTCATGATGGACCTTGGGCTATATTATTTCATAATATTTTATAAAATATTTACTTCCTATAATTATACACCACATGTGAACATATCTTTTCTAATCTTGGATTGGGTTTTTAACATTCCATAATAATATTTCAAGGTTTGGTACATTATATTTCTACTTCAACACTAATTGTTATTTCTTCATTCATTGTTATTTTATTTATTAATATCAATTCATTCGTTATACTATGACTTCCACATGGAACTTAAGGAAAAATATCTCTATGATGATCCTATGGACATGAGTACTAGTTGAAAACATCTTATATATTGGGAGGTGTGCCTGAGGCCATGTGGCATAGTAGCGTGGAATCCGTGATTTCGGTCAGGGTAATATAAAAAATATACAGAATTTTTTATTTTTTCACAATAGGATATGTGGATGTTTTTTATTCTGGGCATAATGCATGGATATTTTTTTCCACAATGTAATGTTTGGTAAAGATTGAACTGTCCCAAAAAATGAGGATTCTATATACTTATGTTCATGTCAAAATTCAAAATTATCCTATCTTCTATATTAGTGTACAATTTCTATATTATAAGCATATGATTATGTTCCATGGATCATATTTATTATATCATTATTATGAACCCTTTTTGAAATTTATATATTTATTCATTTAATATTAAATGTACTTATATATTGACTTATAAATAACATTTATTTTTCCAACCTCTTTATAATAAGATATTTTTCTTATTCACATGTTTTCACATATTCTTACTATGTAACCCTAGATGATATATTGATGGGTTTTAACCTTATTGAGCATTTTAATTAACACATCCATATATTTACATTCTCTATAGTATGAAGACATTTATAATTACTGAGGAGGCTCGAATGGAGTTCTTAGAGTAAAATTATGTGGAAATATTGAGATGAATATCAAAATATGTTTACTATATATATGATCCTAAAATACAATAAAACCTCCTGTTTTTGGATTTTAGGACTATTTGATAAATTCTGTTTTTATCATATATAAATAATGTTAATTAATGATTCATTTAGCCTAGATTATATCAAACCTAGTGTTTAAGAATGTTTTACCCTAGATATGGGAGGGTGATTTTTTAGTACCTCACATCTGATATATTCCATGTCAAAAATAAAAGATTCATGTCATAATGTCGTTATGTAATGGATTTTTTTTATTTCCAATGAGCTTCATATGCATTTAAAATAGGATAATTATTTCAATTTTCAATGATATATTAAACGTGTACATGACCAATAATAAGTATAATGGATCATAAACAAATCTTTCTAAAATTACAAGATTTTTAAAAAATTATCTCTTTATTATAATCCCATGTTATTTTAGGTTTTGAGTTTTAGATAATTAAAAAAACAGACTACATTATATAGGAAATAATGACACTAACATTCAATTTTTTTAAATTGATTTCATGTTTTATAATCATGTTTCATTTAAGAAGTAGATTCTTCATTCATGGAAAATTTCCTTTCTTCAGAGATAGACTTCATAATAGTTCCTAATTATCTCTAGGCTATGTGAGGGACTTTTCAAAACATAGGATGAGCACAAAAAATCCTGAAAATGAATATAAAATTAAAATAAAGTCATTGATCAATTTTAAATTCAAGAAAATTCCCAATGAATTTTTTCTTTTTTTCATAATATTATTTTTAAATCAAAATAATCATTTAAATACTCTTAAAATAAATCTAAAATCCAAAAGTTTTCATAAAATATTTTTTTAGAATGAAGATTGGAAAAATTATAGATCAGGAATGAATTTCCATCAAAACAAACCATTCACCTTTATAAGATCCTTAACATTCCTTTAACTACCAAATTAATTGTTTATTATTTAAAATAAAATTATTTCCATTAGATTTTTTTTATATCATAAAAAAATAAAACAAACATAGGTAATTATAATTTCAACATGGAATCAAAAAAAAAGATAATTGAAAAATTATATTAGGATTAACTAACATTAGTTAACTCTATCACTTTATAAAGGAAATTTACACCATCTAAATTCTATTAGTAGTTGCATACATCGGTCAAATTGGTCATCTCTACCAGTACATTAGTGGCTAATAATGGACCCACCAATCACAGAATGAAAATACACCCCTAGGGGTCTGGGTTCACTCCTAATTCGAATATTCATACAAAAATCCAATTTTTCTGGTTTCAAAATTTAATCATTTATTAAAATAAAAATTTTATCATATTTTGAAATAAACGAATTTGATAATACGAAAATGTCCTCATCAAAAACATGATATTTTAATTTTAGTTAATAACTGAATACAAAAAAACTATTATTTTGGAAAAAGTATATTTTTTGAAAAAAATGGAAACCTGTAGCAGAGTAATTATAATAATGAAAACACAGGATGGTAGGGAAAAAATGTATCTTATGTGTATTAAAATAAATTATTCTTCACTTCATTAAAATGATTAAAATGTTACACATAAGGGAGAAATGTATAATATTCCTTTTGAAACACATTATAATGAGTTTAAGATGTTTAATATTTTCATCTTACAGTCTTTTAAAAATATTGGTGATATATTTTGAAAAAATGGATATCCAAGAGAATGATTTAGATAAGATAATTTATAAACAATGTTTTCAAGGAAATCCCTTACCACATTTCATAAAATTAGATCAAAATTGAATAAAAATATAGTACATTTAAAGGATTTATAAACCTCTTGGATTTCATTAAATTATTGATGAATGATATCAATATTTTGGAATATAGGTCACATGGAAGAAATAATGTGGTGAAATTTTAATTAAAATAATATAATTCCCTTTATTCCTAAACTTATATATAATTAACATAAATAAATTAGTTACAAACATAAAAACTTATTTCATTTTAATTAAAATAACATAATTCCCTTTATTTATTTTAATTCTATGTTTTATTTGGTTAAAAAATGGTTAAGATCACATAGGAAATTTTGATGACCATGATTAGAAATATGCGCTTCTACATCATGTTTTTAATTATTATTTTCTTCGAATCCCACGTTAAAAGTGACTGGTAAAAAATTTAACAGCCTATTTATATAATAAATATATTTTAAAAGGTATTATGTTTTAATTTCAATTTTGGTTTTATAAAACCCAATATTATTTGTGATTAAAGATTATTTAATTATTTTTTATGGAATAATATTAAAAGTACATTAAAAAAATATTAAAACCATGAAAACCTTGTTTTTATTTCACTCAAAAGCCTTTCTCTTAAACAATGACAGCACCAGATGCCCCTCGATGATGGTTGATCAACTCTTGTAGTGTATTTTCATCCACAGTTCACCTTTTTTATACTCAATATTTCATCCATCGTCCTTATATCATGATCCTAGAGCTATTATTATTGATCCACAACCTTAGAATATGGTTTTATCTTTTTTCATCATTCTTTGAATACTGTTTATCTTAAATTTTTAGTGGTATCCCAGTTACCACCGATATTGATTGATTTTATTGGGATTTAGGATCTATTTTTCATTATTTACCTCTAATGAATATAATTATTTATTTACATTTTTGATGAAAAGTTATTTACCGATTAGTTATAAATTTCACACAACCATTCAATTTTTAATAATTATTTTATTATAAATTATACTATTTTAGGCAAAAATTTATTAATGATATAAATGTTTTAAAATTAAAAATTATTTTTTACTTTTTTTATTTATAATTTTTAGTGTTTAAAAGTATTTTGATAATATATTTATTGTCGTTGAAAATGAATTTTTCTGTAATCCTTTTCATTTATTTTTTTTAAAAAATATTGGTTTTTAAGTTTTTAAAATTTATTAAATATTTTTTAATAAATAATTTTTTTGGAAAATTCATAATTACATTATCTATTGGTATAAATAAATAATCACTATTATTAAAAAATTTCAATGATATGTTTTTATCATTATGGGTACTTCTTTTTATGACCAAGTTGTTTTTAATGATTGATTGTTTTGAATTTGTATTTTATAAAATTAAATATTTATATAAATATATATATTTTTAAGTTTTTAAACATATTCAAATTTTATATTTTGATCTTTGGTAACCAATGGATAATAATTTGAAAAATTTATGAAGAACCAATGGTTAAATGAAAATGGAGTCGATAATCTATTATAAATTTCTAAATGAATTATTCCCAAAAAATATCTTCTTTTTTATAAATTTGTGAAGTGTTTAGATATAAAAATGTCAACATCCATATAAATTAAGGATCATCCCTTTTTTACATGTTTTCAACCGTAATTATACATGTTGGATGTGGAATGGAAAAATAAAATAAAATTATATTTATGGGGTTGATGTAAACATTCAACATGAGACAGATGATCATATGGATGAATTAATTCAGGATATAGGTATTGGAACCATAAAAAATAGAAACTATCAAATTAATTTATAGAAATTATATGAAATCATTGTTCTCATATTGTAATACATTTTCAGTGTTATCAATAGTTCTAATATTAAATATCATGAAATCAAGAAATGGGAGGAGTTACAAAAGGTTCTATGAATTTCCAAAACTATTAAAAGAGAGAAATCCATAAAGAAATGGGATTCCAGGTCTAATTATTATAAATATAAAACATTATAACAAATGGAATTGTGGTATAAATTGATACATTCCTGTTCTAATAATTGTATGTTATATATGAATAGATATTAATCTTTATCAAAATTCCCTAAATGTGGGACATCATGATAGAAAATGGATACAAAATTCCTCACTAATTCATTCTCAGATATTGGAATCAAACTAGTTTATAAAAAAAATTGGTTCCATCCCATAATTACTTGATTAATTCTCAAATTATAATATACAAATGTTGAAAAAAGTTAATATGGAATATCAATGAGTTTATTTCTAATTGGAACCTACATCACCCGACTTAGTCACTATAGAGGAAGAGATTTGATAAAATCATTCCTGGTTTTGGTTGTGAAGCAATAAATATTATAATGGTGTTGTGCATGAATATACATTAGAGCCTCGGTAACCAAAATAGTTTATGAATCATTTTGTTAGAATTTTACAATTTTTTCCCAAAGATACGTATGAAGAAAAAATATGTCATTATGAGATTGGCGATTTCTGGGAAAAACGTCATGGAAGAACTATTGATCTGTATCTCTAACTCTTGATTCGGGATTTGAATCTCATCTATGAGACAGGTATTACAATTTTTATTTATACTACAATGTGTATTTTCTGTTGTGTTTTATGGTAATGTTCACCATAAATGACTTTTCTGTATATGAAAAATTATCTGGATAAAGTGTTAAGGGACATAAATCACATAGAATTTTTGAATAAGAGGTTTCTTATTATGAATTTTATAATGGAAGAAATTTAATACACATGGTAAATTAAAGATGTTTTCAAATTAATTATCCTTATCATAAATTTTGAAGATAATTTAGTGGTTTAAAATAATTCAATAGAAACTACATCCATTTTTAGTTGATGATTATTTTGAAATGGTTAAAAATAATGATTTCTCATTTGGAATGAAAGGGAATTATTTTAATTAAAACATATATGGAAAAAAGAAATATTATTTATACAACTTAATTAGATATTTTTATATATTTCCAATTAAAATTGATATTATTCAGGTTGATAAAAACAAATGTGATAGTTTGATTACGAAATTGTAAGGAATAAAAGGAAACACAAAATATGGATTTCATAGATTATTTAACATGATATCCATTGAAATGTGTTTAGATTTAGCTCTCACTATAAATGTAAACAAAACATATTTACATATATCTCATCACACATTAAACAAGACTGAGAGGTTGAATTTTTTTTTCAGTGTCTATGCGGCATTAATTTACATAAGGGGTATTCCTAAAATGTGAAGAATTTGGTGTCATTGGAGGAATTTGAAATAATAAGTATAAAAGATCATGAGTATAAAGCATCATTACAAAAACTTTTATGATTTTCATTGGGCATTATATTTCTGACACTGTTTATAATGATTCTCATCATTTTATATTATTTGTTGATATCCATTTTTATAATATTCATTGATCCAAATTTGTTATATGTTATGGATAATGAAGATTTACCCAAACATTTTCCAATATAAATTTATTTACCACATATGATTATGGATATAATGGTTTATTTCGTTACTTATTTTATATGTGATATAAGAATAATTAGGACATTTTATTTATGATTGATGTATACTTATAAAATTTTAATATAAAAAATTAAAGGTATGTGCTTAAAATAATCATTCATTATAGGCGACTATTATTAAAAAATATGTATCAGAAGATGTGTTTGTGTTCTGTACTAATAGTTTGTATAAATATTAGTATATTTTTCTCCAAATATCTCAACATTTTACAGTATATAGTGATGGTATAGGGATCCAGTTCTTAAAGGTAAATTTTATTCCACAATATGATGTTATTTTTTCTCATTTATAAATTTTTAACAATATAGATTGGGTGAAACAGTATATATATAATGAAATATTTCTATAGTAAAGTCATGATATTTGAAAATAATGGAAAAGTTTTTGATTATTTAGTATAAAAAGAAAATTGTTTCGTGGTTTAAAAATAATGTCAACACAGAATTACCAGCATAAAAAACATTGAAATAGTCAATAGGGGGCCATCTCTTGATGAGATCAAATTTTATTGTTTTAACATTTATGGTTATCCATTTTACATAACAAATGGGATCGAATGAGTGCTAGTCAAAATAATGGGTAATTTGTTTTACTAAATCATTTTATTTTTAGAGTGAAAAAGATAAAATATAAATTTTTTCATCAAAGAATAATTTTAGAGTTTTTTAGGATGTGTGGAACACTGATAACACTAAATTTATAGAAGTGGTGTTTCTTTGTAATAGTTTGGATAGTAATAGTGGTGTGAAACATGATGATTTTGAATTTACACTTATTTATTGGAAAAGATTTAGCTTCAAAAAGGAATCAT
Organism: Viscum album; assembly: GCA_963277665.1. NCBI lineage: Eukaryota > Viridiplantae > Streptophyta > Magnoliopsida > Santalales > Viscaceae > Viscum > Viscum album. The sequence continues at coordinate 769,096,507 of OY728137.1, forward strand.
TTACCATTGAGACTAATCAAATTAATGTTTTTTATGTTATTTATTGATTGAATGATTAATGGTGCATAATTTTTCAAGGGAAAGGACTTCATATGGGTTATGATGATGATGATGTTATATATTTAGGTTTTTTTATTCATCTACTTCTTGATTTAATGATTATAACAATGAATATAATACGGACATAGTCTATGTTGTACAGAGTGATCATACTGAGGGGATATGAGAACACACTAAATTAAATACCAAATTATTTATGTGATTTTTTAATTTATCATTTATTAATTAATTTTTTGTTAAATTTATTTTCATTTAGAGAATATTTTTTTATTTATAGAAACATTTGATTAATGTTTTTCTATTTTAACAAGATTTTAATTTTTAATTTTCATTTAATATAGTAATTATTTGTAAGAAATGTATTAATTTTTAAATTATCTATTTTTATATTTTTTTAATGTGTTTATCTTAAGTCATGTTGTTTTCTCCATATTTCCACTCCCTTCATGTAATTTCAATAGCATTCAGGATCTACTTATGTCAAAATTACCTAATTTATTTTTGTGGAAATAAATTAATTACATAGCAGATATAAGTTGTATACACACAATTATAATTTTCTATATAGTTTACAGTCAATTATTATTATTTTATTAATTTTTTATGATATAAAATTTATTATTAATAGAAGTTGTGTGTGCCATTAATTTTTTTTGGTTTTAACTATATTTATTCAAAATAGTTTCAACCTATTTATTTTCTTTCATTATAATATAATTTTTCAGAAATCATTATTTATTTTTTTCATATATAAATTATCATAATGAATTAGGGAAAATTATAATTTAATCTACTATAATTAATCATTTTATTAAAATATACTAGAACACATTCATTTTTAGGTAGAATATATTTTTCTAAATGATAAACAGTGAGAAAATTGAACCAAAGAATATACATTTTTTCATTTAAATATATATATATTGTTATTAAATTACTTAGTGAAATTAAATTTATATTTCTTAAATTTAATTTCATCATTTATTCTTATGTATAGAGGAATACATGTAAATATGGAATGTTTGGGATTGTAAATTACCCTAACATTCACTCACATGTGGAGAGAAATGGGTGATCATTAAAATTGATGAGAATGAATATCCAACTTGCCAAATTGAAATACAATTGATAAATTACCTTGATATAATGCGTAGTTATCAGATAATTATTTTATATCATAATTTGAAGAGCATCACATATTTATTAACAGATATTTTATGAGAGTATTTGATGATAAAAATTTCAAACGTATTTATTTATTTTTCTAGTGGTTTACATATTATAAATTTATTAATAATTAATTTTTTCAATTTCCAAAGAAAATTATCTTTTAATATAAATAAGGAATTAAAAAATTATTTATCCATTGTGTAAATAAAATTGAGATATTTTATGCAAATTATTACATCAATGTATATTTTTTAGAAAAAATAGATAAATATACATGCCTTATGTATCTGTTTATAGAGAAAGAGACATGGTAGAAGTTTTTCTTTAGTCGACATGAAGAATTTTTTATGGTATGTTTTTGTTTTTTATAAAATTTATTTGTTGAATTAATATATATTACTATAAAAAATATAAATTTTTTAATATTTAATAGACCTATAGGAAAACTAAAAAAGAGATATTGTACCAAAATTAATACCGTCATACATTTTCCCGAGGAGGGTATCCTATATTAGAGGAACAAATTATATAGGAAAAACATAGTGGATTAAGATTCAAGTCATGTAACAGCTCTGAAGAAGTTTCACATGACCATCAATCTCTTCCCACTAGCCATGAAAAATTTATATTAATGAAAATGTCAAAAATAGGGAAATGTATATTACTAATCCAACGTTGTCAAAATGAGATATAATTTTAAGTAATTAACTGTTACTTGTCGTGAATATTTCTATTTATTAAATTTATCTCAATATTATTACATTTGAAACATAACATCAGGATGATCTTTTTGGGGATCAAATTTGGGGACATTTATCCTAGGGTGCATGAACAATATTCTTACACATTCTCCATGATATCAAGAACACTCTGTCCATGCTAGAAGGTATAAGGAGGGTATAAAGATTAAATTTTGTTTGTCACACCACTGGTTTGACAACAATGGGGAAGAATATCAGGAAGAATTAAATTATTTGAAGGAAGATATATGAAACATAAATATGTCAATAATGAATATGCTTAAGTCAACTTTATCATCTATGCTTAGAGAATCAATGTGACAAACACTACCTCTATAGCTTGGGAAACCAATCCATCCTTCACACTCTAATATTCTACCACTCGATTCAGACTTGACAGCGTACTATGAGTTTATTTTTTGGGATCCTCAAATATGTATTTTCTGGTATAAAAGTGTATATCATTTTTGGGACCATGTAAATGATAATATTATATAATAGGGTCATATAAGATTTAAAATGCATACTATTATTGATACAACTTATATAGTCATTCATAATATCAAGGATCTTTCCATAACTGGATAGAGTATTGGCCATTTTTTTCTTTTCCCTCCTAATCCTACCCTCAACAGACAAGTGAGTTAAAAATTTGTTTTTAATTTTTTAATTATCAATAAAACTCTAAATTATTATTATATTTTAGTTTTATGACCTTATATATAAGTATAAAATATCAAAGGAATCACTATAATGTAAATAAATATTTCAAATTCCACAAAATTTAGATATTATTGTGGAAGATGATTAGCTAACAAATTTATCACATGTTTTTATGATTTATATAATTATTATTATTTTATGATTTGAAATAATATATGTTGAATAGATTAAATATTAAATAATTTTAAATCGGAATACATGGATATTGTAAAAGGTGATTAGCTAACTATACTTACGATGTCAGTTTTTCCTTGTAAGTAAATTTCAATTATTAATTTTTTTCATTAAGGAACCATATTTAATATTTAAATAATTAATACATTTTCTAATTAGGTATCTCCATGGACATTTCATTTTATATGAATGTAGTTTTTCAATTATATTATAGACCCACATTAAATTTCAATTGAATTGAACTACTAGAAATAAGAAACTAGAATTAAATAGGTATATGAATGATTCAAAAATATAAACAACTGATATTGGGTTTTTTTATTCATGGGTATGAATAAAGATTTAATTATGATCTTATATTCATTGTAATATTATTAATTCGGAATATTTAATTGTTTAATTGAAATTGTAATTTATATGTATCTTTTCCAAAATAAATTAAACCATGTTGGTTATTCTGTTTATTGGGTATTTTTCAATGGTAATTTAGAATAATGTAAATGATATATGTTTTATCACATTATTTTAGTTCATTAATATTAATTTTTTCAATTTACATCAATTTTGATAATTATTATATTTTAAATGGAAATGTCTAATTGATTAGGGTTAATATGGATCTCTATCCAATAGTGTAACTAGAAAAAATTGATATATATGAAATATCATGTCAATAAATTATATATCAGATTATACTATTTTTCATTAGAAACAATAATTTTTATTTTTTAATAATATTGATTCTTAAGCATAGTGTCATCATAAAAACAGGAATGTTGATTGTTTATATTTTTTTATTATTACATAATTATATAATCACAACAATCACAAAAAAAATATTTTGAAACGGTTAAATTCTTTATAACACTTATAATTTAAACAAATATGTCTTTTTTTTTTAATTTGTAAAACATTATTTTGTAGGTTTTTAAAGATTTTTCCTTTTATACATCCAATGCACTGTAATTCCTTCATAATTTATTTTCCCAATTTTTAGTATAGCGGACTTATTTTGGAATTTAGTTTCATTTAGTTGTATTTTTGTAAAAAAAATTAATTGTTCTCAATGATTTTTCCATGTTTTGTGTCGCTTCTACAGTATGATTGGGTTTTCTGGTTATTCTTTGATATTGAAGGTGTGCAATTATTTAATATTAAATATTTATTACAAAATAATCTTTCATCATTAGTTTTATTAAAAAAATACATTCAAATCCTGTTATTGGGCTTTATACGTAGGTTTTTAATAAAAAAAAATATCAGAAGCCTGATAGGGTGGATTTACACATCTGTTTATTATAAAACCAATGTTGAAAGAAATTTCAATATAAGTGTAATTTTGATGTGATTTTTTATATAACTGTAGTAGAATAATTCATAGTTGGTCTTTCATCCTCATTTTTTATAAACCTGACATCAAAATTCCTAATGATAGTCTTTCTACTTTGGTTTTATAAATAAATGACATCAAAAGACCACTATAAGTCACCTTTTAGGAGGGTTTATAAAAAAATATAAAAAAACTGACAAGTCAAAATTTATTTTTAATTTCACCTATATGAATTTTTTTTATAAACATATATTGAAAGCAAAAATTAACTGAGGTTACATGATTTTTTCCACTAGTGGACATTCAGTTTATAAGTGAAAAATGTCTTTTACAGATTGACTAATGTAAAATGGGACATTATTCCATCATTTCCAAAATAATAACAGTGACAGGATAATCATGTTTAGCCATTAAATGAAATTTCAGATCCATTCTATAAAGGAAAAAAATTAAAAATGAAACATATCACATGATGGAGTTGATAGTCCACATGTATGCATGATCAACATTAACATTTTACAATGAATGGATGGGTAAGATAGTAAATAAAATGATTTCTTAATTAATCCTAAAAATTAAATGAATATAAGAAATATCTATTAAAACAATCATTATAAATATCCTTTTGATATTTTAATGAAAAATTAAACTCATCATGTCATGGCGGTGGTTGTCCAAACGTATTCACAAGCATTTTGTTCATTTCCCATAGGATTTAGAAGAGGTTAAAAACTATTACACCAAAAACATAGTAACATTTATATGTATTTAATAAAATTAATTTATCATGTTTTCATGGCTATATAATATTTTCAAAGTGATATAATAAGAAATAATATTGGAAAAGTTTTGTTAAAATTTGTACCACTTTATATAGAAACCTATTTTAGATGACATACTATGCATTCATGGTTGGAATTTATATGAGAGAACAAACTCTAGGAAATCCCGATGATGGAGGGGAAGGGATTTTTCTAGATATTGGTCAATATAAATGACTCAATGTGTGTAAATATGTGGGGATACGAGATTTCCTTTTATATAGGAGGTGGGTTTAAATACTTTAATAACATGAAATATTAAAACATAATATGTGTCTAAATTTCTTAAAATGGATCTAACTTTATTTATATTAAAAATAAATTAATTACTAAGTTGAAATACATTCAATAATCAAATTTTTATAGGGTTAGGTGTAATTTTAATCATTTTCTTTTTGTTTAACCACATCATCATCAATATTAAACCCTAACTAAAGTAACATAATTTTCAATATATGAGGGACATAAAAGTAATTCGAAAAAATAAATATGGAATTAACATTAAAAATGAAAAATAATGTCAAAAAAAGTTCATAAATTTGAGTTAATATATATTTTCAATATTTTATAATGATTTTAAAATAATTTTTTGACACTAAATATGATATAATGTAATTATCAGGGATGTTCAAAAAATTTGACTTTAAAGAAAATAATTGAAAATTCGTATTAGAATTTGAAATCTTCCACCATTACTAATAAATTAATAATTATCCAACAAGTTCTTATAACACAAAAATATATTACATTAAATGTTTTTAAATAAATTCATATACTTTTTCTAATACTTTCATAAGTTATTGGTTGGTGTTGTATAGTTGTTGCATGAAATTATACTATATCTATAATTTAAAAAGATATTTCTATCATGAAAATAATTTTTTCTTATTCAAAAAAACCATTTTCATATATTTTTTATCCATATCACGACATAGTAGTGAAGTAAATAGAAAAATAGTGGCACTTAGTACTTTTTCTTAACTCAAAATTGTATAAAGGAAAAAAGAAAATTAAAGTGGAAAAAAATATCCAATATCCAATATAATATTATAATAATCAAAATACTTCATCAGAAAAATATTTTCTAAATTTTTATGTCCTTATCAAAATGTATTTACCTTAAAGAACCCAATTTACGCATTACCGTGGTGACTCAATTTAACCATGGATACTGCTAATAAAGATTAAAAACATAACTAACATCATTAATGACCATTAAAATTATGATTCTAAATATTAAATCCATTATTCCTTATTTATTTCAATGAAGTTGAAGAAATTATTTTAATATGAGTGTGAAAATTACAATGACAAACAGTGTTTTAGAGAACAAAATCGATAATAATGTATGTAAACCAAATAAAATTAAAAAATGATTCCAATGGGAATATTTGTGTTGTGATTGATCAATTGGATGTTATATTACATTAATGAAAAATACACAATACAAATATTCTTTAAAAAAAGTATTTAAAAAATGAAATTATAGTTGATCAAACATCAGAATTTTCATGATTCAATCAAAAATAATTCTTTTCAAAAAAACCCCAAAAATCATCCTTATCTATTTTTATATTCTCATATAATAAAATGATTTTCATTTTTTCAATGAAGATTTATAAATAGGGAATAAATTTATTGTAATATTGATGCACAAAATGTAATGAAAACCATTTTTGACGAAAATATATTTTTAGTGATGAATTGAATTTTTTAACTTTAATAACCAATTTACCATATATAAACAAATTTTTACTCATTAAATTTTATATAAAATTTTTTATTTAATAATATTAGTTTATATAATGTTATTAATTTAATCAATAAAATTATATTTCACAAATAAGAACATTTTAATGAAAATTATGTCATTTACCTTAAAATGATTTTATTTTCATTTCAAACAACTAGATAACAAATTTATGATTGAATATTAATTTTTTTAGTATATATATATATATCATAATATTGTTATTTTCATTCATAATGACCAAAAAAATGTCAATGTCATAACTGTCATATTTAAACAATATATCAGGGTTCTTTTATGTTGGGCGTTGCATATACCAAATGTTATAGAATTTATTATTCGAAGAAAAAAATTATAAAATTATTGTGGGTTATTTTAAATGGGATGTATTGTGTGATATGTTTTCTGATATCAAATTTAAATATTTCAAATCATTTATCTCCAATGCAATATAAAGGAAAATCAAAACAGTTAACTGGGGAATTTATTTTACCTAATCATTATGGGATATTTCTATAATAATTATAATATATATTCTTATATTATTTATATAATATAAGAAAATGTGAAAAATTAATGACAATGAGATTATATAGGAATTATGAGTAAGAAAAATATACTATTAAATTTATGATATAAAATTTTAGGAATACTGAAACAAGTTTCAATCTTGTTTCCAAAGAGGATACAAAAATATGATTCAACTACCATTGGATCAGAAGATTTTTATTGGGATGGAAGAAAAATAGTTTTAGAATACATTCCCTCATGCACGGGTTGATCATTTTGAACTGGTGGGACTATGGAAGATCAACATTTGCTTCACATCATTATGTTTTCTCTCTAAAGGACCTTCTAAAAGAAGATCTTGTATTTGATGTTGAAACACCATATCTTATGTTGAATAACTAACACATTTCTATGATAATTAATAAACATAAAATAATTATTGGTTCCTAACAAAAATCCCAACGAATACAATTTCTAGGAGTGGATGAAACCTCCACACATATAGAATTGGAAAGCGCCTGATCAAAACTTATTTTCAAATTTCAAGAGATTGTAATCACAGAAATATTATATTGATATGAAAATATTTGTACTTGATAGATGTTGAATATTGGACGGAGTTCATACATACAATGGTTTAAAAAATAATTGAAATACATGAAACATTTTTTATGTTTATATTTATTACTATCCTTTAAACATAATGTTGCTGCTTCTATGTTTTGAATTTCAGAAACAGCTATCTACAATTGTTGACTAATTTTTCAAAGCTGTTTAAAAAAGAGTTATATATTTAAAATTGTTATCTTTTAAAAAATTATGATTATATTTAAAAATTATATAAATAATATTTAGAATATTATTTTCAAAAAATGGTGTTCATTTTTTAATTCTACACGTTGAAAAGGGTTAGGGTGATTTTTTGAGATTTTTCTGAAATAGTTGATTTTTTTGTGAATAGTAAAAATACAGTTTTGAGTTTCAGTGTTTTTAATTAAATCATTAATTATTTAATATTTATGTAATAATTAAGGTAAAATTATAAAGTAAAATATGTTATTAGGTTTCCCATGTGGCCAATACCATGGGAAAATACCATGGGCAAGCCCATGGTTTTACAAATACTTCTAATGAGGTGTCCTTGGAAATTAAAAAAATATTCCCTAACTTTTTCTATAAATACCAACCCATTAATTCATTAAATTAATTAGAAATTCCTCATCAAGGAATCAATTTTTTTCTTACCTCCATATTAGTCCTCCCAAGGCGTCCTCATACCCTCAAGGTCCCAACCATTATGTCTTAAGAGTTACTTAACAAGGTAAGAGATTTCTCAACTTATATCTTTTTCTTCCATTCAAGTTCCCTTTGATGTGGTATAACATTCAAGTTTAAATTAAATTTTCTTATTTATATTTATTATATATTTTATTATGATTAATATATGGATGGGTGACCCCTGTCCCTTCTATTTTTAATGTTTTCAAAAACTAAGTTGCATAGTCGTTAAGCTGCCAAATTTTAATTAGGGATTTCTCAACTATTCTTTTATTTTGAGTTCCTTTGTTTTCTTATTATCCACGAGGCATGATTTATCCAGTATATTACATATTCTTTATTTTATCATGTTTATGGAATATTCAACATTATACTTCTTCACCTCTCACGCATTTTCAAAAAATTAATAAACTATTTATGATTTTTCGATTTACCGACATCATGGATCATGTGATTTCAATTTATTCTACTTCATTCAAGACTTTCCATTAAAAAATATATGTTTGAACATGATTATAATTTATGTATTATATATTATATAATGTTAGGGAATCATTTTGTACACATGTGATTAATTTAAAAATCAAAATGACTTCATTACAATTGAAAAACTCTAAAATGACCTAAACAAATATCAATAATGTTTTACCTTATGAATCATCCTCATGTTAGAGTTAAAAATAATAAAAGGGGTAATTTATGGTTTTCTAAACATGTAAATATCACTCCATTCCATTTATCGAGTTTCACTTCCAATCTACAAGAATATCCATCATGAACCGGTGATGGAAACCATATAAAGAACACAAATGAAACAATGTAAATAACAAAATATCACTAATAAATGTGTCAAATGATGTTGTAAAATGATCATATAAGGTTTTATATACATTAATATGTTTCATTAAGATATTAATAACACTATTTTACCCATTATACAAGAGTTTTAACACTTTTTATGTAAGAATAACCTGAGTTAAGGGAATTCTTAACCCAATTTCCATTCATTCGGTTAACATTCTACTTCATTATTTTTGTGGTATTAAAATTTCTTGTGAGTTAAATTTTGTTTATATTATTTGTATTATGTGTATTTATAGTGTGTATACACATATCAATTATATTCTATTAATTATCACTCCGTTTATATTTTAAGGGACTTTCCTTTAAAAACCTTTTAAAACTCTCTTTAATAAATTTCAAAATGATGGTTTTTTATGTGTATACAGTGACAGGGTTCTCCTTATTTAAAGTTACATTATCACAATTATATTATCCTATTACATTATTTATGATGGGTTGAGCCCACTATAGCTTAAGATATGTTTGGTTGAGCCCATTATAGCTCAAGATATGACGAGTGAGCCCCATTATAGCTCTCCAATGCATTGGGTTCTCCGGATATGGAATTTATCCAAAATATTATTCCATAGGTAAGTTTTAATGTAATAGTTATATGATAAATATTTCCCAAGGAATATACATGAAGTTTCTATTCAAATTAGTTTTTATGATTATGGGTCTTATTGTTTTTTTTATCACTTGACAATCTATTTCATTCTTTATATTCCTTACTGAATTTTATACTCACCCCGTGTTTTTTAAAATGTTTTTCACATGATATAAGGAAGTTAAATAGAAATAAGAGAGTCTTGATTTTTTATATGGAGTGTTGTCAAGCAAATCATGTTTTATGTTTTAATGTTTTATATTTTTAAAAAAATGGATACTTTTTTTAGTTGTATATTATTTTTTGGAATATGGTATGTTATGTATTAAATATATCATAATTATTTAAAACTATAAACCCAAATATATCCTCAATGTGTAATAAAGTATGTTCATGTTTAAAATACAATATTAAGTAAAATTTTAAGGCTAATTTTTTATAGTCGGTATCAGATTATGGTTTAGATAACTTTAGGGGTTAGGATGTTGTTAAATGAATATCATAAATGATTTTTACTCTATGGTAATGTGAAATAATATAGTATTTAAGTATTAACATGTTCCTTAATCTATGTTATGTCTATTAATATTGGTTTTTGGAAGAAAAAATAGAGATTATGATATAGGATGGAACCAAGAGGATGATGTCTGTCTGTAGCCCGGAATGGTGGGAATCAGAACCATGAAGTTTCTGATAGAAATTAATCAGTTGACTCAAGAAATAAATAAGGGTGGTATCCATTCTAGAGAGGAAGATGATCTTCCATGAAAAAACTTTTCTTTTTTGGAGCATTTTATGAGACAACATCCTCCAAATATCAGTGGAACCACTGATCTAGTGATAGCCGAAGGATGGATCAATTCTCTAAAAAATATATTTGATGTCATGGGATGTTTGAAATTTCAAAAGGTAAATTTTTTCAATTTATCATTTGGAATGTGAATCCCATCAATGGTGGTCTTTCGTTAAGAATATGAGTGAAATAGATTATCTTGATAGTTTGGAATGGGAAAATTTTAAGGGTCTTTTTGTGGAAAATTATTTTCCCAAAACTATTAGACTCATTATTGAGAAGAAATTCTTCAAATTGAAGAAGAAAGATGATGATTCTTCTCTAGCATATGAAGCTAATTTTACTAGACTGGCAATGTACGTATTGAATTTTACTTGGGATTTTGATAGGAAAATTAATATATTTTACTCTACTTTGAAAGCATTTTTGTGAAGAGTTTGGCTTCAATAGAGTTTAAAAGATATGGGAAACTTGTTTGTTGAGTTAAAAATGTGTAGATAGAGTTTTCTGATATGCATTTCCATCATGATGATAATAATAATAAGCATTTTGGTTGGAAGGCATTGGTAATGAATTCTTCAAAGAAATCTGGAGGTAAGAAAATCAATTTCCCTTCTTGTGAAAAGTGTGGAAAAAGGAATCCTGATGAATGTCTTGTAAATTTTTAGAAATGCTACCAAGTTGAAAGTCTGGACACATGTCTTGTGAGTGCAAGTAAAATGATCCAAAAATTAATGAGAGTTTTATGGTGAGATTCTTTAACTATAAGGAATTAGTTCATTTTACTAATTTTTGTTAGAAATTAGTCACTCTATTAAGGAATTATCATGATTGGAAGGAGAAGGGTTTAGTAAAATCAGTTTCAACCACACCATCAGGTTTATAGCTATTAAATGATGTGGTATTAGGTAAATTTATTTATTTTTATATATTTAAAAATGTCTTGTTTGATTTAGGGTCTTCACATTCCTTCATTTTGGATAATTTTCTGAAAAATTGGGAATTCAACCTCATGAAATGAAACTGTGTCTCATGGTAAAAAATCTTGGAGGAAATATTGTGGAAAAAAGAAATTATAAGAATATTCCAATCCTTTTCTATGGATGGATTTTACCTAAAAACCTTGTTGTTTTTCCTCTAGTAGAGTTTTATGTTATTTTGGGTATGTAATGGATTTCATTGTATCATGCTAAGATATATTATAGAGAAAATGAAGTTATTTTTCTGAAATAACATCAGTTCATGTACAAGAATGAACCCATACCATTGATAACATATCAAGAATCTAAGAAACTAATAATGGATGGAAATGAATGTCATTTTGCACATATTTTTGAAGATAAGGGAACTATGCAGATTAATGTTGTACCATTGGTAAATGAGTATGTGGATGTTTTTCCTGATCATTTTTCTAGTGTTATTTCTAATCATAGGTTGAGTTTACTATTGAATTAGTAGCTGATTCAAAAACAATTTATAAACCCCCTTATCAAATGGCTTAAATGGAACATCTGGAAATAAATAATTAGTAGTAGGAAATATTAGTTAAAGGAATCCTTTGAACTAGAACTTTACCATGGGATGCTAATGTCTTGTTTGTTAAGAAGAATTATGGCTCAATGAGAATTTAATTCGATTATAGAGCCTTGAAGAACATTACTATTAAAAAAAGTATCATTTTCCTCATATAGATGATTTGTTCAATCAGCTCCAGGGAGCACTGTATTTTTTGAAGGATGACCTAAGGTCAGGGTAACATCACTTGAATGTAAATGATGAAGACATCTTGAAGATTTTGTTCCATACTAGATATAGTCATTATGAATTTTTAGTTATGCCTTCTAGGTTAACTAATGAACATTCTCTATTCATGGATCTTATGAATATAATTTTTCATGAGTTCTTGGAGATGTTTTTGGTTGCATATATTAATTACATTTTGGTATATTCTAGAAGTAAATTAGAGCATGAAAAGCATCTAAGTGTTTTTTTTCAAACCTTAAAAGAAAAATAAACTATATGGAAAATTCAGAAAGTGTGATTTCTAGATGCAACAGAGTTCTTTTCTTGGGTACAATGTAAATAAGGATGGAATAACAGTTGATCCTGCCAAATCAAAAGTGGTTGATGAATGGAAAAGACTGAAAAAAGTTATATAGATTCATAGTTTTCATGGCTTAGCAGGTTATTTTTGACGTTTTGTTAAACATTTTGCATTGTTATCTATCCTGATAACTATGTTAACTTGAAAAAGGATAAATGTTTTTGGATAGAAGGATGTGATGTTTTTTAGGAACTAAATAAGTGACTGGTGAATACTCAGGTTTTGGCCTTTCCTTCCCTAAATGGTGAGTTTTCCATCCACAGTGATGCTTCATTAAAGGGATATGGTTTTTTCAATTGTATAATGATCTCTTAATTACTTATACTTCAAGACAACTATAACCGCAGGAGTTAAATTATCCCACACAAGATTTGGGGTTGTTAGTTGGGGTTTTTTCTTTGAACATTTAGAGGAACCATTTATACAGAGCAAAATGTCAAATATATACTCACCATAAAAGCCTAAAGTATATATTCACTCAGAAGTAATTAAACATGAGTCATAGAAGATCGATTGAACTGATAAAGGATTATGATTGCATGATCAATTACCATCTACGAAAAAGAAAACAATGTATATGATTCCTTGTGTCGAAAACATCATGTATCATTAACCATGTTATGTTTGTAACATGATCCCTTGATTAATGATTTGATGAATTTTGGAATAGAAGTTATTGGTGCCGGAAATTCATCTATTTTCTTCTAGGTTTCAGTTCAGTCATTGTTATTAGACAGAATTAATAAAGCATAGAACGAAGAACGAGAGCTACAAAATAAGCTAGAATTGTTTAAAATGGGTAGGTTTCTAGAATTTAACATTGATAAATATTGTGTCCTTAGATTTGGAAAAAGTTTGTGTGTTCCTTGTGATTCCAATTTGAAGATATTTTTTTCTGTGAAGATCATAGTTCTCCATTTTTATTTCATCCTGGAATTACTAAGATGTACAAAGACCTTCAAGAGTATTACTGGTGGGATAGAATGAAAAGGGGTTTTCCAGAATTTTCTGTGAAATGTTTGACATGTCAAAAAGTTAAAGAAGAGGAGTAGTTACCGAAGGGGATACTTCAGCCTTTTCCAGTTCTAGAGTGGAAATGGGATAATATATCCATGGACTTCATGGTGGTACTTCCTAAGACATCATGATGTAATAACTCGATTTGTGTTATTGTTGATACAGTGAAACAATCATCACATTTTTCATTCTATTTGAGATACAATATCCTTGGATCAACATTCTTGACTACACCTCAAAGCAATTGTTAGGTTACATGGAATTCCTCTTTCTATTGTATCTGATATTGATCACATGTTCACTTATATCTTTTGGAAGGGACTTCAAAAGTCATTATGCATATAATTAAATTTCAGTACATCTTTTCTTCCTCAATTAGATGGGTAGTCTGAATGAATGATTCAGACATGGGAAGACATTCTTTAACCTTGTTAAATGGGAATTCATCGGTCCTTTTGAAATCCTAGAGAATGTTGGAGCAGTTTCATACCAAGTATCTTTTCCTATGTGTTTTTCTTAGGTGCACAATGTTTTTCATGTTTCGATGTTGAGGATGTATGTTCTATATTCAACTCATGTCTTAATCCCAGAAGCAGTTCAACTGGAAGAGAATCTTTATTATGAAGAGAAAACAATTTTGATTTTCTATTTTAGGAAAAATGTGTTGTGGAATTGTATAATCCAACTATTAATGGTGTTTTGGAGAAACCACATGGTTGAAGAAGCAACATTGGAGTCCGAAAATGTTATGTCAGAAAGGTACCCAAAATTGTTTAATGAGTAAATAAAATTGCCAGGATACAATTTCCCAAAGGGGGGGATAATATAACACCCCAAGGTTCTAAAAATAAATAAAATAAATGAAACTTTGTTTTAAATAGATATTCATTACAATCCTTCAATCATATTTTTTTTCTTCAGTTTTTAGAATTTCAAAAAATGGTCATGTACAATTTTTATTGGTTAGTTATTTGGAGTCCAATGAAACCAGCATGATGTTTTATTGAATAGTAACCTACCATTATGAATATAAATATTAATTGTAATGTGACCCTTATGAATATTAAGAATCTTTTTAATTTATTTTCTTAAGGATTTAATATTATGAGATGTCGATTAATTTTTCAAGGTGTTAAAAAAAGAGTTATAGATTTAAAACTGTAATTTGTGAATAAATTATGATTTTTTTAAAATTAAATTAATGTTATTTTTATAATTATTTTCAAAAAATGGTGTCTGTTTTTTAATTCTATACATTCAAAAATTATTAGGGTGAGTGTTTGATATTTTCTGAAACCGTTGAATTTTGGTTGAATAGTAAAAATACAATTTTGAGTTTTAGTGTGTTTAATGACATCATTAATGATGTAATATTGATGTAATAATTATTTTCGACTTATGTAAAATAAAATTTGTTATTCTTTTTCCCAAGTGTCCAATTATATGGTCAAATAACATGGGCATGCCCATGGTTTTGCAAATACCTCTAATGAGGCGTCCCTTGAAAATTAATAAAAAGTTCCCTCACTTTTGCTATAAATACCAACCCATAATATCATTGAATTCATTAAAAATTACACATAAATGAATATATGGCCTTATTACCTCAATTGTAGTCCCCCCAAGGTTTCTTCAATCCCCCAAGGTCCCATGCTTCTTGTCATAGGAGTTACTCTCCAAGGTTAGAGAATTCTCAACTTCTTTCTTTTTTTTCCATTCAAGTTCTATTTTATATGGTATAAATTTCTTGATTCCATACCTTGTTATTATTTAAATTTATTCTATACCTTATTATGATTTATTAATTTATTTTTTACCCATGTCCCCTCTCTTTTTAATGTTTTCGAAAACCATGTTGCATAGGTGTTAGGCTGCCGAATTTTCGTAAGGTATTTCTCAACTATTCTTTTATTTTGTGTTCTGTTATTTTATTATTATCCAAGAGGAATTAATGATAAATTATATTACATATTATGTATTTCATAATTTTTATTTAAGATTAACCATTATACTCCTACTCGTATCCCACTTATTCAAGAAATTAATACATTGTTCGTGATGTGTCGATTTACCGACATCATGGACGGTGTGATTTATGTTTATTTTACTTCCTTTAAGATAGTTCGGGAAACCATTTTTATGGTTAAAATAGAATATAATTTATTTATTATATCTTATATAAGGTTATGGAATCATTTTTTACCCTTGTGCTTAAATTATAAAACCAAATGAGTTCATTACGATCGATGAAATGCCAAAATGACCTAAACAAATATCAATATTGTTTTAACTTATGAATCATCCATATATAATAATTAAAAATGATAAAAGGATTAATTTTTTGTTCTAGAAACATGTAAATACAACTCCATTCCAATTATGGAGTTTAACTTCCAATCAATAAGAATATCTATCATTAATCGATCATGGAAACCACTTAAATAACACACTTGAAACAATGTAAATAAAAAAATATTACTAATAAATGTGTCAAGTGATGTTCTAAAATGATCGTATATAGTGTTATAAACATTAATATATTTCATTAAGATATTTATAACACTATTTTAATCATTATACAGGTGGTTTTAACACATTTTATGTATGATGACCCAGAGGTAAGGTAATTTTTAACCTAATTTCCATTCATTGGGATAACTTTATACTTCATTATTTATGTGGTATTAAAATTGATTATGAGAGGAATTTTGTTTATATTATATTGAATTGTGCATATTTATAGTGTGTATACACATATCCATTCCATTATATTAATTCTCACTCCATTAATATTTTAAGCAACTTTCCTTTAAAAACCATTTAAAACTCTCTTTAATAAATTTCAAAAGTATTGTTTATTTATGTGTACGGAATGAGATGTTTATACTTATTTGAAGATACTTTATTACCATGATATGTTCTCTGGACATTATTAATGTTGGTTGGACCCATTATATCTCATGATATGTTTGATTGATCCCATTATAGCTCTAGATATGACAGTTGATCCCCATTATAGCTCTCAAATGCATTGAGTACTATAGAGATAGATACTCGCCAATACGTTATTCCATGTGTAAGGGTGAATTTAAGAGTGATAAGATTAATATGTCCCAAGTAAACTACATGAAGTATCTATGAATATGTGTTTTTATAATTATGCATTTTTTTTGGTTTTTATGTTATCACTCGACTAATGATTTATTTCTTTATATCCCTAACTGGGTTTTGTACTCATTCCATGTTTTTTAAATGTTTTTCACTGGATACAAGTATGGGAAAGAGAAAAAACTGTGTTGTGATGTTTGATATGCAGTGTTTTCAGAGAAATCATGTTTTAAGTTTTAATGTTTTATATTTTAAAAAAGGGATACTATTTTTAGAGATATCATCTTTATATGAATGTGGTATGTTATGTATATAAGATATCCTAATTCATTAAAAATCAAAACTTGAAATGATCCTCAATGTGTAATAATGTATGTTATTGTCTAAAATACTATATGAAGTAACATTTTAGGATGGTTCCTTATTGGAGTAATCTCTCATATCATGGTTGAATCATGTAAAAACACTTATGTGTTGTTTATAATTATTTTATTCTTTCATGTAGTTGAGTAGGCATTAACAATATTGGATCAAAACTAAAACTAAAAACAAGTGATTAATTTTTATTATAAATAACCTATAAAAAACACAACTAAATCTCCCTCTCCCCATCTCATTCCCGAAACATGTGATTGAAGAAGTACTTATATGTATAGAAAATTTTATAATTTCTATATTTAACCATTCTAATGTAATATATAGATTTGTCTTATTTTTTATTTCCATTTTAATATGTAATAAAATTTATTTCAGAATGTGTACATTATTTCATATACCTATTAAATAATATTTTTTCTGAAATTGGTCCCACTAATGTAATGTCTAATTTTATAATATCCTTTTCTTTTCTAAGATCCATATTTCGGTTTAATTTGAGATAAAATTTTCTATTAACTCATAGACTAACTATATATGTTAAAAGACTTAACAATTATAAAATATAAAAATTTTGGATAGTAATAAATACAATAAAGTTCTTTCATTTATCTAAAAACCATCCTAGATGCATTACATCAGGAACATAACTGTTACGGTTACCCATCCAATTGTCATTCCAAACTCATAATCATATATTGTAACTAGTTCATTGATGATACTAATATATTCCTCTAAAGAAAATATAATTCAAAACATATAGAATTGAGAACATGTTACCCATATAGAATACGGATGTATTGATTACAGATTACTTTTAAAGGAATATAGAATTTTGAAATTTTTGAAGATTTAATTATATCAAAGTTTTTTAATCTCATAATTATTTTTTTCTAATTTATCCCATATTATTTTACATATTATTAATCATTTAATTTTTTTTGTATCAACGGCTTTTACCAGAAATACACATGTATCAATCCTGTTATTATGTAAATATTTCTCAAAAAAATAAATGTTATCAATTTGAAATAAAAGTATTTATTATAAATTTTCTAAAACAATTAAATATTTTTCAAATGTAAATGATCGATGAATCATATTTTATATAATAGATTAAATTGTAGGAAGAAAAATGTATTCTGAAGTGCACATATAATGTGATAGAAATAAAGATATACCTTTCTAGATAGTGAATACTTCCTTAGAAATCTAAAAATCCTAATAATGATCCCTATAATATATTGGCCACTACCTAGATGTTATTTAATAATTATAAAATATTTTAATTCCAAATATGCATGGTTAACAACAATAATATCAATATTGGAATAAAAAACAATTTTTTACATTCCAAACAAAATTAAATCGTATGAAATTTAATGATTAAATATTATAAATTACATGACATAAAATTTAAATAAGAAATTAAAAAAATTAAAATAACTACACATATATCCAAGAAATAACAATTTTTATTGATCAATTCAAAAAAATGAGTCCAAAAATGAAAATTTCATATATGTAAGCATGATACATCCACATTATATAAAAACATGTCTATAAAATGATTTTTAAATGATTTAAAGTCATCATGTAGGATTTCACATGTGAAATATTTTAAGATATATAATTAGTATGATATTCTTTGTAAATATTTTCCTTTATAATCCTATTTTTTAAATTTACATCCAGACATATTATAGGGTAGTAGGAAACCCACACAATAGAATACCATCCCATAATAAATCATATAACAAATTATTGATCATATATTGACGTATATATTGTTTTTAAAAATTTGTGATTTCACTAGACATTGATGATCATCATAGTAAGGTGGTAAAATAAATAAATACTAGAGTCACATCAATGAATCACATCATCTAAGCCTATAAGAATTAATTCATGAGATACTAGAAGAGGTGATGATGGGGTTACTAAAATAAGACCACCAAAACTCAAAAAGGACCTTGTATGTCAAATGGGATATGTTTTTAATCCAAATGAACTATGACGTGCATCTTCTATAATATGTTCACAAAATACGACATACTATATATTAGAAGGTTAAAATCCTCATAAATATTACATATTAGTATATTTTATTTAAAAATTTTAAAAATTATTTATCATTTAGTAGAAATTTAATATATAATAATTCATTATCCTTATATATTACATAATTTGATATAACATTTACCATATAGTGTGAAATTGGATAATTTTGTATCTCATGATATTTTTTTGTAATAATTTCGTGTATCTATAGATACCCATTATATTGGGTGATACCTTGTAATGGCCTATGTTTTGAATCTGGATAAAAAGTGGGGGAAATTGAACATTTTCAATTACTGAATCGGTTGTTTTTAGAATCGGGATTTGGAATGAGGTTCTGAAGGTTTAAACCCTTCTTTTTAAGGTTTTTGGACATGGGAGAATGCCCGTTAAGTTTCTCGGGTGGATGAGGGGTTTCGGAAGCGTCAGACCATTTTTTTTAAAGTGCTTCAAAGGCCGCACAGTTGGTGAACGGTTTGAAAAACCGTGCGGCCCAAACCGTTCAACCTTATTGAAGGAGGCAGTGGCGTGTGCACGGGTTGCGCACAGTTTCCTCAAACCGTGCGCCTAGCCCGTGCGGGAGATCTCTTAGAGATAGGAGACTCTGCATGGTTTGTGCACGGTTTGGAAAACCGTGTGGGTCAAACTGTGCGCTCGGGTATGTTTTAGGTTTTTGATTAAAATTAAAATAAAAGAAAATTAAATAAAAATAAAAACCTACAACTAACACTCCCTCCCCTTCCTCCTGGCCAGAACCCACGTAAACCATTCCCCTTGGAGCCGCGATGCATAGAGCTCCCCTTGGCTCCCACCTCCTTTGTTTTCTTCTCCGATTTCTTCAGGGTTATTCTCTGAATCATCGCAGTAAGACTTCTCCTCTCCTTCCCTCTCTTTATTGGCCGATTTCAGGGCTCCTCTTTGCCCTATTTTTCATTCGGCCGAACCCTAGGGTTAGGGTGGGATTTTGATTTCGTGGTATTCCTTGTTTCTCTTGTTCTAGGTTGATGCGAAGGGTCCGTTGGGACTCCTTTGGGTGAGATTCGATGTTCTCCGCCAAGGGCATAGCGGAATGTGGTTGTTTCGGTCCGCCGGGTTGTTTCTGAGGTTAGGGTTTTGCCCGTTTAATGTTTGTGCATCCTCTAAATTGATTTCTTAGGTTGTTAAAGAGTTCATGTTGTGTTTTTTCTTATGCGTTAGGATTTTGGAATGGTTTCGGTTTGCCAGAGCTTAAGCGGCTCTTGGTTAGAAAGCACCAAGAGCCGGAGTGGACGGATGGAACTACCTTGAGGTAGGGTCCCTCTCCTTGCCTTTAATTTAAAGTGAAGTATCAATGAGTTGATTTCTACACTGCCTTAGTATTTTAATTTGTCAAGTTATTTTTGATTGAATGATTCTATGCAAAGTGTGTGAATTGTGAGAATGAGATAAAATGGTTGCTTGGTCACTAAACGAACGATTTAATAATAAAACCCCTCAATCAGAGGTGCGATGTCTTCAAGATAAAAACTAGTAATAGACTTTTTATGCTTGACTACTAGATTGTTGTGGGGCCTCTTGAATGCTGTGTATGTGAACTTTCTTGTTGAGACAAAGGGAATGAAATGAATGTGATACTTGTGTTTGGGTCATATTTTCATGTTTTGGAAAATTGAGTATGATGATGACCATAGTGGGATGACTTAAGACATTATGGCATGTTTCCTTTAGAAGTTATCAAAGGATTAAATAATGATAAACATATACATTCAGATGGAATGGTTAGACAAGATGTGAATGGGACTTACCTAGGAGGTGTAGTCCAGAGCACCTATTTATGCTTTTTAAATCCCAATATGTCTTGAAATGATATAATTGTGGTGTTTATGTTAATGTCTTGTTTTGGATACTTAAGAGGAGTTGCATTAAGTGTAAAATGTAATGAATATGATAAATGATGTGGTAATGATACTTGAGACGGTGTGCCTTAAGTATATTTGTATGAACGTCATTGTAACCCTTTACGTGGATGTGGGATATATGATTGATGAGTATGTTGTATTATTCTTTGAATGCTTATAAGGTAATTCCAGGAGTAGTATACTATATACATGTATGTATTGTGAGTGTGCTCATGCAGATGACACATAAATAATGATAATAAGGCTGAGCACATGATAAGGCCACCTAGTGAAAGAGATATGGGTTTGGATGGGAGGCATTTATACCCCATGCCAGTGTGACAGTACATGTCTGGAAGGAAGGATTTCTTACCCATTTCCAGTTGACTTACAGGGACAAGAGGCATTCTTACCTCATTCATTCCATACTCTATACGTGTTTGGATGGGAAGCAGTTATACCCCATGCCAGTGTTATGAATGTGCAGATGAGAGGGATTTATACTTCATGCTGATTTGAATGAACGTGATGGAAGGGAGGCATCTTACCCCTTGCTAGTATCTCTTAGGAACGAGGGGAATTCTTACCTCGTAGCAATTATATACTAGGGATGAGAGGCATTCTTACCTCATGCCCGCTATCTTCACCTGATGGGTGGGAGGCACGCTTACCCCATGCCATCTTATATAAATATTTTTAAATGTAACTGTAGTGGCATGATCAGACTGATATCCCGGCAACAAGATAAAGCTGGTAAAGCCGTCAGGTTCCATTTGGGGACCTGGACGGGTGTTGTTATTTTATATTGTTCTTCTTACTTATTTTCTGCTATACCTACATACTGTTTAATTTAATACACACTGTCTGGATTGGGTTAGACACCGGTGGTACCTGCCTACTAAGATTATTATCTCACAACCTACTTGGGCCACCATTGAACTGGGGTACCTGAGTAGACCTTCTTGCTTACAGGACCTAGGTTGTATGCGGTGTTGTTTCTACCTGGAGTTAGAAGCAAAGGACTGGGCGGGAGCTCGCGATGCTCAGGAGAACGCTGACAGGCCTTGCAGTCTTTTTCTTATTTCATTTGTATTGTATTGAAATCATGTTGTATTGTTTACAGGTTATATGTATCATCATCCCTGTATTGTGACAATTGGATTTGGCCACCTTTTATATAAAAAAATCACTATTTGTCTTCCGTTGATGTTGTTCAATGTTTATCTATTACTGCTTTTCCATTTATTATGTTTACCTCTGAGGATACAGTTGTGCAACTCTGATAAGAGGGTATAAACTCCCCACTATCACCTCTTGAGACCCTCGCTGCTATTCGGCAGCCTCTGGCTTACGGGGAGACGCGATTGAGGTCATGTGACCCACCGGTCCGGCCACCGGTTCGATGGTGAGTCGGGCAGAGACGTTACAAAGTGGTATCAGATGAGTTTTCTCTTCTGATTTGTTTTACTATTTGGAGATATTAGACAGGGATAGGAAGAAACTGGAATTTGGTAATAGGCTGTGTCTGGGATTGGCCACCCCACGCATAGGGAAAATCTAAATTGCCTTGAATGGAATTGTTATCTAAATGATTTTGATTATTACGGTGGATTTTATTTCACCGTTGGGTGACGCACATGATTTATGCTGATACCGTTGATGCAATTGTAGGTTCTATTTCCATTGAAACCTGATGAGACGAGGATGTACCATCTCATGCATCATATAGGAACCTTGTATGAAATTTCATACCATGCATTATGCCATTCCATCTAGGATGCATTAGTTGATGTCGGCTGTTGTGATAGGTACTGTGGTAGTTATTCTATGCTTCTGTGATATAGCATGTTCTGTGTTATTGCTTACGATAACATGTTGTTTTTGATCAAAAAAGAAATTGGTTGCTTTTTCTAAATGAAGTGATTTCGGTTACGACAGGAGCCAATTTTTAGTTGTAAGGTGTATGGGTGCCTTATAGCTGGGAAAGGGTAACCTGTGTAATCAGATTTCTAAAAAAGGGCTGCTAAAGTTTTAATTGTGAAATGGTTTTGGTTTCGATTAAAGTGATCCAAATGCCAAACTGTAAAGTGTATGTGCGCTTTACATATTTCTAGGTGGCCACCTGTATGACTAGATGATTTCTTAAGAATTTTAATTTTTGAAATGTGATCTATTTTGATTAAGGGGAGCCAATTTTCAGTTCATGGACTGTTTGGGCGCTTCATGGGTTGGGAAACAGCAACCCATAAGGAATGTAAGGGCAGGATGCTTTTTGTGATGTTTATATGTGTAAAAGCTGTTTGATTTTGATATGAAATGTTTTGGCTTGTTGGGAACCTCATAGGTCACCTGATTTTTTTAAATGGAATTTACTATGATAAATTGCCGGAATAAGACGGGATGTCTGATAAATGTTTCGTGGTTAAAAGGGTGTTTGTTGAAACTTGCCTTCTTTTCTTTGAGCTATTTGATAAAATGAACAAGTGCCTAGAAATTTTTCATTTGGAAAAGGGGTAATTGATGTGTTAGAATTTAATCTTTTAAAGTGATTAAATGATAAATGTGAATAAATATAAAGGGCACAGAAAAAGGAACCTATAGTGGTGTCCTCTGTTGAGACCCCGTGTGTAGGTTGGTTAAGTATTTCTTGTGAGTGCCTTGGAATGGAACCTTGCGCGTTTTCCGTAGGTTGTTTTCTTTTAGCAATGACATTAAATGTTAGGCTTTGAGCCTAATGACTTTCATTGGGCGTGACAAAGTTCTTTTGGCGATGCTTGTTTTTCGTGAGGGGATAGCCTTTGGTAGGTAGCGCCCTTAGAGCTTATGTGCTTGGCTTGTTCGGTGAACTTTTTGATGTTTGGTACTGTTCGAGTACCGTTGTCCCGTGTAGGACATCCAGTTCTAATGACACCCTTGTTCGGACGGGTGGTCATGTTTCTTTTGATCTTGTTATGGGTTTGAGCATCGGTTAATGCTCTGTAGACATGCCTTGGGCATAGTTGGTTGCTCTGTTGGTCGTTTGACCCTTTCTTTTTGCGCAGTAATGGATGACATGATATGTCATCATCCAAGAGGATGGTCGTATGGGGGAAATACAACATTTGGTTCTATCTCTTGTGCTATTGTGTACGGTCTTGGGTCATCTCCATGGTAGAGTGACCTGAGCGTTTGGGAATAAAGTTTTCCCAATTCTTGGGATGATTTTTGGAAGACTCGGGTGGTTGACAAGCCGGTCTTGTTGCTTTGGTTTTCTTGTGTGTTTCGACGTAGTGATCGTGGGTCAGAGGAGCGACACATGTCTGTTTAATCGTTATGAACAAGTCTTCTTATGAGAAGCTTTCCCTTCTCCTTTCGATGACACCAACCCTTCTAAGGTGGTAAGCGTCGTTCCAATGGAGTAAAGTGTGTTCTTCCGGGTAGAAGGAACACATCAAAACGGACCACTTGGGAATGATCGGGTTTGTTTGAATGCCTTTGAATCTTGCAGGTGTCGTTGTGTGTCAATGCTTGCTCGACAGCACGACTTTGATCTGGTTGGCGGTGTATGCAACCCCTTTTATGAAGCATCGTTGGTTGTGGAGGACTTAGGTTGTAAATCGTAAACAATCACGGAATTCCTTGTGTGGGAAAGAGGCTTTGTGATCGGTTTAGAAGTCCTGATGTGTCAGCTGATGAAGCCAAGTTTCTTCTTTAGAGTCAACCAGGGGTGGTTCGACTGTTCTTCCTTCTAGTTTTTTAATATAAATAACTGGAATCCATTTCAATCCTCTTAGTATACTCTGTTATGTGACGAACATGTCCCCTATCTTGTTTCCATCCTCGATGCACTAAGAGAGCGTCGGTCTTATACCGCGCAAATGTTTAAAGGCTGTTGAGATCGTTTGGTTATTCTGCTTCGGTGTTTCGTGTGGGATGCATGGTTTCTCTCATGGTTTGATCTTAGAGACATCACCGGGAGTTGGTTATGAACATCGATGAACGATCGCGTGGTAACTGTGAGATGCCATGGGAGAAGGCATTGTTGTTCAGCATATAAAACTCTGGTCTTCTAAGCTGTGCGTCTTCTTGAATAGTTAGCCAGAGTGGCATGACTCTTTTTTACTTGGGTTTTGAGGTCGATGGGAAATCGACTGTTTGATAGTTTCAAAATCACGCTAGGTGCGTCATTGGAAGGCTTGGTGTGTTCTTTTGAAAGACAGTTCCAAAGGTGGTGGAGCGATGGTTTGAGTTTTGACCGTTTAACGTTAAAACCTAAGGTGGGAAATACCTTTTATTAGTTGCTTGACGAGATGACGATGTGTTTGTGCCTCGGGTATGAAGGGCTCGGGTAAGAGTTGGCTCGGGGGTTGATGCCTTAAGTGCCGTGTGCTTAAGTGGATGTTCTTTGGTGCGTGGGATGTTCAGAAATGTATCGTGGTCGGTTGAATGAAACTTCACGACCCTTGTAGGTCGGGTGAGGTGTGTGTTGTTCCTGATGGATTCTCGGGGATGAGAAGTTCTAAGGTGGGAAGGTTGTAATGAACCGCGTTTTTAATTCGGTTAAAAAGTTGGGGAAATTGAACTTTTTCAATTACTGAACTGGCGGTTTTTAGAATCGGGCTTCGGAACGAGGTTTCAAAGGTTTGAACCCTACTTTTTAACGTTTTTGGACATGGTAGAATGCCTGTTAAGTTTCTCGGGTGGCCGAGAGGTTTCGGGAGTGCCAGACCCCTGTTTTTAAAGTATTTTAGAGTGAGCACGGTTGGCGCATAGTTTGACAAACCGTTTGGCCCAAACCCTGTGGCCTTATTGAAGGAGGTAGTGGCGTGCGCACGAGCTATGCACAGTTTCCCCAAACATTGCGCCTAACCCGTGCGGGAGATCTCTTAGAGGCAGGAGACTCCGCACGGTTTGCACACGGTTTGGAAAACCGTGTGGGTCAAACAGTGTGCTCAGGTATGTTTTAGGTTTTCGAATAAAATTAAAATAAAATATAATTAAATAAAAATAAAAACCTACAACTGACACTCCCTCCCCTTCCTTTCATCCAGAACCCGCGTGAACACTTCCCCTTGGAGCCATGACGCACGGAGCTCCCCTCGTCTCCCTCCTACTTCGTTTTCTTCTCCAATTTCTTGAGGGTTCTTCTCCAGATCGTCGCGGTAAGACTTCTCATCTCCTTCCTTTACCTTTTTGGCCAATTTTAGGGCTCCTCTTTGCCCTATTTTTCGTTCAGTTGAACCCTAGGGTTAGGGTGGGATTTTGATTTCACGCTATTCCTTGTTTCTTTTGTTCTAGGTTGATGTGAAGGGTCCTTTGGGACTCCTTTGGGTGATATTCGATGTCTGCCGCCAAGGGCGTAGTGGATTGTGGTTGTTTCGGTCCGCCGGGATGTTTTTGAGGTAAGGGATTTGCATGTTTAATGTTTGTGCATCCATTAAATTGATATCTCAGGTGGTTAAAGAGTTCCTGTTGAGTTTTTTCTTATGCGTTAGTATTTTGTAATGGTTTCGGGTTTCCAGATCTTAAGAATCTCTTAGGTAGAAAGCACCAAGAGCCGGAGTGGACGGATGGATCCACCTTGAGTTAGGGTCCCTCTACATGCCTTTAATTTAAAGTGAAGTGTCAAGTTGTTGATTCCTACACTACCTTAGTATTTTAATTTTGCAAGTTGGTTGTGATTGAATGCTTCTATGCAAAGTGTGTGAATTGCAGGAATGAGATAAAATGGATGCCTGGTCAATAAACCAATGATTTAATAATAATACACCTCAATCAGAGGTGCACTATCTTCAAGATAAAAATTAGCGATATAATTTTTATGCTTGCCTGCTGGATTGTTGTGGGGACTCTTGAATTCATTGTATGTGAACTTTCTTGTTGAGACAATGGGAATGAAATGAATGTGATACTTGTGTTTAGGTCAATTTTCCATGTTTAGGAAAATTGAGTATGATGATGACCATAGTGGGATGACATAAGACTTTATGGCATGTTTCCCTTAGAAGGTATCAAAGGATTAATGAATTATAAACATATCCTTTTAGATGAAATGGTTAGACTAGAAGTGAATGGGATTTACCTAGGAGGGGTAGTCCGTAGCACCTATTTATGCTTTTTAAATCCCTATGTGTCTTGAGATGGTATAATTTTGGTTTTTATGTTAATGTATTGTTTTGGATACTTAAGAGGCGTTTCCTTAAGTATAAAATGTAATGAATATGATAAATGATGTGGTAATGATACATGAGACGGTGTGACTTAAGTATATTTGTATGAACGTGATTGTATCCCTTTACGTGGATGTGGGATATATGATTGATGTGTATGTTGTATGATTCTTTGAATGCTTATGAGGTAATACCATGAGTAGTATACTATATACATGTCTTTATTTTGAGTGTGCACATGTTGATGTCACATTAAGAATGATAATAATGGTGAGCACATGATGAGGCCACCTAGTGAAAGAGATATGTGTTTGGATGGGAGGCATTTATACGCCATTTCAGTGTGATATTACATGTCTTGAAGGGAGGAATTCTTACCCCTTGGCAGTTGACTTACAGGGATGAGAGGCATTCTTACCTTGTGCCCGCTATACTCTATACGTGTTTGGATGTGAAGAGGTTATACCCCATGCTAGTGTTATGAATGTGTCAGATGAGAGGCATTTATACCTCATGCGGATTTTAATGAACGTGATGGAAGGGAGGCATTTTACCCCTTGCCTGTATCTCCTAGGAACGAGAGGCATTCTTACCTCTTTTCCATTATATACTAGGGACGAGTGGCATTCTTACCTCATGCCCGCTATCTTCAGCTGATGGGTGGGAGGCATGCTTACCCCATACCATCTTATATAAATATTTATAATTGTAACTGTAACGGCATGATCAGACTGATATCCCGGCAACGAGCTGAAGCTGGTATAGCTGTCAAGTTCCCTTTGGGGACCTGGACGAGTGTTGTTATTTTATGTTGTTTTGCTTTGTTATTTTCTACTATACCTGCATACTATTTAATTAAATACACACTATCTGAATTGGGTTAGACACCGCTGGTTCCGGCTTACTGAGATTATTATCTCACACAATACTCGGGCCGCCATTGCACTGGGGTAACTGAGTAGACCTTCTTTCTTGCAGGACCTAGGTTGTATGCGGTGCTGCTTGTACCTAGAGTTAGGAGAAAAGGATCGAGCGGGAGCTCGGGATGCTTAGGAGATCGCTGATGGGCCTTGCAGTCTTTTTCTTATTTCATTTGTATTATATTGAAATCATGTTGTATTGTTTATTTTATATCTGTATCATCATCCCTATATTGTAACAACTGTTTTTGGCTGCCATTTATATATATAAAAGGACTATTTTTCTTCCGATGCTGTTGTTCAGTGTTTATCTATTACTGCTTCCGCTATTTATTTTGTTTACCTCTGAGGATACTGTTGTGCAACTCTTAAAAGAGGGTATTGTCTCCCCACTATCACCTCTTGAGACCCTCGCTGCTAGTCGGCAGCCTCTGGCATACGGGGAGGCGTGGTTAAGGTCATGTGACCCACCGGTCTGGCCACTGGTTCGATGGTGAGCCGGGTCGGGACGTTACATACCTTATACTACATCCTACAATATAACTAGAATGTCCTCATCACATTGAACATAGAGTATATCACAACCTTTAATTACAAAATCATATTGTATGATATTTTTAAAATATAACATGTGATGTATTAAAACTAGATAAATGATATATACCTATTTATATGCTGTATCAATATAAAACAACGTAAAATCATTTTTTTTAATCCCTCATTGCTAATGTTATACCCTAATATATAATTTATCATAAATTATAATAGGCCAATCCAATCAATTGTATTTGTCCATGTTGTATATAAATCCATGATATAATAATGTCACTATATGAAATATCATATCATATGCAGATATATCGTACATAGCTCCATAAATTATCCGTATACATATACTCGTTCTCTTGAAATTCAAATGGTCCCCATGCGACCATGATAATAATAATGGGTTTTTAGTTAAAAAAATTATATATAAATTGTAAAAGCAAATAAATCATCACATGATCTTCTAAAATATGAATAAAATAATTATATATTAAAAATAATTGATCATAATAACTCATTGTTGATTTATTTTGTCCAATTTTCCTTTATGTATAACCCATATATCTATAGGGTCCACGCCTCCTTGGGGCGTCCACTAAATCTAGAACAAAAAGTATAAAATATTAAATTTATCTACATTTAAAACGTGTTCCTCAACATCATAACCCTAATTGAATAAAAAACATAAATATAATTTTTGATAAAGTATAACAAAAATTTGTGTATTGCAATAATAATTTACAATCATTATATTGATATTATTCATTAAATTATGAAGGATTTGTGGATAAAATATTTTTCATTCATACATGAATAAATAAGGGCATAATTACAAATATTGTTATAATTTATTGATAAAACTAAAATACATCATTTAATAATTCATTTTCTCTAATATTAAAATAAAATTATATAAAATTACAATTTTATCTCCATAACATGTGATCCAAAATGCCGATATCAATTTTTTTAATCCACATGTCCTCAACTGCATCCCTCAATCATCAATGGCAATAAAAAGGTAGATAATAATTTAGGTGATCATGGGGAATTATTGGCTGAAAAAAACCATACACAACCTGTTCTCATGTAAAACCTCTTTGAAATAAAACATGAATAATAAATTTAATATAGTAGAAATTTTATTTTGGTAAAAGAAAGAATATATTTTCTAACTAGTGAATAAAACCATGATTGGAATATTTTAGCATTACTATTGGAATTATAAAACCATGAGCCACTCTTTCCTATACACTAAATTCAATATTGAACTTCAGCAAACCATTGACTCTGATTTATGTCTTCCAATCATGTCAACTTGACTTTGATAGTGTACATATACTAGATGATATTTAAGTCAATATTATTTCCATAATCCTATAATTTACATCCATAAACTAATAACTTTTTTAAGAAATAATAAAATATGAAAATTCCAAAATACTTTTTTTAAAATATATTATTTTACAAAATATCCCAAAAATGAAAGATTATTTTCTAGGAATGAATTATAATTATAATATTTCCATAAAATTAAATTACAAATAATTTATAAAATACATTTTTATCTAAAAAACATGTTTTCTAGATACCAAATATTTCATAGCATTTCATACTAAACTTATCATTCAAACACACTCTTATAAAAAATTCCTCAAATGGTCAACAATCCTACAAACATTTACAATATTTCATCTAAACAAAGATAATTCTCACTATATACACACCGGAATTGTACCATAAAAAATCATAGTGTAATGAAGTAATAAATGGAAATTAGTACACCATATCACTCTCCCTCACACACACACACACTAAAACACTAAATATTAACATGGTTTGAAACATGTCTTAATCCATGTTAAATAGAAAAAAATTTATATTGGAAAATTATATTATAAGAAATATTAATGTGTTACAAATTAATTTCATATAAAAACACCATTAAGTGTAAATGAAATGTTATAATCCAATAGTGTTAAAACGATATAATTGTGAAACTACATACCTCTTTTTAGATGATTTTCATATTAGTTGTATGAATCTATCAGTTCCACCACCATTAAATTTTAAAAAATGATCATTTCTTGAAAAAGGAAACTATTAGTATATCATTAAACACCACCAACTCAAAATATGGTTTAAATGAATGTTGTACATTTTTGAATAAAATAATATCATCCGACTTCTAGAATCTATTATTTTTACATCCAACCCACCTTGTTATATGCTCTACTACAGTTAACATTGATTTACAATAACAAATCCCTCATTATATACTTTGAAAAATAGTAAATGAAAAGTATTCTCTCTTAGATTCCAAAAAATGACCCAATAGATATGTGTATCTAAATACCCGGATTATTATAATGAAAAGTAGTTTCCAATATCCTATTCATTGACCATCCAAAAATACTACTAATTATAACATTGGTAAGCATGTTTGATTTATTATTATACCCATTTTTATTTTACAACTCAAACAAACTACCTTATATATTCTTTTAGATAACGTACTACTTTAGAAAAATTGTGTTTTATCTTTGTGTTAAACTATATTTTGTTGTAAATATGATTCTTTCTTCGATTATCACACAACAATATTTCATTTCCCTATGGCCTCTTTAATTCCTCCAGAAAACCCTACAGATAAATAAAATTATTTGATATTTGTGAAATACAAATTCATTTTTAATTTAGGGTTAAAATATTTACAATATAAAAAAGATTATATAACCATATTATAGAAGTTTATATGAATATAAACACATATATATTTGTACCCTTCTATAAATATGTATCTTCTACAGTGTTTTTAGCACAACATCCCATTATTGGATCATCCATTCCAAAAAATAATGTTAGTCCTATAATTTAATTAAAATGTAGAAAGATTTACATAAACTTTTTCTAGTTATATTTACTCATATTTTCCATATATATACTAATTACTCATGGTGTTTTCATAATTTCTATCCTTATAAATACCATTTCATGAATTAGGATTATTATTACTAATGCATATAAAATCATTGACAAGTAAATATCATCTTCATTCATAAACTATTATTTTTTTCTATGATAACATTAAATTTCATGATAAATTTATGGAACATGTTTGGATTCATATATTTCTAATCGTTTGAAATAACCTTGTAATTATTAATGCAATGAATTTTTTTATAATTTTTAAATTAATTATACTCCATAACCCTATGATCTTATTTACATTGATTAAATATTTTACAAAAAAATCAATAAAAATATATATTCAACACCTCCATACCTTTCATAATCAGTCTTTATAAGAAAATATTATACATGTAGATAACAATTATGATTAAACCCTAGTCATTAAATAAAATTTTTAGTATCATTGATCTGTATTAAGCTGTAAAAAAATTTATATTCTATGAGGTCATAAAACATTAGTTACAATTATCTTGGTGGCATTTGTCCATGAAACATTCATGTTATTTCATAAATATTTTATCTCCTAAATCACCATAAATGTACTCAACATTTAAATTAAAGTTTAAATGTATTACAAAACATTCATATATATTATATTTAGAACTATACATATTGCACATTTTTTTTACAATCAGAGAGACAATTATAAAAACATCCACTCTTATTTATGGAATAATCATCCCACATAGCCTCACATTATACTATTTTCAACCATTATCATATTCTTTAAACTGGTATCCCCATTACTATCTAAATATGTTTTCCCCATTAGAAATTAATTTATCTCACACATTCAGTCTACATCTATTCTGATCCAATAGGTCCTGCTACATATTCCACAAATTTACATTCTCAACCATATTTAAAAATAGTTTAGTGTACTCTATTTTAAAACCTCTACATGAATTTTTCTATCCCTGGTAGAAAACCCAAACTACCATGTTTCCATTCCATCCATACCTTTTATTTCCAAAGTACATCACCAAGAGTAAATAATCCTAAATTATTCTAGTACACTAGTCCTCAATGAATATTGAACATGATCATGGTCTGTCATTTTGGAACTGGTTCATCCAATTTATAAATCAATTCACCATAATAAATTTAGAATAATTGTACATTCATTTATAACAACCACAACTTGAATTAGTTTTTTAGGACTATGATTTCATCCTAGTTCCAATCCTTCATATAATCTCAACATTGAATATAAAATTTAAAATAATAATAAATTTTCCGTTATTTTTATCCTAGAGTCAAAATTCATAGTACCCATCATTACACCAATCAAAGAAACATATCATGGAGTTATATTATGTGTTTTTATTGTCATATTAATCATTAAATATATATGAAATACTTAAAAAAAATCTTGAGATACCCCATATGAAATTTTTCTCCAGTGTTCAAAGAGATGTGATTTTACAAAAACTATAGAAGGAATATTATTCATAAGTTACACCATATAATTCATAGCTTCAACCCAAAAAATCAATTGGAAAAAAATACAAACCATAAAAAAATTTCACTCTCATTTAAATCTTCATTCATCCATTCACACAAAGCATTCTACTTTAGTGTCCAAGACAGAATCATTCAAAGCTAGACCTAAGAGACACTAAACAAGTAGCCCTTGGGAGTGTGTCACATCACCTCAGGTGTGCCCCTCTATTTGATACTAGCTACTGACTAGTAATTAGGGTCTAACGAGACATGTGGGGAGTCTATACCATCATTATCAAAATAAACAACATCCTATACAACATGTAATAAGGTAAAACTAGAAAAACACACTTCAGAAAACCATCTCTCAAATTTGGGTACATTCCCACAACCAAATATTACCTATGTGATGTCATTTATTATAGTTCCAAATATAAATAAAAACCCAAAAATATAAACAAGATGAAAAATCCACAAATGGGTCCCGATACAATGTCTAGTTCCATCAACCTTGTACATCTCTAAGACCAGATCAACCCTCTTTCATTGGGCCCTTGCACTTATCCTATCTGGAAATAATGAAATATTCCCAGGAACCCAATAGAATCTAGTTCAATGTGTTAGTACTACTATGTAGGCCACCACCAATAGTGTCTTCAAAATATCTGATCCTATAGTGTATATAGGTGTATCATAAAAAAAATATATGAACTAAATATAAGTTCGGTTCCATTTATTATCATGTTATAGATTAGTCAATGTCATCATTAGATCCATGTGTTACCCATATCAATCACCATTCTTCAATCTGTGAAGGTTTACTAAAAAATATAAAAGTGGAGTCCAGTTCCAAACATCATAAGAAAACTTATTTTATAAAGTAATACATATTAATCAATTTTCCCCACAGCCTCATTCTATGAATTCACAACATGTTCATTCATTAGGGTAATAGAGCCTCATTTCCACTCTCCATCTCATGTACTGTCTCAGTATGAATACAACATCAATCTTGACTACCCCATAGGAGTAGATCCTTAGTCTAACAAAATATTCATACCATTCCTTAAAATAATCATGCACCTTTAATAATTATTCAAACTTATAACATACATGCCATTACATCATTAATAAATTCATGTTGGGCCAAATTCCCCTTTCTTCTATTTATTAATCTCCAAAAAAATTCATATATTTTTTCAATGAACCCTCAAATTCAACATTTAAACCTAAATTGTATGTTCACGGAATAAGTACACACCATGTTTTTCCTTAATACTAGTCTACTCATTCTCAATAGATCAAACATGGATTATGAGGGGTTTAATTCATCTTCCAATTTACTCAATAACGATTTCCTACGAAGTAAACCATGTGGATGTTAATAAAGTACCAAAACACTATCACATACATGTAAATTAGGGAGTCAAGACTATGGAATATAACATTATAGTCCACTTACCACATGTTCATAGATGAAAACTCACTCAACCTAAGAATTAGATATAAACACAAAGAACATTCAATGACCCAACCTAGAGCCATCTAGAAAAGGTGGGTTTAAGGGATATAGAATGAGAGGATAAACTACACAGGTCCTTTTCCAAAAAAAATATAAATGAGGAGTTCTAGAGTCTCATAGATCGTCAATTTTCACACAAGCACACTCTAATATTCTATAAATCAATGTAAAAACAACATTTTGAAGCTTTGGAAAAATAAGTTCATCACATATGCTATTATAAGAAGAATATAGGATCATATAAAATTTCTTATATGTCTATAATAACAAGATGAGTTTTTATTTTAGTTTCAAAACATAGTTCAAAAGATTTTATCTAAGAAAAATATAAATCCATATTATTTTGTATTACTAGAATTAGACATAGTCCGATTATCATATGCACAAAATCATAACAAGAAACTGTCTGATTATATCCGAGTGAAAACCATAATGGATCTGATTTTTATCAAAGTGTTTTTTATAATAGGATTTAATATGATTAAATCATCATGGTTTAAAGATGAATATGTTGAGTCACATTGTATTATATGTTGTAGAATAATTTTTTTTATTAAAAGTAATAAAATAACTATTTAAAAGTATGAATGACATACAAGGAATATTATATAGATTAACCTAATTTATGCTTAAGATTAAGGTAGTAAAAAATTATGACTACTGTTATCAACTATTTTATACTTATAGTAAAGTAATTCATTCCCTGCAAGGAAATCACTCAATACGATTATCAAAATTACTCTTTCTTCCTATCCCAAGGAGCCTTCTATATGATCATGAAAT
Organism: Viscum album; assembly: GCA_963277665.1. Lineage (NCBI taxonomy): Eukaryota > Viridiplantae > Streptophyta > Magnoliopsida > Santalales > Viscaceae > Viscum > Viscum album. The sequence goes on from OY728137.1 coordinate 769,132,184, forward strand.
TTTATATATTTACATATACCCAGAATCCATCAGTCTGATCTATCTGATTTACCATATTCCTATCCCAAAAATCCCTCAATTGTAACAATTATTGGATAAAGATTAAATTTAAAAAAGTTCAAAAGGAAACAAATTAAAAATGATTCTTTATAAAAACACTCTATAAAGAAATTAAAACACATATAATGTTAACTTCATGATATGTATTATTCAAAAAACCTGATATTGAATATAATCGACCATTATAAAACTCTTCAAATGAATCGGTATTTATAGTGAACTTATCAATGGTCATATTTCCAAGATTATTGCAATGGACTTGTATAGATAGATCATGATTTCTCATATATAGTTGAATTCTAAACATCATATTGATTAACACATTTATAGTGTTAAATATTTTCCTTGTGAAAGAAAGATGTTTGTTAATTCAGATTATAGAATCATTCAGACTGATGTACTTCATTATTTGTTTTCAATACAATGATTGGTACAAGGTTTAGTTGGATATTTCAAAACCATAATTAGTCTGATTATCTTGAATTTGTTATTTCACTAGAAAGGAAAAAATTATAACATCTGGTCTGATTAAAGTTGAATATTCTATTTAGATTTATAATCAATATAATATTCATAATGAAGAATATTTTATTTATATTTTTAATAGGTTATAATTTATTCTATGAGTAGTAAAAGATAATGATTCCTAATAAAATATACTAAAACCCATAGGATGTAAAAATTTCTTAATAATTTTTTAATAATGTGTATTTGATTTTAAAAGTCAAAGGAATGGAAAATTAATAAGTTGGACTTCAGAATAAAAAATTTACCAATTTTTTAATGCACAAACCCCAAAACATAAATGAAAAATAGCATCGAAAAAATTATTGCCCACTGATCTTTTAAGAACATCATATTTAGAGTTATACATTGAAAAATTAACTCTCCAAAAGTTTTGACTCTTATGATTAGGATTTTTAATATGATGAGTGTATTATAATATATCTTAAGTGAAGAATACATCTTCGCCATAAGAATTACTCTCTCTCTATGAGTTATATTATTCAACTTATTAAATAGCTTGACATTTAAAATAAATACTCCCTCATAATAATGGAACTCTACCTCTAAATTATAACTCCACATTTAAAAATTAATCTCCCCCTTTGAGATTTTCAAAAAAATGATGGGGAATAGTCTGATATTTCCTTAAAAGTTACAAAAATATTTTATACAAAACAATGCATAGAACTAACTAATAATCCCTGAAAAAAATGAAAGAGAATATAACCAATTGGAATTAGAAAATGTTCAACAAAATAGGATTTGAATGAATAGTATGTCATTAAAAACATTAAAATTTTATTAAAAATTAATTGATGGTTAAAAATTGAAATAATCAATATTTTTTCATCAAGGTGTTTACAAATTCCTTCATATTTTTGACTCCCATAGAATGTATCTAACATCAAAATTATTTCTTCTTGATACATCATATCATTATGTTCCTCATCAAGTTATTTTTATCTGATACCTTATTATAATCACTTCATCTTCATGAGATCTCATCCTAGTTATCTCTAAATCCAAATATATCATCAGTTGTTTTAAAGTATTTACATCCTCAGTAGGTTCATCGGTGGAATCCATGAATTCGTCAGTAAATATAACTCTGTCAGCCATGTATGATGATAAACTATTAAAGGAATGACCTAACTCAATCATAAGTTTCTTTAGTTTGTAAAAAAGCTCATCATGCATTCTGATATATGAATCTACTAGGTTTGACCAGTTTACCTTTTGATTCAACTATCTCTTCTGAGTATTTGAATTCCTCAGAAAAACCTCTAACTCTACTTCAATATGAATAAAATTATCTAATAAATGTTTATTTACTCTTATTTTATATTGATACAATAAAGTAATATCTAAATTATGGAAACTTGCTTGGTAATATATAAGATAGTTTCTATTAGCCTCCTCAATACATGATTGTGAAAGCCTTTCCGTGATATCATTCATACATTGTCTAATTGATCCGGCTCCAGATGAGGTGGTTTCTCCCTATTCGTATATAATGTTCTTTTCCTTTATTTTTATCTTTTATTGAAACTTCTTCATCATAATATATTTTCATAATGTTCATATATTTATCTATATTGGTTTTCTTATTAAATTTTGTCTTTGAAACATTTTTTTAATCATTTTTTAGTTGATAATGATTGAGGTTCTAATTTTAAATAACATTATTACTCCTAAGTAATTCTAAATTTTTATTCTGTATCAGTCATAGAGGGTAAATCTGATTGTAAATACCCCTACCCCATAAAATCATTTTCCATTCCTTGCTTTATTACTTTGGTGTTATGAAAAAGTGAATTCATCCCAAAGGACCGTATAATTTTTTAGATTGGACAAACCATATAAAAAAATAAGTTTTACATTAAAACTTGAAATGAAATACAACATATAAACCCCTTTATAATCATCCAAATTCTTCTATATTATACCGTTTTGTCAATCATTTATACATCTTGGCATCTGAGGGGGAAAATAGATCATAATAAATGGGTGAGATCAGATGCTCAATAAGGTTAAGAATACAACATAAGATATGATAAATTTACATAAATAATAAAGTATGTGAATAACTAAAAACACATTCCATTAAATCATAAAATTGAGTATAATATTGTTAGAATAAAATATGATCACATATTTCCATATAAATAATCACTTGAGAATGATACATAACCATGATATTCTACTAGTAGACAAATCACATGGATTATAAATAACTAATCACAAAATGAGTGAATCCATAATGCGAGTCATCATAAACATGGCATGATGGCATGATACAACAAGTCTACAAAAATGGGTAAGGCCTTGACCAGAACACCATCTAGTTTTCTTCATGAGACATACTAATGCATCGAGGGGCAAGAGGGGGTCTTGAACAACAATTACTATGTCCCATGAATACCTTTACGATGATTGAGCTTATAATTTTGAATAATATTATTCCTCCTATGTAATTACGGATTTTTATTTGATGATGATAGAGATTCTAATTTTAAATAAGATTATTACTCCTAAGTACTTCAAGATTATTCTTTTATATCAATCATGGAGGGTAAGTCTGGTTGCAAAGCCCTTGATCCTATAAAATCAGAGTCCATGAATTGTTTTCTTACATTGGTATTATGAACAAGTGATCTTGTCCCAAAGGAATTAAGAGGTTTGTATCATTGAAAAATAGATATAAAAATAAGTTTTACATTACAACATGAAATAATCCCCAATATAGAAACCTCTATATAAATAATGATATTCAACTAGATTATCCCTCGATGTTAATGGTCTATACATATTCGAATCATAGGGAAAAAATAGAACATAAGAAACTGGTGAGCTCATATTCCCAATAAGGGTAAGAATAAAAAATAAGGTATAATAAATATACATAAACAATATGGAAAGTTCAATAACTAACAACATAATACATTAAAACATAAAATTTATTATAATATGGAAGGAAACATAGATGATAAAATATTTCCATATAAATAATCACCTAAGAATAATACTTAACCATGATATTCTACTAGTCCAGATATCACATGGATTATAAATAACTAATCACAAAATGAAAAAATTAACAATGGGGGTCATCATAAACAAACCATCATGGCCTAATCCACAAGGTCTATATAAATGGGCAAGGCATTGACCAAAACCCAATCAAGTTTGTCTCATGAGACCTACCAATGCATCAAGGGGATAGAGTGTCCCCTGACCGAAAATTACTATGTCCAATTAATTTATCATATAAAGGGGGTGAATCATAATTGCCATATATATTCATATTCAAATTTGGATATGAAATTTAAATAATTTTCCCAATCAGTAAACAAAATCCAAAACTATCTAGAGTAATACAGTGAATGGTTTCATGATAGTACATCCCTAGTAAAAATAATCATAACCCATTAAATAAAATACTCTAGATGGTATCACAAGAAATGAACCTCTATTATGCATATTAAAGTAAGATAAGGGTTACTAAAGGAAATAAATGCATATTGTAATAATGTTATAATGCATAAAAATGACATATCATAATAGTGTCCATGATAAAATGTATTTAAATCATATATGGACATTAATAAGGTAAAATAGTAATATATGATGATATTTTATGTCCAACTTAAATTAAAACATGTAAAATGAGTGTTCAAAAAATTTAAGAAATGATTCACCTCTTTGTTGTTTAAGAGAAAATCTAAAAGATTATTTAAAGAGGGGAAATGATTAATTTTTTGAATAAAACCAGAAAAGAACTATGATAGTTTTTCATGATAAAAATAGTTGTTTTAGAAAAATGTTGTTTTATTAAAATATATTATGTATTGGAATCAAATAAGGGTAAGAAATTTGGAAGTTTCCATCAATTTGACATGATATTAGGATGAATTTAAAAAGGAACCTTAAGAAACATGTATGTACCCATAAAATAAAGAATAATTAATCTTGGTAAATATATTTGGATCATACATAGAGAATTTAGGATGATTGAATAATAATAATTAATAATTAAATTGGGATAAATATGGAGAAAGTGTAACATGAAGGAAAAAAATTGGGGTTTAGAGGGAATCCCTTACCTTAAGTCTTAATGTGCTCTCTACATTCAGTTAATATACTGGATAATGAAAATATATTCATTATTAATTTAACTAAAAAAATATTCATAGTTTTTTTTATTTATTTCAATATTATTAATAACATTTTTGGAACATTTTATTCGATATAATATTCAATTTCATCATTTGAGAGTTTTCATTTTACTGGTTTTCAAGAATGGTTCACCTATATACAAGTTTGAATGATCATGTAAAATTTGAAAAGTTATCCCAAATTGAAATTATATGTTATTAATGAAAATTTATCATATTAAATTTTCATAAAGCTAATTTTTTATACATATGATTATTATTCATTGTAAAAAACATTAATGCTTATTGTTTAGATTATTTTTGCATTTTTTCGATCATCGCGCACTAGTTTTTTTAATTAATATTTTGTATATATACTCATTCCAAAATAGTAAATATGTTTTAATATATATTGTAATATTTTTTTAACTATTATAATTTTTTTATGTTGAGACTTGAATTTAATATTAGAATAGAACAAATCATCATCCTTGAAGGTGGTGAATCGACCCGTCATGAATGATATTTTCATTTTTAGAACAAAAGGGGAGGAGAAGAGAATTGATGGTGGATATAAAATTAAAATAATTAAATTCAAATATACATATGTGATATTATATTTATCATTTAATTTTGGATAAGGTATGTGAGTTAAGGATAGAAAAAAGAATATAAATTGAAAGAGAGGGAGGAAAGGTTTTACCTCGTGCATGTTGTCTCCTTAAGAACAACCTTAAGGGACTTGGAAACGGTATTTTGATCAGGATAAAATACTAGATCATGGGGAAGAGGTTTGGGAGAGTAATTGTTAAGAATATTAGAAATATCCATGTCGTATAAGGTTTGAGGATAAGGGGTGGTGAGGTGTGTTATTATAGTAGAGGAGAGAGGTTTTTTGATTAACTGTTTCATTAGTTTATTATATTGGGTCTAGACTATCAATGGTATTGATTAATGTTAATAAATATAGTAAATAATAATATTAGTTATAAATAATGAATTGTTATGACATACCTACATTATCCATGACTCAATAATTAATTTATTTACATATATTGTTAAATACTATAAATTAATGTATTTCAATATTCATAAAAAATTGAACAATTTTGGAAAAATCCCAAAAAATCACCATTACCATTTTTTGATGTGTTTATTTCAAAAATGGATTCCATTTTCAAAAAAAATTCTAAGAATGATGATTATATTTTAAATAAATCATCATTCTTTTGAAAAAAAATGATTTTAATATTATAACTTTTTTTAGGACACTATGAAATATAAATTACAGTGTCGTAAAATTGAAATACAATAATAATGGAAAAAAATTAATTTAAGATTCAATTTATATAGATTAGTTTTTATTTTAAATAATTATATAAAAAATAAAATGGTAAATAAATATTTTCACTACACTAAAATAACAACACATAATTTATCATTTTTAAAAACATTTATGTACTTATTCTAGGATATAAATATTTTATATATTCATTCAAAATATAACCAGGTATTTTTATAAATTCATCAGTGAGGTTACTATTCTATTAGATGGATAACTATTCCTAATGGTCACACTAATATTCCAATGGTTTTGTACGTCTTTTATAGTAAATCATGGTTTTAATCTTGTTGTAGTGTACAAAAGAAGTTATAAAAGATGGTAAATTTAAAAGAGACATACCTTAAAATACTAGGGTATTACATTATCCCCTCCCTCAAAAATTTCATCCTTGAAATTTACATAATGTAACCTAAATGAATATTTGGGTAGTTCTTCATCATAATTTCTTTTGGTTCTCTCATCACCTCGTAATTTTTATGGTTTTCCAATATAAAATTACCGGTCATGTTTTCTGATTCCTCAACGCCTATTTTGTAATGTCCAAAATAAACCTAGGAACATTACAATAAGATAAACTAGGTTGTAATTCTATTCACTTAGAAGTGAAAAAATGTGTTGGGACTAGCTTGTACATCCTTAGCAAAGAGATACAAAGCACATCATGTAGTTTTTAAATTCTATGTAGAATTTCCCAACGATATTCTATAAATACAATTATTATATGAATTTCAAAACGTATGATGTACCTAGGGATATGATTCCCTTTCTCACCAAACCTCATGAGACCCTTTCATGTATATACATTCAGAAATAAATGGTCTCCCATTTAAAACTCCAAAATCATTCCCCGATTGTCATCATATCTATTTTTTTTACACTAAGATACTTTAAGATGGTTTTTAATTGTCTTTACCTTCATTTTTTATTCCCCCCAATATCGAGGTATAAATGATTCTTTTAGAAACTTCATCCTAACAAGTTAGTATACACAATCTCTTTCCATATAATGCTTCATGCAATTTTATTTAAATACATGGATGGAAACTATTGTTGTAAGAAAATTCTACTAAAGGTATATACTAATCCCACATTCCTTGAAAGTCAGGTGAGTTTGATCTAAATCTGTCTTATAACGTTTGGGTCTTCTTTTAAGATTTTCCATTTGTTTGATAGTGATATATAGTAGTCAAATTAAGCTTAGTATCCAAATATTTCTAAACAGTGTTCATAATTTGTCTATAAAAGGGTTATATTGATAAAAATTTATCAATATAGGTGAACCATGAAGTCTAAAAAATTAATTAATATTGTGTTCTTCAAGGTTCTCTAATGTAATTCCTCCTTTATAGTGAGGAAATATACATACTTGGGAGGTTAATAAAGAATCACTGCTAGAAACATCCCATATACCCATGGTTTGGAACCTTAGGTATAGCACCTAAAATAGCGAGTACAGGCTATACCCATGACTTCATGAATCATGTCCTCCACAAGCATTAGTATTCAGATTTACCCACATTTTATATAGAAACTCTGGGTATAACCTTGGACAATTCCATAATGAACATTTTTTTAGTTAAACTATAGAAATATATTTATACCCATGTTTTACAAACCCATGGGTACAGATTATCTCACCAGAAATAATATCCATAGTACATTGAATCGTGGTTATAAATACCTATCCCAAACATGCAGTAGCATCCATCCTAAAATTCTAAACCTACTAAACAATACAAACCACAAACAAAACATTATTAATTGTAGATATAATGAATGAATGGAAATAGTTAACATGCCAACATGACCAGTAATTAATTTACATATAAACATGGGTCAAAAACAAACTTATTTAACCTATCAACATGAAGCAGACTAACCAAAACCCATTCTAGTTGAGTCGTGTTTTATTGGTTTATGACACATATCATGTTTGTATCAATTTATCATTGAATTACTTCCCACACTACGATATTATAGTGTTATGACTATCCATATAGAATTTAAAAACTACTAGATGAAAATAAACCCTGGGTTTCACCATAATCTAGGATGATGGGTTCTAAATATATTATGTTGTGAGTTGTTGTAGTGCCATGTTTTTGTTGTCCGGTCAACTCTGCTATAGTTCTCCATAATATATATTGTAACCAACTAAGCTAATAGTATGGAAATTAATATTTATATGGAAATTTATACTTAAACCATTCTTTTGTGGAAATCAAAATATACTATTAATAATAAAAAAATTAATTTATAACCCATGATTTTATTGGGAAACTTATATACATAATAATGAAAAACATTATTATTCCATAAAATCATCATTTAAACATAATCAAGTTGTTGGGGTAGTCTGATTGAATTATCGAAACATAGGTGTTTAATAATTTTCAACATCTAAAGAAACTGATATCCGAATACACTCATTTTAAACCTATCTAAATGTTGAGTAATCAATTACAGTACCAAACCTGTCATAGTGGTTTATTTTATTCTATATTTCTCCCCTTATGAACAATTCTATCCACCTAGAATAGTAGAGTGAGATCTCTAGTTTATTTGAGAACAAATAAGTGCCTGAATTTATAGAATAATGATTAGATGTGATATCACTTGTGTCTGATAAGGAATTTTTGGCACCAAGGTAATTATGTAGTTGCATTAGGATAAATTTTAATCATAAACTCCAAAACATTATTGTAGCTCATGATATGGTATTAAATTATCAAATTGTTTATGAATGTGAGTGTCCATTTAGTAGTCCAAACTCATTACCATTTCACCACCTTTTATACCCATATAATTTCAATAATCAATTTATATTTCATGGTATCCCATATATCCTCATTGTAAATTCCATGGTCTAAAATCCTTATTCTTGGGAAATAAAAATTAATTCCTAAACATTATGTATCCCTATCATGTATTTCATGTTTCAGAATACCTCCCGAGGTTCAAAACTATTAATGACCTTGTAAGACTCTAATATAGAATTGAGTATGATGGAATATGGTGGATGTTCTAGGCCCACGGGATGGCACAAATATCTAGGAATCAACAAATCATCACTCAGGAATTATTTCTCCGAAAAAATATTAAATAAATTATTAGCATACAAAAACTAAAGATTCAGCATGAACCATCCACATATCATATTTCCATACTGCATGAAAAAAATAAATATAATAAAAATAGTATAATGATAGAAAAAAATGAGACACGCTAAATAATCCCACCAATACCTCGATCACAGTCCCCAGTAATGAAAACTGTGTAACCACCTCCAGTGCCCTTCTGGCCCTCTTGGAATAAAATAAATACCCCTTATGTGGAATATGATAAAATGACCATGTGGATGATGCAATAAAGACAATAAAATAAAAACTAAATTAAAAAATACCTATCTCTTGTGCCTATACATGTAACATCCCAATATACAAGAAGTAAAATGCTTGAGGGTTCAAAACATGTTCATATAAGAAAGGGGAAAACATATTATATTAGTTCTAGAGGATGTGGTTCCCTCAATTTTTTTTGATAGGATTTATGTTTCATCATTATGTTATGTATAGATTAATTTGGTTCATAGAGGTAATTTTAGTTTTCCCAGTTCTCATTAAATTAGATTGGTACAATTCAATTTTGTTTTATTTATTTTATGAAAATTTCAATTGATTATATTCAATTAAATCTAGTTCTTTTTTAATTGTTATGTATTTTCAATGTGTGATTCATTAAATATTATTCTATTTATTTATGTTTTGATTGAATTATAATAAACCATTAAATGTTGGTTCTATTTTTAGGTTCACCTTTATTTGTGACATTTTCATTATATTAAATTTTTCTTGTTTTTGTCAAATTATCATGGAAAACATCATTCATATGTGTTATAGTTGATTCGGTTTTACTATATTTGGTTCATATCAGTTTAGTTTTATACACTTTAGTTTAAGATGGTTGTGGTCTTATTGGATTGAATTCATTATATTGTGTCCAATTTTATTCATCATTTGTAATATCATATTAGTTCTTCTAGAATAGTTTTACTTGTTCCAATTTAGATTCATCTACTTTTTTTTATGAATTGTATTTTATTGATATAGATCATTCGAGAACTATTTGGTAGATCTAATTTATATTTATACAAGAAAGGATCAGTTAGTTTGTGAATGTTTTTTAAATGTTTGACTCTATTTTTTATTCGGTGTCATTCTATCCCTTATGTGTTTGTATGATTACACATTATTTAGATCAACTCGTTTATGGGTTTAAATTTCGTAATATTATTTGTTTTGTTTTGTATTGTTTATCTGGGTTCATTGTGTTTGATGAAATCCTAATTGAGGTAGGTCATTTGATGTCTAACAGGATTATACTGATTATGTTTGATTCACTTTGGTACAAAATAATATGATTTCACATAGATCTATATATTTTAAATTAATCTATTATTTTTAATATAAAATAATTTATTCTAGACTAATTTAGTAATATTTAAATTTACTCTTTTTTGGTTAAAAAATCAGATTATTTGTATTTTTCCTACTTATATGATATCATATTTCAATCGATTTAATACAATTCAACATAGCTCAATTTTATATAGGTTAGTTTTTTTTCAATGAGTATGTTAAATAATATTATTATAAGAAATATATATCACTATTTATTAGAAAGAAAATGTTTGAAATACAAGAAATCAATAATTTTTCAAATTTAAATTCCATTGCATAAGGGAACCAACCACAAACTAAATGTACTCTTCTTAAGAAAATCGAAACACGAACCTTCCCTTTACCAATTGAAGAAAAATGAAATTATATATATATATATAAGGACACCAAGATTATATGTTCATATTTTCTTATTCATGTTTGTCTAAGGGGATCGTTATATATATGATTATATTTTCATATATCCCATTAAATTACATAAATATGAAATTTTCACATATATACATTAGAAAAACATAACCCCATATATATTCATATATCCATGACTGTGTATATATATATGTGTGTGGGGGAAATTATATTTTTATATTCAGACCTATGCATACATTTGCAAGTCAGCTTAGACATTGGAAACCCAAAACCACCATAAGAGTTCAAAAATACTCTATTAAAACACAGAAAACATAAAACCCAAATTCCCCTTAATTAAAAAGAAGAGAAATAACTAAAACGAGGAAAAAATACCTGAAAACCATAGTGAACCCACTTCCCTTGATATGGGTTTATAGAATCATAATCAAATAGACCAAATATCCCTCATCATCAAGAATCAACAAAAAGAAAAAACCCAAAATGATTTATGTTTTTATTTCGGTGATCCAAAAATGAATTGAACAGTGAATATGAAAAAAATTACATCAGTCGATCCATCATGAATAAGACACATAATAATGAAAACACTACTGCTTCAATAATTTAATCATTATGAAAAAAATAAGAGCACCCAATAACATCGTGACTCTTAACATTGAAAAATTATTAAGAGTATTATAGAACAAATCCCACCTATAAAAATCATATTTATAAAATTAACACAAAGATACTCACACCTTGACAAATGATATCATGAAGCAGTGGGCTACATGGAATTATAAAAGAGAGTATATAAATACATAATTTTGTAAACATGTAATAAGGAGAATATATTTCAAATATTATAAATAATATCATCATTTTATTTGTTGAAAAATTATAATGGAAAGGAAATATTAAGGGAAACCAAAAAATAATTCATTTTTTGTAACTTTGGTATTGAATACGAAATATGATTTTATAAGAGAAAGTACATGGGTAGATACCCATAATTTTGTATATTCATATATGTTTTAGTGATATAAAATAGTATATGGGATAATTTAAAGATGATTGAAATGACATTTTTTCATGTATATCTCAGTATATAGGATAGATTATAAATCAATGAAGTATTAAAAATGAAAATTTATGATTTATTACCTATCACAACGATAAAAGTAACTGTCTAGGTCCTCCATTTAAATTAATATATATCATCATAACCAATTATTAAAAATATAATAGTGTTAACTATAGAAATAACATTACATGGGAAGTGTATAATAGTAGGTAGTATTAAATGAAAGTGTATATTATATTAGTATATTATATATCATCTGATATGTATTTATTATGATTATTTGTTTAATCCCTTAATCATTATTAAATTAAAATAAATTCTGCAAATTTTATTACTAATTGTTATATGTTAAATGTATCAATCAAACATACATAAAACATTTCATCATATACAAATTTTATGTGTTATAAAGAGTAATAAAAAACTATTAGTAATAAACACACATCAATTGATGGAAAAAAATCTCAGGTTCATAATTTTCTACTAAATTTTTTTCGAGTACATGTTAAATAATTAGTATGCATATGTTATTATAACGATATACGAAATAAAAACATAGAATACCAATGATGCATGAAAAAATATGGTGTGTGGAAAAATATCATAAATGCTGAGTTGGAGGTGGATATATATATATATATATTGTGTAGAACAATTGATACAATTTTAATTAGGTCATGGGGAAAGTTTATGCATATCTTTAGAAACCTTCCAGGTTATAAACTATGGAATTATGATAATGTAATATCTAGAAATATATAACTACATATTGATGGAGTTTAAGAGAGTTGTAACAATTTAGTTTATGTGGGAATAATTATAATGAAAAAAACCCTTCATATCAAATGATTAGGAAATAATGAGTTAGAAATCTAGAAAGAAATCAAATTTCACTATAAAATCAATCATTATCAAATGCGATAATAATATTTAAGGAATAATAAGAAATTTAATTATTTCAAGTGGAAAAAATAATGGAAGAAACATAAGCATAAGTAATAATATAATTGAAAATTGTAATATTTAATATCATTAAAACTAAAAAAGTATGCTTCAAACATTGTTTTATTAAGACATAATAAATTATGAATCAATAAATATATAAAAACAATAAATTTAAAACATTTACCTAGAATAGGATTTAAAGAAGTTAAAAATTGAGATAACAAGAAATTAGTTGGGAAATAGTAAATTAGAACAATCAAATCATAATAACATGGTCAATTTTGATAATGATAAAAAATAAATTGAAAACAATACCTCAAACTAGATTTTGGATAGTAAATACACCAAACCATAGGCCTTATAAGTGAATCCAAAGGTTGTGGATGGGTCTTCAAGAATTGCTAAAAATAACAAAATCAATTTAACAATCAAATAAAACATTAAAATGAACTCTTATTGATCACATTTGATTTTTGAGATGAAATTAAAATCAGGGGAACATCAATAGATTTTGAAGTGAACTTACCTATGATGTAATAAGTGAATATTGAGATAGATGACAAGAAGAATGAAAATGTCTTAACTTTTTGAAGGTAGTGAAATGAAAAAATAGTTATATATGCTGTAATGGAATAGATAGAGAAGGATTACGTGGTTGGTAATCACGAACACCCATGTAAATTACTGTCTATTGAAAGGTAACGGTGGGATCTGAAGCAGAACTGTAGGCTGATCTCAAGGCAGGGTAGTGGATCTAGGGAGGTGGAGCCTAGGTGGTAGATGTGGAGGCCGACACAGAGGAATATACAAAGGTATGAAATAATAGGGGGAGGAGTGGAAGTGAGGAAGATGCCATAAGGATGAGGTAGAGTGAGGGAGGTGGGGGCTGGGAGTTGGAGCTCGAGAGGTCGAGACATAGGTGGAGTTTTGGAGGAATACGTCAAGGTGGACACCCAGACGGGGGTGGAGTTTGGGGAGGCCAGGGATCATAGGATGGGAGATTATGGCTCATCAAAGTGGGAGGGGTAGGAGGATCCTGAATGATGATGGATATGAAAGGGACTATACCCATTTTTTTCAAAAACATGGGTATCACTTTTGGAAAATGGTCTATCCACAAAGTTTCTCTAAAAATGTGGGTATAGATCAATGGTGTTTGAGCTGATTTCTATTAATTTATTACCCATACCCCATAATTATTCTATGTATTGATTAGTAATATAGTGAAAAAATACATATTAATGTCATCCTATTTCAATGTAATAATATGTAGATTTTGTATGGATTCCCTTGGATATTTTCCTTCAACATTCACAAGTTGAAAAACTCAACAACTTGATACATAATCACCAATTTAAAGCTTCATATTACACAACCTAATATATTGAATAAAAAATCATAAATCCTAGTTCTATCTTGGTGTATATAGTTATTCAAGCTATGTGCATCATCAAATAATTTTCTTTTTATCCAGGGTATCGATGGAACACAAATCCTCTTCCCATCTTTAAAAATTCCATCATAAAAAACGAAGTATAAATTTTTTTCATTATTCAAGGCATTAATTTTTTTGTGGAAATTCTCATCATTAAACAAATAAAATTTAATCCTTTCAAGTATATAATGTTTTTAACACATTTTAAAATTTAGTGATGTTTCACCTTCCTCGATAATTCCCATACCCATCATTAACAGATTCATGTACACAGAATCCCTTTCAATCCCCATCTTCTTCAGAACTCCATGATCCTTCCTGTTCAATTCATCTACTACCTTCATTTCCTTCCCTAGGTGTTAGTGTATTGAAATATAACAATCCCTATAAATATAGAGTCATCGCCCTTTTCATATGATGTTTTATTTCAATGAGAAGATATATTTGAAAATCTTGTGATCAGTTTATATATATCACATATTTCACCATAGAGATAGTGTCTTCATATCTTTAGAAAAATATTATAGAAGCTAATTCAAGATCATGAGTTGGATAGTACAACTCATGAGTTTGTTTTAACAAAATTGGTGAATATGAAATAACTCTATCAATCTGTATAAGGAAAAAACCAATTCCTTTCTTTGATTCATTATAATAAATCATAAATCCACAGTTTCTCAATGGTAGAGTCAATATTTAGGAATTAAATAACATCCTAATTAAATATTCAAAGTGACCTCACATTCCTTTTTACAAATAATATTAAATGCTTTACGAGTAATATTGGTTAATGGGTCAGCTAATCAGTAAAAATTAGAATGAAGCATTGATCATAACCTACTAAACCAAATAAAATACATACCTCAGTTATGTTCCATGGTGTTGGAAATTCTGGGGATTCCTTATTTATCGGAATATCAACTGAGATTAAATCATTGGAGAAAATATGTCCCTGGAATAAAATAGTTTGAATCGTGAATTCACAATTTGCAGACATCCCATTTGACTTGTTTCTACTTAGAATCTACATAACAATATAGAAGGTGTTCTCATAGTCCACATACATTTTGGAATACACTAATATATCATCATTAAATTACAAAAAAAATTACCAATATATTCGTTCAATTGTCATTTCATTATATTAAAAAAATATATTGTCTACATTAGTTAATTCAAATGGTATTATAGTAAACACGTAAACTACATACCATTTTCAAAATGGCATATTTGGAATATATTACCTATTTATACCTAATTGATGATATATATAAATAAGATCAATATTTGAAAAGTATTTTTCTCTGTGATGTTTTAAAAACAATTCATCAATGGGAGGCACTAGATACATGTTCTTTATGAAAATAGAATTGATCTCCCTATAGTTAATACATAGCCTCGTTGATCAATCTTTCCTATTATGGAAAAGAAAATGAGATCCCCATTATCAAACAATAGGGTTTATAAATCCCTTATCACTCAGTTCCTCTTGGTGTTTCTCTATCTCTATTGGCTTTGTAGTGAACATTCTTTAGGGTGTCTTTGATATAGTTCTTGAATCAATGATTAAATTAATAAAAAAATCAACCTCCCACTCAGGAGTATGTACACATAAATCTACTGGAAATAAATTATCTTATTCTTATACAAAGGGAACATCCTCAATTTTAAGGTCAATTATTTCACAAGTAGGTTTTATCTTCCATTCCACTTCAAGAATTTAATTTAGATAATCCACTAGTTGTGGATCCTCATATGACTTAGATGATGAAGTCCCCGCTCTAATGATAATAAATTCCATATATTCATCAAGAATCGTAATATTAATCTTTTGGACATAAATATTTCCTCATATTTCAAGATAAATTCCACTCGAAGGATTATTTAAAACTAAAACATATGTATGATAATAAAATCATAAGTTTCACTATGTTTAGGTGTTATAATAGTAATTTATTAACACATCTTTATTTCAATATGGATTCCATAATGATTTTTTACTGAATAAACCCCTATTAAGGTGAATTGGAAATATCTAATTTTTATGTAAAATAGGGAAAATAATATTAAATTCTCTGATATAGAATCAAAAAAAGTCATTACCTCAAATATAAGAGATAAATAAAGTACCTAGCACCACATCATTAGGGTCTTAAACCTAAGATATTGTAACCGCATAAGAATGACCTTGTTTTCTTAAACTTTTCTTAGGCACATTACATTGACATCTTGGGAATATATGTTAATAGTTTTCTATCTACTTACTATTGGATCATTTCTCATTGCTAACATCATTCATTCAATTGATTTCATAGGCCTAGTGTCCATTTTATTAAAACTTATAAAAACTCCCATTCCCAATAGGCATATTCCATTATGTTTCTTTCAAAAATTATTACATGTTTGAAATTATATTCTTTCATTATTCCCATTTTTCTTATTTACATTTCCAGAGTACTCGGTATCCCTCTTCTCATCTGACATCCCTTTGAATCCACATAGATAAGAAAATTATTTATCTATCTTGATGGTAGATGATATTATATCCTCATATGCGAAGAATGTTTAGGATAATAGTTGCTATCATAGAATTGGTTAAATACCAACAATGAAATGATGAATCTTACTCCTTGTATTATGTATTTAGTCCACATCATTCCTTGAAAACAATGTAAAGTTGGTTTCATACTTCTTAACCTTTTTCCCTCTTTCAATCTCAGACTCATGAATTTCCACTTAATATACTTTCTCTTTTCATGATGGAAATAATTTACAAATAATAGTTACATCAAATCATTCCACTTTATATTTCAAATTTATTACTCCTCTATTTTGTTTTGAATTAATGACCATCATTGATCGACATCTCATAATAGAGAATAAACTGACATAATACCTTTCTCCTTTTCATTACTTTCCAAAGTGATATATATCATCTCTAAGAAACTTATCCATTGCTCATCTAAAATCGGTTGGTACTCGCATTTAATGATAGAGGTTTTTGTTGCATGGAGTATTCTAACATTGCTACACCGCGTTGTGGAATTGGATTCTCCATGCGAGTGAGGTTATTTCTCATGACCATATTCGGTTATCCTAATATAGTAATAAGTTATTAATCTCTAATTGCAGCTCCAACTCCAACATAATTTTCTAGAATATAAGATAAATACCTACATGGAATGAATTTATTGATATAGTTTTCATTACATCCACTTGGAATCATTAATAAATTATGTGATACAACAGATTTTGTTATGATATTTTAAAACTACTGAAACACATAATGTAAAACTGATCTCAAAATCAAAATCTTGGTTAACTTGAAAAGTTTATCAAATTCATTAATATGGTTATAATTCCCAATTCACTTTTTCCTAAATCTAGTTTCCTGATTTACTATTAAACTTTCTCTGATGCATACTATAAAATCCCCAACCCCAGTAGCCTAGAGATGGTGCCATACCTTATTACATTGGTATTATGAACAAGCGATCACATACCAATGTACTGAATAGTTTAGTATCTTTGGAAAATATGATACAAAAAAAAGTTTTAAATTACAATATGAAATTAATTACAACATAGAAACTCCTTTAGAAACATATCTATTCTTATTCATTACCTCTTCATGTCAATCATAATATACATAATTGAATCCTGGGGAAAATAAAACATAAGAAATGGGTGAGATGAGATGTTCAGTAAGTATAAGAATCTAGTGAAATATATAATAAATGATCATAAATAATAATGAAAGGTAAATAAATAACAACATATGAAATTTCAAAATAAACTCAGCCATAATATGGATGGTATAAAATTTGATCAAATATCACCTTGTAAATAATAACAAGAGAATAACACTTAACCATGGATATTATAGTGGTATAAAAATCTCATGGATTATTAGTAACTAATCTCAGAATGAGGAAATTTATAATGTGGGATATCATAAACATTCCATCAAGGCTGTATCCAATAAGATTATACAAATGGGAAAATCATTTGCCAAAAACCAGTCTAGTTTTTCTAATGAGTCGTACTAATTTAACAAGGGGCTATAGAGGGCCAAAATAACACATAATTAGTCGAATTAAATCATTATATGAATGGTTTAAACTATAATATCCATATGATTTTATATTGAAACTAGTATATAGAATGTAAATAACTATCCCCAATCAGTAAACATAATCATAAACTACCAAGAGAAATAAGGTGAATGTTATCAAGATAGTTCATCCCACATCAAAATGATCGTAAACTATTAAATAAAATATATAATGTTTTATCATAAGTGATCAACTTCAATTATGCATAATAAATTAACACAAGAATCACTAATAGAAATAAATGGTTATTGTAATCTTGTCATAATGCATAACAAATTAGTGTATCGCAATGGTGTCCATGAAAGAATGGATTTATATCATGCATATACATTATTAAGGGAAAATAGCCATATGTCATGATAAATTATGTCCAAATTAAGGGACAGTTTTAAAAAAGAATGTTCATGAAACCTTAGAAATTATCAACATCCGTGTTATTTTAGGGAAAATATAAAAGATCCTTTAAAGTGTAAAAAAACATAAATGTTTTCGTAAAAATATAAACGAACTAAGGGTGTTTTTCAAGAGAAAAAGAGTTATTTATAAAAATTTTGGTGTCTTAAAAGATAATATATAGTGTACTATAAAAATAATAAGAATTTCAGAAATTCCCATTAATTAGGCATTCTTATCGAGTGGAATTGAAATATAAAGCTTATACAACATGTATTTAACCATTAGTGATAGAATAAATGATCTAGGTAAATATATATATATAATAAACATATAATTTAGGGAGAGTGAATTATAATAATTCATTATTACATTATGTTAAAGAGAGAGAAAGCATAACCTAATAGAAAAAATTGCGGGTTTGTAGAGAATCCCTTATAATATGTCAAAAAATGTTCTTCACGTGCACATAATGTTTTGGATAAATAAACTATATTCATTAATAATTATTTTCATAAACTCTTCATCATGTATTTATTTAATTATAATATTATTATGTTTATTTATGGCATTTTTTATGAGTTATAAGATTCAATTATGTTGATTTGGATTTTTTTTCAGGGTTTACATTATTAGTCTACTAGTATACATGTATGAAAGATCATGTAAAATGGGAATAGTTATCAATAATTGGAATTATATGTTATTAATGAAAATTCATATGATTAAGTGGAATAATAAACCATTTTCTTCTATATATGAGGATGATTAATTTGATAAAATTCTAATGATAACTGTTTTGATTATTTTTCTTTTTTTCATCATCATACACTAGTTTTGTTTTGTTAATTAATATTATGTTTATATACTGGCTCTTGAATAAGGAATAATTTTCAATATACAATTAAAAATAATTTTTATACATTATTATGTTTTTATTACAACCCATAATGGTGGATGTGTAAAATGAAAATTCACAATCCATGAAGGTGGTGAATTGACAAAACACAAAATATGTTATCGTTTTAAGAACAAAAGGGGAAGAGAAGAGAATTGATGGTTCATATAACATTAAAATTGTATAATTATTGTAATTTCCCGCCAACTTATTATTGGACTTAGATGGAGAAATGGAAATCTTTTCCCTTAAGAAACATCCCCAAGGCCCCAAAATCTGTTAATAAATATAGAAGTGATTCAGTACATGTGGGGGATGATTTTTCCTTTATGAATAAATAAGTTGAACAAATAAATCCAACATAAAGTAAAATAAAAAATTCATGATTGAAATAAATAAAACTCAGCATTTCATTAATCAAACTATACTAAACTCATGTACAATAGCATAAGACTACAGTACAAATGTAAACAATAGAAGACAAGCTAACAAGACTCCAATATAAGAAAAGACTTCATAATCCACATGATCCATGATCTAAATTCATCAAATATCCCATGAATAAAGACGTAGTTCTAAATACATGTGATAAATTACCATTTCCTATTTCCTATTAAATGACATCTCCAGAATCACCAATGCTCCAATGCAGGGGTGAGTACAACAACTCGTTATGTTTTCTCTGATGACTTCAATAATCATGCCACTAGTATAAAAGAATCAGAAACATTTATCTAAAATATTTTATATATTAAAAATTCTAAAATTTTTTATAATCAAATATAAATGTGTTTTATATCAACAAATCTTCTAGAATAATCTATTTTGAATAAGGAAACCAAACCATGATTTAAATACTATTCAAAAGATCCATTTGGCATCACCAATTCATTCAATAATAAATTACAGTAAATTAAATCAATTTTAAACTAATCCAATAAATTCTAGAAATAGGCATCAAGAGTGAAGTCACTTACCTCAATAGTTTTGGAGAAAATAATAAACGACATGAAAAACATCACAAAACCGGGTTGAATATCAATGAACCCACCACATATCTCTTCCCTAATCAACATAAAGACCAAATATAAACATATTTGGAATCCATAAATGTAGATATACCCATAATGATCATATATCTATGAAATCTAGAGAGAGGGAGGCAATTAGATCTAAGAAAAACATCAAGAGCGATGACGAACATTGACTTGCCATGAGAATCAGGGTTCAATGCAATAAAAAAAAGATCCGGATTGATTCCAATTTTCATGGGATAGGTTTTTCAAAAGTTGAGGGAAAAATTTCTGAGTTATGGACGTTTTTTGGAAAAAATGAGGCACTTAGAGATAAGAATGAGTTTGATCCATAATTTTAGGATCTATCATTAAACCGCACACAGTTTAGTCAAACAGTTATGTAAATCATGCAATAACCTTGCATTATCCACAGCCTTAAGGATGACACTCACTAGTTCATCTCACACAGTCTTCAAACTATTCTCAAACCATGTCAAATACACTACCTCAAAATGACCAAATTTATTTGTCAAAGGGCATAATTTCTCTTTAGTGGATGTAGGGTTTAGGAAAACTGTAAGTCGGCTATACGCCATCCCTTTTTTCAGCATCTTATTATGAACGCTTTCCTTCAACTATTTCATGGTTTCTAAAACCACTCACCACCCTTGAACTTCTATAAAATCCCCAAAACAAATTAAAATTTCTAAAAAATCTCCCAATCATCACCCTTATACATTATATATTGAATATGTATAATGAAAGGGAACTTACCTGAAACTGGGTGTTCAGAAATCTCCCCACCACTGGCCTTTTGATCCTTGGAAGGTAGAATAATATCAATGTCATGAAAGAGTTATGAGAATTACTCTTTCATTTCCTTCTTTCTTTCCAAAGTATCTTCATAAATCTATCCATGTTTCCATAATCACGTAGTATACTGATGATTTTTTCACTCAAGGATTTCTGTTTCATATCCACAATCCCCAATGGGATTTGTACCAATGAATAATCAATCTCTTGTTCAATTTGATCCTATATAATCACATGGTCTGGATTTTGTTGATAATTTTTCAATTGAGATACAAATAATACATTTTTAACCACACAGAACTATGGTGTTTATGCTAAATGATATGCCACCTCACCAACCCATTTCAGTATCTCAAAAGGTAGTAAGTATGGAGGAGTTAACATTCCTTGTTTCCCAAAATGTTGATGTCCAGTCTTTATAGATATCCTCAAGAACACATGATCACTCATTATGAAGGTAAATCTTCATTGACAAGGATCTATATGATATTTATGATGATTATGAGCCTTATCCATCCTCTTTATGATTAACTAAATCTTCTTCATTGTCTTATGGACAAGGCTCAACTCAAATAGTGAAGTGTCACCTCTTTCCACCCAGAAAAGTGGATATCAACAAAGACGCCCATACAAAGCATCAAGTGGAGACATATGTATCTAGTCCTGATATATATTATTGTATAAAAACTCCACTAATTACATGTTTTCTTCCAACGATCCACCAAAATCCACTACACAATACCACAACATATCATCCAATGTTTGTATTTTCCTTTTCGATTTCCTTTCCATACGAGTTTGATATGATATACTCATAATCAACTGAGTCCCAAGATATTTCTAAAATTATTTCATGAGAAATTATGTGAACCTCATATCTCAATCTCAGACTATTGAAACTATTATTCCATGACTCTTTACCACTTCTTGGATATAGAGTTTAGACAAATACTCTATTGTACGAGAATCACGAATATGGATGAAATGGTCTGACTTAGTGAGTTGATCCACAATCACCATATGGGATCATATTTATGGACCATTCTTGGGAGACCTGTAAAAAATCCATAACTATATGCTACTATTTGAACACTAGAATATTTAAATATTGAAAAATACCCCCTGGTCATTGATGTTTTTCCTTAACTTGCTAACAAGTTAAGCATCTGGAAACAAACTCAGCCGCATTCCTTTTTATGCCAATCCAAAATAGAATTGTTCCCTAAATGCCTTATAAATCATATTTATTCAAAGATAGATATCCCATATCAAATGGTGGTAGGAATGAAGAATTTTCTCTTGATAATTCATAGGTAAAACCGTCCAACCTTGAAACCCAATGTCAAAACTCTAATCTGGCCTCTAGCCCTCAATGGTCTCCCCACCATTGAATTTTGACCTCATAGAAACAAATTCTACATAAAATATATGTGCCACCTTTACCATATTTACCCAAATGGGGACCAATTCAACTGAAAAGAAGATAGAAAAATTACCTCAGTCTTCATATTCCACATTCATGTGAGCTAGGACCAACATCTTCTATAACCCATCAAAAGATTATATTTCAAACTAACCATAAGACCTTCTAATTAATGAATCAACCACCTATTTTCCATTACCCAGTGTATAAATCAAGTCAAATATGAAAATTTGGAGATACTATTTACATTTTATTTGCCTAAAATTAAAATCCCATTATGATAAAATATGCTTCAAGCTTTTATGATATGTGAACTCAATAAAAATCTTACTGAAGATATAATGACGCCAAGTCGTCAAAGCATGGATGACTGCAACTAAATCTATATCATCTATTAGGTATTTATTCTAAAGAAATCTTAACTTCCTTAATCCATATGAAAAAATGTTGTCCCCTTGTATAAAAACACACCTTATCCCAGATCTTAAGGCATCATAATACACCATATACCCTTGTATTAACATCAAAAAAATTCACGACCAGTTCAGATTGAAGGATAAAATTTATCTATTGAAAATATTTTTCACATTCCTCAATCCATTAGAATAGAACATTATTATTTTTCAAATTAGGCATTGGTGAGTTTAGCTATGAAAATTCATGCACATACCAATAGTAATAACTAGATGGGCCAAGAAAACTTTGTATCACAAATATATTCATTGGTGTGTTCCAAGAGATAACAACTTCTATCATTTCTATATCCACTGAAACACCTATTTCATTAATTGCATGGCCATGAACGCATACTTCTTGTATCTAGAAATCACACTTTTATAATTTTTCATACAAATGATCTTCTCTCGGGATTTCCAAAAATATTGCCATGTTTTTCTCATGATCAGGCTTTGTCCATGAATACAACAATATGTCATCCAAAAACACCACAAAAAAGAATCTAGATATCGTTGAAATATCTAATTCATCAATGCCTTAAATAATCCTAGTTCATTTTTAAGACTAAAAGGAATCACTACATAATCATAATGTCTATATCTTCTTCTAAAATATTTTTTCCGAATATCTTCCATCCGAAGTCGCAATTAGTGATATCTTGATCACAAGTCATTCTTTGAGAACCACTAGGATCCCCTAAATTGAACGAATAGATCATCAATACATGGATGTGTGTACCTTCTATTAATAGTAACTTTGTTATGCTTATGAAAATACACACACAGGTTTAGAGTTTTAGCTTCCTTCTTCATGAATGACACAGGTGCTCCCATTGAGACGTTCCTGGATAAATAAAACTGTTTCTTCCCATCTCCTCCAAATGAACATTCAATTAACTTAATTATTTTGGTTCCATTATATTAGATGGATGTGGGAAAGGTCCAGTCCCTAGGATAAGATCAATCATAAACTCCAATACCCTTATCAGTGATAACATATGGAATTTTTTGGGAAATACATCTAGAAACTGATCCACCACTACAAGAAAAATTCTATTTTTGATTAGTTAAATCAATGTACAGTCAATGATACCAACTAGTTAGATATAATTCACACTACTAGTTCCAAAAATCCCATTTCACCTATCTTCAAATTTATTTCTCCCCTAAAGTGATTTTGAATTCCATTCGTAGTCGCAAAAATCACAATTCTTCTATAATTGTTGACATGACCCTTGAATGTTGTCAACCAACCATAACTAGGATTACATCACTGAAATTTTTTTACATTATGGAGAAATCCCATCTCATCTCAACTCGATCAATGGTTATAGATAATACTCTACATATGAAGGCTCTACATTCTCTTTACCCAAGAAGAGCTTTATGTTTTATCATGGAGGGAAGCATATCATGTTCTAAACAAAGAAAATAATTAGAATGAGAAATGAAAAATGAAACATATTCACCAGTATCTAATAGAATTTTCATAAGGGTGGAATTAAAAAGAATCATACCTTTCACCCAAGATGGTTCTTTTTGTTCATCCACAACAACCTACTCTACACTATATAATATCTTAGTCGCTTCACTTTTTTCTTTGTAGCCTTGTTTAGATTTCCCTGCCTGATGAGTCATTGTATTCTTAGAATCACAATGTATATCTCTATTTTTCTGATCATATTAGTTTGTCGGTCCTGTTCATGTCAATGTATACTATTTCTACAACACCTTAGTAGTATCCCAATCACCTGACCGTGGAGCACTGTGACAATAGTGATGAAGATGGCCCATTTGGTTATAGTTGTGGAATGCTCTAGTTTGTTCCATACACTCTCGATTTATGTGGTCAAGGGAACCACATTTGAAACATGATTATTTTCTCTTGGGTAATGGTGAAAAGTTCACTAATCTTTCCATCTGATCTTGATTCACACTCTCACCTTCTAAGTAGGTGTCCCTCTTCCAATTTCTCCCAGCTTTAGAGTTCCCACAATTTCCCATGGGTATCAACATAATTCCTCCTCCCATATATCATAATATGTATCTTTCATCCGCAGTCTCTCTATTCACCATATCTATATTGTTTCTAATACTGAACATATCTATCTTCGATTGAATCTCCCAAATTTTCCCCAATTCAATGATGTGTTACTTCAAGGATGAACTAGTTGCATCCTTGGGTGAAGAACGTACTAAATTCATTAATTTAGCTGCATAGATAGTGATATAGATATTTTCATAAATCGGGATGAAAAATTATGTCATTCTATAAATAATAAATGTTTTAGGATGTAATTGTTTTTTCAAAAATTCCTAAAAATTCTCCCAACTAAGGAATTGGTCTTCTTCAGCCTACACTGCTAGATCCCACCACCGGTGTGAAAGATCCTCAAACAATTAACTCACCTGTTTCAGTTTTAGCTCTACATGTGTTCTGATGAAATAAAAGATATGATTCATCTTGTTCAGCAACACCTCATACTTTTCTGGTTCAGAATCACCCTAGAAGATGGGTTGATTCTACTTTTGGAAAAAGACTTAAGGATCCACATTCCTTGACTCATTCCTCTGATTCCATGTGCTACATATTGAAACTCATTGATGATACTCTGAACTAGATCTTGGTTCACCAGTGGATAAGGTGGAACCACATTCTCTATAGCTTCTTCCAGTTGGTTTCTATAACACCTACTATGTTTCATTTTCAAAACAATAATAAACTCTGTAAGTATCAATCTCTATTAACTAAAGGCATAAAAATCTCATATTCTACCTCATCAAATATCACAACATTTCTTTCTAAAAATCAAAATTTTCCATGTTTAGAAATTTTTGAAAACATTATACATTATTTTTTAAAATCAACCCATTTAAAAATACCACCATCATACCCTCTCTCAAAACCATTCATTTGAAATAACATTCACGTATTTTTTTCAAAAATTAGTAGTTTTTGAAAACAAAACATAAATCATTACTCCAAATGATTTATGCACTTCTAGTGGGATTTCATTCCTCTAATGCATGTTATACTCATTTCATTGGCTAAACCCATTGAAATGATATTTCAAAATCATATTTGTTTCTTCAAAACACATATATACCCAACACCCAGGTAACATTAATTTAAACTAAAAAGGATAGCTACATCTTTTTATGCTCCGCATTTAATGTTCCAACAATCCTACTTCATTCTACCAAGCTAACACAAGCAATATAAATGAATCAATTAAACACCAAGACTAACAATACTAATGACAACTTGTCCCAAAAAATTATGAATCAAACAAAACTAATACCATTTGTAACATCCCACCCATTATAATTGTATTGAGAGGGTGGATGGTCATTATGTGTCATTAAGAGATATCCCCATGGTGAAAAATGATAGAAATCAATGCCGAAGGGATTAAATGCATGTGGGGGACAATTTTCCCTTAAAAAATATTGCAACTAACCAAATATATCCAAAAAAACCAAAATATGATTCATGAATGAAATGAATGGAAATTAAACATTTCATTTACAAAAACAATACTAAAACAAAATAGCACTATGGAAGACTAAAATACCATAGTAAACAATAGACAAAAAACTAATAATACTCCAAAAAAACACAAAACTCCATGCTCCACAAGACCCATGCACCAACTTCATAAAAAAGATTGAGTATCACAATACAGTGCTAATGAAATATGATACATTACCTTTTACCATATCTTGTTAAATGACATAATCTTATGAACTAATGTTCCAAATCAGGGGAGAGTAATAAAACTCAGTCGGATTCCCCCAATGACATGCCTACTCTTTCCAATAGGATATAAGAGTTAGAAACATTTAGATAAATAATTTAAATAAAAAATTTTGAAAATATTTATTTCAAAATATAAACACGTTTTAAATCATCTAGTTTCCTAGTATAAGGTATTTTCAATAAAGAAACAAAACCATTATGTAAAAAAATTACATTTTCCATTCATCATAACCAATCCATTTCACATGTTCACACTAAACACCATGCATTCTTTGTTATGACAGTTCCATACTCATGGGAAGTCCCTCATCGATCTACCATGTAGTCACAAGGTAATTATATTTAATGCTCTATTACACCTTTATCACTGAGAACAAGGTCTAATTTCAATAAAGTTTCTTAAATTCAATATGAAAACATACTCACACACACCATGTATGCCAAAAAAACAATGCCAATACAAACATGATAAAACCATTTCAATAAAACAAATTTTTTATAGAAAAAAAACAACTTCTAACAAGCCACATGAAAAATCCAAAAAAATCCATGTTTTAAAATGATAAATTTAAAATCATGAAAAAAAATCAATTTTCACACAAATTCACCAAAATTATAGAATTTCACTGAAAACTGTAAACCATCATTAAAGAGGATTTATATCATTCTTACACAAAAAAAATTGAAAATCTGCTTATATTAATTAAATCAATTTAAAACTACAATAAAAAATTCTAGCAAGGGGAGTTGGGAGTGAAGCCACCTACCTCAGGAGTTTTGGATAAAATGATAAACAATATAAAAAACATTAAAAATATGTGTTGAATCTCTGAGAAACCTCCCTAGATCTCTTCCCCTAATAGTAAAAAGACTAAATCTAAACATATTTGGAATACATAACCATATATCTATCCACAAAGGTCTTAGATATATGAAACCGAGAGAGGGTGAAGTATATATAAGAAAAACATCAAGAATGATGACTTACTGTGAGAATTGGGATTCAATACAGCAATGAAAGGATCCAGAATTATTCCACTTCTATTGAGTGACGTTTTAAAACCATTTAGGGACAAAAATTCTTATTTAGGGACGTTTTTTTGGAATAAATGAGGAATATAGAAAGAGATATGAGTTAGATCCACAATTTAAGGATCTGACATTGACCTGCACACAGTTTATTCACACGGTTAGAAAAATCATGCGCTAACTGTGCGTTAGCCAATTCATTAAGGATGAACCTTGAATGGTTAACTCCCATGGTCTTCAAAAATTTCAAATATTGTGCCAGTGCCACAGCCTCAAAATAACCAAATCCATTTTCAAAGTACACGGTTTCTCTTAAATGGATGTATAGTTTAGGAAAACCATGTGCCGCTCATGTTCCATCCCTTTTTCCCTGTATCACTATGCATGGTTTCCCGAAAGTGTTACATGGTTTCTACAAATCGTGCACCACCAGTTATTATATAAAAAAAATCCCAAAAACACAGTAAAAGTTCTCCAAAGTCTCCCAAACATCACCCTTTAACTTTATATACATAATAAGAATAAATAAATGGTTACTTACCAGAAAATGGGGGTACTAATATTATAGTATATATATATATAATGGTGTATTTATCATGCTTCTTTATACTGGTGATGTGACGTAAGGATAAAAAATAAATGAAATTTAAATTAGGAGAGAGAGGAATGTTTGACCTCTTGAGTGATGTCTCCTTGAGAACCTCCTCAAGCGACATAGAAGTGATCTTTTGGTGAGACTTGCCAAACCCAAAAGTGTGAAATGGGTTTGGGAGAGGTAATGGGAAGAATAATTGCAATATACAGAACCTATAAGGTGTGAGGATAAGGTGTGGTATTTATAGTGGAGGAAAAGAGTTTATTTTTATTATTTCATTCATTACATTGTTATTTAGATTCAAAAATATCAATAATATTTATTATTGTGAAAAAAATAAATAAACTAGAGAATGTGAGTTCAAAATAATGATTTATTACTTCATCTTTATATCATCCATGAGTCAATAATTCATTTGTATACTTATAATGTTAAATACCAAAAATTATTATTTTGCACTTTTCTTCAATAATTCATCTTCTTTTAAACATTACATGAAATTTACCCAAACCACTTTTCAATGTGTTTATTTAATAATTGGTGTCTATTATAGGAAAAAAATAAAATAATGAGAAATTTAATTTTTAAATAAAATCACCATTTATTTGAAAAATAATGATTTTAATATTATAACATATTTTAGGACACTTTGAAAAATTAATAATTGTATCATAAAATTATCTTATAATTATAAATCATCAACAAATTTAGTTATAAATTAATTTTTGTACAGATATTTTTTTATTTTAAGTGATTATAATAATTTTAAACATGTAAATATTCATTTATTATTCACAAAAATACCAATACTTAATTTATCATTTTTAAGAATTTAATTTCATATTCCACGATAAAAATATATAACATTTAAAATCATAATATATATAAATTTTATTAATAATTTCATGGGAGAGGTTATAATTTTAATAATTATATTATTATTCCTAATGGTCACGTCAATTTTACAACAAATGTTTTTTTTATTTTAAAGTATTTTATGGTTTAAAAAATCGTTTCATGTGAAACATAAGTTATCAAAGTTGTTTTATTTAAAATAGACATACCATAAAATTTTTGGGTGTTACATCGAGGTGGATACATATTTTGATGATTTATGTTATATTGAGTTTCTTTCTCATAAACCTATTCCTTCAATCCCTATTTGTATTTCTCTTCTACTTCTACCTATACTTCTAATTCATCCTTAATTTCTTCATATTATTCTTCTCCTTCTTTTTTTTCATCACCTCATTTCGCATAAAATTAATTTCCATCAACTACAGTATCAATAACATTACCAATCTCTTATTCTATGTTCGTTTGTGTTTTAAAATCTCCCTTACTAGCTTGTTACTATACCAATTCATTATTGGGTACATATAGAACTAATTATTCCACAACAACATTTACTTTTCCTTTAGCAACAAAATAATTAATATCTACATGATCCCATCATGTTTCACGAAATGTCAATTCATATTTCAAATTAATATGATCATTATGGCATGCTTGATGGATTGCATTGTATGGGGCCCTTTCAACTCCTTTTAATATATTTTCACAATGATGAGATTCATGAAATATCTTCGTCAATTTATTTTTGTTTTCTTATAATGTTTTAGTATCCTGAATTTTCAATTATCTAACCTCTTTTCGGTTAAGTATGATTTTTGGATCACTCAATTATTTTCATCCTTACTTTTCATTGTCTCTTAAAATACATTGTTAAATATTTTATTTTTTTAATTCCCTTTTATAGAGGAGAAGTATCACCATTTATCATCATTTTATTTTCATATTTTTCTTATTTCCTTGGTGGATGTACTTTTGAAATATATCCATGAACATCCTTGATAAACATTAATTACGTTCTACTGAAAAAACTCATTTTTTTGGCCTCATATCTTTAATAAAAAAATTAATTTTACCCCTCTTTGGATTCAATTTTTTGGCAACATTAATTCTCTAAATACATTTTACCACCATATTTAAAATAAAAGATGTGAAAATTATGATATTGGATTTGATATAAGTTGATTTAATATTCTCCAAAGTGAGTAGGATAAACTTGAGAACAATAATTTTCCTCATGTTCAAAAAAAGAATTCCAGTACGAATACATTAGATACATTCAAAGAATCTCTATCTCCCTTCCATGTAATAAGATATACATTCCTCCAAATAGAAACTACCTATTTTTCTAGTGTTAGGTGGGAAACCATTATATCCTTTTCATACTCCGAAATCCAAGAATCATAACTTTTTCTTATTAAAAAAACTGTGATTGTTTCGGACTTGTTAGAAGAACAATACACGAAACCTTCTAATGTAATTCCTTCAATATCAATACTCTTCTATTAATAAAACTTATAAAATTACACATAAATTATAAAATAAAATATTTCATTCTATATTCCTTCAAAAAATCAATGGATTTATAAAAATATTAAACTATGTCAGGAGAGTAAAGGTCAAAATCTATATCTGGATTTTCCAGGCATATTTACTCCTAGCATTGGAATTATTTTATCTTAGTAAGAGTATAATTGTATTTTTAATAAAATATTCTATCAAAAAACTCATCTATTAAATCATTAAATATTGCAACATCTTTTTTAGTAGTCACTAGATCTAAAATTGGAACTGTTGATCGGTCATAATGGAATGAAAATAGAATTAGATATTAAGGATTCAAGAGCTCAATATCAAAATTAACGTGAGGTCCAATGTGGGGAAATGGATAAAAATGCTTTTTATAGGAATTAGGGGATAAATTTCATCTTCTATAAAGTAATAAATCCGGGATATTATAAACCCATCTGATCAGACAGATGAGATTGATCTTCAGAATGATTATAAAAAAATTGAACTCTCGATGTTTTTAAATGTGTCATCAAAGTGAGGAAAAATATGATTAGAAGAACCAATATTTTTTTTTATAAAATCAATTTTTTTATAAAAACTAAATTTATAACAACAATAATTATAAACCAATTGTAATGAAATTGTGAAAAAATAAAATAATTGAAGAGTATCTTTTGGAGGAGAGATATTCATTGGAAAGGATGACCATGTTATTCATGATTTTTATAAATAAATTACAATAGTAATAGAATAAAAAATTAAAACAAAATATTTATTTCAAACTATTAATTATTATATTTTCCATAGAAATTTGAATTTGATGTTTTTGAAGAATAAAAATTATAAAAACATTTCGAAATAGATTTGTTTTGGAAAGTTTTGAGTCTATAAATTTTATAAAAACATCTGAATCTACGAAATCTTCTTGAAAATTATTACTCAAAAATAATTTTGAAAATATTGAGTCTGAAAAACATATTATGATATATTTATTTTTATGAGAACTAACAATTATAGAAAACTAAAAGTTGTAAGAAGAACTAAAATATTTTTCTTTAATAAAATATATATTCAGGATATATGAAAAAGTGTACATTAATGTAAGGATATGGTTAGAAAAGATGTAGATTTTAATGATTGAATTAAATTGATTACTCCAAGATTTGATTTAATTTATTATAATACTTTAAAACTATGGGGTTTCTGAAAAATATCATAATGCTAATTTTTCTTTATGATGAATTGTCCTTTTAGTGTTCGATCTTGAGAGAAATGGTGTCTTATATTTATATTCATATCATGTGATTGAGGTGACGTGTTTTAATATAATTAAATGGGACATGTATTATCAAAAAATATTTGAGTTTAAGTAAAACTCATGTCATAGTTACTGAGCATTTGTTTCATCCAAAACTCTTGAGCACAACAACTTTCATATACCACATATTCACCATCAGTAGTGGAAAGTGATATAGAGTGTTAATTATTATATGTCAAAGAAATTAAATAATCCCTTAATAAATGAACGGTTTTTTATGTAATTTTTCTATAAATGCTATTTCATCCAACCTCATCATTCAAAAAAATTAATTAAAAAGAATTTCAATAAGAAAAAAATGTTTAAATCCATAGTTCCCCTAAACTAAAAAACTATTTTTTTAATCTTTTAAATGGGATTCATTTTGATTGTCTTGATATCATGCACATAAGCATACTGAAAAAATTAAATATGTATAACTAGTAGTGATTTCAAGTAAACATCCCATCATACCTCTAAAAATATTTTGATCAATTGTTTTCCTAGCCTCACCAAGATATATGGTTTTTGAGGTAATGATGGGAGTACTTATACTTTTAGTACTTTCATGTCCAAATTTCATATTTAAATCATTAATATACTTATGTTGGGATATAAATGTATCTTCTTGTTATTGAAAAGTTTGAAAACTAATGAAATATGTGAACACACCCACCTTACTAACTTCAAAATCATATTTCAAAACATCTACAAAAAGAATCTGTTAATGAATTTCGAGTTGATATGAATATAATTTAATTGAAATAATTTTCTAAAATAATTTTTTTTAAAATTCTTTTACAAAATTGGTTGGATCCATAGATCTATAGAAAAAATTAATTTGAAAAAAACCTAGTCAATATATCACACTATGATTTAGGGGATTAGTTAATTAGATATAATGATTTGGTAACTTTGAAAACATGTTCTATTTGTTCTCTATTTTTAAAACATGGTGGTTTTTCAACATAAAATTCATCATGAACATGTGTGTTAATAAAGGAAAATAGCACATCAATTTTAAAATGATTGAAATTAAATAATTTTACAAAGATTAAAAGTATTCAAATAGGTTCATGTAATTCTACTGATGTATATGTTCACTCATAATATATTCATTATTGATTGTAACCCTTATCAAAAACAATATTTTTATTTCTAAACATTATTCAATTTCAGTCACATTTGTTTGTAAAAGCCCATTTTACTCAAATTATAGATTTTTCTCCAGGTAATTAAACAAAAGTAAAGAATTTATTCCATTCAGAATCATAGATCTCATTTTCATTGTATTAATCCAATCCTCATCACATAAATCCTCATCATGATTTTTTGGTAAAATTTTGTATAGGAAAGCGAGATGATCAATTTCATTTCTTAAAGAAATTATATTCCTTACTGGTTGATCTATATCTCTAATGATACATTCAGTAGGATGATTCCTAAGAAACTAATGACTTCATGAGTTTTAAAAAATTTTTATTCAATAATAGGTAGAGAATAATCTTGAAAAAAACCTGAAAAAATATTTATTGAGTTATTTCTTTATGAGAAGTACTTTATAACGATTAGTTGGAAATCTATTTTGGAAATAACATCTAGGGATTTAGGTCGAGGTTGTTTGAAATCAATAGGTTTGGTTTTGACAAACATAAGAAGTATTATTTCCACAAAAGTACAATAATATTTTCTAAATACTCATTAAGCCTTATAATAAGTGGAATAAACTAAAAATATCCCTTCAACGGATATGGGGGAAAATTAATGTAAATTATCATTTATTCAGTTTCAATACTTTACAACCAAAAAATAAGAAGAATAAAACTTTTGGTTTTCTTACTTTCCCAAAATCATATAGATTTTTTATGAAAAAGTATAATTAAAACTTGATTTATATGTATAACAAGAAGAACAAAATGAATTAGCCCAAAATTGTTTAGCAAATAAGTATTAACTCAATATGGTTCTAGTTATTTCTTGAATAATTATATTTTATATTTTAACAAAACCATTTTTATAAGGTGTTCTAGGTGATGAAATGTTATGTTATATAACATTTTTAATAAAAAATGTTTCAGATTCGGAATTTAAAAACACTCTACCATGGTCAATATGAATATTTATCAAGTGATTTTTTTCTCATTTTTAATGTTGGCTAAAAAATTTTAAGGTTCCAAAAAGATTTAGATTTGTATATGAGAAAATAAACCCATGTATATCCAGTGTAATAATGAACTAAGACATATGCACATTATTTTATAGTAATAATTAAATTTTGTGTAAGAACAAATAATCCCACGTGCACTAACTGTCAAGGATGAGAAGTTAAGACTTCACAAATAGTAATAAAACATGGCATATGTTTCTTACCATATTGATAGGGGTCACCTACTGTTGAATTATCAAACTTATGTTCTGGTATATCTATAACATATCCTTTCATAGTTTCCATAGATAGGTTTCAATTGTTACAGTTTCCTAACCAAAGATTCCCTAACCAATATTGACCTTCCATTCCACTATTTCAATGTGCTTCATGGCAACTAAGGTCTTCTATGTTAATTGTGTATAATTTATCATACTGATAGGTGTAAATAATAATATTATCCTTAGAACTATTTACTAAATATTTTCCATTCATAAACCTCACAAGGCAATCTTTATCACAAAATTTTCTAATGCTAAAAAAGTTTTGGTTAAGATCATTAATAAATAAAACATTTGAAATAATATCATTTCCAAGAATAATAATATTACCTATTCCAATAATCTCTCATTGATAATTTTCATCAAAAGTTATATTTCCACCTTTCATATTGATTTTATAAGTGATGAAATCTTTCTTTCATGTCAAGTTCTTGTAACATCCAATATCTATGTACCTTATTTTATTATTATTAGTGATATATTTTTTTTAACAAAAACATTATACTTTTGTTAGACATACATTCTTGGGTCTACTATTGTCAGCAAACAATATCATGGGTAACCACACTTTTCCAATTTTTATTTGTAGAAATGTCATTAACTTTTAAATATATTCTATATAAAATCATAGTGATTCATCTTTATATATGGATCAATTATTCATCTAGTGCCCACCGCTATGATAATTAGACAAAAAATGTTATTTTTCACGAAGAAAGAACTTTTTTTGAAAATAGGTTTTATATTTGTATAAACCAATCCAATATTAACACTATAAGAATGAATTTTTATATACAGTTTATCAAAAAAGTTATTCTCGTTTGTAAACATTGATAATTTTTTTTGAGAATAAATTTCATATCATATCTTTATAATTAAATTCATATCGTCATTAGTAATATATTTGGAACTATTTGTATCAAAAAAATATAGACTATTATTTATAGTATATTATTTTTCAATCTCGTTTGAAAGTGTTTTTTTCTTCATAAATTGTCTTATCATGATATTTATAAAGATTTTTTTATTTCATTTGTTAAAATAAATATTCTTCAATTAGGCATTTCTAGTTTAGCATTATCATTATCATGTTTTTCTCAAATCGCATGACTCTCAATTTCTAAAAGTTTTGAAAATCAGGAAACATCATAATATATTGTTATAGAGATATCCTTTGATGAGGAAGATTCTTCATCAGATGATATAGATTTTTTTTAACATCTTAACTAGAATTTGAAGAAAATTCTTATAGTATAGAGTTTCTCATACCATATCCATGAGAAAATGATTTACAAGTAATACATTATAAATAATATATATGTTACACTGACTGTAACTTTAAATATAATATAAATTATTAGATAAATAACTTTTATTAGAACTCTATGTGTTAGAGGATTCCATGACTATCATGACATTAGTTTTTAATAGTTATTGACATTTCCTTCTGAATTTTATTGTTTCATTTCATTCCTATCCATCTTTGAACTTTTAGGTCAAATATGTCCATCTTTGTTTCATTCTAAATATAAGACTTCAAAATATTTCTTATCACTCCTCTCCTTATGAACTTTTTTGTATCGATATTGATAATATTTATTTCTAACTATCATATTAATCATTTTGTCTAGATTATAAAACTCATTCCTATAATGATCAGATGGTTTAGAATGAGATTGAATAAAAAATTCTTCTTTTGTAATGATTTAAAAAATATCTTGCGTTATTGTACCTTAGAATGTACGGTATTTTTTGTTACAAAAGAAACACCATCATATTTATTTTCCACTTTCTAAGAATCTTATTGATGTCCACACTCAAATTTAATGGGAGTTCTAGTTAAATCATCCAATGTAAGACTATTGATCATTCTTGGTCCATCCAAAACTTTTCTTTTTTATTCCCCCTCATTGGGTATGATATCAATAATCTTTTCCTCAAGAGTTTCATCTTCAAGACGTGTCTCTCTGATAGATTGTAGATTATTAATGATTTTCATAAAACTGTGGTTTATTATGAAATATATTCTCAAGGTAATAAATTTAAGGCCCAATAACCTACACTACGAATAGAACTTATGATCATAAAAAAATTAGAATTACTAAACTGTGTGGCATAATGATTTTTACATATAATTTTTGCAGCTTTAGAAGAAGATATCTGACTATGTATACTTCTTGTCATGGAACAGAATAGATTATTCTATACTTTTTAATTCAAATAATACCCTTGTTTATTATTATGTGTAAAATAAGCGTCTTCTTTATCATGAATGTTTTGGTCTTCAGTAAGCATACTGAAATTAGAAAATACCATATTGATAACACAAGTTTTCATAATATCCCTACAACAATAAAAATAGGACGCATAAAAGTTAGTTGGTCCGAGTGGATTTGGATTTCCTATCGAACAAAAATTAAGATGATATATCTTAATAAAACATAAATATTTTCCATACATACATGTTACATTAAAAAAATTTAATGAAAACCAAAAGTTTATAATAAAACATAAACAACATAAAACATGTAATGAAGGTAAAAATACAGAAAGCTATATTTGTAGTAGAACACCACTCTGATGCCAATTATTGGATCTTAAGAAATGTATTAGGTGGATAT
Organism: Viscum album; assembly: GCA_963277665.1. Lineage (NCBI taxonomy): Eukaryota > Viridiplantae > Streptophyta > Magnoliopsida > Santalales > Viscaceae > Viscum > Viscum album. Next base: position 769,169,731 of record OY728137.1, read on the forward strand.
ACTTATAAGAGGATGGGTGAATCGTAGTTTAAAATTTAAACTAAAGAAACCAAAAATCCTATTCATATAATATTATCGGAATCAAAATCAATTTGATTATTAGATTCACAAAATTAATACTTGAAATAGTTTGATTATATCATAGATAAAAATTTAATCCCAAAAAGACCCAATATATATTAACGTGATTATAATAGTTAGAGTTATTAGGATAAAACCAACAAGATAGAAACATCCATATGATGACTAAATTTCTATTATATGTAGTGGAATAGAAAACCTGTAGATACAAGTATTACAATAACTATGTAAATGTTAGAATGACTTACATGATATCTTAAAAATATTAAACTCTTTTAACATGAAGACCTAGGTATTCAATAACTTGGACTAATGGTATCCACTATTTAATACATACAGTAACTTGTATCATTCTTAATTAGTAAATCCCTCAATACGATGATCATAATTTTCTTATCTTGTTGTCCCTAGAAGACCTTGATAAGATAATCAATTTTCCTCTCTATTCATATCCTCAGAATCCCTAAATTAAATTAATTTTATTCACTCGCTTTCTATACCTAGAAGCCCTCTATTGGAATAATGATCGGATGTGGATTACAATTAGAAATGTATAAAGGAATCAAATTTACAATGATTCCATAGAACAAAACTCTCTAAAAAAATACAATGACTATGAATAAGAATTTAATGATATGTATTCATTACAAGACTTGAGAGAATATGTAATCAAAAACATGAAATAAATCATTGTTTTTAAGTGTTCTCCCAGTACTCATATTTCCATGACCATTGAAACTAACTCAGATATCTAGCAACTGACAATACATTTACAACAGAATTCTTGATATCGTATTGATTAACAACATTACAGTATTAAATATATTCCATAATATTGAATTTTTTTATGTATTATAATTATAGACTTCTGTCAGTACGATGGACATTATAATCGATTTCCAATATGATAATCATTTTAAGGTTTGCTCTGATATATTAGAAAGAGATTTTGTGTGATGGTTATGACATTTTATCAGTATGAAAAACATGACATATGTCTAATATCTTGTCTTATTAAATTCGAATATGGTAATCAGATTCATACCCAATATGATAATCATAATGAAAAATATTATGTTTATGTTCAGAAAAATTAAGGACTTTTTCAATGTATGGTAAAAGATAATGCATTCTTTAAAAACATAGTAAAACACATTGTACATAAAAAGGTAGTAAACAAGTTTTATGAACTTTTTTCTGATTTCAAAAAATATAGGATTGGAAAAGTATTAAACAGAACATTTGACTAAAAATCATTGGGAATATATTAAGGTTGCAAATATAAAATAACGAGATGGAAAATAGAAACTACCCTCATTTAATGAGGTGAGTGGTTTGGCCAGTCGATTAACCAAACCATGCACCAACTATGTGCCACCCATTATTGAAGTGGGGGCTAGATCACATGGTCTCCTAGGATGAACAAATAGTTTAAAAAACTAGGTGGTATCCATCAAGAATATTTCCGTTAAAGACCATATGGTCTTCAGAATCCCCCATTCATATTTCCTCAATTATTCACCTACCTCCTAGGTCCCACGTGATTATGGATCATGGTTACTACTAACTGTGAAAAAATAGTGCAACATGCACTAGATGGCCCTTATTTCCCCTTTCTAGTTCCCTATCCTAGTGGGAGAACCCCATGACTCCATATACATCCAAAAACCATATCATTAAACAAAAGAAAAATATTTTAATATATTTTTAACAAGAATATTCTGTTGAATATGTTTGGTATCTTACACACTCCCCAACATATAATGGATTGTCCCTAAGCCACATTTACAAATGTTATCAACTATCCAATGTAAAAAAAATGGGCCACTTGGTCAGTATATCTACCTCCTTCTCCCATGATTTGCCTTAAACATCAAGAAGTCAACACCACACTCAGAATAATGGCACAACCTTACCTCATAAAACCTTTTAACGATAATACACAATATGAACCAGATGCTCCTCAAAGGATACATCATCCTCAAACTAAACATCATCAAAATTGATAAAATTAGATGGGTTGGGGTGATACTATCAATGCTAAAACACATGAAAAACATAATGCAATCCACTATTCCACTATGGATGAGAAAATCAGTACACCATCATTCTGATCCTCACTTTAATGTAATATGAACCGACATACAGGGGTTCCAAAATTACTTCTCTCCGAATTAGAGGGTGGCCTATCCATGGTGACACACAATGGAACACATGATCACCCACTAAATACTCAAAAGACCAATGATGTTAATCAACATAAAATTTGTTTCCTATTCTAAGACATATTTATATTTTTTGAATAAACTAAACTTTCTTTAATGACTCATTCACGAGCGTCAACCCCAATAACTATGATTCCTTAGGGTCCATCCAACATAATAGAGATTTACAAAAACCTACCATAGATAAACTCAAAAGGTTACATCTAATAAGTCTCATATTAACTGTTGTTATAAATGAAATCAACATCCACCAATTGATTTTCCAATGTCCATCAGAATTCAAGGAAACTTTCCATCAACATGTCTTGTAGCACCTGAATTGTGTTCTCTAACTGCCCATTCATCTATGGGTAAAAATTTATGCTCATAATAACTTGGGCACAAAGGGCCTTCATTAACCCTTTTTAAAAGGATGATATATATATCATAAAATTATCTAAAACAAAACTCTAAGGAATACTATTAAAATGTGCTATATCTTGATCATACATGTCACCCAACAAGTCTACGATAATAGTGTCATGAAACAGTATGAAATTGGACTCCTTGGTCAACAGATCCAAAATTTCCCAAATGGTATCATTCTTATGATGCATTCGTGGGATTCCTACCCAAAAATTCATGGTGACATCCTCCCATATCAATTTTTGGAATGGGTAATGGATGAAATAAACCACCAGGTCGCTAATGCTTATAATTTTACAAATGATTGGTGTATCACCCTACCATGAAACCTACAACCAATTTCTCCATCCCTTTTCACCAATAATGTATATGAAGATCCTGATATATTTTTATTATACCATTATTCACCTCTTGTATTGTGTCTTGGATATCACACATCATCTCCTCACCCAATCAATTTAACACAACAACATGACCAAGAACATAAATGATCTATTCATCATTGATAGTTTAGCTAGCTGGTAACTCCCGACCATCAAGGTTTTACCTCAAGGATTCACACTATGGATCCTTATATTTCATCTCCTTCATCAGGATGAGATGTGTATACTCAAATTAAAGGGATATGTTGGTAATATACACCTATCCTTTCTAAGCTTCTTTCATTATATCCAAAAACATATCTATAATATTCCATTTAAAACTATATGCATGTACTATCTGATTCACCATCATTTCAATCAAAGAATTTTCAACACTATTCCCTTCTCTTGCATGTAAAATGCCTAAAAATTAATATACTACATATAATAAACCCATAAAATCTTTTGGTGGTTCCAATACCATTGCGAAATGAAGTAAATCATGATTTTATGGTGGTTATACTAATAAAATTCACCCAATAGGTAATGATTCCAACATTTCAATTCATAAACCAATGTGACCAATTTTTGATCATGCATTGTGTAATTCTATTCATCTGCCTCAACTATCATGGTATTAATGACATTACCCTATACTAAACACAAACACATCCACAATCCCAATCCTAGATGCATCATAATATAATTTTTACACCTTACCTAGCTTAGGTATTCTAAAAATTAGTGTAGTGGTAAAGCAATTCTTTACCTCATGGAAATCATTCTCACATGATTTGAACCATTCGAAATTGATACTCTTCTTGGTTAAGCATGAATGTAGTGCATCCAAATTGAGAAAGATCCTCTATGAGTCTTCGGTAGTAGCCCACTGAACCCAAAAAACATCAAATATCGAAAAAATTCATTTGATACCCACATGATAGCAATACATGAACCTTATAAAGGTATACTAATTAACCTTACTATGTGATGAAGTATCTCAAGAAATGTACATGGTAGATCTATAATAGACACATTGATAGTTTGGTGTATAGAATATGCTCCCTTAATGTAACTAGCATGTTTTCAAGGTGTTTTTAATGGTCATTGTGACTCTGAGAGTATTCTAGGATGACATCAAAAACTATAACTAAAAATAATACAGGAACAAATGGAATATTCAGTTCATAAAGGCCATAAAAATGAGGGCCATTTGTAAACATGAAAGGAAATAGAACAAACTTATACAAACCACACCTACTAATGAATGTAGTTAGCGGTATATCAGAAGGTATTACCCTATGTTGAAGATACCCTGACCAAAAATAAATATTGGAGGACACATTAGAACTATTTAGTTTGTCAAAAATATCATTAAAATGATGAATGGTATATTGGATCTTTATTTTCATATGATTCAACTTCTAATAATCAATATAGAACCATAACATCATGTCATCCTTTTTTGAAAACAAAACTAGGTATCCACAAGGTGACATGAATGGAAGAATAAACCAATTATTCTCTAATTTATACAGTTAATTCATATGTTCCTGATGTTGTTTCGTTGTTATTATATATAGAGGAATAGAAATGGGATCTTCTAGGGGAACTAGCACATTCATGAACATAACCTATCTCCATAGAGGTAGCCATGAGATTTCTTTTGTAAATAGATCATAAAAATGATCCACCATAGTGATAAATAATTCCTTCTTTATTCCCCGTCATCATGCACATGTCTTGACAGTTGGTATGTTGTCTCACTCAACTTCTAAAGTTTTGGTCCTACAGAGCCTACGTGGATATCCCATTCCCCACAGTGAACATATGTGTCACTCTGAAGAGAATTAAAGGTTTATTTTGGCTATAAAAATCGATATGGGATCAATAAAACACAAATTAATCTATACCAAATATTAGGTGAAAAAATGAAATCTTGAGCACAAGAAAGTCTCAAAAGATATTGATCCTCCAACCTCGAGATCACACTGCATACATTGCTGGATATTTTATTATCATAATCAAAATAGTCTATCAATTGGAATAACCCCATACATAAATTGCACTATAAGACCCAAAATATTCACAACTAGGATGATATAAAAGAATATGAGTCCTTAGTATCATATAAATCACTAGAAAGCATAGAATCTACAAGATTAATACCTGAAACCATCGATGGTCCAACATCACCACATCGTGGTGCAAGCTAAAATCCATGATTCTGATCCAACCCTCTAACCTATGATCTGGTTTGAGTCGCAGGTGTAGAATTTCCCTATTAATATAGACATTATTTTCTCAAAGTACCATGTCCACCAACCTGACATGCATGGAAAGTAGAACCACAACTACCATTATTATATGGTTTTTTACACCCCCCCTTTCAGGCACTTTACATTAGTGTCGAACAACCATCACTTCTCACCTAAAAAGGCTCCTTAAGAACCTCTATGTATGTATTTTCATTAAAGATGCGATGGAATCCACTAGTGGTCATTGAAAGTAGCCAAAAAAGTGTTACAGCCTACTGTAATGATAACTGAACACCATTCACCACCCTAAGAGGTAAAACAACTTCCCTATCTATTCTATCTAACACTATAATGGAAATCCCCTCAAAATAATGCCTCCTAAGATCATGAGACACAACACTAGACTACCCATCATATACCACATTCCTCCCACTAGAACCTTCTTTTAGGGACTCTTTTAATATAGGATCCTAATCCACCACCTCATCAAAACTATTTAAATGAATGATATTTACATGATACATGATCTCATATCTCCACTCATCCTTTAAAAATATCTTTTTAGTTTCCTATTACTCTACCAATGAAGGAATAAATAATTAAATATCAGTGAATAAGCCAACATAATCCATCACTAACATAGTCCCTTCAGTGATCCTCATTAACTTAAAATCCTTATCGTATCATATAATCTTCGGATAAAAGTTCTCAAATAAATTTTTAGGTAAAACCATCCACTGTATGCCATCATACTAGACAATATGAACTTGAATATCCCACGAGTTCTTTTTCAGTACTATAAACATATAATATACCAACAAGAACATATTCTCAATAGTATTGTTTGAGGGATCCAACATTTCATGAATGGACTTTTTATTTAACACAACCACCTCATGTCCCCCATCTCTGGAAAATTCTATAGACTACTCCATCATAAAATCTATAGTTCTGTAAAACAGACATGTCACAACATTCCAGGGGTCTCACTCCATCATCACCAAAAAACATGTAAGGTTCTCATAGAACATATCTTCCACACTATTACCTAGGAATGAAAAGACATCATTCCCCACTACTAGATGTTAATTATCATTGGTTCCCTCATGTGACCCAAAAAGAATGAATCCTCATGGGGAATCTATCTACAATGTCAAACACACATCTCAATAAACAAAAAATATATATTCTGTAGTTTAGAAAAACAAGGATTGCTACTAGCCATAAACATCAAACTCCACATACATTATCCCAAAAGTCATGATGAAATCTATATCACATTATTAACACACCACTACAATGGGTATTGTCTAATATAGGAAAACAATACCTTCAAATTCAGTTCATGTTAAACATTTTATTAATCACTTCATGTTGACATCCATTAATTCATTATACAGTCAAAAAATTATTAGTAGGATCAATATTTTTATTTTTATCACTATCCTTTAATTCATATTAAAGTAATAACATATTGATCAGGAACCATTCCGTAAACTCATTGTAACACCCCAGGTAAATAAAGAATATGACATCTTTATATTTATCCCTATTTGTGAAAAAAATATTAATATTATTTTAAAGGGAACGCTATGCTTGATGGCGTACCCAATACGCAACAACGAGTTCCTTTGAAATCATACGTTGCACTCTAATAATAAAATAATATTATTTTAAATGGTAGTTAACGCTTAGCCATTGTAATGGCGGGAAAGAACAGAATTAACTAAAAAATGATTATGTATGTTTGTCAAATATTTTTACTTTTTACAATAAATGTTATAGGATTAAAAATGCGAATGAATCCAATTTTAAGCATAAACATTCTAATATTCTTTAAAAGGACGATTAACCGCCTTTTGATAGAGAACCTATTTTAAATCCACTTTTTGACAATTTTATGTGCTATATTTGACAAAATAAAACTTTCTTTAGAATCGGGACATCAAAATTTACTTTGTGTAAATATTTTGGTATTTTTCCGATAATGTTCATTTTTTTATGAATAGTGAAACCACTACGTGGTACTTATAAAAACTGATTTTCCGTTTAAATGAAATTTTACCACCTCTGTGTTTTGAATTTCAAAAATCCGCCATATATGGTTTTCATTAAGATGTAAAGTGTGGTTCAATGGAATTAAAATAATTTTTTGGTGAATAGTAACTATTAAGTTTTTAATCGCTATTAGAGGTAATTTGTGTAATTGAGGGTAAAAATAATGTTTTAATAAAATGAAATAACCTAGACACATGTCCTACCCTCATTGGATGAGTCATGGACGACCATGAAAATCCATGGGTCATCTTGGGGACCCCATGGAGCCACTTTTCTTGGAAAATGACATTAATACCTTTTTATTTAAAGTTAAAATTAAAATGTCACAAACATGTGTTGTTTTAATAAAACAATTTTTAGATGGGGTTATACAAGTCATATTTTTTACTATAAATATTAATTAGGAAGCTAAAAAGATTTCCCACATTATGATATTTTTTTTATAATTTTTAGACATTAAATAGATTAAATTATTTATGACACCATGATGATGTAGTGATTACCTCATTATTTAATGATTTAAATAAAATGAATAGATAATGTAACATCTAAGACCTACACTTGTCAAAGACCTAATGGATGAGTATATTTTGAACCCTTATCACCTTATCCTCGAATTATATCAATATGGGACCTTTAAAATCCGAAAATCATTTTATAATAAAGTAAACTTTTATAACTTTCCAAGAGTGCCCCTCCTCTCCTCTTATAAAAGGCCCCCACCTATACCACCATACACACACCTCTCAAGCCTTTGGCTCGGCAAAACCCTGCCCATTTCATCTCTCCACATCCCTCTCTTCATCATTGAAGCCTCAGTTTGGGCAGAATCCTTTCCAAGGAAGCCTTTGAGCTCAAATCAAAAAGAGTTACCCAATTTAAAGGTAGTGTCCTCTCTTGTGTTCTTATGTTTTATTTTGCTTCTCCAACCCTCTAAACTCTTTTTATTCCATTATTTTGTAAAACAACCAGTATATTAAATATACTAAGATTCTTTTATGTGAAGTATTCGAGCTACACTTACACAAATCTTCGTCTAATGGTTAAAGAACATACTGTTTCTGTGGATGGCGAATATTTGCCTCACGAAATGATGATTGTTCAATATTCTCTTAACACCTTCCATGGTGGCCATTATGATGTAACTATATTTTATATATGATATATATGGTATTTATGTTTTCTATATGCTCCTGAATTTTATTTTTAAAACATGCCTTTATGCTTTTCATGTTGTGCAAATGCGATAATTTCATCTGAAGAAGTGTGGACTACCGCCCCCTCAAGTGATATGACTCATTCATGAAATAAATGGAATGTATAAAGAATGAAATTAATGAACATATGTGACCTATATAACATATATATTATTCTGTAATTATAGTATATATATCTCTCAATTATTTTTAATTACATTAATATGACAAAGAAATGAAAGTAGCGTTCATGCGTACGTACGGCCTACCGTCTCCATGAACGGTGCATTTCATTTCTTTTTATCTCCAAATACTATGGAGTAGTATAAAATGAATATTTACTGGATATCTATGGTATTTAAATCATTAATACTATTCTTGAGATTATTTACTTATAACTACATGGACAATCATTTTCAAACAAGTTCATTTTTGACTCATGTACTAAACATCGAAAAAAACGTCTGATATGAACTCACATTATTATCCAATTATTATAAAATTATAACATGTGATATGAACTGAATAATTCTCATTAAAAGTGGTACTTATGAAATTATAAATTGACCAAAGTTTATTATTTAGGAATATAAAGAAAAGAACAAGACAAGTCGGACTTGAGGTAAGGGATCCTACCCCTCTCTTTCTTTTTAAGTACACTCTTTTATGTCATTTATTTTAAGCTAATATTTCTTATGTTTGGGGATGTTATTTCACATTCCTCATACTATACTTTTTATGTTCATATTATGAGAGACCCTATTTGATCTCATGATTCCATTTTTGGAAGTTTTAAGTGGCGATGTTAGGCTCCCGAGTTTACGTAAGGGATTTTTCATCTTACTATTATTCTTGTGACATTTATGCTATGTTTTACACTATTTACTTTGATTGGTGTATTTAATTCCCATTTTTATACAATTTTTGTAGTATAATTTCATTTATGGGTATTTACATCTTCATTGTATGACCCTTCTTCCATGGGGTGTACGTTTCGAATGTTACCCAACTCGGTAAGGGGACCCTTCACCCTCCTCTTTTTAAAAGACATCTTTTGTTATGTATTTTAATTCACATACTATTATGTTGGGATATGTTCTTCTATATCCTTATTTATGTAAATTTTATGTCCACGTGATGAGATACCATTATCTCTCTCATCAACTCATTTTCTGAATTTTAAAGTGACGTTGTTTGGCTGTCGAATTTCTGTAAGGGAACTTCTTAATCCACTTTCAATTCTTTGGGTTAAACCTCTACATATTGATTTTAATATGCAAAGATTATGTGTGGAATCTCTATGATGTAATTTCCACAGACCTTTTTGTGGGTATAGTATTTCTACACATAATCATCTCATTGATAAATTCTTACGAACTTGTATGGGAAATCATAACTCAATCTCATTTCATTGAGTTAAATATATATGTCATTGGTTTTGTTTTTCCAAGATTATGTGTGAATGACCTCTGATTGTTTCACAATTAATATCCACTTATACTGGGTGAATTTATATTTCTCACACATAATTATGTGATAGATTTATCCTTAATTTAAGGATACCATCTATATAATGGATTTCATCTCAAATTACATTTCCATTGAGACTTCATTGTTGTTATGCACCAATTCACTCTTATATGGTGTGTATACTGTCCTTTGACATATTATATCATGAATCCATTTATTCTCATGATATTAAAAAGCTCAGATTACATGTTATTCCGCAATTTTTTTTGTATTCAAGAGTCTCTCATTTTGTTAAAAACTCTTTAACAAAAATATCATTTTAAATGTTTTAAAGATTGATTATTCTAAATATTTATATTTAATGTCCATGTTTTCAAAATGGTTTTTAGTATTTATTTATATATACATTAATGTTTTAAAATTATAATTCCATTATAATTTTCAAAGTGTTATGGGGAACTTTGATTCAAAAATCTCTTTTAAATGGTTTTTGAAAATGGATTTCTTAATTCAATATCTTGGAATTACTTATTGTGATTGAAAATGAATTGTTGTTATTGAAATGTTTATATTTTCAATATTTTATGTGTAATGATGGTACTTGGACATTTTATGTGTGGTTACATGATAAACCATATGACGGGTGGTGCCGTGAATACCAGGATGGGTGGTTACGTTATAACCTCCAATGCATTGGGTATGGAAGTCGGCTGTATGGCTATTCCATTAAGTATGTGTGGAAGTCGACCGTATGGTTATTCAATTTAAGTATGATTATGTCCCAAGTTACCTTTTTATGTTATGTGTTCTTCATATGGGTTTTATGGTAATATTTTGGTTACAAAAGGGTAAGTAATGATATTTTATTCATTGAAGAGTTTTTTACTACTTCATAAAGGTGAAAATTATTACTTTGATAAAGTACACATGGTTTACTTGTTGTTTTGAAAAACTAACTATTTTCATTCTTTGTGTATCCCTTATTGAGTTTTTTATGCTCACCCCATGTTTTTTGAAATGTTTTTCACAGGACTTAACGTGGAATAGGGTCAAGGATGGGATCAAGGGAAAATCATGCTATCTAAAACATGGAACTAAACATGTTTCTTTTTAAGAGTTTTTATTTTATGGAAACGTAGTAGAAGTGTCTACTTTTTAATCTTTTGATATGTAATAGTTATGTCCTAATTATCTAAAACTCTAAACCCTGAAAAGATCGTCAATGTGAATTATTCATTTAATTCAATATTAAGTAAGGTTTAAGGCTGGGGCCTTATAGTTGGTATCAGAGGTCGGTTTAGACAACTTTTGGGATTATGAGTTTTTGTTAGACACATGGTTAGTCCCTATATCTATTATTTCAGTTAAATCCTTATTGTATAACTTTTTTTTCAGGCCAAGTAATGTCAGTTAGGAATGGAAGGAGAAGGATCTCAAATGACATTTCTATCTCTTCCTGATGACATGCTTGCAATAATTATTGCAAAGTCATGTTCGGATGATTGTGAAACTTTTTCTAGCATACAACTCACTTGCAAGCAGTTGTTTGAGATGTCAATCACCTCCACAATACCTCGTTATCATCGTGGATCATGGGTTATATTTAGACAAATAATATTTTCACAATATTCTCATATTTTCAAGAAAGTAAAATATTATCAAGGTATTTTCAAATATTTTACCTTATCATAAGAATTTGAAGCATATTATGATTTTAAAAATGGTGCTGAGGAAGGAGACCCTTGCACAACCTACTTATATTTGCTTTTAAATATATTCTCTCAGCACATACTTATAGTATTTTAAAAGGACCAATAATAGAAAGTTTCAACTCAAATTATATCCGACTATTTTATAGAAATCATGTTTTATCAGATGTTTTGGAATTATATGTCATACATGATTATTTTCCAAAACTGTTTTTCTACGGACACCCATATGACCCATGTTGTACAAGGTGTATTTGGATGGAGGAAGAAAATGATTTTGAAGGGTCTCTAAATCATTGTTGTAATGCATGGGACGTCTACCTACGTGAACAAGATGACGATAAAACCGAGTGGACTCCATGATCAAGGTATGCTGTTATTCATTTTGGGAATCGTTTTATTTTCTCTTATGGTGGTGAAATAAGACTTCAAGGATTAAGATGTTGAGATCGTATTGAATTTGGATGAAAATGAGAGGTATAAGGAAACTATTGAGGTTAAAACATGTTAGGGTTATTTTTGGAGTTTTATAAAAAGGACAACACGCAGACCGTGTGACAACCCATCGCGTCGGACAAAGCTGCGGGAATTGAACCCACAACCAAAGTGTGATTGGTATTTATTGCCTACCACTTGACTACGTGAAGTCCCTGGTTAGTTTTAATAATTCAATTTAGTTAAATGATTTTATGAATTAGGAGTAATTTTATTTTGGGTTATCTATGGAAATTATTAACCTATCATGGAGGATATGTGATTAGTTAAATTACTTTTCAATATGAGACTTTAAGAGAAACTGATGTTATTTGAAGATAGGTGTTATTTTTTACCTTGGAGGACTATGTGATTAAATCCTTCAAATATTTGGGTCTCAATCTTAGGTTGGTTTACTTTGAAGAATTTTATGGAAAAATTGTTTATCGAATGGTCTTCGTTGAACTTTGGGTTTTGTTGGACTAATTTTGGAGATTAAGAATAGATTATATTTTTATAAAGGGTTATCCTTTTCTGGATTATCTGATCTTGTACTAACCGTTTTGGTTTTGGTTTTGGTTAAAGTCTAAAGATATGGGAAGTATATAGAACTCTTTTGTGTATTAGGTGATTCTATTGAAGTTCATTATAGCTCTCTTAATGTAAACAAGTCATCCTAAATACTCATCTTTTGGAGAAAACATGAGTTCGTGTAAGAAATCTAGTAAAAGTTGAAAGTCAACATGACAAGTAAGTATGTTTCCTTATGTTTTAGTTAAGCTCAAAAATAAATTCCTCAATGAAAAGTAACAAAAAAAATGTTGTCCATTAAATTTTCCTATTTGGGAATCCAATACCGTTTAACCCATCACAAGTTTGTGATTTTCTTGTGGTTAACTTTCTCCTAGAGATGTTTACTATCACTCTCCATCAGAACATGACCTTTTGTTTTTTCCTCCATATCCATATTTTCATACATGGAATCCTAGTATGGGTTAACTCGGGTGACCTTTGTACTTCCCTTTCGTTCATTTAAAGTGATAGTTTAATTTAGTCTTTTTCCGATTAGGGACTTTCAAAGGAGTTTCCAAGCCCAATTTTGAAATTGTGAGGATGCAATTCCCAAAAGGGGGGAAGGATGTAACACCCCAGGTAAATAAAGAATATGAAATTTTTATATTTATCCCTATTTGTGAATAAAATATTAGTATTACTTTAAAGGGAACGCTATGCTTGATGGCGTACCCAATATGTGACAACGAGTTCCTTTGAAATCTTACGTTGCACTCTAATAATAAAATAATATTATTTTAAATGGTAGTTAACGCCTAGACATTATAATGGCTGGAAAGAACGGAACTAACTAAAAAATTATTATGTATGTTTGTCAAATATTTTTACTTTTTACAATAAATGTTAGAGGATTAAAAATGCGAATGAATCCAATTTGAAGCGTAAACATTCTAATATTCTTTAAAAGGTCGATTAACCGCCTTTTGATGGCGAAACTCTTTTAAATCCACTTTTTGACAATTTTATGTGTCATATTTGACAACATAAAATTCTTCTTTAGAATCGGGGCATCAAAATTTACATTGTGTAAATTTTTGGTATTTTTCTGATAAAGTTCATTTTTTGATGAATATTGAAACCACTAAGTGGTACTTATAAAAACTGATTTTCGGTTTAAATGAAATTTTACCACATCTGTGTTTTGAATTTCAAAAATCCGACATACATGGTTGTAATTAATAAGTAAAATGTGGTTCAATTGAATTAAAATAATTTTTTGGTAAATAGTAACTTTTATGTTTTTAATCGCGATTAGAGGTAATTAATGTAATTTAAGGTAAAAATAATGTTTTAATAATATGAAATGACCTAGACACATGTCCTACCTTCATTGGATGAGTCATGGACGACCAAGACAATCCATGGGTCAACTTGGGGACCCCATGGAGCCACTTTTCTTGGAAAATGACATTAATACCTTTTTATTTAAAGTTAAAATTAAAATGTCACAAACATGTGTTATTTTAATAAAACAATTTTTAGATGGGGTTATACAAGTCATATTTTTGACTATAAATATTAATTAGGAAACTAAAAAGATTTACTACATCATGATATATTTTTTATAGTTTTTAGACATTAAATAGATTAAATTATTTATGACACCATGATGATGCAGCGATTACCTCATTATTTAACGATTTAAGTAAAATGAAAAGATAATGTGAACTCTAAGACCAAATCTTGTCAAAGAACTATTGGATGTGTATATTTCGAACACTTATCACCATATCCTCGAAGTATATCAATGTGGGGCCTTTAAAATCCGAGGATCATTTTATAATAAAGTAAACTTTTATAACTTTCCATGAGTGCCCCTCCTCTCCTCTTATAAAAGGCCCCCACCTCTACCACCTTACACACACCACTCAAGCCTTTGGCTCGGCCAAACCCTGCCTATTTCATCTCTCCACATCCCTATATTCATCATTGAAGCCTCACTTTGGTCAGAATCCTTTGTAAGGAATCCTTTGAGCCCAAATAAAAGAGAGTTACCCGATTTAAAGGTAGTGTCTTCTCTTGTGTTCTTATGTTTTATTTTGCTTCTCCAACCCTCTAAACTCTTTTTATTCCATTCTTTTGTAACAACACCAGTGTCTTCAATATACTAGTATGTTTTTATGCGAAGGATTCGAGCTACAATTACACACATCTTCATCTAATGGTTAATGAACATACTGTTTCTGTGGATGGCGAATTTTTGCCTCACAAAACGATGATTGTTCAATCTTCTCTTAACACCATTCATGGTGGCCGTTATGATGTCACTATATTTTATATATGATACATATGGTATTTATGTTTTCTATATGCTTCTGAATTTTATATTTAAAACATTCCTTTATGCTTTTCATGTTGTGCAAATGCGATAATTTCATACGAGAAAGTGTGGACTACCGCCCCCTCAAGTGATGTGACTTGTTCATGCAATACATGGAATGAATAAAGAATGAAATTAACGAAAATATGTGACATATATAAAATATATATTATACTGGAATTATATTATATATATCTCTCAATTATTTTTAATTACATTAATATGACAAAGAAATGAAAGTAGCGTTCATGCGTACGTACGGCCTACCGTCTCCATGAACGGTGCATTTCATTTCTTTTTATCTCCAAATATTATGGAGTAGTATAAAATGAATATGTACTAGATATATATGATATTTAAATCAATAATACTATTCTGGAGATTATTTACATATAACTACATGGACAATCATTTTCAAACAAGTTCATTTTTGACTCATGTACCAAACATCGACAAAAACATCTGATATGAACTCACATTATTAACCAATTATTATAACATTATAACATGTGATATGAACTGAATAATAATCTTTAAAAGAGGTACTTAAGAAATTATAAATTGACCAAAGTTTATTATTCAGGAATATAATGAAACAAACAAGACAAGTCGGACTTGAGGTAAGGGATCCTACCCCTCTCTTTCTTTTTAAGTACACTCTTTTATGTCATTTCTTTTAAGCTCATATTTCTTATGTTTGGGGAGGTTATTTCATATTACTCACACTGTACTTTTTATTTTCATATTATGGGAGACCCTATTTGACCTCATAAATCCATTTTTGGTAGTTTTACGTGGCGCTGTTAGGTTGTCGAGTTTCCGTAAGGGATTTTTCATCTCACTTTTATTCCCGTGACATTTATGCTACGTTGGCCACTATTTCCTTGGAGTGGTGCATGTAATGCCCATTATTATACACTTTGTGTAGAATAATTTCATTTATGGGTATTTATATCTTCATTTTATGACCCTTCTTCCATGGGGTGTACGTTTTGATAGTTACCCAACTCGGTAAGGGGACCTTTCACCCTCCTCTTTTTAAAAGACTTATTTTGTTATGTCTTTTAATTCACATACTATTATGTGAGGATATGTTCTTCTATATCATTATTTATGTAAATTTTATGTCCATGTGATGAGATACCATTTTCTCTCTCATCAACTCATTTTCTAAATTTTAAAGTGACGCCGTTAGGCTGTCGGATTTCTGTAAGGGAACTTCTTAATCCACTTTAAATTCTTTGGGTTAAACCTCTACTTCTTGATTTTGTTATGCCAAGATTATGTGTGGAATATCTATGTTGTAATTTCCACAAACCTTTTTGTGGATATATTATTTCTACACATAATCATCTCATTGATAAACTCTTATGAACTTGTTTGGGAAATCATAACTCAATCTCATTTCATTGAGTTAAATATCTATGTCATTGGTTTTTTTTCCAAGATTATGTGAGAATGACCTATGATTGTTTTACACTTAATATCCACTTATATTGGGTGTATTTATATTTCTCACATATAATTATGTGATATATTTATCCTTAATGTAAGGATACCGTCTTTATAATGGATTTCATCTCAATTTACATTTCCATTGAGACTTCATTGTTGTTATGCACCAATTCACTCTTATATGGTCTGTATACTGTCCTTTGACATATTATATCATGAATCCCTTTATTCTCATGATATTATAAATCTCGGATTACATGTTATTCCACAATTTTTTTGTATTCAAGAGTCTCTCATTTTGTTAAAAACTCTTTAACAAAAATATCGTTTTAAATGTTTTAAAGATTCATTATTCTAAATCTTTATCTTTAATGTCCATGTTTTCAAAATGGTTTTCAGTATTTATTTATATGGACATTAATGTTTTAAAATTATAATTCCATTAAAATATTCAAAGTGTTATGGGACACTTTGATTCAAAAATCTCTTTTAAATTGTTTTTGAAAATGGATTGCTTAATTCAATATCTTGGAATTACTTATTGTGATTTAAAATGAAATGTTGTTATTGAAATGATTATATTTTCAATATTTTATGTGTAATGGTGGTACTTGGACATTTTACGGGTGGTTACGTGATAAACCACATGACTGGTGGTGCCGTGAATACCAGGATGGGTGGTTACGTTATAACCTCCAATGCATTGGGTATGGAAGTCGGTCGTATGGCTATTCCATTAAGTATGTGTGGAAGTCGACCGTATGGTTATTCCATTTAAGTATTTTTATGTCCCAAGTTACCTTTTTATGTTATGTGTTCTTTATATGGGTTTTATGGTAATATTTTGGTTACAAAAGGGTAAGTAATGATCTTTTATTCATTGAAGATTTTTTGACTACTTCATAAAGGTGAAAATTATTACTTTGATAAAGTATACATGGTTTACTTGTTGTTTTGAAAAAGTAAAAGTTTTCATTATTTGTGTATCCCTTACTGAGCTTTTTATTCTCACCCCATGTTTTTTGAAATGTTTTTCACAAGACATAATGTGGAATAGGGTCAAGGATGGGATAAAGGGAAAGTCATGCTATCTAAAACATGGAACTAAACATGTTTCTTTTTAAGAGTTTTTATTTTATGGAATCTTAGTAGAAGTGTCTACTTTGTAATCTTTTGAGATGTAATAGTTATGGCCTAATTATCTAAAACTCTAAACCATTAAAAGATCCTCAATGTGAATTATTCATTTAATTCAATATTAAGTAAGGTTTAAGGTTGGGGCCTTATACTCATAATATAATCAAAATCAATTTATAATTCCCATCCCTGGTCATAACATGTTCTCCTATTTGTTCCTAACATGAAGTGTTTCTCAAATATCCCTATGTGAATAAAATGAAACCTGTATGAATAAATCAATTCCGTTTCATCCCAGAAAAAAAAGACACCCTAAAAATTAATATCACACAAGATGTGCATCACCCAAGGTGATATAACATTGAACTATAAAAATTAATTTCCAGCACAATAGTCCCACCCTCAGTACATGTGTTTTTCAACATATATGGGTTTAATACTCCCACACAGGAGATAATTTCCATATACTGAGACATCCTAATATTCTATCTACCTCACAAAAATAAACTATGTAAATAAAAGAACCTCTCTAATACCACTTTTTCACACCCCAACCTTGAAGCCACTAAACTGGTTCCTGGAGCCGGTGTGTTACATGATCTATTTCAAACCTCCTTGTATTCTAGAGGCTCATGACTACAAATGAGGGTATAATGAGACGTTTTGGGAGATTATACCATATTTTTTAGAGAAAATTACATCGGGATGAATAAGAAACCGTAGAAACTACACATGTAATAAACATGTATCACAAAACCATTTCCCAAAACTATGTACATGTGAACAACCAAAAAGTTAATATGTAATTTCATATCTTACCGTTACAAGTGTAGAAGAAAATACAAAAATAAATAAAAGGTAAAAAATACACAAAGTGGGTCTTGAAACCATTTATCATTGTCTCATCCCTGAAAATTCATGAGCCCAAATCAACCCTCTAGAACAGGGACATTTCCATTGTCCTAACCTATAACCATGTAGTCATCTTCAGTACATAATGGAGGCTCGAGTTGTGTGTTTATAAAACCTTGTATCCCACCACCAATGGTTTTAAAAAAATATAAATCCTAATAGTTTATGAATTAGTATATTAAGAAAAATATAATCAAAAGAGAAACCATGTTCCATAAATTTACATGTTTTACATTAGTTTTTGTCATCATTCCTTCAAACTGTTACACATATCCATCTATAATAATTTTTTCTATTATTGTTTGGTGAACAATATACAGGTTTATTAATCTACCCTACATCACATGGAAATTAAATTCATGATGAAATTGAATAAATAATCTTTATCTGGAGAGTCAGTCTAGGCATTAATTGCATGTTCATCGATTAGGGGGATATATTCTCAGTCGTAATCCCTAACCCATATGCCACATTAGTTGGGATAGTGCCTCAGATGAGTCCAAACTTTTGGAGTAGAGCCTCAGTCTAACTCTTCATCCATATCATTCATTCATATAACCATTCTTCTTTAATCATTATTCACATTTACCACATACATGTCAAAACATATTTAATCGATTCAATAAAGCAAAAGTCCCCCTTATACTATTTGTGAAGCCAAAAAATTATCATTTCCTATATCTCTTGAACCCATAATTACAACATATATAATATCAATTCTATGTTAATGGAAAAGGCACACCCCATAATAGTCTTTATGCCCTATCTTCTCATCCTCAACAGATCTCATTAGGATATTTTGGACCAAAATTAATAATTCAATTAACCCAATTACAATTTCCTACCACATAAACCAAATATCAAGAAAGTAACACAAGAAAACCACATACACATATATTAGTTAATTAGGTCTATGGTATATAACATTTAGAACACCTACTTAATGTTTATATATGAACACTCATTAAACCATATCCTTTTATTCAAACTCAAACAACTTTTGAATCCCCAATCTAAAATATTCTTGAAGAAGGGGGTTTTAATTCATTGGATTGAGAGGAATAATTAAAAAGTCCCTTTCTAGGTAAAAAATAAGAAAGAGGAGTTTCCAGATCACCCAAATCATCAATTATCACCTAATCACAATTCAATAGCCATGAATTGAAACATAAATGTCCTTGGGTATCATGGAACGAAGAAGATGTTCACCAAATATGATGGAATAAAAATGGAGATGCAATTTCAGTTACAATCCATAATGCCTGAGGTAGAAAATGGGGATTTACTACTCTTTGATGAGGAACATGGATTTTATGCATGGTTGTCTAAAGCGTTCTCCAACTAGGCTCGACCCTATGTCTAAAATGGGGCCAACTAGAATGGTATTCTAGGAATATCACATAGTTTGAAAAACCATTTATTACCCATGTGGAATTGATTTATACAAGACTGCAAAATTTCAGGCTTCCCCCAGCAAAGTTCCTTAATCATGCACATGCCTCCCATGGGAAACATGGATATGGCGCATAGTTAGTTCTAACAATTCTCCAACCATGAAACATTCACTAGATGGTCATTATTTCTTTGTTGTAGTGTCTTGAACTCCTAAAACAAACATGAGACACATAAAACACCTAAAAACCCTTGCATTGAAAAAAATGGAGTCTAACAAAAAAAATAGTAACATACGTTGGTTAATGTTCAAGATCTTACAACATCCCCACCCAATAGTGGATCATCCTCAAGCCACACTCCCAAACATTACTGAGTGTCCAAGGTAAAAATACTGGTCCATAAGGTTGCATATCCACCTCCCTCACAAAAGATTCCTCTTTAACACCTCCATACTTCTACAATACTCGAACTAAGGACACAACATTACCTCATTAATCTTTTTTAATATGATCAACAATACCAAATCAATGCTCCTCAAAGGACGCATAAACTTCATGATCATAATAATCAATAAATATCACAATAAAAGGGTCGAGGTGATACTTATAATGTTGAAACATATGAAGAAAAATCAAGCATTCCACTATAACGCTATTGAAGATAATAAGTATGCCCCTAATATGATCTTCTCTATAATCTCAAAATTCTCCATATATGAGGGTGCCAACTTTCACTATTTCTATATCCGACAAGTGACCCAACCTTGGAGATATCTTAATGAACCCAAGATCAACCACTAAAAAATAAATAGGCTGATTCCATTGATCATCATACAACTTCTTCCAACTCTAATCTCAATCCATTAATTTCAAAATCAACTGAACCTGTTGTGATTTCTTCTACATGCTACTCGCGCTGGACAACACTAATTCCCAAGCCTCAATCCTACAGATATGATATATACAAGGCCTTCCATATATTTTCTCATATTTTTCCCTCTAAATATTATTCTAGTAGATATTTTTATAAGTGAACTCAAAAAGTGAAAAAAAAAATCCCATGTACTACAAAATTATAGGACACATTCCCTTAACATGTCCTCTATAACCTGAATATTTCATCTAATTTCCCACATATCTGTGGGTGGAAATCGATACTCAAAAACACCTAGGAACTAATATCCTTATATAAACCTTTCCATAAGCTCAATGTAAAATATAACTCATGATATAAAATAATACTTTGATGTATCCCATGAAAATTTACTATCTCTTGGACATACATTTCATCCTACTAGTCCATGGTACATGTCTCTAAAATTGGAATGAAATGAGACACACTGGTCAACCAATCCATAATTACACATATTAATTTATTATTCATAGGCTTACTCATATGTTCTACAAATAAATTTTCATGTTGACATCATCCCACATCAATTTTGGATTAGGAAACGGTTGTAGTAAACCCCCCAACTACTAATTCTCAGCCTTCACCAATCGAAAGGTTTATCATCACTTCAGGAAACCCGCAAAAACTTTCTTTATCTATGACCACCAATATTATCCATGAATACAATGATAAGTTTTTGTTAAAACAAGATTAATTTCCCACTTTGAATCATGGAAATAATGAATCAACTCCTCTAACATCCATTTTTGAATAATAAAAATTCCATGAATGTAAATAATCTCATCATCGTTGATAGTACTGTAAGTAGGTGACTCCCCACATTCATGGATTTACATTAAGTCTAGACAATCCGGAACGTCATAATGGAACACTATGATCCAAACTAGATGTTATGATTAAAAAAACAATGATATGAAGGTCATCTACCCTTGGAATTCTTGATCCTCTATGGGAATCTAAGAAAAATAACCATCTCCATCCACTCATAACTAGACTCCTATTCTTCCTGGATCTGTGTCTTTTGGATCAAAAATCCTGCAACTCGTTTTCCCTTCCACATAATTTAATCAAAGCCCACACTATATGACTACATGTATTTGACCCATCATTGTTGTTATTGGTACAAATTCTTTTTAGAAAATATGTACTTCAATGTTCTGTGATTGGTATACAAGACAAAATTTTCACCCAAAAGGTAATTCAACCAACATTTCAAGAATAAATACAATTAAACCAATTCTAGATCATGTGTGTGGTAATTGCATTCATGTGGCCTCAACATGAATGATCCATATGACATGACTCAGTACCCTTACATTAACCTTGCATTAGGACCAATACATGATGCATCACTAAATAACGTATACTCATTTACTAATTCAGGAAGGATAAAAATTGGTTTTGTCATCATGTGATTCTTTATCTCTTGTAAATCATTCATACATGCTTTGGAAAACTCAAACATGACACCCTTCATGGTCATTCATGATGTGGAACTTCCATGTGAGAAATATACTTGATGAACATTCAATAATAGACCCCTAAACCTAGAAACCATCAAATATTTAATACATTCTTAGGATACTACCAAGATACCACTGTTTTACCCTTATATAGGTCCATTGATAAACATTTCCTTGTGATGATGTTATCGGAGAAATATACCCATTCAATCCATAACTAACACTCAGATGGCATGGTGTATAACATATGTTGTCTTAGTGTACCCAGGATGATGTAAAGGTGTTTTGAATGGTCATCATGAGTCTGGTAGTACACCAATATGTCATTTACAAAAACAAACAAAAACAGATCTATATACTAGTGGATGATTCACTTCAATAAGGCCATTACATTATATGATAATTTTTCAACCTGAAAGTAATCACAATGAATTCATAAAACCCATACATGGTTTTAAAATAATTCAACACTATATTAGTATTTATAACCCTTATCTGATGATACCATAACCTCATATCAATTTATTAGAAGATGAGAAGAACCTTTTAGATGGTCAAAAATAGCATCGATATGCGGAAGGGAATATCAATTCATAATTTTTTTCTGATTCAACATTATTTTATTTACACAAAACCACAAAAAACCATTATCCTTTTAAGAAAATACAATTTGAGATCCCCAATGTCACATACAGGAAAAAATAAACCATTTATTATCAAATTCCTCCAACTGAGTATTATGTTCTTTATGTTCTTCCAGTGAAATTATATATAGAGAAAATGAAACTATCTCTACTCCAAGAACTTGCTCAATCTTGGAGTCAACATATCCCTCATGTGGCATCCCTAAGAATTCCTCAGGAAACACATCATGATACGGATCCACCCTAGCAGGAGTGATTTCCTACTATAGTCACCCAACATTAGTCAGAATACTTTCCACATGGGTTTTGATTTCACCCAACTACATAATAACTTGTCCTATACGACCTTCCTATATATGTCACTCCCTATTGTTAACATAAGCTTCACACTTAAGAGATAATAATAATACCCTTTGGTGGTGATAGTCGATGTTGGATGGATATGACCCCAACCAATCCATCCATATTATCATGTTAATAGCTTAGTTTCCTTTCACAAACATGTCCCAAAATAAGGGTCAACCACCAACCTCGAGAGAATAGTCATTAAGTTGAAAGTTGTTTTTAGCTCATACTCCTAATGGTTTGTGAATTTAATAATTTATACACATACATTGCACATCTAGACCCAATGCATTCAAAACTAGGATTATATAAATGTTTATGAGGCCCTGTATCAAATAAAGTACTAGAAATCATGGAAGCCTAAATAATTATACCTTAAAAATTTAATGATCCACCATTTATGTCTCCTAGTGTAGGTTGTAATGCATGAAACTGAACCTACCATCTTCCATGGGCTCTTGTTTGTGTTCCATGTGATGCATTGCCTTACGAATATGAATTTTCTTGATAGAAATTACAACATCTGCATCCTGGACTATTGTGACAGGTACAACCCCAAAATCCTTCCTAATATGGGGCTGTTGACCTACTTCCAACAATCTGCATTGGTATAGACCCTCCATTACTACCCACCTACCAAGGGTTCTTAGATAACCTCTATTCATGTCCCTTGCTTTCACAAAATCAAAACATTAATAGTGGTTGGTGACACTGCCCATTCATGTTTCCTTTCCTTTTTAAATGATAAAACAACACTAGTTCACCACCTTAAGAGATCAAACCACTTCCCTAACTGTTATTTCTACCAAACCCTATGGAAAACCTCTTAGAATTATTCTTCTTACTATCTATAGACAAACCGCAAGGCATCCAAACTAATACCACTTTTTCACCACCATAATCCTCTTTTAAATTCCCTTATTATATGATATCCCAATTCTACACCTCAAAAAAACCTCATTAAATAGAATATATTTAACTCTAAATTGATCTTATATCAATGTAATATATAGAAATGTCTCATTCTAGCTTTATCATACACAAAAAATGATGCAAAAAATGTGGAAATTCAGTGATAAAATTAGCATAATCCATTATAGACCTCGTCCACCGAGTCATTCATAGGAACTCGGTAGCTTTCTGAAAAATCAGAATCTCCAAATTGAAGTGTTAAAAAACATTTTCTAAAAACATTTTCATTGAATACCTTATTCTTACTCATTTGGAACTAGAATATCCCACATGCATAAAAACAATCCTCACAATAGAAAGGCGTTACCTTAACTCTCATTTTAGGAGAACAAGCAGAGTGATCTAGAATAATATGAATAAAATTTATCTCGAACATGACCTCTTTATGTATCCCTTCTCTAAACAATTTCAAAGGTTATTGTAACTAAAACAATCTCATCCGGGTAAACATACTTAGTGGAACCTTTTCCTTACATTTCCTTATAATCATCATAAAATGAGAAGATTTCTCGTGGAACTACTCTTCCCCTCTATTACCCGGGACAATAAGGGATTTTTTTCCCACCACTTTGGGAGAATTCTCTATAATTTATTCATGTCACCCAAACAATATTGTTAGTTGGATTAGATTACTGAGGAGTGGTTAAATTGGGTATCCATAATAATTTCTATTAAAAATTTCACTTAAATAGTTTCCCAAATAAAAATTAATACATCCCAGTTTATCAGGGTAATTCTA
Source organism: Viscum album (assembly GCA_963277665.1). Taxonomy (NCBI): domain Eukaryota; kingdom Viridiplantae; phylum Streptophyta; class Magnoliopsida; order Santalales; family Viscaceae; genus Viscum; species Viscum album. Next base: position 769,194,836 of record OY728137.1, read on the forward strand.
TTATAATAGAATGACTATTTGAAAAACTTCTCATAAGATTTATTAATTCTCAATAATATCAATGTGAGTTATTAATTCAACTCTTTATGTTATTCTAATGAGTAAAAATTATTATATCTTCTATCCAAGACAAACTATCGATGTAAAATATAGTGTTTTATGAAATATACAGTAAAGCTGAGAAAAACTAAATTAATAGGCACAGTGGATAAAACAATTGGTTTAGTCTCAAGATGAGACCTAATCCACTCAGCTTGGTTATCACCTCCCCCTAAAAAGATTATATTAATAAACTTGATCCACACCCAGGATCGGGGTAAACAACAGTACATAGAACTGTCCAGGTCACAAGACCTCTTCCACTTTTCATCGTGGGTATAAACTACTATGTCACACAAGGATCTATTCCACAATTATCCATGAGAGTAAACAGGTTTAAGAAGTGATGAGAGGAAGGATATCTTGTATCCTTCAATTTAATAAAAGAGACAGTGTGTTTTTTTGATACAGACACACACAAACTACTCCAAAGCTAAAACATTACACAACAGAGAAAAGGTGACGAGAAATGGTTAGAAGATCTCTTAGTGTTATTCTATGTAGATCTGGTCTTGTTGGATGAAGCATATGTATGTATCGAGTCATACTATAAAAAGAGTTTCTCAAGTCGGGTGCTCTGTTTTCTAGTTCAATGATGTGATCTATGTAGCTAGTGTTCTTCTGTGAAGATGTTTGATGATCTAATCTATGGTAGTATAGCTTCCTTGAATCTAGAGTGCTTCATGTGTTATTTAGTTATATCATGTTTCATGAATCTATTTTCTTTTCAAACTCCCATTCCTCTACTTGTCTGTTTTTGCATCCCGACTTATCATCCTTTTTCATTGTGGGTTCATAGGTTGGAACCGATAGGATGCTTGTATTATGCACCTCCTACCTCTTACTATTAGGTGTCATGTCTACAAAGAAATATTATCAATTTTAGTTCCTTTAAATGACACAAATATGACAGTTGTAAATTAAATGGAAAATGGAAAAACAGATTAAAGAACAGTGTCACAGTCTATCTTGAAACGCTATCACTTGGAAACAGTGTCACCACGAAATGATGTCGTCTTCTTTACCTTTGACCAGTGAGACATTCATGATGATACAACTACATTGAGTTTAGTAACCATTATCACAAATTTGGTGTTAGGATCATAGTGTATGGGTCACGATGTTTGGATCACAATGTCTAGGTCATGTTGTCTGCCTCACGGTGTCTAGGTCACAGTTTCTGGGTTACAGTGTATGGGTTATGGTGTTTAGGTCACAGTGTTTGGGTTATGATGTCTGGGTTACGGTGTATGGGTCCTTTTCCAGAAAACCAGAACCAATGGCAGACTCACGATTTCTCAAACTTAGCCAAATATCTGTAAACAGTCTGAAGCAGTAATATTCATATAGCGAATTAGAATTATTCATTCATATAAAAAATAATTATAGAACAAAATTAAATATATTTTACAATTATAAAACAAGATTTATATGAATGGGATCTAGTGGAAGTTTATTTAAAGCATAAATAAATAAACCATCTCTACAAATGATTTTAGATAGATTAAATAAGAGTAATTGGATTTGTGATCATTATAACATGATTAAAACATGAGGAGTCCAACAATATCCAACGTTTTTATGATCACAAACCATATGAATTAGAATTCTGTTCTTAGTGAACTTCCCCCCCTATTTTACTTTTCTCCCCCTTTTGGGATTATCAAAAGGTGTTTAGGATGATGATAAAAGATGTAAATTAAAAAAGATAATACACAACAACAGTTCAAAATACCTTATAGGTAAAGATATTTGTCATTATAGGCAGTAGGAAAAGGTACGAAACATCCCTATCAAGAAAGAGATGTAACATTTCTTCATCACTAGTTATCTTCTCTTTTACCTTGGAAATAGAAAAAGTATGAGCCATATGAGTAGAATTAGAGGATGAAGAAGGAAGAGAGCCAACTGTCCGAGAAGGAAGAGGGAGCCCTTCAAAACAGAAGGTGCCAAAGTGGGTTTGGTTGAAGATCGAGGTGAGTTTTGGTCAAGGATAATAGGTCTGTTCTAGTTCAGAGCCTATGATATGGACATCGAGGTAGATGAAAAAGCAGTGGATGTAGATGGAGTTAAACTAGGCCGCAAAGGTGTAGTTTTAGCAGCCTCAATAGAAGTGCTCTTGACATGAAGATAAGGCTTGAACAACTGAATGAAATCAATAATGATCTCACCACCATACAACATTGCTTTCTATAAATAATCTTTGTTCCCTATGAAATTGTTCAATAAAAGATGGAAATATTTTACCTTTTGGACTAGAGTCTTGAATGCTTGAGTGATAGGAGTTATTTTCAAATTCTCTACAAGATATTTGAAATGATTGGTAATATTATGTTTAGAGAAAATCATATTAAATTAGAAATCCGCATTCTTAGTAATTTCTTCCTGATCATCATTTGAAATCATTGAATTAATCCCCACTAAGTCAAGTACTATTTCATTATTACTGACAACAATAGATAAACATTCATTGTCAAAATGACTGAATATTGAATGAAGTTCCTCCTTAATAATATTTCTGAGTAGATCACTATCAATGGGTTGAGATGACTATCTAGAGGCAGTAACAGCTAAGGTGATAGACATTAGCTGATTGGGAACATTCTATAGTCATCCCTTGTACACATCGGTCAGTTTTTTGAGACCAAAAACAAGCTAACACGTCTCATTGACTATCTAAATGTCACTCTCAAACACTTAGTCAAATACTGAAGTCATGTTCGGTTGAATAAGAGGTGCAAATTTATGTTGAATCTGACCATTAACATTATAACATCCCGTTTCTAGAAGCCATTCAGAGGCACCCCGTACCCATTGGGTCACATGGCCTCAAGCGCATTTCTCCAAATGCCAGAGGCTGCTGACTACCAGTGAGGGCCTTCGGTGTGATAGTGGGGAAACTATGACCTCATTGGAAGAGTACACAGTAAAAGAGAAACAAATAAGCAATAGCGGAAGCAGTAAATAATCAAACACAAGTAAACAGTGGAATACTGATAATGAAACAACTGGAGAAAAATATATATAAATAATGTATGATACATATATGTCCAGGAAAGCAGCCAAAAAAGTCACAATGATGAATACAATACTAAAGCAAAGTACAAAAGGAAAAAAGATGAGCATCTCCTCAGCATCGAAAGCCTTGGCTTGGTCCCATGCTCTCCAACTCCAATGCAATCAAGTACCTGAAGTAGAAGGGCACTTTCCCTTGTCTATACCTGCAGCAATATATTCTGTTTGGGACCAAAAGTATGGCCCAAACAGGTTGTGAGACTAAATCCCAGTAGGAAACCACCCAAAGATCTATGTCTAATAGTCAGTGAGTATATGGTAGGTAAAAGTACATAAAGCAGTAAACAAGGAAGCACTAAGCAGTAGCATTAAAAACACTACATAGCAAGAAACAACATAATAGATAACAAAATAGGTAACCTTATAGAAAGTACCCACAGCCTATCCCTTCTGGCCCTACCTATGAAGTACAGACAACCCTTTGGGTAGTACACACAGCCCAACCCCTCTAGTTCTGTCATAGGAATCTCATAAGACTATCAGAGGAATCTCTCAGAGTCTATCCCCTTATAGTCAATGGTAAATCAAGACACTCTGAGGAAGCTCACACAATCCATTCCCCGTATAGTTTAGGTAAATCAAGACTCTCTGAGGAATCTCACACAGTCCATTCCCCACATACTCTAAGGTAGTCAAGGACTCTCTGAGGAAGCTCACATCTCAATTCACCTTATATCCCTGAGGTCTAGGAATCTCTAAGGGAAATCACTCGGTCAATCCCCCTTATGGCCCAGGTCATTCTATTCAAACAAATACTCTTTGAGGAAGCTCATGCAGTCAATCCCCTTATAGTCTAATGTAATCAAGGACTCTCTGAGGAAGCTCACCCGGTCAATTCCCCTAATATCCTACAACACCAGGTTCTCATGGCCCTATACAGGTCAACGAGCATAGCAGTGTAACAGAGCCAAAGTAAACCTATAGAACTACTTTCCTAAACAATCTACATCATACCAAGCATTTCAGAAAACAACTCTCCATCCTATAGTAATAGGCATGGAAAACAGGCAAGGCAACCACAGGATAAATAGGACCAAATGGTCATAAACAGAACAATGCATGGGAATAAAATAGCCAATGCATAGAAATCACTCCAATTCATATCCATATTACCTCAACGTAGGCATACAAGCATGTCAGGAAAGAAATAAGGGTAAAACGGTAAACACACAATGCCCTGTTCAATGATATTGGTGGAATTCGAACATAATACTCAAAGACTTTGATCAGAAAGGCACAAAACACCAACCTCAGTGTTAGGAGATCAATATACTTGACCCACGAGGCTTGAATCATCTTAAAATTCCATAGATCTAAGAAAACACAAAAAATGCTCAACCCACGATAACTCACGAAAGAGGAGAAATTGGAAAACGATGCTCCAACATAATAGAGGACTCACCGGTGTGATTCCAATGGAACCAATGGGGTTTGATTCGGAGGACGAATGGAGGCTCGGGGGTTCGTCAAAGATCTACGACCGTATGGGTTCCCTCGAACGAATGGAACATAAAAGAGGATGGTTATGTCTGTTGGACAAGACCTCGGTGCGTTTAATGAAAAAAACAAAATTAATGACGTGTACTTACTATTTTTGTACTTCAATTTAGGCGGCCACCATGTCACCCCACATGACCATGTGTGTGGCCATGACATGACCAGCACACTGCCTCCTGTGGCAACGATGTACATGTCGTGTACTCAAAAATTAAATGGTGTGTACTTGGAAAATTTCCACAAACTCCTCTTTTCTCAAAAACTACAGAAAAAGGAAAGACATACCTGAAAAGAAGGTCCAAGTTCTTACAAACTTTCTCCATTAATGAAATTCATCCCCAAATTTCCCAGGCGCGGAGTAAAAGAAGAAACCCAAAACAGCTCCATCCACTGTGATCGTACATCGGCCTCCCTCTCCCAAGTCTCATCCTGCACCAACCCATGCTGCCATAGCACTCGTACTAGAGGAACAGACCAACCATGGAGAACCTTCATACTTCAATCAAAAATCTAGATTGGATGCTCCTTAAGAGATGCATCCACCTCGAGCTCAACCTCCTCAGGTTGAAAAACATGAGACGAGTCTGAAAAGTAACGTCGAAGCTGAGAAATGTGGAAGGCATTGTGCATAGCTTGGTACCTATAATGTAACTGCAACCGATAGGAAACCTTCTCAACTCTCTCCAACACCTCAAATGGAACGACGTTTCTCAGTGAAATTTTACCCTGTCTCCTAATCCTCTTGTGTCCCAAACTTAGTGTAACCTGCAGGAAAACCTGATCTCCGACCTCGAACTCCAGAGGTCATCTCTGCTGACCAGCATAAGACTTCTAACGAGACTGTGTAGTAGCCATCCTCTTCTGAATCAACTCTATCTACTCTATGGTCTCCTGAACAAGACGATGTCCCAGCAAAGTTGCCTCTCCCTCCTCCAGCCAATATATAGGTGATCGGCATGGCCTATCGTACAAAGCCTCATAAGGTGTCATCTGAATAGTCTCTTAAAAACTATTGTTGTAGGAAAACTCCACAAGAGCTATATGAATCTCCTAAGAACATCCAAAATCCAGAATTAATTCTTGGAGAATTTCCTCAAGAACCTGAATTGTACGCTTGGATTGGCCTTCTGTCACGGGGTGGTAAGCTGTACGCAAAAGTACTTGTGTACCCAAAGCCTTCTAAATCCCCTACCAGACCCAAGAAGTAAAACGTGAATCCCTATCTGAAACAATGGAGTGTGGAACCCCATATAGACGTACAATCTCTCGAATGTAAAACCTCTCTATCTCATCAACACTGAAGGTATCCTTGATAGTCAAGAAATGAGCAACATTTGTGATCTTGTCAAAGACAACCCAAACTGCGTCATTCCCCCAAGGTGAACTTGGTAAACTGGTCACAAAGTCCATCGCGACATCACTCCACATACACTTGGGAATGGGTAACTGCTGCAAAAGCCATACTGGTCGCTGATGCTCTTCCTTCACCTTTTGACAAGTGGAACACCTCATGACGAAACCAGCAACATCCCTCTTCATATCTATCCACCAATAATAATGGTGTGGATCACGACACATCTTGGTGACGCCAGGATGAACTACCCAAACTGAGGAATGAAAGTCCCTTGTCAAATCCTCATGTATATCTGCTAGCACCCGTATGCGCCCCTGGAAATGCAAGACTTCACCCCACTTATGGTCCATCCAGGAATATTGTCCTCTCGCGACACACTTTCCCATAGGACTATGCCTTCAGAATCCGATAGCTAACTCATTCGTACTCAATCAAGAAGGGTAGAGGTAATAGCTAAAAAAGATAGAAAAATCTTCCGCTGTCTTTAGTGCACCACCAAATGCATGCCAGAGAATGGAGCCATAAGCTGCCACTCACTACTGGCCTCCCGAACTACTTGTATCTGAGTCCTCCTACTCAATGCATCAGCCACTGCGTTGCCATTCCAATGTGTCTATGCAAGATCGAAGTCGAAGGACTCTAGGTACTCAAAACACCTCAACTGTCACAAATTCAAATCACACTGAGGGAAAATGTACATGAGACTTTTTTGGTCAGTGAAAAACAAAAAATGATCTCTCAGAAGATAAAGTCTCTAGCAGTGTAGAGCATGTACAATAGCTGCCATCTCCAGATCTTGCGTCGGGTAATTCTGGTCATGTGGCCTCAACTGCTGAGACCTGTATGCAATGACATCATCTCCCTTCATAAGCACTGATCCCATACCGATACCTGATTCTATGTAGTAAATAGTATTGCTCTTTCCCGGCTCTGGAAGGACTAGTATTGGTGCTGATGTGAACCTCCCTTTTAGCTCCTGAAAGGCCGACTCAAAAGAATCTAACCATAAGAACATCACACCCTTCATGGTCAAACCTTTCAATGGTGTTGAAATGCATTAAAAGTCTTGTATAAAACGTTTGTAGTATCCAGCCTACCCTAGAAAACATTTCACCTCAAAGACGCTCTTCATTTGCGCCTAGGAAACTACAGCTCTCAATTTCTCTAGGTCTACAGATACACCTTTTTCTGAGATGACATGACTCAAGAAGTGAATCTGGTCCATCCAAAAGGTTCAATTTGGGATCTTAGCATATAACTGAAGCTCCCTCAGTGTACTCAAAACAATATCAAAAAGGGTAGCATGGTCGTTTTGAGTGTTCGATTACACCAAGATATCCTCCATGAAGACCACCACGAAGGAATCCATGTATGGATGGAACACTCGATTCATCAATTCCATGAAATATGTAGGTGGGTTCATGAGACCGAAAGGCATAACCAAGTACTCATATATACTATACCTACTCTATAAGGCTGTGAGAGGTATATCAGATTGTCTAATGCGCAACTGATGATAACCGAACCTCAAGTAAATCTTCGAGAACACCCAGGCTCCTCGATGTTGATCAAAGAGATCATCAATCCTAGGCAAGGGATATCTGTTCTTGACCATTAACTAGTTTAAATTTCGATATTCCACACAAAGCCTGAGGGTTTCATCTTCCTTCTTCGCAAACAGGACAGGTGAACCCCAAGGAGATGTACTGGGTCGGATGAAACCCTTTTCCTGCAACACCTCCAACTAATTCTTGAGCTCCTATAACTCAGGTGTGGCCATCCTATAAGGAGTAATGGACACCTATGTCACTCATGGAACAAGATAAATATAAAATTCTACCTCATGCTCCAGAGGAAAACCTAGAAAGTCTTCTAGAAAGACATCCCTAAAACAATCCACCACTGGAGGAAAGTCTAACTGTGAAGTCCCCTGGTCATCCAGATAAAGACTAGAAATCTGGGCTATAAATGCTCCTAACCCATGATTCTTTGGACCCACTCTTCTCGCCCGGACATCCCACTCGCCATTATAATGAAAATATCTACCCTCTGGTGATATGAAACTCACCCTTTGGCGATAACAGTCGACGACTTCCTGGAAGGGAACTTTCCAGTCCATTCCAAGAATGACATCATAGCCAGTAATCTCAAGGACATAAAGATACCAAAGGAAGTGACACCGACCAACCTAAAGAGGACATGCCTTGCACTGACGCACACCATATGTTATTGTCCCAAACGAAGTGTCTAGTGTGAAAACGTCGGCAAAAGAAAAGATACAGAGCCCAAGGCTCTCCACAATAGAGACAGATATAAAGCTATGTGGAGCACCAGTATAGAAAAGAGATGAAGATAAAACTGAGGCAATTAGGATCCTACCTCAAACTGTAGAGGGGCTGGGATCTTGCTCTTAATGGGTCTGCTCCACTAGAAAATCCCGTCCAACTCCAGGGCCATGTGACCCCGCATGAATACTCTAAGTCGATCCACCCTCCTGTCGATGGTGGCATGGTGATTGACCACCGCGGTCACAATCTCCACCTCAGCCTGAATGTCCAGAAGAAATCCAGTCCCCAAACTTGTGAGAAACTGGCGGTGCTGCTTTTGTACGTGGTTTCATAGATGAGCCCCGATCACTAACTACTGGTGAGAATAACTGACAAAAGTGGTGAAGGTGACCCATCTTGCCACAAGATCGGCACTTCGCCTTGTCTCTCGGGCAACGTGGCCTCGTATGCCCACTTCTCCCACACTGGTATAACACCACGTATCTACCAAAAGATGCATCTCACCTGCTCTGATACCACTTTGTGACTTCCCAGTTCTGGAAGCCACCCAGAGGTTCCCCGTTCCTAGTGGGTCACATGGCCTGAAGCACATTTCCCCAAATTCCAGAGGTTTTCGACTAGCAGCGAGGACCATGGGTGTGATAGTGCGGAAACTGTGACCTCATTGGACGAGTACACAGTGGAAGAGAAACAAATAAGCAATAGTGGAAGCAGTAAATAATACATACACAAGTAAACAGTGGAAGACTAATAAAGAAACAACTGGTAAAAAATATATATATAAACGATGCATGATACATATATGTCTAGGAAAGCAACCCAACAAGTCCTAATTCTAAATACAGTACTAAACCAAAGTACAAAATGAAAACTGATAAGAAGCTCCTCAGTACCACAATCCTTAACTTGGTCCCATTATCTTCAGCTCCAATGCAATCATGTACCTGAAGTCGAAGGGTGCTTTCCGTTGTCTATACCTGCAGAAATATATTATGTGTGGGCCAAAAAGCATGGCCCAAATAGGTTGTGAGACTAAATCTCAGTAGGCAACCACCTAATGATCTGTGCCTAACAGTCTGTTGGTATATGGTAGGTAAAATTACAAAACAAAGTAAACTAGGAAGCACTAACCAGTATCATTTAAAACACCACACAGCATGCAACAGCAAAACAAATAACACAATAGGTAACCCTATGGGAAGTACCCATAGCCTATCCCCTATGGTCCTACCTAAGAAGTACAGACAACCCTCTAGGTAGTACACACAGCCCAACCCCTCTAGTTTTGTCATAGGAATATAATAAGACTCTCAGAGGAAGCACTCATAGTCTATCCCCTCAGAGTCAAAGGTAAAGAAAGACTCTTTGAGGAAGCTCACACAGTCCATTCCCCGTATAGTCTAGGTAAATCAAGACTCTCTGAGAAATCTCACACAGTCCATTCCCCACATAGTCTAAGGTAGTCAAGCACTCTCTGAGGAAGCTCACATGTCAATTCCCCTTATAGCCCCAAGGTCTAGGACATAATAAGGAGGCTCACTCAGTCAATACCCCTTCTAGATCAAGTCATTGAATTCAAACAAAGACTCTCTGAGGAAGCTCACGCAGTCAATCCCCTTATAGTATAAAGTAACCAAGGACTCTCTGAGGAAGCTCACTCTGTCAATTCCCCTTGTAGCCCACTACACCAGGTTCTCACAGTCCAATGTAGGTCAACGAGCATATCAGAGTAACGTATACAATGTAAACCTAGAGAACCACTTGGATAAATAGTCCACATCATAACAAGCATGTCAGAAAAAAAAAACTCTCCACCAGATACTAACAGTCATTGAAAACAAGAAAGGCAGCCAAAGGCTAAACAAGACTAAACGGTCTTAAACAGAACAATGCATGGGAATAAGACATCCAAAGCGTAGAAATCCCTCCAATTCATATCCAAATTACCTCTACACAGGCATACAATCATGGTAGAAAAACACTAGGTGTAAAACAGTAAACACGCAATACCTTGTTCCACGATATTGGTGGAATTTGCACATAATACTCAAAGGCTTCGATCAGAAAACCAAAAACCAACTACCTCTAGGTTAGGAGAACAATATAAATGAACAATGAGGCTTGAATCATCTTAGAACATCATAGATCTAAGAAAATGCACAAAACGCGCAACCCAAGATAAATCATGAAAGAGGAGAAATTGGAAAACGATGCTATAGGGGAAGAGATAACTCACCATTGTGATCCAAATGCAACCGATTGGGTTCTATTCAGAGGACATACGAATGCTTGGGGGTTTGTTGAAGATATGTGGTCATACAGGTTCTCTCAGATGAACGAGATCTAAAAGAAGATGGTTTTGTCCGTTAGACGCGACCCCAATGCGTTTAATGAAAAAAACAAAATACACGGTGTGTGCATTTGGAGTACACGACGTGTACTTACTGTTTCCGTACTCTACTTTAGGTGGCCTCCACATCACCCCACATGACCGTGTGTGTGGCCATGACATGGTTAGCACACAGCCTCCAGTGGAAAATAAGTACAGGGTGTGTACCTGAAAAATTTCCAGAAACTCTTCTTTTCTCATAAACTACAGAAAAAGGAAAAACATACCTAAAAATAAGGTCAGGGTTCTTACAAACATCCTCAATAGAATGAGTAATATAATCATGTCCTTATTTCAATACGTTTTGAAAATCTTAAACCATATCACTAAGAGACATCACCTCATACCCCAATTTATTTTTTTAAATTATAACCTCGCGAATTTCCTAATTAAATTTTGGTTTGATCTACCATATGATTTTCTCTAATAGCAAGGAAGTATCCCTTTCACGATGATTTTTCATAGGTGCAGGTTTTGTGTTCATGATAATTTAAAATATAGCTAATAATGTCACTCCAAAAACTTTCAAATCACTATGACTCACTGAAGCAGATGGTTCCTGTGATGGTTCAGCAATATGAGTTAAGACAGGTTCAGGCTCTTTAGAAGAGATTACTTCTAGAGTAGAAACTAGTTTCAATTGAAAGACAGTGGAAAGTTCTATGCCTTTAACGGAGGCCTCCTAGGAATTATCAACATCAAAGTATCTAGGAAATTTATACCAAGTATCTATAGTGGTTTCATCAACAGGGTTAGGAACTTCAATAATTTCAAGACAGGGGTTCTACTCCCCCTCAATAGGTCCATAGCTTACAGGACTAAGAGATTCAGTCCCTTGGTCTATTTCTAAAATTTCATGTCTAATAACCTCATTAATTTCTCTTCTAGCCAGCTGGAAGGCTTGTTAAATCTATTCCTTAGAAGATAATATAATCTCAGGATCATATTTCTCCTCTAAATGTTCCTCAATAGTAGCCTCATCCTCAATAGTAAGTTTTTATTCTAGATGATTCTCATGTACAACATTTTATTTTACACAAATAGAAGATTCTTTTTTAGAATAAATTTCTTCTTATAAATCATCATTTTTAATGAGTTACATGTCCTTCCTTATTAACTATGTTTTTTGGAATAGGTAGACCATTTTCTTCTTTTTCCAAGATAGTTTCTTCCAAAGGTGAAACAACTACCACTTATTCACCTTCAACAGGATATCAAAAAACTTCATCTGGTTTCAAACTAGGATAACATGAGTTTATATATAAGGACATGGCCTTAAACATTACTTAATATTTATTTAAATGAATAATTCACATTGAGGAACTTTTCAGGTTAATATTTTTAGAGAATTAGGACATAACTATTACATCTCAAAAGATTACAAAGTAGACACTTCTACAAAGTTTCCATAAAATAAAAACTCTTAAAAAGAAACATGTCTTGTTCGATGTTTTAGACAGCCTGACATTTCCTTGATCCCATCCTTGACCCTATTCTTCTTTATGTCCTGTGAAAAACATTTCAAAAAAAACTTGGGATGAGCATAAAAATCTCAATAAGGGATGCACAAATAAGGAAAACTGTTAGTTTTTCAAAACAACAAGTAAACCATGAATTCTTTATCAAAGTAATACTTTTCACCTTTATGAAGTAGTAAAAACTCTTGAATGAATAGAAGATCATTACTTACCCTTTTGTAACCAAATGATTACCATAAAACCCATATACATAACATATAAAGGTATCTTGGGACATAAACATACTTAAATGGAATAACCATATGGTCGAATTCCACACATATCACATAATGGAATAGCCATACGGCTAACTTTCATACCCAATGCATTGGAGGTTATAACGTAACCACCCATCCTGGTATTCACGGCGCCACCTGTCATATGGTTTATCACGTAACCACCCGTCAAATGTCCATGTACCATTATAAAATCATAATACATAAAACAAAAATAATGGAAAGAAAACATTTCCACATTTCAAACACAATATATCACTTAAATATATTGACATAACAAATCGATTATAAAAATCCATTTTAAATACCAAAATACATAAAAGAGTATATGGTATTTATTTCATTCTAAAAAAACATCACAGCTTGTTGAGAAATCTAAAGACCAAATAATACTCGCGGCGGTGGAAAAGGTCGTTGTCACCGCGTACGTTAAAAGAAACATTCCTTTTTTTCGTTTAGTAAAACACTTCATAGAAAAAGATTCCTTTTGTATAAAATTAAAAGTCAAAGGGGTTTATACACCATATAAAAGAAATGATTGTATTAGAACAAAATATGTCTCAATGAAAGGAGATTGAGACGAAGTCCCTTACCTCGTCTCCGACGTGACTCGATTACTCTTTAATCTCCTGAATAATAAACTAATGTTAATTTCTACTTGCTTAAGAAACTTTTTCAAGTTTATTATTCCTTTTATATAACTTATTGCCTTGTTATAAACATTATGTAATCATTTAATTTCATAAAGTTAGTTTTGTTGATATTTGGTACTTAAGTCAAAAATGGACTTCTTACAATTACATGTTGTTTATGTGGTCAAAGGTTCATTATATCCAGAATTATATTCATGATTTTGATATCATATGTATCATATGTATCCAGCATATACATGTATTTATATTATTACATAACATTTAGAGGTAAGAAATGAAATGCACCATTCATGAAGACGGTAAGCCGTACGTACGCATGAACGCTACTTTAATTTCTATTTCGTATTTAATGGAGTGAAATTATAATGATATAAGGGTATATTATAATTACAGTATAACATAATATATAATAACATTAACTCCATCCTTTATATGTCCCACATATGGCATTAAAGAATCAAATCACTTTGAGGGGGCGGTAGTCCGCACTTCCTAAAATGAAATTATCGTGTTTACCCACAATGGAAACCATAGGGGTATGCCAAAAATGAATAATACATAAGCATAAGGAAAACATAAACATATTATATGTCATTTATAAATAGAATTCCATCTTAATGGCCACCATGAAAGGTGTTAAAAGAAGATTGAACAATCGTCGTTTCGTGAGGCATAAAATCGCCAACCACAGAAACAGTATGTTCTTTAACCATTAGAAGAAGGTGTGTGAAGGTGTAGCTCTAATAATTCTCATAACAACATACTAGTATATTGAAGATACTGGTGATTTTACAAAAGAAATAAATAAAAAGAGTTTAGGGGGTTGGAGAAGCAAAATAAAACATAAGAACACAAGAGAAGACACTGCCTTTAAATCAGGTAACTCTTTTTGATTTGAGCTCAAAAACTTCCTTGGAAACATTTTTGCCCAAAGTGAGGCTTCTAGGATTAATATAGCGATTTGGAGAGACTAAATGGGCAGGGTTTGACTGAGCCAAAGGCCTGAGAACTGTGGGTATGGTGGTAGAGGTTGGGGCCTTTTATAAGAGGAGAGGAGGGGCACTCTTGGGCAGTTATAAAAGGATACTTTATTATAAAATGCTTTTCGGATTTTAAATGTCCCAAAATTATATATTTCGAGGATAAGGTGATAATAGTTTTAAATAAACACATTCAATAGGTTTTTGACATGTGTAGGTCTTATATTTTACATTATATTTTCATTTTATTTAAATCGTTAAATAATGAGCTAATCGCTGCATTATCATGGTTTCATAAATAATTTAATTTATTTAATGTATAAAATTTATAAAAAAATTATCATGATGTAGGAAATCTTTTTATCTTTCTAATGAATAGTTATAGTCAAAAATATTACTTGTATAACCCCATTTAAATTTTTTTAGTAAAACAACACATGTTTGTGACATTTTTATTTTAACTTTAAATAAAAAGTTATTAATGTCATTTTCCTACCAAAGTGGCTCCATGGGGTCCCCAAGTTGACCCATGGATTTTCTTCGTCGGCCATGACACATCCAATAAGGTTAGGGTATGTGTCAAGGTCATTTCATATTATTAGAACATTATTTTTACCTTAAATTACACTAATTACCTATAATCACGATTAAAAACATAAAAGTTACTATTCGCCAAAAAATTATTTTAATCTCATTGAACCAAATTTTACATCCTAATGAAAACCATGTATGTATGATTTTTGAATTTCAAATCATAGAAGTGGTAAATTTTCATTTAAAAAAATCAGTTTTTACACCACCACTTAGTGGTTTCACAATTCATCAAAAATTGAAGTTTTTCAGAAAAATACCAAAAATTCACCCGAAGATATATTTGAATTTTAGAATTTAAAAATGATGCCTATTTTACAAAATTAAAAACATATAAGTTACGTTAATTAATTTAATAATTAATTACCACTGTCAGAACAAATAGTGTGTTTTTATGAAACAATATATTTGAAAAGATTGACACTAGTTTAAGTCCAATTTCAAAGTGAAATTAATTCCAACGACCACTATTGGATAAAATGGTAAAAATATATTCTAATATCACTTTAAAACCAATTCAAAAGATAATCTAACATATAAATAAATTATATTAAAAAGAGTTTTTGAATTAAAATACAACATTTTTCACTATTCATTAAAAAAATAAACTTTATTGGAAAAATAGCAAAATTTTACACAAAGTAAATTTTGATGTCCTGATTCTAAAGAAGAATTTTATTTGGTCTAATAGAATGTATAAGAGTGACCAAAACTATATTTAATTATGTTTCGCCATCAAAAGGCGATGAGTGGACCTTTAGTGAAAATTAGAGTATATATGCCCAAAATTGAATTCTATCCGTATTTTAAGCCTTTATCCTTTATTGGATAAATGTAAAAACATTTAACAAACATATATAATCATATTTTAGTTATTTCTATTCATTCCCGCCAATACAACCGCTACGTGTTAACTACCATTTAAAATAATATTATATTTTTACTAGTGTGCAACGTAAGATTTCAAAGAAACTCTTTGTTGCGTATCTGGTATGCTATCAAACATAGAAACCCCTTTAAAGTAAAATTAATATTTAATTCGTAAATATTAACAAATATGAAAATGTTTTATTCTTTATTTACCTGGGATGTTACATCATTCCCCACTTTTGGGAATTTCTCCCCGTGATTTTATTCACTTATCAAAATAAGTGGGGGTATTTATCCCTCATAGCATTTTCAGATTCCCATGTTGCCTCTTCAACCATATAGTTTTTCCACAATACATTTACCTAGTGAATTACCTTATTCGGCAACACATTCTCTCTATGGTCAAGAATCTAGACTGGCTGTTCTTCATAAGAGAGATTCTCTTCCAACTGAACTACCTCTGGGCTCAAAACATGAGATAGATCTGGCATTTACATTCTCAATATCAAAACATGAAAAACATTGTGTACCTGAGATAAACTTGGAGGTAATTCCACTCTGTCTGAAACTGATACAACTTTCTCCAGAATTTCATATGGTCTAATGAACTTTGGAATCATCTATCCTTTCTTACCAAATCGCATCACACTTTTCCATGGTGAAACTTTGAGAAAAACATGATCACCTACCTCGAAAGATAGATCCTTCCTCCAATTATCCGCATAACTCTTCTGCCTGCTCTGAGCTGTTCTCATGTGTTTCTGAATCAACTAAACTTTTTCTGCCATCTCTTCTACCAATTCTGTTCCCATCATCTTCCTTTCACCCACTTCATCCGAAAAAGATGGAGTTTCACACCGTTTACCATATAATGCTTCAAACAGAGCGATCTGTATACTGGAATGAAAACTGTTATTATATGAAAATTCAAACAAAGAAAGATGTTGGTCCCAACTTCCCTGATAATCCATCGAACAAGCACGTAAAATATCCTCCAAAGTCTGAATTGTTCGTTCTGACTACCCATCTGATTGAGAATGAAAAGTTGTACTAAAATTTAATTCAGTACCCAACGACTTTTGAAGGCCCTTCCAAAAGTTAGAAGTAAACCTGGGATCACGATCAGATACAATGGATAGAGGGACTCCACGCAACCTGACTATGTCTTTAAGATACAATCAAGAAATTTGATCTAGAGAGAAAGTATCTCAAATAGGAAGGAAATGAGAAGATTTAGTCAAGCGATCAACAATAACCCAGATTGCATTATTACCTCGAGATGTCTTCGGTAATCCCACAACAAAGTCCATGGATATATTTTCCCATTTCCACTCTGGCACTGGTAAAGGCTGAAGCATCCCTTTCGGTAATTGCCACTCTGCTTTAACCTGCTGATAATTCAATCACTTCACAGTAAAATCAGCAATATCTCTTTTCATTCCATCCCACCAGTAATACTCTCACAGATCTCTGTACATCTTAGTACTTCTAGGATGAACTGAAAATGGGAAACTATGAGCCTCACATAACAACTCATTCTTCAACTGTGAATCACCAGGCACACATAATCTCTTCCCAAACCTCAAAACACAGTTATTATCAATATTAAATTCAGGTAACTTACCCTTCTAAACCAGCTCTACCTTTTTCTGCAACCCACTGTCTTTCTTCTGTGCTTGCTTAATTCTTTCTGATAGAGATGATCTCACTAATACCTGAAACAAAACAGAAGAACTTTCTGCACCAACAACTACTATTCCAAAGTTCATCAAATCAAAAACCAAAGGATCTCATTCCAAACATAGCATGGTTATTGAAGCATTACTTTTTTGACTCAAAGCATCAGCCACTTTATTTTCTTTTCCCGGATGGTAATTAAATGTACAATCAAAATCCTTGATTAATTCTGGCCATATTCTCTGTCTCATGTTCAATTATTTCTGAGTGAATATATACTTTAAACTTTTGTTATCAGTATATATTTCACACTTTACTCCATACAAATGATGCCTCCAAATATTTATAGAAAAAACAACAGCATCTAATTCCGAATCATGTGTAGGTTTATTTACCTCATGAGTTTTCAACTGACGTGAATCATAAGAAATTACTTGATCATTCTGCATTAGGATGTAAACAAGTCCTTTCAATGAAGCATCACTGTAGATAACAAACTCACCATTCATGGAAGGAAGTTCCAAAACTAGAGCATTCACCAATCTTCTTTTCAACTCCTGAAAACAATCATCACATTCTTTTGAGAAGATAAACTTAACACCCTTCCGAGTAAGCTTAGTCATTGGACTAGATAACCATGAAAAATTTTCAACAATCCTTCTGTAGCAAGCTACCAAACCAAGAAAACTATGGATCTCGGTAACATTTGTGGGTCTTGGCCATTCTTCAACAACTTTTGTTTTAGCAGGATCAATAGTTATGCCATTTTTTGAAACAATGTGACCAAGGAAAGAAATTTGTTGTAACCAAAACTCACAGTTGCTGAATTTTCCATACAGTTTCTTTTATTTTAAGGTTTGAAAGATAAACATTAAATGACTTTCTTGCTCCTATTTACTTTTAGAAAACACCAAAATATAATCAATAAACACAACCACCATTTATCACCTGATTCAACTGAGTCATCACTGTAGTAAACTGCTCAATTCTGATTCCGACCATCTATGGTTGTTGATTCGGAAAGTCATTCTACTCTGTATGCCTTCCCAAAAAAGTAGCTCTATTTCTTTTATGAAAAAGAATTATTAACACAGATATATCTTAGATGAAGAAACATGGTAATCTTTAAATTCTATATCATTTCTATCATACCAAAAATTAATTCATAATTTAACAATTTTCTAACTCCTAAAGTTGTCTAAACCGACCTCTGATACCAACTATAAGGCCCCGACCATAAACCTTTCTTAATATTAAATTAAATGAATAATTCACATTGAGGAACTTTTCTGGTTTAGAGTTTTAGAGAATTAGGAAATAACTATTACATCTCAAAAGATTACAAAGTAGACACTTCTACTAAGATTCTATAAAATAAATACTCTTAAAAAGAACCATGTCTAGTTCAGTATTTTAGACAGCCTGACATTTCCTTGATCCCATCCTTGACCCTATTCAACATTATGTCCTGTGAAAAACATTTAAAAAAAACTTGGGATGAGCATAAAAAGCTCAGTATGGGATACACAAAGAAGGGAAACTGTTAGTTTTTAAAAACAACATGTAAACCATGAATTCTTTATCAATGTAATAATTTTCACCTTTATGAAGTAGTATAAACTCTTCAATGAATAAAAGATCATTACATACCCTTTTGTAACCAAAATATTACCATAAAACCCATATACATAACATATAAAGGTAACTTGGGACATTAACATACTTAAATGGAATAACCATACGGTCAACTTCTACACATATCACTTAATGGAATAGCCATATGGCTGACTTCCATACCCAATGCATTGGAGGTTATAATGTAACCACCCATCATGGTATTCACGGAACCACCCGACATATGGTTTATCACGTAACCACCCGTCAAATGTCTAAGTACCATTATAAAATCATAAGACATAAAACAAAAATAATGGAATGAAAACATTTCCACATTTCAAACACAATATATCACTTAAATATATTGACATAACAAATCCATTATAAAAAAACATTTTCAATACCAAAATACTTAAAAGAATATATGGAATTTATTTCATTTTTAAAAAAACATCATGGCTTGTTGAGGAAGTCAAAGACCAAATAATACTCGTGGCGGCAGAAAAGGTCGTTGTCACCGCGTACGTTAAAAGAATCATTCCTTTTTTTCGTTTAGTAAAACGCTTCGTAGAAAAATATTCCTTTGTATATAATTAAAATTCAAAGGGTTTTATACACCGTATAAAATAAATCATTGTATTAGAACAAAATATGTCTTAATGAAAGGAGATTGAGACGAAGTCCCTTACCTCATGTCCGACGTGACTTGATTGCTCTTTAAACTCTTGAATAATAAACTAAAGTTAATTTCTACTTTCTTAATAACCTTTTTCAAGTTTATTATTCCTTTTATATAACTTATTTCCATGTTATAAATGTTATGTAATCATTTAATTTCATAAAGTTCGTTTTGTCGATATTTGGTACTAAAGTCAAATATGGAATTCTTACAATTACATGTTGTTTATGTGGTTAATGGTTCATTATATCCAGAATTATATTCAATATTTGGATATCAAATATATCATATATATCCACCTTATACATGTATTTATAATATTATATAACATTTAGAGGTAAGAAATGAAATGCACCGTTCTTTGAGACGGTAAGCCGTACGTATGCATGAACGATACTTTAATTTATATTTCATATTTAGTGGAGTGAAATCATAATTATATAAGGGTATATTATAATTCCAGTATAGAATAATATATAATAACAATAACTCCATCCTTTATATGTCCCACATATGGCATTAACGAATCAAATCACTTTGAGGGGGCGGTAGTCCGCACTTCCTAAAATGAAATTATCGTGTTTACCCACAATGGAAACCATAAAGTTATGCCACAAATGAAAAATACAGAAGCATAAGGAAAACATAAACATAATATATATCATATATAAATAGAGTGACATTTTAATGGCCACCATGAAAGGTGTTAAAATAAGATTGAACAATCATCGTTTCATGAGGCAAAAAATCGCTAACCATAGATATAGTATGTTATTTAACCATTAGACGAAGGTGTTTTTAGGTGTAGCACTGATACTTCTCATAACAACATCCTAGTATATTGAAGATACTGGATTTGTTACAAAATAAATGAATAAAAAGTGTTTAGGGGGTTGGAGAAGCAAAATAAAACATAAGAACACAAGAGAAGACACTACCTTTGAATCGGGTGACTCTTTTTTGATTTGAGCTCAAAGGCTTCCTTGGAAAGACTTATACCCAAATTGAGGCTTCTAGGAGTAATATAGGGATTTTTAGAGACAAAATGGGTAGGGTTTGGAAGATCCAAAGGCTTGATAGGTGTGGGTAAGGTGGTAGAGGTGGGGGCCTTTTATAAGAAGAGAGGAGGGGCACTCTTGGAAAGTTATAAAAGGTCACATTATTATAAAATTATTTTCTGATTTTAAAGGTCCCATAATTATATATTTCTAGGATAAGGTGAATAGAGTTCTAAATCCACCCATACAATAGGTTTTTGACATGTCTAGGTCTTAGATTTTACTTCATCTTTTCATTTTATTTAAATTATTAAATAATGAGGTAATCGCTACATCATCATGATGTCATAAATAATTTAATTTATTTAATGTCTAAATGTTATAAAAAATATCATGATGTAGGAAATGTTTTCAGATTTATAATTAATATTTATAGTAAAAAATATGACTTGTATAACCACATTTAAAAATTGTTTTAGTAAAACAACACATGTTTGTGGCATTTTTATTTTAACTTTAAATAAAACATTATTAATGTCATTTTCCTACCAAAGTGGCTCCATGGGGTCCCCAAGCTGACCCATGGATTGTCTTGTTCGGCCATGACACATCCAATAAGGGTATTACATGTGTCAAGGTCATTTCATATTATTAAAACATTATTTTTACCTTAAATTACACTAATTACCTCTAATTGCGATTAACAATTTAAAAGTTATTATTCACCAAAACAATATTTTAATCCCATTGAACCACATTTTACATCTTAAGGACAAACATGTATGTCAGATTTTTGAAATTAAAATCACAAAAGTGGTAAAGTATCATTTAAACGAAAAATCAGTTTTTAAACTACCACTTAGTGGTTTTACTATTCATCAAAAATTGAAGATTTTCCGAAAAATTCCAAAAATTCACCCTAATTGATATTCGATATTCGGAATTAAAAAATGATGTCTATTTTACAAAATTCAAAACATATAAGTTATATTAATTAAATTAATAATTAATTCCCACTGTCAGAATAAATAGCATGTTTTTATGAAACAATATATATCAAAAGATTGACACTAGTTTAAGCCTAATTTCAATTTGAAATTAATTCCAACGACCACTATTGGATCAAATGGAAAAAATATATTCTAATTTCACTTTAAAAACAATTCAAAAGATAATCTAATCATATATATAAATTAAATTAAAAAGTGGTTTTGAATTAAAATACAACATTTTTCATTATTCATTAAAAAAATCAACTTTATCGGATAAATACCAAAAATTAACAGAAATAAAATTTTGATGTCACGATTATAAAGAAGAATTTTATTTGGTCCAATAGAATGTATAAGAGTGACCAAAACTATATTTAATGATGGTTCGCCATCAAAAGGCAATAAGTTGACCTTTAGTGAAAATTAGAGTATATATGCCTAAAATTGAATTCTTTTCATTTTTTAAGACTTTATCCTTTATTGGATAAATTTAAAAACATTTAACAAACATATATAATCATATTTTAGTTATTTATATTCATTCTCTCCAATACAACGACTACATGTTATCTACCATTTAAAATAATATTATTTTATTACTAGTGTGCAACGTAAGATTTCAAAGAAACTCATTATTGTGTATCGGGTACACTATCGAACATAGCAACACCTTTAAGGTAAAATTAATATTTAATTCATAAATATTAATAAATATGAAAATGTTTTATTCTTTATTTACCTGGAATGTTACATTATAGGTCTGGAGGGATACTGGACCAGATTAAACTTTACATATATCTTTTCATTTTCCTCTACCTAATACTTTTTTCATGGATTCAAACTTATTTTCATCCTCTTGACTGTAACCATTGAGATAAAGAACTCATAGTCTTTGATGACTTATTTATTTCATTCAACCACTCCTTTAACATATAGAATTTCAGTGATTAACCCTGAATAGAACCAATAGGTATACTGGGGATTTTTCTTAATCAATTCACACATGTGAAGTATAATAAACATACACAGGTTAATCTTATGCCCATTTTTCATAAAATGTATGAAGAATACATCTTGATACATGAGAGTATAAAAATCCCCTTGCCTTGGACTAATTAGATTCTGGACGAACATAAACAATAAACTCATTTCACCATCCAACTCCGCAGTAATTTCTCTTATTTTATTTTAATTTCATGCCCTGATTCCCATGGTCTCTTCTAAGAATAAAACATCACTAGGAGGAGGAGGACCTCTCATGTTGTCCTCAAAAATTCCTTCATGAGGTATCCCTAGGTACCCAGCCCATAACCTCGAGGAAAAGGTATATATTTGATTATTAATCCATCTTCTTACAACAAAACTATATTTATTATTGAAAGAAAACTGAACAAAATAATAAAATTGAGAAATAAGTATTGGATAAATTGGCCTTTTCTCCTTTGTGAACCAGTTCAACCATCCCTGCTCTTCTATTATTTTCAAAATTAAATACTTAATTGTCATCAACCACATAGGAAAAATTTCCTTTTCTAGTACTAATATTCTATAAACATGATTCAGGATCAACGGTCCATCAGGAACTTATTTTGGTTATTTTTTCACATTATTCATAGATTTTCACTTCTCAGGAGTTGATGAAGATGATTGATTTATTCTAAGCATTCAACAAGGATTTTAGAGAGAGGGAAATGAAGGGGAAACGTGGGCATACGATTTGAGGGAGGGGTTTCTGTTTCAAGAGAAAAATGCTTGAGTGAAGAAAAGAGTGAAAGATGTTAGTTTTATCATTTAGGTATTTCAAGAATCACAATTTCAAAAGAGAGTTTTAATAACAATAAAATAATCAACACATCGTTACAGGTAAAAAAATACATATAAAACGATTTGGTGTCATTACTATGAGACATGAACAGATTGTCACGGTGTCAAATTTACGGTGTGTCTCCAAATGGTGTGACCACATCATTTGAAACAATATGTGAAAGACAGTAACTGAGAGACAATAATTGTGATCCATTAAAAATGAAATAGTAACTTTCAGACTATAGCATATAAAACTGTGAGAGTGAGATAATAATTCTAAGACAATGATTTTTGAAAATGTAAATCATGAAACCGTAAACTATGAAACAATAAATTTTTGAAAACAATGAATTTTCTATGTGTGATTTATCATTACTAATTCATGTATGATGTAATCTATCATTTTAGAATTTAATGGTTTGGTGAATATATCAGCAAGCTGATATTCAGTTCTAATGACTTCTAGAGTGATATCACCTTTTTGATAATGGCCTCTCAAAAAGTGATGTCTTTCATCAATATGTTATTTCCAATAGTGTGAAACAGGATTCCTTGAAATTTTAACAACACATGTATTGTAACAAATTATGGGTACATTCCTGAACTGATATCCATAATCTAGTAATGTGTGATTCATGCACAATATTTGTGCACAATAACTACCAGTAGCTAAATATTTTTCTTTCGCAGTAGATCATGCAACATAGTTTTGTTTCATACCACACCATGATACTAGATATTTTCCTAAAAGGTGAAATATTCTAGAGTTTCATTTTCTATCTAACATACAACCACCAAAATCATCATCAGAATAGCTAACTAACTCAAATGATTGTCCTCTAGGATAGAATTTTCCTAGATTGTGTGTATGTTTGAGGTATTTGAAAATCCTTTTAACAACAATTAAATGATATTATTTAGGATTTTCTTGAAAACTATCACACATACATAAACTAAACATAATGTCACGTTGGCTACCTGTTATGAAGAGTAAGCTTCCAATCATTCCTCTATAAGTATTTGGATCAACAGATTTTTCATCTTCATCAAGATCCAACATACAAGTAGTAGTCATTGGAGTATCACTACTTTGAATGCTATCGAAGCCAAAACATTTTAGAAGATCTTTAGTTTATTTTAATTGATTTAAAATAATACCATCTTTATTTTTAAATATTTAAAATCTAGGGAAGAATTTTATTTCAGCCATTAAAATCATTTCAAATTCATTTTGCATCATCTTAGAAAACTCAATACATTAATAATTTTTTGAAGTTTCATAAATAATATCAAGTACATAAATTTGAACTACTAAAACATCATTGGAAATTCATTTTATAAAAAGAGTAGAACAAGCTATACATTTTGAAAAACCTTCGAAAATAGGAAAAGTTCTTAATCTCTCACACTAAGCTCTTGGATCTTGCTTTAAACCTTACAAATGTTTTGATAATTTAAAAGAATGATTTGGAGAGTGAGGATTTTTTAAACTAAGTGGTTGTTCAACAAAAAAAATCCTTAGATATATACTCATTTAGGAATGAAATCTTGA
Organism: Viscum album; assembly: GCA_963277665.1. Taxonomy (NCBI): domain Eukaryota; kingdom Viridiplantae; phylum Streptophyta; class Magnoliopsida; order Santalales; family Viscaceae; genus Viscum; species Viscum album. The sequence continues at coordinate 769,219,706 of OY728137.1, forward strand.
CATACATTTTATATTGTTTGAAATTAAAATAGGCAAAAAAAGCAAGAAGGATTCAGATGGATTCAATTCTAGCAACAACTGCAAAGGTCTCCTCATAGTCAATTTGTTATTCTTGATTATAACCTTATGAATCCAATCTAGCCTTTTTTCTAACTATGTTACCAGATTCATCTACCTTATTAATAAACACCCACTTAGTGCCTATGGTAAATATGTCTTTGGGTCTTTCAACAAGTTTCCAAAATTTGTTCCTTTCAATTGATTAAGTTTTTCTTGCATATCCATCGCCCAAAATTCATCATTTATAGAATCATTAATGTGTTTTGGTTCATGTTGTGACAAGATAACGTGATGTTCAACCTCATTTATAAGGGAAGCTCTAGTTTGTGTTCATTTATCTAAATATCCAAAAATATAATCTAAAGGATGATTGATAAGGGTTCTAATAGCTCTAGAAAAAAGGGGCTAGTGATTTCAGGTTCTTCGATAGGTTTGGGTTCATTATGACTTGAATTTGAATAATTTCTAGAACTGGAATTTTTTACAAATTTTCTTGAAAGATAATTAGAGGATTTAGCATTGATGTACATATTTGACATATCATCCTCAAGATTATATATAGAGGTCTTATTATCATGTGGATCTATCTCATCAATCATGACATGGATAGATTCATCCACAAATTTAGTTCTTTTATTAAAGACTATATTTTTTACTAGAGATTCAATATCCTGGAAAAATTCTTTCATCACTCTTGGATAAAAATATGTCAACATTGTCCTTAGTATTAAGTATATATACATTGAAACCAATGATTTGAAGTAGTTTAATTTGGGTTTTCTATTGTACCACAATTAATTTAGATTTCTTTTAAGAATTGGTTTAATTAATACCCTATTAAAGATATAGTATGTTGTATTTATGGCTTCATCCCAAAAATAAATAGGTATGTCAAATTCACAAATCATGGTTCTAGAAATTTCTTACGAGGACCTATTTATCATTTCTACAACTCCATTTTGTTGAGGGTTATAGGGGAAGAGAAATTATGACTATATCTATTTTGTGAGAAAAAGGATTCAAACTCATGATTTTGAAACTCACGGCCATGATCACTTCTTAATGTTTTAATTCTATGTCCAGTAATATTTTCTACAGTTTTAGCATATTTGGTGAAATGAAGGTAATATTTACATTGGTGAGCCAAAATGAAGGTCCAAGTATATCTCGAAAATTCATCTACAAGAACATAAACACACTGCTTCCCATTTAAAATAGAAATTGTATATTGTCCAAACTAATCCATGTGAACCAACTTGAGAGGTTGAGAAGTTGAAACTTATTTATTTAGTTTTAAGGAATGTTTTTGTTGCTTTCCCTTTTGACAATTATTACACTCTTTATCATTTAGAAAATCTAGTTTTGGTAGATCGTTGACTATGCTTTTTCTAGTTAGCTTTCTAAGGGAGTGTATATTGTAGTGTCCTAGTCTTCAAAGCTAAAGCTAAGACTCTGTAAAATACATTTAAGCATAAAGAATTTTGAGAAACTAATGAATCTAAGTTAGCAGAATATAAATTTTCATTTATTAATGCAGAAAATATGAATTCATAATTAGAATTGAAAAACTGCAAGAATCATTTAAAAAATTATCATCAAATATATCATTACATAGTTGTGAAAAACTTAGTAGATTATATTTCAGTCCATCAAAAAAAATCACATTGGAAATTAAAGCTGATTTAGAGTCACCGATTTTTCCAAGGCCAATGATTTTTCATCATACATTGTCACCAAATGTGAGACATCCACCATCAATTTTTATTATGTTCATGAAACATGAATAGTCTCTTATCATGTTTCTTGAACAACCAATGTCCAAGCACCATAATATTTTACAGGATATCATCAAAAAAATTCCTATAAAATAGTCAAATAAAAACAAACATTGTTACTCATATTTATTTGGGTCTAGTAATATTAGTAACTAGTGCTTTAGGAACCCACATCTTCCTCACAGGTTTCCTATAAGCATTATGTAAATTATTTGAGAAATAAACTCTATATGGTCCAGGAAAACTCGAAATAGTAAAGAGTGTATCATATTTTGAACTAGCAGAATGTTTTCCTGAACTAGGATTAAAACTGTATGTTCTAGATTTAGAAAAAAATTTCATTTTTCCATAATTTATTCTACCAGGTTGATAGAAAATACCAATAGTATATTCAGTGGAAATCTTTTTACCTAGAATTTTTACCAAGGTATCTTTACGATTAGTAAACCTTTCAAGATAATTTTTCAATTACTCATTAGATATCTTTAATTCATTGTTTTCATTGAGTAATTGGTCATTTTTCTCTCTTTTTACAGCAAGTTCATATTTAACAATTGATATAAGAGCATGTTGATTCTTTAAATATTTGTATTTTTATTTTAGTTCATTTTGTGTTCTTTGGGAATATTGAAATACTAAAATATTTCTTCTTTTGACATATTTTCAGAGTCACTTTCATATCCACAATAATAGGAATTTGTATAGCAGATTCCATAGTTACCTCCGATGTGTTTTTCTTGAAACACATATTAGATTTGATAGCCTTTTCATCATGTGAAGACATTGAGTCACTTGAACAGTCCTTAGAAGAAATCTATGTTGCTTTCATTTTCTCATTATACATTCTATCTTTATCCTTATTTTTTTATACTTGAGCTTAGGATAGTCAGATATTATATGTCCCTTTCACTTACATTAATAACAAACTATCTCATCAGACTTTTCATTTCCTTTCCAATCATTCTCTAAGAAATCCATTTGATCATATCTTCCATTGAAGTTAGGATTTCTAAAAAATTTATTAACCGTTCTGGATAATGTGGCCATATTTTCATCATTATCAGCTGATGATTGTTCACTGCTGGATCTTTCTATAGAAACTTGCAGTTTATCCTATTCTATTTGTTTAGAGGTTGTGGTCTTGAATGCCACGTACTTTCTTTTGAGTTCATCCTCCTCTTCCTTTTTGACTTTCAACTCTTCTTCATACATCATTAGTTTCGTAATGAGTTCATTGACAGATATTTTTTTGATTTCACATGACACTCTAATGGAGACAGAGGTTCCTCTCTATCTATTAGGTAGGCATATGATATTCCTAATAATCTATTCAATTTCAGTGACATCTCTTCCAACATTTATCATTGTATTGAAAATTTCCTTGGACATGAGATACAAATCAGAAATATATTCATCAGACATCATTTTAATGTTATCATACATAATATTATAACTATTGAGTCTCACTTCTTTTACATTAGTGGTTCCCTCTTGAGAAACAGAAAAGGTGTCCCAAAACTCATGGGTTGTTTTACAAGAAGAAATTCTGTTGAATTCCTCATATCATATGGCACGGTATAGACCAGTCATTGTTTTACAATTATCATTATAGGAAGTCTAGGTTGGTTCATCCCATGTGTTTCTGGTAGTTTTAGTAATTGAATATTGACTTTCAATAGCATTCTAGATTTCAAATCCCATGCTTTCGAGATGAATGTTTATTTTAAGCTTACACTGAGCATAGTTTGTACCATTATGGAAAGGTGGTATATTAGTATAAGCTCCTTCTAGTCTATTTTTCATAATATAAATTTTAAAATGATTTCAAAGAAAAAAAAATTTATAAATAATAGAAATTTTATGATAATTGAAAGACAACTATAATCACAGTTGAAAAAGATTTGAAAAAGATTTCAATACTGACAAATTGATGATCCTCTGAAACCAAATGTTGGTTAGAGTAGATTACTCAAAAGAGGGTTAATTTTGTATCTATAAAAATTTTGGTTAAAAATTTCACTTATACAGTTTCCCTAATAAAATGAATACCGCCCAGTTAATCAGGGTAATACTATTATAACAGTTTGACTATTTGAATAACTTCTCCTAAGATTAATTGTTTATCCGTAATATCAATGTTAGTTATTAATACAACCTTTAAATATATTCTAATGAGGTTAAACTTTTATAACTTCTATCCAAAAATAAATATCAATGTAAAATCTAGTGTTTTTTGAAATATACAGTAACGTGGAGAAAAAAATATTAAATGACACAGTTAATAAAACAAGTAGATCAGTATCAAGATGAGACCTAATACACTCCACTTGGTGATCACCTACCACCAATACTTTTATATTAATAAACATGATCCACACCCTAGATCGGGGAAAACAATAGAACATTCCAGGTCACATGAGATCTTCCACTATTAATTGTGGATCTAAACTACCAGGTCAAAGAAGGACCTCTTCCAAACTTATATGTTGGAGTAAACATATGTAAGATGTGATGAGTGGAAGGATATCTTTTATCCTCAAATTTAATATAGGATATAGTGCGGTTTTTTGATACAGACACACACACACACTACTCAAAATATAAAAAAAATACACAATAGAGAAAAGATAATGATAAAAGGTTAGAAGTGCTCTGTGTTTTATTCGACGCAGCTCTGGGCTTGTAGGACGATGCATATGTATGTATCGAGTCCTCATATGAAAAAACAGAGCATCTCAAGTCTAGTTCTCTCGTTTCTAGTTCAATAATGTGAGATATATAGGTTGTTTTCTTCTGTTATGTTGTTTGAAGCCTTAATCTATGGTAGTCTAGCTTCCAATAATCGAGAGTTCTTCTTATGTTCTTCAGTTGTATCGTGTTGCATGTATCAGTTTCCTTTTTAGACGCTCATTCATCTACTTATCTATTTTTCCAACCCAGATTATCATCCTAAGGTGCAAACGTTCGAACTAATAGGATGCATGTATTCTACACCTCTTACCTCGTGCTGTCATATTACAATTCTAAAAAGATACATTAACTATGTAAGTGACCTTAAATTACTCAAATATGACCATTAAAATTTCAATTGAAAACAAGAAAACATATTAAAGAATGGTGTAACAGTCTATCTTGAAATGGTATCACCTAGAAACGGTGTCACCACAAAATGGTGTCTTCTTCTTTTCCATTTATTGATGATACAGTCCTGATGATACATCTTCATTGAGTTCTGAAATATGTATCATAGATGTGGTGTTAGGATCATGGTGTCTACACCACAGTGTCTCGGTTAGGATGCCAGGTTCATGGTGTTTGGGTTACGGTGTTTGGGTCACGGTATCTAGGTTACAGTGCCTAGGTTACGGTGTCTGGGTCCTTTACCAGAAAACCAGAACAGGTGGAAGACTCACAGTTTCACAAACTTAGCCAAATATCTGTAAATATTCTTAAGTAGTAATATTCACATAATTAATTAGACTCAATTATTCATATAAGATATCGTTATATAACAAAATTAAATATAGTCTACAATAATCAAACATGATTTATAGGAATCTGGATCATGTGAAAGATTATTTAAATCATAGAGAAGCCAACCATCTCAAAACCTGATTTGTGATCATTAAAACATGATTAAAACATGAGGAGTCCAACAAGTATATATTTTCCCGGTGGCATATCTCTACAATTTCAAACACACATCTCAACACAAAGATCATAATGTTTCAATAGTTTACTCAAAAGAAGGCTCATTGACATCCATAAAAAACTCAGTCCTTATATACTATTCCAATTGACATTATCTCATCTTTAGCATTACCATCACCCATCTCTATAATGGGTCATGAATAACACAAGGAACCCATACATTATAATTCAATTCAAAGTATACACCATACTAATCCCTTTTTATTATCATCCTTCAATTCATTACATATCTCAATAGAAACTATATTTAACCATTCAATAACATCTTTCAATTCCTTATACTGTTATTAAATATTTATTAGTCACATTCCAATAAAATCACAATAGAATAAATGTGTATTATGAATTCCCATACCCAACCATAATATGTTATCCATTGTATTTATAATATGATTCATGTAATATTTATCCCTATGTTCCTAAAATGATTCATGTATGAACAAGATAATGAAATTTCATTCCATGATAAAAATCTCATAAAACATTAACATCACACATCATGTGCATCACCCAAGGTGAAATAACATTCAATCACAACAATGAATCTCTATGACAACAATCCAACAATGGATACATGGGTTTTCCCTCCTATAATGGTTACTAACACCCATGCATGAGTTCATTTCTAAGGAAATACACTATATAATATCCTATATACCTTCAAAAAATAAATTAAAACATACAAAATAAGTTCTATGATACCAATTTTTTAAACCCCAACCAGAGATACACTTAACCAATTCCCCATACTGTGATAATACATAACCTCAGGCATTCATCCACATACTCAAGAGGCTTTTGACTAGCCGTGAGGTTCTAATGAGGTGTTTTTTGATAGTACACCCTATTTATTATAGAAAACCATATCATATAGAATAAGTAATGAGGGAAAGTAGAAAAAATGTAGACATTCATCAGAAATCAATTTTCCAAAAGTTGGTATATTCCCTTATCCAAACAGTGAATGTTCCATTTCATATAATATAGTTTCAAGTGAAAAAAAACCAAAAACAATGAATAGATTAAAACCCCCAAGAACTGGTCCTGTCAACATGTCTGGTTCCCTTATCCATGTACATCCCTCATCCCAATTCAACCCTCTAACATTGGTCCCATACCCTTCTTCTACCCTAAAACATAGAAATCTGTTGGGTACCCATTGTCGACATGACCAGGGTATGAGTATAACATAGTAGGCCACCACCAAAAGTGTCTTCAAAATATCTTTTCTGACAGTGTATTGTGGCATATCATTAACAAAAAGATAATAAAATGAAAAACCATATTCCATTAATTAACTTGTTTTACAATGATCACTATTGTCATTAATACAAAGACATACCCATATCTATGTACCATTATTTGATCTAGTACAATCTATTGAACAATATACATGTTGAGTCAAGTTACCTACATCACAGGGAAATTAATTATATAAATAAACACATATAATAAATAATCTTTCACTGAGGCCTCAACCAAAAAATTACATCATGTACATTCGTTGGGGGGATAGATCATCAACCTGACTCCCTAACCCATGCTCCAACTCGCTGTGCCTAGAGCATCAGTCTAGCCCATTACATGGGAGTAGAGCCTCAGTATAACACCCCATTAATACCATTCAGCCATGTATTCATGATTCTTTAATAATTATTCACATTTTTGACAAACATTTCATAACCCCTTTAACACGTTCAAGTTCGTAAAAACACCCCATTGTACCATTAATCAGGATAACAAAATTATTGTTGGTTCTATCTTAGTAATAATTAAATTAAATATTTGACTACTTAATTCTATGTTCAAGGAAGAGGAGAACCCCATGGGTGTCCTTAGTCCTCGTTTACTTATCCTCAATGGATAACATGTGAATCATTATAGGTTCAATTCATAATTAAATTAACCCAACTACCATTTCCTACCAAATAAAGAAAATGTACTATAAGATAGTACCATAATACAACCACATAAACATAAATTATGGTATCAGGACTGTGTGATATAACTATTACAAAGCCTGCATCATGTTCATAGACTAATGCTCACGCTACCATTACTATTGATTCGAACTCGAACTAACTTTAAATCCCAAAATTAGAATCTTTCGGAAAAATTGGGTTTTAGTGTTTTGGATAGAGATTCACAAAATACAATTGGCATTCATCAGAAATAAATAAAGTGCATGTGTCTGTTAAACTCGATCAGATCATCAATTTTCACCCAAAATCACTCCAAACACCTACAAATCAAAGGAGAAATGTTTTTATGAATCTTGAGAGGAATAAGTTCATCACATAGGATACTGGAAGATTAATTGGCAATAAATCAAGGATAGAAACATTAAAAAAATTGGTGAGGGGAATGGTAATTTCTCCCTATTTATTGAGGTGTATGGTTTTTTTTGTACGATTGGAAGAATTATGCACTAACCATGCACTACCCTCTTTCCAAGAGGGGGCTAGGACACACAATATCATGGGAAGCACTCACATTTTGAAAAATCATGTGATATCTCTACATAATGCATGTCTCCAAAACAAAATAATTTCATGATTACCCCTAGAATGGTTCCTCAAACGTGCACTAAAATCCCATGGCCCAAATAGGTATGGTGAATTGTTAAGACTAATCATGCACCAACCATGAAACATGCACTGTATGCCCCTCCTTTTCCCATTTTACTGTAACATCCCAAGTAAATAAAGAATATGACATTTTCGTATTTATTAATGTTTCTGAATTAAATATAAATTTTACTTTAAAGAGGATTCTATGTTCAACGGCATACCCGATACATAACAACATGTTTTTTTTTGAAATCTTACGTTGCACACAACATTGAGTTATACTAAAAAATAATATTATAATATTATTATTTTAAATGGTAGTTAACACCTAGTCGTTGCAATGGCAGGAATGAACATAACTAACTGTAAAATTATTATACATGTTTTTTAAATGTTTTTAAATTTATCCAATAAATTTTAGTACCTTAAAATGTTAATTAATCCAATTTTAAGCATAAATACTCTAATATTCTTTAAAATGACGATTTACCGGATTTTAATGGAAAACCCTTTTTAAATCTATTTTTGTCACATTTATATGTTTTTTTTTTGAAAAAATAATATTATTCTTTAGAACCGGGATATCATAATTTACTTTGGGTAAATTGTTGGCATTTTTCTAATAAAGATCATTTTTTATGAATTGTGAAAAATATTGTATTTTAATTAAAAATTGCCTATTAATATAATTTATTTATATGGATAGATTAACTTTTTAATTGGTTTTAAAGTTTAATTAGATTATATTTTTATCATTTAATCCAATTTTGGTCATTGGAAGTAATTTTACTTTGAAATTGGACATAAACAAGTGTAAATATTTTGATAGTTATTATTTCCTAAAAACATGCGTTTTGTTTTGGCAACAAAAATGAATTTTAAATTTATTAATTCATATTAAATTATTTGAATTTTGGTTAAATAGAAATAATTTTTTAATTCTTAATATAAAATATATCTTAGGATGATTTTTTGGTATTTTTATGAAAACCTTCAACTTTTGATGAATAGTGAAAACACTGAGTAGTAGTTAAAAAACCGACTTTTTATTTAAATGAAATTTGGCCGCTTTTGTGAATTGAATTTAGAAAATATGATAAAACTGGTTATTATCAGTAAATGATATTTCATTCAATAAGATGAAAATAATTTTTTTGTGAATAATAACTTTTGACTTTTATTTACTGCAGTTAAAGGTAAATAAGGTAATTGAAGGTAAAAATAATATTATAATAATATTAAATTATACTAAAATGTTTCCTAATCCTATTAGTTGATAACTTTTCAACCATGGGAATCCTTGGGTCTATTTTGGGACCCCATGGAGCCACATAATAGTGATAATGAAAATTTATATTAATTACACTAAAGTAATGAAAAAAATGACATAAACATATATCTTGTTGTAAATAAATTTTTCAATGGGGTTATAAAAGTTATATCTTTGAATATAAATATTAATTTTAAATATAAAAATATTTCCAACATCATGTTATTTTTTCATAATTTTTAGACATCATATAAATAATATTATTTATTACATAATAATTATGTAGTGTTTACCTCATTAATGGATGATTTAAATAAATAAGAATATAAAAATTAAAACAATATCCAAAACCTATCCAATTATTATTTTATGATTTTATATGAAACATGAGTGATCTTAAATTTACATTAATAAGTTTTGGATCTTTATAAACCGAAAATCATTATAGAATAAAACAATATTTTCAATCATTCCTAAAGAGCCCCTCCTCCCCCTTATAAAAAACCATCACCTCTACCCCACTACTAACACCTGTCAATCCCCTTGGATCATCCAACCTATTCCCAAATAATCTCTTAAGATACCTCTCTTCCACTAATAATCCTTATCTTATGTTGTAGGCACTTCAAGAAAACCTTTTGGTTCAATCAAAAGGGAGGTACCCGATTTAAAGGTAACGTCTTCTCTTAAGTTATTTTCTTTTATTTTAGTTCTCCACCCCCATAAACTATATTTATTACTTTATTTTATAACAAAACCAGTATCCTCAATATAATAGGATGTTTTTATGATATTTATTCTAACTACACTTACACACACCTCCGTCTAATTGGTGAAAAACATACTTTTTCTATGGACGGTGAACAACTACCTCACGAAATGATGATTGTTCGATTATCTCCTACTACCTATTATGGAGTCCATTAATATGTAAATGTATTTATATGTGATATATACTATATTTATATTGTTCATATTCTTCTGCATTTTTTATTTATAGAATACCTTTATTGTTTCGATAATGGGTAAACGCGATAGTTTCTTTTGAGGAAGTGCGGACTATTGCCCCCTCAAAGTAATATGGCTCATTCATTCCATATTTGGAACATATAAAGGATGGATTTAATGAAATTATATATTATATAATATTTTATTTATAATATACTTATTTATCACTATGTTTTAATTCCATTAAATATGAAATAGAAATGAAAGTAGCGTTCATGCGTACATACGGCTTACTGTCTCCATGAATGGTGAATTTCATTTCTTATCTCCAAATGTTATGTACTAATATAAATACATATATATACTGGATTTATATTATATATATTATATATAAATAATGAATATCATTCTGGATATAATGGACCTTTGACCACATGAACAACTTGTAATTATTAGAAGGTCATTTTTGACTCAAGTACCAAATATCGACAAAACGACCATTATTAACTTAAATGATTACATAATGTTTATAACATAGTAATAAGTAATATAAAAGGAATAAAAACATGAAAAATTTTCTTAAGTAATGTGAAATTAACTTGTGTTTATTATTCAGGATATTAAAGAACGAATGGGTCAAGTCGGACACGAGGTAAGGGGTTTCTTATATCACTTTTAATTCCATGAGATTTCCTTTGTCCTCCACTTATTTATTGCATGTGATGTATTGTTTACTACTATTTAATATATATTATCATGATTGTTTTTGTATTCATGGTATTTTTTGAATCATTTGGTGGTTATTTATTTTTGGTCATACGACTCGATTGATTGCTACGTGGTAAAGATTTTTCATCTCACTTTTTATTCATGTGAGATTCATGCTGTATTTTCCACTATTTCCTTTTGTGTGGTGTATTTACTTCCCATGATTTTGTTCTTTGTGTAATATACTTTAATTTATGGGTTTTTATATCTTCATTGTATTATCATTATTTCAAGGGGTGTATGTTTCATATGGTAAAAAATCGGTAAGGGAACCTGTCACCCTCTACTTTTTTAAAGACTTATTTTTGTTATGTCTTTTAATTTACATATTCTTATGTTGGGATATGTTCTTATATATCTTTATTGCTATAAATTTTCTGTCCATGTGATGAGATATCATTTTTTCTCTCATAAACTCATTTTCTGAATTTTATTGTGACGTCGTTTGGCTGTCGAATTTCTATAAGTAAACATATTAACACAATTACAATTATTTGGGTTAAAATTATACTTCTTGATTATGTCATGAAATAGAAATGTGTAAATGAACTCTGATTGATTTTAACATAATATCCACTTATATTGGTTATATTAATATTTTTCACACATAATTATGTCATTGATTTATCCTTAAATCTAATATTATGATCTTTGTAAGGGATTTCATCTCAATTTACATCCATTGTGACTTATTTGTCATTATGCACCAATTCACTTTTATATGGTGTATATAATGTCCTTTGAAATATTATGTCATGAATATCGTTATACTCCTGATATTATATGTTTTGTTTTATTATATTCTTTAATTATGTTTAGTCAAGTTTTTCTCAAGTGTTACGAGACACTTTAATAAAAACATCATTTTAAAATCTTTAAAGATTTATTCTTCTAAATATTTATCATTAATGTCCATGTCTTCAAAATGGTTGTAAGGATTTATTTATATAGAAATTAATCTTTTAAAATGTTAATAACTTTAATATTTTCAAATTGGTATGAGACACTTTGATTCAAAAATCTCTTTATTAAATGTTTTAAATGTATTTGAAAATGGTTTGACAAAGCATTGATTATGTCAATATCTTGAAATGATATATTGTGATTGCAATGTAGAAATGTTATATTTCTTTCATGATTGTTTGATGTGCTATGATTTATAATGGTACTTTGAAATTTGACATGTGGTTATATGATAAATCAAATGATGGGTGGTGTCGTGACAAACCCGGATAGGTGGTTACATTATAACCTCCAATGAATTGGGTATGGAAGTCGTCCGTATGACTGTTCCATTTAGTGATATGTGTGGAAGTTGACCGTATGGTTAATCCATTTAAGTACATTTATGTCCCAAGTTACCTATATATGTAATGTGTGTTTTTATGGGTTTTACGGTAATATTTTGGTTACAAATGGGTAGGAAATGATCTTCTATTCAGTGAAGAGTATTTACTAGTTCATAAAGGTGAAAATTATTACTTATGATAAGGTATTCATGGTTTACTTGTTGTTTTGAAAAACTAACAGTTTTCCTTCATTATGTATCCCTTACTAGGATTTTTTTCTCATCCCAGGTTTTTGAAATGTTTTTCATAGGATACAAAGTGGAATAGGGTCAATGATGGGATTAGTGAAAATACATTCGGTCTAAAACATGGAACTAGACATGTTTCTTTTTAAGAGTTTTTATTTTATAAAAAAATGTATACTACGTAGTAGTGACTACATGTAATATTCATGTTTATTTGTAATTGTTATGGCCTAATTCTCTAAAACTATAAACCTGAATATTTCCTCAATGTTAATTCTTGATTTAACTCATGATTATGTAATGTTTATGGATGGTACCTTATAGTTGGTTTCAGAGGTCGATTTATACAACTTTAGGAATTATGAGTTTTCTTTAAACACATGGTTAGTCACTATGTCTATTATTTCAGTTAAATCCTTGTTTAATAACTTTTTTAGATCATGTAACGTCGGTTAAAAATGGAAGACGGGGGATCTTAAAAGAAATTCCTATCTCTTCCTGATGAAATTATTGCAATAATTATTGCAAAGCTGTGTTTGGATTATTGTGAAACTTTTTCAAACATACAACTAAATTGCATGCAATTTTTTGAGATATCAAACACCTCCACTATACCTTGATATCATCTTGGATCATGTACTGTATTTTATCAAATAATATTTTCACAATATTCTCATATTTTCGAGAAAGTTAAATATTATCATGGAATTTTCGAATATTTTACCTTATCACAATATTTTGAAGCATATTATGATTTTGAAAAAGGTGATAATGAAGGAGACCATTGAATAACCAATTTATATTTTCTTTTACAATATAGACTCTCATCACATACTTATGGTATTTTAAATGGAAGATTAATTGAATTTTTCATCTCAAATTTGGTCTGACTGTTTTATAAAAATCAAGTTTTATCAGATGTCTTGAAATTATATGCCATACATGCTTATTTTCCAAAACTATTTTTTTGCGAACAGCCATATGACCCATGTTGTACAAGGTGTATCTTGATGAAGGAAGAAAATTATTTTGAAGGATCTCTAAATCATTGTTGCAATGAAAGGACCTTCTACCTATGTGAACAAGATGATGAAGAAACCATATGGATACCATGATCAAGGTATGATGTTCTTTATATTGGGAATATTTTTATTTTATTATATAGAGGTGAAACAAATGACAATATATAATATTTCTAGGTCTTAATGTGTTGGAATGAAAATGAAAGGTATAAGAAAACCTTTGAGGTTAAAACATGTTCTGGTTATTTTCGTGGTATTTATCTCTTTTTTGGGAATTAGATAAAATTATATAATTTTTAAGAAAAGGGAAAACACACAGACCGTGTGACAACCCATCATGTCAGAAAAATCAATTGGAATCAGACCCATAACCAAAGTGCGACTGGGATTTATCACCTACCACTATAATAAGTGAAGTCCCTGGTTAGTATGACTATCCCTTTTTTGTTAGATGATTTTATGGATCAATAATATTTTTATGTTTGGAACATATGTTTTATCCAATGGATATCCTTAGTATAGGAAAATAATTTGGTGATTAAGTGATAAATGTTATTTTTGAAGACATTTTCTCTTTTGGAAACACTATATGCTTATGGAAAATAGATTACTATGCGATTTAATTTGTGGAGTAATGGTTGAAATTTTATTTTGGAACAATCTATTTTTTTATTGTTGACATAATGTGATTTGGGTTATTTCTATAAATTATTAACCTATCATAGAGAATATGTGATTAAGTTAATTACTTTTCAATATGAGAAAATAAGATTAACCATTGTTATTTGAAGATAAATGTTAGATTTTTGTGGACGACTATGTGATCAAATTCTTCTATGTTTTGGGTTTCAATATTAGTTTCGATTATGTTGAATAATTTTAAGGACAATTTTGTATTTAAAAGTATTTCATGACCTTTGGGAACCTTTTGTTGAATTTTGGAGATTTAGAGTAGCATTTATTTTTATAAATGATTATCCTTTTTGGAGATTATCTGATCTCGTACAACCTATTTTGGTTTTGGTTGATGTCTAAAGATAGGGGAAATATATAGTTCATATTTTACGGATTATGTGATACTCTAGATGTTGATTCTAGCACTTTTAATGTAACCATTAAGTTTGAATACTCATCGTTTAGAGAAAAGATGAGTTAGTGGTAGAAATTAATTAAAGGATGAAAGTATTCATCACAGGTAAGTGTGTTCCCTTATGTTTTTAGTTAAGATAATAAATAAATTCTTCAACTTTATGATAGGTAACATAAAAAAAGTTTTCTATTTACTTTTCCTACTGGTGAATCAAAGACTATTTAACCTATAAGAAGTTTGTGATTTTCTGGTGGTTAACTTTCTCATAATCATGTCTTCCATCACTCTCTATCAGAACATGGTGGTTTGTTTTCTCCTCCATATCCATGTTTTCATGGAATCTGAGTATCTATTTTCTTAGGTGACCTTTGTACTTATCTCACTTTATTGTAATGTGATATTTTTATTGACTCTTTTTCTGATTTGGGACTTTCAATGAAATTTCCAAGCCCAATTTTAAAAATCCAAGGACGCAATTCCCAAAAGGGGGAAGGACATAACATCCCAGGTAAATAAATAATGTGACATTTTTATATTTATTAATGTTTGTGAATTAAATATTAATTTTCCTTTAAAGGGGATTCTATGTTTGATGGCATATCCGATACACAATAACAGATTTCTTTGAAATCTTAGGTTGCATGCAACGTTCAGTTATACAGAAAAATAATGATATAATATTATTATTTTAAATGGTAGTTAAAACCTTGCCTTTGTAATTGATGGAATGAACAGAACTAACTATAAAATGATTATAAATGTTGGTTAAATGTTTTTACATTTATCTAATAAATTTTAGAGGCTTAAATTATGAAATAATCCAATTTTATTCACAAACAATCTAATATTCTTTAAAAGAATAATTTACCAGCTTTTAATAGAAAACTTTTTTTAAATCTAGTTTTTTCACTTTTATATGTTCTATTTGACAAAATAACATTCTTCTATAGAATTGGAACATCACAATTTACTTTGGTTTTATTTTTGGTATTTTTTTGATAAAGTTCATTTTTTATTAATAGTGAAAAATACTATATTTTAATTCAAAAATACATTTTAATCTAATTTATTTATATGGTTGGATTATCTTTTCAATTGGTTTTAAAGTGTAATTAGATTATATTTTTACCATTTAATCCAATATAGTTCAATGGAAGTAATTTCACTTTGAACATGGACATACACAAGTGTCAATAATTTGTTAGTTATTATTTCCAAAAAATAATATTTTTGTTTTGACAATGGGAATTAATTTTAAATTAATTAATGCATATTCAATGTTTTGAATTTGGTAAAATAGACATCATTTTTGAATTTTTAATATCTAATATTAATTAGGCTGAATTTTTTTTATTTTTCTGAAAACTTTCAATTTTTGATGAATACTGAAAACACTAAGTAGTAGTTAAAAAACGAGCTTTTTATCTAAATTAAATTTTATCACTTCTTTGAATTGAACTCCCTAAAATCTGATATACATGGTTATTATCAGTTAGTAAGATATGGTTTAATATGATTAAAATAATTTTTGGTTAATAGTAACTTTTGAATTTTATTTGCCGCGGTTAAAGGTAAATAGGGTAAATAACAATGAAAATAATATTAAAATAATATTAAATTAACCTAACGTGTGTATCAATCATATTTTTGGAAATAATTACGACCATGGGAATCTTTGGGTCTATTTTGGGACCCCATGGAGCCACTTAAGAGTGATAATGACACTTTATATTAATTAATTTAACATAATGACAAAAATGACATAAACAAATATCTTTTAGTAAATAAATTTTTACATGGGGTTATATAAACTATCTATTCGATAACAAATATTAATTCAAAATCTAGAAATATTTCCTAAATCATGGTATTTGTTTTTAATTTTTGGACATCAAATAAATAAAATTATTTTTGACACCATAATGATTCAGTGTTTACCTCATTAATGAATGATTTAAAAAAAATAAGATTATAAAAATTAAAATAATATTCAAAACCAATCCAAATATTATTGGATGATTTTATTTCAAACAAGAGTCATCTTATCTTCTACATTAATATGTTTTGGACTTTTAGAAACAGAAAATCATCATAGAATAAAATAATATTTTCAAACTTTCCTAAAGAGCCCCTCCTCCCCCTTATAAAAAGCCATCACCTCTAACCCACTACTCACACCTCTAAAGCCCCTTGTATCATCAAACCTATTCCCAAATAATCTCTCAATATCCCTATCTTCCCCTTAGAAACCTTACCTTTGGCAGTAGGCACTTCAAGAAATCATTTTGGTTCAAACCGAAGGGAGTTACTCGATTTAAAGGTAATGTATTCTCTTAAGTTCTTTTTTTTATTTTACTTCTCCAACCCCCTAAACTATTTTTAATCCTTTATTTTATAAAAATAACAGTATAATAAATATAATAGGTTGTTTTATGAGAAGTATACGAACAATAGTTACACACACCTCCGTCTAATGGGTGACGAAAATACTGTTTCTGTGGACAGTGAACTACTGCCTCATGAAACGATGATTGTTAGATTATCTCCTACCGGCTCTTTTAGTGGCCATTAATATTGAAATTTTTTTCTATGTGATATATATTATATTTATATTGTTTTTATTATTCTATATTTTTCATTTATATAATACCTTTATGGTTTCCATAATGGGTAAACATGATAATTTCATTTGAGGAAGTGTGGACTACCGCCCCCTCAAGGTGATATTACTCGTTCATGCAATACGCGCAACGTATAAAGGATGGAGTTAATGATATTATATATTATATTATAATGGAATTATAATGAACCTATCTATCATTATTTTTTAATTCCATTAAATATGAAATAAAAATGAAAGTAGCATTCATGTGTACGTACGACTTACAGTCTCAATGAACGATGCATTTCATTTCTTATCACTAAATGTTATGTACTACAATAAATACATATATATACTGGATATATATTATATATATGATATCTACATCATGAATATCATTCTATAAATAATTTTCCATTGACTAGATGAATAACTTATAATTAGGAGAAGTTCATTTTTGTCTCAAGTACCAAATATCGATAAAACGACCATTATTAACGTAAATGATTACATAATGTTTATAACATGGTAATAAGTAGTATAAAAGGAATAATAAACTTGAAAAATTTTCTTAAGCAAATAGAAATTATATATAGTTTATTATTCAGAATATTAAATAATGAACAGGTCAAGTCATGCACGAGGTAAGGGGTTTCTTATCTCACTTTTAATTCTTAAGATTTCCATTGTTCACCACTTATTTCTTTCATGTGGTGTATTGTGTTCTACCATTTGATATTTATTATAAGGATTATCTTTATATTCATGGTATTTTTTGAATCATTTTGTGGTTATTAATTTGTGGTTATACGACTCGATTGATTGCTACATGGTAAGGAGTTTTCATATCACTCTTTATTCCCATGAGATTCATGCTATATTTTCCACTATTTCATTTTGTGTGGTGTATGTACTTCCCATGATTATATTATTTGTGTAATATACATTAATTTATGGGTATTTACATCTTTATTTAATGGTCCATATTTCATGGGGTGTATGTTTCGTTAGTTACCAAATCGGTAAGGGAACCTTTCACCCACCTCTTTTTAAAAGACTTCATTTTGTTAGGTCTTTTAATTTACATATTATTATGTAGGGATATGTTCTTGTATATTTTTATTTATATAATTTTTATTTCCAAGTGATAATATACCCTTTTCACTCTCACCAACTAATAAAGTTATTTTATTCAAATAAATTCACACAAATTTATATTTTGTTTTTTGTGTTTAAACAAGTTTCTATGACTTTATCATTAAAAATGTATACTAAACCATAAAAAGGAAATGAGTTCCATGATAAGATTCCACATTTCAACAGAACACCCAAAAAACAATCATTATTCATTTTTAGCTTGACTAAACCATAAAAAGGAAATGAGTTCCATGATAATATCATTAAATAATAATAATACATCCATTGAAAAAATAATTATGATATCATCAGAACATATAACAATTTGAGAAAAGGAAAATAATATACGATACTTCCATTGATGGAAAATACATTTAAAAGAACATTTATGCATTTTCATTGAAAATATATAAAATATCATTTTCCATTAATTAAATGTTAAATAAAAATTACTTAAATTTAGTGGAATATAGTTTATATGAAGATAAACATCGAATATTATAATTCAATCGTTATATAAAATAATATTTACGATGTTAATAAAATACATCATCTAGGGAATATTAAAACTAAGATCTCATTCACACTTTTGGAAAAAACCAAAAGTGATATGTTTGGAAAATAAAAAAAATATTCCACTTAAACATTTATAAAAATGTAAATATATAGTTCAAAATTAATTTAAATAAAAAATAATTCATTGAAAATAATATTATTAGAAACATTTTAATGGTCAAGGATAATGTTTATAATAAAATCTTGGCTGAAAATATAAATTATGTTAGTTTATCATATAAATAATTCTTTTTATCTATTTATATAATAAAGTAAAGAAAATGAAAATTAATATTATAAAAATCAATAATAATAATAGTATAAAAATATATATGTGTTTTAAGAAATTAAGATAATATGATTTTCTCCAAAGTAAACATGAAAATAAAAAGTATTTAAATGAAATGAGATTGTAAAATAAAGCCTTTGTTGATTTAGTGATCGATGAGAAAATAACAGTTTAAATGAAAAATGAATTTTCCATTAAAGTATTTAAAAAGATCCATGTTGTTATAAAATGATTTAAAAATGTAATTAGTTAATTTTTGTTAAAAAATGAAATTAATTCTATTTTAATTGATATTATTCATTATTTTGATATGAAAACATTTTTATACTTAATAATGTATTTTCTGGAAAACCATATTTTTACTACATTTTTGTGGGTTTATTCTAAAATTAACTTCTTCTACTTACAGAAAATAAATTTAGAAAAATAGATTTAATATTTAGAATCATCATTTCCATGTTTTTTAAAATTATTGACTTTATTTTTGTTCATAATTAAGTGTAATCATCATAACTATTTATCACCACAATAAAGTTTAAATTATGTTGGCTAGAGTTAAAAATAATTTGAAAATTATTTTAATTCACACTAACGGTTTATGTTATCTTATTAGATGGGTTTAATTAAAAAACAATTTAAATATTATAAAATATTTAATTTGTGTGATCTTTATCTTTGACAAAGCCCTTTATATTATTTATTGTAATGGAAAATTCAAAAATGACTCCTTTTTACTTTTAATAAATATATTATTGTGTTCTTGGATAAAAAAATTTATCAATAATTTTTAAACGATTATATTTAATATTAAAGGGTTTTTTATAATGGTAATTTATCATTATTTCTTAGTTGCAACAACCTGACCCAATCTGGGGATCAAGTTGTAACTACCCCAAGAATGCCTCTAAGGTCAGGGGCTAGAAACCTATGCCAAAGGAATAAATAACATTGGGAGGCCTTTGAATAAGTACATATATGATCACACATATCCATATCAATGAATATGTAAATAGGAATAAAATTAAAAGATGCAAAACACTAGGGAAACAACCATGAATGAAAATGCTCTAGATTGTATAAGAGTAAGGTACTCTAAACTAAAAAGTAAATTTAGAAAAAAAATTCCCAACCAGAATGATATAACATCCTACAAAAATAATAAATTAAAATTCTAAGAGGGATAAGATATTGATCTCAATGCTATGACCACCGTACGCAGTCAAAATTACAAAGTACCATTATGCTCTTCTTATGTCAATGCCTACATGTCTGTCTTCTTCATAATAAATGACACATGTAGGAATCTTCTAGGTAGGGGATAGTATATACGTACCCAATTGGACACCCAAAAATGTCAAGTAGGATCTATAATATATACAATAAGAAAATAAAGATAATAGATAGTAAACAGGATGTAGTTCATCCAAAACACGATAAAGAGTATCCTTGTTTTAGAACATGGGGATCAATATGGTGTGTATATGGAATACACATCATATACTCAACTGTCTTATGAGGATAGTGAACTCACCCAACTAGAATAGGCTAATCACATATAGTACATGGCATACCAAAGGCATATTTGCAAACCATGGACATAGATTATCCAAATTTGATGTTATGGATACTGTTGGAAAAAACACCTCAATCTATCCTCTTAGTATGTTTTTGGTGTGATTATGTTTTTCAAAAAACCAATATGACCGCAAATCAGTATGTTTGGTGTTTTTCGAATGTAGTTTTTTAAGGTTGTGTAATTTCATAGTGTTTGCCAAATTTTTGGGCCTCAAATTCATGAATTTATGTTTGCAAAAGTAAGGTTTTATTGATAGGATTGAACAGTGTGAAGAATGTAAAAGGAAATTGGAAAATTAATAGAACCACATAACTCGAAAAATGGATTGTGTACAATGTTCTGGAATGGTTTTCAATTATGTACCAGGCAGTAGGAACAATATGCAAGAGTAGTTCACAAAATGAAAAATGGTCTGTAGTGACGATTTGTAGAGAAGGGTGTATGGTATGTGGAAGGCATGCTAGTTTGGGGGATTATATATGATAATGGTTTCATGTAGATGAAGAGGCATTATGTGGACCGTAGTGGAAAATGGTTTGTGGTATGCTGGCAGTTCACAGTGGTAGCACGATATGGGGCGAAGGCAGTGTGAAAACAAATATTTGGTAGATATCAATTTATCATTTTAAGGGGATATCATTTTCTATATAAGTAGATCTAATACAACTTATTTTAAGGTGAGAGAAATTTTCACAATAGAATATCTTTTCTCTTCGAATTTGGTGATGTATGAAGGAAGTTTGCGAGGGGGAATTCAGGGAAGGCTAAAGTGGTTCGCGCGAACAAAATTCTGCCAATGGTTTCTTTGGGTATACTATATCCTGAAAAGGACGTAGTACATGGAGGAAGAAGGGTTTTTGTGAATGGGAGTGTGCAAAGTAGAAGTGTTTCTCAAGGAAGAGTCTTCGAAAGATAAGTGGTTTACAGGGATAATTCAGTGATGGAGAAGTGTCTCGCGGGGAGGATTTCGTGAAGGATATGCGGTTTGTTGGAAGTATACACGCAAAGGGAGAATAATTACCTGGAAGAAATTAAATGGAAGGTTTTTGTGATGTGATGAATCTTGAAAAGGAGGAATAAGGAACTCTGCAAGAATTCTACGGATGGAGGACAATTCAAGGAAGAAAAAGTGGGTTGTGAAAGCAGAAGCGATACGTGGAGGAGGAATTCTGCATAGCAAACATACTAAACAATACGTGGGAGGATCATCTGGTTCATAGAACACACATGGAGTCTTTCAAAAGATTCAAATTAGATTGAAAAATTCATTTCTATTACCTAATAGTACACAAAAATTTTATTTTATACACTGGTGAAAAAGGGACTTCAACAAAGCATAAACCTATTATTGAGGATGCAAAATTCATGAAAATGAAGGGACCTACATGTCCATAAACTGTGTTTGACCTACAATTAAATAAACTAGGAGTGAATTCCCTTCCAATATTTGTGAGTGATGTAAGAGGAAGACAATGAACCTTTCCACTAGAAGTGAGCTAGAGAAAGAGGTATTTGGGAGTGACCCATGGGAATACATTGAGTAGACCTTAATCCTTGTAAAGGAAACGAGTCTGGGAATAGATGATCTAGCCCGATCCTTCAACAAATTATTGGAAATGATCCATAGTGAATTTGGTAAATCAGCACAATGTCAGTGTATGATCATTGGACGTAGCCCATTGAGGTTAAACTATATAAAAAAAATTTGTGTCTCTTACATGATTGAAATTATATTCATAATTTTCAAGAGGAATGAGAGAGAAGAGAGTTTTGTTTATTGACGAAACAAGATCTAAAGGGGATGAAATTCTAATATGTCATACATTGATTCCCCCCCCATCAGGGTATTAGACAGATTAATCCTAACAGATATTAAAGTATATATATATGGTCGGTATGTAGAAATCCAAATGAGAGAGAAATGGAATCTCCACCTCATATCACATCATAGTAATAAGAGTCACCAATAGTTTCAAAAGTACATCAACGATGCCGAATATCTCATTCATCGGCCCATAATAAATAATCCATGTATAACCATGCCACATAATTGTGCCACATGGTCATGGGGCCAAAATATCTTGGTAGAGTAACAATTTCATTATACAATAGGATGGTTCCACTAAGTGGAAAAGAACCCATGACTAGCCCAGATAGGGGGTACCACTCTAGATGTCGGTAGATTACCCATGCCCAACCCATCACAAGGGAAACACTCTATATTTTTGTAAAGGATCCAGGACTAACCCAACAACGGGTTTCCACTCTAGAATTCGTAAGAGGAAAATTGACCAGCCATGCCAGTGGGTTCCACTATAGAGGTCTTTTAGGACCCATTCACAGCCAATATATTAGGTTCCACTCATGAGGTCTATTTAAGAACTATTATCTATAGAAATAGGATGGTTCCACTCTAATTGTAGAGGACCCATGCCTAAACCAACTGGAGGGTTTCACATTAAAAGTCATCGAGGACCCATTCCCAGCCTAGATAGAGGGTTCAACATGATAGGACTTTAGAGGATCCATTCCAAACCCTGCTGGAGGATTTTAGTGTAAAATTATTTGAAGACTCAAGGTCATTCCATCTATAGGGTTCCACTCAGGATACTTCTGGTGATTTTTTGTGATCACTGTCATCATCAACCATCGTATGAGAAATAATCTTGCATGGAACAATCCACATCATATCCCAAAAACCAAAACTGAGGCACTATCACACTCTTCTTAGAAAAAAATCAGTATACAATACTCATGGGGGGAAAAATACAAGTTTAAATAAAATAGATACAAAACATTGAAGTTTCCTAAAATGGTTCCAAGGGGTACATGGAGTGTGAGGGGACCCACATGAAATGTGGCCCCTCTCCATCTACATGTCATATCCTTATAGGTACACTTCTCTCCAACAATGTAAGAGAACATAGAATATAGCCGATATACATGGAATTCCAATTCCACTTCGGGTATTGTGTTTGTATATGGATGTTTCCCTGTAACCACCATGCTTCCATTTACTTTAGTACACAGTGTGTCACTCCACATGGGGTTTCAAACATGTCTCTAGCCATTCCTATGTACTCAGGCACATAGCATTTTCCTTTCTATGTTTTCTATCACACGGATCATATACATTGGGAAGGGGGTACACAATTTTTAGGGAGTCTACATAACATTCCATCCATATGATTTCCCTAAACCCTAGTCATAGTATCTAGGGAGATACATTGTGTGTCTTCATCATATTACACAGTGTATAGTTGTGTCTTTCATAGTTTTGAAATCTCTGTCCCACACATTGAGTCCATCGATTCCACCATATAACTCATCTATAAACTATTCAAAATAGGTGGATCTATTCAGGGATCATTGTCTCTAGTTGTCATTCTCTAGAAGTCAGATTCCATTTTTCCTCAGTGGTTCCATCATATGTACCACACATCCTGATCCAATTGATCGAATATTATTTTATTATTATTCAACAAAAAGGTAATCCTCATACCAAAAAAATGTTATTTTTTTCTCAATTCATTGATCTGTCTCTCGTACATCATTTCATCATGATTTTGGGGGTCTAGCGAGGCTCGATACCACCTGGAAATGTCAAACCGAGACCGCGGGGTCCAACTAGTGAATAATGCGAAAAAATTGTGAGAGGAAGGAACATTATCAATGGTTTAAAGATAATTTCCAATAATTCTTTTCTTCTTGCCATGAATGGGTAAAATAAGTGTTAGAATAACCAATGATTATGAAACTAAATTGGTAAATGGTAACATGCTGAAGCCATAATTATCATGGATCAATTGAAGGGATTGATATATTTAATAAATTTAATAAAAATGGAATAAATTATAAATTTAAGAGTCATACATGGATATTAGATTGATATTTATCATAGAACATGATCTCCATCAATAGATGAAAGTTCATTCGTTCATTTCACTCTGATCTACTCTAATCCATCATTTCATTTTTCTTCTGAGGTGATTAGCCAACAGAAGGAGAGGAGATAAAATCTCTCAATGATCCAAGAATCATAATGATAACCCTAATCAGTTCTCTATGATGAAACATTTAAAAGAATTCCACTTAGTTAAAAGGTACTAATTAATTTAATTAAATAATTTTTTAATCCATTGAACTTATAGAAATGGTGTGAGAAATCCAAATTTATCGTGGTGACTTATTTTTCATTGTTCTTAGGGTAAAAAACACATTATGGACTCAACCATGGTCATTGATTTTTTATCTGTGATTCCATTTAAGAGTTATCCTATTTTCTCTAAGAAAATATTTTTTCATAAATATTAAATATATTATATATTTATAAACAATTAATTCTAGGTACACTAGGATATAGAATCTCATGTCATCTCATCTCATGGATCTGGTAAAATATATCAAAATGTTTCAAATATTATAAGGAAAAAATTGGGTCTCTATATCATTCCCTTTTTCTAAATTTTCTTCCATGAAAAAAATACTCAACCAACAACTAGGGATATTGAGCCTGCATTTTTCTCTCCCACTCCCAATAACTCTGTAGAATGTTCTCATATTAGCACAATATGATTACCAAGGGATGGTCCAATCATGTTGGTTCCTATCCTATAATCCCCCAATCGCCACTGGGTTCTCCAAAAAGGTGGATCCATCCTCTATGAATATCTATTCCTAATAAATGTCGTACATGGGGTCATGCACATATCTCATTATCCAAGATAAGTGGAAGACGTTGTTCACCTACTATAGCTGTGGGGGTAGGGTTAAGTGGTAAAAAACCTTGCCAAACCTTTTCACGATCTTGGATGGACCAAGGAATGTTGGGGATAGCTTTCCTCCCCAGCTAAATCACTGCAATCCTCATCATGGGGAGACTCTCTGTAAAATGTGGACTCCCTACTCAAAATCCAAGGGTAAACAAATGTGACCTGTATATGAATTTTCCTACTATGATTCATCCCCATCTACTCATGGGTGGCCTAGACCTTCTCTATCATCACCTCCACCAACTCTATACCAAAAAATGATTTCTCTCCAATCTCTATCCATCACAAGGGTGACCTAAAGGGTCTCCCATATTGGGCCTAAAATGTGTCATGACAATAGTATAGTGGTAGAAATTGTTGTATGAAAACTCTACTAAGGGAATGTTATCCTCCCATCCTTGGCTTTAGTCTAACATGAAATCCCTTAGCATATCATCCATCACCTAGTTAGTGTGATCAATCATCCATATTTTCGTGGGTGAATGGTTGTACTCATCCTCATATAGGTCCCAAATACATCCTAAAATCCTCTCCACAACTGTGGCATAAACTGCATGTCACGATCATAAACAATAACTAAAAAAACCACATGTTGGGTAATGATCTCCCAAAAATAAAACTGCCCCAAAATCTCCACTAAACATTACTCCCTGTTAGTAAAAAAGTGTGTCAACATTATGAGTCAATCAAATATCACCCAGATACCGTTATGTCCCATCGTTGTGTGTGGAATTACTATCACAAGGACCATGGATATTTATTCCCACTTCCACATAGATATCTCAAGAGGATACAATAAACCTATTGAAACATGGTTCTTATTGACAGGTGAGGCATCGAGAGAAAAAATCAGATAAACTCTATCTCATTTTGGACCACCAAAACATCTACTGAATGTATTTCTATATCTTCCCCACACCGGGTTGTCTAACTATTGGAGAAGTATGGAACTCCAACATCATGATTAGAACAACTTTTCATCCCTAGAAAAAGATGATATGTTTCCCTCCATCTGAATATCCATAGGGTGAACCTATTAGAATCTAGTCACATAAGTCCACATAGTCGATGTCTCCTAGGTGGGACACTATCACATGCTCAATAAGTGAGGGAGTCAACAAAATATATTGTAAAAATAAATTACCCCTCTCCTCCACCAGAGTCAGGTAAATGGAAGCCAAATTCTCTAAAGAATCATTCCCCAAGAGAGCCTAGGTCTTCTGGATAATGGAACTGTCCACTATGTTCACCTTCTAAAAGATATATACTATGTAAAAGTCGTAGCCCTCCAGGAACGTCAACCATTGCTGATGTCTCGGGTTCAAGTCCCTCTATGTGAATACATACATGAGACTCTGATGGTCTTAGTATACCAAATAGTGAACTCATAAAAGGTAGTTCCTCGACATCCATAGAAATGATACTAACACTACAAGCCCTAGTTCATGAATCATGTAGTTCTTCTTAGGTGTTCTCAACCACCTCAACTCATATGTGATAAATGTCTATCGCTACATGAACATGCAGTCGATCCCAGCTCATGTGCTATCTCAATGAACAATATACTCCATTCCCTCCTATGGAACTATCAACATAGGATCACTCATCATCCTCATCCTTAACTCCTGGAAGGCCCTCTGGAACTACTCTTCCAAAGTAAACAACCTCACATTATATATCAGGGTGGTCAAAGGTGCTAATATTTTGAAAAATTCTTCCAGAAAACTCTTGTATTACCCCACCAAGAAAAGATATCTCTACACCTATGACACACTCTTAGGTGGATCCAAATAAAGAACTTAATTGATCTTCATTAGGTTAATGACTAAACCATTACTAGAAATTACATTCCCCAGAAAGTGACCCTCATGAATCCAGAATGTCCACTGAAAGAGTTTCCCATAAATTTGCTGCCCTCGAAGTAAATCTAGAATAATAATCATGTTTTCTACATATTTATACTCATATTTAGAGTAGATGAGTATGTAATCTAGTAAGAAGACAAAAAACAGGTCCATTTCTAGCTAGAAGACCTATTTCAAAAAAATCCATAAACTCAATGGGGGAATTCATCACACCAAAGGGCATGACCCAGAACTCATAATTTTCATAGTGACATTGGAATGCCAGAAATAAAATACCATCCTCAAAAACCCCCAATTGGTGGTATTTAAATCAAAGTCTGGTCCTTGAGAACCATCTTTCACCTCTAAACTAGTCAAAGAGATCATCAATCCTTGGAAAAGGGAACTTGTACTTTATTGTGGCCTAGTTTGGATGACGATAATCTATGAAAAGACACAAAAATATCTTCTACCTTATTCATAAAAAATAATAGAGTTTTCTATGGGGACACATTTTTCCTGATTGAGACCTTATCTCGAAGGCACTCCAACTGAGACTATTAGTACCAGAGCATGGTAGGGTGCATTCAATATGACTCCTAAGATATCTGAATGATCCTGGGATGTAAGTTAATGAAACACTACTTATCCCTCCTCAAGGGAAGTCCCGGAATGTAATCAGGTATGATATCCATATAGTCTAGCACATATGAAGGAATCCATATTTCTGAAGAGACTACATCATCAAGGGACAAACTCACCAATAGATGGGTGATGGAATTCAACCTCCTTCTTGCAGAACCCACTTCTCACACCATGAGATCAATATCACCCATAAATGATAATCTCATCCCACCAGTGCATAGGCATAAGACTTGTCTATGGTGGTAGACAATCTAGGATAATTCCATGGAAAACAAATCGATACCCAAGATGTTTTCATAGGGTTCCATCATGAAGACCAAAAATCCCCACATAAACTTCTCTCCACCAAGATATATCTCACTCTTCTGGTTGATAAAAGATATAGATGAAGTGTTCCTTGTATGAACCTCAATACGAATTTTCTAGGATAGTGTTTCCACTGGGATCTCCATATCTCTCACTAGGAGTATCGTGATGAAGTATTGAATGGAAACTATGTGTGATAATATTGAATAAATAGTATTGTAAACATTGATCGTACCTCTAATCATCACAAGCACTGGGGGTTCATAAGCATCCCAAGCATCCAGCTATCTGTGGCCCAAGCCACCAGCTCCCTGATACTATTGTGGGACACCTTATTATAGTGGTGGAAGGATTTAATATCATCTTCCACCTCACTCATCTCTTCCTCATATGCTAGATATTCCTCCCTCGGGACCACCATGCCTTATCCTAGGAGATCCTTGATTGCAGCGCTTCCTCTACCATGGAAGTATGTCAGTAACATGTTGTCACTCCTCTGAAGGTCTTGTTAGGAAGTCACACACTATATAAACTCTCTCAGCACAATAATTGAATTGACACTCTCTATGATTCCCTAGAGATTTTAATTATCCATATACCACACAACCATGTTTCTTAGTCTGATCGAGAAATGATCTCTTATGTTGAGATCCCCCTGAATGGTTCCTTCTAGCTGTTGGAGATGAATTATCTCTCTGATGACCCCTGAAAACTCTATCTTTTTGGAGTCCCTTTGACAGAAATATCTCAATCACTTGTTACTATTCTAGTATCCCGTCATAGGTGGGGATACACAATGACACCATGTTGGAACAGATTGTTCTACAGAGTCCCTTATCAATCTTCCATGCTTGGAATTATATTTCATGAACCATGCTAAGGGGGTACTGGGTAAGCTCTTTGAACCTTGCTGCATAATCATCCACCTTCATCTCTCCCTATTGTATCTCTAAAAATTCATGAATTATAATTGAGCACAAACAAGAGGGGTATTACTCTTTACAAAGAAGATGTTGGAAGTCAATACATGAGAGTGTCAACTCATCATGCATCTTTGTAACAAGACTCCACCAATGCCCATCTTCTCCATGGAAGAAAGGCTAGTTTCTAATGGAACCACCTAATTCTTTAGGTTTGGAATAATCCTAAAGATATTGACCAATTACTTCATCCAATCCTATGCTTCTTGGGGATTGGGTGCACCATGGAACCTTAGTGGCATCTAGTTCTCGAACACACATAGCATGCTAATCCAATATGCATTGTCAACCTTATCTACTAGGCTGATCTATTCCCTTATTGGTGGTGATCATGCTACCTTCCCACCTAGAGGAAGAATCTCATGGGATAGACCCTAAACTAAGGCCACGTTTCTCATTAGATAGTGTAGAGACCCGAAGCTTGACGTACATGGACATTACATTACTTTTGCGGAATACTTAGTACATAACAAAAACACACACACAAGGATCGTAATAGTTTAGTGTCTTTGGAAACTCGGAATATAATCTTCTAATCGTGGTGAAAGATCTTCAACATCTCCCATAAAGATCTCCTTTTTTTACCTAAAACCTTTATTTATATACTAGGGAAAAGAAAACATAAAAGGGTGAGCTCAAATGCTCAGTAAGGGTAAACAAATGAAAACTCAATCACATCATATTCATAAGAACATAACATTTTGGAAATCTTAACCTGCAAAAGAGATCATAATATCATCACATGGGATAAATCATAGTAGAAAACTGAAATCCCAATAATCATAACATAAAACATGAAACTTTGTGGCATACACACATAATCATAGAGAATCATTTCTCGTTAGTCAAGACTCATTTCCAAGACTATCTTAGTGGACGAAGTCCCTTTCTGAACCGAGTCACCCTCGTTTCAGTCCTGTTTCACTGAACCGGTATAACCTACCATTCCAACCATGTCTATCTCATGAGATATAAAATCTTTACCCAATGCATTGGAGGGAGATATAGGTCCCACCCATATTATAATGAATCCTTTCTTATGTGTGCCACATAATCATAAATCATACATCATCGCATAACACATGTAACAAAAATGGGATTCTTGAAACATCATGACATCATAAAACAAATCATATAAGGTAAATGACTTCATAAAAATAATTCCCTCAAAACATAATCAAATCATTGTAATAATAGGGATAAAAACCGAACCCTATATTATCATAGATGGAAAATAATTTTGATAAAACATTTGAACTCCATTCTTGAGGAAAATATCCTTTCTTCTTCAAAAACACTTTTCTTTTCTTAACATGTCATAAAATTATAAACTAAAAGAAGTTGATTAAAAATAAACATTAAAACTTATAAAGGAATATTCTTGGAAATAATGTTTTAAAAATCCATTCTTGCCGTATAAGTTAAAAAAAACATTCTTCGTACTTTTTTCGGAAAAGCCAAAAAAGTACCTCGTACGAAAAAACGACAAAAGATTCCTTTCATATTCTATACTAAAAACTCACCGAAGGGTAAAATTGGATTTAAACTATTGTAAGTGGATGGAAAAAATATTACATATTGAGGGAACATGGATGTGGATGATAAAATACACCCCAGTAAATACCGAAGTATAAACAATCTCGGATAAAAATGAGATTGTGATATTTTCCTTACCTTAGGTCTGATTTGCTTCTTAAGTGTCCGAACCTCCTGTATAATGATTTAAATAATGTCATTGACTTATTACAGAATCATACTAATTGTTATTATATCATATATGGTTCACTTATGACTTTATTTTAACCGTTTTTTTGTAAATTCCATGTTAAAGAGTGTTTTGGGTAAAATCGATTCATTTGTCGTAGGTGTTTGGACTTGTTGTTCTTGACATTATTATTACGTATATCATGATTTACTTACTTCCAAAATATAAAAAATGATTTATATATCATATATATTCAGTATATATATATATATATAATAGATAGATAAATGAAATGAAACACACCGTTCATGGAGACGGTAGTCCGTACGTGCGCATGAACCCTGTTTTCATTTCCTTATTGAGTTAAACGGAATTAAGTAGATGACATTCATATATATACACATAAATCCAGTATCATTATTATGTCATATATTTCATGATTACTTATTATATATACTTTATAATCATTCATGAATGGTTAAAGTGGAGAATGAATCTCATCGCGTCGTGGAGACGGTATTCCGTACGTACGCACGAGCAATGATATCATTCTCATGATCGTGAACGTGTGTTGAAATGTATGTATACTATTCCAGTATCAATATCACTTTATAATAATTATATATAGTTACTCATCACACCATTATACCCATCCAACTAAGGTGGTGGCGGAATATAGATTACACCACGGCGTGGAGATGGTATTTCGTACGTACGCACGCGCGGTGATTTCATTTTTCCGTAGGATGGATAGAAGGTGAATTAGGGTTGTTTCATATTTATAATAACATATCAGTATGTAATTAATACTGATGTTATTACTTTATCATGAAACAACTAAAGAAGAAGAAGTTGAAGAAGAAAGAAATTGAAAAGATCGGTAATGGATATTACCTCTTCTTTTAAACACCTCTTTGAATCCTCCACTTAGGGAACTAAGATTGGTCTTTGAAGAAGACCAGGACCTCTAGGATTATTCTAGGGAAGTGGAGAAGGGATTTTGGAAGGGGTTGTCCAAGCTTGAGTTCTCAAATTGGTGTGAGGAGGAGGGGAGGAGGTGCCCTTTTATAAGGAGGGAGAGGGGCACCTTAGGAATATCTCAAAATATTATTTTATATTAAAGTTAAAATCGGTTTATAATGGTTCCAAAGGGTCTTATTTTGAAGGTAAAGTGGGTATGGGTCGAAATACTATCAGACAATAGGATTTAGACAAGTTTAGGTTATTATTTTAACCCTATCAATTAGATTTAACTCTAAGTAAAATAATTTAACTTTTACCGTGTCTTTTTGTTTTCTTACACTATATGGGTAATACACTTACACTGTAACATGCCAAACGAACCCCAAGTTGTTTATTATTAATATATATATCCTTATCTAAGTAATTTGGCCGAACCTTAGATTTTTAAGAATAAAATAACAATTAATAATATAATATTTGATTTAAAAACTATTTTGTGTCAATTTTGTCACTATTTGATATATGATTTTTGTGAAAGTCATAACAGAATTATATGTTCGAACAAAGTTGATTAAATAAACACTAATATATCATAGTAACCTAGAAAATTATTGTAATTCATAAAAAGTCTCAAATTACATTTTTTTGAGCATTTATAACATCAATTATGTTAACATTTCCTTAAAAGGGTAATTACTGCATCATCGTTGTGTCATAAATAAATTAATTTATTTAAAGTCTAGAAATTATAAATAAAATATCATTATGTAGGAAATCTTGTTAGATTTCTAATGAATATTTATAATCTAATTTATCTTATGTATAAACCCATATTAAAAATGTTTTAGTTATTAAACTTTGATTTTAACTATTTTAACTATTCATTAAATAAAATAATATTAAATGTCATAATCAAATCCAAGTGGACCTAAATTGTCATATTATATTCATAAGGTTGTTTTTGGTCGAATTACACTTATCCAATCGAATTAAGACATGTGTTAGGGTAATAGTAATATCATATTTACCCTTGGTTACCCTATTTACTATTAAGCGCGGTAAAAAAAGTAAAAAGTTACTATTCACCAAAAAATTATTTTCATCTCATTGAACCACATTTTAGTCCTTGATATTAACCATGTCTATCGGATTTTCAAATTTCCATTCACAGAAGCGGTAAAATTAACTTTTCTGCAAAATTCAGTTTTTAACCTACCACTTAGTGGTTTCACTATTCATCAAAAATTGAAAGTTTTCAGAAAAATACCAAAATATCACCCTAGGCTAATTTCGATATTCCAAATCCAAAAATGAAGTCCATTTTGAAAATTAAAATTTATAAAATTTCAAAAAGTGGTTTTTACTATTCATAACGGTTAGTTTTAATAATATTTTAATAGCATATTGTTGTTTAGTGAAACTCGTTATTGCGTACTACACACGCTATCGAGGAAGGTCGTGATTGCGTGTAATGCAAGGCAAATAAAGGATGCGTGTTGTGAAAGCTCCTTTTGGTGTAGCGTACAACACAAGACATTAGTGAAATTAAAAAGAATATTTTTCATAAAATCTTGGGGTGTTACATTCTACCCCCCTTAAAATGAATTTCGCCCTCGAAATTCGTCGGGGTTATAAATGGTTTACTATTCGAAAGATTCTTTAATAGAAACCCACATCGTAAAAAGGAATACCAAAACCAATCTTTAAAAACGAAAGTATGAAACGTAACGGTTACCCAAATAAACTAATCACTAGGTTTCCACATAGGTGAAAATATGGATATGGAAGAACAATCTAACCATCATGTTCTGATGGAGAGTGGTAGAGAGCATGGCTATGGAAAAGACAAAAATCACAAATCCATAAATTTGTGACGATCTAAGGTACCATCCGATTAATCAAATATAAGAGTACTAGGACAACATTTTTGGTTTTCAAGATCGTTTCCCTAAAGTTGAAGAATTTGAATTAGAATAAATAATTACTTTATTTTGGTACAATCTCACTGTTGTTCGTGCCTTGAACAATTTCCACTTCATCTCATAAATAAATGAAGTTGAATTTGTTATTCGTGAAGTGTTAGCAGATTATGTGATAGAATGACGGGTCATTCCATCTGTCTCAACAAAAAGGTTAGCAAAAGTTATTAAATATACATAAGTCATTCTATAGTGAGATTAATCAAATATGGTTCCTAAAATGGACATATACTTAATATATCATACTGCTAAATATAATAAAACTAGTTTCTACTAAACAGGGACTTCCTGTAGGCCAGTGGTAGGCGATAAAAGCCAGTCACACTTCGGTTGTGGGTTCAATTCCCACAGCCTTGTCCGACGCGATGGGCTGTCACCCGTCCTGCAGGTTGTCCTTTTTATAAAGCTATATTACTATAACATCCCATCAATAATATCGAAAAATGTTTTATCCTAACTTATGTCCAACATAATCCATTCTAAGCTTATCTAAAATACTTCAGTCCAAGTTCATAGTATAAAGAAAATGGTTACTTGAAATGTCACAGAACAATCACGTGAATGTCATCATTTATCCCCCATATATCATAAGATATATCTTGCTGGTCAAATTACAAACATGTTAATACCTTAATAATGTATTCTCTTGAAGAATGAATACCCATTGAACCTTAGTGAAAACATGAATGCAGTTAAAAGTTAACACTTTCCACATACCAAAATCCTCAAAATTCTATATACTCAAACCAGGATATCACTTAGTCCTTATATCAATCATGAGCTCATGAATACTGTTAAATGTTTCATTTTCTCGTTTTCCCTTCATTATGCGCATATCATCTTATTTCCAAAAATATCTCAATCACTTTGAATACCACATTAGACCAACACATAAATATTTCAATACTCCATGATACAACATTATTTTGGAATCCCATTACATAAACACTTAATCATTCCACCACATCGTTGTCATATTCAACATCGCCAATAGTGATCGCATGTGACTTCCCGTTGTCCTTTGCCTTAAGCGGTTGCTCATGTCGATCATCACTAACCCTTGGATTAGGGAATTTATTAGCATAATTCCCCATTTCCTTGCACTTGAAGCATTGAAGTGTTGGTGGTGCGTTCTCTGCAGTGTTTGCTTTCTTCACATCATTAGAAACCCTTTTTCCATTACTTCGACACTCAGCTGCTCAATGACCTTCTTTTCCACACTTAAAACATTTTCTAGTCCCTTTAAGACAATCTCCACCATGCTTCTTTCCACACTTTGTGCATAAGGAAACATTCATCTTCTTTTCACCATTATTCTGAGATTTCTCCTTGAACTCCATCTTTCGTTTCTTGTCAAAACCATGAGATGGATATGTAAAACCAACTTCCATTTCTACCTTGATAGCACAATGCACAATTTCTTCATAGCTACTGAAGTCTCTTATAGATAATGCCCTTCGAAGACTTGGTTTTAAGCCACTGAAAAAACAATCAACTTTACTTTCAGGTTGGATGATAATGCCAGTTGCATACCTTGCAAGTCTTGTAAAATTCGCTTCGTATATACCAACAGATTCATCATCCTTCTGCTTCAGCTGAAGAAACTCCTTTTCCATCTTTGTTCGAAGAATACGAGGGAAGTACTTACTGAAAAACAAGTTCTTGAACTCGTCCCATTCCATGGACTCAATTTCATCTCTTGGCCTCGTATTCTTGATAAGATTCCACCATTGATCAGCTTCACCTTCCAAACGATATACTGCTAAGATGACTTTATCATGCTCAGAACATTGAAGAACTGAAAATATCTTTTCAGTGGTACTAATCCATTGTTCAGCAACAAGTGGATCGGAAGACCCACTGAAAGAAGGTGGTCGTTGCCTCATGAAGGTCTCAATAGAATATTGTTCCCTTCTCTGCTCATTTGGAAGTCTAGAATGATTCATAGCTTGTGTAAGTATAGCAATAAGATTTTGCACTCCATCTCCCATAACATTTGTTTGTTCAATCATTGCATTGTCCATTGCATTGATCAACACGGTTCCTTCGGGATCCAGCCATCGTCTAAAACCCAAAAAGAATAGTGTGAGAGGCAAAAATGATGCTAGGGAAAACAACATAATAAAGGGGGAGTACCTTCAATATCTAACATCTTAGGTTTAATTCTATGATCGTTAGCGTAATTCTAGTACTATAACTTATACGTATACTTAACCTTAGGGACATCCCTAGACATACCTTAGAAATATCTCTAGGGATCTCACTAACTTTTTCGCATCCTAGTTTCCAAAGGTTGACTAAACCTTTCCTCTGATACCAACTGTAGAGACCCAAAGCTTGACGTACATGGACATTACATTAATTTTTCGGAATACTTAGTACATAACAAAAACACACACACAAGGATCGTAATAGTTTAGGGTCTTTGGAAACTCGGAATATAATCTTCTAATCGTGGTGAAAGATCTTCAACATCTCCCATAAAGATCTCCTTTTTTTACCTAAAACCTTTATTTATATCCTGGGGAAAAGAAAACATAAAAGGGTGAGCTCAAATGCTCAGTAAGGGTAAAAAAATGAAAAATCAATCACATCATATTCATAAGAACATAACATTTTGGAAATCTTAACCTGCAAAAGAGATCATAATATCATAACATGGGATAAATCATAGTAGCGAAATGAAATCCCAATAATCATAACATAAAACATGAAACTTTGTGGCATACACACATAATCATAGAGAATCATTTCTTGTTAGTCAAGACTCATTGCCAAGACTATCTTAGTGGACAAAGTCCCTTTCTGAACTGAGTCACCCTCGTTTCAGTCCTGTTTCACTGAACCGGTATAACCTACCATTCCAGCCATGTCTATCTCATGAGATATAAAATCTTTACCCAATGCGTTAGAGGGAGATATAGGTCCCACCCATATTATAATGAATCCTTTCTTATTTGTGCCACATAATCATAAATCATACATCATCACATAACACATGTAACAAAAATGGGATTCTTGAAACATCATGACATCATAAAACAAATCATATAAGGTAAATGACTTCATAAAAATAATTCCCTCAAAACATAACCAAATCATTGTAATAATAGGGATAAAAACAGAACCCTATATTATCTTAGATGGAAAATAATTTTGATAAAACATTTGAACTCCATTCTTGAGGAAAATATCATTTCTTCTTCAAAAACAATTTTCTTTTCTTAACATGTCATACAATTATAAACTAAAAGAAGTTGATTAAAAATAAACTTGAAAACTTATAAAGGAAGATTCTTGGAAATAATGTTTTAAAAATCCATTCTTGCCGTATAAGTTAAAAAAACATTCTTCGTACTTTTGTCGGAAAAGTCAAAAAAGTACCTCGTACGAAAAAACGACAAAAGATTCCTTTCATATTCTTTACTAAAAACTCACCGAAGGGTAAAATTGGATTTAAACTATTGTAAGTGGATGGAAAAAATATTACATATTGAGGGTACATGGATGTGGATGATAAAATACACCCCAGTAAATACCAAAGTATAAACAATCTCGGATAAGAATGAGATTGTGATATTTTCCTTACCTTAGGTCCGATTTTCTTCGTAAGTGTCCGAACCTCCTGTATAATGATTTAAATAATGTCATTGACTTATTCTAGAATCATACTCATTGTTATTATATCATATATGGTTCACTTATGGCTTTATTTTAACCGTTCTTTTGTAAATTCCATGTAAAAGAGTGTTTTGGGTAAAATCGACTCATTTGTCGTAGGTGTTTGGACTTGTTGTTCTTGACATTATTATTACGTATATCATGATTTACTTACTTACAGAATATAAAACATGATTTATATATCATATATATTCAGTATATATATATATAATATATATATATAGATAAATGAAATGAAACACACCGTTCATGGAGACGGTAGTCCGTACGTACGCATGAACGTTATTTTCGTTTCCTTATTGAGTTGAACGGAATTAAGTAGATGACATTCATATATATACACATAAATCCAGTATCATTATTATGTCATATATTTCATGATTACTTATTATATATACTTTATAATAATTCATGAATGGTTAAAGTGGAGAATGAATCTCATCGAGTCGTGGAGACGGTATTCCGTACGTACGCACGAGCGATGATATCGTTCTCATGATCATGAACTTGTGTTGAAGTGTATGTATACTATTACAGTATCAATATCACTTTATAATAATCATATATAGTTACTCATTACACCATTATACCCATCCAACTAAGGTGGTGGCGGAAAATAGATTACACCACGGCGTGGAGACGGTATTCCGTACGTACGCACGCGCGGTGATTTCATTTTTCCGTAGGATGGATAGAAGGTGAATTAGGGTTGTTTCATATTTATAATAACATATCAGTATGTAATTAATACTGATGTTATTACTTTATCATGAAACAACTAAAGAAGAAGAAGTTGAAGAAGAAAGAAATTGAAAAGATCGGTAATGGATATTACCTCTTCTTTTAAACGCCTCTTTGAATCCTCCACTTAGGGAACTAAGATTGGTCTTTGAAGAAAACCAGGACCTCTAGGATTATTCTAGGGAAGTGGAGAAGGGATTTTGGCAAGGTTTGGCCGAGATTGAGTGCTCAAATTGGTGTGAGGAGGAGGGGGGGGGAGGTTCCCTTTTATAAGGGAGGAGAGGGGCACCTTAGGAATATCTCAAAATATTATTTTATGTTAAAGTCAAAATCGGTTTATAATGGTTCCAAAGGGTCTTATTTCGAAGGTAAAGTAGGGATGGGT
Source organism: Viscum album (assembly GCA_963277665.1). Lineage (NCBI taxonomy): Eukaryota > Viridiplantae > Streptophyta > Magnoliopsida > Santalales > Viscaceae > Viscum > Viscum album. The sequence continues at coordinate 769,258,614 of OY728137.1, forward strand.
CGACATACTATCAACCAATAGGATATAGACAAGTTTAGGTTATTATTTTAACCCTATCAATTAGATTTAACTCTAAGTTAAATAATTTAACTTTTACCGTGTCTTTTTGTTTTCTTACACTATATGGTTAATACACTTACTATAACATGCCAAAAGAACCCCAAGTTGTTTATTATTAATATATATATATCCTTATCTAAGTCATTTGGCCGAACCTTAGATTTTTATGAATAAAATAATAATTAATAATATAATATTTGATTTAAAAACTATTTTGTGTCAATTTTGTCACTATTTGATATATGATTTTTGTGAAAGTCATAACAGAATTATATGTCGAACCAAGTTGATTAAATCAACACTAATATATCATAGTAACCTAGAAAATTATTGTAATTCATAAAAAGTCTGAAATTACATTTATTTGAGCATTTATAACATCAATTATGTTAACATTTCCTTAAAAGGGTAATTACTGCATCATTGTTGTGTCATAAATAAATTAATTTATTTATAGTCTAAAAATTATAAATAAAATATCATTATGTAGGAAATATTTTTATCTTTCTAATTAATATATATAATCGAATTTATCTTATGTATAAACCCATATGAAAAATGTTTTAGTTATTAAACTTTGATTTTAACTATTTTAACTATTCATTAAATAAAATAATATTAAATGTCATAATCTAATCCAAGTGGACCTAAATGGTCATATTATATTAATAAGGTTGTTTTTGGTCGAATTACACTTATCCAATAGAATTAGTACATGTGTTAGGGTAATAGTAATATCATATTTACCCTTAGTTACCCTATTTACTAGTAACCACGGTAAAAAAAGTAAAAAGTTACTATTCACCAAAAAATTATTTTCATCTCATTGAACCACATTTTAGTCCTTGATATTAACCGTCTCTCTCGGATTTTTGAAATTCCATTCACAGAAGCGGTAAAATTAAGTTTTATGCAAAATTCAGTTTTTAACCTACCACTTAGTGGTTTCACTATTCATCAAAAATTGAAAGTTTTCAGAAAAATACCAAAATTTTTCCCTAGGCTAATTTCGATATTCCGAATCCAAAAATGAAGTCCATTTTGAAAAATAAAATTTATAAAATTTCAAAAAGTGATTTTTACTATTCATAACAGCTAGTTTTAATAATATTTTAATAGCATATTGTTGTATAGTGAAACTCGTTATTGCGTACTACACACGCTATCGAGGAAGGTCGTGATTGCGTGTAATGCAAGGCAAATCAAGGATGCGTGTTGTGCAAGCTCTTTTTGGTGTAGCGTACAACACAGGACATTAGTGAAATTAAAAAGAATATTTTTCATAAAATCTCGGGGTGTTACAGATAGTCATCATGATCCAAAACTGGTATCCTAGTAGATGCTCATGGCATATGCATCTTGAATGTTTTCAAGATATACCATGGTTAGAAGATTAGATATATATATATATATATATATATATAACAATAATGGGGATATCAGTCATGTAGGATAATCAAGGAATAAATCCTATATGATACATGTACTATTTTTCCTTATAACCTATTCATCAGTATTTAGATTCTACAAGCATGTTGTCAAGGTCCCGGTGAATTTATATTTTATCCCTTTCACCATCAATAAATTCCCTGGCCTATGAGCCACACTTGTGACACTCTAATATTATTTCCCTAATCCCAAACAAATTCTCATAAGGGTAGTACTCCAACCAACATCCCAAGGGTAAAACCTCCCTTTGATACCAATCTATCATAACCCAACCCAAGTAATGGCTCGAGCTGCAAATACCCCAATACCACGTCCATTGGCTAGGGGCTAGCGACTAGTAATGATAGAAAAAATACCACATGGAGGCCTTTTCCAAAGTACATGTATACACACACACATCCATCTTGATGAAGAAGTTCAATTGAATTAAAGTTAATGATGTAGAACACCAGGGAAACAACCATGCAAGTAAAACCTCTATAGAGTATAAGAGTACGGTAGTGTAAACTAAAAAGTAAAGGAGAAAAATGTTCTCCCAACTATAATGATGTCCTAATCAAAATAAAATTCGAAAGTAAAATACTAATAGATCCCCTCTTCAGATCTCCAAGTAGTGACCACCATATATGGTCAAAAGTACTAGGTATATCTAATCACATCTGAAGTTACCGCCAACTTGTCTTTCATCTGTATAATAAAATAAACATTTTGGAAAATCCCATGTTGGGGTGATTATATACATACTAGTTGGATACCCAAAAAGCTAAAGGTGGAGCTGTAAGAGTCAAAATAGGAATAGAAAAATAGTAGATAGTAAACACGATGCAGCTCAACCGAAATAAGAGAATGATTAACCATGTCCAAGAACAAGGGGCTCAACACTATGTGCAGATTGACTATACATCGAGTCTCTGTCACCCATAGTAGGATATTGAACTCATCCAACTAAATGGGGATAAACATAGACACCATGTTTCATACCCCGCACGTCTTCGTAGCCCATGGAAATAGTGTAACCAAATCCAAAGGTATGGATACATAATAATATATATCTGTGCTTATTCAAAAGAATCACAAATTTAAAAAAAGGGGATATCCATATCAAAACTCAAAACATGAAGAATAGTTTCCAAAAGATCCAAATTCCATCAACAACATCCCGATGCATCTTCCCAAAAGTAACCATCCAAGTCAAACTTTGTCTCGTTACTATACAGCACACTCGAGGGGCCACAATATCTATGTATAGGACCCATTACCTGGTATAACATGAATTTTTGACTCATTAGTAGATGAACCATGCCCATCTTATCTAGATACATCCATTTTAGAATTCAGTATAGTACCCCTTACCAACACAGTAGGAGTGTTCAACTCTAGAAGTTAGTTAACGACCCATGCCTAGCCCATCTGAAGGGTTCCACTCTAGATGTCGGCAGAGGAAGGATGCCCTACCCAGCTAGATGTTTCAAATCTAGAAGTCTTTAATGACCAATTCCTTGCCTGGCTGGAGGGTAACATTCGGTAGGTCTGTAGAGGACCCATGCCCTATGCCAATAGAAGGGTTCCACTCTAATGGTAGGGGACCCATTCCCACCAAAGTAAGAGGTTCCACCCTAATATTGATCGAGGACCCATTCCCATCCCAACAACAGAGTTTAACTCGAGAGTTATTTAGATAGCATATCCCAACCATTGCTAGAGGGATCCACTTAGGATGCCTCTGGTGAATTTGTATGACCACTGTCATCATTATTGGTCACCTTACAAAGCATTGTTCCAAGAACATTCTACATCATATCCCAAAAGGAAAAATAGCACAGACCATCATGTTCTACATGGAAAGAACAAAGTATAGGCTACTCATAGGTGAAAATCAGGGTCTAAACAAAGGATATATAAAATCTTAAAGTATCATCAAAAGGATCCAAGGGGTAAATAGTGTGTGAGGGGACACACATGGCATGTGGTCTTACATTATCGCCTATTCATGTACTTGTGGGTACACAAATTGCCAACCGTGTAGGAGTACACAATGTGTAGTGGAGATACATAGTGTTCCCATCTCAGCTAGTGTCCCAAAAATTTTCTTGGTAGTATCTGTGTAACCACTCTATGTATATGTACATTAGTACGTAGTGTGTCGCTTCATAGAGGTTGTCGTACATGACTTTGTTCATGACTGTCTATGCGGGCACAAGGCTTGTGTCTGGACGTTTGATTCTTCACATGGATAATACACATTAGGAATGGGTTATACTGTGTGTATGGATACTACATAGTGTTCCATAGTAATAATTTCCCAAAACCCTAGTCATTGTAGCCAAAGAGCTACACACAGCGTGTTCATCATGGTACACAATGTGTAGTTGGGTTTTCCACTATTTTTTAGATCTATAAACAATGAATTGAATCCATAATTTCCATTTTATAGCACATCTCCATACTATATTTTAATTAGTGGATCTGGCCTAGGATCATCATTTACGGATTTCATTTTTTGGAAATCATATTCTTTCATTCCTTAGTGGTTCTTCCATTTACATTGCACATATTGATTAATTAAATCGATAATGATTTGATATCTAATCATAAAAAATCCTCCAAATTCCAAAAAAATCCATAATGTTTTATTAATTCATCGATCTATATCTTGTAAATCATTTTTACCTGATTTCGGGGATCCAGTCAGGCATTGTATAGCACGACAATGTCAAACTTGTACCGAGGGTTCCAACTAGCAAGGAACGTGACGAAATTAAAGGATGAGGGTAAAATTACAATGGATTAAAGATCATTTCCATAATTTCATGTCCAATGATCAGGAAATGGGATAACTAGGGTTATAAAAATAATATTGATCAACTAAATTCGTACATGGGCACATATTCACACCATTATTGGCCCATGTAAATAGAAGGGATTTATCTTCCCAATAAATTAAATAAAAAATTGTTTAAAACAGAAATTGAGGATTCATACCTTGATATTTGTTTTTTATTCAATGAATAACATTCTCACCAATGATTGAAGGAAGTCATTGCATTTTTTGTGCTCTAATCTTCTCTAATCTTGTGTTTTGTCATCATCCAAGGTGATTAACCAACAGAAGGAGAGGAGGAAGAAGATCTCAACGATACTATGATTATGAGGCTAACCATATGTAATTCTATATAGAAAATACCTTTAGAGAAAGACCATTTTTGTGAAAGTATTTAAAATTTTATTTAATTTTTAAATTAATTATTCCACTGAGCATACCGCCAATGAGCATGATATCTGAACGCCCCACGCCGACCTATTTTAGGTCATTCATATGGTAAAAAATGTGTTCTAGAATCATCCATATTATCACATTTCTAATATGAGATTACATTTATTATTTATCTCATTTTATTTAAAAAACATCTCACACATAATATAAAATATATTGAATATTTTTATAAAATTTATTCTGGGTGCATCGGGCCTTAGAATCGCACACCATTTCAGTGCCTAGAATGGGAAATATATAAATATAGATGTTTCAATGTCATATAATGAAATAATAGAGTCTCTGTATTATTTATGAAGTAATTACCATAAATTATTATGCAACATATATATAGTTCTTGTAAACTCTGTAGAAAAAATAGGTAAATAATTTTAAAATATTTAAATGTAATATTTTGTGGGTGAGTTATAGTGTAATTATTTTAGTCGAATATAATTTATTGGTAATTTTCTAAAAAATTATAATCTAAATAATTTACTTTCTTCTTATTTTTTAAAATTCAATTAGTTGAATAGACCTAAAAATGAATTTAATGATATTTTATTTTATAAAATGATTTAGAATTAGTACAAATTATATATTTTACCAATAAAATTGGATATGGTCAATAATATCATTAATTTTCCACTTATGGGTCAATATTCATTTTATAATAATTTTATTGGCCCCTAATTCAGAAAAATATTATTATCGTGGAAATCATTATATAGGGATAACATGGGGTTTGAACCAAAAGATATGGGATTAGCCATCACATAAACTTGTCTCTATTTTATGTTAAGATAGTATTTCATCTTATCTCTATATTAGGCTTTAAATATTTCAACTTTTCCACTTGAACATGAATATTTACTTATGTTAATTTATTACATTGACTAATTCCAAGGGTGAAACTGCCCTCACATAGAGAATTACATCCAATATCATCTCTTACTCACACTTTTTTGAGACAAATATCCTGAAAAACAAAACCAAAACCACATCATAAATTCAGTATCTAAATATTAGAGGCTATTTTCATCTAAAAATAATTTCCCTTGATTCTTAAAGAGATATAAGATGTAGGTTATTCTGAGAGGTGGTGATATTCTCCATTGGGAATTTTCATTTTAGTTCTCCTTCCACCTCCTTACATTATATCATAACAATTCTAATATAAATAATCAGTATCTCTTATGTAATTAGATTTAATTATTATAATCACATAATCTTATTTGTATAATTTTCTTTAAAATAGGAATTTAAACCATTATTCATGCGTAAAAGAAAACTACTTTCTCGCGTACTGATGTATTTCATTTCTCATCACTGCCATTCAAGTATGGTTATTAGGATGTAGTTAATGTCTTTATATATATATATATGATATTATTAAAATTATTATGATTATGTATATATAATATATCATATATATTCATACTATTCTTATAATTGGAAACATAGACACTTTATATATGTACATATGAACTACCATCTCTAAAGAGTAATGTACTTCATCATTTAAAAACCACCTAAATTGGTGGTCATGGTGAGGGATGAAATAAATTTATTTGATGTTTATAACATGATAATGATTCGAAAAGTAGAATTTTTTTTATTTTATTTCTTTATTTTCTATCCAATTAATAGTAAAAACATCACATTGGTGTATGTATGGACTACCGCCTCGCGAGTTGATGTATTTTTTTTTCTCCTGGCCACTTTTCACGGAAGTATCTAAAATTATAGTTGATGTATAAAAATGATAATAGATAAATTATAATTATTCTATATATTTTGGAATAATGACCCTTTAAACATAGTCATCCAACCAAAATAATTTTCAAATTATGAAACAAACATCATCAAAACACATGGATTGTACTTAACCAAATATGTAATTAAATATGTCACCGAAGTAATTGAAATAATATTTTTAATGATAGGGTAATAATAATGGATATAGTTACTTAAATTTAAATTTATTAATATTAGTTTATTATTAATGAGTTAAAGTATATACATAGATTGTTTTCACTCGAGGTAAGGTATTTCCTAGCTCAACTCCCTATCATTGGGTTATAACACATCATCATTGAATTTGTTATTCCATTATTATCAGTGAATTTAAATCTATATTCTTTTCGTATTTCATTATATGTATATTATGTGTATTTTAGTATTTTCAAATAATCACATAATTTATTAATTATCACTTAAAATGTTATTATATTTTCAAGGTTATTTTTTGTCTCACTCCCATTTTCTCGAGACATGTTACATGTCTTACACCATTATTTATTTGTATAGTGTACTAAATACCACGTAATAGAATTTTAAAATATTATTTAATTTCATTAATGGAATTTATTGATCCATATTCTATTATTTCTTTCCTTTAATTTTAATTCAACAGATTCCAAAGCAATAAAGGCTTTATGTTACAATATTATTTATTTTTGAGATTATTTATATTCATGTTTCCATGAGGGGAAATTATATGATAATAATTTCATGAAACACCTATAAATTGTATTAATCTAGTTATTTATGATTTTTACATGATTTAATTTCATTTTTCACACTTTGATACTTAAGGATATTTAAATAACATGTTAAGAATTCCTGGGTGAGAGTAGTACTAGGATGAGTGACGTCCTGGAATGTAATCGTGTCACACCCTTTCCAATGAGCTTGTACCCAAGTGGTACAAGCTTTTGCATGGCATCCAAAAGACCCGAGATAAAATCCGGGTAAGGAAGACTTTCCGGGGTACTATAGCAGTACTGTAGTAGGGTATTGTAGAAATACTATAGCAGTGGTAGAACTGTAGTAGTGGAAGCACTGTAGCGGTGGAGGAACTATTTCAGGGTACTGTAGCGGCGGCGGGTACTGTATCAGGTACTGTTGCAGTGTGGGTACTGTAGCAGTAATGTTCCCCCAGGGGTACATTGGGCCAAAAATGGGCTTTCAAGCCTTGTATTCAGGCCACTTGGACATGGGCCTTTGGTCTATGTAATGGGTCTCCCTCTACCGACACTAAATTGGTCTTTTCATTAAATAATAAATTGAGGCCTCGAACCCAACTTTATTACAAAAATTTAAAAAAAATATTGAAATAACATTTTTAAGGAAAATAGACCTTTTTTCTCTTTATGGTTTGGAAGCTTTTCACATATATATTCATGATCTTTTAAATGTTTTCAAGAATATTACTTTCTATAATGAAATGATTTCTTAAATTTATTTTAAATTATATTTGACTTTTATTACAATTGTCTAAAATGATTTTTTTCACATTTCCCAAATAGGGTAATTTTTTCATTTAACGGAAGTGTGAAAGGGAACTTGGTTGTCACATTTACCAAATGATTGAATTTTACCACCATAATAACTATTATTTAATTTTACAGTTCCTTGAATTTTTTCCATGTTTATTCTATAAGAAAATATTTTCCCCAAAAGTATTAAAATTTTCTGAAAATGTTATCCAAAGAAAAGACAATCTTCCCGATCTTTAAAGAAAATTTTTAAAATTTCTTTTAAATGTATTTTACATATATGGAAACTTAAAAAATTATTTTACTATGATATAATGAGGATATATTCCAATTATACGATAATTATTCCTTATTTGAATTGATTTTGTCTTTTTGAATTTTTTTGCATGGAAATTGTTTCATTTCCAAAGACAAATTAGTCTAAGAAAGAATGATGTTTTTTTCAAGGATATAATGTGGAAAATTGGAAGCTTCTAAATGTTTTGATTATTATATGGTACTTGGACATATGTATGGATGATTTATGGGTGGTTACATTGTAAAAAAAGCGGGTGGGTTCATTATAGACATCCATTGCATTGGATAAATCAATAGAGTTATCTATTGTAAGTTTCTCCAAAGATATGATGGATTTTTCTCTTGAATGTGACTCCTAATAGATGATGGAGTTTAGTGTTTTATGATACACCCAAGTGAAGATGAAATTTAATAAATATATGGAGATGTTGTGTGATAATAAAGCTAATTATTATAATTTACTCCCAATAGAATTTTGCGACTATCATGTTTTGTTTATTCTATCAGGAATGTTTGTTGTTCCAATTCACATACATATTTTTGTTATGCATAAAGTTATTTTTAATATTCCTTTTGATCAGGTATTATTTTCACATGGATCGTCATTTTTGATTTGTACGTATCATATCTTTTTTTAATCATTATTCAATTTATCAATGTTTATGTCCCTTGTTTTGTTTGGTATAAAATCTATTATGTTATACTCATATACTCTGAATATATTCTCATACCCCTATTTGTATCTTGTTTTCATCATAGATATTAAAGTGTAAATGACTATGTTTTCACTTACTTTTCATTTTAACTTACCCTTGTTATTTTCATCTTCCTTAGGTTATAAAGAAAGATGTTATGTAAGATTTTTCTATAAAGGATTCATGTGGGAGATGACGGAGACTTGATGTGGAAAAAGAAATTCTATGTGTAGTTAAAAAAGTACCTGTATAATGACACGGGTGTTGTTAGGTAAGATATTTTCCAATTTCTATATGACTATAAAACTTAAATTTCCATGAATATCTAATTTATCAATATTTCCATTTTATATTGTATGACTTCAATGCCAAAAATTTTCCAATGTTTATCAGTACAAAACCCATAAATGTAAAGATTGTATTTTATGGACAAGATCCAGAAGTGAAAGTTTAAGAAAATTAAAATTTTGATTGGTGACTCCTTTTCATCTCAATCAGTAGTTCTTTAATATTCATTTGAGTTTGGAGATTTGAAACTTATCCATCTTATTTATGTGTACATTTTTGAATCATCAAATTTTTTATCACATTAGGTGGATGGTATGTATTAACATAATAAGTAAATAAAATAAATAATTGAAAATTTATTAGATGAGTGAAATTTTTTTGGGCCTTATAAAATACCATGATATTTCTTATATGTGGATTATTTTTTTGATATTTTACTTAAAATATATTTTTTTCATTTATTGAACCTTTCTTTCTACTGGTGATATTTTGAAATCAACTTTCATAAAGATTTAATCACATCATGTTTGAAATTATTTGATTGTATATAAATCTAGAACTATAGTGTCTCTATTCAAGTTATAAATTTTACTTTAAAATAATCATATTATTAAAGGTGAATTCTTAATATTGAATTTTTTTTCTTTATCTATTACTTATTTGAGGATTTTTATGATGTGTCTGGAGTGGTTTTAGTTGGTTATTATGGTTGGTTATGGTGATTTATGGTTATTTGGTTACAATAGTATTATATGGGATGTTGTGTGATATTAGTGGAAGTGTTATGGTTGGTTTTGAAGAAAGGAGGTGTTTTTTTTGGCTATTTGTGTTTGTTGGCATGATTTGTAGTATGGTTTTTATTGTGATGGATTTGGTGGATATGGGTTATGTTATAGTTTCCCAATAGCATGGAATATGAATGAAATTAATAATATTAGTAATGGGTAATTGTTTGAAACTAATAAATAATTGGATTTGAAATGAATAATGGTAATGGATAGTATGGTATGGTTGTGATTTGTAAATTATAATGGCTGGAACAAATACGTTTAAGTGAATTATAAATAGTTAAAGTGGGTTGTGGTTTAATGAATGGATTGACCATGAATATAGATGAATGAATGGCATAATGATAGTAATGATCTTGGTAAATTCTAATTGTGGAAAATTATAATGACAACATGATTAAATAGGAAATTAATCACTGTTATAATTATCGTCTGTGGATAATATGGGTGGGTTATGTTATAGTGATGACAACAGTTGTGAGTGCATGGTTATTGGGATGTGATGGGTATTGTCAGAGATAACAGAAAAACCCAGGTAATTATAGAATAAATCATTTCAATATTTATTTTTTCTCCTGAATTATGTTATTATAGTCATTATAAATATATTATGTAATTCTGGTAATAAAAAAGGAAATGGATTTATTAACTCATTCCTTCTAAAACATTATTTTAAAGTATAATTTTCAAGTTATAAAATTTCAATTTGAGAAAAATTATTTAATTATTAAATGTATAATCTTATTATTACCTTACTAGGGATTTTTTATAATTTCTTAAAATTATGCATTTTCTATGAATAGTTAAAAATACTTAATTTTAATGTAAATCATTATTTTATTTTAAATTCTGTAAAAGGTCAATGTATGTTTTGGAATAGTTTTAAACATTAGTTAGTTCGTTTTTATTTAAAATAATATAATTATGGTTTTTCAAATTGATTTTATACTTTAATTTATTATAATATCCCTTTATATTTAAAAATAAAATTTTCCGAAAAGATGTTTCCTATCACGTTTTAACGATTTAATATTAAATAAAATTATGAAACATTTATTTTTTGAAATTTAAAAAATGGATTCTATATTTTTAATCAGTGGTTAAAAAATTATTAAATATTTCCATTTAATTTTTATGCAATATGAATAGTAATGTTGGTAATTTTTTTACTATAATGGTAATGGGTAAATCTAGTAATTTAAAAAAAAATGATAAGAATAATTAAATGATCGAAAAAATAGCTAAAAAGTATTTTATGAGTTTATATCAACCATAATCATCCAAGGGTTTTATTTATGACCTTTTTTCTCCCCATGGATTCTATTACGGCATTTATAGTATTTTATCTAAGGAAGCATCAAATATGTCAAACTCTTGTTTTTAATAAGTGTAATATTTTTAACATGGTGTTAGCCAAAAGATATATTTAACTATAACTAGTATTTTTAGATCTAAAATATTTATTTTAATTATGATAATTTATTATATATTTTATAATAAATAATTAAATTAAATGCTTTCACAACGCTGATGTAGTAATTTATTACTTAATGGAAAAAAATTAATAAAATATATTAATTTTTTTAAAATAATTATAAATTTCGATAAATAATATGATAACAAAAATTTATAGACTAGCATGAAATGTTAGTGATATAATAAAATGTTTTTTTCGAAATTTATATGTTTTCCTAATAATATTAATGTCAAATTAATGAAGAGTTCTAAAAATTGACATTATAGATATTTTATTGTAAATAATATTTTAATAAATTATATAAAATCCTAAAAGTATTAAATTAAACAAATTATTAAATTATGAAAAGTGATTGATGTAATGTTCAAAATTGCAAAAAAAATTCATTTGTGGGACTTTTTTATTTTATAGTAACTATATCTTCCCTCTAAGAGTAATAAACCATGTTATCATGGAAAATTTTAAACGGGTTAAAATAGGGTCAAAGCCCAAATATAAGGGAAAAAATATATTCAAGCATGTTTAATTTTTATGGGATGACATTAAATATACACATAATAATTTTATCATAAAAATAAAAAAAATACATTTTAAATTGAAATTTAATTTATATTAATTTAATATTTTGAGAAATTCCAAGAGTTCCCCTCCCCTTTGTTAAAAAAGGCACTTCGTATTATCTTTTCTTCACACATAAAAATATTTTTTTTGTAAAATATCTTACAAAATTACTTCCTACAGTCCATCATATAGTTGAATAGGTCATTTTTAGGAAAAATAAACATATTTTAAGTCTAAATCTGTTATGTGAAGGAGGTTTTCGAAAGAAGTCGTATAGTTTTTATCTACATGTTTTAGTTTTTTTATTCTTAAAAATAACTAAAACATTATCTAACCATTATAAAATAATAAATCTACTATCAAAAATATTATTATATTGTATTATATGTATGGATCAACCTGTATCCATCTCCTCTTCTATCAAATGGGAAATGAAACTATCATTCGTGTGTACGATGGACTACCACCTCGTAAAATGATGTAATTCATTTTCCACTACCATCTCTCAATATATGTTATAATTGTATAATTTATGATCATATATGATATTAATTCCCTATTTTATCATTATTAAATGATAATATCATGTATGTTCTTTCTATAATGATTTTTTCAGAGATGGAAACATTTCTCATGCATACATATGACATATGGTCTCCATGATTCTAACATAGTTCATTTTTCATGACCATAATAAATGGATGACTTTAAAATAATATTTATGTTTGATAATTGATAATTATGTCATTAATATTAGTCTATATATTGTTGATTAATGGAAAATTTGACCATAGTCAAATTACCAATGTTATTTTGGGATCATTAATCAAATTTCATGTAAATATTAAACATGAACATAGATTCTTCAAACAGGGTAATAAGTTGAATAAAAGGAATAATAAAATTGAAATATCTTTTCAAGATAATAAATAATTATGATAAATTTACTATTCAGTAAGATAATGAATTTACTTGACATGCCAGACCTAAGTTAAGGGACTTTCTATTAAAAACAATTTTTTCATTGTTACCTTAAAGATACCTTTTCTTCCATATCCATATTTTTTGAAATGGGTATGGAGAAAAAAATTAATATTCTAATATGATTTTTTTAATTCCTTTTTAACTATTTTTTAATTTTTAAAATATAGTTTGAAAGGATTATTTTTTTGTATTCCAAATGAGGTAATTTTTTATTCTTCCAACAAAAATTCAGAATAAATTTTTTTATAAATTATATAGAATGATAAACTTTTCCCACCATCATGATGCCTTAATTCCTTAATGTTTTCTTTTATAAATATTTATTATTATTTTTAATGTAAATATTTTATATATTATGTGAAAGAAAATTAGAATATAAAAATTTATTTTTCATGGAAATGGGTATTTTGATATCTAGAAGTGTTTTCACATGGCATTGAAAGCTTTTTCAAGGGTTTTATTCTTAATATGTTCTTTGAAAATTTTATATGATGTTTTGATCCCCATTTTAAATAATGGGTGAGCCCATTAATGTTTATATTATATGTGTTACCAAATAGAACCAGGAGATCTCATTATTGGTTATATGATGGGTGTTTCTAGATAGAGATCCATTGAAATGGGTATTTAAAGGTAGAAATTAATTGTATGGTTATTTCATTTTTAAGAGTGATTCGATGAGTGATATGATAATTTTTTCCCAATGAACCTACATGAATTTTCTATACTGGCATATGATATTTCATGGAGGTCATTGATTTCAAACGGTATGTGCAATATAATTATTTTAAAATAATTATTATACCTTTCTAGGGGAAAAATATTTTTTTCAAGACAAACAATTTAATGGATATTTATATTTTCCACTAGACTAATATATTTATTTCTTTTATGTTCCTCATTGAGATTGTTCAGAAAATTCAATGTTTTAAAAAAAATTCATAGAATTTAAGGATACATAAATGAAAACAAGAAGTCAAATTAAAATTCCTGAAGATTTTTCATAAAAAAAGTTATTTATTATGACAATAAAAATTGTTTTATTTGACTAAATTGTTTAGTGGGAAAAATGGATAATGATTATAAGTGTATACTTTCTTCCCCTGATATCATGCTCACTCTTGTGCTCATTGGAACCTATAATTCCAATTCATGATGTTCTTTAAGGTATTTTTCAAACCTTCTCACATGTGATTCTATTCTCTTTTAACTTTATGGTTTTTATTTTATTCTAAGATAATATTTTTCTATTTAATCTCATTCATATTCAAATAATGTTCGCCCTTCCCACTTGGTTTTCTGTCTCATCATGCATCAACTGGATTCATCCTTATTATTTACTTCCTGGTTCGAAGGCAATGCTTAGTGGTGGCTTCGGATCAGCATATTCAATTGTGGTTTCATCAGATATAACTTATGGTTTTAGTTGTGATCCACCAATCCAAAATAAGTGTTGGTATTTATATCATGACAAGATGGTGACTAGCTTTTCAATGATCATATTTCCCGTTTAGTGGAGGGGTTCTAAAATCATTCCGGAATCATTTTTGACCTTCTAGTTTTCTCAATAGAGGTTTTGGTATATTGGGAGATTGATTATGAATTATTCTTATGATGGTTTCTTGTATTTGTATTGGTTTTCTTGGATTTTGGTTTTTGTTTCTATGGTGGCTATTTTTTATATAGTGGCTCAGGGATATCATGTTGGTTTGGTTGGAGGTTTTTAGTTTCTTAGAAGATAAAGTCAACACTTGTTGAGGCTAGTTAATCTTGATGATGATGAAATTTTTTATTGTTCTTTCCATGATGGTTATAATTGGTCCATTCCATCTCATTAGTGTAAAGGGGTATTCTTGTATGTTTTTTTACATTGGTTTTTCTAGGTTATGATTCTTTCATCTTCTTAAAATGCAGATTTGGTGGTTCTATTTTCCTTGAATGGGTTTTGATTTTTATTTATTTATTTGGGATGTTTGAGTATTCTTTCTGGAGGTGTTTCGGTCCCATATTTCGAAGGGCCATAGAAATTAAGGTTCTAGTTTCATCTTCTAATAATGAGAGTATATATCCTAGGGGGTCAACTACTTTTGTTGGCAGTGATGGGCTTGTGGGTCTAGGGATTTTTCATTAGGAATTTGAAACATTTTAATCATTTTTAAATTTGAAATCTGAGGAATCAATAAGGTTTTCACTCAAACAAAAAGTAGTTTTTTTCAAAATTAAAATATATAGATTTAGGGATTTGAAAATATTAATTCTAGTTCATAGACGCTAAAATACTTAATGTTTATAGATGGTTCCTTATAATAAAAATGTTGGTTTGATGTGAACCCTTAGTTAATGGTTGACTAGATATATGATATTAATTATATTTTTTATTATTTTTTATGCACTACCACATTATTCAAATATACATACTAATGCCTATATGGTTTTGGATTTTTGGTGATTTCCGTGACATATGATTCAGTGATAGAACGAATGATTTTAAACTCCCACTTCCCCTATCTCTCATCTAGACATATTATAATATGTGATGGACCATGGTAGTTAAATTAATACGGGTTGTAATGGCATATTGGTTTTGTATGTAATATAATAATTTACATTGTTATGAAAATTTGATAGTGTTACATGGTGAGGTATATGCATAGTATGAGGAGGTAATAAGGACAATGTCCCCCATTTTCTTGTTACATTACTGTAACAATTTTATGATTCATAGTATTGATAAGGTATGTTACGATTATGTTTTTATGGCTATGAGGTGTTGAACTATAATTTTTTTTACTTCTCTGTCTACTAATTTTCGAGTTTATTTTTTGGATTTTTTTAGAAGAGGGTTGCAGGTATTTTGGAGGATTTTTATTGCTAATGGTAGGAATGGGTGTATTACATGCCGTTTAACTTCATTACATGACATGAAAGTCTATTTCACAGGATGTCTTGGATGTTTTACTATGTGTAAATATTTTACACAGTGTGTAGAATAGTTTCATGACATGTAATATTTTTGGGTTAGAAAAATAAAACAAACTCTAGAGGCAACACATTTTATTGGTGGAAATAAAACCCTGGGTACTACACTACATGAAAGGGTATTAAACGTCAAGTAATACCCTGACGCGTTTTTGTTTTAAAAATTCTTTTCTGATGTGCTTTCAATATTTTGGCAGTTTTCTCTCCTTCCTCTCATTCCAAACAAACCCTAGGATCCCAGAGGAGTCTTTTGAGACCCACTCCTCCCTCCGTTATTTATCAATCATGGTGGTTTTTCATTGGTGATCTCTGATTGATTTTTGGTGAGTTTTCTCTTCTTTCTTATATGTTTCATATTTTTCATTCATAAGGATTCACAGTTATGATATGGGATTGATTGAGTTGGATGTTGGGGTAGTATTTTGATAATATTTTGATGTGGGATAGGTTTATCTGCGTTTCTAGTGGCGTGGTTATCGCTTGTAGACATTCTTCTTTCCCCTATGGTGAACGGACATGTTGAAAATCATCTTCATGATATGATTCATTCATCTCTAAAATTTTGAAACATGATAGAGGTGTTTTTTCTTGTCTAACTATATAATTTTTTCATTCTAAATTAACCAAAGACGAGAATTGGTTAAACAAAATTTTAAAAATTCATAGAGGGTTTTGTTACCATTATTTTTATCCCTTGATATTGATTGTGGTGTTTTGATATTATGGGCTAAAATCCCTATTGAAAATGGTGGTTATTGGTGGCTTTGTTTTTGCGATTAAAATCTTCTTCTTTTTTACATTGGTTTTTGTTTTTTTGGTATCATACAAAAAGGAAACCAGTTAATTATTTTTATTCATAAAATGAATGAATACCATAGGATCCTACTATTTGTGTGATAACCCTTAAATTAACAAGTTGAATTAAATAAGGGATGCCTTGTTAAATTTGTATTCATGTTTCACATCAATAGTTGTGGTGGTGTGATATTTTTGGGTTGTTTGGAAGTGTATGGTTGGATGGTTCTAATAGTGATAAGGAATATTAGGTTGATAGATTAATTGATTATCGAATGGATGATAAGTGATATGCAGTGGGGCCGCAATTGGGTTTTGCTATGTTGTGTTGCTGGATGTGGTCGAGAGTTGGGGAATTATTTTGGTTGGTATGGGAAATTCTCCCAGGTTTTCGTTATGTTTAAATTTTTCCATGATTCTTGTTATGTATTGTGCATGGTATTTTCCTGGATAGTAATGAAATAAATGAGTGGATAATTAGATATTAATATTTGGAATTGATACGGGTTGGTTTGGTTAACAGAATAAATAAATGTGTTATGAATGAAGAATGTAAAAGGTTAAATAAATTGTTCTGTAAATATGACTTGGTTTTTGGATTAATGTGTGGTTTTGTGAATTTAGAGGTAGTAGCTATGTTGGGGGTGTTTTGATATTTTTTTTGTTTTAGAACCCTTAGGTTTGTCTTGAGTGTTCATATTATATTTATATATTTAATTGTATTTCCCTTATGATTTTCTATATACACCCCATCCTAATTGAGAACTATGTACCAAACAACCCCATCTTCATGAGGGGTGTATTTCCCAAACATCATAGTGGGAGGATGGATGTATGGCCACCTGCTCTTCCCTAATCCCTCTTCCAGGTGGCGGTAGTAAAGGATTCTTTAGTCAGGTTGTGGTTTGTGGTTCCCTTGTGTTTGTGGGAAAGTTGTGTTTTCCCATGTGTCTTCGGTATGATATAGGATGTGGTTCGTGGACTATATGATGGAATAAGATGTGTTTTATGACCCAGGTGTCTACGAGTAGGATGAGTTGTGGAATGTTCACAAGGTGAAAATATGATTTTATTGTTTGTGGGGCCTAGTTGTGTGCGGGCAGGTTGTGACGTGGTTCTTTCGGAAGGGGTGTGAGTGAAAGGATGTTTGCTATTAGGCAATAATTACTAATAAGTGGGAAGTGCTCTTGGGTACCCTATCATTGATGTGCGTTATATTACATTAAATAACTTTTTATATATAGTGAGTGTGCCTTGGTAAGGTTGGGATGGTTAGTGTACCTGTTAAGTGCTGTTTGGTTCTACTATATTCTCATAGAGGCATTAGTATGCTTCTTCCACATGTGCATAAGATACTACATCATTCCAATTGATTATACCTATATTCTCACCCTATGTATATAAAACATATTTTAGTTTTCAAAGAGGATTAAGTGAACTATTTTGGGCATTACTAGCTTGGGCATTGGGACAGTTACTGATTAACTTCTTTATCTTTATTTTGGGTACATTTCAATGGAGTTTTACTATATTTGCATCAGTTATATTTTTATGCATTCATATGGGATGTTTTTTGGATTTATTTTATATATGTTTTGGGGTTTTTTGTGGATGATCTATCAAATATCCTAGCCCCGTTTCAAAAAAATCTTTAATTCCTTTCATATTGTGTGATTTGTATACCCTTGGTGTTAGTCGCCAACCCATGGCCTACTAGAAGCAGTACTCAGGGATCAATATCTCCCTTTCTCCATTGTCAACCTAGGAGGTGTATATTTGGAAGGAGTAGTCATGAAATAATTTTAAAAAGTGGTGTTTGAGAGATATGATGGATTTTGGGGTTAGGCACAGTGAGGATTTCATGGGTTGATAGAGAAACTGTGTCAGGTGACCTTTCTACATGACATAGTATAGGGAATACCGGCTAGGAAATGTGATTTTAGGGCCACTCGTGATCTGATGCAATGGTTCTAATCCTACCGAACAACCATGTAAGGTTACACTATTTACGGGGTAGAGACCTAAGAAAGGTACATGAATCCTAATTATTTGTGTTCTTGTTTGAATTAGGTAGTTTTGGGTTAATAAAAATTTATAGGATAAAATTAATGAACAAAAAATGAAACATAATAAAATTTCATACAACTCAGCCTTAGGAACTCTTTGTTTACTCTTCAGCAATGGCTCATGTTCATTGTCAGTGTGTGGATCATTAATTGGAGGCTTGGTAGACCGATCCAGAAGATCAATGGAGGGTTGATCAAGTTGGGGAGGAGGACCAGGGGAAGAATACATTTAGTTCTTTCCATGGGAATTCTTTGGGAATGTATGAGGGAAATGTTTTGGACATGGAGATGAAAATATGGCTCAAGTATCATGAAATCACCTTCAATTTAAATAGGTAACTAACATAGAACTGTGTTCTTTTGAGGGTTATCCAAATGCGAGGAGATGTGTGTCAGTGGTGGATGCTTCATCTAGGGGAGAGGAATGAAGTATCTATTTTTTGGGTTGACTCTGAAAATGGCATCCAAGAAAATTTCCATTCATTGACCATAAAGGCTGACAAGAGGTAAGAACTACTCTCCCTTAATCATGGGAGTTTGTCAGTATGGGATACTGAGATCAAGTTCAAGGAAGTCTTTCATTTTTCTCCATATCTCTTTTTGGATGAGGAGACTACTATGAGATATCTCGAGGATGTGCTCTATCCTTCGATCTAGTAAGTAATCACTCCCTTTACATTTCCAATGTATCTAGAATTTTAGAAGAATGTAGGGGTGATTAAGAGGATGCATTCATAAGGATGTATACATAGGTAAGGGAGACATAAAATTTCGTTGAAATGCAATATTGATAGTGGCAGGTTTGTGGCACCTGGACCTTTATGTTTCCCACTGGTAGAGAGTCAACCTCAATAGTTTTCCATCTAGCCTTCAGATGCTAGT
Source organism: Viscum album (assembly GCA_963277665.1). Lineage (NCBI taxonomy): Eukaryota > Viridiplantae > Streptophyta > Magnoliopsida > Santalales > Viscaceae > Viscum > Viscum album. Next base: position 769,278,469 of record OY728137.1, read on the forward strand.
GGTCCCTATTCCATTTTTTCTAGTGTGGGACTGATGTTTTTCTTTTGTGGACATCATAGACATCATCAGTATTAGTACCCAGTGGAAATTCATTTCATTTTGGTGGAGGATCATCTCTATCCTTAGTAGAATTTTCTAATTAGATCGTTTTTGTAGTAGAGGCAGCAAGTTTCTCTTCCACTGAGGCGAGATGGGGAAGGTGGAGGCTAATCTCTGGATGTCCCTCATTTTCTCGGGCCAAAACCCAAGTGTGTTCCTGGAGATGGTCATCATGAGATAGGTTGAGGAGCTGGGTGTGGTCAATTGTGTGCTTCAGAGGTGGAAATTCCAATAAGGATAAAGATCATCAGAGGTAAAATCAGCTTGTTTTGTACATGATCTTATGATTTTTTTAATTAAATAGCTTCTCACTCCATTGTTTCACCCATTCTAGACCATAATCTTGGGCTATATATATTGAGGATTCTCGTTCCCTTGGTGTTTAGTAAGCCAATTGGAGGCCAAACAAGATCGATTGATGTATGCCAAGGATGTAGACTAGTGATGGGACCGCATCAGTCCCAGGGGGATATAATGTTTCAATAGATTTTGTCATACAATGTCATTCTTGGCATCAACTGGATGTATTCTGTGCATTTCATTGTAAATTTTTTTCTGGAGAAGTGTTGTGTCTTCATATGTGGATGGTCAGTGTCTAGTTTTCATTGATGAGTAGGGGTTCTAGGTGCATAGTTGGCATGTGGAGTATCTTCATTCCTTGTTGGCTAACCTATAAGTGGAATCAGTTAACACTGATATGGTATGTTTTAAGGTTAATTGGTTAGTTCCTCGATTTTTTCTGGAGGAGGTTATGAAGCTACCCCCTCGACGTGATGTTGAGTTCAGGATAGACATGTATCCTAATGATTCTCTAATTTCAATTTCTCCTTATCAGATGGAACCTTCTAGTTTGGGGGAGTTGAGGATTCAAATAGATGATCTGATGAATAAGGGATTTATCTAGACTAGTGTGTCATCGTGGGGTTCTCCAATGTTGTTTGAAAAGAATGAGTATGGTGCATTGAGGTTGTGCATAGACTATATGAGGCTGAATCAGGTAACGATCAAGAAACGTTCCCCTTTTCCAAGGATAGATGATATTTTTGACTAAATGAGAGGGAAAATATGGTTTTCAACGATTAATCTATGGTCTAGATGTCACCAGTTGAGGGTGAAAGATGGAGATATCTGGAAGACTACTTTCAGGTGCAAGTTAGGGAACATAGAGTTTGTAGTCACATCATTTGGTGGTATGAACACACCAGACATGTCCATGGGGCTTATAAACTCCATGTTTTGTGAGTTCCTAGAACTCATCTATGATATCATGATCCACTCAAAGTCCGAGGATGAGCATGTTGAGCATATCATAACTGTCTTGCAGGTTCCTCGATGCCACGAGCTCTACAAAAAGTTGTCCCATTGTACGTTGTAGACATGTGAGGTTTCTTTCCTTGGGAATTTGGTGTCTCAAAAGTATGTGTCGATTGACCCATAAATAGTTGAAGTGGTTGTTTTTTGAGTATCACTATAGAATGTGGAAGAATATCACAGTTTTCTTGGTTTCACTGGACATTATAGGAGGTTTTTACTCAATTTCTCTCAAGTTTCAGCTCTGTTGATATCTTTGAATAGAAAGGTCCCAGATTTTTTATTGAGAGAGAAGTTCAAGTAAGTGTCTGTCTATATAAAGGGGAAGTCAGTTAGTTCTTTAGTTCACCAGTTTCCAGGGGAATTGGTGATGTTTAAGGTGTTTTTTATGCTTCTCTTCTGGTCTTAGGATGTGTCTTGACGATGCAACATGTAGTAATATATTATGGGTTTAGGGTGTTATTTCCACAAGAGCATAAATTCTCCACACATAATATGGATCTATCAATGGTTTTGTTCCCGTTGAGGTTTTGGAAGCATTACTTCATCAACGATAACTTTGTGGTCTTTACGGATCACAATATGTTGAGGAATATCTTTTCTAGTGAGATCTGGACTTGCAGTAGTAGAGGTGGATATATCATTGTTAGGAATATGATTCTGGTAACTCTTGTACCCCATGAAATTGAAATTTCATGGTCCATGCAATGATCATGAAGTCACAAAAGAGGTTGTTTAGGAGCCTATGGATGCTTGGAAGGCGATGGATGTGTTTTCCGCCATGCACATTATAAGGCCCCAGCCATAAACCTTACTTAATATTGAATTAAATGAATAATTCACATTGAGGATCTTTTCAGGTTTAGAGTTTTAGAGAATTAGGATGTGACTATTACATCTCAAAAGATTACAAATTAGAAACTTCTACTAAGTTTCCATAAATTAAAAACTCTTAAAAAGAAACATGTCTAGTTCCATGTTTTAGGTAGCATGACTTTCCCTTGATCTCGTCCTTGACCCTATTCCACATTAAGTCATGTGAAAAACATTTCAAAAACTTGGGATGAGCATAAAAAGCTCAGTAAGGGATACACAAAGAATGAAAACTGTTAGTTTTTCAAAACAACAACTAAACCATGTTTACTTTATCAAATTAATACATTTCACCTTTTAGAAGTAGTAAAAAAAACTCTTCAATGAATAAAAGATCATTACTTACCCTTTTGTAACCAAAAGATTACCATAAAACCCACATAAAGAACACATAACATAAAAAGGTAACATGGGACATAAACATACTTAAATGGAATAACCATACGGTCGACTTCCACACATACTTAATGGAATAGCCATACGGCCGACTTCCACACATACTTCATGGAATAGCCATACGACCAACTTCCATACCCAATGCATTGGAGGTTATAACGTAACCACCCGTCTTGGTATTCACAGCACCACCCGTCATATGGTTTATCACATAACCATCCGTCAAATGTCCAAGTACCATTATAAAAATCATAAGACATAAAACAAATATAATGGAAAGAAAAAATTTCCAAACTTTGATCACAATATATCGGTTAATATATTTACATAACAAATCCATTATAAAAACCATTTTCAATAACAAAATACATAAAAGAGTATATGGTATTTATTTCAAAAAAAACATTACGGCTTGTTCAAGAATCCAAATACCAAATAATACTCGCGGTGGCGGAAATGGTCGTTGTCACCGCGTACGTTAAAAGAAACATTCCTTTTTTTCATTTTGTAAAACGATTCGTAGAAAAAGATTCCTTTTGTATAAAAGTAAAAGTCAAAGGGGTTTATACACCATATAAAATAATGTTGTGTATAAAACGAAATATGCCTCAATGAAAGGAGATTGAGACGAAGTCCCTTACAAAGTGGATATCCTTAGATTAAGGATAAATCAATTACATGATTATGTGTGACAAATACGAATACACAAAATATAAGTGGATATTAAGTGTAAAACAATCAGAGGTCATTCACACATAATCATGGAAAAACAAAACCAATGACATAGATATTTAACTCAATGAAATGAGATTGAGTTATGATTTCTGATACAAGTCCGTCTAAATGACATAAGAATTTATCAATGAGATGATTATGTGTAGAAATAGTATATCCACACAAAGGTTTGTGGAAACTACAACATAGAGATTCCACACATAATCTTGGAATAATAAAATCAAGAATTAGAGGTTTAACCCAAATAATTGAAAGTGGGATAAGAAGTTCCCTTATAGAAATTCGACAGCCTAACGACGTCACTTCAAAACTCATAAAATGAGTTGATGAGAGATAAAAAGGGTATCTCATCAGTTGGACATAAAATTTTCGTTAATAAGGATATAGAAGAACATATCCCAACATAATAGTATGTGAATTAAAAGACATAACAAAATAAGTATTTTAAAAAGAGGAGGGTTAAAGGTTCCCTTACAGACATGGGTATCTTTCGAGACATACACCCAGTGAAAGAAGGACAATACAACATTGATGTAAATACTCATAAATGAGATTATATTACACAATGAGTAAAATAATGGGCAGTACATACACCACTAAAAGAAAATTGTGGAAAATGTAGCATAAATCTCATGGTAATAAAAGTGAGATGAAAAATCCCTTACGAAAACTCGGCATCCTAACAGCGCCACTTAAAACATACAAAAAATGGATTGATGTGATAAAATAGGGTATCTCATCATATTAACATAAATTTTACAGAAATAGGAATATAAAAGAACATCCCCCAACATAACAAATTGGAGCTTAAAAGAAGTGACATAAAGGAGAGTACTTAAAAAGAAAGAGAGAGGTTAGATCTCTTACGAAAATTCGGCAGCCTAACGACGCCACTCAAAACATCCAAAGTGGATTGATGAAAGAGAATAGGGTCTCTCATCATATTAACATAAAAATTAAATTAAGAGTAATATAAAAGAACATCCCAATCACAATAAAGATGAGCTTAAAAGGAATGACATAAAAGAGTGTACTTAAAAAGAAAGAGAGGAGTAGGATCCCTTACCTCAAGTCCAACTTGTCTTGTTCGTTTCATTATATTCGTAAATAATAAACTTTGGTCAATTTATATTTGCTTAAGTACCTCCTATAAATATTATTATTCAGTTCATATCACATATTTTAATGTTATAACAATTGGTTAATAATATGTGTTCATATCAGACGTTTTTGTCGATGTTTGGTACATGAGTCAAAAATTGAACTTGTTGGAAAATAATTTTCCATGTAGTTATAGGTACATCATATCCAGAATAGTATTGATATATTAAATATCATATATATCAAGTATATATTAATTTTATACTATTCCATAGCATTTGGAGATAAAAATTAAAAGCATCGTTCATGGAGACGGTAGGCCGTACGTACGCATGAACGCTACTTTAATTTTTTGTCATATTAATGGAATTAAAACAAAATGACATATATATATATATATATGTTATAATTCCATAATGATATCCATAATTTAGATTTAATATATTACATATATACCCATTATATATATGTACTTATAATAGTACATAACATTTTGAGATAAGAAATGAAATGTACCGTTCATGGAGACGGTAAGCCGTACGTACGCATGAACGCTACTTCCATTTCTATTTCATATTTAATGGAATTAAAACATAATGATACGTAATAGTATTTTAATTACAGTATGGTATCATATATAATATCATTAAATATATCCTTTATACGTACCACATATTCTATTAACGAATCAAATCACTTTGAGGGGGTGGTAGTCCACACTTCCTTAAATGAAGATATCGCGTTTACCTATAATGGAAACCATAAAGGTATTCCATAAATGAAAAATACAGAAGCTTAAGTAAAACATAAACATATTATATATCATATATAAATATAGTGTCATCTTAATGGCCACCTTTGAAGGTGTTAGAAGAATGTTGAACAATCTGCGTTTCGTGAGGCAGAAAATCGCCAACCACGGAAACAATATGTTCTTTAACCATTAGACGAAGGTGTGTGTAAGTGTAGATCGAATACTTCTTATACCAACATCCTATTATATTTAAGATACTATATTTGTTTCAATAGAAAAGAATAAAAAGAGTTTAGGGGGTTGGAGAAGCAAAATAAAACAAAAGGACACAAGTGAAGACATTACCATCAAATCGGGTAACTTCCTTTGGTTTGAGCTCAAAGGCTTCCTTGGGAAGACTTCTGCCCAAAGTGAGGCTTCAAGGAGTTATAGAGGGATGTGGAGAGACAAAATGGGCAGGGGTTGGCCGAGCCAAAGGCTTTGGGATTGTGGGTAAGAAGGTAGAGGTGGGGGCCTTTTATAAGAGGAGGGGAGGGGCACTCTTGGAAAGTAAGGAAATGTTACTTTATTTTAGAATGAGTGTCGGATTTAAATGGTCCTACATTGACGTGTTTTGAGGATAAGGTGATAAGGGTTCGAAATCCACTCATACAATAGGTTTTGGACATGTGTAGGTCTTATATATTACATTATCTTTCAATTTTATTTAAATCGTTAAATAATGAGGTCATTGCTGCATCATCCTGATGTCATAAATAATTTAATTTATTTAATGTCTAAAAATTATAAATAAAAATAATATGATGTAGGAAATAGTTTTAGATTTCCAATGACTATTTATATTCAAAAATCTGACTTGTATAACCCCATGTAAAAATTGTTTTAGTAAAACATTTCATGTTTGTGTCATTTTTACATTAACATTTAATAAAAAGGTATTTATGTCATTTTCTATCCAAAGTGGCTCCATGGGGTCCCCAAGTTGACCCATGGATTGTCTTTGTCTGCCATGACACATCCAATGAGGGTAGGACATGTGTCTAGGTCATTTCATTTTATTAAAACATCATTCATACCTTAAACTACACTAATTACCTCTAATCGCGATTAAAAACTTAATAAGTTACTATTCACCAAAAAATTATTTTAATCCCATTGAACCACATTTTACTTCTTAATGACAACCATGTATTTTGGATTTTTGAAATTCAAAACACAATGATGGCAAAATTTCATTTAAACGGAAAATCAATTTTTATAAGTACCACTTAATGGTTTCACTATTCATCAAAAATTGAAGTTTTTCAGAAAATTACCAAAAGTTCACCCTAAACTATATTTGATATTATGAATTCAAAAATGATGTCTATTTTACAAAATTCAAAACATATAATTTGCATTAATTAATTTAATAATTAATTCCCACTGTCAAAACAAATAGTGTGTTCTTATGAAACAAAATGTATCAAAATATTGACACTAGTTTAAGTCCGATTTCAAAGTGAAATTAATTCCAACGAACACTATTGGATTAAATGGTAAAAATATATTATAATTTCAATTTAAAACCAATTCAAAAGATAATCTAATCATATAATTAAATTAGATTAAAACGGGGTTTTGAATTAAAATACAACATTTTTCACTATTCATTAAAAATTGAACTTTTTCGGAAAAATACCAAAAATTTACACAAAGTAAATTTTGATGTCCCGATTGTAAAGAAGAATTTTATTTTGTAAAATATAACACATAAAATTGTAAAAAATTGGATTTAAAAGAGGTTCGCCTTCAAAAGGCGGTTAATCGACCTTTTAACGAATATTAGAATGGTTACGCTTAGAATTGGATTTATTCGCATTTTTAATCCTCTAACATTTATTGTAAAAAGTAAAAATATTTGACAAACATATATAATCATTTTGTAGTTAGTTATATTCACAAATATGGATAAATAGGAAAATGTCATATTCTTTATTTACCTAGGGTGTTACATCCTTCCCCCCTTTTAGGAATTGCATCCTCGCAATTTTAAAATTGAGCTTGGAAACATCCTTGAAAGTCCCACATCGGAACAAGAGTCGGTAAAAAATAACTTTAAAATAAAGAAAGATAAGTACAAAGGTCACCCGAGTTATCCCATACTAGGATTCCATGTAGGAAAACATGGACATGGAGGAGAAAACATAGAGTCATGTTCTGATGGTGAGTGATAGAAAACATGTTTAGGAGAAAGTTAACCACAATAAAATCACAAACTTGTGATGGGTTAAACGGTATTCGATTCCCCAGTAGGAAAAGTTAATAGACAACATTTTTGTTTTAAGTTACTTTTTATTGAGGAATTTATTCATAAGGAAACATAATCACTTATCTTGTTGACTTTCAACTATTATTAGATTCCTTACACAAACTCATATTTTCTCCAAAAGACGAGTATTTAGGAAGACTTGTTCACATTAAGAGTACTATAATAAACTTCTAGATAATCACCTAATCCACAAAAGAGAACTATATACTTCCCAAGTATTTAGACATTAACCAAAACCAAAACCAAAAAGGTTTTTACAAGATGAGATAATCCAAAAATGGATAACCCTTTAATAAGAAAATCTATGCTTAATCTCCAAAATTTGTCAAACAAAACCCAAGGTTCAATGAGGACCATCCGATAAACAATTTGTCCATAAAATTCTTTAAAGTAAACCAAACTAATATTGAAACACAAATATTTTTAAGGATTTAGTCAAATAGTCTTCCAAGTTAAACCGTAACATTTATCTCCAAACAACATCAGTTGCTCCTAATGTCTCGCATTGAAAAGTAATTAACCTAATCACATATCCTCTATGATAGGTTAATAAATTTCCCTAGATAACAAAAAATCAACTTACTCTTAATTCATAAAATCATCTAACTAAAAAGAATTATTCAAACTAACCAGGGACTTCACGTAGTCCAGTGGTAGGCAATAAATACCAGTCGCACTTTGGTTGTGGGTTCGATTCTCGCAGCTTTTTCCGATGCGACGGGTTGTCACATGGTCTAAGTGTTTTCCTTTTTCCAAAACTACATAATTCTTAAAACATTCCCCAAAACAAGATAAAATCTTCAAAAATGATCGTAACATATTTTAACCTCATGTTTATCTCATGAATTTCATTTTACATCGTAACATATAATAACCCATAATTACCTCAAAAGTAAGGATCATATAAACTCTAATGGTTACCTTTATAATTATTACTTGAACTTCCACATCGATTGGTCATCTCGTACATGATGCATTACAGATCATAACAAGGTTCAAGTGGTTGATCATGACTCCTTGATAGCTGGTTTAGAACAACCATGAGTTTCCTCATTGAATCCTCCATTTCATCCAGTATCTTAATCAGAGAACCACCATAGTTTACTTCAAACCTATTGTCGCTTTGGTGCCTGCTAGATCCATCCATTCACTAAAAACAGAAATGTCAGTGTGAGTATATCAACAAAACCATCATGTACTAATGAGGAAGATAACCACTAAGATATACTTACTTATTCACCTTATCTAAAACTAGGACTCTTTCTGAAATCCTAACCATTATGGTAATGTCACTTATGCTTAGAGGATACCCTAACCTCTAAAGTTATCTAAACCGACCTTCGATTCCAACTATAAGTCCCCATCCTTAGACCTAAGTTAATATTGAATTAAATGAATAATTCACATTGAGGATATTTTCAGGTTTAGAGTTTTAGAGAATTAGGACATGACTATTAAATCTCAAAAGATTACAAAGTAGAAACTTCTACTAAGTTTTCATAAAATAAAAACTCTTAAAAAGAAACATGTCTAGTTCCATGTTTTAGGTAGCATGACATTCCCTTGATCCCATCCTTGACCCTATTCCGCGTTAAGTCTTGTGAAAAACATTTCAAAAACATGGGATGAGCATAAAAATCTCAGTAAGGGATACACAAAAAATGAAAACTGTTCGTTTTTCAAAACAACAAGTAAACCATGTTTACTTTATCAAAGTAATAACATTCACCTTTTAGAAGTAGTAAAAAAACTCTTCAATGAATAAAAGATCATTACTTACCCTTTTGTAACCAAAAGATTACAATAAAACCCACATAAAGAACACATAACATAAAAAGGTAACTTGGGACATAAACATACTTAAATGGAATAACCATACGGTCGACTTCCACACATACTTAATGGAATAGCCATACGGCTGACTTCCACACATACTTAATGGAATAGCCGTAGGACCAACTTCCATACCCAATGCATTGGAGGTTATAACATAACCACCCATCTTGGTATTCACAGCACCACTCGTCATATGGTTTATCACATAAGCACCCGTCAAATGTCCAAGTACCATTATAAAAATCATAAGACATAAAACAAATATAATGGAAAGAAAACATTTCCACACTTTGAGCACAATATATCACTTAAATATATTGACATAACAAATCCATTATAAAAACCATTTTCAATACCAAAATACATAAAAGAGTATATGGTATTTATTTCAAAAAAAAACATTACGGATTGTTCAGGAATCCAAAGAACAAATAATACTCGCGGTGTCGGAAAAGGTCGTTGTCACCGCATACGTTAAAAGAAACATTCGTTTTTTTCGTTTTGTAAAACGCTTCGTAGAAAAAGATTCCTTTTGTATAAAAGTAAAAGTCAAAGGGATTTATACACCGTATTAATGAAAGTTGTGTATAAAATGAAATATGCCTCAATGAAAGGAGATTGAGACGAAGTCCCTTACAAAGTCTGTATCCTTAGATTAAGGATAAATCAATTACATGATTATGTGTGAAAAATACGAATACACAAAATATAAGTGGATAATAAGTGTACAACAATCAGAGGTCATTCACACATAATCATGAAAAAACAAAACCAATGACATAGATATTTAACTCAATGAAGTGAGATTGAGTTATGATTTCCGATACAAGTCCGTCTAAATGACATAAGAATTTATCAATGAGATGATTATATGTAGAAATAGTATATCCACACAATGGTTTTTGGAAAATACAACATAGATATTCCACATATAATCTTGGCATAATAAAATCAAGAATTAGAGGTTTAACCCAAAGAATTGAAAGTGGGTTAAGAAGTTCCCTTACAGAAATTCGACAGCCTAACGACGTCACTTCAAAACTAATAAAATGAGTTGATGAGAGATAAAAAGGGTATCTCATCACTTGGACATAAAATTTTCATTAATAAGGATATAGAATAACATATCACAACATAATAGTATGTGAATTAAAAGACATAACAAAAGAAGTCTTTTAAAAAGAGGAGGGTTAAAGGTTCCCTTACCGACATGGGTATCTTTCGAGACATACACCCCGTGAAAGAAGGACAACACAACATTGATGTAAATACTCATAAATGAAAGTATATTACACAATGAGTAAAATAATGGGCAGTACATAAACCACTCAAAGGAAATTGTGGAAAATGTAGCATAAATCTCACGGGAATAAAAGTGAGATGAAAAATACCTTACGAAAACTCGGCAGCCTAACGACACCACTTAAAACTTACAAAAAATAGATTGATGAGATAAAATAGGGTATATCGCCATATTAACATCAATTTCACCGAAAGAGTAATATAAAATAACATCCCCCAACATAACAAAGAGGAGCTTAAAAGAAGCGACATAAAGGAGAGTACTTAAAAATAAAGAGAGAGGTTAGATCTCTTACGAAAATTCGGCAACCTAACGGCGCCACTCAAAACATCCAAAGTGGATTGATGAGAGAGAATAGGGTATCTAATCATATGAACATAAAAATTACATTAAGATTAATATAAAAGAACATCACAATCACAATAAATATGAGCTTAAAAGGAATGACATAAAAGAGTGTACTTAAAAAGAAAGAGAGGAGTAGGATTCCATTACCTCAAGTCCAACTTGTCTTGTTCGTTTCATTATATTCATGAATAATAAACTTCGGTCAATTTATAATTTCTTAAGGACCTACTATAAATATTATTATTCAGTTCATATCACATATTTTAATTTTATAATAATTGGTTAATAATATGAGTTCATATCAGACGTTTTTGTCGATGTTTGGTACATGAGTCAAAAATTGAACTTGTTGGAAAATAATTTTCCATGTAGTTATATGTACATCATATACAGAATAGTATTGATGTTTTAAATATCATATATATAGAGTATATATTCATTTTATACTATTCCATAGCATTTGGAGATAAAAATTAAAATCACGGTTCATGGAGATGGTAGGCCGTACGTACGCATGAACGCTACTTTAATTTTTTGTCATATTAATGGAATTAAAACAAAATGAGATATATATATATATATATGTTATAATTCCATAATTATATCCATAATTTAGATTTAATATATTACATATATACCCATTATATATATGTACTTATAATAGTACATAACATTTTGAGATACGAAATGAAATGTACCGTTCATGGAGACGGTAAGCCGTACGTACGCATGAACGCTACTTCCATTTCTATTTCATATTTAATGGAATTAAAACATAATTATAAATAATAGTATCTTAATTAAAGTATGGTATCATATATAATATCATTAAATATATCCTTTATACGTACGACATATGGTATTAACGAATCAAATCACTTTGAGGGGGCGGTAGTCCGCACTTCCTTAAATGAAGATATCGCGTTTATCCAAAATAAAAACCATAAAGGTATGAAATAAATGAAAAATAAAAAAGCTTAAGTAAAACATAAACATATTATATATCATATATAAATATAGTGTCATCTTAATGGCCACATTTGAAGGTGTTAGAAGAATGTTGAACAATCATCGTTTTGTGAGGTAGAAAATCGCCAACCCAGAAACAGTATGTCTTTAACCATTAGACGAAGGTGTGTGTAAGTGTAGATCGAAAACTTCTTTTAACAACATCCTAGTATATTGAAGATACTGTATTTGATACAAAAGAAAATAATAAAAAGAGTTTAGGGGGTTGGAGAAGCAAAATAAAACAAAAGGACACAAGTAAAGACATTACCTTAAAATCGGGTAACTCTCTTTGGTTTGAGCTCAAAGGCTTCCTTGGGAAGACTTCTTCCCAAATTGATGCTTCAAGGAGTTATAGAGGGATGTGTAGAGAAAAAATGGGAATGGGTGGGTCGGAACCAAAGGCTTTGGGAGTGTGGGTAAGGAGGTAGAGGTGGGGGCCTTTTATAAGAGGAGGGGAGGGGCACTCTTGGAAAGTAAGAAAATGTTACTTTATTTTAGAATGAGTTCCGGATTTTAATGGTCCCACATTGATGTGTTTTGAGGATAAGGTGATAAGGGTCAGAAATACACTAATCCAATAGGTTTTGGACCTGTTTAAGTTTTATATATTACATTCTCTTTCCATTTTATTTAAATCGTTACATAATGAGGTCATCGCAGCATCATCATGGTGTCATAAATAATTTAATTTATTTAATTTGTAAAAATCATAAAAAAAATACTATGATGTAGGAAATCTTTTTTTCTTTCCAATTACTATTTATAGTCAAAAATATGACTTTTATAACCCCATTTAAATTTTTTTTAGTAAAACATTTCATGTTTGTGTCATTTTTACTATAACATTAAACAAAAAGGTATTTATGTAATTTTCCAAACAAAGTGGCTCCATGGGGTCCCCAAGTTGACCCATGGATTTTCTTGGTCGGCCATGACACATCCAATGAGGGTAGGACATGTGTCTAGGTCATTTCATTTTATTAAAACATTATCCATACCTTAAACTACATTAATTACCTCTAGTCGCGATTAAAAACTTAATAAGTTACTATTCACCAAAAAATTATTTTAATCCCATTGAACCACATTTTACTTCGTAATGACAACCATGTATGTCGGATTTTTTAAATTCAAAACAAAATGATGAAAAAATTTCATTTAAACGGAAAATCAGTTTTTATAAGTACCACTTAGTGGTTTCACTATTCATCAAAAATTGAAGTTTTTCAGAAAATTACCAAAAGTTCACCCTAAACTATATTTGATATTCCGAATTCAAAAATGATGTCTATTTTACAAAATTCAAAACATATAAGTTGAATTAATTAATTTAATAATTAATTCCCGCTGTCAAAACAAATAGCGTGTTTTTATGAAACAAAATGTATCAAAAGATTGACACTAATTTAAGTCTGATTTCAAAGTGAAATTAATTCCAACGAACACTATTGGATTAAATGGTAAAAATTTATTCTAATTTCACTTTAAAAACAATTCAAAAGATAATATAATCATATAAATAAATTAGATTAAAAAGAGGTTTTGAATTAAAATACAACATTTTTCACTATTCATTAAAACTTGAAATTTTTCAGAAAAATACCAAAAATTTACACAAAGTAAATTTTGGTGTCCCGATTCTAAAGAAGAATTTTATTTTGTCAAATATAACACATAAAATTTTCAAAAAGTGGATTTAAAAGAGGTTCGCCTTCAAAAGGCGGTTAATTGACCTTTTAAAGAATATTAGAATGTTTACGCTTAAAATTGGATTCGTTCGCATTTTTAATCCTCTAACATTTATTGTAAAAAGTAAAAATATTTGACAAACATATATAATCATTTTTTAGTTAGTTCTATTCACTCCCTCCATTACAACAGCTAGGCGTTAACTACCATTTAAAATAATAATATTTTATTATTAGAGTGCAACGTAAGATTTCAAAGAAACTTGTTGTTGCATATTGGGTATGCCATCAAGCATAGAATTACCTTTAAGTAATATTAATATTTTATTCACAAATATGGATAAATATGAAAATGTCATATTCTTTATTCATCTGGGGTGTTACACACATAGATGAAAGAGTGGAAGGTGGTACAGTATTGTCGTTTAATATGACTGTTTATCCTTGTCTAACAATATATATAGAGGATTTTCATTGGTAGACTCATTGTTGGAGGTTTTTTTATCATTTTGTCTATGGTGATTATTTTAGAAGGATGGTCAGAGGATAGTCGGAACCATATGTTGTTTTTGGGGATGTTTTTTTTATAAAGCTGGTTCATGAGGGAGTCCTCCATGAGTTTCATATATCACCATTAGTATTACACCTACAGTGTTTATAAGATGTATAGTTTCTTGGGGATGTAGTTTTAGTGTCATGGGATGAAATGGGAATCATAATAGTTTGTGGATAAGTTCTTATTTTTCTAGTAGGTGAAGGTTGATCATCATATTTCGAGTGGTTTGTTGCAGCCCTTGGATGTCCCCAAGTGGAAGTGGGATGAAATATTGATGGATTTCATCATAGGGATACCTAGATCTCAGGGAGGATATGATGTTATATAATTGATAGTGGATTGATTGATGAAATTGTAACACTTATTAGCGATTAAAGAGTCTTGCATAGTAGATTACTTGGACAGGAGGTACATGGAGGAAGCAGTGTAGTTGCATTAATTTTCAAGGTCCATTGTCATAGATTGGGACATGTAGTTTACCTAAAAAATGTGGAGGGTACATCAGTATGCTTTTGGTACCCAGTTCTTCCATATCACTACGTTTCCACCCTTAAACAGATGTTAAGATAGATCAGACTATCCATATGTTAGAGGTTGGTTGCGGGTGTGTGTCTTGGACATTGGAGGATCTTAAATAAAACACCTAACCTTGGTGGATTTATCTTATAATAATAGTTACCCTCTTTAATTATAATGGATTAGTTTGTGGAATTTTAAAGGAGACCATGTCATTCTTCATTGTGTTGGACGTAGGTTGGGGGGACAATTGTTCTTTGTCTGGACGTGGTGCAAATCCCGATAATGAAGGTTCATATTGTTTGAGAAAGGATGAAAGTTGTACAAGACTGGAATAAGTCAAATTCCAATCACAGAATGAGGCCCTTAAAGTTTGAGGTTGGGGACCATGTGTTCTTAAAGGTTTCACCTTGACGTGGGAAGTAGAGGTTTAGTAGAGGGAGTAAGCTTTCTCCCAGTTTTGTTGGACACTTTGAGGTTTTGGAGCGAGTTTGAATGGTGGAAAATTTTGTGGCATTGCCATCACGATTGGAGAAGATCTATGATGTATTCTAAATATCTCATATTCAATAGTATTGTTATGATGACTCACATGTCATTTATTTGGGAGAGTTGGATATCGAGGATGACGTAACATTTGTAGAATAGCCATTGAGGATCCAATATTTTCAATAGAACGTGTTGCGTGGATGAACCATTCCTTGGGTTTGTGTGTTATGGAGGCATAGTGACCGGGAGGAGAGTACATGGGAGAGAGAAGCGTATATGCATGCCTAATACCAAGATATGTTTGGAGCCTTTTTTATATGTTTTTATTTGAAATGTGATTCATGGACATTTTTTAATATGAGATAAGTTTTTTTTCCCATGGTATAGTTTTGTCGGATTCATTATGTGATAATTTATTGACCTGTGGGAAGGGGATGAACTGATTCCTAATCAAAAAACCATAATTATGTGGTGATTAATCCAATGCGGGAGAGTAATTTCCACCTAGAGCAGATAGTATCTTGATGTGGAGGATGGAATTACCTGATTCAGTTGTTCGGACAGTGTGGTTGTTGTGCTCGTGGGGTGTGTCTTGTGGTCTTTTAGGTTATTAAATGTCGTAGGATGTTTTCTTGGATGTTGGTATTTACACTCTATCTTTTAGAAAACACATGTTGGTTTCTAATTGATCATTTATGTGTTTGGTTATTAGAAGTGTTTCAAGTGTAGCATGATCTTTGAGTGATATCTCATGGGGTGGTTGTTTGGACCCCTCTTTATCTTGGACTTGGTTTTGGATTATCGATGGATAGAATCATTTGTGAGGTATCTAATATAATAGTTTTGTCCATCTTAATCTATTAAATTGCGAGTTTAGTCATTGAAAGTCCTCGAAGGAGGATCAATGGGTGTTTGTAGGAGTTCAATTTCTATAGTATAGAAAAAGTGGGATTACACACAGTGTAACTTGATTACAAGATATGAAAATTTTCTTCACGGGTTTTCTAGGGAGTATCAAGGTGTGTAAATGTTTTACATAGCGTGAAGTATAGTTTCAGGGTGTGTAATATTTTGGGGTTAAAAAAATAAAATAAATTCAAGAGGTGATTCATTTTTTGGAGGAAACCAAAACCTAATTATAACACGACATGAAAGGGAATTACACATCATGTACTACCCTGACCTTGTTTTGTTTTCATAATTCTATTTGGCCAAGATTTCGTTCTTTCACCCATTTTCTCTTCATCTTGTCACTTTATGTGAACCCTAGGAACCTTGAGGAGTACATTGAACCTCACTCCTCCCTCCTTGGTCTATCATTCTCAGTGGTTGTTTTTTGTGATCTGTTATCATTACCTGGTGAGTTTTCTCCTCTTTCTCATCGTTTTCCTCTTGTTTGTTCTCAAGAATTCTCTTTAATGGTACGGGTTGGCCTGAGCTGGATGTTTTGGAATCCTTTTGATAATATTATAGTGTGTAATAGGTTTATCAATGTTTCTTGTGGTGTGGTTGTCACATTCATACATTCTTCTTCTCCCTGTGGTGAATGGATGAGGTGAAAAGATTTTTGAAGGTATGACTCCCTTTTCACTACTAATTTTGAATCTTCTAGGAGGGTATTTTTCTTTTCTACCTGTAGATGTTGATTTTTTCAAATTAACCAAAGATAATAATCCATTAAAAGAATTTGGGAAATGGGTGGAGGGTTTTTTATAATAATTTTATGGACTTCATATTGATTGTGATGTTATGATTTTATGGGCTAAACACACCGCTGTAAATGGTGGTCATTGGTGGACTTGCTTTCATTAGTTATACCTGATTTATTGCTTCTTCAGTTGTGGTTTCTATGATATCACCCCAATTAAACTGGTTATTTATGTTTATTAAGATAATGAATTAATGCCTTTGGAACATATTGTATCTACAATAACCTTTGAATTAATAAGTTTAATTAAATAAGGGATGCCTTATTGAATCTAGATTCATGTTTCTCCTCGACACTTGTTGTGGTGTGTTGTGTATGGGTTGTTTGGTTTTGTATGGTGGGATGGTTTGAAAGGTGAGATGGAATATCAGGTTAAGTGATTGATTGATTTTGTAATGGATAAGTATTATTTTGTAGAGAAGTTGTGATTGAGTCTTTTTTTGTTGTGTTTTGGATGTTGTTGAGAGTTGGGGTCTTATTTTAGTTAGTATGGGTAATTCACTCATGGTTTCTCTATGTTTTACTTTTACCATTTTTTTTGTTATGTGTTGCGCTTAGTAGTTACACATATAGTAATGGAATAAATGAATGGATAATTGGTTAATTGATTTTGGGACTAGTTTGGTTTGGTTTGGTTAACAGATTAAATAAATGAATTGTGAATGAAGAATGGTAATGGTTAAATAAATTTTTTGGAAATATGAATTGGGTTGTGGCTTAATGTGTGGTGATGTAAATTTAGAGATATAAGATAGGTGGAAAATATTGGGAGCTAGTTTTATGTTTTCTAACCCATTGGTAGGGATTTATTGTTGGTATTAAAATTTTTTATATACATGTATTTCCCTTGTGATTTTCAATATGCAACCCATCTTAGTTGAGGAATATATACCAACCCCCCCCCCCCAACTTCATGGTGGAGGGTATCTTTCTCAAACATCGTAGTAGGAGGATGGATGGCAGGCCATCTGCTCATCCCCGATCCCACTTCTAGGTAGCGGTTGCCAATGATTCTTCGTGCAGGTCGTGGTTTGTGGGGCCTAGGTGTGTGAGAGAAATATTTGTTTTTTAGGTGTCTTCTGTATGATATGTGTTGTGTTTTTTCAAGTTAATTCAGGATTAGATGGTATGAGGCTCATGTCCTATGTGATACGATAAGATGTGGTTTGCGGCCTAGGTGTCAGTGGGAAAGATGATATGTGGTTTGAGGCCTATGTTACACGATGAGGTTCTTGTTTTTGGGGACAAGGTGTGTGTGGGTGGGTTGTGACATGGTTCTTTTGGAAGCGGTGGGAGCATGTGGACGTTTTCATTAGGAAAGAGTGGATAATCACAAGAAGTGGTTCAGGGTACCCTATTATCGATTTGCATTATATTACATTACTTAACTTGTGTTATTTATTGAGTGTGGCTTGGAAAGGATGGGGTAGTCAGTAAACCTATTATATCTATTTGGTTCTACTGTTTTCTCACAGGGGAATTAGCATGATTCCTCCACATGCGCACGAGAGACATTGTATTTCCTATTTAATATACATTTATTCTCTCCCAACATATATAAAACTTCTTTCAGGTTTCCAAGAAGATTACATGGAGCATTATTGGTGTTACTATCTTGGGTTTTTATATAGCTGTTGAGTCACTACGTTAGCTTTATTTTGGGTACTTTACTTTAGAGTTTTAGTTTATTTGCGTCACTTCTATTTTTACGCATGCATATGGGATGGTTTTTGGATTTATTTTATATATTTCATGGATTTATTTGGGATGATCCATCATATAACCATATATTGTTTAAAAAGGGTAAATTTCTTCCATATTGTGAGACATATATACCTTAGGTTCTAGTTTCCATCCTAGGGCCTACTAAAGGTAGGACTTGGGGGGTGAATTATCTCCCTACCTTCATTTTCATCCTAGGAGGGGTATATTTGGAGTGAGGGATTATGAAATGAATGATGGTTGATAAGTGATGATGAAGATGATGATGAGGTTGTTGTATGCGTGTTTTAGCTTTTATATGGGATATTATATCTAATGGAGTGGTTGAGGAATGGATGGAAGTAATAAAAAATATTTCAACGGGGTGTGAGTGTGAAAAACTAGTGGGAAATCAGTTTTAGGGTAACTAATAGACATATTTTTTGTTTGAAACATATTATTATAATTGAATGTATTGTGTTAGTGAGCCTTTATAAGGATTGGAGGAAGATTTATTGTTATAATTATGAGTTGATTGATAAATTTATTCACTAAGGCATTGGTAGTCCTTCTTCACATTAGTATGTGATTTTTTAGGTAGGATACTTCTATGTATATGTGAATTATCAGACATAAACCTTCACACACACACACACACACACACACACATATATATTAGGTTTCGAAAATATATTTAATGGTTGAGCTAGATATTACTAGCTAAAAGATTGGATTTTCTATTAAACATGATAATTGAAAGAGGTTTTTCCCATGAAATCTACATCAATAAATTATGATTAACCGAATTATGAAGTATAATGAACATCTGAGGGTTGATATCTTGAGGAAACCACTCAGAAAAAATATTTTCATATTTTCACTACTATTATTTAACTAAAAAATACTATAAATAAGATATTAACCCAAAAGAGAGTTGAGGCCTTACAATTATATTAGATACATATATATATATATATATAATAAAATGGTGAAAAATAATATGAAATTACAATCAATTTATTTGATAGCCTTAGGAGATAATACTAATTCCAATTAGTGTTTGAGGAATAAAAAAATTTCCCATATTGTATCTCTCAGTGAATATTTCACTACCATCCACCATTCAACAACATTTTCTAAGGATGATCATCTAATATCTATACATCCTCATGAAGAAGAGAAATATTTCTAACTTAAACTACAAATAATTTTGTTTGAATATAAATACCTAAACCAAAGAAGATTTTATAATTGGATTAATTAGTGAAGGGAATGAAACTATATGCACTAGGTATAGGAACTAAAATTGATATATAAATGGGATAAACATCAAACCATAATAAAATTATCCATGAATTAAAACCATAAATTTATAAAAAAGGAAACAATAAAACTCTTATGTACTCAATGAATCAAATGATTCTCCCTTAGAATAAAAATTAGATTTGGTTCTCCATAAACATAGAAAAGAGAAGAACAATGGGATAAACAAAGAAAAAAGATATAACATAAATGTAAAATACAATATTAAATGGTTAGAAGAAAATATTATAGTACACCCTCCCATTAATCATCCCAATGAATTAACCAAATAATGTTAAAAAACATAACCCTAAAAAATTGGAGGAAAAATAAATTAAATAGGTAGCATGATTCAGCAGCATCAATGTGTATATTGTGGCTTCTTCACATTCATTGATAAATAGCATTAAATTTCTATATTGAAATAATAAGTTTTTATTTTTATTTTAGTAATTCCCATGATCTTCAATTATCAAGTGAGACCTTGTCTCTTTCTTCCCATTTTTATTTAATTTGTTTCTAAATAAGTTGTAAAATTATTTAAATAGATCAAAATATTAGGATATATATCTTTGAGAACATGTTGAATTATTCTTACATTGATATGGAAACATTCATGTTCACCTTAGATGATCTTATCGATGGTTTACTGAATCTGATGTAAATATTTGTATAATAACATGTGGGGTCCCCGGTCATTTGGACATGATCCATCAATTCTATGGTTTTATCACATGCGAAATCTGGTTAATGATTATGATATGAACAATGAAGAGACCTAGTTAATCATTTAAAACATATATTCTATCTTATATCTCCTTTCACAACACACTTTCATTATATATATGAATCATTTATTCTTATCAAATTTATTCCTGTCCATTATGGAAAATTATAAGATACTTATGTATCATCTTGTCTATAATTTCACTATATGAATAACCCTTGCAAATCCTTATCTTTACTCTAACATATTTCAAATAACGTTGAAATAACTTTTATTTATTGGCCAAAGTGACTCTTACAAATACCCATACATTTCAAAATTTCCATTGGAAACACTAGAATACCCTTATGTACTATCAGAATACGTCTTATATATTGATACATAAGAGTCTTTAATTTCATGATTTTAAACTTATACTATTTTGATTACTCTTATTTATGGACTCACGGAATCCTACACATCCCAATCCTTTGTGAAATTCACCCACATTAACTATATTTTAAAAGTTAATACTCTTTCATCCAATTCCTTCAATAGACTTACAAACATTGTATACATTGCTTCTAGATCTTCCTTCATTCTTCAAAATTACACCCCAGTAAGATTATATGGCTCTTATATATTCTTTTGAGTTCCATTTTCCAATTATTATTCCAAAAAATATTGTATAAGTAATTGTATCAATAAATTTCCTAACATTCATATGATACTTTTTATCATCCAAACATCCTTAAATATTATCAAACCCCAAAATGAAATGTTGGATTTATTCTAATAATTAAAAAAATTTAATCAAAATATTAAAAATTAATATTTAAACCATTTTCATAATAAATCTCAATTTATCCCTAAAAATAGAAAATGTGATAATAAACCATAAAATATGAAAATTATGGGTACAAAAGAATGAATTGCAAATTAAAAAGTCACGAAAATTTTAATCAATTACAATTCCATCGAAATATCATGCTTCCAATACTTTTATCAACTCCCTAATTCCTCATAGATTATGAAAATTCATTCAATTATCTAATAATCCCCATGTTCATTTGATTCCAACCTTATGAAAATATATATCTCTTCAGGAATGTTATATTAAATAAAATTCTTTTAATTCTCTGGTGAATGTTTAATTTCAGTTTTCTGGTTTACTTGCTAATATCTTCACGTCGTAGAGTCATAAAGGTGTTTTAATCATGAGGAACAGTCATTGTTTGTTATGTGTTTTAGGGTTGGAAGGACTCATAAATAAAAATTTATGTAGAATAAGGGGGAACTTTGAATCTAAAATGAAGTATAATGTGTGATCTCATGTTATGATTTTAGAATGGTATCCTCACTCACTCTCTTTTGAAAATGTTGACCTAAAAAATAATTTTTATTTTAATGGGAAGTTCACACATGAAACACTTTGATGGTAGAAATTTTCATTCATTTTCTTCATCTCTCAGCCTCTTTAATAACATTATTTATATTATCTTTTAACATTTTACATATTTTTTAGAAATTTTAACATACAGTGCAATATGTGGCCATCATAATGTTTTGTGAAGTACCATGAAAAAATATTTTTAAAAATATTTCCTTATATTCTTCAAACATTGATAATTTTTATTCATAATTTTACACTAAATTATTTAGTTAGTTCCTATACATATTCATCTAGATTGGCACACAATACAACACATTCCCCACCCTATACTCGAATTCATCCATAATCATGTATTTACTTATATATAAAGTTTGTTAAGGATACCTTTCTTGTAATTTTCCTTCCTAGAAAATATCATTCATGGTTTCTATGGGATAAAAAGGGTCAAAAATAATGGTAGATGAGGATAGAAGATTTTTTAAAAAAATTAATTTCAATTAGAACAATTCCTCATTCATTATTAACATATTTTCAAGAAATATAATATATTTTATGATGTTAAAAATAGTAAGTTTCATTTATTATCACATACATCAAGAGTCATAATAAATAGGTAAATGTAAATATGAATTGAAAAAAATTTAGACACCTCTCAAATTTTGGTAGGATAAACATTGGGCAACACATGGGAACATGAGTTTCTCATATGATAAAATATCATTACATGATAAGAGATCCAATTAAGGAAAATAGTATACATCATTAATGAATTAATTCCTTATATATTTAAATAAATTATTTTTATAAAAAAATACCTACAGGATATGCATTCATTAAAGGAAATAGATTAATCTCAAGGTTTATAAAAACACACTAATAAATTAAAAGAAATAAAACCAAAACATTTTGCCCTAAAAAATTATTCCCTCTCCCCCACACTTATATTCAACTACCCTTAAAATTAACTCAAATATATTAAATGAATAAAGAATATTAGATTAAACATATTTAGAGACACAAATGGATTTATTAAGTAGTGGAAGTCCGTGTTAAGTGCATAACAGATGAATTCATCAAAACTATAATAAAATACAAATCATTTTGTTAAACAAAATTCGGAAAAATAAATATAAATAAATAAAAGATATTAATGGGACAGACACCCCAAGGGATTTTGTGTTTTTTATTATGTAAAACCAATTATTTTTAGTGATTTATCCCATTTAGAAGGTGAGATGGGTTTCCTTTATTGAAACTACCACATTTATTTTACACTAGTTTCTATAAGGTTAAATTGATCTTGGGGTGCTCCATGTTAAAAGTAAAATATATCAACCTTTAAAATATGTGAAGAAAATAAATTGAGGGAAACGATTTTAAGGGTTCTCCCCTAAATTTTTTGATTCTAAATCCATATGATATCCTTGTTCTTATTGGGGTACATTTGGATTAACCCTAGGTCCCAGAGAGTACTCTTCTTGTTGATCAACAACCTTTTATAATTCCATCACCATTTTCGCTTCGATGCTATTTGCATAAATTTATTCTTGACAATCCAAGGAACTGTTTTGATTATCCATATATGAGATGTTATAAAAGGGAGATTGAAAAGACATTTTATGTAGTGGAAGAGAAAAAGAAACATATTCAGAGGAAATTTTCACCACAAATTTAGTTTGGCCTTTAACCCATATTCTTGAATGCATGTATCTATACTATTTTTTTTAAAGTTGAAAGGGGACACTCTATCCTCTATTTGGATTTATTTATCTCAAAATAGGGTTCCTATTTAGCCATAAATTTGATGAAAGGTACTAATTTTACATTCTCAATGAGTGGGAGACAACAAATAAATGTAGTTTCTATAAATTTGAACCAATAATTAGAAAATCATTCATAGTCTCAAACACTGAAATAAACTGATAACCCCTAGTTAATGTCCCCATTGGATCTAAAAATGTAAAAAGTTTATTATTATCCATCAATCAACTAACCCTCACAAGGTTCCACATAATAAAATTTTCATGGGACAATATTTACCTTTTCTTGAGACACATCATTAATTTTTTTCAAGTAAGTGGAAATAATTTTAAATTGTTTACATTCATGGTAATGAATTTTAAAATTCTAATAAACTTGTTTTCTTGAAGAATATTCGCCACAAGACTCATTAATTTTTTATTCAATAGGCCATTAAAAATATTATTCACTACGAAAATTCATTATTGACATAATTAAAGTCTTCTAAATATATGGTTCATGATTTTGGTGATTGGTATATCAAAGAAGTTATACAATTATATTTCTATATATAAAATAAATTATAATTTTTTAAAATATTTTTTCTTGAAAACCTATGTGTGAATGTGAGTGTGTTCCCCAAAATGGTTCCAAATTGAATGGTGTTTTTTTCACAACACACTTCCTGATAAAATCTATGTTTCTTAAATATGCGACATAGTACACAACATTGGCCCTATGTCTTGTGAAGGCCACTCAAATAAACTATTATCCTATTATCATTATTATTATATAAAAAAATATATAAAAATGAAATAATAAATCTATGATAGTGGGGTTTTATGAATGTGTGTCATATATATATGAAAATGAAAAACAAAATGATAATAAATCGAATTAAATTATTAATAAGGGTGTTTTTTACATTGGATTTCACAGTAACTCAAACCATAGTTCAATGAAGGAAACTTATTTGTATCTCTCTCTCTCTTAATGAATTGTTAATTGCCATTCACTATTCACTATCCTGTTCAAATGATGTTCATCCTCCAAAAATTCCTCTAAATGAAAGATTGATCTATTCCTAAACTCAGATAAGAAAACATATTAGCTGAATATCAATATCTAATCCAAATTATATTATTTTAATGAATTAAATTTTAAAGGGAATAAAAATATACAATTGTAGTGGAATAAAAATAATTTATAGAGTAAATGGAGTGACCACATGCCCAAATAAATTTAATCATCATTTGAAGGCTCGTATTAAAAAAACCATAAAAGTCATATGATGTCCCAGAATCAACTATTACTCCCATGGAATAAAAAAAATATTTATTTATCCATCAATATAGAGAGAAGGAACATGGTGGGAGAATCAAATAAGAAACAATTAAATAGAGAGAGGAAACTACTATATAAAAATTATAGAATCATTATTATAGTATACCCTAACAACACTCATCCGACTAAACGAACCATGGAATATGTAAAAATGAAATACTCAAAACATTAGGGGGTCAATTTAAATAATTATCAAGATTCAACAGCAATGATGTACATTTAGTTTATTTCCTATGTGAATGTATCGACAATAGTTTCAGGTAATAGTAGTATGTTTTTCTTTATCTTAGAATTCATCCCATTATATTTAATTCAACCATGTGATTTTTTTTTATTATTCTCATTTTCATTTTATGTATGCATCCAAATAAGATGTTAATATTTTTAAATGGGTGAAAATATTAAGATGCGCATCTTAGAGAACACATCCAATTCTCTTAATGTATGTTTAGATGCTATTAATTTCAGTTTATATGAGCTTATAGATGATTCAATGAATTTAATGTATGAAACTATATAATCATAAACTAGTTACCGAGTAATTCTGAAATTATCCATGAATTCCAATCTTTAATCACATTGGTCACCCATTTAATGATTCCAAAAAAAGTAGTGGGTAAATCTAGGTAATTGTTTATTTTGTCTGTGGGAGTTTATATCTCCTTAAAAATCATAGTTTCAATATAACACAATGGTTATGTTCCTCTTTTATTATTAAATATGGAATTATTATTCTTTATGGAAAATTATAAAACTATTATATAATTTTAGTAAGTACAATACCCTTAGGTCTCCTTCTATTTAATCATAATTATTCTAGATAATAGATAAATAACTCTTACATATTAGTAAAAATGAATATTATGGAACCCCATACTTTATAAAATATCGAGTTATGTCTCTAAAAGTCTTTAATGTATTATAAAAAATGAACAATATATATTTATAAGTAATATAATTTCACATAAAAAAATTTCACTTACATTTTTTAGCTTACTCTTATGTATAGACTCAAGGAATGCAACTAATATCTACCATTTATCAAATTCCACCACTTCATCTATATCCCAAAAGATAATAATCCTTCCAATTCATTCAAATAATTCAAATTTATCTTATTAACTTTTGGAATATTCTTTATGATTCACTGTGACTCTAATGTTAGTGTATATGACTCTTACATATTCTAGTGAGTTATCTTATCTAACAACTATTCTCAAAAAAATTTAAAAAGACTCTATATCAAGCATTTTACTAACGTCTAGAAGTTATATATTATCATCCAAAATTATTGAAATAGCATCAAAACACCAAAAATCAAATATTTTTCTTATTCTATTAATTCAAAAAAAATTAAAACAATTACAATCTAGATTGAATCCTTATTAAAAAATAAATTTAAATTAATTCATAGAAAATAAATATATGAAAATTACCCATATAATATGAAATACTTTGGAATAAAATATATTAATTAAAAAATAAAATTGATGAAAACTATATTTTTTTCTTTTATATCAGAGTTTCATTTTGGTATTTCACTTTAGAGGCTTTAATTATGCAATATATTTCATTCATTATGGATGAGGATCAACCTATATTTTGAGGAGTATATTGGTGGTTTATTTTTTATTGGGATTATGATTCTAATGTGTCCCATTTTTTGTGTGACTACACCATATATGATATCAGCTAACTCATGTCCAATGTGAGGATGGTCTTAGGGGCCACAGTAGTCTTCACTATGGTCCCGTAAGGGGTTCCTAGTGTAGGTGGGTTTTAACTGAATCAATAATTTTATGATAAATTTGACATTATCATCTACCTAGGTAATGTATATTGTAGATAGTGGGGATATAACACAATAATAAGAATTTCTTATATCTAGGGAATCACCATCATTCATTATTTTCACAATCTATGTAAATTTTTGGAATCAACTATCATTGCAGACCCTATATCCAAAAAAACCAACATCCATTCATACATCTAACAAAAATAAAACCCACCATCATTATAGACATTTAAATAGGCTTTTAGAGTGTTTTAATAATAATCACAACAAGTGGCATGCCCCTCAATTACTCAAACACACCATCATTCCATCAATAAAATAGAGGGAAATAAGATAAATGGGTAGCATGACACTTGTGTAAGATATGAGATAAAAGTACATCATTACTCGTAAGTGATGCAATATCTATGCCAATTTCAATTTCATGAAACCAATTCCACTAATAACCCACTTGGTCTAGTAGTGAAGATGAAGCTGACCACAAAATCCTACAGCTAAAAGGCCAAAAGCTGGAGACTAACACTAGGGGTAGAGAATTCATACACATGGGAGGCATTAACCTAAATATATAGATTCTAGGATAAGTGATAAGATCCACCAATCAGCTCAATAAATAAAATCTAAATTGCAATATAATTATGAAATGTTAAAAAAATTGGAAATAATAGAAAAATATTATTATAATAACCTAGGATGTGATCCTGAAATATCTCTTAAAAACTACAAGAGCTAGTAACAACCAACTAGATCACCATACAACTCATTTGGACCTAAACACATACACAGATATATATATATATATATGGTTTGACTATATAGGTAATGAGATGACCTGAGTATATTTTATAATGAATAAATTATATATTTTATTCTTATTAATTTTATGGATTCAGATTAGTATTTATTATTAATATTATTCTAACTAAATTCTCTTCGGGTGAAATTTTTTTAAGGAAGTAATTTTTATTCCAACTAAAAATTTTCTATGTATTATATGGGTTTTTAGAAAAATATATATCATAAATTATGTTATATTAGTTTCATAAAAATAATTTCACATTTTGATTCATCATGATATAATTATCTTAGGGTGAGTTTTAATGATTTTTCTAATTAGGTTGATTTTTGTGTGAATAGTCAACAAAATAGTTTATATAAATATAATAATTTTTTGATATTATCATTATATATCCATGAAATGAAAATATGGGAAACAATTTTCTCAACAAAAAAATTAATTTATGGATTAAAATAATTATTTTAAAAATAATATGTTGAATTTATAAACCTATGTTTGTTATTTTGTAGCCAAAGCTAATAAAAATCTATTTTTGGTTCTTTCCATCTAATTACATATTCCAAAGGTTCAATTAAGTTTTATTGTTCTTAGAAATTTACCTAACTCTATATTGGTCAGTCATAAACCAATAATTTTCATGATAATGAATAAAATACATGATTTCATTTTTATTCTTGATAATTGAGTTTTTCTAAAAATAGTTTTTGTTTCATTAAGTGTAATTTTATAAAAATTTATTTTTCCCAACTATTGAATTTAAATCTTGTAAACTATTTTAAATATTTATAATAATCATGTTCAAATTATATAATAAGTTCCATTAAATTTTTATATTTAAAAATAAGTTATCATAGTAAAATCCAATCACCTCAGTATGGGTAATATGTGGTAAAATGGTAAAATTATGGGATAAGATCCCATAATATCACAAAGAATTATCATTAAATGGGGTTATAGAGGATTAATATAGCTACCCATTATATATTTTCAATTTTTATAACCAATGTTTCCATATTACTTGATATTGAGTTCCCTTTTTTCTATTATCAAATTAATTTTAAAAACAATATCACCCCTCTTATTTATAGTAGGACCCCTTTTGCACCTGAATTATACACACAAATTGGGAACATTATCTCAACCAATCCATGAAAAAATAAATCCCCAACCCTATTTACCACATCCTTTAGGCTTTTCTATCACCAAAATACTCATCTAATAGGGACAAAGAAAAGTCCTAAAAAGGATATCCAAGGAAGAGGTAATAGTTTTGCTCATGTTCATTATAGTTTATTTATTATTACGAATACCCCAAATCAATTATAATAATCCTAATATAATTTATTTAGTTTCATTATTATAAAAATGTTTTATTATTTTAATAGAAAAACCATGATCTACCTTTAATGAAAATGTCACTTCTTTTACGTGTGGATTTCCACCTCCATGGTGGATAAATTTCATTTTTCTTCACTTCCCTCCTTGGATGGTTCAAAAATTAAATTTAACCAATAAATATTATATTTTTTCTATTTATAATTTTCTTAAAATATAATTTTTCCATTCTATTAATAATATTATCAGTAAATGGTGATAGTAAAATTTATCCACTTAAATGAGCATATAGGGACACTTTTAATTATTTTAATCTATTTTGGACATCTTATAAAACTTTTGTTTTTGTTTTTGTAATGGTAATGAATATATATATATATATGTATATGATGAATCTATTTTATAACCCATTTGACAACTTCCAACATAATGGCTTTTTTGAGGAATTGGATTTACATGCCTAAAACAATCAACGCTGATTTAGTAAATAAACAGCATGTCATAATTAATGAAAAAAGGGATAATAATAAGGTAAGGAAAATAAAAATATATATTAATATGGTAAATAATTAATATAATTCTATTACTCTTTTGGGTATAAGGCTTGTGAAATGAGTTGGAACTAAAGGTATGAACTTTTTCTTTTAATCGTTGTAATTAATGTTTTGAACTTAACATTTCAACCATTTTTTCACCATGTCAATACACTTTATACAACATAGTGGTATAATAATGTAATTTTATATTTTATTTTACATTCTTTACAAAGGATTAAAAAGTAATATTTTTTAACATTTTTCGAGTCGTTCATTTTTAATATTGTTTATAAAAGTGTGTAATGAATGTTTTTTATTATTTACTTCTAAATCACTCTTTATTCTTTTCATATTTATTCATCTTTATCAATATTACTTCTAAATTGATAATGGATTTAAAAATTTAATTCAATTCCCACTTTAATTATAATTTTTCAATTCAAATAATTATCAAATAAAATAAAACATACTTTTATTTATATGTCATACCATAAGTACTTATTTTTATGGGTTTAAATGAATATTCTCATGAAATTAGTATAAATGTGAAATAAAATTTATTTTATATTAATTTTATTATTCTTTTACATTATATATAAATATGGTTGGTTCTATTATATCCATCCAATGTAATGGCTATTGATTTTTTTATAGATAAATTATATTGTAATTAATTGGTGATGTTATTCCATTGCAAGGGTGATTATAAGGGTAACTGTAAGAGTGATTAGAATATAATGTCCCAAGTAACCTTCATGAATATTATTTTTCATTTATTCTTAATTACATAATTTTTTATGTATTTCTTCAAGAAATAAAGATGGTATCTTGAGTATGTTATTATTTGAGATAACTATTTATTATGTAAAAAGAGAAACAATTTATCAATATATTTCATTTTTATTATAGACTAACTATTTTCATTTATTTTACTAACACTAACCAAGATCTATATTCATGTACCATGTTTTCAAAAGATTTTACAGGATTTAGTGGAGTGTATAAACTATATCAATATTAACATAAAAATTATGAAGACACTTCTCGAATGAAAAAAATCATGTCATAAATGAAATACATGTGTCCAATTAAGAACCTTTTTATAGAAAAAATTATACACTATGTTTAAGTGTTATATTTTGTTATGTAATTATTTTCATAATTATATAAAATTAAAAAAATGGTATATGGGAATGTAAGATAATCAAATACATTCTATAAATCGAGTAAATATTATTTTATTGTGTTTGAGATGTCAAAATTTTTATCGGATAAGATTTTAGATAAATTTCCATATTATGATATAAAATTAAGGGATATAAATTTACGGTTATATTGTCTTTATAGATATTTTTATAACTCAATGGGTTTCCATGTGACTATATCTAAACTATGAATTTTGGAAAGTTTTTAATAGGGGCATGAGGGTAAATAAATTAGGAAGGATACAAAGGGAGAATATCCTTCTTATAAAATAACAAAAAATGTTTGGAGTTAGAGATGATTATTTTTTCCATTATGTTAACTCAATTAATGCAATATACAAATTGTTGTACCCATGGAAGAGAATGAAAAAACATTACCAAAGTGGAACATATAAATATTGGATCATTTTATGTGATAACATCTTTCATCATTTTGATTAATCTCATACCAAATGGTTATTAGTGGATGGATCAATACTTTTGAGAATATATTTTTTGTTTTGAGTTTTTTATATCATCATAAGGTTATTATTATTAATTTTCCCCTTGATTATGAATGTGATAAGTTGTGATCTTTGATTAATAATTAATAAAATAATAATGAGGTTGAAACCATGAAATATAAGGTATAGAGATCATTTTGTTAAAAAAAATTTAATGTTCATTTAAAAATGATGGAAATGACATTTTTAGAGTTTAATATAATGTTTGAGGAATCTACTTATGATTATGAAGAAAATTTCACTATATTTTCCGGTTATCCCTTAAATTGTATTTTGTACTATGGATGTAATATTAATAGATTTCAAATTAGATAATAACCATGCTTTCAAATTTATATGGTTACTAATCCTTTTAATATTTATAATATTGTTTTTATGTTTGTTGAAAAGTTTGAGATGGAGTTTTCTTAATTTTATGGATCTCACAAAAATAAGGATAATAACTTTTCACGATGGTATGCAACAGAGAAATAACCAATAAGGAAATCTAGATGTAAGAGAATTCAATTTCCTTTTTATCCTAAATTTGTTAATAAGAATTATGGGGAGTGACTCATGAGATAGAGAAAGTGTTATTAGTGTGGGGAAATTTGAAATTTGGCTAATGACTGATAAGAAATAAATAATGCTTAGATCAATAATTTTAGGAAGGAAGTGAAATAATTAAATTTTAATTATATGTAATACTTTGAAAATATGTGTTTGATGATATGTTTCGAGTGTAAATAATATATATTGTAAGAATAAATGTGTCATAACATCATTTTATACTGTTATGGATGATGTTGGCCTTTCAAATCAAGTGTTTAAAGGTGAAATACTTGTTTACTCAAATTATATCAATGTATAATTTGATTATAAATATAATAATTATTTTATTTTTAGTTAATTTTATAGTAAAATGAAAATACCACATAAATATATTGAGATAGAAATATTGTTAAAAACTCCCAATGGAGATTTTAAAAAAACAAGTATTTGTTAGAATATTTTAATACTTATCTATGGAATCATTTTTCATAAAATTATTTTTCTCATACCTCTCATGTATTTTGATGTTATATTTGGTATATATTTCATTTCATGATATCATTATAATATATAATGAAGATAAAAATAATATATATTTATTTATCAGAATATATTTCAGATTATATTTATTAACGAGTTTATACATTTGAAAAATATATCATGTAGCTAAGAAATTGATTAAACTTGGGGGTTAAGTATGTCTTGAACATATCATTTAAATGAAGGTTAATATTTAGATTTGTCATGTTCCTATGAAAAATAAATATATGAATTTATTTCCCAAGGATTTTTCTTCTTTTATACTTTAAAATGAGGTTGAATTAACTATAGATTTAGTTATCAATGCTAATCTAATTTTAGATCCTTTTTGTCGAATGGCTCCATTAGAGGTATTGAAATTGAAATATCTATTAACATAATTAATTCATATTTTATTCATCAGCCCTAGGACATCACATTGGGGAGATCTTAGTTTTTTATCAAGAATTATAGTTCTATGAGGCATGAAATTGATTATGGAGCACTCAGTATCATCACTTTTAATAAAAATTTTCATTTGTCTCACATTGATAACTTGTTTAATCAACTCTAGAGAGGTCAGTATTTTTTTGAATATTAAATTAATGTATTTATGCTATCAATTTAAGGTAAAGTAACGATTCATTCAAAGGATTTCATATTAAACTAGGAATGTTAATTCTGTGCTTGTGGTTATGCCCTTTGGATAAACAAATCCACTCACTATATTTTTGGATTAAATAAAAAGAGTATCCTTTGAATATATAGGTAAATTTATGGTGGTATTAATTAATTATGCCATAGAATATTTTAAAAACAATATGGATCATGAGAAAAGTCTATATTTTGTTCAAAAGTTCTTTAAAGAAAATGAATTGGATAGAAAATTTACTAAATTTGAATTTTGGTTATAGAAAATTTTATTCCATAGGAATATTGTAATTAAATATGGAATAATAATTGATCATACTAAAACTATAATAGTGGAATAACGGCCAATACATTCTAATTTCATTTATATTTTATATTTTATTAGACCAATGAGTTATCACCGATGGTTTATTGAAATATTTACTCATTTAGATGAACCACTAACAAATATGTTGATAATGGTGTTAGATTCATTTGGATAAAGGATTGGGATGAATGAATTTCAAAAATTAAAAAATAAAAATTCTCTATTATTTGTCATTCCATCACGATATGGGGAATTTTATATTTATAGTGATGCATATTTTAAGGGGAGTAGTTGTGTTTTGATGAAAAATAATCAGTTAATTATACATTCATCATGATAATCGAAACCATAAGAGAAAAGTAATCCAATGAATGATCTTGAACTTGTGGTGGTAATTTTTACCTTAAAAATATATATCCCCCATTTATATGGGAGAAATGTGATATATATAGATAATAATATTTTATAGTATATATTATCTATGAGATATTTGAACATTAGGTGGATATGATTGTTGGAATTGATAAAGGATTATGATTACATGATTCACTATCATCTAGGTAAATTAAAAAAATGTAAGATTCATTGAGTCCAAAATATAATACATCCTTAACCATGTTATAATTATAACATGCTCCAATAGTTAGTGGTTTAATGAAAATAATACTACATGTTATATATCAAAAAATATCTTCTCTTTTGGATCAAGTATTAGTATAATCATTCTTACTAGAAAGAATTATATATGCTCAAAAGGATGATATTTGTTTGAAAAAAAATAATTGGTTATGGAAGGAAAGTTTCAAATGTTTAATATTGAAAATAGTATATTCGGAAAGAGGTAATGTGTATTGGTTGACTCTAAGTTGAAAAAAAAATATTGAGTGAGGCCCAAATCTCTATATTATGTTAGTCTTGATAGCACTAAGAAGTATAATTAACATTTGGAATATTATTGGTGGGGTGGAATCGAGAATGATATTAATGATTATACTGTGAAATTATTTATTTAACAACATGTTAAATATAAAATACAAGAGGTATAGAAGTATCATCATCTATTGTCAGTATCATAATGTAAATGGGAGCATATATCCATGGATTTTGTAAGAAACCATTTTTAATCTCAGGTATGAATCCATTTAAATTTTGTCTAATTCTTTATTCTGGGCCTAATTTTCTTCCCAATGAGTTTTTGAATGTTTCAGGGGTATCTGGGTACTCATCGGAGCTCGGAACACCAGATGGTGGAGAAAAAACTACGCCACATGGTTATTAGAAACTGTACAACTGAGCCTGAATGTTTTGTCATAATAGTGTGGGGTTAGATAGTGGGGTGAATCCTAGTGCACGATTTTCCATAACCATGCACTAGGGTCAGCACACCCATGTAGAAATGTATGCAGTTTTGAGAAGATCCATTTCACATTATTAGCACCTGGTTTCATAGACCGTGTGGCCTAAACATGTAATTATTCTCTTAAGATAGTTTCCTTTACATGGTTGGTACACAGTTTGGATAACCATGTCGCCAAATCATGCATATATGTTTTTGGGTAAAATTAATATTTTTATCTTAAAATCCTATAATATCAACCCCCATCATTATTCTCTCAATTCATCCAATTTTATGGGGTTTCTTCCCCCCTTGAGATCCCTCCATGGCTAACATGGGTTCTTCTATAACTGATCTATCTAGGGTTTGATTCCTGGACCGTCAGTCTCATTGGATATCCCCCCAATAAGATCCTGATTCATTTTCTTATGTTCTTTGTTTCTCTTATCGTAGAAAACGTTATTGAGGTGTACGAACATAATCCCTATTTTTAGGGTGTTTTTATGTTCTTCAGATTTTATACATTCTAGGCTGAACTAAAGGTCAATACTAGATGAGGAGAGTTGTATGATCATGAGGTAGGTGGTATATAATTTATCCCTTGTGTTTTGATGTTTTATAATATGTATCATTGTGACACATGCCTATTTCACCATGCATTTCATTAAATTGAATCTATCTTAAATTGGTTGCCTTTCTTTGAACCAAATAACTTCTTATAACCCAAATTATATCCATTTTTACTACCGTAGAAGGATCCATCCCATTGGGTGTTCCCTCTTGTGTTCCTAAATGGATTTCAAGATTTTATACCCAAAACACTCAATGGTGTGTTTTTCTTTGCATTTGAACTGGTGATATCATATTGATATGGATGAATGAATTAGATTGTCATGACTAATTCCCTTGAAAATTAAAATGAATTTCTTGGAGGTGTGTGGTAATCCAACCTCAACTAATTTAATTCAACAATCATTATTCCCTTGTTGATATCAAATGATCTAGAGGTAATAATTATTCCTTAGTTCATATTAAATCCAATTGATATTATTAAAAATATCAAGGCATGTTGAACCACTTTAAATATGAAATATGGGAAAGATGGCCCTTATTATATCATAAGGGAATGATAACCCTTCAAAATCATAATAAATGGGCATGGTGAGCCTTATATAAAAGTGATACTATACAGGCATGGTGTCTTATGTGCTAAAATGCAGGCATGTATTTCCTTTTGATTCAACTATGATACTAGGAATGGAGTCTGTTATACTAATATGATATTGGGCATAAAATCCCTTGTAAATGTTAAATCATCATTTCTACCCTTGATACTTATTCATAGTTATTCCGGAACGGTCCAAAATAGGCTATTACAATCTGGTTTCCTTTTAGGAATAAGGGACAACACATTTATACTTGTTATTACATCATCAAATTGTTATATATATACAGTTCCATATTGTATACATAGAATAGATATTTATAGATGTTGTTGCTTGTGGCCAACCAATATTTATCATACACCATATTCTGGCTACCTATGGTACTCAGGAATACTACATAATTGTAGGTGTAGATAAAGGGAAGAATCCTCTTACAGATTCTTACCATCTTGCAAGACATAGGATGGAGTTAGTAGTAGATGACCGAGCTAGAGCTCATGATGCTTGGATAGACTTTTGGCACTTTCTGTATATTGGTTATCTTGTACGGAATGTATTACCTTATTCCTCATATCCATGTTTTCTTGTTTTATAGACACATGAAATTCATTATCATTATTTTATATATGATTTGGATTACTTTATTTGATTATTATACAGTTCTTGGTTATTCATGTCTGTTTCATCATCTTATTCACTATTATACTACTTCCACTAATTATTTGTTTAATATACCACTTCTCTACTCTAGTAATTAGTACAGTCTCTATATAGACACACACTATGCCCTGTCCTCTAGTCATAAACCTCTGGAATTATTGGAGATGTGTTTGAGACCACATGGCCGACTGGGATCGGGGCACAGTTTAGTGGTATCCGAGTCCAGGACATCACAATGTGGTATGAGCGGTTTTTTTTAATTATATTACTATTTTGAGAAAATAGAAATGATATTAGAAATTTTATGTAATATTTTAATGTGTTTTTCATGGGATTAGCTGTCCCATGTAGAGATAAAATCCAAAAAAGCCTTGAATAGATTTTGTTGTATTCTGTATTTTTCTTATTACAGTTTATATAAATCCACTATTTAGTGATGGACATGAATTTTGATGTTTTTATTTAAATGATTGAGGTTTATATTTTATCCAAGGCATGATGATATGAGGGAAAATAATTATTTATCATCCATCATATTAGTCACTTTATATGAAATTCACATACAAAACATAATCCATTCCATATAAGATCACTATGTAAGTTGCATTTCATGTGATTACCATGACTTATTTTAATATTATAAATACAATTTTTAGGTGATAATGATTATTATAGCGAATACAAAAAAAACATGTTATGTACTTCGATACTCTTCTGTAACCAAAATTGTGTTTTACCAATTAGGTAATGGCATACATGCTAAGTAGTCAACTTTGTTACATTGAGTCATGGACCATTCATCACATGGACTAGAATGTGTTATGATTTGGATTGAATGGATGTTATAGTTCAGTTCATAAGGTGAATGGGCCTTATGTATTGGAAGTGGTGATTTATTTGTTTCAACCATTTTAAAAGGAAATTTAAATACAAATATAAATTTAATTAAATTGGAAAACACAGATCATGACCGAGTCATGGCCTTAGAAATAGATAGTAGGTTGCATCTCCATTTTTATATATATAAGCTTATGTCAACCAAAACTAACTCATTGATCTATAATAGGGGTGAAATTGTTAATATGAAGAATTATATCTATCCAATTTCTATAAATGAGATGTTTTCACTATTGAATCCAATCAGACCTGTGTACTTGGAATTTCTAGAGTAATTCCACCACAACATCCCTATTTTATTCTCCAGGAGGGTGGTGATGGCATTGCTCAGGAGGGGGTGGTTCGTGAGCCACCTATTTTACATTATTTAGTGCATCATGTGGAACCTCTTCATATTCCTGACATGGGTGATGATTCACAATTTTAAGGAGATTTCCTTTGACTTATGAAAACAACTTACAGATCTCTATACTCTTCCCTTCTATAGGAGAGTTGACTTAGGAGATCCATCAAAAACATCCACCCTCATTTTTTAGGGGGGGATACCCTAGGTTGAAGAGCTATGGATCAAGACACTCATGTCTATATTCAAGGATCTAGAGACACCTCCTAAATGGATAGTGAAACTTTATACTTATATGATTTGAGGATCTTCCAAACACTGGTGGGATATTCTAAATCAAGTTAGTCAGTATCAGGAAGTGGCATTCAGGAATTTCCATTAGATATTATTGACCTATTTCCTGCTAGAGACCCTGGGGACTGATCATTCTAGGGAGTTCATCAACATGATTTAGGGTTCAATGCAATTTATAGATTATTAATTTTATTTTTTTGAGATTCAGTTATTTTTACTTGTCTATATTGATAATGAGCCGTCCCAAGTTATACAACATGAGGATGGTCTGAGGAATCATATTCTATCATAGGTAATTTTATTCTGGTTAACTATCATATCGAATAAATATATACATTCCCCTATCCTAAAGTATAACCTGAGGGATGAAAGTGGTGGGATTCAGGGTTGTTCAAAATCCAAAGAGAGTAATGGATCTTCTAGAGGTTAGAAACGATGCTTTGAGTCTGTCCGTGAGAGAAGCATTATCCAGCCGACACCCGAATATAGTTACATGGAATTTCATCAGTATGGGATTACTAGAAAAAGAATCCCTATAGACCTATAAACCCCGTAGAGTTCTGAGGCTATGGATGATTTGGACATATTCAACACCTTTGCCATACCATCCCATTTATTTCAAGTGTGAGACGATCTGTGCCAACTCCACGTTCCAGGGAAGGTTCAGTTGTACATCACCACGAATGTAGCTAGGGTTCTAATAGTAATACAGTTTAATAATGAGGTAAAGGTCATAGAATCTAGGAATTAGATATATTGCACTAGAAGAGCATAAGTGATCCAGATAGTCATATTGTAGTAAAGTGCTACGGATTAATAAGTTGTGTCATCTATAGTTTGACGTAATATTTGTGTTGCATCTACTATCATTTTTTCATTATTCAATATAGGTTCATCACATTCATTCATATTTTTGCATGTGGTGGAGAGTCTTAGTATTTATATTGAGTACTTATGTGGAGTCCTGACGCTTGATACGCCCTTGCGTATATGATTAAATTTCATACACTAGGGAAAGAACAATCCACTTGAGGTAGGAATATGTTACTTCTTATAGGCCCACTTTATCCATGACATGATGGGTCCTGATGCCATTTTATGGATGGGCCGGTTGGTCCCCTATCATGCCTATGTGGATTATAATCATGGGAGAGTGTCGTTTACATCCTCAGGTGGAAGTACTTAAATACACAAGGGTGAGTGGGATGTCCAGGATGGTAGGGCTACACCAGTGCATCATTGGAAATGTGGAGTGACATACCAAGTTGTTATCCTTTTCAGGAATGGTTAGGGACTACATCATATTGATATTAATCTTTTAGTCGATAGATTCAGGGATGTTTTCGCCAGTGACTTTTCAGGGCTACCTCTTGAGAGTGGGGTAGGGTTTACTGTTGAGCTAGTTTTTAGATCTAAACCTATATCTATTTCCCATTATTTGATGGATAATAATATCTTTTAGAATCTCTAGAGGCATTTAGAGGATTCAGAGGGCAGGGGTTTCATATTCCCTAGTACTTCCCCCTAGGGTTCACATTTCCTTTACACCTAGAAGGTGGACATAAAACTTTTGATTTATGTCAATTATAGAAAATTGAATCATCTTATTGTGAAAAAATTTTATCCCATACATTGAATTGATGATATTTTTGACTATATCAAAGGAGTGACGGTTTTCTGAAAGGTCAACTTGAGACCAAGTTATCATAAGGTTTGAGTTAGACCTCTAGATATTCCAAATATTGATTTCTATCTTTGGTAATGTTTATATGAATATCTCATTATGTCATTTGGTCTTACAAATGTGCCTTCCATTTTCATGGATTTGATTAATGGAGTATTCCATACTTATTTGGATTCCATTTTTGTTGTCTTCATAGAGGACATCTTGGTTTATTCTCATTTTTATATAAACCAATCCATTAATCATGTGATCATTTTTAACACATTGGGAGAGCACCAACTGTATTCTAAGCTTAGTAATTTTCATTTATAGAAAAAAAATTACAATTCTTGTATCAAATTATATAAGAGGTATGAGATTTGGTTAACCCATAGAAGGTGTGTTTTTTAGTTACATTAGGGCATCCGACCAACGTATTTTACATATAGAGCTTCTTGGGGATAGATGGTTTCTAAAGGATTCATATAAAGGACTTATTAAATCTTGATAAATCTTTTATTGGTCTCACAAAGTAGTTTTTTATGTTCTTATGGTCAGAAGAATGTGAGAATATTGTTCAGGGTTTGAAAGGAAGGGTTACCCAAGTACCTATTCGAATTCATCCAGAGACTTCTAGAGGTTATAAAATGTTTTGTGATGAATCATAAATTTTCTTGGGAGCGGTGGTAATATAGGATGATATAATCCTTTAGTATAGATCTTGGAAGTTGAATCCTCATGAGAGAAGTTACCCAATTCCTGATCTGGAGTTAGAATATATTTTACACACCATGAATTTTTTGAGGCATTACCAACTGGGAGATAATTTTGTGTTATTTATGGACTATAAGAGCCTCAGGTATACTTTTATATAATACACTCAAATACCAAGTAGCAATGATGGTTTGAATAGCTACAATCTTTTGAAATCAATCATTCCTACAATATGGGAAATGGAAATTGTGTTTTTGATGCTCTGAGCTCGATGAATCTGACATATGAAGTTTAGGGGGCCTATAGAGAATAGAATTGTATGGACCATTTATCTGAGATGCACATAGAGGTTCATAACCTTCATGGATAGTCTATACTTGCATCGCTATAAGTGACCAATTTACTTCTTGATAAAGTGATGATGCAGATGTTTTTCAATCCTGAAGGCTTGGTCCTATGAGAGAGTATTTCCGGTGAGGACCCACCATTGGATTTTCCTATCGATGTTGAAGACATCTAGAGTATACATTGGAGTATCTGGGTCACCATAGATATGATAGAGGAGATGATGTGTGAGTTGCATT
This sequence comes from Viscum album, assembly GCA_963277665.1. NCBI lineage: Eukaryota > Viridiplantae > Streptophyta > Magnoliopsida > Santalales > Viscaceae > Viscum > Viscum album. The sequence continues at coordinate 769,319,528 of OY728137.1, forward strand.
CATCATAGTGGGAAGTTAAACTGGGTATCTCTAAGATGTATTGTGATATGGATAGATAGTATTAGGTCCTAAGATAAAGTTTCATATGGAAGGTTGTTTCACTTGGTGTTCCACCTATCTGTAAGAGAAGGAGGAGCACTAGTGACCTTCAAGCTCTCTACAACTGTAATAGATTTAGGAATCCTCATTGGAAGATGTTACGATTGAATTTTTTTTCATCTTACTGAGGTCACCTCAAGGTCGTGATGTAGTTTCGGAAGTTATGGATCGACTGATAAATGTATCCCACTTCCTTAATCTATAGGATAATTTCCTAGTTGAATAAATGAGAAGATTTTATGTTTTTGAGATCAAACAAATACATGGGATCACTCATACTTTCATTTTATATAGGGACACTCGATTCACGTTGAGGTTCTGGAAGGTGTTGCATAAGGCTATGGGTACGCAAGTGCTCCATAGCACAACCTTTCACCCTCAAAATGATGGCTAGTCATAAAAAACTATACAGGTGTTAGAGGAAATATTCCAGGAATGCATACTTGATTATTATGGTTCTTGAGAAAATCATATCTCTCACATCAAATTTTCCAACAATAATAATTATCAGGAGATAATTCGGATGGATCTTTATGAGGACCAATACAGTAAGTTGTTTCATTCACCATTTTTCTTGTTAGAGGCAAGATACATAGCTATATTGGGTCCTCATCTCATTCAAGAGTCTTATGAGTAGGTTTATCTGATCATGAAGTTGATTTATACTGCTCGGTATAGACATAAATATTATTTTGTTCATCGTCGATGACCTATAAAGCTCGAGGTTGGGGATTGTGTTTTCATACAGGTATTACCTAGACACTATAATATATGGATACTAAGGAAAGGTAACATTTCACCACACTTTGTTAGGTAATTTGAGATTCTAGAAAGTGTCGTACCTCTAGCCTCTCAGTTTTTATTACCTCATAGGTATCGTACCATGCACGATGTCACACACGTTTCATAGCTTCTCCATTATCATGTCTACCATCTCATACTTCTGATCCTGAGGATGTTAAGAAAGATGATGATGCATTTTAATTTATGTATACTATACACATCATTGACTGGATCATGAAGGATCGATTAGGCTAGTTTGTTCCTTAAGTATGGGTTTTATAGAAGCACAACTGAATGCAGTATAAGACTTGGGAGTCGGAAGCTGGTGTACATGCTCAGTGGTTAGAGTTCTTCTTAGATTATGTTTTTTCTCCCATGGAAGGTAAACTTGGGGATAATTTCCTTTAAGGGGGTATATTCTAATAACCCTATTTTAATCATATGTATAAATCCTTTTAAATTTGGTCTAATTATTTATTTTGGACCTAATGTGGATTCCCAATGAGTTTGATAATATTTTGAGGGTGTTTGGGGCTTGTTTAGAGCTAAAAAACATGAATGGTGGAGAAAAAACTTGGGTGTGTGGTTATTAAAAATTGTACAACCCAACCCACATGGTCTCTCATAACCATGCGGGTGGTGCAGTGGAGTGAAACAAGGTGCATGATTTTCCCTAATCGTTCACCTGGGATTCATGCCCATGCGGAAATGTATGAAATTTTTAGAAAATACATTTAACATGGTTGGAACATAGTTTCTCAGGCCATCTTGCCTAACTATGTGGGTATTCTTTTATGATAGTGGCCTTCTATTGGTTGGCACATAGTTTGGAAAACCGAACACCTCTATTTTTTTTGGAAATTTTATTAAATTTCTCTTAAAAGCCTATTCAATAAACCCTCCTCCTTATTTTCCCTATTTTTCCAACATTTATAGAGTTTATTCTCCCATTGAGATCCATCCATAGATAACCTAGGTTCTCTTATAACTTATATATCAGGTGTCTGATTCAGGTGGCATCAGTCTCATTGGATAGCCACTGTTATGTTACTTATTCGTTTTTGGTTGTTTTCCATTTTTATTCTCCTCAACAAAGATATTAGTGTTCATGTATATATGACCTCTTTTTAGGGATTTCAACATTTCTTCATATTTCATAAAATATATTCCAAACTAAATGACTATATTGTATGAGAATAATTATATATGCATGATGTATGGGGTTTATAATTCATCCCATATACATTCTCTATTTCACAATATATGTTTTTGTGTCACATGCCAGTTTCACTATGAGTTTCCCTAAATTGAATCTATCTTAAATTGGTTGTATTTATTAGAACATAATTAATTTTTAGAACCCAAATTATATTGATTTTGAATACAATAGAAGGATACATACCTTTGGGTGTTCCCACTTATATTACGTAATGGATATCATTTTTTTACACCCAAAACACCTAATGGTGTGTTTGAAATTATCTTTAAACATCTGATATCATATTTTTATGGATGAATTAAGTGTCTTATAATGGATAATTCCCTTTAAAATTATAATGGAGTGATTATAAGTGAGTGGTAAGACCATTTCACCAAATTTAAATGGAAAATGGTTACTCCCTTGTTAATATCAAATGATCATGAGTTATGAACTATGACTTTGTTCTTATTAAATCCAATTATTGTTATTAAAAATGTATGGGCATTATTACCCTCTTTAAATATGAAATTTGGAAAACATGACCCTTATTATATATTGTGGTAATAACAAACCTTTATAATGATAACAAGTAGGCATAGAGTCCCCTGAACATGTTTTATAAATACGAGAATGATGACCCTTTTAAAAATGTAATACTATATGGGCATGGTGTCCCATGTGATACTATATGGTAATGGAAACTCATGTGATACTACTGTGATACTGGGCATGGAATACCATATACTTTTGTTATGTTGTTAATGGTGGCCCTTATAAATGTTATAATGGGCATTGAGACCCCTGATACTTATTTTGAGTTATTCAAACATGGGATTGAGAAGGTAGTGTCACCCTGGTTTCCTTTCATAAACCTTGTGTGACCCATTTACTATTGTTGTTACTACTTTATTTTATTATATCTATACACTACCATATTGTATGCATAGACATGATATTTATAGAAGTAGTCGGTGGTGGATTACCGAGATTTATCTCATACCCTATCAAGACTGCCTATGATACATGGTCAGACTACATTCTTGTAGGTGTAAATTAGTGGAAGTGTTATATTACATATTCTTGAATTCTTTAATGACTCATGATGGAGATAGTAGTATATGACTGAGATGGACCTCATGATGCTTTAATGTACTTTTATCCTTTTTCACCTTTTTTTATCTCATACATCATGTATTGTCTCCTTCCTTTTATTAATGTTTTTCTGCTTTATAGGAACATTACACACATTATCATCCTTATTTATATAATTCAGTTTATTTTATTTGGTTATTATTTTGTGCTTAATTATTATTTTGTGATTAATTATTATTTTTGTTTCCACTTCTTATTCAATTTTATACTACATCCCCTATTTCCATTTTTATTGTACCATTGTGCAACTCTAGTAATGATGGAATATTCTCTCTACGGACACTCTATAACCCTGATACTAGTCTATATCCTCTAGTGTTTGATGAGTTGTTCTTAAGGACATGTGTCCCTCCGATATTGGGGCATCGTTTAGTGGTGTCTAGGTCCGGTATGTTATATATTTCATTATGGAATTACCAAAAAAATATTGAGGTAATAAGAAAATATGTGTTATTATTGATTTTTAACTAAATCTACTCATTTTCTTCCTATTTTAGATGATATGTCTTTGGACCATCTTTTTATACTTTATCATAAATTGATATTCCATTTACATTGAGATCCTCACCCTATGGTATACGATATTGATTCATGGTTTAAATCCAATTTTTGAAATAGATTTTATTAATCATTAGGTATTGATTTGAGATTCAATGCATTTTTTATCCACAATTTATTGGACAATCAGAGTGATAAAATCCATACATTAAATGATATCCTCTGGGATTTCTCATTATATTATCCTAGAGGATGGAATCAAAAAAATTCACCAGTCGAATTTTATTATAATAATAGTTTTTATTTAAGTATTTAGATGGAACCATTGGAGGTGATTTATAGAAAGTGATGTTAGAATCCATAATGTTGGGATGACTTTAGGGAGAAGAATTATTTTTGAATTTATTTGTTTTAAGAGATGTTTGAAAAGGTAAAAATGATTCAACAGAATATAATTGAAGCTCATAGAATATAAAAGAAGTATATGGATAATTAGAGTAAATGTCTTTCACTTGAGCATGGGTACCATGTTGTTCTTATAAAATATTTATGAGAATGTGATATGTGTTTCAATAAGAAAGGTAAATTAATCTCATAGTATATTGTTTACACAAAATTGTATATAAAGTAGGATATGTTACTTATTGAGTATCCTTAGATCAGATTGTTGAGTCAATAAGGTTTTCCTTTTGACTTTTCCATTCCTTCTTGTTTTGAAAATCACAAACACCTTATCTTTAAGAAAATTGCTTTTATAAGGAAAATTGCTTTCTTAAGAAAAATTGCTTTTATAAGAAAAATTATCCTTATCATATTTTCTCCCATATTTTTCTTAAGTATAAGTTTCGGATTCATTTTCTTGGAATCATTGAAACTTTGATATAAAGCATTCTGTTTTAGGGTTCGGATTCTGGACAAGAACTATAAGGAAGTTTCATTCCGAATTCTGGATATGAACTCTGACTAAGTTCTATTCCAGGTTCAGGATACGAATTCTGAAGAAGAATTCTCATTACGAATTCTAATGAAGAAATCCCATTCCGAATTCTCATTACGAATTTAAATGAAGAATTACCGTTACGAATTATAATGAAGAAATATCATTCCGAATTCTCATTACGAATTCTGATAAAGAATTCTCATTACTAATTCTAATGACAAATTCTCATTACGAATTCTGATAATGAATTCTCATTACGATTTCTGATGACAAATTCCTATTCCTAATTCTCATTCCGAATTCACCTATTAAACAGAATCTGATTATCATTGTTTTATACACTCTGAATTTCTTCACTCCGAAGTTTTCATTCCGAACCTTTATGTTAGAGTTTAAAACGATGTCGTACATTTTGTTACTCTTGTTTTGTTATAAAACGATGTCGTCTGTTTTGTTATAAACTAACCGTTGTCTAAGTGACACATGTACATGTCCCTCCGATCTTTAAGGAAAATATGACCGTTGGAGAAGGAGCCGTCCTTACCTATAAATAGGAGCGCATTTGAAAGAGCTCGGAGCTGTTAAAAAAACGACTGAGTTTTGTGCCTACATGCTGTTGAAGTGATTCTTAGAGAGAGAGTCTCTTATTAACTCTCAAATCTTCGTGTGACTCCGAATGTTGGTGATTACATTCGAGGGCTTCCGGGGATAGGAAGACAGAGGTGCCGACTTCCTTAAAGTTCGAGGGCTTCCTTGCTGAGGAGGACAGAGGTTGCCGACTACCTTAAAGTACGAGGGCTTCCTTGCTGAGGAGGACAGAGGTTTCCGACTACCTTAAAGTACGAGGTCTTCCTTGCTGAGGAGGACAGAGGTTGCCAACTACCTTGAAGTTGAGGGCTTGCGGGGATAGCAAGAAAGAGACACCGATCTTCGTATCGAGGGCTTACCCTGGTGTGGGTAAGACAGACTTTCTTGAAAGTATAAATCAAGGGACCTTTATCCAAGGTTGTTGGATACCCTTCTCTTTGGGTTAAAAGACTTATATCTTGTTACTAGTAGTTTTACTACTTGTTTTTATTTCGCTTCAATTTGTATCTTAAGGAAAGTATAACTTTCTTATACTTCCTTACTTACTCTGATTCATTTAGATTCTATACGCTTTAAGGTAGAATCTCATATTGTAACTTTTGTTAAGTTTCAAATTCCGGAACCATATTTTCGGAACCTACTTTTGGAATCTCTTTCCAAGTTTAGTTCGGTGTTAGAGGTGTTGTGAATTTACTTAGTTTAACGTTGTTAAACTTAGCCCTTTCCTTTTCTTAAAGAAACTTTAGTTATCCATAACTAACTTTAAAGGTTCCAAAGGAATTTTTAAAGTATACAATTCACCCCCCCTCTTGTATATTGAGCATCTCATATTTTATTTCGATCCTACAATTGGTATCAGAGGCGGTTACTGAAATACTTGTACTCACATACAAGTTTTTCTTGCTCACTTTTTCATTCCGAACTTTGTTATACCGACTTTTCCATTCCGAACTTTTCTCATTCCGAACTTTGTGAATTTGCGATTCTAAGCTACTAACAAGTTTGTTTGCAAAGTTATTTTTAGTATGGCAGGAATTAATGTTGGATCTATTGAAAATCTAAATCCTACAAGACCACCTATATTTGATGTTAATGATTCGGAATACTGGAGAGATCGTATGAAGACTTTTGTTATCAACACTGGAGTAGACAACTTTGTCATGCTTACTGGTGATTATAAAATTCTTGACAAGGAAGTCAGAACCTTTACTAACCAGGAAAAGCAAGAATATCAACTCAACTATAAGGTACGCAATACTTTACTATGTTCAATGACCAGAAATATATATAGCCAAATTTCTTCTTGTGAAGCAGCTAATTGTATATGGAAGAAGTTAGAGGTTACACACTTTGGGACTTCCAAGGTGATTGAGACTAGAAGAGCTATGCTTAGAGCTGAATATCATGGCTTCAATTTTCCTTATAGAGAACCTATCTGTAAAGTACAACAGAGATTTATGACTATTGTCAACAGTCTGCAGTCTATGGGAGAAAAAGGTTTATATGATGAAGCTCTTGTGGACAAGATAATTGACATTATGCCCAATGAGTGGGAATCCAAGAGAACAACTATAGATGAGAACAGGAAGGTTACTCAAATTACTCTTGCTCATTATTTGGAACCCTTCTACAACATGAAACTAGAATGAAGAGAGATGCTGACAACATCAAGAAGAAGAATGGAAATGGTACTGTTTCTTTTACTACAATGTCAAATCAGATGAAAGCTAAGACTCCTGAGAGAGTAACCAGATCCAAGTCTAAGAAAGTTATTTTCCAATCCGAATCTAGTGAGAGTAAAGTCTCAGAAAATGAATTAGCCAATCTTGCTCAAAGGATGAACAAGATAGCCGGACAAAGAAACTTTCAATCCAAGTATAAAAAGAAGGATAGGAAAGATAAGAAATATGGAGAAGTTACATGTTATGAATGTAAAAGAGCTGGACATATTAGACCAGATTGCCCTATGCTCAAAAAGAAAGAATGAAAGGAAAGACATTCAGACAGGAACAGGAAGAAGTATTATAAAGCCAAAGCTAAGAAAGTTCTGAAAGCTAATGACACCTGGAGTGCCAGTGGTGGTGACTCTTCAGATGAATCTTCTGAATATGAATCTTCAGGACAGAAGAATCTTGGTCTTATAGCCAGATTACCTATTAACAATCATTGTCTTATGGCTAAGGTACGAAATGCTGAATCATTGACAAATGTTTCTTTAAATTCAAATGATAGTAAGTATTATAACTCTTCTGATGAAGAATCATCTTCTGATGAGGAAAATACTTTACCTACTTATGAAGAAGTCTCTAGGTTTGCTGAACTTCTTGAGATTGAGAATTCCAAACTCAACAAGAAACTTGATAAGGCAAACTCTAGGAATTCTATTCTTACTAAAGAAATATCAGATCTTTCTAAAGATCTTGATAAGAAAAATGCTGATTTTGAAAATATTTCAAAAAATCTTGAGGAAGTAAGTTCTCAGAAGAACAAACTTTCTAAAGAATTAGAAAAATTAATTTCTAATAAAAATGTTTTCGAGCCTAACTCTAGTTCTAAAACCAATTATTTTGAGGATAAAAACTTGGTTGTAAAACTCAAGTCCGAAATTTTTTCCTTAAAGAGGTGTTTATCAAACTTTACCCATGGTAAAGAAAATTTTGATATGATGTATTCTCAAATACGACCTTTAAGAAATAAATCTGGATTTGGTTATACCCATGAAAAACCAGTTTTTAGTAACAATTATTTTGTTCCTCAAAGTGCCCCATTTTGTACTAAGTGTCAATGTGGTGGTCACTGGGCAAAGTATTGTTCCTTAAATAAAACCCAATCTCTAGGATTTCATAAAGCTTATTTTTCTAAGAAAATGTGGGTACCTAAAATTTTGTTGTCTGGAAATCTCGGATCCAAGCAGGTTTGGATTCCGAAAATCTAACTTTGTTCTTAATTTCAGGAAAATAAAGAAAGTTCCAGCAACAATATATGGTACATGGATAGTGGTTGTTCCCGGCACATGACTGGTAACAAAAGCTTTTTTGAAAAGATTATCAAAACGAACGGAGGAAAGTTAACTTTCGGAGACAATGCTAAGGGAGAGATTGTTGGTATTGGTAATATTGTTCTTTTAGGTAAAACCCTGATTTCAAATGTTCTTTTTGTTAAAGGTCTTAAGCACAACCTCATTAGCATAAGTCAGTTATGTGATGAAGGTTACCTTGTGAATTTTAGGAATGATAAGTGCTTAGTTCACAATTCCAAGGAAGAATTTATTCTCTCAGCCAACAGGCAAGAGAATGTTTACACCTTAAACTTAGAAGACCTAAGAAGCCAAGATTTACCTTGCGTAAGTGCAATGGAAGATCACTCTTGGTTAGGGCATAGAAGACTAGGACACTGTAATATAAGAAACCTATGTAAACTCTCTAAGAAGAAACTTGTTGAGGATCTACCGGAGCTTAGATTTCATTCTTCTAAAGTTTGTGATCCTTGTCAATATGGAAAGCAACATAAATCTAGTTTTAAGTCAATCGGTGAAGTCTCAACAACCGATGCATTACATTTAGTGCACATGGATCTTTTTGGTCCAACACAAACTGGAAGTATTGGAGGCAAATATTATGTGTTTGTTCTAGTTGATGATTACACTAGATTTACTTGGGTCTATTTTCTAGCAAAGAAATCTGAAGCTTTTTCTTATTTCAAAAGTTTTAGAGCTCAAGTTAAAAATGAGAAAAACCTTCCATTGAAAACTATTCATAGTGATCATGGAGGAGAATTTCAAAATTCAGATTTTGAAACTTTTTGTAGTAAGAAAGGTATTACTCATAATTTTTCAGCACCTAGAACTCCTCAACAGAATGGTGTAGTTGAAAGAATAAATAGAATTCTTCAAGAGATAACTAGAACCATGTTGAGTGAATATTCTATTGCTAGACATTTCTGGGCTGAAGCTGTAAGCACTGCTTGTTATACTATAAATCGAGTTTTGATTAGACCTTTTCTTAATAAAACTCCTTATGAGTTATGGAATGGTAGAAAACCAAGACTTTCCTACTTCAAGGTTTTTGGTTGCAAAGTATTCATTTTAAATACTAAAGATAACTTACATAAATTCGCACCAAAGTCTGATGAAGGAATTTTCTTAGGATATTCCACAACCTCTAAGGCTTATAGAGTTTTTAATAAGAATACTTGTACTGTTGAAGAAACAGTACATGTGAAATTTGATGAATCAGATCCTTTTGTTTTTAAATCATCTCATCTTACATCTTCGGATGTGTTTTCAAAAACTGATTATCAACCTTTGATAGAAGAACCTTATGATAAGGAAATTGTTCTAGAAGATGCTTCTGAGACATTTACCCCAGAAGACTTTCTACCCTATGTTGATGAACAGGTTTTACAAAACCCAAATCAGGTGTTTCTTAAGAATCATCCCAGTGATAGTATCATTGGTGATGTAAATCAACCTGTAAGACCTAGAAGTTCCTTAAGAAATGAAGTAGAACATCTAGCATTTCTTTCTCAATTAGAGCCTAAAAGCACTGATGAAGATTTAGGTGATGATGATTGGATTAAATCCATGCAAGATGAACTAAATGAATTCGAAAGGAATAAAGTCTGGACCTTGGTTGAAAGATCTAAGGAAACTTCTGTTATTGGAGTAAAATGGGTTTTCAGAAATAAATGTGATGAAAATGGAGTCATTGTTAGAAATAAAGCTAGACTTGTTGCTAAAGGCTATAATCAGCAAGAAGGAATAGACTATGAAGAAACCTATGCTCCAGTAGCTAGACTTGAATCTATCCGTATTCTACTTGCCTTTGCAGCATTATTTAATTTCAAACTTTTTCAAATGGATGTGAAATGTGCTTTTCTTAACGGTTATGTTTAAGAGGAAGTTTTTATTGAACAACCTCCTGGCTTTGAAGATACAAAACATCCAGATCATGTTTTTAGATTTACCAAAGCTTTGTATGTCCTTAAACAAGCCCCACGAGCATGGTATGATAGACTTACTGGTTTTTTGCTTCAAAATAACTATGTTAAGGGAAATGCAGATCCAACTCTTTTTATAAAGAAATATAAGAAAAATGTTTTGATTGTTCAAATTTATGTTGATGACATTATATTTGGTTCAACTCAGCAATCTCTGACTGACTCTTTTGCTAGTCTAATGAAATCTGAGTTTGAAATGAGTATGATGGGTGAGTTAACATTTTTCCTTGGTTTTCAAATTTCTCAAAAACCAGAAGGAATCTACATATCTCAACATAAGTATATTAAAGATCTTCTTAAAAAGTATGGTTATGACAACACTAAGAGTATAAGTACTCCCATTGGTACCTCAAATTCTTTAGATATTGACGAAGCTGGGAAACCAGTAGATCAAACATCTTTTAGAGGTATGATAGGAAGTCTACTTTACTTAACAACTAGTCGACCAGACTTAATGTTTTCAGTATGCTTATGTGCAAGATATCAATCCAATCCTAAGGAATCTCACTTAAAGGCAGTAAAAAGAATTTTTCGCTACCTTAAGGGAACCATGGATCTAGGATTATTTTATACTTATGGAAATGATTTTGTTCTAAAAATCTTTTCTGATGCTGACTTTGGTGGATGTAGAATGGATAGGAAAATTACATCCGGAACTTGTCATTTCTTAGGAGATTCATTAGTTTCTTGGTCCTGCAAGAAGCAACATTCTGTAGCACTCTCCACTGCTGAAGCTGAATATGTAGCAGCTGGAAGTTGTTGTGCACAAGTGTTGTGGATGCAACACACACTCACAGACTATGGTTTGAGTTTTACTAAAACTCAAATTTTGTGTGATAACACAAGTGCCATTGCCCTAAGTAAAAACCCTGCACATCACTCCCGTGCAAAACACATAGATATTAGGCATCACTTTCTTAGGGATCACACACTTAAAGGAGATATTATTCTTCAGTTTATCGGAACGCAAGATCAACTTGCTGATATATTCACAAAGTCTTTGCCTTCTGATAGATTTGAATATATTAAACAGAAGTTAGGAATGATAACCGTAAGGTAATCTTCCTTAATTAACTTTCTGTTGGAAAAAACCTCCTTACAGTAATAAACTCCTTTTCATAGGGGGAGTACATTTGATTGTTTGTTTGACAATGGTTTTCAAAATTTGTTTTCAGACTTTTCGGAACGAAGATTTCCGGAATGAAACTTCCGGAACTACCATTTTCCAGAATGGATATTTTTGTATAGAATACTTCTGGAATGGAAGTATTCGTATTGAAAATTTCCGGAATGGACAACTTTCGTACTGGTACTTTCATAACCAGATTTTCGTACCAAGTTTTGTTTTTGTATTTACTTTTTCATATTTACTTTTTCATATTGAGTTTTTCGTATTTACTTTTTCGTATTTACTTTTTCATATTGAGTTTTTCGTATTTAGTTTTTCGTATTGAGTTTTTCGTAGTCGTCTTTATATTACCCATTACGAATAACTTTCCTAAGCCAATCCGAAAGGTATGATTTCCTTACTCAGGTTTTCGTAATCATATTTTACTTGCTGGAATTTTCTTATATTATGTTTTCGGAATTATAGTTTTATTAATTCTTTACTTTAATAAAAACCTCAAAAAGATCGGATTCGAGCTCTCAACCGTCAGATCTGATCGCAGCTCATTCCAACCGTTAGATCAACTATGGAATGTCAATCGTCATCTCGTTGTCTATATAAAGGGGACCTAATTTCTAGTCCCACATCGGTTTCAAGCTCTCGCGTGCTGAATCTCTGCCCCTCTGATTTAAGGCCGTTCCGAACTTTAGTCTTCTCCGTTCCGAACATACTAGAGAACTTCTAATCCGAATGTCTGCAGAGTTAGCTTCTCAAGAAATGTCTTCAACTAAGCCTATTTCTCAGTGGTTAGTATACAGAGAAAGATTAATCCATCCGGATTTCTTCAACAATTATGATTCTCTTATCTCAAAGAACATCAAGTTGAATGGTTGGGAGGATGTTGCGGTATCTAAAACCGGGAATCAAGATGAAGTCTATTCTGATTTGATTTTTGAGTTTTATGAGTCAGTTGCTTTCTTCGAGGAAGATAATAAAGAGAAGTTTTCTTTCAAATCGTTTGGCAAGACATATAAACTTTCTTACACCAAGGCTGCAAGATTGGTAGGGTTAAGTTATGAAGGTGAAGCTGAGTTTATTTCTCACGTATTTCCAGACTCTTTGGGTAGTTTTAACAAGGAAAAGGCCTTAGAAACTCTCGGATTAGCGGAAGACAAGGCTCCGAAGATTGCAAGTCTATCTACAAACGTCCGGATTCTGGAATTATGGGTGCAAGGACTTATCGTACCGAGAAAAGTTGATAAGGATAGCTTGAAGAAAAGTGAGATATATATCTTATATTTCTTGATAAATCTAAGGAAGTTTAACTTGATGAAGCATATTCTTCTTAATATTGAGAATTTAAAGAAGGGGAATCTGAGATCTCAGATTATTATGTATCCATCAATCCTCTCCAAGTTGATTGTTCGATGTTTTGAGTCTTTCAAGGAGGCTTGAAAATCTAAGCCGAGAGTTTGCAAGATCATGCTGCTTAGTGATGTCACGCTTAAAAGAATGAATATAGCTTTTGACAAGAAGTCTGGGAAGTTTATTGATCTACCTCCTCAAGAAGATGTGGCTCCGAAAGTTGCTGATCCGGAATCATCCAAGCTGGTAAGGAAGAGAAAGCTGAAAGAAGTGGTAGTCGAAGCCGAGGAACCCAAGTCTAAGGAAGTCCACTCCGCACCACCAAAGCCTAAGAAGAAGAAGACCTATCCTGATGAGGTCGTTGCAAAGTGGAGAGCTGATAAAGAGAAGAGGAAAGAAGGGGATCCGCAGTTCGGATTGGACCCTGCGGAGGCTAAGGCTCTGAAAGAGAAGGCTGCTGATGAGCTCGAGAAACAAGATAAGGAAAAGAAACTTAAGAAGAAAATGTCAGAAGCCGAGGCTATTCAAGAATTTTTGAAGTTCAACGAAATGGTTTCAGCAACTATCCCAGTTCCGAGATCTTTCTCTCTGGAATCTCTACCTGAGACTCTAGGAAGAAATCTTGCTGCTCCGGAAGAGGCTGTTGCTACGAATACTGAGGAAGAAGAGCATGTGGAACAAGTTGAAGAGGCTGCTGAAGGAAGTGGTGAGACAGGAGATGTGCTAAAACAAGTAGATGAGTATAAGGGAACTCCTTCGGAACACTTATCGCTCCGAACTTCTGAAGCTGAATCTTCGAAGCTTGTCACTCCTGCAATGGAAGAAGAGAAAGGGGAAGAAGAAGTTTCCTATCATGCAGAAGAAGAAAAACTTTTACATGATATTTCTCAGATGGAAAATGTAGAGGATACTGTTCAGAAAGTTGCTGATGAGGAAGATAATATTGTACAAGTTTCTGATAGTGAGAAGAAAACTCCGGAACAGGATTCTATTCCGAAAAAAGATAAGGGGAAGCAAATTCTTGCTGATACTCCGAGTTCAGAAAAGAGGATGAGAAAGGAAGTTGGTAGTTCTTCTAAGAGGAAGTTGGAGCTTATTGAGGAAGAAAACTCTCCGAGCAAGATTTCAGATTCGGAGTCATCTTCGTTGGGGCATGATTTTGTTGTTCGGTCTTTGAAGAAGTTGGTGGGAACCATTCCGACCTTCTCAAGTATTGATTCACGGTGCCAGATGCTCCAACATGAGTTGAATCTGAAAACAGACTCTGTATCCATGGTTATGGATAAGTGTGTTGAGATTGAAGCCCAGTTCAAAAACTTTTTTATTGGTTACGAAGCTCATAAACGATCTTGTAAGAGGATGAAAAGCTGGTCGAAGAAGACTGTGGAAGAAATGAGGCTTTTCGATGAGTTTCAAGATAATGTTAAGGATGCCTTTGAAACCGAGGACAAGAAGTCCAATGAGCTGACTGCATCCTTTGAAGAAAAGTTGACAGAGGAAAAGAACTTTCGGATTCAGGAAGTGAGAGATCTGAATGGGAAGCTCAATTCTGTTTCTCAGAATTGGAAATTTGAAAGGGATCATCGGATCGATTTTGAAAAGAGGATGAAGGCTCAGGAAGAGAAAATCCAAGCTCAGGAAGAAAAATTGAAGGCTCAGGAAGAAAAGATTGAAGCCCAATCCGATAGAATAGTCGTCTTAGAGAAGCAAGCAGAAGAAGATCACAAAGACTTGAAGAAGATCAAGACGATTCTTAAGGGGCTCATGTCGAAGGAGAAAGATCCGAAATGATCAATCCGATCTTTTTGTTGTAATTCTTTTGTTGCTGATATTTCAAATCTAATGAGAATTGTGCTTGTTGTTTCATTTGTTATTATTACTAATGTCTCAGGTACTTTGTTAAGTTTTATTTCCATTCCTTCCAATTCTTTTTGAAAATCACAAAGGGGGAGAAGGAAAAGATCCTTAAGAAAAAGAGGAACTCTAATAAGAGTTTATCAAAGGGGGAGAAAGATAAAATACCCAAGGAAAAAGAACTCTAATAAGAGTTTGTTTAAGGGGGAGTTTTTCTTAAAGAAGACCTTCTTATGAAACATCACTCCGGAAATATGAATACGATCTTTAGAGTTTCAAAGCCTAAGGGGGAGTTAGTCGTATTCATCTATATCCTTAAACCAAGGGAGATAAGCTTTAATGTGTTTCTTTCTTCTTAGAATAGCTTTTTCGTAAGGATGTTTGTGATTTCCAAAAAGGGGGATATTGTTGAGTCAATAATTTTTTCCTTATGACTTTTCCATTCCTTCTTGTTTTGAAAATCACAAACACCTTATCTTTAAGAAAATTGCTTTTATAAGGAAAATTGCTTTCTTAAGAAAAATCGCTTCTATAAGAAAAATTATCTTTATCATATTTTCTTCCATATTTTTCTTAAGTATAAGTTTCGGATTCATTTTCTCGGAATCATTGAATCTTTGATATAAAGCATTCTGTTTTAGGGTTCGGATTCTGGACAAGAACTATAAGGAAGTTTCATTCCGAATTCCGGATATGAACTCTGACTAAGTTCTATTCCAGGTTCAGGATACGAATTCTGAAGAAGATTTCTCATTACGAATTCTAATGAAGAAATCCCATTCCGAATTCTCATTACGAATTTAAATGAAGAATTCCCGTTACAAATTCTAATGAAGAAATCTCATTCCAAATTCTCATTACGAATTCTGATAAAGAATTCTCATTACAAATTCTGATGACAAATTCTCATTACGAATTCTGATAATGAATTCTCATTACGATTTCTGATGACGAATTCCTATTCCTAATTCTCATTCCGAATTCACCTATTAAACAGAATCTGATTATCATTGTTTTATACACTCTGAATTTCTTCACTCCGAAGTTTTCATTCCGAACCTTTATGTTAGAGTTTAAAACGATGTCGTACATTTTGTTACTCTTGTTTTGTTATAAAACGATGTCGTCTGTTTTGTTATAAATAAACCGTTGTCTAAGTGACACGTGTACAGGTCCCTCCGATCTTTAAGGAAAATATTACCATTGGAGAAGGAGCCGACCTTACCTATAAATAGGAGCTCATTTGAAAGAGCTCGGATCTGTTAAAAAAAACGACTGAGTTTTGTGCCTACATGCTGTTGAAGTGATTCTTAGAGAGAGAGTCTCTTATTAACTCTCAAAGCTTCGTGCGACTCCGAATGTTGGTGACTACATTCGAGGGCTTCCGGGGATAGGAAGACAGAGGTGTCGACTTCCTTAAAGTTCGAGGGCTTCCTTGCTGAGGAGGAAAGAGGTTGCCGACTACCTTAAAGTAAGAGGGCTTCCTTGCTGAGGAGGACAGAGGTTGCCGACTACCTTAAAGTACGAGGTCTTCCTTGATGAGGAGGACAGAGGTTGCCAACTACCTTGAAGTTGAGGGCTTGCGGGGATAGCAAGACAGAGACACCGATCTTCGTATCGAGGGCTTACCCTGGTGTGGGTAAGACAGACTTGCTTGAAAGTATAAATCAAGGGACCTTTATCCAAGGTTGTTGGATACCCTTCTCTTTGGGTTAAAAGACTAATATCTTGTTACTAGTAGTTTTACTACTTGTTTTTATTTCGCTGCAATTTGTATCTTAAGGAAAGTATAACTTTCTTATACTTCCTTACTTACTCTGATTCATTTAGATTCTATACGCTTTAAGGTAGAATATCATATTATAACTTTTGTTAAGTTTCAAATTCCGGAACCATATTTCCGGAACCTACTTTTGGAATCTCTTTCCAAGTTTAGTTCGGTGTTAGAGGTGTTGTGAATTTACTTAGTTTAACGTTGTTAAACATAGCCCTTTCCTTTTCTTAAGGAAACTTTAGTTATCCATAACTAACTTTAAAGGTTCCAAAGGAATTTTTAAAGTATACAATTCACCCCCCTATTGTATATTGAGCATCTCATATTATATTTCGATCCTACACAGATTCTATCCTAGGTACATTTTGGCTATCACATTTTATTTTTATGAAATTATTTACTTTATGCATCTCATGTATTAAGCCCTTCATTAGTATAGTTAGTAGAGAATCATTCTTGTAAGGAAAAACTCTTTTAGATTCTTAATAATAAAGGGATGGTGTTGTGATATAAAATTAATCACATAGATAATTTTTTTGGAAGAATTATATGATTGAAGCTGAAACATGGGAACCGAAAAGTTATATGAGAGAAAAATTTCACTACATGTGTACCATTGAATAAAATTGTGATGAAAAAGTTTCTTCAATTAGATAAAAATCCACAACCCATGTATTTTTTTCTATTGAATAAATTTCACTTATTTTTATTAATTATATTTATTTATAATAATAGCTATTATTTTATCCACATAAAAAAAATTTAAGTTATTTATGTGGAGTAATATTTGTTATTTTGTAAAGGAAGTAGTTTTTATTCAATGTTATTTTTTTCCATGTCTTATATGATTTTGTTTAAAAATTATTATTTTAAATTTTAGAATATTTATTTGAGAAAATGAAATATATTTTTTGATTTATAATCATAAAATTATCTTGGGGTGAGTTTTTTGGATTTTTATAAAAAGGGTGATTTTAGGGTGAATAATTGAAAATATGATTTTTATAAAAAAAACACAAATTTTATGAAATAAACATGAAATAAATATGATTTAAATTTTTGTGATCTTTTTTTATTGGACGAAAATATTATTTCTGACTTGAGATATTACATTTAAGAATAATTTTTTGAATTTATAATCTGAATATTGGCATTTTGGAGGCTATGATTTGTTTTATTTTAATAAAAATATTGTTTGCCTTCATTTATTTTAATTATATATTCACAAGGTGACGTTCAGTTTTTGATTGATTTTAAAGTCACATCAATCTAATTTTTTAAACCATAAATCAATAAATGTTATGGGAATCAATACTATACATCATTTTAGAGTGGATTCATTTTAATGTATAAAAATACATATTTCTAATAACATTATTTCATTGAACATAATTTTATTAAAAATAATTTCTACCATCTCAATTAATTGAATTATTTAAATTTGTTACAAAATTTCAAATTATCATTTGATAATTAGATAATAATATCTATTTATTTTTTTTCTTAAAAAACAATTTACTATAGTAAATTGTAGTCACTCTTGTAGGGGTTAAATGTCATAAAATGATTAAATTAAGGTATATGGACATAAACATCAAAACAACTTATCTTTAAATTGGTTGATGGAAGCTTGATCAATGTCCCCCTTATCCATTTTCAATTATTATCCATGAATGATCCAATTTATTTGAGAATTACATCCCTTTTTTATATTAATATATTAATATTACAACAATTCCACCTCCCTGATATTTAAAAGGACCCTTTCCCACCCCACCTCTGCACACTGGTTGAGCACCATAGCAACCAATCCCTACAAATATGTATTCCCCAACACTATTTCACATGTCCTATAGTTTTTAATATTACCAAAAAAGTAAATCCATGAAGTCTTATGGAAAGGCCTGAAGGAGTATCTCCAAGGATGAGATTATTATTTTAACAGAGTTCTTTAATGTTTATTTCTTGTTCCACCACCACCAAAATTGATTATACACATTTTGATATAATGAAATTAGTATAATTATTATAATTAAAGGTTATTATATTAATGTAAATACCATTATCTACCTCCCTCCCATCCTTTGGAAAATAAAAACATCTCCTATGTCATATGTGAACCACCACCTCGGTGAACGATGCATTTCATTTTTAATCCCATCCTTACATGGATACTTTGAAAAATAAATTTAAATAGAAAATAATATATTTATAACATTATTAAGATTATATGATGTAAATTGTTAAATTAAATTAATAATTTTAACAATAAAATTACATCATAAAATTTAATAGCTTAAAACTAGAATATCAAAACACTTTTTATTTGAATTTTTTTGGGAAAAAAATTAAACATATAAATATTTTATAATATAATTAGAATTATAATATATATCTATAATTATAGATATTATGGGACTATTGTATAACCTCCTTTACCACATTCAATATTTTGAAGTAGTTTTGGTGGAATTGAATGATCAACATCAAAATGACCAACACTAATATTGTAAATAAATGAAGCATGATAACAAACGATATAAAAGATATAATAATAGGGAACGAAATATAAATATTATCAAAGATTAATTTAATTTTATTAAAAATTTGGTTTTAAGTCTAAAGAAATTATTTTCCACTTGAGGTAAGAGATTTTTCATTTAAACAATTTTTTAAATGTTTTGATGTTTTCTTTTCAACATTTTTTTCCACCATGTACATATTATTTCAAAAATGATTTCCCCTATATTTAAATGATTTATTAGTTTAATTTTATATTATATTTCAATTTCTTTAAAATTGTTTAAATTGTAAACTTTTAATCATTTTCTTGAATGGTTATTTTTTGTTTTCTTTATAAAGTTCTAAAAATGTCTTTTAAATGATTAACAGTTGATACCATTTTCTCACTGCCATGTTTGTTATTCATTAGAAATCCTACAACATAATTTTTCATATTTTTACAAGGTAATTCCAGTACCCATTGATTTAAAATTATTTTGTTTTAAATATTTTTCAAAAAAAATGATAGTTCCTCTTACTTTTATTTGATAACTATATGTTCTTAATCTTATGAGTTAAAAGAACTGTTGTTAGGACTTTTAGAATGAAAGTACATCCCCTATGTGTTTTATTCATATAATTGTTCTTGGATGTTCTATATTATAATGGGTGTGTCTGTTATAGCCCAAACATGAGGGTAATGATTTTTTTCTCAAGAGAAGTTATGTTTTAAATAATTAGGGCAATTATTCCACTGTAAAGGTGATTGTAATGGTTTATATGAAAATTATATCCCAATCAAACATCATTACATTTATTTTTATTTTGTGATTGATTATGGTATGTTTTATCAAAATATTATGGCAAAGTAATTTATTTCCTGAGTAAGTTAGTGATTATTTGTGCTCAATGTCTATTATGTAAATGGGAAATTTTCTCTTGGGTTTTATTATCTTCTACGAAACAATAGGGTTTCTTTAATTCGATATCCATTACTAAGATTTACATCCTCATACCACATTTTCAAATGATTTTATATGATTTAAGGATTTATAAGAACTATAGGAAGGCTAATATTCAATTTAAGAAGACTCATCTTCAATAAATAAAGTGTTTCATAAATGAAAAAGGAGTTCCAATATAAGAACGAATTTTAGAGGAAAAAATAAACACTATGTGGAATTGGTATCATTTCTCATGTAATGGGGTTGCTAATTAATTAAAACGCTAAACATTAACGGTTATGGGAATGAAAGATGATGAAAATTTTTTATAAATCTTTTGATTATGGGTTGATTATGTCCTGGTTATCACTGGTATACTTAATAATATCCTCCCTAAAACCTCTCATAAAAATGTTAAAGAATCATATTAAATACTTGTGAATAAATATAGGAAGTAAAGTAATCACATAAGTAGTAAAAACTATATTCCAACCACACCAAATCTTTCTCTTTAAATAACTCGTGGAATTATGAAATTACATTTCAATTGAATAAATACAAGTAAGGTACCTTGCATCCACATTCCCATTGAACTAGTGTCCCTCATCACAACATCTTACATCATGGTTGTCCCACACTGTATATAAGTCACCCTTCCCATATTGACAACCATATCATAACCACATCATCCATTCTTAAACATCATACACACATATGTTTTCCACATATACATTTTCATATCATCACATCTATATAAAAGTAGTAAGAATATAATCCATCATATCCCATGTATCACGCACTATACCTCATTACACTGTAGTCTATGTGCGTAAAATTGAATTATTTATAGTCATTATAGTTATAAAACATATATTGTCTTTATACATATTGCACTACAACCCACGTATACACATATGGTATAACTGGGAGCCATCACAACCTGTATAAGCACACACCCAATACCCTAATACATTACAACCAATTTTTTCATGAATATAATGTTATTTTGGAAAAATATACTGGGGTGGGAGAGTAGTAACACATCTATATTCTCAATATCCTAGATGTCAGACAAATCACCCTGAACCAAAGGAGATTATGGGAGTCGACTGCCCTACCAACTCAGTTAGTGGTACATAATATGTTATAGAACATAATGATAGTATAGAAAATGACCTGTCAATGGGAGAATATACTAACATGGACTCCAACATTATCTAACATGTCTTTTGAAAATTTCGATTCCATATCTAGTATTATAAAAATAATAGTTAACTAAGCACATAAGAACCAAAGTTCATTATCATAAATCAACATATAATTTTTGTCATTATCATTTTTTATTAATCACATCATCAATTTTGGTTTCATAATTTAATACCATCAAGAAGAAATTATTTTAAGTTTCAATAGTTAAATTTATAGTTTTTCAATCCATTCACTTAGAGAGTTCAATCCCACTAAATTGTTGGCTTCCATTTAATAAACGATAACCCTCAGCGACACCCATTCCCTTGATTTCGATTGTAATTTATTTACCCTTAAATATTCCCCAGAATCATAATACATAACCAAACCCACCTTATGGGGATATAATTCATATTGTAATAATAAAATAGCATAATTCCAAAAATAATTACATCAAGTAAGAAAGAGATAAAAAAAATAGAAGTAGGAAATCTTAAATCTCAATCAACACAAACAAACCTATCAATATAACCAACACAATGATCTTGAAAATAGGAAATCAATACTCAAAACATGTTCAATCTATCCTAGTTGAGTCCACATCAAACCACTACCACTACCGAGGAAAAATAATCTATCACTCGCCTATCATCCCAACCCTACCATGTTTCACAATTATTCATATCATGGGATTTACCATTTAAATTTATATATATGTATAAGAAATATATTTTTATCAAAAAAATTAAGGTGGAAACCAAGGCCATCATGCAAAAAATAAAATCTTATAAAACAAGGTTGGTCTTTCAACAACCCAAAAAACATAAATTCAAGAAAACAGTGAAATTCATACCATCCTAAATTAATTGATTCATTGTGCATAATTTTGAAAAACTAATAAACCCAATATTCAGAAGCTAATAGTAGGTAAAACAATCCTTAAACATGATTTAAGAATTAACTTCAATGGTCAACAATTTTAAGAAATTGTGACAACACAATTCATTTATCTCTAAAAATATTCAATATGTCTTCCATGATATACAATTTTTATGTAATTCCATCATGTCAAATATTCTTGATAACAAAAAAACAAGAAAAAATCAACATCCTGAATATCTAGAAAAAATAAATAGGCATTATCAAAGAATAATATAACTAAATTTGAATCACTACACCCATTTAATATCCTTCCATTATTAAATTCTATATAATATTATTCCATAGGTTAACATCAACCACCTATTAATTAATGAAAAAACATGTTAATTATGCACTTATTTATAAAAAATGTAATAGATTCTTTACCTTTATATGAATATTTGAGGAATAACCCCAATATAACATATGAAAAAGTAACCAATCACTTCCAACCTCAATGGAAACCTCCCAAAAACCTTTCGACAATGAACCACCATCATAAAATATCAATATACTGACCAAAACTAGAGAAGTTTTACTATAAAGAAACTCACTGATAAAAGAATAAATTGAATAATATGGAAAGAGGAGAATAGGGTACATAAAATCAATATGGTTCTATCTTGAGGAATAATGAGGTTTAAACCCTTATGAAAAATGGATAATGATAATTTAGAGGGCATGAGGTCAAATATGGTTCAAATGGAGAAAATAAATTCTTAACAAAGGGATTTCCAACCCCCTATTTTTAGAGGAATTCTGATAGGCCTCCATTAAGGTGTGGTGGTTTCAACCAGTGGAATGGTTCTCCATGTTAAGGTGATATTTTTGGTTTTCAACTATTTTAAATGGACATATCGACCAAACCTCACACTCTTTCCCAAATTTCATTAAACATATTTGATAGGTACCATGACATGAACCATGGGGAAGAAAATATAGTTTCAAGCACCGTATGACCACCATAGTGTATGGGATATTTTCTCATCATTTCATCTCACCATGACCATGACCATTGCACGATAAGACCATGATCGATATTTCTACTCCTCCAAACTTAGTTCTCCCTCATGTCAATAATGTTTTATCATTCCCATACCCATAAACATTGGTAAATTAGTTTTATCATTTTACCAAAGGGGAAATCATCAAGTGTCATGACCACTAATAAAGTTAAATACATGGGTGCACTACTCCATATGCTAAGAATATAAAATCCAAAAGACTCCATATGAAACTATTCCTTCTACCATGGGAGTGGATCCCTTATTTGTTTGTCATCGGGAATTTCTCTAGGAACTACACCCTCCAACATTGTGTTTTCACTCCATAGGTTCCCCAATCACCTCAAAGTCTAGGTCTATAAAAACAACTTCAAAATGGGCCTCATCACAACCACTATCACACATACCAAAAATGACATATTGAATCTGTATAGAGCTCAAAAATATAATCCCCCCAACTAAAATGTCTCTAAAATCCCATCTTTACACCCTCAAATCCTATAAATCCTAAAAGACGAGGATTTAGATAAATCAATCCCTTATATAAGATGCCACTAAAAAATCCATGATATTTAAAATAAAACCCATAAAGGGAAAACGTGTTTACACAATCACCCCACAAGATACCTCTCAGTGTAAAAACCCAATATTTTAATATTTTTTTAACTTATTAAGTCAAATTATTTCGATAACATTCTCCTCCCATAATATTGAACTAAAACAAACTTGTAATTTTTTTAAAAAAAACGAGATATGACCATTTAAACTAGTCATCGAAGGAGTGGGTACTAATAATAGTAATACAATTATTATATATGTATATAGTTTCATTTGATATAGATTTACATAATTAATTTTTGTGCTTTGGAATATAAATTTTTATGAGATGTAAATTATATAAAATAAAAATTATTACTTATTATTTATTATTTTATTTAATAAAATATAATATCTATTGATTAATTACTGTTTTATTAGTTCTTTAAAAAACGTAGAATATGAATAATTATAAATATTAAAAACGTTTTATATAAAAAAAGTTCATTATATTTTATGTTTTTATTTAAAGGATAAAATTATGTGTTATAGAATCTGAATTTCAAAAAATGGAAATTATTTTTATATTCATCATTACAATATTACCTTCATATGATATTATATAATTTTTCTAGAGGAATATTTTTAGGTGAATATTTAAAAACATTGTTTTATGAATACAACATATTTTGGGACATTTTCATAATATATGTGTATTTTAAATATTTATAAAACCTTTTTCATGATAAATATTTTTTTTTATATTTAAAATTATGCATTTTAAAATGCTATTATGAATATAGAAAACCCATATTTAGCATTTTGTAACATAATTAATATTTTTTCTATTAAAAATTATTATTCTTATTTTCTTTTAATTAAGTATTCACAAAGTAAAATTTAGTTTTATATTACCTTGTATGTCTTATAAATATTATTTTATCAAATAAAAAAACAAAAAATTAGAAATAAATCAACAATATTTTATAATTTTAACACAAACATATTTTTTATGATTTAATATATACATTCTCCGAAAACATGTTTTTATGTGTTTGTTCGCAAATTGAAAAATAAAATTTCTTCATCCTTATAATTTTTTTGGATAAATTTATTATTTCATGATTTTATAATTTTTTAACTAGTTTCTGATCATAAAAATAGAATTTCTGTGGTAAGGGTAAATGAGGGTAAATAGGGTTTGACCTATAGAAAAATGCTAATACATGTTAAAAACATGTGTGATGATAGATTTTTTAGGAAGGATTTACCTTATACCCTCCATTAATCTATTATTGTTATATTATTTTGGATAATTTATCCTTAATTAAATTAATGTCATTATTTTAATGTAAATGTTACTTCCAAAAACTCTATTCTCACCATTTATATTAGAGGGTTTCACCACCTCTTCAAGGAACTGAAAAATATTGGTTTCATCTTGAAACCCTAAAATTTCACTTTATCCTTGAATCATACTTCACATAAATTATCTTCTAGTCACTAGTTATTACCTTAATCCCTCCATTCTCATGTAATCCTCCAAGGAAAACTCAAGGTTCTCAACGTGTACTCATTTTTTCAAATGTTTCTTCATTTCAATCTTGAATTTTCAATTATAATTTTTTCATTCGATTATAACTAGATTATTATTATATTTATATTTAATTTTATTATGCTAAGGTAGTAACTATTATCAACCTTTCCTTGTTTAATTTAAAATGAAATGTCAATATCAGTCATGTGTATGCACAAACTACCACCTCCAAAAAGAGACAGCTTTCATTTTCCACCACCACCACTCTTCACTGATTATAATGGTGAAATTAAATATTGAATATTAAATTTAAATATAATACTTATTATAATGACAGAAATCTGAATCCAATCAAATTCATTCAGTATTTAAGAAATGAAAATTTTAACATGCATTGTCCGGACTACCTTCTCCATGAAGTAACATATCTCTTTTTTTATCTAGTTTCATTTTTATTTATTAAACCCTCTGAAAATAAAGTTCACCACATTAAAATTATATAAATAATAAAATTTTCATTATATAATGAATATATTATTCCAAAATAAACCACTCTCATATTCATAATGATCCATTAATTATGGTTGGTTCATATTTGGGTCAGATTAACCACCTACTTGAACAATAGTATAAAATAATAACATGGATGACTATGAGAAATTAATTTCAACTAATATAATATTTGAATAAAAAATTAAGAATTTTTTTCCACAATAAGGATAACATTTTATTAAATTTATCAAGTAATACATAACCATTCATTTGTTAAAAATACCAGAAACATGCTCGTCACCATGTTCATCATTAAGGATAGTAACAAAAAAACCAATAGAATGAAATTATATAATTATAAATTGTTAAAACTAATAAAATAAAGTTAATTTTATTGTTGTAAAAATGTAGAAATTTTGGGAGATAAAAGAATATCGATAATGATATCACGAAACATTTTTCAAATGATCAAGATTATTCACACCACATATTAAAAATAGATGATGACTAATTAATATACATATAAAGAATGAATATAAATGCAGAGTTTAAACGGTAATAGTTATAAATAATTTTCATAGAATATTGATTATGATTTTTTTATACAAGTGATAATATCATGTTTGAGGAAATCAATATAAAAGGTAATGGTTTTATTTAACTCAATTTGGTTTCAATGAGATATAATTTGTGTTCACCACAAGTTGCATATTTTTGTGGTATTTGTACATGGATATATATATTTAAAAAAATCATTAAATAAAAGGTTTTTTTTAAATTAAAACCATTTTTAACTTCTATAAAATATCAATTCAAAATACTATGTCCCTGCAAGGGTTTTTGTAAACCCAACCCACCTTTTCTTCAGGTAAAAAATCACATATTAAATATCGTACTTCTGTTATTAATTTCTTACACCCTATTATATTATATTAAAACTTATCTTAACCATTAGAAGAAAATAAATTTTTAACTCAAAAATATTATGTTTATGAATTTATTTTTCAAGAACTATGTCATTTATGAGACTAATTTTCATCCTCGTTAAAGATGACTTCCCATCCTTGTATATAATTTCACATCCCATAAATATTCTTATTTTTATTTGGAAACCAAAATATATGTCACCTCATGATACCATCATATATAACTTATAATTTTTTCATTATAATTTTTTATTTTTTTTTATGATGTTGGATTTCAATATTTTTTTTAATATATAAAAGTGGATATTTTGAAACTACCCTTGTTTCTTTTGGGTTACGCATTCTCTTTTTTCTATCAATTTAACTAATTTTTTATCATGTATTTATAATATTTATTGTATATATGTTTCTTAAATATGTAATTTATATTTGTTTCTAAAATATATACATTCATTACTATACCATTATTTTTTTGGATAATACATGTTTTATGTTCCCTCCAAAATTTCCACTTTTAAGTAAACCTGACTTAAGGGAACATCCCAATTACTTATTTCATGAAAAATGTCCCCTACACAAAAATATTTTCACCATAAATAGATCCTAAAACGCCCATTATTCTATGAAAACCCATCTTAGTTCAATTCATTACTAAAGGGAATAAATAATATCATTCCTTCCTTAAAAGAATTTATGTTCCTTTTGAAAATTCTCTCCAATGCAGTTTATTTTGATTTTTACTTATCGATGATACTTATAATGAATTTTACAATATTGTAACACAATTTTCAATACTCTATTTCATTATTAAAATATAAAAAATCCAAAATTACAAAATTCCTTTTTCTCTTGGGAATCCTTATGATATATCCCTCAGGTATGCTTTGAGATAAGATTATGGAATCTTTTTATTTCTCATTGGTTTTGTTATGAATATGCTTTATGTATGGTTTATTTTCCTTATCATTCACTTGTATGAATGAAATTATTATTATTTCCATTATTTAATAGAATAGATATAAATTTTATATCCCACTAATGCATTGGTTAATGTTTTTGTCTCATGATATTCCATGTATGTGGAACATGTGGTTAGTATAAGTACACTATGTTATGTGATGGGTGGGCCCAGAATTATATGACCCTATAATGCATTATGTAAATATTTATATGTCATAAGATTTTATTTATGGGACTAATGAATGAACCTAGTCATATATAGCACTTTTCCCATCATGTCTAGGGGAATGGGGAGTGATCTCATTCCACTATGGGACATTTTACACTATGTTTACGGGAATGGGTAGTAAACCAATATGATAGGGGATTTATCCAGTATATTAATGGGAATGGAGACTGAACCTAATCCAATATGGGACGTTTACCACTTTGTGATGATGATCTAGTGGGTGAACCTTGACATATTCATTTTAGTTCATGATTTATGTTAATGCCACATATTTATGATTACATGATCTTATGATATAATTTCATTAAGCAATCTTTCCATGACTATATCACATTATTAGTTCATGATGCATGTTTTTTTAGATTACTATTCATTACTTCATGATTTATGGATAACTCTTCTAATATCATGTCCTTATTAAAAACAAATTCTTCCATGTTCATGATTTCTCATAAGTTTATGATCCAACCATTGATGAAATGTTGAAATGTTTTTAGCTTTCTAAGTATTTATGCTCACCCCATTATTATGATTCCCTTCCCAATGTTATGAAGATAATTATAAATTACATGAAGTCAATAAATGAGAGTAGAAGACTTCAATTTTCGAGAAGCCTTCACATGTTTTAAAAATAAAATTCTTATATAACTGGTCCTAAAAGACACTGAACCAAAAGTTTCTCAAGGATATGTCAGATTGTTGTGAGTTATAACATATAAATTATGGCACTGATATAAATAAGTATACACATAGCTTGGGATGTCATACTCAGGGATCTAACTATAATAAGAATAGTACCAACACAGAAGGAAAACTAATTCATAAATATACAACATCATAAATCTTACCCCTAATGAAGCAAATCCAGACATATCATCTCAACAAAATGGAACATCAAATAAATCAGGATATCGAGCATCCATCATCAACTCATGAACTGAAGAAAACTTCTCTATTGCATAGTAGTACAATAAGACACAATCCAAATGAATATTATTTCCTCATAACACATTCTCTTGAACATCCAATATCTCAATAGGTTATTCCTTAAAGGTTTATAATCTTCAATATCAATCTCACCCATATCAATGACATGTGAGTCATCATAAAGATACCTATAAATATGTGATAGGTGAAATGATTCGTGAATCTAGTTTAGATATCGGGTAACATAAACAAATACTTAATAGTTCAAACACATTCTAACACCATGAAATTTCTTAAAAATTATGAGTAAAACATAATCCCATGACCAAACTCCACTTCCCAGAAGGAGGAGATACCTTCATGAAAAAATGATCTCCAATGTAAAAATATAAAATCCTCGTCCAATTATCAATATAATAATTTTGATGATCTCAAGTGGCCCTAATGCACCAATGAGTCACTTGAACCTTATCTATTATAACATTCCAAAATTTCAATATTTGAAGAGATGACTCTCTATCCTCAGCACAACATAATAGATATTTCTATAATGACGTCGTATTTTTAGGTTCAATACATGTTAGTTTCATCTATTAACCATATTTTTTGCGATACTAATTGAATTGGATGATTTCTGGGGGTATTGTGATGGCTTAAGAGAGTTTTATGTTCCTTTATGGGTGAAAGGTCTAATCATGGTTTTTTCAAACCTTTCGGATTCGACAAGAATCCATGAAACTATAAGAAGTAACCTCAAGCATATTGAATAGTAAAACCATACGGTTTGAAAATCATTGAAGATTCGCCTAGATTACTATAAAGAAATCTCCAATGGCCAACATAATGGTTGGTGATGAGTTTAAAAAACCATGAAACCAATCCATATGGCTTATATATATTCTTGGAAAGGGAATAAGGTTTGTCAAACTGTGTGGCCAAACTATGCATACACGAAATAAATTATTTTATTTCCCATTTAGTGGAAAAGTATGATCTTTTTTGACCCAATATTATTTGTATATGAATCTATATAGATATATGAGACACATATGTCCTTCCCTAAAGTATTCATCTCCTTTACATAAAGCTTCTAGTGAATCCATGAGATTCGATGATCTGAAATTGAGTTATGTGTTTTAAAATCATCTAATCATCTAGTTTCTCCTCAATCAACCTATTTTATCAAGATATAATACATATATTTGTAATTATGATTCCTAATATATGAATTACAATTCCAATTAAAGACCTATTCATGAATCGTTTCTAGATCGATGGTGGTTTTGATGTGTTAATTACATCCATTTTTACTAAAATTAGATTCTTCATGAATGGTGGATGTTTTCAGGTATGCTTCCTTAATTCAATAATCTTGAGAACAAATTATTATTTATTCTCATATTGAATCTATTTTAAATTGAAATATTAATTTTATATTTGTGTTCATCGGTAAGACCCATGGTTATCCTCTATAATCTATGAGTAATTCATGATCTCTTGTTGAACGAACAATGAAATAGGAGAATCGACATCCTATTCATCGATATACCTAAATATTTGTTCTATTTTATATCTCTTTAAATAATTTGATTCTATAACCACCCTTAATAATTTTAATCCTTCTTGATTATCCATTCTATATGTCTTTCTTGATGAATTAGAACCCGAGTTAGGCATCTTTTTCTTAGGCACTAGATCTCCATGAGTACTAAAAATGGTTTGGTCATTAATCATTGATGAATCTTGGATATCATCGTCAATAAACATGATATGGGAGTTTTCATTAAATTTTCATCTCTTATATGAACATGTTTCCTTATAATTACTCTTGTGTTCCATACATAAATGAGTGTTCTTGATTATGATCACATGTGGGTGTGTGCATAACTCATGAGACTCATTTATGATACTTGTTTCCATGAATATGATTATAGTTTATTTTATAATGATTGATGGTGATCACATGTTTTATATATTTTCACTCTTTTATAATGATTATATGCTATGGTTTTCATTGTATGATCTTCCATATTATTTGTGATGTGATTCCCTTGGTGGTAAAATTATTAGTTCTCAGAACTAGTGGATCATCGTGACATGCTTACCTATTAGAGGTTGAGTGTGTGTGACTTGCAATGATAGGGATAATAAAATTATGCATACGGTAGGGATACATTGATCCATCACGGATACCATGAGATTCACTTGATTCCTGGATGATTTCAAGTAGGATGTTTACACGATACCTAGTTGATGTCGAGTAGCACAATCACTTGATTCCCCGTGAATGTCGATTATCATGATCCATTTAATGGCTAGTGCATACTGAGTATAAATTCCAAGTGATATCTTGATGATTTTGAATTTTTTGTTTACCATAATTATGGATAGTTCTTCATTATTTCTAGTATCTTGATATTACTTCCAGTATGAAGCCGGTGTAGGTATTGTAGAGGCTCTTGGTTTCTTGGATAGCATAGCGGTGTTTGGTATGTGATTTTTTATGTTATATTTAACATTTATTATTATCATGAAATTCACTTTTTGTACCAATATACACATTTTAAGGATGTATCAGTGGTTTCCTATTGTGTTTTATTACTCACACTTTTCACGGGAATCTTAATGCGCCTACAGGATTTATGTATAGGGATCTAAGAAATGGAAAGGGGAAATGGAATATAGTTAATATAGAGAGAATCAAGATACTATAGAAACCAGATTGACTTCAAATGTTTTTCTATGGTGTTTCTTTATATACATATCTACAACACTTATACTATTACTTGGATTTCCACTTTGGGATCCTGCTTATTTATTTGTATTACATGTGTTCTATTTATTACTATATTTGATATATAATCATATTCTTGATATTATGACTAATATATTGTTTTTTTATATTTATATTATTTTTTCAAGGATATCATATTAAGGTTATAGTCTCCCCACTGAGTGTCTTCTGACCCTCACTCTTATTCAAAATCCTCTTTAGTATGTAGTGGTGTGCGTAAGGTCACGTGACTGTATAAAAAAAATAGTTTTTATAGGGGAATTATGATAAAGTTTTGAGAGAATAGTTTTCTTCATTTCTTTTGAAAATCATAGGAGATAATATAAATAAAAAGATTGATTGTGAGGGACACATTTTGGGGATTTTTCATGTGTTTGGCCAACTCATGTGTATCAAACATCCAAGTTTTCTCCTTTCCTTTTGACCAACATGGAAGATGGTATAATGGAGATATGTTGTATAAGACTCTGGAATGGGATTTTACATGTTCTCTGAAAAAAAAACATTTATGAAAGACCTCTAATTTAGAATTTATGATACTGTGATTTCTATTTTATAGGTTTTGGGTGCATTCATGAGTCTTGATTGGGCATATAAGATAACATTCTATTTATATTCCTATTGAGTTATGAATACTAGTACTATAATTTAATG